>CM073584.1:96778979-101578979 GCA_037074715.1 Magnolia kwangsiensis
CCCCTAAAAATCCCCTGAGTGCAGTTTCAAGGGACATCTGGTTATCCAGATTGAGGTGTCTACAGAGGAGGACCGAGGAAAGGAAGGTAGCCAATGACGGATAACATATTGCTGTGGAACGCTCGAGGAGTTGGTAATAAGCCAACTATCAGGACTTTACAAAGACTTATCAAGGCCCACAACCCTTGGATCGTGGCGATATTTGAACCTATGATTAGGGATTCCAGGTGCATTGCAATCGGCCTCCGCTTCGGTTTCCATTATTCCTACTCTAATGCGGAAGTGGGGGGGGGGGGGGGGGGGGGGGGGGGGGGGGGGGGGGGTAAGATTTGGGTATTTTCCAAATTCTGGTCCCCTATCACTGCTGTTTCCGCCTCAAATCAAATGATCTCTTTAACGCTGAGTCTACAACAGTCCAACAACCCGATCATGCTGTTAGTGGTCTATGCGAGCTGTTCAAGGAGCCATCGCAGAAGCCTTTGGGAAGAAGTTACCACACTATCCAGATCCATTCAGGGCCCATGGGCATTGGGTGGTGATTTCAACGTCGTCATTGACTCATCGAAAAGGCACAACAGAAGAAGGTTTGATAGTGGAAGCTCTCGCGAATTCGTGGAGGCCATCAACTATGCAGGTCTTCTCGAAGCTAGTTTTCTGGCAACAAATTCACTTGGTCTAATAACCAGGTAGGCACAGCTCGGGTTTGGGTGAGACTGGACCGCGTGCCGATCAATGTGACTTGGAGCAACTCCTTCCCCTCTCTTCAGGTGCCACCTCCCTCGTCATAACTCCGACCATGCACCACTATTAATTGTTTTCCCCAGTCAGCAGTTTTCTGACCCAAAACCATTCCGCTTCCAGCGGATGTGGTTCCTCCATGACGCTTTTCTGCCCAAGGTCAAGCAGCCTAGTCATCAACTGAAGACCCCCATCCCATGATCAACATCCTCTCCAAACAAAAGGCAGTTGAAACCCAATTGAAGTGCTAGAACCGAGAGGAATTCGGCAACATTTTTGCGGCAGTCAAAGAAGCAGATCAGAGGCTGTCATCCTTGGAGGAGAAGCTTCAGTAAGAAGAGGGTTCGGTTTCGGACTTTGACCCACTTTAGCGGCAACTCTAGGATGCGAGAACCTCCCTATCCCGTTTGGAACTGATGGAGGAAACCTTCTGGAAATAGAAAGCTAGGAACAACTGGCTTGAGGAGGACGATAGGAACACTGGTTTCTTCCATGCGTCAGCAACTGAGAGGGCTAGGAGAGCTGTTATCTCTTCAATTAGACTAGACTCCGGGTGGATTGTGGATTCACAGGTAGATATCAAAAATGAGGCAGCCAGATACTTTCACCGCCTTTTTTCTGCTGGAGAGGTGGATCAAGGGGATGATCTCCTCTCCTCCATTCCCTCTTTGGTGTCAGTAGAGGATAACGCCCAGCTATTGGCCAAGCCTACGATTCAAGAAGTACATCAGGTGGTTCTTTCAATCCCTAGAGAAGAGGCTGCGGGGCCGGATGGTTTTTCCACCGCTTTCTTTGCCGGGTGTTGGGACATCGTGGGGCAGGACCTTCTCAATGCACCGATTTTTTTTGTTTGAGGGAGGATCTATGCCTAGGGCCTCTTCACTTCTACCCTAATTGCCCTCATTTCTAAAAAGGCAACGCTAAACAAATTTTCAGATTTCAGTCCCATTAGTCTCTGCAATGTGGTTTATAAGATTTTTGCCAAGGTTATAGCGATCAGATTGAGTAAATTGCTTCCCTCGCTAATCTCTTAGGAGCAAGGTGCTTTTGTCCAGGGACGTTCCATCTCAGAAAACATAGCCCTCTCCCAGGAGCTTCTTAGAGAATTAAATAGAAAAGTCAGAGGTGGGAATATCGTGATTAAGTTGGACATGGAGAAAGCTTATGACAGAGTTGATTGGATTTTCCTTAAATGGGTGCTCGACCGTTTTGGTTTCTCCAATGCTTGGATCAAGCGGGTGGAACGCTGCTGGAGCAACTGTTGGTTCTTGGTTCTCATTAACGGTGAGTCGGGTGGTTTCTTTAAGTCCACTAGTGGTCTCCCCCTGCTTGATCATCTTAGCTTCTGAGGTGCTAAGTCGAGGCTTTAGCAAGCTAGTGGCTTCTGGTTCCTATCTTCTGTTCAAAGGCCGAAGGGTAATGTAGTGGTGTCCAACCTCCTTTTTGCTGATGACACTTTGCATAAACAGAGGCCTTCGTTCCATCCGTGCGACAAAGGATTTTCTTGCAAAATTTCAGCGGGTGTCGGGTCAAAAAATCAACCTCCAGAATAGTGTTTTGCTTTGTGCCGAAACCACAAACACTGCCAGGGTTGCTGCTATCCAAAGAGAGCTGGAGATAACTAAATCAGCTAATAGTATCATCTATTTGGGGGTCCCAATATCAGCAGGTAGAAGAAAAAATAACGACTTTCAGAAACTGGTTGATAGAGTGAACGGTCGCATCAACGGTTGGCAAGCCCGGTGTCTCTCGATGGCAGGTAGAGCCACTCTGGTAAAACACGTGCTGGCAAGTGTCCCGGTACACACTTTGGCTGCTACTTATATCCCGTATGGGGTTTTGAAAGTGCTGGAAAGAGGGTTTACTGATTTTCTATGGGGCTGGGCAGATAGCAGAAAAAAATTGCACTAGAAATCTTGGCAGCATATTACAGCCTCAAAATCGGAAGGGGGGCTTGGCATCAGGAGCTTGTTCGATGTGATGCCAGCGTTCTGCCTGAAAATGGCTTGGACTGTAAAGTTTAGCACTCAAAAAGGGTTGTGGTGTCGCTTTGTGCAATCCAGGTATTCCCAGGACCTCCTGACCGAGGGCCCTCCTCAACCGACCTCCTCATTTTCTCCTTTGTGGAAAAGGATCAGAGATCTCTTCTTGATCATGGATACTCACATGCAATGGCAAACCGGCGAGGGCAATCAGAACTTATGGAAAGCAAATTGGACTGGTTTAAGTCCTTTGGAAAACAGGGTAACCTGCAATATCGGGCCTCCTCTCAGGAACCTTAGAATTAAAGATTTTCTGGGAAAATCAGGCCCTCTCCCGCCTTTGGTTGCTCCTACTGTTCTGTCCCAGCAGGACATCGACTACATCTTTCGTGAAGGCTTTGTTTATCGGATGGCCCAGATCTCCCTATCTGGCCTAGAAATCCCACAGGTGCCTTCTCTGTTGCATCGGCTTGGGACGTCACCAGGTCGTGCAAGCCCGCCACAATCTAGGGTTCCAATATCTAGAACACCAAAATCCCCCTGAAGATATCTTTGCTTGTTTGGAGAATTATCACGAGAGCGCTCCCAGTTGATGCGAGGGTTCAATCACGTGGCGTCCGCCTCGCATCTTAATGCTGCTGTTGTAATGACGATGGAAGACAAGGTCAAAGACCACAGATTGAGAATATTCTCCATCTCTTCATTCAGAGCAGGATGGCGCGTGCCATTTGGTCCCACTTCGCTATAATCTTCAACGTCCACATGCCCCCTTCACCCTCAGTTGAGGCCTGCTTGACCCACTGGTGGGAATCACGCTCGGGGAACGGACCGTCAGCCCCTTTCAAGAAGTTTATGCCTTGTTTTATTCTATGGGAACTTTGGAAGAGCAGGAATTTGGCATGATATGAAGGGGTGTCTATGAAGAAAGGGGTGATCATCTCCCGCATCTATAGCTGGGTGCGCTTCATCGTTAACAGATGGGGAGTTCCACCCTCTCGGATTGAAACATTGAGCAGGGCTCTTGGGGCTATGGGCATTTCAGTGAAAGCCCAGCCTAGACGTACAACCCAGGTGGTGATTTGGAGGAAGCCCCCACCGGGCTAGGTCAAATTAAACATTGATGGATCTTCCAGTGGAAATCCAGGTGTGGCTGGGGGAGGAGTTTGCAGAAGTGAGAAGAGTGAGTTCCTCTTTGGTTTTCACACCGGCTATGGCGTCGCCTCGAACACTTGGGCGGAGCTTCGGGCCATTCATGATGGCCTTCAGCATTGTCTTCTTATGGGGTACCCCAATATTCTAGTTGAATCTGATTCGCTTCTGGTCGTGAACTTCCTCACGAGTCACTCTGTTCCTAGTTGGAAATGGAAATGTTGGATAGATAGAATCAAGAACATCTCCATGACCAGAAATGTAAAGTTTATTCATATCTTTAGAGAAGGAAACGGTCCGGTGGATGCCTTGGCCAAATTGGGGAGTGATAGTCAAAGGTCGGCTTTGTTTTAGACCATGCTGACCTCCCGCCGATAGCCAGGGGCCCTCCTTTTCCTTGACAGATTGTCGTTAGGCTCAGTGAGGAGGGGGACCTAGCTTCTATTTCCTCCCTTTGCTAGTTGTTTCTCTATTCCTTTTCCTTCTTTTCCTTACGATAGGCTTCCCTCGCCTTTTGTCTGAGGGAGCTCGAAGCCGGGAGGCTGCAAGTCAGCTTTGTAAATCCTTTTGTTCTTTGAAATGAAAGCATCCTTTTTTGAATATATATATATATATATATATATATATATATATATATATATATATATATATATATATATATATATATTATCGGACTATAAACTAGGAAATTAAAAGTTGGCTTACCTTAAGGCAACGATCACTTGATTTGTTAAAATATATGGATCCTAATTTGGGAAAACCAATCTATCCTACAAAGAATCCATATATAAACTGGAATTAACTCTAATATTACTCTCGAATAGGCTAGGAAAACAGGGAAACAAAGAGTCAATGTACCTAGTTGCAAACTCGCTCCAACTCGGTGATAACCTGAATCAAAACCCAACTCGGTCCGAAGAAGAGACTCTAGCCACTGACTCGGCTCAGCTTGGCCCCAAAACCTAAGTCAAAACTTGACTCAACAAAGGTAATGCTCGACTAGAAATCCTTCAAAGAATCTGAGATAGAACGGATGAATTTTCCATTTTCTGACACGAGTGATGATGATCCTATATATATAAAAACAGATTTCAGTAGAAAAATTTCCAGTTGTCACCCATGGACTTCCAATACTCAAGTATTGGAGGGACAAAGTGTTACACTAAACAAAGACTTTGGATCTCAATCAGACTCTTCAAACCTGCGAAAAGTGAAAATGGAACTTGCTAAAAATAGGGAGTTCTGAACTAAAACGTAACTCCGAGTTAGAGAACCTTTTTTTTTTTTAAAGAAACCCTTGAGGCCAACATATTCCATCAATTTCCATGTCATAGGGCTCAACAATAGCTTTCTAACGACACTTATACAGTATACACATATATATGCACAAATCTGATAACTGGTCCCCATCATAAGCTATAGTTCTCATTTTGGTTATTTTCACACAGTTGGGGCCCTTTAGCCCAAATTTGTGCAATCCTGGCTCTTCATTGAGTTGTTCATGACCTATTCTTCATCATTAGAACATCCATCTATCCATGCATACATGCATACAGACATAGATGCATAGATAATAACAGTATTCATTTATTTTATATTGATTTGTGGTATTTTCATAGGGAATACTTTCTGATGGACGGGTAATAGCTGTGAAGCGACTGTCAGTAGCATCTCGTCAAGGAAAGAGTCAGTTTGTAACAGAGATTGCTACCATATCTGCAGTGCAACACCAGAACCTTGTGAAGTTTGTATGGATGCTGCATTGAGGGAGATAAGCGGCTTCTGGTTTACGAGTATCTTGAAAACAAAAGCCTTGATCAGGCACTCTTCGGTATGGGACCTTGCCTATTTCCATAAAATCATATTCTTATAATGACCTATCATAGGGTAGGATGTGGAATCCTACCGCCCTCACATGCCAATGTAGCATGCATGTGCTATGAATAAATGGACAGTTAAGAACCACATTTGTCAGACACAAGTTACCCGCCTGATGATCGGACCAGCATGATATTTGGGCCATGGTATATGAAAGGTGGACCTCACCTTATAAACAACATATGTTCTCACACACACATGTGCTCATTAGCAATTCCATTTCCATGCAGGAAAGAGCAACTTGAATCTAAATTGGGCCACCCGCTTCAATATATGCTTGGGTACGGCTAGAGGTCTTGTTTATCTCCACGAAGAATCTAGGCTCTGGATTGTACATAGAGATGTCAAGGTCAGTAATATTCTGCTCGACGCTGATCTTGTCCCCAAGATTTCAGATTTTGGTTTGGCCACATCAGCACACGGGTTGCAGGGACAATGTAAGAACCACTTTTTCATCTTCATTCATCTTACTTGGGTATGTTTGGATGTTCGATTAAACTAAATTGCAATAATCTAGTTGATGAGAAATGACCAAAGTGGGTTGGCCATTTAGATGAATGTGATGACCAAACCATAGTTCAAAAATCCAAAAAATCAACTCGACTCGATGTCCCGTCATGTCTGTTGGGAGCCTTGCACAAAAATCTTAGAATCTAGCCTCCCAAAACACGAGAATTATGAGATAATAAAGCAATAAAATAAATCAAAGCATAAGCCACACGACACGAGCTTTTTACGTGGAAAACCCTCAAAAAGGTAAAAACCATGAGACCTCGTCCAGATCAACAATCCACTATGAAGTAAAAAGTTACAACCAATCACAAGCACACACATTTTAGATTAAACCTTCTTTACTCACGCATGAGTGGATAAACAATAAGAGAATAAAAGAAAACGAAAAGATTTCACCGATTACGAGGACGTAGAAGCACTGAGACGTCGACAATGAAATCTCCCTTCCACAAGCTTCCTCTCTCTCTCTCTCTCTCTCTCTCTCTCTCTCTCTCACCTTTGATAGCCCTAAACCCTTTAGCAAACCCTTGCAAAGCTTTAGGAAACTCTCTTACATGCTCTAGAAAATGTAAACAAAGCAAAAATAATGAAGGCTTAGAGGAAAATGATTTTCCTTTTCTTTTTTATGTATTTGAGACAACCCTGATGGGTTGAATATATAGAGTTTTACAGCAGCTATATAAGGCAAGATGATAAATACAAAATCTTTTATTTATACATCGTCTATCTATAGAATCGACCATACAAGGCATGTGGCCTGTCTAACATCCCCCCTCAAACTAATGCGGGTCATCGACTAGTAATAGTTTGCTAACTAGAAATGAGTGTTGTGAAGAAGTGAGGGACTTCGTGAGAATGTCGGCAATTTGATCATGGGAAGCGACATGTGGTAGCGAAATGAGCCGAGACTGAAACTTCTCGTGGATGAAGTGACAGTTAACTTCAATATGCTTTGTCCGTTCATGGAAAACCAGATTAGAGGCAATCTGAATGACACTCAGATTATCTACATGGAGTGGAGTAGGATTGTGTAGATGAACGTCTAAGTCAGAAAGAAGTCCACGTAACCAGATAATCTCACTACAAGTTGCTGACATTGCTCTATACTCGGCTTCCGTGCTTGATTTGAAAACAATGGCCTGCTTCTTACACTTCCAAGAGAAGAGAGAAGTGCTAAGAAAAACACAGTAGCCAGTGGTAGATCTGTAGGTGAGAGTACAACCGGCCTAGTTAGCATCTGAATAAGCACGAAGATCCAGAGGTGCTGTGGAGGAGAAGAATAGAGATCGATCCAGAGTTCCACGTAGGTATCGTAAGATGCACAATATTACAGTCACATGAAGAGTTCGAGGAGCAGAAACAAATTGGCTGACAACTTGGACCGCGTAAGCAATATCAGGACGAGTCATTGTTAAGTAAACTAGATGTAACATCCCAAAAATTGGGGGTCGAGCATAAACTCCACTCCCGAGTTTCAGAACATCACTTATGCAACATTTTCAATGATTGATGAATGTTGTTCATATTAGTGCAGAAAACATGAGTGAGATTAGACCAAAATAATATATCATACTCCAGAGACAGTTAAATTTCTCAAGCGGGAGACTGTGATAAATATATAAAATGTATAATTTTGATTGTAAGTCTCCAGAGTGTGAACATGTTACCAGGTTAACTAAATACATGTATACTCCAAAATGGAAAGAGAAATATACATGTGTGTTTAAATAAAAGGCAAAATACCAAGTGTATTGGCATCTAATCAGTAACCCTGTAACCCCGTCGATCTAAACCTGCATATAGGAGAAATCCTCCTCAACATCATCAAGAAAGACTGACTTTGCCTCGCAGCATCGTCACCATCTGAAACTAAAACAGGGACTGGTTGGTGTGGCCAACACCGTCCTGTAACGTGGGAGTGAGTGATCAACTCAGTGGAAACTATATACAGCAAAGGTTAACATGTTATCAATCCAATCAAGCAGTAATGATAAATCAGTATAATCAAACATGTCGTAGATACTCTTGTTAATGCAACGATGATATGAAGAATGATGCATGCCCTCACCACAATCTCCCTCATGCGACATCATCTAACGATCGCGGCATGAATCACTACCACTGTGCTCACACACCAACGCCAATGGCACATGCAGTGCGATGTCATGAGTATGATTACCAAGTTCTTATTAGTCCTTTTCATACAGCAGGATTGGGAAGCTAAGGTACCTCCCTTGTATCATTACTCAAACAGTGATCCATTCTCGGGTCGTCAGTCCGAGATAATCTCATACGATGTTACGGTTCTAGGTCACTGCAAGGGCTGTCAGGGCTGTTGCGCGCAATCGTTGCTCTTCTCCCCCATCACCTTATCAATATAGGCCTAGTTATATCCCACATACTGCAACAAGACTCGTCGTCCTTATGCATTATCAGGATATAGTCGAGGTCACTACAGAGGGCTCGTCACCAATCAATGTAGGCTAATAGCAAGAATATAGTGTCCCATACCACCATAATTTGCCCACGAGTATAGGTGCTCACTGGTCATTACAAAAGGCTCGTCACCAATCAATGTAAGCTGACAGTAAGAATATAGTGTCCCATACCACCATAATCTGCTCATGAGTCTTAGCGGATCGAGGTACCAAGGTTAGAGGGGCTTTTCATTGGTAAGTTTGGTACCTTAGGTTCAAGCAGTAGCGACCAAACATGGCGAACAAACATCGGTCGGTCGGGTTAGTTGATAAGCTTAACTAGGCCAAGCGCACGTTGAGTTGAACGACATGAAATGCATAAGCATTCCGTGTGGCCTAACCACTGCCGGACATCCCAAGCACGACTCAGATTCGTTAAACTCATCCTGAGTGGCGACAACAACCTCAACCACTAATTATAGAACGGTTACCGATTACCTGGACTGTAGTACAGCCTCAAGCACGTACAATTTCAATAACAGGCATGTGATTCATATCCTACAATCATATGGACAGTTATGAAAATATAACTTGAATGTAAATACAATACATGAAGGAAATCATACACACAGTTGAGACGAGCAACCTAAGTTACACAATTCATGGAAATCATACACCCAGTTAAGGTGATTGAGATTCATATCTCAACATGCATACAGGTACATCTTGCTAACTACTAACTCATTTAGACGCTTTTACGTACACTTAGCCTACACATTACATCATACATATTATGTATCCATTAGCATACGTATTAGGGAAAATCCTTTCGTCAAAGGGTTATCGCCTATACAACAATCATATATCCATGACAGTTAGCCATGGCGAGTACGAAAGCGAATTCCATACTCATTCAATTATTTTTACAAACACTTAGAATACATACATTATCATACATGTATATGTTGATTATACTTGCATTAGGCCAAATCCTTTCACTAGGGAGTTGCCCCATATACCACTTGCATCTACCCACGACAGATAATCGTGGCGTGCATGAATCCGGGTTCCGTATTCATTTACACATTTTCCGAAACACGTGGGCTACACCCTTTAACGTATAAAGCGTATATTGGCCGTGGCGTGATTTAGGGCAAGTCCTTTCGCTAAGGAGTTGTCACACATGTAACAAGCATATGTTCACGGCAAATAATCATGTTAAACACAAATCCAAATTCTATACGTATACGGTATTTTCTACAAATACGAGGAATACAGTATATTCAACATAATTAACGTATAACTGAAAAACGAAACAGATAACACTTTATACATGTGAAATAGCATCCTAAGCAAGAATAAATCATTACTTAACATTGAAAGTCTTGGAAACCATAACCTAAACGTATATAGTCCGCACCTTAAACCAGAAAATGCATATAAAAGGTGATTCAGACAATAAGTCTTCGTCAACGGCGGATACGCTACCTATGACATGAAACAGGTTAGCTATGATGTCATTTAAACTACTCTGGGCTTCAAAACAGGTTAAGATTGGGATTTCTTACCTAGGAATGGAGTCAGAAACACCGAAATAACGACTCAGATGAATGGATTTAGCACGTAGTAAAGCTGGGAAGAATCCCAGGAAGCATCACCAACTTCTCCCTCACTTTCTCTCTTTTCTCTCCTCTCTCCTAGGGTTTCTCTTAAATTCGTATGGAGCAAATGAGAGAGGATTCAAGGCTTTTTTATAAGCCCAAAAGCGACGGAAATAAACTTGGGGCCAAGGTATACTTAAGTTATAACCAAATCGGGTCTGTTCCGATCCAACGGAGCACTTTTGGAGGTTCTGTTACTAAATGCGGTCGGACTTAAGCTCTCTAATATCAGATCTAGGTCAAGCTAAGTTTTCAGTCCGGTCGGGTTTCCAGATCGACCGTGGCGGACCAGTTTCAGTTCAACGGTTACGGGAACTCGATCAGAGCTACAAGTACTATGACATGTAAGGGCCACCTATCCTGATCCGAGGGTGAATTTGGGTTGAATTCTAACGGTTAGAACGCTTGAAAATAACGCGCAAGTGAACCGTTCCAGATTTCATAAAAATATAATTAATTTTCTATAAATCTTCATTTTCTCACTCTCTTTACTCCTGGCTCAATAAAATGGTCTTAGGACATCGGTTGGGCTTGATTTTCTAAGTGATTGTCAAGTCCAACTAGGTGGTCGTAATGGTCTAAGTTCATAGCTATCAGACTCTCGATGCGCGGTCTAAAATCAATACAACATTACAAAGCATTCCTAGGAGCAACTGAGTTTAGAGTTGGATCCTAGATTTCAGGGTAACGTAACGTTAACTATTCTATAGATTTTGGGTCTCACAGATCGTATTTAAAGTGGTTGGTGCTAATTTGGCAGGAAATCTAGTGTAGCGCAACTTAATACACCATGAATTTCTAAAGAATCTAGTTTTAAATGATTTCTTTGGCTTTGGAATTGGGTTCTGAGAGATTATCAAGGTGTTATGGTTGACCCATTGCCTAAGGACGTCTAATTCCAGGTTGGCAAAAATCCGGGGTGTTACACCAGACTCCCAACTAAACGGCGGTATAATGTGGGATCCGTAAGGAGTTCATCATCGTCACGACCATATTCAACATTAAGTTCCAAGGGCGTCTGAAATGTCTTCTGATCAGTTAAAGAAGCTAAGGTGAGAAGATCCTTTGTATATTTATGCTGGCTGACTAGGATTCCACGTATAGAATGCGAAAATTCAAGTCCAAGAAAGTATGTCAGATGACCCAGGTCCTTCATCTTCAAGGATGACTTTAGAACTTCCTTTAATGACAAGATGCAAGTATCATCGCTACTAGTCAGAAGTAGGTAATCAACATAAACGAGAACAATGACGATTCCATGCTTAGAGGTGCGCAAGAATAAGGATGGATCATGACCACTTTGAGTAAAGCCAGCTCCTATAACAACATCATAAAAACGTTGAAACCATGCCCGGGGGGCTTGTTTGAAACCGTATAGAGCTTTCTTCAGGCGACAGACTTTATTAGCAGGGATTAAAGATCCAGGTGGAGGTTTCAAATATACTGTTTCTTGGAGGTTTCCATGAAGAAAAGCATTTTCCACGTTCATCTGTGTGAGTGGTCAAGAGCGAACTGATGATACTGCTAGAAGAGTGCGAACAATTTTCATCTTGGCCATAGAAGCGAATGTCTCATCATAATCAATTCTATGTTCCTGTTTGTATCCCTGAGCGACAAGTCGAGCTTTGTATCGATCCAATGATCCGTCAGACTTGAGCTTCACAGAATAAATCCATTTACTGTCAATTAATTATTGGTCAGTAGGTCGAGTAACAATCTCCCACGTATAGTTATCATTCAATGCTTAAAGTTTCTGATAATAAGGTATGTCGCCTAAAGAAAGCCCTGTACGGCCTCAAACAGGCACCTCGAGCATGGTTCAACGCTTTCACGAGGTTGTTATAGGTGCTGACTTTACTCAAAGTAGTCATGACCCATTCTTATTTTTGTGCACCACTGCTTGCGGAATTGTCATTATTCTCGTCTATGTTGATGACCTACTTCTGACTGGTAGCGATGCTACTGGCATCTGGGCTTTAAGGAAAGTTCTGCAATCATCCTTCAAGATAAAAGACCTTGGTCATCTAACATACTTTCGTGGGCTTGAAATTTCACGTTATAAACGTGGGATCCTGGTTAGCTAGCGTAAATATACCAAGGATCTTCTCGCCTTGGCATCATTGACAGATCAGAAGACAGTTCAGACTCCCTTGGAACTTAACGTTTAATATGGCCGTGACGATGATGATCTCCTTGCGTACCCCGACTTATACCGTCGTTTGGTTGGGAGTCTAGTTTACTTAACAATGACTCGCTCTGATATTGCCTACGCTGTCCAAGTCGTAAGTCAATTTGTTTCTGCTCCTCGAACTCTTTATATGACTGCGGTGTTGCACATCCTACGGTACCTACGTGGAACTCTAGATCGATCACTGTTTTTCTCCTCCACAGCGACTTTAGACTTCGTGCTTATTCGGATGCTAATTGGGCCGTTTGCGCTCTCACACGAAGATCTACCACTGGCTACTGTGTTTTTCTCGACACTTCTCTCATCTCTTAGAAGTGTAAGAAGCAGACCACTATTTTTAAATCGAGCACAGAAGCCGAGTATCGAGCGATGTCTGCTGCGTGTTGTGAGCTTGTCTGGTTATATGGACTTCTTTCCGACTTAGGCATTCCTCTGTAGAATCCTACTCCACTCCATGTCGATAATCTAAGTGTCATTCAGATTGCCTCTAACCTGGTTGTTCATGAACGGATGAAGCATATTGAAGTTGACTGTCACTTTTTTCGCGAGAAATTTCAGTTTGGGCTCATTTCTCTTCCACATGTTGCATCCCATGATCAGATTGCCGACATTCTCACCAAGTCCCTCACTTCTGCACATCACTCATTTCTAGTTGGCAAACTATTACTTGTTAATGACCAACATTAGTTTGAGAGGGATGTTAGACAAACTCACATGCTTTGTATACCTTGTATAGCTAGTATACCTTGTATAGTTCGTTTCCATAGGTAGATGATGCTGATTTTATTATTTTTCTTGTATAGATGATTGTAATCTCTATATATTCAACCCCTTTGGGTTGTCTCAAAAACAGAAAATCTTTCAGTTCCTCTCTGTTTTTTTACTGTTTTCAATTTATAGTTTAGACAACTCCCTTTCGCACCTCTTGCGAAACCGCCTTAGATTTCCGCAGTCCGTATAAGATCCGGACTCAAATTTGCGTAACCTTGACTGGTCGAGTAGGGTCCTTGATCGGCCGAGCGGCCCACTTGACCGGTCAAGCACCTCCCTCGACTTGTCAAGCACCTCGGAGGAATTAATTCAATTGGTCGCTAGACTTTGAGTCGAGGCTCACTCGACTGGTCGAGCACCACCCTCGACCGGTCGAGTAGCCCACTTGATTGGTCGAGCAACGCGGTGAAACACTCCGATTTTCACCCTATTGCATTATCTCTCCTTTGAACTGAGGAGGAAAACCTCATCAAATCTCTCCCTTTCCGACTCAGGAGTTCACCTTCTTCAAGCTAGCCCGGTTTCTACAAACCTCAAACTTGCCCTTGAGCAAAGCCTTTGTCATCATGTCTGACCCATTATTGTCCACGTGGACCTTCTCAAGCTGTAACACCTTCTGTTCCAAAGTATCCCTGATCCAGTGATACGGAATCTCTATGTACTTCGACTTGGAGTGCTGACTTGGATTCTTGCTCAAGTGTATAGCACTTTGACTATCGCAATAGACCACGTGCTGCTCGTGCTTCAGGTTAAGTTCCTGTAGGAACCTCTTCATCCAAAGTATCTCTTTACATGCTTCTGTGACCACAATGTATTCAGTCTCTTTCGTCGACAATGCTATGACCTTTTGTAGCTTGTTCTGCCAAGAGACCGCTCCCCCTGCAAACATGAACATGATCCCCGATGTAGACTTCTTGGAGTCTATGTCACCTGCCATATCTGCATCTGTGTAACCCTCTAACACAGTTTTTCCGTCACCATAACATAGGCTCAACCTGGATGAACCTCTTAGATACCGCAATATCCATTTCTCCATATGATAGGTGTAGTTCTTATATAAGGATTTCATCTCATCTTGCATAACTTTTAACCACTTCTTATACTCTTCGGCTAGGGCCTCAAAATAATCTTCTGGCTCTCCCCCATCAGTAAGCATAATGTACTCACGCGGTGAGTACCTCTTAGATGGCTGTCTTTCCCTAAATGACCTTCTCACCTGTGGCTCAACAAGTGGATCAAGTAGGGGCTACTTCCCTGGTCCGTCTTCTATAGGAACTTCCTCGTCCTCTACACCTTGTTGTATTCCCCCGTCATCAGACACCACGAGAGGAATAATCGAATTCATGTCCTCTAGCTCACCTGAATTAGGCTGATTTTTATCTAGCTTACCAATGTCTTCTATACACTGATTTTCAAAGAATACCACATCTCTACTCTTAACAAGCTTCTTCTCGGTCAGATCCCACAATCTATAACCGAATTTTTCATCATCATACCTTAAGAACATGCATTGCTTGATCTTTATATCGAGCTTGAACCTCTTGTCCTTTGGTACGTGAACGGATGCCCTGCATCCAAACACCCTGAGATGACTGTACGAAGGATCTTGTCCAGTCCACACCTTCTCAGGTACTTTTCCATTCAACGAGACTGATGGAGACCCGTTTATCAAATACACTACCGTGTGCATTGCTTCTCTCCAGAGTATCTTGGGCAACTTTGCATGGGATAACATGCATCTAATTCTCTCTACAATGGTGCGATTCATGCGCTCAGCAACACCATTATACTGGGGAGTCTTGGGAACCGTTTGTTCATGCCGTATACCTAGGGACTTACAATACTCATGGAAGTTGCCCATGTATTCACCACCATTGTCAGTGCGAATGCTGTTGAGGGTCAAATATTGCATATTAGACCTCAGATATTGTCTGGATTTACGAATATAATGCTGTCTAATGGCTCGTTTTCTCATTCTTGTGTGGCAAAGTGATTTTATGAGCATGGATGGAAAAAGGACGTTAAAAGTTGAGATTTAACGATCTGATGACGCCAAAGGCAAGGGACACACTCCATGGGATCAAGATCGACAGATATACATGGTCAGAAATCCGAGAAAAGTTAGAAATTGAAGCTCAAGTGGCCTGAAGGACGTCCAAAATGCAAGATCACGAGGTTCCCACCATCCGTTTGGCTCGAAACTTCATACGTCGCCTGAGGACCATAAATTAACCGTACATATAAAATTTCAGCCATTGAAGATCTCGGGAAGTGCCCCAACTGACAGATCAGCCCATAAACCGTTGATTCTGAGCCCACCTGATATCTGGAACTGCCTCAAAATTATTATTGACGCCTTAAATGAGGAGTCAAAACAGATGGACGGTGCAGATTTCTCCAAAACAGTGCAATGGACCCCATATGAGATGAGCGTGTACAGTGCACATGTGCACTCATCGTGCACCAAACGAGTCAAGTCGGTCAGCAAGACGCTGACCGACTTTCAAAAAAAAAAATAAATAAATAAAAAATAAAAAAATTTACGCACAGTGGACGCACGGCCGCTGGCCGTTTTTGCGATCAGCTGTGGGCCCCACACGTGCCCCATAAGCTCGATCTGAACCGTCCACCGTGTAGACAGCCGCGAGCACTACAAAACCATGTTATCACTTTTCACCCATGCGTGCACACGTGTGAGATACAGAGGCCACAAAAGGGCTGCTAAACTGATTCTTTTGTGATTTCTTCTCTGGGCCACGTCAATGGACGTTCAAAACCACCCATTCTTGACTGAAATTTCGTTCTGAATCCAATGGACGGGGTGGATTTTCCAGAAAATACTTCTGTGGGGCCCACCGATCACAACAGCGAAATGGTGCGAAAGGTTTCGCACATCCGCGAAAATCGACTTTTTCAGGCGGTTTTGGCCCACCATCTTTGATCATATGACAGATCTGAACCGTCTATCATGTATAGGACCCAATAAAATTCTAAGGGATAGTGTTTATTTGGAATTTGAGCGAGAAAAGTGGCGTGTTTCGAGGCACCAAACTTGGCTGCGAAAAAGCTTTCACTAGGCATGCATAGCTTTCCAAATCCGATTCAAATTCGATTTTCACCACTCCAGCAGCTATATAAGGAGGTTTTGGACGTGTGGAGCATTCATTCAGGTCTTAGGAAGGAAGAAAAATAGAAACGTGGAGGTTCGGGCAGGGACGTGAAGCAGAAGGAAAAAAAAAGAGAGTATTTTTTTCTTTTAGTTTATTTCAATTGTGGAGATTTAGCCCATCCATGTCTGGCTAAACCTCTTAGCTAGGGCTAAGAGGTGAAGCTTGTAGTGAGATGGGAGATTTGATTTTATTTTTATTTTAATGCATGAATTGACTTTGATTTTAGTTAATTATTATGGGAATATTTTTAGTTCTTAATGGTCTGTTGTGACTGAAATTACAATGGGTCTGCGATGCTTTGAATATTTCTATTTCTTTTTCATGTTTATGACGTCAGGACGTCCTGTTGTTCACCATAGTCTCCTGGGCATGGTTGGATGACGGTACCCTTCCTAACTTTCATACATGTGATTAGGTGGTAATTAGTTTAATTCTGTTGTTTGCCATAGTCTTTTGGGCATGGTTTGGTGATGGAATCCATTCTAATTCATACACCTTTCATCTCTTTGAAAACTAGATCAATGTCAGTTCAGTTAATTTCCATGAAACATGCATAAGATCTCCCTGATCTCTACAAGTGGATCCTCTGAATCCCTAGTTCCCTTCTCCTGATTTCTCTCAAGTTTATATAATTATTTCACCATTATTTCTCAAATTACATTTAGTTTAGATTTCATCTTAATCTAGTTCTAGTTCTGGTTAGTTTTAGATAACGTACAAGTTTCAGTCCCTTGGGATTCGACCTCGGTCTTACCGAGTTATTACTACATCACAACCCTGCACTTGGGGAGTGAACAAGTTTTTGGCGCCGTTGCCGGGGACTGTCGGCTACGTTTTTCTGAAATTAATTAGTTTTAGGATTAGTTAGGATTAGATTTTCTTTTTAGAAATTTTTAATTCTAGGTTTAGAAGCTTGATTATTTTCCTTATTAGAACTTTTTCCTAACTTAAGAAATTTGCTATTCTTCCTTCTAGAACTAACTTAATTTTTCTGTTTTGTAGGAAACTTCTAATTTAGTAAGCTCTTTTTAATTTTAATTTTAATTTTTTTTAGAATTTTTTTTCTTTTCTCTAGAAATTAGTTTACTTTTAATTAGAACTTTCTATTCTTAGAAACTAACTTATTTTGTTTTATTTTGCAGATTCTTAACCTAGGACTCCAACTTTGGTAACCTCTTTCCATCTTTCCCCTTTATTTTCTAGATTTCTTCTTTTTTTTTTAAGGTTTAAGTTAGAATTTGAGGGCTGAGTGTGTTTTATGCCCCATTGGGCACGCGACAACACTCGACGTCTCGTGACTGAAGGAGGATTAGTTGAGGGGTTGACTGTCCATCGCAGGACTAGACACCACTTGAATTCTCCTGAGTTAGAAGACGTTATGGCTGAAAATCAACCTCAAGCACTACCCCAACCAAGGGTTGAGGAAGTACATGATGAGAATGAGGTGCATCAGGCACCCCCGCCTCGTACTTTATGAGATTATTTACAACCGGCGGGGGTGAGTACGCCCTCATGTATGATTTTTCCTGAGAATACAAGACATATGGACATCAAGCCAGGGGTTATCCAACTCCTTCCTAAGTTCCATGGGCTTGAGTCTGAAGAACCATATTTGCATCTGAAAGAGTTTGATGAAATCATAGGCACCTTATACTTTCCTAATGTATCTAAGGATACTATTAGGCTGAAACTCTTTCCATTTTCCTTGAAAGAAAAAGCCAAGACGTGGTTACATTCACTGCGTCCTAGGTCCATTGGCACATGGAATGATTTGCAGAGGGAATTTATAAAGAAAATTTTCCCACATCATAAGACAATTACCCTCAGGAGAGCAATCATGAACTTTGCCCAAAAGGAAGATGAAACATTCTTCCAATGTTGGAAAATGTTCAAGGATCTGGTTAATGCATGCCCACAACATGGCTTTGAAATATGGCGCATTACGAATTTTTTCTATGATGGGCTAACATCTTCCATGCGCCAAATGGTCGAGACAATGTGTAACGGAGATTTTATTAATAAAAATGTTGACGAGGTATGGGATTACCTCGATAGTCTCGCGGAAAAAACACAATCATGGGACTATTACCCAAGAACGAACCCTACGTCTAGGCCGACTCATTCAAGGGAAAAAGGAGGAATATATCTCCTGAAAGAGGATAATAATCTTAACGCTAAGGTGGCCAATCTCACCAGAAAATTTGAGGCCATGGAAGGAAGGAAGGAAAAGGTTAATGAAAGTGTTTGCGGCATCTGTGATTGCGACATTCATACTACTGAAAATTGTCCTTCAATACCTGCCTTTCGAAAAGTATTGAATGAACAATCTAATGCCGTAAATAACTATCAAAGACCTTTCAATGGACCACCCTCTAATACTTACAATCCTGGCTGGAAAAATCACCTGAATTTTAGTTGGAGGAACGGACAAACTGCTACCCCTCAAGGTTTCTTCAATCAAAATCCAAATCAGGGGAAACCTCAAGAAGAATCGGTTCAAATTTCCATACAAGAGCTGGCGCGGACAATGTAAGGAATTTTAGATTTTATGCAAAAAATAGATTCACGTATGACGGCTATGGAAAAAGGGATGCTCCCTACACAATCACTCCCTAATCCGAAACCGCAATACGAGACAGGTGATCCCAGCTCTTCAAATCAAATGGGGCACGCTAAATCCATCACCACTCTTAGGAGTGGGAAGGTTATTGATAAAACCCTTCCGGTGAGGCCCGAAAAGCCTCAAGAACCAGAAGAGGACAACAATGATGGATCTAGTGGCGCCCTACAAAAATTTGAACCGGAAGCTCTAGAAAAGCCAGTTGCTCCGTTTCCTCAACGGTTGGTTGAACCAAAACGTCTAACTCTCAGGATATCCTAGAGGTGTTGAAACAAGTGAAAGTCAACATTCCTCTGCTTGACGTTGTAAAACAGATTCCTTCATATGCTAAATTTCTAAAGGATTTATGCACTACCAAACGACGGAAAAATGTTCAAAAGAAGATCTCCTTGACTGAGAAAGTGAGTGCCATCCTGAAACAAGATGTGCCGCAAAAATTCAAAGATCCCGGTTGCCCAACCATATCATGTGTAATCGGGAACTATCGAATTGATCACGCACTTCTTGACTTAGGAGCGAGCGTCAATCTGATTCCTTATTCGGTATACCAACAGTTAGGTTTGGGTGAATTAAAATCCACTCGAACCACACTATAACTTGCTGATCGTTCTATTCGTATACCAAGAGGGATCATCGAGGATGTGTTGGTCCAGGTGGATAGATTTTACTACCCTGTTGATTTTATCATCTTGGACACCGAACCCATCAATGACACGAGCACTCAGATTCCCGTCATTCTTGGTCGCCCATTCCTGTCCACTTCAAATGCAATTATCAATTGCAGGAATGGTGTCATGACTGTCCTTTGAAAATTTGACATTGGAATCGAATATCTTTTTCAATAACGGCAGCAACTCAGAGGATGATGACGATTTCCACGATGTTAACATGATTGATTCTTTTGTGGAAGATAGAACGCCTCTCACCTTATCCTCTGATCTTCTAGAAACGTGCCTGACCCACCCCCATGATCTTGATGATGATATAATTAGGGAGACGTGTGCCATGCTTGATACTGCACCGGTACTTGAAGTTAACCGGTGGAGGCCACACATTGAAGAATTGCCCCAAACTTATGTAGTGCCTCTACCGTCTAACCTCAAGCCACCGAAGCTTGACCTAAAACCTTTGCCCTCTGATTTAAAATATGTCTATTTAGGTCAGGATGAGACATACCCGGTGGTGATCTCTGCCCACCTGGAGAAAGAACAGGAGAGTGCTGATATCTACTCTCATTGAGCATAAGGGAGCTCTTGGATGGATGATAGCGGACCTCAAGGGAATTAACCCATCGATTTGTACTCACCGTATATATCTTGAGGACATTGCAAAGGCTGTTCGACAATCACAACGTAGACTAAATCCAAACATAAAGGAAGTGGTTAAGGCCGAGGTTCTCAAACTATTGGAAGTGGGGATCATTTACCCCATATCTGATAGTCAATGGGTGAGTCCAACTCAGGTAGTTCCTAAGAAGTCCGGGATCACTATATTAGCCAATGCCAATAATGAACTCGTGCCGACCAGAGTTACTACTGGTTGGAGAATGTGCATTGACTACAGAAAGCTGAATACCGTCACAAGGAAAGACCACTTTCCTTTGCCCTTCATTGATCAAATCCTGGAAAAGCTAGCTGGTCATTCCTATTATTGTTTCCTTGACGGGTATTCAGGTTATAATCAGATTGAAATCGCCCCTGAGGATCAGGAAAAGACCACATTTACATGTCCCTATGACACCTTTGCTTACAGAAGGATGTCATTCGGGCTATGTAATGCCCCTGCCACCTTTCAGCGATGCATGACGAGTATCTTTTCTGACATGGTGGGGAAATATCTAGAGGTCTTCATGGACGATTTCTCTGTTTTTGGTTCATCTTTTAGCGAATGCTTAGCAAGTCTTAAATGTGTGCTGAAAAGATGTGAAGAAAAGAATTTGGTACTTAACTGGGAGAAGTGCCATTTTATGGTTCAAAAGGGAATTGTCCTTGGGCATATCATCTCGTCCAAAGGAATCGAGGTAGATAAGGCAAAAATCGATCTTATCTCTAACCTACCTCCACCCAAGAACATCAGAGATGTGCGATCCTTCTTAGGACACGCAGGCTTTTACAGACGATTCATAAAGGACTTTAGTCTCCTCTCTCGTCCTTTATGTAATCTTCTTCAAAAGGATACACCATACGAGTGGACTGAGCAGTGCCAAGAAGCTTTCACTAAGCTTAAGGGCATGTTAACCACTGCACCTATCATGCAGCCACCCGACTGGAGTCTTCCTTTTGAACTTATGTGCGACGCCTCTGATTATGCTCTTGGAGCGGTTCTAGGCCAGAGAAAAGATAAGCGGCCTTACATTATTCACTACGCAAGTAGGACTCTAAATCCTGCCCAAGTGAACTACTCGACTATGGAAAAGGAACTCTTAGCCGTAGTGTTCGCTTTGGACAAATTTAGGTCCTACATGATCGGATCCAAGATCATCATCTACACAGATCACGCGGCACTTAAGTATCTTCTTTCTAAGAATGATTCTAAGCCCCGCCTGATACGATGGATCCTTCTACTCCAAGAATTTGATTTGGAAATTAAAGATAAAAAGGGAGTAGAGAACGTAGTGGCCGATCATCTTTCTCGCCTTAATACCTCTGATTCCCTTGAGGCAACCCATATCAATGACATGTTCCCTGATGAACAACTGTTTAGAGTCTCCCATTCACCTTGGTTCGCTGATATTGCTAATTATCTTGCTACAGGTGCCATACCGACACACTGGACGTCACAAGATAAGAAGAAATTCTTTACCAAGGTGCGTAACTTTTTCTGGGATGATCCATATTTATTTAAATATTGTCCAGACCAAATCTTAAGGAGATGCATACCAGACGATGAGCATCAGAGTGTCATCTCTTTCTGTCACTCACAGGCCTGTGGTGGTCACTTTTCTGCTAAAAAGACCACGGCCAAGATTTTACAGTGTGGCTTCTACTGGCCCACTATGTTCAGGGACACTCATGAGTTTTGCAAGGCTTGTGAGCGTTGTCAGAAATTGGAAGCATTGTCCCGTCGAAATATGATGCCCTTGAATCCCATCCTTATTATAGAAGCATTTGATTGTTGGGGCATTGATTTCATGGGACCATTCCTCCAATCATTTGGAAATCTGTATATTTTGCTCGCCGTAGACTATGTCACTAAATGGGTCGAAGCAATTCCGTGCCGCAAAAATGACCATCGCACGGTCATTAAATTTTTGAAAGAATATCCTGTCGCGGTTCGGAACACCTCGAGCCATCATTAGTGACGGGGGCTCACACTTCTGCAATAGACCATTTGAGAGCTTAATGAAGAAATACGGTATCTCTCATAAGGTGAGCACCCCATACCATCCACAGACAAGTGGACAAGCTGAGATTTCCAATACGGAGATCAAACATATCCTAAAGAAAACGGTTAACCCTGATCGTAAGGACTGGTCAATCCAATTGACCGATGCCTTATGGGCGTACCGTACTGCTTTCAAAACTCCTATTGGAACATCTCCCTTTAGACTTGTCTATGGGAAAGCCTGTCACTTGCCTGTGGAATTGGAACATAAAGCATACTGGGCGATCAAAAATCTGAATTTCAATCTGGACAACGCTGGCTCGCTACGCAAACTTCAGTTAAATGAACTTGAAGAAATCCGGAACGATGCGTACGAAAACTCGAGAATTTACAAGGACAAGATGAAGGCGTTTCATGATCATCATATTCTACGAAAATCATTCACGCCAGGTCAGAAAGTCCTCTTATATGACTCTCGACTACATCTCTTTCCGGGTAAGCTTCGATCTCGTTGGACCGGCCCTTATATTGTTGTCACTGCTTATCCTCATGGGGCCGTCGAGATAAGAGATCCCGACAATGGCAAGAAGTTTAAAGTAAATGGACATTGATTAAAGCCATTTGTCGAGGCATTTGATTCAGAGGACATGTCCATGCCTCTGATTGCTCCTGTTTACCAGGACTGATCTCCTAGTCTGATGGAGGTATAGGTAGGTTTATCGCTTTCATAGGTCTAGGATAGTTGTTTTATTTGTCTGGCTGAAGACGGTAAATTTAGCGCTCCTGGGAGACAACCCAGCTTTTTTATTCCTTTTCATTCTCTAGTTAGATGATTCAATGTTTGTGGGTAACATTACTGCAAACCCTCACGAGACTACAACTCGTCCACTAGGGGTAACCTAGGGGTTTAAAGGCTTGTTGCATACGCTAAATGCAATCGAGAGCACCTGCGAAAGTGGTATAGGTAGGATTTTATTTTTGTTATTTTTGTTCTGCTTTCTCTCTCATGCTGACAAGCTTCCATGCCGTGATCTATTGGAAACTCTCTTGATTCGTTATTCAGGTACTATCTTCCCATCACTTCTCATTTACTTTCGTTGTCCCATGTACATTGCATGCTCATATCTTTTACATTGAGGACAATGTAGATTTTAGGTTGGGGGTGGGAGATTAGGTTTCCTAATCAGTATTTTCTTGGTCTTGAGCAAAAATTGTGAAATTTTTTTTAAAAAAAGTTTTTTCTGAAAATTTCTACAAATTCGAAGTGATTTTGACAGATATCCCTAATTTAGATTTTCAAGGTACATAATGGTGGATTTATGACTCTTGGATTCCGTATCTGTTAGATTTCATAGTTAAGTGAATTATTAATCCATGATTAGAAGTTGTAAACATTGATTGAATCATGATTTCAGGACACGTCTTGCTTACACATTAAGACTTCAGTCTGATATTGAAGGGTTAATTTGGTAATCACTAAGCACGAAAGGAACCAGCCTGTATCTTGCCATCATGGTATAAAAATTGGAAAGGTTGGATAATTAATCTTCACCATAAGTTTGCTCCCTATAGGTGTGGAGTTAATTCCCCATGAATGATATCTAAAAAGAGTCAGGTGTACGATCTTCACCATAGGTTTCATGGAAATTATAGGTGAGGATTTGATTTCCCTTCCTTGGCATTACTTTGAATAGAAAAATCACAAGTTAATAGGCTAATCTATGAGGCAAGTTTTGGATTAAGTTTGGTTATCATGAATTCTCTTGCTGGTTACCAATGAGATCCTAAAATAACAAATTCAATCTTAATGTGATTAGCTGAGATTACACTATACATCCATGGATCTTAATGTTTAAAATTTTTCTAATTGATGGATTAATGCTTTACACTTGATTATGAAGTCTACGGTGCGCTTGAGCTCAGGAGAATACAATTTCTAACATTCATGAATATTAGATTTTTTGTATTTTGTTCAAAATCTCACTCGATTTCATAAAAAGTTCTCCTATAATTCTCAACTTATTTTTTGCATACTTTGCTCGGGACTAGCAAAATGCTGGTTGGGGGTTGTGTTGAGGGTCAAATATTGCATATTAGACCCCAGATATTGTCTGGATTTACGAATATAATGCTGTCTAATGGCTCGTTTTCTCATTCTTGTGTGGCAAAGTGATTTTATGAGCATGGATGGAAAAAGGATGTTAAAAGTTGAGATTTAACGATCTGATGACGCCAAAGGCAAGGGACACACTCCAGGGGACCAAGATCGACAGATATACACGGTCAGAAATTCGAGAAAAGTTAGAAATTGAAGCTCAAGTGGCCTGAAGGACGTCCAGAATGCAAGATCACGAGGTTCCCACCATCCGTTTGGCTCGAAACTTCATACGTCGCCTGAGGACCATAAATTAACCGTACATATAAAATTTCAGCCATTGAAGATCTCGGGAAGTGCCCCAACTGACAGATCAGCCCATAAACCGTTGATTATGGGCCCACCTGATATCTGGAACTGCCTCAAAATTATTATTGACGCCTTAAATGAGGAGTCAAAACAGATGGACGGTGCAGATTTCTCCAAAACAGTGCAATGGACCCCATATGAGATGAGCGTGTACAGTGCACATGTGCACTCATCGTGCACCAAACGAGTCAAGTCGGTCAGCAAGACGCTGACCGACTTTCTTAAAAATTTTAAAAAAAAAAAAAAAAAAAATTTACGCATAGCGGACGCACGGCCGCTGGCCGTTTTTGCAATCAGTTGTGGGCCCCACACATGCCCCATAAGCTCGATCTGAACCGTCCACCGTGTAGACAGCCGCGAGCACTACAAAACCATGTTATCACTTTTCACCCATGCGTGCACACGTGTGAGATATAGAGGCCACAAAAGGGCTGCTAAACTGATTCTTTTGTGATTTCTTCTCTGGGCCACGTCAATGGACGTTCAAAATCACCCATTCTTGACTGAAATTTCGTTCTGAATCCAATGGACAGGGTGGATTTTCCAGAAAATACTTCTGTGGGGCCCACCGATCACAACAGCGAAATGGTGCGAAAGGTTTCGCACATCCGCGAAAACTGACTTTTTCAGGCGGTTTTGGCCCACCATCTTTGATCATATGGCAGATCTGAACCGTCTATCATGTATATGACCCAATAAAATCCTAAGGGACAGTGTTTATTTGAAATTTGAGCGAGAAAAGTGGCGTGTTTCGAGGCACCAAACTTGGCTGCGAAAAATCTTTCACTAGGCATGCATAGCTTTCCAAATCCGATTCAAATTCGATTTTCACCACTCCAGCAGCTATATAAGGAGGTTTTGGACGTGTGGAGCATTCATTCAGGTCTTAGAAAGGAAGAAAAAGAGAAACGTGGAGGCTCGGGCAGGGACGTGAAGCAGAAGGAAAAAAAAAGAGAGTATTTTTTTCTTTTAGTTTATTTCAATTGTGGAGATTTAGCCCATCCATGTCTGGCTAAACCTCTTAGCTAGGGCTAAGAGGTGAAGCTTGTAGTGAGATGGGAGATTTGATTTTATTTTAATTTTAATGCATGAATTGACTTTGATTTTAGTTAATTATTATGGGAATATTTTTAGTTCTTAATGGTCTGTTGTGACTGAAATTACAATGGGTCTGCGATGCTTTGAATATTTCTATTTCCTTTTCATGTTTATGACGTCAGGACGTCCTGTTGTTCACCATAGTCTCTTGGGCATGGTTGGATGACGGTACCCTTCCTAACTTTCATACATGTGATTAGGTGGTAATTAGTTTAATTCTGTTGTTTGCCATAGTCTTTTGGGCATGGTTTGGTGATGGAATCCATTCTAATTCATACACATTTCATCTCTTTGAAAACTAGATCAATGTCAATTCAGTTAATTTCCATGAAACATACATAAGATCTCCTTGATCTCTACAAGTGGATCCTCTGAATCCCTAGTTTCCTTCTCCTGATTTCTCTCAAGTTTATATAATTATTTCACCATTATTTCTCAAATTACATTTAGTTTAGATTTCATCTTAATCTAGTTCTAGTTCTGGTTAGTTTTAGATAACGTACAAGTTTCAGTCCCTTGGGATTCGACCTCGGTCTTACCGAGTTATTACTACATCACAACCCTGCACTTGGGGAGTGAACAAATGCACTTCAATGTTCTGCCTGTCTCTTTCTCAACCATAGCATGAAACAATTTAAACACACCAAAGAACTCGTCTTTGGATTTTAAAGCATAAACCTAAACCCTCCTAAATGCATCATCTATAAAAGTAACAAAATACAAAGCCTCACCCAAGGTTTTTGTCCTCATACGATCACAAACATCAGAATAAACCAAATCTAATGCATGCAACTTATTAATATGAGAAGTAGTTTTAACAAATGAAACTCTATGTTGTTTCCCTGATAAACAATCAATACAGGTTTTAAGAGGTATACCTGTCACGTCTGCAAGGAGCCGCTTCCTTACTTGTACCCGAAGTCCTTTTTCACTCATGTGGCCTAGACGCCTATGCCACATGTCTATAGCTGAATCTTCCGCTACGTTCAACCCACCCTTGCACACACTGACACATACCTTGTAAAAGGTGCAACACTTCTTTCCTCTAGCTGCAATCAACGAACCTTTGATGAGCTTCCAGTGCCCACCAACAAATCAGCTTTCATATTCATCATCATCCAACCTTCTCGTCGACATCAAGTTGAGGCGAAGGTCTAGAATGTGCCTCACATCCCTGAGAATCAATGTGCAGCCCACATCAGTCTTCACACAACTATCACTGACCCCTATAATCTTTGATACGCCAGAATTTCTCATCTTCACGGTTCCATGGTCACCTGATTTGTAGCTTGTGAAGAAGTTACTGCATGGAGTTGCATGAAACGAGGCTCCTGAATCTATCAACCAGTCGATGTCCTGACTCGTAGCCGTGAGACAAATTTTGTGATCTGCTGAAAGAATAACTACAACGTTACCATCTGAAGCGACCGTAGTGGAATCTGATTCATCTTCCTTCTCTTTTCCTTTTCCTTTCTTGTCGTTCTTCTTATTACGACATTCATGCTTGTAGTAGCCCTTCTTGCCACAATTCCAGCAATCAATATCTTTTCCGGTACTCGACTTGCCTCTTGATTTATCTCGGGCCTTCTCGCCCTTCCTGTTCTTTCCTCTCTCTCGATCTTGTGTCACAAGGGCCTCTTGTTGTGTAGACCCCTGAGACTTCCTCCTTGTCTCCTCATTGAAGAGATAGTTAGTTACCTGTTCCATGATTACCTTTCCTTCTGGCGCGGAGTTACTCAGAGACACCACCATGTCTCCCAACTATCAAGCAATGAACTAAGCAATAGCAAAGCCTGTAATTCATCTTCCAGGACTATCTTCATGGCGGAGAGCTGGTTCAATATATTGTTGACCTCATTCATGCGCTCAGCTACAGAACTACCATCTTTGAACTTGAGATTCACAAGTCGTCTTATCAGAAAATTTTTATTCCCGACTGTCTTCCTCTCATACAACCCTTGACATTTTAGCCATAGGCTAGCGGCTGAGGTTTCCTTAGACACATAGTGGAATACAAAATCGTCCAGTCATTGTCTAATAAACCCCATAGTCTTCCGGTCCAACTTTTTCCAATCATCATTAGACATATCCTTTGATTTCGCTGATATGCCTAAAATTGTAGAATACAAGTCTTTGCAATAAAACAAGTCCTCCATCTTAACCTTCCATATGGTCCAGTTAGAACCATTGAGATTGATCATCCTTGATGAGTCACCCACCATAATTCAGAACCAATCCCACTCCATTCAACTAACCTAAACTCTCTAATACCACTTTGTTGGGAGCCTTGCATAAAAACCTTAGGATCTAGCCTCACAAAATACTAGAATTATGGGATAATAAAACAATGAAATAAATCAAAGCATAAGCCACATGATACGAGATTTTTACGTGGAAAACCCCCTCGTCCAGATCAACAATCCACTATGAAGAAAAAAGTTACAACCAATTACAAGCACACACCGTTTGGATCAAACCTTCTTCACTCATGCATGAGTGGATAAACAATAACTCTCTCTCCTTTGATAGCCCTAAACCCTTTGGCCAACCCTTGCAAAGCTTTAGAAAACTCTCTTGCATACCTTAGAAAATTCCTAGGAACCCTTATTTATAGTTTAGGCAACTCCCTTTAGCACCTCTTGCGAAACCGCCTCAGATTTCCGCAGTCTACATAAGATCCGGATTCAAATCTGCGTAACCTCGACTGGTCGAGCAGGGTCCTTGACCGGTCGAGCACCTCGGAGGAATTAATTCAATTGGTCACTGGACTTTGAGTCGAGTCTCACTCGACTGGTCGAGCGCCACCCTCGACCGGTCAAGTAGCCTACTCGACTGGTCGAGCAGCGCGGTGAAACACTCTGATTTTCATCCTTCAGCACTATCTTTCCTTTGAACTGAGGAGGAAAACCCCATCAATGTCATGTCAGTTCGAGGACTCAAATGAGTCTTAAATTGACTCAACTCGATATTATAATGATATAATTGAAGGATATGAGCGGTTTGAACAAAATTTTTATTACATATATAAATTTACACAGTACCCACAAAAAAGCACAGCTGCTGCTTAGGTAGTGCTAGTAATAGTATTGTGCTTTCAACATGCTACAACTCAGCTGGAAATCTCATCAGGTCGAGTTGACTCGGCCAGGTTTCGAGTCCAGTCAATGAGTTTGGAAACTATGGCTTGCAACTATATGCATTTCAAGTTGGATTCGAGATTGTAAGGGCTACTGGCCTTGAAAGGAGTTGGCCCAGCCCCACTTTGGTCATTTCTACATTACGGTGCATTTGGATT
The DNA here is from genome assembly GCA_037074715.1 of Magnolia kwangsiensis. NCBI lineage: Eukaryota > Viridiplantae > Streptophyta > Magnoliopsida > Magnoliales > Magnoliaceae > Magnolia > Magnolia kwangsiensis. The sequence goes on from CM073584.1 coordinate 96,808,248, forward strand.
TACGATCAACTTGCAATTATTAGTACACAACATAATTTGATAACTCGAAAAATAGACTCGTTATCCAATTGGGTCACGTTGACTAGAAGACTCACCTGAGTCTTTGTTTCACTTGACTCAATATTTAAGAAATGGGGATAATCAGAGAAATAGCAGATATAACTAAAACTGGGAAAATTAGTCTCAACACAGCACTTGTGTATTGCTGGAGGGGATCAATTCACTTCATTTCGGTCATGAACCTCCTCAACTTTTCATTTATTGAGAATGATACCCTTGCCGCTTGTGACTGACTCGGTTCGAGTCATGCCAAGTCAGATTGACTGAGTTGGTGAGTGGACTCAATGAGTCTTGCCAAGTCAGAACCAACTCACAATCATGGGCGAGTTCCACGTGACTCAGATTGAAATCTCGTCGTGTCAAGTTGACTTGACCGAGTTTCAAGCTGAGTCACCGAGTTTTAGAACTATGGAAATCATTATTTCTTTCTATTATTCATCTTGATTAAACCCAAGGTTTGCAACTCAAATCACAATGCACCCAAATGGTCTTATTAAATCAAATTATTTCCATTGAGCATCCAAACATAACCATTTGCTAATTACAGGATATATATATATATATATATATATAGAGAGAGAGAGAGAGAGAGAGAGAGAGAGAGAGATGGGGGGGGGGGGGGGGGGGGGGAAGGATACCACTTGTAACTTTGTTGATATGTATAAAAGGTTGAGAGAGAGAGAGAGAGATGGGGGGGAAGGATACCACTTGTAACTTTGTTGATATGTATAAAAGGTTGTACATACATTGAACTTCTTGAATCCTTATTTGTTTACATCAAAATAAACTTCAACTTCTGGAATTCTTGAAGTTGATATCTCGCACCAGAGTATGCCATGCTTGGGCATCTGACGGAAAAGGCCGATGTGTTTGGATTTGGGGTTGTTGCACTTGAGATTCTTAGTGGAAGGATGAATTCAGATACAACCTTGGATCAAGATAAGATTTATCTCCTTGACTGGGTACGTCATTTTAATTATCTTATAAAAATCGGACTCTATTCTTTCATCAGGATGCACATATTAAGGCTATGAAATTTAAATACTCACTGGCAGTTTATTGAAATCTGCTCTCTTGGTTATAGTCACTGTTTGAAATATCGGTATCGTGTTACGTATCGCACCCTTGGGATACGGACGCATATCGATTATCGTATGGGATATTTTGGTTGTATTGTTGTTGTTGGAAACATGGGGAAACATTAGGAAATTGGTCGAATTTTTCAATAAAACTTTAGTGATTGTTAAAAAAGACATCGATACACACTTATAAATCAAAAAATTACAAAAAACAAGTGAACATAATATGTTTTCTTTGTATGGTGTCCTAATTTATGTGCTGTCTAAATGAATTAATGCAAGTATATTCAAAGTCTATTCACGTGATTTATAAATGTAAAAAGATGTGTGAAAACACAATAAATACATTCAAAAGGAAAAGAAGAATCACTAGATCGGGCTACATATATGTTTGATTTTTATGTTTGGACATAGATTACAACCGATTTGGGAGAAATTGGAAAATTTTGATTTTTTTTTCAATATTTCCACAACTCGGCCCATCTCCTCCAAATATCAAAATCGAAGCTCCCAATCTGTGATTTTGCATGCAAAACATGAAAAAATATGTATTTGTAACAATTTGACACTGATTTAACACGATTTACAGGCAAAAAAAAAAAAAGAAAAAAGAAAAAAGAAAAGATTGAAAATTGAAAATGCTCACTGGATTGAACATGTGGGATATATCCCACTACTGCATTTCGTATCGCATGGGTGGGATACAAGATATATCGTGGGATATGTCGGCCGATATCGTCGATACTTAAAACACTGGTTATAGTGTTTGTTGTTTTAGTGATTAACTTTTATTGGTTAGAAATAGAAATTTAAGAATTTATCACTGAGGGTGCGTTTGGATGCACTATTGGTTCGGATTGCGATTAAAGTCTGGTGAAGTGGAAATAACCAAATTGTAGTTTCCTTAGTATGAATGTGTTACTTTCAAGTTGGACTGCAAGGACTTGTAATTGCAATTTGGGGGGCTATTTCCTCTCTGCAGTAGGATATTCGCAATTAAATTCACTTGTGCATTCGAATACAGCCTGAGAGGAATGCAATTTGTAAATGGGCATCTGCAAATGCCAATCAGAAGCACCCTCAGTGTACCAATGTGGGACCCATGTGTAAGATCCAGGCCATTGATCATGCATGCTCTGTGGCAAATGCTTCCTAGCCCATTAATCAAGAAATCCCACTATTCAGGTGGACCATATATGTGGTATTACAAGTGGTCCAAATTAAATGTACAATGTGGCCAATCTAATGAGTGGCCAGCCTGACTTTGGGGTAGGGTACAACCCAAATCTCACATGTGTGACACATTTCAGGCAGATGTTCATTTACAAAGTAGCATTCCTTGTGTCACAAGTCATGGATTTTTTATTTTTTATTTTTACTTTTGATAATCCATTCTAGTAAACTATCATCGATTACCTCTTGATGGTGGATTTTTGGACATCAGATCGATCTGTCTGATTCTCGGAACTTTCATTTGATGTATTACTGATATCTATTTCCACAATTTCTTAGGCATGGAATCTACATGAGACCAACAGACCATTGGAACTGATGGATCAGAGACTGTCTGAATTTGATGAAGAAGCAGCGCTACGGATGATTGGAGTAGCTCTTCTATGCACTCAGACATCCCCGGTGCTACGCCCGCCAATGTCCCGTGTGGTGGGCATGCTAGTAGGCGACATCGAAGTGAGTAGTATCACATCACGGCCAAGCTATTTAACTGATTGTCAATTTGATGAGACAAACACCTTCATGACCGATGACACGTTGCGAGAGTCAACAGGGAGAACATCAAACACAGCTTGACACATTATCAAATTTGATGACGTTCGCTTATGTGGACCCATTGCCTGTGGCCACAGAGAAGGACGGTGATGATCGTCTTCTAAGCTGTCCATGTATGCATGCATATGAATACATATTTACATGCACGTATGTGTGTTAATACACGTGTACATATACCACCTATTTACATTTCATATTGAGGTTTGATGGTCTGTATTTGGGATTTATTTACATTTGTTTGAAATGTACTTAACTGTAGACAAATGGCTGTAGCCTCACAGGCTGCTTTGAGAAAGATATTCAAATCAATCATATCAAAGTTAGTTAAGATCTCACTGTTCATCTGTTGGGTCCTACCATGGATGGGCATATACCCCAAAAATCACATTGGTTAGACTATCCTGGTAACTGATTCAAGGTTACAGATGGGAAAGTTTGAAAAAGATCCAACCAACGGTTGACATTCAATGGGCAAAAATCCTCCAATCAACAGTTAGGATCATCTGATGATTGCATTTTTTACCGGATGTATAGTGGGGCTCAGCGGATGAATGGTCTGGATCTCGGAACATGTGTGGTACGTGTATTGAACCTGGGCGCTTGATTACTTAGATATTAGCCTCTTGTATCCGATGGTTCCTCATTGGTCTGAGATGTTGTTTCCATTCATCCAAATTAGGCTGTGTCTTGCAATCTCCACTAATTGATTAGTGGCCGTCGAATGGATGTTAACGGCCTGTTTGGATACACCTTATAAGTATTTTTATTTATTTAATTTTCTTTTTGTGGCAGCAAATGAGTTACCATTTTAATAATAGTTAGTTTGGTAATCATCCTTCTTAAATTAGCTTCTTAGCTTAAATTACTAGTGCCCATAATTAAAAAAATTTCATCTTTTAAAACTTTTTTACTCTCTCTCCTACCTATTTCTCTTCTTTCCAGGTGATGGATACATTGAAGGTAAGGCCCACACAATAGAATGTCCACATCAAAGGTGGGCCCTACGTGATGGATGACCCACATCAAGGTAGGCTCAAATAATGGACGGTTCGTGTCAAAGGTTGGCCCTGATGATGAATGGTCCAAATCCAATGTAATGACCCTAGTGAAGTTTAGGGCTATAAGCTTTTTTTTGGGAATCTGGACCGTCCATCTTTTCATCCAGCCATCTAATTATCAATGAATTCATTAATCTATGTGAACATACATTTTTACATCAATCTATCCATTCATGTAGTTATTAATCTATTTACAAGATCATTCAACCATTAGATCCTTCAATTTATCATCCATCCATTAATCATGGCATCCAACCGTTAGATCGCACATTCATGCATATATTTATGCATCCATCCATTCATCTAGCCATCTATACGCAGTAAATGCAATAAATCATTTACTCACCTGTTTATCTTGGAATCTGACCGGTAAATGTAGTTTTCGTCCCTACATATACATAGATAAGTGATTTGAAGCATTATCAACCCACTCATTTTATTACATTTAACCTCACACGTTTCGCCACAAGAACACATGTATCACCACACATTTTTGTACTTACGCTATAAACACTACACACATGTATACACCTACTAACACACCCACATACACTATATAGCATGCACACTCTACACACACACACACACACACACACCCACCCCCCCACATGCACAATCATCACACGTGTGCACACCACACGTGCATAACCAAAATCCTCCCTGCCTTCCTCTCCCTTCCTTTTCACTCAAACATGATTCTCTCTCCCAGCCACTCTCCTTGTTTCCCTCCTTTAAAAATAAAATAAAATAAAAAAAGCCCAAAAATCCCAAAATAGACCTCTTTCAGCTCTACTTAAAGAGAACCCAAGGCCCCCTCGCATTTGAGCCTTTCCATGCCCAACCTTTATATGTGTGTGTGTGTGTACATGTTGTTCTTTGCTTTGTTAAGGTGAGTGGAATCATCGGCGACTACACCGCCCACCTTGTTGTATATTTGAATCATACAATATGACATTATCATGGGTTGTCCAATCCAACTACATGGCCATGGACATTCCTTATGTTAGGGCCATAAGAGTCCTCATTAGCGAAGTTGAGTGTGATTTTCCATTTCTGGTGAGCTTACACATATTTGTATCACTTGCACCCAATGAAGGGAGATGAATATTGAGAATTTGGTTGGCAATGTGGTTTGTCCAAACGCTTGCAATATATATGCACCTCACCATGAAGAAAATATTATAAAAGAGTTTATTTTATTTTATTTTATTTATTTAACACACCACGCACACCCCACACACTCATGCTGTTGGAATTTCACCACCTATGGGTACTCGAACCCTTGATCGGGAGTTGAAACTCCTGAGAGTCTACCACCCGAGCAAGAGCAAGGACCCTATATCGGCAAGAGAAAATATTATAAAAGAGTTTCTTCCTTAGGATAATGTTTGAATTAATAAAAAAAAATTCTAAAATAATAAATAAAATTAATACTATTGATGAAAAATATCATTTATAATGCGATTGGTAGCTTTTTATCAGCAAGAGAGGCCTTAGACTCGTAATCTAACTAAAACTATAAAACATTACTGAAACAGTAAAAATTACAAAAAATAATAGAATTCAATATACCAAACTCATAAAAATAAAAATAAAAAATTAGATAACTAAAACAAAGACTTTGGATGAGAATGGGATTCTTAAACCGCTTAAAATAGCAAAAATGCAACTTATTAAAAAATAAGTTTTGACTTTAGACTCGTAGTTAATTATTGAAGTGATGGAATTCTGCGAAGCTGTTTAAGTAGCTAATGAACTATTGTTTTGTTAGGATATAGAGTTCATCGGTAGCTTTTTAATAAGACATTATACTTAACGAAACTATTAACTAATTGTAAAGCTACGGTGCATGTAGGCCAATTTTTGTCAAAACCAGGCTCCTCCAACTTGAATTTGTGCAATTTTGAAAAGTCATTAAGTCATCTCTAACTTGTCCTACATGACTTTAGCATCAAATGACATGCAATTACCTCTCAAAATTGCTTATCCCTAAAGATGCCGACATTGGATTGATACTGAATCCCCATCATCGTCGTTGAGGCCCTAGACCTCTGCATAACTTCTAATTGTTCTAAATGAATTGATGCATGACTTGTCAATTGTCGTGGCATAGCAGGTCCATGATAAAGGCAAGAAATTACCATCTTCTCATGATAATCCTTTAATTTGCAAGGAGAGAAAAAAAAAAAAAAAAACACTCTAAAATGAGAAATAAAATTGACACTGTTGAATAAAAAAATAAATGAATTGCTTACACCATACCTAATAGCCTTATGTAAGCACAAGATGCCCTAAACTTCTAATCCAACTCAAAATAAGAAACTCTTACTAAAATAGTAAAAATTACTAAAAATTGCTAAAAGACATTTAATCCTAGCTAAACTAGTGAATAACTCTTGGATATATAATTAAAACAAAGACTTGGGACCACAAGCAAAAATGTGACTTTTTTAAAGTAGTAAAATTTGAACTAAAACATGATTTAACCTGTTTTATATATATATATATATATATATATAGAGAGAGAGAGAGAGAGAGAGAGAGAGAGAGAGAGAGAGAGAGATGCACACTTTCTTATGTGAGCACCCATGTACACTTTTACAATGTCATGTGCACAAAATCTGAACAGTCCATGTGATACGGCACCCATGAAAACCACAAGGTCCAACTTTCAGTCTGATCCAAAATTATAGTGGGCATGGCAAAAGCAAAAGCAAATCAAGGGAGGTAACTGTTTTCTTTTGCCATGGCCCACCAGAGTTTTGGATCTAGCTGAAAGTTTGGGTCCTAAGGTTTTATGGGGTTGCATCGTGTGGACGGTACAGATTTTTCACTCACATCACGTATCAAAAAGTGCTTACAACCATACACCTACACATAACCTTTTCAGAAGTCATCACACGTGATGTGGGCCCAAAATCTGAACCGTCCATGTGATGCAGCACCCCATTAAACTCATAAGGCCTAACTTTTACTCTCATCCAAAACTTTGGCGGGCCATGATAAAAGGAAAATTTTTTCTCCCTTGAGTTGTCTCTCTTTTTCCCTGGCCCACCAAGGTTTTGGATAGGGCTAAAAATTGGATCCTGAAAATTTCATGGAGTGCTGCATCACATGAACGGTTCAGATTTTAGGCCCACATCACGTGTGATGAGTTATGAAAAAGTTCTCACAAGTTCCGGTGACAACCGGTGTGAAGGTGGTAAAAAAAATTATGGTAGTTGGAAGCCACAATCAGCCTTTAGGTGTTTTTTTTTTTTTTTTACACGCACACACCCCCACACACTTACGCCGTAGCGGGCTTTCACGACCTATGGATACTCGAACCCTTGACCGGGTGTGGAAGTCAGCCTTTTGGTTTTTTTTTATTTTTTATTTTTTATTTATACACGCACACATACCCGCACACACACCGTGAGATTTCACCACCATGGGCACTCGAACCCGAACCCTTGACCTGTTGTTGAAACTCGAAGGAGGCTACCACCCGGGTAAGAGTAAGGACCCAAGTTAGCCTTTTGGTTGTTTTCAGTCTAGATCAGCCTTTTTTGGCCCGATTTCTTTTGATCCTGGCTGTCCATAATATCATCTGCAACCTGTTCTTCATCGCTTCAATAGAGCGCCATAAACCCAACGAAAATTTGCAATATCAAGAAGGGTATACATGTTAAAAGTCACTCTCCTATGACTAGGATCGTCAACCATCATCTAAGTCTAACAGGTCTTGGGCTACACCATGGTGCGCGTTTGCACCATTCACAAAACAGTGCAAATCGCCAAATGTGCACATGGCACACTCGCATCTAGATCTAGACCGTCCAAATCATGGCCCCATTGTATCAGGAACATAAACTGAAAATCACACTGATTGGACGATGTTAGCCATCTGATTTCACTAGTTGAATGTGGACCACTAACTATTTTCTTAGTACTTGCTTGGATCATAAGTCATTTTGCTTAACCTACTTATGCCTCAAGTAACTTATCTTTATTTTTACTTATACAACATCCAAGTATGTTTGGTTCCTAACATTACATTAATCTCTCTTTTAATATTTTTTACAAATATTTTCCATTAAAATCTCTCCCGAGTTTTATTTGTTCATGTGGAGTCCACCTTTAATATTCACTGCCCATCACATGGGGCCAACCTTTGATGTGGATTGTTCATTATGTTGGGCTCACCTTGGCCTTGACTTGAATATGAATAGTCTATCGTGTGAGGCTTACCTTCAATAAAGACCATCCACCTTGTAAAGTCCGATGTGGACTATTCATTATGTGGGGCCATCTTGGACGTGGGTTGTCCATCATGTTGGACATTGGATGTGGATCATCAGTCATATGAGACCTAACTTCAATGTAGACCATTCATCATGTAGGGTTGAACTTCTAAGTGGGCCTCCATTACGTGGGGCCCACTTTTGATGTAGGGGATTCATCATAAGGGGCCAACATTTGATGTGGAACGTCCATTATGGGAGGCCCAACATCACGTGGGGCCCACCATCAATGTTAATTATCCATCATGGGTTTCCCACCTTCAACGGACACTGCCCACCATGTGGAGCCCGCCTTTAATGTGTAATGTCCATTGTGTGGGCCCCACCTTTGAAGTGGGCCATCCATCTTACAATGCTGCCTTGGATGTGAGCCATTCATCATTAGGGGCTGCCCATTGATGATGTGGGTCATCGATCATTAGGGGCGACCTTTGACATGGACTATCCATTGTGGGTCCTCCTTCATGTGTATTATCTTTAATGGACCCGTTACATGGGACCTGCACTTTAATGTGGATCATCCATCATGTGGGGTGCACCTTCAATGTCTGCTGACCACGTCGAGCCCACCTTTGATGTGGACCATCCATCATGTGGGCCCAACCATTGAAGTGGGTCATCCATCACACGGGTCTCACTTTAAATGTGAACCATTCATCATTAGGGGCGACCTTCAACATGAACTGTCCAATACGTGGGTCCTCCTTTGATGTGGACTATCCATCATGTGGCCCCCACCTTCAATGTAGACCATCCATCATGCAAGTCTCCTTTGACATAGACCTTCCATTGCGTGAAGATATGAGAGAGGGGAGAATGGAAAACTAAAAACTTAAAAAGCAGGAATTTTTTTACTAAGGAAATGGTACTATGAGGTTGACCTCATGGGAACTTCTCATGAGGTTGATCTGTGTGGGACCCACCGTGATGTGTGTAGAAAATCAACACTATCAGCCAGATGCACCATTTCATGGTGGACCATGGGCTTAAAAATCAAGTCAATCCATGACTTCGATGGGCCACACCACGTACAAAAGTTGAGTGAGGTTATCCTCCCATTAAAACATTCATAATCATTTTTTGGGCCCAACGAGATGTGGTTCACAAATCCAGCCCATCCATTGTGTGTGTCCCACTTGAATGAGCGGTCAGACTAAGTTTCAGCACATCCAAATTTCAGGTGGGCCCTCACCAAGTGCTTTTATATGTTTTAGGCATGTTTTCGTATGGTTTTAGATGGTGTGGCCCACATGAGTTACGTATACAGCTGATTTTTGGGATCCGGTAACATAAAGGGTACCCATGCATCAAATTCACGGTGTTGATGTTCCACGCACATCATGGTGACGCCCACACAGCTGGACCTCATCGTACCATTTCCCTTTTTACTAATGGGTGCAAGTAATTTAAGTTAAGAAGCGACTTTCACAAAAGTAATTACCAAAATAACTTTTTTTTAAAAAAAGTTACTCATTTGATCATTTCCTGCCACTTAAAAAAGAAAAGAAATAAGGGAGATGCTAGGAATATATATGAGCCTATCCAAACAGGCCGTTAATATCCATTTGGTGGCCACTAATTGGATGGTGGAGATTGCTAGACAGAGTATAATTACGATTAATGCAAACGACCACTTAGACCAAAGAAAGATACAAGAGGCTAATATCCAAGTTATCAAGCGCCCAGGTTCAATACACCTGACACACGTCCCAAGATCCAGACCATTCATCCACTGACCACTACTCTGCCTACAGACAGACAAAAAAAAAAAAAAAGCAATTGTCAGATGATCCTAACTAGGGGTTGCAGGATTTTTGCCCATTGAATGTCAACCGTTGGTTGGATCCTTTTTTTTTTTTTTTCAAAATTTCCCATCTGTAACCTCCAACGATCCTCCAATCAGTTGCCAGGATAATCTAACCAATGTGACTTTTAGGGTATATGCCCATCTATGGTAGGGCCCAACAGATGAACGGTCCAGATCTTAAATAACTTTGATATGATTGATTTGAATACCTCTCTCAATGTAGTTTCCCAACAAATCCATGTACCAAAATCTTCAAATACAGCCAGTGAGGCTACAATCATTTGTCTACAATTAAGTACACACCAAACAAAAGGAAATACATCTCAAATACAAACCATCAAACCTCTATATGAAATGTACGTAGGTGGTATATATACACATATCCATAACAATGGAGGTATTAATTCAAGTATCTGCATGTAAATACATGTCTACATGCATGCATGGACAGCTTTGAAGATGATCATCACCGTCCTTCGCCGACAATCTCTTGCAACATTGGCTGAGTAGCCAAAGGCGATGGGCTCGCATGAATGAATGTGGTCGAATTCGATGACGTGTTAAGTTGGCTGCTTGTTGTTCTCTCCGTCGACTCTCGTGATGTGTCATCCATCATGAAGGTGTTTATCTCCTCAAATTGCCAATCAGTTAAGTAGCCAGGCCGTGATGTGATGCTATTCACTTCGATGTCACCTGCTAGCATGGCCACCACACGGGACATGGGCGGGCGTAGCCCTGGGGATGCTTGAGTGCATAGAAGAGCTACTCCAATCATTCTTAGTGCTTCTTCTTCGTCAAATTCCGAGAGTGTTTGATCCATCAGTTCCAATGGTCGGTTGGTTTCATGTAGATTCCATGCCTAAGAAATTGTGGAAAGACATATCAGTAATACATCAATGAAAGTTCCACTAATCATACACAGATCGATCGGATGTCTGTAAATCCATCATCAAAAGCAAATCCATGATAGTTTGCTAGAAGGAATTATGAAAAGTATATAAATAAAATAAAATCCATGATTTGTGATAGAAGGAATGCTACTTCGTAGATGTGCATCTGCCAGCACGATTGAGTGCACTTGATCAATGGCCCAAATTTACAGATGGGTCCTACATTGGCACGTTTCGGGCCTATTGGGATACCAACAAATAAGTTACTTTTTCTACTTACAGCAGTAGATTAAGTAACTTATTTGACATCAGTAAGTTTGGTTTATGATCAATTATAAGTAGCTTTTTTACTTAAAAAGTTCATAATCACTTCAGTTATTTTTTTAGCTTTTCTACTTTTCATAAGCTGCTGAAGAGAGGCATTAGGAAATATGAAAGAATAGGAGAAGCTGATAAGTATGTTGTTTGCAAAACATACTTATCTTCTTAATAAGTAGAGACTAAGATAAGCTACTTGTGGAATAGGTAGCTTATCTTAAGAAACTTGTGATCCAAACGCTCCCTTAGGGTGCTTGCGAATGGCATTTGACGATGCTCATTTGCAAATTGCATTCCTCTCAGTGATAAATTCATCATTTCGATTTGAAACCAATGAAAGCTAATAACTAGAACAAGCAACACTATAACCAAGAGAGTGGATTTCAATAAACTGTTTAAGTATTTAAATTTCGTGCCCATAATACGTGCATCCTAATAAAAGAATAGAATTACCAGCCTAAAGAGTCTGATTTTTATAAGATAATTAAAATGTCATACCCATTCGAGGAGATAGATCTTATCTTGTTCCAAAGTTGTATCTGAATTCATCCTGCCACTTAGAATCTCAAGTGCAACAACCCCGAATCCGAACACATCGGCCTTTTCCGTCAGATGCCCACGCATGGCGTACTCTGGTGCAAGATACCCACTTCAAGAAATTCAAGAAGTTCAAGGTTATTTTGATGCAAACAAACATCCCATAATGAGCCAATATGGCTGTGTTTGGATGGTCAATTGAAATGAATTGAAATAATTTGATTTAATAAGACTGTTTGGGCGCATTGTGAATTGAGTTGCAAACCTTCGGTTTAATGAAGACTAATAATAGAAATAAATAATTATGTTTCCATAGTTCTAAAACTCAGTGACTCAGCTTGAAACTCGGCTGAGTCAACTTGACTCGACGAGATTTCAAGCTGAGTTATATGGAAACTCACTCATGATTGTGAGTTGGTTCCGACTTGGCAAGACTCATTGAGTCCGCTCGCCAACTCAGTCAATCTGACTAGGCATGACTTGAACAGAGTCACTCACAGGCAGCGAGCGTATCATTCTCAATAAAAGAAAAAGTGAGGAGATTCACAACAGAAAGGAAGTGAATTGAACCCTTCCACCAATGCACAAGCACTGTGTTGAGACTATTTTCCCCATTTTTAGCTATATCTACTATTACTCTGATATCCCTTAATCCATTTCTTAAATATCGAGTCAAGTCAAACAAAGATCGAGTGAGTCTTTGAGTCGACCAAACCCGATCGGATAACGAGTCTATTTTTCAAGTTTCTGAGCTATGTTGTGGACTTGTAATTGCAAGTTGACCATGCATCCAAATGCACCCTAAAATGTAAATGACCAAAGTGGGGCTGGGCCAATTCCTTTCAAAATGAGGCACTACTTAAAATCTCAAATCCAATTTGAAATGCATATATTGCAATTTGGCTTTTAGTCCATAGTTTTAAAACTTGTTGACTTGACTTGAAACCTGGCCGAGTCAATTCAACCTGAGGAGATTTCCAGCCAAGTCTCTGAGAATCTAACTTTGCATTAGTGCGCTGAAAGCACAACACTATTACGAGCACTACCCAGGCAGCAGCTGTGCTTTTTGTGGATAAATTTATATATGTAATTAGTATTTGTTCACACCACATGTATCCTTCAATTATATACTTATAATATTGAGTCCAGTCAATTTAAGACTCATTCGAGACCTCAAATTGACCTGACCCGACTGGACATCGACTCAAGTGTTTTTGGGTTTTTGAACTATGGTTTGGTATTCACATTGATGAAAATGGCTACCCCACTTTGTCATTTCTCATCAACTAGATTATTGCAATTTAGTTCAATTGAACATCCAAACAGACCCTTTTAAGTAAGGTGAACATAGATGATCAAGTGGTTCTTACATTGTCCCTGCGACCCGTGTGCTTATGTGGGTCTTCTTATCATCATATAGCTTGGCCAAACCAAAATCTGAAATCTTGGGGACAAGATCAGCATCGAGCAGAATATTACTGGCCTTGACATCTCTATGTACAATCCGGAGCCTCGATTCTTCATGGAGATAAGCAAGACCTCTGGCCGTACCCAAGCATACTTCGAAGCGGGTGGCCCAATTTAGATTCAACTTGCTGCTTCCTGTAAGGAAATGGAATTGCTAATGAGCTCGTGTGCAATAACATGCGTTGTTTTTAAGGTGAGGCTGACCTTTCATATGCCTTGGCCCAAATATCTTGCCGGTCCCATCATCAGGTGGGTAACTTGTGTATGACAAATGTGATTCTTAACTGTCCATTTATTTCATACACATGTCGAACACTTTATGAATGGATGGCCTTGATTTGGGAAATGGCCCATCCATGGTGAGACCCACCAAATAAATGGCCTGGATCTGGCACATACACACCACATTGGCATGAGTGGGCAGGAATCCACATCCTACTCTATGATACGCCATTATAAGAATATGGTTTTATGGAAATAGGTATGGTCCCATACCAAAGAGTGCCTGATCAAGGCTCTTGTTTTCAAGATACTCGTAGACCAGAAGCCGCTTCTCTCCCTCGATGCAGCATCCATACAACTTCACGAGGTTCTTGTGTTGCACTGCAGATATGGTAGCGATCTCTGTTACAAACTGATTCTTTCCTTGATGAGATGCTACTGAAAGTTGCTTCACGGCTATTACCCGTCCATCTGTAAGTGTTCCCTATAAAAATCCCAAGAATCAATGTAAAATAAATGAATGCTCTCGTTACCCATGCATCTATGTTTGTATGTATGTGGGCATGGATGGATGGATGTACTAATGATGTAGAACAGGTCATGAACAGCTCAATGGAGCACCAGGATCTTATGAATTTGGGCTAGAAGGGCCCTAATTAGGTAAAAATTACCTATAACAGGTCATGAACAGCTCAATGGAGCACCAGGATCTTATGAATTTGGGCTAGAAGGGCCCTAATTAGGTAAAAATTACCTAAATGCGAGCTATAGGTTCCGATGGCCATATCTTTGTGACCACCAATTATCGGATTTGTGCGTATATATGTTGTTGGAAAGCTATCGACAAGCCCTACGACATGGAAATTAATGTAGGCCTCAAGGGATTTCTCAAAATTACATTTTAGTTCAAAACTTACTACTTTTAGTAAGTTCCATTTTCACTTTTCGTAGGGTTTTAAGAGTCCAATTGAGGTCCAAAGTATTTGTTTAGTCATCTAAGGTTTGTTTACGAGTTTGGGTAGAGGATTAGATGTCTTTACTATTTTTAGGTAATTTTTACTATTTTGGGGAACTTTCCTAGCTTGAATCAAAGTAGGAGCCTAGGGCCTCATGTTGAAGACAGAACTTTTCATTTGACAATGTCGATTTTATTTCTCATTTTAAAGATTCACTCTGCTTGTGGATTCTGTCAGTCGGATATATTTAGTCATAATTGGTCTCTACAATTATGGCATGATTTTGGTAATATGTAAATATTCTGTAAAATATTTTGTAATTAATAGGTTGATTATGGTTTCCTAGTTTAGTTTGATTCCCGTAATTGCTTCCCTATAATTGCCTTGTAAAGAGCCGACTAATTCAATATATATATGAGGAGGAACCCTTACATTGGGGTATTCAATACAATTGATATGGTATTAAAGCCAAACCCATCCATATTAGGTTTGGTTTTTTTTTTTCGGTGTTGTTGCATTTCATTGGTGCTGCAAATTTTCGGTGGAGCTTTTTGGAGAGAACTGATCTGCGGGTTGGATTAGTCCAGATTTTTTGGTGCTCTTGTGTTGGGTAAGACCTTGCACGAAACCTTAATGTGTTGTGATTAGTGGTTGTCGGTAGGATTTGTGCATTCTAGTAATTTTGGGTATCTATATTAGCTTCATCATGTCTTCTAGAGAATCTTTCGGAGTTCGCTTGATTGGAAAAAATTATTGTGCTTGGGAGTTTCAGTTTCAATTGTTTGTTATGGGCAAAGAATTGTGGGGTCATATTGATGGTAGTAATCCTGTTCCTAAGAAATCTAAGGAGTTGGGTAAGTGGAAGGTCAATGATGCACGTGTGATGTCCTGGATCTTAGGATCCGTTGATCCTCTTATTGTGCTTAATCTAAGGCCTTATAAGACGCGCATACCATGTGGGAGTATTTGCGGAAGGTTTATCATCAGGATAATATTGCACTTCGTTTTCAGTTGGAATATGAGATTGCTAGTTACACTCAAGGCAATCTCTCCATTCAGGAGTATTTTTCTAGTTTTCAGAATTTGTGGGGAGAATTTTCTGATATGGTTTATGTGAAGGTACCTGCTGCCTCTCTTTCTGCTATTCAGGCTATGCATGAGCAGAGTAAGAGAGATCAATTCCTGATGAAATTGCGTCATGAATTGAGGTTGCTCGCTCAAATTTAATGAACTGGGATCCCTTTCCATCCTTGGATGTATGTTTTAGTGAATTACTTCGCAAGGAGCAACGTCTTTTCACACAAGCTACGTTCCAGCAAGATTCTAATCCGCATCCAGTCACCTATGCAGCCCATGGGAAAGGAAAGGATATGTGTAAAGTTCAGTGTTTCGGCTGTAAGGAGTATATTCATATTGCCGCCAACTGTACCAAGAAGTCTTGCAACTATTATAAGAAATCAGGCCACTTTATCAAAGAATGTACCACTCGACCTCAGAACCGTCAAGCTAACGCTCATCAGGCTGTAGCGAATACTTCTTCCGTTCCCGGAATGTCCTCAACTTCCTCTTCTACAGTTGGACCATCTGTTCTTACTCCTGAAATGGTTCAACAGATGATTATGTCAGCCTTTTCTGCCTTAGGGCTCCAAGGTAATGACACTACTTCATCTAAATCTTGGTTGGTCAATTGTGGTGCATCCAATCACATGACCAGATCATCTGATACTCTGTGCAATGTTCGTCCATATCATGGTTCATCCCAGATTCAGATAGCTAATAGGAGTCATTTAGCTATTGATGAAGTAGGAGATATTAACTATTCTTCCAGAGATGTTTATGTATCTCCTAACCTTTCTACCAGTCTGATTTCTGTTGGCCTGTTAGTTGATAATAACTGTGATGTTCATTTCTCTCGTGATGGTTGTCTTGTGTAGGATCAGGGGTCGGGGAAGATACTCACAAAGGGGCCTAAAGTTGGCAGACTCTTTCCACTACATTTTTCATTTTCTAGTAGTTTATCTTTGGCTTGTATGACAGTTAACAATCGGAGGGAAGTATGGCACAAACATTTGGGTCATCCAAACTCCGTTGTTCCATCTCATTTGTTAAATTCTGGTTTGTTGGGCAATAAAGAACAAGTTTCTAAAAATCTATCATTTGACTGTTCTGTATGCAAACTTGGTAAAAGTAAGACTCTTTTGTATCCTTCTCATGGTAGTCGTGCCACAAAATGCTTTGATATTGTGCATAGTGATTTATGGGGTATTTCTCCTGTCATTTCTCACGCTCGGTATAAATATTTTGTGACATTCATCGATGATTTCAGTCGTTACACTTGGGTCTATTTTCTTAGATTCAAATCTGAGGTATTGTCTGTTTTTCAAACCTTTGTAGCATACATTGAGAATCAATTTTCTACTTGTATTAAGATTTTGAGGTCTGATTCTGGTGGGGAATACATGTCCCACAATTTTCATGAATTTTTACAATGCAAAGGAATTGTCTCTCAACGGTCTTGTCCCTATACTCCTCAACAAAATGGTGTGGCCGAATGAAGGAATCGACATCTCTTGGATGTGGTTCGTTTCTTATTGCTTGAGTCCTATGTTCCTTCTAAATCCTGGGTTGAGGTATTATCTACTGCAGTTTACTTAATTAAAGACTGCCCTCTCAAGTTTTGAATCTTGATTCTCCTTATTATCGTTTGTATCATCAGCATCCTAGCTATCTTACTATGCATACTTTTGGATGCATCTGCTTTGTTCATTTACCACCTCATGAACGTCACAAACTTTCAGCCCAGTCTGTTAAATATGCTTTTATGGGTTATAGTCTTTGTCACAAAGGTTATGTTTGCTATGATCCTTCTTCTAACAAATTTTGTATATCTCGTAATGTTGTTATCTTTGAAAATCAATGTTTCTTTTCTACCCATATTGAGTCATTACCTGAGATTAGTATTCTACCTTGTTTCGATGAATTGACTCCTCTCCCTGCACGGTTCAAACCTGGACTCGTGTATACTCGACGTCTACCGACTTTGCCTCCTGAGATTGACCCTTCATCTGAGACTGTTCTAGTGACTTCTCCTGAGGATAACCTGCCATTTGAGATCATTCCACTTAGTGATGCTGAGCCTGACATGCCTCCTGCGCCGGGTCCTTGGCGATCTACCTGAGTATCCCGTCCTCCTGTTTGGTATGGCTTTAATGCTACTTTGACTTCTATTCCCATTCCTACATGTTTTTCCGAGGCTATTAAATATGAATGTTGGCGGAAAGCAATGGATGAGGAACTTCGGGCTCTCCAGAATAATCTTACCCGGGACATGGTTCCTTGTCCCTCTAATGTTACAGCCATCAGTTGTAAATGGATTTACTCGATTAAACTCCGCTCTGATGAGACTCTGGACCAGTATAAGGCAATATTAGTTGCTCTTGGGAACCAGTAAGAATATGGGATGGACTATGAGGAGACATTTGCTCCGGTTGAGAAGATGACTATAGTGCGTACAGTTATCTCTATCGCCGCCTCCCAAGGTTGACCTCTTCACCAAATGGACGTCAAAAATGCTTTTCTTCATGGTGATCTCAAAGAGGATATTTACATGACTCCTCCTCCGGGTCTGTTTTCCTCTCCATCTTCTGTTGTGTATAAGTTGAAGCGATCTCTCTATGGCTTAAAACAAGCTCCTCGGCCATGGTTTGAAAATTTCAAATCCACTTTGCTTCGCTTCTCCTTTGTCCAAAGCCAATATGACTCCACTTTGTTCCTTTGCAAAACCCCGACTGGTCTTGTTCTTTTACTTGTGTATGTGGATGATATTGTCATTACTGGGACTAACTCTAGCCTGATTACTCGCCTCCAATAGCATCTTCAAACTTCTTTTCACATGAAGGATCTTGGTCCTCTTACGTATTTTTTGGGTTTAGAGGTGTGCACAGATTCTTCGAGTATATTGTTGAATCAACACAAATATACCTAGGATTTAATTGCTTTGGCTGGTCTTCAAGATTCTCCCTCGGTAGATACTCCTATAGAGGTCAACGTGAAATATCGTAGTGCGGAGGGTGATCTTCTTTCTGATCCCACTGTGTTTCGTCGGTTGGTAGGCAGCTTAAACTATTTGACTATTACTTGACCAGATATTTCCTTCACTGTCCAGCAAGTTAGCCAGTTTATGCAAACTCCACGTCATCTCCATTTAGCTGTCGTGCGTCGTATCATTCGATATCTTTGAGGTTCACCTGATCATGGGTTGTTCTTTCCCACTGGCTCGCCTCTTTGTCTTGTTGCTTATAGTGATGCGAATTAGGCCAGATGTCCTGACACTCGACGGTCTGTTACAAGTTGGTGCATGTTTCTCGGTGATTCTTTGATCTCTTGGAAAAGTAAGAAACAAGCTCGTGTTTTAAAATCTTTGACTGAATCTGAGTATCGTGCAATGTCTACTGCTTGTTCTGAGATTGTCTAACTTCGTGGGCTTCTGGCTGAGCTTGGTTTTTCTCAAATTGATCCTACTCCTCTTCATGCTGATAACACTAGTGCCATTCGGATTGCTGCTAATCCCGTTTATCCTGAGCGTACGAAGCATATTGAGGTGGACCGTCATTCTATTAGGGAGGCATTGGACACGTGTTATTTCTCTTCCGCATGTTTCTTCTGATCTTCAGATAGCTGACGTGTTTACAAAGGTCATTACCCGCCAGCGTCATCAGTTTCTTGTAGGCAAATTGATGCTTCTTGATCGCCCAACATCAATTTGAGGGGGGATGTCAGTCGGATATATTTAGCCATAATTAGTCTCTATAATTATGGCATGATTTTGGTAATATGTAAATATTCTATAAAATATTCTGTAACTAATAGGTTGATTATAGTTTCCTAGTTTAGTTTGATTCCCTATAATTGCTTCCTTGTAATTACCTTGTAAAGAGCCGACTACTTCAACATATATATGAGGAGGAACCCTTACATTGGGGTAATCAATACAATTGATAGATTCAAGGATTATCAACTAAGAGAAAACGGAGATCTTCTTCCTCTATCCATGCAAGCGCTGTTGGTGTGAGCTATTCTGATTGGTGTGAGCTGTACTGATTGAAATATAGAGGGATAAAAATCCCTTAATTATAGGATCAGATTCCGTTAAATCTTTTTAGGCGCAATCTCTGTATAACCATATATAGTCTCTTGTAACGTTGTTAAATAGGTTGTTTTTCTTTGTAAAGAAATACACTGAATATATACAGAAATTTGATATATACCAAAAACTATAATGGTATCAGAGCCATTCATTCTAATCTGACCCATTGATCACTTCTGCTTCAATGGTCGACGCAGATTCACCGACCCCTGCCATACTAGCTGATCTGACTACGAAGATGACGGAGGTTCTCACCAAAGCCTCTGTTTCGACCACAACCACAGACGCCACTGCTGCACTGATCGGCATTAAGTTGGATGGCACCAACTATGCCCTCTGGTCCCAGGTCGTTGAGATGTACATCTCCGGCAAAGACAAACTGGGATATATCAATAGCGACCTCCCTCAACCTTCTCCGACTAACCAGACCTTCCGACAATGGCGCACAGACAACGCTGTTGTAAAAGGATGGCTCATTAACTCCATGGATTCCTCCCTCATAGGTAACTTCATCTGTTTCCCTACTGCCAAGTTAGTTTGGGATGCCATTGCCACCACGTATTTCGACGGCAGTGATGCCTCTCAACTCTACGACCTCCGGCGACGTGTAACAAGGCTCAAGCAAGGCGGCGGTTCCCTAGAAAAATTTTATAATGAACTTCAAGGCCTCTGGCGTGAGATAGACTTCCGCCACCCCAATCCGATGGAGTGCCCATTGGATATCAAGCACTACAACACATTACTTCAGGAAGATCATGTTTATGTGTTTATGGATGGGCTCGAAAACATCCGCAGTGATGTTCTGCAGATGCAACCATTCCCCACGGTAGAATAGGCCTACGCTCACGTCCGCAAGGAAGTAGTTCACCAAGCTGTGATGACAGCGGGAGATTCCAATGGGTCCTCGAGTGTTTTTTTTAGCATCAAAGGCTAGAAAAAATAACATACTAGTCGGGATGCCTACCACTGGCTTCCTTTCCTTAAATGGTAGCAAGCAAGTGACAAACTCTAAGCCAAAGGTCACGGGGGACGGAGCTAAATACTCTCATTGCGGAAATGGCAAGCATACCCGTGAAACTTGTTTCAAACTTCACGGGTACCCTGACTGGTGGCATGAACTCCAAGCTCAAAAGCGTCGTGATGGAAACGATGGAGGTCAAGGGAAGACTGCAGTAGTTACAGCAGAACCAGAGCTCTCTTTTATTCCTGTTAATTCTTCAGGCTCCACCACAGGTAGTGTTCTTTTTGGTTCTCGTAGCTATGGTGATGGGAGTACCTGGATACTTGATTCTAGAGCTACAGATCACATGACGTTTGACGCCAAGGATTTTTCCCAACATTCCCCACCACGGTGCACTAGCATTGCCAATGCTAATGGGGTTATTTCCTCGGTTACAGGGGCTGGCACTGTAAAGTTGTCACCAGCTCTATCCTTGTCTAACACTTTACTTGTGCCCTCCCTTTCTCACAAATTGCTATCTGTAAGTCAAGTTACCAAAGACCTGAATTGTTTGGTGCTAATTTACCCTAACTTTTGTCTTCTTCAGGATATTCTCACCAAGGAGATCATTGGGCGTGGTACTAAGAGGGGGAGGGCTCTATTACATGGATGACTTCAGTGTAGGCCGAGCATTTCATGTACACCATCAGAGGGACCAGAAAGTACAACAGATTTTGCTTTGGCACCGTCGGTTAGGTCATCCGTCATTTGGATATTTGAAGCATTTGTTACCTTATTTATTTTCGGGATTGTCAATTTCAGACTTTACATGTGATACTTGCATTTTAGCTAAAGAGTCATCGAGTTACATATCCATTGAGTATGAATAAAAGTGATATTCCTTTCACTCTAATTCACTTTGATATATGGGGTCCTTCCCCAAAACCCTCTATGTCTGGTGTACCGTGGTTTGTGATATTTGTTAATGACTGCACTAGAATGACTTGGCTTTACTTACTAAAAAATAAAGAAGAGGTCTTCGGCATTTTCCAAGATTTCCATTCCATGGTTCGAACTCAATTTTCTGCTAAAATTCGGATTCTGCAGTCTGATAATGGTGGCGAATACATGAACAATCGATTTTAAGATTATTTTTGACACTATGGTCTGCTTCACGAGACATCTTGCCCTCAAACCCCTCAGCAGAATGGTGTCGCTGGGCGAAAAAATCGCCATATTCTCGAAACTGCTCGTGCCCTTCTACTAGGAGCTCATGTGCCCAACACTCATTGGCCGGATGCGGTTACCACAGCTGTTCATCTCATCAACCGGATGCCTACCAAAATTCTCGCTTTCAAGACCCCTCTACAGGTCTTGTCGACAGTCGTTCACTTACCTATGGTGTTGATGCTTCCACCAAAAGTCTTTGGCTGCGTTGCCTTTGTTCATCTTCCCAAGAACCAGCGCACGAAACTCGATCCCTGTGCAATTCGTTGTCTGTTCTTGGGATATGCTGTAAATCAAAAAGGGTATCGCTGCTATGCTCCCTCCACCCGGCGTACCTATGTGACAATGGATGTCACGTTTCTGGAATCTGACATGTTTTTTCCTCCCGCCACCTCCAATTCTTCTCTTAAGGGAGAGACCAGTGGTGAAGAGATGAATTGGCTACTCAATCACACTACTGGAGGATCTTCAGTTCCTTCTCAACCAGCCCTCGAGGAACCAAATACTGCAATTGAGCCAACAGCATCATCTACTGCAAATACTGAGCCAACGACATCATCTTCTGCAATACCGAGCCAACGGCATCGTCTACTGCAAGTACTAAGCCAACGACATCGTCTACTGCAAATACTAAGCCAACGACATCTTCGGAAACTGAAGACGAAATGATAACCCCCCACTTTCCTGTATCCAACAACCCATCTCATGAGAATATCGCTGAGGTAAGCACTCCACCCATATCTCAGATTTCTAACAATGTGGATACTGCAGTTGGCTATGAGCTCCCTTTTAGGCACAATCGTGGAAAACCACCTAACAGATACTCTCCAGAAGTCGAGGAACGGAGGTCGAGGTATCCAATTGCCAACTATGTATCTACAGAGAAACTATCTGAACCTCTCAAGATCTTTGCAAATGAACTTTCCTCATGCCATATTCCCACTAGTGTTGATGAAGCTCTGCGAGACCCTAGGTGGATTCAAGCCATGAAGGAAGAGATGGAAGCATTACTGAAGAATTAGACATGGATTCTCGTGCCTCTAACCGAAGGACAAAAAACACTGGGATGCAAGTGGGTGCTCTCCATCAAATACAAAGCCGATGGATCCGTGGAGAGATACAAGGCGAGACTAGTGGCGAAAGGCTATACACAGACGTACGACGTGGACTATCAAGAGATGTTCTCACCAGTTGCCAAGATAAATACTGTCAAAGTTCTACTGTCCTTAGCAGCAAACCTCGACTGGCCATTACACCAATTCGACGTGAAAAATGCTTTTCTCCATGGTGACCTCGAAGAAGAAATATACATGGATATTCCTCCAGGATATGTAGCGACCTCTGATACCAAAGTTGTATGCAAATTACAACAGACGTTATACGGACTAAAGCAATCTCCTCGGGCATGGTTCGGACGGTTGACCTTGGCAATGAAGAAATATGGTTTTCATCAGAGCAATTCAGACCATACGCTCTTTCTAAAGCATCGACAGGGAAAGATCACAGCATTAATAGTCTATGTGGATGATATGATTATTACGGGAGATGATTCAAAAGAAATATCAAAGCTACAGAAGCAGTTGGCAACAGAATTTGAGATGAAAAGTTTGGGAGGACTCAAATACTTTCTGGGAATTGAAGTCGCTAGATCCAATCAAGGGATATTCTTGTCCCAACGGAAATATGTCCTTAACTTATTATCTGAAGTTGGATTGTTGGAGTGTAAGCCTGCAGATACACCAATGATCCAAAATCACAAACTCGGAGAGTACCCAAATCAAATACCAACTGACAAAGGAAGATATCAGAGATTGGTTGGTAAGCTGATTTATCTCTCTCATACACAACCCGATATTGCTTATGCAGTAAGTGTTGTTAATCAGTTCATGCATTACCCAAGTGAAGATCATATGGAGGCAATGGTTCAAATCCTTCGATACTTAAAGTCCTCTCCTGGAAAGGGACTAATGTTTTTTAAGAATAATCACTTAAGAGTCGAAGGCTATACTGATGCTGATTGGGTAGGGAATGTCACAGATAGAAAGTCCACCTCAGGTTACTTCATCTTTGTTGGAGGAAACCTCGTGACTTGGAGGAGTAAAAACCAGAAGGTAGTGGCATTATCAAGTGCTGAAGCTGAGTTTTGTGGAATGGCTAAGGGTCTTTGTGAGCTTCTTTGGCTTCGAAGGCTTTTGAAAGAGATTGGCTTTGCTCTGGATTGTGAGATGAATCTCTTTTGTGATAACAAAGCAGCTATAGAGATCTCTCATAATCCTGTCCAGCATGATCGAACAAAGCATGTGGAGGTGAATCGACATTTTATCAAACAAAACCTTGAAGCGAAGATAATCCGGTTTTCTTTCTTTAAGTCCGAAGACCAACTGGCAGATATACTAACAAAAGCAGTGTGCAGCAAGGACTTCCACAACTCACTTGACAAGTTGGGCCTCAGAAACCTATACGCACCAACTTGAGGGGGAGTGTTGGCGTGAGCTGTACTAATTGAAATATAGAGGGATAAAAATCCCTTAATTATAGGATCAGATTCCGTTAAATCTTTTTAGGCGCAATCTCTGTATAACCATATATAGTCTCTTGTAACGTTGTTAAATAGGCTGTTTTTCTTTGTAAAGAAATACACTGAATATATACAGAAATTTGATATATACCAAAAACTGTCACCCGCTATGCCTCCTAATCTTTGTACATTTGTAGGTGTGTCATACATATGGATGTGTTTTTGTCCATTATCACATTATCAAGAGAGTGCAAACTTAAACGCCTGTTTGGGTGAGCCCACGAATTGGAATTTGTTTCCATTTTCTAAACCCAAACCAGGTGAGATGAGAATGGTCTAGAATTACAAACCCGTTCTTTTCCCACTTGTATGTTGGGCGAAGCTGCTTTTACTGACAAAGGTAGAAACTTCCAAACACACCCTTAGTTCTTAAATTTCTGCTGCTTTTTTTATTTAAGACCAAACATGAAAACGTACCTTAAAAACAGGCCCAAATCCTCCCTCGCCCAACTTATTTGCAGAACTGAAGTCATCTGTCGCAGTCCTCAGTTCAGAATAACTGAAAGTGTTTGCTTTGGCAGCCATGCTTAGAAACTCTGCGAATTCAAATACCAAAGCAGGTTAAGATCATATTATATACTTAAATGCGATACAAAGATCAAATGCATGCACACATCTCTATGTTTTAACATGGGCTTCACCGAAGAAAAAAAAATGTACAGATGTGTTTGGATGCACAACTCAATTGAATTGTGAACATTCAGTTCAGTCCCGATGAAATAACCAGACCGTAACAGCAATCAGTAACACTCTTTTCAAGTCCAAACTCGAAAGTAACGTATTACAATTTCAATAATATTCCCTTGAATACTTTACATTTTTTCCATTTCCAGTCAACTGAACTAATTATTGCAATTCAATTCAATAGTGCTTCCAAGTACATCCTAAGGGGTTTGTATGTACCCCAAATCACAATCACAATGGATATTTTAATGAACTGGATGTTTATCGATTCCGCTGCCTGTTTGAGACAGCAGAGAAAATGGAAAGTTCAGAATGAAGAGTAGCAATTTTCCACCTTTTCTGCCCCAAAATCATTATCTGGGATGTCTCCTGTTTGAAATGTTGTGGATATTGATCTTAGATGGAATGGAATCCTGCCTGCCGGGACATCCTAATATGGTCTAAAAAAGCCAATTGGCCACAAGAAGTTTATTGGAACAAAATTGTAATTTCTCCTGGTTGAGACCAAAGTTTTTCCACACGCACACACCCCACATGGGCACTCGAACCCATGACTTCAGTGTTGAGTTACGAGACTCAAATCCACTCCTATTGAGTTACAATTGTCCGAGTTGGAGCTTCAATGCATATCAATTAGATTGTGTTTGGATGCTCAGCCGAACTGAATCATAATAATCCATTTCAATAAAACAGAAAGTGTCCAAGTATGGTTAGTCTCAAGATTGCAATCATGACCATTTCAAGTTGGAATGCATGGAACTGCAATTACAGTATCACCCCAACTTTGGTCATTGCTCTGCAATGATTTGAATGAATAACAATCCAGTTCAGTTGAGCATCCAAATGCACCCTAATTTAGAAATATTGGTATTACCTTCATCTTCATCGGTGCCTCTTCTCCTTCGTCTCCAGATAAAAACTGCGAAAATGGATATAAAGCTCAAAGCACCAACACCAACTACAATCCCGACGATCAAACCAGTCTTGTTTTTCTTTCCCGAACCTGGCGGACGGTTACTAACAGTTGGTGTAAAATCTAAAAAACAGAAAAGGCCAGATATTCATCTGTTAGAATCGAACAGCTAGAAACTTTCAGAATTTAATTCTAATAGTCAGTCCTGGATATACTACCTGGAGTGACACTGATGGCTGAAACGGATGGCCCATAAGTACCTTGAGCAGGTATACAGCATGTCCCTTTCCCGGCCCAAAAGAGATGGATATCAAGGAAATTCTCAGTTACATTAGCCTGGAAAGTCCTCATAACGGCGGTCTTAGAGGCCCCACCTGCCGCTCTTTTTATATCAAAATCTTCCAATAGAAGATTTCCCTGGAGAAGTGATTAATAGAATTTCAAAACTATTGAAGATAATTGTTATATCAAATTCACAAACTACATTATCAAAAATGCATGTCCCTCCCAACAATCAAGTATGGGAATACATATTTTTTTAGCATTTCAAGATTCGTGGAAACCAATTTCAAAGTTCTAGATGACCCATATCATGACTGTCCTATCGATGTTCTATGGAACTATCAGTTTCTTTAGCCCCTTAAACCATCCCAAGCCTAAATTTTAATAAGATGTTTAATGGTGATATACTTAAATTGAGTTTGGATGCACTCTTATATGGAATTGGCAATTATTGACCCAAGTAGAGAAACTAAATCGTATTTACGATGGATTAGGCTCCAAATTACAAGTCTGCTACTTTTATGTTGGACTCAAAAGAGACCTGACTCTAATTTTAGGGGGCAGTCTCTTCATTACAGGAACTAGAAATCATTAATGTTATTATTTTCATGTCTACTTGGCTAAACTGAATGTTTGGAAATCAAATCACTTGTGATCATAGTTGATTTGTGATTTACAATTTGAGCCAAGTCTTAGGCAGATTGATTTGAATACCATCTTGAATCTATTTTAAGCCAGATGAATCCTACAATTCTGTGATTTGAATCCTACGATTTATGATTCAAATTATACTTGTTTTCTTTTATTTAAAGCTTTACTTGGTGTTGGCATCAAAATTTTAGTAAGTTCAATCCATGCTAACCATTCTTGGCCAGCACATTCATGTCATGTGCTGACTAAGGTCAATGCAAGGTCATCATTGGCACAATCTGCACTAACGATCTGGCCAGTGCGGGTTTATGGTTGTTACTCCCCACCCACTGTCTAAGGACAGTGCAAGGTATCATTAAGCAGTCTTCATGAAGACAAAGCTCACTCTGCGCTCACCTCCAAGATAGTGGGGGGCCATGCATGCCGTACCATGTAAACTTTTGACACAGGGAAGGACGTGATGAGGTCGATCACTGTCTTCTTCAGGGATAAATACTCCGAATCCACTGAGCTCTCTGGACTTCATAGAGAGCTTCCTCGAATCCACGAGGGAATAAAATAGAAATAATTTCTAATAAATTCGAAAATAAAGTGATTGATGATTAAAAAAAATGAATTTACAATCCTTTAAATAATAAGCTCAAACCTAGGACAAAGTTTTAGACTCAAACTCCCTAAAAACGTAAATTACTATAAATACTAAACTTACTATTTATAGACTGGTCACCATTCCTACAAAACTTCATGGTTTTCGGCCAAAAATAGTAAGTGTCCAATTTGGCCTAACCATATTATTCTCCTAATTTTTCTAAGCCCTTTTCATGTTGGGCATGACTCCTACAACTTAAAGGATCAAAAGTTATGATCAAACTAAAGCTTACTATTTATAGTAAAAATGAAAATAAAATGGACTTTTGACCGTTGATCTGATGGAATCTCGCAAATCCGGCGTGGGCAAACCGACATAGAGGGTTGGTTGGCTAAACTAGCTTCTCCTACCCCAAAATCATATATGATACGTCGAAAAAATCATTTCGGTTTTTCTTATGATTTTTTATAAGATATTAAATGATAGAACTCGTCAATGTTAAACCATGGAGCTTTTTCTTATGATTTCTTACTTCAAAATTGGTTTAGACACCAAATTGAATGTTGGTATGGATGGTTGAAATTTTGTTGACCTATTGTGGTAATGATGGTTAGAAATCGAAATATTTTTTCATCGGTCTACATAATTAGATTCTGCCTTTTCCAACGTAATTCTACACTTAAGAAAGGTAAAAAGAACATAAACTATCAAAGGATTCTTGCATTTTTTTAAAAAGGTAAGTTTCTTAAATGACAAAAAATAAAGGAAAGACAAAAATCCTTTAACACTATCATGATATAGTATTACTTGGTGCATATCAATGTTTTAAATAGCGTTAACGTGTGGCGCAGTGTTCAACCCTACACTATATGATAATTCTATTTTTAATTTAAAAATAGGAAAAATATGACAAATAGTAAGAATATATATAGAGAGAGAGATAGAGAGGCATGCTCACCTACGCACCTACGCACTTTTGCACACGTGTCATGGGTGTCGAATCCGAACAGTCCATAAGATGCGGAATCCCATGAAACCTCAGGGGGTGAATTTTCACCCTAATCTAAGATTCTGGTGGGCCATAGCAAAGAGAAATTCAAATCAAGGGAAGAAGCTGTTTGCATTTTTATGGCCCGCCGAAGTTTTGGTTCAAAGTAAAAATTGGTACCAGGGGGTTTCATGAGGTTCTGCTTCATGTGGACCGTTCAGATTTTCAAGACTCATCAAATATGATGAGTTCTCGAAAAAGTTCGTAGGTAGTCCGTGCGAACTGGTTCACAGGTGAGCGTTCCGCTATATATATATATATATATATATATATATATATATATATATATATATATATATATATATATATATATATATATATATATATATGCCTTAAAGATTATATTTTTTTAAGTATAAGCATGTTCAAACAAGTTATTAAGTATCATTTAATAAAAGCCAAACCACATATATAAACCAAATCAAATCATTATCACATCAACAGCTTTCTAAGCAAACCACTTTAATTAATAATGTCAAATTGAAATCACAAGTGACAAGTATGAAAAGAAATTAAAATCCCACAAGTTGAGAGTATAAATTACAAAATGCAAAATATAGCTATCATTTATAATAATAATAATAATAAATTGTAGTGTATGCTACATATGCTACACGCATGCTACATATGCCACACACACTCTACATATGATACTTGCATGCTATGATGCTACATATGCTATGCATATACTATGACCCATGTAGCATACATTACAGGGGATTTATGCTATTTACTAACGCTACATAGCATCGTAGCTACCATTGTTGTCATGTGCGATCGCATATGCGCATATCCATATGCAAATCGCATATGTGCATATCCATATGCAAATCGCATATGCGATCACCTATGTGGCATATGCGAAAATATGCGATGTATGCGATCACATATTGGCCATGGCACATTGAATTTTTTTTATTTTTTTATTTTTTGCAAAAAAACAACATTTTGCGTATAAAAAGGCTTCCAAATCTCCTCCATTTGCAACATTCTCACTCCAAAACTCTCTTACTCTATTTTTGTCTTACATTTCTTAATTACAAGTGGTCTCTCTCTCTCTCTCTCTCTCTCTCTCTCTCTCTCTCTCTCTCTCTCTCTTGTATTTCCTACTTCCAAGTGATCTTAATCTCTTTCTCCTACATTCCCTCTCTCTTGGAAGTTGGAAGATCAAGATTCAAGCACTTTCAAGTTTCAAGGAAGATAGCTTGTTGATTTTGTTGTTATTTCTTATTAACTATATTGTTAAATGTGGATGACTTGATGTTTAATTGATTTTATCTCTCTCAAATGTATTTTAAATATGTAAAATTAGTTATCTATTAACTTTAAAAAGTTCTCATTAGTTTCTTATATATATATATATATATATATATATATATATATATATATATATTTCAAAAAAAAATAAAAAATATGCGATCGCACATGATCTCATTTGCGATTCGACAACAATGGTAGCTACACTACGCTACGGACGCTATTCAAAACATTGGTGCATATTGATGGGAAACGGATGATAGATTAGTCTTAAAAATTTTCTGATTATTTATATATTTTTTATTTTCTAAGAAAATCAGAAAAGAAATCTTATGATTTATGATATGATTTGCAGTTCCATATAATTCAACCCCTATTACGATTTGCAATACAATAATGAATTTGACAAAATTGCTTGGGATATAAATGTGGCTAGGAAAGAAACCCATTTGTGGATTCTTTGACCGTCCATTGTTAAACTGCATGCTTTCTTAGTTTTCAACTCAATAAATTACAACTAATCATGATGAACTTGATGCTTCAACCAAAGGCATTAATCGATCAATACTTCTGATCAACGTGTTAGTTTCTCATATAAAACAAAGAGAAATGTGAAGGCTATTCGGGAGAGTAGGCTACTCCAATCTTACTGTCCACAATTGCGCTAGATCCGACCTGTATTCAGGTGCCACATTACCGTGTCACAAGGACCCAAGGTCCTTCTCTCATGAGTGGCCTTAAAAGCTCTCAAAACTAAAAGTTTAGCATATAGGGATAAAGTTATAATCCTTGTGAAATGGTCCATGCTCGAGCACAGTGGTAAAACATGATGTCGTTTTCAAAATTTCTGAAAAATTTGCAAAGCATATCTGACTGATAGGGAAAGAAAGAAATAACTTAGGGTGTGTTTAGATGCACTGTCAAATTAAATTGCAATTGTTTGATAAGCTAATAAAATTGAAATAACCAAATTGAACTTTCCTTAGCATTCATGTTGAGGGTCTGGGGAGAAATGTGACTGCAATTTGGGCTACTTAACTAAGTATGCGAGGAAACGTCATTAGCTTTTTTTCTTTTTCTTTTTCTTTTTTCTCATTAACTCTTGATTAGTCCAAGTGTTCACAATTCAATGTGTATCCAAATGAAAATTTAGTAAACGGACCCTACTATAAAGTACACACCTGGGCATAAATATCGAATACACGCCTTCCAACACTCCGCCAAGTAGTTGTATCTTCAATAGCTATCTCAGCGAATTGCATGGTTATGGTGTACTGGCCGTTCTCAAGCCCAAGTCCATAGTATCTTAGCGATCCTGGCGATATCCTCGCTGTTTGGAAGAGTTCTGAGTCCAAAGTATTCAGAAACTGAGAAGAAGAGCTTGAGATGTATGAGGCATTGTTGTTCTCAGCAAACAATCCAGCGTTGCTGACAGCCCACCTGGTCTCGCCGGTCACATAATACGTTGCTACGCCAAGAGGTTCATTATCATTCTCATACACTGTTCGATCATTAGAAGTCATCCCTCTGCCACCACACTTGATTGCAAATTGAGAATCTGTGAACCAATAAAACAGTGACATTGATGAAAGCCTAGTTACATGAGTATGGTTATATGGGTGTCGGAATCAGACACTGCTACAGAATGTCTGATTCAGCCAACCTAACCTTAAAGAATTTAATACAAGGTTTTTCAGCAGGTTATAACCATTTTTAGAATTTTAACTTAATTTTTGCTATAGAGTTTTGTTGATCCCACATATGTGCCCATGTATAGGGTGGCCCATCTACATGCACATGTGCCCATGTGGCACACAGGTATGAGATCCAAGCTGTCCATCAGGTGTGTCTCACCATGAAAATGTCCTGAATGAAACCCAGGCTGGTCCACTCATCAAATGATCCACAACTCCAGAAGCAAATCATGGGGGAAAAGCTTTTCCACCCATCAATTTGTTTCTTGATATGTGGCTCATCCAATTTGAGGATTGGCCTGGTTTATGGGCAGGGACATGTAAACAGTGGGAGATAACTGATGGATGGCGTGGATCTTGCACCCATAGACCACATAAACATTAGCATATGTGGTGAAGTGTATGTGGGCTGCCATATTCAAGTAAAGTGGAAATAGCCAAATTTATAGAACATCCATAGAATTCATAGTACAGGTCCCAACTCGAAATTTCAACTCAGTTGCTTTCAGGTTGGACCTGAAAGAAATGTAATTGCGATCGACTGCTGCCTCCGCATCATTGATACTAGTATAAAATTGCTTCCAAATGAAGAAGAAAAAGAAGTAGTAGAAGAAGAAGAGATGGCTTACAAATTGGAGAATTCCGATTGCACGGAAAGTTCCGTTGAAGACAACGCAATCCTGAAGGCAAAGCGCTGAACACCAGAGAATCAAACACTCAAATGCAACTAAAAGATTATGACAATTTCTTATGCAACAAAGATGCACAACCAATTCAGGGAATATGGTATCCTTAGTAAGTTACAACAGTAACTCGAACATGCTTTTGTTTTATCAAAAGAGTAGAGCAGCGTCGCCTATGAATAATACCTGTTATTAGAACTCTCAATGACGAAGTTGTTGGCGACCAAATTCCTGAAACAGGAGACAATTCAGAAGGAGCTTACTATCCATGTTGTTACATCGTTGCGAATACATTGAAGAGGTGATAGATTAAAGAGGTGACTTGCAGTTGTGTGAGAGATCCATGCCAATCATTAGGTGGGGACCACTACCGGCATGCCCCGGCCTAGGAATCTAGCATGGACCACACTTGGAAGTTGGACACATAGCATTTGTTATCTTTCTCCAACTGACTTTTTGGCTCATACACCTGTGGCCTGTAGGATGCATAGACCAGCCTGATTATTTCCAAGAGCATGTTCAAGGTGGGACCCACCTGATGAAGGGCCCTGATGCATTTGATCTTTCACACACATGCTATGTTCACATGCTGGGAATTGCTTATCACTAATCTAGATCGAATATGGGTACCTGGCATAATACTGCAACTTCCATGCGCTCGATTATGGAGCGCATGGATTAAACTAGTCATGGTTGTTGGATGTTTGAAATGGATCATAACTGGTCTGAATATAAATCGAAAGCCATATTTATATATCATGCGAAATAAATAAAGAAGGACATTGTCCTATCTTGCATTTGGATGATCTATTGAATCAAATTGCAATAATTACTAGTTCAATGAAGTGGAAATGACTAAATTGCAGCTACCTTCCTCAATACAAATAATGAGGAAGTGGGCTTCAAATTGCAACTGAGTTACTTTCAAGTTGGACTTGAGAGGAACTTACCTGCGAATTGTGCACTACTTGTTCTTAATACTAAGGTACTACAATTTGGTTATATCTCCTCTATTAAACTAAGTATTGCATTTCAATTCAATGGCACATCAATGCAGCCTTAATGACATAATGAAATAATTTGTAGCTAGAGAAATGAAGATGAAAATAGCAAGCTTTGTGCTTCTTTTGGACATACAGTTGTAAGCCTTGTGTGATCCAAGATGGAAAGCTTCCTGATAATTGATTGTATGACAAATCTCTGCCGACACAACATATAAACAAACGAATTCATCAAACAAGATCAACACCAACCAAAAACACTAGATATTAGAGCCTTTTCCTAGATACCAAATGGTATTCATGTTAAAGAATAACAAAAAAAATCCAATGGACTTTTGCAGAAGAGAACAGTGAAAGAGAAATAAAAAATGCAACTGCAGATAATTTCTGAGTCTGTGTTTGTTTTAACTATCAAATTGAATTGGAATAATTAGTCCAGTAGAAAGGAAGTGACCCCATTGCAACTGCATTAGTAAGCATATTAGGAAGTCGCTGTCAAGTTGCAAATTCAGTCCTTTCCATCCAACTTGAAAGAAAACTGCAATTTGGAGTCCCTCAATGTGACTACTACAGACAGTAGTTGTTTGATCATTTTCACTTCATGGAGCTAATTATTTAAATTCAATTCAACAATGCAACTAAATGTGGCCAAGTGAGGAAAATGCAATTTAAACTATGAATTCAATACAAAAAGGTCAAATAGCGTACATGTTGGCAAGTGATGAGCTTTTACTGGAAGGAAGGATACCAGACAAGCTATTGTTTCCGAGAAACCTGCAGATTGAGATGGATAAAAAGAAACACAAAATGCATGCACCAAATAACACTTCAAGAGGCTGGATCCAATACAAAAGTTTCTATGTTAAGCTTAACAAATCAATGTTTGGGGCAACCATGATGTTTTAATGGCATCCAATCAGTCCATAATTTTTCTCTTATTTTTTTACCTTGGTGACCAAAAATCAGACTGATCCAAGTCTCAGGTGGGCATGAGCCACAACATGGAACAGTTGGGATGGTGACAACCACCATTAAAAACCTTCCAAATCGTATGTGGGGTCCATTGTGTTCTTTATAGTCCACCTAATCCACTAAAAAATGCATCCGATCAGGAACGGACCCGGAAAACTCAAGCCATTACAAAACTCAAGTGAGCCATGATTCATGATTTTATAGGTTATAGGCATGATTTTACATGTTGCTATTGGAGTGGTCCCCCTAGAAAACCAATGTGAGTCCTAATCCATTGAACATGTGGATGTGACAGGGATGATCTTATCCGTAGATCATGATTACCAAGGGTCCTTAGAGCTCTACTAATAAGAGCTTATTTGCTTATTCTATTTTTTTAAAAAAAAGCTCTTATTTTGAAAACAGGCCGTTTGGTAAAACTCTAATTTTACCACTTATTTTTTAGAAACTAGCCAAAAAGTACTTGAAAATAAGTAATGGAAAGGTCACTTATTTTTTAAGAACTTATTTGACTTAAGCTGATGCGGACACAAGCGCATTCAAGGTGTACCAACGAAGAAAGCGCCAACCACAAGTGCCATCCTTGTGGATAGGCGATTATTGAGGAGCTGAAGACCTTTCACATGTGATTGGACATATAGAAGACCCCACTTAAAGAAGACACATATGAAGGAAGATTGGAGAAAGAAGACCGGGCGGCCGAACTTTCCCGTACTTATGTTATTTGCGTGTTTTTGCTTAGTTTATGATATTTTAGTAATTATATGTCTTTATTTGCTTATTTCAGGGGTATTTTAGTAATTTTATGTCTTTATTTGCTTATTTAAGTGGGCTGAAGCTCCAAACACGAATTTTAACTATTGATTAATGAAAAGTAAGCCCTTTGGTTGCCTCCTTCCTCTCTTCTCTCTAACGGTACTTCTTCTCTTCCCTTGATCTTCTTCTTCTAATTTCTTCTTATGCCCCTCCAACTTCTTCAAGGTAATTATTTTCTTCTTTCTATTTTTCAGTTTTAGCTAATCCTTTTTCGATCAAAATCTTGAGAACTGATCTAAACCCTAAACCCTCAAATTCTCAAATCCCTAATCCGAGAAACTTCTTGGTTCTTCGGACTAGTGATCTTCATTAA
The DNA here is from genome assembly GCA_037074715.1 of Magnolia kwangsiensis. Lineage (NCBI taxonomy): Eukaryota > Viridiplantae > Streptophyta > Magnoliopsida > Magnoliales > Magnoliaceae > Magnolia > Magnolia kwangsiensis. Next base: position 96,843,507 of record CM073584.1, read on the forward strand.
TCGATTGGGTGTGACCATGCAAGATCGGGAGGTCTCATCCCTCACTGGATCCAACCTAAGTATTAATTGAATCTCATACTCCACGGTTGTGATGATGGCCCACTCCATTGCATATTTCCTTTATGATTTTCTCAGTTATGATGATTACTGCTAGAATTTTAGATCATTTATTCCTTTTATTTCCGTTGTTTAATTATGTTCATGAGCATACATCATAATTAGGGCTGTCCTGCGTCAAATTTGGTATCAGAGCCTAGGCTTGCATGGTTTTTGTCTAGATCGAGTTATCAAATTAGGGTTTTGATTTTTAGGTTTAATTTAGGAAAGTTTCAGATTTAGAAAGTTTTCAATTTTAGAAACTTTCCAATTTTAGAAAGTTCCTAATCTGAAAAATTTTCAGATTTGAGTTGTTTCCTATTTCAACTTAATTGTGACAGTTCATAGTAGTTTTGCATTCATCGCATTCATCTTGAAAGTCATAACACCTAGTAGTCTAGTTGGGTAGAGTTTGGTTCAAGTCTTCATTGTATGCCCACGAGAAGTGATAGAGGTTTCGGACTTCAACCTACTATGAATAACGAGCAATTATCTGAATAACTTGCTCAATTGATACAAAAGATAACCGCCCTAGAAGCGGGTCAAAAGCTTGAATTTGCCCGCCTTGAGAATCAAATTACCACTACCATGACTAAGGTCGAGCAACTAGAGGCGTCCCAAAAAGAAACCCTCGCTATAGGGGATGATGCGTACTCCCAAGTGGGAGGAATCATTGAAGAACGCACTGCCACACGTGGTGGTCGTGAGAATAGAGATCGTGGTAACGGTCGTAGTGTGGTGCGAGAGGCACGAGCCACATGTGATCATCAAGACCGCTATGATCCAGATGAGCGTGTGATGAAGAGTGTGAGAGTTGAGGCCCCGAGTTTTGATGGGCGCTTGGATCCCAAGGCATTCCTTGACTGGGTTGCTGACATGGACCACTACTTTGAGTGGTATGGAATGTCGAAAAACCGTCAAATGCGGTTTGCTAAGATGAAGCTTGTGGGTCAAGCCAAGCTCTTCTGAACCAACACCGAGCGTAGGTTAGAGAGAGTTGGTAGGGCCCCTATCACACATTGGTATGAGATGAAAGAGAAGTTGAAAGAGTACCTTCCTCTCTCATACCGTCAGAAGTTCCTTGACCAATGGCAATCCTTACGCCAAGGGCAATGTCTGCCACTGACTACATCGCTAAATTTGAAGAATATGTGATGTGATGTGATATCTAAGAAGACCCTCTAGTAACGCTCTCGCGTTTCAAGACGGGCCTTCGTGTGGATCTTCAGCGCGAGCTTATGACTCGTCCCTTAACGGACTTGGATGAAGCATATCAAGTCGTGCAGGAGTTAAGAGCAATATCTGAAGGCTCCTGTCGTTCATCGTTTTGAGTCCCGAGACTCCAGTGCTAGATCTAGTTTCCAGGGAACTAGACCTAATATCGGTAGTCAACCTAGGGCACAGGCGACCATCCCGCCTAAGCCTAGGAAGGACAAGGGCAAAGGGGTTCTTGGTGCCGGTCCTAGTAACATAAGTCAAGTGAGGTGCTATGAGTGTGGCAATCTTGACCACATGTCTAATCAGTGTCCTGCGAAGAGCCGTGGGAGAGCCTTAGTTATAGGTGAGTCCCACGAGGGTGGAGATGACCAGGGTGATTATGAAGTTGAAGAGTATCATCCTGAAGGAGGACTTACTGATGAAGAAGAAGTGAATGGAGAAGCAACACTTGCAGTAGTCAGACATGTACTAGCTCAGTCTAGAAGTAGTGCTGACTAGCGTCGAAGCACTATCTTCTACACTATTGCCAAGTGTGGTGAAAAGAATTGTAAGGAGATAGTGGACAATGGAAGTTGCCAGAATGTGATTTCCACTAGCACCTTAGATCGCTTAAAACTGAAATCCACACCTCATCCAGACCTGTATAAAGTTTCTTGGGTTGACAAGACATCTCTACCTGTCACCCAGCAATGTCTAGTCCCCATCGAGTTTGGGTCATACAAAGAGTCCCTGTGGTGTGATGTTTTACCTATGGATGTGGGACATGTTATCCTAGGTAGACCGTGGCTATTCGATAATGATGTCACAATCTTTGGCCGTTCGAATGCGTGTACTTTTATGTATAACGGTAAAAAGATCAAACTTAATCCCATGCCACCTGAGAATACACTAGGGAAGAAGAAGGATGAGAAGGCAAGTGAGCCTAGAGAAATGGAGAAATCCAAACCTAAGTCTTTACATATAATCAGCGCAAGAGAGTTTGAAAAAGAGGCTAAGGAGGATTCTATGGTGTATGCCCTTGTGGCTAGAGAGATTACACCTGAGGTTCAATCAGAGTTGCCCCGTGAGGTGACTTCGGTCCTGAAGGAATACAGTGATGTATTTCCTGAAGACTTACCGAATGAGTTGCCACCTATGAGGGACATACAGCATGCCATTGACCTTGTCCCAGGGTCTACTCTACCGAACCTTCCTCACTACAGGATGAACCCTGCAGAGCATGCAGAGTTGAAGAAGCAAGTTGATGAGCTTCTGCAAAAGGGTTTCATTCAAGAGAGTGAGCCCGTGTGCCGTTCCTGCATTGTTGACGCCAAAGAAAGACAACACGTGGCGCATGTGTGTGGATAGCCGTGCCATAAACAAAATTACTGTCAAGTATAGGTTCCCTATACCTAGACTTGATGATATGCTTGATATGATGGTCAGGTCCACTATATTCTCTAAGATAGACCTCAAGAGTTGATATCACCAAATCCGTATACGCCCAGGAGATGAGTGGAAGACGACGTTTAAGACGAAAAATGGGCTGTATGAGTGGTTGGTCATGCCCTTCGGCTTGACTAACGCACCCAGTACTTTCATGTGGGTGATGACACAAGCTTTTAGGCCGTTTATGGAAAAATTTCTAGTAGTGTACTTTGACAATGTTCTTATTTATAGTACCACTAAGGAATCACACCTTGAACATTTAAAGAAGGTCTGTAGTGTCCTTAGGGAGGAAAAGTTGTACGCTAATCTTAAGAAATGTGCATTCATGTCTAGCCAAGTTGTGTTCTTAGAATTTATAGTGTCATCTGACAGGATGTGTGCAGACCCTGAAAAGGTCAGGGCCATAGTTGAGTGGCCAGAACCAAGGAACATTCATGAGGTGCGAAACTTTCACAGCCTAGCTACTTTTTATCGTCGGTTCATTAGGGGATTTAGCACGATCATGGCTCCCATTACCGAGTGCATGAAAAAGGGAGAGTTCGTGTGGTCTAAAGCCGCAGTCAAGGCTTTTAAAGAAATTAAGGGCAAGATGGTGGAAGCTCCTGTCATGCGTCTACCTGACTTTTCTAAAGTCTTTGAAGTAGCGTGTGATGCGTCTGGTGTCGGGATAGGTGGAGTGTTGAGTCAAGAAGGACACCCAGTGGCCTATTTCAGTGAGAAACTGAATGAGGCAAAACAAAAATACTCCACTTACGATAAAGAATTTTATGCGGTAGTGCAATCCCTACGACATTGGCGACACTATCTCCTACCGCAAGAATTCGTTTTGTTTTCTGACCATGAAGCTTTGAGATATTTGCATTCTCAGAAGAAACTCAACCCAAGGCATGCCAAGTGGGTAGCGTTTCTTCAGGAATATTCGTTTGTTTTGAAACACAAGGCCGGGGTTGAGATGCCCTTAGTAGGAGAGTGGCGTTGCTCAACTCCTTGAGTGTAGAGGTAGTCAGATTTGAGCAACTGAAAGATGAATACCCCACATGTCCTGATTTTGGAGGTACTTACGCGTCGCTCTCTAGTGACCAGCATATTATGGGTGAATATGTTCTTAAAGACGGCTTCCTTTTCAAGGGAGACTGACTTTGTATTCCTCGTATGTCCCTTCGTGAGTTCCTCATCTGGGAGCTTCATTCAGGAGGGATAGCTGGTCATTTTGGTCGTGATAAGACTATTGCCCTCGTGGAAGATCGTTTCTATTGGCCAAGTCTCAAGCGAGACGTAGCCAAAGTTTTAGGACTGTGTCGAACATGTCAGCTGGCAAAGCAAAGAAAGCAAAATACCGGGCTATACACGTCATTACCAATGCCACATGCTCCGTGGCAGGACATTAGTATGGATTTCGTGCTTGGGCTTCCCAAGACTATAAAAAAGCACGATTCCATTTTTGTCGTTGTGGACCGTTTTTCTAAAATGGAGCATTTCCTCCTATGTTCGAAGACGTCGGATGCGTCTCATGTTGCTCGTCTCTTTTTTAATGGTGTGGTGCGTCTCCATGGGTTACCTAAAACCATAGTGTCTGATCGTGATGCTCGATTTACTAGCTATTTTTGAAAGACACTGTGGCACATTATGGGAAGTCGTTTGCAATTTTCTACTGCTTACCACCCACAAACAGATGGTCAAACTGAAGTGGTAAACCGTAGCCTTGGAAATCTTCTACGTTGGCTAGTGGGTGAACATGTTAAGACTTGGGACCTAATTTTACCAACTGCTGAACTTGCTTATAATGGGTCAGTTAATAAATCTACAAGGTTGAGTCCTTTTGAAATTGTAAGTGGTTATAAGCCTAGAATGCTCATAGATCTCTTACCTATGGTTGTTACCCAAAGGTCTTCTGAGTCAGCCGATGCATTTGCACGCCATATTCATGATTTGTATAAACATATTAGACAGCAGTTAAATAAGAGCAATGATGATTATAAAGTTTTAGCTAATTCTCATCGTAGTGCAAGAATTTCAAGAAGGAGACTGTAATGGTGCGAATAAGGCCAGAGCGATTCTCTCAAGGATCTGCTAAAAAATTACAAGCGCGTAGTGCTGGACCATTCAGGATATTACAAAAGGTTGGGTCCAACGCGTATCGGATTGACCTTCCACCTGTAATGAGCATTAATCCAACTTTTAATGTGGAATATCTAGTCCGTGCCCATACTCCCATTGTTGATATATCGTCCCTTTCATAGCCTTTTTCTGTGTTTGCTACCCAACCCCTTCCACCCCCTCCACCCATTACCCATACAGAAGAAATTGAGAAAATCGTGAATGATGAGATAGTATCCACGAGAGATGGAGGTTTCCAAAGGTATCTTGTCAAGTAGAAGAACAAACCGTCGTCTGAATCTACGTGGTTGTCGAGCGACGCATTGCAGGGTATTGATCCGAATCTACTAGAGCGCTACAGAAGTTTCAACTCGTCGGAGTCGAGTTTTTCTCACCCGAGGGGAATTGATGCGGACACAAGCGCATTCAAGGTGTACCAACGAAGAAAGCGCCAACCACAAGTGTCGTCCTTGTGGATAGGCGACTATTGAGGAGCTGAAGACCTTTCACATGTGATTGGACATATAGAAGACCCCACTTAGGGAAGACACATATGAAGGAAGATTGGAGAAAGAAGACCGGGCACCCGAACTTTTCCGTACTTATGTTATTTGCGTGTTTTTGCTTAGTTTAGGGTATTTTAGTAATTATATGTCTTTATTTGCTTATTTTAGGGGTATTTTAGTAATTTTATGTCTTTATTTGCTTATTTAAGTGGGCTGAAGCACTAAACACGAATTTTAACTATTGATTAATGAAAAGCAAGCCCTTTGGTTGCCTCCTTCTTCTCTTCTCTCTAACGGTGCTTCTTCTCTTCCCTTGTTCTTCTTCTAATTTCTTCTTATACCCCTCCAACTTCTTCAAGATAATTATTTTTTTCTTTCTATTTTTCAGTTTTAGCTAATCCTTTTTCGATCAAAATCTTGAGAACCGATCTAAACCCTAAACCCCCAAATTCTCAAATCCCTAATCCGAGAAACTTCTTGGTTCTTCAGATTAGTGATCTTCATTGATCGATTGAGTGTGACCATGCAAGATCGGGAGGTCTCATCCCTCGTCGGATCCAACCTAAGTATTAATTGAATCTCATACTCCACGGTTGTGATGATGGCCCGCTCCATTGCATATTTCCTTTATGATTTTCTCAGTTATGATGATTACTGCTAGAATTTTAGATCATTTATTCCTTTTATTTCCTCTGTTTAATATGTTTATGAGCATGCATCATAATTAGGGTTGTCCTGCGTCATAAGCAGGTAGACATTTTTTGTTCAATTTTTGAATGAGTTTATCCTTAAGGACCCTACCATATGGTTTCTCTAAGTCAACAAAGATCATGTGCAGATCCTTCCTCCTCTCCCTATAATTATCCATCAATTGTCTAAGTATGAAAATAGTTTTAGTGGTAGACCTCCCAGGCATGAAACCAAACTAAGTTTCTAATGCATTTCTCTCGTGCCTTCATCTTTGCTCAATCTCTCCCGCAGTTACATAGCATGGCTCATAAGTTTAATCCCACGATAGTTAGTGCAGTTCTATTTTTTTTAGAGGTAAGTGCACTTTTATGTCACCTTTATTCTTATAAATAGGTGCCATTGTACCATTTCTCCATTTATTTGGCATATTCTTCGGTCTAATGATTTATTGAATACTTTGTCAGCCAAAATCAAGGAATGCCAAATCGGTTACGTATCGGCCGATACGGCCGATACGTAACGGAAACGGTGGTGACCGTTACACGTTTCGGGGTCGTATCGGCCAATACGTTTTTTGTAGCCGTATCGGCCGATACGGGGCGTATCGGCCGTTACGGGGGCGTATCGGCCGTTACAGGCCCGTAACAGGCCCGTATCGACCTTTTTCCATTTTAAGCTTTGTTTTTGCTGTTTTTTTGAAACTTCTTGCTTCCAAACTGTTTCTTACTCCTTTTACTACTAATTTCGACCAACTTTGGTTAGGTATTTGAGATAAAAACACATTATATTATGGATTTTCTTGAATCAAAGCTCGGTGGGCCATTTTTCAGAAATTTGTCAAAAATAGGTATTTATATATTTTTAATACGTTTTGTTGTTTTAATCATACCATATGATGTGTTAATCATAGTAAAACATGTTAATGTGCATTTTATAGATTTTGGGTTTCATTTAATATATTTTTATATTTTTTTCTATTTACGCATCCCCTTTTTTTAAAATTCGAAAAATCAATTTTTAATGGTTGTATTGTTGTTTTAATTATGTCATTTGATGTGTTAATCATAGTAGGACATGTTAATGTGCATTTTACAGATTTTGGGTGCCATTTTATATTTTTTTTATATTTTTTTCTATTTACGCATTTATTTTGGCCCTTTTTTTGAAAATTCGAAAAATCATTTTTTAATGATTCTTTTGCTGTTTTAATGATGCTATATGATGTGTTAATCATAGTAGAACATGTTAATATGCATTTTACAGATTTGGGTTACCATTTTATATATTTTTTTATATTTTTTTCTATTTACGCATGAATTTTGGCACTTTTTTTTAAAAATTCGAAAAATCAATTTTTAATAGTTGTTTTGTTGTTTTAATCATGCCATATGATTTGTTAATTATAGTAGAACATGTTAATGTGCATTTTATAGATTTGGGGTGCCATTTTATTTTTTTTTTAATATTTTTTTCTATTTAAGCATTTATTTTGGCCCTTTTTTTGAAAATTCGAAAAATCATTTTTTAATGATTCTTTTGTTGTTTTAATGATGTCATATGATATGTTAATCATAGTAGAACATGTTAATGTGCATTTTACAGATTTGGGGTGCCATTTTATATTTTTTTCTATTTACGCATTTATTTTGACCCTTTTTTTGAAAATTCGAAAAATCATTTTTTAATGATTCTTTTGCTGTTTTAATGATGCCATGTGATGTGTTAATCATAGTAGAACATGTTAATGTGCATTTTATATATTTGGGGTGCCATTTTATTTTTTATTTTTATATTTTTTTCTATTTATGCATGAATTTTGGCCCTCAAAAATAATTGCAAACACCTAAATGTAAGATATTTTCATATTACATTCATTCAAATATATCTATCATTGATAGTAGATAGTTAGAAAATTAAATACATGAATTTTGTAGTCAAATTCAGGTTATCTGGTTCATAAATTCATCAGACAGTCCGATACAACTTCTGACCAAAGAGTGGACCGTTACACCACCATAAACATGTTCCAATTTATAAATGAATGCATATTTGGAATGCTTAGAATATTTCGGATTTAATCCATATTTTTTTGGCAAAAAAAAAATTTTGCGCCGTTATGGTCCGTTACGCCCCCGTATCGCCGTTACCCCCCCGTATCTGTATCGGTTTCAGAAGGCACCGTTACGCCAACCGATACCGATACGGGACACCTTGGCCAAAATAACCCATTATCTCCCATATACTTCCAAAACATCTATTGATATACCATATGGTCCAAGGGCTTTTCCTGTTTTCATCTTTCTCAAAGCTTCTTCTCTTTAAATATCATAATCCTACAAAAGTATCTATGGTCACCAATGTCATTTGAGTTTATGGTTTTTTCTATCCCTATGCTCTCATAATGGTCATCATTTAACAAGTCCTGAAAATAGCTTCTCCACCTTTCATTGATCTCATTGTACATTACTAGCATCCTCTGGTTATCACTCTTAATGAATCTAACATGATCTAGGTCCCCTACCTTTCCTCTCTCATTTTTTCAAGTTTGAAGACATCATTCACACCTTCTCTTGTCCTCGATCTATTGTAAAGATCGTAACATGCCTTAAACTTGGCCTCATTATTTTTTTACCAATCTTTTTGGCATTTTTATATTGTCCAAAATTTTCATCATTTCTAGTTTCTTTCCTTGCTTTGAAACATATGTTTCTCGTGAATAGATTTTTGTACATTGTCATTCCACCACCAAGTTTCCTTGCATGATTGGCCTTTCTTTTGCCACTTCCCTAATTTACTCAACTATCTCATTCCATATAACACTTCATCCTCGACATACCACTTTCTTTCTTCCATGAATTTATTTATAAATAACAATTTTTTCTATCCTCTTAAACTCCACCACTCAATTTTTGACACCTATTATTTTCACTTTCTTCATCTCTTAATGCAAACATCCATAACCTTTGTTGCAGAGTCAAACAATCTCTTGGTAGCCCTCACAATGTCTAAATATTAATCATTCTATTTTCCTAATTAGAAGTAAATTTACATGGCTTGTGTATGATCCACTTTTAAAGTTATTAAATTTTCAAATCTCTTTTTAAAGTATGTGTTTGATAGAGCTAGATTTTATGCCTTAACGAAATCAAGGACAACAACCTCTATCTCATTTCTTCTGCCAAAACCATCTCCTCCATGTATGCTCCTATATCCTCTAATTTCTTTTTCCCACAGGACCATTTAACTCTCCCACAAATATCCTATCTCCGTTTGGAATTTCTTGCATTAGTCCATTCATATCCTCCTAGAATTTTCTTCATTCTATCCTCTAACCCTACTTGTTGCACCTATTTAGTAGAAACATGGATTATCTCCTCTCCTAACATAAATTTTATTAATAAAATCCTGTCACTTATTCTCTAAACATCTCCAACTTTATCCTTTAAAAAATTATCTACCACCATCCCTCCCCCATTTTTATCAGTCCATGATTCCTTTCCTGTATACCGAAGTTTATGTTGTTGATGTCTGAAAATCTGAAAATCAATAGGTCTATCGATGAAGCTCGATGCTATCGAGCAGACTTCGGTCCTATCGGAAAAATCCGAAAGATCCATGTTTTATCGTTGTAACGTTTTGGTGTTTAGTTTGATGACATCAAAGATGTTCGATGCCTTCGACAGTCTGTCGATGCCATCAAAGTGCCATCAAGCGATCGCACAGAGTTATGCAGAGTTGCGTAAGTGCGGGATTTGTTTCCTATTTCTATTGTGATTCTCATAAAGGTTATATATATGGGTGAAATCGGGAATAGGAGGTATCTCAGGGATTTCTAATTCGTTCGAGGGCTCGAAGGGCATAGCTTGGGGTGATTCGAGGTTTGTTGGAATCGGGTAATCTCTCTCTTGTAATTTGCTTTCATAGTGCATAACTATCGCTTTGTGCGGTGGTTTTTTTCCTGCAAGGGTTTTTCCACGTTAAATTCGGAGTGTTTGTGATTGGACTTGATTGTGCGACTGGAATACTTTGCTTAATTCATCTCTGTGTGCTTATGCGGTCCCCCAACAGTTTATATCCATAAAAAATTCTCTAATTTTGGCTCCTTTCCATTCGTCTCCTAAACACAAGCTATGCTCACTCTCCTTCATTTCATTATATCTACCACCCCGTACTCGGTCAACATTTCTAGATTCCGTGGGAAGATGAATCCTATTCTCACGGACTAGCTTCTTTACCTATGTGCATCCAGAATGTTGTAGAAACCCTTGCATACTTTCATATGATGAATGGATTGGATATCATTAAAACATCACAATGGGCCACACACGTTTATTTGTATGTTAAGCTTAATGTAGAAACATTTGTATTTGATTCGAACTCAAGTTAAAAAATCATATGCTAGGATCGACATGAAAATGACATGAATAAAAGGGTGTTTGGCTCTTACAAGTTACGAAGTGAAGTCAAATTGAAGAGAGAACTTGGAATTACACCGGTTAAATTGTTGAAGCTCAAATCCCTGAAAATGTATAACAAAGAAATAATTTAACAACAGAAAAAACATAATACAAATGGACTGATAGCACTTTAAGCAAGCAGTTGACCATCAACTAGGGATATTAACGGACCAAGATAGCTCGTTGAAAGTTTTTGGGTCCAACTGGACTTGGTTCTCATTTTTAGGCCAATGGATTGGGCCTGCGCCTATTTTCAGGACCAAAGAATAAATGGATTGGGCCCACTCCCATAATATACAGCTCTTTTTGTTCTGGCTCAGTCTCAGTCCATACCCAGGCCAGTTGATAGCTTTAATGGGTGGACCTGGGCTAATCACCAAGCAAATATAGGGGATTGTGATGTGAACAACTCACAGATGCAATAATGATCGATACTCTCCAATGTTAGATGGAATTGTATCCGAAATCCTATTATTTCTCAAGATTCTGCACAAAAAACACAGAATTCAATTGTATCAGAACAACAACAAAATCAAGAACAACAGCAACAACAGCTGCAGCAGCGACAACAACAAACAAAAACAAATATAGATTGGTACCCTGATCACTTACAAGGTAGTTAAGTTCTTCATGTTCCTAATAAATGCCAACGATGTGGTCCCATTCTTTATGTCGCTAATTCGCCTATATGATCATCAGATGGTCAATTAAACAACAACAATAAAAGATAAATGGAGTTAAATTGGAAATGACTAAGCAATGTGAATACTCACAGATCGGTTAGGGATGTTAAATTTGAAAAACTCGATGGTATCGGACCTTGAAAAGCATTGCCTTGAAACCTCCTACATTAGCATTCACAAGTTAAAATTCTCTACAATGATCAAATGGGCCAGTTGCAGGAGGCCAAGTTATCTCATGGTTCGAAATATTATCTGATATTGAGTCGACACTCTGGCTCGATATCACTGATAACAGAACGAGCCAGTGGGTTGAGTCGCACTCCAAAACCTGACCGAGTAAGAACAAGTTGGGGCAAGTTGTACTCATTTCAGTCTCTGGGTAAGTTCTACTCATGGTCTGGTAAATTGTATGGCCGAAGCCGGACCCAGTCTGACAATGTATCTATTATGAATATCTAGTAAAAAAAAATGGGCCATGGCCAGGCCAAACTTTCAAGACCGCATAATAGATGGGCCCAAACCTGATCATAATGTTCAGGCCTGATATATAAGCAGCTTGACAGCAGTCTTAAGACAGAGAATACAAAAGATTAAATTGAGAGAGGAAAAAGTAAATCTCATTGTATTAACTTACAGAACTTTAAGCTTAGTCCAATTCCCTATGAAGTTAGGTATCGAGCCATTGAACGCATTATCAGAGGCCCACCTGAGAATACAACATGCTTTACAATGTGAAAAATTCAAATTTAAGATAATTTCATTGCTTAGAAGCAAATCAAAAGTGTGTGTGCGCACGTGAGAGAGAGAGAGAGAGAGAGAGAGAGAGAGAGAGAGGGTTACACTGTCTGCAAGTTTAGTAGATTGGAAAATGTTGAAGGAATCGGACCACTGACGCCGGCACTGTCTATGTAACTGTCCAAGTAAAAGAGTTTGTGATCAGATGGTGGGGCCCACTAATGCAGGGGCATTTTCACACCGGGCTCGAGTGGGGTGGCCTATGAGATGCAGGGGCACACTTGGGGTGGGTGGCCTGCATAACCCATGAATTTGGGGTCCACAAGGGGGCGGAACCCATGGATTTGGGGCTCATGAGGAGGGTTCGGCCGAGGACCTAACCCATAGACTTGGGGCCTGGGCTATGAGATAAAGGGATTAATTCGCCATGCTCTAACAGTTCAAGCTTTTAAAGCAAGTGGTTAATTGTCCTCCATCAAATTGGTATCAAAGTGAGAGGTCTCATGTTTGAGACTCCAAGAGTGGTTAATTGTCTTGCATCACCCACCAATAGTAATCTAGTTTTCATAGCCATTTTGTTTTTTTTTTTTTTTTGAATGGTCCTTTCGCTACATTCCTAGAGAAATCAAGAACATTGTGGAATCAACTTTCAGTGGGCCTTAGTGTTTGATCACTGGAAAATCATGATCTGTCTGCAATCATTCTGCTGCACACCATTCCTTTTTGTTCATGATTCCCAAACACTAGATAAGGCATTGATGCAGCAATCAAATATAAAGGGTGGGCCATGGAAGTATCATGCCGTAAACTGGTTATCAGCCCATGCACAATGAAACAAAACAGCATGCATGGCTTCAATCTGTGGGCCGCTAGCACAAAACACCAATGTTGAATTACAGTGTGAGATGCATGATAAAGATCAGATGATTACTGGCCATTCATTAGGTGGGCCATGGTGTGCTGAACAAGTAAATGGTTAAAAAAAACTTGCTTCAGCTGGCTGTAAACACTTTACACCATGACCCATATGATGAGTGGAGCAACCTGATTTTCAGGCCTGCTGATCTGCACTGGGTGGCCAACCTGATGGATGGCTAGCATTTATACTTTGTGTAGATGGGCTGGCTATCAAAGATATGATTAATAGCTTACAGTTGTTCCAGAGTTGCCAAATTCCCTAACTCTGCAGGGAGTGAACCATTGAAACTATTTGAACTGAAGGACCTGCAACAGAATCCAAACCAAAATAATTCAAGTAAAATGATAAATTCAATATCCAACAACTAGAAAAATGCCACGTAGACACATGGTGATTAGTCAAGTACCCACCTGCAAGGGCATTTTGGGGATATCAGGAAGTAGGTAATCAGTTCTGGTCGGGTTTGGGTTGGGTCCATGTGATGAACCACTTAAAGTCAGGCTAGGTCAGGTCAGGTAGGGTGCAGTTAGTTTTAATAGTAGGGTCATATATTTAATATTTGTTAATTATCTAGTAAAACAAATGAAGTTTCATAAGCCACACACATGTAGAGAGCCCGTTTACACACCACGCCGGTGTCGAAATGGCACATGTGCGTGCAATCTAATCCATCCATTGGATGGGCTCAATCATGTATATGCTCTTATTTTGTCCCAAACACAACTTGAAATGAAGATCCAAAGACATGTTAGATACCCAATTGGAACCTAGTCCAGGTCTTCAAGAACCAGACCCTGACTGGAAAGGATCCGGACTGGGCTTGACCTTAACCAAGTTAACCTAGGTACGTGTACTATAGAACCTGACCCATTGACAGGCTTATCAGATCATTGAAGAACTCCTTGCTGTAATCAGAGCCAAAATTCATCTTAAATTAATTGAAAATTACATAATTAATTTAATTATGGATTAAGGAATTAAGGATATCTTACAATGATACAATATTTCGAAGGTTTCCGAGTTCTTTTGGGATGCTGCCGGACAATGCGTTGATACCCAATGACCTAAAACAAAAAATCAATGTAAATGTTAATGGTATGGATCTCCAAATGAATGAAATAGAAATGAGTATGCTTTGCTAAGATTTGGGCCCACACATCAATGGGCCCCACATGTTCAGATGGTTGGAACTTTGGGGGCCCTTTCTTGATGGGCGTGACCCGATAATTACACCGAAAGGATGATCCTGATCATTTTGCAAAGAAGAATATTGACAATTGAAAATTGCCCTATCAATGGTCCATGTCCATTCATCAATTTTGACGGCATTCAGTGTCACTTGCAGATTTTGGCCCATCCATGACAGTGTGAAGAAGAGGGATCATTCTGATTATCCATCCACCTTATGGACCACACTGTGGAAAGTCCATGGTCCAAAAGATTACGTCGATTAATACTGACCTATGGCATTGATGGCCTTCAAATGGAAGTTTAAAATAAAGAGAAATGATCTAGTGGAATCAGTGGATGGTAGCCAATCTGAACCATCCATTTTTGCATGCCACTGAGTTTACAGTTCGGATAATGTGATCAGTATGATTTTTCAAGGAAGCCTATGAAGAGGGGACTGGATTGAATGGACAGTCTAGATAGGTGATGTGGATGTCAGCTACTCCAAATGCAACTAGGTGCATGTAAAGGTTTCCATACACTTAGCTCACTGGATCATTTCTCTAAAAATAAAAATGGTCATCCAACAACATGCAATGATTAAAAGTCAGCTAGCATTGTTCAATGGTGTAATTTTGTACCAATGGGCCATCCACGGTACCGGCCGCCGGATGGCCAGTAGATGTAATGGCTGCACAGCCACATATAGAGTGATTTTGAGCATCATCCCCAACAGCACATCATCATGAATATCATAGCCAACAAATACATCATGATCATGGCCAAACTAATTTTAATTACATGTTAGAAGCTGTTACGTAACTTACAGGTATTGCATAGATGTTAAATTGCCAATAAATGAAGGCAAGGGACCAGTGAAGTAATTTTGACCCAAATTCCTGCAAATATAGACCAAACATTAAGTATTGAAGCAGCAAGGATGGGCCACACATATCAAGTGGTCCCAACTTCCCATTAGGATGGCCCACACAGATGGGCTATCATCCTGACAGTGCAAAATAAAGGACTCCAGCATGGTTGTTAACATGTTTTGCTTTTAACTACCCCTAGTGGCCTCAGATCGAACGGTCTTGATTGTGAAATTGGCGCACTTTCTCATAGCAACCCACCTGATGAATGTTTCAGATTGCGCGCCTCGCTTGTTACATTGCTTCTCTGAAACAATGGCCCAAACTTGGCCTGAGCCTATGAGCCCAAGCCCATATCATTTATTTTATGGGCATAGACCGTAGAATCTGATAGCTTTTCCTAGGCCTGGCCCATAACGCCATTAACGGGCAAATGTCCAGCTCAGATCAGGCATCAACGATTCAACATAAATAATTGGTAAGAGAATTGATAACCGACGGTCGGGCCATGCAAGTGGTGGGCCCTATAATGAAGATAACTTGTCTAGAAAAGTAGGCCGATCCACACACTAGGTGGGCCATATGTGTAAACTGAGTCAAGACCATTGGCCATCTTTTTATTTCAATGGTGTATGCGACTCGCTGAGTAGAGCAGCCTGCTGGATGAGAAGATTGGCTGGATTTCCACACCATATGATCTTCATGGTGGGGCCCAATGTTTACATGATATCCAACACAAATGACACTTCGGCTGCAGGTGATGAGTTCTGTATTATTAAATTGAGCCTGTGCAGAGTCTGTTTATTTGTTGGGCCTGAAGTATACCCAAGTTTGCAGGCTCAAAAGTTATACCCAAGCCCA
This sequence comes from Magnolia kwangsiensis, assembly GCA_037074715.1. Lineage (NCBI taxonomy): Eukaryota > Viridiplantae > Streptophyta > Magnoliopsida > Magnoliales > Magnoliaceae > Magnolia > Magnolia kwangsiensis. The sequence continues at coordinate 96,859,236 of CM073584.1, forward strand.
GCCCACAATAAGATGGGCCCAAATACCAGATGAAACAAGTCAAATTGAAACTCTCATATGCCCAAACTACCCCCATGAGGAAATGGGTGGTTTGGTCATGAACTGGCTACTCTAAGGAGGAGAAATCCATACAGATTGGTGAGACGCGTCAAAGTCCCAAGCGCCGCCGGGATTGTGCCTCTTGCATTCAAAGCATAAACTCTCCTGAAGAGAAAAGAAAAGAAAAATGAAAAATAAAAAAGAATTTATCAGTGTTCTTAAACTAGGAACTTAGACTTAGCTCGGTCTATGAATGAGTCAAGACTCGGACGAGTTCACCTGATGTCTCAGCCCAGTCTCATAAATTTTGATTTGGTCTAATTTATCTTTAGCAAATTAAAAAATGTGAGTGTCTTTTAAGTGTATTCAATTGTCAAGCTCTTAAGATCAATCAACCCATTGCCAAGCGCAAGGCTTATTGGGGCTGTCAATGGGCAAGCCTTGGGTTGGCTTCAGCCTAGATTTTGAGCTATTCCGGCCAAGCCTATTCGAAATTTTGATTTTGCCTTGCCCGAACCAGACCAATTGACTAGGGCTGAAAGTCGGGCGGGTTGGGTTAGGTTGGTGCTCAACCCTAGCCCAATCCAAGGTTCCTATACCTCGACCCTAACCCAACCCAACCTCGAGTTGGGAATTCTCAACCCAAGCCCAACCCAAGCGGGCTTGGTCAGGTGGATACATGCTAATATTTTCGTTATTATATTTCAATACGTCTATTTTTTGTACCTATGATTTTATTAATTATATATGTAATTATTTATCGTAAAGAACTTCATTTTTTCTAAATAAACAAGCTAAAATATAGGACAACTACTCCTTTAACAATCGTGTTGTGTAACACAATCTATTTGGGAGAGAGAAATCTGGCACATCTTGTTAGCTTGAGTCGTCGGAAATGAAATGGACTAATGAGACCTGACGGCACTGGAATTTCCTATGCCTTGAACACAGACGATCCGCACTCAATTATAATTTATAAGTAACTTATATATCGATCGGGCAACCCGAGATCTCAACCCGAGTCCGACCCAAATTTTATTGAGTTGGTGTTTGTATAGCTCAAGCTTGAGAATGAACCCAATACATCCCGCCCAAGCCCAACCCAATGTCAGGTCAGGCGGGTTGAACCCACCCGACTTTCAGCCCTACCATTGACATCCCTAAGGCTTCTAGCGATAAGAAATATTCGACCCAACAAACATATTGCGCACTTTTCCAAGTGTGATACTCATAGTTTGTGGTGAAACAATATCGATAGAGCAATAAGCATGTTTTTAGACTCTCAATTGTTGAATAGGTTGTAAGTGAATTAGTCTACAATAACGCATCAGTGAAACTAGGAGACGATACAATAGATGATGTACGGTCTGTTACAAAGATTAAAACTTAGTATGAAACAAAGTTGCCTTATTCAAAATGAAGGTATTCAATAATAGTAATGATATTGTTACCATATGGCCCGTGGTTATTTTTAGAGATACTACTTTAAAAGGATGGGTCAGTTGATTGATGTCTTAAATCTGTAATTAACAAGTCTGTCGATGACAAGTTCGATGCCATCAAGTAGACTTCGATGCTATCGTAAAAATTCGGAATTTCCCATGTTGGTTGCAGGACACTTTATGTGTCCTACTTGATGCCATCGAAGGTTTGCTCGATGCCATTTTTGTTTAAAAACTATTTAATTTTAAATGATTTGTTGTAATATATATATATATATATATATATATATATATATATATATATATATATATATATATATATATATATAGAATAAATAGATTTTAATTTTTCCATTGAGTGAGATTCTCCAAATAATATCCTGAGAAAACCCTCAAAACAAACTCCTGAGATATTCCCGAGAACGAGATGTACCACTATGCCACTATGCCAATAGGGCCATGGCCTGCCCAAGCCCAACTTGTGAATCTTTTAGGCCTGAGGCCCAGCCCATCTTCTCAGCAATGGCTCATGACCAGGGTTTAAATTCAGTGTATCAGGTATCGTATCGTTCACCACCTACACGACACTGTTTTGCCCCATATCGGGTTCTTTTGGGCCAACGATATATCATTCATTGAGAATACTAACATTCAGTGAAACATATCGGTTTCAAACAATACTTTAAACCTTACTCAGGAAAGCATTAAATGGACCTTGATCATACTAAAGTGGGCCACCATCCAAATTAATTGATGTAGGCTTGGACTAGGCCCATTTATTCAATGGGCCTAAAATCAGATGGGTGTAGACAGTGGTTGGACCATGGATCAAAATCGCAGAATGGATGAGGTGTGTTGACATACATACAGTGCTGTTATGCGGCAGGTGGTCCTGTTGTCAAACGTGCAGTCGCATTTGATTGCAGGGTTCATGTCCTGATCGTCTATGGTCTTGGAATCATCAACGGCGACCCCACTGCATGGATCACCAGTTGTGTTCCACGTAGGCAATGCAGACACACCCCATTGCTGAAAGATGGAATTTAGAGCAGCCGCTGCACCATTCAAAGGAAATGTATTAAGAGTCAACAGTATGGATCATGTTGGCATGCATGAACAGTCATGATTCAGCTATTTAAGACTATCACAGCCCACTTCCTGCCTGAAGTAGAAACACAGTTAGGTGGTCCCCACATTTCCCTAACAGGCACATGGCAGTGGGCCCCACCATGGATGGATCATAGAGAGAGAATTCCATTGGTCTAATACTCAGAACCATTTGATAGGTGGTTTGCCAATAGACGGTTTGGAAAGATACACGTTCAAGTTCAACAGGCAGAAGCCCCGTGTTCGGACAGTTAGGATTGTGAAGCCAGGCCAACAGTTGAAATATTCCAATCAAAGAGACATGTTTCTGCTATTCCCCATCCAAGGTGTGGCCCATATATAAACAGTTCTGATCATTGAGAGAAAGCCCGTCCTGATGTACCCTACCTTTCTTATGAAAATCTTTGTACTAATAAGAGCTGTAAATGGGCTGGGCTGGATGCATTTAAAACTAGAACAGTCCTGGCCAGTGGGCTCATGAGCCCAGTGGGTTGACAGATCTGATATACATCATCCATTAGCATATAAAAGTCAACATTTCTTTAAATTCAACGTTTCCTATCAATAGCAACCGCTCCATTCTTAATTCAATAAAATATGCAACATGTCATGAGCAAACATATATGCATGTGATCCAGCCGTTCATCTTCCTAGGCCAGCCAGAAATTTTCCTTAGTCCAAAATTCTCACCCACCCAACAATCCTAACCATCCGATCACATTACCTGCGAGGATTGCAAATGAATGGTAAAAGGTAAAGGCACCAAATGATCAAAAAATCATCTGATCGGATTGATGGGATTGTCTAATGTGCATGTTTTCTAAATATCAACGCGGCCCCATCAGATGAACTGTACGGAAAATGGCATGTGAGGCACTAATACGGAGTAGCTGAGAAGGAAACGGATGGCTAGCGACCCTGCCACTTGCCAATGGCTAGTGGTCGCTGCTCTGTGGGCCCGACCATGATGCATGTTTTTCATCCATGCCGTCCATACATTCTTCCAGATCATTTTATGGTATGAGCCCAAAAATGAGGTTGACCCAAATCTTAAGTGGACCACACAGTGTTGATTGAACTCCCACCGTTAAAAACTTCCTGGGGGCACAAAAGTTTTGGATAAAGCTGATATTTGTTTTCTCCCTTCATCTAGGTCTGTATGACCTAATCAACATGTTGGATGTCAATGGTGGAAATTCAATCAATACTGTTTTCCCATGGTGTGGTCCACCTGAGATTTAGATCTGCCTCATTGTTTTTCTTCTAACCTAAAATTATCTGTCGAAATGGATGGACGGCATTGATAAAATATATACATCATAGTGGGGTCCACATAGCACCGACCAATAGCCACCTAGCCTGTGGCAGCGTCACTAGCCAAACCCACTGAAAAATGACAGAAAAATCATTTTTTGGAAAATGAAAGATTACTCACAGAAGTAATCTTAGATACTGGGACAGTTATTTATTTTTAAAAATATATAATTACGATATTCTACCAATCTAGTGTATGGCGCATGCACACAACCGTTCGTGTATATGCCTTTCCCCGCCAACCGTTCGTGTATACACCGAATCTTGGGTGTATATGATATTTACCAACTGAGTTCTGATTATGGTAAAAGGCAAATAGTGACTATGCATACAACCACGAACATCAAGCCTGCGGTGGACCCCACTCATCATTGCCGAACCATGATCAGAGGCGATAAAAAGAAGATACACCGAAACTCCAGTGTATATTCTTTGAACCAAATTCTCTTAAATAGGTGGAAGTGAACCTCTCTCTCTCGATAATCATTCCAAGGCCCCCAAAATGATTTTCCTTTCTTTCTCTGAGAACAAAAGGCCAAAAAATAGCTAGAAATTCCACGTGGGTTTCACTTGCTTGGCAAGAAAAATGAAAAATGAAATATAAAAAGACCCCAAAAACTGGTACTTCTAATTTTCCATAGAAGAGGTGATAGAAAAGCATATACATCGAAATTTCAGTGTATGCTCTTTGCACCCAATTCTCTTTTGGTTGGTGAAGGTGAGACTCTCCCTATCTAACTATTCCAAATCCCCCCAAATGATAATTCTCTTTCTTTGAGAACAAAAACAAAAAGAATAGCTTAAATTCTCACATGGGTTTCTATTATTTTCTAAGAAAACCGATCAAAACTTCACTCACAAAGACAAAAATAAAAAATAAAAAATAAAAAAGGAAATTTTAATGTAGAGAAATCCTCCAGTGCTTCTAGTTGCATCAGTCCATTTGCACAGTTCAATCGATCAATCTGAACGGTCTATCAAGTCTAGAACACATGTCATGGACCACTATTCAATAAATCACACTGATCGAATGATCAAATCCATAAAAGGGAGTATTTGCAGCCGCATATATAGCATGTGCATACCTTCAGTTGGGTCTGTAGTAGCATTTTGAGCAGTGGACCTCTCAACCAAATACAAGAGATGTATACACCCAAAGCAAAACGAAAGTAATATAGAAAATGGAGATTTTGATATCAACTTCATCTTTCTATCAAAAGCTCCTACTGCATCAGATGGCTGAGAAAAAGGAAATGAACCCAAATGATCTTTTGATCCTTTTCTATTTTGGTTTTTGGAGAGAGAGAGGGAGAGAGACAGAGGGGGGGAGGAAATGGATGAACCCAAATGCTTGTACGCTGTTTATTTGTTTATCGAACACAGCGGCGCTTTGAATGAATTTTTCTTCTGTCGCGACTGAGAGTCCAGCGTATATCGCCACTCAGATTTTCCCACTTATTAAGATAGTAATAATGATCGGAACGGTCAATTTTGTGTAATAAATTCTATTGTAGCTAATAAAGAAAATTCATGTGGATCCGATGGTCTTGATCTTTAAAATAAAATTTTCAATGAATTGACTTCAACTGTAAAAATCAAAATAAATAATCAATATAAAAAATAAATTACGATAAAATTTCTTATCGATGGTACTATAGTGAAAATGGACAGTTCAAATCACCATACGATATTAGAACATTGCCTCAATGGGTGGCGACACATGCAAGACTTAAAGTCGCGACGGAGGCAAAGGTAATTCGTGTTGAATTATTCAAAAATGGAAGGAGGTACTGGGGTGACGTTTATAGGGAGATCATACGTTAGAACCGTAAGAACCGTAACATGGTAAACCATCACTCCACATAACACATGGAAGGGTTAGGTATCAATCGGGCCCACTTATATACATGCGCCAGAGTGGATGGCTCATGTTTTCAAAAAACAAAATCACCAGACAATCCTATCCATTATTTTTTTTTCTATAGTTTATTTCACTGAATAATTAACCGTTAAAATTTAACGTCACAGATCAATGGATAAAATAAGAAAATTGGAGTACTCAATCATATATGTACCGTCCGTTATAAGTCCCTGCATATGGACGTATCCGATTTGTACACCATCCTGCCACGTGTAATGTACAGAGATGGATATGGGTATTAGGGTTCCCTCGGGACACCTTATCATGTCGCATGCCCATTTAAAGTAGGTTTCGTACAATTTTTACAGCCGCCAGCGAAATCTGAATGATTTGACTTCTCTACATTCATATTAAAAAAAATCTGAAAGAGGTGGCCCACCGTGATCATGATGTGTGGCAGGAGGCACTTGAGTCTATCCTTTCCAGCTAGTGGGTCGTGTCGATCTGGCCTTCGTTGACGAGTCATGTGATTGGATAATCGTAGCCATTGAATCAGTTGTCGTGAAGGTGGCCCATTTGATAACATGTACCTGACACGTGCCAAGTGGGGGTTTGTTAATCCGGACATTCAACAAGTGGGTCGTCTCGATAGATGGACCTTGGTTGAAAATGGACAGGAATCGGCTGCAATACCGGTTTTAAGCAGCGTGTACAACGCCGAAGCTATGTGGGGCCCACCTGTTGATTGTTTAAAATATACTCCGTACATCAGGTCATATCCTCGACTCCAGGATCTGAGGGAATAAATCAACCAGATCCACAATTGAAGTTGACCACACGACAGTAAAAAATGGAGATGGAATCTCAACCATAGGATTGTATGGGGGCCACGATGGTGTGTATCTTTCATCAAACCCGTTAATCAGGTGTAACACTCTAGGATGAAGTGCAGATTCAAAACTCATCCTGATCCAAAACTCAGGCGGGCCCCATCATATGAAGAGGTTTTAGGAGCAGGTTTATATTGTTACTATTGTTCTCTCCCATTGATTTTTTATTCATTAGTTGATCTTTTGTTTGTACGGTTCAAATAAAGGTTCTTACCTGCTGGACGGGGTGGATTTACCTATAAGACATGGTGGGCCTCCCATAGCTTAGGTTGTTTTTGGCAGTTGTTGTATACAGATGATCCTAGCCGTCAGTTTCCCGTGGAATCCGCTTTTATAATGCGCATCCTTTTGAAGTCTGCCGTTTATATTGATTTGATCAGCGTTTTGTCTGAAATTTCAGTAGCAGGTACCATTTGACAGGTCCCGCTAGGTGGACCGTTACGATTGCCACGTGTCAGGTAGTGGTTGACAACGTTCCAAGCACGTGGAAGACAGCGTCTACTCTGTCAAGGAATGTTCACATACAGCTTGTACGTGGTCTTTCACATACGACGCATTTTCACATCTACAACTTGTCACTTCTGTAAACATATCCGAGCCGTAAAAAAGGCGGTGGCGTCACAAAGATCACCTTGGTGAAAATCAGGATGGCCACTTATTAGTACACAGTCAAAATTAATGGACGGACAATGTTCCAATTCAGTGTGCGTATGTGGTCCATCTATTCAATTGAATGGTTCAAGTTTTTTCCAACATTTTTTGGTGCTACCGACCTTTTTGACGGCTCGGATCATCTTTATGGTGCGGCCAGTTGCATGCTAACATAGCATACAGTGAGCTGCATGCTGGACACGTAAACCACACGAATGCGATGCCCACAATGAAGGGAAACGGATTGGCTACTCCCCCTGCCACCAGCCAATGGCTGATGTTCGGTGGTCTGTGGGCCCCACCATAATGTATGTGTTTCATCCATGCCGTCCATCTATTTTTATAGATAATTTTATGATATTACACAAAAAATGAGTTATATCCCAATCTCAAGTAGATCACATTACAGGAAACAATGTTGAATGAACGCCAACCATTAAAAACTTTTTGGGACCCATCAAAGTATTGGATCAAGCTGATCTTTGTTTTTTCCCTTCATCTGGGTCTTTATGAGCTAATCAACAGATTGGATGTCGGATAAACGGTACAGCGGGCCTTAGGAGGATTTAAATGATGGATATTCAATCACTATTGTTTTCCTGTAGTGTAGTCCACTGAGATTTATATCCCTCTTACTCTTAATATGAAGCCCGAAATGATCTATAAAAATGGATTAACGGAATGGATGAAACACATGCATCATGGTGGGACCCACGGACCACCGAACACCAGCCACGGGGCTGGTTTCGGGGGAGTAGCCAATCCGTTCCCACGAAGATCATATGCGAAAATGAGACCGTCCAATAATCTGACATGCTACCCATTTAAACAAATGGACGGCCCACGGTTAGACTCAAAGTGTGGCCCACCTAATGAGTTGATGGGCCTGATTTTAGGACATGGGATCTTCATGGTGGGCCCAAGTTTTTCAGGACATGCACAATAAATTAGCATAAGCAACTGGAGGGGATCGGTTCTCTGCACCTACAACCCGTTGTATGGTACGTACTCTTTTTATGCCTCTTTATGTTCCAATGGCAAAAAAGTAACTAAAAATGAAAACGAATTACAGGATGACCCTGTGAGGCCTACCATGATGTATTTATTTTAACACCGTCAATCCTTTTGCCATCTCATTCTAGCACAAGAGCCCAAAATTGAAGCATATCTAAAGCTCAATTGGACCACAACACATAAAATAATGAGAATAATAACATCTACTATTGAAACCTTTTTATACCATAGTGATATTTATTTATCCTACAACCTCTTCACAAGGTCACAGACAGAACTAAGCGAAAGGAAAAACACAAACATCGAGTTGACCCAAAACTTCTATGCCGCCCTTGAAATTCTTAACAGTGAGTGTCTAATCCCGTTTCTCATGATTTGGTCTGCTTGAGTTCTTGATACGTTTCAAATTTAGGTTCTTACTTTAAAATAACTGACAAACTGACCTGGGTCCTTGCCCTTACCCGGGTGGCAGAATCCTTGGAGTTTCAACACCGGGTCAAGGGTTGGAATACCCATGGTGGTGAAATCCCACGGTGTGCGTGTGGTGTGAGTGTGTGGGGGTGGTGTGTGCGTGTGTAAAGAAAAAAACAAAAAACTGACACACTGACACATATATCACAGTAAGTCCTGTAGAGTTTTCTAACAACACCTACCTAATGTGATGGTAATCAAGGTCACAGGCAATCCATGTAAGCCAAAAATAGACATAAGTTAAATTAGCATGTCTTTTGCATATTAATGACAGGTGGAAATATGATAACACCATTCATGAATTATTAGAACACAACCACTCTACTAGCACTCATCCTGAATCTATTGTTGCCAATAACAATAAGAACTTAAAGCAATGATACAAGGGTATTTCGTTTTTTACTTTTCCTAGTACTTCGAGATGTGACTGCTCTAAGATTCCCTCGGCACATTTTTTAGGAAACGGATGCATGTAGAAAAACACGGCAGTCATGGGTTTGAACAGTGGAAAGAAGATGAAAGTTTTGTGGGCGCATCATGATATATTTATTATATTTACCCCGTCCATTCATATTCTTTTAGAGAGATCATTTTAGGCATGTGCTAAAAAATGAATCATATCTAAATCTCAAGTGGATCACATCATAAATAGCATTAGGGATAATGATTCCCACCATTCAAACATTTATAAGGCCCACCATAATATTTTTTTTTCTCTATCCAATCTGTTCATAGAGTCACACAAGCATGGATGAAGAGAACAAAACAAATATTAGATTGATCCAAAACTTCTATCATCCTTAAGAATGTTTCAATGGTAGACATTCAATCTCCCACTACTTTATGCAATGTGGTCCACTTGAACTTTGAATTTGTTTTATTTTTGTGCTCAACCCTTAGATTTCACAAAAATGAACGGACAGTTAGGATACAATGCGTACCTCATGGTGGGCCCCACGGAACTTGGTGACATCAACACACTAGCCAGGTTGCTTGTGTGCCAATCCACTTCTCATTATTAAAGATTCCCCATTACTAATTCCCAGGATTGCCTACTCTTCCTGCTTCCTCCTGAAATTTGATTAATGTATCTCTACTGTGCAAGGGTTACAAGTGGACCTCCGTTCGTTTGTAAGTTTCAAAGATAGCCAATTTTTTTAACATTGTGTTTTCACGGTAGCCGTTGCCGAACGAGGATGTTAGCAATATCATGAAAGCATCTAAATGGCATGCGGGATGGCCAAACATCAATATGGATGGTCCCTTCCGGCTAAAGTGGAAAACTGCGCAAGATGAATATTATAAAATAGAGAGTGTATATATATATATATATATATATATATATATATATATATATATATATATATATATATATATATATATATATATGTGGGGGAAAAGTACTATGCACTCGACCTCCCGGTAAGCAAACATGAGGTCGAGCTGTGTGGGCTCCACCATGATGCATGTCGACCATCAACACCGTGCATTTGATGGCTCCCTTTTAAATTATGGGATATCCCAAAAATCAAACGTATACGGAACTCAAGTGGGCCATACCATCTAAAATCATGTGAAACACCGTTAAAACATATAAAAGCATTTGGTGGGGCCCACTTGAGTTTTGAATGCTGCTGAAACTTGGTCTGAACCCTCATACAAGTGGGACACATATAATAGATCGTCTGGATTTGCAAACCACATCTTTTGTGGGCCCCAAAAATGATTATGAATGTTTTAATGGCGCACAATGCCTCTCCACTTCTGTATGTGGTGTGGCCCACACAAGTCATGGATTGACTTGATTTTTTAAACCTAAGTCCACGATGGAACGGTGCATCTAATTAATGGGGTAGATGTTCAAAACGCATCACAATGGGGCCCACACAGCTCAACCGGATGGGATGGAGCCGTGAGCACCTAGTACATTTTCCTGTACTATGCGCTCGACCTCATGATAAGCTCCCTGAGGTCAAGCTATGTGGGCCCCACCGTGATGCATGTCGACCATCAACACCATGCATTTGATGGGTACCCTTTAAATTATGGGATAGCCCAAAAATCAGCCGTATACGAAATTCAGGTGGGCCATATTATCTAAAATCATGTGAAACACCGTTAAAACATATAAAATCACTTGGTGGGGCCCACTTGAGTTTTGAATGCTGTTGAAACTTCGTCTGAACCCTCATACAAGTAGGACACACATAATGGATGGGCTAGATTTGCAAACCACATCTTTTGTGGGCCCCAAAAATGATTATGAATGTTTTAATGGTGCATGGCCCCTCTCCACTTCTGTATGTGGTGTGGCCCACACAAGTCACGGATTGACTTGATTTTTGAGACCTAGGCTCACGATGCAATGGCGCATCTGACTAATGGGGTAGATGTTCGAAACGCATCATGGTGGGGCCCACACAGCTCAACCGCATCGGACAGAGCCGTGAGCTCGAGCGCATAGTATCTTTTCCCATATATATATATATATATCAAAGTATTGATCAAAAGTCTGTTAAATAGGTCCTTATGTTGATTAAGGATGATTCATTAGAATCACTTTGCTTTGATGATGCTAACCATATGATTTAAATCTTGTAAAAAATGGATGAATATAATAAAGTGACACTCTCAAAGGGCCAGGATCATCTCATCAGTTTTAATATTTTAATTTTTCACACCATGTGGTATTAGAGGTGGCAATGCTCCACACAAAACCTCACCAAGGTTGGCCCTAGGACAGCCCAAGCACCAATGGGACAAAGCAGCCTCAGCCCTAGCCCTTCTCAAGAGGGCTGGGTTGGGGTTGGGCTAGGTTTACAAAAGGGTGAGCTGAATCAGGGTCAACCATATGGGTTAAAGATAAGTTATATATATACTACATGCATATTTTGTTACAATTGATAACTTCAAATAAGATCATTCATGGGAAGTGTATGCCTTATTTAATTATTCATCATATCCATGGACTTAAATGAGTATATCATGTTAAGATTTTCAAAGGAAACGGAAGCAAGAACTTTTTTAAAACATGAATTTTATATAGATTAATGGATTTTCATCTATATGCACATAAATATATATCATGAATGTTAACACCTTTGATCGATGCCATAAAAAATGAAAATTGATGCCAAAGGCCGATCTTTCAAAAGAAAGTCTTTCCCCAATCTATTATAGATTAGAAGTAGAGAAATTCTCTAGCACACTCCCACAATAGAGCTAAGAGAGTGCCATGTGATCTGACTACTAGGTGGGCCTTACACGTGTTGATGCATGGATATGGAAGGGAAGAGGAGAAGAATATCCCCTCTCCTCTTCTCTTTTTTCTTTTCTTATTTCTGTCACTCTAATGTGATGACTTCCAAGGTATAGTAATGTCTCTCACTCCCATCCTTTGAGATAAGATTAATATATAGGGAAGAGTTAGGGTTTCGAGATGATAAACCAAATATATAGTGCTTCACCATCTAATAGACTTTAATATGCCCTATTTCATCTAAAGACTGTAATCATGTTTATCCATGTATTCATATTGACCGAATCCTTTTAGTACCCTTATGGCAATCATCTTGATTCAATGTCCCATAAGTTCAAAGGACAAATCAATAGATTTAACCAGTGAATGTCCATTAGAATTGATTTAAACAAATCAACAATTAAAATGGAATTTCAACAATTGAAAGATCTCAATTAAACATTAAATGTATTGGCCAACTTAGAAAATGCTTGATGAATAGTTCAAATCATAAGATTGGTCCATAAATATGTCTCCATATTGAATTATATCCGCCTCAATTGGATCTTCATGAATGCACTTAGCATCACTCACATGTTAGATGCCAATGTATACTTGTAAAGTAAGCTAAAGTACATATCACTATGTAATATCCTCTCTTTTTTTTCAACAGCGAGTTCCATTATTCCCTGTGGTGTAGCCCACTTGAGCTTTGGATCAGCCTCATTTTTTGCCTAATGCCCTAAGTGGATCTGAAAAAATTAATGAATGGAGTGGATCTTCCAAAGCATCCGTGTGGGACCCACTATGTAAAAATAGAGAGAAAGAGAGAGAAGTGACGTGCATTAGCACGTCACCATGAGAACACCCCACCCCAATATTTCTCCTTCTTCTTCTCCTTTCTTCTCGCAATCGTACCGCCTACACACATTTGCGACTCTCGCCATCCATCTAGATGGAACCCATCCTCATGATCGAGACCGTCTATTAGGCCGGGAATCTTATTGTCACGCCCCAAACTCGGAAACCGGGCTCACGAAATTCCCGATCGCCGAATCCGGCACCGACAGCCTCCGTAGAACCCCATTCTCGGCTCCTAGCTCCCATTCGCCAGGTTCCGATCCTGGGATGCTACGAGGAGGATTTTAAATATCAGTTTGATTCGTAATAAGCATAACCAAAGGCATAACCCACCAACAACAACCAAGCACTCCATTACATTTTCACTATGATCAAAATTTTTTACAAGTACAATGAGCATAAAGGGAAATACAATGGTAAATAACAGAAAACTCCAAAATGATCAGCGACGCGCTCCTGCCTCAACGCTGCTGTAGTCCAACGTCACCTGCACGCAACGGTCGTGCATAAGCTTACAGAAAGCTTAGAGGGTGGTGAAAGTGTGTGCGCAAGGTAGTAATATGAATGCAATGTCAGAGTAATGCGGAATATGCAGATGGAACCAAAACGTCATGAGCCGTACCAAGGCTATGCAATACAAGACATGAATGGTATCGGCCATCCCAAGGCCATGCAATGTACAATGCAACTCAAGCATACAGATCCTCATCAATGTCCACATATCAGTACAGCTCAGAGTATGGAATATCACCGGGGTCTAGTACACTCTAAACCAGATTGCCGCCACATCGCGCGCAATAAGGTAAGTGGAAGAGACCTCACTATCCGTCTGCCAATATCGGGCGCGACTCGTCGATAGCGGACCCATTCCTCGAGCTGGTCAAACTCAGCCTAGCATTGCCCCCTACACTCGGGCGGGTAAGGCCGCACCCCCTTCCAACCGACCACGACACAGTGGAGAGCGTAACCGTCTGGTGATCGGCACTCAACGCTCATCTACCCACTCGGTCTAGACGTTGGAGCAACCTCTTGGTACCATAAGGGTTTAGGGACTTTCACCCAGGGATATCTATAGTACCCCATGTAGAACAAGATTTCCGGTATCCAATCCTGCCAACCACGATGCGTCTGTGGAGGCTACAGCCCTGATGTCGCTAGGGCATACAACAACCATATCACACAAATGCGGGATGCATGAATCACGCTATCCAGTCATGCAACCAATCCTGCGCATACCGTGCGCTCATGTAGGGCAACACCGCCTAACCGGGAGCCCATAAACAACCTGCCCAAAGGCATATGCCATGATCAGTCAATCCTCATATCAAGCATGCATATGATGCGTATGATCATGGGTCATGAAACTATACTAAACATGTTATAATAAAATGCATTATCTTACAATGCAGATGAGCCTGAACGGCCTAAATACGATAAACATGGTCCAGTAATGGGCCCTAAGGAGAGTCGTAATGTGGACATCCAACCATCATTACACTCGCAATGTGGACGTCAAACCAGCATTGCTTCCCAGGCACAATCTTCTTAACGTCGCTACATAACCTGTATTGGGATTACACATTGCAATGGACCGTAGGTTCATCCCATTGGCCTTACACATGTATCAAATGGGCCATATCTTATGGGCCTTTTATTCATTAGATGGGCCATATAAATGGGCCACACCAATGGGTCTTATGTGCATTGCAATGGGTCAAAACCCGAGAGCCTTGGATGACATCAAATGCTTAGTCTCATGGGTCTTATGTAAGACCAATGGGCCACACCAATTGGTCCCTATATGTAGATCAAGTGGGCCTCAACCCATAGACCTAAACATGGGTTCAAACGGGCCTAACCCCTAGGTCTTATGGTTCATTAAATGGCCTAAATCTGTAGGCCTTGAATACATATCAAAGTGGGCCTAACCCCTAGGCCTTACATATATCAAATGTCCTCCTTCCATGGATTTTTAAGAATGCAACAATGGGTCCAATTTCATGGGCCTTGAAGTATATCAAATGGCCTAGTCCCATGGATTTAGAACATATCAAATGGGCCTAAGTTCTTAGGCCTAGAATGAAACCAATGGGCCTAGCCCATAAGAATTTTATAACCCAAATGGGCCTAGCCCATAGTCCTTTTGAAATTCGAATGGCCTAGCCCATAGGCGTTATATGAACCAGATGGGTCTAAATCCCTAGGCCTCATATTTAATTCAAATGGGCCTAGACACATGGCCTTGGGACATATCAAGTGGGCCCAAGTTCTTGGGCCTTAAACGAATCAAATGGGCCTAGCCCATAAGTATTTCATAATTTAAATGGGACTAGCCCATAGGCCTTTTTCACATTCAATGGGCCTAACCCATAGGTAGGTGGCCCACCCAATCTACACCCATGCCTACTGATGATCTTACCAAGTGGATGGGCGGTTTGGATTCATCACATGAACAAGGTGGGTCCCAAAAGAGATGGACAGTGGGGATATAACACTTACAACCTAAGGGCCCCACCGTCCGTGGACGGTGGAGGCAGTCCATGAGCAAGGAGGGTGAGCCACCGTCTGCCTGGACGGTGGACTACCACATATACAACAAAGTGGGTCCCATGTGGGGCCCACCCAAGGATGTTTAATCGCCATCCGACCTGTTCATAAGGTCGCCCGGACCTGGATGAAGGGGAAACATAAATTTCAGCTTGACCCAAAACTTCCATGGGCCCCAGAAAATTTTCAACGGTAGAATTCAATTCAAACTGTTTGCATGGTGTGGGCCACCTGAGTTTTTGGATCTGACTCATCCTTGGAGGGGGGCCCACCACTGGGGTGGCCCACCTCATAAATAGGTCAGATGACAAATAAACATTATGGTGGGGCCCACACGCAGGGCCGTGGGCCCCCTTACGTCCGTCCGTCCAGGTGCGCAGGCAGCGCCTGCTGCCTTCAAAGGTGGCAGCGCTGCTGCCCCTTTATTTTTTTATTTATTTTTTTTGTGTGTTTTAAAAAAAACACAGGTGGGGTCCGCTGATGAGGGATCCGCTCCGCCCACTTGATCCTAGGCCCCAAACAGGCCACACAAACCTCATCTCTAGAACTGATTTGGAGTGTAGAAACGACAAAATGGGTATTAGCAGACTTAGAAGTGTAAAAGTGTCATTGTCTCTGGTACGGCCCGCCTGATCATTGGATTGAGATCATTCCTTGGCTCAACGCCTAAAATATCTCAGGAAAAGTGGTGGATGGCGTGGATTTAGCATAAACATCAGGGTGGGGCCTATGCAAGTGGGCCACCAAAAAGGCCCCTTTCCTTTTTTGTTTTGGCTGAAACGTCCAGCGTCTCTGACGCTGGACGGTTATTTTATTTTATTTTTTTTTTCTTTTCTTCTCTCTTCTTTCTTTTGTAGTGGACCTTGATGAAGTGGGCCACCACAGCTAGGTGTGCAACGCATATGGTGGGCCCCACTTGAATAGATCAAAAGTATATAATGCCAAGGTGGGATCCATTCAAGTGGGCCACACAATCCTTTTGCACAAAAATAAAATAAAATAGAATAAAATAAAATAAAATAAATAAAAGAGAGAGAGTTATGGAGAGTGGGACACGGCTTGTGATGGAGGGTCCCCGTCATTATGGGCCCTCCCTTGCAATGAAACATACAATAAATGGATTCCTTTGATCATGGGACCATCAAAATTATAAATCAACGGTGGAGATCCATTCTCCACCGTTATGGACGGTCTAGATGACCTTTTTGCAATGAAAATAACCATCATGATGGGGTCCATGGAGAATGGCCCCATCATGGAACGATCATGATGATCCAAGTGGTCCATCGGCCACAAATAAGGGTCCCAAGTGAGATCCACACCATGGATCGGTGAGTCTCACTTGGTCCACCATAAAAACAATAAAAACTACCCTATAGAAGCACCCACCGTCCGATCTTCTCGCTCCTAGGGGTTCCTTGGCACCTTGGCTTCAACTTCAACGGTTAGGATGAAGAATGGAGGGTTGAGATGGGAGATTTTGGGGTAGGAAGGTGGGCCACTTAGAGCTTAGAAGGGTTGGAGATTTCCATACGTATGGGACTCTTGGATCTCCTTTGTTGCTTTGAAATTTTGGAATGAGAAAGAGAGAAAGAGAGAGAGTGATGTAAAGGGAGAGAGAGAGAGTGATGGATGGATGGGTGAGTGATGGTGGTGTAAGAGAAATTTGACTTTTGTGGCTTTTTGTGTAAGAAAGGTATGGGTTGAGAAGACTTTGTTGGCTTTTGTGTAAGAGAGGTATGGGTTTGGGAGACTTTTGTGGTTGCTTGGAAAAAAGGGATGGAAGTGATGTGTACTTGACATGTGATGGCTTGATGGGTGATTGATTGATGGGATTGATGTGATTGATGTGACACATCGTTGAGATTCCCTTGGTTTTCGCAACGCGCGGCGTTTTCTCGCACCGAACGTTGGCTCAT
Organism: Magnolia kwangsiensis; assembly: GCA_037074715.1. Lineage (NCBI taxonomy): Eukaryota > Viridiplantae > Streptophyta > Magnoliopsida > Magnoliales > Magnoliaceae > Magnolia > Magnolia kwangsiensis. The sequence goes on from CM073584.1 coordinate 96,876,590, forward strand.
ATCTCTTGATCCGGGTATCGCCTTGGCGCGTGAGTCGCGGTATCGGAACCGCGGCGACGGTGCGGTCGCTAAGGTATTGGTTTCGGGTTGAGTCGACTCGGGTTGTCGGCACATGAATCCAGGTCGCGCGTCGATATCGGTTAAGGGTCGAAAGTTGCCGGAATTCGACCGGTACGACCGCGGAAGTGTACGGAAAGGTACGGACCAAGATACGGGTCTTACAGCTCTCCCCTCCTTATAAAAATTTCGTCCTCGAAATTTACACAAGCGTCGCAACTAAGCATAACTCGCGAGGAATAAGAAACATAACGTCATCATATAGCATCAGGGACAACGTACAAAATACAATACACGATCATCAACTATCAAAGAGATGAGGATATCGCTCTCGAATCTCAGCCTCACGCTCCCAAGAAGCCTCCTCTACCGAATGGTGACCCCACTGCACCTTCACCAACGGAATGACCTTGGTTCTGAGGACCTGCTCCTTCCGATCAAGGATACGGACTGACTGCTCAATGTAAGAAGCGTCCTCACGAACCTCCAACGGCTGCCAATCAATAACGGGAACTATGTCTGACCCACACTTCCTCAACATGGAGACGTGAAACACGTTGTGGACGCCAGACAACTGTGATGGTAAGGCAAGCCGATAGGCCACGGCGCCGACGCGCCCAGTGATCTCAAAAGGTCCTATAAATCTCGGGGCAAGCTTGCCCTTCGCTCCAAATCGAACTACGCCCTTCATAGGCGAGACCTTGAGATACACATGGTCCCCTACATCAAACTCCAAGGGACGACGCCGACGATCAGCAGAACTCTTCTGTCGGCTCTGAGCTGTGCGCATCCTCTGCCTGATGATGTCAATAGCCTCTGAAGTCTCCTGCACAAGCTCGGGACCTAGGAGACGGCGCTCTCCAACCTCGGTCCAACAACTCGGTGATCTGCATGGTCTGCCATATAGTGCCTCAAAAGGAGCCATGCCGATGGTCGCCTGATAGCTGTTATTGTACGCAAACTCAGCCAATCGCAGATGCTCATCCCAGCTACCCCCGAAGTCAATCGCGCAGGCCCGAAGCATATCCTCAAGTACCTGATTGACCCTCTCGGTCTGGCCATCGGTCTGCGGATGGTACGCGGTGCTGAGCTGCAAATCAGTCCCCATCGCACGCTGGAAGCTCCCCCAAAACTGAGATGTGAACCTCGAGTCTCGGTCAGAAACGATCGAGACTGGAACACCATGCAGTCTCACAATCTCCTCAATAAACAATCTCGCAAGCCGGTCCATAGACCAAGTCGCACGCATCGCAAGGAAATGCGCCGACTTCGTCAGACGATCCACAACAACCCAAATGGAGTCATGACCGCGCTGAGTCCTCGGCAAACCCATGATGAAATCAGTTGACACGTGCTCCCACTTCCACATCGGGATGCTCAACGGCTGCAATAACCCAGGAGGTCTCTGATGATCGGCCTTGACACGTTGGCACGTGTCACACTCAGCCACAAAACTGGCGATCTGGCGCTTCATCCCCGCCCAAAAATACTGTCGCCTCATGTCACGGTACATCTTCGTCGAGCCCGGGTGGATAGAAAATCGCGATCGATGTGCCTCGGTCATAAGATCTCTGCGTAACTCTGGGATATCCGGGACACATAATCGGCCTCTGAAGCGAAGTCCACCGTCTGTACCGATCTGCCAATCTGCCTGACCCTCAGATGCCGCCTCAGCCATATAACCCTGCAACGACTCATCAGCCTGCTGAGCCTCGATCACCCTAGCGACAAGAGAGGGTTGAATCGACAAGCTCGATAACTGTACAATGGAAGACTGCAGGCCGAACTCAAAGTCATATGCAGCAATATCCTCAAGCATCCGCCACTCCTGAATCATCATGTGCGCCACTAGGCCTCGTGGCTGACGGCTGAGGGCATCTGCCACCACGTTCGCCTTGCCCGGGTGGTACTGAAGGTCGAAATCATAGTCCTTCAGGAGCTCCATCCAGCGCCTCTGTCTCATATTCAACTCAGACTGCGAGAAGAGGTACTTCAAGCTCTTGTGATCAGAGAAGAGCTCGAACCTAATCCCGTAAAGGTAGTGCCTCCACACCTTCAGTGCGAAGACAACGGCAGCCAGCTCCAGATCATGTGTAGGGTAGTTCAGCTCATGGACCTTGAGCTGACGAGACGCAAAGGCCACTGGTCTCCCGTGCTGCATCAGGACAGCACCCAAACCGATATGCGAGGCATCGGTGAATACAATGAAGCCGTCACTCCCAGATGGGAGAGTGAGGACAGGAGCGGACGTCAGACGGTCCTTCAACTCCGTAAATGCTCGCTCGCAGGCGTCACTCCAAATAAACTCTGCCCCCTTCCGAGTCAACCTGGTCAGCGGGGCTGCAATACGAGAAAAACCCTCGATGAAACGCCGGTAGTAGCCCGCCAAACCAAGGAAACTACGGATCTCTGTCGCAGTCGTGGGCTGGCCCCACTGACGCACTGCCTCGACCTTCGAGGGGTCCACTGCGACACCCTCCCTCGTCACCACGTGACCGAGGAACTTCACCTCCTCCTGCCAGAACTCGCACTTCTCCAGCTTCGCATACAGCTGGTGTGCGCGGAGGGTCTGTAGAGTAATCTCCAAGTGCTGCTCATGCTCCTCACGGGTCCTCGAATAGATCAGAATGTCGTCGATGAAGACTACAACAAACTGATCTAGATATGGGCGAAAAACCTCGTTCATCAACTGCATGAAGACCGCGGGTGCATTGGTCAGTCCGAAGGACATGACCTGAAACTCAAAATGACCGTAACGCGTCCTGAATGCTGTCTTCGGAATGTCCTCATCTCGGACCCGAATCTGATGATAACCAGAACGCAGGTCAATCTTCGAAAAGAACTGTGCACCCTGCAGCTGGTCGAACAAATCATCAATCCTAGGGAGCGGGTACTTGTTCTTGATCGTGACTTTGTTGAGCTCGCGATAGTCAACGCAGAGCCTCAACGAGCCATCCTTCTTCTTCACGAAGAGTACCGGCGCTCCCCACGGCGAACTGCTCGGACGAATAAAACCCAACTCACGCAACTCGTCCAACTGCTTCTGCAGTTCCCGTAACTCCAACGGTGCCATACGATACGGGGCCTTCGAAATAGGCGCGGTACCGGGCACGAGATCGATCTGAAACTCGGTGAGTCGACGAGGTGGTAATCCCGGAATCTCCTGGAACACATCGGGAAAATCGCAAACTATCGGTAAATGGTCGATGCAAACGGCGACATGCTCCTCTATGGCGCACGACATCAAACAAGACAACTGCTCTCCTCTGGCCTCTGCAACGAACTGGAACTGTGGCACGCCGGGTATACAAAACGTGACGGTCCTCGCGGCGCAGTCCAAAATGGCATAATACTCAGCGAGCCAATCCATGCCTAGGATAACGTCGAACTCGGACATCGGCAAAACAAACAAATCAGCAGGCAGGAAGGTATCCCCAACTAGAACGGGACAAGACGAACAGAATCGTCCCAACGCTGCAGTCCTTCCCAAGGGAGTCGATACTGATAGACTCACATCAGCAGACTCCAACGGTAAGCCAGCCGATCGACAAAAGCTCTCGGCCACAAAAGAATGTGATGCACCAGAATCAAACAATACACGTGCAATGCATGCAGAAACTGGCAGTATACCCTCAACGACTCCCCCAGATGACTGCGGATCCTGCTGAGCCGCATAAAACCTAGCCTGAGCTGGCTGGGGAGGTGCCTGTCCTCTCTGAACGTGCTGCTGCTGCTGCTGGGGTCGCTGAGGCGGTCGAAACTGCTGCCTCTGCTGCTGCGGCCTCTGAGGCTGATGCTGATGCTGATGCTGCTGCTGAGGTGGCCTCGGTGGTAGAGGCTGCTGTCGCTGCTGCTGTCGCTGCTGCTGTGGGGGTCTCTGCTGCTGTGGTGGAGGTCTCTGCTGCTGTGGACCTCTCTGCTGCTGCTGGGGACTGGGACACTCCCATGAACGGTGTCCCGTCGCACCGCACCTGAAGCAAGTGCCGGTGAACTGTCTCTGAGGTGGTGGTGGAGGTGCTGCTGGTGCTGATGGTGCACGGAAAGCTGGGCGACCAGTACGCCTCTGCTGCTGTGGTCGACCCTGCTGGGAATGACTGGAAGAAGCCTGCCTCTTCCGGTCTCCCCTCTGACCACGATCAGACTGAGAACCGGCCCACTCAGTCTCGTATATCTGAGCCTTCCGCACTACTGCCTGGAAGGTAGGAAGCTCATGCCCAATGACACGACCTCGAAGGCCGTAACGTAAGCCGTGCTCGAAACGGCGGGCCTTCCGCCCCTCATCATCAACCATGTAGGGGGCGAATCTCGATAGTGCCATGAAACGGGCCGCGTACTGTGCCACGGTCATGTCTCCCTGTACCAGAGTCTCGAACTCTAAGGCTCGCTGACGACGGATGTGGTCAGGGAAGTACTGCTCCTCGAATCGCTCCACAAAGTCTTCCCATGTCCAGACATAGTCAGGTCCGGCGACACGGGCGACAGAGGTCCACCAATGCTCGGCCTCACCGTGGAAGAGAAATACTGCTAACCGGACGCGCTGCTCGGTCGTGCATAACATGGTATCGAATATCTTCTCCACATCGGAGCGCCATCTCTCGGCTGCAGTCGGATCCGGCTCGCCCTGGAAACGAGGGGGATCATGCCGTCTAAACTCACGAAGTACGGCGCTCGCGCGCTCCTGCTCCGCCTGAGCTGGTGAAACAGCTGGGCGTCTACCCTGTCCCTGTAGTGCAGCTGTCACAGCCTGCAACATCTGCTGTAACTGAGAGGCACTCACAGTCACAGTCGGCTCCTCATCAGTCTCGGGTGGAGGAATGTCATCCTCATGGGAGGAATCAGGGATCTCTGAGGGTGGGATGGGAGACGCAGGTGGTAGAGCTGGAGTCTCTGATGGTGAAGTGGAATCCTCAGGTGGTGGTGCGGGAGTCGATCGAGTAACAGGCGCCATACCCTACAGGAAAGAGCGAAAGCGCCTATCAACTTCAAAACTCTCGAATGTACGCACGTTAACGGTCTGAATCAGAAGGTCGTGAAGTTATCCGAACTTCAGAACTTAGCCATTCTTCACTCATAGCAAACATGTAATGTTGTTCTCGGTTATTCCCAAGTTATGCTCTGATACCAACTTCTGTCACGCCCCAAACTCGGAAACCGGGCTCACGAAATTCCCGATCGCCGAATCCGGCACCGACAGCCTCCGTAGAACCCCATTCTCGGCTCCTAGCTCCCATTCGCCAGGTTCCGATCCTGGGATGCTACGAGGAGGATTTTAAATATCAGTTTGATTCGTAATAAGCATAACCAAAGGCATAACCCACCAACAACAACCAAGCACTCCATTACATTTTCACTATGATCAAAAATTTTTACAAGTACAATGAGCATAAAGGGAAATACAATGGTAAATAACAGAAAACTCCAAAATGATCAACGACGCGCTCCTGCCTCAACGCTGCTGTAGTCCAACGTCACCTGCACGCAACGGTCGTGCATAAGCTTACAGAAAGCTTAGAGGGTGGTGAAAGTGTGTGCGCAAGGTAGTAATATGAATGCAATGTCAGAGTAATGCGGAATATGCAGATGGAACCAAAACGTCATGAGCCGTACCAAGGCTATGCAATACAAGACATGAATGGTATCGGCCATCCCAAGGCCATGCAATGTACAATGCAACTCAAGCATACAGATCCTCATCAATGTCCACATATCAGTACAGCTCAGAGTATGGAATATCACCGGGGTCTAGTACACTCTAAACCAGATTGCCGCCACATCGCGCGCAATAAGGTAAGTGGAAGAGACCTCACTATCCGTCTGCCAATATCGGGCGCGACTCGTCGATAGCGGACCCATTCCTCGAGCTGGTCAAACTCAGCCTAGCATTGCCCCCTACACTCGGGCGGGTAAGGCCGCACCCCCTTCCAACCGACCACGACACAGTGGAGAGCGTAACCGTCTGGTGATCGGCACTCAACGCTCATCTACCCACTCGGTCTAGACGTTGGAGCAACCTCTTGGTACCATAAGGGTTTAGGGACTTTCACCCAGGGATATCTATAGTACCCCATGTAGAACAAGATTTCCGGTATCCAATCCTGCCAACCACGATGCGTCTGTGGAGGCTACAGCCCTGATGTCGCTAGGGCATACAACAACCATATCACACAAATGCGGGATGCATGAATCACGCTATCCAGTCATGCAACCAATCCTGCGCATACCGTGCGCTCATGTAGGGCAACACCGCCTAACCGGGAGCCCATAAACAACCTGCCCAAAGGCATATGCCATGATCAGTCAATCCTCATATCAAGCATGCATATGATGCGTATGATCATGGGTCATGAAACTATACTAAACATGTTATAATAAAATGCATTATCTTACAATGCAGATGAGCCTGAACGGCCTAAATACGATAAACATGGTCCAGTAATGGGCCCTAAGGAGAGTCGTAATGTGGACATCCAACCATCATTACACTCGCAATGTGGACGTCAAACCAGCATTGCTTCCCAGGCACAATCTTCTTAACGTCGCTACATAACCTGTATTGGGATTACACATTGCAATGGACCGTAGGTTCATCCCATTGGCCTTACACATGTATCAAATGGGCCATATCTTATGGGCCTTTTATTCATTAGATGGGCCATATAAATGGGCCACACCAATGGGTCTTATGTGCATTGCAATGGGTCAAAACCCGAGAGCCTTGGATGACATCAAATGCTTAGTCTCATGGGTCTTATGTAAGACCAATGGGCCACACCAATTGGTCCCTATATGTAGATCAAGTGGGCCTCAACCCATAGACCTAAACATGGGTTCAAACGGGCCTAACCCCTAGGTCTTATGGTTCATTAAATGGCCTAAATCTGTAGGCCTTGAATACATATCAAAGTGGGCCTAACCCCTAGGCCTTACATATATCAAATGTCCTCCTTCCATGGATTTTTAAGAATGCAACAATGGGTCCAATTTCATGGGCCTTGAAGTATATCAAATGGCCTAGTCCCATGGATTTAGAACATATCAAATGGGCCTAAGTTCTTAGGCCTAGAATGAAACCAATGGGCCTAGCCCATAAGAATTTTATAACCCAAATGGGCCTAGCCCATAGTCCTTTTGAAATTCGAATGGCCTAGCCCATAGGCGTTATATGAACCAGATGGGTCTAAATCCCTAGGCCTCATATTTAATTCAAATGGGCCTAGACACATGGCCTTGGGACATATCAAGTGGGCCCAAGTTCTTGGGCCTTAAACGAATCAAATGGGCCTAGCCCATAAGTATTTCATAATTTAAATGGGACTAGCCCATAGGCCTTTTTCACATTCAATGGGCCTAACCCATAGGTAGGTGGCCCACCCAATCTACACCCATGCCTACTGATGATCTTACCAAGTGGATGGGCGGTTTGGATTCATCACATGAACAAGGTGGGTCCCAAAAGAGATGGACAGTGGGGATATAACACTTACAACCTAAGGGCCCCACCGTCCGTGGACGGTGGAGGCAGTCCATGAGCAAGGAGGGTGAGCCACCGTCTGCCTGGACGGTGGACTACCACATATACAACAAAGTGGGTCCCATGTGGGGCCCACCCAAGGATGTTTAATCGCCATCCGACCTGTTCATAAGGTCGCCCGGACCTGGATGAAGGGGAAACATAAATTTCAGCTTGACCCAAAACTTCCATGGGCCCCAGAAAATTTTCAACGGTAGAATTCAATTCAAACTGTTTGCATGGTGTGGGCCACCTGAGTTTTTGGATCTGACTCATCCTTGGAGGGGGGCCCACCACTGGGGTGGCCCACCTCATAAATAGGTCAGATGACAAATAAACATTATGGTGGGGCCCACACGCAGGGCCGTGGGCCCCCTTACGTCCGTCCGTCCAGGTGCGCAGGCAGCGCCTGCTGCCTTCAAAGGTGGCAGCGCTGCTGCCCCTTTATTTTTTTATTTATTTTTTTTGTGTGTTTTAAAAAAAACACAGGTGGGGTCCGCTGATGAGGGATCCGCTCCGCCCACTTGATCCTAGGCCCCAAACAGGCCACACAAACCTCATCTCTAGAACTGATTTGGAGTGTAGAAACGACAAAATGGGTATTAGCAGACTTAGAAGTGTAAAAGTGTCATTGTCTCTGGTACGGCCCGCCTGATCATTGGATTGAGATCATTCCTTGGCTCAACGCCTAAAATATCTCAGGAAAAGTGGTGGATGGCGTGGATTTAGCATAAACATCAGGGTGGGGCCTATGCAAGTGGGCCACCAAAAAGGCCCCTTTCCTTTTTTGTTTTGGCTGAAACGTCCAGCGTCTCTGACGCTGGACGGTTATTTTATTTTATTTTTTTTTTCTTTTCTTCTCTCTTCTTTCTTTTGTAGTGGACCTTGATGAAGTGGGCCACCACAGCTAGGTGTGCAACGCATATGGTGGGCCCCACTTGAATAGATCAAAAGTATATAATGCCAAGGTGGGATCCATTCAAGTGGGCCACACAATCCTTTTGCACAAAAATAAAATAAAATAGAATAAAATAAAATAAAATAAATAAAAGAGAGAGAGTTATGGAGAGTGGGACACGGCTTGTGATGGAGGGTCCCCGTCATTATGGGCCCTCCCTTGCAATGAAACATACAATAAATGGATTCCTTTGATCATGGGACCATCAAAATTATAAATCAACGGTGGAGATCCATTCTCCACCGTTATGGACGGTCTAGATGACCTTTTTGCAATGAAAATAACCATCATGATGGGGTCCATGGAGAATGGCCCCATCATGGAACGATCATGATGATCCAAGTGGTCCATCGGCCACAAATAAGGGTCCCAAGTGAGATCCACACCATGGATCGGTGAGTCTCACTTGGTCCACCATAAAAACAATAAAAACTACCCTATAGAAGCACCCACCGTCCGATCTTCTCGCTCCTAGGGGTTCCTTGGCACCTTGGCTTCAACTTCAACGGTTAGGATGAAGAATGGAGGGTTGAGATGGGAGATTTTGGGGTAGGAAGGTGGGCCACTTAGAGCTTAGAAGGGTTGGAGATTTCCATACGTATGGGACTCTTGGATCTCCTTTGTTGCTTTGAAATTTTGGAATGAGAAAGAGAGAAAGAGAGAGAGTGATGTAAAGGGAGAGAGAGAGAGTGATGGATGGATGGGTGAGTGATGGTGGTGTAAGAGAAATTTGACTTTTGTGGCTTTTTGTGTAAGAAAGGTATGGGTTGAGAAGACTTTGTTGGCTTTTGTGTAAGAGAGGTATGGGTTTGGGAGACTTTTGTGGTTGCTTGGAAAAAAGGGATGGAAGTGATGTGTACTTGACATGTGATGGCTTGATGGGTGATTGATTGATGGGATTGATGTGATTGATGTGACACATCGTTGAGATTCCCTTGGTTTTCGCAACGCGCGGCGTTTTCTCGCACCGAACGTTGGCTCATATCTCTTGATCCGGGTATCGCCTTGGCGCGTGAGTCGCGGTATCGGAACCGCGGCGACGGTGCGGTCGCTAAGGTATTGGTTTCGGGTTGAGTCGACTCGGGTTGTCGGCACATGAATCCAGGTCGCGCGTCGATATCGGTTAAGGGTCGAAAGTTGCCGGAATTCGACCGGTACGACCGCGGAAGTGTACGGAAAGGTACGGACCAAGATACGGGTCTTACACTTATAGAACTATAATCGTTGAAATTTCCTAAATATATTTTGTGCAGCCCACCATAATTCCTGATCTACTCCATTCTTGAGCTCCTAACCCATCATAAATTGCCGAAACTGATGAATTATATGGATCCCTTCTAAACTCACAGTGGACCCCACCTAGCATCCACATCATATCGCACCCTGCATCTGTTATAGAGTCCGCCCGAAGCGAAACTTCTCTTTCACACTTGCGGTCATGCACTCCATAATCGACACGAAGCCCATCCTCACGATCTCAACCATTAAATCTCTCCATCTAATGGCATACTCTTCTCTAATATAAATTCTACCCCATAAGCAATTAAAAGAAAGACAGAGTAGAAAACGGAAAAGAAAGAAAGAAGAAAGACACGGACTAAGAAAGGAAGCTACACTTGGGTGTGACAAGTTGAACACACCGAGTCTCGCTAGATCTAGCCATTGAGCCAACTTCCGCCTTAGTATTTGTGTTGATTTCCAGAGCCTTGACAACTCTTATCGCATCACCGGTTTAGCGATAATTAAAGAGTTCGTGATTGGTCGAGTCAAAACCATATAATTTGAACCGTTCAAATCAACCACGTGAGAGTTTAGATCTTTGTCAGTATGTACAATCATAATAGGTAGGTGATCTTCCTAATTGAAAAGCCTACATTAGTATATACTTTGATTTCCATGCATTGATTATTTATTTCATATTATTGATTTAAGTTGTTTAATTTTAGTTGCACGTAAAATAAAATGCATTTATTTGATTATTAATATGTGAAATTAATTCAATTGGTTATTACTATATGCTTTTAAACATGATTAAGTTATGAGTGCTCTGCCCTAAAAAGGATCAAGTTGTTATGGGTGCTCTGTCAGATCATTCCTGAAAAGGATGTTTATTTTGTGCCGTATCTTAAATTTTAGTAATTGTGGACATTTGACCCCTAGCCTGTGTTCCAAAATGTGTCGTATCTAAATATTCAATCCATGGCCCGTGTTCCAAGATGAAAGTTAGATTTTTCTTTATTTAAGATTAAGTGAATGTATACGTGGGTGCTTTGCCCAGACTCCATTAAATGTTAGATGCATGGTGCTTTGCCCTAGGAGGTTCAAAATGGTCACGGTGCTCTGCCTTGGGTTTAATCCTTAAAATGGGTGCATGGGTGGTCTGCACGGGTCCGAAAGTTTTTTTTTTTTTTTTTTCATTTTTAGAAATTCATTTATTATTAATGGAATATTAATGTCCTCTTATATTCAAGTTGTGGATGTGTAAATACAGTTTTAGTGCACGCATTCGTGAGTCATGATCCCCAATAGGTATGGGACAATTCGGGATCAGGAGTCTATTATCTTGAAATCATTTCTCACATTAGGTATGAGACTAACGTGAGTTATGACCCCTGGTGCAAGGCCCCTACTGGCATGCGATACTACGCACTATGACTCGAACTTTTATAATTTATTCTTCATCAGATGTTGTTGTAAAAATTTCAATTTTGAAATTGATATAACCCTACGAGCCGTCGTGCTCATACCCTTATAGATTGTTTTGCAGGGTCTGTATTTGAAGAGCCAATTGAGCAAGATTAAAGACTTTTCCTTTTGTTTATTTGAATATTAACTACAATTCAATACATTTTGTTATTATTTATTCTTGAATATTAATGTAAGTAAAATTTCAAGGATTGATCGGTGGACAATATTTAATGATAATGATTTTTATTCTTTTAATTGCTTTGATTGCCTTGAAAATGCATGATTTTAATGTGGATTACATTGTATATTTTGTTTAAGTACAACTCATAGTCCTGGAATTTAGGTTAGGGTCTGGCCCACTCGAGCATCGAATTTCGAGGCGTGACACACTCAGACCTTAGAACTCCTCATATATCCTCAAGTGTAAAAATTAGATTTATCAACACTAGTAAACTTTTAAGTGGAGCGTTGAAGGGATTGGTTGGCACCAAGCCAGCACCAGATGTTCCATGGGGCATAAGCTTGATGATTAGAAAATGCCTCTGCAATCAAAGCAGAGACAGGCTCCACAATGATGTTCAAGTACCCTAAGAGTCTACAAATTAATCTCCAAGTCATCCACTAGAGCTTGGGCTTCCACAGAAGTGTTTGTGACTCTACCATAGGAGTTATGGAAAGCAAAAAAATCATTTTTCCCGAATGATTTTTTCTAATTCCCCCAGCACCACCAACACCGGGGTTACCTCTAACAGACCCATCAACGTTGAGCTTAAGTCATCCATCTCATTGACTTATATAAATATCATGTTTTTTCAAATTCCACACACATTAATGAGGTAAATGAATGAATCACATTATGATAAAAACAATGTTTATAATATAAGCATTGATTTCATTAACACATCAACATAACGTTCACCATCAAAACTAAAGTCCACAATTTGAATTGTTTTAGTAATCATCATCCATTACACTTATCAGAGTATCAAAGATCTACATATCATTATATCTACACTAGCATACAGACTCAATAGTCTACATTACCAATACATATGTACTATATAGTATTAACACTATAGTAATAGGCTGGGCTATTTGTAGCCTGAGCAAAAGGCCTAAACTTCAAGCCCAAGCCCTACCCTTTATGGTTGGGTCACTCGAGCAGGGCTAGGCAGCCCAGATCATTACCACCCTTATGTGGCATTGATTAATGAACTGTCCAAGCCAATCGGCCATCCCACATGGTGAACAATTTGGAACATCTCTAATGCTCCCACCATCTAAACATTATTAAAACAAGCCTTGGACACATTTTAAAATGGACTTTTGGGAATTCAAATTAGACATGCTTCTAATTCCGCACAATGGTCCTTAAAGAGTAAGGGCATGTTTGGCGGAGTCAAGCAAACATACAAACTCGTTCATAGTTTATAATCCATTTATGTATGAAAACCTAAGCGAGTAAGGACAACTAATCCAACACATGATTATTTAGTGAGGATTTGTTTTGTTCATTAAAACGCAGGAACTACTTAACCCTATCTTAGTTAATATGAGGAATATTTGATTATGTGAACATGTGTAACATGCTCCAAACGTACCCACGTGTGTAACCGTTGAAGTTCAAATGTCATACATGTGCGAATGTGCAACCATCAATCTTCAGCATCCAACACATGACGCATGTGTTGAGGTGCGTCATGTGTTGAGGTGCATCATGACGCACATGTCAATGGGTCACCATCCACTAGAGATAGCAATGGGTCAAGTAGACCCACGGATCAATATATTGGGCTAGGTTGAGGTGAATGCACGTGTCAATGTGTCACCATCCATTAGAGATAGCCATGGGTCGGGATGACCTACGGGTCAATTGGGCTAGGTCGATGATGCAGGGATGAACGTTATGAGATCGATCACTATCTTCCTCAAGGGGATAACTACTCTGAATCCACGAAGCTTTTCTGTACTCCTCACAAAGACTTCTTGAATCCACGAAGCTTTTCTATACTCCTCACAAAGACTTTTTGAATCCACGAGGAAGAGTAATGAAAATAGAAAATAAATTCTATAAAATTCGTAATTTAATTAATGAATGAAATAAACGAATTCACAACCCTTTAAATAGGGATACTAAGAAATTTTGTAATCAAACTACAACTAAAACTCCTAGAATTCCTAGCTTACTATAAATAGTAAACTTACTATTTATAGACAGTCATGATGTCTACTAGTGCGCAAGGATTTCGGCAAAAAATAGTAAGTGTCCTATTTGGCTTCACCACATTGTTCTCCTAATTATTTTAAGTACTTTTCACGTTGAGCACAACTCTTAAAGCCCAATGGACGAAGAGTTATAATCAAATTAAAACTTACTATTTATAATAAAAATGAAATTAAAACTCAGAAATGATCGCCAGTCTGATGGTATTTCATAAATTCGGCTTGCGCAACCCGTATAGCAGGGTTAGGCTAAAGTAGCTCGTCCTACTACAAAATCATATATGGTACATCAAATAACTCATTCCAGATTGTGAGATACGCCTAATTTAAAGTATGACGGTCCAGATCACTTCTGTCATCAACCAGGCCTTTTCTGATCCATCTTAGCCATGAAATTGTTTACGACCCGCTCTACAGTAGTTGAGGTGCATGCACTTGTCAATGGGCCACCATCCATAAGAAACAACAATGGGTTAGGTTGACCTACGTGTCAATTGGGCTAGGTTAGGTGCATGCACGTGTCAATGGGTGGGCCACCATCCATTAGAGATAGCGATGGGTCAAGTTGACCTACTGGTCAACTAGGCTCTGGCTAGAAAGTTAGCCTTTTTAGATTAATGGGTCGAGCTAGGGTTTAGGTAAACATGACCTGACTTGAAACAATGAGTCTGACCAAATGGCCGGACCCAAATCATAACCCGAAACAAAAACATCTATAGTATAATTCCCTAGGCCTCATAGGCTTTTAACTCATTTGCTGACCACTTGTACCTCAAAAAAATGAAAACTCCAAAAAGGGAGAGCCTTAAATGAAAAATTACAATTAGTATATGAGCCGGGTTGAGTGAGTCGGTTGAGTCTAACCCAACTGCTACAATAATTAGCTAAATTGGGTAAGTCTGCTTTGGGTTCTAGAAATTATAAATGATCAGTTGGGTCAATGAATAATGGGTGCTAAGATTTCTTGACCTTATAAACAAATGGGTGAGTTACACCTATCAAATCCAACCTATTACCCAGCCTACCATCCATTAAACTCTCCATATGTGCCACAAAAAAAAATAAAAATAAATAAATATATATATATATATATATATATATATATATATATATATATATATATATATATATATATATATATATATATATATATATATATTCTGGTCATATGATAAATAAGAAGCAAAACACTTATGATTTGATATGGCTTGTGCTAATACAACTTTGCTTGAATCTAAATGGCTTTCGGGATATCGCGCACACATTAAGGGTCTAATTGGCTACCACCAAATAAGTTACTTAAAAAATAATAATAATAACTTAGAAGTAACTTATTTCAAATAAGTTTGGTTTATGATTAGTTATAAATAACTTTTTTACTCAAAACTATTTAATCAATTTAGTTAATTTTTTTAGCTTTTATACCTTTCATAAGCTGCTAAAGAGAAGCATATAAGAGAAACCAAATTAAAGACAAGAAGCTGATAAGTAAGATATTTACCAAACATACCTAACTTCTTAATAAGTAGAAACTAAGATAAATTACTTGTAGCATAAGTAACTTATCTTAAGCAACTTAAGATCAAAACGGGGCCTAAATCCCAAATCCCGTATTCTGGTTGGAGACCAAAGATTACTTAAACTATTTAATCATTTTAGTCAATTTTTTTTAGCTTTTCTACCTTTCATAAGTTGCTAAAGAGAAGCATATATGAGAAATCAAATTAGAGACAAGAAGTTGATTAATAGGCTGTTTATCAATCATACTTATCTTCTTAATAAGTAAAAATTAAGATAAATTATTTGGAGCATAGGTAACTTATCTTAAGCAACTTAAGATCAAAAAGGCCTCTAAATCCCCTGTTCTAATTGGAGACTGAAGATTACAATGCATAATGGTGTGGGGCCTTTAGATTTTGACCCCAGCCAATGAAGTTGTTGCTTGAATTGAACCATCGAAAATGACTCATTAATTCATCCAATTAACAACTTATGAACTTTCAAGGGTTAGAAATAAACGATGTCTAGTGCCCAGTCGCGATCAATCCAACAATTTCTGCAAACTCAACAACGACTCATGACTATCAATATTTTTAGTCATGAATTTGAAGAAGCCCTCCCTCTGGAATCTTTTGCGGAACGAAGCATGACTATGTGTAGATGACAGCTTGAATAGGTGGGCCCCACCTTGAAGATATAATCTTCTATTGGCTCACCTTGGGCTCTGATCCGTCCAGCTAGAGGACCCAGCTCCTGACGAATTCATCATGGGCCTCACATGGAGGGATGATATGGACCATCCATCTGTTGGGCACTGCATTGGATGACCGGATTTGTAACTGTTTAAATATAGGGACGAACTCCAGCCATACCACCTTGCAAGATGTGGGGCCCACTTGATGCATTCACACCATCCAACCCATCCATCAGATGAGTCACTTTAAATAACCTCTAATACCAAATATTCAGATCCACCCAAATCTGTAGTGGGCCACAGAAAAGGGAAATCCCACCCTTGAATTTCACAGGGGCATCCTCTGAGCTGTTAAATAGCCTGAATTTTAGCCTAATCCTTTGTCTGGCCTTGATCGAGGGTCTTAACGGCGTGGATTCTATATATACAAACCGGTAGGTCAACCACTCCAATCAAGGGCATTCCCTCTCAACATGTTCCATATGTTGTGGCCCACCTGAGTTTTGAATCGGGCTAATTTTCAATCCCGAGGGTTTTTTTAAGGTGAAAAATCTAATGGACGAATTGGATTTTGTGATACATCAGCGGACTCCCACATCTGATTAGTACCACCGTAACGTGTGGTATCTGTACCACTGGAGCCCGCTCGATCCTTAAATATAAGGTTCGTTAAACGATCTAATCCGTCTTCCACACATGCGATTCTAGATCAACGGATATGATTACGCAAAGATCAAGCGAAAAACTCAAAAGGAAAGAATTAAAATCACACGTGTGAAGAGACGGTGCCCGTACACCTACGATCGCAGGCGACGAAAGCAGCCGGTCGGTTTCATCTTTTGACTTTAATTATCCTATTCTTTATAAGTTCTTTGATACTCTTACAGAGTACGAAGCTTGATACGTAGTCACTAGGAACTTATATACGAGACAAAGGTTTAAATCGTATTAAACCGACAAAATTGTCGATCCAATATACGTGATGTCAGACTAATCGATATTTTTAATTTTTAAGCGTCCACCACTCCCACAGCCAGATAGACTTAGTCTTTGGGCGCTGCTTCCATGGATCTGGGATCCACCGAGGTGGGTGGGCCCCTTGATTGTGGGACCACCGTGGTGTGTTTGATTATATTCATATTATCTATCCATATTGAAAGCTTATTTTAAGAAATGATCCAAAAAATAAAATGAATTGTAATCTTAAATAAACTATAGTATAGAAAACAATAATTATTAACCATTAAAAACTTTTCATGAGCCATAAAAGCTTTGGGTCAAGATAATATTTGTGTGGTCTCTCTGTCAGCGTTTTGCCCACCTTAGATGGCAAATAATTTTTTTGGTGGAATCCATGGAGTTTTTAACGGAGGGATTCAACTATAATTGTTTCCTGTGGTGTGGTCCACTTAAGATTTGGGTCAGCTTCATTTTTGAGAGCATGTTTTATATTGAGCTGCCAAAATGGTTGGACAGTCCGGATTTAAGGCACATAAATCACAATAAGCATCTCACCTACCTCATGATCCACCGAAGCCTTGTCCTTAATCGTTCGCGCTCGCGCGTCTCATGAAATACCTAAACTAGAGCTAGACAATTAAATTTGAATTACCTGCATGTGCATACTATTTGTAAGTACTTCCTAAGCCCTGCGTATCATTCATCACATCCTATCAGAGTATTTAAAAAGTTTTTCTCGGGCGCAGCCGAGGACGACGTACGTGAGTGTGATGTCAAAATGACGGAAATAGATTGCGTGTGCTCACACACACCACGTCACCAAGTTGCAGGCCCTACCATGATAATTTTGTGATATCAATACCGTCCATATGTGTTTTGAGATCTTTTTAAAGTATGCGCTTAAAGATAAAACAAATGTAAGGCTCAATTGGACCACGCTACAAAAAGTAGTGGGATAATGATAGCCACTTATGAAAAATTCTTAATACCATCTTTATATTTATTTGCCATCAATCTATTTATAGGGTCAAATGGGCCTTGACAAAGGAAACAATTGAAGTTTTCAATGGCAAGTATCCAAACCTCATTACTATTTGTGGTATGCCTAGCTTTGGATCCATCTCACTCTCGGGTCCATACGCTACAATGTTTTAAAAACTACTAGACAAGGGGGTATGACACATGGGGTCCTTAGCCCGGCTGGTAGACTCTCAGGAGTTTCAACTCCCGGTCAAGGGTTTGAGTACCCATAGGTGGTGAAATTCCACCAGCGTGAGTGTATGCGTTGTGTGCATGTGTTAAAAATAAAATTAAAAAAATAAAATAAAGGGGTTGGAATATATAAATCATGATTGAATCTATGGAACTTCCAAATGTCAACACAGGTTGTTTGTGGAACACTGTGCAACACGTTTCCCAAAATAACAAAATCACCAAGTTGGGTGCTTGAGTGGCGAGACTTGCTAAGTGTTCCACACGTTTCCCAAAATAACAAAATCACCAAGTTGGGTGCTTGAGTGGCGAGACTTGCTGCTGAAGTGCTGCCACCAAGTTATGTGGACCCGACTTTGATGTATGTGTTGTACTTACACTATACGTTAATTTGTAAAGAGGGCATAATAAAAGTAACAAGATAGATCCAAAGTTAGAGTGAACCCCGCCACAAAAAGCAATGGTGAAATTGAAACTTGTTTAAAGTTTATCGTGATGTTTTTTTAAATCTAATTTATTCATAAGTTAACACGCATTTTAAAGAAGAAAAACATAAATATTAGTTTGATCCAAAACTTTCACGGCTATTAAAAGTTTTTAACAAGGGTGTCAACTCTCCACTATTTTCTGTGGTAGGGTCTAAGCGAGCTTTGGATCCTATTCATTCTTTGGTCCATGCACTAAATTATCTCTCCAAATGTACAGGCACAAAACATACACCATGGTGGGACCCACAAAAGTTATGACGTCACTTCAGTGCCGAGTCTCCTTGCTACTCAACCTCTCAGTAGCTGGTGCACGTCCGGTTTAGCAAGCCTCACCTGGAAAAGCGGATTGGCTGATGTACCACACACCGGCTATATAACTGTGGTAGATACGTGTCGTACGAAGGCGAGCACTGACGCACCTCAGGCTCCCAGTTGTATAAACGGTTCAAAAGAGATCAAAGTTACATGGGCCTTATAGTGATGTATTTATTATATCTACAATATTATACAAAAAATGAATTACATCCGAAGATCATCTGGACCACACTATGAATAGCAGCGGAGATAATGATTTTCACTGTTAAACAATTTTTAGGGCACACCATAATGTTTATTTACATCCAATCTGTTCACAATGTCACAAAGACCTGAATGAAGAGGAAAAGCAAATTTCATATTGATCCAAAGCTTCTGTGACCCCAAAAAGAGTTTCAATGATAGACGTTCAATCCCCTACTAGTTTTTACAGTGTGGTCCACTTGATCATTAAATTTGTCTTATTTTTCGTATCAAGCCTTAGTATGAGCTACCCAAATGGATGGACGGTTTGGATATAACACATACCTCATGATCAAAGCCGCGAATCCACTTCCTTCCAGGTGAGGAAACGGACTGGCTACTGCCTTTCCACCATCCCGTGGCTGATGGTCGGTATTTTGTGGGTCCATCATGATGTATTTGTTTCATCCATTCCGTTCATCCATTTTTATACATCATTTTAGGGCTTTATCCAAAAAATAAGAGGTATATAAATCTTAGGATGACCACACCATAGGAAAACAATAGTGATTGGATATCCACCATTAAAATCCTCCTAAGGCCCACTGTACTGTTTACTTGGCATCCAATCAGTTGATTAGGTCATAAATGCATAGATGAAGGGAAAAAACAAAGATCAGCTTTTTACGGCCTTCAGAAGGTTTTTAATGGTCGACGCTCATTGAACAGTGTTACCTCTACTGTGGTCCACTTGAGATTGGGACGCTCATTGAACACTGTTTCCTCTAATGGGGTCCACTTGAAATTGGGATATACTTCATTTTTAGTCTCAGACCATAAAATGATCTGGAAAAATAGATGAACGAGATGGATGAAACACATGCACCATGGTGGCCCAAGGAGCACCGACCACCAGCCATTGGCAGGTGGCAGGGGAGTAGCCAATCCGTTTCCGTTTCACCCGTCCGTACTGAGGTTGGCACATGTGTGAGACCTTCATGCTGCTCATCAGGCGAGTCCAACTTGAGCGATCAGGTCCCCCAACAGATGGGCCACACGTGCATTGAAAGTGGGCCGCTATGAGGATAGCTAGTGGTGGACATTCAACGTACGTGTGAGTCAGCACACTCGAAGAATGGATGAGCGGGATCCTGGCCTTTGGTAGAATCACCGTGGGTCCCACCTGATGAATTGCCTGGATCTTGAACAGGTGTACCAGGTTGCACGTGTGAAAGCTTATGTCTGACATTGGCTACTGGGTCCAGCTCACGTGCTGGACGACAGGTAGTTCTAGTCCACACGTGCAAGGCTGCGAAGCTTCTATATTCAAATCGAACGGTCCAAGTCAAACATTGTAAAATTGGCCAACAACATGTGGCCAAACGTGCCAACTTGCACCCGTTTGAATTCACAGTCATACGGCATCGCTTCTAATTTAAGCAACTTCAGCGTACAAATTCTTTATTTTATGCCCATGTGCCATTTCGGTGGGACATCTGGGCGGTCGAAATGCACCGAACCAATTTTTGGTGAAAATGGGCGCTAATCCGATTTCTTTTTCGTAAAAGGCTGTTTGAGAAAATTACCATGTAAACCACACCTTTTATCCAATGTCTTTTACGAAACATTTAAAAATTATCTTCCCAACTTAGACTTTGCACGTATGGATAGAGCATTTGAGGACAAAGAGACCCTTGCTTACGCTATTGTAGCCATAGGTCTACAGAAACAAAAAATCACTTTGAAAAGTAGGGGTATTTTTGTCCTTAAATGCTTCGTCCCTGGGTGCAAGTCTAAGTTAGGAAGGTAAGTTTTGGATCCTTCATAAAAGACGTTGGATAAAAGGTAGGGTCTACAGTGGTAATTTTCTCAAGAAAATTTCTTCCTTCCTTTTTAACTTCCGCCCGAACCCAGTCGAATAGGCGGCGTCCATGTTTTGTGATTGCGGCCCACCATTGGTGTTTATCCGGGAGATCCAAACCATCCATTACATTCGGAATGAGGTTCCGATAAAACCTTAATTTTGTTTATGCGATGACACACATGTGCGTATGCACGATCTCTAGGCTAACAGCAACACGTGCGACCGTTTTTCCAAAAACAGAAATTAGTTTCGGTTTGCCTTGCTAGTAAACCGCGTGCCTCCATCCCTATCCATCCTAATTATTCATTCTGAAATATCTCATCCATCAAAACCAATCACGTGGATTTGGGTTGAGCAGGAAATAAAGTGTTGTATATAAATAGGAAGTTTTCAATTTCCTTTTACTCTCTCTTTTGAAGATAGAAACCCTAAAATCCATCTTAACCATCCTAGTTCAATCCAAACGATGTTGGAATGCCGAAACAACCATCTGATTTTGTCTCTTCCATAAAAGTGTACGGCAGATCGAGAAAATCAATTGATAGATTCAAACTCGTTTGAAGTCATTGGTTTAAAAGCTTCATATAGTGAATCTGAGTCATCCATAAGCAATGGAATTGAGAAAGATGCATCCGATTAAAAAATGTCATGAAAGCTCCATCATTTTCCTCGTCAAACAACACTAGTCGCTGATCTCCTTTCGGCCACCGATTGCAGATCTGTTTCATCCATCAAGTAGCTCATGTATGATACATTCAATCATAAATGGCAACCCCAAAACAAATCTCAAGGATAGTTAATGTTTTCCGATCTAAGACAGTAAACGAAATCGAAAGCGAGTTTTGTGTGAAGCCTGCTGCCGAGTCGACTCAACTCACCTGAACCATGTCAAGTCTTGTTGCTTTTGGCGTCTTTGATGAACATAGATGGAAAAACAAAGAAAGAAGGAGGCAGAGAGAAGAATAACTCATTGAGTTGCGAAGCAGCCGAGTCGACTTGGTCCAATTCAGACCGAAAAAAATGTGATGGAAATACTGAAAAATAAAAATAAAATAAGGCTAATTATTTTCATTTCACTGGGCCGAATCACATAAAATATACACTCTCTTTAAAGTGTGATTCGCCCCCTTATCAATTGCTGATGGGTTATAGGCAAATTGCTTACAGGATAAGACAAGCCTCTTTGGATTCTACGTGCAACAATCACGAAGGGTCTACTTAGGAATAATTCAATGCGGCAGATCTTCTGGTAGAATCAAAATAGTGGATATGTGTTTACAATATTCTATGCTAGAGCTGCTATCTGGAGGATCTGATGGGTGAGGAGAGATGTGTTGGAGTTTATTGGAATTTGGAATTTGGTCCAGAATGGTCCTGTTTATATAGGTATCAGGGAGTGGACCGTTGCTGGGTGGCTATCGATGGTCAGAACATTTGAAAAATGTTTCTAACCGTTGATCATTAATTTGAGCAGTTTATGGTCGTCAAATCGAAAGATTTGACCGTTGGATCATCATGACCCGTTCGCTTTTAGACCGTTATTGCTTTCAAGGTTACTAGCCATTTTAAAAAATGACTGACCGTTTCAGATTAATAATCCAACTGTTTTTAGTCACATATAAAACCCCGACTCATTTCAGACCCATCGCACCTAAGTTCATACTAGACCACTCGTACAGTGATCACACTATCTTGTGACGGAGCAACTACTCTGTGCACGTGTGAAGTGAAAAGTGTGCTAACTAGCACCACTAAAACCACATTGCCCATGCCCTTGTCCTCACTCACGCTTGTGCCTGTGCACGAGCCCGAGCTCGTCTGAGTGTCTCAATTTACAAAGCTCCAAGTAAGAATAGTACACACATCTCCACATATAAACCACAATTTTTCTCTATCCATTTCCAATGTGGTACAAAAGCACACACCACACTTTTTAATTTGAAATTCTCAAAAAGTGTTTTAGCGGCAAAACAAAAATCTCAAAATTTTTGAATTTTGTTTTTTTCAAAAAACCACAAATTTCAGCAGATGGCAGATTGGTCTGGATTAAGAGAGAAGGAAGAAGAAGAAAGAAAAATGAGAGAACTGTGATGGGGAGAGGGAAAAAAAAGATCGGCATTACTGCACCGAGTTAACTCGAACCAAGTCGACTTAGTTAGGTGGAGTCTAGTGCTTTGTTGGCTCCAGTTTAGTTGCTGGAAAAGAAGAAGAGAGGGTAGGAAGAAGAAAGAGAAGAAGGAAGGAAGAGGAAAGAGTTGAGGATTGATGGTGCCGAGTTTCTGTTGG
Source organism: Magnolia kwangsiensis (assembly GCA_037074715.1). Taxonomy (NCBI): domain Eukaryota; kingdom Viridiplantae; phylum Streptophyta; class Magnoliopsida; order Magnoliales; family Magnoliaceae; genus Magnolia; species Magnolia kwangsiensis. The sequence continues at coordinate 96,899,528 of CM073584.1, forward strand.
GTCAACTCGAGCGATTGTCACCAAGTTTTGTAGGGAGGTAGATTAGATTTGGTTGACTCAGTGATGTAGCATGGGTTGGGGCTGACTCGGTTTGAATCGAGTTGGTGCCTAGTCGTGTCTAAGGCAGCTTAATTCACATCTCTGTAAGTAATTTTCTTAAATAATTTCTATTTGAATTTAATTAGAGTTTAATCTATATTAATAATTTTAAATCTTATAATTAAATATAGGAATATGTTTAGATTTCACTGAGTTATGCTGATGGCTCATATGCATACGACAACTTAGCCATCAAAAAGTTTGGGCCCACCTTGAAGACCATTATATATCTTTAAAAATTAGTCTTGTCTGTACATCAAATGGGCCACAGTACAAATAACCATAATTAACGGCCACCACATCTACTTCTTGTACTTGTGTGACCCATTTGATGAATGGATTGAATTGATTTTTCTACCGAGTTACGTACAAAGTGGACCCTACCTTTTAGGGGACACGGATTGGCTAGTGACCCTGCTACTGGCCAAATGGTTAGTAGTCGGTGCTCTATGGGCCCCACCATGATGTATTTGTTTCATCCACACGTCCATCCATTTTTCCATATCATAGAAATGAGGGAGATTCATATCTCAAGTGAACCACATTACGGTAAACCATGTTGATTGAACTCTTATCATTAAAAACTTCTTTGGGCCACAAAAGTTTTGAATCAAGCTAATATATATATTCATTCATCCAGGTCAGTATGACCTAATTAACAGGTTGGATGTCAAATAAACATTGCAGTGGGCGCTAGGAGGTTTTAATGGTGAACATTCAATTACTACTATTTTTCTATGGTGTGGTCCATCTGAGATTTAAATCTGCTTCATTGTTGAGATCAAGCCCTAAAATGATCTGAAAAAATGGATGGATGGCACGGATAAAACACATAGATCATGGTGGGGTCGACAAAGCACCGACCACAGGCCACCTTGATAGTGGAGCATCACTACCAAAATGGCATCCCCTTTTTGGGTGACTTGTTGGATTAATTACAGAAATAATATTTTCTGTAAAATATGAAAACTGAAAAATTAGGTTGATCTGAAATAAGGACAGGCTGAAGCACGTTTGGAGCGCTGTCCTTAAAGTGTTATTTGCTCCTACTCAAGCGAATTGAGTATGTTGAAAGGTTACAGGTAAACCGCTTCTAGGATACGACGAGCCTGATGTAGGTCTGCGTTCAGAAAACATGAAGGCCCACTAATAGAACTCTGTTACACAGTCTGACAGAAATACATAAAAAAGAAAAAATCCCAGAAGAAAAAGAGAGAATAAGATTTCTTATGAATAAGACCATTGTACTGGTCTGCTCTTCTTGTTCTTCAGCTACTGGTTCAGTTGAACCGTTATAGACCACACCGCTAGTCTGATTTTTAGGCAATGGTTCATACGAACCTTGCTGTATTGCTAGAGTCATTGGTCTAATGGAGTAGAGAGGCTATGGTTCGTATGATTATGCTGGAGTGAGTTGTGATGGATTGAAAACCCATCCAGACTCTCTTTATATAGCCTATGGTGGCTGGGGGGTTATGGTCCAGGGACATAAATCCTATTAATTCATTTCTAGCAATTGGAAAACTAGTCGTTATTTGATTGTTTCTGACTGTTGTGTATGGCACATAACAGCAGCTGCATGCTGACTGTTGTGAGAGCTAGCTAGCCATTTTCTAGCTGTTGGGCTAGCCATGCAGTAGTTTCAGCATGACTCTGCAATGAATTGCATGAGGAGTCACACCTCTGCTGCAACAGTCAGATTTCAGCCTCTATACATCTCATTCCGGTTCACGTAAGGTAACGAAGGAGCGACCCTTCGCAACATGATGCGGATGTGCGAAGTGCAAAGTGCGTTACTAGCGCCTCTACAGCCACACTGCCTCATGTGCCCATGCTCGAGCTCGAGTACCCCAATTCTCCTCGGACTAGGTGAGTAAGTATTATAATACTCCACCAATATCATATATATTCAAAAAACTTCTCCTCCTTTTTCAATGTGGGATTATTCCTAAAACCCATAAAAAATGTGTTTTTCAAAATTTTTTATAGAATATATATTATTTTTATTATGAAAATATATATTAAAATCAATATTTTGTAACAATCCCCTACTTGATTTTAAAAAAATATTTTTCTCAAAAAAATATTTCTGCCAGAATAATCAGCTTATATGCATAAAAAAAGATATCTTCGATTTTAATCTTTCCTTGGTGTAAGTATCTTAAAACTCTATCGAAATAACTGGTAGCCGTAGCGTTGAACTAGTTATTCTTAGATAACAGAGTTGGAGAAACCACACACATATTCGTTATATGTTATTTAGAGTTTCCACAATCTTACTCAACACAATTAATGGCCATGTGCATATCCTATTTCGTGAATGATCTTGAGAGAAAATTCCCAACTCTCATAAGAGACGGCATCATCTCTACGTTCATATAGGTGAAATGTTTCTAGTGTCTTCGTTGCTATAAAACACTTGTCCTTTAAACTGGATTTCATTAAGAGTTCTAAGAGTTAACCCTCTTTCATAACACTCAACATTTATTTATTATGGATGAGATCCTATATAATTTAATGTTGAAATTTTTTTACATATCAGTAGCTTGTTCTTACCCATTAAATCCGAAATTAGAGATTTTTTGACTTTAGGTTGGGTTATTATCATTGGTGAAACTTTGGTTGAAGAGTTTCAACCCCATTCCTCTAAATGTAGCCTTTACTACCTCTCTTGGTAGAGGTTTAGTAAAATGGTCTACTAGGTTATTGCTTGATTTCACATAAGAAATAACAATGATTCCATCTTGAATTAACCGTTTGACATAATCATGACGAAGACTTATATGTCTAGACTTACTATTATATGTGTCGCTATAGGCTCTAGCAAATGTGGCTTTACTATCACAATGTAGTGACACAACTGATATAGGCTTTACACAGAAAGAGATTTCTAATAGAAGATCTCTTAGCCACTCAATCTCTTTGCCAGTTATAGTCAGGGCTATGAATTCAGACTCCATAGTCGAGTGCGTTATGTAAGTCTGTTTTTTAGATCCCTAAGATACAACTGCACCTCCTAGGGTGAATACCTACCCTGTAGTAGACATACTATCCCCTGCACTTGATATCTAGCTCGCATTGATATATCTTTCCAATACGGCAGGAAACTCTGAATAAAATAGTCTTAAGTTTTTGGTTTCTTTTAAGTAACCAAAAACTCTATTGATAGCATTCTAGTGTTCAGTACTAGGGTTATTAGTAAACTGTGCATTGCATAACATATATAAGACTCCCTATAACACTCGTATATTCTAATTGTGCAATTGTTCTTCCATTATTCTCTGTTAGCTTGATACATAGGATGGTATCAACTTGTCCAAGATCCTTCATTTTGAATACGGAAGATAAAAACCTATTCGTTTTAGTTACACCTTTCATTTTATTACTTATTATTAACATGTCATAAATATACAGACAAAAAATAATCATGCAGCTATCATTTACTTTGGAATATATGCACTTATCAGCTCCATTATGCATGAAACCATAAGATAATATTTTGGAATCAAACTTCTCATGCCATTATTTTGGTACTTATTTTAATCCATACAAAGATTTGATTAATCTATATATATATTTTTTTAATTTCCTAGTAGAATGAATTCTTGAGGTTATTCCATGTATACCTCCTCATTGAGGTCACCATTCAAACATGCGGTCTTTACATCCATTTGGTGGATGTGAAGATGATGTATATAAGCTAGTGTAAATAATATCTTAATGGATGCTATCTTAGCTACAAGAGAATATGTATGAGTCTAGAACCTGGAGGTAAGTTTACTAGTTCCTATGTTTAATTTGACATTATTGATTCCATTTCATCATTAATAGCTTCTTTCCAGAAAGCTGAGTCTCTATAGGATATAACCTCTTTATATATTTTAAGATCATCTTCTATAGTCATTATTATATGTATTTTTTTATAACATTTTCTCTATCTCCTTCTACAATATAGAAAAAGATACGCTGAAAGTCTACATAGTAATCTCCTAAACTCTTCTCTATTTTTGTCCTTTGACTCCTACGAGGTTCAATAGGAGCTTCCACTACTTGTAGAGCTGTACTATCTGGTTCTCTATCAGGAGTTTGTACTTCATTATCCTTTGAATTCAAGGATAGTGAGTTTTCAAAGAATTCAACGTCTCTTGATTCTATTAATTATAGTATTAGACTCTATATCTAGAAGTCTGTAAGCTTTACTTTTTGTGTATACCATACGAAGTCGCACTTAATAGCTCTTGATCCTAACTTAGTTCTTTTTGGATCAGAGGTTCTGCAATACACAAGACACCCCCACACTTTTAGATATCCTAGGTTAGGTTTTCTACATTTCCATGTTTCATGTGGAGATATTTTATATTTTTTAGACAGAATTCTGTTTAGTATGTGACACGCTGCAAGCAGTGCCTCACCCCATAAACTTAGTGACAACTTTGCTTCGATTAACATTGAGTTGACCATTTCTACTAATGTTCTATTCTTCCTTTCAGTTATTCTGTTTTGTTGAGGTGTATATGACGTAATACATTGATGTATTAGTCCTTATTTTTTGCAGAAGTTATCGAATTCATTGGAGAAGTATTGTCCACCTTTATCGCTATAGAGAATTTTTATCTTCTTATTTAGTTGATTTTCTACTTATGCTTTATATATTTTAAACATATTCAATGCTTCATCTTTTCTCTTTAATAGGTACACATACACATATTTAGAGCAATTATCAATAAAAGTTATGAAATACCTTTTGCCTCCACGAGTAAGAATGTCGTTTAATTCACAGATATCACTGTGCACAAGATCCAATACCTGAGACAATCTCTCAACACTTAAAAAGTTTATTCATCATTTTGGATCGTATGTACACTTCACACTTATCGATTTCATTTTCTGTGTATAAGATTAAACCATTCTTAGCCATGAACTTCAAGGTATTATACCTTATATGGGCTAGTCTATCATGACACGGTCCAACGGATTCAACCATATACGCAGAAGTGTTACTTTCATTCAGAGAAAACATGATCATACCGTTACAAGCATATCCCTTTCCGACAAAGTTTCCATTTTTAAACAGAATCAGTTTTCTCGACTCGTACACCACCCTTATTCTTGTTCACCCATAAGGTTCCTAGAAACTAAGTTTCGCCTCATGTCTAGGACGTGCAGGACATTTGTCAGAATCACTTTCTTTCCATAGGTGAATATTAGTTCGTGGTTCATTTGCCAACAACTTTCGATCGGACTTCATTATTGTTCACTCCCCAAGTGCAGGGTTGTGATGTAGTAATAAACTCGGTAAGACCGAGGTTGAATCCCAAGGGACTGATACCTGTACATTATCTGAAACTAAGTAGAACTAGAACTAGACTAAGATGTAATCTAAATCAAATAGAATTTAAGGAAATAATTGTGAAATAATTATCTAAAACTTAAGAGAATTCAAAGGAGGGAAACTAGGGATTCAGAGGATTCACTTGTAGAGATCAGGGAGATCTTACGCCTGCTTCAAGAATCATGGAAATTAAACTGAACTGCCGTTGATATAGTTTTCAAGAGATGAAAGGTATATGAATTAGAATGGATTCCATCACCAAACCATGCCCAGGAGACAAAGCAAACAACAGAATTAAACTAATTACCAACCAATCAATATGCTATGAAGGTGAGGAAAGGTACCGACATCCAACCATGCCTAGGAGACGATGGTGAACAACAGGGCTTCCTGACGTCATAAACATAAAGAGGAAAGGAACATGCTCAAAGCCATTGCAGACCCATTGTAATTTCAGTCACAACAGACCATTAAAGACTAAAAATATTCCATCAATTAAACTAAAACCAACATTAGTTCATAAATTAAATTAACGAAATAAAATAGAGTCTCCCATCATGCTGTAAGCTTCACCTCTTAGCCCTAGCTAAGAGGTTCAGCCACGCATAGACACAATGGGGCTTATCTCTTAGAAAAATAAAGCAAGAAAAAAAGGAAAAAACAATACAACTTCTACTCCCTTTCTCTCTCTTTGTCCACGTCTGCCTCCCTAAGCAACCCCCCCCCCCCCCCCCCCCCCCCCCCCCTCTCTCCCTATTCTTCTCCTTTTATAGCACCAGGAGGTTCGGTCAAGAGTCGGTGGAGTGGTCGGCTGCGTATCTCTTCACAGCAACAAAAATCGGAAACGTCTTCCGTAGATTCCCTACGTAAGCTCTTTTACGCAGTCAAGAAGTCAGTCCAAGAAATGCCATTTTTCCTTGCTTCTGTCCAAAAGGACACCGTCCCTTGGGACCTTTTTGGATGGCCTACATGATGAACGTATCAGATCTGTCATCTGATCATGGCCGTGATCACAGAACAGCCCGCAAAAGTCGGGCGATGTTCGGTTTTCTCAAACATTCGCAACAGACTTACGCTGATGCGTGGTGGGGCCCATGATTGAGGTCGGTTGGGAAATCCACACAATCCATTGAATTACTATTGGAATTTCAGTCGGAAAGGTATATTTTTGGCCTTCTGTTGATGTGGCCCACAGGTTTTTCTACTCCGCTGTCCATCTTCCGTTTGGACGATAATCTGCCTGTACATACGTTCATGGGTCCAAAAGGATAGTTACGTGAGGATTATAGACACCCCTTGGACACAATAGAAGGTTCTGATCATCAAAATGAGTGATGGGTGGGGCCCATAAGCCAAAAAAAGCTAACGTACGTTAAACGCTGTGGCCGTTTTGATTTGGAAGAAGAGAGTCTATCAGCCTTTTTGTTTGACCGGACTCTTTTTCCGGTGCACGGCGCGTGCGTGCACAATGTGCACATGCACTTCTCTCCAGGTAGGGTCCATCGTGAGGTTTATGAGAATCCACTCCGTCCATCCATTTGTCACCTCATTTTACTGGTTGAGACCAAAATTGAAGCGTATCCGGTTATCATGTGGGCCCCAAATTGATGATCTGTGGGTTGATTTGTCCATTGAGCTACTTCCACAGGGCTCCGGGGGCTGAAATTTGACCCGTACGGTTAATTTATGGTCCTCAGGCTACATATGAAGTTTCGAGCCGAATTGATGATGGGAACCCTGTGATCTTGCATTTTTGACGAATTTTGGGCCCGTTTAACATGTGTGGCCTGATTTTCTCGGATATCTGGTGTGTAATTCTGTCTCTCTTGGTCCCCTGGAGTCCGTCCCTTGCCTTTGGTGTCATTAGAGCGTTCAATCCATGCTTTAAGCACCCTTTTTCAGTCCATGCTCTTAATTACACCCTGCATCACAAACGCGATTAAATCGGACCATTAAACAGTATCATGCTCGTAAATCCAGGCAATAAATGGGTTCTGATATGCAATATTTGACCCTCAACAATTATCCATTTGGACTTCTTAACCATCGGTCAATTCTTCATAGGTTTTGAAGGCTGATCTGTCGTATCACACATGTATGGTAGTATGAGTATCATATCACAAACCATGAATCTTTCCTTAGATAGTATTCACCTTAGTGATCATAGCCACAATATCTCCTTCTTCTACTGCACTTACCTCTTTTTTAGATTTGCGATATTGACATTATCGAGCATAGTGCCCATTTTTCCCAGAGACATGGCATGAGCCTTTAAACTTTCCATTCTTCTTTTGTGCGCGTGGTTTTCTTCAATTTTTCTTTATTAGGTTTCAGGAAATCATCCTTCTTAGGATTCTTATTATTAGTATTTTCAATAGCGTGTACCTTGGACGAGAAATTTCCGTTGTCATTCTTTTTATTACGATTGTGGGATTCTTCCTCAATTCTGAGATGTTTCTGGATTTGTTCCAGTGTAGTTCTCAGTCTTATGCAGCAACTTCTTTCTATAGTTTTTCCACATTGGTGACAATTTAATGATTATAGCCCTGATTTGGAATGATTTAGGAAGATCAATCTTTATGGTTTTGATTTTGTTTACCTATTAGCTGCAATTCTTGGATTTGGGGTAGCAGCGGTTTGTTATCTACCATATTAAAGTTAAAATATCTGATAATCACAAACTTGTTGATACTTTCTTTTTTAGCGTTGTACTTGAACTCCAAAGTGGTCCAAATTTCTTTTGTTGATGAAGTTTGTGTGTATAGATCGTATAACCTATCGAAGAGCGCATTTAGAATATGTCCACGAAACAAAAGTTTGTCTTTAGCTCGTTTGGTGTGGGTAGCCACTTGTTCATGAGTGTCCTTATCAGTTGCTTCAGGTAATGGCTATAAGTTTGGATCTAAGATGTAGTAGATCTTCAGCGTCGTTAGAAGAAATTTGAGCTTGTCTTGCCACCTTGTAAAATTGGTTCCATCGAACCGGTCAAGACGAATCAAGTCCTGATTCATCAACTTGATTGATGATACACTATCGGCTTCCATCAATTAAAAATAACGCTTTAAGATTGTTGGATTAATTACAGAAATAATATTTTTTGTAAAATATGAAAACAAAAAAATTAGGTTGATTTGAAATAAGGACAGGCTGAAGCATGTTTGGAATGCTATCCTTAAAGAGTTATTTGCCCCTACTACTCAAAGGTTATAGGCAAACCGCTTCTACGATACAACGAGCCTGATGTGGGTCTGCGTTTAGCAAACACGAAGGCCCACTAATGGAACTCTATTACACGGTCTAGCAAAAATACATAAAAAGAAAAAAGAAAAAATCCCAGAAGAAAAAAAGAAAAGAAGATTTCTTGTGAATTAGACCACTGCACAAGTCTGTTCTTTCTGTTCTTCAGCTACTGGTTCAGTTGAACTGTTCTAGACCACACCGCTGGTCTGATTTTCAAGCACTAGTTCAGACGAACCTTGCTGTATTGCTGAAGTCACTGGTCTAATGGAGTAGAGAGGCTATGGTTCGTATGGTTATACTGGAGTGAGTTGTGATGGATTGGAAACTCATCCAAACTCTCTTTATATAGGCTATGGTGGCAGGGGGCTATGGTCCAAGGACATAAATCCCATTAATCCATTTCTAGCTGTTGGGAAACTAGTCGTTATTTGGCTGTTTCTGACTGTTGTGCATGGCTCATAACGGCAGTTGCATACTGATTGTTGTGAGAGCTGGCTAACTGTTGGGCTAGCCATGTAGCAGTTTCGGCATGGCTCTGCAATGAATTGCATGAGGAGTTACACTTCTGCTGCAACAGTCATATTCCAGCCTCTACACATCTCGTTCCGATTCGTGTAAGGTTGCGAATGAGCGACCCTCTGCGAAACAATGCTGCGATACGATATGGACGTGCGAACTGCAAAGTGTGTCACTAACGCCTCTACAACCACACTGCCTCACTTGCCCATGCCCGTGACCGAGTCTTATCCCGGGTACCCCCGATTCTCCTCAGACTAGGTGGGTAAGTATTATAATACTCCACCAATATCATATATATTAAAAAAAAACTTCTCTTTTTCTAATGTGAGACTATTTCCAAAGCCCACAAAAAATGTATTTTTCAAACTTTTTTATATAATATATATTATTTTTTTAATTATGAAAATATATATTAAAATCAATATCTTGCTACACGGCTTAGATGTTATATGCACTTCACTGCAGGCGTTAAGCCCAGAGAAGTTTCCTAACAAGCAAGGTGGGCCACTTGCATTCCTTGACGTACTATCAGCTGTCCATTGATTTCGATTGCATACATTTCCTGACCATCCTGGTTTTGGCAGGAAAGAGAGCATTGTATGTGAACTTCCAATACAAACGTTTGATGTGAACATTTTTTCCTTACAAATACATTCCAAAAGCTCTATATTTTACTGCAAGGGTACATCCATCTCCATGTTCAGATCCCTCCCTCTCTCAATAGGACGCGACCTTTGTACCACACCTGCTGTAGGCTGTGGGGCCACGGTGATGTCTGTGCTACATCCACCGTCCCCATCACGTTCGTCTAAAAAAAAAAAACAGGCTTGTCCAAATTTCAAGTGAGCCACACCCTGTGAAAGAAGACGAACCGCAGTTAAAACCTTCCCGAGCCCACAGTGATGTTTATATGCCACCCAACCCCTCAAAAGAGTCCTGTCGAGAAACTTTCAACTGTAGGCATTCCCATCTCCACCGTTTCTTATTGCTTGGTCCACTTGAGCTTTGGAAGTGCATGTTTTTACATGTTTTGTTCATTCGGCTACTGTCCTAACGGACGGAGTAGATGTCACAAAAGACATTACAACATTCTCCACTGACATTTTTTGCTCAATGGGTACTACCAAGTTACATTCTACTGAGTTATACCGATGGTTCAGATGTATACTATAACTTAACCATCCAAAAGTTTGGGCCCACCTTCAAAACCATTATATATCTTTAAAAAATCAATCTTGTCCATTCATCAAATGGGCGCCAGTACAAAAAACCATAATTGACGGCCATAATATCCACTCAGATGTGCTTGTGTGACCGTTTGATGAATGGATTGAATCTGTTTTTTAAAAGGAATTATATATGTTCAAAGTGGACCCAACCTTTCAGGGGAGGGGGGATTGGCTGATGATCTCCCCCAGCCAATGGTTAGTAGTCGGTGCTCCGTGGGCCCCACCATGATGTATCTGTTTCATCCACGCGTCCATCCATTTTTCCATATCATAAAATGGGGTAGATACATATCTCAAGTGGACCATATTATAGTAAATTATTTTGATTGAACTCCCACCATTAAAAACTTCTTGGGGCCACAAAAGTTTTGGATTAAGTTGATATTTGTTTTTTTTTCCCTTCATCCAGGTCCGTATGACATAATCAATAGGTTGGATGTCAAATAAACATTGCAGTGGGCCTTACGAGGTTTTAATGGTGGATATTCAATTACTACTGTTTTTCTGTGGTGTGGTACACCTGAGATTTATATATGATTCATTTTTGGGACCAACTCCTAAAATGATCTGAAAAAACGGATGGATGGCATGGATAAAACACATACATCATGGTGGGGCTGACATAGCATGGACCACAGGCCACCTTGCTAGGCAACATCATTACCCAAAACTGTGCCCGGCTAAGATGGCACATACCACAAGCGTCAAGCTGAGAGAAGTTTCCTAACAAGCAAGATGGGCCACATGCATTCCTTGCACGCTGTCCATCGATTTCGATGGCATAGATTTCCTTATCAATGGACCATTCCGGTTTTGATGTGAAAGAACGCATTGTATGTGAACTTTCAGTACGGACGTTTTGACCTGAATATTTTTCCCTACAAATACATTCCTGCAGCTCTTTATTTTACTATGAGGGTACATCCATATCTCCATGTTCAGATGCCTTCTCAATAAGACGTGACCTTTGTACCACGCCTGCTGTAGGCTGTGCGGCCCACCATGATGTCTGTGCTACATCTATCGTGGCTGTTACGTTGGTCATGGAAAAAAACAGGCTTGTCCAAATTTCAAGTGGACCACACCTTGTAAAAGAGTGAAGATGCAGACGACCCCTACCAAAAACTTACAGGCCCACCGTGATGTTTATATGCCACCCAACCCACCACAAGAAGAGTCCTACCAAGATAGTTTCAATGGTGGGTATTCTCATCTCTACTTATGTCTTAATGCTCGGCTACTGTCATAACGGACGGAGTGGATGTCACAAAGACCTACGGAAATTTTTTACTCATGAACAGCCAAGTTACATTCCATTGAGTTATACCGATGTCAAGGCCATTATATATCTTAAAAATCAGTCCTGTCCATTCATCAAATGGGCCACAATACGAATTAAAAACCATAATTGACTGCCACAATATCCACTCGATGTACTTGTGTGGCCCGTCTGATGAATGGATTGAATAGATTTTTCTATGAAATTATGTTCAAAGTGGACCCAACATTTTAGGGGATGTGGGGATTTGCTAGTGACCCTCCCACTGGCCAATGGTTAGTAGTTGGTGCTCAGGGGACCCACTATGATGTATCTGTTTCATCCACGTCCATCCATTTTTCCGGATCATAAAAATGAGGGAGATCCATATTTCAAGTGAACCACATTACAGTAAACTGTGGTGATTGAACTCCCACCATTAAAAACTTCTTGGGCCACAAAAGTTTTGGATCAAATGATATTTGTTATTTCCCTTCATCCTGGTCCGTTTGATCTAATAACATGTTGGATGTCAAATAAACATTGCAGTGGGACGAGGAGGTTTTAATGATGGACATGCAATTACTACTGTTTTTCTGTGTTGTGGTCCACCTAAGATTTATATCTGCTTCATTTTTGGGATCAAGCCCTAAAATGTTCTGGAAAAACGGATGGACGGCATGGATAAAACACATAAGTCATAGTGTGGCCCAGAAAGTACCGACCACGGGTTATCTTGATTAGTGTGAACGTCCTAGCGAAACGGCGTCCCATTTGGGCGGCTAAGATGTTACATGCACTTAACTACACGTGTTAGCTCAGAGAAGTTTCCTAACAAGCTCCACCACATATGAACATCCATACCATCCCTGTCTGCCTATCGTACGTGTGTAAGATCCGAGCCGTGTATCAAGTGTGAAACACACTTTCAAGTTTTATAACCGTCCATCATCTTCGTATGATCCGTCACCTAGCTTTGGTTGATTGGTGAAATGATATACCCAGTGAGTGCCACCTGATACACGGCTTGGATGTAATACAAAGGAGTGGATCGGCCTGATTTTCACCGAAGGTGATCTTCATGAGGTGTCAGCCTCTTTTGCATGACTCACGTACGTGTCCTGTACACAGACCAAGGCCCCTTTTTCTTGTCCATCGGAACCGTTGATCATTTAAAAAATTTCCCTATTAACTCGTTGAATTGATTAAAAATCATGGGCACCGTTGATATTTGGGTCAACCCAGGTGTGGTAAGTGTGGCCCATTGCTGCCTGCATGCTACGGTCAGATGATCCAAACCGTCCATTTTATCAATGTTAGCACAAATAAGTAGGGATCCAATAATCGCACTTCAATGATGATCCTTGCCTTTGATTATACTTAAATGAAGATGAGCCTTTGCAAATATTCTTTTCAATGTTCTAAATCCATCTAGAAACAGGGATGATCAAAACCACCCACTTAGCTTAAACTTTTGATGGTGCCTGTAAAGCCTAGCATCCACAACTTGGATGGTTTCGATCATCAGATCATATCAGCATGTGGGCCCCAATGGGGCGACATAGCTGGCCATCCTGATTCAGGACAGAGGCAAAACGAAAAGTCAATACTGGTGGCCGACTTCGCTGAAAAGCTAGTACTTGTGCCATTTTTAGACACAGATAAGGGTGGTTCCCACAGAACCCTCTACAGTAGGCTACTCAGTCAGTGACTTGTCCGAGTATTAAAATGCAGTTGGTGGGGAACGTCTAATAAATGGGCCTTTCCTTAATATATGGGATTAGCTGTGGGTTTTAGTATTAGAATTGTCTAAATCATAGTATCGTTGGACAAGTTATATCTCATGGAGGTCTGAAATCTACTCCTTAATGAAATATTATTTTCATGGAAAAAAAAAGGAGGAATGGATAAGAAGCTGATGCAAATGAAAACTATCCCTTCTTTTGTTTTTTTCCAAATTAATTTTTGTATGATTGTTGCCCATTTTCAAATCTACTTTGCAATTAGTGGCATGTGGCACGTTGGCATATGTGTCACGTGTGGGAACGTTCGATGAAGATGAACGGTGGCACATGTATCATACGTGGAACATTGGTATATGACACATGGGATGCTTGAAGATGGACACCATGGGCATGTTTGGTCAGTGGAATTGAATGGTTTTGAATTGTAATAGGTGGGATTAACATCGTTGTTATTACTCAACAATTGCATGTATGAAAATACCATGGTAGTGTAGTGATCCAATCCCATGTTTGGGATAAAATTCTCGCCGTAGCTGGATTAAACAAAATTATATTTGGTGGACCATGGAATTGTAATCAATGGACCAAATTCACAATGGATGTCATTCACTTACACGTATATAATTAACTACAATGTCACGTATAAATAGTGTATATAGATGGACGATATGGATAAACATATGCATCAATGTGAGGCCCATATGTGTAATGGATTTTAAAATCTATATAAATCCTTCATGGGACCAAATGCAATTCCACGGGACAAATGCAATTCCATCTCACCTAATTCTAACCTTTCTCATCATTTCTAAATGCTGGATGGAATTGTATCAGACAAAATGCAATTCTATCCCTCACAATCCCATCTAATATCCTGCGCCGAATGCTTTCTATAGATATTTGAAGATAGATGGTGACACAAGTGGCATATATAGGTTACTTAAAGATAATTAGTGGCACATGTGGCATTTGTAGAAGATTTAAATATGACATATGTGAGGTGACGGAAGATGGGTGGTGGCATATAGATGCATGCAAATGTGTTGGCACGTATAGATGGATGGTGGCTAGAGTTGGGGACGGGATGACTTTGTCTCGACAAACTCGACTTATCTGACTTGTTCAAATCCGACTCATCAAAACTAAGTGGGTGAGTCGATCGGAATTGAGTTGACTTTGTCCAATCCAAACTTAAACCAAGTCGAGTTCGAGTTACCCGATAAGTTGATTTGACTCGATCAACCCAAAATCCAACTCGGTATTGGCTAAACTTGATCCAAAACTTGATTCGTACATATGTATTTAAAAAAACTAAAATAGAATCTACCAAGTGAATCTAAGCTCTAAGGGGTGATTTCAGCCCGTGAATACCCACTACACCTGACTCAACTCATGTTGACTCGACCTGACTCATATTAATGATCGGGTCAAACTCGGCCTGGATTAGTGTAGGTGGACTCAGATCAAGTCAGGCATGCTCGATTGGTACCAAGTTGGTTTGAGTTCAGGTCAAGCATATTTCAAAATCAGATCAAATCAAGTCAGCCCTAACTCGGTCGAACTGGGCTTGATGCCCAGCTTTAAATTATTGGTGGCCGTATCCAACATCTTTGCCCAATATATTTGGTTTTCAATTAAGAGAATTTCAACTCAACCAAAGGCGCTGAGCGAAGATTTGCCTCATTTTCACCAGTGAACAGTGTAAAATCACACTGAAAACATATAAAATCATGCGGTGTGGATCACCTGAGCCACTGAATGGCCCGAGTTTTGGATCACTCATACATCCTAGTGGGATATGTCTGATAAGTGGATTGGATGACATATGCAAAGCAAGTTGGGTCGGAGGCAATCTAAAAGTTTGTACTGTGAGCGCACTCCCCTACCCTTCTCCATGTTGTGATGTGGCCCACCTAATTTTTGAATTAGTTTCATGTGTTGGGGCATCATCTGATGGATGGTTTGGATGGAACACAAACATCACGGGCCCACACAGCTCAAACGAATGCAAACTGGGATACTTTTGGCCCAGCTTGTGCTCGGTCGGGCTTAGGTCCGGACCTTTTGTTTATCGGTTTGGGACCAGACAGACTGAATCTGAACCACCCAATTCAAACAATATTCCTTGTGGGTGCATCGCATGCAAGACCCACATGCATCTTTGGTCAGATGATTGGGACCGTCCATTTGTTGAGCATCATTGGTGGATGGAACTTGCCAAAACCACATTGAACAGATGATCCAGACCATTGATATGTTGGACAGAGATGATTATTTACGCTTTCAATTCATTTGAATGGCATGAAGGGTGGAAATGGGTTAGGCTACTAGCCCAGCCGCTGCATCATCCAGCTTTGGGCTAGATACGGTCATGATCTGACCTAGGTTGGGCATGAGTATTGAGGCCTGCTAACAAATTCCCCAGGTCTTGAGCTTGACAATGGTGAAGAGTGGGACAGTTCTTGGATTTTCTATAGCCCTAACATCTCAGCACAACAAATGATCTCAGCCACCCGATCTTTTCCCTAATCTTTTAACATTATTAAAAACCCATATCATTTTTCCATAGATTTGACGACTAGATCACCTTGATGTTATTTATGGAAAGGGGACCCATCCTCGGGGGTAGGAAATCAGTTGAACGGTTCGGATTAACATGCTGATGCATTGATTATTTGGAATATGCGGGATATTTTAAACTATTGCTTTCCCTCCAAGAGATTAACGTATTTACAAGGAGCTTAGGTCTCACATTAGGAAGCGGATTGCGTAGGAACTTACTACACTTAGCCTAGTGACTACTGAGTAAACTATGTGAGGTCCGCCATGATATATGTATTGCATCCGCTCTGTCCATTCATTTTACCAGATAATTTTACACTTTGAGCCCAAAACTGAAGCATATACGGTGTTCAAATGGACCACACCATGGGAAATTTTTTAATTGAACTTATACTGTTGAAAATTTCTTGAGGACCACATAAGTTTTGGATCAAGCTTATATATATATATATATATATATATATATATATATATATATATGGGAAAAGGTACTATGCGACTCAAGCTCACGGTAAGCTTATCTTGAGGTCAAGCTGTGTGGGCCCCACCGTTATGTATGTGGACCATCAACACCATGCATTTGATGGTTCCCCTTTAAATAATGGGATATCCCAAAAATCAGCCGTATACGGAACTTAGGTGGGCTATACAATCTAAAACCATGTGAAGACACCGTTAAAACATATAAAAGCACTTTGTGGGGCCCACCTAAGTTTGGAATGCTGCTAAAACTTGGTCTGAACCCTCATACAAGTGGGAGACACATAATGGATGGGCTGGATTTGCAAAATACATCTTTTGTGGGCCCCAAAAATGATTATGAATGTTTTAATGGTTGCACGGCCCCTCTCCACTTCTGTATGTGGTGTGGCCCGCATAAGTCATGGATTGACTTTATTTTTGAGACCTAGGTCCACAGTAGGATGACGCATCTGACTGATGGGGTAGATGTTCGAAAGGCATCATGGTGGGGCCCACACAGCTCGACTGCAGGGGACAGAGCCATGAGCTCCAGCGCATAGTACCTTTTCCATATATATATATATATATATATATTTATATATATATATATATATATATATATATATATATATATATAAGCATCACTGTGGAGCTTAAAAAGGTTTCAATGGTGGAAATCATGATCCCACCTGTGGTATAATCCACTTAATCTTTGGATATACTTTTTTTTTTTTTGTTATAACACACCCCCACGCACTCACGCCACACGCACACACACACCCACACATGCACACCGTGGGATTTCCCGACCATGGGTACTTAAACCCTTGACCCGGTGTTGAAACTCCAAGGAATCTACCACCCGGGTAAGATCTTTGGATATACTTAATTTTTAGGCTTAACCTCTTAAATTAGATGGAAAAACGGATGGATGGCATGGATAGACCACATAAATTCAAGGTGGGCCCAACTGAGTTTACTCATTAGGATGAGATCATACTGAGTAACTCAGTACACAATCTAATTTCCTCACATTACTAATATAGAGCTCCACACTCCTTTCAAAATTCGATATGCTCTATATTATTAAAAGTTTATAATCCTGCCTATCTATGTCTAAATTAACTTAAATCATCTTATTATCCAAGGTGCCTATCATTGGCTAAAATCTCATTCAAATACAAGTAGTGTACCATTAAAAAATTTAGCTATTAGATGTTCAGCAAGCTTAATCAAACACATTTAATGAGGAAACTAAAAGATTAATGGTTGAAAATATTCAAAAAACCTTTAAAAAATATTTGAAAGCTTTAGCCAACTTTAAAACACTTGATGAATGGTCTGATATTTAAAAATAAATCTTAAAAAGACTATTGAATCTCATGTTAATTGGTGCATGTAAAGCTTCTACTGCATCCTCCTGATGAAGTCTAATCACCTTGGTTTTAAGAATTAGTCAAAGATAGCATATGATTAACTCAATCCAATCTAAGTATGATGGGCCTTGGCTAAGAAATTGGATGTGATCGATGCGAATGCCCCTCATAAACAAATAAATAATCAAACTCCAATGCATTCAAGGGTAACAATAACAAGATGCTTGATGGTGGAGATTTAATCCATTTTAATTCTTCATTGGTTCCCCACATGGGATAACCACAAAACTAACCCTTAATCATCAAACCTAATGAAATGATAATGATTTTATTGCACTCAAGAAATACACAGCTGTCCCTCACCCATCGTGGTCGTTGTTTCTACTTCATTATTTTTCTATGAACCCACTAGAGAGATTCCGTAAAAGAAAAAACTTTTACAATCCACTAAACATATTTAATTGAAAAGTTTCAGATGCAATTAATGATGAAGAACAAAAGAATAATCTATTCAACCAAGTGACCAGAAATAAAACAACATATATTGAATTGGTAGGCAAATATTGGACCGTTAAAAATGAAAAATATCTAATCATCCTATTTCAACGATGAAGCGTCCACAAATAAGAGGTTTGGATTGTTCAATGAAATCTAATTTCCAGACTTTGACTCAATGATATAGATTTCCACAGTTTACCCAGTTTAATTTGGCTTAAATTACACCACTTCTATAATTTTTTATAGCCCATGTGCATCAAGTATCACATGCAGCACGAGTATCAAATAACTCACAAAATAATATCCCAAATACAAACCATAAAGACCTCCACATGACATGCAAATGTATAAAATAATATCCCAAATACAAACCATAAAGACCTCCACATGACATGCAAATGTATAAAATAATATCCAAAATACAAACCATAAAGACCTCCACATGACATGCAAATGTATAGTACATATACAAGTATCCATCATTTTATTTATTTACGTACTAATGTACCCACGTATGTATGTATTTTTGCATGCATGAAGAGCTAGGGAGTTGATCACCACCGTCTGATCTCTTGCAACATGGCCTGAGTGCGTAGAGGTGAGCCTTCCACATGAATTGGATGACGAGTCACATTGGCTTGTTCATGGTTCTTCCATATAGCTCTCTTAACATATCAACGGTCCTGATGGATGTTTTGGATCATTACATTGCTTCTACATAACAATGGGCCAGATTGGGCTTGATCCCATAAGCCCAAGCCCATAATATTTATTTTATAAGCCCCATGTCTAATCAGCATCAACAGAAATAATTGGTGAGAGACCTGATCACCGGGCATGCAGCCTCATCCCATAAAAGTGTTACTGATGTAGAGTGGGTCGCAGAAAATTTCATGGCCAAGATGGACTGGAGAAGGCCTGATTGGAGGCAGAAGTGATCCGAACCGTCAAAACCTTAAAAAATGCGTATCTCGCAAATCGGAACGAGTTATTTGATGTATGATATATGATTTTGGAGTAGGAGAAGCTACTTCCACCAACCAAACCCTACAATGGGTTGCCCATACTGAAATTGCGAGATTACATCATATCAATGGTCAAAAATCCATTTTATTTCCGTTTTTACTGTTTATAGTAAGGTTTAGCTGGCTCATAACTTTTGATCCATTGTGTTTTAGGAGTTGTGCCCAACATGAAAAGATCTTACGAAAATTAGTAGAATAATGTGGTTAGGCCAAATTGGACACTTATTATTTTTGGCTAAAAACCATGAAGTTTACTATAAATCATGACCGTTTACAAATAGTAAGTTTAGTACTATTTATAAGTCACAATTTTAAGGAGTTTGATTATGAAACTTCTTCCTAAGTTTGAGATCATTATTTAAGGCATTGTGAACTCATTTTTATTATCAATCAATTTATTTTTGAAATTATAAAAAATTAT
Organism: Magnolia kwangsiensis; assembly: GCA_037074715.1. Taxonomy (NCBI): domain Eukaryota; kingdom Viridiplantae; phylum Streptophyta; class Magnoliopsida; order Magnoliales; family Magnoliaceae; genus Magnolia; species Magnolia kwangsiensis. The sequence goes on from CM073584.1 coordinate 96,919,294, forward strand.
TTTCTATTTTCTTCCCTTGTAGATTCGAGTTCTGAGAAACTCCTTGGACATCCAGGCCATGGAAATGGTGGGGCCCATAACGAAGGCCACTGGCTGACCTTCAGTTCGAACTCAGCTCAGCTCGGTTCGGTCAGCAGCCCGGGCCGAGTTCGAGCCGAATTCACCATTGAGGCATTTCCACAAACACTTGAACTGCAACTTCAAAATCCCACAGTTTTACAAAAAGAGAGAATAGTTTTACAGGTATTTTATCAAATACCTTCTAAACAATATAAAAACCAAGAAAAACAAAGAGAAAGAAGGTATTTATTTCATGTACATACCTTCCTTGCCACCAGCCACATTTCGTTGAGTCATTTTATCAAACAGTTGGTGAGCAACATTAATGGCAAAGTAACTGAGTCACCAAACTGGTTCGATCCGAGTCAGGTCGAGCTGGGGCATGCTCGAAGTCATTTTCGAGCTTAAAAAATCAGCTCAACTCGGCTCAAACTCAGCTTCAAACCGAGTCGAATCGAGCGAGCTAACCGAGCAAGCTCGGTTCCTGTACACCACTAGTCGCTTGTCTAGAAAAGTAGCCTGATCCACGCAATAGGCGGGCCATATGTGTACAGCTTGCTAATTAGTAGAACGGCCCGCCTGATGAGAATTGGCCAGATTTGTACGCCACGCCACATGATCTTCATGGTGGGGCCCAATGTTTACATGATGCCTAACACAAATGATACACTTGCGTAAAGATGAGGCTGCATGCCGACTGCAGATGATGAGATCTGTACCATTAAATCGATCTGGTACCGTTTATTTGTTGTTGGGCCTGATCAAGAATACATAAGTTTGCAGGCCCAAAAGTTTTACCCAAGTCCAGCCCACCATAGGATGGGCAAGGTCAAATTGAAATTTTCAAATGCCCAAAATACCCCTATAAGGATAGGGATGTTTTGGTCATGAACTGGTTATTCTAGGGAGGAGGGAGAAATCGATCCATACATATTGGTGAGATGACAGATTTCCAAGCACTTCCGGCATTGTGTCTTTTAAAGAAATAGTATAAGCTATCCTGAAAAGAAGAAAAAGAAGAGCTGATTAGTGTTCTATAACTAGGAACTTAGACCTAGGCCGGTCGAGGAATGAGCCAAGAATCGGATGAGTTGAACCAATGGTCCAGCCCAGGCTCATAAACCTTGATCTGGGTCTAATTTATATTTATTGAAATTTAAAAATGTGAGTGTCTTTGAAGTGTATTGGATTGTAAGGATCTTAAGTTTAATAAACCCATTGCCAACACTAAGCACAAGGCTTATTAAGGCTGTCAATGGGCGAGCTTGGGGTTGGCTTCCACCCGAATTTTGAACTGTCCAACCAGGCCTACTCAAATGTTTGATTTTTCAGTGCCTGAGAGCCCACCCCGCCGAGGCTTCTAGTGATAAGAAATATTCAACCCAACAAACATATCGTGCACTGTTAAATAAACATGAAAACAATCTCTCTCTCTCTCTCTCTCTCTCTCTCTCTCTCTCGTGTATGACCGGATGTCCGCACATTTGTATGTATGTGAAGCCTGATTTTTCTATGGCTTGTGAGGTGCTCTTATATAGTCTGGTTTTTATAAGGAAGAGCTTAGGTAGAGAGAGGCATATGATTCAATTAATCTTTTAGGATAATTTTTGGTGTGAGATTCATTATATGGGTGGAGGATATACCTTGTATTTTTATTTCTCTTGTTTCTAATAAGGAAAAAAGATATATATTGCTATATATCGTGAAATAGGCATATTATTTAACCAAGTAAATCATTGTGCATCTTGTTTCTTATTTTGATTGGACCTTTTTGACTTTTGTTTCGCCAATTTCTTTTATGTTTTGATATTACAAACTTTTATTACATGTGGGTGTTTTTCTTTAAAATCAGGATATTTAATAATGGCAATTGCACCGTTATCATATGGGCTGTAATAGCTGTTATAGTTTTTTAATTTTTTAAATATGCATTGACATGGAGAGACCATTATAGGGCCCCTTTTTTTTTTGTTTTTAATGAAATGCATAACTATCATGTAACTGTTTTTTAATACCTTGAAAATTTGATGTCACATGATGATAATATGCTGTGATAGATATGGAAAATCTTTGGTTGAGGTTTTGCTTCCCCATGAGGTAGGGAAAATAACATTTGCATAAAAATGTTATAAGTTCTGTGATAAAATGAGATGATCTTGTTTATTGACTTAAAAGATATGATAGAAAGAGTGCTATCAGTTCCACTTAATAATGAATTCAATCATCTGAATCCATACAAAATGGACTGCATGCCTACTGACACTGCCAGTAGTGAGTCGCTACTGGTCAGTGTGGGCCCACTATGATGTATGTTTTTAACCCATGTCCTCCATTTTTCCAGATCATGATGTGCTGTGTACCACACCACGGGAAACAGTGGTGATTGAACGCCCACCATTAAAACTTAGAGCCACGAAAGTTTTTCTTATCCACACCACAGGAAACAGTGGTGATTGAACGCCCACCATTAAAACTTGAGCCACAAAAGTTTTTCTTATCAAGCTGATATCTGTGTGACCTAATCAACATGTTGGATGGTGAAAAAACACTCTAGTGGGCTTTAGGAAGTTTTTAATGGTGGGCATTCAATCACCACTGTTTCCCTGCGGTGTGGTCCACCTGATATTTGGATGGTTAGGATGATATCAGGCTGTGGCATCTCTGAGTGGGGCCCATCAGATGAAAAGTCCTGATTAACATCTTTGTCAACTGGTTGGACTCCAGGCGACAGTGATATAAATACTACCCAAAATTTGAAAATTATGTGATATTTTCATGAGAAATAATCTTGACCTTTAAATTTTTTTATTTTTTGCAATTTTATAATGTAAAAATTATTAATTTATATAATTATTTATTGGATCTAAAATCAAGCCCACGATGTTCACTTTAAACCTGTAAGGTAGGCCTTATTGATCAATGGTCTAGATTGCCCTAAGGGTTGAATAGTGTGATCAGGAGTATCAGTGGACCCGCTTAAGATCATGGGAACAGAAGAGAGGTAGCCTATATAGAAAAATCATAAAATGGATGGAGTGTGTCATGCCTATCAGGCTTTCAATGTATAGTGTGTGCGTGGGCGCACGTGTGCAAGTGTTTGCATACATACAGTCTGGTCATGGGCGCGGTGGTCCCGTTGTCAAACATGCACTGGCATTTGATCAATGTGTAGCTTCTGCCCAGATAGTTGAAGATCGTAGAATCATTGATGGCACTCCCACGGTATGGCTCACCACTTATGTTCCATGTAGGCAACGTGGACATGCCTCGGTGTCGGAAGACGGAGCATGGAGCGGCCACTGCACCATCCAAGGAAATGTGTTAAGAGTCAACAATCCAGATCACATGGGCATGCATGAAAAATCATGATTCAGCTTTGTATCCATGATCCCATTGAATATGTGACATCAAGCTTCTCTCATCCATCTCTCGAATCTATGACAAGTTCTTCTATATATTAGTTTATAAAATTAAATACAAAAGCGATACCGATATAGAAAGATATAAAGCTAGATTAATTATAAAAGGTTTTACTTACAATATTGATTATTAAGAGACCTCTACACCTGTAGCTAAGATGAGTTTTATATACATGCTATATATGTTATTACTAATTAAGAGTGGCGTCTATATTAATTATATGTGAAAATGTTCTTTTTATATGAGAATCTTCACAAGAAATTAAGTGTATATGAAATTGCTTTCGAGACATCCCTAAGAGAGGAATCACAATATAATATACAAGTTAAAGACAATAATTTATGAACTTAAATAGTTGCCAAGAGCTTAATTTGAATACTTGATATTAGCTCTGTTTACTTTTGGGTATGAACAAATTAAGTAGAGCCTACTAATTAAGAGTGACATCTATATTAATTAGATGTGAAAATTTTCTTTTTATATGGGAATCTTCACAAGAAAGTGTATAACAGTTGTCAAGAGCTTAATTCGAAAACTTGAGATTAGCACTATTTGCTTCTGGGTATGAACAAAGTAGAGCTGACAACATGATACTTATCAAACAGAGAACTTAAAAAAGAATGATTATTTTAATGTATAATAATGATATTATAGTCCCTGACAATGATGATCAAGCCATCCAATAACTTGAGTATATTCTTTAAACATGATTTGACAGAGGAGGCTTTGGAAATTTGAAATGCTTCTCAGGTATAGAAATATCTCTCTTATTGACTATCCTAAATCCCTCAAATGGTAGTTCTCTCTCTCATTATCTATTCCAAATCCCTGGAATGATAAATCTCTTTTTCTTTAGAACCAAAAAAATAATAAATTAAAAAAGCTCAAAATGTTACGTGTTTTTTTTTTATACAAGAAAACCAACTAAAACTTTATTATTATTACTTCTTTTTTTTTTCAAGAAAACCAACTGAAACTTCATCACGAAGAGAAATAAATAAATAAATAATAAAAGAAATAAATAAAAATGACACTTCTAACGGAGAGTTCTCCTGTAAGTTGTAGTGCTCCTAGTTTCATCCGTCTATTTGGATAGTTCAATTGATTAATCTAATCAATCTTCTAAGTCCAAAACACATTTCATGATTTACCACACATTGATTGAATGCTCTAATCCACCCTTGATTTGATCTTATTTACTATAGCCTTCCTTCTTTCCAAGCCATGGATGTGATGACTACGATTCCCTTTGTTTTTTTAAGTGATTATTTAAAATTATATGCAATTGGTTATGTGCCCTAACAAATAGATGGTTCGGATTGTCATTGGACGGATTTTAGTGTAAGAAATCTTGACTGTCCATATTAAAACCCAATGATCAATGGCTAAAATTTCTTGGATTGGTGTGATGTTTGCATGGTAGTTCATGAAACGTAGATTAGACCTAATGAACAATCCGGATCAATAAATCGAACTGAATTAGGTTGTCCAAGTGGACTAATGCAAGTAGGAGCACCATAACTAATAATGATCTGACAGCGCAGAAGCAATTCTCTTTAATGTACAAACAAAATTCCAATTTCCCCTAAGAGGGAGCATTTGCAACTGCATACATAGCACATACATAAATACACAGACAGCTGTGGTACATACCATCAGATGGGTCTGTTGTAGCATTAGTTGTAGTTTGAGCTATGGACCTCTCTCCCAAATACAAGAGATGTATACACCCAAAGCAAAAGGCAAGGAAAATAAAAGATGGAGATTTTAGCATCAACTTCATCTTTCTGTGAAAAGCTCTTTTCGTTTCAGATGGCTGAGAGATAGTAAATGAACCCAAACGAGGGAGAGAGAGAGAGGAGCTTGACTTTATTGGAAACAATCGACAGTCAACATATCCACTCCATGTACATGTGTGGCCCATCTGATGAATGGATTGGCCTGATTTTTTCTACCCAATTATCTTAAAGGTGAACCCAACCTTTTGAACGGCTCAGATTTTGTATGCACTTAACTATACGCGTTTGGTGTATGCAGCCCAATGCATGGCGCCTTTTCCATCATATGGCATGACTATGAACATCATTCTTTTTACAGAGGTTTGCTAACAAGCTACTCCATGTATGGACACCCGTGCCAGTTCTGTCTGCGTGTCATACGTGTGTAAGATCTGATCCGTGTATCAAGTAGGCAAAACAGTGTAGATCATGTGGCAGCTTATGTTGGTCAACTATCGGGTATGCTTACATGATTTTAAAAATGGAAAGTGTAGAAACACTTTCAACAATGCATGACCGTCCATTGTTTTCATATGACAGGTTTCCTAGCTATACTTGATTGGGGAAATGATATACATGGTGGGTGCCACCTGATGCACGGTTTGGATGTCATACAAAGGAGTGGATCGGCCTGATTTTCACCGAAGCCGATCTTTACGAGGTGTTCTGTCTTTTACATGACTCACATGTCCTATACGCACGCCAAGGCACCTTTTATCTTGTCCATCAGAACCGTTGATCATTTATAAATTTCCCTTATTGAATTGATTGAAAATCATAGGCACCATCAATATTTTGGTCAACCCACGAGTGCCATCCGTGGCACCATTGCCTTCCGCATGCTGAGGTGGTCCAATGATCCAAACCCTCCATTTTGTTGGTGTTAACACAACTAAATTGGGCTCCAATAATCACACTTTGATAATATCCTTGCCTTTGATTATTATTAGATGAATATGAGCCATTAGAAATGTTCTTCTATTAAGAGGGATGATCACAATCACCCATTTAGCCAAAGTTTCTAATGGTGAACTGTAAAAGCCTAGCATCCACAACATGGACGGTTCTGATCATCAGATCATATCAGCATGTGGGCCCTGATGGGACGACGTAGCTGGCCATTTTGATTCATGACAGAGGCAAAACGAAAAGTCATGGGGTTGATGCTGGGCCGACTATGTTTTAAAGTCAATATTTGTATCATTTAGGATGTAATGCCATGCAGGATTTTACAAAAAAATACTACCTAGTTATTATACAATTTACACTTTAGTACCTTTCTTAAAAAAGGTTTTCAGTAAATAGCCTCATGGCGAGGGGTTCTTTGGTAATAATGTTGGAAGAGTGATGGCGGTTAGCTAGGCTGAACAATCTGAGCCGTTGAATTGAGAGGCCGGCTAATCTTGACGCCCGCGAATAACATACGTTGAGATCGCAGGGATGCTCCTGTTTTACCCACGTTGACCATCCAGCTTGCTGGGGCCCACTGCAATGTATTTGATCTGCGCCGTCCATCTGGCCTGGATATGAGTGGGGCCCAGCATGTGAGGCAGATGTAAACTTCAGGTGGACCCCACATCAGGAAGCAGCAGTGGTAATGATGACACCATTGGAACGTCCCTGGGCCCGGGCGTGATTTGTTTTAGTCATGCCATTCATCTGTTTTTCCAGCTAGTTTTGGGTGGCCCACTGGGTAGTGGGGCCACATGTTGTGTACATGAAATCCACACCGTCCACCCTTGCTGGTCCAGTCCAAAAAGGAAACAGATTCCAATCTCAGATAGACCGCACCTCAATAAGCAGTGGGAAACGGATTGGCTACGCACCCTTGCCACTAGCCAATGGCTAGTGGTGGGTGCTCTATGGGCCCCAACATGATATATGTGTCTCATCCATGCCGTCCATACATTTTTTGAGATAATTTTATGGTATGAACCCAAAACTGAGGTAGATCAAGATCTCAAGTGGGCCATACAGTGTTGATTGAACTCTAACCATTAAAAACTTCCTGGGCTACAAAAGTTCTGGATCAAGCTGATATTTGTTTTTTACTGGATGGGTTGGATGTCAAATAAACTTTACAGTGGGCCATACGAGGTTTTTAATGGTAGCCGTTCAATCACTACTGTTTTCGATTGTGTGGTCCACCTGAGATTTTGATCTACCCATTTATGGGATAAAGTATTAAAATGATGTGTAAAAATGGATGGATAGGTGTGTCGTACATCTACCCCATCATTCCGATGCACCATTCGATGGTGGGCGACAGCCTTAATAATCAATTCAATCCATAACTTTTGTTGGCCACACCATATACAACAATTGAGAGGAGTTACTCTCCCTTTAGAAAATTTATAATCATTTATTGGGCCTACCGAGATGTGGTTCACAAATCCAGCCCATCCATTGTGTGTGCGCCACTTGGATGAGGTGTCATACCAAGTTTTAACCACATCCAAAACTCAGGTAGGCCCCACCAAGTGCTTTTATATGTTTTAAGCATGTCTTCACATAATTTTACATAGTATGGCCCACCTGAATTCTGCATACGGATGATTTTGGGCATATCCCATCACCTAAAGGGAACCCATCAAATGCATGATATTGATGTTCAACACACATCACAGTGGGGCTCACACAGCTCGACCTCATGGGAAGTTCCCTCTCTCTCTCTATGTATACAGGGAAAAGGTACCATGTGCTCGAGCTCACGGCTCCGTTCCATCTCTCTCTATATATAGGGAAGATGTACTATGCGCTCGAGCTCACGGCTCCGTTCCATGTGGTCGAGCGGTGTGGGTCCCACCATGTTGCATTTCGAACATCTACTCCATTAGTCAGATGCACCATTCCATCGTGGACCTAGGCCTCAAAAATCAAGTCAATCCGTGACTTTTGTGGGCCACACCACATACAGTAGTGGAGAGGGGGCCATACACCATTAAAACATTCAAAATCATTTTTTGGGTCCCACTAAGATGTGGTTTGCAAATCCAGTCCATCCATTATGTGTGTCCTACAAGAATTAAGGGTCATACCAAGTTTCAGTAGCATTCAAGACTCAGGTGGGCCCCACCAAGTGCTTTTATATGTTTTAATGGTGTCTTCACATGATTTTAGATGGTATGGCCCACCTGAGTTCCGTATACAGCTGATTTTTGGGATATCCCATTATTTGAAGGGGAACCATCAAATGCACGGTGTTGATGGTCGACATGCATCACGGTGGGGCCCACATAGATCGACCTCACGAAAAGCTTATCGTGAGCTCGAGCGCATAGTACCTTTTCCCACACACGCGCGCGTGCACACACACACACACACACACATATATATATATATATAGGGAAAAGGTATTATACGCTCGACCGTATTATACCTTTCATAAGGTCGAGTGCTAGTGACACATTATTGGTTAGATGGTAAAAGCTTTAAACAAAGGGGAGATTTTATAGGAAATCGAAGAAATACTGCGCCGATTATAAATTAAAATAGCTAAAAACGTTATTGAAGTGATGTCACCAAGTTCTATGGGCCCCACCATGATGTATGTTTTATATCCACACCTTTCATTCATCTGCCGAGATCATATTAGGGCAATATGTAAAGAATGAGTTAAATCCAATGCTATAGTGGACCCAACATAGAAAACACTGGAGATAGTGAGGTCTACCATTGAAAACTTCTAAAGGCCACAAAAGTTTTAGATCAAGCTAATATTTGTGTTTTCTCTTATTTCATGTCTTTTTTAACTTTTGAACAGGTTGGATTTCAAATAAACAATATGGTGGGCCTGGGGATAGTTTCAATGGTGGGAATCACTCTCCCCATTGTTTTATGTGGTGGGTCCACTACAGATTTTTATCTGCCTCATTCTTTGACCCATGCCCTAAAATGATATTTCAAAATAGATGGACGGTGTGGATACAACACATACATCATAGTGGGGCTCACAAAACTTGGTGACGTAGCTTCAGTAGCCGACTCGGCTACTCAACTCTCCCTGCTAAAGCAGCCGACTAGCTTCAGTACCGCACCCTATATTGACATTAGAAAAGTTTTTTTAATCTAATCATGAGGTATGTGTTATATATATCCAAACCGTCCATCCATTTGGTGAGCTCGTTTTAAGGCTTTGGACAAAAAATAAGACAGATCTAACCATCAATTGGACCACACTGCAAAAAGCAATGTGAGATTGAACGTCTACCATTAAAACCCTTTTTGGGTCACAGATGTTTTGGATCAGTATGAAAATTTTTTTCCCTCTTCATTCAGGTCTTGTTGACCTTATGAACAGAGTGGATAGAAAATAAACGTTATGGTAGGCCCTACAAAAATTCCAACGGTAAAAATCATTATCTCCACTGCTATTTGTGGCGTGGTCCAAATGATCTTTGGATATGATTCATTTTTTGAACAGGCTCTAAAATGATATCTAAAAATAGATGAACCGTGTAGATATAATAAATACATCAGTGTGGGCAATGTAACTTTGATCTCCTTTAAAAGTACAACTGGGAGCTAGAGGAGCGTTAACCAATCCCAACGCGGAATGCGTCCTACCACCTCTCGGACGCTAATCCGTTCGGGCAGGGCTCTGAGGGGCTTAACGTGATGTAAGTGTTTTATATCCACGCCGTTTAACAATTTTCTCAGATCATTTTAATATATGACTCCAAAAAATGAGGCAGGTCTAAGGCTTAAGTGGACCACAAGGTGGGGATTGAACGTCCACCATTAAAAACTTCTTACAAGCTAGAGAAGTTTGGGATCAAGTTGATATTTGTGTTTTCACTTCATCCACGTCTACATGACCTTATGAATAGGCTGGCTGGTAAAAATTCAATAACAACTTATTTTTCCCTACATAACCATTACAGTGCGCCCTAGGAGTTTGTAACAGTAGAAATTCAATAACTGTTTTCCATGGTGTGGTCCATCTGAGATTCAGATATAACTTATTTTTGGTGTAAATCCTTTAAATTATATTTTAAAATGGATGGATAGCATGGATAGAAAATATACATCATGGTGGGGTCTACACAACATCAATTTTATTTCTCCAGTTTTCCTATAAAATTCACGCCACGTTTATTAGGTTTCCTATAAAATCTCTCCATTGTTTAAAGCTTTTACCATCTTACCAATAATGTGCCGCCAGCACTCAACCTTATGGAAGGTATAATATGGTCGAGCGTATAGTACCTTTTTCCATATATATATCATGGTCCTGTTTCAACAAACAAGTGTCCACAAATGAGAGGTTTGGATTGTTCAACAACTCTAATATTGGGATTTCGACACAACGACGTGGACTTCCAAAATCTAGTCGGTTTAATTTGACTTCGTTTGCACCACTTATACAATTTCTGAGCGCCTGTGTATCAAGTGTCACACAGCAGGAGTTTCAAATAACTCCCCAATAACATCTCAAATACAAACCATCCAAACCTCTACATGACATCCATGTATATATATATATACACACACACACTGATGTACCCATGTTCAAATGTATTTGTGCATCCATGGACAGCTTAGAAGTCTTTCACAACTGTCCTTCTCCAATGATCTCTTGCAACGTCGGCTGTGTGGGAAGAGGCGAGCCTTCCACAAGAATGGACATGTTCGAATTCGATGATGTGTCACATTGACTGTTCACGGTTCTTCCCATGGACTCTCTGAACATATCATCAGTCCTAAAGCTGTTTAAGTCATTGAATTGCCACTCTGTTAAGTAGCCGGGCCGCGATATGACACTGCTCACTTCAATGTGGCCTGATAGCATGGCTATCACATGGGACATGGATGGCCGTAGCATTGGTGATGTTTGAGTGCACAGGAGCTACACCAATCATTCGTAGTGCTTCTCCTTCATCGAATTCGGGCAGTGTTGGATCGATCAATTCAAATGGACAGTTAGCTTCATGTAGATTCCAAGCCTGAGAAATTATAGAATGATAACTTATTAGTAACGCATTGATGAAAGTATTAACATATCGATTTAACATCCATAAATCTGTATCGAAAGCTAGCCAGTGATCATTTAGTAGAACTAATTATTAATAAAATTCATTATTTTGTGATCGAAGGAATGCTACTTAGTCGATATTCATCTGCAAACATGAAATAGAAACATCCCAGAGGTGGCAATGTGTCATATGTACGTGGGACTTAGGATGTTCATTAGTGAGGTCCTGCTTGACCCTAGCCTAAAAATCAGGGTGGTCCACCGATTAGGAAGGTCATTTATACATTTGATTCAAACCATTGGCTCTCCTTTTCGAAGCATTCATAAATTTTATATAGTTGACCTCGAGTGTGCCATCCTGATTTTTGAGCCAGGAAACATTTTCCACGAACCCGCTTGATTGATGGCTCATATCTTGCACGTGTGTCCCATTCTGGCACGTGTAGGATGCTTGTGTTTGGCAGATTGGTAAGTTGCCATTCCTTTTAAGGTTGCGTTTGGATGCACAAGCAAATTGAATCACAGAACTTCAATTTAAACAAGATGACAAAATGACAGAAGTGAATGAGGTTTCCTAGAGTCCACTGCCAGGAAATACTCAAATTGCAATTACAATTCTTAGTTGTCCAACTCAAAAGTAACACAACTGTAATTTGGTTCCCAGACTTCAATACGAATGCTAAGGAAATACAATTTAGTTATTTCCTCTTTATTAGTCTCATAATTGCTATTTGAATTTATTCTTCGTGTGTGTGTGTGTGTGTGTGTGTGTGTGTGTGTGTGTGTGTGTGTGTGTATAAATATAAAAGAAGCTATTCAAATCAGAAGTGCTTCCAAAAGCACCATCGGTGATCATTAATTTGATTCATAAACAACAAAGCCTAATCACTGGAACATGCAAACTGCAAGCAAGATGAAGAATCTTGATAAACTAAAAGTGCATGTTCGAATCATGTTCCCATAACACATACATCCTAATGGAAGAATTGAATTACCTGCCTATGGATTCTGACTACTATAAGATAATTAAAATGTCATACCCATTCGAGGAGATAAATCTTATCTTGATCCAAGCTTGTATCTGCATTGGGCCTTCCGCTAAGAATCTCAAGTGCAAGAACCCCAAATCCGAACACATCAGCCTTTTCTGTCAGATGCCCACGCATGGCATACTCTGGTGCAAGATACCCACTTCAAGAATTCAAGAAGCTCAAGGTTATTTCCATATAAAAACGTCATAATTAGCAAATTGGGGTTTGTTTGGATGCTCAATTGAATTAAATTGCAATTATTTGATCAGTAAGATGGTTTTTTAATGCATTAGTGAATTCAGTTGTGCAAATTCAATTTAGTCAAGAGGAATGAAATGAACTAATGATGTTTGAGAAGTATTCACAGTGAGGAGATTAAACTTTTTTAAATACATGTTTGGACTAATAATAGCAATCAGGTTTGATAGTGAATCCAAACACACCCTGAAGTGCAAACGATCAAAGTGGGGCTCCCCCTACCCCATTCATAGTGAGACACTAGCCCCTTAACCAGAACTACAATTGTTTCAGTTCTAACCACAGAATTGCAATTTGGTGTTTCGTCATCATATTGATTAAAATAGTCACCCCACATCGATCATTTCTTAAAAGCTGATTCTTGCAATTTAGTCCAATAGAACATCCAAACGGACCCGCAGGTGAATGTAAACAATTAATTTAATAAGACCGTCGGGTGCATTGTGAATTGAATTGCAAACATTCGGTTTAATCAAGATGGATAATAGAAAGAAATAATGATGTTTCCTAGTACTCATAAGAAGGCTATCAAAATTTTATTTTCCGACCTTTTTGGACCATAGTTCTAAAACTCAGTGACTCAGCCTGACTTGGCTGAGTCAACTTGACTCAACAAGATTTCAGCTGACTCACATGCAAAATCACTCATGAATGTGAGTTGGTTCTGACTTGGCAAGACTCCTCGAGTCTGCTCACCTACTCAATCAATTTGATGTGGCATGAATCGAACCAAGTCGCAGGTGGCGAGTGTATTGTTTTCAATAAAGGGGAATGTGAGGAGACTCATGACTGAAAGGAACTGAATTGAACCCATCCACCAATGCAAAAGCGCTGTGTTGAGACTATTTTGCTCAGTTTTAGTTTTATCTGCTATTACTCTGAATATCCCTTAAGCCATTTCTTGAAAATCGAGTCAAGTCGAACAAAGACTCGGGCAATTCTTCGAGTCAACCCGACCCAGTTGGATAACGAGTGTATTTTTTGAGTTTTTGAACTATGTTCTGGACTAATAATTGCAAGTTGATTGTGTATCCAAATGCACCCTAAAGTGACAATGACCAAAGTGGGGTTGGACTCACTCCTTTCAAAATGGGGTAATAGCCCTTAAAATCTTGAATCCAACTTGAAATGCATATAGTTGCAAATTGTTTTTAGTCCATAGTTTTAAAATTGTTGACTTGAATCAAAATGTAGCTGAGTAGACTCGACTGGACGAGACTTCCAGCCGACTCTCTAAGAATCAAACTTGCATCAGTGTGTTTAAACACAACACTATTACCAGTGTTACACAAGCAACAACTGAGCCTTTTTTGTGGATAAATTTATATATATAATAAGTTCAAATCTTTGCTCACACTGCTTGTATCCTTCAATTATATATTATACCAATTGAGTCAATTTAAGAATCGTTTGAGTCTTTTGAGTCGACCCGACCTGACTGGAAATAGTCTAATCGAGTTTTTGGGTTTTTGAACTATGGTTTGCTCATCACATTGATCAAAATGGCCACCCCACCTCGGTGATTTCTCATCAACTACATCGTTGCAATTTAGTTTAATCAAACATCCAATCAACCCTCTAAGTAAGATAGGTGAACAAAGATGGTCAAGTGGCTCTTACAATGTCCCTGCGACCCGTGTGCTGATGTGGGTCTTCTTATCATCGTATAGCTTGGCCAAACCAAAATCTGAAATCTTGGGGACAAGGTCAGCGTCAAGTAGAATATTACTGGCCTTGACATCTCTATGTACAATCCGGAGCCTCGATTCTTCGTGCAGATAAGCAAGACCTCTGGCCGTACCCAAGCATATCTCATAGCGGGTGGCCCAGTTTAGATTCAAGTTGCTCTTTCCTGTGAGGAAATGAAATTGCTAATGAGCATGTGTGTGCGAGAACAATGCTGTTTATCAGGTGAGGCCCACCTTTCATATGCCATGGCCCAAATATCATGCTGGTCCAATCATCAGGAAGATAACTTGTGTATGACAAATGTGGTTTTTAACTGTCCACTTATTTCATACAAGTGTGGAACACGTTATGAAAGGATGGCCTGGATTTGGGCAATGGTCCATCTATGGTGAGACCCACCAAATAGATGGCCTGGATCTGTTACATACATGCCACATTGGCACGTGTGGGTGGTAGGATTCCTCACCCTACTCTATGATAGGCCATTACAAGAATATGGTCCCATACCAAAGAGTGCCTGATCAAGGCTTTTGTTTTCAAGATACTCGTAAACCAGAAGCCGCTTATCTCCCTCGATGCAGCATCCATACAACTTCACGAGATTCCGGTGCTGCACTGCAGATATGGTAGCAATCTCTGTTACGAACTGATTCTTTCCTTGATGAGATGCTACCGAGAGTTGCTTCACGGCTATTACCTGTCCATCTGAGAGTGTTCCCTATAAAAATACAATGAATCGATATAAAATAAATGAATACTCACATTACCTATGCAACTAAATGCATGGATGGACGGATGATGTAGATCGGGTCATGAATGACTCAATGGAGTGCTAGGATTGCTTGAATTTGGGCTAGAAGGGCCCTGATTGGGTAAAAATGACCTAAGCGCGAACTATAGCTTCTGACAGCCATATCTTTGTGACCAGTTATTGGATTTGTCCATATATGCATTGGAAAGTTATTGACGAGCCCTAGGACATGGAAATTGGAGTATGTTGGCCTCAAGGATTTCTAAACAAATGACAGCTTTCTGAGTCAAAATTATGTTTAGTTCAAAACTTACTATTTTTAGTAAGTTACTTTTTCACTTTTTGTAGGGTTTCAATAGTCTGATTGAGGTCCAAAGTCTTTGGTTAATCACCTAAGAGTTGTTTATGAGTATGGGTAGGATTATATGTCTTTACTGCTTTTTAGTAATCTTTAATATTTCAGGAAAGTTTCCTAGTTTGAGTTGGAGTAAGAGTCTAGGGCTTCTTTTGCTTAAATAAGGTCATCAAGTATGTTAAGGACAGCACTTTTCATTCAATTATGTCAATTTTATTTATTTTAATCATTTTAGAGATTCACTCTGCTTATGAATTAAAGGATTATCAACTAAGGGCCTGTTTGGTTTTCCAATTTCATATGAAACACAGTAAATGAGCCATCATCATCATTTCTGGGTCCAGGTGTTCGTTTAAACAGGAATTATCGCTCGTAAATTTAGAGTCAAATACAGATGTAAAGGAAGTAGGTAAAGTAAATTGTAGTGATTAAATTTTCACACTATAAACTACCATTTTTACTGTGATTTCTGGGTGAAACAAACAATGTATCAAAATCAACAGTGTAGTCAAACTTAAGTGATGTCACCACACAATTACAAGAGTAAATAATCATTAACCATTGAGAGCCATTTACCATTGTAGTTGGAAGAACAAACAGGCCTTAAGAGAAAACAATAATCTTCTTCCTTTATCCATGCACCCACTATGCCTGCTAATCTTTGTATGTTTCTAGGTGTGTCATATGCAGGCATGCGTTGTTGTCCATTATCAAATTATCAAGAGTGTACAATAAAAGGCCTGTTTGGATGTCCCCACAAATTGGAATCTGTTTCCATTTTCTCAACACAAACCAAGTGACACAACAATGTTCTAGAATTACAAACCCATTTTTTTTCTCACTAGTGATTTGAGCCAAATATGTTTTACTGATGGAAGTGGAAACTTCCGAACACACCCTTAGTTATTAAATTGCCATTTCTTTTTATTTCAGATCAAATATGAAAAGGTACCTTATAAACGGGCCCAAATCCTCCCTCTCCCAACTTATTTGCCGGACTGAAGTCCTCTGTTGCAGTCCGGAGTTCAGGATAACTGAAATTGTTTGCTTTGGCAGCCGCACTTAGAAACTCTGCAAATTCAAATACGAAGGAAGGTTTGGATCATATTATCTACTTAAACAACACATGAAAATCTCTATTTTTGAACATGGGCTTCACTAAAAAAAAAAGAAAAGTACAGCTGTGTTTGCATGCACAACCAATTGAATTGTGAGCATTCAGTTGAGTCCCAATGAAACAACCAGACCGTAACGACAATCAGTTGCTCTCCTGTCAAGTCCACCCTCGAAAGTAACGTATTGCAATTTCAATAATATTCCACTAATATGAATATTTTACAAATTTTCCATTTCCAGTCTACTGAACTAATTATTGCAATTTGATTCAATAGTGCATCCAAGCAAAGCCTAAGGGTGTGCTTGGATGTACCCTAAATCACAATCACAATGGATATTTTGGTGAACCGGATGTTCATCAGTTCTGCTGAGTGCTTGAGACAGCAGAGAAAATGGGAAATCCAGTATGGAGAGTAGCAATTGTCCAATGATTCAATATCTAGGATGTTTCAGTTCATGTTTGAAATGTTACAGACATTGATCTGGGTGGAACGGAATCCTGGCCACCCAGACATCCGAATATGGCCTAAGAAAGCCAATTGGCCACAAGAAATTTATTGGAGCAAGCAATATTGTAATTTCTCCTGGTTGAGACCAAAGACTCAAATCCATGCCAATTGAGTTACAATTGTCTGAGTTGGAGTTTCAATGCATATCATTTAGGTTGTGTTTCGATGCTTAGTTGAATTGAATTGTAATAGACCATTTCAATAAAACAGAAAGTGACCAAGTATGGTTAGTCTCAAGATTGCAATTGCAACCATTTAAAGTTGATATGCATGGAATTGCAATTAAAGTGTCGCCCCCAACTTTGGTCATTCCTCTGCAATGATTTGAATGAATTGCAATCCAGTTCAGTTGAGCATCCAAATACACCCTAATTAAGCAATATTGGCATTACCTTCATCTTCATCAATACCCCTTCTCCTTCGTCTCCAGAGAAAAACTGCAAAAATGGATATAAAGCTCAGAGCACCAACACCAACTACAATCCCAATGATCAAACCAGTCTCGTTTTTCTTTCCTGAACCTGGCGGACGGTTTCTAACAGTTGGTGTGAAATCTATTAAAAAAAAAAGGGCCAGATATTCATCTGTTAGTATCAAATAGCTAGAAACTTACAGAATTTAATTCTAATATTCAGTCCTGGATATATTACCTGGCGGACGGTTTCTAACAGTTGGTGTGAAATCTATAAATAAAAAAAGGGCCAGATATTCATCTGTTAGTATCAAACAGCTAGAAACTTACAGAATTTAATTCTAATATTCAGTCCTGGATATATTACCTGGAGTGACACTGATGGCCGAAATGGATGGACCAAAAGTACCTTGAAAAGGTATACAGCATGTCCCTTTCCCAGCCCAAAAGAGATGGATTTCAAGGAAATTCTCGGTTACAATAACCGGAAAAGTCCTCAGAACGGCACTCCTAGAGAGCCCACCTGCTGCTTTTTTAATATCAAAATCTTTCAATTCAAGATTTCCCTGGAGAAGCAGTTAATAGAGTTTCAAAACTAGTGGAGACTGTTCTTACATCAAATTCACACACTACATTATCAGAATGCATGTCCCGCCCAATGATCAAGTATGGGTTTTTTTTTTTTTTTTTCCCTTAGCATTTCACGATTCATGGGAACCAATTTTGAAGTTCAAGATGACCCTTATCATGACTCTCCTATCGATATTCTATGGAACTGTCATTTTCTTTAGACCCTTTAACTATCCCAAGCCTAAATTTTAGTAAGATGTTTTATGGTGATATACTTAAATTGCATTTGGATGCACTATTATATGGAATTGGCAATTATTGGTCCAAGAAGAAAAACTAAATTGTATTTATGATGGAGTAGGCTCCAAATTGCAAGTCTGCTAGATTTAAGTTGGACTCAAAAGAGACCTGACTGCAATTAAAGGTCCATTCTCTTCATTACAGGAACTAGAAATCAAAGTTGTTATTTTTTTCATACCTAGAGCTGGACGTGAACCGAACTGAGTCGAGCTTGGCTTGGCTTGATTCGGCCAGCAGCCTACCTCGGTTCAAGTTTGGCTCGGCTCAGTCCTCGAGTCATAATGGCCAGCTCGGCTCGGTTTGGTCAGCAGCTTGGGCCAGCTTGAGCCGAGTTCAATCCTGGAGCTATTTTGTAAAACAAGCTGAAATGGAAGTCATGAAGGGTGCTCAAGTTCTAAAAAGATAGATTTTATCTTATATATATATATATATATATATATATATATATATATATATATATATATATATATATAATTAAGTTATAAATCCAGCCAACTTGGCTCAATTTTATATTTTTTTCGAGCTAAAAAAAAACAGCTTGGCTTGGCCCAAACCCAGCTTTCGAGTCAAGCCAAGTTGAGCTTAACCGAGCCAAGTCTAGCGAAGTAACCGAGCTAGCTTGGTTTGTGTCGAGCTCCATTCATGCCTACTTGACTAAACTGAATGTTTGGAAATCAATCACTTTTGATCACAGTTGATTTACAATTTAAGATTTGAGCAGAATCTTAAGTAGAATGACTAAGGTCAATGCGAGACCATCATTGGCGCAATCTGTGCTAACGATATGGCCAGTGCAAGTTCATGGTTCTTACTCCAGGCTCACTATCCAAAGACAATGCAAAGGGTCATTAAGCAGTCTTTCTTGTTGTGTTTTTATAATAAAAAAAATTTCAAAATAAAAGTTATTTTTAGTAAGTAAATAAATATATTAATTATTTAAACTTTCCATAAAATGTGTGTATAGCCAGTTGGTAAGAGAAGGGATTTTTGCTTATGCAACCAAGGTTCAAATCTCCTCGAGGATGGAGAAAAGCACCGTTCGCGCGTGTGCGGCGTAGGCTGTATGTAAACTATAATACCATGTAAACTCAAGAATCTGGAGAATGTTTTTCTGTATTTCTTCAACCCAAAGGAGGGTTTAAATAACCACTCTACAAGACTATACAAGGAAGCTTATTTAGAGCTTCTCTATACATAGTATATTACAACTAATAACCCATACACAATCCCAAATACACAATATTCTCACACTGTAGGGCTGTTTGGGCGCTTTTTTAGGCGCACTTAGCACTTCACATGTGCGCATCGTCGCAAGGAGCAAAAGAGCCGAGCCTTAGTCTTTTTGGCATAAGGTTCAAACTTTTTGGGCCATGGTGCAACTGGAATTAGACTAGGGTCTACCCTGAAGTTTTATTGCCATTGTGTTGATTGAGAGTAACTATGACATGGTTGTACATGTGGTATCTATGTCATGTGTCGCTCATGTGGAAACAGTATTATACTGTTGGATGACTTTTTCTATTTAAAAGGAACATAAATAACTTTCATAGGAAAAAGGGTCACGTCCTTTCATGGAAAACTGTTGTTTACTGCGAATGAGTGTGGATGTCTTGAAGAGGCACATTGGTATCTCTTCAGGAAGAACTTTATGACCATTCAATTACTATAAATCCTGGATACGATAATCCAGAAATATTATTACATTCTCTCCATTTTCAAATATATCATCCATTATGAAGTTCTTTCGAATCTGATCTCTTGCTATGTTTATTCAAAACTTTTTTAAGACATATCGGTGTCAAAACTAGAGATTTGTTCAACACTTAAAATGTGCAAATTTTTGTGTTGAAATTCAGATTAAGAGTTCATTATATCTTGAAGATAATTTGCAGATTTCCTTCATTTGCACTTGCTGGAACTATCAGAAAAAGGTCAGCAAATCTGTCTAGAGAAATTGACTGTTCAAGTGAAGCCTTGAACCCGATAGATCCGTTTGTCTCATTATCCTTTTCCTCTATCCTCTTTGTGTTCTAGATTGTTAATTTTCCAACATTTGTGAACATAAAGCTCACTCTACGCTCATCTCCAAAGGCAGCGCAAGGCCATGCATGCCGCACTGTGCAAACTGTCTATAGGTGAACACGACACCATTCTCTTCAATAGAAGTCCACTTTGCACTAACAAACGTAAAGCGTGCAGACAAAAAGCACTCCAAGTCGTCCAATGGCAGCGCAAAATGTGTATATAACTGCCTAACAAACTTTTATGCCCGAAATAACTGTGTGACCACCTTGTAGGCAGGAAATAATCCCCTCACATCACTATAAAGAACCCCTTTTGGCCTCCATTCCAACAACTCACGCCATTTTGGTTCCTCAAATAGCTTAGGACCTCTCCAGATCCTTTGCAAAGGCATTCTCTTCCTTCTCCTCATGTTGAGGCTTGGGACAAGGTGAGAACAAGACTCCAACAACTCAGCCCTTTGAAATGTGGTTTTGAACTAGCCTATGGATCGCCAGCAATGGCTCCACGCCAACTATCTGAATACTAGCAGGCTAGCTTTGTGCTAACTATCTAAGAGACCTGAGCAGGGGTCCAGCTGATTGTATAGGGCTTTGAAGGTGGCTCCATGCTGAATATCCAGAGCTTCAAACAATGGCCCCGTGCTAACTGTTTGAGTTGGTGAACTGAATTGCTCGATGGTCTCACTAGCTGTCAAGACAATCCGCGCTGATCCCTGGTTTTTCTAGCAGAATGGTCCAGTGTTGTTTCCGTTTGAGGTCTTTTGAACGCCTCAGGGTAAGGCAGACATGCTGGTGGAACTTCTAAATTTCTTGGAAATATAGGTCATGAATGTTATGGCTATTGCATAACCCTACATTGTACCATGTAGCATACTAGTTCTCTCTAGTTTTACCTTTTAATATCCAGGTAATGTAATTAAGGACCTGTGCTAGACCATAACCTGGAATGTACTTTATTCAAAGATCAATGAAAGCCTCCCGATAGGGCATATTTGGGTGCATATCTTTGCAATGGAATCAATAATCAAAATAATATCAAACAATAGTCATTTTCAATGAACACTTGGCTTTCATTTTATGTTTTTAAATTGGTGGGGGCTTTGAGAATCATTTACGAAAGTCAATATTTTTTTTCCGTACTTTCTAAGATATTAAATGATGGGGACATCCTGCCTACACACGCACGCACACCACCACCCCTACACACTTACGTACGCAGAAGGAGGACCCCACCATCGATTTGGCTCGATGACGACATCCAGGGAAGGCCTCCTAGGTAGAAGATAAGTTTTGGTTCAAAAAAAGTGGGCCCGATAGTCAAGAAAAGCCCATCATGGGATCTCATGATCATGGCCCACTCGGTGGATTGATTTCATATTTTAGGTTTTACTTATTGTTATTATTTAGAACATCGTAAACGCTTTAAATTTCTTTGTTTGATTTTTATTTTAGTTTACTTCATCACAAAGTAATAGGTTGTGCACATGGTGCAAGTTTTTGGGGTATAGGTTTTTTTCCTACAAATAGGCACCCCTTGTAGTTCTTTTCATTCATTCATGCTTAATAAAAATTCCTGCTTTATTTTTCTACTCTTTTAGTGAGTTGTAGAAGAATTCAAAAGTGGGTGCGAAGCCCTGCCTTTTCGAAGGGCTAACTACGTGGTGTGAAGCCACATCTATCCTCATCCGTCCCCACCCTCTCCCATCCATATATCTCATATTCTATCATCATTATTGCTTTGAATTTTTCAGCTTTTGTAGCTATTCATTCCCCCACAGCCAATTTTTAGAATCTGGACCTGTAAGAGGGCTGAAACTTCGGTGGAACACTAAGCCTCGACCTTACGTCGGATCGTCATCATACTTGGAGGGATTGGAGGTCTCCTCTAACTGACTAAGGCCTAGGTGTCACTTTGGGGAGGCAGGCTTCCCTCACACGTGCGGCCAGCCCACCCGCGCACGTGCGTCAGCCCCGGTCACCATCTGCGCGCAGGAGCTTTCTCCAGGTCATGTTTTCCTCTTTCCATTCCTATTTCCTAAACCCTAGCCTTAGTTTGCATTAGCCCTAATTTATTTACCCATTTTTTCACCCTAGGGTTCCTTGATTTGAAATTGGAAAATCCATTAGATTAGAGACTGATTTTTATGCATGTGTGGTTGATTTTTATTTATCTTTGACATCGTTTGGTTTATAATTTTTATTGGTTTAGTCCTAGCCTATGTCGGCCTGGACCCGCATAGATTCCCCTTTTAATTGAATAATTTGGACTGTCATGTGGAATGTGGAATTTGTATAACTGTTTCTGAATTGGTATGATCTAAGCCTGAATTCTTACATCTTATACTTAAATTTCATGTCCTGCATCAAATTTGGCATTAGAGCTTAGGGTTCTTATAGAAGAATACATTACATGTTTAGGGTTAGTTTGTTTGAGTCCATCATGCATTCAGTTCATCATATGTAGCTTTTAGGAGTACATAGTCCTTGATATTAGTTGCTAAAATTTCTGTTAGCAGGAAGTTAGCAATTTACATTGCTATAACTTTCTCTTATTTCTTTATTTTAACAACTATATTGTTGGATTTTAGTAGCACTGTGTACTTTCCCTCACATAGAGTCTCATAGGATCATTTAGTCCCATATAGTCATTGTAGAAAGTCCTTAGGTGGAGTTGCAAGTTGTACGCCCACACGTACGGGTCATGGATTTGGCTAGCACCCTACACTAAATATGGAACAACTTCTAGAGTCACTAAACAAGCTGTCCTAGCAGATCGAGTCTTGGGGTAAGCGCTTGGAACAAGACATAGATCAACGCCTTGACTAAATAAATGCCTCCCTCAGGACAAACCCCACCATTAGGAAAGATGGTCAATTTTAGGCGTGGCCAGGAGGATAGACCAATGAATGAAGGTGGCCAAGGAATCAGTCATGGGCGTGCACCCGTACCCCCACCCCATGACATCAAGACCATTATTTTGAGAGTTACAACATGTGCGGCCTCATGGCTAAAGAGAGTGCACCAGATGCTAGTGTAAAGTTGCCTACTAAGGCCATTCCGGTAATGGATGAGTTTCATAATGTCTTTCCTGATGATCTACCGGATGAGTCTCCCCCTAAGAGGGATATAGAGCACACCAGAACCTGGGACACTATAATACCTACAGCCGAGTTTGCGTTTAATAGTTCTGTCGATAGGTCTACAGGTCTCAGTCCTTATGAAGTCGTTACTGGTTATAAACCTAAGAAACCTATTGATATCGTCCATGTCTCTATCCCGCAAGCCGTTAGAGCCTGCAGAGTCTTTTGCGCATCACATTCATTCATGACATCAAGAAATCAGGTAGAAGATCACTATTAGTAATGAATATTATAAATTTTCTGCAGACCAGCGTGAACGTTTCAAAGAATTCAATGTTGGGGATCTGTGATGGTCCGCATCAGACCCGAGCGGTATCCTCCGAAGGTTGTTTGTAAGTTACATGCGCGTAGCGTTGGACCCTTCAAAATTATAAAATAAAACGGTCTCAATGCATATGAGGTAGATCTTCCACCTTCCATGGAGATTAGTTCTCCATTCAATGTGGAGGATATAGTTACTTTTCAGGGGACCACTTATACTTTGTCCGGCCCTTCGTCAACCCATCTTGATTCCTCAGATTTATCCTTTGATCCATGGCCCCCTCCCAACTCATCTTCCCAACCTCTGCCCTCCATACCTACCCTTCTTGACCCATTTTCCCAGCCTCTACATCCCATACCTACCCATTCGGACCCATTTTTCCAGCCTTTACATCCCATACCTACCCGTCCCGACCCATTTTCCCAGCCTCCACCTCCCATACCTACTTTTCCTGATCTTTTTTTCCAGTATTTACCTCTCATACCTAACCTTCACACACCCAGAGAGAAAATAGAGGATATCCTGGACCATCAGATAGTTTTAACGTCAGGCGGCGGGTTTCAGAAATACCTGATTATATGGAAGTCACGCCCAGCTTCAAATAGCACGTGGTTCACTAAGGAGGAGCTTCGGAGACTTGATCCTGACATCCTAAAGCGGTTCAGGAGTTTTATTTCGCCAGTGGTGAAATCTTCGTAGACGGGAAGAATTGATGGGGACATCCCACTTACACGCGCACACACACCACCACCCCTACGCGCTTACGAACGCAGGAGGACCTCACCATCGATCTGGCTCAATGACGACATCCAGAGAGGGCCTCCTAGCTAGAAGATAAGTTTTGATTCAAAAAAGTGGGCCCGATAGTCAAGAAAAGCCCATCATGGGATCTCATGATCGTTGCCCACTCGTTGGATTGATTTTATATTTTAGGTTTTGCTTATTATTATTATTTAGAACATCGTGAACACTTTAGATTTCTTTGTTTGATTTTTATTTTAGTTTACTTCATCGCCAAGTAATAGGTTGGGCACATGGTGTGAGTTTTTGGGGTATAGGTTTTTTCCTATAAATAGGCACCCCTTGTAGTTCTTTTTATTCATTCAAGCTTAATAAAAATTCTTGCTTTATTTTTCTGCTCTTAGTGAGTTGTGAAAGAATTCACAAGTGGGTGAGAAGCCCTCTCTTTTCGAAGGACTAACTACGTGGTGTGAAGCCATATCTATCCTCATCTGTCCCTACCCTCTCCCATCCATATATCTCATATTTTATCATCATTATTGCTTTGAATTTTTTAACTTTTGCAGCTGTTCATTCCCCTACAGCCAATTTCCAGAATCTAAACTTGTAGGAGGGCTGAAACTTCGGCGGATCACTACGCCTCGACCTTATGTCGGATCGTCGTCAAACTTGGAGAGATTGGAGGTCTCCCATAACCGACCAAGGCTTAGGTGTCACTTTGGGGAGGCGGGCTTCCCTCACACGTGCAACCAGCCCACCCGCGCACGTGCGTCAGCCCGAGTCACCATCTGCGCGCAGGAGCTTACCATGGGTCAGGTTTTCCTCTGGTTTTTCTCTTTTCATTCATATTTCTTAAACCTTAGCCTTAGTTTGCATTAGCCCGAATTTATTTACCCCTTTTCTCACCCTGGGTTCCTTGATTTGAAATTGGGGAATCCCTTGGATTAGGGATTGATTTTTACGCATGTGTAGTTGATTTCTATTTCTCTTTGACATCGTTTGGTTTATAATTTTTATTGGTTCAGTCCTAGCTTGTGTCGGCCTAGACCCGCATAGATTCCCCTTTTAATTGAATGATTTGAACCGTCATGTGGGATGTGGAATTTGTGTAACTGTTTCTGAATTGGTATGATCTAAGCCTGAATTCTTGCATCTCATACTTAAATTTCATGTCCTGCATCATTAAATGATAGGCATTCACTTCAAAGTTAAATCATGGAGCTTTTTCCTATGGTTTCTTACTTCTCAACTAGTCGAAACACCAAATTGATCGATGACTTATCTGGTATGTTGTTATGGATGGTTGTGATCATGTGGAGTATATAGGGTTATGTGGTAATACTAGTAAAATGGTCCATGCTCGAGCAGGGTGCTAAAACATAATGTCATTTTCAAATTTTCATAGGTAGTGGTTGATCAATAATTACTGAAAATTTTGCAAAGAATGTCCAACTAATAGGGAAAGAAAGAAATAACTTATGGCATTTTTGGGTGCACTGTTGAATTAAATTGCATTTTTTTGTTAGGTTAATAAAATTGAAATAATCAAAAATTGAACTTTCCTAGGCATTCACGTTGAGGGTCTAGAGAGAAATGTAACTACAATTTGGGCTACTTCTTAACCCTTGGAAAAATCATTAGTTTTTTTTTTTTTTTTTCCTTCATTAATTCTTGATTAGTCTGAGCATTCACAATTCAATGTACATCCAAATGCAAAATTAGGAAACGGATCCTACTATACAGTACACACCTGGATATAAATATCGAATACACGTCTTGCAACACCCCGCCAAGTACTTTCGATGGCTATCTCAGCAAATTGCAGAGCTATAGTGTACGGGCCGTTCTCAAGCCCGAGACCATAGTATCTTAACGATCCTGGCGATATCCTTGCTGTTAGGAAGAGCTCTGGGTCCAAAGTATTCAGAAACTGAGAAGAAGAGCCTCTGATATATGAGGCATTACTGTTCCCATCAAACCACCCGGCGTTGCTGATGGCCCACCTGGTCTCGTCGTTCACATAATATGTTGCTGTGCCAAGAGCCTCATTATCATTTTCATATACCGTTCCGTCGGAAGATGTCATCCCTCTGCCGCTGCACTTGATTGCAAATGAAGAATCTGTAAACCAATAAAATAGTGACATCAATCAAAGCCTACGGTTACATGAGTCTGGTTATGTGGGCGTCGGAATCAGAAACTGGTACAAATGTCTGATTCAGCCAACCTAACTTCAAGAATTTAATACAAGATTTTTCAGCAGGCTATAACCATATTTAGAAATTTAATTTAATTTTTGTTATAGAGGTTTGTTGATCCCACATGCATGTATAGGGTGGCCCATCTACATGCACATGTGCCCATGTGGCACACTGTGAGATTCAAGTCATCCATAAGGAAAGTTACACCATGCAAATGCACAGACCTAAAATCCAGGCTGGTCCACTCATCAAGTGAGCCACGATACCAGAAGCAAATCATGGAAGACAAGCATTTCTACCCATCCATTTGTTTCTTTCTCTGCAGCTCACCCGATTTGAGTATCAGCCTGGTTTACTAAAAGGGACATCTAAATGGTGGGACATAACCGATGGATGGCATGGATCTTGCACCCATGGGCCGCATTGGCACATGCGGTGGAGTGTATGTGGGCTGCCATATGCTAGTAAAGTGGAAATAGCCATTTTACAGTGTCCTCCCATAGCATTCATATTCTAGGGTCTGATCAAAATTTCAATTCAGTTACTTTCAGGTTGGACCTGAAAGAAATGTAATTGTAATCGACTGCCCCTTCCTCATTATGGATAATAGCAGAAAAAATTGCAAACTGTTCGCAATTCAATTCATGCATGCATCCAAACACAGCCAAATGCAAATGGAAGGGGGGAGATGGCTTACAGATTGGAGAATCCCGATTGCACGGAAAGTTCCGCTGAAGACAATTCAATCTTGAAGGTGAAACACTGAATACCAGGGAATCAAGCACTTAATGCAACTAAAAGATTATGACAATTTCTTATGTATGACAAAGATGCACAACCAATTCAGGGAATGTGGCGTCCTTAATCAATTAGGACAGTTACTTGAACGTGTTTTTGTTTTGTCAAAAGAATAGAGCAGCATCGCCTATGAATAATACCTGTTATTAGAACTATCAATGATGAAGTTGTTGGCGACCAAGTTCCTGAGACAGAAGACAATTCAAATGGAGCTTACTGTCCGTGTTGTTACATCGTTGCGAGTGCATTGAAGAGAACTGTTGAAGTGATAGATTAAAGACGTAAACAAAGCAAAAACAATGAAGGCTTTGAGGAAAATGATTCTCCTTTGCTTTTCTGTGGATTTGAGACAACCCTGAAGAGTTGAATATATAGAGTTCTACAACAACTATACAAGGTAAAATGATAAATATAAAATCTTCTATTTATACATCGTCTATCTATAGAATCGGCTATATAAGGCAAGGCATGTGTCCTGTCTAACATCCCCCCTCAAATTAATGCGGGTCATCGACAAGTAATAGTTTGCTAACTAGAAATGAGTGTCGTAAAGAAGTGAGGGACTTCGTGAGAATGTCGGCAATCTGAACATGGGAAGCGACATGTAGTAGCGAAATAAGCCGAGACTGAAACTTCTCGCGGATGAAGTGACAATCAACTTCAATATGCTTTGTATGTTCATAGAAAACCGGATTAGAGGCAATCTGAATGACACTCAGATTATCTATATGGATTGGAGTAGGATTTTGTGGATCTTGTAGATGAACGCCCAAGTCAGAAAGTAGTCCACGTAATCAGATATTCTCACTACAAGCTGCTGACATTGCTCTATACTCGGCTTCCGTGCTTGATTTGGAAACAGTGGTCTGCTTCTTACACTTCCAAGAAATGAGAGAAATGTCAAGAAAAACACAGTAGCTAGTGGTAGATCTGCGGGTGAAAGTACAACCGGCCCAGTCAGCATCTTAATAAGCATGAAGATCCAGAGAGGCTGTG
The DNA here is from genome assembly GCA_037074715.1 of Magnolia kwangsiensis. Lineage (NCBI taxonomy): Eukaryota > Viridiplantae > Streptophyta > Magnoliopsida > Magnoliales > Magnoliaceae > Magnolia > Magnolia kwangsiensis. Next base: position 96,947,679 of record CM073584.1, read on the forward strand.
GAGGAGAAGAACAAAGATCAATCTAGAGTTCCACGTAAGTACCGTAAGATGCGCAATACTGCAGTATCATATGAAGAGTTTGAGGAGCAGAAATAAATTGGATCACGTAAGCAATATCAAGACGAGTCATTGTTAAGTAAACCAGACTCCCAACCAAACGGCGGTATAATATGAGATCTACAAGGAGTTCACCATCGTCACGACCATATTGAACGTTAAGTTTCAAGGGAGTCTGAACTGTCTTCCAATCCGTTAAGGAGGCCAAGGCGAGAAGATCCTTGGTATATTTATGCTGGCTGACCAGGATTCCACATATAGAATGCGAAAATTCAAGTCCAAGAAAGTATGTCAGATGACCCAGGTCCTTCATTTTGAAGGATGACTTCAAAACTTCCTTTAATGTCGAGATGTCAGTATCATCGCTACCAGTCAGAAGTAAGTCATCAACATAAACGAGAACAATGATAATTCCATGCTCAGAGGTGCGTAAGAATAAGAATGGATCATGACCACTTTGAGTAAAGCCAGCTCCTATAACAACATCATGAAAACGTTGGAACTATGCCGATGGGCCTGTTTGAGACCGTATGGAGCTTTCTTCATATGACAAACTTTATCGGCAGAGATTAAAGATCCAGGAGGAGGTTTCAAATATACTGTTTCTTGGAGGTCTCTATGAAGAAAAGAATTGTTCACGTCCATCTGAGTGAGTGGTCAAGAGCGAACTAATGATACTGCCAGAAGAGTGCGAATAGTTTTCATCTTAGCCACAGGAGCGAATGTCTCATCATAATCAATTCTGTGTTCCTGTTTGTATCCTTGAGCAACAAGCCAAACTTTGTATCGATCCAATGATCCGTTAGACTTGAGCTTCACAAAATAAATCCATTTACTAGCAATCAATTGGCGGCAGGAGGTCAAGTAACAATGTCCCACGTATGGTTATCATCCAATGCTGCAAGTTCTTCTGTCATAGCCTTCTTCTAACAATCATGACTGGCTGCTTGATGGTATGAAGTAGGAATAGATACAGTATCCAAGGTAGTATTCATGACATATATAGAGTATATCAAGCAATCAGGCTGTCGATGTTCACGAGTGGAACGACGTACCAAGAAAAGATCTGAATCGGTTACAGGTACAATAGGGAGAGTAGTAGGTGATGGATCTGTATGTGGTCGTCGGGAATAAATCTGCAATGGACAAGGAGGCGCACTCGACGCAACCGGAATGTCAGGAAACATAATAAGACCAGGAGAGAGTCATGTGGGCGAAGGAGGAACAGATGAATGGAAAGTGATATGTTCAATAAAAACAACATGTCATGATACCCGTACACGAAGAGAGACCAGGTCATAGCAACGAAAACCCTTCTAAGTTTCTCCAAATCCCAAGTACATACATTTTACTGATTTTGGGAAAAATTTGTTACGTTCACGTGATGTCAGATGATCATAACATACACAACCAAAAACATGAAATATGGAATATGTAGGAAGAGAACCAGTGAGAACAAAGTAGGGAGATTTACTATTCATGAATGTGGTTGACAACCGATTAATCAAGTAGACTGAATGCATCATAACTTCCGTCCATAAGGAATGATGAACACTCATAACTGTCATTAAGGTATTGGCGGTTTCAACAATATGGCGATTTTTTCGTTCAACCACCCCATTCTATTGTACAGTATCCGAAAAGGTGGTCTGATGAGTAATCTCATGACCCTAAAGATATGTACGAAAATTTATGGAGAGATACTCTCCCCCTGAGTTAGAGCGAAGAGTTTGAATTTTTACTCGAAATTAAGTATGCACCATAGAATGAAATATTTTGAATTTTTCAAACACCTATGACTTATTGGGGAAGGACCCCAAACATCCATATGCACCAGTTCAAACATGGATGATGATTTTGTAGTACTTAGTGGAAAGGGAATATACTTACTTTTTGAAAGGCAACAAGAAGAACAAGAATAATTCAAATCACTTTTATTAAGATAAATATTCCCTAGCACACCAAAAGAAAAGAGCTGAATCAAATGATCAGAATGTGGATGACCCAGGCGAAAGTGCCAGAGTTTCCACATTTTATTTGCCAAACAAATATCCGAGGAAGAGGGAGAGAAGAAACGACGAGCTAGAGTAACGGATGGGTGAAAGTCCAGCACGTGCAAACATATATGCCGCCTACCCTTCTCAAGTACCTTCCCCATTGCCAGATCCTTTACAAAACAACAATTTAAAAGAAAGATGACCAAGCAGTTATTGGATGTAAGTTGACCAACAGAAATTAAATTTGAGGAGTTTAAGGACATGAAACACATCACGAAGGGTAAACTGGTGATGGTCAGAAAGAGAGAAAGTTAAGGAACCAACGGACTGTATAGGTAGTTTAGTGCCATCTGCAGTAGAAATAGTCTGATTGCCAGTGTAGGGACGAGTATTGCGGAGATGTGATACGTCACCAGTCATATGATTTGAAGCATCGGAATCGAAGAACCATGGAGAAGATGAAGTGATACCTGATATACTAGCCGCAGAAAGGGCCAGCACGATCTGTTAGAGCATCACAGGAGTCAAAGGTGAGGAAAGACCTTCAACAGAACCAATGGATGCAGTATCACTTATAGAAGGCTCGAAAGAAGTAGCAGAAAGAGCACGACCATAGTCACGACCTTGACCACCACATCCACGACTGAATGAGGATGCGTAGGCACGTGAATGACAGTCTTGAATACCATGACTAGTCTTTCGACAATATGCGCACCAATCTTTGCACTGAGCGATGACATGTCCTACTTTGTTACAGCCGCAACAAGTTAAAGTAGTGGAACCACGGTTTGGTGCAAAGGTAGATACAGTAAATGTCAGGTCAGATGGTCCCTGAGATGTCCCCTGAGAGAGGACCTACAGTCGTTGTTCCTCGGCTAATAAATCATTAATAACCGAATTCATTGAAGGAGTTAGGCTACGGTTCAGAAGAGCAGCCCTGCAATGCTCAAATTCAGGATGCAGTTTCATAAGAAACTGTCTAACTTGCGCACTCTCACGCAATGTGTAGAATATTTTAAAGTCATTTGGGAATTCTAAATCCATCATAGCGATCTCTGTCCAAATTGTAACCATTGTAGAGTAGAAAGTTTGAATACTTTTGTTACCCTGAATAAGGTGAACCGGATTTTGTTCCGGGCGGTATAACCGAGCCGCATTACTCTGTTGATATATTGTCTGGAGATGATCCCACATAGCCTTAGCAGTGTGATGTGGCATGAGTCCAACAACTATTGATCGATCGACCGAATCAAGAATCCAGGTAATAATCCATCCATTTTTCATTTCCCAATCAGCCATTTTATCGGTATCGGTGGAAGCGGGGATAGTAATAGATACATCAATTAATCCCCACAAACCTCGACCCTTGAGAAAACTTTGAAAGTGGATGGCCCATAGATTGTAGTTGGTGCCATCGAAACTACATCGTGGGGCCTCTGTACGGGACTCTTTATTTATAGATAGGACGAGATTGTCAAACCATTTACTCCAAAAGCTTAAGCTGTCAGAGTGTGGTGTATCAATGTATATCAAAGGACTTTATCACTTCAACACCCCCCCGCATGTGCGAGGTGGGCAATCTGCACGGGAACATATAGACGAAGGTAGAGGGATACTCACACCATAAATAGGCTAGGCTTAATTTCCCGGTCCCTGGGCCGGACCTGATTTTCCTGACCCCCTGTGGGAGAATAATTTATTAGCGAGACATATTTACTTCTCTCGAGATTCGAACATAAGACCTTTCGCTCTGATACCATGTCAAACAACCATTTACTCCAAAAGCTTAAACTGTCAGGGTGTGGTGTATCAATGTATATCAAGGGACTTTATCACTTCAACAAAGATAAAAACGATGCTAAAGAAGAAAGTAGCTTACAGCCACAGATCAGAACAACAACCAGCAAAAGAGCAACAGACCAATAGATCAGGACGTACAACAGTAAGTGTAGCAGGACATGCTGCAGTAGGGAGCAGAAGTAGCAGAAGATGATGCAGCAGGAGATGATGCAGATGCAGCAGGAGAAGAAGAGGGAGTAGGGATCCGATGTAGCAGGAGATGATGCAGCAAGGATAAGCGTGCGCAGGGACGTGTGCAGGTGTGTATGCAGGGACGTGTAGCAAGTGCGTGTACAGGGTCGTGCGCAGGGGACATGTAGCAGGGGCGTGCGGACAAGGCTTGAGACGATCGGACGAGCTTCGTGAGGGCCAGATCTGACAGGGGAGTGCCGGATCTGATAGACAATGATGCCGTTGCCGAAGAAGATGCCGGATTAGGATCGGTATTGCTCTGATACCATGTAAATAAAACAAAAATAATGAAGGCTTTGAGGAAAATGATTCTCCTTTGCTTTTCTGTGTATTTGAGACAACCCTGAATGGTTGAATATATAGAATTCTACAACGACTATACAAGGTAAAATGATAAATACAAATTCTTCTATTTATACATCGTCTATCTATAGAATCGGCTATACAAGGCTAGGCATGTGGCCTGTCTAACAAAAGATGCATCTTTGAGATGTGTGAGAGATCTATGCCACTCATTAGGTGGGGAACACTGCAGGCATGCCCCGGCCTAGGAATCTAACATGGACCACACATGAAAGTTGGACACACAGCATTTATTATCTTTCTCCAACTGACTTTTTTGCTCATATACGTGTGGCCTGTAGGATGCATAGACCAGCCTGATTATTTCCAAGGGCATGTTCAAGGTGGGACCCACCTGATGGAGGGCCCTGATGCATTTGATCTTTCACGCGCATGCTGGAAATCACTTATTACTAATCTAGATTGAACATGGGTACCCAGCCGGCATAATACCGTAACTTCCATGTGCTCGATTATGGAGTGCATAGATTAAACTAGTCATGGTTGTTGGATGTTTGAAATGGGTCATAACTGGTCTGACTATAAATGAAAAGCCATATTTATATATCATGCGAAGGAAATAAAGAAGGACGTTGTCCTATCTTGCATTTGGATGATCAATTGAATCAAATTGCAATAATTACTAGTTCAATGAAGTGGAAATGACTAAATTGCAGGTACCTTCCTCAATACAAATAATGAGGAAGTGGGCTTCAAATTGCAACTGAGTTACTTTCAAGTTGGACTTGAGAGGAAATTACCTGAGAATTGTGCACTACTTGTTCTTAATACTAAGGTTACTATGATTTGGTTATATCTACTCTATTAAACTAAGTATCGCATTTCAATTCAATGGTACATCAACGCGGCCTTAATGACATAATGAACTATTTCGTAGCTAGAGAAATAAAGATGAGAATAGCAAGCTTTGTGCTTCTTTTGGACATACAGTTGTAAGCCTTGTGTGATCCAAGAGGGAAAGCTTCCTGATAATTGATTGTATGACAAATCTCTGCCAACACAACATATAAACAAATGAATTCATCAAACAAGATCAACACCAACCAAAAACACCAGATATTAGAGCCTTTTCCTAGATACCAAATGGTATTCATGTTAAAGAATAACCAAAAATAAAAATAAAAATTCAATGGACTTTTGCAGAAGAGAACAGTGAAACAGAAATAAAAAATGCAACTGCAGATAATTTTTGAGTCCGTGTTTGTTTTAACTATCAAATTGAATTGGAATAATTAGTCCAGTAGAAGGAAAAACACCAGATATTAGAGCCTTTTCCTAGATACCAAATGGTATTCATGTTAAAGAATAACCAAAAATAAAAATAAAAATTCAATGGACTTTTGCAGAAGAGAACAGTGAAACAGAAATAAAAAATGCAACTGCAGATAATTTTTGAGTCCGTGTTTGTTTTAACTATCAAATTGAATTGGAATAATTAGTCCAGTAGAAGGAAGTGACCACAATGCAACTGCATTAGTAAGCATATTGGGAAGTCACTGTCAAATTGCAAATTCAGTCCTTTCCATCCAACTTGAAAGAAAACTGCAATTTGGAGTCCCTCAATGTGACTACTACAGACAGTAGTTGTTTGATCATTTTCACTTCATGGAGCTAATTATTTAAATTCAATTCAACAATGCATCTAAATGCGGCCAAGTGAGGGAAATGCAATTTAAACTATGACATCAACACAAAAAGGTCAAATAGCGTACATGTTGGCAAGTAATGAGCTTTTACTGGAAGGAAGGCTACCAGACAAGCCATTGTTTCCAAGAAACCTGCAGATTGAGATGTATCAGAAGAAACACAAAACGCATGTACCAAATAACACTTCAAGAGGCTGGATCCAGTACAACGGTTTCTATGTTAAGCTTAACAAATCAATGTTTGGGGCCACCATGATGTTTTAATGGCATCCAATCAGTCCATAAATTTTCTCTTATTTTTTTTACCTTGGTGACCAAAAATCAGACCAATCCAAGACTCAGGTGGGCATGAGCCACAACATGGAACAGTTGGGATGGTGACAACCACCATTAAAAACCTTTCAGATGGGTCCATTGTGTTCTTTATATTCCACCTAATCCACTAAAAAATGCATCCGATTGGGACGGACCCGGAAAACTCAAGCAAGCCATGATTCATGATTTTATAGGTTATAGGCATGATTTTACATGTTGCGATTGGAGTGGTCTCTTAGAAAACCAATGTGAGCCCTAATCCATTGAACATGTGGATGTGACAGGGATGATCTTACCCATAGATAATGATGTCCAAGGGTCCTTAGAGGACATAATGCTATGCTTTAATTAATATATGCTGTCACTTTAAACATACGTCAATATGGGTTAAGGAGTAATTCCTCCGGTTGTCCTTGGGAAATTGAATTAAACACAACAATTGTTAACTAGGAAGAGTTGTGGTCCATAAATCTCAACACCTTGTTGTACCATGACCATCACAGGTTTTAGGATAAACCTATGGTCATCACCTAATGAGATGTATGGTTATCATGTATGAGGACACTAACATGGGTTAGGATGGGCAGTCTCCACTCTTCACCATTTAGGGCTGATTTGGTGTCCGTATGCCTTCACATTACCCCACATGAGAATAGAGTCTGCCATGGATACATGATCTTGTTGGACATTTGGGCACTTGCATTGATGGATCAACATCAAATCACTAGTCTAGGAACCCATTAACCTAGAGTATGATCAAACATGATGTTGTATAGAAAGAAAATTAATTCTTAAACTTGAAGACATGTAAGGGTCACAATCCTAATTTCCTAATTGAAGGCTTTAGCTCTCCTTACAAGGTTAGCACATAGCCATTAACAGTGGGTGTGACTAGGTACACCCATCAGGGTCTGTTAATTCTTTCGCAGGCCAATAAGAGATCCATTAGTTTTATCCACGGATAAGTTATTGGAAATATCTACTGGATTGGGAACTCATCAAGTGGTTTTTCCCACTGGGCCCATCACTTGAACAGTTTTAAACGACTTTACAAAGCTTTTTAACCATTGATGTTTTACTTTAATTGCTAAAATGTTTTTATCACACTTGATGATTTGATGGCCCAAATACGATGGTCCACTATTTGATTAGCATGAGATATAGATCTCTACTGAATGGCCATAATAGTAGAAGCATAAGATCATGAGTACATGCACGAATAAGGTAGTTATAGGCTCCCATTCATGTGTAGGGGTTGTGGGATTCTGTAGGGTGGTGGAGTACCATACTTGGTACACCCATGAAATCTTAATTCCTACTTAGGTAATAGATCCTCTGCCCCAGATAGAGAGAGAGAGAGAGAGAGAGAGCCCTGAACATCCCCCCCGGCATGAGAGAGAGGGAGCATTCTCTGCTCTCCTTCTCCTTCTTCTCTCTCCCACACGTGCGCGTGGAGTCCACTAGGCATGGACACACGGTGCATCATCCCAGCTCTACCTTGAGTTGACATGGGCTCTCACTCTCCATCCATCCAGGATAAATCAGGGAGAGACCTCCTACATTGGAGGATCAACATTAATGAATAGGAAATTTCTAAATCTTTCATCTCTTAATGCAAACATCCATAACCTCTGTTGCAGAGTCAAACTATCTCTTGGTATGACCTTGCAATGTCTAAATATTAATCATTCTATCTTCCTAAGTAGAAAGAAATTTATATGGCTTGTGTATGATTCACTTTTGAAAGTTATTAAATGTTCAACTCTCTAAAAAAAGTATGTGTTTGATAGAGCTAGATTTTATGCCTTAACGAAATCAAGGACAGCATCCTCTATCTCATTTCTTCTGCCAAAACCATCTCCTCCATGTATGGTATTATATCCTCTAATTTCTTGTTCCCAAATGACTATTTAAGTCTCCCACAAATATACTATCTCCGTTTGGAATTTCTTGCATTAATCCATTCAAATCCTTCTAGAATTTTCTTGATTCTATCTTCTAACCCCCCTTGTTGCACCTATTTACTGGTAACATGGATTATCTCCTCTCATAACATAAATTTTATTAATAAAATCCTATCACTTATTCTCTTAATGTTGAGAGTCAAATATTATATATCAGACTCAGTTATTGTTTGAATTTATGAACATAATACTGTTTAAGGGAATATTTTAATCATGTTTTTGTTACAGGGTGTAATTAGGAGCGTTGACTGAAAAAGAGTATTAAAAGTGTTGATTTGACGCTCTGAAGTCACCAAAGCAAAGAACGGACTCTAAAGGACTGAGATCAACAGGATTTATATGCCAGAGATCTGAGAAAATCAAACCGTTCATATTAAAGAGGCCCGAAATTGGTCCAGATTGCAAGATCACAGGGTTCTCACCATCCGTTCTGCTTGAAACTTCATATATGGGCTGAGGATCACAAATTAGCTATACACGTCAAAATTCATCCCTTGGATCAGTGTATAAGTGACCCGATGGGTAAGATCAGACAATAACCATTAAGAAAGCATCTTACACATCCTTAGGAGATCGGGACCCAAATTGAACCGATGGAAAGAGCACGAAAAACGATAAATATTCGCCAAATTTCACTTCTTTTGAATGGTGCAGTTAGAAGATACGGACAGCAAAAATTATAACAAAAGAGAATGGCAAATCTGTAAATATAGATATAACCATGCATGCCTTGTTCACCGAATAGATTCATTCAACCGTGAGTGTCAATTTCTAGTTGTTCAGATGGTGTGGCCTATCTGATCTACGAAATTTTCTCATCTTTTACTCCGTATCATAACATGGCGGGACAAAGACGGTGAACGAAGTGGATTACTTACTAAACATCTTAGTGGGCTCCACTTGATTTTTTACAATGTTACTTAACTCCAGGGGTGGTTGCTACGTGTGATTTTTAATTGTGTTGTGGCCACTATGGACATCCAAATGGTTGATCTCAACCATCCAACCTGACTGGACGAGGGTTTTAACCAAACCCTAGTTATTTTCATACATCCACTCATGCATCCATGGTCACATAAATAGTAGAAATTCCTTTATGTTGGTTGATGGTGTGGCCCACCCAAGAATCGAATCCAATTCAGATTTTGGCTTATGGCATAAATCGACCTCACTAATCCGGTGGACGGCATGGATTTCTAAAAATTTAGTCGAAGTGGGCCCAACCTATTTTTTGAACAAAACCTACAAATGGAGACGACCTCTCGTGCGAAACGTACAGCGACGGACGTGGGTTTTGACAGTGAGCCCCACTAATCATTTCATTCGATAATCTGACCCGTTCAGTCGACTCAGGGGGTGGAAAAGACACTCTCCTTGGCTTTCCTTTTTGGCCCATACACGTGCACACAGGTATAGAGCGTTCAAACGTAATTCGGACGGCAATCTAAGAAATCCAGTGGGCCACTTTCTGGTGCGATTAGGACCGTGAAAGCTACTCCCAGGTGACAAACGACCAAGGCCAAGAAGCCTAAACGGCTTGGATTTTTGCAACAGATTCCCATTTTTCCAAAGTAGGAGGCGAGCGTAAGAGACGGATGCTTTGTACGTCTGGATGCGTAAAACCTACGCGCACACATTGCTGCGCTTAAAGAGAGTTCTGCATCGACTCCACTGACGGAACCGACTCCCTTGGTTCTATATAAAGGAAAGAAGAGATTGAGATCAGGGCTGGATCTTGGCTTGGGCTGACGTGAAGTAGAGAGACGGAGTTTTTTTTTTTTTTTTTTCCTAAGGGATTTAGTCCATCCATGGTTGACTAAACCTCTTAGCGAGGGCCAAGAGGTGAAGTTATTGTAGCGTGATGGGAGAATTTATGCTTGTGCCTTTTGTTTACACTGAATGAATTTTGATTTAATTTTATTCTGAAAATATTTTTAGTTTTTTATGGTCTATTATAACTGAAATTACAATGGATCTGCGATGTCTTTGAGTATTTCTATTTTCTTTATGTTTATGACGTCAGGAAGTCCAGTTGTTCACCATAATCTCTTGGGCATGGTCAGATGACAGTACCCTTCTTAACTTTCATACATGTGATTGGTTGGTAATTAGTTTAATTATATTATTTGTTTTGTCTCCTGGGCATGGTTTGGTGATGGAATCCATTTTAATTTATATACCTTTCATCTCTTTGAAACTATATCAACGGCAGTTCAATTAATTTTTATGATTCTTGAAGCAAGCATAAGATCTCTCTGATCTTTACAAGTGGATCCTCTGAATTCCTAGTTTCTTTACCTCTGATTTCTTCAAAGTTTAAATAAATATTTCGAGTTAGTTACATCTTAGTCTAGTTCTACTTCTATTTAGTTTCAGATAACGTACAGGTTTCAGTCCCTTGGGATTCGACCTCGGTCTTACCGAGTTATTACTACATCACAACCTTGCACTTGGAGAGTGAACACTTAATATCTACAACTTTATCCTTTAAAACTTTATCTACCACCATCCCTCCCTCATTTCTATCAGTCCATGATTCCTTTCCTATATACCAAACTTTATATCCACAAAAAATGATGTAGGGATGAACATGATGAGGTCGATCACCGTCTTCCTCAAGGGGATAACTACTCCGAATTCACGGAGCTTCTTTGGACTCCTCATAGAGATATCTTGAATCCACGAGGGAAAATAAGTAAATGGAAATAAATTCTAGAAATTCAAAATTTGATTGATTCATCGTAAAAATGAATTTACAACCTTTTAAATAGTGATACCAATCCTAAGAAGAAGTTTCAAAATCAAACTCCAACTCAAACTCCCTAAATTTCGTAATTACTCTAACTCTAATAAAAATCCTAATTGTAGTAAAACTCTTCTAAAGCCTAATTTCTAAAAATAAAAATTCTAAATAAACTTTTGCTGAAAAAATCCTAGAATGATTATAAGTTATTTATAAAAAAATAATAATAAAATAAAATAAAATTTAAAAGTTTAGAAGTAAGAAATTATTAAAAAATCAGAATTATTAAAAATAGTAATTTTTTCCTTAAATTTTTATTTTTTAGCTGAAAGCACTCGTTTTCTAGCTAAATGGATAGACACGACCCACTATGTGGGTTAATTCACCTCGGATGGAAAATTCTCTAATTTTAGCCCCTTTCCATTTGGTCTCCTAAACACAAGTTATGCTAACTCTTCTTCATTTCATTATATTTACTAACCCCACACTTGATCAACGTTTCTAGATTCTGTGGGAAGACAATCCTATTCTCACGGACTAGCTTCTTTACCTATGTGCATCCAGAATGGTGTAGGAACCCTTGCCTACTTCCATATGATGAATGGATTGGATATCATTAAAATGTCACAGTGGGCTGCACACGTTTATTTGTATGTTAAGCTTAATGTCGAAACGTTTGTATTTGATTCTAACTCAAGCTAAAAATCATATGCTAGGATCAACATGAAAATGACATGAATAAAAGGGCGTTTGGCTCTTACAAGTTACGAAGTGAAGTCAAATTCAAGAGAGAACCTGGAATTACACCGGTTAAATTGTTGAAGCTCAAATCCCTAAAAATGTAAAACAAAGAAATAATTTAACAACAGAAAAAACAAAATACAAATGGACTGATAGCACTTTAAGCAAGCAGTTGACCACCAACTAAGGATATTAACGGACCAAGATAGCCCATTGAAAGTTTTTGGGTCCAATTGGACTTGGTTCTCATTTTTAGGCCAATGGATTGGGCCTGGGCCTATTTTCAGGACCAAAGAATAAATGGATTGGGCCCACTCCCATAATATACAGCTCCTTTTGTTCTGGATCAGTCTCAGTACATACCCAGGCCAGTTGATGGCTTTCATGGGTGGACCTGGGCTAATCACTCAGCAAATATAGGGGATTGTGATGTGAACAACTTACAGGTGCATTAATGATCGATACTCTCCAATGTTAGATGGAATTGTATCAGAAATCCCATTATTTCTCAAGATTCTGCACAAAAAACACAGAATTCAATTGTATCAGAACAACAACAAAATCAAGAACAACAGCAACAGCAGCAGCAACAACAAACAAAAACGAATATAGATTGGTACCCTGATCGCTTACAAGGTAGTTAAGTTCTTCATGTTCCTAATAAATGCCAACGATAGGTTCCCGTTATTTATGTCGCTAATTCGCCTATATGATTGTCAGATAGTCAATTAAACAACAATAATAAAAGAAAGATGTAGTTAAATTGGAAATGACTAAGCAATGTGAACACTCACAGATCGGTTAGGGATGTTAAATTTGAAAAACTCGATGGTATCGGACCTTGAAAAGCATTGCCTTGAAACCACCTACATTAGCATTCACAAGTTAAAATTCTCTACAATGATCAAATGGGCCAGTCACGGGAGGCCGAGTAATCTCATGGTTCGAAATATTATCCAATATTGAGTTGACTCTGGCTCGGTATCAGTGATAACAGAATGAGCCAGTGGGTTGAGTCGCACTCGAAAACCTGACCAAGTAAGAACAAGTTGAGGCTAGTTGTACCCATTTCAGTCTTTGGTAAGTTGCACTCATGGTCCGGTAAATAAAATGGCCAAAGCCGGACCCAGTCTGACAATGTATCTATTATGACTATCTAGTAAAAAAAGGGGCAATGGCCAGGCCGAACTTTCAAGACTGCATGATAGATGGGCCCAAACCTGATCGTAATGTTCCGGCCCAATATATAAGCAGTTTGGCAGCAGTCTTAAGATGGAGAATAGAAAAGATTAAATTGGAGGAAAGAGCAAATCTCATTCTATTGACTTACAGAGCTTTAAGCTTAGTCCAATTCCCTATGAAGCTGGGTATCAAGCCATTGAACTCATTATCAGAGGCCCACCTGAGAATACAACGTGCTTTAAAATGTGAAAAAAGTTCAAATTTAAGATAATTTCATTGTTTACTTTAGAAACAAATCAAAAGTGTGTGTGTGTGTGTGTGTGTGTGAGAGAGAGAGAGAGAGAGAGAGAGAGAGAGAGAGAGAGAGAGTTACAGTGTGTTCAAGTTTACTAGATTGGCAAATGTTGAAGGAATCGGACCGCTGACGCCGGCACTGGCTATGTAACTGTCCAAGTCAAAGAGTTTGTGATCAGATGGTGGGGCCCACAAATAGTAATCTAGTTTTCATAGCCATTTTTTTTTTTTTGTTTTTTGTTTTTTTTGAATGGTCCTTTTGCTACATTCCTAGAAAAATCAAGAAATTGTGAAATCGATTTTCAGTGGGCCTTAGTGTTTGATCACTGGAAAATCATGATCTGTCAGCAATATTCTGCTGCACACCATTCCTTTTTGTTCATGATGCCCAGACACTGGATATGGCATTTATGCAGCAATCAAATATAAAGGGTGGGCCATGGAAGTATCATGCCGTAAACTGGTTATCAGCCCATGCACAATGAAACAAAACAGCTTGCATGGTTTCAATCTGTGGGCCGCTAGCACAAAACACCAATGTTGAATTACAGTGTGAGATGCATGATAAAGAGCAGATGATTACTGGCCATACATTAGATGGGCCATGGTGTGCTGAACAAGTAGACGGTTGAAAAAAAAAAGAAACTTGCTTCAGCTGGCTGTAAACACTTTACACCATGGCCCATATGATGAGTGGAGCAACCTGATTTTCAGGCCTGCTGATCTGCACTGGGTGGCCAACCTGATGGATGGCTAGCATTTATACTTTGCCTAGATGGGCTGGTTATCAAAGATATGATCAATAACTTACAGTTGTTCCGGAGTTGCCAAATTCCCTAACTCTGCAGGGAGTGGCCCATTGAAACTATTTGAACTGAAGGCCCTGCAACAGAATCCAAACCAAAATAATTCAAATAAAATGATAAATTCAATAGCCAACGACTAGAAAAATGCCACGTAGACTAACACAGGGACGAATGTGATGAGGTCAATCACCATCTTCCTCAAGGATAACTACGCCGTATCCACGGAGCTTCTCTAGACTCCTCACAGAGACTTCTTGAATCCATGAGGAAAAAAGCAAGGAAAATAGAAAATACATTCTATAGAATTTGTAATTTGATTGATGAATGAAATAAATGAGTTCACAACCCTCTAAATAGGGATACTAAGCCATGAGAGAAGTTTCGGAATCAAACTACAACTAAAACTCTTAGAATTTGCAACTTACTATAAATAATAAACTTACCATTTATAGATGGTCCTAATGTCCACTAGTGCGCAAGGTTTTCGGCCAAAAATAGTAAGTGTCCTAATTGGCTGAACCACGACATTCTCCTAATGATTCTAAGCACTTTTCATGTTGTGCACAACTCTTAAAGCTCAACGGATGAAAAGTTATACTAAAACTAGAACTTATTATAAATAGTAAAAACTAAAATAAAACGGGAATTCGACCGTTGATCTGGTGATATTTCACAAATTTGGTGGGCACAACCCAGTGGCTAAAGTAGCTCATCCTACCCCAAAATCATATATGGTACGTCGAATAATTCGTTCCAAATTGCGAGATACACCCAATTTAAGGTCCGACGGTCCGGATCACTTCTGTCGTCGACCGGGCCTTTTCTAATCCATCTTGGCCATGAAACTGTCTGTGGTCCGCTCTACATCATAGACACACGGCGATTAGTCAAGTACCCACCTGCAAGGGCATTTTGGGGATATCATGAAGTAGGTAATTAGTTCCAGTCGGGTTTGCGTTGGGTCCATGTGATGAACCAGTTAAAATCAGGCTGGGTCAGGCCAGGTAGGGACGAGTTAGTTTTAATAGTAGGGTCATATATTTAATAGTTATTAATTATTCTAGTAAAAAAAATGAAGTTTCGTAAGCCACCCACATGTAGAGAGCCTGTTTACACACCACGCCCATCTCGAAATGGCGTATGTGCGTGCAATCTAATCCATCCATTGGATGGGCTCAACCATGTATATGCTCTTATTTTGTCCCAAACACAACTTGAAATGTAGATCCAAAGACCTGGTAGATACCCAATTGGAACCTAGTCCAGGTATTCAAGAACCAGACCCTGACTGGAAAGGATCTGGATCGGGCTTGACCTGAACCAAGTTAGCCTGGGTACCGGTACTATAGAACCCGACCCATTGACAGGCCTATCAGATCATTGAAGAACTCCTTGCTGTAATCAGACCCAAAATTCATCTTAAATTAATTGAAAATTACATAATTAATTTAATTATGGATTAAGGAATTAAGGATATCTTACAATGATACAGTATTTCGAAGGTTTCCGAGTTCTTTTGGGATGCTGCCGGACAATGCGTTGATACCCAATGACCTAAAAAAAATATCAATTTAAATGTTAATGGTATGGATCTCCAAATGAATGAAATAGAAATGAGTATGCTTTGCTAAGATTTGGGCCCACACATCAATGGGCCCCACATGTTGAGATGGTTGGAACTTTAGGGGCCCTTTCTTGATGGGCGTGACTCAATAATTACACCGAAAGGATGATCCTGATCATTTTGCAGAGAAGAACATTGGCAATTGAAAATTGCCCTATCAATGGTCCATATCCATTCATCAATTTTGACGGCCCAGAATTATCCATTCAGTGTCACTTGCAGATTTTGGCCCATCCATGACAGTGTGAAGAAGAGGGAACATTCTGATTATCCATCCACCTTATGGACCACACTGTGGACAGTCCATGGTCCAAAAGATTACGTAGATTAATACTGACCAATGGCATTGATGGCCTCAAATGGAAATTTAAAATAGACTCTGAACCGTCCATTTGGTTCAGTCCACACTTTGTTCACCACTCGGAAAAATCCATATCGATCCAATGCTTCAAAGCATCCTTGATTGGACCTCTCCTCTGAGAACAATCTTGTCCATCCATTTTTGCATGCCACTGACTTTACAGGTCGGATAATGTGATCAGTATGACTTTTCAAGGAAGCCTATGAAGAGGGGACTGGATTGAATGGACAGTCTAGATAAGTGATGTGGATGCTATCTACTCCAAATGCAACTAGGTGCATGGAAAGGTTTCCATACACTTAGCTCACTAGACCATTTCTCTAAAAATAAAAATGGTCATCCAACAACATACAATGATTAAAAGTCCATTGATCAGATGGCTAGCATTGTCCAATGGTGTAATTTTGTACCAATGGGCCATCCATGGTAGTGGCCGCCAGATGGACAGTCTAGATGTAATAGCTGTACAACCACATGTAGAGTGGTTTTGAGCATCATCCCCAACAACAAATCATCATGAATATCATAGCCAACAAATACATCATGATCATGGCCAAAGTAATTTTAACTACGTGTTAGAAGCTGTCATGTAACTTACAGGTATTGCATGGATGTTAAATTGCCGATAAATGAAGGCAAGGGCCCGGTTGAGTAATTTAAAGCCAAATTCCTGCAAATAGAGACCAAACAGTAAGTATTGAAGCAGCAAGGATGGGCCACACATATCAAGCGGTCCCAACTTCCCATTAGGATGGCCCACACAGATGGGCTATCATCCTGACCGTGCAAAATAAAGGACTCCATTATGATTGTTAACATGTTTTGCTTTTAACTACCCCTAGTGGCCTCAGATCGAATGGCCTTGATCGTGAAATTGGCGCACTTTCTCATAGCAACCCACCTGATGAATGTTTAAGATCGCATGCCTTGCTTGTTACATTGCTTCTCTGAAGCAATGGCCCAGACTGGCCTGAGCCTGTGAGCCCAAGCCCATATCATTTATTTTACGGGCACGAACCGTAGAGTCCAAGAGCTTTTCCTAGGCCTGGCCCATAATGCCATTAACAGGCAAATGTCCGGCTCAGATCGGGTATCAACAATTCAACATAAATAATTGGTGAGAGAATTGATCACTGATGGTCGGGCCATGCAAGTGGTGGGCCCCATAATGAAGATCACTTGTCTAGAAATGTAGGCTGATCCGCACACTAGGTGGGCCATATGTGTACATGACTCAGACAATTGGCCATCTTTTGATTTCAATGGTGTATGCGACTCGCTAAGTAGAGCAGCCTGCCGGATGAGCAGATTGGCCGGATTTCCGCGCTACATGATCTTCAGGGTGGGGCCCACAATGTTTACATGATATCCAACACAAATGACACACTTCAGCTGCATGCTGGCTGCAGGTGATGAGTTCAGTATTATTAAATTGAGCCTGTGCAGAGTCTGTTTATTTGTTGGGCCTGATCAAGTAGACCCAAGTTTGCAGGCTCAAAAGTTATACCCACCAAGCCCAGCCCACAATAAGATGGGCCTAAATACCAGATGGGCCAGGTCAAATTGAAACTCTCATATGCCCAAACTACCCCCATGAGGAAATGGGTGGTTTGGTCATGAACTGGCTACTCTTAAGGAGGAGAAATCCATACGGATTGGTGAGACGTGTCAAATTCCCAAGCGCTGCTGGGATTGTGCCTCTTGCATTCAAAGAGTAAACTTTCCTGAAGAGAAAAGAAAAGAAAAATGAAAAATAAAAAAAGGAATTTATCAGTGTTCTTAAACTAGGAACTTAGACTCAGCTAGGTCGATGAATGAGTCAAGACTCGGACGAGTTCAGCTGATGGCTCAGCCCAGTGTCATAAATATTGACCTGGGCTAATTTACCTTTAGTAAAATTAAAAAATGTGAGTGTCTTTTAAGTGTATTCAATTGTCAGGCTCTTAAGATCAATCAACCCATTGCCAAGCGCAAGGCTTCTTGGGGCAGTCAATGGACAACCCTTGGGTTGGCTTCAGTTTAGATTTAGAGCTGTTCTGGCCAGCCCTATTCAAAATTTTGATTTTTCCTTGCCTGAGCCAGACCCATTGACATCCCTAAGGCTTCTAGTGATAAGAAATATTCGACCCAACAAGCATATTGCGCACTGTTCCCAGTGTATGATACTCATAATTTGTTGTGAAACAATATTGATAGAGCAATTAGCATGTTTTTGTGTCTGTTAGGTTGGATGTAATTACATGTATTTCATGTAATTCCTCTCAAATCAGCATTAAATGCATACATCAAACAACACCACATGCAGGAAGAGGAGTTGCCCCGGATTAGATTTCATGATAATTTGAAACCAAAGCTTGGTAGCCCCCACCATGATATATGTGTTATATCTACTCCATGCATTCATTAGTACCAATCATCGTAGGGCATATGGGCCCAAAAAAGAGGGAGATTCAAAGATCAAGTGGACCACACTACATAAAATAGTAGAGATTGGACGACAACTATTTACATGTTATTCTCATAGTGTGGTTCACTTAAGCTTTAGATCTGTCTCAATTTTGGATGCATACCCTAGAATGATCTAGCCAAATGAATTGACGGCGTAGATAAAACATATACATCATGGTGAGACCCACAAAGTCCATCTCATTTTCCATACCCGAAAGTTGTTGCTGTTAATGTCATACCGCATCCCTTCCATCTGAAACTGCTGTAGTATGTAATTAATGCTTAAAAAGTGTAAAATTCACTGCAATTCCAATGAATGGGTTGCAAGTGAATTAGTTTATTATAAAGCATCAGTGAAACTAGGGGACGATACCATAGATGATGAACGGTCTATAACGAAGATTAGAGCTTAGTATGAAACAAAGGTGCCTTATTCAAAATGAAGGTATTCAATAACAGTAATGATATTGGTACCATTTGGGCCGTGTTACAGCTATTTTTATAAATGCTTAACTTTTTTTTTTTGTTTTACACACGCACCCGACACACACACCCACGCACGCCGTAGTGGGATTTCACCACCTATGGGTATCGAACCCAAGACCTCGTGTTGAAACTCCCAAGAGTCTACCACTGATGTAAGGACTAGAACCCTATAGATACTAACTTAAAAGAATGGGTCCTTGACTCATAAAATAACCAGTTCACAAAAGGATGATCATGCGCTATTTTATAGATACCAGCTTAAAAGGATGGGTCTTTTACTCATGCCTTAGTGGCAAACTCACAAGAGTTTCAACATGAAGTCGTAGGTTCTAGTAGGCATGGTGGTGAAAAACCAGTGTGGTATGAGTGCGTGTGTAAAAAAGGATGGTCCGTGAACCATGGATGGATGGTTTATAGAAATAAATAATCTGCGGTGGAGCCTACCAGATGAAAAGTCCTGATTAGTGTTTGTCAACTAGTTGGTCTCTGGTGGTCAGTGATGTAAATATTGCCAAAATTTTGAAACTTTTGTGATATTTTCCCAAGAAGCTGGATGATATATCCTAAGAATATCACTAGATTTCCAAAATATAGACTAAATATTTTTGTGATTTTATCCTATTTTTCAAAAACTATTTAATTTTAAATGATTTGTTGTATACTTTTTTTAAAATTATTTATCAATTTATAATAAATATATTTTAATTAATTTTTCCATTGAGTGAGATTCTCCAAATAATATCCCGAGAAAACCCTCGAAACAAACTCCCGAGATATTCCCGAGAACGAGATGTACCGCTATGTTGATAGGGCCATGGCCTACCCAAGCCCAACTAATGAATTTTTGGGCTTGAGGTCCAGCCCAGATCCTCAGCAATGGCTCATGACCAAGGTTTAAAATCAGTGTACCAGGTATCGTATTGTTCACCACCCACGCGACATTGTCTTGCCCCATATCGGGTTCTTCCGGGCCAACGATATATCATTCATGGAGAATACTAACATTTGGTGAAACATATCAGTTTCAGACAATACTATAAACCTTAACCATGAAAGCATTAAATGGACCTTAATCATTCTAAAGTGGCCCACCATACAAATTAATTGATGTAGGCTTGGAGTAGGCCCATTTATTCAATGAGCCTAAAATCAAGCCCATGGATTCAATTTAACAGCTGGGCTTAGAAAGTGGCCCAAGAAACCACTCAGAGAATCCCAGCTAATTAAAAAGCCCATTTCAGATCATGGGATCAGATAAGAAGTGGGACCATGAATCAAAATCACAGAATGGATGGGGTGTGTTAGCATACATACAGTGCTGTTATGCGGCAGGTGGTCCCGTTGTCAAATGTGCAGTCGCATTTGATTGCAGGGTTCATGTCCGGATCGTCGATGCTCTTGGAATTATCGATGGCGAACCCAGTGCATGGTTCACCACTTATGTTCCATGTAGGCAGTGCGGACAAGCCCCATTGCTGAAAGATGGAGTTTAGAGCGGCCACTGCACCATACAAATTAGGAAATGTATGTTAAGAGTCAACAATATGGATTATGTCATGCATGAACGGCCATGATTCAGCTATTTCAGACAATCACAGCCCACTTCCTGCCTGACGTAGAAACATAGTTAGGTGGTCCCCACATTTCTCTAACAGGTGGTGGGCCAGGATATCATCAGGATTATGATGCATTGGATCATTTCCTCTCTTTCTTACTAACCCCTTGCTATTTTTCGAGTTTTGAAAGCATGACACTCTTGCATTGCTGGATCTAGCACCAGGCACATGGCAGTGGGCCCCACCATGGATGGATCATAGAGAGAGATTTCCATTGGTCTAATACTCAGAACCATTAGATAGGTGGTTTGCCAATAGATGGTTTGGAAAGATACACATTCAAGTTCAACAGGCAAAGTCCCATGTTGGGATGGTTAGGATCATGAAGCCAGGCCAACAGTTGAAATATTCCAATCAAAGAGATATATGTTTCCGCTATTCCCCATCCAAGGTGTGGCCCATATATAAACGGTTCTGATTATTGAGAGAAGCTAGTCCTGATGTACCCTATCTCTCTTATGAAAATCTTTGTACTAATAAGAGCTGTAAATGGGCTGGGCTGGACTCATAAAAAACTAGAACAGTCCTGGCCCTGTGGGCTAATGGGCCCAGTGGGTTGACAGATCCGATATACACCACCCATTACATTAGCATCTAAAAGTCAACATTTCTTTAAATTCAACGTTTCCTATCAATAGCAACCGTTCCATTCTTAATTCAATAAAATATGTAATATGTCATGAGCAAACATATACGTATGTAATCCAGCCGTTCATCTTCCTAGGCCCACTAGAAATTTTCCATAGTCCAAAATTTTCACCCACCCCATATTCCTAACCATCCGATCACATTACCTGCGAGGATTGCAAATGAACGGTCAAAGGTAAAGGCACCAAATGATCCAAAAATCATCTGATCGGATGGATGGGATTGTCTAATGTGCATATTTTCTGAGTATCAACGTGGGCCCGTCAAATGAACTGTACGGAGTATGGCATATGAGTCACTGTATAATACGGAGAAGCTGAGAAGGAAACGGATTGGCTAGTGACCCTGCCACTTGCCAATGACTAGTGGTTGCTGCTCTGTGGGCCCCACCATGATGCGTTTTTTTCATCCATGCCGTCCATACATTCTTCCAGATCATTTTATGGTATGAGCCCAAAAATGAAGTTGACCCAAATCTTAAGTGGACCACACAGTGTTGATTGAACTCCCACCATTAAAAACTTTCAGAGGGCCACAAAAGTTTTGGATAAAGCTGATATTTGTTTTCTCCCTTCATCCAGGTCTGTATGACCTAATCAACATGTTGGATGTCAATGGTGGACATTCAATCACTACTGTTTTCCCATAGTGTGGTCCACCTGAGATTTAGATCTGCCTCAATTTTTTGGCACCGACCAGTAGCCACTTGACCTGTGCCAGCGTCACCAGCCAAACCCACTGAAAAATGACGGAAAAATCATTTTTTTTTTTTTGGAAAGTGAAAGATTACTCACAGAAGTAATCTTGGATACTGCGACAGTTATTTATTTTTAGTAATATAAAATTACAATATTCTACCAATCTGGTGTACGGCGCATGCATACAACCGTTCGTGTATACACCGAATTCTTGGGTGTATATCTATTTACCAACCGAGTTCTGATTATGGCAAAAGGCAAATAGTGGCTATGCATACAACCACGATCACCAAGCATGTGGTGGACCCCACTCATCACTGCCGAACCATGATCAGAGGTGATAAAAAGAACATACACCGAAACTCCAGTATATATTCTTTGAACCAAATTCTCTTAAATAGGTGGAAGTGAACCTCTCTCTCTCTATTATCATTCCAGGGCCCCCAAAAATGATTTTCCTTTCTTTCTTTGAGAACGAAAGGCCAAAAAATAGCTAGAAATTTCACATGGGTTTTCACTTGCTTGGCAAGAAAAATGAAAAAATAAAAAATAAAAAGACCCCAAAAACTGATACTTCTAATTTTCCCATAGAACAGGTGATACAAAAGCATATACATCTTAATTTCAGTGTATACTCTTTGCACCAATTCTTTTTTGGTCAGTGAACGTGAGACTCTCTCTCTCTCATTAAATATTCCAAATCCCCCAAAATGATAATTCTCTTTCTTTGAGAACAAAACCGAAAGGAATAGCTCAAATTCTCGAATGAGTTTCTATTCTTTTGCGAGAAAACCAACCAAAACTTCAATTACAAAGACAAATAAAAAATAAAAATGGAAATTTTAATGGAGAGAAATGCTCCAGTGCTCCTAGTTGCATCAGTCTATTTTCACGGTTCAATCAATCAATCTGGACCGTCTATCAAGTCTAACGGGGCGCGGATTGGATACTGACATGATCAGTAGCCAAAATATTGATTCTTTCTTTTTATTTTTACAGTTGAAGGAAATCCATTGAAAACTTTATTCTCAAGAGCATCCAATCCACATGAAATTTATGTAGTAGCTCAAATGTAATTGATTCCACAAAATGGACAGTTCGGATCATTAGTACTATCTCAAAAAGTGGGAAAAGCGGTGTGTCAATATACACTAGTTTATCAGTCGCGACAGAGGAGAAATTCATTCACCAAATCAAATAAGCATAGCTCAACTGCCGGAGTGGAGATACCTCGTTTCAACACTCGATCTGAACCAAATCTTCGTCTCATCCATATTTTGAGATCATTCCGGAGCATTATTCAAAAAAAAAAATCATATCCAAAGATCAACTGGACCACACCACAAAGAGTAATGGGGAAATCAATTTTCACCATTAAAAATTTTGTAAGGCTCACCATAACATTTATTTTCCATCCAATCCATTTATAAGGTTACAAATGCCTGGATGAAGAGTTAAAATAAATTTCATAATGATTCAAAACTTCTGTAACCCCTAAAAGGGTTTCAATGGTAGGCGTTCAATTCCTCACTGCCTTTTACAGTGTGGTCCACTTGATAGCTAGATCTGTCGTATTTTTCATCTCAAGCCTTAATACGAGTTCTCCGAATAGATGGCCGGTTTGGATATAACACATACCTCATAATGGGACCCACAAAATTTTATGGGGATTACATCGAAAAAAAAAACTAGCGTGTTGGGGTTGGCTGGGTCAGAGATGGGCCTATCGCTAAGGATTACGGTGGGCCCATCTCTGACCAAACACCAGCTATATAGATGGTGTATTTATGTCATCAAGTGTTGTGGATCCCATCATGAGGTATGTGTTATATCCAAACCATCCATCCATTTTGTGACCTCATATTAAGCCTTGAGACATAAAATAAAACAGATCTAATGATCAAATGGGCTACACTGAAAAATGTAGCGGGGGATTGAACATATGCCATTGAAACCTTTTTGGGGTCCACATAAGTTTTGGATCAATATGAAATTTGTTTTTACCCTTCATCCAGGTCTTTGCAACTTTATGAACAGATTGGATGGAAAATAAGCTTTACCTTGGGTCCTATGAAAATTTTAACGATGAAAATCATTATCTTGGTTGATATTTGCGGTGTGGTCCATTTGATCTTTCGATATGATTCATTTTTTGTATTGTATTCTAAAATGATCTTCAAAAATGGATAAATGGTGTGGATATAATAAATACTTCATTGTGGGCCCATGTAACTTTGATCTCATTTGAACCTTCCATACAACTTGAGCTCGAGGAGCGTCAACGCTCATCTTCACACGACATGTACGTACACCAGCTATATAGCTGGTGTGCTTTATACCATGATATATTTGACTACATTTGCACCATATAGTGATATTGAAAGCTTATTTTAAAGCATTATCTTAACAATGAAGTGAATTTATAATATATAATACTAGAAACAGTAATAATTGACCATTAAAAATTTCCTATTAGCCACTAAATCTCTACTTCAAGATGATATTTATGTTGTCTCTCTATGGAGGTTTTTGCCTCTTAGATGGCAAGTAACCCTTCTCGTGGAACCCATGAAGTTTTTAATGGTCCAATTCAGTCATAATTGTTTCATATGATGTTGTCCACTTAAGATTTGAGTAGCTTTATTTAAAAATCATGCATTAAAATGAACAATTAAAATTGTTGGACAATGTGGATTTAAGGCACATAAATGACCTTGAGCTCTAGACTGTGGATCCGATGGTATATCTAACAAGAGGAAAGCAGATTGGCTACTACCCCTGCCATCACCCCATTGGTACTGTATGGGCCCCACTATGATGTATGTGTTTCATCCATTCTGTTCATCCATTTTACATATCATTGTAGGACTTTTTTTTCAAAACTGATAGGGATATAAATTTCAGGTCGACCACACCCCAGGAAAATAATAGTGATTGAATATCCACCATTCAAATCCTCCGAAGGCCTACTGTACTGTTTATTTGATATCCAATTTATTGATTATGTCATACAGACTCAAATAAAAGTAAAATACAATGATCAGCTTGATCTAAAACTTTTATAACATTTAAAAAGTTTTTAATAGTTGACGTTTATTCAATACTGTTTTCTATAATGTGGTTCACTTGAAATTGTGATATAATTTATTTTTAATTTTATATCATAAAATAATCTATAAAAATATATGAACAGCATGGGTGAAACATATACATTATGGCAGGGAGAACCGACCACCAGCCATTGGCCGCTGACAGGGGAGTAGCCCATCCGTTTCTAAACCAGAGCCGTGCATGGTATTTGTAAGTCATTTCTGAGCCGCGTGTATCATTTATCACATCCCATCAGAATATTTAAAAAGTTTTCATCGGTGCAGCCCAAGACGTGAGCGTGATGCCAAAGTGACGAAAGCGGATTGCGTGTGCACACGGCTCACCCACACCACCGACGCTGCTGATGTGCTGACATCACCAAGCTGTGGGCCGACCAGGATATTTTCGTGATTTTAATACCGTCCATGCGTGTTTTGAGATTATTTTAATGAATAGGCTCGAAAATAAGATAAATATAATGCTAAAGTAAACCACACTACAGAAATTAGTGGGATACTTATGCCACCATTGAAACCTACCTAAGGCTACTTGATGTTTATTTGCCATCTAACTTATTTACAGGAGTATATAAACCTCCGCCAAGGAAAGACAAACATCTTAGCCCTATGAAATTTTCATTGGAAAACCGTCATCCTCCCGGTAGATATAACACATAAATCATAATTGGATAAATGTCACTTCACAATGTCAACACACGTGGTTTGTATCACACCACGCAACCGATTTCCCAAGATGACGAAATCACCCCGGATTGGGACTCACGAGTTTTGTGGTTTAGAAGGACGCGGATTAGCTACCGCCTGGTTGAGCGGCGAGACTCCCGCTGAAGTGACGTCACCAGGTTCAGGTACCGTGGCCCACCATAGTAGATGTGTTTTACCTATGCTGTCTATTCGTTTGAATATATCATTTTAAGGTAGAACAGAATGTATAAGGTGTTGTATTTATTTTAAAATAATATTAAAAATTTGAATTTTTAAATTTCGGTGTTTTCCCTCTACATTTAAATTTTGATGTTTTTGAGGTGTTGGTTTTGTTCCACATCGGATTTGACAAGAGAAATTCTCTTGTTTATATGATAGACTTTTTGCCTAGGGCTTGAGCCCCTTTCAGGGGGCATGTGAATTTGGTCCTGTGGGGGGGCTATGCCAATAGCTCTAATCTATGCCATTATATGATAGCTCTAATCGAGCCGAGCCGAGCCGAGCCGAGTCCGCGTGCGCGACGGGACGGGACGGGCTGGGCGCGGGTGCGGGTGCGGTGTAAGTGTACTCGCGTGGGTGTGTGTGTATGGGTACTTGCAGGACTGTATGTGCGAGAGTGTACTCGCACTTGCGCCTTTTCGTTTTAAAGACTTCCAATTCCAGTTTCTACATATGAAAAATTCTCTGCCTTATAAAACTCTCTCTGATACGGTTTTGTTACTGAGTTCATTGCTGAGTCAACTCAGTACTTTCGAATTAAACTGCAAGTGGTTCGAGCCCGTGTACAGTGAGTGCACCGCTGGGACCGGGTCATAGTCGTTGTATCCTGGAGGTCGATTGCTCTGGAAACCTGTTGCACTTGGGACGCTGTCCAAGGGGAGCAAATTCGATTTCAAGCCGAGTGACTCAGTCACGCCTCGACTCAATTCAATAAGTTTTTCTTTCTCTAAATTTATTTTCTTTTTTTGGTTCTCGATTTTTATAGTCTATTTAATTCAACATTTTATCCAACAATCTTGAAATCGAAATTTTGTGTTGAATTACATAGACTATGGCTACAGTAACAGTAAATGCTTCTACTGAGTTAGCCAAAAGCGAACCGTTCGCTGGACAATCCTTTAAACGGTGGAAACAGAAATTGATGTTCGCTCTTACCACCCTGAAAGTTTCATATATTTTATCTGAATCATTTACTATAGATCCAGCAAATCAAAATGAAGTAACAGATGAAAATAATTGCAAAAATTATATTCTAAACTCTTTATCCAACGAATTATATGATGTGTATGCTTCTTACGCCTCTGCTAAAGATATATGGATTACTTTAGAAAAGAAATACATATTAGAAGATGCAGGCGCTAAGAAACATGCAATTGCTAATTTCCTTCACTATGAAATGACAGACGATAAATCTGTCACAAATCAGATTCACGACTTTCAAAGTCTAATTCATGAACTATCGACAGAAGGAATTAAGTTGGATGAGGTGTTTCTGTCAGGAGCGTTAATAGAAAAGTTACCGCCCTCCTGGAAAGAATATAAAAATAGAATGAAACATAAGAAGAACGGTGTTTCTTTGGAAACCACTATCGTACACATACGAATAGAGGAGGCCAATAGAATCAGAGACCAAAAAGGAAATAAAAATGAGATAGATTCAAAAGCGAATCTTGTGGAATCAAGTCGGACAAATAATAAGAAAAAGGGCAACTGTCATAACTGTGGCAAACCTAGACATTATGCAAATGAATGCAGGCTCAAAAAGAAGAATGCAAACAATCAATTCAAGAAAAAGGGAAACTGCTACAACTGTGGAAAGCCTGGGCATCATGTTAAAACCTGCAGGCTTAAGAAAAATAAAGATAAGCCGCAAGCTAATCTTACAGAAACAGGCAATGAGTCCGACATAGTAGTGGCTGTGGTGTCAGAAGTCTTCCTTGTAAACAACTTGGAGTGGGTGCTAGATACTGGTGCAACTAGACACGTGTGCAAGGATCGTAGCATGTTTACCTCCTACCAAGTATCAGGAGATGATGAACAGGTGTTCATGGGAAATGCTAGAACGTCTCCAGTTGTAGGGAAAGGGAAAGTACTTCTGAAACTCACTTCTGGAAAGACTTTAATGTTAAATGATGTCCTCCATGTGCATGACATTAGAAGAAACTTGGTCTCTGGTTCGCTCCTCAATAAGGCTGGTGTCAAATTAGTATTTGATTCAGATAAGCTTGTAATGACTAAAAATGGAACCTTTGTTGGTAAGGGATACTGTAGCGATGGTTTATTCATTGTAAATGTATCCAATGATAATAAGAAAACATCTAGTTCTGTTTATATCGTTGAACCTTTTTATCTATGGCATAATAGATTAGGTCATGTGAATGTGGCATCTTTAAAGAAAATGAAAAGATTAGGTTTATTACCTAATATATCTAATGAAGAGTTTGAAAAATGTGAAACATGCGTAGAATCAAAATTTATTAGAAAACCCTTTAAACAAATAGAAAGATCATCTGTTCTATTAGACTTGATGCATAGTGATTTAGGTGATTTTAGAAATCACATGTCTAGAGGAGGAAAAAGATATTATATAACTTTTGTAGATGACTACTCTAGGTTCACTAGAGTATATCTATTAAGGAACAAAGATGAAGCTTTAGATGCTTTTTCTAAATACAAAATTGAAGTTGAAAATCAATTAAATATAAAAATTAAAAGACTTAGAACAGATAGAGGAGGTGAATATGAATCTTCTCAATTTAGAGAATTATGTGAAAAGAATGGAATAATTCACGAAACTACAGCTCCTTATACACCAAAACAAAATGGAATAGCAGAACGTAAGAACAGAACTCTAAAAGAAATGATGAATGCCATGTTAAATAGTTCAGGCTTACCCTCAAATATGTGGGGAGAAGCAATTCTGTCTGCTTGTTATATCCTAAACAGGATTCCATCTAAATCTTCTGAACAAACACCATATGAACTTTGGAAGAATCATATTCCTAGTTATAAATATATTAAAGTGTGGGGGTGTCTTGCTAAAGTAGGATTGCCTGAAACTAAGAAAAGAAAATTAGGTCCTAAAACGACCGATTGTGTATTTATAGGGTATGCACAAAACAGTGCGGCCTATAGGTTTCTAGTTTTAAAAACTAAGGATAATATTCTAGATCCCAATACAATTATAGAAGCTAGGGATGCAAAGTTCTTTGAGAACGTATTCCCTATGAAATCTAAATCTATAGGAATAGAAAAAGTTAATGAATCAGATATTGCGTCTACTAGTAAAAATGCTTACGAGAAAGTAGTAGAAGAGATACAACCAAGAAAAAGTATTAGAGTTAGAAAAGAAACTAACCTAGGAGATGATTTTTTCACATTCTTAGTAGAAGATGATCCTACAACTTATATAGAAGCTATTAACTCTCCAGATGCAACCTTTTGGAAGGAAGCAATAAATGATGAGTTAGAATGTATTATATCAAATAATACTTGGGAACTTGTAGACCTACCACCTGGTAACAAACCAATAGGCTGCAAATGGGTGTTTAGAAAGAAACTAAAACCAGATGGAACTATCGATAAGTTTAAGGCTAGGTTGGTAGCGAAAGGCTTTAAACAAAAGGAAGGAATAGATTATTTTGATACATATTCCCCTGTAACTAGGATTACAACTATTAGAGTCTTAATAGCGATAGCCTCCATATATAAACTAGTGGTACACCAGATGGATGTTAAGACTGCTTTCCTAAATGGAGACTTAGAAGAAGAAATATATATGGAGCAACCTGAGGGTTATAAGATATTAGGTAAAGAAAATAAAGTATGTAGACTAATTAAATCACTATATGGTTTAAAACAGGCTCCTAAACAATGGCATGAAAAATTTGATGGTGTTTTAAAATCAAATGGTTATCATATAAATGATGTAGATAGATGTGTATATAGTAAAATTTCTGGAAATGATTATGTTATCATATGTCTTTATGTTGATGACATGCTTATTTTTGAAACTAATATTAAATTAGTTAATGCAACTAAAAAATTCTTGTCATCTAAGTTTGACATGAAAGACTTATGAGAGGCAAGTATAATATTGGGTATTGAAGTAACCAGGAAAAATGGTGTTATTATATTATCACAATCTCATTACATTGAGAAGATATTGAGAAAGTTTAACCATTTTGACTGTTTACCTGTCAGTACTCCTTATGATTATAGTGTGACTCTCATGAAGAATACAGAAAATAGTGTGTCTCAATTAGAATATTCCAGAATAATTGGTAATCTCATGTATCTAACAAACTGCACTAGACCTGACATAGCTTTTGCAGTAAGAAGGCTAAGTAGATATACACATAACCCTGGAAAAGAACATTGGAATGCATTGTCTAGAATTTTGCGATACCTAAAAGGTAATATGACATATAGTTTACATTATAATGGTTATCTTACTGTATTAGAAGGATATAGTGATGCTAACTGGATCAGTGATTCAGATGAGACAAAATCCACTAGTGGATATGTCTTCACTTTGGGTGGAGGAGCAGTCTCTTGGAAGTCCACCAAGCAGACATGTATTGCTCGGTCGACTCAGTCACGCCTCGACTCAATTCAATAAGTTTTTCTTTCTCTAAATTTATTTTCTTTTTTTTGTTCTCGATTTTTATAGTCTATTTAATTCAACATTTTATTCAAGCATAGAGTAGACGCACCACATAAATAGAGGGGATAGAAACCTACAGTTTAAACTTTATTAATGTTCACCGTGATATTTATTCGACTAACATATTCATATGCTAACACAAATATTAAAGAATGGAAAGTATAAATAGTAGCTTCATCCGAAACTGTTGTGGCCGTTAAAGATTCTAATGAGACGGCCTTCCCTCCTATATTTTAGGTGGTGGTGTCCACTTGAGCTTTGGATCTGGTTTATTCTTGGAATCGTGTCCTAAGATGATATCTCCGAATGTATGAATGGTGCCTACAGAGAACCTACATCATGGTGGGACTCACTCACTTCAGTTGTGAGTCTTGCTATTCAACCTGTGGGTAGCTAATCCGTTTCCGGTTTAGCAAGCTTCACCTGTCTATACACGTGTGAGACCTGCATGCTGCTCATCAGACGGGTCCAACTAGGAAACGGATTGGCTACTCTGCCTGACACCATCCAATGGATGATGGTCAGTGCTCTGTAGGCCCCACCATGATATATGTGTTTCATCCATGCTGTCTATCTATTTTTCTAGATCATCTCCTGGCATGATATAAAAAATGAAGTATAACCAATTTCAAGTGAACCACATTACAAGAAACAGTGTTGAATGTTGGCTATTAAAAACTTTTCAGGGCTGTAAAAGTTTTGGATCAAGCTCATCTTTGTTTTTTTCCTTCATCCGGGTGGGTCTGTAGGACATAATCAAAAGATTATATGTCAAATAAATAGTACAATGGGCCTTAAAAGGATTTTAATAGTGGATATCCAATCACTATTGTTTTCCGTTGGCGTGGTCTACCTGAGATTTATATTACTTTAATTTTTTGGATAAAGCAATCAAGTGATTTTAAAAAATGGATGAAGCACATACATCATGATGAGCCCACAGCACCGACCACCAGCCAGGACTGGTGGCAGGGGCAGTAGCCAATCCGTTTCCGTCCAACTAGAGCGTTCAGGTCCACCCAACAGATGGGCCACACGTGCATTGAAAGTGGTATGCTATGAGGATAGCTAGGGGTGGACATTCAACGTGCGACTGAGTCAGCACACTCGAAGAATGGATGAGCGGGATGCTGACCTATGGTAGAATCACCGTGGGTCCCACCTGATGAATTGCCTGGATCTTGAACGGGTGTACCAGGTTGCCACGTGTGAAAGCTTATGTCTGACATTGGCTACTGGGTCCAGCTCACGTGCTGGACGACAGGTATTCTAGTCCACACGTGCAAGGCTGCAAAGCTTCTATCTTCGAATCGAACGGTCCAAGTCAAACATTGTAAAATTGACCAACAACATGTGGCCAAACGTGCCAACTTGCACACGTTTGAATTCACACTCTTTAACTCATCGCTTCTAATTTAAGCAACTTCAGCGGACAAATTCTTTATTTTATACCAATGTGCCATTTCCGGGAGACATCTGGGCCGTTAAAATGGTGATCCATACGATAAAGATCGCCTGAAAAAATAATTGGATCGAACGACCCATTTATTAGATGGGCCACATGCATTCCTTGCCATACCATCAGCCGTCCAGTGATTTCGATGGCATAGATTTCCTGATCAATGAACCATCCTACTTAGATTTTTTACTCAATGGACTGAGAAGTTACATGCCTCCTGAGTTATACCGATGGCTCAGATATATACGACAACTTAGCCATCCAAAAGTTTGGGCCCACCTTGAAGGCCATTTATATATCTTTAAAAATAAATCCTGTCCATACATCAAATGCACCACAGTACAAAAAGCCATAATTAATGGCCACCATGTCTACTCCATGTACTTGTGTGGCCCGTTTGATGAATGGATTGAATTGATGTTTTACGTTCAAAGCGGACCCAACCTTTTAGGGGAGGCGGATTGGCCGGCATGGCTAGTGGCCCGTGCTCCATCATGGGCCCACCATGATGTTTTTGTTTCATCCATGCATCCAACCATTTTCCATATCATAAAAATGAGAGATTCAAATTTCAAGTGGACCACGTTACATTAAACAGTGTTGATTGAACTCTCACCGTTAAAAACTTCTTGGGGCCACAAAAGTTTTGGGTCAAGCTGATATTTGTTTTTATCCCTTCATCCAGGTCCATATGACCTAATCAACAGGTTGGATGTCAAATAAACATTGCAGTGGGCTCGAGGAGGTTTTAATGGTGGACAACTGCTGTTTTTCTGTGGTATGGTTCTCCTGAGACTTATATCTGCTTCATTTTTGGGATCAAATCTTAAAATGATCTTAAAAAATGAATAGACAGCATAGATAAAATACATACATCATGGTGAGGCCGATAGAGCACTGACCACGGGCTATCTTGCTAGTGGCAGCATCACTGCCACAACTGCGTCCCTTTTGGCGGCTAAGATGTTACATGCACTTCACTACACATGCATTCCGTGACAAGCTGTCCATTGATTTCGATGGCATAGATTTTCTGGTCGATGGACCATCTGGGTTTTGACGGGAAAGAAAGCATTGTATGTGAACTTCCGATACAAACGGTTGACGTGAATATTTTTCTTTACAAATACATTCCTAAAGCTTTTTATTTTTTACCACGAGGGTATATCGATCCATCTCGATGTTGAGATCCCTCTCAATGGGACGCGACCTTCATACCACGCGTGCTGTAGGCTGTGGAGCCCACCGTGATATCTGTGCTACGTCCATCGTGATTGTCACGTTCGTAAAAAATAAAAATTAAAATAAAAAAAATTAAAAAAACAGGCTTGTCCAAATTTCACGTGGACCACACCTTGCGAAAGAGTGACGGAGATGACCACTATTAAAACCTTCCTGGGCCTACCGTGATGTTTATATGTCACTCAACCCTTCTTTTATATGCCTCCCAATCCTTCCTGAGAAAGTCCTGCGAAGAAAGTTTCAACTGTAGGCGTTCCCATCTCTACAGTTTCTTATTACTTGGTCCACTTGAACTATGAAAGTGCATAGTTTTGTATGTTTTTTAAGCAGAGTGGATGTCACAAAGACATAACTATGGGGCCACTGAGATTTTTTACTCAACGAACTGCCAAATTACATTTCACTGAGTTATACCCATGGTTCACATGTATACAGTGACTAATTAGCCATCCAAAAGTTTGGGCCCACCTTGAAGACCATTATATATCTTAAAAATCAGCCATGTCCATTCATCAAATGGGCCACAGTGCAAAAAATCAAAATTGACTGCCACAATATTGACGCAGGGAAGGATGTGAGGTCGAGCACCGTCTTCCTCAAGATGATAAATATTCCGAATCCACGGAACTTCTCTGGACTCCTCACAGAGACTTCTCGAATCCACGAGGAAAGAAAGTAGAAAATAAAAATAATTTCTAATAAATTTGAAATTGATTAATGAATCCCTAAAATCGAGTTCACAACCCTTTAAATAAGGGAACCAAGCAATAAGAAAGAAATCAGACTCAAACTACAACTAAAACTCCTAGAATTCACAACTTACTATTTATGGACGGTCATGATGTCTACTAGTGCGCAAGGTTTTCGGCCAAAAATAGTAAGTGTCCTATTTAGCTTCACCAAACCGTTCTCCTAATTATCCTAAGCACTTTTCATGTTGGACACAACTCCTAAAGCCCAACGGATAAAAAGTTATACTCAAACTAAAACTTACTATTTATAGTAAAACTAAAATTAAAACGAGGAAACGACCGTCGATTAAGGGGTTTCTCGCAAATTCGGGCTGCGTAACCCCGCTTAAGTAGCTCATTCTACCCCAAAATCATATATTTTACGTCGGATAACTCATTTCGGATTGTGAGATACGCCAGATCTGAGGTCCGATGGTCCGGATCACTTCTGTCGCCGACCGTGCCTTTTCTAATCCATCTTGGCCATGAAATTGTCCACGACCCGCTCTACATCAGTCCCCTCCACTTGAAAAGAACTCGTCCTCGAGTTCTCCTCCTGCGTTGGTTCATGATACTCGGTCAAGTCTGCAACGTTGAAAGTCCGTGAGATCGCCATGTCATCTGGAAGATCAACAACATAAGCATTGTCATTGATCTTTCGGATGATCGGTACCGGTCCAATCTTCTTATTCTTCAGCTTGTTGTATGTCTCGGTCAAAAATCTTTCTTTTCGCAAATGGACCATTACCTGGTCGCCCACCTCGAATACCTTTTGTCGACGATGTTTGTCTGCTTGTTCCTTATACTTTTCGTTCGAAGCACGTAGCGTAGTCTGCACCTCCGCATGAATACCCATGATCCTGTCTGCCATATGTTATGCTGCAATACTCATGCCTGGGAGCTTGGGCAGAGGGACCAAGTCTAGTGTGTGGCGAGGTACTCGTCCGTAAATAACCTGGAACGGAGATTTTCCTGTCGAGTGGTTCACCATGTTGTTGAATGCAAACTCCGCTTGAGATAAGGCCAAATCTCACTGCTTCAGTTTCTCTCCTGAAATACATCGAAGGAGGTTTCCCAAAGTGCGATTCACAAGCTCAGTTTAACCGTCAGTTTGTGGGTAGTAGGCGCTGCTAAACTGAAGTCGTGTATCGAATCGAGTCCACAAAGTTTGCCAAAAGTGGCTTATGAACTTCGTGTCACGGTCAGAAGTAATAGTCTTGAGAACCCCGTGTATCCGCACAATTTCTCTGAAGAATAGATTCGCCACGTGTGTTGCATCGAGAGTTTTCTTGCATGGAATAAAGTGCGTCATCTTGAAGAAACGATCTACTACCACGAACACGGAATCCATGCCACGTTGTGTTCGTGGGAGACCAAGCACGATGTCCATAGATAAATCCTCCCAAGGGCTATCAGGCACGGGCAACGGGGTATAGAGGCCCGTATTATGAGATTGCCCCTTGGAGGTTTAACAAATGTAACAACGTTGGACTACCCTTCCCACATCACGTACCAACTGCGGCCAGTAATACCGTTCTTCCACAAGAGCTCGCGTCTTGTCTCGCCCAAGGTGTCCACTGAGGCCACCTCCATATAGCTCTTGGATTATTTGCTCCCTTAGCGAACTGTTCGGGATGCACAATCGATTTTCCTTGAAAAGGAACCCGTCTTGCATATGTAAGTCGTCAGAGTGACCTTCTTGGCATTAACTCATGCGTCCCTGAAGTCGTCGTCATCGGCATATATGTCTTTGAGGCACTCGAACCCGACGACTTCGTTGCTCATAGTTACTAACAAATTTGCACGGCGACTCAACGCATCGGCTATCTTGTTCTGTTGCCCTGACTTATGTTTTAGCACGAACGTGATTCCTGTAAAAATGAGATCCATCTAGCATGCATACGGTTAATGTTAGCTTGACTATTAATAAATTTGAGAGCTTGATGATCCGTGTAAAGTATGAATTCCCTTTGAATCAAATAATGTCGCCAATGTCGCAGTGCCTGGACCACCACATATAACTCGATCTCGTATGTAGACCACTTCTTTCGTGCATCGCTAAGTTTCTCACTATAGAATGCTACTGGCCTACTTTCTTGAGACAAAACTCCTCCAATTCCGACATATGAGGCATCACATTCAACTTCAAACAGTTTGTCGAAGTTGGAAAGTACAAGAACCGGGGTCGTAGATAATCTACGCTTGATTTCGGTAAAACTCTTGTTGGCTTTGTCAGTCCACTGAAATTGCCCTTTCTTCATGCAATCTGTGATTGGTGACACAATAGTACTGAAATTTCTCACGAACCGACGATAGAATGTCGCCAGTCCATAAAAACTTCGCACTTCATGAATATTTGTGGGAACTGGCCATTCTCTGATTGCCTTCACCTTTTCCTCATCCACTCGAATGCCCGTGGACGTTACGACAAAACCCAGAAATAATAGGCTATTAGTCATGAAGTTACACTTCTTTAAATTGAGATATAGTTTATTTTCAGTAAGCACCTGAAGGACCTTCTTGAAGTGTTCCATATGGATAGTTTCATCTTGACTGTATATCAAAATATCATCGAAATAAACCACAACGAATCGTCCAATGAAAGGTTTCAGAACTTGGTTCATCAATCTCATGAACGTGCTAGGCGCATTCGAAAGACCAAAGGGCATGAGCATCCATTCATACAATCCTTCCTTGGTCTTAAAGGCCGTTTTCCAGTCATCACCCGGTCGTATTCGAATCTAATGATAGCCACTCCTTAGATTCAATTTAGAAAATATTTTGGCAACCTCTAACATGTCCAGCATATCGTCCAACCGGGGTATAGGAAACCTGTACTTTATGGTGATTTTGTTGATGGCTCGGCTGTCGACATACATGCGCCAACTCTCATCTTTCTTTGGAGTTAACAGACTTGGTACAGCACATGGACTCATGCTTTCTCGAATAAGACCCTTACGGATCAACTCTTCCACTTGCCCTTGAAGAATCTCGAACTCATTCGGACTCATTCGATAATGAGGCCAATTGGGTAGACTGGACCCGGGGATAAAGTCGATATAGTGTTGGATATCCCGCATGGGAGGCAACCCATCGGGAAGGTCATCGGGCCAAATTTCTTTGAATTCATGTAGTAAGGGCTTTAGTTTTTCAGGGATGATGGTAGGCTGGAGTTCTTCCCCTTTTACAATTAATGCATAAGCCTGTCCTGTTTCTTTAGATTCTTCCACGAAGTCTCGTATGGTTAAGAGAAAACGACCCTCCACTTTAGAAGTTTCAGATAGTCCCTCTGGATCCATAGGGGCCAATATGGTTTTCCGGCCATCCTTGACGAAGATATATATGTTATCTCGCCCTTTATGAGTGGCATCACGGTCAGATTGCCAGGGTCGACCGAGTAGTATGTGACATGCTTCCATGTCAACCACATCGCATACTACTTCATCCTTATAATGTTTACCAATTGAAAAGGATATGGTGCACCGTTCAGTTACCTTTGTTTCACTGACATTCTTGATCCAACCGATTGTATATGGAGAGGGATGACGCTCTGTTTCAATTGTAATTTCTCCACCATGACCTTGGAGACGATATTTTCGCTGCTGCCACTATCAATAATCACGTCGCAAACCTTTCGATTCACCGTACACCTAGTGCGGAAGATGTTATGCCTTTGTGGATGCACTTCTTTTCTTGGCGCATATAATAACCGCCTCACGACGAGTGACTTACCGCGATCTTGCTGAACCCAACTTGATTCATCTACCTCGTCCTCGGTGGTATGCTCCTGCTCTTCATCATCTGGATCTTCATCGGCGTTATCAGCACTACCATCATTGAGGGTGAGGTTCGCCACCTTTCGCTGGGGACAAGTATTTGATAGGTGGCCCGGTTGGCCACAATGATAGCAGTTGTCAGGCCAGGGTCGAGCGTAAGGGTTCGGAATTCTACTTGGACCAGCAGCAGTCGATACGCCCCTTTGGGGTCTAGCTTGTCCGCTTCCCTGATCTCGGCTCTCAAACGTAGGAGGTTGAGTGCGTGCTCCTACGGGTTCCTTCCCCTTAGACTGTGGAGCTCCCTGGGGTGGACCCGACGTACTGATCCTTGCGGTAGAATAGGGCCGTGTGGTAGAACGTTCAAATTGTGCTTCTGCCCGAGTAGCCAACTTGATCGCATCATTCATCGTCCAAACGGGCTGCATCTGGACCCGATCCTAGATCGTCATACGCAGTCCACCGTTGAATCGGGCGACTTGCTGCGATTCAGTCTCGACTAAATCGTTACGCGCCACCAGGCGGTAAAATTCTTCTGCGTATTCTCTCACCGACTGACTACCCTATCGATAATTTTGGTATTGTTGAAATAATACCTGATCGTAATCGCTAGGGAGGAATCAGGCACATAATAGCTGCTTCATCCGCTGCCATGTGCGGATTGGTGCTTTCATCTATCGAGTTCGTGCGAGTTGCAGTTGTTCCCACCAAGCTGAAGCTCCTCCTTTCAACTTGTAGGCCACAAGCTTGACCTTCTTTGCTTCAGGGATATCCATATAGTCAAAAAATCGCTCAACTTCAGAAAGCCAATCGAGAAAATCCTCAATGTGTAGTTGGTCATTGAAGTTAGGAATATCAACCCGCATCTTAAATTCTCGATCTGTCCGATCTACTCGATCGCCGCCTTGTCTGGGGTGTTGAAAGATTATTTCATCGATTTCCTCCTCACTGGATCCCCCTTCCTCAGGAATGACCCGTGGATGCATTGCTGGTACTATCCTGCGATCAGGGCGATTGCGAGTTTCATCAATCGGCGGTGGAAGATTACCACCAAGAACACGGAGTTGCCCTAGGGTTTCCACCAAGAGATTCGCTATACGGTCCATAGAAGCCTGCAGCCCTTGCATGGCTTGTCGATTCTCTTGCATGGTTGCTTCAAAAACTGCCGCCGTTAAAGGTAAATTCCCTGGGGCACCGCCCATAGGATTGTTGCCCGACCCGTCATTTGAAGTCATCGATCCGAGGAGAAACCTCGATCTGATACCAAACTGACGCAGGGAAGGACGTGAGGTCGAGCACCGTCTTCTTCAAGATAATAAATATTCCGAATCCACGGAACTTCTCTGGACTCCTCACAGAGACTTCTCGAATCCACGAGGAAAGAAAGTAGAAAATAAGAATAATTTCTAATAAATTCAAAATTGATTAATGAATCCCTAAAATCGAGTTCACAACCCTTTAAATAAGGGAACCAAGCAATAAGAAAGAAATCAGACTCGAACTACAACTAAAACTCCTAGAATTCGCAACTTACTATAAATAGTAAACTTACTATTTATAGACGGTCATGATGTCTACTAGTGGGCAAGGTTTTCGGCCAAAAATAGTAAGTGTTCACTCCCCAAGTGTAGGGTTGTGATGTAGTAATAACTCGGTAAGACCGAGGTCGAATCCCAAGGGACTGAAACTTGTATGTTATCTAAAACTAACTAGAACTAAAACTAGAATGAGATGAAATTTAAACTGAATGTAATTTGAGGAATAATGGTGAAAATATTAATCTAAAATTTATAGAAATCAGAGGAAAGGAAACTAGGGATTCAGAGGATCCACTTGTAGAGATCAGGGAGAACTTATGCTTGCATCAAAAATCATGGAAATTACTAAATTGCCGTTGATTTAGTTTTCAAAGACATGAAAGGTGTATGAATTAGAATGGATTCCATCACCAAACCATGCCCAAAAGACTATGACAAACAACAGAATTAAACTAATTACCACCCAATCACATGTATGAAAGTTAGGAAGGGTACCGTCATCCAACCATGCCCAGGAGACTATGGTGAACAACAGGACGTCCTGACGTCATAAACATGAAAAGAAAATAGAAATATTCAAAGCATCGCAGACCCATTGTAACTTCAGTCATAACAGACCATTAAGAACTAAAAATATTCTCATAATAATCAACTAAAATCAACGTCGATTCATGAATTAAAATTAAAATAAAATAAAATCTCCCATGTCCCTACAAGCTTCACTCCTTAGCCCTAGCTAAGAGGTTTAGCCAGACATGATTATAATTAAGCTAACCATAAAATAAAATTAAATCAAAACAAAAAGGAAAAAAAACCAACTCTCTCTCCTGCTTAGCTTCCACGACCAGGACTGCTCCACGTTTCTCCCCTCCAAGCCAAGGATCTTCCTCCCAAGGTCTGAATGAATCCTCCCCACGTCCAAAACCTCCTTTTATAACTGCTGGAGTTGTGAAAATCGGATTTGAATCAGATTTGGAAAGCTATGCATGCCTAGTGAAAGTTTTTTCGCAGCCAAGTTCGGTGCCTCGAAACACGCCACTTTTCTTGTTCAAATTCTAAAGAGACACCATTCCTTAATACTTTCTTGGGTCCTCTACATGATAGACAGTTCAGATCTGCCATATGATCAAAGATGGTGGGCCAAAATCGCCTGAAAAAGTCGATTTTTGCGGATGTGCAAAACCTTTCGCACCATTTCGCTGTTGTGATCGGTGGGCCCCACAGAAACATTTTCTGAAAAATCCACCCCGTCCATTGGATTCAGAACGAAATTTCAGTAAAGAATGGGTGGTTTTGAACGTCCATTGACGTGGTCCAGAGAATAAATCACAATAGGATCAGTTTTGAACGTTGCAGGGCAGCCCTTTTATAGCCCCTGTATCGCACACGTGTGTACGCATGAATGCAAAAGGTTAGCATGTTTTTATAGTATTCGAGCCCCTTATACGGTGAATGGATCAGATTGGCCGTAAGGGCATGGGCGGGGCCCACAAGCTTCCGCAAAATGGACTCTCGCCATCCGTTCGCTGGCGTGATTGCGTAGAGGAGAGGGAGAGTCGAGTCAGAGCTTGCTTGGACCGACTGGCGGTTCCTGTGCACGGCGGGCGTGTGTACACTATATACACACACTGTACATTTAGGGTCCACTGTGATGCTTTCAAGAAATCCAATCCGCCCATTCCGTTCCTCATATTATTTTACCCGTTGAGAACAATTATCAAGCATATCCAGCTGGCGGGTGGGCCCCAAATTGAAGATTGATAAGCTGATCTGCCCGTTAGGCCACTTCCGCAATGATCCAATGGATGATTTTTGACGTGTACGGTTAATTTATGGTCCTCAGGCCACGTATGAATTTTCGAGCCGAACTGATATTGGGAACCCCGTGATCTTGCATTCTGGATGCGTTTCAAGCCACTTGAGCTTCAGTTTCTTAGTTTTCTCGAATTTCTAACCATGTATATCTGTCAATCTTGGTCCCCTGGAGTGTGTCCCTTGCCTTTGGTGTCATCAGATCGTTAAATCTCAACTTTTAACATCATTTTTCCATCCATGCTCATAAAATCACCTTGCAACACAGAAATGAGAAAACGAGCCATTAGACAACATTATATTCGTAAATTCAGACAATATCTGGAGTCTAATATGCAATATTTGACCATCAACAGTAAGTGTCCTATTTGGCTTCACCAAACCGTTCTCCTAATTATCCTAAGCACTTTTCATGTTGGACACAACTCCTAAAGCCCAACGGATGAAAAGTTATACTCAAACTAGAACTTATAATTTATAGTAAAA
Source organism: Magnolia kwangsiensis (assembly GCA_037074715.1). Classification (NCBI taxonomy): domain Eukaryota; kingdom Viridiplantae; phylum Streptophyta; class Magnoliopsida; order Magnoliales; family Magnoliaceae; genus Magnolia; species Magnolia kwangsiensis. The sequence goes on from CM073584.1 coordinate 96,989,221, forward strand.
ATAAAATTAAAACGAGGAAACGACCGTCGATCAGAGGGTTTCTCGCAAATCCGGGCTGCGCAACCCAGCGTAGCGGGGTTGGTTGGCTAAAGTAGCTCGTTCTACTCCAAAATTATATATTTTACGTCGGATAACTCATTTCGGATTGTGAGATACGCCCGATCTGAGGTCCGATGGTCCAGATCACTTCTGTCGCCGACCGTGCCTTTTCTGATCTATCTTGGCCATGAAATTGTCCGCGACCCGCTCTACATCAAATATCCACTCAATCAATACACTTGTGTGGCCCATTTGATAAATGGATTGAAACAATTTTTCTACTTATGATCGGGTCAAACTCAGCCTCAATTATTGTAGGCCAGACACGGACCTGGATCAAGCCAGGCATGCTGGATTGGTACCAAGTCGGTTTGAGTTCGGGTTAAGCCTATTTCAAAACCAGATCAAATGAGGTCAGCCCATTAAATTATTGATGCCCGTATCCAACATCTTCGCACAATATATTTGGTTTTCAATGAAGAGAACGTTCGACTCAACCACAGGCGCTGCATGAAGATCTGCCTCGTTTTCACCAATGAACAGTGTAAAATCACACTGAAAACATATAAAAACATGCGGTGTGGATCACCTGAGCCACGGAATGACCTGATTTTTGGATTATTCTTACATCCTAGTGGGATATGTCTGATAAGTGGATTGGATGACATATGCAGAGCAAGTTGGGTCGGAGGCAATCTAAAAGTTTGTACTGTGAGCGCACTCCACTACCCTGCTCCATGTTGTTGTTTGCCTGTGATGTGGCCCACCTGATTTTTGAATTAGTTTCATGTGTTGGGGCATCACCTGATGGATGGTTTGGATGGAACACAAACATCACGGGCCCACAAGCTCAAACGAATGCAAACTGGGATACTTTTGGTCCAGCTTGTGCTCGGTTGGGCTTAGGTCCGGACCTTTTGTTTATCGGTTTGGGACCAGACAGACTGAATCTGAACCACCCAATTCAAAATTTTCTTTGTGGGTGCATCGCATGCAGGACCCACATGCATCTTTGGTCAGATGATTGGGACCGTCCATTTGTTGAGCATCATTGGTGGATGGAACTTGCCAAAACCACATTGAACAGATGATCCAGACCATTGATATGTTGGACAGAGATGATTATTTATGCTTTCAATTCATTTGAATGGCATGAAGGGTGGAAATGGGTTTGGCTACTAGCCCAGCCGCCGCATCATCCAGCTTTGGGCTAGATACGGTCATGATCTCACCTAGGTTGGGCATGAGTATTGAGGCCTGCTAACAAATTCCCCAGGTCTTGAGCTTGACAATGGTGAAGAGTGGGACAGTTCTTGGATTTTCTATGGCCCTAACATCTTGGCACAACAAATGATCTCAGCCACCCGATCTTTTCCCTAATCTTTTAACATTATTAAAAACCCATATCATTTTTCCATAGACTTGGCAATTAGATCACCTTGATGTTATTTATGGAAAGGGACCCATCCAGGGGGGTAGGAAATCAGTTGAACGGTTCAGATTGACATGCTGATGCATTGATTATTTGGAAGATATGTTGGACATTTTACACTATTTCTTTCCCTTTAAGAGACGGAATATATCACAAGGAGTTTAGGGTCTCACATTACTTAGTATGCTCTATGTTATTAAAAGTTTATAATCTTGGCTGTCTATTTCTAAATTAACTTAAATCCTTTTACCATCCATGGTGTGACTGGTGTCTTTCATTGGGTAAAATCTCATTCAAATACAAGTAGTGTACCATTAAAAATTTTAGCTATTAGATGTTCATCAAGCTTGATCAAATACATTTAATGATGAAACTAAAAGATTAATGGTTGAAAATATTCAAAAAATCTTTTGAAAATATTTGAAAGCTTTAGCCAACTTTAAAACACTTGATGAATGGTCTGATAACTAAAATAAATCTTAAAAATACTATTGGATCTCATGTTGATGCATGTAAAGCTTGCATTCTGAAGAAGTCCAATCTCCTCAATTTAAAGAATTAGTCAAAGATAGCATATGATTAACTCAATCAAATCTAAGTATGATGGCCCTTGGCTAAGAAATTGGATGTGATCGATGCCGATGCCCAATTGATGTCAACATAACCCCTCCTAAACAATTAAACAATCAAACTCCAATGCATTCAAGGGTAACCATAAGGGTCCTTGCTCTTGCTCTTGCTCCAGTAGTAGACTCTTAGGAGTTTCAACACGTCAAGAGTTCGAGTACCCATTGGTGGTGAAATCCCGCTACAGCGTAAGTGTGGGGCAGTGTGTATCTGCGTGTGTAAAAGAAAAAAGGATAACGATAACAAGATGCTTATGGTGGAGATTTAAACCATCTTAATTCTTCATTGGTTCCAAGCATAGGATAACCACGAAACTAACCCTTAATCATCAAACCTAATGAAATGGTATTGATTAACATAGATACACAGCTGTCCCTCACCCATCGTGGTCGTTGTGTCTACTTCATTATTTTTCGAAGAACCCACTAGAGAGATTCCGATAAAAGAAAAAACTTTTATAATCCTCTAAACATATTTAATTGTAAAGTTTCACATGCAATTAATGATGAAGAACAAAAGAATAATCTATTCAACAAAGTGACCATGAATAAAACGACATATATTGAATTGGTAAACAATTATTGGACAGTTAAAAATGAAAAATATCTAATCATCCTATTTCAACAAACAAGCGTCCACAAATAAGAGGTTTGGATTGTTCAATGAAATCTAATTTCTGAACTTTGACTAAACGATATAAATTTCCACAATCTACTTCATTTAATTTGGCTTAAATTACACCACTTCTACAATTTTTTTAGAGCCCGTGCATCAAGTCTCATATGCAGTATGAGTATCAAATAACTCCCAAAATAATATCCCAAATACAAACCATAAAGACATGCATATGTATAGTACATATACATGTATCCATCATAGTATTTAATTACTTACGTACTAATGTACCCACGTATGTATGCATTTTTGCATGCATGAACAGATTGGGAGTTGATCACCACCGTCTGATCTCTTGCAACATGGGCTGAGTGAGTAGAAGTGAGCCTTCCACGTGAATGGACATGCTCGAATTGGATGATGAGTCACATTGGCTTGTTCGATGGTTCTTCCACATTGCTCTTTTAACATATGAACGGTCCTGATGGATATTTTGGATCGTTACATTGCTTCTACATAACAATGGCCAAACTGGGCTTGATCCTATAAACCCAAGCCCATATTATTTATTTTACAGGCCCGTAGGTCTGATCAGGATCAACAGAAATAATTGTTGAGAGACCTGATCACCGGGCATGCAGCCTCATCTTTCTCATAAAAGTGTCACTGATGTAGAGTGGGTCACCGAAGTTTTCATGGCCAAGATGGACCAGAAAAGGCCTGATAGGAGGCGGAAGTGATCTGGACGGTCAGAACCTCAAAAAATGCATATCTCACACATCAAAATAAGTTATTTGATATACCATATATGATATTGGAGTAGAAGAAGCTACTTTAGCCAACCACACCCTACAGCGGGTTGCCCACACTGAATTTGCTAGATTACATCAGATCGATAGTCAAAAATCTATTTTATTTCCATTTTTACGATTTATAATAAATTTTAGTTGGATTATAACTTTTGATCCGTTGAGTTTTAGGAGTTGTGCCCAACATGAAAAGATCTTACAAACATTAGTGGAATAACGTGGTTAGGCCAAACTGGACACTTATTATTTTTGGCCAAAAACCATGAAGTTTACCATAAATCATGACCGGTTATAAATAGTAAGTTTACTATTTATAAGTCACAATTTTAAGGAGTTTGATTATGAAACTTCTTCCTGAGTTTGATATCATCATTTAAGGGATCGTAAACTCGTTTTTATTATCAATCAATTTATTTTTGAAATTATTGAAAAAAAAATTTTATTTTCTTCCCTCGTGGATTTGAGGAATCTTTGTGAGGAGTCCAAAGAAACTCCGTGGACATCCGGGCCATGTAATGATGGGGCCCATAACGGAGGTCACTTGTCTAGAAAAGTAGCCTGATCCACACAATAGGTGGGCCATATGTGTACAGCTTGCTAAGTAGAACGGCCCGGCATGATGAGAATTGGCCAGATTTGTACGCCACATGATCTTCATGGTGGGGCCCAATGTTTACATGATGTCCAGCATAAATGACACATTTGCGTAAAGATGGGCCACATGCCGGTTGCAGATGATGAGATCTGTACCATTAAATCAATCCGGTACCATTTATTTGTTGGGCCTGAAGTAGACATAAGTCTGTAGGCCCAAAAGATATACCCAATCCCAGACCACAATAGGATGGGCCTGAATACCAGATGGGCCAGCTCAAATTGAAACTTTCATATGCCCAAAATACCCCCATGAAGATAGGGATGTTTTGGTCATGAAATGATTATTTTAGAGTGGAGGGAGAAATCCATACATATTAGTGAGATGACAGATTTCCAAGCACTTCCGGCATTGTGTCTTTTAAAGAAATAGCATAAGCTCTCCTGAAAAGAAGAAGAAGAACTGATTAGTGTTCTAAAACTAGGAACTTAGACCCAGCCCGGTCCAGGAATGACCCAAGAATCGGATGAGTTGACCCAATGGTCCAGCCCAGGCTCATGAACCTTGACCTGGGTCTAATTTATATTTATTGAAATTTAAAAATGTGAGTGTCTTTGAAGTGTATTAATGGATTGTAAGGATCTTAAGTTTAATAAACCCATTGCCAACCCTAAGCACAAGGCTTATTAAGGCTGTCAATGGGCGAGCTTGGGGTTGGCTTCCACCCGAATTTTAAACTGTCCAACCAGGCCTAATCAAATGTTCGATTTTTTGGTGCCTGAGAGCCCGCCCTGCTAAGGCTTCTAGTGATAAGAAATGTTCCACCCAACAAAAATATTGTGCATTGTTAAATAAACATGAAAAAAATCCCTCTCGTGTATGATTGTATGTCCGTACGTTTGTATGTATGTGAAGCCTGATTTTTCTATGGCTTGTGACCTTTTCGTTTTTTGTAGTCTGGTTTATATAAGGAAGAGCTTAGGTAGAGAGAGGCATTCGATTCAGTTCATCTTTTGGGATAATCCTTGGCGTGGGATTCTTTGTTTGGGTGGAAGATACGCATTGTATTTTTGTTGTAATCATTTTCTTTTATGTTTTGTCATCATCTACTTTTATCTTTTTTCCTTTTTAACACAGGCTCCTGACACATACACCCACACTGTAGTGGGATTTCACCACCTATGGGTATCGAACCCAAGACCTCATGGTGAAACTCCTTGGAGTCTACCAGATTACCACTGAGGTAAGGACCCGAACCCATCTACTTTTATCACATGTAGGTGTTTTTCTTCAAAACCAAGATATTTAATAATGGTAATTGCACCATTATCATATGGGCTCTAATGGTTGTTATAGTTTTTATTTTTATTTTTTTTTGAAAAAAAAAAAATGCATTGACACTGCTAAAGGTTGTTAAGATCAGGCCCATTTTTTATTTATTTATTTATTTTTAATGCATAACCGCTATGTAACTGTTTTTTAATACCATGAAAATAAAATGCCACACGATGATAATATGCTATCAAATAGATATGGAAAATCTTTGGTTGAGATTTTGCTTCCCCATGAGGTTGGAAAATTAACATATGCATACATAGAAATGTTGTAAGTTTTACGATAAAATGAGATGAACTTGTTTATTGACTTAAAGATATGATAGAAAGAGTGCTATCAGTTCCACTAATAATGAATTCAATCATCTGAATCCACACAAAATGGACCGCCTACTGACAATAATGCCAGTTGTGAGTCACTACTGGTCAGCATGGCCCACCATGATGTATGTGTTTTACCCATGTTGTCCCTCCATTTTTCCATATCATGATGTGCTGTGTACCACGCTACAGGAAACAGTGGTGATTGAACGCCCGCAGTTAAAACTTTGTGAGAGCCAGCAAAGTTTTTTTTTTTTTTTTTTTTTTATCAAGCTGATATGTGTGACCTAATCAACAAGTTGGATGGCGAAAAAACACTACAGTGAGCCTTAGGAAGTTTTGAATGGTGAGCATTCAATCATTAACGGTTTTCCTGTAGTGTGGCCACCTGAGATTTAGATGGTTAGGATGATATTGGGCTGCGGTATCTCTAGGTGGCGCCTACCAGATGAAAAGTCCTGATTAATCTTTATCAACTGGTTGGACACCAGGGGATAGTGATATAAATACTGCCGAAAATTTGCAAATTATGTGATATTTTCATGAGAAATAATCTTGAATTTTAAATTTTTTATTTTTTGCAATTTTATAATGTAAAAATTATTAATTTATATAATTATTTATTGGATCTAAAATCAATCTCCTGATGTTCACTTTAAAACTTGGAGCCCCGACAACCGTATCACGAATCTCAATCAATTACTTGTAAGAATTCTCTAAGGTGGACCTTATTCATATCAACAGTTTGAATTGTTTTAAAGGTTGAATAGTGTGATTGGGAGTATCAGTGGACCCCACTCAAGATCATGGGATCAAAAGAGAGGTAGGACTGTAGAAAAATCATAAAAATGGATGAAGTGTGTCATGCCTATCAGGCTTTCAATGTATAGTGTGTGTGTGCGCGTGCATGCATATGTTTGCATACATACACTGTGGTCATGGGCCCAGTTGTCCCGTTGTCAAACCTGCACTGGCATTTGATCAATGTGTAGCTTCTGCCCAGATAGTTGAAGATCTTAGAATCATTGATGGCACTCCCACGGTATGGTTCACCACTTATGTTCCATGTAGGCAATGTGGAAATGCCCCGATGTTGGAAGTCGACGTTTGGAGCTGCACCATCGAAGGAAATGTGTTAAGAGTCGACAATTCGGATCACATGGGCATGCATGAAAAATCATGATTCAACTTTGTATCCATGGTCCCATGGAAAATGTGACATCAAGCTTCTCTCGTCAATCTCCCAAATCTATGACAGGTTCTTCTATGTAATAGCTTATTAAATTAAATACAAAAGTGATACCAATATAGAAAAATATAAGGCTAGATTGATTGTAAAAAGTTTCACTCATACTTACAGTGCTGGTTATTAAGAAACCTCTACACCTGTAGTTAAGATGAGTTTTATATGCGTGTTATATATGATATTATTAATTAAGAGTGACCTTTATATTAATTATATGTAAAAAAAAAAAAAAAAAATCTCTATTTTTATTGGAATCTTCACAAGAAATTAAGTATATATGAAATTGCGCTTCCGAGACACTCCTAAGAGAGGGATCACAATATAATATATAAGTGAAAGACAATAATTTATGAACTTAAACAGTTGCCAAGAGCTTAACTTGAATACTTGATATTAGCTCTATTTACTTTTGGGTATGAACAAAGTAGAGCCGTCTAATTAAGAGTGACCTTTATATTAATTAGATGTGAAAATTTTCTGTTTATATAGGAATCTTCATAAGAAAGTATATATGAAATTGTTTTCTGAACATCCTAAGAGAAGGATCACAATATAATATACAAGTTAAAGGCAATAATTTATAAACTTAAATAGTTGTCAAGAACTTAGTTCAAAAACTTGAAATTAGCCCTATTTGCTTATGGGTCTGAACAAAGTAGAGCCAACAAAATGATATTCATCAAACAGAGAACTTTTTAAAAAATGCTTATTTTAATGTATAATAATCATATTGTAGTTACTGACAATGATGATCAAACCATCATGTAACTTAAGTATATTCTTAAACATAAAAAGCTTTGGAAAATTGAAATGCTTGGGAAGCATCCGGGCATAGAAATGGACCATTCAAGAAAGAAAGTTTTCCTCTCATGGAGGAAATATCTCTCCCATTGAGTATTCCAAATCCCCCAAATGCTAATTCTCTCTCTCACTATATTTGAAATCCCCAAAATGATAAATCTCCTTTTCTTTCTAACAAAACCCAACTAAAAAAGAGGCTCAAAATCTCATATGGATTTCTTTTTTTTTTTCTTTTTTCTTTTTTTTTTTTGCAAGAAAACCAACCAACACTTCATCACAAAGACAAATAAATAAATAAAGAATAAAAGAAATAAATAAAAATGCACTTCAAATGGAGGGAAGTTCTCCATCACCATTGTAAGTTGTAATGCTCCTAGTTTCATCTGTCTATTTGGATAGTTCAATTGATTTATGTGAGCAATCTACTAAGTCGAAAACACATTCCATGGTCTACCGCACCTTGACTGAATCCTCTAATCCACCCTTAATTTGACCTTATTTACTATAGCCTTCCGTCTTTCCAAGCCATGGATGTGATGACTACTATTCCCTTTTAAAACAATGATTTTTAAAATTAGATGTAATTGGTGATATGCCCTAACAAATAGATGGTTCGGATTGTCAAATGACCTATTTTAGTGTAAGAAATCTTGACTGTCCATATTAAAACCCGATGATCAATGGTTAAAATTTATTGGATTGGTGTGATGTTTGCATGGTAGATCTTGATGAAACATAGATTGGACCTAATGAACAATCCAGATCAAAAGTTGAACTGAATTAGGTTGTCCAAGGGGACTAATGCAAGTAGGAGCACCATAACTAATTATGATGATATGAGAGGGCAGAAGCAATTAATTCTCTTTAATGTATAAACAAAATTCCGATTTGCAACTGCATACAGAGAACATAAATACACATACAGTTATCATACATACCTTCAGATGGGTCTGCTGTAGCATTAGATGTAGTTTGAGCTGTGGACCTCTCTACCAAATACAAGAGATGTATGCATCCAAAGCAAAAGACAAGTAACATATAAGATGGAGATTTTGGTATCAATTTCATTTTTCTATCAAAAGCTCTTTTTTATCAGATGGCCGAGAGATAGGAAATGAGCCCAAATGAGAGAGAGAGAGAGACAGAGAGAGAGGTGCTTGCCTTTATTGAAAACAATCTACAGCCAACATATCCACTCCATGTACGTGTGTGGCCCATCTGATGAATGGATTGGCCTGAATTTTTCTACCCAATTATCTTAAAGGTGAACTCAACCTTTTGAACAGCTCAGATGTTGTATGCATTTAAGTATACGCGTTTAGCTTATGCAACCCAATGCATGGCGACTTTTCCATCAGATGGCATGACTATGAACAGCGTTCTTTTTAGAGAGGTTTGCTAACAAGCTACTCCATGTATGGACACCCGTGCCAGCTCTGTCTGCCTGTCATACGTGTGTAAGATCTGAGCCGTGTATCAAGTAGGAAAAACAGTGTAGATCATGTGGCAGCTTATGCTGGTCAACTATCGGGTATGCTTACATGATTTTAAATATGGAAAGTGTAGAAACACTTTCAAACATTTATGACCGTCCATTGTTTTTATATGATACGTTTCCTAGCTATAGTAGATTGGGGAAATAATATAAATGGTGGGTGCCACCTGATGCACGGCTTGGATGCCATACAAAGGAGTGACTCGGCCTGATTTTCACCGAAGGTGATCTTCATGAGGTGTTTCGTCTTTTACATGACTCACATGTCCAATACGAACAGGGGCTCAAAGGGGTATGCAGGTGGGGCAATCGCCTAAGGCTCCTAACCATGAACGCCCTGTATTACAGTAAAATTAAAATTTTTTAATTATAAAGGTTTTATATCATAGCAAAATTAAAATTAGGAAGAAAAAAAAAAGCAAAAAATTTTTGAAATAAAACTTACTGAAAAGCCTAAAAATAAGAACAAATAAAAATTAGTTTACCAATTTGAAATTGAAAATAAAAAAACAAATCCTATAAACTAACACTATTAATAATAATCATCTATCGTCTCTTTTTTAAATAATAGCATCATTCTCAATAAATTCTTCTCCTAAACTTTAGGATCATAACTACTTACTTTATTATTAATTAAGCTCTCAAAAAATTAAATTATAATGTTATTTTTTGAAATTAAATTCTAACTTCAATTTTATAGCGGTTTAGATTTATTTTTAGAATTAAAAGTTTTAAAAGAAGTTGCAAAAACAGAAACTAAAACTCCAATTGAAATACTTAATCTAATAAAAAAAATAACTTATAAAATGTTATTTACCATACATGCTATAGTTGCATATGGAGAAAGAAGTTTTTCAAAACTAAAGATTATAAAAAAATATTTACGAACAATTATGTCTCAAGAAAAATTAAACGGTTTAACAATTTTATCTATTGAAATCGATTTATTGGAACTAGAATACAAAAATTTAATTAGTAATTTTACATTTAAAAATACAAGAAGCAAATTTATGCTTTAATTTGAACTTATTATTATTTTTTTAAACTAAAAGGCTTCATTTTTATAACTTCCTGGGGCCTTAAAAATGTTGAGCCGCCGCTGCCTGTACGCATGCCAAGGCACCTATATCTTGTCCATTAGAACCGTTGATCATTTATAAAAGTATCCCTTTTAATTTATTGAATTGATTGAAAATCATAGTCACCATCGATATTTTGGTCAACCCACGAGTGCCATCTGTGGCCCCATTGTCGCTCGCATGCTGGATGGGCCAGTGATCCGAACCCTCCATTTTCTTGACATTAACATAAATAAAATGGGCTCCAATAAATATAATCACACTTCAATAAAGATCCTTGCCTTTGATTATTCTTAGATGAATACGAGCCATTAGAAATATTCTTCTACAACAGATGATTATAACCACCCATTTAAGCAAAGTTTCTGATAGTGATCTCTAAAGCCCAGCATCCACAACATGGACGGCTCTGATCATCAGATCATGTCATAATGTGGGCCCTACTGGGACGATGTAGCTGGCCATCCTGCTTCAGACAGAGGCAAAAAGAATCTCATGGGCGTCAAGTCATGGTGGGCGTTTGATGAAAAGTCAATGTTTGTGCTATTTTCTAATATTAGGGGTGGCGTCAACACTCAGTCTTCTCGCGAAGGAATTTTACCAAAAATACGACCTCGTTACTATACAATTTACACTCTGGTACCTTTTAAAAAAAGGTTTCCAATAAGCTACCTCATGCAGCTCAGGTGGGCCCTACAATGGTATTCATGTGAAATACAACAATAGGAAACCGTGCACAGGTCAACACTCACTCTTTAAACTATTTTCCTCTGTGTGACCCATTTGAATCATGTACAGTCCTGATTTTCAGCCCCCAGTCCAACATTCTTATATGGCATCCAATAGAGTAGATTTCATATAATCAACACATTGGGCATGTAAAAATAAAGAGAAGACATCTTTATCAACTATTTCCTTTGGTGTGGCCCTATGGAATTGACAGTTAACCTTCTTTTTTTTCCTTGCCTAACATGGGACTACATGTCTAATGGTTGGAGTAGATTTTATATACATATCATAGTAGCCTTAGCAAAAATAAAGGGTTGCACTTCCCTTTTCCCACCGTTAAAAAACATAAAGACTTATATTAGAAAATAAAATTCTACCCTTAATTTTTTATGGGACCATCAGGATTGTATGTGAGATCCATTTTGACTATTAGATATTTAATCCCACACTAGACCCAAAGCAAAAAAAAAAAAAAAAAAGGTGATTTGTGATTCAAGTGGACCACTCTAAAGGAAACATGTGGGAGAGAGAGAGATATCCAACCTTGATTTTTATAAGGCCCACCATGATGTTTATATGAAATCCATTCCAACTATTAGATGACACACCAACATAGGTTGGGGGCCGAAAATCAAGCCCATTTGTAATTCAAGTGACTTACAACAACGGAAATAGTTTTGATGGTGATTATTGTCATGAAATTATTTCTAATTATATGGTCCGAATTTCACATAAGCATAATGATAGGAACTACTTGAGCTCCCAACCCATTTGCTAGCAAGGAAATCATTAAGAAGTGTAAGGGAATGCACTTAAATGATAATTGTTTAGATTAACAAAGTAGTTTATTGAAAAAGTTTTCAAAAAAGGTGTTGAAATGTAACTTCTATATTAATTAGGTACATTTTTATAAAAATTCCTTATCATAATTTATTAGGGGTGTACATCGGGCTAAATCGAGTCGAACTGGGCTCAACCTAGTCCGGCCCAGTCACCTGTCAAACCCAGCTCGAACTCGGCCAGGCCCGGTCACCGGGCCAACATGTCCAGCCCAAACTCGGCCTGGTAAGCAATCAGGCGAGTTCGAGTCGAGTTTAGGCTAATTTCAGGCCTGCTCCATCTACAAAGGGACGGATGGTGTTCTCACTTTTCTATCTCAAATGATTAGGATAAGAATTTAGGATATATATATATATATATATATATAAACAATCGAGTCGGGCTACTAGGACATGTTTGAACTCGGCCCGAACTTAGTTGAGAGATGAAGAAAATGGCCCCTCCCGGCTCCAGCTTGGGCCGAGTGTAGCTTTTTCGGGCCGAGTCGAGCAAGTTAACCGGGTTAGCTCAGTTTGTGTACAGCGCTATAATTTATGAATTGGGGCAAAAGAACATTAGAATTGTTTTAATCATGAGACCATGTATGTAAATCACGGCTTGAATTTCATTTGCCTGTGCAATTAGAAAGTGCAGGTGTAACACCCCGTATCTTTGATACTCGGGTGTTACCCCTGATCAACCCGGTTATAGGGATTAAAGATAATTAAACTTAAACTCTACACGTGTAGGTTGGAGCTCCCATTCGACGATAAAAGCCAGCCACCATGATCCAAATGAGTCAAGTCGAACATAACACTAACTTGAAAGGTAAATTTCAAAAAATCCTCAGATTCAAACACGTTATGAACACAATTAATTAAATTACATTGACGCCATGAATCCACTAACCACTTTAGAATAATAAATTACGGTCAACAAGACACTCGAAACTCCTCAAATGTCTATTCCACCGTGAAACAAAACCCCGTGCCCTTCAGACCAGTGAAACTCATCATATGGGCAAAAATGAGGCTGTGAATGGTACGATATGGCCCACCTGGGCCTCAGCCCTGCCTCAAACCGAGATAGGACCTTTATGACTAGACTCCAAGATGATTGATCGGAGCAAATCGGCCACCAGAGTCGCGACAAGCCTCAAAAACTAGGCACATAACCCAAACAATAATACGTTAAGTTCACTGGACCACTACTTACAAATTTTCCAATCATTTTCCGCCATTTCAAACGATTTGAAAACAGTGAGATTCATGCTCCTAGGTGGGCCATTTCTGGTCATTTTCCGGATGATCCACACCGTCCATTTTACTCACATGGGTCCCCTAATCAAAACCGTATAAGGATTTAGACCCGCTCATAGGAACAAGTGAGATGAGGATGGACCGTTCATTCCCTCATCATGAGGCTTGGCAGAACGATTGAAGCTTCTCTTTTTTTTTAGGTTAGGGAGGGCGGCGACGCAGCTGCTGTCTCTCGAGGCCGCATTATCACCTATCGTCCTCCTCTTCTCTCTCTCTGCCTATATAAGGTGAGGCTAAGCTCCCTTAGACTCCACACAAAGAGTGAGAGAGAAAACAAAGAGAGGGAGAGTGAAACAGAGGGCCGCTTTGGTGAGCTTGGAGCATACTGCCCCAGCTCAGTCTGTGAAAATCGGACTGAGCCGAGTCAACGTGGGACCACTGCCACACCACCTGAGTGAAAAAGACGAAGGAAAGAGAGAAAAGAAAGGAAGTAGAAGAAGGAAAGGTGGGTGTGTGCGTGCCAGGATAGACTCGGCTGTATCAAGTAAGAACTTCCCTCCACTCCATTAGAATCACACCCTACTACAGGCCACGTTTGGACCTAGAAACCCAACTGTTTAGGGCTGAGCATGGGCTGAATGCAGCCCTGTTTCGGGTTGAGTATGCAGCCCCTGTTTCGAGCTGAGCATGTCCCGAGTGAAACACCTGCTTTAAGGACGAATATGGCTGAAAAATTAAGACTAATATAGTTAAAACGCGGCCTAATAAACAACTAGAATCAGCCCGACAACAACTGTTTTCAGTCCGAGAATCAGGGAGGAAACGGCCCCGTTTCAGGCCATTTTTAGACGTTGAAAGTGGCGGCCACGGTGTCGCTGGATGAGCACGGGTAAGGATCGAAAAATGACGGAAATAGAGCCGTGTTTGGGCTGGAAATTGGGGCCGGAAAGTGGCCTCCAAAGCAGCTGCAATAGGGACTGTTTACGTCAGCCAGCATGCAGAGTGCAGTACACCTTGAAGGCCAAGGTGGATTGCATGTGGGCTTCACGAAAATGCTGGTGGGCCCTGCAAATGCACGTGGCCCTCACCCAAAACAGATGGGCTGCCCTGTTTTTAGGCCTTGCACAAGTGCAGGCGGACCGCACACAGTGTTAGCAGGTGGACCCCACCGTACCACAGTTGGTAGGCCATGTATGTGGCCCCACCATAGTGTGGTGGCTCATCTGGGCTGTCCATCAGAAAACGTGGGTCCCTGGATGTTTTCATATATATATATGTGTGTGTGTGTGCGCGCGCGCGCATGCACCACGCCAGGGTGCTGTCATCCAATATCCAAACCGTCCATCAGTGGACGTTTCAGATCGCTCAGTGCTGGACATTGCCGCATGAAAAAAAATAATAAAAAAATAAAAAATATACATACATGTGCATACATTTCAATACATGTACATGCATCTGGACGTGCATGCAAATTGTAAAATATCAAGTATCTCAGATGCATGAGATAGGGTACACGTGAATGGCATCCAAGACCGTCTATCAAGTAGCACTGAGCCTCCTCATTTCATCCTGACCGTCCATCAAGGGGCAGGTAGTAGTGGATGGTTGCTATACAGTTTAAAAGAAAAAAATATAATAATAATAAATAATATATATATATATATATATATATATATATATATATAGCGGAACGCCCACCTGCGAACCCGTTCGTACGTACTACGTACGAACTTCTTTGAAAACCCATCATACGTGATTTAGATCCAAATCTGAACCGTTCATGTGAAACAGCACCTCGTGAAACCCCCCAGGCTGAAGTTTTACTTTGATCTAAAACTTGATGGGCCATGAAAAATGAAAACAGTTTCCTCCCTTGATTTGCATTTCTCTTTTCTCTGGCCCACCAGAGTTTTAGATTGGGGTGAAAATTTATCACATGAGGTTTCATGGAATTACGCATCACATGAACCGTTCAGATTAGACACCCATGGTACGTGTGCAAAGGTGCGCACGTGCGTAGGTACGCAGGGGAGCATGACTCTATATATATATGTGTGTGTGTGAGATATTAAATACTACAGTGCTATATGTGGTGGGCCCATGGGGCCATGTTGAGTTAATATACATATACATTGTGCATATGTGTATATATATGATAGGGCCACGTGGGACCCACGTGGGCTGATATCAAATGTATGTGAGAAGTAGTAATTAAATATGTAATCCATGTGTCGTTAAACTACTTAAATATGTACCAAATACGCGTGATAAATAATATTTACATATATATTAGGAGCACGTGACACTGGTATAACATACCTATGGTGGGCCCCGTGTGGGACCCATGTTGACACATCTGCTCCGTCCCTTTGAACCGTGTTTGGAAAAATCATCAAATGCATGTGTCAGGATCAGACCGTCCAAGGTCAACGTGCCCCACCATACTGCATACCCCACCCTAGTATGTGTGCTATACAATGGACCTTTGATCTCGGGCCTATCTTCATGGACGTGTTTAGACCATCCATTTTTGGGCATCCGGCCTAAACACCTAGATCCATAGCTCCACTGACAGACTAAGTGAAGGCACCTCATTTCAACACCTGAGGTGTTGGTGTCGATCCCTAGTAGGGTGACTAACATGGTATGTGAGTACCAACATGAGTGGTGTTGGTGCCATTTGAGCCATTACATGCGCCCCCGCGTTGGTCACATATGGACTCCACCATATACGAGGTTCATCCAAGCCATCCATCTGTGCGGCAGATTCCACCTCATGATGTGTTACACCATCCATGGAACCTCACTATGATACATCTGTTAATCCAAGTCGTGAAAATACCCGACAAATATGAACTATAATTTTAGGAGATCCCTCAAGCCACCTTGGATCACAAGAAGACTTAGGCCAAGTTCGAGAACACTATCAAATAGGTGATGACTTTCTCCTTGAACTTTCCATTTCTAAATTAGTTAAACTTAGTTGTACTAGATCACCATTATTGTGATACTTGCCCACATGCTAGTTAATCATTGGTCACTATTTACATGACTTGGTATTATATCCTCAGTAGTTATTAATTCATGATACTTCCCTACATGCTTTATTTGAAATCATATATTGTCACATGTTAACATGATTTGTCTCTGTACTTAACAACTTGATATGACACATGGAGGATTCCATGATTGTATGCAAACCACACTAGGAATGTAATTAGACAAAATGTGTAGGAAAATACGACCCTTGAACTGGTGTCATTTTAACCAAGAGATCTTATTAAAACATCCCAAGGTGGAGAACCTCATGAGCCGATGATGGTGGTAATGGGACACTATACTCGAGCTATCGGCCTACGCTAGGTCACACGCTCCCCGTAGTGACCGTGAGTTTATTTAAATTAATTGGCTAGATGTAATTGGACTAATAATGGGTTGGCTAATCATGCATGCATAGCACAAACCATCATCCATTGTCATCATACGTATTTGCCAGTCTAGATTTTTTTTCCGGGGTACAGATTGTCTGGATGTTTTACTCGGGTTGATAATTTCCTAGGTGACGAGCCCAAGTCCGACTGGATGTGCATCCCTAGACCGATATGCATTCATGCATCCATGCATCTAATAAGACTGCATATTGCCTGTTTTGGATTATTGCTTCGTTTTCCTTTTAACTATGTTTGCTAAGTGTAACGTCCTGGAAAAATCTGTACAATGACCCGAGTACCATCTCAAGCAGAAATCACTTAGGACTAAATCCTTTATAAATTAAACGAGGATTAACTACGCTAAACTAGATTATCTGTGAAATTAGCACCAATAACTTTAAATACGATCTGCAAGACCCAAAACTTGTAGAATTGTGATCGCTACATTACCCTAAAATCTAAGATCAATCTCTAAACTCAGTTGCTCTCGGGAGCATTCAGAAACTCCGCATCGGACCTATACCGCACGTCGAAAGTCCGATAGCGATGAACTTAGACAATTATGACCGCCTAGTAGGACTTGACAATCACCTCAAAAATCAAGTCCAGATGATATCCTGAGACGATTTACTTGAGTCCGGAGCGAAGAGTGTGAGAAAGTGAATATTTTTAGAAATTAAATACGAATTTAAGTAATCCGAGTCATGTCGCTTGCGGGCCGATTATAAGCATTCAGACCGTTAGAATCTGACCCAAGTATACCCTCGGATCAGAGAAGATGTCCCACGCATGTCAATATACTTGTGGCCCTGATCGAGTGTCGGTGACTGTTTAACTGAAACTGGACCGCCACGGTCGATCTGTAAATTCAATCGGACTGAAAACTTAGCTTGAGCAAGATCCAATTTTTGTGAGCTTAAGTCCGACCGCATTTAGTAAAGGGACCTCTAGAAATGCTCCGTTGGATCGGAACAAGCCCGATTTGATTATAACTAAGTATATCATGGTGTTGGGACTGTTTCCGTCAGTTCTGGGCCTATATAAGGGTCTTAAACCCTCACTCTCATAATCCATACGAATTCTCAAACCCTAGCTAAGAAAGAGAAGAAAAAGAGAGAGAAAGTGAGAGAGAAGTTGGTGATTCATCCTGGAATTCTTCCCAACTTCACTTCGTACCTAATCCACCTATTCGAATCGTTATTCCGACGATTCTAATTCCATATTTGGATAAGAAAATCAAACCCTAACCTGTTTTAGGGCTTAGTATAGTTTAAGTGATGATATAGCTAACCAAATTCGTGCTTTAGGTTGCTAATCTGCCGTTGACGAAGACTTATCATTTAAATCATATCCGTTAAGCGTTTATCGTTTTAAGGTACAGACTATATACGTTTAGGTTATGGTTTCCAAGACTTTCAATGTCAGATAATGATTTATTACTGACATGAATGCTATTTCACATGCCAAATGCAATATCTGTTTCGTTTTACATATACATATAAATAATGTAGTCTATAGGAAAATTCATGTAATTGTTGAAATTCTTGTGTACATTTGAAATCTAATTTTGTGGTTGCCATGATTAACTGTCGTAGGTACATGATTGTGATGTATGCGACAACTCCTTGGCAAAAGGAATTGTCCTAATACGTAATGTAACCAACATATGTGACGTATGTTGAAAGGTGTAGTCTAAGTGTTTGTGAAAATGTTTGTATATGTTAGTAGTTAGTAAAGTGTGATTTATAGGGAGTTGGGATATGAATCCCAACTACCTTAACTATGTGTATGATTTCCTCCATGTACTGTATAACCGGTTGATTCATGTTTAACTGTGTGTATGATTTCCTCCATGTACTGTATATTCATGATTAAGTTATATTCCATAACATGCTCACATGATTGTAGAATTTGACTTGAGTATTCATTACTGTTTTCTTATCTTATATGCTTAGTTGTTGTGATTGCATGAGCTTGAGACTGTTTCATAGTCCAAGCAATCGGTAACAGGCCTTGCTCTAGTGGTTGAGGTTGCTTTCGCCACGCAGGATGTATTCGACGAATCCGAGCCATACTTAGGCTGTCTGCAGTGGTTAGGCCACAAGGAGTGCTTATGCACTTCTTATCGATTAACTCAATGTGTGTTCGTCCTAGTCGAGCTTGTCGATTGACCGATGTATGTTCACCATGTGTGGACGTTACTGCTTGAATATAAGGTACCAAACTCACCAATGAAACCCTATTAACCTTGGTACCTCGATTCCCTAAGACTCATGAGCCGGGCATGGTGGCATGGGACACCGTGGTAGTGTTGTCTGCCTACGCTGGGGCGACGAGCCTCCCCATAGTGACCAGGGAGTAACCTAGACTCGTGAGCCGATTATGGTGGTATGGGACACTATATTCGAGCTGTCGGCCTACTCTAATCGGTGACGAGCACTTTGTAGTGATCTTAAGTATACTCTGAAACTACATTGGGGCGACGAGCCTTATTGTAGTATTTAGGGTATAACTAGACTTGTATTGATTGGTGACGAGCCCTTTACTGTGATCTAGAACTATAACATTGTATGAGATTTACTAGGATTGACGACCCTAGAATGGATCATTATTTGGAAATTGACATAAGGGAGGTACCTTAGCTTCCCAATTCAGCTGTATGAAAAGGACTAATATGAACTTGGTAATTACGTTCATGCACCGCATTGCATATGCTTTGGTGTGGAAGAGCACTTTCGGGTGGTTGTCATGCGCGCCGTAAGATGAAAACGCTGAAGGAGTGCAGGCAAGAGCATGCATCATTATCGCATATCATTCTTGCATTAACAAGAGTATCTAGGACATGTTTGATTGTACTGCTTTATCATTACTGCTTGACTGAATTGATAACATGTTAACTTTTGCTGTATAGCTCCATTGAGTTGATCACTCACTCTCATGTTCTGGGATAGTGTTAAACACCAACCAGACTCTGTCTTAGTTGCAGATGATGATGCGACCCACAAGGCAGAGCCGGAGTTGGAGGATGATGAGGAGGCATTCTCTTACATGCAGTTTTCAGGCGGATTCGCGTGAGTCGAGTCCAGATCGATGGGGCTTCAGGGATCATACTTATAGAGGACTTATTACATTCTTTTTGACGTTTTGTATCTTGACACAACACTTGTAAATATTGACCTGGTATTGCATACATACTTTGGGGACTTATACTAGGTTATATATACATACCAGTCTTCCGCTTGTGTATTACAACTGTCCCTAGATTATGTTTGCTGATTTGACTTAATCTACTTCATGTTTTATGCATTAATATAGATAACATACATCCATCATTAAATATGTTGCATAAGTGATGTTTTAGAACTCAGGAGCTGAGCTATGCTCGACCCCCGATTTTCAGGGCGTTACAAGTTGGTATCAGAGCATGATTTGGATTAAACCGGACCTAGTGTCACGCCCCAAACTCGAAAACTGGGCTCACAAAATTTTCGATCACCGAATCCGGCACCGACAGCCTCCGCAGTACCCCATTCTCGGCTCTGGCACCCATATACCAGATTTCGATCCTGAGATGCTACAAGGAGGATTTATATAATCACCAGTCTGATTCGTAATGAGCATAACCAAAAGCATAACCCACGAACAATAACCATAAGAACACCAGTACAAAATCCACTATGATCAAAAACTTTGAGTACAAGGTGTATAAAGGGAAATACAAGATAGTGCTAATAACAAAACTCCAAAAACTCGACTGCACGCTCCTGCTGCTAGTACGCTACGGCTGCGTCCTGACGTTACCTGCACGCATCAATCGTGCATAAGCTTGTATAAAGCTTAAAGGGTGGTGTAAGTGTATGCGCAATATAAGCGTGCTCAGAATGCAGGGTTAGAGTAATGCGAAATCATGCTGATGAATACAAGGATGCAATCAGCCGTACCAAGGCTATACAGTGCAAGATATGAATGCGATCGGCCATATCCAGACTATGTAATGCGAGATGCAAATCAAGCATGTCAATCCTCATCATATATCAGTACAGTTCTCATTCTGGATAATCACCGGGGTTTAGTACACTTTACGCTAGCTTGTCGTCCCTATCCAAACGCATAATTGGGACAGCAGAAGAGACCTCACTATCCGCCTGCCAATATCGGGCCCGGCTCGTCGATAGCGGACCGATTCCTCAAGATGGTCGAACTCAACCTAGAAGTTGCCCCCTCACTCATGCGGGTAAGGTCACACCCCTTTCCAACTGACCACGACACAGTGAGAGACGCGGCCTACTGGTATATGGTCATTGCGCACTCATGTATCTACTCGGTCTCGACATTGGAGTCATCATCTGGTACCATCGGGTTTAGAAATTTTCACCTAGGGACATCTATGGCGCCCGTATGCTAAAACCAAATATTTTCGATATCCAATCCAGCCACACACGATGCATCTGTGGAGGCTATGGCTCTGATGTCGCTAGGGCATACAATAATCAAAATCATACAAATGCAAGTGCATGAGTCACACTACCAGTCATGCAACAGTCCTACGTGTACCATGCACTAGGGCAACTCCGCCTACCAGGGAGCCCATAAACAGTTCGCCCGAAGGCATATGTTATGATCAGTTACTTCTCATATCAGTCATACATTTGATGCGTATGATAATGAATCATACATCTATACTAAACATGTATATAGAGATTGTAAGACCCGTATCTTGGTCCGTACCTTTCCGTACACTTCCGCGGTCTTACCGGTCGAATTCCGGCAACTTTCGACCCTTAACGGATATCGACGCGCGACCCGGATTCATGTGCCGACAACCCGAGTCGACTCAACTCGAGACCTATACCATAGCGACCGCGCCGTCGTTGCGGTTCCGATACCGCGACTCGTGCGCCAAGGCGATATCCTGATCAAGAGTTATGGGCCAACGTTCGGTGCGAGAAAACGCCGCGCGTTGCGAAAACCAAGGGAATCTCAACGATGTGTCACATCAATCACATCAATCCCATCAATCAATCACCCATCAACCCATCACATGTCAAGTACACATCACCTCCATCCCTTTTCCCAAGCAACCACAAAAGTCTCCACACCCCATACCTCTCTTACACAAAAGCCACAAAAGTCTTCCTAACCCATACTTTTCTTACACAACCATCACTCACCCATCCATCCATCACTCTCTCTCTCTCCCTTTACATCACTCTCTCTTTCTCTCTTTCTCATTTCAAGATTTTCAAGCAACTCCAAGAGCCCATACGTATGGAAATCTCCAACCTTCCTAAGCTCTAAGTGGCCCACCTTCCTACCCCAAAAATCCCCCATCTCAACCCTCCATTCTTCATCTTAGCCATTGAAGTTGAAGATAAGGTGCCAAGGAACCCCTAGGAGCGAGAAGATCGGACGGTGGGTGCTTCTATAGGATAGATTCTTTTAGTTTTATGGTGGACCAAGTGAGGCCCACCGATCAATGGTGTGGATCTCACTTGGGACCCTAATATGTGGCCGATGGACCACTTGGATCATCATGATCGTTCCATGATGGGGCCATTCTCCATGGACCCCATCATGATGTTTATTTTCATTTAGAAGGGTCATCTAGACCGTCCATATCGGTGGAGAATGGATCTCCACCGTTGATTTACATTTCTAATGGCCCCATGTGCAAGGGATCCATTTATTGTATGTTTCATTGCAAGGGAGGGCCCATAATGACGGGGTCCCTCCATCACAAGCCGTGTCCCACTCTCCATGTCTCTCTCTCTCTTACATTGATTTTATTTTATTTTATTTTATTTTATTTTATTTCAGGATGGTGTGGCCCACTTGAATGGATCCCATCTTAATGTACTTTTTTACTCAAGTGGGGCCCACCTTAGATGTTATTCCTATGACGCCCACCATGTGGCGGCCACCTTCATCAGGCCCACCACAAATTTCCATGTGAGCCAGCCGTCCAGCGTCTGGGACGCTGGACGTTTTTAGGAAATGTGAACAGGAAAGAAAAAGAAAGGAAAAAAAAAAGAAAGGGATTGGAGTGTTTCCCTTGCATAGGCCTCACCCTGATGTTTCTATCTGATCCAAGCCGTCCATCCCTTTCACCATCTCATTTTAGGCGTTGAGCCTGAAAATGGGATTGAACGGAGCACCTGGTGGGCCATAGCACCAATTATTGTATTCTCACCATTCAAACGCTGATTTCCTATTTTATTCCACTTCCAAGCGTCAAAAAAATTCTGACTCTGGACTCATTTCGACTGTTACAGGCCACTGAATGCAATGGCCGGGGTGGATTTCTGTAAAGCGGACCCCACACTCGAAAAACCCCCGAAAAATTATTTTTTTCAAAAATTAAAAGAGGCTTTGCCTCACTGCTTCTGACAAGGGCAGCAGCAGCTGCGTCAGCGTGCAGTGGGCGGTCGAGCAGCTGCCCACGGCTGCTGCCGTGGGCCCCACCATGATGCTCATTGTCATCCAACCGGTTCATACCGTGGGCCACCCCTTGAAGTGGGTCCCTGCCAAAAATCAGCTCCATCCATGACTTGGGTGGCCCACATTGCAGGAAACAGTGGGATTGAACCTCTACCAATGAAATTCTTTTGGTGGGCCACAGAAGTTTTGGATGGTGATGAAATTTGTTTCTCTCCCTCGTTCAGGCCCGTGGGACCTTACGAACTAGACAGATGGAAAATACATGTTATGGTGGGCCCCACGTGGAGCCCACAATGAAGTTGCATTTTATCTCCACCGTCCAGCGGACGGTGGAGCTTTGGGTGGTGTAGCAACGGTGAAGCCACCTGGGGCGTGTGTGCGTGCGTACGTGTGAGCGTGCATGCGTGTGTGTATACAATCCGAGTGTGTGTACGTGTGCATGCATGTGGGTGTGTGTACGTGTGGAGCCTCCCTTGATGCAGCGCATGTCCAGGCCGTCCAGGGCCTGGACGTTTGATTTTCTTTTAAAATTAATTATATTAGTATAGCATATTTTGTTATATTAATATAAGATAATATTGCATTTTATATCATATGGGTTAGGCCCTTATGGTTTGCAATAGGCCTATGGGCCAGGTCCATTTGTATCATAAAAAGGGCTATGGGCTAGTCCCATTTAAATTATGAAATGCTTATGGGCTAGGCCCATTTGATTCATTTAGGCCCAAGGACTTGGGCCCACTTGATATGTAAAGCCTATGGGCTTAACTTGATATTCAAGGCCTATGGTTTTAGGCCCAATGGATGTGATCTAAGGCCATGCGACTAGGCCATTTGATGTACTTCTAGGCCCATAAAGATTGGACCCATTAGTTGCATTCTTAAAGCCCATGGAAGTGGACCCATTTGTTCTATTGTAAGACCCATGGGACTAAACCCTTTTGATTATAAAGGGATCCATGGGAATAGGCCCACTTTGATATGTATACAAGGCCTACAGATTTAGGCCATTTAATGAACCATAAGGCCTACGGATTTAGGCCCATTCGACGCATATAAGGCCTCTGGGTTGAGGCCCAGTTGATATGCATGTGGGATCCCAATTGGTGTGGCCCATTTGATACATATTAGACTCATATGGTTAGGTCCAATTGATGCAATCCAAGGCCCACGGGTTTTGACCCATTGCAATGCACTTAAGACCCATTGGTGTGGCCCATTTATATGGCCCATCTGATGAATAAATGGCCCATAAGATATGGCCCATCTGACGAATAAAAAGGCCCATAAGATATGGCCCATTTGACATATATGTAAGACCCAATGGGAGGAACGTAAGGTCCACTGCAATGTGTAAACCCAATACCGATTTTGTAGCGGTGTTTTAAGAAGATCGTACCTTGGAAACAATGTTGGTTTGACGTCCACATTGTGAGTGTAATGTTGGTTGGATGTCCACATTACGACTCTCCTTAGGGTCCATTACTGGGCTGTACTTGTTGTATTTCGGCCTTCCAGGCCCATCTGCATTGTAAGATAATTCATTTTATTATAACCCGTTTAGTACAGTTCATGACCCATGATCATATGCATCATACGTATGCTTGTTATGAGGATTGACTGATCATAGCATTTGCCTTCGGGCAGGTTGTTTATGGGCTCCCGATTAGGCGGTGTTGCCCTACATGAGCGCACGGTATGCGCAGGATTGGTTGCATGACTGGATAGCGTGACTCATGCATTCCGCATTTGTGTGACATGGTTATTGTACGCCCTAGTGACATCAGGGCCGTAGCCTCCACAGACGCATCGTGGTTGGCAGGATTGGATACCGGAAATCTTGTTCTACATGGGGTACTATAGATATCCCTGGGTGAAAGTCCCTAAACCCTTATGGTACCAAGAGGTTGCTCCAACGTCTAGACCGAGTGGGTAGATGAGCGTTGAGTGCCGATTACCAGACGGTTACGCTCTCCACTGTGTCGTGGTCGGTTGGAAGGGGGTACGGCCTTACCCGCCCGAGTGTAGGGGGCAATGCTAGGCTGAGTTTGACCAGCTCGAGGAATGGGTCCGCTATCGACGAGTCGCGCCCGATTTTGGCAGACGGATAGTGAGGTCTCTTCCACTTACCTTATTGCGCGCGATGTGGCGGCAATCTGGGTTAGAGTGTACTAGACCCCGGTGATATTCCATACTTTGAGCTGTACTGATATGTGGACATTGATGAGTATCTGTATGCTTGAGTTGCATTGTACATTGCATGGCCTTGGGATGGCCGATACCATTCATGTCTTGCATTGCATAGCCTTGGTACGGCTCATGACGTTTTGGTTCCATCTGCATATTCCGCATTACTCTGACATTGCATTTATATTACTACCTTGCGCACACACTTTCACCACCCTCTAAGCTTTCTGTAAGCTTATGCACGACCGTTGCGTGCAGGTGACGTTGGACTGCAGCAGCGTTGAGGCAGGAGCGCGTTGCTGATCATTTTGGAGTTTTTGTTATTTGCCATTGTATTTCCCTTTATGCTCATTGTACTTGTAAAATTTTTGATCATAGTGGAAATGTAATGGAGTGCTTGGTTGTTGTTTGTGGGTTATGCCTTTGGTTATGCTTATTACGAATCAAACTGATATTTAAAATCCTCCTTGTAGCATCCCAGGATCGGAACCTGGCGAATGGGAGCTAGGAGCCGAGAATGGGGTTCTACGGAGGCTGTCGGTGCCGGATTCGGCGATCGGGAATTTTGTGAGCCCGGTTTCCGAGTTTGGGGCGTGACAGAGATGGGCTCGGTGTATAACTGAGATGGGCCTAGACGGCCTACTTACTACAAGTATGGGCCTATTAGTGGGCCTTAGGGAGTGTTACAATGCGGATATTTAACCAACATTGTACATACAATGTGGACGTCTAACCATCATTGTTCCCAAGGCATTACTTACTATAAATATCGTTATATGTCATGGAGGGATCACGCATTGCAATGGACCTAGTTGCACTCAATTGGGCCTTAAGTACATCAATTGGGCCGTATCATATGGGCCTTACATTCATCAAATGGATCACCTTAATGAGCCTCACCAATGGGCCTTAGGTCCTTTGCAATGGGTTATAACCCATGAGCCTTAGAATTCATTAAAATGAGCCCAATCACATGAGCTTTATGTACATCAAATGGGCCTAATCACATAGGCCTTATATATACCAGGGTGGGCCTCAACAATGGGCCACAAATACATCAAATGGGCGTACACACATGGGCCCATATATAACAAAGTGGGCCTTAATGGGCGGGCCACAAATACATTAAGATGGGCCTCAACAATGGCCTTAAAATGATCTCAAAATGGTTGGACGGTTTGGATGAAACTCATGCATCATGGTAGACTCCCATGTGGGCCCACTATAACATTTATTTTCCATCCAATCCTGGGCGCACTGAAATGCTTATTTGCCACCCAACCTGTTATTAAGGCCGTGTGGCAAGGGGCCCAACAAAATGTTTATTTTACATCCCACCTGTTGATAAGGCCACGTAGCAAGGGGCCCACCAAAATGTTTATTTTCTACCCAACATGGGCTATTATAATGTTTAATGCCATCCAAATCTGTTAATAACGTCACGTGAGCCAGGGCCCACAGTGATGGACGGCGTGGACACAATACATACACTAAGTGGGGGCCACCGTCTACTGCCGTGGACGGACGGCGTGATTGAAATACTTACATCACAGTGGGTGGTGACACCCACTGCTGTGGACGGTGTGGTAAGCCACACATACTACAGTGGGTCCTATGTAGGGCTCACCAAAGTATTTATTTGCAATTCAACCCGTCCATTATATGTGCCCCACAAAATTAAGGGTCCAAACTAAATTTCAAGTGGGTCCAAGTTTCATGAGGACCCCAGCAATAATTTTCGAGTGGCTTAACATACCTTCGTATAAACGGTGGCGATGTGGGCCATCTGAGAACTATTCATGGCTGATTTTTTTTGGAACCAACGCCTCAACAAAGGGGTCCCAATAAATGGACGGCAGTGATTTAGAACACACAACACGGTGGGGTCCACAACTAAGGCCAATGGGACCCACCCCTTTTTTACGTGCATGCCATGACAACGATGACAGCAAGGTGTTTGCCACCTTTTTGTCAAATGTATTTTTTTTTGTTATCCTAGGTGGGACCCACATTAAGCATATCTACCCCGTCCATTGTATGTGTCCCACAAAAATAGGGGTCCAAAACAAGTTTCAAGTGGGTCCAAGCTTCTGGTGGACCCCAGCAATCATTTTTTCAAGTTTTAAAGGAAAATACTAGCATTCTTAATGCCACGGCCCGCCAGATAATTGGATCGGTCTCATTTTTTGGCTCAACGCCTAAAATGATCCCGAGAATAGAATGGATGGCTTGGATTAAATATATACATCAAGGTGGGGCCATGTTGGAGTGGCCCACCATTTCACTTCCCTTTTCTTTCTCTTTTTTTTTTAAAAAAAAAATATGGGGCCCATAATAAGATGATCCAAATCGTCTAATATGTGTGTCCCACGTGGTGGACTGTTCAGTCCAAGTTTAAGATGCATCCAAATTTAAGGTAGGCCCCACCAAGTACTTTTATATGTTCAGGCATGTCCCTACATGATTTTAGATGGTATGGCCCACCTGAGAATCAGATTGGTCCCAAATTTCGGTTCAACGTCCAAACTAGTCTGAGGAAGGTGGTGGACGGCTTGGATTGAATACATGCATCAAGTTGGGGCCTGCATGAGTGGCCAATCCCAAAACACTAAAAGGAATCTTTTTTTTTTCTTTTTTTTTTTTACCCCTGTAAGTACACACCCCATGTTAGCCATGCCAGCGTCCAGCGTCCAGAGACGCTGGACGGTCATGGATGAACACATGCACTGTGTGGGTCCCACATTCACGTGGCCCACACATTAAGGTAGGTCCCACATGATTGTGGCCCACCATATATATATATTAATATAAAATAAATATCATTTGTCTAATATGTAGTGGGTCACACCATTTGATGGATGGAGTAGATTTATCATGAATCGGTGGGGCCCACTTCATTTTAGGGGAAGGATAAGGAGAGAAAAAGAGAGAGAAAGAGAGAACAAGAGACGGTGATGGTGGAGCCCCGCCACTATGGACCCCATATAATGCAAATCATACATAAAAAATGGGTCCCACCAACAAGTGATTCCTAAAAAGAATTCAACGATGGATCACTCACCTCTTGGCTTCCTTCTTGCTCCACTAGCCTCCTTAGCTCCTTGCCTTTGCTTTGGACGGTGGATGATGAACATTTGATGGTGAGGATGAGAGATGAGACAGTGGGCCACACTTGTGATTTGGAAGAGATTTGGGAGGCTTGGACGTATGAAAATTTTTTTGCTTGGAAGATTTTGAGAAATGAGAGAGAATAATAAAAGATATACTTGGAGTGATGGGTGTAATTAATGAAATATGGGTTGATTTGAAAAATGGGTAAAAGAGGGATGGTTATGGTTGAAATTTTTGTAAAGTGAGATGGTGAGGTGGAAAGAGAGTTGACTTGAGGGAAAAAGGAGGGATGGGGCTTGTACTTGAGGTATGGTTGTACTTTGACATTAATTGATGGGACATCTCGCAGAGATTCCTTCGTAATTCGTAACGCGCAGTGTTTTCTTCGAATTGACTGTAGACTGACATCTTTTAGACTGGGTATCGGGTCGGTGTGCGAATTGCGGCGTTAGAACGGCGGCAACGGCGCGGTCGCTAAGGTATAAGTTTCAATTTTAGCCGTCTTTGCCATACAGGTCTCAGCTTAAGATCACGCACAAACATCAGAAAGTGGTCGAGGATTGCCGAATTCGACCGGAAGGATCGTGGGAGTCGACGGAACAGTACGAACTAGGATGCGGGTCTTACAGCTCTCCCCACCTAATAAAAATTTTATCCTCAAAATTTACAGTACGATTGCAGCTAAACACAACTCATAATAGGATAGGGAACTTAACATCATATATGATTAAAACACAACATATCATCAAATTCAAACACCTAAAAGATAGGGATAACGCTTACGAATCTCAAGCTCTAACTCTCAAGACACATCATGGCGGCGTAGGGGTCAAGTCACGTGAATCGTCAACGACTGCTCCTGATGACTGAGGGTCCTGCTGGATGGCATAAAATCTGCCCCGAGCCTGCTGGGGAGGTGTAGGTCCCCTCTGAGGTCTCTGCTGCTGCGGGAGAGGTCCTAAAGGCTGGTGCTGATGCTGATGCTGAGGGGGCCTCGGTGGTAGGATCTGTTGTCGTTGCTGCTGTGTAGGCAGCTGTGGTGCTCTCGGCTGCTGTTGCCGAGGTCTGGGACACTCCCACCTACGGTGCCCTATCCCACCGCATCCATAATATGTGTTAGAAAGCTGTCTCTGCGGTGGTGCCGCTGGGGGTGCTGACGGTGTTACTGGTGCTCTGGCGGATGGGTGGCTTCTAAATCTCTGTGGTCGTCGATACTGTTGTGAGCTACTGGAGGGGGCCTGCCTCTTCTGACCCCTCCTCTGATCTCGGTCGGCCTGCGTGCCGACCCACTCAGTCTCATAAATCTGAGCTCTCCGCACTACTTCCTGGAAAGTCAGGAGCTCATGCCCAATGACACGACCTCGAAGGCCGTAACGTAAGTCATTCTCAAAACGGCGGGCCTTTCGCCCCTCATCATCAACCATATATGGCGCAAACCTCGATAGCGCCACAAAACGGGCCGCCTACTGCGCCACGGTCATGTCTCCCTGCACTAGAGTCTCGAACTCCAGTGCTCTCTACCGTCGAATGTGGTCAGGGAAATACTGCTCCTCGAATCGGTCGATAAAATCCTCCCATGTCCAGACATAATCAGGTCCTACGACGCGGGTAACGGAGGTCCACCAATGCTCGGTCTCGCCCTGGAAGAGAAATATTGCTAACCGGACTCGCTGCTCAGTCGTACATGACATGGTATCGAAAATCTTCTCCACATCGGAGCGCCATCTCTCTGCTGCAGTCGGATCTGGCTCGCCTTGAAAACGTGGGGGATCAAGCCGTCTGAACTCATGAAGAAGGGCACTCACGCGCTCCTGCTCTGCCTGAACTGGAGAAACAACTGGGCGCCTACCTTGTCCCTGGAGTGCGGCTGTCAAAGCTTGTAACATCTGCTGTAACTAAGAGGCACTCACAAGTACAGTCGGCTCCGCATCGGCCTCAGGTGGAGGAATGTCATCCTCGGGGAAGGGAGCAGGGATCTCTGGCGGTGGAACGGGAGGCGCAGGTGGTAAAGCTGGAGCCTCAGGTGGTGGAGCGGGGTGCGCTCGGGTCGCTCTCCTAGGCGGCATGTCTTATAGGAAAGAACAATAACGCCAATCAACCTTAAGAATCGCGCGTTAGGGACAAAATCGGAAGGTTTCGCACTTGGAACCTAATCGTCCTAAACTCATAGCAAACATGTGATGTTGTTCTCGGTTATTCTCAAGTTATGCTCTGATACCAACTTCTGTCACGCCCCAAACTCAGAAATCGGGCTCACAAAATTTCCGATCAACGAATCCGGCACCGACAGCCTCCGCAGTACCCCATTCTCGGCTCTGACACCCATATACCAGATTCCGATCCTGGGATGCTACAAGGAGGATTTATATAATCACCAGTCTGATTCGTAATGAGCATAACCAAAAGCATAACCCACGAACAATAAACATAAGAACACCAACACAAAATCCACTATGATCAAAAACTTTGAGTACAAGGTGTATAAAGGGAAATACAAGATAGTGCTAATAATAAAACTCCAAAAGCTCGACTGCACGCCCCTGCTGCTACTACGCTACGGCTGCATCCTGACGTCAGCTGCACGCATCAATCGTGCATAAGCTTATAGAAAGCTTAGAGGGTGGTGTAAGTGTGTGCGCAATATAAGCGTGCTCAGAATGTAGGGTTAGAGTAATGCGAAATCATGCTGATGAATACAAGGATGCAATCAGCCGTACCAAGGCTATACAGTGCAAGATATGAATACAATCAGCCATATCCAGACCATGTAATACGAGATGCAAATCAAGCATGCCAATCCTCATCATATATCAGTACAGTTCTCATTCTGGATAATCACCGGGGTCTAGTACACTCTACGCGAGCTTTCCGTCTCTATCCGAACGCACAATTGGGAGAGCAGAAGAGACCTCACTATCCGCCTGCCAATATCGGGCCCAGCTCGTCGATAGCGGATCGATTCCTCAAGCTGGTCAAACTCAACCTAGAAGTTACCCCCTCACTCAGGCGGGTAAGATCACACCCCTTTCCAACCGACCACGACACAGTGGGAGACGCGGCCTACTGGTATACGGTCATCGCGCACTTGTGTATCCACTCGGTCTCGACATTGGAGTCATCCTCTGGTACCATTGGGTTTAAGAATTTTCAACCAGGGACATCCATGGCGCCCACATTTGCACGTTCAACGTCTATCCAGGTGGAGCAATCGCAGTGAGTGCACACGCCTGATGGTGGACTTCCTATATCAGGTGGGGTAGGGAGAGAAGTTGTGTGTGCCTACATATGTCATGCGACAGATAATCTTTACCACACGTTCTAATAGAAGGACTGAATCGCTCTCATTCGGCCAACTCATATGCAGGATTGCACTCGAGTTTGGCTACAGACTTGGGGCAGAATTGCCGATGCCGATCCATTACATCAACGAGACTACTTTCAATCAGATGGATATCGGGCCACGGTAACGACAAAGCCCTACTTGAAGAAAGTGAGGATGAAACCGAAAGTGAAGAGGAAGAGAGTGATGAAGAAGGTGGAGCTGAAATAGAAGAAGTAGAAGAGCTGGACGAGGAAGAAGAGGAGGCCCACGATACAGATGAGAGCACTCCTCCTGCAACTCGAGAGCATGATCCTGGTAGGCCTGATAGGGAAGCCCGTTTAGTTAGACTTGAGGAGGGTTAGGCCACCCTACGATAAGATATTATCAATCTGCAGGGCCTCGTGAAACACAAGTTTAAGAAAGTAACTCACGCTTTAAAGTCTATCGTATGCTGCCTGCAGGATAAGAGTGTCCCTCCTCCATCGCCAGATTCCGACGAATAGTCGTATATGTAGTCGTCGTTTGTTTTGCTTTCTTGCTTGTTCTTGTGTGTAGCCCTTATAGGCGTAGTAGTTTGGTAGTTGTTTAAAGTTTGAAGCCTTAGCTTGATTAGCTCACATGCATTCTTTGTAGCGATCCATGTAATGCTGCACTTTGTGTATTATGACAATTTTGTTAAATAAAATGCATGATGTTTCTTTGAGTTAAGGTGTGAAATTTTGTGTGGATGGATTGTGCATATGCTAAATCTCACAGGTTGCACTCTCTGTTGTTTGTAGGGTATGCCACCTAAGGACACGAGGACTTCGGCCCGTCTCTCTTTGGGCGAGTTGCTTGACGGAGCCTCTCCCCTAAGCGATAGCCATGTGGACCCCCATTTGGGCATGTGTCACTCTGATTTTATGCTGGATTCTCAGCCGGTTACTGACCCCGCTGCTGGGCCCACGCCTGTGACACCATCAGTGGTACCACCTATCACACCTTCGGTTCCTGAGCCGAACCGTGCGTCTACGTCGACGCCACATGCATTTCAGTCTGCTCCGCCTCCTGATAGGCTAGAGCAGATGATGCTGTTGATGCAGCAACAACAGATACAACAGCAGCAATAACAACAACATCATCAGATTCAGCAGCAGCAACAGTTCTTGACCTCCATGGCTGATATCTTTGCTCAGACGATGGGGGCGGCTCCACCTGCCTCACCTATGCACCCAGCTGGGAATGCTAGTGCTAGCGGCACATTTGAGCGATTCCAGCACTTACGTCCTCCCACATTCGCGGGTACTCATAGACCCGAGGAAGCCGAGTACTGGATTGACCGTATCTCTAAGATGCTGAGGTCACTACACTGTTCTGTAGCGGAGCAGGTCGAGCTTGCCTTCTTCATGTTTGAGAAGGAGGCTAGTTTGTGGTGGGATAGTGTTCTTCGCACTGTTGCGGAAAGATATGTGCGGACATGGGAGGCATTTGAGGCCCGCTTCCACGAGAAGTATTTCCCTGTCACCTACAGATATGAGAAGGAGAGTGAGTTCCTTCGCCTCCGTCAGGGAGGGATGTCGGTGACTGAATATGAGAATCGGTTCACGGAGATGGGTAGATATACTCCTTTACTTCTAAGTGATTAGCCGATGCGAATGTGGCACTTTTCTGAGGGGCTAAGACCTGAGATCCGGTCGAAGATGTGTTATGCTAGCATATCTACCTATGCTGAGTTGGTGGGTATATCCCTAAGAGCTGAGCAGGATGGGGACAGGTTGTCCCTTATGCAAGCACCTGTGGCTCCTAGGCCGCGACCTGATTTCCCGAGCAGGCCATTTCTCGGCAAGAGGCCTTGGGCAGACTCTCCTCCGAGACTTGTAGCGTCGCCGGCTCAGCTGGGGCGTACAGACTTGCGTTGTTTATACTGCGGGAAGATCGGACATACGGATCGTTATTGCTTCTCGCGAATGAGGGACAGTGGATTTACGCCACCACAGAGGATCAGTCGTCCGATGCCTCAGGCCATTTCAGCTCCACCCCTCCGTTCAGCACCAGCTCACCCATATTTCAGGCCACCTGCACCTCGCTTCAAGCTGCCTCAACGGCCTATGCTACCACCACCGAATCGCCCACAGTAGGCTCGAGTACATGCGCTTACAGCTGAAGCTCCCGAGGCAGACTTAGCACCTAGGTCTTTTAAGGTTTCAGCTCACATCCAAGGTACTCCCGTCTTCTTATTGGTGGACACCGGTTCCACTACCTTTATCATATCATATGTGGCAGTCAAGCACCTGAGATTGGGCATTGTTCTTACGGAGGGAATAAGGGTCCTCATAGCCACTGGGACCTTTACAGACGTTACCAGGATTTGTGAGGGATGTGCGATAAATTTAGAGAGCAGGACGGTACTAGTCGACATGATTGTCTTTCCCCTATTCCACTATGACATCATCCTTGACATGGATTGGCTCACGAGGATGCGAGCAAAGATCGATTGTGGGGCTAGTTTGGTGATAGCTCATGAGTCTGAGGGCACAATTTTTACTTTCCCTATTCAGGTCAGTCATCCTTTCCATCTATATTGTTATATTTTGCTATTAGACAGCATTAGTGGTCTGATGTTGGGGGCTACGCCAGTGGTTCAAGATTTTGAGGACATATTCGAGACGATTCCTAGATTACCTCCTCGGCTCGAGATTGATTTCACAATCGATCTCATGCTTGGTGTGACACCTATTTCATTGTCCACTTATCGCATGCCTCTGAGTGAAATGGAGGAATCGAGGATGCAGATTGATGGCTTGTTGGGTTTGGGCTTTATACGACCTAGTGTGTCTCTTTGGGGAGCACCCGTTCTGTTTACAAAGAAGAAGGATGGTTCCCTGCGACTATGTATTGATTATTGTAGGTTGAACCAGGTGACAGTGAAGAATAAATATCTTTTGCCCAGGGTAGATGATCTGTTTGATCAGTTGAAGGGGGCACGATACTTCTCGAAGATAGATCTACAGTCAAGATATCATCAGTTGAGTATCAGGGATGAGGACATGCAGAAGACAACATTCAGGACCAGCTTCGGTCATTATAAGTTCCTTGTGATGTCGTTCAGCCTTACGAATGCATGTTGAGTTGATCGACATGAAGTGCATAAGTACTCTTTGTGGCTTAACCACTGCTGACAGCCTAAGTACGGCTCGGATTCGTCGAACACATCCTGCGTGGCGAAAGCAACCTCAACCACCATAACAAGGCCTATTACCGATTGCTTGGACTATGAAACAGTCCCAAGCTCATGCAATCACAACAACTAAGCATATGAGATAAGAAAACAGTAATGAATACTCAAGTCAAATTCTACAATCATGCGAGCATGTTATGGAATAAACTTAATCATGAATATACAGTACATGGAGGAAACCATACACACAGTTAAACATGAATCAACCGGTTATACAGTACATGGAGGAAATCATACACATAGTTAAGGTAGTTGGGATTCATATCTCAACTCCCTATAAATCACACTTTACTAACTACTAACTCATACAGACATTTTCACAAACACTTAGACTACACCTTTCAACATACGTCACATATGTTGGTTAATACGTAACATATGTTGGTTACATTACGTATTAGGGCAATTCCTTTTGCCAAGGAGTTGTCGCATACATCACAATCATGTACCTACGACAGTTAATCATGGCAACCACAAAATCAGATTTCAAATATACACAAACATTTCAACAATTACATGAATTTCCCTATAGACTACATTGTTCATATGTATACGTAAAACGAAACAGATATTGCATTTGGCATGTGTAATAACATCCATGTCAGTAATAAATCATTATCTGACATTGAAAGTCTTAAAAATCATAACCTAAATGTGTATAGTCCGCATCTTAAACCGATAAACGCGTAACAGATATGATTTAAACGATAACTCTTCATCAACGGCGGATTAACAACCTAAAGCACGAATTTGGTTAGCTATATCATCACTTAAACTATATTAAGCCTTAAAACAGGTTAGGGTTTGATTTTCTTATCCAAATATGGAATTAGAATCGTCAGAATGACGATTCGAATAGGTGGATTAGGCATGAAGTGAAGTTGAGAAGAATTCTAGGATGAATCACCAACTTCTCTCTCACTTTCTCTCTCTTTTTCTTCTCTTTCTTAGCTAGGGTTTGAGAATTCGTATGGATTATGAGAGTGAGGGTTTAAGACCCTTATATAGGCCCATAACTGATAGAAATAGTCCCAAGGCCATGGTATACTTAGGTTATAACCAAATCGGGCTTGTTCCAATCTAACGGAGCATTTTTGGAGGTCCCTTTGCTGAATGCGGTCGGACTTAAGCTTACAAAAATTGAATCTTGTTCAAGCTAAGTTTTCAGTCCGATCGGATTTACAGATCGACCGTGATGGTCCAGTTTCAGTTCAACGGTCATCGACACTCGATCAGGGCCACAAGTATATTGACATGTGTGGGACATCTTCCCTGATCCGAGGGTGAATTTGGGTCAGATTCTGATGGTCTGAATGCTTATAATCGGCCCGCAAGCGACACAACTCAGATTACTTAAATTTGTATTTAATTTTTAAAAATATTCACTTTCTCACACTCTTCACTCCAGACTTAAGTAAATCGTCTCAGGACATCATCTGAACTTGATTTTTGAGGTGATTGTCAAGTCCAACTAGGCGGTCATAATTGTCTAAGTTCATCGCTATCAGACTTTCGACGTGCGGTCCAGGTCCGATGCGGAGTTTCTGAATGCTCCTGAGAGCAACTGGGTTTAGAGATTGATCTTAGATTTTAGGGTAATGTAGTGATAACAATTCTACAAGTTTTGGGTCTTGCAGATCGTATTTAAAATGATTGGTGCTAATTTCACAGATAATATAGTTTAGCGCTAGTTAATCCTCATTTAATTTCTAAAGGATTTAGTCCTAAGTGATTTCTGCTTGAGGTGGTACTCGGGTCAATGTACGGATTTTTCCAGGACGTTACACTAATGCGGAAATGTGTAATCTTGAGGGGAATTCACACTGAGTTGGTCACTCATCCATCAACTATCTAACCGTACAGAACATGCAGGGACAGACGTAGAGGGCGTTGGTGTCGGCCTTGATGACGCCACCGTGGAGTGAGAGGAAGAGTATTATAAGGACGAGCCGCATCAGGACGCAGCAGTGTATTTTGGTGTTAATCAGTAGCCCTATATCTTATTTTCAATAGATTAATATTTTGAAAACTTTTGAAATTTTGTAACTAAGACCCCCAGCTGAGCGGGTCAAATATTGGGCTCTCATGAATATACATGCTTCTTTTGGCTATCACACTTTGAGTTTATATTTCGTTATTTCTCTGATTTATAAACTCCCAAATTTCTGAAAACGAGTCTCATACTCGAGTTTTAGAAATCAGGGCATTACAACAGGTGTACCAGAATCATATTCGACTTAATGTTTGATTGAACGCTTGTGCCTCCCTCCTTAAGATGGACAGATTAAGACCGGATTCAAAAATCCATCCACCCTCTCAAGTCTCAACCATCAGTTTTTACAATGGTTAGGTGATTTAAAAAGTGTAAGGGTTAGTTATTCTCAATAAATTCTTTTTACCTTAAGTTAGGTACTTCTTCTTTCATTAATAATTGCAGTCAATGTATTTTTTAAAAGAATAAATATGAATAGATAAATGAAAAAAGGCTAAAAAAATATTGATTTACTAATTGATAGATAAAGCTAGTTACAATTGACAGAGTAAAATAACTAGTGAAAACAAAAGAGATAAATACCTAATCTACTCCTATATATACAGACAATTCAGGTGGGTGATTAGTAGTATGTGACCAAAGTATTAAATGTCCAACTAAGAACTTATTTAATTGGGATCTAATATTGTAAGATTGTGGATGTTTAAGCTACTCTATGATTTTGTACTAATCGTACTGGATAGTGACAATCTCTAAAACTAAGCTTAGACTAGAATATGATTACAAAGAGGTAAAGAAATATTAATTATGTTTGGCATAGGGCATGATCTCTTTTAATAGTGAAAGAACTCGTTGGATTTTCTAAATAGACAACATGTAGTCTCCGTACAATTTCGTTGATGGTGCAGGATTATTTTTATCTAAGAGCCGTAGTTTTCGTACTGGGAGTCTTCGTAAATCTTAACCTTCCACGTGTCCTACCGAGTGACGGTTTTACGTTTCCAACATAAGATCCAAGGGACGCGAATTGCGTACATAGTAGCTCAGTGCCCTGATGCATGTGCCTCATCTACGCCGTCCATCCGTTTTACTGGCTCATTTTAGGCTTTGAGCCCAAAAATTGAAGCATATCAAAGCCTAGTTGGGCCACACGATAGGAAAAAGTGGGATAATAATATCCACCGTTGAAACCTTCCTATAGCCCATGGAGATGTTTATTTGTCATCCAACCGGGTTCATAAGGTCTTACAAATATGAATGAAGGGAAGACACAAATATCAGCTTGATCCAAAACCTCTGGTGGCCCCGAGAAGTTTTCAACGGTAGGCGTTCAATTCCCACTTTTCCTGTGGTGTGGTCCCCTTGAGCTTTGGGATATTCAAGTCTAGTTCCATGCCCTAAAACGATCTGGTAAACCAGATGGACGGCGTAGATAAGACACACACATTACTGTGGGCCCCACAGTTTAATCAGCACGGTAGCAATCCGCGTCCAAGCCACCCCTTTTGAAAATTCATCGGGAATTCGCGAGTTCGCTTTGCATCCGTCGCGACTGATGATCTAGTTCAGGTCCCAACCTACTGAGGCCCATGTTCTAATATGGTCCGATGATTTTAACCGTCCATTTTCACGTTAACACTATAGGTAAGATATTTTGTCATAATTACTCTAATGATTTTAACAGTTGACTACAAGCCATTGAAAATTTTACTTTCCTTATTCTTAACTTCTCTACATATAGTGATGATCAAGACCATCCGTTCAGAATGATTTTAATCATCATTCCTTATGGAATTGATTCCAGAACATGGACGGTACTGATCATCGGTACCATCTCAACATATTGGCACCGATTGGTGGCGACATACGCTGGACCTGAGGCGCGACAGAGGGATAATGAAACTCATTCAACAAGGAAAGGCAACTCAAATTCCCCTCCCCGAAAACCAACATAAAAATGGGTGGTCAGGAGCATTTGGGTTTATTTCTTTATATCTCAGCCATATGCAGAAAGAACTTCTCATAGAAAGATGAAGTTGATACCAAAATCTCCATCTTGTAATTTACTTGTCTTTTGCTTTGGTTGTATACATCTCTTGTATTTGTTAGAGAGGTCCACAGCTCAATCTGCAGCTAATACTACAACGGACCCATCTGATGGTATGTACATCACCTCTGTGTATTTATGTATGTACTATATGGGACTTTGCATGCTCTTAGTTGGATTACTCCATTTGGACGGCCCAATTCAGTCCAATTCATTGATCTGGGTTGTTCATTAGGTCCAACCTATGTTTCAGGGCCTACCATGAAAAAATCACACCAACCCTATAAATTTTAACCATTGCTCAGCGGGTTTTAACTTGGACGGTCAAGATTTCTTACACTAAAATAGGTCCAATCGACAATCTGATCCATCTATTTGTTAGGACACATCATGGATTGCTTATGATTCTAAAGAATTACTTTTTAAGGGAATCGTAGTCATTGCTTGGGAAAAGGAACGTTATAGAAAATCAGGCCAAAACAAGGATGGATTAGAGTATTTGATCAGTATGATTTTTGCATGTAGTCTATGAAATATGTTCTAGACTTATAGACTGTTCCGATTGATCGATTGAACCGTGCAAATGGACAGATGCAACTAGGAGCACTGGAGCATTTCTCTACATTAAAAGTACCAGTTTTATTATTATTATTTATTTTATTTTATTTTTGCCTTTCTGATTAAAGTTTTGGTTGGTTTTCTTTCAAAATAATAGAAACCCATGTGAGATTTTAAGCTATATATTTTATTTTATTTTTTTGTGGGTTTTTGTTCTCAAAAGAGAGAATTATCATGTTGGGGGATTCGGATTTTGGAATAGTGAATGTGAGAGAGAGAGAGAGTCTCATCGGAATTGGGTGCAAATAGTATATACTGAACATTCGGTGTGTATCTTTTGTATCAGATTTTAAGCTATTTTTTGTGGGTTTTTGTTCTCCAAAGAAAGAAAGAGTTATCTTGTTGGGGGATTTGGAATAGTGAGTGTGGGATAGAAGAGTCATCGGAATTGGGTGCAAATAGTATATACTGAACATTCGGTGTATATCTTTTGTATAACCTCTGGTCATGGTTGGGCAGTGATGCAGGTATGTATGCAGTATGCCCCTTACGAATACTCCTTTCTATGGGAAATTAGAATTTCCTTATTGAATAGAAGTAGCATTTTTGGTTTTTTTTATTTTTTATTTTTGGTTTTTTTCCTGCCAGACAAGTTAAATTCATACAAGTATTTTTTGTATTTTTCTTCTAAAAAAAGATAGGAAAATCATTTTGGGGGCTTAGGAATAGTCTTTTTTGTGAAGGTTTTTTTTTTTTTTTTTCTCTTGCCTTTTAACCGTAGTGAATTCAGAAGTTTGTGAATAGCGTATACACCCAAGCGTTCGGTGTATTATAGCAGGATATGTGGGGCCCACCGTGATGTAAGTATTTTATCCACGCCGTTCATATCTTTTCTCGTATCATTTTAAGGTTTGAACCAAAAAATGAGGCAGGTCCACAGATCCAGTGGACCACACCAAAGGTAGTTGCAGTGATAATGACATTCACGGTTGAATCCTTTCTAATGTCCACCGTAATGTTTTTTTTTTTAACCATCCAACCTATTCATAAAGTCATGTAGACGTGGATGAAGTGAAAACACAAATATCAGCTTGATTCGAAACTTCTTAACCTCCCCAGAGGTTTTTAACGGTGGAAGTTCAATCCCCACTCCGTGGTTCACCTATCCCTTAGACCTGACTCATTTTTTATTTTATAGTATCTTAAAATGATACGAGGGAAACGA
This sequence comes from Magnolia kwangsiensis, assembly GCA_037074715.1. Lineage (NCBI taxonomy): Eukaryota > Viridiplantae > Streptophyta > Magnoliopsida > Magnoliales > Magnoliaceae > Magnolia > Magnolia kwangsiensis. Next base: position 97,029,950 of record CM073584.1, read on the forward strand.
CGAACGGCGTCGATAAAATACTTACATCATGAACATTCATGATGCCCTCACAGAGCCATGCCCGTACGCAATCGGCGTCCTTGCGGGTAATAGCGTGCGGACGCGGATTGGATACTGACAGGTTGAGTAACGAGTCCGCTACGGACGCGGATTAGATACTAACAGGTTTGACAGGTTGAGTAGCCAGACTCGCCACGATGGTGTTTGTGTTGTATCCACAGCACCCATTTGAAGATATTGTTGAAGATATTGTTTTAATGCATGAGACAGAAAACAGTGGGAAGATTGATACCCACTGTTGAAACCTTTTTAATGCCCACCACGATATTTTTTCGAAATCTAACTTGTTCAAAAGACATTAAATAAGAAAAAACATAAATATTAGCTTGATTGAAAACTTTTGTGACCGTTAGAAGTTCTTAACGGTGGTGTCACGCCCTCCAATGTTTTCTATAGTGGGGTCCACTGGAGCTTTGTATGTAACTTATTCTTTGGATCTTACACTAAAATGATCTCACAAGATGGATGGACGGCGTGGATACAAAATATATATCAAGGTGGGGCCCACAGAACTGGGTGACGTCAGCTCAGCAGCCAGTCTCGCTGCACAACCCGTAAGTATCCAATCCGCACCCGTCCGCTATTGAAGTGACGTCACCAAGTTATGTGGGCTCCACTATGATATATGTGTTGTATCCACACCGTCCATCCATTTTGAGATATCATTTTAGGGCATGAGCCAAAGAAGTAGACCCACCATACAAAACAGTGGGGAGAGGGATTCCCGCTGTTGAAACTATCCTAAGGCCCAGTATAATGTTTATTTGAAATCCAACCCGTTCAAAAGTTAAAAAAGACAAGAAAGAAGGGAAATCACAAATACCAACTTGATTTAAAACTTTTGTGGCCTTTAGAAGTTTTTAACGGTGGGCGTCACTGTCCCACTGTATTCTGTGCTGGGTCCACTGGAGCTTTGGATTTAACTCGTACTTTAGATCTTGCCTTAAAATTATCTCTCCAAATGGATGGAAGGTGTGGATACAAAACATACATCATGGTGGGGCCTACGGAACATGGTGACGTCACGTGAGTAGCGAGTCTCGCTACTCAACCTGTCAGTATCTAATCCGCGCCCGTATATTGCAGGGTACATGAACCGGGCCGCGGTCATCATCACACAGCTGAATAATGACCGTTCATGTTCATGTGTGCCAATGCTAACACATTTCCTTTGGTTTTGGGTCATCTCTCAATGATCCAAACCCTTCATACGATGGGCCTTACCTTGGATAGGATATAGCAGAAATATAAATCTCTTTTATTGGAATATTTCACCCCGTTCACCTGGTTTCATGACCCTAACCGTCCAAACATGGGACTTTTGCTTGTTGAACTTGAATGTGTAGGCAAGCCACCTATCCGATGGTTTGGAGTATTAGACCAGCTCTATGACTATCCAAATGTGTTCCTACCTGGGGCAGGAACTGGGCCGCGATCATCATCACATAGCTGAATAATGACCATTCATGTTCATGTGTGCCAATGCTAACACATTTCCTTTGGATGGTGCAGTGGCCGCTTTGAACTCTATCCTTCAGGAATTGGGTGTGTCCGGGTTGCGTGGTGAACCATGCAGTGGGGCCGCCATTGATGATTCTAAGTCCATCGAAGATGTGGACATGAACCCCGCAATCAAATGCCAGTGCACGTTCAACAGTGGGACTACCTGCCACATAACAGAGATGTGTGTATGCTAACTCACGCACTATTCATTGATAGCCTGATAGGCATAACACAACCCATCCATGCTGTAATTTCACTTCATAGATCCACTTCTTAACTGATCCCAAGATCTGGATTGGGCCTGTTAATTGGCTGGGATTTTCTGAGTGTTTGTTAGGCCACATGTCTGGGCCCATGTTTTAAATTAAAACCAGTGGGCCTATTTTTAGGCCCAATATATATAAATGGGCCTACTCCAGGCCTAAATCAGTTAATTTGTGTGGAGGTCCACTTTAGCACGATCTAGGTCCATTAAATGCTGTCATGAGTAAGGTTTAAAGTATTGTCCACCGGATAAATATTAGTATTGTCCATGAATGATCTGGTTGTATTGGCCCAAAACAACTCAATATGGGAATGTTGGGGAACTGTGGAAGCATGTAGAAAAAAATCAAGTAAGGTATACACAATCGTACAACCAAGCCCAAACAAGAACAATTCAAATTTTACATTGAAAAACCCGTGCGGGAAAAAAAACATGTTACAAAGCGATGAGCGATGCACTATGAAAGTAGAAATTACAAGAGATAGTCTTACCGATTAGAACAAGCCTCAAATCTTCTTGACAAGCCCCTATCTATGCCCTTGAACCCTTAGGAATGATTTAGAATGCTCTAATACACCCCTTTTACTCCCAAATTCCGATTACACCCGATATATAAAGTATCACAACTGGAATAGGAAACAAATCCCACACTTACGCAACTCTACATCCCATTGAAGATCTCGATAGCATTGAAGCTTCTTCGATGACATCGAGTAGCAGCACCAAAAACGTTCCAGTAACCAACATGGATTTTCTGATTTTTTCTAATGGGATCGAGCATCTGTTGATGTGGAATCAAGTGGTCTGTCAATGGCATTGACAGACCCTATTATTGACAAATTTAAGACATCAATAACACAACAATGTCATGTAGGTGGTGAACGATACATCACCCAATGCACCAATTTTAAACCTTGGTCATGAGCCATTGCCGAGGTGTTGAGCTAGGCCTCAAGCCTGAAAATCTCAAGCACGTCATGGCCCTATCGACATAGTGGCACATCTCATTCTTGGGAATGTCTCAAGAGAATCTCACTCAGTAGAAAAGTTAAAATGTATTTATTATAAATTAATAAATATTTTTTATATTATACAATGAATCATTTAAAATTAGATAATTTTTACATAAAAAGGGGATAAAATCACCTAAAAAATAATAATAAATGTCTATATTTTGGAAATCTAGTGATATTCTCAAGATATATCGTCTAGCTTATTTCTTGGGAAAGTATCACAAAATTTTCAAAATTGTGGCAGTATTTATTTCAATTGCCACCGGAATCCAACCAGTTGACAAACACTAATCAGGAGTTTTCATCTGATGGGCCCCACCCCGTAGATGCCACAACCCAAATTTTCACTAATCATATCATCGTAGCCATCCATCTATGACATTGAATGTGGACCATTGCTCCATTTCTATAAACCATTCATTCACAGTTCACTGACCAGAAATTTTTAGTGTCATCCAACGTAGTCATTTTTTGCTCTGAGGTTGGAGGATGGAGCCCGCTGGATGAAGTCTAAATCCTGATGAATTGACAAGATGGTCCCTATCACTATACTAGGTATTGATTTTTGAATGGAAAAAAATAATTCAGATAATTGTATTAGTTATTAGTCGAACTAGTAGCACTCTTTCTATTAATCTTCAAGTTACTTGCAAAGATCTCAGTCGATCACATTTTACAAACACACAACCAGTTAATTATGTGCATATGTTATTTTTCCTACATCGTGAGGGATGTTATTTTCAAGGTATTAAAAAAACGGTTATGTAATGGTTGTGTTTATTAAAAAAAGGAGCTTGGTTGATGTAGGATAGCATGATCTAATCCTAGATGTGCAGAACTAGAATTTAAGATAAAACATAAAATAAACAATTAATTTTTAGCGTGGTTATTTATCATAAATAAGAATTATTTGAAGGAAAACTCATCAATGATCATGGCCATCCATTATAATGACATAGTACTAAAGATTCAAATCTGAAAAGTGGATCCTACGAAATATAGGATTTTCATGTCTCACAAGGGGTAATTCAACCATCCAACGTGATGATTTAATCCTTTAACAAACTGTTAGATTAAATATGATTATCAGTTGCAGATGTTGGAATAGGTTCAGGAAGTAGGAAATTCACAAATAGAATTTCAGATTTTGCAAATAAATTAAATGGAAGAAAGAATAAGTAAGAAGAGTATCAGAATGATTAACCAGAAAAAGAAAGTAAAAGGAGTAGAAGGAGGAAGATGAAGGTCTCACGCCTGGTTGTGAAACAGCTCTGTGCCTTTATTCTTTTATATATATAAAAAAATCAATTATAATGTTTAGGGCTTAACTCACTTTAAATAAAATTTACATATAAAAAGTAAATACCAAAATATTTGATGCAAGACCGATGCATGAACTAAGTAACATGTGAAATCAAATAGCCGAATTAAGATATTAAACAAAAAACACAAACATCACTATATTTATCAAAATATCATGAAAATAAAAAGAAAATCATGCATAATCTTGGCCCAAGCTACCAATATCGTAATACATGATCATTAAATAAAAAGAAACTAGGAAATAATAGATGTAGGGATATCCAATTAGCACAGGGTATAGTCTATTTAAAATTAAAAATCTAATACAACTTAGGGTGAAAAATAGGATTTGGGTAATTTGAGAAAGTAGAAAAATTAAAAATTTCAGGTTTAGGGATAGGGTTTTAAGGATGCGTATGAGAAAGTTGGGTTTGGAAGAAGACGAAGATCTGTTATGAGGAGAATGAAGAACCTGAAGAAAATATCTGGATGGGAAAGAAAAGAGAAGATGGTGTGGGGATAGATGAAGACCTCGTACCTCCGTTGATGAAGATTAGCCTCACACCAATGTTCCTTTCAAATCGAATGAAAGTATCTTTAAATCACATGGAAGTATCTTCAAATCGCAAAAAGATAGAAGAAGAATGCAAGAGCTATTTTTATTTTTATTTTTAAATCACAAAATCCAATCGTAGAGAGGTCACTTGCCCCCCCTCCCCCCCAATCTTTATATAGATCCAAGAGGGTTTAAAATTACAATAATCTCTCTGTCTTGTTAATCTTAACGAAAATAGCCATAGTCTAAATAAAATCAACCGAAACACTCATTATGTGATCAAATATAAAATAATAAAACTAAATCCTAAAAGATGATAAAGTCTAAAACCGATGTGGACGATCAACGATCAATGGCCCGATCACGTAATCTATGCAATCCAATGGCCTGATCGTCGTGTCCATCCAATCTAACTGTCTGTACGGCCTGCCTCCTCCTTTGATATATAGTTAAAATTGTATGTGACGTGATGTCCTCATCAATACTCGTAGATACTTAGATTAGAAACAATCTATATAGGAAACTAATAAAGTCTTACTTTAGAAATAACCTAAGTAAGAAACTAAAAAAAAATAGAAATTTTTTAAGACTAGAATGTTCTAAAAATCAGGAAACTAACTAAAATAAAATTTTCTAAAAATAGCAATTTCTGAAAATAGAAATTTCTAAACATAGGAACTTTTAAAAATAAAAATTTCTGCAATAGGAAAATAACATAAGACTAACAAACAAACCAAAAAAAAAAAAAAAAAAAAACTGTAATAAGCTTCTCTTGATCTTCAATCTCATCCTATCCATAGTGATGCTTGTGGGGCCCATTTCTATCGACGATAAACTTTAAACGATTGGATGTCCTCATCATCTGCCAATACATGTTTTTTTTTTTTTTTTTTCCTTTTAAAGAAAAAAGATGTAATAGCCATTAAAACTTGTATGATGATGGTACTGTTACTGTTACTGTTATTGAATACCTTGGTTTTGGTTATTTTGAATAAGGCACCTTTATTTTATACTAAGTTTTAATTTTCATAATAGACCATACATCATCTATGGCATCATCTCCTAGTTCCACAAATGCTTTATAATGGAATAATTCACTTAGAACCTATTCAACGAGTTGCTCTGTTGATATTGTTTCCATGTACAACTTTACCATTGTTTTGTTTCACCACAAATTATGAGTTTAGCATTGGATACAGTGCACGATATGTTTGTTGGTCAAATCTTTCTTATCAGCCTTAGGGTTGTCAATGGGCCTGCCAAAATCAAATTTTAAATAGGCCCAGCTCGAATAGTTCAATACCTGGGCCGAAGCCAACCCAAGGCTTTCCCATCGACAGCCCCAAGAAGCCTTGCGCTTGGCAATGGGGATCTTAAGAGCCTTAGAATCCAATACACTTAAAAGACACTCACATTTTCTAATTTTTCTAAAGATGAATTAGACCAGCTCAAAATTTATGAGACTGGGCTGAACAATCAGGTCAACACATCTGAGTCTTGGCTCATTCGTCGACCGAGCTGAGTCTAAGTTCCTAGTTTAAGAACACTGATAAATTCTTTTTATTTTTCATTTTTTTTTTTCCTTGTCCCTTCAGGAAAGTTTATGCTTCGGATAATAGAGGCACGATCCCAGCAGCGCTTGGGAATCTGACGCATCTCACCAATCTGTATGGATTTCTCCTCCTTTGAATTACCAGGTCATGACCAAACCACCCATTTCATCATAGGGGTAGTTTGGGCATATGAATTGACACTGGCCCATCTGGTATTTAGGCCCATCTTATTGTGGGCTGGGCTTGTGTATAACTTTTGAGCCTGCAAACTTGGGTCTACTTCAGGCCCAACAAATAAACAGATTCTGCACAGGCTCAGTTTAATAATACTGAACTCATCACCTGCAGCTGGCATGCAGCCGAAGTGTGTCATTTGTGTTGGACATCATGCAAACAGTGGACCCCACCATGAAGATCATGTGGCCTGGAAATCCAGCCAATCTGCTCATCCGGCAGGCTGCTCATACCCCATTGAAATCAAAAGATGGCCAATGGTCTAAGTCAGTTTACATAGATGGCCCACCTAGTGTGCGGATCGGCCTACTTTTCTAGACAAGTGATCTTCCTTATGGGGCCCACCATTTACATGGCTCGGATGTCCTAAACACGTGACACTTTCATGGGAAAGCTGAGGCTACGTGCCAAGTTTAGCATGCAGCTGACCGTCGGTGATCAATTCTCTCACCAATTATTTATGTTGATGCCCGATCGGAGCTGGCCGTTAATGGCGTTATGATCCAGGAAAGCTGTGATATGGGCTTGGTCTCGATGTGATTCGGGATGATATCCCATCTTTGGGGGACCTCCTAATGGGAAACTGGGACCACTTGATACGTGTGGCCCATCCCTGCAGCTTCAATGCTTCTATGTCTACTACAACTAAGTATACGTTTGGTCTATATTTGCAGGAATTTGGGTATAAATTACTTAGCTGGTTCCTTGCCTTCATCTCTTGGCAATTTAACATCCTTGAAATACATGTAAGTTGTGCAACAGCTTCTAAAATGTATTAAAAATTAGTTTTGCCATGATCATTTAGATGATGGTCATGATCTTGATGATCATGGTCATGATGCATTTGTTGGCAATGATACTCATGATGACATGCTGTTAGGGATGATGCTCAAAACCACGCTGCTTGTGGTCATACTGTGATTACATCTAGGCTGTCCATCCGGTGGCCACTACTATGGATGACCCATTGGTACAAAGTTACACTGATTGAACAATGCTAGCCATCTGATCAACCGGGCCTTTAATCATTGCATGTTGTTGGATGACCATTTTTATTTTAGAGAAGGGATCTTGTGAGCTAACCATATCGAAACCTTTCCATGCACCTAGTTGCATTTGGAATCACTGGCATCCACATCACCTATCTAGACCATCCATTAGATTCAGTCCCCTCTTCATAGGCTTCCTTGAAAAAATCATATTGATCACATTATCCAAACTGTAAAGTCAGTTGCATGCAAAAATGGATGGACAAGATTGTTCTAAGAGCGTTGGATTGACGTGGGTTTTTTAGTGTGGTCGACAAAGTTTGGACTGAACCAAATAGACGGTTTAGATGCCAGCAATGCAGATGATGGACCATCCACATTGCAGTCCATTAGGTGGATAGATAATCAGAATGGTCCCTCTGCTTCACTGTTATGGATGGGCCAAAATTCACAACTGACACTTGGTGAATAATTCTAGCCCATCAATATTGATGAATGGATATGTACCATTGATAGGGCAACTTTCAATTGCTGATGTTCTTCTCTGCATAATTGTCAGGATCATCCTTTCACTGCAATTATCAGGTCATGTCCTATCAAGAAAGGGTCCCAAAAATCTAACCATCTCAACATTTGGGGCCCATTGAGGGACAACATAATGCATGGACCCAAATCAATACTTAGCAAAACAAACTCATTTCTAATTCATTCATTCGGAGATTGTTAACATTTACATTGATCTTTTTGTTTTAGGAACTTGGGTCTCAACGCATTGTCTGGAAGCATCCCAAAGGAACTTGGTAACCTTCGAAATCTTATATCATTGTAAGATATCCTTAATTCCTTATACATAATTAAATTAAGGAATTTTTACTGCAAAAATTCTCCAGGAATTGGATTTTACCAAATATTGCCTGGACGATTGGGAATTACATGGAATTGCTTTTTTTGAGGGATGAAAAGATGAAATGCCCTTATTTAATGTTGAGACATGTGGAGCTCACTTGGTATGTGTATGATATCCAATTCCTCCTTTGCATGGACCCCACCATGGTGATAACACAAACAAAACGTCAGGCTAGTCAGATCATCAGATGGGATATACTTGAATTGGGATATTTTGAATGGTGTAAGTTATTTTGTATGGATTGGCCAACCTTATGATTGTATCCACCATATTTTTGGTTTGTCTAATAATTATGCTTGTTTGCATTTGTTGGACGGGTTGGATGTAAGACATACCACGTGGGCCGCACAATTCTCCATTCTCCACTTTGTTATAAAAAACCATAAAATAGGGTAGTAATGTAATTTCCCTTCTGAAAAAGCCTTCCCTGGGAGTATCAGTTCCTGGAGGCACTATTTGGTAAAATTTGATTCCGGGAGGAATTTCGAATTTTGTGGTAAAAATCCCTTAATTAATTATGTAATTTTCAATTAATTTAAGATGAATTTTGGTGCTGATTATGATGGACCCAACCCAAACCTGACTGGAACTGGCTACCTATGTGGGGCCCATTCCTGACTTCCCCAAAGTGCCCTTGCAGGTGGGTACTTGACCAATCACGTGGCATTTTACTACGCATTGGACATTGAATTTATCATTTGGCTCAAATTATTTTGATTTGGATTCTGTTGCAGGAGAATTAGCTCAAATAATTTCAGTGGATCACTCCCTCCAGAGTTAGGGAATTTGGTATCTCTGGAAAAACTGTAAGTTATTAATCATATCTTTAATAACCAACCCATGTTCACAAGTATACATCCAAGACATCCATCAGGTCGGTCACCCAGTGCAGATGCCCAGGCCTGAAAATCAGGTTGTTCCACTTATCATTTGGACCACGGTGTGAAGTGTTTACAACTAGCTGAAGCAAGTTTTTTTTATTGGCCGTCTACTTTTTCAGTACCCACCTGATGAGTGACCCAGCCTGTCTTTTAGACCAGGGCTGCTAGGTGCCAGTTAGTAATCATCTGATCTTTATGATGCATCTCACGCTGTAATTCAACATGGGTGTTTCACTCTAGCAGCCCACCGATTGAAGCCATGCAAGATGTTTTGTATCATGTGCATGGGACCATAACCAGTTTACAGCATGATACTTCCATGGCCCCACCTTTATCTTTGATTGCTGCATCAGTGCCTTATCTAGTGTACAGCAGAATGATCACAGACAGATCATGATCTTCCAAGCGATCGAACACTAAGAGGCCCACAGGAAGTTGATTTTGCAATGTTCTTAATTTCACTAGAAATGTAGCAAAAGAACTGTGCAAAAAAAAATAAAAATGGCTGCGAAAAATAGATTGTTGTATTTGTTTTAAAATAATATTAAAAATTTGAATTTTCAAATTTCGGTGTTTTCCCTCCACATTTAAATTTTGGTGTTTTTGAGGTGTTGGTTTTGTCCCACATCGGATTTGACAAGAGAAATTCTCTTGTTTATATGATAGACTTTTTGCCTAGGGCTTGAGCCCCTTTCAGGGGGCATGTGAATTTGGTCCTGTGGGGGGGCTATGCCAATAGCTCTAATCTATGCCATTAACCACACACGCGCGCGCGCGCGCCGAGCCGAGCCGAGTCCGAGTCCGAGTCCGCGTCCGCGACGGGACGGGACGGGCTGGGCTGGGCGCGGGTGCGGGTGCGGGTGCGGGTGCGGGTGCGGGTGCGGTGTAAGTGTACTCGCGTGGGTGTGTGTGTGTGTATGGGTACTCGCAGGATTGTATGTGCGAGAGTGTACTCGCACTTGCGTCTTTTCGTTTTTAAACCAGAGAGATGCTTTCCTTCCGGTTGGTCGCCCCTGTTGGGTTTAAACCCAACGGACCTAACCTTTTGTAAAGGGTACTTATGCATCATTTCGAAGTCTATATAAAGACTTCCGATTCCAGTTTCAAAATATGAAAAATTCCCTGCCTTATAAAACTCTCTCTGATACGGTTTTGTTACTGAGTTCATTGCTGAGTCAACTCAGCACTTTCGGATTAAACTGCAAGTGGTTCGAGCCCGTGTACAGTGAGTGCACCGCTGGGACCGGGTCATAGTCGTTGTATCCTGGAGGTCGATTGCTCTGGAAACCTGTTGCACTTGGGACGCTGTCCAAGGGGAGCAAATTCGATTTCAAGCCGAGTGACTCAGTCACGCCTCGACTCAATTCAATAAGTTTTTCTTTCTCTAAATTTATTTTCCTTTTTTGGTTCTCGATTTTTATAGTCTATTTAATTCAACATTTTATCCAACAATCTTGAAATCGAATTTGTGTTGAATTACATAGACTATGGCTACAGTAACAGTAAATGCTTCTACTGAGTTAGCCAAAATCGAACCGTTCGCTGGACAATCCTTTAAACGGTGGAAACAGAAATTGATGTTCGCTCTTACCACCCTGAAAGTTTCATACATTTTATCTGAATCATTTACTATAGATCCAGCAAATCAAAATGAAGTAACAGATGAAAATAATTGTAAAAATTATATTCTAAACTCTTTATCCAACGAATTATATGATGTGTATGCTTCTTACGCCTCTGCTAAAGATATATGGATTGCTTTAGAAAAGAAATACATATTAGAAGATGCAGGCGCTAAGAAACATGCAATTGCTAATTTCCTTCACTATGAAATGACAGACGATAAATCTGTCACAAATCAGATTCACGACTTTCAAAGTCTAATTCACGAACTATCGACAGAAGGAATTAAGTTGGATGAGGTGTTTCTGTCAGGAGCGTTAATAGAAAAGTTACCGCCCTCTTGGAAAGAATATAAAAATAGAATGAAACATAAGAAGAACGGTGTTTCTTTGGAAACCACTATCGTACACATACGAATAGAGGAGGCCAATAGAATCAGGGACCAAAAAGAAAATAAAAATGAGATAGATTCAAAAGCGAATCTTGTGGAATCAAGTCGGACAAATAATAAGAAAAAGGGCAACTGTCATAACTGTGGCAAACCTGGACATTATGCAAATGAATGCAGGCTCAAAAAGAAGAATGCAAACAATCAATTCAAGAAAAAGGGAAACTGCTACAACTGTGGAAAGCCTGGGCATCATGTTAAAACCTGCAGGCTTAAGAAAAATAAAGATAAGCCGCAAGCTAATCTTACAGAAACAGGCAATGAGTCTGACATAGTAGTGGCTGTGGTATCAGAAGTCTTCCTTGTAAACAACTTGGAGTGGGTGCTAGATACTGGTGCAACTAGACACGTGTGCAAGGATCGTAGCATGTTTACATCCTACCAAGTATCAGGAGATGATGAACAGGTGTTCATGGGAAATGCTAGAACGTCTCCAGTTGTAGGGAAAGGGAAAGTACTTCTGAAACTCACTTCTGGAAAGACTCTAATGTTAAATGATGTCCTCCATGTGCCTGACATTAGAAGAAACTTGGTCTCTGGTTCGCTCCTCAATAAGGCTGGTGTCAAATTAGTATTTGATTCAGATAAGCTTGTAATGACTAAAAATGGAACCTTTGTTGGTAAGGGGTACTGTAGCGATGGTTTATTCATTGTAAATGTATCCAATGATAATAAGAAAACATCTAGTTCTGTTTATATCGTTGAACCTTTTTATCTATGGCATAATAGATTAGGTCATGTGAATGTGGCATCTTTAAAGAAAATGAAAAGATTAGGTTTATTACCTAATATATCTAATGAAGAGTTTGAAAAATGTGAAACATGTGTAGAATCAAAATTTATTAGAAAACCCTTTAAACAAATAGAAAGATCATCTGTTCTATTAGAGTTGATACATAGTGATTTAGGTGATTTTAGAAATCACATGTCTAGAGGAGGAAAAAGATATTATATAACTTTTGTAGATGACTACTCTAGGTTCACTAGAGTATATCTATTAAGGAACAAAGATGAAGCTTTAGATGCTTTTTCTAAATACAAAATTGAAGTTGAAAATCAATTAAATATAAAAATTAAAGGACTTAGAACAGATAGAGGAGGTGAATATGAATCTTCTCAATTTAGAGAATTATGTGAAAAGAATGGAATAATTCACGAAACTACAGCTCCTTATACACCAGAACAAAATGGAATAGCAGAACGTAAGAACAGAACTCTAAAAGAAATGATGAATGCCATGTTAAATAGTTCAGGCTTACCCTTAAATATGTGGGGAGAAGCAATTCTGTCTGCTTGTTATATCCTAAACAGGATTCCATCTAAATCTTCTGAACAAACACCATATGAACTTTGGAAGAATCATATTCCTAGTTATAAATATATTAAAGTGTGGGGGTGTCTTGCTAAAGTAGGATTGCCTGAAACTAAGAAAAGAAAATTAGGTCCTAAAACGACCGATTGTGTATTTATAGGGTATGCACAAAACAGTGCGGCCTATAGGTTTCTAGTTTTAAAAACTAAGGATAATATTCTAGATCCCAATACAATTATAGAAGCTAGGGATGCAGAGTTCTTTGAGACCGTATTCCCTATGAAATCTAAATCTATAGGAATAGAAAAAGTTAATGAATCAGATATTGCGTCTACTAGTAAAAATGCTTACGAGAAAGTAGTAGAAGAGATACAACCAAGAAAAAGTATTAGAGTTAGAAAAGAAACTAACCTAGGAGATGGTTTTTTCACATTCTTAGTAGAATATGATCCTACAACTTATATAGAAGCTATTAACTCTCCAGATGCAACCTTTTGGAAGGAAGCAATAAATGATGAGTTAGAATCTATTATATCAAATAATACTTGGGAACTTGTAGACCTACCACCTGGTAACAAACCAATAGGCTGCAAATGGGTGTTTAGAAAGAAACTAAAACCAGATGGAACTATCGATAAGTTTAAGGCTAGGTTGGTAGCGAAAGGCTTTAAACAAAAGGAAGGAATAGATTATTTTGATACATATTCCCCTGTAACTAGAATTACAACTATTAGAGTCTTAATAGCGATAGCCTCCATATATAAACTAGTGGTACACCAGATGGATGTTAAGACTGCTTTCCTAAATGGAGACTTAGAAGAAGAAATATATATGGAGCAACCTGAGGGTTATAAGATATTAGGTAAAGAAAATAAAGTATGTAGACTAATTAAATCACTATATGGTTTAAAACAGGCTCCTAAACAATGGCATGAAAAATTTGATGGTGTTTTAAAATCAAATGGTTATCATATAAATGATGTAGATAGATGTGTATATAGTAAAATTTCTGGAAATGATTATGTTATCATATGTCTTTATGTTGATGACATGCTTATTTTTGGAACTAATATTAAATTAGTTAATGCAACTAAGAAATTCTTGTCATCTAAGTTTGACATGAAAGACTTAGGAGAGGCAAGTATAATATTGGGTATTGAAGTAACCAGGAAAAATGGTGTTATTATATTATCACAATCTCATTACATTGAGAAGATATTGAGAAAGTTTAACCATTTTGACTGTTTACCTGTCAGTACTCCTTATGATTATAGTGTGACTCTCATGAAGAATACAGAAAATAGTGTGTCTCAATTAGAATATTCCAGAATAATTGGTAGTCTCATGTAGCTAACAAACTGCACTAGACCTGACATAGCTTTTGCAGTAGGAAGGCTAAGTAGATATACACATAACCCTGGAAAAGAACATTGGAATGCATTGTCTAGAATTTTGCGATACCTAAAAGGTAATATGACATATGGTTTACATTATAATGGTTATCCTACTGTATTAGAAGGATATAGTGATGCTAACTGGATCAGTGATTCAGATGAGACAAAATCCACTAGTGGATATGTCTTCACTTTGGGTGGAGGAGCAGTCTCTTGGAAGTCCACCAAGCAGACATGTATTGCTCGGTCGACTATGGAATCCGAGTTTATTGCCTTAGAAAAGGCTGGATCAGAAGCTGAATGGCTTAGAAATCTCTTAGCTGATATACCATTGTGGCCAAAGCCTGTATCGGCCGTATCTATTCATTGTGACTGTCAAGCAGCTATAGCGAAAGCAAAAAGTAAAATATATAATGGAAAAAGCAGGCATATTAGACTCAGACACAATATAGTGAAACATATGTTACGTGATGGAGTCATATCTATTGACTTTGTGAGGTCAGAAAAGAATCTAGCAGATCCTCTGACTAAAGGACTATCTAAAAAGTTAGTCAATGATACATCGAAGGGAATGGGGCTGAGCCTAATATATGAACTGCCAGTGTCGGTAACCCAACCTATACAAGTGGAGATCCCATGAGATAGGTTCAATGGGTAAACAACAAGACACGAGGTAGACGATTGCACTGAGTTATATGAGCCCCTTCTATGGTGTACAGTGCGAGCAGCAACGCAGAAGGATGAGTTTTTAGAACTCTTAATGGATCCATAGCCATATATTTGGTGGTGTATACAGTTGCTGCATACACTTGATGGAATTCACCTATATGGGTGTGGAGGTGGAGGCCGCTTCCTATGAGAATCTAAGCGAATTCTCTAGAGCACTCATGAAATCCAGGTAATGGTGTATGGCCGAAACGCACCGAACCACAGAATCACTTGCAGAGGAAGAGTTGTGTGAGTGGCATGTACTTGCGATCTACATTAAAAGGATTCAGGTTCAAGACTATGGTGTCACCTGCTTCCTGTAGACCTGTCTTGCTTACTCTAATGTCGGTTCAAGTCTATGGTGACACCGGCACCATTGCACAACTATTTCGCTTTAATCCGAAAGCATTTTATTTTAAAACATGTGGGGGATTGTTGTATTTGTTTTAAAATAATATTAAAAATTTGAATTTTCAAATTTCGGTGTTTTCCCTCCACATTTAAATTTTGGTGTTTTTGAGGTGTTGGTTTTGTCCCACATCGGATTTGACAAGAGAAATTCTCTTGTTTATATGATAGACTTTTTGCCTAGGGCTTGAGCCCCTTTCAGGGGGCATGTGAATTTGGTCCTGTGGGGGGGCTATGCCAATAGCTCTAATCTATGCCATTAACCACACACGCGCGCGCGCGCGCCGAGCCGAGCCGTGCCGTGCCGAGCCGAGCCGAGCCGAGTCCGAGTCCGCGTCCGCGTCCGCGTCCGCGACGCGACGGGACGGGACGGGCTGGGCTGGGCGCGGGTGCGGGTGCGGTGTAAGTGTACTCGCGTGGGTGTGTGTGTGTGTATGGGTACTCGCAGGATTGTATGTGCGAGAGTGTACTCGCACTTGCGTCTTTTCGTTTTTAAACCAGAGAGATGCTTCCCTTCCGGTTGGTCGCCCCTGTTGGGTTTAAACCCAACGGACCTAACCTTTTGTAAAGGGTGCTTATGCATCATTTCGAAGTCTATATAAAGACTTCCGATTCCAGTTTCAAAATACGAAAAATTCCCTGCCTTATAAAACTCTCTCTGATACGGTTTTGTTACTGAGTTCATTGCTGAGTCAACTCAGCACTTTCGGATTAAACTGCAAGTGGTTCGAGCCCGTGTATAGTGAGTGCACCGCTGGGACCGGGTCATAGTCGTTGTATCCTGGAGGTCGATTGCTCTGGAAACCTGTTGCACTTGGGACGCTGTCCAAGGGGAGCAAATTCGATTTCAAGCCGAGTGACTCAGTCACGCCTCGACTCAATTCAATAAGTTTTTCTTTCTCTAAATTTATTTTCCTTTTTTGGTTCTCGATTTTTATAGTCTATTTAATTCAACATTTTATCCAACATAGATTACTATGGGTGAGCCCCACCATCTGATCACAATCATGTTCCAACCTTATGGTGGTAGGTCCATGCTGCACTAATGATCTAATGTATAAGCTATGGGTTATTGCCTTTTTCCCCCTCTTGTCAACGCCCAGTGTTCTCAATATTGGTATCGCATTACGTATCGCATCCTTGGGATACAAATACATACTGGTTGTCGCATGGGATATATCGTTTGTATCAAGTAATTTATCGCACTTTTTGGAAAACATGGGAAAACATTGGGAAAATGGTTGAATTTTTCAATGAAACTTCCGGGATTGTTAAAAAAGACCTTAACACACACTTTTAAATCATAACAACTCAATAAAGAAGTGCACATAGTAGGTTTCATTTATTTAGGATTCTAAATTATGTACTGTCTAACTGAACTAATGCAACTATATTCAAAGTGAATACATAATATTTAAAGTGTATGTAATGATCATTTCATCAAACACGCCTAAATACTTCGAAATTAGGCTCAATTGACTGCTAGTTGAAGGGAAATTTCAAAAAAAAAGAAGAAATATTTCAATAATTTAAAATTATTTTTAATTAAAAAATAATTTTTATTTTTCAAAAATTGACAAAGACTCAACAAATCAATAGATCAACCCTCATACGTGCTTGATTTCATTTTTGGAGTGTAACATTGCAAGCAATTTGGTAAAAATTGGTGAAATTTCGAATTTCCCCAAAATTTCCCAATTTTCGTCGAATCAGACCACATACACTAAAATTTTGAAATTAGAGTGTATGTGATAATCATTTTATCAAATACTCCTAAATACTTCGAAATTAGTCTCAATTAACAGTTGGTTGAATGAAAATTTTGAAAAAAAGCATGGAGAACATGAAGAAACAATGGTTATCTAAATCAAAGCTCAAACTCCATAATTTTTCATACAAAACATGAAGAACCAATGGATTTGTAACCATTTGATACTAATTTAATATAATTTCAACAAAAAAGGGATCTGAAATTGAAAATGTTCACCAAATTAAACATGTGGGATATATCGGCACTACCTGTGCGTTTCGTTTCGCATAGGTGGGATACAAGATATATCATGGGATATATCGGCCGATCTCCTCAATATTTAAAATATTGGTCACAGCGCCAATGCTATATTTTGTCTCATTGGTGTGATCGGTTCCAACCATTGATCATGTATCAGAATAACTTGCAGTTGAACTCACAAACTCTATTACTTGGACAGTTACATGGATAGTTCCGGCATCAGCGGTCCGATTCCTTCAACGTTTGCCAATCTAGTAAACTTGCAGATACTGTAACTCTCTCTCTCTCTCTCTGTCTCTCTCTCTCTCTCTTTCTCTCTCACTTTTGATTTGCTTCTAAGCAATGAAATTATCTTAAATTTGATTTATTTATTTTTACACTGTAAAGTATGTTGTCATCTCAGGTGGGCCTCTGATAATGAGTTCAATGGCTTGATACCTGACTTCATAGGGAATTGGACTAAGCTTAAAAGTCTGTAAGTTAATATAATGAGATTTGCTCCTTCCTCTGTCGATTTAATATTTTTCTATTCTCCATCTTAAGGTTGCAGTCAAACCGCTTATATATCAGGCCTGAACATTACAACTGGGCTTGACCCATCTATTACACAGTCTTGAAAGTTAGGCCTGGCCATGGCCCCCTTTTTTACTGGTAATAGTCATAATAGAGAACTTGTCAGACTGGGTCCAGGCTCGGCCATTTTATTTACCAGACCTGAAATTCAGGCTCAGGCCCTACCAGCCATGAGTGCAACTTACCCAGACACTGCAATGGGTTCAACTTGCCCCTACTCATTCTTACTTGGTCAGCTTTTGGAGTATGACTCATCTTGTGGCTCGTTCTGTTCTCACTGATACCGAGCCGGAGTCAACTCAATATGGAATAATATTTCAAACCATGAGATAACCAGGTGTAAAAATCAGGCCTTCAACCGGCCCATTTGATAATTATATAGAATTTTAACTCATGAATGCTAATGTAGGAGGCTTCGAGGGAATTCATTTCAAGGTCCAATACCATCAAGTTTTTCTAATTTAACATCCCTCACCGATCTGTGAGTATTGGCATTGCTTAGTCATTTCCAATATAACTACATTTTTCTTTTATTGTTATTGTTTAATTGACTATCTGATTATCATATAGGCAAATTGGCGACGTTATGAACGGGACCTTATCATTGGCATTTATTAAGAACATGAAAAACTTAACCACCTTGTAAGTGATCAGGTTACCAATCTATATTTGTTTTTGTTTGCTGCTGCTGCTGCTGTTGTTCTTGATCTTGATGTTGTTCTGATGCAATTGAATTCTGTGTTTTTGTGCAGAATCTTGAGAAATAATAGGATTTCGGGTACAATTCCATCTGACATTGGAGAGTATCGATCATTAATGCACCTGTAAGTTGTTCACATTATGATCTCCTATATTTGCTCAGTGATTAGCCCAGGCCCACCCATGGAAGCCATCAACAGGCCTGGGTATGGCCTGAGGCTGAGCTGGAACAGAAAGAGCTGTATACTATGGGAGTGGGCCCAATCCATTTTTTCTTTGGTAACAAAAATATGCCAAGGCCCGGTCCATCAGCCTAAAAATGAGACCCAAGTCCAATTGGGCCCAAAAACCCTCAACAAGCTATCATGGTCCATTAATATCCCTAGTCAGTGGTCAGCCACTTACTTTCCAGTGCTATCGCTTCAGTCAGTTTGTATTTTGTTTTTCTGTTGGTAAATTATTTCTTTGTTTGACATTTTCAGGGATTTGAGCTTCAACAATTTAACGGGTGAAATTCCAAGCTCTCTCTTCAATTTGAATTCACTTCGTAACTTGTAAGAGCCAAAAGCCCTTTTATTCATGTCATTTTCATGTTGCTCCTAGCATATGATTTTTAACTTGAGTTCGAATCAAATACAAACGTTTCTACATTAGGCTTAATGTATGAGTAGACGTGTGCAGCCCATTGTGATGTTTTAATGACATCTAATCTGAGCATGGTGTGGAAGTAGACAAGGGTTCCCGCACCATTTTGGACACGCACAGTAAAGAAGCTAGTGCAGGAAAATAGGATTCGTCTTGCCACATAAAAAATAGAAACAATGACAAGTAAGAATATGGGGTTAGTAGATACAATGAAATGAAGGAGAGTTGGCATAGCATGTGTTTAGGGGACCAAATGGACCAAAACTAGAGAACTTGATGGATATAAAGTTCGGTACAAGGGAAAGGAGTCGAGGACTAATAGAAATGGAGTAGGGATGATGGGAGATAAAGTTTTAAAGGATAAAGTTATAGATGTTAAGACAGTAAATGACAGGATCTTATTAATAAAACTTGTGTTAGGAGAGGAGATAATCAATGCTATTAGTTCATATGAGCCATAGATAGGGTTAAAGGATGGAATCAAGAGACAATTCTAAGAGGATATGAAGTAGGAGGAGACTTAAATGGTCATGTAGGGTATAAAAAGGGAGAGGATATGAGAGCATACATGGAGGAGATGGTTTTGGGAGAAGAAATGAGATAGGGGATGATATCTTTGATTTTGTTATTGCATAAAATCTAGCTTCAGCTAACACATACTTTAAAAAGGAGAGATGAACATTTAATAACTTTCAAAAGTAGATCATACGCGAGTCATATTAATTTCTTTACACTTGAGAAAAAGAATGTTCAATGTTTAAAGATTGCAAGGTCATGCCAAGTGATAGTCTGACTGTATAACAAAGGTTAATGGTTATAGTTACTTGATTTAAGAGATGGAAGAAAGTGAGTGAAATTAATAGGTGTTAAAAAAACTAAGTGGTGGAATTTAGGAGGATTTTTTTTTTTTTTTAAATAAATAAATAAATAAAATTATTTTAAGGGTTTAGCTTGTTAGTACACACCCATGTCAGTACACACACTCCATGTTAGCCACCCCCACTAGGGATCGATACCGAGACCTCAAGTGTTGAAACGAGGTATCTCCACTCAGTCTGCCAGTAATTTAAGAGGATATAAAAAAATATTATTCATAAATAAATTGATGGAAGAAAGAAAGTGGAATGCTGAAGAAGAAGTAAATGGTATGTGGAATGAGATGGGTCATGACTAGTGCAAGCCTGTGAAAATTTTTATTCAGGGCTTGCATTTGTCGTGTATCTTGTTGACGCTTTGACATTTTGTTCACCATTCCCCTTGTTAGACATTCGAGTGTTGACTCAGCAAGAAAAGGAATTATTGTCTGTTTGATTTGGCTGGTAGAGGTGGTTAGAATGCTTTGCATAGTTTTAAACTATTTGATCATAACAAACTGCATTTGTAATATTCTTTCCAAAGCGACTTTAAGGAATGACTCGTTCAATCCTTCAGGTGTCATTGTATGCACAACAACAATCCTTGGCAAACTAATGGAGTCATGCATAGTGGGTAACCACGAAAATGCTAGATCATTGTCAAGTGTGATCAAAATGGTTTTAACCATTAAAACCAAATTTCAGCAGTTAAAAACAATTGTAAAATTGTTTAAAACCTTTTAAGTGTTGAGCCCAAAGGAAAGACCCACTTGGTGAGTCCTAGATCTAGTAGATCTTTCCAATGACACATCCTTAGATAAAACAATGGATCCCTTATTTCCCTGTGAAAGAATTGATAGACCCTGATGGATGTACCTAGCCACACCCATTTTTAATGGTCACATGGTAACCTCGTAAGGAGAGCTAAAGCCATTCAATCAGGCTTGTGACCCTTGTATATACCTAGGTCTAAGGATTAATCATCATTCTATACAGCATCATGTCTGATCATAGCCCAGGCTAATGGGCCCCTAGACTAGTGATTAATTAGATCTCGATCCACCAGAGCAAGTGCCCAAAGGTCTAATAAGATCTTGTATCCATGGTGCACTCCATTCTCATGTGGGGTAAGGGGGAAGGCATATTGGCACCAAGTTGGCCCCACTGGAGATTGTTCGACCCAAGTCAATCTCCTAACACAGGATAAACATACATCTCATCGGTTGATGATCATGGGTCTATCCTAGAACCTATGATGGTCATGATACAACAGGGTACTGAGATTAATGGACCAAAACTCTCCCTAATTAACAATTGTTGTGTCCAATCTTGAGTTCTGAAGGACAACCAAAGTAATCACTCGCTTAAGTTGTATCCACATGTTTAAGGTGACGCCACATATTAATTAAAGCATAACACTATTCTTCAAGGATCTTTGGTCATCATGATCTACTTTCGAGATTGTCCCTGTCACATCCACTGCAGGGCTCACATTCGTTTTCCGGGGCACGATTCCAACAACATGTAAAATCATGCCTAAAACCTCTAAAATCATGTATTATGGGCCCACCCAAGTTTTGTAACGGCCTGAGTTTCCCAGGTCCATTCTTGGCCGGATGCATTTTTGTGTGGATTAGGTGGAACATAAAGAACATAGTAGACACCACATACAATTTGGATAGTTTTTACCGGTGGTTTTCTCCATATCAACTATTCCATGTTGTGGCCCATGCCCACCTGAGCCTTGGATCAGCCTGATTTTTGGGTACAAGGAGAAAAATAAGGGGAAAATTGATGGATGGATTGGATGTCATTAAAACATCATAGTGGGCCCCAAACGTTGATTTTTTAAGCTTAACATAGAAACCTTTATATTGGATCCAGCCTCTTTAAGTGTTATTTGGTGTATGCATTTTGTGTTCTGTAACGCCCTGAAATTCGGGGGTCGAGCATAAGCTCCACTCCCGATTTCCAACGCATCACTTATGCAACATAAATAATGATGATTGAGTGTTGATCGTACGAATACATTAAACACGAGTGAGATTATACCAAAACAGCATATCATACTCCAGAGAGTTAAATTATGCAAGCGGAAGACTGTGTTAGATATATAACATATATAAACTGTTATAAGTCTCCAGAGTGTGAACATGTTACCAAGTTAAATATATACATGTATACTCCAAAAATGAACAAAAAAAGAGTATACATGAGTGCTCCAAAAGAGCAAAATGACAAGTGTCATGGCGTCTAATCAACCTCCCTATAATCCCGTCGATCAGAACACGGTTTACATAGACCCGCCTGATAGCCGCCTATAGGAGAAACCCTCCTCATCATCATGAAAGTCCGGCTCCGCTTCACAAGCAGGGCCATCATCTGAGACTAAAACAAGGACTGGTTGGTGTGTACAACACTGTCCCGTAACGTGGGAGTGAGTGATCAACTCAATGGAATCATAGAGCAAAGGTTAACATGTTATCAATTCAGTCAAGCAGTAATGATAAAGTAAGAAAATCAAACATTCCTAAATACTGTGATTAATGTAAGGATGAGATGCAATAATGATGCATGCCCTCGCCAACATACTCCCTTGTGCGACACCATCTTACGTTCTCGGCATGCCTTCGTCCCTCAAGTGCTCCACATCTTCCAGGCACATGCAATGCGATATGGGCATGATTACCGAGTTGTTATTAGTCCTTTTCATACAGCAGGATTGAGAAACTAAGGTACCTCTCTTATATCATTCCCAAACAAGGATCCTGTCTAGGGTCGTCACTCCTAGTTAATCTCATACGATGATGCAGTTCTAGGTCTCTGCAAGGGCTGCTAGGGCTGTTACACGCACTCGTTGCACCGCTCCCCCATCACCTTATCAATACAGGCCTAGTTTATACTCTGTTTACTACGGGAAGGCTCGTCGCCTGTCACGTCCCAAACTCAGAAATCGGATTCATAGGAATCCCGATTTGCTGAATCCGGTGCCGACAGCCTCCGTAGTACCCCATTCTCGGCTCCTAGCATGCATATGCCAGATTCCGATCCTGGGATCCTACAAGGAGGATTTTTTTTTTTATTTTTTTTTTGTAATAAGCATAACCACAAGATTTACCCAAATCACAAAGGCAACATCATCATCACATATCCACTAATGTAATTATTTGAATACAATACCGAATGGAAAGTACATAAATAGAAATTCAAGCTCCAAAAGACCACCGCACGCTCCAAGCTCAACACTGCTGCAGCCTAACATCACCTGCACGCATCTATCGTGCATAAGCTTATAGAAAGCTTAGAGGGTGGTGTAAGTGTGTGAACAAGATAAGTGCCAAGTATTCAATACAATGCCCTAATCATACAATGCCGGAAAACTAGTAATCCACAAACCATACAATGTCTGAATGAGCAGAAACACTGACAAGAGCAGGAATTATTAGAATAAGCAGAAATACTGACAAAATATAAATCATACGATAACAGAGTAAGCGGAAGTATGAACAAATCTATAAGTCAATCAATATCAGAATACGCAATATAGAACAGCTATGCAATAAGGAGTCATAAAGAGCCAAATATCGGATGCCGAGAATGCAATGTAATGTACAAATCCTGCTAAATCTGTCTAGGCCATATAAGTGCAGAAATAGCAACCCAAGATGCCATACGCCTGCGGATGTAATGCAATATGCGATGCGAATGTAATAACTATGCTGGAGTGTGAAGCCGGGATGATAGTACGTAGTATCGCAGGCTATGGGGTCCACCACAAGTGACTTCTATCCAAATCAGTCCCATACCTAAATTTGGATAGTCAGACTCATCATGGTAAACTCCTGATCTCAGGTTAGTCGCGCGCCCAACCGAAATCCTTGCCATAACGAAGGTACACATCAATTAGTTGCGCACCACCAGCCCGAGTGGATAGTGAATGAATGAATGAATGAGCATGCAACTTCTACTCAATAAGTCCATATATCAGTACGGTTCCTCTCTGGGAAATCACCGGGGTCTATTACACTCTAAACCAGATCGCCGCCACATCGCGCGCAATAAGGCAAGTAGAAGAGACCTCACTATCCGTCTGCCAATATCGGGCTCGACTTGTCGATAGCGGACCCATTCCTCGAGCTGGTCAGACTCAGCCTAGCATTGCCCCCTACTCTCGGGCGGGTAAGGCCGCACCCCCTTCCAACCGACCACGACACAGTGGAGAGCGTAACCATCTGGTAATCGGCACTCAACGCTCATCTACCCACTCGGTCTAGACGTTGGAGCAACCTCTGGAACCAAGAGGGTTTAGGGACTTTCACCCAGGGATATCTATAGCACCCCATGTAGAACAGATTTCCGGTGTCCCATCTGGCCATCCACGATATGCCTGTGGAGGCTACGACCCTGATGTCGCTAGGGCATACAGTAGTCACAGCACACAATGCAAGATGCATGAGTCATACAATCCAGTCATGCATCAATCCTACGCAAATCGTGCGCTCATGTGAGACAATCTCCGCCTATCAGGAAGTCTCATAACAACCAGCACTATGACATATGCAATGGTCAATCATATCTCATAACAGACATGCAGATGATGCGTATGGGCATGGATCATGATGCTATGCAGTTAGATACTCATAATCGGTATCCACAATTGACCTCGACAATGTAGACATCTAACCAACATTGCCCCCAAGAAACGGCCCACATAGAGTCAAACAAATAATGGGTCCACGGCCTCATACAAGGACCTAATATACAACACAATGAGCCTTACTAAAGGGTTACATGTACACAACAGGTGGGCCTTGCTCACGGGCCTAATACGTATCATAATGGGCCTTAACTACAGGTTGCAAGTACATCATATAGGTCTCGGCAATTGGCTTTGGTAATCGAAGTCGGCATCGGAGTAGGCCTCAGTAATCGGAATCGATCACGACAATCAGAATTGTCGATCGGCCACGACAAATCAGAATCGGTAATCGACCTCGACCGATAATCGGCAATCGGCCTCGATAAAAGGGTGGGCAGTGTAGATCAGATACATACATCAAGGTCGGATCCAGGTGTGTGTGGACAGTGTAATGTATAAAATATATACAGTGTTGGGCTCCCTGGATGCACAGTATGCCCAAAACAAATATATATTACGGTGGGTTTCCACCATCTTGACAGTAAGATGAATGGACGGTGTGGAGGTCACGCGTACATCAAGGTGGGTCCGCACATGTGGGACCCACCAGCTTTGGGTAAAACTGATTTTTTTATGGTTTCCTTCATCCAGGCCTATCCATCAATGGAGAGTGAGGTGTGCTCCACCAATTAGATGCCCATACAAATATGGACGGCCTGGATTTCGATTGAACCCATTAGGTGGGCCACACACACCTCATCAATATCATAAAAAAATGAAAGAGAGATAGAAAGAGAAAGGGAGGGAGAGAGAGAAGCACCTACAAACCATATAATTCACCCACCTTAGGATCTTCTTCTTCATTCTTCCACCAACACGTTGTAGAGCTTCAAGGGAACAAGATTCAACGGTTAAGATCGATTTTAGATATTGGGATTGGGTGATAGGAAGGTGGGCCACACATGGTTTCTCCATGGAAGCCATGGACGATTCTCCTCTTTTGCTTGGGAGAGAGGGAGAGAGAGATGAGAGAGAGAGGTTGTAAGAGAGAGGGATGGGTGACAAGGTGAGTGATGGGTGAAAAGGTGTCACGCCCCAAACTCGGAAACCGGGCTCACAAAATTCCCAATCGCCGAATCCGGCGCCGACAGCCTCCGTAGAACCCCATTCTCGGCTCCTAGCTCCCATTCGCCAGGTTCCGATCCTGGGATGCTACGAGGAGGATTTTAAATATCAGTTTGATTCGTATTAAGCATAACCAAAGGCATAACCCACAAACAACAACCAAGAAATCCATTACATTTCCACTATGATCAAAAACTTTACAAGTACAATGGGCATAAAGGGAAATACAAGGGTAAATAACAGAAAAACTCCAAAATGATCAGCAACGTGCTCCTGCCTCAACGCTGCTGCGATCCAACGTCACCTGCACGCAACGGTCGTGCATAAGCTTACAGAAAGCTTAGAGGGTGGTGAAGGTGTGTGCTCAAGGTAGTAATATGTACATGCAATGTCAGAGTGATGCGGAATATGCAAATGGAAACATAATATCATGAGCCGTACCAAGGCTTATGCGATGCAAGACATGAATGGTATCGGCCATCCCAAGGCCATGCAATGTATAATGCAACTCAAGCATACGGATACTCATCAATGTCCACACATCAATACAACTCAAAGTATGGAATATCACCGGGGTCTAGTACACTCTAAACCAGATTGCCGCCACATCGCGCACAATAAGGTAAGTGGAAGAGACCTCAGTATCCGTCTGCCAATATCGGGCGCGACTCGTCGATAGCGGACCCATTCCTCGAGCTGGTCAGACTCAGCCTAGCATTGCCCCCTACACTCGGGCGGGTAAGGCCGCACCCCCTTCCAACCGACCACGACACAGTGGAGAGCGTAACCGTCTGGTAATCGGCACTCAACGCTCATCTACCCACTCGGTCTAGACGTTGGAGCAACCTCTTGGTACCATAAGGGTTTAGGGACTTTCACCCAGGGATATCTATAGTACCCCATGTAGATCAAGAT
Organism: Magnolia kwangsiensis; assembly: GCA_037074715.1. Lineage (NCBI taxonomy): Eukaryota > Viridiplantae > Streptophyta > Magnoliopsida > Magnoliales > Magnoliaceae > Magnolia > Magnolia kwangsiensis. The sequence continues at coordinate 97,056,567 of CM073584.1, forward strand.
TTTCGGTATCCAATCCTGCCAACCACGATGCGTCTGTGGAGGCTACGGCCCTGATGTCGCTAGGGCGTACAATAACCATGTCACACAAATGCGGAATGCATGAATCACGCTATCCAGTCATGCAACCAATCCTGCGCATACCGTGCGCTCATGTAGGGCAACACCGCCTAACCGGGAGCCCATAAACAACCTGCCCGAAGGCAATTACTATGATCAGTCAGTCCTCATATCAAGCATACATATGATGCGTATGATCATGAGTCATGAAACTATACTAAACATGTTATAATGAAATGAACTATTTAACAATGCAGATGGACTTGGACGGTCAATACACAGCAAGTACGACCTGGTGATGGGCCCTAAGGAGAGTCGTAATGTGGACATCCAACCAGCATTACGCTCGCAATGTGGACGTCAAACCAACATTGCTCCCAAGGCACAATCGTTGTGAACATCGTACTTAGTCTATAATGGATTTACACATTGCAATGGACCGTAGGTTGTCCCCATTGGATCTTACATATATATATCAAATGAGCCATATCCTATGGGCTTTTATTCATCAGATGGGCCACATAAATGGGCCACACCAATGGGTCTTATGTGCATTGCAATGGGTCGAAACCCGTGGGCCTTGGATTGCATCAATTGGACCTAGTCATATGAGTCTAATATGTATCAAATGGGCCACACCAATTAGGCCCCCAAATGTATATCAAATGGGCCTCAACCAAGAGGCCTTATATGAGTCGAATGGGCCTAAATCCTTAGGCCTTAAACAATTCTAATGGGCCTAATCCATGAGTTTGCATGCATAACAAAGTGGGCCTAATCCCAGGGACCCTTTTATAATCAAATGGGTTTAGTCCCATGGGCCTTACAATATATCAAATGGCCTACTTCCATAGGCTTTTTTTTTTTTTTTAAATTTCAACAAAAATGTTCAATTACATGGGCCTTGAAGTACATTAAATGGGCCTAGGATCTTAGGCCTTAAGTGGATCCAATGGGCCTAGCCCATAAGCATTTCATAAGCCAAGTGAGCCTAGCCCATGGCCCTTTTTAAAATTCAATTGGGCCTAGCCCATAGGCCTATTTCAATTTAAATGGGCCAAACCCAAATGAATGGCACACCCACCTAATAATTCATGCATTAAAAATGATCTCACTAAGTGGATGGACGGTTTAGATGCATTACATGCATCATGGTGGGTCCCACTGTCCAATGGACAGTGCGGATAAAAACACATACATTTCCCAGGGCCCCACCGTCCGCTGGACGGTGGAGGCACGCAAGCAAAGGGGGGGGGGGGCGCCATCACGGTGAGTGCCACTGTCCGTTGGACGGTGGGCTTGGCACATACACTCACGTGGGTCCCACAAATGTGGCCCACCGTCATATCTGTCTGAAATCCAACCCATTCATAAGGCCATTCAGACCAGGATGAAGGAAAAACATAAATTTCAGCTTGATTCGAAACTTCTGTGGGCCTCAAGGAGAGTTTCAATGGTGGAAGCTCATTCACACTGTTTCTTACGGTGTGGGCCACCTGAGCTTTGGACCAACCTGAAATTTGCAGGGGGCCCACCTGAGATGGGGACCCACCCAATGAACGGGGTAGATAAAACATATGCATCAAGTGGGGCCCACGGCAGCAGCCGTGGGTGCCCGCCCGCTGCCTGCGTGCGCCTGACACAGCGGCAGCAGCTGCTGCCTCTCCTTCTCTCTCTCTCCTCTAAATTTTAGTTTCGGCCAAAAATCACGTGTGGGACCCGCTTCTTGAAAATCCATCCCATCCATAGTGTTCTACAGCTCGCAACAGACAAAAAGAGTCCGGAGTTCGAATTTTTTTGAGGCCTAGAAACACCAGAAGAATTTTCAATGGTAACCGTCAATGTTTCCCATGCTATGGCCCAGAAGATATTCGGATCAGTCCTATTCTTTTACTTGACGGTTAAATCGATGTGAGTAAGGGGATGGACGGCTCGGATCAAACATATACATCAAGGTGGGGCCTACACTAAGGGACCACCCAAAACCTCTCCTTTTCTTTCCTTTTTTTTTTTTTTTTCTTTCTGAAAAACGTCCAGCGTCCCAGACGCTGGACAGTTTTTATATATATATGTATTTTTTTTTTTGTGTGGGCCTTGATGAAGTGGGCCACCACTGATGGGTGCCATAGGTCCAACGTCTAAGGTGGGCCCCACTTGAATAAAATAATTATATCAAGGTGGGATCCATTCAAGTGGGCCACACCATCCTTTTGCAATAAATAAAATAAAATAAAATAAAATAAAATAAAATAAAATAGAGAGAGACATGGAGAGTGGGACACGGCTAGTGATGGAGGGACCCCGTCATTATGGGCCCTCCCATGCATGAAATCATACATCAATTGGGTCATTTTGTACATGTGACCCTCAAAATTAAAGATCAACGGTGAGGATCCCTTCCCCACCAATATGAATGGTCTAGATGACCTTTTCAAATGAAAATAAACATCATGATGGGGTCCATGGAGAATGGCCCCATCATGGAATGATCATGATGATCCAAGTGGTCCATCGGCCACAAATAAGGGTCCCAAGTGAGATCCACACCATGGATCGGTGGGCCTCACTTGGTCCACCATAAAATCAAGAAAATCTACCCTATAGAAGCACCCACCGTCCGATCTTCTCGCTCCTAGGGGTTCCTTGGCACCTTGTCTTCAACTTCAATGGCTAAGATGAAGAATGGAGGGTTGAGATGGGAGATTTTGGGGTAGGAAGGTGGGCCACTTGGAGCTTAGGAGGCTTTGCAAAACTCCATACGTATGGAGCTTGGAAGTTGTTTGGAGATTGAAATGAGAAAGAGAGAAAGAGAGAGAGTGATGTAAAGGGAGAGAGAGAGTGATGGATGGATGGGTGAGTGATGGTTGTGTAAGAAAAGCTTGACTTTTGAGGCTTTGGTGTAAGAGAGGTATGAGTTGTGAAGACTTTTGAGGCTTTTTGTGTAAGAGAGGTATGAGATGTGAAGACTTTTGTGGTTGCTTGGGAAAATGGGTGAGAGTGATGTGTACTTGACATGTGATGGGTTGATGGGTGATTGATTGATGGGATTGATGTGATTGATGTGACACATCGTTGAGATTTCCTTGGTTTTCGCAACGCGCGACGTTTTCTCGCACTTAACGTTGGCCCATAACTCTTGATCAGGGTATCGCCTCGGCGCACGAGTCGCGGTATCGGAACCGCAACGACGGCGCGGTCGCTATGGTATAGGTCTCGAGTTGAGTCGACTCGGGTTGTCGGCACATGAATCCGGGTCGCGCGTCGATATCGGTTAAGGGTCGAAAGTTGCCGGAATTCGACCGGTAAGACCGCGGAAGTGTACGGAAAGGTACGGACCAAGATACGGGTCTTACAAAAGGTGAGTGATGGGTGAGGGATGGGTTGCTTTGACTTTGGGGTTGCTTGGGGATGGGGTTTTGTACTTGACATGAGAGGTGATTGATGGGATTGATTTGACATGTAGAGATTCTCTTGGGATTGCAAACACGGGGCGTTTTTCTCGCACTGAACGCTGGTTCACATCTCCTGACCAGGGTATCGCCTCGGCGCGCGAGTCGCGACATCGGAACCGCAGCGATGGCGCGGTCGCTATGGTGTTGGTCTTGGGTTGAGTCGATACAGGTTGACGGCATATGAATCAGGGTCGCGCGTCAATATCGGTTAAGGGTTGAAGGTTGCCGGAATTCGACCGGTAAGACCGCGGAAGTCTACGGAACAGTATGAACTAAAATACGGGTCTTACATCGCCTCTCCGCAGATTTAGAGTATGCTCGAGGTCACTACAAAGGGCTGCCAGGGCTGTTACACGCACTCGTTGCACCGCTCCCCCATCACCTTATCAGTGTAGGCCGACAGCTTGAATATAGTGTCCCATACCACCATAATCGGCTCACGAGTCTGGATTGCTCACTGGTCACTACGGGGAGGCTCGTGGCCCCAGCGTAGGCCAACAGCTCGACCACGGTATCCCATACCACCATGCCCGACTCATGAGTCCTAATGGATCAAGGTATCACGGTTATCAGGATTTTCACTGGTAAGTTCAGTACCCTAGGTTCAAGCAGTTATGACCAATACAAGGTGAACATACAACGGTCAATCGGGTTACTTGACGAGTTTGACTAGTACGAGCCCCCGTTGAGTTGTACGACATGAAGTGCATAAGCACTTCGTGTGGCCTAACCACTGCCGACAAGCAACGCACGACTCGGGTTCGTCAAACACGTCTTGCGTGGCGAATAGAGGCCAACCACGATCTCAAATCTGTTACCGATTGCCTGGACCATAACATAGCCCCAAACACATTCCATATTAACTAGTAAACATGTACAGTAGCAAGAACAGAAATGACCAAATAATTCAAGCATATTTCCCAACATGTTATAAGATACAACATGAACAAGAATCCATACGCATGCATTTCAAAGTAAAGCGACTAAGTTAAACAACTTGCATGGAGGAAATCATAAACATCGCTAAGGTAGTTGAGAATTCTATCTCAACACCCAAGTAAAGCATTATTTACTACGTATATACTCATACAAGCATTTATACAAACACTTAGACTACACATATTAGCCTACACATCATATATTGGCTAAAACTTATATTAGGGCGAATCCTTTCGCCAAACAGATACTGCATCCATAACTCGCATGTATGTACGACAAATACTCATGGCAATCACATTTACAAAATTTATACGTGTACGGTATTTTCTACAAATACCTAAAATACATAAAATTCCATATACTTCATATGTATTCGAAATGGAAAACGGACAACATGTTCTACATGTGAAATAGCATCCTCGTCAATAATCTACCATTAGCCAACATTGAAAGCTTTGAAAAATGACAACCTAAGCATCTAAAATCCGCACCTTACGCCGTAGAAGTGTAACGAATTCAATATAGACTTTAAGTCTTTGTCAACGACTGATTGGCAACCTACAGTATGATTTAGGTTAGCTAATTCACCACTTGCACTAATTGAAACCCTAGAACAGGTTAGGGTTAGGCTTTCTTACCTAGGAACGAAGCCGGAGTCGCCGGAAAAGCGATTAGATCGTGATGGTTAAACACGTAGGATAGCAGGGTAGCAGGAAGATCCTCCCACTTCTCTCACACTTTCTCTCTCTTTTCTCACTTCTCTCTCCTAGGTTTTTCCAAATTCGTATGGGATGAGAGAGTGAGGGTTTAAGGTCCTTATATAGGCCCAAAACTCTCCAAATTAGACTCAGGGCCATGGTATACTTAGGTTATGTCCAAATACGGACTGTATCGTCTCAACGGAGCACTTCAGGAGGTCCTGTTACTAAATGCGGTCAGACTTAAGCTCATAAATGCTGGATCTTGATCAAGTTAAGTTTTTAGTTCGATCAGATTTTCAGATCGACCGTGGCGGATCAGTTTCAGTTCAATGATTACTGAAAGTCGATCAGAGCCACAAGTGCTATGACATGTATGGACCACCTATCCTGATCTGAGGGTGAATTTGGGTTGAAATCTAACGGTCAGAACGCTTAGAAACATCGCACAAGCGACACGTTCCAGATTACTTAAAATTATATTTAATTTTTTAAAAATCTTCGTTTTCTCACTTTCTTCACTTTGGACTCAAGGAAACAGTCCCAGGACATCATATGGTCTTGATTTTCGCGGTGCTTGTCAAGTCCAACTACGCGATCAATATCTTATAAGTTTATCGCTATCGGACTTTTGACGTGCAGTCCAGGTCCGATACGGAGTTTCAAAGTGCTCCCGAGAGCAAACGGGAATAGAGATTGTCCCTATGTTTCTAGGTAACATAGCGTTAGCAGTCCTACTCATTTTGGGTCTTATAATTCGTATTTAAAGTGGTTTAAGTTAATTCTATTGAGTATTCAGTTTGGTACTTAACCAAATTCTAGCCTAATTATGGCAGAGTACGGTCTTAGGGCCATTCTATGCCCCATTTTGGGCACTTCTAGTTATCATATTATTTTAATTATTTTTCTAGTGGTTTATCATCGAGTTTACCCTATCTCCACCAAATTTCATAAGATGTCGAGTAGTAAAAAAATTCTAAAAATTCCATAAGTAGCAGCTGTCCAACAAGTGATTATCGGACAGTTGCTCACAACGACCTATTTTAAACTATATTAAATATTTTATTATATTTTTGACATATTTTTATATAAAACTAGACTCATTTATCTTCAATCTGATTTTTGAATCACCTAAATCGAAGTTATAACGAATGAGATATGGTTTTTCAAATTTGGATGAAACTTGCAGAAACCGTGTTGCCTGACCGCTGTACGGACGAGGCCTCGCCAACTCGGCGAGGTCCTCGCCGGTCACTGACCTATTTGGCTAGGGATCGCCCCAGGGGCAAGGTCCTTGCCCCCCGGGGGTGCCGGAAACATGTAGGACCCACCTCGGGTCCCCCCGAATTGAGCTGTTTGGGCCCACGAGTCCGTCGAGGCGTTTATTGAGTCTCATTTGCAAACCGGAATGAGTTACGTAACGTATAATATATGATTTTGGGGTAGAAGAAGCTAATCCACCCAAATAACCTATCCACATCATGAAATTTCAAAAATAAAATAGTTGAAATCCCATTTTATGCATGTAGGTACCATTTACAGTAAATTTTAGTTTAAGTATAGTTCTTCACCATCTAAACTTTAGGTTTTATGTCTAATATGAAAGTACTTAGAGAAATTTGAAGAATGAAGTGGTGAAAGGTGAGAATTTGAAGGAAATGGGTTGAAAAGCGATTTCTTTGGCTTTGGAATTGAGTTATAAAAAGTTACCAAGGTGTTATGGTTAACCCATTGTGTAAGGACGTCTAATTCTAAGTTGGCAAAAATCTGGAGTGTTACATGTTCCATTTGATCCGTCTCAATCTGCAGGTTTCTTGGAAACAATAGCTTGTCTGGTGGCCTTCCCTCCAATAAAAGCTCATCACTTGTCAACATGTACGTCACCTGACTTATTGGTATTGAATCCATAGTTTAAATTGCATTTTCCTCACTGGTACATTTGGATGCATTGTTGAATTGAATTTAAATAACTAACTCCTTGAAGTGAAAATGACCAAACCACGACTGCTGTCTGTTGTAGTCACATTGAGGGACTCCAATTTGCAATCAAGTTTCTTTCATGTTTGACGGAAAGGAGTGAATTTGTAATTTGAGGGTGACTTCCTAATATGCTTACTAATGCAACTACAATGTCATTATTTCCTTCCTAGTGGACTAAGAAATTATCTGCAGTTGCATTTTTTATCGTCTCTTTCATTGTTTCTCTTCTACAAAAGTCCATGGAAATTTTTTGTTGTACTTTAACATGAATACCATTTGGTATCTGGTAAAAGGCTCTAATAACTAGTGTTTTTGGTTGGTGTTGATCTTGTTTGATGAATTCGTTTGTTTATATGTTGTGTTGGCAGAGATTTGTCATACAATCAGTTATCAGGAAGCTTTCCCTCTTGGATCACACAAGGCTTACAACTGTATGTCCAAAGAAGCACAAAGCTTGCTATTTCATCTTCATTTCTCTAGCTACGAAACAGTTCATTATGCCATTAATGCTGCATTTGGATGTACCATTGAATTGAAATGCAACACCTAGTTTTATAGAGTAGATATAACCAAATTGTAGTAACGTTAGTATAAGAACAAGTAGTCCTAAATTCGCAGGTAAGTTCCTCTCAAGTCCAACTTGAGAGTAACTTAGTTGCAATTGGAAGCCCACTGAATATTCACATTGAGGAAGGTAGCTGCAATTTATTCATTTCCACTTCATTGAACTAGTAATTATTGCAATTTGATTCAGTAGAGCATCCAAACGCAAGATAGGATAATGTCCTTCTTTATTTATTTGGCATGATATATACATATGGTTTGGATTTAGATTCAGACCAGCTATGACTTACTTCAAACACCCCACAACCATGGCTAGTTTAATCTATGCACTCCAAAATCAAGTACATGGAAGTTGCAGTACTACATTGGGTACCCATATTCAATGTAGAGAAGTGCCAAGTGATTCCCAACATGTGAACTTAGCAAGGGTGTGTAAGATCAAACAGATCAGGGCCATTCATCAGGTGGGTCCCACCTTGAACAGGCCCTTGGAAATAATCAGGCTGGTCCATGCATCCTACAGGCCACACATGTATAAGTTAAAAAGTTGGTTTGAGAAAGACAACAAATGCTATGTGTCCAACATCCATGTGTGGTCCACACCAGATTCCTAGGCTGGGGCATACCCCACAGTGGTCCCCACCTAATGAGTGGCATGGATCTCTACATCTGCAAGTCATCTCTTTAATCTATCACCTCAGCAGTTCTTTTCAATCTACTTGAAACAATGTAACACCACGGACAGTAAGCTCCTTTTGAATTGTCTCCTGTTTCAGGAACTTGGTCGCCAACAACTTCGTCATTGATAGTTCTAATAACAGGTATTATTCATAGGCGATGCTGCTCTATTCTTTTGGCAAAACAAAAGCATGTTCGAGTTACTGTCGTAACTTACTAAGGATACCATATTCCCTGAATGGTTGTGCATCTTTGTTGCATAAGAAATTGTCATAATCTTTTAGTTGCATTTGAGTGTTTGATTCTCTGGTGTTCAGTGCTTTGCCTTCACAATTGAATTGTCTCCAACGGAACTTTCCGTGCAATCGGAATTCTCCAATTTGTAAGTCATCTCTTCTTCTTCTTCTTCTTCTTCTTCATGTTCATTTGGCTGTGTTTGGATGCATGCATGAATCGAATTGCATAAAAAATAGCAATTTTATACTGGTATCCATAATGAGGAAGCAGCTGACTATCGCAATTATGTTTATTTCAGGTCCAACCTGAAACCAACTGAATTGAAATTTCAAGCTGGGACTCTAAAATATTAATGCTATGGGAGGAGACTAAATGAGGAAGCAGCTGACTATCGCAATTATGTTTATTTTAGGTCCAACCTGAAACCAACTGAATTGAAATTTCAAGCTGGGACTCTAAAATATTAATGCTATGGGAGGAGACTAAATTTGGCCATTTCCACTTTACTAGAATATGGAAGCCCACATACACTCCACCACATGTGCCAATGTTTGTGGCCCAAGGGTACAAGATCCACGCCATCCATCAGTTTTCTCCCACTATTTAGATGTCCCTGCCTGTAAACCAGGTTGATCCCCAAATTGGGTGAGCTGCAGATCAAGAAACAAATGGATGGGTAGAAAAGCTTGTCCCCCATGATTTGCTTCTGGAGTTGTGGCTCCCTTGATGAATGGACCAGCCTGGCTTTTAGGTCAGGATATTTACATCATGAGATGCACCTGATGGATGGCTTGGATCTCATACCAGTGTACCACATGGGCACATGTGCATGTAAATAGTGTTGGACATAGGCCAGTGGGGCCCACTGGTGGGCAATCATGAGTGGGTGGGTCTCATGAGGTTTAGCCTCTTTTTATTAATCATTTTTCTTTCTTCTGTTTGAAGTTGAATTTCAAATTCAACTTTAAATGAAGATTTGGATTATGAGATATGGATAAGACCGGATAATTTCTGGTCTCATCCAAACTCCCCATCCTTTAAATGGGAAGAAGCTCTCCTCGTGAATTACACATGTTAAGCAAGATTGATATTTGTCCAATTAGCTTATACTTGGGATGATCTGAGCCATAGATCGTAATCCGAGGCTATCAATACCGTAGAATTAGAGGGGTGATTAGACCCATTTGCTCCAGTAGTGGTTAGGTGGACCGCTAGATCTATACCGTTCATCTTCTGCTTGGTGGAGGTCCCATATCGTGTAGACCGTCAGATCTTGAGGGCTCACTCTTTTGCATAGACTTTCAGATGAGCCACCCTATACATGCATGTGGGATCAACATATCTCTATAGCAAAAAATTAAATTAAATTTCTAAAAATGTTTATAACATTAACCTGCTGAAAAACCTTGTATTAAATTCTTTAAGGTCAGGTTGGCTGAATCTGACATTCTGTAGCAATCTCTGATTCCGACACCCAGATAACCATACTCATGTAACTGTAGTCTTTGATCGATGCATTGTTTTATTGGTTTACAGATTTTTCATTTGCAATCAACTGCGGCGGCAGAGAGATGACATCTACCGATGGAACAGTGTATGAGAATGATAACGAAGCTCTTGGTGGAGCAACGTATTATGTGACCCACGATACTAGGTGGGCAGTCAGCAACGCTTGGATTTTTGCTGAGAACAACAATGCCTCATACATCTCAAGCTCTTCTTCTCAGTTTCTTAGTACTTCAGACTCGGAGCTCTTCCAAACAGCAAGGATATCGCTAGGATCGCTAAGATACTATGGACTTGGGCTTGAGAACGGCCAATACACCATAGCTCTGCAATTTGCTGAGATAGCTATTGAAGATTCAGCCACATGGAAGAGTGTTGGAAGGCGTGTATTCGATATTTATGCCCAGGTGTGTGCTTTATAGTAGGATTTGTTTCCTAAATTTGTGTTTGGATGCACATTGAGTTGTGAATGCTTATATTAATCAAGAGTTAATGCAAAAAAGGTAATGACATAGTTTAGAAGTAGCCCAAATTGTATTGACGTTTCTCTCTAGACCCTCAACATGAATACCAAGGAAAGTTTAATTTGGTTATTTCAATTTTGTTAGCTTAACAAACAATTGCAATTTAATTCAACAGTGAATCCATACATGCCTTTAGTTATTTCTTTCTTTCCCTGTCAGTCGGATATTCTTTGCAAAATTGTCAGAAAATTTGAAATTGCACCATGTTTTAGAACCGTGCTTGAGCATGGACCATTTCACAAGTATTATCACTTTATCCCTATATGCTAAACTTTTAGTTCTAAGAGCTTCTAGGGCCACTCATGAGAGAAGGACCATGGGTTCTTATGAGATGCTATCGTGGCACCAGATTAATGGCTCGGATCTAGTGCAAATGTGGAGAGAGTAAGATTGGAGTAGCCTTCACTTCTCTTCGTTTTATATGAGAAAGTCAACACATTGATCACAGTGTCCACTAGAGCCAAACTAGTGGAGGAAATGGATCTGGGCCTTCTAGGCACCAACGTCAGTGCAGTTCTCAGCAAAGGAAAGGGAGCTCACACTGTAGAAGTAAAAAAATAGAGCCCAAGTAGACACCGAATCCAGGGGCCAGCGAGAGATCGATGCTTGGGAGAGCAGGTTGGAAGGGGTGCATCTGGTGTTCGATGTAATGCCTGAGAGAGTCTTGCATCAGGGAGTTACTCGTGAAGAAGCTGAGGACTAGATTCTAAAGACCCAAACTAATAGGGAGAAACAGACTCTCAAGCGGGTGCAATCTATTGACAGTGGGTTGCAAGAAATGTATGGTAGGCAGGTGGAAGAGAGTGGTTGGGAGGATGGTGAGATGTAACACCCCGGATTTTTGCCAATCTGGAGTTAGGCGTCCTTAGACAATGGGTCAACCATAACACCTTGGTAACTTCTCAAAACTCGATTCCAAAGCCAGAGAAATCATTTAGAACCTAATTCTTTAGAAATTTAACGTGTATTAACTAGCGCTACACTAGATTTTCTGCAAAATTAGCACCAACCACTTTAAATACGATCTATAAGACCTAAAACCTCTAGAATTGTTACCGCTACGTTACCCTAAAATCTAGGATCCAACTCTAAACCCAGTTGTTCCCGAGAATGCTTTGTAACTTTGTATTGGATCTAGACCGCACGTCGAAAGTCTGATAGCGATGAACTTAGACCATTATGACCGCCCAGTTGGACTTGACTATCGTTTCGAAAATCAAGCCCAACCGATGTCCTGAGACCATTTCCTTGCGTCCAGAGTAAAGAGAGTGAGAAAAGGAAGATTTTTAAAAAATAAATTAGAATCTGGAACGTTTCACTCGCGCGTTATTTTTAAGCATTTTGACCGTCAGAATTCGACCAAATTTCACCCTCAGATCAGGAAAATTTGCCCTTACATGTCCAAGGACTTGTGGCCTTGATCGGAGTTCGGTAATCGTTGAATTGAAACTGGTCTGCCACGGATGATCTGGAAATCCGATCGGACTAAAAACTTAACTGACTAAAGATCCGATATTAGTGAGCTTAAGTCCGACCGCATTTGATAACAGGACCTCCAGAAATGCTCCGTTGGATCGGAACAGACCCGATTTGGTTATAACTTAAGTATACCTTGGCCCCAAGTCTATTTCCATCATTTTTGGGCTTATAAAAAGGCCTTTAGCCCTCACTCTCTCCTCCCATACGAATTTGGGAAAAACCCTAGGAGAGAAAAGAGAGAAGAGAGAGAAAGTGGGAGAGAAGTTGGGGCTTTTCTCCTGGGATTCTTCCCTGCTGTTCCACGTGCTTCAATACCACTACCGTATCGTTCTTCCGGCGACTCCAACTCCGTTCTTAGGTAAGAAATCCTAACCCTAACCTATTTTGGAGCTTAGAATAGCTGTAGTGAAGCTATAGCTAATCTATTTCTTGCCATAGGTTGTCAATCCGCCGTTAACGAAGACTTATCGTCTAAATCAACTCCGTTTCGCATTTTCTGGTTTAAGGTGCGGACTATATGCGTTTAGGTTACAGTTTCCAAGACTTTCAATGTTAAGTAATGATTTATTCTTGCTTAGGATGCTATTTCACATGTATAAAGTGCCGTCCGTTTCGTTTTTCAGTTATACGTTGATTATGTTGAATATACCGTATTCCTCGTATTTGTAGAAAATACCGTATACGTACAAAATTTGGATTTGTGTGCAACATGATTATTTTCCGTGTATATATGCTTGTTGCATGTGTGACAACTCCTTAGCGAAAGGACTTGCCCTAAATCACGCCACGGCCAATATACGCCGTATATGTTAAAGTGTGTAACTCACGTGTTTGTGAAAATGTTTAAATGAATACGAAACCCGGATTCATGCATGCTATGATTATCCGTCGTGGGTATATGTAAGTGATATATGGGGCAACTTCCTAGTGAAAGGATTTGGTCAAATACATGATATATCAACATACGATATGTAGTTAGTATGCGTAGCCTAAGTGTTTGTGAAAATGACTGAATGAGTATGGAATTTGCTTTCATGCTCGCCATGACTAATTGTCATGGATATATGATTGTTGTATGGGCGATACCCCTTTGACGAAAGGATTTGCCCTAATACGTATGCTAATGGATACATAATATGTATGATGTGTATGTGATTGGGCTGTGCTACAGTCCAGGTAATCGGTAATCGTTCTGTAAATGATGGTTGAGGTTGTTCGCCACGTAGGATGAGTTTAGTGAATCTGAGTCGTGCTTGGAGTGTTCGGCAGTGGTTAGGCCACATGGAGTGCTTATGCATTCCATGTCGTTCAACTCAACGTGCGCTTGGCCTAGTTGAGCTTATCAACTAACCCGATTGACCGATGTTTGTTCACCATGTTTGGTCGCCACTGTTTGAATCTAAGGCACTGAACTTACCAGTGAAACTCCTGTTAACCATGGTACCAAGATCCCCTAAGACTCATGAGCCGGGCATGGTGGTATGGGACACCGTGGTCGAGCTGTCGGCCTACGCTGGGGCCACAAACCTCCCAGTAGTGACTAGTGAGCACTCTACTCTGAGCAGATTATGGTGGTATGGAACACTATATTCTGGTTGTCGGCCTACATTGTTTGGTGATGGGGGAGTGGAGCAACGATTGCGCACAACAGCCCTGACAGCCCTTTGTAGTGACCTTGAGTTTATCCTGACACTGCATAGGGGCGATGAGTCCTGTTGCAGTCTTGAGGATCTAAGTAGGCCTTATTGATAAGGTGATGGGGGAGAAGAGCAACGATTGCGCGCAACAGCCCTGACAGCCCTTGCAGCGACCTAGAACCATAACATCGTATGAGATTTCTAGGACTGACGACCCTAGAATGGATCAATGTTGGGAAATGATACAAGGGAGGTGTCTTAGCTTCTCAATCCTGCTGTATGAAAAGGACTAATAAGAACTTGGTAAGCATATTCATAACACCGCATTGCATGTGCTAACGGCGTTAGTGATAGAGCACTGAGGAAGTGAGTCATGCCGCGATCGTTAGATGATGTCGCAGAGGGGATTGTGGTGAGGGCATGCATCATTCTTCATATCATCCTTGCATTAACAAGAGTATCTAGGATCTGTTTGATTGTACTGCCTTATCATTACTGCTTGATTGAATTGATAACACGTTAACCTTTGCTGTATAGATTCCACTGAGTTAGCTACTCACTCCCACGTTACGGGATGGTGTTGTACACACCAACCAGTCCCTATTTTAGTTGCAGATGATGGCGATGCTTGCGAAGCAGAGCCGAACTTGATGATGATGAAGAGGATTCCTCCTATATGCAGGTTCTGATCGACGGGGTTACAGGGTTACTGATTAGATGCCAATACACTTGGTATTTTGCCTTTTATTTACACGCCCATGTATATTCTTTTCTTTCTATTTTGGAGTATACATGTATTTAATTAACCTGGTAACATGTTCACACTCTGGATACTTACAATCATTTATACATTTTATATATTTATTACTGTCTTCCGCTTGAGAAACTTAACTGTCTCTGGAGTATGATATGCTGTTTTGGCTTAATCTACCTCATGTTTTATGCCTTATGCTAATAACAATTCATCCATCATTGAAAATGTTGTATAAGTGATGTTCTGGAACTCGGGAGTGGAGTTTATGCTCGACCTTCGATTTTCAGGACGTTACATGAGACCTTGGAGCAAGGCGATGAATCCACCCGCCAACAAGCTCTTCCCCTAGAATCGGTCCTTGTTGAGAATCCCATCTTATGTGTGGACCTCGGGGTAGAGGCCTCACTAGAGGAGGAAGCTTTTCACTCAGCCAACAGAAATGAATCAGAGTATAGGATGGGCCCAAGAACGAGGGCAGCTAATAATAAATAAAGGAGGATTGTGATGAGATAGAAATTGGGCAGAAGAAAGAGTCATCACAGGGTTTGGGTAGAGGATCCTGATTGAGCGTCCGGTGACTAACTTCATCTCATGGAATGCTAGGGGCCTGGGTACAAATTGTTCAGGAGGTACAAGGCTAGTATTGTGGCTATCCAGGAACCTATGGTAGCAATATCAGAGCTACCTCTCATTGCAAGGAAATTGGGATTCAGTGATCGAGGCAAATGCTTCATTCAAGTTGGGATGTGCAAGTTTCCAATCAGAGCATCACAACCAGAATGCAAATTTTGGTGAGTAACAGGAAAGTAACTGCGACAATTATATACACCAAATGTGTTAGGGCTGAAAGGAGATCCCTTTGGGAGGAACTTTGGGTAGTGGTTGCACTCAAAAGGTGTTTGTGGCTCATTTGTGGAGATTTTAGTGTGATCGTTGACGTTGACGAAAAGTAGGCAGGTGTAGACCCAAATTTGGGGGCCATGGATGACTTCAAAGAAACTATAAATGATGTGGGCCTTGTGGATGTAGGGTACGGTGGCTCAAAATTTACTTGGTGCAATAATAGGCAAGGGCAATGGAGGGTGTGGGTGAGACTTGATTGAGCGATGATTAACGTTGAATGGCTATCCGGATTCCCCTCTTTCAAAGTCACCTAACCAGACCTTTTTTGGATCACTCCCCCCTCTTTTATCCATAGAAGAAGCTCAAGATCAAGTTCCCAAGCCATTCAAGTTTTAGAGAATGTGGACCACCAATGAGTGCTTCTTGGACATTGTCAAGTCTAGTTGGGAGGTGGGGGTAGACACTCTGCCAATTGCCATGGTTGCAGCTAAGCTCAAACAACTGAAGTTTTCCCTTAGAGATTGGAATAAGCAGGTTTTTTAGGACCTATCCCAGAATACTCATAGAGCAGAGGATGCAGTCATGAAAGCAGAGCATGAGCTCACCCTCGCTAGTTTGGAGCAGGGGTTCACCATGCTTGAAGAAGCTAAGTCCCAACTAGCACTCCACCTTCTCCAAGAAATTTCCTGGAAGCAAAAAGCTAGAAACCAGTGGCTTGTGGAGGGTGATTGAAACACCAAGTTCTTCCATGACTTCGTTATGGAGAGGCACAAATGATCCACCATTCCAAATCTCAAATCCAATTCAGGGGTGGTGCTACAAACCCAAGCAGAGATTGAAGAGGAGATTGTTAGATACTACAAAGCCCTCTATTCATAAGAAAGGGCCAGCCGTCCAGAGAGCCTCCTGGATTGCATCCCAAGTCTTATTTTTGACCAAGACAATGAAGACCTTCAACTCCTAAATATGGAGGAGGTTCACAAGGTGGTTCTCAATATTCCAAGGGACAACTCCGGGGCTTGATGGTTTTTCAAGTAGTTTTTTCCTTCTTGTTGGGATATAATTAGTGACGATATTTTCATGGCAGTGTGCGACTTTCTCAAGGAGGGAGAAATCCTGAGAGTCGTGGGTAGCTCTTGGATATGCCTAGTTCCAAAAGCTCCAAAATCAGCTCACATGTCTGAATTCAGGCCTATGGTCTTTGTCATGTCTTCTACAAGATCCTCCCAAAACTTCTTGCCCTCCGATTGACTAGGATCCTTCCAAGGCTGATCTTTGAAGAACAAGGCGCTTTTGTGAGTGAAAGAAGCATTATGGAAAACATTGCCCTTATGAACAAAATGGTGTAAGAGATTGATCGTAAGGTAAGAGGGAACGCCACTTTCAAGCTGGACATGGAGAAAGCATGACAACATTGAGTGGAGCTTCCTTGCTCGAGTTCTATCTTGGTTTGGCTTCACAGATTCTTGGGTAGCCCTGGTGAAAAAATGCTAGAAATGTTGTTAGTTCTCAATTTTGGTGAATGGTGTTAGACAGACTCACATATACCTTGTATAGCTAGCATACCTTGTATATTTTGTTTCCATAGGTAGAGGATTTTGATTTTATTATTTTCCTTGTATAGATGCTGTAATCTCTATATATTCAACACCTTTGGGTTGTCTCAAATACACAAAAGCTTTCAGCTCCTCTATGTTTTCATGGTATCAAAGCTTCACTGATCCAAATTCGGCACCACCTATCAGATCCAATCATCCCTGCTACGTCCGACCACCATCCCTGCTCATCCAACTGCCCCTGCGTCTTCCGGCCACCCCTGCTGCGTCGTCCGACCACCCTACAGTGTCGCCCCTGCTCGTCCGACCACCCCTTTACTCGTCCGACCACCCCTATTGCTCGATCTGTTCGAGTTCCAGCAACCCCTGTTGCTGTTCCAGATCTCGTTTTTTTTCCCGATCCAGCGCCAGATCTCAATTTTACCCCTGTTGCTGCTCTCGATTTTCGAAACCAGATCCACTATTGTTGTTACTATTCCGCTAGATCCAGATCTAGATTTTCCAGATCCAGAGCCCTGTTGCTGTTGTTGTTCCGCCAGATCCAAATCTAGCTTTTCCAGATCCAGCAACCCCTGTTGCTGTTGTTATTCCGCCAGATTCAGATACTGCAACCCCTTGGGTATCTCCTGCTGTACGGTACATCTAAAACCTTCTTCTACTGCACCTCTTTGCGTGCTTTACATTAATTCCGATCAATGGACAAGAACTTATCACGTATAGAGGCCCCACGTTGTAGTTTTGATGGTACCAACTATTCGCTATGGGCCATCCATTTTTAGAACTTCCTCAATGGTCGTGGTTTATGGGGACTAATTGATGGATTTGTTACTATCCCCACTTCCACAGATGCCAACAAATTGGCTAATTGGGAAATGAGCAATAGACGAATTATTACCTAGATTCTCGATTCGGTCGGTCGATCGATCCATTGCTATTGGCCTCACACCTCATCGCACGGCTAAGGCAATGTGAGAGCATTTTTAGACAATTTATCAAGAGAGTAATGCAGCCCGGTTATACCGTTTGGACCAGGATCTCGTTAACCTTACTCAAGGTGACGACAATATTCAATCATTTTACTCTAAAATTGTCATAATTTAGACTAAGATGGCTATGATGGATCCAACATTTCCTCATGACTTTAAGATTTTTCAAACTATGCACGAGAGTGCGTAAGTTCGCCAATTTCTTATGAAGTTGTATCCGGAATTCGAGCATTATCGGGCTTCTCTCTTGAACCGTAGCCCTACTCCTTCATTGAATTCGGTTATTAATGATCTATTGGTTGAGGAACAATAACTGAAAGTCCTCTCTCTTCCTTAACTCCGGGATCATCTGATATGGTGCTTGTTGTGTCCACCACTACACCAATACATGGTTCCACTCCTTTGACTTCTCGCGGCTGCAACAAAGTGGGTCATGTTGTCGCTCAATGCAAAGAATGGTGCGCTTATTATTGACGAACTGGTCATGGTATTCAGGACTGTCGTACACGTGCCTATGTATCTTCTTTCGGCCGTGGACGTGGTGGTCGTGCTCTTTCTGCTACTATTGCCGCTATTTCTTTCGAGCCGTCTGTTAGTGATTCTGCATCTTCTGTTGAAGGTTTTTCGTCACCTTTGACTCCTGCAATGCTCCAGCAAATCGTTTAGGCCATTTTTGCAGCTGGTATGTCAGGTATATCCCCATCTTCTCCATGGTTCTTCGATTCGGGTGCTTCCAATCATATGACTGGTGTTGTATCCCATTTGCGTGACATTCGTCCCTACACCAACAATTAGGTTATTTCTACTGCGGATGGCACTAGACTACTTATTCAGTCCGTTGGATCATTAACTCTCTCATTCTGCTCATCGCCAGTTCACCATTCGTGATGTGTTTCATATCCCTAACCTCTCCTCCAATTTAATTTCAGTTGGTCAACTCACATCCAATAACTGCTTAGTCATATTTCTTCCCAGGAAGTCATCGATTCTGGGCATGAAGAATTTTTTAAAAGAGTTTGAGGAAGCTTGTAGGCAAAGAATTAACAAAGCTAAGAGCCATTTCATCATGTCGCTAAAGGCCTACCCATCTACAGTGCAAATGGTTCAATGACTATCCGAATTCAAGCAAACTAAGCTCCGGATCACATCCATCAGAGTCCCTCTCTCAAAAGGCAGGGTGAGGGTGTGCCAATATTAGCCTCTACTTTAGAAAATTTCAAGTGGAATAGCTGGATGGAATGTAAAACTCCTCTCACCTGCTAGCAGACTAACCGTCATAAAGCATGTCCTATGCAGCTACCCCCTTCACTTGATGGTAGCAATTGACCTCCCGTCCTCCTTATGCAAAAAAAAAAAATGGAATCGGCATGTGCAGACTTCTTTTGGGGTGAAAGGGAGAACAGGAAGAAGCATCATTGGGCCTGGTGGTCAAAGGTATGCCTTCCTCTTTTAGAGGGAGGGTTGGGGGTTAAACGAATGAAAGACGTTATGATAAGCTTGAGAATAAATATGGGATTTGCCCTTCTTAAAAGGAAAATCGGTTGGGGCAAAATACATTTGGGCAAAATACCTAGCAAAATTCATTCGTAACTGTTAAATAGCCATTTGCTCTAAAAGCTTGAGCCATTAGAGGATGGTGTATCAATGTATATCAAGGGACTTTAATACTCCCCCGCACGTGTGAGGTGGAGCTCTGCACGGGAACATACTAGGCAAGGGTGGGGGGACACTCCCACCATAAACAGGCCAGGCTTGATTTCCCGGTCGCTGGGCTAGACTTGATTTTTGTGGCCCCCCATGGGAGAATATATTACGGAGGCATATTTGTTGCCTCCGGGATTCAAACACTTGACCCTCCTCTCTGATACCATGTCAAATAACCATTTGCTTGAAAAGCTTGAGCCATTAGAGGATGGTGTATCAATGTATATCAAGGGACTTTAACAGTAACCCTCTCTCAAACGTGAGATCAGGTTTAAAGATATGGCAAAGCTTAGGGTGTAAGCTCCCCCTTACGTTGTCCAGCTCGAGATGGATGGTTGGTAATGGGCAGCTGAGTTTCTGGAACCAAAACTGGATTAGTGCTGGAGCTCTTTCTTCCATGAAAGGGGCGTTGATTTCAAATGGCATGCAAAATGTGTCGGTTTCCTCCTCTTGGTTAGCCCAAGGGAGTTGAAATTTCGATAGTATTGAAGGGGCCATCCCAGAAAACATTCTTTCTAGGTTGAGGGGACTGGAAATCAAACTCTCTAACAGGGAGGATTGTCTCATCTGGCTGGTTTTCCCATCAGGTTTGTTCTCAACAAAATCTGCATGGGATTTAATCTGAGCAAGACAGTGGAAGAAGCAGTGGGCAAGGTGGATTTGGAATAAATGGATTCCCCCCAAAATGTCCATCTTGGCATGGGAAGTGAGGAACGAAGTACTCCCAATTGATGTAGCAATTCAAAAGGTTGGTGGTCTTGTATAGAAAGTATGGAGTGAATGCAAGCTCAAGCAACCCTTGATATTTTGGGCCATCACGATGCTCTTAATTTGCAGCTGGGCAAGCTAGTTAGCATGATGGAACATGCCTCTTTTACTAAGCCCCATTCTCAGCCTACAGTAATCTACCTTAGGTCCTCGATTCCCATTTTGTGGAAGTGCAACAAAACTTAGAGGCATTGGGTATCTCCAACGGGGGTGGTGATGTTCCTGGTCCGGCTCTTTAACATTCAGGAAAGATTGAAATTTTCAACAATGTTTTTGTCATGGGAATCATGCAAAGAATGTGTGGTCATGTAAAGGAGGTGTGGTTACACTTTAATTGCATCTTCAACATTAGATGGATCCAAAATCAGTCTATCTAGCAGAGAATTTAGCAATGGACTAGTCTTGGGTGGTGCTCTTCCACGTTTAAGACAATTAAGGGGCTGGTTCCTTGCCTGATCTTTTGGGAGCTTTGGCTCAGTAAGAATGCAGGTAAATTTGAGGGAAAACAATGTAGCCCAGATATGGTGATCAGGAGAGTTAAGAGCTGGATTAGGGATATCTCAAGAAAGTTGTCGGGTGACTTCTTGAATCTGCTGTCCTTGATGCAGTGGGTATCTCTGGGAGGGTGACTAGGAAGAGATTTGTTCAAATTCTTTATTGGAGGAAACCAAAAGAGGGCTGGGTCAAGCTGAACCGAGATGGGTCCTCAAGGGGGAATCCTTGATGGGAGATGGTGCCTAGTTAGGAAGCTAGCCATCAGGGATGGATGCGGGTTATGTGTTGGCTTATCAGTTTTTCAATTTGCCTTATTTTACTTGGTGGTGGTGGGTTGTGGCTTCTGGGTAGCTGATGTTATGGTTGTTGGGTGATTTTGATTTTGTGGTCTGTTGAGGTAGCTGGGCTGTGGAATGACGGTTGGTTGCCATGGGAGTTTTGGGTGTTGTACACATGGTTTTCTTGTTGGGTCTTTGAAGGATGAAGTTTGATCCCTCATTCAAGTCTCATCTTCAGTTGTTGGTTGGCTTCATCTTTCTGCCCTGCTTTCTGAGGATGTGTGCATTTAGGTCAGGCTGTAAACAATGAAAAAACGGAGTGGAGCTAAAAGATTATCTGTATTTGAGACAACCCAAAGGAGTTGAATATATAGAAATTACAATCATCTATGCAAGGAAAATAATAAAATCAGAATCCTCTACCTATGGAAACGAACTATACAAGGTATACTAGCTATATAAGGTAAACAAGGTATATGAGGCATGTGAGCCTGTCTAACACCCCCCCTCAAACTAATGCTGGTCATCGACAAGTAATAGTTTGCCAACTAGAAATGAGTGACGTGCAGAAGTGAGGGACTTGGTGAGAATGTCGGCAATCTGATCATGGGATGCAACATGTGAAAGGGAAATGAGCCCAGACTGAAATTTCTTGCGGATAAAGTGACAATTAACTTCAATATGCTTCGTCCGTTCATGAAAAACCGGGTTAGAGGCAATCTGAATGGCACTTAGATTATTGATATGGAGTAGAGTAGGATTCTGTAGAGGAATGCCCAAGTCGGAAAGAAGTCCACGTAACCAGATAAACTCACTACATACAACAGACATTGCCCGATACTCGGCTTCTGTGCTCGATTTGGAAATAGTGGCCTGCTTCTTACACTTCCAAGAGATGAGAGAAGTGCTGAGAAAAACACAGTAGCCAGTGGTAGATCTTTGTGTGAGAGCACAACCGGCCCAATCAACATCCGAATAAGCACGAAGGTCCAGAGTCGCCGTGGAGGAGAAGAATAGTGATCGATATAGAGTTCTACGTAGGTACCGTAGGATGCGCAACACCGCAGTCATATGAAGAGTCCGAGGAGCAGAAACAAACTAACTGACGACTTGGACAGTATATGCAATATCAGGGCGAGTCATAGTTAAGTAAACCAGACTCTCAACCAAACGACGGTATAAGTCGGGCTACGCAAGGAGATCACCATCGTCACGACCATATTGAACGTTAAGTTCTAAGGGAGTCTGAACTATCTTCTGATCCGTCAATGATGCTAAGGCAAGAAGATCCTTGGTATATTTACGCTGGTTGACTAGGATTCCACGTTTAGAATGTGAAATTTCAAGCCCAAGAAAGTATGTTAGATGGTCGAGGTCTTTCATCTTGAAGGATGATTACAGAACTTCCTTTAAAGCTGAGATGCCAGTAGCATCGCTACCAGTCAGAAGTAGGTCATCTACATAGACGAGAACAATGATAATTCTGCGAGCAGTGGTGCGCAAAAATAAGGATAGGTCATGACTACTTTGAGTAAAGCCAACACCTGTAACAACATCGTGAAAGCATTGGAACCATGCCCGAGGTGCCTGTTTGAGGTCATACAGGCCTTTCTTTAGGCGACATACCTTATTAGGGATTAAAGAGCCAAGAGGAGGTTTCAAATATACTGTTTCTTGGAGGTCTCCATGAAGAAAAGTATTTTTCACATCCATCTGAGCAAGTGGCCAAGAGCGAACGGATGATATTGTCAGAAGAGTATGAACAGTTTTCATCTTGGCCACGGGAGCGAATGTCTCATCATAATCAATTCCGTATTCCTGTTTGTATCCTTGAGCGATAAGTCGAGCCTTGTATCGATCCAATGATCCATCAGACTTGAGCTTGACAGAATAAATTCATTTGCTACCAATTAATTGTTGGTCAATGGGTCGAGTGACAATGTCTCACGTATGATTATCATCCAATGCTGCAAGTTCTTCTGCCATGGCCTACTTCCAACAATCATGAGTGGCTGCCTAAGTGTATGAAGTAGGAATAGAGGCGGTATCCAGAGTAGCATTCATGGCAGACAGAGCATATCAAGCGATCAGGCTCTCAATGTACACGAGCAGAACGACGTTTCGAGGTAGGTTCAGGATCTGCAAAAGGTACAGTAGGTTCGGGTTGAGTAAAAGGTGGTGGATCTTTACGTGGTCGACACGAGTAAACCTGCAACAGACGAGGGAGAGTACTCGAGGCAAAAGGAATATCAGGAAAGGTGGTTAGACTAGGAGAGTTTGGGGCATGCGGAGGAGGAAGATATGAATGAAAGGCAATATGTTCAAGAAAAACATGTCGAGAAACCCGAACACGACGAGAAACCGGATCATAACATCGAAAACCCTTCTGAGTTTCTCCAAATCCCAAGTACATACATTTGATCAATTTTAAAGATAGTTTGTTACACTCACGTGAAGCCAGGTGAACATAACAGGCACAATTGAAAACACGAAATGTGGAATATGCAGGAGGTAAGCCGGTGAGAACAAAGTATGGAGATTTACTGGTCAGAATATTGGTTGGCATCTGGTTAATCAAGTAGACTGAATCCGCCCAGAAAGAACGAGGAACACTCATAGTTGTCATCAAGGTGTTGGCAGTTTCAATAATATGACGATTTTTTTTGTTGAGCCACCCCGTTCTGTTGTGGAGTATCAGAATAGGTGGTCTGATGAATAATCCCATGACCCTGAAGAAATATACGAAAATCTGTTGAGAGATATTCCCCCCCCCCCCCCCCCCTCCCGAGTCAGAGCGAAGAGTTTGAACTGGAACTCGAAATTGAGTGTCCATCATAGAGTGAAATATCTTGAATTTTTCAAAAACCTGTGACTTTGAGTGTAGAAAGTAAATCCAGGTGTAACGTGTGAAATCATCAATGAATATAACATAGTATCGTAACCCAGAGAGAGACATAATTGGTGAAGGACCCCAGACATTTATATGCACTAGTTCAAACATAGAAGATAATTTTGTATTACTTATAGGAAAAGGAATACACTTACTTTTTAAAAGACAACAAGATGAACAAGAATAATCCAATTCTTTTTTATTAAGAGAAACGTTCCCTAACATGCTAGAAGAAAATAACTGAATTAACCGATCGGAATGTGGATGACCCAGGCGAAAGTGCCACGGTTTCCACAATTTATTTGCCGAACAAATATTTGATGAAGATGGAAAAAAGAAACAACGAACCGGAGTGACAGATGGATTAAAGTCCAGCACGTATAGACGACCATGTCGCCTACCCATCCTAAGTACTTTCCCCGTTGACAGATCCTGCACAAACAATAGTTAGGAAGAAATATGACTAAGCAATTATTGGATGTGAGTTGACCAACTGAAATTAAATTGGAGGAGAGGTTAGAGACATGAAACACATCACGAAGGGTGAACTGGTGATAAGTAGAAGGAGAAAAAGTCAATGATCCAACGGACTGAATGAGTAGTCTAGTGCCATCTGCAGTAGAAATAGCCTAATTTCCGGTGTAGAGATGAATGTCACGAAGATGGGATACAACACCAGTCATATGATTAGAAGCACCTAAATTGAAGAACCATGTTGAAGATGGGGATATACCTGACATACCGGCCGCAGAAAGGGCCTGAACGATTTGCTGGAGCATCGCAGGAGTCAAAGGTGATAAAAGACCTTTAGCAGAAACAGTAAATGCAGTATCACTAACAAACGACTCAGAAGAAATAGTGGCAGCAATAGCAAAAAGAGCACGACCACGGCCACAACCACGACCACCACGTCCACGGTCGAAAGAAGATGCATAGGCACGTGTACGGCAGTCCTGAATATCATGACCAGTCCGTCGACAATAAGCGTATCATTCTTTGCATTGAGCGACGAGATGACCCACCTTGTTGCAGCCGCGACAAGTTAAAGGAGTGGAACCACGGGTTGGTGTAGTGGTGGACACAACGAGCACCATATCAGATGATCCGGAGTTGAGGAAGGAAGAGAGAACTTTCAGTCGTTGTTCCTCAGCCAATAAATCATTAATAACCGAATTCAATGAAGGAGTAGGGCTACGGTTCAAGAGAGCAGCCCGACAACGCTCAAATTCCGGACGTAGCTTCATAAGAAACTGTCTAACTTGCGCACTCTCGCGCATAGTTTGGAATATCTTAAAGTCATGAGGAAATGTTGGATCCATCATAGTCATCTCTGTCCAAATTGTGACAATTTTGGATTAAAATAATTGAATATTGTCGTCACCCTGAGTGAGGTTAACGAGATCCTGTTCCAGGCGGTATAACCGGGCTGCATTACTCTGTTGATAAATTATCTGGAGATGCTCCCACATTGCTTTAGCAGTGCGATGAGGTGTGAGGCCAATAGCAATGGACTAATCGACCGAATCGAGAATCCAGGTAATAATCCGTCCATTGTTCATTTACCAATCAGCTAATTTGTCGGCATCTATGGAAGTGGGGATAGTAATAGATCCATCAATTAGTCCCCACAAACCACGACCATTGAGGAAGTTCTGAAAATGGATGGCCCATAGAGAATAGTTGGTACCATTAAAACTACAACGTGGGGCCTCTGTACGTGATGAGTCCTTATCCATTGATCTGATGTAATGTAAAGCACGCAAAGAGTCATAGCAGAAGAAGGTTTTAGATGTACCTTGTAGCAGGAGATACCCAAGGGATTGCAGTTTCTGGATCTGGCATAATAGCAACAACAACAGGGGTCGTTGGATGTAGAAAATCTAGATCTGGATCGAAGTTCGGCAGCAACAATAGATCGGAGAGCAGAGGGGCGTGCAGTAGGGGTGGTTGGACGAGCAGGGGCGACGCTGTAGGGGTGGTCGGACGAGCAGGTGCGGTTGGATGACGCTGTATAGGTGGTCGGACGACGCAGTAGGGGTGGCTAGACAATGCAGGGGTAGCCGGACCCAGCAGGGATGGGGGCCGGATGCAGCAGAGATGGTAGCCAGACGCAGGGATGGTCGGATCTGACAAGTAGTGCCGGTTTTGGATCAGTGAAGCTCTGATACCATGTAAATAGTGAAAAAACAGAGAGGAGCTGAAAGATTTTCTGTATTTGAGACAACCCAAAGGGGTTGAATATATAGAGATTACAGTCATCTATACAAGGAAAATAATAAAATCAGAATTCTCTACCTATGGAAACGAACTTTACAAGGTATACTAGCTATACAAGGTATACAAGGTATAAAAGGCATGTGAGCCTGTCTAACACAGGCAATATTGGTCTCTTCTCCTGCTTCTCTCTTAGGTTCCTCTATTGTTTCCCCCTAGGTTGATGCCTAGCTGCTCTTGTTGAATGGCTACCAAGCAGCCTAGCTTCTGGTGAGCTCGGCAGCAGTACCAGCCCTCTCATATATTTCATTAGCTCACCTTAAATCCAAACTGCAATGGCATAGTAATGTTCGTAGCATCTTTAACAGGCCCTCTTCTTTAGTAGTCTCATAATGGCGTGGAAGGGTCGGCTATCCGGATGTATGGAGAGTGGTATCTACCTCTACTTTAAGGTGGTTGGTAGTCATGATGGTTGTCTGAGTGTGTTGTTGGGCTTCTCTTGCTTATTGCCCTGGGCTGTAATGTCTACCAAGTTGGGTACAAGTTGAGGGAGTTGTTTCTCTGCCATGCTTCCATTATTTTATGGAGGTTGAGCCGTTGGCTAATTCCAGTGTTCGAAATATCGGTATCGTGTTACGTATCATGCCATTGGGATACGGATACATATTGGTTATCGCATGGGATATATCGATTGTATCACGTAATGTATTGTTGTTGGAAACATGGGGAAACATTGGAAATTGGTCAAATTTTTTAATGAAATTTCAGTGATTGTTAAAAAAGACATCAATATACACTTACAAATCAAAACATTATAAAAATCAAGTGCACATAATAAGTTTTCTTTGTATGAGGTCCTAATCTATGCGTTGGCTAACTGAATTGATACAAGTATATTCAAAATCTAATTCATATAATGTAAGACCCGTACCTTGGTCCGTACCGTTCCGTAAACTTCCGCGGTCTTACCGGTCGAATTCCGGCAACCTTCGACACTTAATCGATATCGACGCGCGACCCTAATTCATACGCCGACAACCCGAGTTGACTCAGCCCGAGACTAATACCATAGCGACCGCGCCGTCGTTGTGGTTTCGATACCGCGACTCGCGCGCCGAGGCGATACCCTGGTCAAGAGATGTCGGCCAACGTTCGATGCGAGAAAACACCGCGCGTTGCGAAACCCAAGGGAATCTCTACGATGTGTCACATCAATCACATCAATCCCATCAATCAATCAACCCATCAAACCATCACATGTCAAGTACACATCACTTTATTCCATTTTCCCAAGCAACCACAAAAGTCTCCCAAAACCATACCTCTCTTACACAAAAAGCCACAAAAGTCTTCACCACCCATACCTCTCTTACACAAAAGCCTCAAAAGTCAAAGATTTCTTACACCCCCATCACTCACCACATCCATCCATCACTCTCTCTCCCTTTACAACTCTCTCTCTCTTTCTCTCTTTCTCATTTCAAAAATCCCAAAGCCAAAGAGACTCCATACGTATGGGATTTCTCAAACCCTCCTAAGCTCCAAGTGGCCCACCTTCCTACCCCAAAATCTCCTATCTCAACCCTCCATTCTTCATCTTAACCATTGAAGTTGAAGCTAAGGTGCCAAGGAACCCCTAGGAGCAAGAAGATCGGACGGTGGGTGCTAGATCATTCTAGTTTTTTTCTTGTTTTTATGATGGACCAAGTGAGGCCCATTGATCCATGGTGTGGATCTCATTTGGGACCTTAAAAGGTGGTCGATGGACCACTTGGATCATCATGATCATTCCATGATGGGGCCATTCTCCATGGACCCCATCATGATATTTATTTTCTTTAGAAAGGTCATCTAGACCATCCATATTGGTGGGGAAAGGATCCCCACCGTTGATCTTCAGTTTCGATGGTCACATGTGCAAAATGACCCACTTGATGTATGATTTCATGGGAGGGCCCATAATGACGGGGTCCCTCCATCACAAGCCGTGTCCCACTCTCCATGTCTCTCTCTTTTATTGCTTTTATTTTATTTTATTTTATTTTATTTTATTTTTATGCTATAGGATTGTGGCCCACTTGAATGGATCCCACCTTGATGTAATTATTTTTATTCAAGTGGGGCCCACCTTAGACGTTGAACCATGGCACCCATCAGTGGTGGCCCACTTCATCAGGGCCCACCATTTAAAAAAAAAAAAAAATCATAAATCGTCCAGCGTCTGGGACGCTGGACGTTTCAAATGAAAGGAGAAAAAGGGAAAGAAGGAAAGGCTTTTGGGTGGTCCACTTGCTTAGGCCCCACCCTGATGTATCGTCCTAATCCAAGCCGTCCATCCCTTTCACCATCTCATTTTAGGCGTGAGCCAGAAAATGAGATTGAACGGAGCACCTGGTGGGCCATAGCGTCAAAGATCGCACTCTCACCATTCAAACATCATTTTCTTAATTTATTTCATTTCCTTTCATCAAAAAAATTCGAACTCTGGACTCATTGGGACGGCCTCGAGCCACTGCTCGCAATGGCCAGGACGGATTTTGGTGCAGCGGGCTCTGCGTGTGAAAAACCCCAGAAAATTGATTTTTTTCCGGATTTTGCAAAGGGCGTTGCCCCCCTCCCTGACAACGTGCAGCGGCGGGCGGACGTCCAGCAGGGGCCCATGGCCCTGCATGTCGGCCCCACAGTAATGTTTATTTGTCATCCGACCTGCTCATGAGGTGGGCCACCCCAGTGGTGGGCCCCCCTCCAAAAATGAGGCAGATCCAAAACTCAGGTGGCCCACACCACTTGAAACAGTGGGATTAAATGACTACCATTGAAATCCTTTTGGGGCCCACAGAATTGTTGGATCAAGCTGAAAATTTTGTTATCCCTTCATCCAGGTCCGAGTGACCTTATGAATGGGTTGGATGCCAGGTAAACATTACTGGGTGGGCCCCACGTGGATCCCACCATTAATGTATGTGTTTTAATACACCGTCCACGGCCGTGGACGGTGGACTCCCACCATGATGCATGTGTTATACTCCACCGTCCAGTGGACGGTGGGGCCCCTTTGTGATATATGTGTTCCATCCGTACGGCCCAATGGACGGTGGACACCCACCATGATGCAGGCGACGCATCCAGATCGTCCATCCACTTGTATAGATCATTTTTAGGCCTATGGGAAAGGCCCATTTGATTTGTAAAGGCCTATGGGCTAGGCCCATTTGATTTATGAAACGCTTATGAGCTAAGCCCATGGGCTTAGGCTCACTTGATATTTAATGCCTATGGGTTTAGGCCCACTTGTTATGTTTCAAGTCCATTTGACTAGGCCCATTTGATGTACTTCAAGGCCCATGAAATTGGACCCATTGTTGCATTCTTGAAGCCCATGGAAGTGGACCCATTTGATACATTGTAGGGCCCATGGGACTAAACCCATTTGATTATAAAAAGGGTCAATGGGATTAGGCCCATTGGATTTATTTGAGACCCATGAGTTAGGCCCACTTTATTTGATTAAGGCCTTGGGGTTTAGGCCCATTTGACTCATATTAGATCTATAGGTTGGGGCCCATTTGACATACATATAGGGTCCAATTGGTGTGGCCCATTGGTCATATATAAGACCCATGTGACTAAGCTCATTTGATGTAATCCAAGACCCACGGGTTTGACCCATTGAAATGTACGTAAGACCCATTGGGGTGGCCCATTTATGTGGCCCATTTGATGAATAAAAGGCCCATAGGATATGGCCCATTTGATATATATGTAAGGTCCAATGGGGACAACCTATGGTCCATTGCAATGTGTAAATCCATTTCAGACTAAGTACTGATGTTTACAAAGATCGTGACTTGAGGGCAATGTTGGTTTGACGTCCACATTGCGAGTGTAATGTTGGTTGGATGTCCACATTACGACTCTCCTTAGGGCCCATTACTAGGCCGTGCTTGTTGTGTATAGGCCGTCTAGGCCCATCCGCGTTGTATGAACGATTCATCACTCATTTACATGTTTAGTATAGTTTCATGACTCATGACCATACGCATCATATGCATGCTTGATATGAGGATTGACTGATCATAGCATATGCCTTCGGGCAGGTTGTTTATGGGCTCCTGGTCAGGCAGTATTGCCCGGCATGAGCGCACGATATGCGCATAAATTGTTGCATGACTGGACAGCGTGAATCATGCATTTCGCATTTGTGTGATATGAGTATTGTACGCCCTAGCGACATCAGGGCCGTGGCCTCCACAAACGCATCGTGGTTGGCAGGATTGGATACCGGAAATCTTGTTCTATATGGGGTACTATAGATATCCTTGGGTGAAAGTCCCTAAACCCTTATGGTACCAAGAGGTTGCTCCAACGTCTAGACCGAGTGGGTAGATGAGCGTTGAGTGCCGATTACCAGACGGTTACGCTCTTC
This sequence comes from Magnolia kwangsiensis, assembly GCA_037074715.1. Lineage (NCBI taxonomy): Eukaryota > Viridiplantae > Streptophyta > Magnoliopsida > Magnoliales > Magnoliaceae > Magnolia > Magnolia kwangsiensis. Next base: position 97,087,232 of record CM073584.1, read on the forward strand.
ACTGTGTTGTGGTCGGTTGGAAGGGGGTGTGGCCTTACCCACCCGAGAGTAGGGGGCAATGCTAGGCTGAGTTTGACCAGCTCGAGGAATGGGTCCGCTATCGACGAGTCGCGCCCGATATTGGCAGACGGATAGTGAGGTCTTTTCCACTTACCTGATTGCGCGCGATGTGGCGGCAATCTGGTTTAGAGTGTACTAGACCCCGGTGATATTCCATATTTTGAGCTGTATTGATGTGTGGATATAGATGAGGATCTGTATGCTTGAGTTGCATTGCACATCGCATGGCCTTGGGATGGCCGATACCATTCATGTCTCGCATTGCATAGCCTTGGTACAACTCATGGTATTATGGTTCTATCTGCATATTCCGCATTACTCTGTCATTGCATGTTCATATTACTACCTTGTGCATACACTTTCACCACCCTCTAAGCTTTCTATAAGCTTATGCACGACCGTTGCGTGCAGGTGACGTTGGATCGCAGCAGCGCTGAGGCAGGAGCACGTTGTAGAGCATTTTGGAGTTTTTGTTCTTTACCATTGTATTTCCCTTTATGCTCATTGTACTTGTAAAGTTTTTGATCATAGTGGAAATGTAATGGAGTTCTTGGTTGTTGTTTGTGGGTTATGCCTTTGGTTATGCTTATTACGAATCAAACTGACATTGAAAATTCTCCTCGTAGCATCCCAGGATCGGAACCTGGCGAATGGGAGCTAGGAGCCGAGAATGAGGTTCTACGGAGGCTGTCGGCACCGGATTCGGCGATCGGGAATTTTGTGAGCCCGGTTTCCGAGTTTGGGGCGTGACATATAATTTATAAATGTAAGAAGACATGTGAAAACACAAGTAATACATTCAAAAGCAAAAGAAGAAACACTAGATTAGGTTCCATGCATGTTTGATTTTGATTTTTTTTTTTTCAATTTTCTGCAACTCGGTCCTTCTCCTCCAAATCTCGAAATCGAAGCTCCTAATCCATGATTTTTCACATGGATTTGTAACAATTTGACATTGATTTAACATGATTTACAGAAAAAAGTATTGAAAAAAAAAATGCTCACCGGATCAAACATGTGGGATATATCCCACTACTTGTGTGTTTCGTATCGCACAGGCGGGATACAAGATATATCGTGGGATATATCAGCCAATATCGTCGATATTTAAAACACTGGCTAATTCTAGTCCCTTTTGCGAGGCTCCGGCCCTTTTGATTTGTGTGTGTGTGTGAGGCTTAGTTTTTTGTGGTGCCCACCCGAATTCATGTACAACTTCATTTCTTATCAACAGAGTTACAGGTGTGGGGATGTGAAAGTGTTCTGAGGTCCTCAGGGAGGTGTTTCCAGTTGAAGTTAGTAAGGAGGAATTTTCCGGGCGATCATGCATTTATCTGCATTACAAGCTTATAATGGGAATATGCTTTTTAGTAGCTATTAGAAGGTGTCTATGTTGAAATAGAGGCTCTCAGCTGGAATCTACTCTGTTGTGCTCCCGCCCTTTGCTTTTGGCCTCTTAGAGAATTTGGGTTGTGAGGTTTCCAGGGCTCTATATGCTGCAGCTCGGGAGTTTGTTGGTTTTTGTTTGTATCGCTGAAGTTGTTTTGGACTTCTGTAGGATTCAACTTGGAGATTTCAAGTGATGCGTGGTAGCCTAGGGCCCTGTTTGGATGTAGTTTGCGAGTTTTTCTGTTGATGTTTTCTTTTGTTGGCTTCGGGTCCTGTTTATGTTGGGCAAGCATCGAGATGCAACTGATTGAAAGCGGGGATGGTTTTCGTAGGTCGCCTCAGTGCCACCTGTTGCTAGTGGTTTTCCTAGTGGGGAGTTATTTTTCTGTTTCATTTTTTATAGCTTGAATTGTTAGCATATATGATAGGTGTGGCGCATCCTTTTGTAGCGCCTGCTCGAAAGTCGTAATTTTTCTCCCCCATCAACAAAGTTACAAGTGGTGTGCTCCCACCTTCTCCGGAAAAAAGAAGAAGAAGTCAGCATGTTAATCAGAAGTATTGATTGATTGATGTCTCTGGTCGAAGCATTAGGTTCATCACAATTAGTTCTAATTTATTGAGTTGAGAAATAAGAAAGCATGCAGTTTAAAAATGGATGGTCAAAGAATTCACAAATGAAGCTGGGCATCGAGTTGAGTTGGACCGAGTTAGGGCTGACTCGACTCGATCCGGTTTTGAAATAGGCCTGACCCAAACTCGATCCGACTCGATACCGAGTCTAACATGCCTGACTCAATCCGAGTTCGGTTTGGCCTGGACCAAGGTGTCCCGTATCGGTATCGGTTAACATAACGGTGACTTCCAAAACCGATACGGATACGGGGGCGTAACGGCCCGTAACGGCGTAAATTTTTTTTTTTGCTAAAAAAATATGAAAAAATATGGATTAAATCCAGAATATTCTAAGCATTCCAAATATGCATTCATTTATAAATTGGAACATGTTTATGGTGGTGTAACGGTCCACTCTTTGGTGAAAAGCTGTATCGGACTGTCTGATTAATTTTTGAACCAAGTAACCTGAATTTGACTATAAAATTTATATATTTAATTTTCTAAATATCTAATTTATATACTTAACAATTTAATATCTTTCTCTCAATAGTTCTTTAAAAAAATGAAATTAAATTCAAGTAGATAGCGTTGGCAATTTCGGGCTGACTTAGAGGACCAATATTTGCTCCAAATTAGCCTCAAATTCATGCAATTTATTCTCATTATTCCACTTATGTATTGGTGGACATTTATTGGACAATGAATCATGAAAAAAAATCAAAAGACCCTATTTTAAAAAATAAAAGTATACAAAATAATAATTAAAATTATACAAAATAATAATTAAAATTATTCAAATAATTTGATTTTGGCATTGTGAGTTAGCAATTGCAGTTTATAATTTAATTGGTAAATTTTAAATTAATATATGTCTCGTATATAATTTTTTAAGGGCCCAAATTAGGTGAGACTTGGATCGAAAAATGTAGCAGACATGTTAAAGATTTTTGGGCCCCATCCATGATGAATGTGTTATATCTAAACCGTCCATTCATTTGACAAGATTGTCTTAAGGCTTGACACGAAAAATAATACAGATCTAATTATCAAGTGGACCACACTGCAAAAAGTAGTAGGGGATTGAACGTCTACCATTGAAAACTTTTTTGGGATCATAGAAATTTAGATCAATATGAAATTTTTTTTTCCTCTCCATTCATGTCTTTTTGACTTTATGAACAAATGGGATGGAAAATAAATGTTACGGTGGGCCTACGAATTGTATAACGGTAAAAATCATCATATCGCTGCTATTTTTGGTGTGGTCCAAACGATCTTTGGATACGCTTCATTTTTTGGCTAATGCTCTAAAATAATATTTAAAAATAGATGAATGGTGTAGATATAATAAATACATCACTGTGGGGCCCGTATAACTTTGATCTCCTTTGAACCGTTCGTACAACTCGGAGCTCGAGGAGTGTCAGCGCTCGTCTCAGCGCGTGACACGTACCTACGGCAGCTTACTCCCGTAAAAAAAAAAAAAAAGAAGAGGGGGGAACCGAAAATAAAAAAGAGGGAAAGAAAAGAAGAAAAAAAGAGGGAAAGAGGGAAAGAGGGAAAGAACAGATAGAGAGAGAGAGAGAGAGGAGAAGAAGAAGGAGGAGGAGGCTGCAGCCGCAGCAGCAGGGCCACGGCCGCAGCAGCAGCCGCAACAGTAGCCGCAGCAGCAGCCGCAGCCGCAGCCGCAGCCGCAGCAGGGCCGCAGCAGGCCGAGAAGAGGAAGAAGAATAAGAAGAAGAAGAAGAAGAAGAAAGAGAAGAAAAGGAAAAGAAAGAAAAAAGGTAAGGGTTTTTTTTTTTTTTTTCAAGCCCGTAGCAGCCGTTACGGGTCAGTAACGGCCGTTACGCCCGTAACGGGACCGTAACGGCCGTTACGTGTACAAAAACGGGACTCGGCCGATATGGCCCCGTATCGCGTAACGGGTACCACCGTTACCGTTACGTATCGGCCGTTACAGCCGATACGTAACCGTTTTGGGACACCCTGGCCTGGACTAATCCGGACTGAGTTCGATCCGGTCAGAAGTACCGATTTGGGTCGATATGGCACCGAGTTGGATTGAGAGATGAGGGAGTGGAGAGGAGAGACAGGAGGAGGAGGAGGAGGAGGAGGAGGAGGAGGAGGAGGGTGATGGTGGTGGGTGGTCGCCGGGTTTGGAAGAGGAGGAGGAGGGAGGGAGGGTGATGGTGGAGGAGTAGGAGGGTGATGGTGGTGGGTGGTTGCCAGGCTTGGAAGAGGAGGACAATGAGGGAGGGAGAGAGAGAGAGAGTTTGGGATCGGGTCGGGGTAGGGTGCGGCGGGTATGGTTAGAGAGTCGGGTTTTGGATCGAGTCGAGTCTAACCAGATCGAGTTTCAGGTTGAGTTACTGGGTAACTTGAACTCGACTCGATTCGAGTTCGGATTGGGCAAAGCCTACTCGGTTCGGACCGACTCACCCATTCGGTTCTAGTTGAGTCGGATCGGAACGAGTCGCGCGAGTCTAGTTAGTCGGATCAAGTCGTCTGGTGCCCACCTCTATCCACAAATGGGTTTCTTTCATAGCCACATTTATACCACAAGCAATGTTGTCAAATTCATTATCATTTTGCAAATTGTAATAGGGGTTGAATTATATGGAACTGCAAATCATATAAAAAATCATAAGTTTTCTTTTCTGATTCAATTTAAGCACAAAAAAAAAAAAAAAACCCCATCTTTTTTTTTGTTTTTTTTTTTTGGTGTTAGATTGGTAGTACATCCCATTGTCAGTTCACACTTCACTGTTAGCCACCCTCATTAGGGAATTGATGCCAGTGTTTCAAATAGCACATGTAGCGTACGCTACATAACGTAGCGTGGCCGTAGCACTACTTAGCGTCCCAAATAGCGTAAATCCCCTGTAGTGTAGTTAGCGTACGCTATAGCTACGTATCACGTAGCATCCATAGCGTAAGCTACGATGTATTTTTTTACTTTTTTTAAAAAAAAAATTCACGTTTTCTTTGTTTCTAATGTTGAGGAATGTGACACTTGTATTGTACTTGATACTTTTAACCTATGTGTTTTTTATTTCTTTTCATAATTATGACTTGTGGTTTCAATTAGACATCATTAATTAAACTAGTTTGCTTAGAAAGTTGTTGATGTGATAATTATTTGATTTGGCTTATATACGTGGATTGGCTTTTGATAAATGATAACTAATAACTTTTTTGAACATGCTTATAATTGATAAAATGAATCATCTTTTAGGCATTTTTATATTTTTTTTCCTTTTTGTCACTATTTATTATATTTGTTATATTTTTAAATTTAAAAAAATAGAAGTATCATGTAGCTTACGCTACACGCTACGTATTTACGCTACACGCTATAGAGGGCTGAGCGCTACACATCACGCTACCGCTATTTAAAACACTAATCGATACCAAGACCTCAGTGTTGAAACGGGGTATCTTTCACTCAATCTACCACTTGAGCTATGGATCAACTCATCTATCATCCATTTCCCATCAATATGCACTAAGTAATACCATATCATGATAGTGTTAAAGGATTCTTGTCTTTCCGTTATTTTTTGTCATTCAAGAAATTTACCCTTAAAAAATGCAAGAATCCTTTAATAGTTTATGTTCTTTTTACCTTTCCTAAGTGTATAATTACATTGGAATATGCATAATCTAATTATGTAGACAGATGAAAAATGATATTTTGATTTCTAACCATCATTACCACAATACATATAGGTCAACAAAATTGCGACCATCCATATCAACATTCTAGATAAATCATTGATCAATTTGGTGCCTAGACCAGTTAAGAAGTAAAAAATCAAAGGAAAAAGCTCCATGATTTAACGTTGTAGGGAAGTTCTAAACGAATCTCAAAGTCCCCACCAATTTAATATCTAGAACCATTTAATATTTTATAAAGAACAAAATAAACTAATTGACCTTTTCTAAACGTATCTCAAAGCCCCCACCAATTTAAAAACATAAAATGAAAGCCAAGTGTTCATTACAAATGTCTATCATTTGATAAACTTTGATATTATTTCGATTATTAACTCTATTGCAAAGATATGCACCCAAATATACCCTATCAAGAGGCTTTCATTGATCCAAAAATGAAGAACATTCTAGGTTGTGGTTTGGCATCAGCCCTTAATTACATCTCCTGCGGGGAAAATCCTCTATTACAAGGTAAAACTAGATAGAAATATTTTGTTACATGGTATAGAGTAGAGTAATGCAAATGATACAAAGTTCTAACCTATGGTCCTTCATCTTTAGAGTGTTATGATGATTGATCAGAGGAGCATTCTGGTGCTTCAAGGACTCAAATAGCGTTAGCATTCATGACCTATTGTCCAGGAAATTTAGAAGTTCCAACAGCATATTTGTCTTGCCTCGAGGCATTCAAAAGACCTCAGACAGACAACACTGGTCCACTCTGCCAGAAAAACCAATAGTCATCGCAGATTGTCTAGATAACTAATGAGACCATTGGGGAATTCAGTTCATCAATCCAAACAGTTGGCATGAGGACACAGTTTGGAGCTTTGGATAGGCAGGACGAAGAAACCTTCAGAGACCTAAATAGTTAGCTGAGTCATTACTCAGGTCTCTCAGATAGTCAGTGTGAGGCCAGACTGCTAGTACTTGGACAGTTGGCACAGAGCCATTATTGGGGATCCAAAGGCTAGTACAGAGCTATATTTCAAAGGGATGAAGTCTTGGACTCTTGTTCTCACCTTGTCCTAAGTGTTGGCACAAAAAGATAAGGGCTTGCTAAATGATCTGGAAAGTTCTTAAGCAATATTAGGAACTAAAATTGCATGAGTTATTTGCAATAAAGGCCCAAGGGGGTATTTATGGTGATGGAAGACAATTATGTCCGCCCACAAGGTGGTACATGGTTATTTCCCGCCTAAAAGTTTGTTAGGCAGTTATATACACATGTCGGGCCACCATTGGACAATTCGGAGTGCTTTCCATCGACGTGCTCTAGGTCCAATGCATTGTTCCGCACTAACCTTGGCTGTTAGCACAAATTGGACTTCTGTTGAACAGAATGGTGCCGCTCTAGCCTATAGAAAGTTTACACGGTATAGCATGCATGGTCCTGCACTGCGTTGTATGTGAGGGCAGAGTGAGCTTTATCTTCGTGAAGACTGCTTAATGACACCTCGTGTTGTCCTTGGACATTGAGTGGGAAGTTAGAACCATGAACCTGCGCTAGCCAGATCATTAGTGCAGATTGTGCCAATGATGGCCTCGCAGACCTTAGTCAGCACATGACATGAATGTGCTGGCCAAGAATGGTTAGCATGGATTCAACTTATTAAAATTTTGATGCCAACACCAACTAAAGATTAAAATAGAAGAAAACAAGTATAATTTGAATCATAAATCATAGGATTCAAATCACAAAATTGTAGGATTCATCGAGCTTAAAATAGATTCAAGATGGGATTCAAATAGTTCTGCGTAAGTTTTGGCTCAAATCGCAAATCAACTATGATCACAAGTGATTTGATTTCCAAACATTCAGTTTAGCCAAGTAGGCATGAAAATAATAACAGTAATTTCTAGTTCTTGTAGTTAATAAGAGAGTGGCCATCAAATTGGAGTCAGGTCTCTTTTGAGTTGAACTTAAAAGTAGCGGACTTGCAGTTTGGAGCCTAATCCATCATAAATACAATTTAGTTTCTCTACTTAGATCAACAATTGCCAATTCCATATAAAAGTGCATCCAGACACAATTTAAGTATATCACCATCAAACATCTTATTAAAATTTAGGCTTGGGATAGCTAAGGAGGGCTAAAGAGACTGACAGTTCCATAGAACATTGATAGGACAGTCATGATAAGGGTCATCTTGAACATTGAAATTGGATCCCACGAATCTTGGAATGCTGTTAAAAAATTTATATACCCATACTTGATCTTTGGGAGGGACATGCATTTCTGATAATGTAGTTTGTGAATTTGATATAACAATGGTCTCCGCTAGTTTTGAAACTCTATTAATTGCTTCTCCAGGGAAAGCTTGAATTGAAAGATTTTGATATAAAAAAAGCGGCAGATGGGGACTCGAAGAGGGCTGTTAGGAAGACTTTCCAGGCTAATGTCACTGAGAATTTCCTTGAAATCCATCTCTTTTGGGCCGGGAAAGGGACATGCTGCATACCTGTTCCAGGTACTTATGGGCCATCCGTTTCAGCTATCAGTGTCACTCCAGGTAATATATCCAGGAATGAAAATTAGAATTAAATTCTGAAAGCTTCTAGCTGTTTGATACTGATGGATGAATATCTGAAAGAAATTTATTTTTATTTTTATAGATTTCAAACCAACCGTTAGAAACCACCCACCAAAAAACAAGACTGGTATGATTGTCGGGATTGTAGTTGGTGTTGGTGCTCTGAGCTTTATATCCATTTTCACATCTTTTATCTGGAAACGGAGGAGGAGGAGTATCGATGAAGATGAAGGTAATACCAATACTGCCAAATTAGTGCATCGGGCTGCTCAAAGGAACTGGATTTCAGTTCATTCAAATGAATACAGAGGAATGATCAAATTGGGGCAATACCGTAATTGTAATTCCATGCATACCAACTTGAAATGGTTGCAATTTCAATCTTGAGACTAACCATACTTGATCACTTCCTGCTTTATCGAAATGGACTACTAAGATCCAATTCAACTGAGCATTCAAACACAACCTAATTGATATGCATTGAAACTCCAACTCAAACTCTTGTAACTTAATAGGAGTGGAGTTGAGTCTTTGGTCTCAACCAGGAGAAATTACAATTTTGTTCCAATAAACTGCTTGTCGCTGATTGGCTTTCTTAGGCCATATTCGGATGGTCAGGTGGGCAGGATTCCAACCCACATCAATATATACAACATTTCAAACAGGACCTGAAACATCCCAGATACTGATTTGGGGAAGAAAAAGGGGGAAATTTCTACTCTCCAAACTGCACTTCCCATTTTCTCTGTTGTCTCGAACACACGGTGGAATTGATAAACATCTGGTTCACCAAAATATCCATTGTGACTGTGATCTAGGGTACATCCAAAAACACCCTTAGGATGTGCTTGGAATTTGGATGCACTATTGAATTGAATTGCAATAATTAGTTCAGTAAACTGGAAATGGCCAAAACATAAAGTATTCATATTAAGGGAATATTATTGAAATTACAATACATTACTTTCAAGATTGGACTTGAAAGGAGTTTTAACTGATTTACGTTATAGACTGGCTATTTCATTGGGACTGAACTGAATGTTCACAATTCAATTGAGTTGTGCATCCAAGCATGCCCATACAATTTTTTTTTTAGTGAAGCCTGTGTTAAAAAATAAAGATGTGTGCATGCATTTGAGTTTTGTATCGAATTTAAGTAGATAATATGATTCTAACCTGCCTTAGTATTTGAATTTGCAGAGTTTCTAAGCATGGCTGCCAAAGCCAACACTTTCAGTTATTCTGAACTAAGGATTGCGACAGATGACTTCAGTCTGGAAAACAAGTTGGGAGAGGGAGGATTTGGACCTGTTTATAAGGTACTTTTTCGTGTTTGGTCTGGAATAAAAAAGAAACAGAAATTTAAGAACCAAGGGTGTGTTTGGAAGTTTCCACTTTTGTTAGTAAAATGGGCTCAGCCCAAATCACTAGTGAGAAAAGAATGGGTTTGTAGTTCTGGAATATTCTCAGTTGGTTTGGATTCAGAAAATGGAAACAAATTCCAATTTGTGAGGACATCCAAACAGGCCTTTAATTATGCATTCTCTTGATAATGTAATAATGAGCAACAACACATGCATGCATATGACACACCTACAAACGTACAAAGATTAGCAGCCGTAGCGGGTTCGTGGATAAGGGAAGAAGATTACCATTTTCTCTTAGTTGATAATCCTTGAATCTACAAGCAGAGTGAATCTCTAAAATGAGAAATAAAATTGATATTATTGAATGAAAAGTGCTGTCTTCAACATAATTGATGGCTTTATTTCAGCCAAAGAGGCTGTAGCTCCTACTCCAACCAAACTAGGAAACTTTCTCGAAATAGTAAAAATTACTAAAAGTAGTAAAGATGTATAATCCTACCTAAACTCATAGACAACCCTTAGATGACTAAACAAAGACTTAGACCTCAATCGGACTCTTAAAACCCTATGAAAAGCAAAAATTGAACTTACTAAAAATAGCAAGTTTTGAACAAAAATGTAATTTTGACTCAGATAACTATCCTTTTTTGAGAAATCTCTCAAGGCTAACATATTCCACCAAATTCCATGTCAAAGAGCTTGTTGATAGCTTTCCAACATATGTACACACAAATCCAATTACTAGTCACAAAGATATGGCCGTCAGAAGTTGTATTTCACATTTAGGTCATATTTACCCAATCAGGCTTCTAGCCCCAATTCATGCGATGTTGGCTCTCCATTTGTGTCGTTCATGGCCCGATCTACATCATTAGCACTACCAACCATCCATGCATACATACATACAGACATAGATGCATAGGTAAATTGAGTATAATTTATTTTATATCAATTCGTGGTATTTTTATAGGGAACACTTTCAGATGGACGGGTAATAGCAGTGAAGCAACTCTCGGTAGCATCTCATCAAGGAAAGAGTCAGTTTGTAACAGAGATTGCTACCATATCTGCAGTGCAACACCGGAACCTCGTAAAGTTGTATGGATGCTGCATCGAGGGAGATAAGCGGGTTCTAGTTTATGAGTATCTAGAAAACAAGAGCGTTGATCAGGCACTCTTCGGTATGGGACCGTACCTATTTCCATAAAACCATATTCTCATAATGGCCTATCATTGAGTAGGATGTGGAATCCTACCACCCACACATGCCAATGTGGTGTGTATGTGCCAGATCCAGGCCATTTATTTGGTGGGTCTCACCATGGATGGGTCATTGTCCAAATCCAGGCCATCCATTCGTAAGGTGTTCCACATGTTGTATGAAATAAATGGGTAGTAAAGAACCACATTTGTCATACACAAGTTACCTGCCTGATGGTCGGACCAGCATGATATTTGGGCCATGGCATATGAAAGGTGGGCCTTAAACAACATATGTTCTCGCATGTGTGCTCATTAGCAATTCCATTTCCTTGCAGGAAAGAGCAACTTGAATCTAAATTGGGCCACCCGCTTCAATATATGCTTGGGTACAGCCAGGGGTCTTGCTTATCTCCATGAAGAATCAAGGCTCCGGATTGTACATAGAGATGTCAAGGCCAGTAATATTCTGCTCGATGCTGATCTTGTCCCCAAGATTTCAGATTTTGGTTTGGCCAAGCTATACGATGATAAGAAGACCCACATCAGCACACGGGTTGCAGGGACAATGTAAGAGCCACTTGACCATTTTCGTTCACCTATTTTACTTGAAAGCGTCGAATGGATGTTCAATTGAACTAAATTGCAACAATCTAGTTGATGAGAAATCACCGAAGTAGGGTGGCCATTTTGATCAATGTGATGAGCAAACCATAGTTCAAAAACCCAAAAACTCGATTTGACTTGATTGCTAGTCAGGTCAGGTCGACTCGACTCTTTTTTCTTTGGATTTTTCATCATATGCTTGAATCATAGACTCAAAGACTCGAACAAGTCTTAAATTGACTCGACTTGATATAATATATAATTGAAGGATACAGGTGGTGGGAAGAAAGATTTGAACTGATTACTTATTTAAACTTGTCCACAAAAAATGCACAGTTGTTGCTTGTATAACTCTGGTAATAATGTTGTGTTTCAACACGCTGATGCAAGTGTGATTCTTAGAGACTCAGCTGGAAGTCTCATCTGGTCAAGTTGATTCGACCGTGTTTTGAGTTGTGTCAACAAGTTTTAAAACTATGGACTAAAAACCAAATTGCAACTATATGCATTTCAAGTTGGATTCAAGATTTTTAGGGCTAGTGCCCCATTCTGAAAGGAGTTAGTACCGCCCGACTTTGGTCATTTACACTTTAGGGTACATTTGGATGCACGATCAACTTGCAATTATTAGTCCAAAACATAGTTCAAAAATTCAATTGTCTGTTTCATATGTTGAAAATAATTGCTCAATTATCATCTGTTTCAAGGTGGGTTCAGGTCTAAAAGTTAACATTAACAAGAGTGAGATCTTGGGGGTGGGGATTCCTCACGAGGAGTTAAAGTCTTTTGCCCAAGTGATGGGGCGCAGAGAAGGCTCTTTCCCTACTACATATCTTGGTCTTTTGTTATGCATTGGTAGACCGATGAAACAACTTTGGGATAACATGGTCGAAAGGTTCAAGTCGAAGTCGTCTCAGTGGAAGACTCACTGGTTATTGCTTGGAGGAAGCACCTTGATTAAGGCAGTGATGTCCAACCTTCCAATTTATTACATGTCTCTTTTTAAATGTCCGAAATCATTTCTAGTAAAACTCAATAAACTTAGGAGGACCTTTTTGTGGAAACAATCAGAGGGCAATTTCATCTCATGAAGTGGGAAGAGGTACGTGAGCCTTAGAACCCTCGGGGGGGGGGGGGGGGGGGGGTATTAGGAATTTGGAGGGTATGAATTTAGCCTTATTAGGTAAGTGGGTTTGGAGATTTGGGGAGGTGATCATTAGGAAATATAAGGTTGAAGAGATGAGGTGGTGGATTGGGTCATCAATCGTCATTGCTATACAAGGCCTCACATACTTGGAAATCGGTAGCTTCAATTAAATATAGAGTATGGAACATGGTTGGTTTCTTGATGGGGAATAGGAAGAATATTAGATTTGGGGATGATAGGTGGGTGGGGGATCAAAAACCGAGTGATCTTTTCCCCCACTATTGGCTAGGATAGCAGCTGAAGGGGGCATGATGGTAAATAGTTGTTTTTTGATAATAGGTGAGAAGATCATATGGGCCCCACCATGCAAGCGGAATTTAGAAGATGAAGAGATTGTAGAGTTTATTAGTTTGTTGGAAATATTATCAAAGATATCCCTCATAATTTCATATGCGAACTCTATGATTTGCTTAAAAGATAAATCTAGTAGGTTTTCAATCAAATAATTCTACATGTCTCTAAGAAGGGCTATCTCTAGTGGTGGGGTTTGTTTGACATCGTTCATTTGGAGTTATGGTGCTCCTCCAAAGGTAGCAGCACTTGCGTGGCTAGTGGGGAGGAAGAAGGTGCTTACAATAGAGGGTTCATTCTTCTGAACATTTGTTTGGTGTGTATACGAGACAAGGAGTTGGTGGATCACCTCTTCCTTCATTGTCCTTTGGCAAAAAGGTTATGGGATCAATTCTTTGCTTTGTTTAGAGTCTCATGGGCTGCGCTATAATTTGCCGATAGTTTCTTCCTAAAGTGACAGGGACAAGGTTTTAAAATGACGGAGAAAACTTTGATGATTATGCCTACTAGCGGGCATATGGACCATATGCATAGAAAGAAATAATCAATGTTTCAGGAATAGTAACAGGCAGTTTTCCGAGGCATTTATGCATAGCAAAATCTCTTGTAATAAAAGGGGCTTAATCCTCAAAGATGATAGGTTCTTTTTAGGTTTCTCGGGGAGTGTTTTAATATTTCAATTTTTTTTGTTTTTTTTCATTTGTAAAGTTTGAGCCTTGTCTCATTAAATAATTTTTTATTGTTTCAAAAAAAAAAAAAAAAAAAAAAAAAAAAAATACACTAAAAATCTGAAAAACTACATTCGTTGTCCAATTGAGAGGTCAACTCCAAGATTCGCCCAAATCTTTGTTCTACTTGACTCAATATCTCAGAAATGGCTTAAGGGATATTCAGAGTAATAGAAGATACAACTAAAACTAGGAAAAATAGTCTCAACACAACACGTGCATTGGTGGATGGCTTCAATTCACTTCCTTTTGGCCATGAATCTCCTTAATTTTCCCTTTATTGAAAATGATACGCTCACTACCTGTGACTGACTTGACTTGAGTCATACCAAGTCACATTAGCTGAATCGGGAAGCAGACTCAACGAGTCTTTCCTAGTTAGAACCAGTGTTTGAAATATCAGTATCGTGTTATGTATCGCACCCTTGGGATATGGACACATATCGGTTATTGTATGGTATATATCGGTTGTATCGCGTAATGTATCTTTATTGTTGGAAACATGGTGAAACATTGGAAATTGGTCGATTTTTTCGATGAAATTTCAATGGTTGTTAAAAAAGACGTCAATACACACTTACAAATCAAAGCATTACAAAAACAAGTGCACATAACAAGTTTTCTTTGTATGTGGTCCTAATCTATGCATTGTTTAACTGAATTGATGCAAATATATTCATATAATTTATAAATGTAAGAAGACGTGTGGAAACACAAGAAATACATTTAAAAGCAAAAGAAGAATCACTACATTAGGTTACATACATGTTTGATTTTATGTTTGGACACAGATTGCAACCCAGTTGCGAGAAATTAGAATTTTTTTTCAATTTTCAGCAACTCAGTCATTCTCTTCTAAATCTTGAAATTGAAGCTCCTAATCAATGGATTTGTAACAATTTGACGCTGATTTAACATGCTTTACAAAAAAAAATGATAAAAAAATGATCAATTTTTTTTTAAAGCTCACCGGATAGAACATGTGGGATATATCCCACTACTTGTGTGTTTCGCACCGCACAGGTGGGATACAAGATATATCGTGGGATATATTGGCCGATATCGTCGCTATTTAAAACACTGGTCATAACTAACTCACAATCATGGGTGAGTTTCCACATGACTCGGCCAAGTTTCAAACCGAGTCACCGAGTTTTAGAACTATGGTCTAAAAAGGAGGGAAAATAAAATTTTGGTAGTCTTCTTATGGGTACTAGGAAACAACATTATTTCTTTCTATTATTTGTCTTGATTAAACCAAAGGTTTGCAACTCAATTCACAATGCACCCAAATAGTTTTATTAAATCAAATGCTTTAATTCACATCAGGGTCCGTTTGGATGCTTAATTGGACTAAATTGTAAGAATCAGTTTTTAAGAAATGATCTAAGTGGGGAGACTGTTTTAATCAATATAATGACTAAACACTAAATTGCAATTCCCTGCAAGTCAAGTTAGAACTAAAACCATTGTAGTTCTGATTAAGGAGCTAATGACTCATTATGATTGGGGTAGGGTGAAATTGCACTTAGTGTAGGATAACACATAATTGCTTACTTAAACTAATATGACAATTATGCTAAGTAAGATAATTAACTCCAAGGCTTCCAAGCTAATAGAGGGTCCAATCACATAAACTACAAATGATATGCCAATGAAGCAACTAGTGTATAATTGATAGTGTATATGTATGTGCGGGATGTGCTAAGTATTCCAATCCTAGCATTCATCTAATCACGCATAAATATAATTTAACTAAACAATCACATATGCATAATTAGAAAAGTACTCAATTAACAATCTCAAACACAGGCACATATGGTGGTTTGGTTTCTCTACTCCACTCCCGACGAACGCACTCTCCCCGAGTGTACTGTTATTCACTATCAGAGGTTTTAAATTAGGTTCACCTTTAACCTTTAAAGCCCTACATAAGGATCATGGTCCTACATAAAAACATATTTAGCATACACTCTCGCTGGAAGCTTCCGCAAGAGACTTTAGTTGATTTTTCATCGGGTAACTAACAACCTCGGTTATAGTCCAATGACCTACGTTTACTCCCGCCGAAGGCTCTTACGGAAACTAACACGTACACACGTGTTTGGTGAATTCGGTCCTACACAAGAGCTTAGGTCCTACACAAGAGCCTATCGAGTTTGGGTCACAAACTCTTACCCTCAATCCTACACAAGGAAAGAAAGTATGGATTCACTAATTGACGTTTGTGAAATTGAGTCCCTTTGACGAGTTGTCTTTGGTTGCTTGATTGATGCTCTCCTGTGCTTCAATTAGCTCCCCTTTTGCTCCATTGATTGTTAATGCCGAAGCGTTGCTAATGCTTCAGATCCAAGATCAAACACCTTGCATGCGATGCTCCATTGAGGTGACTAAAGTGATGGGAGGATGGTGAAATCTCCTACAACTAGAGGAAAGTTGTAATACTTGGCGATTCACGTTGATAGATCTTATAGAGGATTTAGACAAAAGATATACAAATAGAGGTTGGGTCTAATCTCTAGAAAATAGTGGAGTTCAAGCACATCTTCAAGGTGGAGGTTGGAATCCTCATTGGAGTGTTTATCTCAAGGAATATGACTTGAAACTCATTGGTCTATAGGCTTAAGATGAAGGATATGGACATGGAATCACCTAGGCTTCTATTGCATCAAAAATTCATTGTTTTGCCCAAGAACTGAATACCAATTTATAAGAAACTGATTTACAACGGCTATAAAACGGCTTCATCGATAGGATCAAAAGGGCCTTCGATGAGGTTGAAAGACCTTCGATAGATGATGCAGGACACATGATTCAATCCTAGCATGCAACGCAGAGATTAAGAAAGAGTCCATAAAGTAATTCAATTAACAAAATATGCTAACCTACCAAGTAATTAATGTCCCCATCAATAGGATCAAACAGTGTGTCAATCCCTTCGAGAAAATCCAGGAATTTATCTATTTGGTTGCTGGACTCATTCTTCGATTGGATCGATTAGTTCCTTCAATGCCATCAAAACTCATTGACAGCCTATCGATGGGATCAATGACCACTCAAAAACTGTTATTTGGGCAGGTATATTTATAGCAGTTATGCACCTCTTATAGCCTTATCATGTTCCAAGTGGGCTTCTAAGGCTAAGAAATGATCACTAAGAATTTACCTATTAAGTTTATGATCATCTAGAGGTATATGTTATTTTGGGTCAAGGGTTAGGGTCACCAAGGCACCTCATATATCTGTTATTTGTTCGTTGATGCTCCACACGCTCTTGTGTCTTCAGTTTTCAACTTCCAATGGCTCAACCGACTAAATGACACAAGGACTCATGTGATTGACAAACAAGGTGCACGAATTAGTGCACTAACAGGGGGAGCCCCACTTTGATCATTTGCACTTCAGGGTGTTTTTGGATTCACTATCAAACTTGATTGCAATTATTAGTCCAAAAGCAACTATTTAAAAAATTGTAATCTCCTTACTGTAAGTACTTGTCAGACATCATTAGTTCATTTCATTCCTCTTTATTAATTTGCTAATCATGAGGTTTTTATAAGGAAATAACTTTGAGCTTCTTGAATTCTTGAAGTGGGTATCTTGCACCAGAGTATGCCATGCGTGGGCATCTGACAGAAAAGGCTGATGTGTTTGGATTTGGGGTTCTCACACTTGAGATTCTTAGTGGAAGGCCCAATGCGGATACAAGCTTGGATCAAGATAAGATATACCTCCTCGAATGGGTAAGGCATTTTAATTACCTTATAGTAATCAGATTCCATAGGCAGGTAATTCAATTCTTCCATTAGGATGTACATGTTATGGGAACATAATTCGAACATGCGCTTGCAGTTTATTGAGATTCTTTATCTTGCTTGCAGTTTTCATGTCTAGTGGTTAGGTTTCAATGCTCATGAGTCAAATAATGATCCTGAGGGTGCGTTTGTCCACAATGTGTTACTGATATCTTATCATTCCACAATTTCTTAGGCTTGGAATCTTATCATTCCACAATTTCTTGTCTAGTGGTTCGGTTTCAATGTGTTACTGATATCTTATCATTCTGTAATTTCTCAGGCTTGGAATCTACGTGAAGCTAACTGTCCATTTGAATTGATTGATCCAACACTGCCTGAATTCGACGAAGGAGAAGCGCTACGAATGATTGGTGTAGCTCTTCTGTGCACCCAAACATCACCAATGCTACGGCCACCCATGTCCCATGTGGTAGCCATGCTATCAGGCCACATTGAAGTGAGCAATGTCATATCGCGGCCTGGCTACTTAACAGAGTGGCAATTCGATGACTTAAACAGCTTTAGAATCAATGATATGTTAGGAGAGTCCATGGGAAGAACAATGAACAACCAATGTGACACGTCATTGAATTCGAGCATGTCCATTCATGAGGAAGGCTCGCCTCTACCCACTCAGCCGATATTGCAAGAGATCAGTGGAGAAGGATGGTTGTGATCGACTTCTAAGCTGTCCATGAATGCACAAATACATGCGAACATGGGTACATCAGTACATAAATACATGCTGTGATGGATACATGTATATGTACTATACATGGATGTCATGTAGAGGTTTCTATGGTCTGTATTTGGGATGTTATTGGGGAGTTATTTGATACTCCTGCTATGTGTGACACTTGAGACACAGGCGCTCAGAAATTGTACAAGTGGTGCAAATGAAGTCAAATTCAACCGATTAGATCATTTGTGGACACCAATACCTGTTCACCAATATGATAGAAGATCAAATAAGTAGAATTTTTAGGTTGTGTTAGATATTTGTACCCTCAAAAGTCAAACATTCATATATTGTTTTACCTATATGATCATTTAGTTGAATGGAGTAGTCTTTGGCTCTTCATGATTAATTGCATGTGGAACTCCATGAGCAGGTGACAGAAGTTCCTTATGAAATCTCTCTAGTGAATCCATGGAAAAAAGAATGAAGTAGACACAACGACCATCATTGCTAAGAGAGTTGTATATCTATGGTTCTTTAATATCCTACATATCATTACCACTTCATTGGTTTTGGTGACCAAGGTTAGTTTTGTGGTTATCTTGTGTGTGAAACTAATGACAGAGTTGAAATGAATTGGATATGAAGTATGAACATCACTCTTTTTGCACCACAAGGGAGTGGATAAGGTGTGGACCCCGGCTTTACCCAAGTCGGTACGGTCCTTACCAGGGGCCCACCTTGATGTATGTAGTATAAATCTGTTCCGTCCATCCATTTTACGAGACTATTTTAGGTCATGATTCAAAAAATGAAGCAGATCCAAATTCAGGTGGACCATATTACAGAAAATGGTACTGATCGACAAACCACCGTTAAAAATTTCCTAGGGCCCACCTTAATGTTTTGATAATATTTATTTTCCATCCAACCTGTTGGTAAGGTCACGATAGACCTTGAAGAAGGGATAAAACAAATACCAGCTTGATCCAAAACTGTTGTGGCCCACAGGAAGTTTTTGATGGTCAATCACCACTATTTCCTATGGTATGGTCCGCCTGATATTTGTATTTGTCTCGTTTTTGGGCTCATATTTCTAAAATGATCTGTGGGACCCACCATGATGTATGTGTTTCATCGGTTCTGATCATCCATTTTTACAGATCATTTTACGCCTAATCTCAAAAACGAGAGGGATATAAATCTCAGGCGGACCACACCACAGTAAAACAATAGTGATTGGATATCCACCATTAAAATTCTCCTAAGGGCCACTGTACTGTTTATTTGACATCCAATCTGTTGATTAGGTCATACCGACCCATATGAAGGGGAAAAACAAAGATCAGCTTAATCCAAAACTTTTATGGCCCCCAAAAGGTTTTTAATAGTCAACGTTCATTCAACACTCTTTCCTGTAATGTGGTCCACTTGAGATTGGGATATACCTCGTTTTTTGTTTCATACCATAAAATGATCTAGAAAAATAGATGGACAGCATGGATGAAACATATACATCCTGGTGGGGCCCACAGAGCACCGACCATCAGCCATTGTCTCTGTCATAGGTGTGTAAGATCCAAACCGTGTATCAAGTGGGAAACCAGCTATTGTGGTGCGTGACAACATAACTAATGTCTGTTAACATGTTGAGTGTGATAGGTCATGTGGATTTTCTGCTTAATAGATTCTTAATTTGTATAATTGGAATTAATGCAGAAGCTATTGGTATGGAGTTGCATTAAATGATATTGAATTGCACCAGGTGGGATTAACACTAAGATTAAATGGTATGGAATTGCATTAGGTGGAATTAACATTATGATTGCACCATGATTATATGTCTGGAAATATCATGGCATTTTGACTGTCAATTTTAATGTTTCGGGTCAAATTCTTCCTTTGAAAAGAATATTATAGCAAGTGAAACCTACATTTGGTGGACCATGAAATTGTAATCAATGCACCAGATTTCACAGCTGATGCTAGTTGCCCATATGCGTATGCAATTTGTTGTTATATGATATGGATGAACAGTGTGGATAAAACACATATCAATGTGAGACCCACGGATATAGTGGATTTCAAAATCTACTAGAGTTTCTGATGTACCTCTTATTAGACTGGATGATAATATACCTGAATTAATTCAATCCTTCTATTTGTTTCCAAGCACTAAGGGCATGTTTGGGGCGTCGATTTCAATAGGCATGATAATATACACTTGATGGATGGCCTAATCGACAAGATCTATCCAAAACTAAATCCTGAATAGACTAATAGGTCCCATTCTGGTGCATGTAATGCTTATCCAATATTTTAATGTCTGCACCCAATAATAATTGTATGTCAATAACCAATTTAACATTAAAAAACATGTCAGAGCCCAAAACACTGGGATTATTAACTTCATATATAAATATTAGTCAAAGCTAGCACATGATCAAGTTAATTCGATCTAAAGCATGATGGGCATGCCTCTTGATTTTGAGATTGGATGTAATTCAACAATGCAAATGTTCAATTGAGCTCAACACAAGTAATCATAAACAAGTAAACAATCAAACTTTCATGTGGTGAAGAGCAATGATAACAAGATGCCCAATGGTGGAGATTAATCCATTTCAACTCATCATTGGTTCCACACACAAGATATACACAAACCTAACCTCAAGTCATCCAAATCCAATGAAGTGGTAATGATATCTAGGGTATACAAGAACCATAGATATACTAGTATCTCCAAGCAATGATGGTCATTGTGTTTGTTGGGGGAAAATGGACAAATCAAGAAAGTTGGCTTATGCAATGGACCAACTCTACTGAACCAACACGGGTCCAGTGAAACCCAGGCCTAATAAGGCCTCTACATCCAGAAACAGGCCGACCTCCAAGGAGATCGATACAACTGTAAGGACACTCTATTAACACGCCTATGAGCTCATTCAAATAAGCCGTGCTCCGACCTAATAGGTCAATTACAGATCGACCATAGAACAGTCATAGGTCAGATAAAACTCGATCATAGATCAACTTCAGATCACCTACTACCCAGTTATGGCTCGGTTGTAGCTTGGCCATTGGACAGCCGTAGATCAGCCAATGTCCGATTACAGGTCGACGACGTCCCATGACAAGGTCAAAGACCATTAGCACCCAGTTAAAAGGAACACGAATCCTACTACCTCACAATTGGACAAAGATGGTGAATGCTGATCTGTTAAGAAGATCAGAGTCACTTATTCCCAAGCCAACACCCGCCTGTGGGAGCTGACCTAAATCCGAGCTATAGATTCAAGGAATCTCATATAATCCCGAAGATCTCTCCCCAAATCTTCGGGGGATAAGATCAGATCTCGATAACATCGGAATCCGGTAATCTCACAGAGATCCTGGATACGAATGAATCTCCAAGATATCGGGACGAATCCTCATACAATTGGACTCTCTTCCCAATAAATATAGAGGTATCCCCAGCCATCAAATGGACGTTAACTTCTTACCCTAGCATTCAACTTGTATCTCTTTTCTGGATATCTTACCCTACAAAAAGACCCCGTTCCTGACTTAGGCATTAGAGAGTCCCCTGCACTAGCCAGGGTCTCCTTTGTTTCTCTTTTAAACTTGTGCAGATACAAGAGGGTTAATCGTGGAGTGTCCACCGGAAAACTGCATCGACCGTGTCTACTTCATTTTTTCTCATGGAGAGTTCCACATGCAATTACTCATGAAGAGCCAAAGAATATTCCATTCAACTAAATGATCATAAATAAAACAATACATGAATGATTGACTTTTTAGGGTACACATCTAACACATGACTTAAAAATTGCACTTATTTGAGAGGTTTGGATTGTTCATGGTCCTATTTCAACAAACAAGTGTCCACAAATGAGAGGTTTGAATTGTTCCACAAATCCAATATTGGGATTTCAACTCAATAACGTAGACTTCCACAATCTAGTCGATTTAATTTGACTTCATTTGCACCACTTATACAATTTCTAAGTGCCTGTGTATCAAGCGTCACACACAGCAGGAGTTTCAAATAACTCTCCAATAACATCCCAAATACAAAGCATCCAAACCTCTACATGTCATCCATGTATATGGTATACATACATGCATCCATTACAGTATGTATTGTTCACTCCCTAAGTGTAGGGTTGTGATGCAGTAATAAACTCGGTAAGACCGAGGTTGAATCCCAAGGGACTGAAACCTGTACATAATCTGAAATTAAATAGAACTAGAATTAGAATAAAATGAAATTTAAATCAATTGTAATTTAAGAAAAAATTGTGAAGTATTAATCTAAACTTAAGGAATCCAGAAGAAGGAAACTAGGGATTCAGAGGATCCACTTGTAGAGATCAAGGAGATCTTATGCCTACATCAAAAACTCAACTAGACTTAGAGTCCCATCTTCATCCAGTTGAAGGGTATAATCATGAAAATCAAACTGAACTTACTTTGATTTAGTTTTCAAGAGATGAAAGGAATATGAATTAGAATGGATTTCATCACCAAACCATGCCTAGGAAACAAAGTAAACAACATAATTAAATTAATTACCAACCAATTCACATGCTATGAAGGTCAGGAAGGGTACCATCATCCGATCATGCCCAAGAGACAATGGTGAATAACAGGGCTTCTTGACGTCATAAATATAAAAGGAATAGGAACATGCTCAAAGCTATCGCAGACCTATTATAATTTTAGTCACAACAGATCATTAAAAACTAAAAATATTTTCTTAATTAAACTAAAATCAACATCAGTTCAGTCTAAACAAAAGACACACGCAAAAAAGTCTTCCATCACGCTAAAAGTTTCACCTCTTAGCCCTAGCTAAGAGGTTTAACTCAACATGATGGAGCTAGACATCTTAAAAGAATTACTAAGAAAAAACAATAAAAATAAATAAAATTATTCTACTCTCTCTCTCTCTCTGCCTCTTCCCACGTCTCCTCCAAGGTAGCCTTTCTCCTTCTCCTCTCTCTTTATAGCTGTGAAGGTGGTAG
Source organism: Magnolia kwangsiensis (assembly GCA_037074715.1). Lineage (NCBI taxonomy): Eukaryota > Viridiplantae > Streptophyta > Magnoliopsida > Magnoliales > Magnoliaceae > Magnolia > Magnolia kwangsiensis. The sequence goes on from CM073584.1 coordinate 97,110,446, forward strand.
AGAGGTCGGTTGGGAGAATCGACCTTGTTGGAGTGCATAAGGAAGTCGGTCACCGACCTTGTTTACGCTGAGAAAGAGGCGGTAACTCTTACGCACCTCCTATTACGCAGCCACCACTACACCAAAATCATGGATCTGGAACAGGTAATGGTTTGGTTTAAAAATGGTTTTAGGCCGTTTGTAATTTGAAGCGGTTGTAAACCGTTCTAGAATTTCTAACCATATTAACAGCTGACGTTGTTGTTCGCACTATTTTGATGGTGTGTCCCACTTGAGTTTTGGATCCTCCTGATTTTTGAGATCTTGTTTTACTAATTTATTTTAAAAGATATGGACGGAGTGGATTTGATAAAGGTCATCTCCGTGGACCCCACAGCCCTAGGTGGCATAGACCATTCGTGCGTCACGGACCCTCTCCCTCTATTTTTGCCTCAAATCCCGTGAAATCCTTATTTCCCAGTCTCTCTCGATTTCCCTCTCCCTCTCTCTCGATCTCCCTGTCCATCTCCCTCACCCTCTCCCTCTCGATCTTTGATCACCTCTCTGAAACGACCTATCTGATCTGTGTCTCCGAGCGCTTTGCTCTCCCTCTCCCTCTCCCTCTCAACGCATCGTCTACATCACTGGCGCATCGTCTACATCACTGGTGCATCGTCTCCCACATCATCTGCAGATCTGGTGCAGCCAACCACCCTCGCCCTTCACCTCTTCCCCAGCCATGTCTGGTAAACAATGGGACCAATGATCTAGATGGTTTGGGTTTCTATAGATGTATGCCATTCATCATCTGTTACGAATGTTTAAGGTGTGCACAACATGTGTTTGATGAAATGTCTCTGTTTTAATAGTTTTTAATTTATATGTATGCCATGTATACAATGGATGCAAATAGAGATTCATTGGTATTTGGCAACTAGATTTTCATTTTTGTGGAATTCATTTACTGTGTTTGCCCCTCAATGCTGTAGTTGCTGCAGAGTGAGGGAGTCTCTCTTTTCCCCTTTTGCCCCTCTGGATGCTGTAGTTGCTGCAGAGAGATAGAGTCTCTGTTTTCCTCTTTTGCCCTTCTCGCTGCTGTCATTGCTGCAGTGAATAGAAGAAGAGAGCGGAAGAGAGAGGTGAGGGAGAAAAGGGAGCCTGTAAAGGGTCTGTACTCTTGGGAGAAAATGAAATCCCTAAAATGCCCTTTTATTATGGGTTCCAATCCAGTGCTTCTGGAGGCATGGGAGGTAGTGTGCTTCCATGTCTTTTCTACACATGTCGATTGTATTGACTGGATTAGAACCGTTCATCTTATCTATTAAATATTTTATGTGCGAATAAAGAATATAATCCTACCGTTTATTTAATTTTAGAAAATAAATCAACACCAAAATATTTAAATAATCTATGGGTCACATGATATAGAAGATACCAATTTCTGTCAAGATGGATAGGTTGTGTGGCCCAGCTTCCATAAGTAGAACCATCATAACTACTTCCCACAGAAATGGGAGTGGTAAAATTAGGAATAGATGATGGGTTATGCTGTGGAAAGCTTCCACCATTTAAGATAGACCCATTGCTCTGATTTTGTTGGCTTGTTGGGAAGGATAAAGTTCTTGCCAATCCCCTGAGGCATTTTCTGTCTTTGGAACAAGGAATTGGTAGATACCATCTATGCAGACTATACTTTGTAATTTAAGGCACTGTCTGGCACAAGGCTAGGTGGATCTTGGGTAACTTGGGTCTGTGGTATTTGGACGGGTACGCAGTATGCTACTTCCTCCAATTCATGGTATGCTAGGTGTAGGATCATGTGCATCACTCAAATACATATATTTATTTGAGAATAGAAGAGGACTCGGTCCGACTACTCTTGAGTAATTCACATCTTGGCCAGGTTGCAAAAAGCCTTCCTCATAAAAAGGGACTTCTTTAAAAGGCACCAAAATGCCCCTTGTAAAGGAGGTACATGGAATTGAGAATGGGACATAACCACACAAAACAACCATAGTGTGGAGCTTGCTAGCAAAATTCCTTCCTGGTTAGTAATGGCCATCTAACAATACTTTTAATTATCTTCTAGAAAACACGGTGCATAATTGAGGAGGACAATTTCAAGCAGCCTGGAGAAAGATATCAGTCCTTCGCGCCAGACAGGTACAGTGATTATAACAATTCAATTGGATTTTTAATCTTTTTTTTTTCTTTTTTTTTTTTTTTGAAATTCTTAATTTCTGTCATTTGTAGGCAAGAGCACTTCTGTCATAAATAAATACCAACCAGTTAACTTACAATGAATGTATAGTGTGTTCTTCAATGATATTCATCCATTTGCTTTTTATTTAGATTTCATACTTCACAATTTTCTTAAATTGATTATTACTTTTAAATTTTACCATTCCACTTTTCTTTCTAATGGAATGTGAATCTGTTTGCAATCTGAGTTAACTGGTTGGTATTTATTTAAGTTGAAGTTCCTGCCATGGCTGGTTGAAAGAACTAGGTAGAAGACGAAGGTTGGTGGAAAGCCAATTTAAAACTTTTAAAAATTGTGGATTAGTGGTCAAGAACATTTCAGGATCAGCTTGGCAGGAAAAAATTGTTACCCAAGATTTTCATGACACAGATTCTCATGGATTCCATTTGGGAGGTTTGTTTTGATTGGAAGTGGAAACATGGAAAAGCTCTCACATTAGTTACTTGTATCTTGTGTGTGAGAAATTGCTTTTCAGGAAGACAAACATATGTGAAGTTAATGCAGAAACTTGAAGAACTTGGACTTAAAATCTGGAAAAACATACCAACTAGAATTGATGTCCTAAATTTCAGGAATCTTGTGCTTTCTTGATTGAAAATTTCCATTATAGTACCACCATCTATCATTAGATGCCAACTTCGGGAGCTAGACTCGGACCAACACTTCAATGTTGCGGGGTTGTAGGAAGAAAATTCTCGTGGTAGAGAATTATTTAATGGTTGCTTCTTTCTCTGCTTCTTCTTTTAGAGAATTTCTGCTTTCCTCTGCTTGGTCTTTTCGTAATGCCTCTATTGTCTTTCAACTGTTCTTCCTTTGATATAGGAGCTCCATTCACAGGTGATATCTCTCCCCTCGTTTTTTCTTTTTCCTTTTTCCTTGTTTTTGGTGCAGGAGGATTGTATTATACAAGCCCTTTATGGTAAGGTTGTCTACACGTATGGACGTCATGCTCAGCATGTCTTTATGGTAATAGGGATTGAAGATTTTCTCTACTGTTTGGCCACACTCCATGGGTTTCAAAGTTGCATCCAGGTGCGTGCTGAAACTTTTTATTGGGGATTCTCATCCTAATTCTTGATGTAAACCCTATTTTTTGTTCAAAAAAAAAAAAAAAAAAAAACCTTTGATACCTTATTTCGGAGGAGAAGAATTAAATGGTTGGTGCTTCCCAACTTTTTTTCTCTTCTTTTCTTTTCTTTTTCCTTCCCCAGAAAATTGGGATTGTTTTTGCAGGAAATTGGTTGAAACAAGCAGGATTGGGGAAGTTTTCTAATACGTGAAATTATGGTTGATATCTAACTCGTTTATGGGGCTGGGATTTTAGACCCAAAATCCTAAGCGTGAAAGTAAAAACTCAGGACAGAGACAACATTGGTACTTTCCTGGGGTCCACAAAGTGGCACCCTTCTTATGGATGGCTTGGATATTGGATATTGCACCTATTTGCCAGTGTTGGCATATGCGCGGCATGCACATTAGCTAACTTGGAGGTGTATGTATCCTTATATTTGTTTGATACAAACTGTGTAACTATCATTCAGCTGCAAGACATGACTAGTGATCCACTTGCGATTAGTTTTTGTACTGCACAACTATAGCTCCAATGTCAGCTATTTTAAAAAAATATATATTTTTAACTCATAGCTTACAACACATCAGCTCCATAATTTGTTAAACTAGCCATATGTCTGCTTCAGGCATCAATCTGGGAAATTGTGTCATCTGTAATGTACAAGATGCATTTCTCATAAGAATCTAGAGTATTCCAGTCTGGATTTTGAACATTCCTCAGCAGAAATTTTCAGCTTCTCTATCTTTGCTAGTTCTATATGCATCCCATATGAAAAATCATGCTGATGCGATGATCCTAACCATCTGATCAATAACAAGATGGGAGGATAATCTTTCTTCCATGTTTTAATGGGAGGGTATTGAGTGCCAATCTGTTTGTTGATAGCTTTTTCCTTAGTCGTCAGAGTCTGGGTAGTCGCTTGTACATCCAAGCACTCCTGGAGAAAGATTCTGGCAATACATGGTTTGGACATCAGGCTACAATATAAGTTTCACACACATCTGCTTTCTGGTCAGTATCTCAACTTTCCCAAAGCTACCAATCCTTCTTATTCATGTGTTTTGTGTGCAAGCAGCATTTCTACGATTATCATATTCAGTTATATTCATTTCAGTTGGTATGCCAAAATATATGCATCTCGCGTCCTCATTCTGATGCATGTGGTGTTTGGTGCAATGTCTGAACTCATGTCTTGCTCATTTATCACTATATTCATTACTATCCTAGGTGATACATGCTATACATCTTGATGTAATTTCATAGTACTTTGTTGTAAGTTCCTAATTAGTTTGTTTCTGTATTGTCTGGTTTATAGGCTGGCATTATGTTTCTGGAACTGGCTCATTTTTCAGAGAGAAAATTACCCCAACCATTCAGATCAGGTGTCCTAGTGCATCTGATTGGGTTTATAATGCCATAGATTTCTTGCCCAAGCTGTAATGAAAATAGTTTGCCCAAGCATTCATGTTTCTAGGATTCTACTTCTGACCTTTTACTTTGTGATGTTCTATTAAGCATCTTGCATTGTTGTCATGTGACTTTTGGAAATATTTGGGGAATGTTTCCCATAAAAGTAATACATGTGCATGTTTAGTAGGGAACTAAGCTAAGAATTTTTCTCTATTGCAGATCAGATGACCTTCGGGTTGCAGAGATCATAATACAAGAAATATGCAGACCTAATGGACAAAGTGGGCCACAGACGGGGATTATGGTGCGTGCTTTTTGTTGCACTTCTTCCAACAATGTATTTTTAGAATACAAGTGTTTGTTTTTTATGGAGTGTGCGCCCCACCATTTCATGCCATTAAATTCAGATTTTTAACTGGAAATTGTAAATTGCATGCTTGAATTAGGTTGATGATTGGATGTTGCTGACATGAGCAAGATTTACAAAGCTAGATGATGTAGGGATTTTCTAGTTCTGTACAAAGCTATAGAATTCATCCAATGGTAATGTTTGGTAGTGATGTCTAGAGCAGATTTTTCTTTCCTTCTTTCTTTCATTCTTTCTTCTTCTTTTTGTCATCTTTTTACTTTTTCTTGGCTCTGAAGAATTTCCTGCACCGTCCTATGAAATGCTTTTGAATTCCCTGGGTAAGGTTTTTTCGTTCCCTGGACAGATATACAGATTGAGAGATTCTCTAGAATTCATCTTACTTCAAGGATCACCTGTCCATCTGAAGGTGAGCATGCTTGAATTTTAAAGTTTAAATGTTTTTCACACAAGGATTGTAAAATGTTACATTCAACTTTGTCCTTGATGCATGGCTTCAGTGTCTAATGAATCCTTGCAAAGGACTTCTATGATACAATAGAAACACGAAGCAATCTAAAATTTCTTAGGCTGGGTATTTCCCTATTTGGGCAGCAGGCAAGATCAAAGAAGGTGATGTCCTCTGCTTATTAGACCACATATTGGAGGGGATTACTGACATGGAAGAACTCAACAGAGCTTGCAAAGTTGCTTGTTGGTGTATTCAAGAGAACGAGTAGTCTTGACCGTCGATGGGTCAGGTTATTCAAATTCTAGAGGGTGCTTTAGAGGTGAGTGTGCCACCGATTCCGAGATTTCTTCAAAATCTTGTAGACAATGAGATGATGACCTCTCACACTGGAAGCAGGACTAGATTACCAGAGATCATACTGATGGTCTGGTAATCTAAATCACTTAAAAAGGAAAATGGTCAGCTTTCACATTTAATGGACAGTACCAGATGGTTTAATAATCTAAATTAGTGTGGTTTCTTTTGGCTATGCTCTTCTTTTTTTGGGTGCATTTGTGTGATCATTTCTCATTTTAGTTTTTATCCAACTTCCAGTAGTTAGCTTTTGTGGTTTAATTGATATAGAAAATAAAAGTAAAAGCCTTATTTTTGAGATTATTTCAATCAATTTTAATGTATGGTTTTACTTCTCAAAATTTTTGTAGATTAGAAAAACAACAATGACAAGGTTTGATTCTTCTGTCTTTTACCAGTAATATTATTTTATAATTTATTTATCTACATGTTGTAGTCAGAATTTCAATTCTCAGATTTCTATCAACCTTTTTTTTTTGGTGGACCAATGGGCAGGCCTGATTTTGCTGCCTATAAAATGGATCCTGCATGATTGCATGCATGCAGATCTCGGCTTTTTTTTTTTTTTTGGGGGGGGGGGGGGGTGCGCCTGGATTGCATTTTATGGAAATGGAGTTGAATTCTATAGGAAAACGAATTCTGCTGCTTTAGAATCATCAATTCTCATACAGATTATCAAAATCAATCATGTGAATATTTACATATTGAAAGGTTTCAAAGCTTGTTTGTAATCTATGACTCTTCATTGGTTCCAACCAATGGTGCAGAATGTCAGGATCTACACTACGATTGTAGTTTGTGATCTCCGCCTTCACGTGCCTAGTCGGATTTTCCATGCGAGTTGCGTGGGTGCCTTGAACATAATTTGGATAATGATGACAAGGAGCCGCAAGTGCCCGTGGACCTTGTTGAATATATCAGGGCGACTGATGACTTGGACAAGCCTTGTGTTCATACCTGTAGCTAACGTCACTTCTCCCTAGCAATCAAGGGTTGGGTTGTTGCCGAGGAGCAGTTCCAGACTACATGCATACTTCCAATTTTGGATGCTCCTCAAGCATCTTGCTGATCCAAGGGTTAGTATCGTCCTTACTGTTGCCTTCCAGGATGGTCATCCAACCCAGCATGTTTTCAAACTGGCCAACCCTCCGGTCCAATCTTTCCAAAAAAATTTAGTGCAAATGATAGATCATCATGACTTCCCCATTGTAGGACTATCAAACTCCACTTCTTGGGAACATTAAAATGGGTATCAAAACTCTTTTTTTTTTTTTTGGGTTGAATCAAAGTAGGTGAAGAAATAAGGATTGTATGAATGCTGATTTTAGGCCAACTGTGGTTAGGTTTGGCGAATGTTCAAGTGTAGGATTATTGAAGTTCATTTTTTTTTAATTTTTATTTTATTTTTATAACCTTATAATTGTTGTTGTATTTTCTCATTAACCTTATAATCATTGCTGTATGTTGATATTTATAACCTTATAATCATTGAACTATCTCAGTCCTTACTCTTGCTCCGGTGGTAGACTCGTGAGTTTTAACACCGGGTCCAGGGTTCGAGTACCCATAGGTGGTGAAATTCCACTAGCGTGTGTGGGGGTGTGCGCGTGTTAAAAAAATAATAATAATAATTTAAAAAAATCATTGAACTATCTCCCATTGAATCTGGACCATTGCTGTATTTTCTCATTAACCATCTATTTGTAGGCCAATGAATAAAAAGGTTATGAACTTCCATTTAAGGATTTGCAGTGTTCTCAAGTTGTCAGTTTATACAGGTGGAGCCCATGGTCCCTTGACCTAAGCCGTTGGTTTGATGGCCTACTATTATGGATCATGACCCATGAAATCTCCTCGATACGGTGATTCAGATGTTTCACTTTCTAGGCTGTAAAATAGACGGTGAGGATTTATTTATTTATTTTTAATGTATTTGTGCAATTGTAAACTTATTGTTGTAAATATATATAATTTTTATTATAAAGTTGTAACATATTTGTTCAATATTAAATTTTAATTGGATATAATATTCTTTGGTTTTTTAAATATAAAAACCAATGTACAACTTTTATTGGCCATTTGTAAATATTAAAAAATACTGTTTCAGAAATTTAATCTGGCCGTTATCAACATTAAGAACGGTTTAAAATCGATCCTAAAATTTCGTTCCTGAAATTGGGAATTGACCGTTTACAACCTTACGAACGGTTTAAAACCGTTCCAAAGGGTCTGTACTTGAAATCTGATACGGCATTGAACCGTTTCAGATTTTTTACGACGCCTCTTTTAGGAACGGTTTAAAACCGTTCCTAAGGTATTTACGAACGGTTTTAAACCGTGCCGAAATGACGTTTTTGGTGTAGTGCACACTCACAGTTTCGCGTGAAAGGCTGACAAATTGCTTCCACTGGACCTCCTAGCATCCCTCAACAATTGATACAACAATGTCCCCTTGGATGGTTTTGGACGTACGTCACGATGAACGGTCCGGATCATCAGTCCAATTCTAACCCTGATCAGCAAACGGCCCACAGCGACCACGTTTCACGGACACAACGTGCTGCGTCAATCAGATGGCGCTGATGCTTGGTGGGACCCGTGATTGAAGTCGGTGGAGAAATCCACACCGTCCACCGAATTCCTCTCGGAATTTCGTTTGAAAATGTATAATTTTTTACTTCTTTTGAAGAGGCCCACAGTATATTTTTCTCTGCCGTTCATTCTCTGTCAGATGGTTGAGATCATCCCAGCAGTTTTTTCTCTCGAAATTTTGACACCTAGGCTTGGACGATAGGACCCTTGGGCTCCTAATTGACGGTCCAGATCGGACCGTTGATTCATGATGGTGGCCCACATAAATCTTCCGCAGGCTCTATTGCGCAACAGAGCCTACGAGAATGCGCTGTGATGGTCGGTGGGTCCCATATTGATAATGATAGATAAATCCACACCGTCCATAAGATTCAAGACGAAAAATAGACCTGGAATAGAGAGATTGGATTGATTTTGGTGTGGCCCATAAGATATTATCATTTCACCGATAATCATCCGTTCGACTGAGATATTCACACGAATGCTTGCATGGTGGCAAGAAGACACCTAGTGTAAGACCCGTATCTTAGTCCGTACCTTTCCGTACACTTTCGCGATCGTACCGGTCGAATTCTGGCAACTTTCGACCCTTAAACAATATCGACGCACGACCCTGATTCACGTGCCGACAACCCGAGTCGACTCAACCCGAGACCAATACCATAGCGACCGCACCGTCGCCGCGGTTTCGATACCGCGACTCGCGCGCCGAGGCGATACCCGGATCAAGAGATATGGGCCAACGTTCGGTGCGAGAAAACGCCGCGCGTTGCGAAAACCAAGGGAATCTCAACGATGTGTCACATCAATCACATCAATCCCATCAATCAATCACCCATCAACCCATCACATGTCAAGTACACATCACTTCCATCCATTTTCCCAAGCAACCACAAAAGTCTCCCAAACCCATACCTCTCTTACACAAAAGCCAACAAAGTCTTCTCAACCCATACCTTTCTTACACAAAAAGGCACAAAAGTCTTCCTAACCCATACTTTTCTTACACAACCATCACTCACCCATCCATCCATCACTCTCTCTCTCTCCCTTTACATCACTCTCTCTCTTTCTCTCTTTCTCATTTCAAAGAAAAAGCTCCCAAGCAAACATCCCACGTATGGAATTTTGCAAAAATCCCTAAGCTTCAAGTGGCCCACCTTCCTACCCCAAAATCTCCCATCTCAACCCTCCATTCTTCATCTTAGCCATTGAAGTTGAAGACAAGGTGCCAAGGAACCCCTAGGAGCGAGAAGATCGGACGGTGGGTGCCTCTATAGGGTAGTTCTATTGTTTTTATGGTGGACCAAGTGAGGCCCACCGATCCATGGTGTGGATCTCACTTGAGACCCTTATTTGTGGCCGATGGACCACATGGATCATCATGATCATTCCATGATGGGGCCATTCTCCATGGACCCCATCATGATGTTTATTTTCTCTTCAAAGGTCATCTAGACCGTCCATGTCGGTGGGGAAAGGATCCCCACCGTTGATTTTAAATTTCGGAGGTCCCACATGTTTTAAGGCCCACTTGTTACATGATTTGTTGTTAGGGAGGGCCCATAATGACGGGGTCCCTCCATCACAAGCCGTGTCCCACTCTCCATGTCTCTCTCTCTCTCTCTTTTATTTTATTTTATTTTATTTTATTTTATTTTATTTCATTTTATTGCAATAGGAGGGTGTGGCCCACTTGAATGGATCCCACCTTGATGTAATTTTTATTCAAGTGGGGCCCACCTTGGACATTGAGCCCATGACACCCATCAGTGGTGGCCCACTCCATCAAGGCCCACACTCAAAAAAAAAATTAACAAAAGACCGTCCAGCGTCCGGGACGCTGGACGTTTCAACAGAAAGGGAATAAAGGAAGAAAGAAAAAGAAAAGGGAAATGGTGGGCTGCTCCAACATGGCCCCACCTTGATGTATATTTTTAATCCAAGCCATCCATTTTATTCTCGGGATCGTTTTAGGCGTTGAGCCGAAAAATGAGATCGATCCAATTATCTGGCGGGCCGTGGCATTAAGAATACTAATATCTTCCTTTAAAACTTAAAAAAATGATTTCTGGGGTCCACCAGAAGCTTGGACCTACCTGAAACTTGTTTTGGACTCCTATTTTTGTGGGAAACATGCAATGGACGGGATAGATTTGTTTAATGTGGGTCCCACCTAGGAAAACAAAATTAAAGGAAATCCATGCATGCGTTTGCTACTTGACGTCCAGAGGTGTCTGGACGTCCAACCAAAAAAAAAAAGAAAGAAAGGAAAAGAAGGGAAATGGTGGGCCACTCTTGTAAGCCCCAACTTAATGCATGGATTTAATCCAAGCTTTTCACCATCTTCCTCAGATTAATTTAGGCGTTGAACCAAAATTTGGGACCAATCCGGAACTCAGGTGGGCCATACCATCTAAAATCATAAGGAGACATGCCTGAAACATACAAAAACATTTGGTGGGGCCTACCTGAAATTTGGACGTGGCTGAAACTTGGTTTGGACGCCTAATTTTGTGGAACACATGCAATGGATGGGGTAGATCTGGTTAATGTGGGTCACACCTAGGATAAAAAAAAATAATTTTCTTTTTTTGGCATGACTTTGTGCCATGAGTCCAGAGACGTCCACGTTAAAAAAGGGTGGCCGTATTGGCCCACTTGTAGACTCCACCATGATGTATATTTTGCATCTATACCGTTCATTTAATAGGTCCCCTTGAATGGTGCGTTGACTCCAAAAATCATCCACAAACTGAACTCAGGTGGGCCATACCATCCAAATCATGTGAAGACATGCCTAAATCATATAAAAACACTTGGTGGGGCCTACCTGAATTTTGAATGTAGCTAAAACTTGGTGTGAACCCTCAAACAGGTGGGACACACGTAATGGACGAGTTGGATTACAAATAAACACTTTGGTGGGCCCTATATGGGACCCACTGTGGTATGTGTGGCTTACCACACCGTACACAATGGTGGGTGGTGACACCCACTGTGATGCAAGTGTTTTACTCACGCCGTCCGTCCACGCCAGTGGACGGTGGCCCCCACTCAGATGTATGTATTGTGTCCACGCCGTCCATCTTGTGGGCCCCTGGCCACGTGACGTTATGAACAGGTTTGGATGGCAATAAACATTACAGTGGGCCCTAGGCCATGTGATTCAATGAACAGTTTGGATGCAAATAAATAGTACAGTGGACCCAGGTTGGGTAGAAAATATACATTTCGGTGGGCCCTGGGTCTATATGACCTTATCAACAGGTTTGAATGGAAAATAAACATTTTGGTGGGCCCCTTGCTACATGGCCTTATCAACAGGTGGAATGTAAAATAAACATTTTGGCGGGCCCCTTGCCACACGGCCTTAACAACAGGTTGGGTGGCAAATAAGCATTTCAGTGGGCCCAGGATTGGCTGGAAATAAATGTTATAGTGGGCCCACATGGGAGTCTACCATGATGCATGAGTTTCATCCAAACCGTCCAACCATTTTGAGATCATTTTAAGGCCATTGTTGAGGCCCATCTTAATGTATTTGTGGCCCGCCCACTAAGGCCCACTTTGTTATTTATGGGCCCATGTGTGTAGGCCCAATTGATGTATTTGTGGCCCATCGTTGAGGCCCACCTTGGTATATATAAGGCCTATGTGATTAGGCCCATTTGATGTACATAAAGCTCATATGATTGGGCTCATTTTAATGAATTCTAAGGCCCATGGGTTATAACCCATTACAAAGGACCTAAGGCCCATTAGTGAGGCTCATTAAGGTGATCCATTTGATGAATGCAAGGCCCATATGATACGGCTCAATTGATGTACTTAAGGCCCAATTGAGTGCAACTAGGTCCATTGCAATGCGTGATCCCTCCATGGCAAATAACGATATTTATAGTAATGCCTCGGGAACAATGATGGTTAGACGTCCACATTGTAGGTACAATGTTGGTTAAATGTCCGCATTGTAACACTCCCTAAGGCCCACTAATAGGCCCATACTTGTAGTAAGTAGGCCGTCTAGGCCCATCTCAGTTATACACAGAGCCCATTTCTATATACATGTTTAGTATAAATCCATGATTCATTATCATACGCATCATATGTATGACTGATATGAGAAGTGACTGATCATAGCATATGCCTTCGGGCGAACTGTTTATGGGCTCCCTGGTAGATGGAGTTGCCATAGTGCATGGTACACGTAGGATTGTTGCATGACTGATAGTGTGACTCATGCACTTGCATTTGTATGATTGTGATTATTATATGCCCTAGCGACATCAGGGCCATAGCCTCCACAGATGCATCGTGGGTGGCTGGATTGAATACCGGAAATGTTTGGTTCTAGCATACGGGCGCCATAGATGTCCCTGGGTGAAAATCCCTAAACCCGATGGTACCAGAGGATGACTCTAACGTCGAGACCGAGTGGATACATGAGCGCACGAGGGCCGTATACCAGTAGGTCGCGTCTCCCACTGTGTCGTGGTCGGTTGGAAAGGGGTGTGACCTTACCCGCCTGAGTGAGGGGGCAACTCCTAGGTTGAGTTTGACCAGCTTGAGGAATTGGTCCGCTATCGACGAGCCGGGCCCGATATTGGCAGGCGGATAGTGAGGTCTCTTCTGCTCTCCCAGTTGTGCGTTCGGATAGGGACGGCAAACTGGCGTAGAGTGTACTAGACCCCGGTGATTATCCAGAATGAGAACTGTACTGATATATGATGAGGATTGGCATGCTTGAGTTGCATCTCGCATCACATGGTCTGGATATGGCCGCTCGCATTCATATCTTGTACTGTATAGCCTTGGTACGGCTGATTGCATTCACGTATTCATCAGCATAATTCCGCATTACTCTAACCTTGTATTCTGAGCACGCTCGTATTGCGCACACACTTACACCGCCCTCTAAGCTTTCTATAAGCTTATGCACGATTGATGCGTGCAGGTGACGTCAGGACGCAGCCGTAGCGTAGTAGCAGCAGGAGCGTGCAGTCGAGCCTTTGGAGTTTTATTATTAGCACTATCTTGTATTTCCCTTTATACATCTTGTACTCAAAGTTTTTGATCATAGTGGAAATGTAATGGAGTTCTTGGTTGTTGTTTGTGGGTTATGCCTTTGGTTATGCTTATTACGAATCAAACTGACGTCGAAAATCCTCCTCGTAGCATCCCACGATTGGAACCTGGCGAATGGGAGCTAGGAGCCGAGAATGGGGTTCTACGGAGGCTGTCGGCGCCGGATTCGGCGATCGGGAATTCTGTGAGCCCGGTTTCCGAGTTTGGGGCGTGACAGAAGTTGGTATCAGAGCATAACTTGGGAATAACCGAGAACAACATTACATGTTTGCTATGAGTGAAGAATGGCTAAGTTCTGAAGTTCGGATAGCTTCACGACTTTCCGATTTAGTCCGTTAACATGCGTACATTCGAGAGTTTTTGAAGATGATAGGCGCTTTCGCTCTTTCCTGTAGGATATGGCGCCTGCGAGAGTTACTCGCTCGACTCCCGCACCACCACCTGAGGATTCTGCTTCACCATCGGAGGCTCCAGCTTTACCTCCTGCGTCTCCCGTTCCACCCTCAGAGATCCCTGATTCCTCCCATGAGGATGACATTCCTCTACCTGAGGCTGATGAGGAGCCGACTGTGACTGTGAGTGCCTCTCAGTTACAGCAGATGTTGCAGGCTGTGACAGCTGCACTACAGGGACAGGGCAGGCGCCCAGCTGTTTCACCAGCTCAGGCAGAGCAGGAGCGCGCGAGCGCCCTACTACGTGAGTTCAGGCGGCTTGATCCCCCACGTTTTCAGGGTGAGCCAGATCCGACTGCAGCTGAGAGATGGCGCTCCGATGTGGAGAAGATATTCGATACCATGTTATGTACGACCGAGCAGCGCGTTCGGTTAGCAGTATTCCTCTTTCAGGGTGAGGCCGAGCATTGGTGGACCTCTGTTACCCGTGTTGCCGGACCTGATTATGTCTGGACATGGGAGGATTTTGTTGACCGATTCGAGGAGCAGTACTTTCCCGACCATATCCGCCGTCAGCGAGCTTTAGAGTTCGAGACTCTGGTGCAGAGAGACATGACCGTGGCACAGTACGCGGCCCGTTTTGTGGCTCTCTCGAGATTTGCACCATACATGGTTGATGATGAGGGGCGGAAGGCCCGCCGTTTCGAGCACGGCTTACGTTACGGCCTTCGAGGTCGTGTTGTCGGGCATGAGCTCCCTACCTTTCAGGCTGTAGTGCGGAGAGCTCAGATCTATGAGACTGAGTGGGCCAGCACGCAGGCCGATCGAGATCAGAGGAGGGGTCAGAAGAGACAGGCCCCCTCCAGTAGCTCACAACAGCATCGACGACCACAAAGACACAGGAGCCATCTATCTGCCAGAGTACCAGTAGCACCGTCGGCACCCCCAGCGGCACCACCGCAGAGACAGCTTTCTGACACTTGCTATGGATGCGGTGGGATAGGACACCGTAGGTGGGAGTGTCCCCGACCTCGGCAGCAGCAGCCGAGAGCACCACAACAGCCTCCACAGCAGCCAAGAGCACCACAACAGCCCCCTCAGCAGCAGCACCAGCCTTCGGGACCTCCCCCACAGCAGCAGAGACCTCAGAGGGGACCTACACCTCCCCAGCAGGCTCGGGGCAGATTTTATACCGTCCAGCAGGACCCCCAGTCATCAGGAGTAGTCGTTGACGATTCACGTGACTTGACCCCTACGCCGCCATGATGCGTCTTGAGAGTTAGAGCTTAAGATTCGTGAGCGTTATCCCTATCTTTTAGGTGTTTGAATTTGATGATATGTTATGTTTTGATCATATATGATGTTAAGTTCCCTATCCTATTATGAGTTGTATTTAGCTGCAATTGTAGTGTAAATTTCGAGGACGAAATTTTTATTAGGTGGGGAGAGCTGTAAGACCCGTATCTTGGTCCGTACCTTTCCGTACACTTTCGCGATCGTACCGGTCGAATTCTGGCAACTTTCGACCCTTAAACAATATCGACGCACGACCCTGATTCACGTGCCGACAACCCGAGTCGACTCAACCCGAGACCAATACCATAGCGACCGCACCGTCGCCGCGGTTTCGATACCGCGACTCGCGCGCCGAGGCGATACCCGGATCAAGAGATATGGGCCAACGTTCGGTGCGAGAAAACGCCGCGCGTTGCGAAAACCAAGGGAATCTCAACGATGTGTCACATCAATCACATCAATCCCATCAATCAATCACCCATCAACCCATCACATGTCAAGTACACATCACTTCCATCCATTTTCCCAAGCAACCACAAAAGTCTCCCAAACCCATACCTCTCTTACACAAAAGCCAACAAAGTCTTCTCAACCCATACCTTTCTTACACAAAAAGGCACAAAAGTCTTCCTAACCCATACTTTTCTTACACAACCATCACTCACCCATCCATCCATCACTCTCTCTCTCTCCCTTTACATCACTCTCTCTCTTTCTCTCTTTCTCATTTCAAAGAAAAAGCTCCCAAGCAAACATCCCACGTATGGAATTTTGCAAAAATCCCTAAGCTTCAAGTGGCCCACCTTCCTACCCCAAAATCTCCCATCTCAACCCTCCATTCTTCATCTTAGCCATTGAAGTTGAAGACAAGGTGCCAAGGAACCCCTAGGAGCGAGAAGATCGGACGGTGGGTGCCTCTATAGGGTAGTTCTATTGTTTTTATGGTGGACCAAGTGAGGCCCACCGATCCATGGTGTGGATCTCACTTGAGACCCTTATTTGTGGCCGATGGACCACATGGATCATCATGATCATTCCATGATGGGGCCATTCTCCATGGACCCCATCATGATGTTTATTTTCTCTTCAAAGGTCATCTAGACCGTCCATGTCGGTGGGGAAAGGATCCCCACCGTTGATTTTAAATTTCGGAGGTCCCACATGTTTTAAGGCCCACTTGTTACATGATTTGTTGTTAGGGAGGGCCCATAATGACGGGGTCCCTCCATCACAAGCCGTGTCCCACTCTCCATGTCTCTCTCTCTCTCTCTTTTATTTTATTTTATTTTATTTTATTTTATTTTATTTCATTTTATTGCAATAGGAGGGTGTGGCCCACTTGAATGGATCCCACCTTGATGTAATTTTTATTCAAGTGGGGCCCACCTTGGACATTGAGCCCATGACACCCATCAGTGGTGGCCCACTCCATCAAGGCCCACACTCAAAAAAAAAATTAACAAAAGACCGTCCAGCGTCCGGGACGCTGGACGTTTCAACAGAAAGGGAATAAAGGAAGAAAGAAAAAGAAAAGGGAAATGGTGGGCTGCTCCAACATGGCCCCACCTTGATGTATATTTTTAATCCAAGCCATCCATTTTATTCTCGGGATCGTTTTAGGCGTTGAGCCGAAAAATGAGATCGATCCAATTATCTGGCGGGCCGTGGCATTAAGAATACTAATATCTTCCTTTAAAACTTAAAAAAATGATTTCTGGGGTCCACCAGAAGCTTGGACCTACCTGAAACTTGTTTTGGACTCCTATTTTTGTGGGAAACATGCAATGGACGGGATAGATTTGTTTAATGTGGGTCCCACCTAGGAAAACAAAATTAAAGGAAATCCATGCATGCGTTTGCTACTTGACGTCCAGAGGTGTCTGGACGTCCAACCAAAAAAAAAAAGAAAGAAAGGAAAAGAAGGGAAATGGTGGGCCACTCTTGTAAGCCCCAACTTAATGCATGGATTTAATCCAAGCTTTTCACCATCTTCCTCAGATTAATTTAGGCGTTGAACCAAAATTTGGGACCAATCCGGAACTCAGGTGGGCCATACCATCTAAAATCATAAGGAGACATGCCTGAAACATACAAAAACATTTGGTGGGGCCTACCTGAAATTTGGACGTGGCTGAAACTTGGTTTGGACGCCTAATTTTGTGGAACACATGCAATGGATGGGGTAGATCTGGTTAATGTGGGTCACACCTAGGATAAAAAAAAATAATTTTCTTTTTTTGGCATGACTTTGTGCCATGAGTCCAGAGACGTCCACGTTAAAAAAGGGTGGCCGTATTGGCCCACTTGTAGACTCCACCATGATGTATATTTTGCATCTATACCGTTCATTTAATAGGTCCCCTTGAATGGTGCGTTGACTCCAAAAATCATCCACAAACTGAACTCAGGTGGGCCATACCATCCAAATCATGTGAAGACATGCCTAAATCATATAAAAACACTTGGTGGGGCCTACCTGAATTTTGAATGTAGCTAAAACTTGGTGTGAACCCTCAAACAGGTGGGACACACGTAATGGACGAGTTGGATTACAAATAAACACTTTGGTGGGCCCTATATGGGACCCACTGTGGTATGTGTGGCTTACCACACCGTACACAATGGTGGGTGGTGACACCCACTGTGATGCAAGTGTTTTACTCACGCCGTCCGTCCACGCCAGTGGACGGTGGCCCCCACTCAGATGTATGTATTGTGTCCACGCCGTCCATCTTGTGGGCCCCTGGCCACGTGACGTTATGAACAGGTTTGGATGGCAATAAACATTACAGTGGGCCCTAGGCCATGTGATTCAATGAACAGTTTGGATGCAAATAAATAGTACAGTGGACCCAGGTTGGGTAGAAAATATACATTTCGGTGGGCCCTGGGTCTATATGACCTTATCAACAGGTTTGAATGGAAAATAAACATTTTGGTGGGCCCCTTGCTACATGGCCTTATCAACAGGTGGAATGTAAAATAAACATTTTGGCGGGCCCCTTGCCACACGGCCTTAACAACAGGTTGGGTGGCAAATAAGCATTTCAGTGGGCCCAGGATTGGCTGGAAATAAATGTTATAGTGGGCCCACATGGGAGTCTACCATGATGCATGAGTTTCATCCAAACCGTCCAACCATTTTGAGATCATTTTAAGGCCATTGTTGAGGCCCATCTTAATGTATTTGTGGCCCGCCCACTAAGGCCCACTTTGTTATTTATGGGCCCATGTGTGTAGGCCCAATTGATGTATTTGTGGCCCATCGTTGAGGCCCACCTTGGTATATATAAGGCCTATGTGATTAGGCCCATTTGATGTACATAAAGCTCATATGATTGGGCTCATTTTAATGAATTCTAAGGCCCATGGGTTATAACCCATTACAAAGGACCTAAGGCCCATTAGTGAGGCTCATTAAGGTGATCCATTTGATGAATGCAAGGCCCATATGATACGGCTCAATTGATGTACTTAAGGCCCAATTGAGTGCAACTAGGTCCATTGCAATGCGTGATCCCTCCATGGCAAATAACGATATTTATAGTAATGCCTCGGGAACAATGATGGTTAGACGTCCACATTGTAGGTACAATGTTGGTTAAATGTCCGCATTGTAACACTCCCTAAGGCCCACTAATAGGCCCATACTTGTAGTAAGTAGGCCGTCTAGGCCCATCTCAGTTATACACAGAGCCCATTTCTATATACATGTTTAGTATAAATCCATGATTCATTATCATACGCATCATATGTATGACTGATATGAGAAGTGACTGATCATAGCATATGCCTTCGGGCGAACTGTTTATGGGCTCCCTGGTAGATGGAGTTGCCATAGTGCATGGTACACGTAGGATTGTTGCATGACTGATAGTGTGACTCATGCACTTGCATTTGTATGATTGTGATTATTATATGCCCTAGCGACATCAGGGCCATAGCCTCCACAGATGCATCGTGGGTGGCTGGATTGAATACCGGAAATGTTTGGTTCTAGCATACGGGCGCCATAGATGTCCCTGGGTGAAAATCCCTAAACCCGATGGTACCAGAGGATGACTCTAACGTCGAGACCGAGTGGATACATGAGCGCACGAGGGCCGTATACCAGTAGGTCGCGTCTCCCACTGTGTCGTGGTCGGTTGGAAAGGGGTGTGACCTTACCCGCCTGAGTGAGGGGGCAACTCCTAGGTTGAGTTTGACCAGCTTGAGGAATTGGTCCGCTATCGACGAGCCGGGCCCGATATTGGCAGGCGGATAGTGAGGTCTCTTCTGCTCTCCCAGTTGTGCGTTCGGATAGGGACGGCAAACTGGCGTAGAGTGTACTAGACCCCGGTGATTATCCAGAATGAGAACTGTACTGATATATGATGAGGATTGGCATGCTTGAGTTGCATCTCGCATCACATGGTCTGGATATGGCCGCTCGCATTCATATCTTGTACTGTATAGCCTTGGTACGGCTGATTGCATTCACGTATTCATCAGCATAATTCCGCATTACTCTAACCTTGTATTCTGAGCACGCTCGTATTGCGCACACACTTACACCGCCCTCTAAGCTTTCTATAAGCTTATGCACGATTGATGCGTGCAGGTGACGTCAGGACGCAGCCGTAGCGTAGTAGCAGCAGGAGCGTGCAGTCGAGCCTTTGGAGTTTTATTATTAGCACTATCTTGTATTTCCCTTTATACATCTTGTACTCAAAGTTTTTGATCATAGTGGAAATGTAATGGAGTTCTTGGTTGTTGTTTGTGGGTTATGCCTTTGGTTATGCTTATTACGAATCAAACTGACGTCGAAAATCCTCCTCGTAGCATCCCACGATTGGAACCTGGCGAATGGGAGCTAGGAGCCGAGAATGGGGTTCTACGGAGGCTGTCGGCGCCGGATTCGGCGATCGGGAATTCTGTGAGCCCGGTTTCCGAGTTTGGGGCGTGACACCTAGGAACTGGTCCTGGCCATCCTATAGATCGAATGGACGGATCTGATCGTCACTCCAGGCGTCGAGTGGGGCTCACTGGCCAAAACCGTAGCTGCTTGGTGAAGACGCTGGAGCGTTTTCAAGATTTTGAGAAATTGTCGGTCAGCGTAATGCTGACCGATTGGAATGATTGCGGTGCATGACGAGTCCTCATGTACATGGTGTACATACACTGTAGGATAGGGTCCACTTTGATGTTTTCGTGAAATCCACTCCGTCCATCCATTCTTTCATATCATTTAAACCGTCAAGAACAATTTTGAAGCATATAAGGATAACAGGTGGGCCCAAAATTAATGGTTTATGGGCTGATCTGTTCGTTGGAACACTTCCACAGGGATCCAACGGATGAAATTTGATGTGCACGGTTAATTTATGGTCCTTAGTCATGTATGAAGTTTCGAATCGAACAGATGGTGAGAACCTTGTAATCTTGCATTCTAGAAGAATTTCGGGCCACTTAAGTTTCAGTTTCTTGATTTTTGCGGATCTCTGGCATGTAAATTCATCGATCTTAATCCCATGGAGTCTCTCCCTTGCTTTGGTGTATTCTGAACGTTAAATCCAGCTCATAATTACACCATTGGCTCTCCTTTTCGAAGCATTCATAAAATTTATAGAATATAGTTGACCTCGAGTGTGCCATCCTGATTTTTGGGCTTGGAAACATTTTCCATGGAACCCACTTGATCGATGGCTCATATCTTGCATATGTGTCCCATGCTGGCACGTGTAGGATGCTTGTGTTTCGCAGATTGGTAAGTTGCCATTCCTTTTAAGGTTGCGTTTGGATGCACAAGCGAATTGAATTGCAAACCTTCAATTTAACCAAGATGACAAAATGACGGAAGTGAATGAGGTTCCCTAGAGTCCACAGCCAGGAAATACTCAAATTGCAATTACGATTCTTAGTTGTCCAAATCAAAAGTAACACAACTGTAATTTGGCTCTCAGACTTCCAATACAAATACAATTTAGTTATTTCCGCTTTATTAGTCTCATAATTGCTATTTGAATTTATTCTTCGGATTAAAAAAAAAAAGCTATTCAAATCAGAAGTGCTTCCAAATGCACCCTCGATGATCATTAATTTGATTCATAAACAATGACGCCTAATCACTGGAACATGCAAACTGCAAGCAAGATGAAGAATCTTGATAAACCACGTGCATGTTCGAATTATGTTCCCACAACACCTAAATCCTAATTGAAGAATTAAATTACCTTCCTATGAACACTGATTAATATAAGGTAATTAAAATGTCATACCCATTCAAGGAGATATAACTTATCTTGATCCAAGCTTGTATCTGCATTGGGCCTTCCGCTAAGAATCTCAAGTGCGAGAAACCCAAATCCGAACACATCAGCGTTTTCTGTCAGATGCCCATGCATGGCATACTCTGGTGCAAGATACCCACTTCAAGAATTCAAGAAGCTCAAGGTTATTTCCATCTCCTCATAATTAGCAAATTAGGATGTGTTTGGATGCTTAATTGAATTAGATTGCAATAATTTGATCAGTAAGATGGTTTTTTAATGCATTAGTGAATTCAATTGTGCAAATTCAATTTAGTCAAGAGGAATGAAATGAACTAATGATGTTTGACAAGTATTCACAGTAAGGAGATTAAAATCTTTTAAATACATGTTTGGACTAATAATAGCAATCAGGTTTGATAGTGAATCCAAACACACCCTGAAGTGCAAATGATCAAAGTGGGGCTCCCCCTACCCCATTCATAATGAGACAATAGCCCCTTAACCAGAACTACAATTGTTTCAGTTCTAACCACAGAATTGCAATTTGGTGTTTCGTCATCATATTGATTAAAATAGTTACCCCACTTCGATCATTTCTTAAAAACTGATTCTTGCAATTTAGAGCATCCAAACGGCACCACAGGTGAATGTAAACAATTGATTTAATAAGACCATCGGTTGCATTGTGAATTGAATTGCAAACCTTCGGTTTAATCAAGATGAATAATAGAAAGAAATAATGATGTTTCCTAGTACTCATAAGAAGGCTATCAAAATTTTATTTCTCCACCTTTTTGGACCATAGTTATAAAACTCAGTGTCTCGGCTTGACTTTTTCTTTTTTTTTTTGAGAGAAAACAGAAACTTGCATTAAAAGAAAAAGGAAATACAAGGAGAAAATCAACCCCCTGAGATAGCGGATCAATTACCCTCCACACAAAAGTAAATTACAATCCTTTAAAAGCATCACATTGGAAACCCACTCAAAGATATAATACTGAACTCTTTTCGCTATGGACCCCATTGAATTAAACTCCCCCTTAAAACATCTTCCATTCCTTTCTTCCCACACCGACCACCAAACTGCCATAGGGGTCGTTCTCCATACCAAAGTTCTTTGCTTTCCAAGGGAAATGCCATCCCAAGCTTTGAACAACCGACCCGTCAAATTTGAGAGGACCCAGGACATATCGAACCAAGAGAAAATAGCTGACTCAGCTTGATTTGGCCGAGTCAACTTGACTCAACAAGATTTCAACTGACTCACATGCAAAATCACTCATGAATGTGAGTTGGATCCGACTTGGAAAGACTCCTTGAGTCTGTTCACCTAAGTCAATTTGATGTGGCATGACTCAAACCAAGTCACTCACAGGTGGCGAGCATATTGTTTTCAATAAAGGGAAAGTGAGGAGATTCATGACCAAAAAGAAGTGAATTGAATCCATCTGCCAATGCACAGGTGCTGTGTTGAGACTATTTTGCCCAGTTTTAGTGTTGTCTGCTATTATTCTGAATATCCCTTAAGCCATTTCTTAAATATTGAGTCAAGTCAAACAAAGACTTGGGCAATTCTTCTAGTCGACCAGACCCAGTTGGATGACGATTGTATTTTATGAGTTTTTGAACTATGTTCTGGACTAATAATTGCAAGTTGATTGTGCATCCAAATGCGCCCTAAAGTCACAATGACCAAAGTGGGGTTAGACTCACTCCTTTCAAAATTGGGCACTAGCCCTTAAAATCTTGAATCCAACTTGAAATGCATATAGTTGCAAATTGTTTTTAGTCCATAGTTTTAAAACTGTTGACTTGACTCAAAATGTAGCTGAGTTGACTCGACTGGACAAGACTTCCAGCCGACTCTCTAAGAATCAAACTTGCATCAATGTGTTTAAACACAACGCTATTACCAGTGTTACACAAGCAACAACTGAGCCATATATATATATATATATATATATATCTTGTATCCTTCAATTATGTATCATACCAATTAAGTCAATTTAAGAGTCGTTTGAGTCTTTTGAGTCGCCCTGACCTGACTAGAAATAGTCAAATCGAGTTTTTGGGTTTTTGAACTATGGTTTGCTCATCATATTGATCAAAATGGTCACCCCACTTTGGTGATTTCTCATCAACCAGATTCTTGCAATTTAGTTCAATCAAACATCCAATCAACCCTTTAAGTAAGATAGGTCAACGAAGATGGTCAAGTGGCTCTTACACTGTCCCTGCGTACCGTGTGCTGATGTGGGTCTTCTTATCATCGTATAGCTTGGCCAAACCAAAACCTGAAATCTTGGAGACAAGGTCAGTGTCAAGTAGAATATTATTGGCCTTGACATCTCTATGTACAATCCGGAGCCTTGATTCTTCGTGCAGATAAGCAAGACCTCTAGCCGTACCCAAGCATATCTCATAGCGGGTGGCTGTTCACTCCCCAAGTGCAGGGTTGTGATGTAGTAATAAACTCGGTAAGACCGAGGTCGAATCCCAAGGGACTGAAACTTGTACGTTATCTGAAACTAAGTAGAATTACAACTAAACTAAGATAAACTCTAAATCAATTATCAATGTTAGAATAATTGTAGAATAATTAATCTAAAACTTAAAAATATTTAGAGAAAGGGAACTAGGGATTTAGAGGATCCACTTGTAGAGATCAGGGAGATCTTACGCCAGTTTCAAGAATCATGGAATTTAACTGAAGTTACTTTGATCTAATTTTCAAGAGATGAAAGGTATATGAATTAAAATGGATTCCATCACTAAATCATGCCCAGGAGACAAAGTAAATAACAGAATTAAACTAATTACCAACCAATCACATGTATGAAGGTTAGGAAAGGTATCGTCATCTGACCATGCCCAGGAGACTATGGTGAACAGCAGGGCTTCCTGACATCATAAACATCAAAAAGAAAAGGAAATACGCAGAGCCATTTCAGACCTATTGTAATTTCAGTTATAACAGACCATTAAAGACTAAAAATATTCCCTTAATTTAAACTAAATTCAACATCAGTCAGTCTAGACAAAAGGCACAAGCAAAGTCTCTCCCATCACGTTACAAGC
The DNA here is from genome assembly GCA_037074715.1 of Magnolia kwangsiensis. NCBI lineage: Eukaryota > Viridiplantae > Streptophyta > Magnoliopsida > Magnoliales > Magnoliaceae > Magnolia > Magnolia kwangsiensis. The sequence continues at coordinate 97,135,039 of CM073584.1, forward strand.
TTCACCTCTTAGCCCTGGCTAAGAGGATTAGCCAGACATGATGTGGCTAATATCCTTAGCATTTATAGAAAAAAAAAAAGAAAAAGAAAAGAAAGAAATAAGGAAAAGAAAAAAAACTTCAACTTCTCCGCCCCCTTTGGAAATTCAATGAACTTCTCTCTCACACTCTCTTCTTTTTGTAGTAGGGAACTGTCAGTGGAGAAACTGGAGTCGGTTTAAAGAACCGACCGCAGCACTTCTTACGCAACACGTTCTTACGCTGAACCTTGGTGGGACCCATGATCGGATCCTCATGAGAGATCCACTCCGTTCACCCGCTTCCCCTCGAAATTTCGACCGGAGATGGATGGTTTTGGACTGTTGTTGACGCGGCCAAAGGTAGTATTCAAGATGCAATCGGCGCAGGGCTGTCCGTTCGTGACAGTTGAAACTGGCATGTGTGCATGCATGAATGCACAAACTCAACGTGGGTTTGACTAGATCAACACCCTCTGCACGATGGACGGGTATGATTACCTATAAGGATTATGAGTGGGGCCCACAAAGCTCACCCGCAGCCTCTGTTGCGAAAACAGAGGTTGCGTGTCCGCACTGTGATGTTTAGTGGACCCCAGAACAACATTTTATGAAGAATCTATGCCGTCCATTGTCTTCAGGACGAAAAACCGTCCAGACAGGCAGAGACCGAAATGATTTCAGTGTGGCCCACATGATTGATCATACCACCGTCCGTTCTCCGTTTGGACGGTTAAGATCTGATCTTCGCTGTTTTTCGCAATTTCGCCACCCAGGAGAAGGTAATACCTCCTCCCTGGACACATTGGACGATCCAGATTCATGATCTGGATGAGAGGTGGGCCCCACTGAACAAAACCGGCGGACGTTGGTGCGTCCGCTGGAAGGTTATATAGAGAAGGAGAAGAAGCACAGGTCAGCCCGGCTTTGACCGGGCTGACCATCCGGTGCGACGCAGGCGCCGTGTGCCCCATGTACATGCGTTGTACATGTGAGATCCAATGTGATGTTCGCGGGAAATCCATTCCGTCCATTCATTTCCTCAGCTTATTTAATGAGTTTTGACCAAAATTGAAGCAGATCCCGATATCAGGTGGGCTGCAAATCAATGATTTCATGGATGATCTATCTGTTGGGTCACTTCCACTAGGATCCAATGGCCGAAATTCAACGTGTATGATTAATTTATGGTCTTCAGGCCATGTATGTAGTTTCAAGCCAAACAGATGGTGGAAATCCCGTGATCTTGCATTCTTGACGATTTTGGGTCACTTGAGCTTCAGTTTCCCAATTTTCTCGGATCTTTGACGTGTAATTCCATCAATCTTGGTCCCCTGGAGTCCATCCCTTGCCTTTCGTGTCATTAAAGTGTTAAATCCATGCTTTAAGCTCCCCTTTTCAGTTCATGCTCCTAAATACATCCTGCATCGAAAACATGATTAAATTGAGCCGTTAAACAGTACCATGTTCGTAAATTCAAATAATAACTAGGGTCTAATATGCAATATTTGACCCTCAACAGTGGCCCAGTTTAGATTCAAGTTGCTCTTTCCTGCGAGGAAATGAAATTGCTAATGAGCAGTGTGTGTGCGAGAACAATGTTGTTTATAAGGTGAGGTCCACCTTTCATATGCCATGGCCCAAATATCATGCTGGTCCGATCATCAGGCAGATAACTTGTGTATGAAAAATGTGGTTCTTAACTGTCCATTTATTTCAGACAAATGTGGAACACCTTATGAATGGATGGCCTGGATTTGAGCAATGGCCCATCCATGGTGAGACCCACCAAATAGAAGGCCTGGATCTGTTACATACACACCACATTGGCACATATGGGTGGTAGGATTCCACACCCTACTCTATGATAGGCATGACAAGAATATGGTCCCATACCAAAGAGTGCCTGATCAAGGCTCTTGTTTTCAAGATACTCGTAAACCAGAAGCCGCTTATCTCCCTCGATGCAGCATCCATACAACTTCACGAGATTCCGGTGCTGCACTGCAGATATAGTAGCAATCTCTGTTACGAACTGATTCTTTCCTTGATGAGATGCTACCGAGAGTTGCTTCACAGCTATTACCTGTCCATCTGAGAGTGTTCCCTATAAAAATACAATGAATTGATACAAAATAAATGAATACTCACATTACCTACGCATCTAAATGCATGGATGGACGGATGATGTAGAACGGGTCATGAATGACGCTATGGAGTGCCAGGATCGCATGAATTTGGGCTAGAAGGGCCCTGATTGGGTAAAAATGACCTAAATGTGAACTATAGCTTCTGACAGCCATATCTTTGTGAGCAGTTATCGGATTTGTCCATATATATATATATGTGTGGGAAAGCTATTGACGAGCCCTACAACATGGAAATTGATGGAGTATGTTGGCCTCAAGGATTTCTAAACAAATGACAGCTTTTTGAGTCAAAATTATGTTTAGTTCAAAACTTACTATTTTTAGTAAGTTCCTTTTTCACTTTTTGTAGGGTTTTAATAGTCTGATTGAGGTCCAAAGTCTTTGTTTAATCACCTAAGGGTTGTTTATGAGTTTGGGTAGGACTATATGTCATTACTGCTTTTTAGTAATTTTTACTATTCCGGGAAAGTTTCCTAGTTTGAGTTGGAGTAGAGTCTAGGGCTTCTGTTGCTTAAATAAGGTCATCAAGTATGTTAATGACAGCACTTTTCATTCAATAATGTCATATTATATATATATATATATATCATTTTAGAGATTCACTTTATTTATGAATTCAAGGATTATCAACTAAGGGCCTGTTTGGTTTTCCAATTTCATATGAAATGCATAGTAAATGAGCCATCATCATCATTTCTGGGTCTAGGTGTTTGTTTAAACAGGAATTATGTCACGTAAATTGAGAGTCAAATACACATGTAAAAGAAATAGATAGAGTAAATTGTGGTGATTAAATTTTCACACTATAAACTACCATTTTTACTGTGATTTCTGGGTGAAACAAACAATGTATCAAAATCAACAGTGCAGTCAAACATAAGTGATGTCACCACACAATTGCAAGAGTAAATAATCATTACCCATTGAGAGCCATTTACCGTTGTAGTTGGAAGACCAAACAGGCCTTAAGAGAAAACAATAATCTTCTTCCTTTATCCATGCACCCACTATGCCTGCTAATCTTTGTACGTTTCTAGGTGTGTCATATGCATGCATGCATTGTTGTCCATTATCAAATTATCAAGAGTGCACAATAAAAGGCCTGTTTGGATGTCCCCACAAATTGGAATTTGTTTCCATTTTCTCAACACAAACCAAGTGAGACGACAATGTTCTAGAATTTCAAACCCATTTTTTTTCTCACTAGTGATTTGAGCCGAACATGTTTTACTGATGAAAGTGGAAACTTCCGAACACACCATTAGTTCTTAAATCTCCTTTTCTTTTTATTTCAGATCAAACATGAAAAGGTACCTTATAAACGGGCCCAAATCCTCCCTCTCCCAACTTATTTGCCGGACTGAAGTCCTCTGTTGCAGTCCGGAGTTCAGGATAACTGAAATTGTTTGCTTTGGCAGCCACGCTTAGAAACTCTGCAAATTCAAATACGAAGGAAGGTTTGGATCATATTATGTACTTAAAAAACACATGAAAATCTCTATTTTTGAACATGGGCTTAACTTTAAAAAATGTACGGCTGTGTTTGCATGCACAACCAATTGAATTGTGAGCATTCAGTTGAGTCCCGATGAAATAACCAGACTGTAACGACAATCAGTTGCTCTCCTTTCAAGTCCAACCTCGAGAGTAACGTATTGCAATTTCAATAATATTCCACTAATATGAATATTTTACAAATTTTCCATTTCCAGTCTACTGAACTAGTTATTGCAATTTGATTCAATAGTGCATCCAAGCAAAGCCTAAGGGTGTGCTTGGATGTACCCTAAATCACAATCACAATGGATATTTTGGTGAACCGGATGTTCATCAGTTCCACTGAGTGCTTGAGACAGCAGAGAAAGTGGGAAATCCAGTATGGAGAGTAGTAATTGTCCAATGACTCAATATATAGGATGTTTCAGGTCATGTTTGAAATGTTACAGATATTGATCTGGGTGGAATGGAATCCTGGCCACCCAGACATCTGAATATGGCCTAAGAAAGCCAATTGGCCACAAGAAGTTTATTGGAGAAATATTGTAATTTCTCCTGGTTGAGACCAAAGACTCAAATCCATGCCAATTGAGTTACAAGTGTCTGAGTTGGAGTTTCAATGCATATCATTTAGGTTGTGTTTGGATGCTCAGTTGAATTGAATTGTAATAGTCCATTTCAATAAAACAGAAAGTGACCAAGTATGGTTAGTCTCAAGATTGCAATTGCAACCATTTAAAGTTGATATGCATGGAATTGCAATTACAGTGTCGCCCCCAACTTTGGTCATTCCTCTGCAATGATTTGAATGAATTGCAATCCAGTTCAGTTGAGCATCCAAATACACCCTAATTAAGCAATATTGGCATTACCTTCATCTTCATCAATACCCCTTCTCCTTCGTCTACAGATAAAAACTACGAAATATAAAGCTCAGAGCACCAACACCAGTCTCGTTTTTCTTTCCTGAACCTGGCGGACGGTTTCTAACAGTTGGTGTGAAATCTATTAAAAAAAAAGGCCAGATATTCATCTGTTAGTATCAAACAGCTAGAAACTTACGGAATTTAATTCTAATATTCAGTCCTGGATATATTACCTGGCAGACGGTTTCTAACAGTTGGTGTGAAATCTATAAATAAAAAAAGGGCCAGATATTCATCTGTTAGTATCAAACAGCTAGAAACTAACAGAATTTAATTCTAATATTCAGTCCTGGATATATTACCTGGAGTGACACTGATGGCCGAAATGGATGGACCAAAAGTACCTTGAGCAGGTATACAGCATGTCCCTTTCCCGGCCCAAAAGAGATGGATTTCAAGGAAATTCTCGGTTACAATAACCGGGAAAGTCCTCAGAACGGCACTCCTAGAGAGCCCGCCTGCTGCTTTTTTTATATCAAAATCTTTCAATTCAAGATTTCCTTGGAGAAGCAATTAACAGAGTTTCAAAACTAGTGGAGACTATTCTTACATCAAATTCACAAACTACATTATCAGAAATGCATGTCCTGCCCAATGATCATGTATGGTTTTTTTTTTTTTTTTTTAAAAATAATAATATTTTTAGCATTTCACAATTCATGGGAACCAATTTTGAAGTTCAAGATGACCCTTATCATGATTGTCCTATCGATATTCTATGGAACTGTCATTTTCTTTAGACCCTTTAACTATCCCAAAGCCTAAATTGTAGTAAGATGTTTTCTGGTGATATACTTAAATTGAATTTGGATGCACTATTTTACGGAATTGGCAATTATTGGTCCAAGAAGAAAAAATAAATTGTATTTATGATGGAGTAGGCTCTAAATTGCAAGTCTGCTAGATTTAAGTTGGACTCAAAAGAGACCTGACGGCAATTAAAGGGCCATTCTCTTCATTACAGGAACTCGAAATCATAATTGTTACTTTTTCATGCCTAGATCTGGACATGAACCGAACCAAGTCGAGCTTGGCATGGCTCGGCTTGATTCGGCCGGCAGCCTACCTCAGCTCAAGTTCGGCTCGGCTCGGTCCTCGAGTCGTACTGGCCAGCTCAGCTCAGTTTGGTCGGCAGCTTAGGCCAGCTCAAGCTGAGTTCGAGCTCGAGCTTTCGAGCCGAGTTCGAGTTCGAGCCTGGAGCTATTTTGTAAAACAAGCTGAAATGGAAGTCATGAAGGGTCCTCAAGTTCTAAAAAGATAGATTTTATCTTTTATATATATATATATATATATATATATAAGTTATAAATCCAGCCAACTCGGATCAATTTTATTTTTTTGGATCTAAAAAAAAACAGCTTCACTCGGCCCAAACCTAGCCTTCGAGTCGAGCCGAGTCGAGCAAGGTAATTGGGCTAGCTCAGTTTGTGTCCAGCTCTATTCATGCCTACTTGGCTAAACTAAATGTTTGGAAATCAATCACTTTTGATCATAGTTGATTTACAATTTACAATTTGAGCAGAATCTTAAGCAAAATAACAAAGGTCAATACAAGACCATCATTGGTACAATCTGTGCTAACGATATGGCCAGTGCAGATTCATGGTTCTTACTCCTCGCTAACTATCCAAGGACAATGTAATGCAAGGGCATTTTCACACCGGGCTTGAGTGGGGTAGGCCATGGGATGCGGGGACACACTCGGGGTGGGTGACCCATGTGATTTGGGGCCCACGAGGGGGTTCGGCCGAGGTCCTAACCCATGAGATGTGGAGCCTGGGCTATGAGATAAATGGATAAATTCGCCATACTCTAATAGTTCGAGCTTTTAGAGTAAGTGGTTAATTGTCCTGTATCAAATTGGTATCAGCATGTTCGAGACTCCTCACGCAGTCTTTGTGAACATAAAGCTCACTCTACGCTCACCTCCAAAGGTAGTGTAAGGCCATGCATGCCGCGCCGTGCAAACTGTCGATAGGCGAACACGACACCATTCTCTTCAATAGAAGTCCACTTTGCACTAACGGCCAATGTCATTGCGGTATAATGTATCGCACGTAGAGCGTGCCGACAAAAAAGCACTCCAAGTCGTCCAATGAAAGCACAACATGTGTATATAACTGCCTAACAAACTTTCATGCGGGAAATAATCGCCTCGCATCAATATAAATACCCCTTTCGGCCTCCATTCCAACAACTCACACCATTTTGGTTCCTCGGATAGCTTAAGAGCTCACCATATCCTTTGCAAAGGCCTTCTCTTCCTTATCCTCATGTTGACGCTTGGGACAAGGTGAGAACAAGAGTCCAACAACTCATCCCTTTGAAATGTGGCTTTGAACTAGCCTATGGATCGCCAGCAATGGCTCCGTGCCAACTATCTGAATACTAGCAGGCTGGCTCCGTGCTAACTGTCTAAGAGACCTAAGAAGTGGTCCAGCTGATCATTGTTTAGGGCTTTGAAGGTGGCGCCGTGCTGAATATTCAGAAATTCAAACAATGGCCTCATGCTAACTGTTTGCATTGGTGAACTGAATTGCTCGGCGGTCTCACAAGCTGTCAAGACAATCCACACTGACCCCTGGTTTTCCCAGCAGAATGGTCCAGTGTTGTTTCTGTTTGAGGTCTTTTGAACGCCTCATGGTAAGGCAGACATGCTGGTGGAACTTCTAAATTTCTTGGAAATATAGGCCATGAATGCTATGGCTATTTGAGTCCTTGAACATCAAAATGCTCCTCTAATCAATGATATTAAACACTCTGAAGATGAAAGATCATAGACTAGGACTTTATGCATCATTTGCATGACCCTACATTGTACCATGTAGCATACTAGTTCTCTAGTTTTACCTTTTAATATCCAGGTAATGTAATTAAGGACCTGTGCTAGACCATAACCTGGAATGTACTTTATTCATGGATCAATGAAAGCCTCTCGACAGGGCATATTTGGGTGCATATCTTTGCAATGGAATCAATAATCAAAATAATATCAAACAATAGTCATTTTTAATGAACACTTGGCTTTCATTTTATGTTTTTAAATTGGTAGGGGCTTTGAGAATCATTTAGAAAAGTCAATATTTTTTTGTACTTTCTAAGATATTAAATGATAGGCATTCACTTCAAAGTTAAATCATGGAGTTTTTCCTATGGTTTCTTACTTCTTAACTAGTTGAAACACAAAATTGATCGATGACTTATTTGGAATGTTGTTATGGATGGTTGCGATCATGTTGAGTATATAGGGTGATGTGATAATAGTAGCAAAATGGTCCATGCTCAAGCAGGGTGCTAAAACATAATGTCATTTTCAAATTTTCACAGGTAGTGGTTGATCAATAATTTCTGTAAATTTTGCAAAGAATGTCCAACCAATTGGGAAAGTAAGAAATAAGTTATGGCATTTTTGGATGCACTGTTGAATTAAATTGCAATTTTTTGTTATGTTACTAAAATTGAAATAATCAAATTGAACTTTCCTTGGCATTCACGTTGAGGGTCCAGAGAGAAACGTAACTACAATTTGGGCTACTTCTTAACCATGTATACTAGGAAAAATCATTAGCTTATTTTTTTTTTCTTTCATTAATTCTTGATTAGTCTGAGCATTCACAATTCAATGTACATCCAAACGCAAAATTAGGAAACAGATCCTACTATAAAGTACACACCTGGGCATAAATATTGAATACACGCCTTCCAACACCCTGCCAAGTATGTTCGATGGCTATCTCAGAAAATTGCAGAGCTATGGTGTATTGGCCGTTCTCAAGCCCGAGACCATAGTATCTTAGCGATACTGGCGATATCTTTGCTGTTAGGAAGAGCTCTGGGTCCAAAGTATTCAGAAACTGAGAAGAAGAGCTTCTGATATATGAGGCATTATTGTTCTCAGCAAACAACCCGGCTTTGCTGATGGCCCACCTGGTCTCATTGGTCACATAATATGTTGCTGTGCCAAGAGCTTCATTATCATTTTCATATACCGTTCCGTCGGAAGATGTCGTCCCTCTGCCACCGCACTTGATTGCAAATGAAGAATCTGCAAACCAATAAAATAGTGACATCAATCAAAGCCTATGGTTACATGAGTCTGGTTATGTGGGCGTCAGAATCGGAAACTGGTATGAATATCTGATTCAGCCAACCTAACCTTAAATAATTTAATACAAGATTTTTCAGCAGGCTATAACCATATTTAGAAATTTAATTTAATTTTTGTTATAGAGGCTTGTTGATCCCACATGCATGCATAAGGTGGCCCATCTACATGCACGTGTGCCCATGTGGCATGCTGGTGTGAGATCCAAGTCATCCATAAGGAAAGTCACACCATGCAAATGCACTGACCTAAAATCCAGGCTGGTCCACTCATCAAGTGAGCGACGATACCAGAAGAAAACCATGGAGGACGAGCATTTCTACCCATCCATTTGTTTCTTTATCTGCAGCTCACCCGATTTGAGCATCAGCCTGGTTTACCAGAAGGGGCATATAAATGATGGGACATAACCGATGGATGACATGGATCTTGCACCCATGGGCCGCATTGGCACATGTGTGGTGGAGTGTATGTGGGCTGCCATGTGCTAGTAAAGTGGAAATAGCCAATTTATAGTGTCCTCCCATAGCATTCATATTCTAGGGTCTGCTCGAAATTTCAATTCAGTTGCTTTCAGGTTGGACCTGAAAGAAATGTAATTGTGATCGACTGCTGCTTCCTCATTATGGATAATAGCATAATCAATTCATGCATGCATCCAAACACAGCCAAATGCAAATGGAAGAGGAGGAGAGACGGCTTACAGATTGGAGAATCACGATTGCACGGAAAGTTCCGCTGAAGACAATTTAATCTTGAAGACAAAACACTGAATACCAGGGAATCAAGCACTTAATGCAACTAAAAGATTATGACAATTTCTTATGTATGACAAAGATGCACAACCAATTCAGGGAATATGGAGCTTAGTTATGACAGTTAACTTGAACGCTTTTTTGTTTCGTCAAAAGAATAGAGCAGCATCGCCTATGATTGAATAATACCTGTTATTAGAACTATCAATGGCGAAGTTGTTGGCGACCAGGTTCCTGAAACAAGAGACAATTCAAAAGGAGCTTACCGTCCGTGTTGTTACATTGTTGTGAGTACATCAAAGAGAACTACTGAGGTGATAGATAAAAACAAAGAGAAGACAATCCTCCTTTGGTTTCTTGTATTAGAGACAACCCTAAGGGGTTAAATATATAAAGATCTACAGTTATCTATACAAGGTAAATGATGATAAAAACACAATCATCTATCTATGAAAATTAGCTATACATCATTTATCTATGGAAATTAGCTATACATTATCTATCTATGAAAATTAGTTATACATCATCTATCCATGGAAAGTAGCTATACAAGGCATGTGGCCTGCCTAACATCCCCCTCCAAACTAATGCTGGTCATTGACAAGTAAAAGTTTGCCAAGTAGAAATGAGTAACGTGCAGAAGTGAGAAACTTTGTGAAAATGTCTGCAATCTGATCATGGGATGCGACATGTGGAAGAGAAATGAGCCCAGACTGAAACTTCTCTCGAATGAAGTAACAATTAACTTCAATATGCTTTGTCCGTTCATAGAAAACAGGATTAGAGGCAATCTGAATGACACTTAAATTATCTACATAGAGTAGAGTAGGATTCTGTAGATGAACGCCCAAGTCAGAAAGAAGTCCACGTAACCAGATATTGAGGGTCAAATATTGTATATCAGACCCCAATTATTTCCTGGATTTACGAACATGGTACTATTTAAAGGCCAAATTTAACTGGGTTTATGTTGCAAGGTGTGTTTAAGAGCTTGAACTGAAACAGGGTGGTAAAAGCATGAAATTAATGCTCAGAAGTCACCAAGGCAAGGAACAGACTCCATAGGACCAAGATCGACGGATTTGCACGCCAGAGATCTAAGAAAATTGAGAAACTGAAGCTCATGTGGCCTGAAAGTTAGCTAGAATGTAAGATCATAAGGTTTCCACCATCCGTTCAGCTCGAAACTTCATACATGGACTGAGGACCATAAATTAACCGTACACATTAAAATTCAACCGTTGGATCTTTCTGGACATATCCGAACGTATGGATTAGACTCTTAAATCCTGATTTGGGGCCTGCCTGATATCTGGATATACTTCAATTATGGTCTTAACTATTAAAATGATCTGAGAAAAGAGATGGACGAAACGAATTTCTCACAACCATCACACTGGAGCCACATGTACATCGCACGAACACAAAGTGCATGCGCACTCAACGTACATTGGTCCGAGTTCTCGGTCAAAGTCAGTTTGACCAACTGTTTTATGAGAATCCTTGTTTATGCAGGGGCATCCGCTGTGGGTATTAGTGGCCCACCACCATTGATCCAATGGAAGATCTGGACCGTCCAGTATAAGCTCACAAGGCTACTGACCAACGCCTAGGTGGAAGAATTTCCAAAAGTAATGAGGATCGAAAGCCAGCTGTCCAAACGAAGGATGAATGGCAGCAAGAAAGTCTCGTGGGCCACACCAATAACCTTGCAACACCGGCCTTTCCTGAGCGAAATTCCGAGAGGAATTCGGTGGACGGAGTGGATCTCTCAAAAGACAATAGAAGTGGGCCCCACCGAGAGTACCGATCCATCTGCAGGCTCTGTTTACACACGTTTGGAAACCCGGACGATCCAATCCATTTTGCGTTTGTGGCTAGGATCGGTCCAACAATCCTGGCCGTTAAAAATCTTATAAAGGTGGCTCCGACCGACGCCAAGAAGTCTGGCCGGATCAGATCATGCAACAGACCCTACTTTGCTAAGATTCATTCCTATGCAAGAAGCTGCCGCATTCTTGTTTCGAACGCAGCTGCGAAAGCTCCACCGATTCTTCTCTGCGTAAAGTCGGTTCTCCACCGTCAGTGCTTGATATAAAGGAAAGAAGAGATGAGAGAGAGGGGGTATCTAGGCAGCAAGGCTTGGACGTGGGGAATCCAATCCAAGATGTGGGCAGCCGTGGAGGCAAGGTGGACACATGAAGCAGAGAGAGAGAGAGGGGGGGGGGATCGTGGCTGGTCATCTCCTTCTTTTTTCCTTTTCGAGTTTTCTTCCTTGAGGTTTTTCTTTCCTAAGAGTTTTTAGTTAATCAAAACTATGGTTGGCTAAACCTCTTAGCTAGGGCTAAGAGGTGAAGCTTGCAGCGTGATTGGGGTATTAGCTTTGCTTTGATTTATGTTTATTGAACTCTGATGAATTCTAGTTTGATTATAAGGAATGTTTTTAGTTTTAATGGTTTGTTGTGACTCAAATTACAATAGATCTGCGATAGCTTAAGATATTCTCTGTTCAGGTATTGAGATTGTGAACTTGGGAACCCTGATGTTCACCATCATCTCATGGGCATGGTTGGGTGATAGAACCTTTCATAACTTTCACAATTCTCTCATGATTAGATGTGAGATTGGTAAATTGCTGTTGTTTACCATAGTCTCCTGGGCATGGTTAGGTGACGGAATTACTTCCAAATCTTCTCCATTTTTATCTATTGATGATTAGACTCATGAGAAGTTTAGAGATTTGACAAATCTCTTCCTACCATTTGGATATGATAGGACTCTGATTCCAGTTGTATCCTTAAATCAATGCAAAGTAGCTTCCCAATTGCTACAAGTGGATCCTTGACACCCATGTTCCCACCTTTATTTTTATTAGTTTTTAATTAATCTATTCACAATTATTCCCTTCCTTTTACCTGATTTAGATTTCATCTTATCATAGTTCTAGTTCAAGTTATTTTCAGATTATGTACAGGTTTCAGTCCTTGTGGATTCGAACTCGGTCTCACCAAGTTTATTACTACATCATAACCCTATGCTTGGGGTGTGAACACCAAACAAGCTCACCACAAGCAGTTGACATTACTCAATACTCGGCTTCCGTGCTTGATTTGAAAATAGTGACCTACTTCTTACACTTCTAAGATATGAGAGAAATGCTGAGAAAAACACAGTAGCCAATGGTAGATCTTCGTGTGAGAGCGCAACCAGCTCAGTTAGCATCCGAATAAATATGAAGGTCCAAAGTTGTCATCGAGGAGAATAACAATGATCGATATAGAGTTCCACATAGGTACTGTAGGATGTGCAACACTGCAATCATATGAAAAGTTCGAGGAACAGAAACAAACTGGCTTACTACTTGGACAGTGCAGGTAATATCAGGGCGAGTCATTATTAAGTAAACTAGACTCCCAACCAAACGACAGTATAATGTGGGTTGCGTAAGGAGATCACCATCGTCACGGCCATATTGAACGTTAAGTACTATGGGAGTCTAAACTATCTTCTGATCCGTCAATGAGGCCAAGGTGAGAAGATCCTTGGTATATTTACGTTGATTAACCAGGATCTCACGTTTAGAACGTGAAAATTGAAGCTAAAAAAGTATGTTAGATGGCCAATGTCCTTCATCTTGAAGGATGATTTCAGAACTTCCTTTAATGCCGAGATGCCGGTAGCATCTCTACCAATCGGAGTAGGTCATCAACATATATGAGAATAACAATAATTCCGCGATCAGTGGTGTGCAAAAATAAGGATGAGTCATGACTACTTTGAGTAAAGCTAGCACCTGTAATAACATCATGAAAGCTTTAGAACCATGCCCGAGGTGCCTGTTTGAGGCCATATAGAGCTTTTTTTAGGCGACATACCTTATTGGCAGGGATTAAATAGCCAGTAGGAGGTTTCAAATATATTGTTTCTTGGAGGTCTTCATGAAAAAAGCATTTTTCACATCCGTCTGAGTGAGTGGCCAAGAATGAATGGATGATATTACTAAAAGAGTACGGACAGTTTTCATCTTGGTCATAGGAGCGAATGTCTCATCATAATCAATTTTGTATTCCTGTTTGTATCCCTGAGCAACAAGCCGAGCTTTGTATCGATTCAATGATCCATTAGACTTGAACTTTACAGAATAAATCCATTTACTACCAATTAGTTGTTGGTTAGTGGGTCGAGTGACAATGTCCCACGTATGATTATCATCCAATGCTTCAAGTTCTTCTGCCATAGCCTTCTTTCAATAATCATGAGTGGTTGCCTGAGGGTATGAAGTAGGAATAGATACAGTATCTAGAGTAGCATTCATGGCAGGGAGTGGTTGCAGGAGTGGTCGGATGGGTTGGGGGTGGTCGGATGGGCTGAGGGGTGGTCAGATGGGGCTGGGTGACGTAGCAGGGGTGGTCGGACGGGGCTAGGTGACTCGGCATGGGCCAGATCTATCAAGAGGTGGTGCCGGTGACGGAGGAGGTGCCATATTAGGATGTGCAGCTAAAGATGGTGGAAAAATTTTGGATTACTGGAGATGGTGCCGGTGATGGAGGAGGTGTCAGATGGGGCTGGGTGACGTAGCAGGGGTGGTCGGACGGGGCTAGGTGACGCGGCATGGGCCGGATCTATCAAGAGGTGGTGCCGGTGACGGAGGAGGTGCCATATTAGGATGTGCAGCTGAAGATGGTGGAGCAAATTTGGATTACTGGAGATCGGTATGGTTCTGATACCATGCAAAACAAAGAGAAGACAATATGTAAACAAAGAGAGACAATCCTCCTTTTAGTTTCTTGTAGTAGAGACAACCCTAAAGGTTTGAATATATAGAGATCTATAGTCATCTATATAAGGTAAATGATAAAAACAGAATCATCTATCTATGAAAATTAGCTATACATCATATATTTATGAAAATTAGCATACATCATCTATCAATGGAAAGTAGCTATACAAGGCATGTAGCCTGTCTAACAATAGATTAAAGAGGCGACTTGCAAATGTGTGGGAGATCCATGCCACTCATTAGGTTGGGACCACTATAAGGCATGTCCTAGCCTAGGAATCTAACATGGACCACATAAGGACGTTGGGCACGTAGCATTTGTTGTCCTTCTCCAACGGACTTTTTGGCTCATACATTCGGCCCGTAGGAAGGTGGGACCCACCTGATGCATGGCCCTGATGTGTTTGATCTTTTGCACACATGCTATGTTCACATGCTGGTAATCACTTAGCACTTTCTAGATTGAATATGGGTATGCCAAGTAATACTGCAACTTCCATGTGTGTGATTACAGAGCGCATAGATAAAACTAGTCATGGTTATAGGGTGTTTGAAATGGTTAATTACTGGTCTGAATATAAATCCAAAACCATATTTATATATCACACAAAAGAAATAAAGAAGGATGTTGTGCTATCTTAAGTTTGGATGCTCTATTGAATCAAAATGCAATAATTACTAGTTCAATGAAGTGGAAATGACTAGATTGCAGCTACTTTCTTCTATACAAATAATGAGGAAGTGGGCTTCAAATTGCAACTATGTTACTTTCAAGTTGGACTCGAAAGGAACTTACCTGCGAATTGTGGACTACTTGTTCTCAATACTAAGGTTATCGCAATTTGGTTATATCTGCTTAGCTAAACTAAGTATCACATTTCAATTCAATGGTACATCAATGCAGACTTAATGACATGATGAACTAATTTGTAGCTCGTAAAATGAAGATGAAAATAGCAAGCATTGTGCTTCTTTTGGACATACAGTTGTAAGCCTTTTGTGATCCAAGATGGAAAGCTTCCTAATAATTGATTGTATGACAAATCTCTGCCGACACAACATATAAACAGACCAATTCATCAAACAAGATCAACACCAACCAAAAACACTAGATATTAGAGCCTTTTACTAGATACCAAATGGTATTCATGTTAAAGAATAACCAAAAAAATAAAATAAAATAATCAATGGATTTTTGTAGAAGAGAAAAGTGAAATAGAAATAAAAATGCAACTACAAATAATTTCTAAGTCCGTGTTTGGTTTCACTATCAAATAGTATTGGAATAATTAGTCCAGCGGAAAGGAAATGACCACATTGCAGTTGCATTAGCAAGCATATTAGGAAGTCGCCCTCAAATTGCAAATTGATTCCTTCTGTCCAACTTTAAAGAAAATTGCAATTTGGAGTCCCTCAATGTGACTGCTACAAACAGTAGTCGTGGTTTGATTATTTTCACTTCATGGAGCTAATTATTTATATTCAATTCAACAATGCATCCAGATGCGGCCAAGAGAGGAAAATGCAATTTAAACTATGAATTCAATACAAAAAGGTTGAATAACATACATGTTGACAAGTGATGGGCTTTTATTGGAAGGAAGGCTACCAGACAAGCTATTGCTTCCAAGAAACTTACAAATTGAGATGGATCAAAAGAAACACAAAATGCATATACCAAATAACACTTAAAGAGGCTGGATCCAATACAAAGGTTTCTACGTTAAGCTTAACAAATCAATGTTGGGGGCCCACCACGATGTTTTAATGACATCCAATCCGTCCATCATTTTTCTCTTATTTTTCTTGTTGGTGCCCAAAAATCAGGCCGATCCAAGACTCAGGTGGGAATGGACAACAACATGGAACAGTTGGGATGGTGACAACCACCATTAAAAACCTTCTAGATTGTATGTGGGGTCCACTGTGTTCTTTATATTCCACCTAATCCCCTCAAAAATGCATTCGACCAAGAATGGACCTGAAAAACTCAGGCCATTACAAAACTCAAGTGAGTCACAGTACATGATTTTAGAGGTTTTAAGCATGACTTTACATGTTGTTATTGGTGTCGTAATCGTACGCTAGAAAACCAATGTGAGCCCTAATTCATTGGCCTGATAAGGATGATCTAGTTGTAGATCATGATGACCAAGGGTCCTTAGAGGATAAAATGTTATGCTTTAATTAATCTGGTGTCGCCTACATATTTGATACAAGTTAAGTGATGGGTGATTTCTCTAGTTGTCCTTGGGAACTCGAGATGAGACACAATAGTTGTTAACTGGGGAGAGCTGTAGTCCATGGATCCCAATACCTTGTCGTACCATGACCATTATAGGTTCTAGGATAGACCTACAATCATCAACTAATGAGATGTATGTTTATCCCATATGAAGAGACTGACTTGGGTTAGAATGGACAGTCTCTACTCTAGATCATCGGAGACTGACTTCATGTCTCATGTGCTTTATTCGAATGCAGTAGACAGTTTAATGTTTGTCATGGTCTATACGAGACCAAATATTTCATAGGCAGTCGGTATTGTGAGCAAATACATATCAAACCCTGACGAGCAACATTGGGAAGCATAAAATAGCTACTTTAATATATTTGAGGTACAAAAGACTACGTCTTAACTTTTGAGAAGATAAAGACAAAGTTTGTAGGGTATGTGGATTCAGACTATGCACGCAGTATAGATTCCAAAAAGTTGACTTCAGGTTATTCATTTGTATTAGCAAGTGCAGAAATTAGTTGGAGGTCGAAGCTTCAGTCCGTGGTGGCTCTTTCCACGATCGAAGTAGAGTATATAGCAGTGACAGAGTCATTTAAGGAAGGTGTTTGGTTGAGAGGCATGATAAATCAATTGGGACTTCAGTAGGAGGCCATGCCGGTTAATTGTAATAACGAGAGCGCTATCAATTTTTCTAAAAACTTTGTTTATCATTCTCATACTAAATGCATTAATGTTCATCACCATTTTATTTGATGGGTGCTTGAGGAGGGAGGCATAGTCTAGAGAAGATTCACACCAGTGTGAATCTAGTGGACATGCTCACCAAGGTGGTTCCTAATTCCTACAGAGAACTTTAAGTTCTGTGCGACTTCTTTGGGCTTGGCGATGGCGTAAAACAAGGATAGTGTGCACGGGAAGCAATAATGGAACTATGATGCGAGGCGGAGATAAGAGAAGAGAAAAAGAAGTTACATGTTTGATGATTGAAGACATTTTGGAGATTTTTGTTTTTGATGTCTTAAACCTAGTCAGAAACAGGGCCTGTCAATGACATTGACAAACTATTCGATGTTATTCTCGATGACATCGAACAATGCTCAATCTCATCGAAATTTTTTGGATTTTCTCTAGTTGGTCGTTGGACTAATTGAGTGTTTTTTCGATGCCATCGAAAAGTGTTCAATGACATTAAAGGTTGGTTCAATGCCATCGAAGATGGCTCGATGCAATTGTAGAAAATTAGATTTTTTATGTTGTCTCTGGACAGTTTTAGTGTTTGTTCGATGTCATCGATGTGGCTTCGATGTCATCAAATGATAAGTTTCGATGACATCGAAGTGTGTTCGATGCCATCAAGCAATTCGACGTAGATTTTCGTAGAGTTGCGATTTTGCAGAATTTGTTTCTGATTTCATTTGGAATTCTTCCATAGGTCATATATATGGGTTTAATCAGGATTGAGAATGTAATTCAAGGGTTTCTAATTCGCTCAAAGGGTTTTAAGGGTTTAATTCGAGGTTATTCAAATCAAGTAAGCTCTCTTCTCTTGTAATTTCTGCTTTCATAGTGCTATTTGTCGCTTTGTGCCGTGGTTTTTTCCTGCAAAGGTTTTTCCATGTTAAAATTGTTGTGTTCTTTTTGTGCTTGCTTGGTGTGATTGAATTACATCACTTGATTCACCTATGTGCTTCCACGGTCCCACAACACATCCCGACCCCATTTCTATCAATCCTTGACTCCTTTCCTATATACCAAACTTTATATCCATCAATTTCTCTAATTTGGGCTCCTTCCCATTTGGTTTCCTAAACACAACGTATGCTAACTCTTCTTCATTTCATTGTATCTAGTAACCCCATACTCATCAATGTCTCTATATTCTGTGGCAAGAAAATCCTATTCTCATGGACTAGCTTCTTTACCTATGAGTATCTAGAATGATACAAGAACCCTTGCCTACTTCCATATGATGGATGGATTGGATGTCATTAAAATGTCAGAATGGGCTACATGTCTCTCTGCACATTCAGCTTAACGTAGAAACATTTGTATTTAATCCAAATTCAAGTTCAAAATCATATCCTAGGACTAGTGTTTGAAGTATCGATGTCACCACAAGTTTTGCTAGCCAGGGATGTGACAAGGATGAATTCATCTATAGATCATGATGACCAAGGGTCTTTAGAGGACAGAGTGTTATGCTTTAATTAATATGTGGTGTAACATATGTGGATACAATTAAGTGTGGAGTGATTCCTATAGTTATCCTTGGGAACCTGAGATTTAAAAAAAAAACAGTTGTTGATCGAGGAGAGTAGTGGTCCATGGATCTCAATACCCGATTGTACCATGACCATTAAAAATTCTAAGATAGACCTGCGGTCATCACCTAATGAGACTTATGGCTATCCTATGTGAGGGGACTGGCTTTGGTTAGGATGGAGGGTCTCCACCATCGAGAGCCAACTTGCCTTCACCCTTACCCCACATGAGAATATGAGTGTGCAATTGATACATGATATTGTTGGACCTTTAGGCACTTTGCATTGGTGGATTGAGATCAAGTCACTAATCTAGGGTCCATTAGCCTGTAATTAGACTTGATGTTGCATAGAAAGATGATTAATCCTTAGAGTTGAAGACATGTATGGGTCACAATTCTGATTTAATGATTTTAGCTCTCCTTACATGGTTACCATATAGCCATTAAAAGTGGGTGTGGCTAGGTATATCCATCGGGATTCATTAATTCTTGCACAAGCCCATAAGAGATCCACCGGTTTACTTAGGGACATGTTATTAGCAAGATCTACTAGATCAAGGACTCATAAGTGTTTTTTTTTTTTTTTTTTTTGACCCATCACTTGAAAGGTTTCAAACGGCTTATGAAGGTTTTCAACCATTGAAATTATATTTTTAATCGTTAAAATTGTTTTAATCACACTCAATAAAGATCTGATGGTCCACTATTTGATCAGCATGGGATAGAGATTTCTGGTGAATGGTTATGACAGTAAAAGGACTAGATCATGAGTACATGCATTGATAAAGTAGTTGCAGGCTCCCATTTGTCTATAGGGGTTGTGGGAGTCTGTAGCATGGTGGGGTACTAAAATTGATACAACCCTGAAACCCTATTCCCTCCTTATGTAATAGATCTCATCCTAGAGAGGAGATCATTCCTTAGAGAGAGAGAGAGCCCTAGACGTCCCTCATTGGGCATGAGAGAGAGAGAGAGAGAGAGAGAGAGAGAGAGAGAGAGAGAGAGAGAGAGAGAGAGAGAGAGAGAGAGAGAGAGAGAGAGAGAGAGAGAGAGCATGTGTGGGTCCACTAGGAGTGGACACACAGTGCAACACCCTACCCTGATTTGATGTGGGCTCTCACTCTCCCTCATCTAGGGTAGATAAGGGAGAAACTAGATCAGGGAGAGACCTCCTATGTTGGAGGATTGACACTGACAAACGGGAAATTTCTACATCATGATCTCATCGCACCAATGACCTAAATCATTCATTTGAGGTTTAGAGGTTTAGAAATTTGATATTATCAAAGTTGGGAGATCCTTGGGTTAACTAAAGTTGGATTTTTGAAAACCATGTTTAAATTCTTTAGTGTTTCTATTAAAAATACAACAGTTGTCACCCACCTAAATTTTGGATTGACCTGAATTTCGAATTAACTTGAGTTTTGGGAGCCAAGGAGAGTAGGAAGGGGAGCACATGATGGATGGATTCATCATTGTAAGTCATCATCCCAATTAAAATGATCCACTTTTGAAAGTTATTAAAATGTTCATCTATCCTTTTAAATTATGTGTTTTCTAGAGCTAGATTGTATGCCATAATGACATCAACAATAGCATCCCACATTTCATTTCTTCTCCAAAAACCATCTCCTCCATATACAATCACAGCCTCAACATTCTTTTACCTACAATGAGCATTTAAGTCTTCTCTTAAAGATATCCTATCAGCTTTCGGAATTCCTTTCATTGGTCCATTCATATCCTCCCATAATTTTCTCTTGATTCTATCCTTTAACCCTACTTATGGCGCATATGTACTAGTAATATGATTATCTCCTATTATAACACAAGTTTTATTATTAAAATCCCATCACTTGACTCCTTTCCTATATACCAAACTTTATATCCATCAATTTCCCTAGTTTTTCCCTCCTTTCCATTTGGTTATGTAAACACAAGCTATGCTAACTCTCCTTCATTTCATTGTACTATCCCTGTACTCTTACTTGTCAATGTTCTTATATTCTATCTGGCAAGACGAATCCTATTCTCATTAATTGGCTTCTTTAGTTGCGCATGTCCAGAATGACATGGGCTTCCACATGATGGATGGCTTGGATGTCATTAAAACATCATGATGGGCCACACATCTATTTGTATGTTAAACTTAACCTAGAAACATTTGTATTTGGTTCAAACTAAAGTTAAAAATCATATGCTATGATCAACATGAAAATGACGTGAATAAAAGGGTGTTTGGCCCTTACAAGTTACTAAGTGAAGTCAAATTAAAGAGAGAACTTGGAATTTCACCGGTTTAATTGTTGAAGCTCAGATCTCTGAAATGTAAAACAAATAAATATAATTTAACAACAGTAAAAACAAAACACAAACTGAATAATTTGATAGAGGATGATGAACCGGGCCTGGGCCTATTTGCAGGGACCAAAGATTAAATGGGCTGGCCCTGCTCCCAAAGCATACAGCTCTTTCTATTCAGACTCAACCTCAGCCGACACCCAGGCCCGCTGGCAGCTTTCATGGGTGGCCCTGGGCTAATAACTGAGAAAACGTACGAGATTTTGATGTGAACAACTTACAACTGTCGTAACAATTGATAATTTCCAATATCGGATGGAATTGTATCTGAAATCCAATTATTTCTCAAGATTCTGAACACAAACACATTCAAATGTATCAGAACAGCAGCAGCAGCATCAACAACAATTACTACTACTACAACATCAACAAAAACAAAAACAAATGATACAATGATCACTTACAAGTTGGTTAAGTTCTTCATGTCCTTAATACCTTAATAAATGCCAAGGATGAGGTCCCATCTGTTATGTCGCTAATTCGCCTATATAATCATCAGATAGTCAATTAAACAACAACATTAAAGAAAAAATAGTTCAATTGGAAATAACTAAACAATGGGAATACTCACAGATCAGTTAGGGATATTAAATTAGAAAAACTCAACAGTATCGGACCTTGAAAGGCATTCCCTTGAAACCTCCTACATTAGCATTCATGAGTTAAAATTCTTTACAAAAATGATCAATTGGTCCAGTCGCAGGCCTGATTTTTAGTCCTAGTTATCGCATGGTCCGGAACATCATCTGATACTGAGTTTACTCTGGCTCAGTATCGGTGAGAACTGAGAACAGAGAGTCACTAGGTGAGTCACACTCCAAAATCTGACTGAGTAAGAACGTGTCAGGGCGAATTTGATGTAGAGCAGGTCGCGAACAATTTCATGGCCAAGATGGATCAGACGAGGCCCGATCGGAGGCGGAAGTGATCTGGACCGTCAGAACCTTAAAACAGGCATGTCTCGCAAACCGGAATGAGTTCTCGGACATGCCATATATGATTTTGGGGTAGGACGAGCTACTTTAGCCACCGAACCCTGCTATGCCGGGTTGCCCATGCTGAATTTGTGAGATTCCACCAGATCAACGGTTGAATTTCCATTTTATTTTTGTTTTTACTATTTATAGTAAGTTTTAGTTTGATTATAACTTTTCATCCGTTGGACTTTAGGAGTTGCGTCCAAAATGAAAAGTGCTTAGAATAATTAGGAGAATAGCATGGTAAACCATGAGGTCTAGTGAAAATCATGACCGTCCATAAATAGTAAGTTTATTATTTATAGTAAGTCGCGATTTCTAGGAGTTTTATTTGTAGTTTAATTCCGAAACTTCTTCCAAGGTTTAATATCCCTATTTGAAGGGTTGTAAACTTGTTTATTTCAATCATCAATCAATTTATGAATTTTCAGAAATTATTTTCTATTTTCTTCTTTTCCTTGTGGACTTGAGGTGTCTCCGTGAGGAGTCCAGAGAAGCTCCATGGATTCGGAGTAGTTATCCCCTTGAGGAAGACGGTGATCGACCTCATCACATTCATCCCTACGTCAGAGTTGTACCCATTTCAGTCTCTGGGTAAGTCGCGCTCATGGCTGGCTGGGCCCGGGCCTAAATTTCAGGTTTGACAAATAAAATGGGCGAGCCCGGACAGAATCTAACAACTTATCTATTATGAGCATTATTAGTAAAAAAAAAAAAAGGGGGCCATGGCCAGGCTGAACTTCCTAGACCGTGTAATAGATAGGCCAAGCCTGGTCATAATGTTCAGGCCCCATATATCAGCGGTTTGACACAACCTTGAGAAGGAGATTAGAAAAGATTGAATTGAGAGAGGGAAGAGCAAATCTCATTCTATTAGCTTACAGAACTCGAAGCTTAGTCCAATTCCCTATGAACTCAGGTATCAAGCCATCAAACTCATTATTAGAGGCCCACTTGAGATTACAACATGTTTTACAGTGTGAAAATTTTCAAATTTAAGATAATTTCATTGCTTAGAAGCAAATCAAAAGAGAGAGAGAGAGAGAGAGAGAGAGAGAGAGAGAGAGAGAGAGAGAGAGAGAGAGAGAGAGAGAGAGAGAGAGAGAGAGAGAGGGACACTGTCCGCGAGTTTACTAGTTTGGCAAATGTTGAAGGAATCGGACCGCTGAGGCCGGCACTGTCCATGTAGCTGTCCAAGTAAAAGAGTTCGTGAGTTTAACTTCAAGTTATTCTCATACATGATTGATGGTTGGAAATTAATCACACTCATGAGACAAAATATAACAGTTGGTGTGATGAGAGTAAACGTGTGTGTGTGTGTGTGTGTGTGTGTGTGTGTAGGAGGCAATATCCCATAGCATACATTGGATCATTCGTGCATCGTGGACCTACCACCATAAGTTTGGAACATGATTGTGGTCAGATGGTGGGTCCCACACAGATGGGCCTTAGTGTTTGATCACTTGGAAGATCATGATCTATCTGTGATCGTTCCTTTTTGTTCATGATGCCCATACACTAGATAAGGCATTGATGCACCAATCAAATATAAAAGGCGGGCCATAGAAGTATCATGTCATAAACTGGTTATGGGTGTTGGGGATTTTGCCCTGCGGAATCACACAGATCTAGATCTAGGATGGCAATCCAATGACACCAAGCACACAAGAGAACACAGAGAACACCCAAATTTATCGTGGAAAACCCTTGCGGGAAAAAACCACAGCACAAAGCGACAGATCTCCACTATGAAAACAGAAATTACAAAGAGAGAGGACTTACCTGATTTGAACAACTTCGAATCTCACCCTTGCTACACCCTTTAGAAACCTTAGAACCTCTTTAAAAAGCCTTAGAATTATTTTCCATGCATTAGAAAAGCCCTAGGAACACCTATATATAGTTTAGGAAACTTCCCTTTCGCATCCAGTTGCGAAAGGACCCCTTAGATTTAAGACATTTCGCAACAATTTCCACCATGTCTTTAATCTTCAACCGTGTAGCTTTTTGACCTCTTCTCTTATTTTTACATCACATCATAGCTTCTCTTGCACACTTCGTCTTCCTTTTACGCCAATGTCAAGCCCAGAGAAGTTGTACAGAACTTGAACTTCTCTGCAGGAACATTTTTGTTGATCATGTCTGCCGGATCTAAATCCATATGCCCAACCACCTTTTCTCCTGTCTTCCTAAAAGAAAAGACGTAGTCTTCTTACTATCTCACCGCTACCCAATATTGCTTGCCGGGATACTTGTTCACAACACTGATAGCCTGTGAAATAACCGGTCTAATCCAGACCATGGCATACACTGCCAACTGCATTCGAATAAAGCTCATGAGATATCCTGCTTTTCCTCATCTGTTTTGGGACATGTCCTGATAAAAACTTGAGGAGAGACGCGTAGGGAACGCTCTTCGGCTTTACCTGACCCATCACATTCTTAATCAATACCTACACACAAGGTATTCCTCCTGTGATTACCAAAGCCTACTCCTCCTTTAGTCTTAACGCCGAGAACCATCTTTGCAGCCCCCCGATCCTTCATCCTGGGTGTCCCGAGTCTTCATAACATTGATTTCAGACATGTCACAATTGGCAATCCACATGTTATCAACATACAATACCTGACCCACCATGAAGGAATCAAACCACTGCCTAGGTGACAGGTCGAACAACGATCTCTTGCAAAGTCTATTCTCAGCCCCTTTCACTTCGAACCGCCCTGGTTGCTTCATGTAGATCTGCTCTTCGCTTTCCTTTACAGAAGTGTAGACTCCACATCCTTCCTTTCAGCTCAAGATCACATTGGCCAACCAGTGCCAATCACTGATCTAATTGACACCTGTTATACCATCGGCGCGAATATATCTAAGAAGCTGATCCCTTCTCCCAGAGTATAACTCATTGCCACCAACCTCGCTCTGTATCTATGCTGTATCCTCCTGAAGATCTACCTGCATCCAACCACTTTTCGGCCCACTGGAAGCTCCACCCGCTCCCATATATCGGTCTGGTATAACGAATCCATCACATCACCTATAGTCACCTGTTCACTCCCCAAGTGCAGGGTCATGATGTAGTAATAACTCGGTAAGACCAAGGTCGAACCCCAAGGGCCTGAAACTCGTACGCTATCTAAAATTAAATAGAAATAGAACTAGACTAAGATGTATGCTAAATCGAATAGAATTTAAGAAATAATGATGAAATATTTATCTAAAACTTAGGAGAAATCAAAGAAGGGTAACTAGGGATTCAGAGGATTCACTTGTAGAGATCAGGGAGATTTTATGCCTGATTTATGGAAACTAACTGAACTGTCATTGATCTAGTTTCAAAGGGATGAAAGGTATATGAATTAGAATGGATTCCATCACCATACCATGCCCAGGAGACTATGACAAACAACAGAATTAAACTAATTACCAACCAATCACATGTATGAAGGTTAGGAAGGGTACCGACATCCGACCATGCCCAGGAGATGATGGTGAACAACAGGGCTTCCTGACGTCATAAACATAAAAGGAAAAGCAAATATTCAAAGCCATTGCAGATCCATTGTAATTTCAGTCACAACAGACCATTAAAGACTAAAAATATTTCTAGAATCAACTAGCATCAAACTCAGTTCATGAACAATGAATTAAAGCCGTAGAGGTCTTCCCATCATGCCACAAGTTTCACCTCTTAGCCCTAGCTAAGAGGTTCAGCCCACCATGATGGGCCTAGATCTCATAAAATTAAAAAGAAAAATAAAAAGAAAAAGAAAAAGAAAAAGAAAAGAACAAACTCTCCCTGTCTATCTCTCTCCCTCTGCTTCTAACCTCCACGTCCAAGGAATGATCCCCTCTTCTCTCTCTCCTATCTTCCTTTTATAGCTGAAGGACGTCGGCCTTGCTGCCGGTTTGGAGAACCGACCTTGGTGGAGTCGGTGGACTGCGTAACCTTTTACGCAGCAACAACCTATCGTAGAGAAGCCGCAAATCGAGTTGCATTCGGCTCAGATTTTCGGACAAAACCCATCCCACGATCCGAATTCTTTCCATGGCTGGGGTAAAGACCCCCTTCCAGACCTATTGGACGGTTCAGATCATTCGTCCGACCACGGAAGGTGGCCCACGACTGGCCGCAAATTTCAGGCTGCGTCGGTTTCGGGCGCTTAATACGTCCTGCGTAACAGAGCTTACGCAGCGACGTTGGTGGGGCCCACTTCTTTATCATTTTGAGAAATCCACTCCATTCATTCAACTCGTGAGGAAATTTCAAATGGAGATGGCCAGTTTTAGATTGTTTCTGACGTGTCCCACCTGATTTTCTGATTCACCGTCCAACCCATTCTTGAATAATTATGATCCCATCCTCTTTGTTTCTTAAAATATTTTCACTAAGCCTTGGTAGAATGGGCCTTGGGAAGTTACTGGACAGTTTGGATTGTTCATATGGACAATGGGTGGGGCCCACAACATGTCCCAGCAAGCTCTGTTTGAGCTTTCCAGCGAAGAAACGGCAGCTGCCATTTTGCGTAAGGATGTTGGTGGGGTCCACTTTACTGCTATTTTGCGAAATCCAGGCCGAACAATGCATTCTGTTCGAGAAACTGGTCAGAAAAGATGCGCTTCAGCTCTGATTCGGTGTGGCCCATGGAAGATTACTTCTACCGTCCATTATATGCTGTTGATGAGATTTCCATGCGTACACATGCATGGTCTTGGAAAAACATCATTTGTACGGTCGGTTTTCCCTCTTGAGACGAATGAACAGTGTGGATCTTACAAATGCATGGTGATTGTAGCCCACTGATGCATCCTAGCGGATGCAGGTTCGTCCGTTGGCTTTTGCGCGAGAGAACGCGAATCAGCGCCTGTGTTGACCGGGTGGTCTGTCCGGTGCACAGCGAGTCCTCGTGTACATGTTGCACACGCACTGCAGCCTAGGGTCCACTATTATATTTTCGTGAAATCCGCTCCATCCAACCAATTTTTCATATCATTTAAACCGTTCAGAATATTTTTGAAGCATATCCATAACTCAGGTGGGCCCCATTTAAGGGTTTTAGGGGCTGATTTGTCTGTTGGGACACTTCCATGATGATTCAAAAGATGATTTTTGATATGTACGATTAATTTATGGTCCTCAGACCATGTATAAAGTTTCGAGCCGAACGGATGATGAGAATCTCGTGATCTTGCATTCTGATCGTCCTTCAGGCCACTCGAGCTTCAGTTCCTCGATTTTTGTAGATCCCTGGCGTTGAGCTTAGTCCCCAGGAGTCCATTTCTTGCCTTGGAGTATTCTGAGCGTTAAATCTATAATTTTAGTGTCCTATTTTAACCCAAACTCGTAAATGCACCCTGTATCACAAACATGGTTAAAATGGGTCATTAAACAATATCATGCTCGTAAATTCAGGAAATAACCAGGGTCTGATATGTAATATTTGACCCTCAACATCACCTTTCACTTCTCAGCACCAGGTTCACCTAGAGCCATTTTGAAGTTATACCACTGCCGCTTCAAGTGTAGGCGATTTTCAGAGAATTTTTTCGCATACACATCCTCCAACTTTGCCCACAAATCAGCAGCAGTTTTCTCCCTCATGACATTATAGAGAACCTCATCCATGAGATATAAACAGATGGATGATAAAACTTTCTTATCAATAGCATTCCAATCAGCATCATTCATAGTAGACTTCTGCTCTTCAAGAGCACCATCTTAGCCTTTCTTGTTAACAGGCTAATCATCTTAACCTTCCATAACTCAAAATTATTTTTCCTTGAGTACTTCTCAATCTCATACTTAGCATTCGCCATTATTACTAATCCCTCAGATTCAGATTTGTGCCCCAACTTTGCTCTGATACCACTTGTTGGGGATTTTGCCCTGCGGAATCACACAGATTTAGATCTAGGATGGCAATCCAATGGCACCAAACACACAAGAAAACACAGAGAACACCCAAATTTAACGTGGAAAACCTTTGCGGGAAAAAACCACGGCACAAAGCGACAGATCTCCACTATGAAAACAGAAATTACAAAGAGAGACGACTTACCCGATTCGAACAACCTTGAATCTCACCCTTGCACACCCTTTCGAAACCTTAGAACCTCTTTAGAAAGCCTTAAAATTATTTCTCATGCATTAGAAAAGCCCTATGAACACCTATTTATAGTTTGGGAAACTTTCCTTTCGCATCCCAGTTGCGAAAGGACGCAAAAGGACGCGAAAGGATCCTTTCGCATCTCGGTTGCGAAAGGACTCAGATTTAAGACATCTCGCAACAATAAGACCATGCACAATGAAACAAAATAGCTCGCAAGGCTTCAATCTGTGGGCTGGTAGATTGAAATTAAATATCCACATTAAATTCCAGTGTGAGATGCATCATAAAGATCAGATGATTACTAGCCGGCACCTAGCGGCGGCGGTCTAAAAGATAGGCTGGGTCACTCATCAGGTGGGCCATGGGGTAAGAACAAGACCGCTAAAAAAACTTGCCTTGGTTGGCTGTAAACATTTTATACCATGGCCCATATGATGAGTGGACCACCTGATTTTCGGGCCTGGGCATCTGCATTGGGTGGCCGACCTGATGGACGACTTGATGCATAGTTGTGTAGATTGGTTGGGTATCAAAGACATGATTAACAACTTACAGTTGTTCCAGAGTAGATAAATTCCCCAACTCTGGAGGGAGTGACCCACTGAAACTATTTGAACTAATGCCCGTGCAACAGAATCCAAATCAAAATAATTCAAGCAAAATGATAAATTCAATTTCCAATGACTAGATACATGCCACGTAGACGCATTATGATTGATGATGTCAGGAATGGGCCCCACATGGGTAATCAGTTCTAGTCAGGTTTGGGTTGGGTCCATGAGATGGACTGGTTAAAATCAGGATGGAGCAGGTCAGGTCCAGTTAGTTTTAATAGTAAACTTAGATATTTAATATTTGCTGATTATTCTAGCAAAACAGATGTAAGAGAGCCCGTTGCCCATGTCAAAAAATAGTGTCAGTGATTAAAATATATCATTGAACAACTCCATACTGTAATCAGAGCCAAAATTCATCTTAAATTAATTAAGAATTATATAATTAATTTAATTACGTACTACCGAATTAAGGATATCTTACAATGATATAGGATTTTTGGAAGGTTTCCAAGTTCATTTGGCATGCTTCCAGACAAGGCATTGATAGCAAGGGTCCTAAATAAAAATTTAAAAAACATAAGATCAATGTAAATGTAAACGGCATAGATCTTCAAATGAATGAATTAGAAATGAGTTTGCTTGGGCCCATACATCATGCGTCGCTCAAATGAATGATTATCCATCCACTTTATGGACTGGACTGTTGACGGTCTGTTGTCTGCATTGCTGGCCTTCAAATGGAGGTTTAAAATAAAAAGATATGATCTAGTGGGCTCAGTGCAATGGTAACCAATCTGAACCATCCATTTGGTTCAATCCACACTTTGTCCACCACTCTGAAAACCCACATCAATCCAACGCTCCTAGGCATCCTTGACTGGACATGTCCTCTGAGAACAATATTGACCATCCTGCATGCCATTGACTTTACATTTCGGATAATGCAATCATTTTGAACAATATTGACCATCCATTTTACAGGGAACTGAATCTAACGGAGGGTCTCGATAGGTGATGTGGACGCTGGTGAGTCCAAATACAACTAGGGGAATGGAAAGGTTTCCATATGGTTAGCTCACTAGATCCTCTCTAAAATAAAAATGGTCATCCAACAACATGCAATGATTAAAGGCCCATTGATCAGATTGCTAGCATTGTTCAATCAGTATAATTTTGTACCAATGAGCCATTCATAGTAATGGCCGCCAGATGGACAGTCTAGATCTAATCACTGTATGACCAAATGTAGTGTGGCCCCCAACAACCACTACAACAATTTAGACATTTTACAACAAATTTTTTAGCGACAAGTCTAATTTCATCGCAAAAGGTCCAATTTTTACAACGACATTCCAAGTCATTGCAAAAAATCGACTATTTATGATGGTAAAACTAATTTTAAGTACATGTTAGAAGCCTTTACATAACTTGCAAGTATTGCATGGATATTAAATTGCCGAGAAAAGATGGCAAGGAACCGGTTAAGTAATTTAGACCCAAATTCCTGCAAATATAGACCAAAAATTGTGTCAGTAGACTAGAAGCATTGAAGCAGCAAGGATGGGCTACACATATCAAGTGGTCCCAATTTCCCATTATGAGGGCCCCCACAGATGGGCTATCATTTCAAATCACATCGATCAAACCATCTTGACCGGGCAAATTAAAGGACTCCAATGTGAGTGTTAACCTATTTTTCTTTTAACTACCCTTTTAGTGGCCTTTGATCAAACGGTCATGATCATGAGATTGGCGCACTTTCTGTCAGAAGCCCACCTGATGGATGAGCAGATTGGGCAGATTTCGACACCATGCGATCTTCATGGTGGGGCCCAATGTTTACCTGATGTCCAACACAAATGACATGCTTTGGCTGCATGCTAGCTGCAGGTGATGAGTTCTGTATTATTATATTGAGCCCATGCAGAGAATGGGGGATATACCAGCTCAAATTGAAACTCTCGTATGCCCAAAATAACCCCATGAGGAAAGGGGTGTTTTGGTCACGAACTGGTTGTTCTAAGGAGGAGAAATCCATACAGATTGGTGAGATGCGACAGATTCCCAAGCTCTTCTGGGATTGTGCCTCTTGCATTCATAGCATATACTCTCCCGAAGGAAAAACATTCGAAAATAAAAAAACAAAAAATTATCAGGGTTCTAAAACTAGGAACTAAGACTTGGCTCAATCGCGAATGAGTTGAGAATCGGATGAGTTGACCCGTGGCTCGACCAAGTCTAGTAAAATTTAACATGGTCTAGTTTAACTTTAGCAAAATTTAAAAATGTCTTTTAAGTGTATCTCTTAAGATGAATCACCCATTGCCAAGCACAAGGTTTCTTAGGGCTGTCAACAGGCGAGCCTAGTGTTGGTTTCGGCCCTGATATTGAACTGTTCTGCTGGCCTATTCAAAATTTTGATTTTGCCTAGCCCAAACCTGGCCAATTGACATCCCTAAGGCTTCTAATGATAAGAAAGATTCAACCCAACAAACATATTGTGCACTGTATCCAATGTGATACTCATAATTTGGGGTGAAACAAAACAATGGTAAAATCATACATGGAAACAATATCAATAGATCAACACGTTGAATAGGTTGTAAGTGAATATTAGTCCATTATAAAGCATTAGTGAAACTAGGAGATGATACCATAAATGACGTATGGTCTATTACAAAGATTAAAACTTGGTATGAAACAAAGGTGTCTTATTCAAAACATGTATTGGCCCCATCTTTTATACCTTGAAAATAAAATCCCACAAGATGATGATATGGACACCGAGCTAATTTTTAGTTCAAAAAGAGACGGAGAATCTTGGGTTGAGATTTTGCTTCCTCATGATGTAGGAAAAATAACATATGCGCAGAAATGATTGTAAGTTTGTAAAATGTGACTGACTGAGATCTTGTCAAGTAACTTGACGATATAATAGATAGAGTGTAACTAGTACGATTAATAATGAATACAATCATCGGAATTATTTTTATCCATACAAAGATTGATACCTTGTTTGGTGATAGACCTTCTTAGTTCATCATGTTTTAGAGTTCATCCAGCAGGCCTCATCCTCCATCCTCATAGCCAAAAATGATTAAGTTGGATTGTGCTAACTTTCTGGTCTGTGAATTTTGGTTGGATGGTTTGTAGAAAAGGAGCAATGGCCCACATTCAATGCCATGGATGGTTAGGATGAAATCATGAAATAAATGATTGGTGGGAATTTGGGCTGCAGCATCTCTGGAGTGAACCCACCAGATGAAAAGTCCTTATTAGTGTTTGTCAACCGGTTGGACTCCAGTGAGCAGTGATACAAATACTGCTGTGAAAATTGGAAAATTATTTACCTTTTACACGAGAAACAAGCTGCACGATGTCATCATGCGGCTCACGATGTTATCCTTATATTGTAACTAGATTTTCAAAATATTGACTTTTTTATTCTTCTTTTTTCAAGCAACCTTAACATAAGGTTGAGTCGTGTCTTAGTGTGAGCCGTTCGGATGATAAACATTCAAAATGCATGCATCACGGGAAGATGCCACAACCACTTGGGGAAGCTTAATGTGATAGGAAGCTAGTTAGGGCCCACCATCATGTTGTAAGAAATCCACACCGTCCATCTATTTTTTCATGTCACAATAGGATATGAGACAAAAAGTGGGGCAGATCCGAAAATAACGTGGGTTCACGACAGGAAATAGTGAGGAATGGATGTTCGCTAGTGAACATTGGTAGGGTTACATAAGTTTTGGATTTGGCTAATATTTTTATACTTTTAGTTCATCCTAGTAAGAATGACCCCCGTGGACAGTATGGATGGCATATAAGAATAATGGTAGACCTTAGGAAGGTTTCAACAATGGGCATTTAACTACTCACATTTTCTTGTTGTGTGGCCAAGTTGAATTATAGATATACTTCATTACTTTTTCCACATCCTAACATGACCAGAAAAAATGAATGAACGTGGTGGATTTCTCATCAACATTATAATGAACCCATCTATTTGTGTAGATAAAAATTCCTTAGCACACAATCCAGATGAGTGTATTAGGTGCGGCTCAGGCTTGACCCAAGACAGTGCGACCCTTATTGTAAGGCCTACATTAACATGTGAATTTTATGTCCACTCCACCCATCTGTTTTTATAGAACATTCTAAGATATGATTCAGAACATGAAGCAGATCCAATTCTTTGGTGGACCAAACCATAGTAAAAGATTGTGATTGACAATTAATGGGCCACTTATATTTTGGATGAAGCTGATATATATATTTTTTATTTTACTTCATCGAGGTTTATGTAACCTATCAATAGGTTAGATGGAAAATAAGCATGATGTAAACGGTACATTGGGCCATGGGAAGTTCTTAATGGTAGAGTACTCAATTACCATTGTTTCTGATGGAATTGGATCTTCTTTATTTTTGGAATCAGGACCTAAAATGGTCTTCCAAAACAGATGGACCGTGTGGTTATACAATATGTAGATCAAGTTGGGCCTCACGATGAGGGACGCACTGTCGTACGTTAGGTGGCAGCCGCACCTAATCTGCTCCCTTCCACGGGTGCGGATTAGGTACTGACAGGTTGAGTAGCGTAACTAGCTACTGAAGTGACGTCAGCAAGTTCCGTGGGCCCAACCATGATGTGTTTTGTATCCACACCTTCCATCCATTTGGAGAGATCATTTTGGGGTAATATCCAAAGAACAAGTTAAATCCAAAGCTCCGGTGGACCCAGCACAAAAAACAGTGAGACAATAATGACCACCATTAAAAACTTCTATGGCCACAAAAGTTTTAGATCAAGCTCATATATGTGTTTTCCCTTAATTATTTCGTGTCTTTTTAAACTTTTGAACAGGTTAGATTTCAAATAAGCATTATGATAGACCTTAGGATAGTTTCAATGGTGGGAATCACTCTCCCCACTATTTTCTTTGATGGGGTCCACTACAGATTTTTATTTACCTCGTTCTTTGGTTCATACCTTGAAACTATATCTAAAAAATGGATGGACGGTGTGAATATAACACATACATCATAGTGGGGCAGAACTTGGTGACGGCACTTAATAGCCGACTCGCTACTCAACGTGTCAGTATCTAAACCGTGTCCTCTTCCGCGTGGGAAGCGGAATGGCTGGTGTGCCGCATACTACTGGCCTTGATGGTGTGTTACGGTCGCTAATTTCCATATCTACACCGTCCATCCATTTGGAAAAATCATTTTAGGGCATTAGCACAAAAATTAAGTAGATCCAAAGCTCAAGTAGACCATAACATAGAAAGTACTAGGGATTGAATGCCTGCCATTGAAAACTTCTTGGGGCCACAAAAGTTTTGGAGAAAGTACTAGGGATTGAATGCCTACCATTGAAAACTTCTTGGGGCCACAAAAGTTTTGGATCAAGATGATATTTGTTTGGTCCCTTCACCCAGTTCCGTGTAACGTTACGAACAAGTTGGATGTAAAATAAACATCATAATGGCCGTAGAAAGGTTTCAATAGTGGGCATCATTGTCCTCACTAATTTATGTGTCGTGGTCCACTTGAGGTTTGGATCTGCCTCAGTTTTACGGTTAAGCTCTAAAATGATATCTCAAAATAGATAGACGTTATGGATATAACACATATATCTTGGAGGACCACATAATTGATGACGGCAACGCACCCCAAGATTGTATAATACAAATTTATCCGGTTTTGCCCTTTTTGGGGGATGACATATCCGCTGTATATTTTGAAAATTTATCATCCAATGGTTCAGACTAAGATACGACCTTATAGTACCATTTCCGTATATATATGGATAAGGAGAAAGAGAGAGAGAATCATGCTCTCCCAGGCTCAAAATGCTAATAGTCCATTTGATGTGGTGCCCCATAAAATTTCCAGTGCCTAACTTTCATCCTAACTTTCATCCTGATCCAAAACTCTAGTAGGCCATAGCAAAGAGAGAGGAGAAATCAAATGAGGAAGTTATTTCCTTTTTCCATGGCTCACCAAAGTTTTGGATCAAGGTGAAATTCGGCCCTATAGGTTTCATGGGGTGCCTCATCACGTGCACAATTCATATTTTGTGCTCATGTCACATGAGATGAGTTCTCGAAAGGTTCTCACAAGTTCTTGCGAGAACTGGTGGGGAGGTGAGCATTTTAGAGAGAGAGAGAGTCATGCTCCCCTATGCATGTGTGCACCTTTGCACATGTGCCATAGGTGTCGAATCCGAACGGTTCATAAGATGTGAAATCTCATGAAACCTTAGAAGATGAGTTTTCACACTGATCTAAGATTCTGGTGGGCCATAGCAAAGAGAAATGTAAATCAAGGGAGGAAACTGTTTCATTTTTCATGGCCCTTCAAAGTTTTAGATGATAGTAAAACTTGGGCCCGGGGGGTTTCACGAGGTGCTGCTTCACATGAACGGTTCAGATTTTGGATCCACTTGACATGAACTGGTTCACAGATGAGCGTTTCCGTGTGTGTGTGTATATATATATATAGAGAGAGAGAGAAAGAGACTCAAGTCCAACCGGATGGATGGTACAACCACTTTTGTAAGTAGTGAATAATTAATGTTATTAGTAGTAATAAATAAGAGGTAATAATTAAAGGAATGGAAATGGAAAGGGTCCATGGCTCAAGTAGGCTCCACCATGGTGATTATGTGAAATCTACTACGTCCACCAAGTGTGTCACCGCATGTTAGGCCCAGTGAACATCGGCCTTGCGCGGATGCATGCGGGGTCGCGTAGTCAGTAATGCGTCTCGCAATTGCTGTAATTTGGTTTGATGGGTATGTGGGCAAACTTAGA
The DNA here is from genome assembly GCA_037074715.1 of Magnolia kwangsiensis. Taxonomy (NCBI): domain Eukaryota; kingdom Viridiplantae; phylum Streptophyta; class Magnoliopsida; order Magnoliales; family Magnoliaceae; genus Magnolia; species Magnolia kwangsiensis. The sequence continues at coordinate 97,170,602 of CM073584.1, forward strand.
ATAGTACACTCGACCAGTTATCATTTGTGTCAGAAACCAGCTAGTGAATCACTAATCCCCTAGATCACTACTAAGGAGGTTGCAATGTCTCAACCTAGGGAATCTTTCGAAGAGATAGTAGCCACAGAGGAAAGAAAACTAATGTAATGTATGAAGGATGCAATAATATATGTTAACAACTAAATATATTACTCACCAATGTCTCAACCTAGGGTGAACTTAAAGACACGATAATTACTAGTAAAGATAAATTGATGTGATATGCAAGTAATCAAAGAAAAGGAAAGTGGGTTCAAGAAAATCTTAGCTTTTGATGCACCAGGGTCTGATAATCTAACAAGCTGTAGCGCATACAACTAAAATCACTTGAACTATGAGCAGGGGGTGTGCGGGAGGAGTGATATGCAAAATATGACTAGAAAAACAAAGGGGAGATGGCTAGATTGTCGCCGATAGACGTGGAGATGTGGGAGATGTTGAGGGTCAAATATTGCATATTAGACCCCAGATATTATCTGAATTTACGAATATAATGCTATCTAATGGCTTGTTTTCTCATTCTTGTGTTACAAGGTGATTTTATGAGCATGGATAGAAAAAGGACGTTAAAAGTTGAGATTTAACGATCTAATGATGCCAAAGGCAAGGGACACACTCCAAGGGACCAAGATTGACAAATATACACTGTCAGAAATCCGAGAAAAGTAAGAAATTGAAGCTCAAGTGGTCTGAAGGACGTCCAGAATGCAAGATCACGAGGTTCCCACCATCCGTTCGGTTCGAAACTTCATACGTCGCCTGAGGACCATAAATTAACCGTACACTTCGAATTTCATCCATTTAATCCCTGTAAAAGTGTCCCAACATCAAGATTAGCGCATAAATCGTCCATCTGGAGCTCACCTACTATCCGTATATGCCTCAAAATTTGTCCCAACTGTTAAAAAGATCTGATTTACGAGATAGATGGACTGGATTGCTCATAAACATCATAATAGAGCCCATCTAGTGTAGCATGTGTACAATGCACATGTGCACTCGTCATGCACCAAACGAGTCAAGTCGGTCAGCAAGACGCTGACCGACTTTCTTCTTAAAAAAAAAAAAAAAAAATTTACGCACAGCGGACGCACGGCCGCTGGCCATTTTTGCGATCAGTTGTGGGCCCCACACGTGCCCCATAAGCTCAATCCGAACCGTCCACCGTGTAGACAGCTGCGAGCACTACAAAACCATGTTGTCACTTTTCACCCATGCGTGTACACGTGTGAGATACAGAGGTCACAAAAGGGCTGCCTGGTAGCATTCAAATCTGATCTTTTAGTTATTTCTTCTCTGGGCCACGTCAATGGACGTTTAAAATCACACATTCATGACTGAAATTTCGTTCTGAATCCAATAGACGGGGTGGATTTTTCAGAAAATGCTTCTGTGGGGCCCACCGATCACAACAGCGAAATTGTGCGAAAGGTTTCGCACATCCACGAAAACTGACTTTTTCAGGCGGTTTTGGCCCACCATCTTTGATCATATGGCAGATCTGAACCGTCTATCATGTAGAGGACCCAAGAAAGTACTAAGGGACGGTGTTTCTTTGGAATTTGAGCAAGGAAAGTGGCGTGTTTCGAGGCACCGAACTTGGCTGCGAAAATTGCACTCCATGTCCTGCTACAACTCTGTCACTGACTCCAGCTTTCCAGCAGCTATAAAAGGAGGTTTTGGACGTGGGAAGCATTCATTCAAGGCTAAAAAGGAAGAAAAAGAGAGACGTGGAGGCTTGAGTTTGGACGTGGATTAGAGAGAAGAGAGAGAAACAGAGGTTTTTAATTCTTCTTTCTTTGGAATTTCTTCTTTTCCCTAGAAATTAGTTTATTTTTAATTAGGACTTTCTACTCTTAGAACCTAACTTATTTTGGTTTGTTTTATAGGTTTTTTGACTTAGGAACTCTGATTTGATAACTTCTCTCCAACCCTCCCTTTTTCTAGATTTTTATTTTCTTTTTTTAGGTTTAAGTTAGAATTTGAGGGCTGAGTGTGTTTTATGCCCCATTGGGCACGCGACAACACTCGACGTCTCGTGACTGAAGGAGGATTAGTTGAGGGGTTGACTGTCCATCGCAGGACTAGACACCACTTGAATTCTCCTGAGTTAGAAGACGTTATGGCTGAAAATCAACCTCAAACATTACCCCAACCAAGGGTTGAGGAAGTACATGATGAGAATGAGGTGCATCAGGCACCCTCGCCTCATACTTTACGAGATTATTTACAACCGGCGGGGGTGAGTACGCCCTCATGCATGATTTTTCCTGAGAATACAGGACATATGGACATCAAGCCAGGGGTTATCCAACTCCTTCCTAAGTTCCATGGGCTTGAGTCTGAAGAACCATACTTGCATCTGAAAGAGTTCGATGAAATCATAGGCACCTTATACTTTCCTAATGTATCTGAGGATACTATTAGGCTGAAACTCTTTCCATTTTCCTTGAAAGAAAAAGCCAAGACGTGGTTACATTCACTGTGTCCTAGATCCATTGGCACATGGAATGATATGCAGAGGGAATTTATAAAGAAAAATTTTCCACATCATAAGACGATTACCCTTAGGAGAGCAATCATGAACTTTGCCCAAAAGGAAGATGAAACATTCTTCCAATGTTGGGAAAGGTTCAAGGATCTGGTTAATGCATGCCCACAACATGGCTTTGAAATATGGCGCATTACGAATTTTTTCTATGATGGGCTAACATCTTTCATGCACCAAATGGTCGAGACAATGTGTAACGGAGATTTTATTAATAAAAATGTCGACGAGGTATGGGATTACCTCGATAGTCTCGCGGAAAAAACACAATCATGGGACTATTACCCAAGAACGAACACCACGTCTAGGCTGACTCATTCAAGGAAAAAAGGAGGAATATATCTCCTGAAAGAGGATAATGATCTTAACGCTAAGGTGGCCAATCTCACCAGAAAATTTGAGGCCATGGAAGGAAGGAAGGAAAATGTTAATGAAAGTGTTTGCGGCATCTGTGATTGCAACATTCATACGACTGAAAATTGTCCTTCAATACCTGCCTTTCGAGATGTATTGAATGAACAATCTAATGCCGTAAATAACTATCAAAGACCTTTCAATGGACCACCCTCTAATACTTACAATCCTGGCTGAAAAAATCACCCGAATTTTAGTTGGAGGAACGGACAAACTGCTATCCCTCAAGGTTTCTTCAATCAAAATCTAAATCAGCGGAAACCTCAAGAAGAATCGGTTCAAATTTTCATACAAGAGCTGGCGCGGACAATGCAAGGAATTTCAGATTTTATGCAAAAAATAGATTCATGTATGACGGCTATGGAAAAAGGAATGCTCCCTGCACAATCACTCCCTAATCCGAAACCGCAATACGAGACAGGTGATCCCAGCTCTTCAAATCAAATGGGGCACGCTAAATCCATCACCACTCTTAGGAGTGGGAAGGTTATTGATAAAACCCTTCCGGTTAGGCCCGAAAAGCCTCAAGAACCAGAAGAGGACAACAATGATGGATCTAGTGGCGCCCCACAAAAATTTGAACTGGAACCTCTAGAAAAGCCAGTTGCTCCGTTTCCCCAATGGTTGGTTGAACCAAAACGTATATCTAACTCTCAAGATATCCTAGAGGTGTTGAAATAAGTGAAAGTCAACATTCCTCTGCTTGACGTTGTAAAACAGATTCCTTCATATGCTAAATTTCTAAAGGACTTATGTACTACCAAACGACGAAAAAGTATTCAAAAGAAGATCTCCTTGACTGAGAAAGTGAGTGCCATCCTAAAACAAGATGTGCCGCAAAAATTCAAAGATCCCGGTTGCCCAACCATATCATGCGTAATCGGGAACTATCGAATTGATCACGCACTTCTTGACTTAGGAGCGAGCGTCAATCTGATTCCCTATTCGGTATACCAACAGTTAGGTTTGGGTGAATTAAAACCCACTCGAACCACACTACAACTTGCTGATCGTTCTGTTCGTATACCAAGAGGGATCATCGAGGATGTGTTGGTCCAGGTGGATAGATTCTACTACCTTGTTGATTTTATCATCTTGGACACCGAACCCATTAATGACACGAGCACTCAGATTCCCGTCATTCTTGGTCGCCCATTCCTGTCCACTTCAAATGCAATTATCAATTGCAGGAATGGTGTCATGACTATGTCCTTTGGAAATTTGACATTGGAATCGAATATCTTTTTCAATAACGGCAGCAACTCAGAGGATGATGACGATTTCCATGATGTTAACATGATTGATTCTTTTGTGGAAGATAGAACGCCTCTCACCTTATCCTCTGATCTTCTAGAGACGTGCCTGGCCCACTCCCATGATCTTGATGATGATATAATTAAGGAGATGTTGCCATGCTTGATACTGCACCGGTACTTGAAGTTAACCGGTGGAGGCCACAAATTGAAGAATTGCCCCAAACTGATGTAGTGCCTCTACCGTCTAACCTCAAGCCACCGAAGCTTGACCTAAAACCTTTGCCCTCTGATTTAAAATATGTCTATTTAGGTCAAGATGAGACATATCCGGTGGTGATCTCTGCCCATCTGGAGAAAGAACAGGAGAGTATGCTGATATCTACTCTCATTGAGCATAAGGGAGCTCTTGGATGGACGATAGCGGACCTCAAGGGAATTAACCCATCGATTTGTACTCACCGTATATATCTTGAGGACAATGCAAAGGCTGTTCGGCAATCACAACGTAGAATAAATCCAAACATGAAGGAAGTGGTTAAGGCCGAGGTTCTCAAACTATTGGATGTGGGGATCATATACCCCATATCCGATAGTCAATGGGTGAGTCCAACTCAGGTGGTTCCTAAGAAGTCCGGGATCACCATCGTAGCCAATGCCAATAATGAACTCGTGCCGACTAGAGTTACCACTGGTTGAAGAATGTGCATTGACTACAGAAAGCTGAATACCGTCATAAGGAAATACCACTTTCCTTTGCCCTTCATTGATCAAATCCTAGAAAGGTTAGCTGGTCATTCCTATTATTGTTTCCTTGACGGGTATTCAGGTTATAATCAGATTGAAATCGCCCCTGAGGATCAGGAAAAGACCACATTTACATGTCCCTATGGCACCTTTGCTTACAGAAGGATGCCATTTGGGCTATGTAATGCCCCTGCCACCTTTCAGCGATGCATGACGAGTATCTTTTCTGACATGGTGGGGAAATATCTAGAGGTCTTCATGGACGATTTCTTTATTTTCGGTTCATCTTTCAGCGAGTGCTTAGCAAGTCTTAAATGTGTGCTGAAAAGATGTGAAGAAAAAAATTTGGTACTTAACTGGGAGAAGTGTCATTTTATGGTTCAAAAGGAAATTGTCCTTGGGCATATCATCTCGTCCAAAGGAATCGAGGTAGATAAGGCAAAAATTAATCTTATCTCTAACCTACCTCCACCCAAGAACATCAGAGATGTGCGATCCTTCTTAGGACACGCAGGCTTTTACAGACGATTCATAAAGGATTTTAGTCTCCTCTTTCATCCTTTATGTAATTTTCTTCAAAAGGATACACCATACGAGTGGACTGAGCAGTGCCAAGAAGCTTTCACTAAGCTTAAGGGCATGTTAACCACTGCACCTATCATGCAGCCACCCGACTGGAGTCTTCCTTTTGAACTTATGTGCGACGCCTCTGATTATGCTCTTGGAGTGGTTCTACGCCAGAGAAAAGATAAGCGGCCTTACGTTATTCACTACGCAAGTAGGATTCTAAATCCTGCCCAAGTGAACTACTCGACTACGGAAAAGGAACTCTTAGTCGTAGTGTTCGCTTTGGACAAATTTAGATCTTACCTGATCGGATCTAAGATCATCATTTACATAGACCATGCGGCACTTAAGTATCTTCTTTCTAAGAATGATTCTAAGCCCCGCTTGATACGATGGATCCTTCTACTCCAAGAATTTGATTTGAAAATCAAAGATAAAAAAGGAGTAGAGAACGTAGTGGCTGATCATCTTTCTCGCCTTAATACCTCTGATTCCCTTGAGGCGACCCATATCAATGACATGTTTCCTGATGAACAACTGTTTAGAGTCTCTCATTCACCTTGGTTCGCTGATATTGTTAATTATCTTGCTACAGGTGCCATACCGACACACTGGACGTCACAAGATAAGAAGAAATTCTTTACCAAGGTGTGTAACTTTTTCTGGGATGATCCACATTTGTTTAAATATTGCCCAGACCAAATCTTAAGGAAATGTGTGTCAGACGATGAGCATCAGAGTGTCATCTCCTTCTGTCACTCACAGGCCTGTGGTGGTCACTTTTCTGCTAAAAAGACCACGACCAAGATTTTACAGTGTGGCTTCTGCTAGCCCACTATGTTCAGGGACACTCATGAGTTTTGCAAGGCTTGTGAGCGTTGTCAGAAATTGGGAGCATTGTCCCGTCGAAATATGATGCCCTTGAATCCCATCCTTATTATAGAAGCATTTGATTGTTGGGGCATCGATTTCATGGGACCATTCCCCCAATCATTTGGAAATCTGTATATTTTGCTCGCCGTAGATTATGTCACTAAATGGGTCGAAGCAATTCCGTACCGTAAAAATGACCATCGCACGGTCATTAAATTTTTGAAAGAAAATATCCCGTCGCGGTTCGGAACGCCTCGAGCCATCATTAGTGATGGGGGCTCACACTTCTGCAATAGACCATTTGAGAGCTTAATGAAGAAATACGGTATCTCTCATAAGGTGAGCACCCCATACCATCCACAGACAAGTGGACAAGCTGATATTTCCAATAGGGAGATCAAACATATCCTAGAGAAAACGGTTAACCCTGATCGTAAGGACTGGTCAATCCGATTGACCGATGCCTTATGGGCGTACCGTACTGCTTTCAAAACTCCTATTGAAACATCTCCCTTTAGACTTGTCTATGGGAAAGCCTATCACTTGCCTGTGGAATTGGAACATAAAGCATACTGGGCGATCAAAAATCTGAATTTCAATCTAGACAACGCTGGCTCGCTACGCAAACTTCAGTTGAATGAACTTGAAGAAATCCGGAACGATGCATATGAGAACTCGAGAATTTACAAGGACAGGATGAAGGCGTTTCATGATCAACATATTTTACGAAAATTATTCACGCCTGGTCAGAAAGTCCTCTTGTATGACTCTCGACTACATCTCTTTCCAGGTAAGCTTCGATCTCGTTGGATCGGCCCTTACATTGTTGTCACTGCTTATCCTCATGGGGCCGTCGAGATAAGAGATCCCGACAATGGCAAGGAGTTTAAAGTAAATGGACATCGATTAAAGCCATTTGTTGAGACATTTGATTCAGAGGACATGCCCATGCCTCTGATTGCTCCTGTTTACCAGGACTGATCTCCTAGTCTGATGGAGGTATAGGTAGGTTTATCACTTTCATAGGTTTAGGATAGTCGCTTTCATAGGTTAGTTAGTTCAATATTTGTGGGTAACATTACTGCAAACCCTCACGAGATTACAACTCGTCCACTAGGGGTAACCTAGGGGTTTAAAGGCTTGTTGCATACGCTAAATGCAATCGAGAGCACCTACAAAAGTGGTATAGGTAGGATTTTATTTTTGTTATTTTTGTTCTGCTTTCTCTCTCATGCTGACAAGCTTCCATGCCGTGATCTATTGGAAACTCTCTTGATTCGTTATTCAGGTACTATCTTCTTATCACTTCTCATTTACTTTCGTTGTCCCATGTGCATTGCATGCTCATATCTTTTACATTGAGGACAATATAGATTTTAGGTTGGGGGTGAGAGATTGGGTTTCCTAATCAGTATTTTCTTGGTCTTGAGCAAAAATTGTGAAATTTTTTTTTTAAAAATTTTCTGAAAATTTCTACAAATTCGAAGTGATTTTGACAGATATCCCTAATTTAGATTTTCAAGGTACATAATGGTGGATTTATGACTCTTGGATTCCGTATCTGTTAGATTTCATAGTTAAGTGAATTATTAATCCATGATTAGAAGTTGTAAACATTGATTGAATCATGATTTCAGGACACGTATTGCTTACACATTAAGATTTCAGTTCCATATCGAAGGATTAACTTGGTAATCACTAAGTACGAAAGGAACCAGTCTGAAATATCTTGCCATCATGGTATAAAAATTGAAAAGTTAATCTTCACCATAGGTTTGCTCCCTATAGGTGTAGAGTTAATTCCCCATGAATGATATGTGAAAAAGAGTCAGGTGTACGATCTTCACCATAGGTTTGCTCCCTATAGGTAAGGATTTGATTCTCCTTCCTTGGCATTACTTTGAATAGAAAAATCACAAGTTAATAGGTTAATCTATGAGGCAAGTTTTGGATTAGGTTTTGGTTGTCATGAATTTTCTTGTTGGTTACCAATGATATCATGAAATTGACGATTGAATCTCTTAATGATGATAAGCCGAGATTAGACTATACATCCATGGATCTCAATGTTTAAAATTTTTCTAATTGATGGATTAATACTTTACACTTGATTATGAAGTCTACCGTGCGCTTGAGCTCAGGAGAAAACAATTTCCAACATTCATGGATATTAAATTTCTCATATTTTGTTCAAAATCTCACTCGATTTCATAGAAAGTTCTCCTATAATTCTCAACTTATTTTTCGCATATTTTGCTCGGGACTAGCAAAATGCTGGTTAGGGGTTGTGTTGAGGGTCAAATATTGCATATTAGACCCCAGATATTATCTGAATTTACGAATATAATGCTATCTAGTGGCTTGTTTTCTCATTCTTGTATTGCAAGGTGATTTTATGAGCATGGATGGAAAAAGGACGTTAAAAGTTGAGATTTAACGATCTGATGACGCCAAAGGCAAGGGACACACTCCAGGGGACCAAGAGTGACAAATATACACTGTCAGAAATTCGAGAAAAGTAAGAAATTGAAGCTCAAGTGGCCTGAAGGACGTCCAGAATGCAAGATCACGAAGTTCCCACCATCCGTTCGGCTCGAAACTTCATACGTCGCCTGAGGACCATAAATTAACCGTACACTTCGAATTTCATCCATTTAATCCCTGTGGAAGTGTCCCAACATCAAGATTAGCCCATAAATCGTCCATCTGGAGCCCACCTACTATCCGTATATGCCTCAAAATTTGTCCCAACTGTTAAAAAGATCTGATTTACGAGATGGATGGACTGGATTGCTCATAAACATCATAATAGAGCCCATCTAGTGTAGCATGTGTATAGTGCACATGTGCACTCGTCGTGCACCAAACGAGTCAAGTCGGTCAGCAAGACGCTGACCGACTTTCTTCTTAAAAAAAAAAAAAAAAATTTACGCACAGCGGACGCACGGCCGCTGGCCATTTTTGCGATCAGTTGTGGGCCCCACACGTGCCCCATAAGCTCAATCCGAACCGTCCACCGTGTAGACAGCCGCGAGCACTACAAAACCATATTGTCACTTTTCACCCATGCATGCACACATATGAGATACAGAGGCCACAAAAGGGCTGCCTGGTAGAATTCAAATCTGATATTTTAGTTATTTCTTCTCTGGGCCACGTTAATGGACGTTCAAAACCACTCATTCTTGACTGAAATTTCGTTCTGAATCCAATAGATGGGGTGGATTTTCCAGAAAATGCTTCTGTGGGGCCCACCGATCACAACAGCGAAATGGTGCGAAAGGTTTCGCACATCCGCGAAAACTGACTTTTTCAGGCAGTTTTGGCCCACCATCTTTGATCATATGGCAGATCTGAACCGTCTATCATGTAGAGGACCCAAGAAAGTACTAAGAGACGGTGTTTCTTTGAAATTTGAGCGAGGAAAGTGGCGTGTTTCGAGGCACCGAACTTGGCTGTGAAAATTACACTCCGTGTCTTGTTACAACTCTGTCACTGACTCCAGCCTTCCAGCAGTTATAAAAGGAGGTTTTGGACGTGAGGAGCATTCATTCAAGGCTAGGAAGGAAGAAAAAGAGAGACGTGGAGGCTTGGATTTGGACGTGGATTAGAGAGAAGAAAGAGAAACAGAGGTTTTTGATTTTCTTTCTTATTTATTATTTTTTCTTTTTCTTCTTCTTTCTTTTATTTTCATTTAGGAGATCCAGCCATCCATGTCTGGCTAAACCTCCTAGCTAGGGCTAGGAGGTGAAGCTTGTAGTGAGATGGGAGATTTAATTTTATTTTAATTTTAATTCATGAATTGACGTTGATTTTAGTTAATTATTATGGGAAGGTTTTAGGTTTTTAATGGTCTATTGTGACTGAAATTACAATGGGTCTGCAATGACTTTGAATATTTCCGTTCTCTTTAATGTTTATGATGTCAGGAAGCCCTGTTGTTCACCATAGTCTTCTGGGCATGGTTGGATGTCGGTACCATTCCTAACTTTCATACATGTGATTGGGTGGTAATTAGTTTAATTCTGTTGTTTGACATAGTCTTTTGGGCATGGTTTGGCGATGGAATCCATTCTAATTCATCTTCCTTTCATCTCTTTGAAAACTAGATCAACGGCAGTTCAGTAATTTCCATAATTTTTGATGCAAGCATAAGTTCTCCCTGATCTCTACAAGTGGATCCTCTAAATCCCTAGTTTCCTTATCTCTGATTTCCTAAGCTTTAGATAATAATTTCATAATTATTTTTCAAATCACAAATAGTTTAGATTTCACCTTTTTCTAGTTCTAGTTCTAGTTAATTTTAGATAACGTACAAGTTTCGGTCCCTTGGGATTCGACCTCGGTCTTACCGAGTTATTACTACATCACAACCCTGCACTTGGGGAGTGAACATGAGAAGGAAGGGAGAGCTAAGACACTCTTTCTAAAGGATATAGTTATAGACATCATATCCTAGCCCTACTCTGCTGACCTTGGACGGCTAAGATGGCTTGGATACAAGTGTGGACTAGGTTGGACGGTTTGAATGAATGGGGGTGCACTCTTACTACACTTTTGTTCAATACGCTCACTAATAACTTTCTACTTCTCACTAATCACTCCCTAAAGTATATTATATAATCCCTCCTAACCTTTGTTAGATGAACCAAGTATATGCTAGCTCTCGCTCTAGCTCTTGATCAAGTCTCCTTCGAAATGAGAGCAGTGGGCTTCTATTTTTAGAGGCAGGCCTTGGTAATTTGGTAAATTGTCGCAACTAGTAGAGAAAATATTGCCACATGGCATAATTTAAACGGTTGGAATATGCGTGGCATCATAGATTCACTTTGATAAGTGGTAAAACAAGTAATTTCACCCTTTGGAATGATGAAATTGCCGTTTTACCCTATAGCGACAATTATATTATTGCCGCTCAACTACTAGTTTTCCTTTACCACTATCCGGAGAGATCTTGGTAGAGAACTTGGTATCTGTCTAGACTTGTAAAGATTTTGCAGCAATGTGATTGCCACCCGTTCACCGTTTTGTATTTTTAGTTACAATGGCTTTGGGGGCCTATTCATTATATGGGCTTGCTAGAATGAGCCTGGCTGGTGGAACTGTTGCCACCAACACCTGTTGTAAATCCACGGTGGCCCATTATCTATCATGAATTGCCTAGGGACAACATGGGTCGTCCCAGCTGAGGGTTTGCACTCCTAGTTTGTTTACAAATCCTACCGGCCCAATTGGGCCAATGGGACTTATTATGGTTTGGATTTTGAGGGTTAGTCAGGTTGTGTTCGCAAGGGGTTCCCAACTCACAATTCATCTCACATAATCCAAGATAAGGTGCATTGCTGCTGGGTGGGGTGTATACAGGTTCAAAGCCCCAAAATTAGCTCCATCTATTATTCAGGTGGACCACATGATTGGAAAGAGTGTATAGGGCAAGTCTCACCGTCTCACCCTCCAAATTATAACCCTTACTGTGGCCCACTTGAACCGAGTCAACTCGATATACTCCCCTACACACACTAACATCCTATGCTGCCTGAAAAGCTTTGTGGGCCCCACCAATGTGTATGTGTTTTATCCACATCATCTACCCATTTTGCAAGCCCATTTTAGCACACAAGCCCAAAAATGAGGTAGATCCAAATCTCGGTTGACTACACCATGGGAAACATGATTGAATGCCCACCATTAAAAACTTCTTGTGGGCCACACTAAAGGTTATGGTTTGGAGGGTGAGACTTGCGTTGTATATTCTTTCCAATCATGTGGTCCGCTTGAATCATAGATGGAGCTGATTTTGGGGCTTTGGGCCTGACATGGGGTGACACACTTGATGGATTGGGTAAATTTCACATAAACACCATGGTGGGGCCTACTTGAGCTGCGGACCTTTTCCCTTTTCATTCATTTATTTATTACCTATCATTTAATACCAATCAGCTGGATATGTGTTTGTGTGTGTGTAATTCCCATCAATTAATTTTCTTCGAGTGAGATTCTCACAATAGTATCATAAGAAAATCCTCAAAATTTAAAAGTGTGTCGAAATATTCCTAAGAACCATGTGCCACTATTCCGATAGGACCATGACCTGGTCAAGCCCCACTTGTGATTTTTTTGGGCATGAGGCCTAGCCCAGCTCCTTGGCAATGGATCCTTACTCTTGCTCAGCTGGTAGACTCTCAGGAGTTTCAACGCCCGGTCAAAGGTTCGAGTATCTATAGGTGGTGAAATCCAACTATAGCTTGAATGTGGGGTGTGTGTGTGCGCGTGTTAAAAAATAAAAAAATGGTGTACTGAGTATCATATCGTTCACCACCTACATGACACTATTTTCCCCCTTATTGGGTTGTTTCAGGCCAATGCAACAATATTGTTCATGGACAATACTTGCATTTATCAGGTGATACATATTGGTTTCGGACTATATTTTAAACTTTATTCATGACAGCATTATATGGAACTTGATCGTGCTAAAGGGGGGCCCCCATACACATTAATGGATTTAGCCCTGGACTTAGCCCATTTATGTATTGGGCCTACAATCAGGCCCATGGTTAGGATTAACACCCAGGCCTAGAGATTTGGCCCAAGAAACAAATCAGAAAATCCCAGCCAATTAAAAGGTCCAGTCCAGATCATGGGATCAGATAAGAGGTGGGATGATGTAGAGTAGGGTCACGGACACTTTCATGGCCAAGATGGACCAGAAAAGGCCCGATCGGAGGCGAAAGTGATCAGTACCATCAGAACCTTAAAACAGCCGTATCTCGAAAACCGGAACGAGTTTTTCGATGAATCATATATGATTTTGGGTAAGAGAAGCTACTTTAGCCAACTAACCCCACTATGCTGGGTTGCCCACACCAGATTTTTGAAATTCCATCATATTAACAGTAGAATGTCCATTTTATTTTCATTTTTACTATAAATAGTAAGTTATAGTTCGATCATAATTCTTGATCCTTTGAGTTTTTAGAGTCGTGCACAACATGAAAATGGCTTAGAAAAATTAAAAGAATAATGCGGTTAGCCTAAATTGGACACTTACTACTTTTGGCCAAAAACTATAAAGTCTAGTAGGAATCATGATCATCTATAAATTGTAAGTTTATTATTTATAATAAGTCACATTTTTAGGGAGTTTGAGTATGAAACTCCATGCTAGGTTTGAGTTCACTATTTAAGGGGTTGTAATTTATTTATTTTTAAATAATGAATCAATTTATTTCAGTTTATTAGAAATTATTTCTGCTTTCGTTCCTCATGAATTTAAGGAATCTATGTGAGAAATCCAAAGAAGCTCCATAGATTCGGAGGAACACGGTGATTGACCTCATTACATCCCTCCCTGCGTCATGGGACCAAGAAGCAAAATCATAGAATGGATGGGGTATGTTATTTCTATTTGGCTATCAATGTACAGTGCGTGTGCTTTAGCATACATACAGTGCTGTTATGTGGCAGGTGGTCCCATTGTCGAACGTGCAGTTGCATTTGATCGCAGGGTTCATGTCCGGATCATCGATGGTCTTAGAATCATCGATGGCAACCCCGCTGCATGGTTCACCACTTATGTTCCACGTAGGCAATGCGGACATACCCCATTGCTGAAAGATGGAGTTTAGAGCAGCCGCTGCACCATCCAAAGGAAATGTGTTAAGAGAAAACAGTATGGATTGCATTGGCATGCATGAACGGTCATGATTCATTTATGTAATGATGATCGCAGCACACTTCCTGCCTGAGTTAGGACGCGGATTAGATACTGACATGGTCAGTAGCCAAATTGCTACTGAAGTGACATCACCAAGCTCTGTGGACCCCACCATGATGCGTGTGTTGTATCCATACCGTCCATCCATTTGGACAGATTGTTTTATGGAATGAAAAAAAGAATGAGATGGATATAAAGTTCAAGTGGACCCCACCATAGAAAACACTGGGGACAGTGACATCCACCGTTCAAAACTTCTTAGGGGCCACAGAAGTTTTCGATCAAGCTGATATATATATTTTTTCACTTCATCTATCTCTATGTTAACTTATGAATAGGTTAGATCTAAAAAATATATCATGGTGGGCCCTATAAATGTTTCAACAGTGGGTGTGACTGATCCCAGTCTTTTGTGGCGGGTATCTCATTCTTGTTCTCAAGCCATAAAATAATCTCTAAAAATGGTTGGACGGTTCGGATACAACACATGCATCGTAGTGGGGTCCACAGAACTTGGTGATGTCACTTCATGGCGGTTTTGCTACTGACTTTGTCAGTATCGAATCCGATTCGCTACTGACGGGTTGAGCAGGAGACTAATACTGAATTGACGTCGCTAAGCTCCGTGGGCTCCACCATTATGTATGTTTTGTATCCACGCTGTCCATCCATCCGGAGAGATCACTTTAGGGTAAGATTCAAAGAATGAGTTACATCCAAAGCTTCAATGGACCCACCACAAAAAAAAAAAAAAAAAAAATAGTGGGGAGAGTGACACCACCATTAAAGGCTACAAAAGTTTTAATATTTGTGTTTTACATTTTTCAATGTCTTTGTTAACTCTTGAACTAGTTGGATTTCAAAAAAAAAATATTATAGTGGGCATCAATCTTCCTGCTGTTTTATGTGGTGGGTCCACCTTGATGATGTGTTGTATATCCACTGACGTCTATCAAGGTGGGCCCCATGGTAAGGGTAACAACCACATTATAATTTTTCATCCGAAAAAGCACTCTCTAAGTATTTTGGTTCCTAAAGGCACTATTTGGTAAAATCCGAATCCTAGCGGCATTTTGCCATAAAAATCCCATTTTTATTTTATATTCATACAATTTAAATAGTAATTAAATGTCGACTCTAGTTGAATTTTCGGGTCAACCCATCCTAACTGGACATCACGTTGAATTGAGTTTTCAGCTTTTGAACTATACCCAAAAGATCCACAGTGGTTCTTACGAATTAGAGAATCTGGAGTTATAATGACACCAACCGTTGAAACCTTTCTAAGGGCCAGCGATGTTTTTTCACCATCTAACTTATTCATAAGGTCATGTAGATGCGGATGAGGTGAAAAAAGAAATGTCAGATTGATCTGAGACTTCTCCAGCTCTCAAGAAGCTTTTAATGGCAGACGTTCAATCCCCACTTTGTGGTCCACTTAATCCTTGGACCTACCACATTTTTTTGATAATATCTTAAAATAATCTGATCAAAAACATGAACGGTGTGGATAACATTTTTACATCACGGTGGACCCCACAGAGCCCTGCCGGACGGTAATGTCCGGGCGGTGGTAGGACGCAATCCCCGTCTCTCTCCGTCACTGTCCGTTGCCTATTTTGAATTTTTTTTTTAATATATTAAAATTTTCCTACGTGGCACCAGAGAGGAGCTGGACCAATCAAAACCCTGGAATCAGAGAGTTCCTGACTCCAAGAAACACCGGATCCGCACTCGACTGGGAAATGAAAAATTACAGTCACCTTGGACACAGCAACAATTACTTATATTTTAGTAATAGAAAATTACCATACTCTACAAATCCGGTGTATGGCGAATGCATACAACGTATGTGCTATTCCCCCTATACGATACACCTAATCTTGAGTGTGTATCTATTCATTAACTTCTGAGTTCTGATTTATTGAAATGGCAAATAGTGACTGTGGATACACCCACGAAAACCAAGCATGTGGTGGCCCCCACTCATCATTGTCAAACAATAAAAAGTAGATAAACCGAAAGTCCAGTTTATATTCTTTGAACCAAATTCTCTTAAATAGGTTAAAGCGACTCTCTCTCAACGACCATTTCATAGCCCCCCAAATGATTTTCCTTTCTTTGAGAACAAAAGCCAAAAAAATAGCTGGAAATCTCACATGGGTTTCACTTTCACTTGTTTGGCAGGGAAACAAAAAATTAAAAAGACCCCAAAAAATGATACTTCTATTGAATAAAGAAATTCTAATTTCCAATAGAAGAGAGTATTGGTAAGGGCATACATTTATGCATGCATTGATCACTGCCCAACCATGAGTCCAGAGGTGATACAAAAGTATACACACCGAAAGTTCAGTATATACTCTTTGCACCCAATTCCCTTTTGGTTGATGAAGGTGACTCTCTCTCTCTCTCTCTCTCTCTCTCACTGACTATTCCAAATCGCCCACAAGTACATGAATACACAAATAGGTGAGGAACATACCTTCAGATGGGTCTGTTGTAGCTTTAGGTGAAGTTTGAGCAGTGGACCTCTCAACCAAATACAAGAGATGTATACAGCTAAAGCAAAATGCAAGTAATATATAAGATGGAGATTTTGGTATCAACTTCATCTTTCTATCAAAACTTCTTTCTGCATATATCAGATGGCTGGGGGATAGGAAATGAATCCAAATGATCTTCTGACCCTTTTCTATTTTGGTTTTGAGAGAGAGAGAGAGAGAGAGAGAGAGGAACTTACCTTTATACAACCGACAGCCGGTATATCCATTCCACGCACGCGTGGGGCGGCTGGCCTGATTTTTCGGGGCACAGATTGGATACTGACAATGTCAGTAGCGACTGACGTCACCAAGTTCTGTGGGCCCTATCATTATGTATGCATTATATCAACACCGTCCATTTATATCGAAGAGATCATTTTAACGGATGACTCAAAGAATTAGGTAGATCCAAAGCTCAAGTGGATTGCTGATCAGACCTTTTATACAATAATAAATAGGACCATCCATTCCTGTGTATTGATAAAATGGTTGGGATCATTAGATCATGAGTGATTTTATAAGCTAAGGGTATTCAAAGGCAGACCAACATCATGGATGATCCGAATCAATGGCTAGATCTGTTTTTAGTATAATCAAAATGGACTGCTCATTTTTATAACTATTGATAATAGATTGGTTAGGATCATCCCAAGACTTGACTTTTGAGATCGATGGGCGCCCCACATGATGGTCCCTGTTGGACTATCTCCATTGTAAGTTATATGGATTGTACATTTTCAAAGACATTAATTAGATGGGGATAAAGTGGTTTTTTTCCATTGAGATGAGCAATCAAAGGTGGTATAGTCATGGAGAATCCAAATCAATGAGATGACATTTTCCAATACCAATAATCAAACTAGCCTGTTTTTCCACTAATCAATAGCTGGAGCTATCTTTAAAGTGATGGTCAAGTCATGGTCGGTTAAAGGTGTAGCGTATGTGATAGAGATGCTGTGACCCACCAAATTACAGTATTTTCCAAGAAGTTTCGTAGGGTGAACCAAACACAATTTAAAACTCTTCTTATTCCCCATCAAAACTCAATGGTGTCAACCTAAAATCCTTATTTCCACTAAGGAACATGAAGCCAATTTTAAATTTTAACACTCTAGGGCTGTCAATTGGTTGGGTCCTATAGTACTCATACCAAGTCCTGCCAAGGTCTGTAGTACATGTATGCTTGGGGTAATCAAGTTTGGGTCCTGATTAGCCTTGCGTCTTTACTCATGCCTTATGTGGTAGCCTGATTTTTAGATCTAATGACTTGGATGGCATATAAACATCACCGTCAACTCCAAAAAGGTTTCAACAGTGGATGTGGTCCAACTGAGTTTTAGATCTGCCTGATTTTTAAAATCATTAATTTTGGTCTTTCAAAACACATGAACGGGATGTATTTTCCAGGGTAATTTCATTGGACCCCTTGCAGCCCTAGTCATAAAGATATCACTCTGCCAGAAGTCGCAAGCAAATCCGGGTGCTGTGTGGGAGCACATGGATTGGGGACTACCCGGCCTGTCCCTAGGTAGGAACATGCAGAGGCTTTGAGGGCCACAGTTATATATGGGGTTCATCCACACAATCCATCCATTTTGCCTTATCATCTTGGAGTACTACAAGCTAAAAAAACAGAGGCAAATCCAAGGCTCGAGTGGACCACACCACAGGATGCAATTGTGATAATGACACCCCAGTTGAAACTTTATTTGGGCCGTCTGTGATGATAAGGTCACGTAGACTTGATGGAGGGAAAACAAAAATATCAACTTGATCTAAATTTTTTTGTTGCATTTTAAAAGTTTTAGTCCCTATTGTGTAGTCCACTTGAGCCTTAGAACTGCCTTATTTTTGGGCTTCTACTCTAAAATGATTTGGCAAAATGAATGGACCGTGTGAATAAAAGTCATAGATCATGATAGCCCTGTAGATGTCCCAGTGGCACGACATGGCTAAGCTGGAAAAATGGATGGGCAGTGAAGTGCATGCTACTCTCCAATCGTGGTATCAAGAGCAAGTTTCGATCGGCGGTGTAAATTTCTTACAGCCTTTCTTTTGTCTGGGGAAATGGAGTGCATGTGGGACCCACCACAAGGATATCTCCGTGGCCCAGCGTGGCCCAAGCTCAGGAGGGGTGTATGTGCCGAAAGCAGTAAGTCTATGAGTCTTTCGAAATTCCCCAAATTATCTCTGTTCCTTCGAACTCATCTCCCTCCAGTCGACTTTTCTGTTCAAACACTCCCAAACTCGCAAGTGAAGATATGCAACATTCGCGCTCTATGTAACAATCCGTTGAGACATCTGATACGTCCATAATGTAAGATTGTTCTTGTTAGTGAATGAATTAAAAAAATCAATTGGAACCACTACTCAGGTGGGCCACATTGGAAGGAATAATAAAGATGCACCAAACACATATATGTCTGTGTATGAGGCCTACCTGAGTTTTCGATCAGATTGGTTTTTGGGCCAGACGTTGAGTATAAGAAAGTGCACTTGATGCACGGAATGGATTTCACATGGACAAAATGGTGGACCTCATGGAGGTCATGTATTTTACTTTTCTCATATACATTATATCATACTTTACCTCCAGTAGATATATTTTAAAAAGAGAAATTTGCGACTGTACGACCCATTTATGTCCCATTTGCAAGACGAGGCCCACCTCATTTTACCTCGCAAAAATAAGCCCCAACTGTACGGAGTTCTTCCCAAAGGTTAAAAATGCCCCCTGCCTTTTCCTTCAAGCGAGAAGACGAGCGCTAACGCTCCTCGAACTCCAAGTTGTACGAACGGTTCAAAAGATATCAAAGTTATATGGCTCCACAGTTATGTATTTATTATATACACAAAGTTCATTCAGATTTCGAGATAATTACGGAGTATTATCAAAAAAAAAAAAATCATATCTAAAGATCAATTAAACGACATCACAAAGAACAACAGAAAATTGATTTTTAACGTTGAAACTTTTATAGGGCCTACCATAACATTTATTTTCCATCCAATCTATTCATAGAGTCAAAAAGACTTGGATGAACAGGAAAAATAAATTTCATAATGATCCAAAACTTCTGTGACCCTTGAAAGGGTTTTAATGGTACACATTTAATCCTCCAAAGCCTTTTACAGTGTGGTCCACTTGATAGCTAAATCTATCTTATTTTTCGTCTCAAGCCTTAAAACGAGTTTGCCAAATAGTTGGATGATTTGGATATAACACATACCTCACAATAGGACCCACAAAAAACAGTGGGGATTACAACAGCAATAAATAATAAATAATAATAATAATAAATCAGGAACTTCTCGCTACGGATTATAACCGTAGCCATATTCGTAGCCCCTGCCATTTCGATATGTCCTTTTATATGTATTGAAAATCTTTCGATTGATCGAAAAAGGTTCAGAACAGTCCAGCAAGTTTGCTTAAAAAATTCAGCAATTTTCGATATATAACGAAGTGTATTCAATATGTATTGAAGTTATAGCTACGGATTATAGCCGTAGCCAAAACTGTAGTCCTAGAAAGTCTATACAAAATTTTTTTATTTTTTTATTTTTATTTTTTACATGGAGAAATTTATTCTACCTACAATTTTCTCTAATACGTATTTATATAACTATGTATATATAAGCATATAAATTTTTTTTTTCACTTTTTTTTCATTTATTTCTTTATTCATTTAACAAGAATATCTTCTAAACCAAAATTAGTTACTTAATGTTCCATATATGATTTTGGGTAGGAGAAGCTACTTTAGCCAACTAACCTTGTTATTTTCCAAGATTCCATTAGGTCGATGGTCAAAAATCCGTTTCATTCACTTCGCGGACAATTTCAATTAGTTTACGGTCAATTTCATTCATTTCACGGTCCAATTGCTGTACTTCACGGTCATTTCCATGCATATCATGGTCATTCCCGCCTATTCCTTGTTGGTTCATGGTCATTTCAACGCATTTCATGGTCATGCCCCTTCACTTCACGGTCATTTCCGCGCATTTTACGGTCCAATTGCCTCACTTCACGGTCATTTCTATGCATATTATGGTCCAATCGCCTCACTTCACGGTCATTTCTATGCATATCACGGTCATTCCTGCCTATTCCGTGTTGATTCACGGTCATTTCGGTGCATTTCACGGTCACGCCCCTTCACTTCACGGTCATTTCTGCGCATTTCACGCTCCAATCGCTATGATCACTGTGAAATGCGCTGAAATGATCGTGAATCAACACGGAATAGGCGGGAATGACAGTGAAATGCATGGAAATGACTGCGAAGTGAAGGGGCATGACCGTAAAATGCGTCGAAATGACCATAAATCAACACGGAATAAGCAGGAATGACCGTGAAATGCATGGAAATGACCGTGAAGTGAAACGAATTGACCGTGAAATGAAGGGAATTGACCGTGAAATGCGCCGAAATGGCCGTGAATCAACATGGAATAGGCGAAAAAGATCGTGATATACATGGAAATCATGGTCATTCCCGCCTATTTCGTGTTGATTCACAGTCATTTCGGCGCATTTCATGGTCAATTCCCTTCACTTCACGGTCATTTCCATGCATTTCACAGTCAATTCGCATCACTTCATGGCCATTTCCGTGCATTTCACGGCCATTCCCGCCTATTCCGTGTTGATTTACGGTCATTTCGACTCATTTCACAGTCATGCCACTTCACTTCACAGTCATTTCCGTGCACTTCACGGTCCATTCGCCTCACTTCATGGTCATTTCCATACATATCACAGTCATTCCCGCCTATTCCGTGTTGATTCATGGTCATTTCGACGCATTTCACGGTCATGCCGCTTCACTTCACGGTCATTTCCTCGCATTTCATGGTCCAATCGCTATACTTCAGCCTGAAAATGCGTCGAAATGATCGTGAATCAACACGGAATAGGTGGAAATGACCGTGAAGTGAAGCAAACTAACCGTGAAATGTGTAAAAATGACCGTGAAGTGAAGGGGCATGACCGTGAAATGCGTCAAAATGACCGTGAATCAACACGGAATAGGCGGGAAAGATCGTAAAATGCATGGAAATAACCGTGAAGTGAAACAAATTAACCGTGAAATGCATGGAAATGACCGTGAAATGAAGGGAATTGACCGTGAAATACGCCGAAATGACGGTGAATCAACACGGAATATGCGGGAATGACCGTGATATGCATGGATTTCACAGTCATTCCCACCTATTCTGTGTTGATTTACGGTCATTTCGGCGCATTTCACCGTCAATTCCCTTCACTTCACGGTCATTTCCATGCATTTCACGGTCAATTCGCTTCATTTCACGGCCATTTTCATGCATTTCACGGTCATTCCTGCCTATTCTGTGTTGATTCACGGTCATTTCGACGCATTTCACAATCATGCCCCTTCACTTCATGGTCATTTCCATGCACTTCACGGTCCATTCGCCTCACTTCACAGTCATTTCCATGCATATCACGGTCATTCCTGCCTATTCCGTGTTGATTCACAGTCATTTTGACGCATTTCACGGTCATGCCCCTTCACTTCACAGTCATTTCCGCACATTTCACGGTCCAATCGCTACACTTCACCGTGAAATGCGTCGAAATGACCGTGAATCAACACGGAACAGGCAGGAATGACCGTGAAATGCATGGAAATGACCATGAAGTGAAGCGAATTGACCGTGAAATGCACGGAAATGACCGTGAAGTGAAGGGGCATGACCGTGAAATGCGTCGAAATGATCGTGAATCAACACGGAATAGCGGGAATGATCGTGATATGCACTGAAATCATGGTCATTCCCGCCTATTCCGTGTTGATTCACGGCCATTTCGACGCATTTCACGGTCAATTCCCTTCACTTCACAGCCATTTCCATGCATTTATTCATTTAATAAGAATATCTTCTAAACCAAAATTAGTTATTTGACGTACCATATAGGATTTTGGGGTAGAAGAAGCTACTTTAGCCAACTAACCTTGTTATTTTCCAAGATTCCATCAGGTCGATGGTCGAAAATCCATTTCATTCACTTCACAGACAATTTCAATCAGTTTGCGGTCAATTTCATTCATTTCACGGTCCAATCGCTGCACTTCACGGTCATTTCCATGCATATCAAGGTCATTCCCACCTATTCCTTGTTGATTTATGATCATTTTGACGCATTTCATGGTCATGCCCCTTCACTTCACGGTCATTTTCGCGCATTTCACGGTCCAATCGCCTCACTTCACGGTCATTTCCATGCATATCACGGTCATTCCCTCCTATTCCATGTTGATTCACGGTCATTTCGGTGCATTTCACGGTCACGCCCCTTTACTTCACGGTCATTTTTGTGCATTTCACGCTCCAATCGCTACACTTCATCGTGAAATGCATCGAAAAACCCGTGAGTCAATATGGAATGGGTGGGAATGACCGTGAAATGCATGGAAATGATCGTGAAGTCAAGCGAATTGACCGTAAAATGTACGGAAATGATCGTGAAGTGAAGGGGCATTTCAGTGAAATGCGTCCAAATGACGTGAATCAACACAGAATTGGCGGGAATGATCGTAAAATGCATGGAAATGACCGTGAAGTGAAGTGAATTGACCGTGAAATGCATGGAAATCACCGTGAAATGAAGGGAATTGACCATGAAATGCGCCGAAATGACCGTGAATCAACACGAAATAGGCGGGAATGGCCGTGATTTGCATGAAAATCACGGCCATTCCCGCCTATTTCGTGTTGATTCAAGGTCATTTTGGCGCATTTCACTATCAATTCCCTTCACTTCACGGTCATTTCCATGCATTTCACGGTCAATTCATTTCACTTCACAGTCATTTCCATGCATTTCACGGTCATTTCTGCCTATTCCGTGATGATTCACAGTCATTTCGACGCATTTCACTGTCATCCCCCTTCACTTCAAGGTCATTTTCGCACACTTCATGGTCCATTCGCCTCACTTCACGGTCATTTCCATGCATATCACGGTCATTCTTGCCTATTCCGTGTTGATTCACGGTCATTTCGACGCACTTCACGGTCATGCCACTTCACTTCACGGTCATTTCCGCGCATTTCACGGTCCAATCGCTACACTTCACCATGAAATGCGTCGAAATGACCGTGAATCAACACGAAATAGGCGAGAATGACCGTGAAATGCATGGAAATGACCGTGAAATGCATGAAAATGACCGTGAAGTGAAGCGAAGTGACCGTGAAATGCGCGAAAATGACCGTGAATCAACACGGAATAGGCGGGAATGACCGTGAAATGCATGGAAATGATTGTGAAGTGAAGCAAATTAACCGTGAAATGCATGGAAATGATCGTGAAGTGAAGAGAATTGACCGTGAAATGTGCTGAAATGACCGTAAATCAACACGAAATAGGCGGGAATGACAGTGATATGCATGGATTTCACAGTCATTCTCGCCTATTCTGTGTTGATTCACGGTCATTTCGACACATTTTACGGTCAATTCCCTTCACTTCACGGTCATTTCTATGCATTTCACGGTCAATTCGCTTCACTTCACGGTCATTTTCATGCATTTCACGGTCATTCCTGCCTATTCCGTGTTGATTTACGGTCATTTCGACGCATTTCACGGTCATGCCCCTTCACTTCATAGTCATTTCCCCGCATTTCACGGTCCAATCGCTACACTTCACCGTGAAATGCATCTAAATGACCGTGAATCAACACGGAATAGGCGGGAATGACCGTGAAATGCATGGGAATGTGCATGAAGTGAAGAAAATTGACCATGAAGTGAAGGGGCATGACCGTGAAATGCGTTGAAATGACCGCGAATCAACACGGAATAGGCAGGAATGATCGTGATCTGTATGGAAATCACGGTCATTCCCGCCTATTCCATATTGATTCATGGCCATTTCGACGCATTTCACGGTCAATTCCCTTCACTTCACGGCCATTTCCATGCATTTATTCATTTATTTCTGTATTCATTTAACAAGAATATCTTCTAAACCAAAATTAGTTACTTGACGTACCATATAGGATTTTGGGGTAGGAGAAGCTACTTTAGCCAACTAACCTTGTTATTTTCCAAGATTCCATCAGGTCGATGGTCAAAAATCCATTTCATTCACTTCACGGACAATTTCAATCAGTTTGCGGTCAATTTCATTCATTTCACGGTCCAATCACTGCACTTCACGGTCATTTCCATGTATATCACGGTCATTCCCGCCTATTCCTTGTTGATTCACGGTCATTTTGACGCATTTCATGGTCATGCCCCTTCACTTCATGGTCATTTTCGCACATTTCACGGTCCAATCGCCTCACTTCATGGTCATTTTCATGCATATCACGGTCATTCCCGCATATTCCGTGTTGATTCACGGTCATTTCGGTGCATTTCACGATCACGCCCCTTCACTTCACGGTCATTTTTGCGCATTTCATGGTCCAATCGCTACACTTCACGAAATGCTCCAATCGCTACACTTCACCGTGAAATGCATCAAAAAACCCGTGAATCAACACGAAATGGGTGGGAATGACCATGAAATGCAAGGAAATGACTGTGAAGTGAAGCGAATTGACCGTGAAATGCACGAAAATGACTGTAAAGTGAAGGGGCATGACCGTGAAATGCGTTGAAATGACCGTGAATCAACACTGAATAGGCGGGAATGATCATAAAATGCATGGAAATGACCGTGAAGTGAAGCGAATTGACCAAAAAATGCATGGAAAAGACCGTGAAATGAAGGGAATTAACCGTGAAATGAGCCGAAATGACTGTGAATCAACACGGAATAGGCAGAAATGACCGTGATATGCAAGGAAATCATGGTCATTCCTGCCTATTTCGTATTGACTCACGGTCATTTCAGCATATTTTACTGTCAATTCCCTTCACTTCACGGTCATTCCATGCATTTCACGGTCAATTCGCTTCACTTCACAATCATTTTCATGCATTTCACGGTCTTTCCTGCCTATTTCATGTTGATTCACGGTCATTTCGACGCATTTCATGGTCATGCCCCTTCACTTCACGGTCATTTTCGCACACTTTACGGTCCATTCGCCTCACTTCACAGTCATTTCCATGCATATCACGATCATTCCCGCCTATTCTGTGTAGCTTCACAGTCATTTTGACGCATTTCACGGTCATGCCGCTTCACTTCCCGGTCATTTCCGTGCATTTCATGGTCCAATCGCTACACTTCATCGTGAAATGCGTCGAAATGACCGTGAATCAACACGGAATAGGTGGGAATGACCGTGAAATGCATGGAAATGACCGTGAAGTGAAGAATTAGAATGGATTCCATCACCGAACCATGCCCAGGAGACAAAGCAAACAACAAAATTAAACTAATTACCAACCAATCAATAATGTATGAAAGTGAGGAAGGGTACCGTCATCCGATCATGCCCAGGAGACGATGGTGAATAACAGATCTTCCTGACGTTATAAACATAAAAAGGAAAGGAAGATGCTCAAAGCTATCGCAGACCCATTGTAATTTTAGTCACAACAGACTATTAAAAACTAAAAACATTCCCATTAATGAACTAAAATCAACATCAGATCAGTTTTAAATAAAAGGTACAAGCAACAAGTCCTCCCGTCACGCTACAAGCTTCACCTCTTAGCCCTAGCTAAGAGGTTTAGCTACACATAAACATGATGAAACTATCCTCAGATATCATAAAAAAATAAACAGGAAATAAAACCAAAAGAAAGCTCTAAAATTTCTCCCTGTCTCTCCCTGTTACTGACGTCCACAGCCACCATACCTCCTCTCTCTCTCTCTCTACTTTATAGCTTGGCTAAAGTTGATCGATGCTGGAATGAGAAAGCAGAGACGGTGGAGAAAATGTGCACAGCAACGCAAAGTTTCTTGCGTTTAAAATCCATTTTTGGTGAGAGGAGCGTTGACCTCTGTGTGGCCCACCTATGGCACTTTTCAAATGAATCAGGGCCATTCATTGGCCTCGTAGGGTCGATTCAGGATATCGTGCCAAATTTGAAGAAGATCTAAGCTTTTGGTGAGCTACGACATTGATCAACATATGGGAAAGATCTGGATTGTGCACTCCTATTGTTGTACATGGACAGATGGAAAGGATCGGGGTTTGGTTGATTTCTCCCTCTGATTACGTTGAATGGTTCAGATCTTTGTCCGAAGACCGCAGCGTGGCCCATCTCGATCCACCGCAGATCTGTTTGCGAACAGAGCCCGAGTAATCGTTACGTTGTGATGAAGGTGGGACCCATGATTGGTGCAATTGTAAAATCCAGTCTATCCATCGAATGAAGCTCGAAAAACCAGTCGGGTATGACATTTTTGAAGTGGATTTTGCGTGGCCCACCATAGTTTTGAACCTACCGTCCAACCTATGTTTGAATGGTCAAAACCAATCTTCGCTATCTTCTGTAATTTTCATCACCTAGACGTGGATTGTGGCCGCCCTAGGTAACAAATGGATGGTCTGGATTAACTGTTTGGATAATGGGTGGGGCCCACAACTGCGTCCGATCGTAGACAACATTAACGCTGTTTAAATTCAAAATGGAAACTTTCGTTTTGCGGAAGGCGTCGGTCACACCGACTTTGACTGGTTCGGCCGGTCTAGTGCAGCGCCAACGCAGAGATGCATGGTGTACATGCATCACCTATGGGGCCCACTTCGAAACTTTCTTAGCAATCTAAACCATCTAATCAGTTAATCTTCCCATTTAAGGCGTTGACTCCAAATTTGAAGCATATCCAGATATCAGGTGGGCTCTAAATTGGAGATAAATGGCTGATTTGTCCGTTGGCCCACTTCCAGAGATATCCAACGGTTTAAATTTAATATGTATGGTTAATTTATGGCCCTCATCCCATGTATGGAGTTTTGAACTAAACGGATGGTAGGAAACCTGTGATCTTGCATTCTAGACAAATTCCGAGCCATTTTAATATGAACGGCTTGATTTCGTCGGATCCCTGGTATGTAAATTCGTCAATCTTAGTTCCTTGGCATCCGTCCCTTGCTTTGGTAACTTTGAAGCGTCAAATCCACACTTTTACTATTAGTTTTCAGTCAACGCTCTTGAATGCATCCTGCAACAAAACACAATTAAAATACTTCATTAATTATTATCGTGTACGTAAAATCTGGCAATAATCGGGGTCTGATATGCAACATTTGACCTTCAACATAACCCCCAATTAGCATCTTGCTAGTCCCGAGCAAGGTATGCGAAAAATAATTTAAGAACTACAACACCATTTATATGAACTCAAGTATATATATATATATATATATATATATATATATATATATATATATATATATATATATATATATATATATATTTTAAATAATCCAGATACGAAAATTTTAAGATTCATGAATGTTGTGTAATCAACATTTACTTTCTCCTGGACTCAAGCGCTCAGTAGACTTTATAATCAAGTGTAAAGTATTAATCCATCAATTAGAAAAATTCTAAACATTGAGTTCCATGGGTGTATAGTGTAATCTCGTCTTACTAACATTAAAATTCACTTCTCTATTTCAGGATATCATTGGTAACCAACAAGAGAATTCATGATAACCAAAATTTTCCTAAAACTTACCTCACAGATTATCTTTTCATTCTTTCAACTTTTAATTTTTCCACTACAAGTAACACCAAGAAGGGAAATCAAATCCGCACCTATAGGGAGCAAACCTAAGGTGAAGACTGTACACCTAACCCTGTTCATATATTATCCATGGGGAATTAAATCTACACCTATAGGGAGCAAACCTATGGTGAAGATTATTCGCCCAAATCGTTCTAAAGGTATCTTCTTCTTTCTCTTTTTTTTCTTTTTTTTTTTTTTTTTTTCATATCAATCCTGTTAGGCATTTTTTTCAGGCTGGTTCCTTACATGCTTAGTGATTACCCAGTCAATCCTTTAATATTGAACTAAAACTTTAATGTGTAAGCGAGATGTGACATGTGAAATCATGACTCAATCAATGTTTATAACTTCTAATCATAGATTAATAACTCGATCTTAATTGTGAAATCTAATAGATAACTGAATTCAAGAGTCATACATTACTAACATCACGTATCTTGAAAATCTAAATTAGGGATATTCGTCAAAATCATTTCGAATTCACAGGAATTTTTAGAAAAATTTTAAAAATTTTCACAATTTTTGCTCAAGACCAAGAAAACACTAATTAGGAAACCTAATCTCCCACCCCCAACATAAAATCTATATTGTCCGCAATGTAAAAGATATATAAGTATGCAATACACATGAGACAACGAAAGTAAAGTGATGGGAAGATAGTATCTGGATAACGAATCGAGAGAGATTTTTCAAGAGATCGCTAGGAGAGAGCAGGTCAGTATGAGAGTGAATCTAATAAAAATGACAAAAATAAAATCCTACCTATACCACTTTCGTAGGTGCTCTCGATTGCATTTAGCGTATGCAACAAGCCTTTAAACCCCTAGGTTACCCTTAGTGGACGAGTTGTAGTCTCATGAGGGTTTATAGTAATATTACCCACAAATATTGAACTAGAAAAATGAAAGGGAATGAAAAGCTGGGTTGCCTCCCAGGAGAGCTAAGTTTACTGTCTTTATCCAGACAAATAAAGCAAACTACCCTAGTCCTATGAAAGTGATAAACCTACCTATACCTCCATCAGACTAGGATATCAATCCTGGTAAACAGGAGCAGTCAGAGGCATGGACATGTCCTCTAAATCAAATTTCTTGACAAATGGTTTTAATCGATGTCCATTTACTTTAAACACCTTACTATTGTCGGGATCTCTTATCTCGACGGCCCCATGAGGATAAGTAATAACAATAATATACGGGCTAGTCTAACGAGATCGAAGCTTACCCAAAAAGAGATGTAGTCGAGAGTCATACAAAAGGACTTTCTGACCTAGCGTGAATGATTTTCGTAGAATACGTTGATCATGGAACGCTTTCATCCTATCCTTGTAAATTCTCAAGTTCTCGTACGCATCGTTCCGGATTTCTCAAGTTCATTTAACTGAAGTTTACGCAGCGAGCCAGCATTATCCAGATTGAAATTTAGATTTTTGATCGCCCAGTACGCTTTATGTTCCAACTCTACAAGTAGGTGACAAGCCTTCCCATAGACAAGTCTAAAGGAAGACGTTCCAATAGGGATTTTAAAAGCAGTACGATAAGCCCATAAAGCATCGGTCAATTGAATTGACCAATCATTATGATCAGGGTTAACCATTTTCTCTAGGATATGTTTGATCTTCCTAATAGAAATCTCAGCTTATCCACTTGTCTGTGGATGGTATGGGGTGCTCACCTTACGAGAGATACTGTATTTCTTCATTAAGCTCTCAAATGGTCTATTACAAAAGTGTAAGCCCCCATCACTAATGATGGCTCGAGGCGTTCTGAATCGAGAAATGATGTTCTCTTTTAAAAATTTAATGACCATGCGATGGTCATAGTTGCAGCACGGAATCGCTTCGACCCATTTAGTGACATGGTCTACAGCGAGCAAAATATATAAATTTTCAAAGGATTGGGGGAATGGTCTCATGAAATCGATGCCCCAGCAATCAAATGCTTCAATGATAAGGATGAGATTCAGAGGCATCATATTTTGATGGGACAATGCTCCCAATTTTTGACAATGCTCATAAGCCTTGCAAAACTCATGAGTGTCCTTGAACATAGTGAGCCAATAAAAGCCACACTGAATAATCTTGGCCATGGTCTTTTTAGTAAAAAAGTGACCACCACAGGCCTGTGAGTGATAGAAGGAGATGACACTCTAATGCTCATCGTCTGGCACACATCTCCTTAGGATTTCGTCTGAGCAATATTTAAATAAATATGGATTGTCCCAGAAAAAGTTGCACACCTTGGTAAATAATTTCTTCTTATCTTATGCAGTCCAATGCGTCGGTATGGAACCTATGGCAAGATAATTGGCAATATCAGCGAACCAAGGTAAATGGGAGACTCTGAACAGTTGTTCATCAGGGAACATGTCATTGATATGGGTCACCTCAAGGGAATCAGAGGTATTAAGGTGAGAAATGTGATCGGCCACTACATTCTCTACTTCCTTTTTATCTTTAATTTCTAAATCAAATTCTTGGAGTACAAGGATCCATCGTATCAAGCGGGGCTTAGAATCATTCTTAAAAAGAATATACGTAAGTGCCACATGAACTGTGTAGATAATGATCTTGGATCCGATCAAGTAGGACCTAAATTTGTCCAATGCGAACACTACGGCTAAGAGTTCCTTTTCCGTAGTCGAGTAGTTCACTTGGGCAGGATTTAGAGTCCTACTTGTGTAATGAATGACGTAGGGCCTCTTATCTTTTCTCTGGCCTAAAACCACTCCAAGAGCATAATCAGAAGCATCGCACATAAGCTCAAAAGGCAGGCTGCAATCGGGTGGCTGCATGATAGGTGCAATGGTTAACATGCCCTTAAGCTTAGTGAAAGCTTCTTAGCATTGCTCAGTCCACTCGTATGGTGTATCTTTTGTAAGAAGATTACATAAAGGACGAGAGATGAGACTAAAGTCCTTTATGAATCATCTGTAAAACCCTACGTGTCCTAGGAAGGATCGTATGTCTCTGATGTTCTTGGGTGGAGGTAGGTTAGAGATAAGATCTATTTTTGTCTTATCTACCTCGATTCCCTTGGATGAGATAATATGCTCAAGGACAATTCCCTTCTGAACCATGAAATGACACTTCTCCCAATTAAATTCCAGTTTCTTTTCTTTACATCTTTTCAGCACACATTTAAGACTCTCTAAGCACTCGCTGAAAGATGAACCGAAAACAGAGAAATTGTCCATGAAGACCTCTAGATATTTTCCCACCATGTCAAAAAAGATACTTATCATACATCGCTGAAAGGTGGCAGGGGCATTACATAACCTGAATGACATCCTTTTGTAAGAAAAAATGTTATAGGGACATGTAAATGTGGTCTTTTCCTGATCCTCTGGGGCGATTTCAATCTGATTATAACTCGAATACCCGTCAAGGAAATAGTAATAGGAATGACCGGCTAACCTTTCCAAGATCTGATCGATGAAGGGCAAAGGAAAGTGGTCTTTCCTTGTGACGACATTCAGCTTCTTATAGTCAATGCACATTCTCCAACCAGTAGTAACTCTAGTTGGCACGAGTTCATTATTAGCATTGGCTACGATGGTGATCCCAGACTTCTTAAGAACCACCTGAGTTGGACTCACCCATTGACTATCGGATATGGGGTATATGATACCCCATCCAATAGTTTAAGAACCTCGGCCTTAATCACTTCTTTTATGTTTGAATTTAGTCTACGTTGTGATTGCCGAGCGGTCTTCGCATTATCCTTAAGATATATGTGGTGAGTACAAATCGAGAGATTAATTCCTTTGAGGTCCGCTATCGTCCATCCAAGAGCTCCCTTATGCTCAATGAGAGTAGATATGAGCATACTCTCCTGTTCTTTCTCCAGGTGGACAGAGATCACCACCGGGTATGTCTCATCTTGACCTAAATAGACATATTTCAAATCAGAGGGCAAAGGTTTTAAGTCAAGATTCAGTGGCTTGAGGTTAGACGGTAGAGGCACTACATCAGTTTGGGGTAATTCTTCAAATTGTGGCCTCCACCGGTTAACTTCAAGTACCGGTGCAGTATCAAGCATGACACCCGTCTCCTTAATCATGTCATCATTAAAATCATGAGAGTGGGCTAGACATGTCTCTAGAGGCTCAGAGGAAAAGGCAAGAGGCGTTCTATCTTCCACAAAGGAATCAATTATGTTAATATCGTAAAAATCATCATCATCCTCTGAATTGCTGCCGTTATTGAAAAAGATGTTTGACTCCAACGTCAAATTTTTGAAAGACATAGTCATGACACCATTCCTACAATTGATAATTGCATTTAAAGTTGTCAGGAATGGGCGACCAAGAATGACGAGAATCTGAGTGCTCATGTTATTGATGGGTTCGGTATCCAGGATGATAAAATTAACAGGGTAGTAAAATGTATCGACCTGAACCAACACATCCTCGATTATCCCTCTTGGTATCCGAATAGTGTGATCAGCAAGTTGTTGTGTGGTTAGGGGGTTTTACTTCATCCAATCCTAACTGTTTGTATACCGAGTAAGGAATCAAATTAACACTTGCTCCTAAGTGAAGAAGTGCATGATCAATTCGATAGTTCCTGATTACACATTATATGGTTGGGCTACCGGGATCTTTGAATTTCTGCGGCACGTCTTGCTTCAGGATGACACTCACTTTCTTAGTCAATAAAATTTTCTTTTGAATACTCTGTCGTCTTTTGGTTGTGCATAGGTTTTTTTAGAAATTTGACATATGAAGGTATTTGTTTTACGACATTAAGTAGAGGAATGTTGACTTTTACTTGTTTTAACACCTTTAGAATATCCTGAGAGTTAGAGAGACGTTTTGGTGCAACCAACCATTGGGGGAACGGATCAACTGGCTTCTCTAGAAGTTTCAATTCTAATTTTTGTGAGGAATCACTAGATCCATCATTGTTGTTCTCTTCTGGTTCTTGAGGCTTTTCGAGCCTAATCGAAAGAGTTTTATCAATAACCTTCCCACTCCTAAGAGTGGTGATGGATTTAGCTTGTCCCATTTAATTTGAAGAGCTGTGATCACTTATCTCGTACTGCGGCTTAAGACTGGGAAGTAGTTGTGCAGGAAGCATCCCCTTTTTCTATAGCCGTCATACGTGAATTTATTTTTTACATAAAATCTTTAATTCCTCGCATTGCCTGAGCTAGCTCTTGTATGGAATTTTGAACCGATTCTTCTTAAGGTTTTCCCTGATTTGGATTTTGATTGAAGAAACCTTAAGGGGTAGTAGTTTGTCCATTCCTCCAACTAAAATTGGGATGATTTTTCCAACCAGGATTATACGTATTAGAGGTCGGTCCATTGAAAGGTCTTTGATAGTTATTTATAACATTGGATTGTTCATTCAACACTTCTCAAAAGGCAGGTATCGTAGGACAATTTTCAGTTGTATGAATGTTTCAATCACAGATGTCGCAAACACTTTCATTAACCTTATCCTTCTTCCCTTCCATGGCCTCAAATTTTCTTATGAGTGTAGTCACTTTATACTTAAGGTCATCCTCTTCTTTCAAGAGATATAATCCACCTTTCTCCTTAGATTGAGTCGGCCTAGATGTGGTATTCAAATTTGGGTAATAGTCCCATGATTGAGTTTTTTCAGCAAGACTATCGAGGTAATCCCACACCTCATCAACATTTTTATTAATGAATTCTCCATTACACATTGTCTCGACCATTTGGCGCATGAAAGATGTCAATCCATCGTAGAAAAAATTTGTAATGCGCCACATTTCAAAGTCATGTTGTGGGCATAAACTGACCAAATCCTTGAACCTTTCTCAACATTGGAAGAATATTTCATCTTCCTTTTGGGCAAAGTTCATGATTGCTTTTCTAAGGGTAATCGTTTTATGATGTGAAAAAAATTTCTTTATGAATTCCCTCTGCATGTCATTTCATGTGCTAATGGATCTAGGACGCAGTGAATGTAACCACGTCTTGGCCTTCTCTTTCAAGGAAAATGGAAAGAGTTTCAGTGTAATTGTATCCTCAGATACATTAGGAAAGTATAAGGTGACTATAATCTCGTCGAACTCTTTCAAATGTAGATACGGTTCTTCAGACTCAAGCCCATGGAACTTAGGAAGGAGTTGGATCACCCCTGGCTTGATGTCCATCTGTCCTGTATTCTCAGGAAAAATCATGCATGAGGGAGTACTCACTCCCGCCGGTTGTAAATAGTCTCATAAAGTACGAGGCGGGAGTGCTTGATGCACCTCATTCTCAGCTTGTACTTCCTCAACCCTAGGTTAGGGTAGTGCTTGAGGTTAATTTTTAGCCATAACCTCAATTATCTCAGGGAAATTTAAGTGGTGTCTAGTTCTACGATGGATAGTTAGCCCCTCAACTAATCCTCCTTCGGTTAAGAGACGTCGAGTGTTGTCACGGGCCCACTTGGGTATAAAACACTCGTAGCCCTTGATTTAAATTCTAAACCCAGACCTAAGAGAAAGGAAGAAGTAGAAATCTAGAAAATGAGAAGGAAAGATGGAAAGAAGT
Organism: Magnolia kwangsiensis; assembly: GCA_037074715.1. Lineage (NCBI taxonomy): Eukaryota > Viridiplantae > Streptophyta > Magnoliopsida > Magnoliales > Magnoliaceae > Magnolia > Magnolia kwangsiensis. Next base: position 97,205,499 of record CM073584.1, read on the forward strand.
TACCAGTTTTGAAGTCCTAAGTTAACAACCTGCAAAAAAAAAAAAAAAAAAAAAGAAGTTAGTCTCTAAAAATAGAAAGTCTAAGGTTAGAAAATTCTTAATTAGAAGTAAACTAATAATAAGAAGAAATTCCTAAAAAAGAAAGTAAAAAATAAATTAGGATAGTCTTAAACTAGAAAGTAAGTTAATAGAAGAGATATGAAAAATAGAAAGTAGAAATTAGAAAGAGCCTACTAAATTAGAAATTTCTATCTTAAAAACCTACAAAACAAATAGGTTAGTTCCTAAACAAAAATTCCATAAAAAAATACATCCCATTGAGCCTCGACCCATGGGCCTCAAATACATCAAATGAGCCTCATCATATGGTCCTCATATATGTCAAGGTGGGCCTCAACCCATGGGCCTTTATACATCAAATGGGCCTTACCCATGGGCTCTAAATACATCACAATGGGCCTCAACTCATAGGCCCTAATACATCACAATGGGTCTTAACCCATGGGCTCCAAATAAATCACAATGGGCCTCAACCCATGGGCCCTAAATACATTGCAATGGGCCTCAACCCACGAGCCTCAAATACATAACAGGTGGGCCTTGCACCTGGGCCTCAAAACACGCAACATGTGGGCCCCGCTCATGGGTCAAAGATGCATCATGATAAGTCACATGTATATCAAAGTGGGCCTCTCACTTGGGTTACAAAATATATCAAAGTGGGCCTGACGGATGGGCCACAAAGTACATCAAGGTGGGCCTCACAGATGGACTATAAACACATCAAAGGTGGCCTCATGGATGGGCCATAAACACATCAAAGTGGGCCTCAACAATGGGCCTTATACACATCAAGGTGGAACTTACAGATGGGCCACAAAATACATTAAAGTGGGCCTGACAGATGGGCCACAAAATACATCGAGGTGGACCTCACAGATGGACCACAAAAATACATCAAGGTGGATCTCACAGATGATCATATCACGGAGTGGCTCACCGTGATGTGTTTGAGATCTAACCAATTCATAAGTTAACATAAAGCTAGATAAAGTGAAAACAAAATATAAGCTTAATTGGAAGCTACTGTGGCTCCTAAGAAGTTTGAATGGTGGAGGTCACTGTACACATTGATGGTGGGGTCCACTTGAACTTTAAATCTAACTCATTATTAACCTCATGCCATAAAATGATATTTCAAAAATGGATGGACAGTATGCATTGTGATGGGCCCCATCGTCTAACCAGTGGACGGTAAAGATAAAACAAATGCATCACGTGGGTTCCATGCCGCACGGATGCAATGTACTAGGGGCATGCTCAGATAAAACACATATGTCATGGGATAGCCCACCGTCCAACCCTTTGGACGGTGTGGAATACAATGCATGCATCAGTGGGTCCCATGTGGGGACGATGTGAGTACAATGCATTCTATAAGGTGGGCCCACACAGAACTTGCTGGCGTTAATCAGCAGTGGGACCCATTGTCCTGAAAATCAGTTGGACAATATGGATGTAACATATACATCACGTGGGCCATACATAGGAGTGGACAACATAGATGAAACACATACCTCATGGTGGGTCCACACCACACATGTGACCCACCAAATGCAATGGACTGGCGGTTTGGATTTAACCCCTACATCAAAGGTGGGGTCCACTGACCATCCAGCAGCCCATGGCTGGACGACATAGATAAAACACATACGCCATGGTGGGTTATAAAACACATACATCAGTGCAGTCCCACCGTCCACCACTGGAAGGTGGTGAGATCACAGTGGGTTCCACCGTCCACTGTGGACAGTGTGAATGAATACATACATCATTGGTGGGTCCCATGTGGGGCCACCATAATATTTATTTATCATTCAACCGTTGATAAGGTCACACGGTCTTGGATGAACAGGAAAAACAAATTTTGTAATGATCCAAAACTCCTGGACTCCAAGGATTTTCAATGGCAGACATTAAATCCCCACTGTTTCCTACGATGTGGGCCATCTGAGTTCTAGATCGGTCTGATTTTTGGAGGGGGCCCACTTCAAGAAGGGGCCCACCTAATGAACAACGTAGATGATAAACATACATCATGGTTGGGCCCATGGCTAGGACCGTGGGTCCCTGTCGACTGCTCGCCCAAAACGCTGCAGGCGCTGCCTGCTCACCTTTGGCAGCAGCAGCGTTTGTTGCATATAATATATATTATTTTTTAAAAAAATCTATTTTTCTGAAGTTTTTCGTATGTGGGGCCCACATCGTAAGAATCCACCCCGCCCATTCGATTCCATAGCTCAAGGCCATCCAAATGAGCCCAATATGCAACATGTTTCGGCGAGTAGAACATCAAGGTGGGTTTTCAACGGTAACAATAAGGTTTTCTATGCTATGGCCTGCTAGAAAACTGGATTGACTTCATTTTTTTCGGATCAATGCCTAAAACGGGCTAAGGAATGGAATAGATGGTGTGGATTGAATAAATACATCAAGGTGGGGCCTGCATGAGTGACCCACCCAAAAAGCATAAAAAAACAAGCTAATATATTTGCTTTCCCAGTTCATATCTAGACGCTGGACGGTTCTGGGCAAGACAAATACATTTAAGCTGGGCCCTGCTTAGGTAGGCCACCACATGGCTGGGTGGCGTGGAACAACATATATATAAAGTGGGCCCCACACCTACAAATGGCTTGGATCAAATACATGCTTCATGGTGGGGTCCATCCGGGTGGGCCACATGGACATATCATCACATAAATTGAAAGAGAGAGAGAGAGAGAGGAAGAGAGAGATCGAGTGATGGAGGGACCCCGGCACTACGGGCCCTCCCTTCCATGATTTACAACATACATCAAGTGGGTCCCAATACATGTGGGCCCACCGATCAAAATCAACGGTGAAGATCTTTTTCCCATCGAAATGCAAGCTCTAGATGACCCTATCCATGCAAGAAAAATAAACATCATGATGAGGTTCATGGAGAATGGCCCCATCATGGAATGATCATGAGAATCAAGGTGGCCATCTGCGGCATCTAGGGTCCAAAATGAGATCCATACCATCGACCGGTAGGCCTCACTTGGCCCATCATCAAAACAAGAAATCTAGGCCTATAGAAACACCCACCGTTCGATATTCTTGGTCAGATGGAATGCCGAGCTCCTTGTGCTTCACTTTGATGGAAGATGATAAAAGATGAATGGCTAGGACGAAGGATTTTGGGATAGGAAAGTAGGCCACACAAAATCAGTGCGCGAGTTGTGGCGTTGGAACCGCGGCGACGGTGCAGTCGTAATGGTACACGTCTCAGATTTAGCCGACTCAAATCTATAGGATACGACTTAGGGTCATGCGCAAACGTCGATTATAAGTCATAGGTTGCCAAAATTTGATGGGAAGGATCGCCGGAGTCGACAGAACAGTATAGGTTAGGATACGGGTCTTACAGCTCTCCCCACCTAATAAAAATTTCATAATGATCCAAAACTCCTGGACTCTAAGGAGTTTCAATGGCAGACATTAAATCCCCACTATTTCCTGTGATGTGGGTCATTTGAGTTCTATATCGGTTTGATTTTTGGAGGGGGCCCACTTCAAGAAGGGGCCCACCTAATGAACGACGTAGATGATAAACATACATCATGATGGGGCCCATGGCTGGGACCGTGGATCCCTGCCGACCGCCCGCCCAAAACTAGCAGCAGCAGCGCCTGTTGTACATATATATATATATATATATATATATATATATATATATATATATATATATATATATATATATATATATTATTTTTGAAATCTATTTTTCTGAGTTTTTCCGTACGTGGTGCCCACATTGTAAGAATCCACCCCGTCCACTGGATTCTATAGCTCAAGACCTTCTAAATGAGTCCAATATGTAGCATGTTTCGACGAGTAGAACATCAAGGTGGGTTTTCAATGGTAACAATAAGGTTTTCTATGCTATGGCCTACTAGAAAACTGGATCGACTTCATTTTTTTTTGGATCAACGCCTAAAACGGGATAAGGAATGGAATAGACGGCGTGGATTGAATAAATACATCAAGGTGGGGCCTGCGTGAGTGGCCCACCCAAAAGCGTAAAAAATCAAGCTAATATATTTGCTTTCCCAGTTCACGTCCAGACGCTGGACGGTTCTGGGCAAGACAAATACATTTAAGGTGGGCCCTACTTAGGTGGGCCACCACATGGCTGGGTGGTGTTGAACAACATATATACAAAGTGGGCCCCACACCTACAAATGAATTGGATCAAATACATGCTTGATGGTGGGGTCCATCTGGGTGGGCCACATGGACATATCATCACATAAAGAGAGAGAGAGAGAGAGAGAGAGAGAGAGAGAGAGAGAGAGAGAGAGAGAGAGAGAGAGACATCGAGTGATGGAGGGACCCTGGCACTATGGGCCCTCCCTTCCATGATTTATAACATACATTAAGTGGGTCCTAATACATGTGGGTCCATCGATCAAAATCAACGATGGAGATCCTTTTTCCACCGAAATACAAGGTCTAAATGACCCTATCCATGCAAAAAAAATAAACATCATGATGGGATCCATAGAGAATGACTCCATCATGGAATGATCATGAGAATCAAGGTGGCCATTGGCGACATTTGGTCTAAAATGAGATCTATACCATTGATCGGTAGGCCTCACTTGGCCCATCATCAAAACAAAAAATCTAGGCCTATAGAAACACCCACCGTTCGATATTCTTGGTCCGATGAAACTTCGAGCTCCTTATGCTTCACTTTGATGGAAGATGATGAAAGACGAATGGTTAGGATGAAGGATTTTGGGATAGGAAAGTGGGCCACACAAAATCACTTTTCTCTCTTGGGAAAGGCTTGGACGTGAGCTCACTTTGGTGCTTGAAAAATGTGAAGAGAGAGAGAGAGAGAGAGAGAGAGAGAGAGAGAGAGAGAGAGAGAGAGAGAGAGAGAGAGAGAGAAGTGATGAGTGATGGAGTGATGGATGTGAGGTGATGATGTACTTAATATGTATGGGTGTGTAAGAGAGAGGGTGAGAAAGAGTTGACATTGGAATTGCTTGACTTGAGGAGAAAGAAAGCTTTGATTGATTGATTGAGTGATTGCTTGATGAGACATGTTGTAAAGATTCTCTTGGGATTGCAAACGCGCGGTATTTTCCTCGAAAGAAACGTCAGCCCATATCTTTTAACCTGGGTATCGGGTCGGTGCGCGAGTCACGGCAGCGGTGCGTTCGCAATGGTACATATCTCAAATTAAGCCGACTCAAATCTACACGATACGACTTAGAGTCGTGCGCAAACGTCGATCATAGGTCGCAGGTAGCCAAAATTCGATGGGAAGGATAAGTCGATGGAATAGTACAGGCTAGGATACGGGTCTTACAACTATAAGGTGTAAGATTCAAAATAGCGACGGACTAAGCGATAGTTTTGCGATGGATTTGATCTGTTGCAAATTCACAATTTTGGCGTAGTGACATTACGGTGGGATTCACATAGTTTACTCATGCAATGCCATTGGATTAAAAAATAATAATAATAATAAATTTTTTTTTAAAAAAAATGCATCTCATTTTTAGAGGGATCAATATACAGCTTTTCCAATAGTATTAAAAATATATCATTAATTATTTACCACCATTTTTAGTGGTAAATGAAAAAAAAAAAACAAACACCATTAATTCTCATTGAAGCATATAGGCTGGTCCAAAACCCAAGTGGTTTATGGCCTTCATAGACATTGAAGATTGAACTTTCACTGTTGAAACCCTATTAAGATATAAAAGTGTTGAATGAGGGTGACATTTGTGTTTTCCCCGTTACGGTAGAAATCACTGGTGAATGGGTTGAATGGCATATAAAGGAATCTGGATCCTCTGCTTTGCTTGCTACATGCCAAAAAAAATTCTTTCTTGTTGCAATCCAATTGGACTAAATCACACACTACATCGTCAATAATGACGTGGACTAATCCCTAATGCAGGAAAGCAAGATTCTTCTACCGGTGGCAAACAAAGGAATGTGGTACTATTAGGAAAGTTTCAACGTTAGTGTACCGAACTCTACTATTTTCCTTTAACGTGGCTTATTTGAGTTTTTCATCTGCATCACACGGACATGGACATGGCCCACAGAGATTTGGGTCACACGTGTTGTTTTTTATTTTGTTTGATATTCTTCCAAAGTTTATATATTTGGATCTAAATGGAATTGGGAGATTATTCAAAGCTTTCTAATTCATTCTAAGGTTTCAAGCATGTAGCTTAGGTTAATTTGAGGTTGTTTGGATCAAGTAATTTTTGTGCTCGTATAAGTTTTTGCTTTCACAGTGCTATTGGTAGCTTCATGTCATGATTTGTTTTTTATTTTTTCCTCATAAGGATTTTTTTACGTTGAAATTATTGTATTCTCTTTGTACTTTATTAGTAAATTGGATTACACCACTTATTCATCTGTGTGTGCTTCCATCAATCCTCTCACAACATGTGCTCCATGTAAGTTACATGCAACTCCCTTCCGGCTTACCTAACATGGTGATATGGTTATTGGAATGTTTCATACGGTTTGTACGGTTTCTAAGGTGACAGCGACATCTGAGCAAATTGCCTTTCGATACGTCATTCTCATAAAAGGGTACCCGGATTTCCGGCAAAAGCTCTTCCCATTAAGCCTGTTTGATTTTTCATATAACTGGGAAATACTCCTTTTTAGGTGTGCGAAATCTGAGCAAATCCACCTTTGATATGTCCTCATAAAAAAGTACCCGGATTTCTGGCGATAGCAGTCTTCCCATTAAGCCTGTTTGGTTTTTCGTGTAACACGGAAATACCCGGGAAAAAGCTTATTATTATCTTTTTAGTCTACGTGGGTTTTGAAAATTAGTGAAAAAAGCTAACTTAAATTTATGAACCTCATTGTGGTGTTCATAACATATCCACATTATCTATTTATTTTATCAGAAGATTTTAAGGCCTAAGTTCAAAATTAAGATAGATACAACACTTACGTGGCCCATACCATGGGAAAGAATGGCCTTAAACATCAATCATTGAAAATTATTTTATCCATTGGACTCGTTTTGATGTTTATTTGTCATCTAACTTGTTCGTGAAGTCATAAAAACATTGATAAGGGTAAATACAAATTTCAGCTTCATCTAAAACTTTTGAGGGCCACACAAATTTTTATACGGTAAGCATTCAATTTCCACTATTTCCTATGATGTGGTCTATTAGAGCTTTGGATCTGCCTCAATTTTAAGTTCATGCACTAAATGAGGCTGACATATACGATGAACAGTGTGGATACGCCACGTACATAACTTTGTGCCTAACGTTCATTTGGCAGCCATCCTCGTTCCCGCGCTGAACGTATGCATTAGAAGGATGCGATAATTACCTAAGTAATTATTACCCACCTATTAGGTAATTACCTTTTACATGGGAAATCAAACCGGCCCTAAAAAAAGACTCAATTTCCTGCCAAGCCTTTAGCTGGCAGTTCCTGCACGGGAGCCCAGGTGAGGCCGTTCTTGAGAAATCATCCCAGTCCATCCGTTTTTTGCTAAAACTGAGCCGTATCCGATGCTCAAGTGGGCGGTAATAAAGGTGAAGGAAAAGACGGTTAGGAAAATTTTCACAGTTGATACCTCCCTTAGGTTCGATGGTGATGTTTACATACCATCCATACAGTTAATAACGTCATTCCTACCGGTTTTAACTGAAAACACAAATATTAGCATCGTTCAAAACTTCTGTGGCCCACGAATATTTTTGTAAATGTTCAATTATCACATTTTAAGTCTAGTTGAGTATTAGCTACGGTTCATTTTTGGCATCATATCTTAAAATGAACTTACAAAACTGACGAACAGAGATGATTTCTCACAAACATCCCAGTGGACCCCACCTGGGCTCCCAGCACAGGGACTCTGTGCGAGAGTCTTTAGCAGAAAATCCGCGTCCCATTAAAAAAGTACGAAAGAGGCCGTCCATCCTGATCATGACGTGTGGCAGGTGGGAAAGTGAGTCTGTGCTTTTCAACGCGTGGCGCTTAATTGACCAAGTCCTTTGTTGAAAAGTCCTGTGATTAGAAGATCATAGCCAATGAAACAGTTGTTATCTGTGTGGCCCATTAGACATTTGCATGAAAGTTCCTGCGCTGGGAGCTCAGGTGGAGCAACTACGATGTTTGTGAGAAATTTACCTTTCCATTCATTTTGTGAGTTCATTTTAACACATTATTATAAAATTAAACAGGATTGGATGCTCAAGTGAGCCAAAAACATGAGATTTGAGCCCCTACAGTTGAAATATTCCTAGGGCCACGTAAGTTTTGAATCATGCTAATATATGTGTTTTTAGTTCATCCGGGTACAAATGACATCATAAACAGTATGGATGGCATGTAAACCTTACTGTCAACCTAGGGAGGTTTCACGGTAAGAGTCTCCCTGACCACATTTTTCCTTTAATATGGCCCATTCAGTCTTAGATTCTGCTTACTTCTAACTTAATATTCCAAAATGAGCTAAAAAAACGAATGAACCGGGTGGATTCCTCACAAACATCTTGATGGCCTACCAAGGTTTTCACCACAGGAACTTGGGCGAAAGTCTTTAGCGGGAGATCCGCGTCCGTCTTCTTTTGTGCGAATTCTGCCTGGTGCCCAGTACCCAGTACCTGACACCTAGCTAGTGGGTAATCCGGCCCTTCCAACTAATGGGTCGTCCCGACGGATTGGCCTGGGTTGAAAACGGACCAGAATCCTCAGCAACTCCTGTTTTAAGCACCCCAGCTCCGTGGGGCCCACCAGCTGTGTATTTAAAATCCACTCCATCCATCAGGTCCTATCTAGGATTTAGGTTGGCTACACGACGGGGTAAAATGGAAATGGAATGCTAGCCATAAGTTTGTGTTGGGGTCAATGGGACATAATAAATAATTCCAACTCAAATCATAACCCAAAACAAAAATTTCTCTCTACTGTTTTTAATCTCTAAATAATTCCAACTCAAATCATAACCCAAAACAAAAAGCACTACTTCCATTGCAACAAATGTTGTCAAATTTATGTTTATGTTATTTTCTTTGAATAAAAATTTAGAGACCAAATGAATGCTCAAAAATCCAATTGGTTGGATCCTTATAACTCTTGCTCGGGTGGTAGACTATCAGGAGTTTCAACACCCGGTCAAGGGTTCGAGTGTCCATAGGTGGTGAAATCCTATTGCGGCGTGCGTGTAAATTTTTATTTATTTATTTATTTTTTAAAAAATCCAAGTGGTCCATGGTTTGCAATTTAAACTATTGGTTGGTTGGATCCACTGGCTATAAGTACAACTTTATAGGTTCTATACATATGAACACTCAAACCAAAAAAAAAAAAACCCCATAGCCCAACAATAGTATATTGGTTGGTTTGGATGGATTAGTTGAGCCCAACCTTGTTGCAATTAAATGAGTTGGGTCTGATCAGGTTAGGGATCTACAAATTTTATGTGTATCGGGTCAACTCATAGTTAATAGGTACCAGTCAAGTTAAGACCGAATCCCTTGAACTTTTAATTAAATTGGTTGGGCTCTGGCTAACTTAACGTAAGGGTGAGAGGAGGAAATCAACTACCTCAAGTATGCAAAACTTTGAATTCACAAAGTTATTCTTAAATCCACATTCAGCTCACTCCACTTTGTTGACACAGGGAACGACGTAAGGTCGAGCACCATCTTCCTCAAGGGGATAACTGTTCTGAATCCATGGAACTTCTCTGGACTCCTCATATAGACTTCTCAAATCTACGAGAAAGAAAGCAAACAAATTAGAAATAAATTCTATAAAATTCGTAATTTGATTGATGAATGAATTAAACTAGTTCACAACCCTTTAAATAGGGATACCAAGCAATGGGAGAGAAATCAAAATTAAACTATTATTAAAACTCCTAAAATTTACAACTTACTATAAATAGTCAACTTACTATTTATAGATGGTCGTGATGTCTACTAGTGCGCAAAGTTTTTGGCAAAAAATAATAAGTGTCCTATTTGGCTTCACTAAGCTATACTCCTAATTATTCTAAGAACTTTTCACGTTGGGCGCAACTTCTAAAACCCAACGGATGAAGAATTATAATCAAACTAAAACTTACTATTTATAGTAAAAATGGAATTAAAATAGGAAACGACCATCGATCTGGTGGTATTTTGTAAATCTGACTTGCGCAACCTGGTGTAGTGGGTTTGGGTGGCTAAAGGAGCTCGTTCTACCCCAAAATCATATATTTTACGTCCGATAACTCATTCCCGATTGCGAGATACACCCGATTTAAGGTCCGACGGTTCGGATAACTTCTGTCGTTAACTGGGCCTTTTCTTATCCATCTTGGTCATGATATTGCCCACGACCCTCTTTACATCAGTCCCCTCCACTTCAAAAGAACTCGTCCTCGAGTTATCGTCCTACTCTGGTTCATGATACCCGGTCAGGTCTGCAACGTTGAAAGTCCATGAGATCGCCATGTCATCTGGAAGATCAATAACGTAAGCATTGTCATTGATCTTTCAGATGATTGGTACCAGTCCAATGTTCTTATTTTTTACTTGTTGTACGTCTCAGTCGAAAATCTTTCTTCACGCAGATGGACCATAACATGGTCGCCCACCTCGAACATTTTTTTGTCGTCAATGCTTGTGCGCTTGCTCCTTGTATTTTTTGTTTGAGACATGTAGCTTGGTTTGTACCTCCGCATGAATGCCCATGATCTCGTCTGCCATATGGTCTGCTGCAATGCTCATGCCTATGAGCTTGGGCAGAAGGACCAAGTCAAGTGTGTGGTAAGACACTCATCTGTAAATAATCTAGAACAGGGATTTCCTTATCGAGCAGCTCACCATTTTGTTGAATGCAAACTCCGCTTGAGACAAGGCCAACTACCACTGCTTCAGTTTTTTTCCTGAAATACATCGAAGGAGATTTCTCAACGTACGATTCACCACCTCGGTCTGCCCATCAGTCTGTGGGTGATAGGCGCTCCTGAACTGAAGTCGTGTATCGAATTAAGTCCACAAAGTCCACCTAAAGTGGTAAATGAACTTCGTGTCACGGTAAAAATAATAGTCTTGAAAACTCTGTGTATCCACACAACCTCTCTAAAGAATAGATTCGCCACGTGTGTTGCATTGAGAGTTTTCTTGCAAGCGATAAAGTACGTCATCTTGGAGAAACAATTTACTACGACAAACATTGAATCCATGCCACGTTGTGTTTGTGGGAGACCAAGCACGAAGTCCATACATAAATCCTTCAAAGGGCCGTTAGGCACAGGTAATGGGGTGTAGAGGCCCGTATTCTGAGATTGCCCCTTGGAGGTCTGACAAACATAACAACGTTGAACTACTTTTTCCACATTACGTACCAATTGTGACTAGTAATACTGCTCTTTCACAAGAGCTCTCGTCTTGTCTGGTCCAAGGTGTCCGCTAAGGTCACCTCCATGTAGCTCATGGATGATCTGTTCCCTTAACAAACCTTTGAGGATGCACAATTGATTCCCCTTGAAAAGGAACCTGTCTTACACTCTAGGTCACCGGGGTGACCTTTTTGCCATCTAACCTATGCATCCTTGAAGTCGTCGTCGTCGATATATATGTCCTTGAGACGCTCGAACCCGACAACTTCATTGCTCATAGTGACTAATAAAGTTGCACGATGACTCAGTGCATCGGCTAATTTGTTATGTTACCTTGGCTTATGTTTTAACATGAACGTGAATTCCTACAAAAATGAGATCTATCTAACATGCACACGGTTAATGTTAGCTTGACTATTAATGAATTCGAGATCTTGAAGGTCTGTGTAAAATATGAATTCCTTTTGAATCAAATAACGTCGCCAGTGTCGCAGTGCCTAGAACACTGCGTATAATTTGATCTCATATGTAGATCACTTCTTACATGCATCGCTAAGTTTCTCATTGTAGAAGGCTATCCCAGCCTTCTTGAGACAAAACTCCTCCAATTCTGACATATGAGGCATCACATTCGACTTCAAACAGTTTGTCGAAGTTGAGACGTACAAGAACCGGGGTTGTGGACAACCTGCTCTTAGTTTGAGCAAAGCTCCTGTCAACTTTGTCAGTCTACTTAAACTGCCGCTTCTTCATGCAATCTGTGATTGGTGACACAATAGTATTAAAATTCTTCACGAACCGATGATAGAATGTTGTTAGTCCGTAAAAGCTTTGCACTTCGTGAATATTTGTGGGAACCAGCCATTCTCTAATTGCCTTTACCTTTTCTTTTCCTCATCCACCCGAATGCCCATGGATGTTACGACAAAGCCCAAAAATAAAAGGCTATCGGTCATGAAGGTGAACTTTTTTAAATTGAAATACAGTTTATTTTCAGTGAGCACTTGAAGGACCTTCTTAATGTGTTCCATATGGGTGGTTTCATCTTGCCTGTATATCAAAATATCAGCGAAATAAACCACAATGAACCACTTAATGAAAGGTTTCATAACTTGGTTCATCAACCTCATAAATGTGCTAGGTGCATTTGAAAGACCAAAGGGCATGACCATCCATTTGTACAATTCTTCCTTAGTCTTAAATGCCATCTTCTACTCATCACCCGACCATATTCAAATCTGATGGTAGCCACTCCTTAGATCCAATTTAGAGAATAATTTCACGCCCTCAAGCATGTCCAACATATTGTCCAGCCGTGGTATGAGAAACCTGTATTTTATGGTGATTTTGTTGATGGCCCGGTTGTCGACACACATGTACCAACTCGCATCTTTCTTAAGAGTTAATAGAGAAGGTACGACGCATGAGCTCATGCTTTCTTTGATAAGACCTTTACGGATCAGTTCATCTACTTGCCATTACAGAATTTCACACTCCTTCAGACTCATCCCATAGTGAGGACGATTGGGTAGGCTAGACCCAGGGACAAGGTCGATATGGTATTGGATATTTCGCATGGGAGGTGATCTATCGGAAAGGTCATCAGGACAAATTTATTTAAACTCGTGCAGTAAGGGTTTTAGTTCATCAGGGATGTTGGTGGGATCGAGTTCTTTCCGTTTTATAATTAGTGCATTGACTTATCTTTTTTCTTTGGATTCTTCCACGAAGTCCCGTATGGTTAAGAGAGAACAACCCTCCACTGTAGAAGTTTTAGGTGGCTCCTATGGAATCATAAGGGCTAATATGGTTTTCCGACCATCCTTGATGAAAATATATAGATTATCTCGCCCTTTATGAGTGGTGTCACGATCGGATTGCCAAGGTCAACTAAGTAGCATGTGACAGGCTCCATATCAACTATATCACATACTACTTCATCTTTATAATATTTGCCAATTGAAAAGGATATGGTGCATTGTTCAGTTACCTTCGTTTCGCTCAACCGATTGTATATGGGGAGGGATGACGCTCTGTCTTTAATTACAGCTTTTCCACCATGTCCTTGGAGATGATGTTCTCGCTGCTTCCACTGTTAATAATTACATTACAAACCTTTCGATTCACTGTACACCTAGTTCGGAAGATGTTATGCCGCTGTGGGTGTACTTCTTTTTTTGGCACATATAATAGTTGCCTCACGACGAGCGATTCGCCGCGATCTTGTTGAACCCAACCTGCCTCTTTTGCCTCGTCCGCAGTGGTGTGCACCTGTTCCTTAATATCTGAATGTTCATCGGCGTTATCAGCACTACCATCATTGATGGCGAGGTTCGCTACTTTTCGATGGAAAAAAATATTGTATAAGTGACCCAGTTGGCCACAATGATAACAATTGTCGGGCCTTGGCCAAGCATAGGGGTTCAGGATTCTACTTGGACGAGCAGCAGTTGATACACTGCTTGGGGGCTTAGCTTGCTCACTTTCCTGATCTCGGTTCTTCGACGTATAGGGTTGAGTTCGTCCTCCTATGGGCTCCTTCCCTCTAGGCTGTGAAGCTTCCTGAGGTGGACTTACCGCGACGACCCTCGCGGTAGGATAGGTCCGTGTGTTGGGACGTTCAAGTCGCGTTTCCACTCGGGTAGCCAACTTGATTCCATAATTCATCGTCCAAACGGATTACATCTGGACACGACTACCCTGTTGATAATTCTAGTATTGTTGGAAGAATACCTGACCATAGTTGTTGGGGAGAAATTGGGCGCGTAGTAGTTGCTTCATCCACTGCCATGTGCGGATTGCTGCTTTCGTTTATCTGGTCCGTGCGAGTTGCAATTGCTCCCACCAAGATGAAGCCCCTCCCTTCAACTTATAGGCAACAAGCTTGACCTTTTTTGCTTCAGGGATGTCCATATAGTCGAAGAATCACTCAACTTCAGAAAAGCCAATTGAGGAAATTCTCAATGTGCAATTGGCCATTGAAGCTAGGAATATCAACCCTCATCTTGAACTCCCGATCCGTCCGATTTACTCGATCGCCGCCTAGTCTAGGATATTGGAGGATTAAGTCATCAACCTCCTCCTCGTTGGATTCCCCTTCCTCAAGAATGATTCTTTGCTGCACTGCCGCCACTATCCTACAACCAGGGTGATTACAAGTTTCAGTAATTGGTGATGGAGGATTACCAACAGGAACATGGAGTTGCCCTTTAGCCTTCGTCATGAGAGCGATAGAAGCCTGTAACCCTTGCATGGCTTCTCGATTCTCTTGTTGTGCAGCTTTAGAAGCTTCAAGAGATAGTCCCATGGAGCACCGTCCACAAGATTATTGCCCGACCTGTCGTTAGAACCATCGATTCGAGAAAAAAATCTCGATCTGATACCAAACTGATGCAAGGAAGGACGTGAGGTCGAGCACTGTCTTCCTCAAGAGGATAACTATTCCGAATCCACGAAACTTCTCTAGACTCCTCAAAGAGACTTCTCGAATCCACGAGAAAGAAAGTAATCAAAATAGAAATAAATTTTAAAAAATTCATAATTTGATTGATGAATGAATTAAATGAGTTCACAACCTTTTAAATAGGGATACCAAGCATTGGGAGAGAAATCAGAATTAAACTACAACTAAAACTCCTAAAATTCGTGACTTATTGTAAATAGTAAACTTACTATTTATATATGGTCATGATGTGTACTAGTGCCCTATTTGGCTTCACTAAGCTGTTCTCCTAATTATTCTAAGCACTTTTCACGTTGGGCGCAACTCCTAAAGTCCAACGGATGAAGAGTTATAATAAACTAAAACTTACTATTTATAATAAAAACGGAATTAAAACGGGGAAACGACCGTCA
Organism: Magnolia kwangsiensis; assembly: GCA_037074715.1. Classification (NCBI taxonomy): domain Eukaryota; kingdom Viridiplantae; phylum Streptophyta; class Magnoliopsida; order Magnoliales; family Magnoliaceae; genus Magnolia; species Magnolia kwangsiensis. The sequence goes on from CM073584.1 coordinate 97,220,785, forward strand.
ATCTGGCGGTATTTCACAAATCCAGCTTGTGCAACCCGACATAGCGGGTTTAGGTGGCTAAAGTAGCTCATTGTAGCCCAAAATCATATATTTTATGTCCGATAAGTCATTCCAAATTCTGAGATATACTCGATTTATGGTCCGACGGTCCAGATCACTTCTGTCGTCGACCGAGCCTTTTCTAATCCTTCTTGACCATGAAATTGTCCACGACCATCTCTGCATAATTTGTTTACCAAAGTTTTGTTATGGTTACCTCATGCGCATTTCATAAATTCATATTAGCCACTTGGTTTACTTTTGAATACTTTTAACTACTTCTTATTGAGGGTCAAATAGTGCATATTAGACCCCATTTATTACTTCGATTTACGAGCATAATATTGTTTAATGCCCAGTTTTAATCGTGTTTATGTTGCAGGGTGTCTTTATGAGCATGGATGGAAAAAGGATGTTAAAAGTTGAGATTTAACGATTTGATGACACCAAAGGCAAGGGACGGACTTCAGAGGACCAAGATTGACGGATATACACGGTCAGAAATCCGAGAAAACTAAGAAACTGAAGCTCAAGTGGCTTGAAACGCATCCAAAATGCAAGATCACATGGTTCCCGACATCTGATCGGTTCGAAACTTTATACATGAGATAAGGGCCATAAATTAACCGTACATTTCAAATTTCAGCTCTTGGATCACTATAAAAGTGCTCCAACTGACCAAACAGCTTATAAACCGTCGATTCTGGGCCCACCTGATATTTGGAATTGCCTCGAATTTAGAGTCAACGCCTTAAATGAGGAGTCAAAACAGATGGACGGTGTAGATTTCTCCAAAACAGTGCAATGGACCCCATATGAGATGGATGTGTATAGTGCATAAATACACTAGCTGTGCATGGCAAGTGTCAGAGACGGTTTGACCGTCTCTGACCAAAAGAAAGAAAAAAAAAAAAAAAAAAAATTTTTTTTTTCTTAAATTTTTTTTTTTCTTACGCACCGCGTCAGCGCACGGACGGCCTGTGTCCGTTTTGCGAACGGTTGTAGGCCTCACACGTGCCCCATAAGCTCAATCCAAACCGTCCACCGTGTAGACAGCCGCGAGCACTACAAAACCATGTTATCACTTTTCACCCATGCGTGCACACGTGTGAGATACAGAGGCCACAAAAGGGCTGCCCTGTAGCGTTCAAATCTGATCTTTTAGTTATATCTTCTCTGGGCCGCCTCAATGGACCTTCAAAACTACTCATTCTTGACTGAAATTTCATCCTAAATCCAATGGACGGGGTGGATTTTCCTTAAAATGCTTCTGTGGGGCCCACCAATCACAACAGGGAAATGGTGTGAAAGGTTTCGCACATCCGTGAAAACTGACTTTTTCAAGCAGTTTTGGGCCACCATCTTTGATTATATGGAAGATCTGAACCGTCTATCATGTAGAGGACCCAAAAAAAGTACTAAGGGACGGTGTTTCTTTAGAATTTGAGCGAGAAAAGTGACGTGTTTCGAGGCACCGAACTTGTCTGCGAAAATTACACTCCGTGTCTTACTACAACTCTGTCACTGACTCCAGCCGTCCAACAGTTATAAAAGGAGGTTTTGGACGTGGGGAGCATTCATTCAGGTCTAGAAAGGAAGAAAAAGAGAGACGTGGAGGCTCGGGCAGGGACGTGAAGCAGAAGAAAAAAAAGAGTATTTTCTTTTTATTTTTTTAGTTTATTTCAATTGTGGAGATTTAGCCATCCATGTCTGGCTAAACCTCTTAGCTAGGGCTAAGAGGTGAAGCTTGTAGTGAGATGATAGATTTTATTTTATTTTAATTTTAATTCATGAATCGACGTTGATTTTAGTTGATTATTATGAGAATATTTTTAGTTCTTAATGGTCTGTTGTGACTGAAATTACAATGGGTCTGCGATGCTTTGAATATTTCTATTTTCTTTTCATATTTATGACGTCAGGATATCCTGTTGTTCACCATAGTCTCCTGGGCATGGTTGGATGACGGTACCCTTCCTAACTTTCATACATGTGATTGGGTGGTAATTAGTTTAATTCTGTTGTTTGCCATAGTCTTTTGGGCATGGTTTGGTGATGGAATCCATTCTAATTCATATACCTTTCATCTCCTTGAAAACTAGATCAACGGCAGTTCAGTAATTTCCATGATTTTTGATGCAAGCATAAGTTCTCCCTGATCTCTACAAGTGAATCCCCTGAATCCCTAGTTTCCTTTCCTATGATTTATATAAAGTTTTGATAATTATTTACCAGTATTCCTTCAAATTTAATCAGATTAGATTTCATCTTAGCATAGTTCTAGTTCTAGATAATTTTAGATAACGTACAAGTTTCAGTCCCTTAGGATTCGACATCGATCGTACCGAGTTATTACTACATCACAACCCTGCACTTGGGGAGTGAACAAGTTTTTGGCGCCGTTGCTGGGGACTGTCGGCTACGTTTTTCTAAAATTAATTAGTTTTAGGATTAGTTTAAGATTAGATTTTCTTTTTTAGAATTTTCTAATTTTAGGTTTAGAAGCTTAGTTATTTTCCTTGTTAGAAATTTTTCCTAACTTTAGAAACTTTCTATTCTTCATTATATCTGATTTTTAGAACTAATCTAATTTTTCTGTTTTGTAGGAAACGTCTAATTTAGTAAGCTCTTTCTAATTTCTCTTTCTTTTGAATTTCTTCTTTTCTTTAGAAATTAGTTTACGTTTAATTATGACTTTCTATTCTTAGAAACTAATTTTTTTTTTATTTTATTTTGCAGATTCTTAACCTAGGCCTCCAAATTTGGTAACTTCTTTCCATCTTTTCATTTTATTTTCTAGATTTCTACTTCTTCCTTTCTCTTAGGTTTAAGTTAGAATTTGAGGGCTGAGTGTGTTTTATGCCCCATTGGGCACGCGACAACACTCGACGTCTCGTGACTGAAGGGGGATTAGTTGAGGGGTTGACTGTCTATCGCAGGACTAGACACCACTTGAATTCTCCTGAGACAGAGGAGGTTATGGCTGAAAATCAACCTCAAGCACTACCCCAACCTAGGGTTGAGGAAGTACTTGATGAGAGTGAGGTGCACCACGCACTCCCGCCTCGTACTTTACAAGATTATTTACAACTGGCGGGGGTGAGTACGCCCTCATGCATGATTTTTCCTACGAATACAGGACATATGGACATCAAGTCAGGGGTTATCCAACTCCTTCCTAAGTTCCATGGGCTTGAGTCTGGAGAACCATACTTGCATCTGAAAGAGTTTGATGAAATCATAGGCACCTTATACTTTCCTAATGTATCTGAGGATACTATTAGGCTGAAACTCTTTCCATTTTCCTTGAAAGAAAAAGCCAAGACGTGGTTACACTCACTGCGTCCTAGGTCCATTGGCACATGGAATGATTTGCAGAGGAAATTTATAAAGAAATTTTTCCCACATCATAAGACAATTACCCTCAGGAGAGCAATCATGAACTTTGCCCAAAAGGAAGATAAAACATTCTTCCAATGTTGGGAAAGGTTCAAGGATCTAGTTAATGCATGCCCACAACATGGCTTTGAAATATGGCGCATTACGAATTTTTTCTATGATGGGCTAACATCTTCCATGCGCCAAATGGTCGAGACAATGTCTAACGGAGAATTCATCAATAAAAATGTCGACGAGGTATGGGATTACCTCGATAGTCTCGCTAAAAAAATACAATCATGGGACTATTATCCAAGGACGAACACTACGTCTAGGCCGACTCATTCAAGGGAAAAAGGAGGAATATATCTCCTGAAAGAGGATAATGATCTTAATGCTAAGGTGACCAATCTTACCAGAAAATTTGAGGCCATAGAAGGAAGGAATGAAAAGGTTAATGAAAGTATTTACGGCATCTGTGATTGAAACATTCATACTACTGAAAATTGTCTTTTAATACCTGCCTTTCGAGAAGTATTGAATGAACAATCTAATGCCGTAAATAACTATCAAAGACCTTTCAATGGACCACCCTCTAATACGTACAATTCTGGCTGGAAAAATCATCCGAATTTTAGTTGGAGGAATGGACAAACTGCTACCCCTCAAGGTTTCTTCAATCAAAATCCAAATAAGGGGAAACCTCAAGAAGAATCGGTTCAAATTTCCATACAAGAGCTGGCTCGGACAATGCAAGGAATTTTCAGATTTTATACAAAAAATAGATTCACATATGACGGCTATGGAAAAAGGGATGCTCCCTGCACAACCAATCCCCAATCCTAAACCGCAATACGAGACAGGTAATCCCAGCTCTTCAAATCAAATGGGGCACGCTAAATCCATCACCACTCTTAGGAGTGGGAAGGTTATTGATAAAACCCTTCCGGTTAGGCCCGAAAAGCCTCAAGAACCAGAAGAGGATAACAATGATGGATCTAATGGCGCCCCACAAAAATTTGAACCGGAACCTCTAGAAAAGCCAGTTGTTTCGTTTCCCCAACGGTTGGTTGAACCAAAACGTCTCTCTAACTCTCAGGATATCCTAGAGGTGTTGAAACAAGTGAAAGTCAATATTCCTCTACTTGATGTTGTAAAACAGATACCTTCATATGCTAAATTTCTAAAGGACTTATGCACTACCAAACGATAGAAAAGTGTTCAAAAGAACATTTCTTTGACTGAGAAAGTGAGTGCCATCCTGAAACAAGATGTGCCGTAAAAATTCAAAGATCCCGGTTGCCCAACCATATCATGTGTAATCGGGAACTATCGAATTAACCACGCACTTCTTGACTTAGGAGCAAGCGTCAATCTGATTCCCTATTCGGTATACCAACAGTTAGGTTTGGGTGAATTAAAACCCACCTGAACCACACTACAACTTGCTGATCATTCTGTTCGTATACCAAGAGGGATCATGGAGGATGTGTTGGTCCAGGTGGATAGATTCTACTACCCTGTTGATTTTATCATCTTGGACACCGAACCCATCAACGACACGAGCACTCAGATTCCCGTCATTCTTGGTCGCCCATTCCTGTCCACTTCAAATGCAATTATCAATTGCAGGAATGGTGTCATGAATATGTCCTTTGGAAATTTGACATTGGAATCGAATATCTTTTTCAATAACGGCAACAACTCAGAGGATGATGACGAGTTCCACGATGTTAATATGATTGATTCTTTTGTGGAAGATAGAACGCCTCTCACCTTATCCTCTGATCTTTTAGAGACGTGCCTGGTCCACTACCATGATCTTAATGATGATATACTCAGGGAGACGTGTGCCATGCTTGATACTGCACCGGTACTTGAAGTTAACCGGTGGAGGCCACACATTGAAGAATTGCCCCAAACTTATGTATTGCCTCTACCGTCTAATCTCAAGCCACCGAAGCTTGACCTAAAACCTTTGCCCTCTGATTTAAAATATGTCTATTTAGGTCAAGATGAGACATACCCGGTGGTGATCTCTGCCCACCTGGAGAAAGAACAAGAGAGTATGCTGATATCTACTCTCATTGAACATAAAGGAGCTCTTGGATGGACGATAGCGGACCTCAAGGGAATTAACCCATCGATTTGTACTCACCGTATATATCTTGAGGACAATGCAAAGGTTGTTTGACAATCACAACGTAGATTAAATCCAAACATGAAGGAAGTGGTTAAGGCCGAGGTTCTCAAACTATTGGATGTGGGGATCATATACCCCATATCCGATAGTCAATGGGTGAGTTCAACTTAGGTGGTTCCTAAGAAGTCCGGGATCACCATCGTAGCCAATGCAAATAATGAACTCGTGCCAACCAGAGTTACCATTGGTTAGAGAATGTGCATTGACTACAGAAAGCTGAATACCGTCACAAGGAAAGACCACTTTCCTTTGCCCTTCATTGATCAAATCCTGAAAAGGCTAGCTGGTCATTCCTATTATTGTTTCCTTGACGGGTATTCAGGTTATAATCAGATTGAAATCGCCCCTAAGGATCAGAAAAAGACCACATTTACATGTCCCTATGGTACCTTTGCTTACAGAAAGATGCCATTCGGGTTATGTAATGCCCCTGTCACCTTTCAGCGATGCATGATGAGTATGTTTTCTGACATAGTGAGGAAATATTTAGAGGTCTTCATGGATGATTTCTCTGTTTTTGGTTCATCTTTCAGCGAATGCTTAGCAAGTCTTAAATGTGTGCTGAAAAGATGTGAAGAAAAAAATTTGGTACTTAACTGGGAGAAGTGCCATTTTATGGTTCAAAAGGGAATTGTCCTTGGGCATATCATCTCGTCTAAAGGAATCAAGGTAGATAAGGCAAAAATTGATCTTATCTCTAACCTACCTCCACCCAAGAATATCAGAGACGTGCGATCCTTCTTAGGACACGCAGGCTTTTACAGACGATTCATAAAGGACTTTAGTCTCCTCTCTCGTCCTTTATGTAATTTTCTTCAAAAGGATACACCATAAGAGTGGACTGAGCAGTGCCAAGAAACTTTCACTAAGCTTAAGGGCATGTTAACCACTGCACCTATCATGCAGCCACCCGACTGGAGTCTTCCTTTTGAACTTATGTGCGACGCCTCTGATTATGCTCTTGGAGCAGTTCTAGGCTAGAGAAAAGATAAGCGGCCTTACGTTATTCACTACGCAAGTAAGACTCTAAATCCTGCCCAAGTGAGCTACTCGACTACGGAAAAGGAACTCTTAGCCGTAGTATTTGCTTTGGACAAATTTAGATCCTACCTGATTGGATCCAAGATCATCATCTACACTGACCATGCGGCACTTAAGTATCTTCTTTCTAAGAATGATTCTAAGCCCCGCTTGATACGATGGATCCTTCTACTCTAAGAATTTGATTTGGAAATCAAAGATAAAAATGGAGTAGAGAACGTAGTGGCCGACCACCTTTCTCACCTTAATACCTCTGATTCCCTTGAGGCGATCCATATCAATGACATGTTCCCTGATGAACAACTGTTTAGAGTCTCCCATTCACCTTGGTTCACTGATATTGCTAATTATCTTACTACAGGTGCCATACCAACACACTAGACGTCACAAGATAAGAAGAAATTCTTTACCAAGGTGCGTAACTTTTTCTGGGATGATACATATTTGTTTAAATATTGCCCAGACCAGATCTTAAGGAGATGTGTGCCAGACGATGAGCATCAGAGTGTCATCTCCTTCTGTCACTCACAGGCCTGTGGTGGTCACTTTTCTGCTAAAAAGATCACGGCCAAGATTTTACAGTGAGTCTTCTACTGGCCCACTATGTTCAGGGACACTCATGAGTTTTGCAAGGCTTGTGAGCGTTGTCAGAAATTGGGAGCATTGTCCCGTCGAAATATGATGCCCTTGAATCCCATCCTTATTATAGAAGCATTTGATTGTTGGGGCATCGATTTCATGGGACCATTCCCCCAATCATTTGAAAATCTGTATATTTTGCTCGCCGTAGACTATGTCACTAAATGGATCAAAGCAATTTCGTGCCGCAAAAATGACCATCGCACGGTCATTAAATTTTTGAAAGAAAATATCCTGTCGCGGTTCGGAACGCCTCGAGCTATCATTAGTGACGGGGGCTCACACTTCTACAATAAACCATTTGAGAGCTTAATGAAGAAGTACGGTATCTCTCATAAGGTAAGCACCCCATACCATCCACAGACAAGTGGACAAGCTGAAATTTTTAATAGGGAGATCAAATATATCCTAGAGAAAACGGTTAACCCTGATTGTAAGGACTGGTCAATCCGATTGACCGATGCCTTATGGGCGTACCGTACTGCTTTTAAAACTCCTATTGGAACATCTCCCTTTAAACTTGTCTATGGAAAGGCTTGTCACTTGCCGGTGGAATTGGAACATAAAGCATACTGGGGGATCAAAAATCTAAGTTTCAATCTGGACAACGCTGGTTCGCTACGCAAACTTCAATTAAATGAACTGGAAGAAATCCGGAACGATGCGTACGAAAACTCGAGAATTTACAAGGACAAGATGAAGGCGTTTCATGACCAACATATTCTTCGAAAATCATTCGCGCCAGGTCAAAAAGTCTTTTTTGTACGATTCTCGACTATATCTCTTTCCGGGTAAGCTTCGATCTCGTTGGACCGGTCCTTACATTGTTGTTACTGTTTATCCTCATGGGGCCGTCGAGATAAGAGATCCCGACAATGGCAAGGAGTTTAAAGTAAATGGACATCGATTAAAACCATTTGTCGAGACATTTGATTTAGAGGATATGTCCATGCCTCTGATTGCGCCTGATTACCAGGATTGATCTCCTATTCTGATGGAGGTATAGGTAGGTTTATCGCTTTCATAGGACTAGGGTAGTTGCTTTATTTGTCTGGCTGAAGACGGTAAATTTAGCACTCCTGGGAGGCAACCCAGCTTTTTTTATTCTATTTCATTTTCATAGGTTAGTCAGTTCAATGTTTATGGGTAACATTACTGTAAACCCTCACGAGACTACAACTCGTCCACTAAGGGTAACCTAGGGGTTTAAAGGCTTGTTGCATACGCTAAATGCAATCGAGAGCACCTGCGAAAGTGGTATAGGTAGGATTTTATTTTCGTCATTTTTGTTTTTCTTTTTCTCTCGTGCTAATCAGCTTCCATGCTATGATCTCTTGAAAAGTCTCTCTCTTGATTCGTTATCCAGGTACTATCTTCCTATCACTTTACTTTTGTTGTTCCATGTTTAGATCTTTTACATTGAGGACAATGCAGATTTTAGGTTGGGGGTGGGAGATTAGGCTTCCTAATTAGGATTTTTTTGGTCTTGAGCAAAAATTGTGAAAATTGTGAAAAAATTTTAAAATTTTTAAAATTTTTCTGACATTTCTTGTAATTTCAATGTGATTTTGACATCTATCTTTGATTTAGAATTACGAGATACGTGATGTTGGTAATTTATGACTCTTGGATTTAGCTACTTGATAGATTCCATAGTTGAGTTTGAATTATCAATCCATGATTAGAGATTTTAAACATTGATTGAATCATGATTTCAGGACACGTCTTGCTTACACATTAAGATTTCAGTTCCATATCTAAGGATTAACTTGGTAATCACTAAGCATGAAAGGAACCAACCTGAAATATCTTGCCATCATGGTATAAAAATTGAAAAGGTTGGATAATTAATCTTCACCATAGGTTTGCTCCCTATAGGTGTAGAGTTAATTCCCCATGAATGATATGTGAAAAAGAGTCAGGTGTACGATCTTCACCATAGGTTTGCTCCCTATAGGTGAGGATTTGATTCCCCTTCCTTGGCATTACTTTGAATAGAAAAATCACAAGTTAATAGGTTAATCTATGAGGCAAGTTTTGGATTAGGTTTTGATTTCATGAATTTTCTTGTTGGTTACCAATGATATCATGAAATTGACGATTGGATCTCTTAATGATGATAAGCCGAGATTACACTATACATTCATGGATCTCAATGTTTAAAATTTTTCTAATTGATGGATTAATACTTTACACTTGATTATGAAGTCTACCGTGCGCTTGAGCTCAGGAGAAAACAATTTCTAACATTCATGGATATTAAATTTCTTGTATTTTGTTCAAAATCTCACTCGATTTCATAGAAAGTTCTCCTATAATTCTCAACTTATTTTTCGTATAATTTGCTCGGGACTAGCAAAATGCTGGTTGGGGGTTGTGTTGAGGGTCAAATAGTGCATATTAGACCCCATTTATTACTTGAATTTACGAGCTTAATATTGTTTAATGCCCAGTTTTAATCTTGTTTATGTTGCAGGGTGTCTTTATGAGCATGGATGGAAAAAGGACGTTAAAAGTTGAGATTTAACGATCTGATGACACCAAAGGCAAGGGACGGACTTCAGAGGACCAAGATTGACGGATATACATGGTCAGAATCCGAGAAAACTAAGAAACTGAAGCTCAAGTGGCTTGAAACGCATCCAGAATGCAAGATCACATGGTTCCCGACATCTGATCGGTTCGAAACTTTATACATGAGATAAGGGCCATAAATTAACCGTACATTTCAAATTTTAGCTCTTGGATCACTATAAAAGTGCTCCAACTGACCAATCACCTTATAAACCGTCGATTCTGGGCCCACCCGATATTTGGAATTGCCTCGAATTTAGAGTCAACGCCTTAAATGAGGAGTCAAAACAAATGGACGGTGCAGATTTCTCCAAAACAGTGCAATGGACCCCATATGAGATGGATGTGTATAGTGCATAAATACACTAGCCATGCATGGCAAGTGTCAGACACGGTTTGACCGTGTCTGACCGAAAGAAAGAAAGAAAAAAATAAAAAAACTAAAATTTTTTTCTTACGCACCGCGTCAGCGCACGGACGGCCTGTGTCCGTTTTGCGAACGGTTGTGGGCCCCACACATGCCCCATAAGCTCAATTCAAACCATCCACCGTGTAGACAGCCGCAAGCACTACAAATCCATGTTGTCACTTTTCACCCATGCATGCACACGTGTGAGATATAGAGGCCACAAAAGGGCTGCCCTGTAGCGTTCAAATCTGATCTTTTAGTTATATCTTCTCTGGGTCGCGTCAATGGACCTTCAAAACCACTCATTCTTAACTGAAATTTCATCCTGAATCCAATGGATGAGGTGGATTTTCCTTAAAATGCTTCTGTGCGGCCCACCGATCACAACAGCGAAATGGTGCGAAAGGTTTCGCACATCCGCGAAAACTGACTTTTTCAGGCAGTTTTGGGCCACCATCTTTGATCATATGGAAGATCTGAACCGTCTATCATGTAGAGGACCTAAAAAAAGTACTAAGGGATGGTGTTTCTTTAGAATTTGAGCGAGAAAAGTGGCGTGTTTCGAGGCACCGAACTTGGCTGCAAAAATTGCACTCCGTGTCCTGCTACAACTCTGTCACTGACTCCAGCCGTCCAGCAGCTATAAAAGGAGGTTTTGGACATGGGGAGCATTCATTCAGGTCTAGGAAAGAAGAAAAAGAGAGACGTGGAGGCTCGGGCAGGGACGTGAAGCAGAAGAAAAAAAAAAGAGTATTTTCTTTTTATTTTTTTAGTTTATTTCAATTGTGGAGATTTAGCCATCCATGTCTGGCTAAACCTCTTAGCTAGGACTAAGAGGTGAAGCTTGTAGTGAGATGATAGATTTTATTTTATTTTAATTTTAATTCATGAATCGACGTTGATTTTAGTTGATTATTATGAGAATATTTTTAGTTCTTAATGGTCTGTTGTGACTGAAATTACAATGGGTCTGCGATGCTTTGAATATTTCTATTTTCTTTTCATGTTTATGATATCAGGACGTCCTGTTGTTCACCATAGTCTCCTGGGCATGGTTGGATGACGGTACCCTTCCTAACTTTCATACATGTGATTGGGTGGTAATTAGTTTAATTCTGTTGTTTGCCATAGTCTTTTAGGCATGGTTTAATGATGGAATCCATTCTAATTCATACACCTTTCATCTCCTTGAAAACTAGATCAACGGCAGTTCAGTAATTTTCATGATTTTTGATGCAAGCATAAGTTCTCCCTGATCTCTACAAGTGGATCCCCTGAATCCCTAGTTTCCTTTCCTCTGATTTCTATAAAGTTTTGATAATTATTTACCAGTATTCCTTTAAATTTAATCAGATTAGATTTCATCTTAGCCTAGTTCTAGTTCTAGATAATTTTAGATAACGTACAAGTTTCAGTCCCTTGGGATTCGACCTCGGTCTTACCGAGTTATTACTACATCACAACCCTGCACTTGGGGAGTGAACACTTCTTATTTTATTACCTCGTTAGTTATGATTTGTAAAATGCAGTCTAAGGATTCTTAGAGATTTTTAGTATGCTATATTTTTCCCTTATTATAACATGTATCATTTTCGATTGAATTTCTTAAAAAATGTTCAAAATTAAGATACAACATACTTAGCATGTGGGTCTAATAAATGAAAAAAAAATAAATGGCCACGGAACCACAACCAAGTTTCACAGAGTTGTATATATATTTTTACTATCGCCCACCTGACGAGAGATTAACCTGAGTATTGGGCTGAGACATCAATATATTGGTGGCATTATGATTGATGGATTAGATCTCAGACCTCTTGTGCCACGATGGCACATGTGTGTTGCGTCACACCGCCTTTATTCCACACCCATGTGTGCTTAGCAAAGGTCTTTGACATGGGCCTTTGCCCTGGACGCGGATTACACCAAGCTCTATGGGGTTGACCTTGATGTATGTGTTTTATCCAAGCTGTTCATCCATTTTGCTAGCTTATTTTAGATCATAAGCCTAAAAATAAGACAGATCCAATGCTTAAGTGGACCACATCACTGGTTGAACACCTACTGTACGTTGAAACTTTTCAAGGGCCATAAAAGTTTTAGTTAAAGCTGATATCCGTGTTCTCCCTTCATGTAGGCTTATGTGACCTTATAAATAGATTGGATAGCAAGTAAACATCATGGTAGGCCTTAATAAGTTTTTAATAGTGGGATCATTATCCTTGACTTTTCCTGTGGTGTGGTCTACTTGAGCTTTTAATCTATCTCGTTTTTGGGGCCATGCACATAAAATTAAATAGAAAAACAAAAAACAGACCGCCGATGCAGTCAAAACACATGCATAACACCCTGATCCATAGACTGAGTGAAAGATACTTTGTTTCAACACTGAGGTCTTGGTATCAATCCCTGGTGGGGGTGACTAACAGCGAAGTGTCAACTAGAGGTGGGCATCGAGTCGAGTCGGACCGGATTGGCCCCAACTCGACTCGGTCTGAAGTTTTCATTACCTGACCTGAACTCGATCCAATCCAGGACCGAGTTCGGGTCCTCTGACTCGATCTGATCCGATGTATTACTGGCCTGACTCGAACCGAGTCCGACTCGGTCAGGAAAATCTATTCAGATCCGGTTATGTACGGTTCGGATCAAATATTCTTGACCCTAAAAGAGTTTTAATGGTAGACGTTCAATCCCACTTCTTTTTGCAGTGTTGTCCACTTGATCTTTAGATCTATCTTATTTTTCAGCTTAAGCCTTAAGACATGCCCACCAAGTGGATGGACGGTTTAGATATAACACATACCTCACGATAGGACCCACAAAACTTGCTGACGGCAACACGCCAAACCAGCTATGCTGGTGCGTGGTACACCTGCAGATCCATGTCTCAAGGTTTTTCCTTGGGACGTGGATTTTATGCTATGTGGGCCCACAGTGATATTTGTAAGAAGTTCACACCGTCCATCAGTTGTGAGGGCTCATTTTAGGACATGATACCAAAAAATAGGTGAATCCAAAGCTCAAGTATGTTGAACGAGAGGAAAAACAGAGAAAGGTGATCATTAAATCTACATTGTTTCCTCTCGTAAGGGTCACTTGAGTCTTGAATATACTTCATTTTTGGCAGCATGTACTAAAATGAGCTCCCAAAATGAATGGACGGTGTGGATTTATCATAAACATCATGGTGGGACCCACCTAACATACCACGCAACAACGTGAAAGGCTTCCTTATGTCGTCAGGGAGCTCTGCTGGAGGCACCTCGAGCCGTGTGAGAAGATGGATTGGCTACTCCCGATCCCACAGTCAAAGGATGGTAAGTCGGTGCTCTGTGGGCCCCACCATGATGTATTTACTTCATCCATGCCGTCCATCTATTTTTCTAGATCATTTTGTGGTATTAAAAAAAAAAGAGGTATATCCCAATCTCAAGTGAACAACATTATAGGAAACAATGGTGAATAAACAGATCGAATCGGATTCCGGATCGGGTCGGTTTGGATTGACCATTAATCCAAAATCGATCTGGTTAATGGTCGGATCTTGCTAGACGAACTCGATCCAACATGATCCTGACCTTCGGTTTTGATATGTTCGGGTTGGATCCACCCGATCGCTCCCTCCCCGCCCGGCTCTAGTCAACTGACAGTGGGAGTGGGGTGTACTAACAAGCTAACAGAAAAGAAAAGAAAAGAAAAGAAACAAAAAAAAATAATAAAAAATAATAAAAAAAATACACACGCATAACGAGAAACCGTGTGGTCACCAAGCAAAGCGCGTCAAGGCGCAGTCAAGCAAGCGTCTTCGATTAAAATAGTCTCGTCTCCGTTCGTTTGTGACGCTCCAGAAATCAAAATAAAAAACAATACTACAAGCATTTAGGTTTGACAGTAGATTTTGATAGAAAGATATGAAGTCGATGCCAAAATCTCCATCCTATACATTACTTGCCTTTTGCTTTTGGTGCATACACCCCTTGTGTTCGGTAGAGCGATCCACAGCTCAGACTACAGATCCATTTGAAGGTATGTATGTACCTTTGAATGCATGCATTTGTCTGTGTATTTATGTATGAGATTGTAAATACTCTTTTTTCTTTTTCTTTTTTAAAATGAGAAATTAGATTTTTATTTATATACAATAAAAGTAGAACTTGTTGGTCTTTCTATATAACAATTTGGTTGGTTTTCTTTCCAAACAGTTGAAAGCATGTGAGATATTGATTTTTATAGTATTATTTTTTGCATTTTATTATCTAAGAAAGAGAGAATTATCATTTTTGGGTACTTGGAGAGAGAGAAGAGAGAGAGAGAGAGAGAGAGAGAGAGAGAGAGAGAGAGAGAGAGAGAGAGAGAGAGAGAGACGTTCACCAAGTGAATTGGGCGTGAAGAGAATATATACTGAACTTTTGGTGTATATCCTTTTGTATCACATCCGGTCATGGTTGGGCAGTGATTCATGAACGTAGGTATGCGCAGACGAATCGTCTCTTTAGAAATTTCAATTTTTGTTTATCCAATAGAAGTACTTTTCTTTTTGGGTCGTTTTATGTTTTTTTTTTTTTCAAACATTGAGAAAGCGTATTGGCTGGTGTACCACACACGCTGGTGTGGGTACCTGTCGTGCGAAGACGGGAAACGGATTGGCTACTCCCCCAGCCACCAATGGCTGATTGTCGGTGATGTGTGTGCCACCATGATTTGTTTGTTTTATCCCTGCCGTCCATCTATTTTTATAGATCATTTTATGGTATGAGACTAAAAATGAAAATATGCCAATCTCAAGGACTATATTATAGGAAACAATGTTGGTTGAACATGGACCATTTAAAACTTTTTGGGTGCCGTAAAAGTTTTGAATCAAGCTGATCTTTGTTTTTTACCTTCGTCTAGGTCTGTATGACCTAATCAACGAATTAGATGTCAAATAAAAAGTACAGTGGGCCCTATGAATATTTTATTGGTGGATATCCAATCACCATTGTTTTCCTGTGGTGTGGTCCACCTGAGATTTATATACCTCTCATTTTTAGGATTATGTACTAAAATGATATATAAAAATGGATGAACGGCATAGATGAAACACATACATCATGGTGGGGCCCATGGAGCACCGAACATCAACCACCGGGCTAGTAGCCAATCCGTTTCCGCCGAGACGAGCCCCTACGCTCCTCGATCTCCGAGTTGTACGAACCGTTCAAAGGAGATCAAAGTTACATGGGACGCGGATTGCGTCCTACGCCGCCCTAATTCATCCGGGCAGGGATACGTAGGGCCCACCGTGATGTAGGTATTTTATTCACACTTTTAATCAGTTTTATACGATCATTTTAAGGTGTTACATTGAAAATGAAGCAGATACACATCTCCAGTGGACCACATCAAAGTAAGCTCCGGTGATAATGACAACCACTGTTGAAACCTTTCTAAGGGCTATCGTGATGTTTTTTTTACCACCCGACATATTAATAAGGTCACGCAGACTTGGATGAAGCGAAAACACAAATTTCAGCTTGATCTGACACCTCTCCGGCTCCCAAGAAGTTTTTAATGGTGGACGTTCAATCCCCACTTGGTGGTCAACTTAAGCCCTGAAACTACCTCAATATTTGGCTCATACCTTCAAATAATCATATACAAACAATTAAGGGTGTGAATAAAATACTTACATCACGGTGAGCCCCACATATACCTACCCAAACGGATTACAGTCCAGCCAAGTAGGACGCAATCTGCGTCCAGTTACACGGCCCCTAAATGATGTATATATTATATCCACGTCATTCATCCATTTTCTAAATCATTCTGAAATATGAACTAAAAATTGAATCTTATTTAAAGCTCAACTAGGCCACACCACACATAGAAGCCAGATAATGATTTGCACGGTTAAAACATTTGTAGGGCCCACCGTAGCATTATTTACCATCCAATCTTTTTATGGTCACAACGACCTGGGTGAAGAGTAAAAATAAATATCATACGGATCCAAAGCTTCTGTGACCTCAAATTACTCCTTTTTGCAGTGTGGTCCACCTGATGTTAACATCTGTTTTACTTTTTGGCTCGAGCCTTATAATGAGCTAGCCAAATGGATGGACAGGTTGGATATAATACATACCTCATTATGCGACCTACAGAGCTTGCCGACGTTAATACACCGGCTAGATAGCTTGTGTGTGATACACCCGCCATTCCGCTTCTACATTGGAACCATGTGAGATTTGTTGCTTTGTTTTTGCTTTCTCTCACAAGAGAAGCGGATTGCGCAATGAGTCCACCTCGATTAAACATAATATTTTATCCACTCCGTCCGTCCATTTTACTGAATAATTTTAGTTATTGATTGTAAAAACGAAGCATATCCAAAGCGCGGACCTCACCACGAGAAAAAGTGTGAATGTAACATTTACTGTTGAAACAATCCAGGGTCATGGAAGTTTTGGAGTGTGAATGTAACATTTACTGTTAAACAATCTCGAGGGTCATAGAAGTTTTGGGTCAAGATAATGTTTATTTTTCCATTCATCTGTCCATGTGATCTTATGAACAAGTGGATGAGAAATAAATATAATTGTGCACCCTAGAGAGGTTTCAACGGTGAAAAATCATTATTCCCACTGTTTCCGTGTTGTGGTACATCTGAGCTTTGCATATTTCTTCAATTTTTTGTCTCTACCTCTAAAATGAACTGAAATAATGACAAGCGGCGTGAATAAACCATGTGCATTTACAGTGGCTAGCAGAGTTTACCGCGTAAGATAAAAGCATACTAATTAACTCGAGAGACTTTTTCCAATGTAAATCTCACCTTTTACCTTTTTTCTTTTAAAATCATTCAAACTTTACTTTACCTAACTCAACCTTTGCTATAAAGGAACAACACTGCGACTAAAATACCCTTCAAACCCTACCGTCAAACCCAGTCGACCCATATTGCTGCCCATCGAACCCAAAACGGATTGGCTACTCCCCCTGCCACCATCCAATGGCTGGTGGTCAGTGTTCTGTGGACCCTACCATGATGTATGTGTTTCATCCATGCTGTTCATCTATTTTTTCTAGATCATTTTATAGTATGAGACTCAAAATGATGTATATCCCAATCTCAAGTGGACCACATTGCAAGAAGCATACAGCATTGTTGAATGAATGTTGACCATTAAAAACTTTTTGGGGCCATAAAAGTTTTGGATCAAGTAAATCTTTATTTTTTTCCTTTCATATGGGTTTATATGATCTAATCAACAAACCGGATGTCAAATAAACAATACAGTGGACCTTAAGAGGATTTTAATGGTGGATATCCAATCATTACTATTTTCCTGTGTGGTGTGGTCCACCTAAGATTTATATCCCTCTCATTTTTGGGATCAAGCCTTAAAATTATTTGTAAAAATGGATGAAACATATACATCATGGTGGGCCCATAGAGCACTAACCACCAACCATTGAGCATGGAATAGCTACTAATAGGTTGAGTAGCGAGAACATCACCAAGATGTGGGTCCCACCATGATATATGTTTTGTATCCACACCGTCCATCCATTAGGAGAGATCACTTGGAAGTGTTTCAACGGTGGGCGTCACTCTCTCCACTGTTTTTTGTGATGGGGTCCACTTAAGCTTTGGATCTAACTTATTCTTTGGCTAATGCCCTAGGATGATCTCTCAAAATGGATAGACGGTGTGGACACAAAAAATACATCATGCTGGGACCCACATAACTTGGTGACGTCACTTCAGTAGCAAGTCTTGCTACTCGAAACAAGATCGGGATGCTCCGGCATTCTTCTCAACTCAAACTTGATCAAGCACTTCGTATGCAATGAATTGGAAGAAACAAACCCAAGCTGATCAAAGGACACAGGTGTGGGGCCTCTACGGGCATTTCGGCCTTAGTGATTTGAATAAGACTAATGACCGCAATGGGTGTACTCCAGCTTCATGAAATTGACCAAGCTTCACATTAAATTGACCTAGCCTCACATGAAATTAACAAAACTTCACATGAAATTCATCAAGCCTAACATGAAATTGACAAAGCCTCACATGAAATTCATCGAGCTTCACATGAAATTGACAAAGCCTTGCATGAAATTCATCGAGCTTCATATGAAATTGACTGAGCCTAACATGAAATTGATTGAGCTTCACATGAAATTTACTAAGCCTCTAATAAAATTGACCGAGCCTCACAAGAAATTCATAAAGCATCACTTGAAATTGACCGAGCTTCACGTGAAATTAACCAAGCCTAACATGAAATTAACCAAGCCTCACTTGAAATGGACCGAGCCTCATATGAAATTAACCGAGACTCACATGAAATTCATTGAGCCTAACATGAAATTGACCGAGCCTAAATGAAATTGACCGAACTTCATATAAAATTCACCAAGCCTAACATGAAATCGACTGAGCTTCACATGAAATTGACAGAGCCTAATATGAAATTGACCAAGCTTCACATGAAATTAATCGAGCGTCACATGAAATTAACAAAGCTTCACATGAAATTGACCGAGCCTAACATAAAATTGATCGAGCTTCACATGAAATTTACCGAGCCTCACAAGAAATTCAACGAACCTCACATGAAATTTGACCAAGAAACTTGGCAAATTGGAAATCGGATTGCTCAGTACGCTCTTATCGTACTAAGTAAACTAAGTTGGGCCTACCTTGAATGTATGGAGTCTATCCACATTGTCTATCCATTTTTCCATCTAATTCAAGGGGACCAGCCTAAAATCGACCAAAGATCAGGTGGATTATACCACAACAAACAATAGGGATAATGATTTCCACCCTTGAAACCTTGCTAGGCCCGACAGTGATGTTTATTTGTCATCCAACCTGTTCATATGATCATGTAGATATGGATGAATGGAAAACAAAAATATAAGCTTTATCCAAAACTTCTATGACCCACAAGAAAGGAGATGGAAAACTCAAAAACTAAGGTTGTGTAGAAAACCCTAATTTTAATACCATGTTGTAAAAAAATGAATCATGAGAAATTAATGTATTAGGGAGAAAATAGCTTCCTAATCTCTTTTATTAGTAATGAATATACAAAGATATGGCGTCCCAAGGGAGCACCAAAATAAACATAAAACACTGTCATTTTCCATTGTGTAAATCTTATTTTAATGGAAACTAAATGAGTAAGTTCATCTACATATCTTGCCTTAACTGCTATACAAGGAGATACTCCACATATTATTTGACGGAAATAGTTGGTGGATATGTTTCTCTTCTATTGAATCTTTTTTCATGATTCATTAGCGTTTGTACCACTGATCATTGATGCATACTTGTATGATTGTATCATGGCCGATCATCAATCCTAACTGTTGACTCTTAAAATGTTTGCTTTGCTTTGGATGGTGCAGCGGCTACTCTAAACTCCATATTTCAGCAGTGGAACATTTCTGCAACAGCTGATTGGAATATAAGTGGGGAACCGTGCAGCGGGGTTGCCCTTGAGGGAATCGGCAATGTGAACCCTGGGATCGAATGCCTATGTACTTTCAACAATGGATCCATCTGTCGCATAACGAAACTGTATGTGTTCTATCATGTGCACTATCCATTGATACACACCTAACAAACGTATGAATATTTGATTTTGCTTCAAGGGGAATGATATTAATGGGCCCGTATCTTATCTGGTTCAAAGATATGGACTTGGGGTATCAATGGGCTGGGATCTGTTGGGTGGTTTTAAGTAAGGTGTTCCAAAACGGTAATGGTAGCTGTAACGGCAACCACCGTTACTGTTATGATACGGCCCATAATGGCCGTTACAGCCCTCATATCAGTCATTATGGCCATTTTTTATTTTTTGAAAAAATTGTTACTTGACCATTACAGGACCGTTATGAGACTGTTACGGTTCATTACAGGGCTGGTATGGGGCCATCATGGCCTGTTTTTCTGTAACGGAGCCTGTTACGGCCATTTCAACCCCATAACGCATAATGGTTATGACCGTTACTGTTACGGCCATTATGTAACCAATTTTGAATACATTGGTTTCAAGGACTACTTATGATGTTTTGGGCTTTGGTCTTAAACAATGAGGGGTGAAACATATTTCAATTGATAAAGGTTGTGATTCAATGAGGGGTGCTTATTTGAAGGGGTGAAACATATTTCAGCTATTTGGGTGGACAACACAGCTGTCTGAAATCTGGACCACATATGAGGTAGGGTACACTGAACACGCCATGGATTGAAAATAATATTGGTCTGTTAATTAGGAGGTTAAACTTGTACGAGAAAAAATGGGCAGTTAAACAGAAGAAAGTGCAGTGATTCAAATTCAACGTATCTCAGTTGATGACCCAGATATTTGGTACATGTCATATTTATAGTGTTTCCTGCCTAA
This sequence comes from Magnolia kwangsiensis, assembly GCA_037074715.1. Taxonomy (NCBI): domain Eukaryota; kingdom Viridiplantae; phylum Streptophyta; class Magnoliopsida; order Magnoliales; family Magnoliaceae; genus Magnolia; species Magnolia kwangsiensis. Next base: position 97,241,471 of record CM073584.1, read on the forward strand.
TTAATGGGCCTAAAATTCTGAAGCATGTTCTGATGCATCACATGAGGGGCCCTTCATTGGATCATGACCCAGCTAGGTGGGCCGTGACACAATTGCTGTCCATTTTATTGCTGTTTGGACTGAAGAGTCAGTGCCGTGGGCTAGGAGTAGGCCTCAGATCTGAAAAGTTCAAATTAAGCAAGTCTCTGGTAGACCATTGCTCAGCCCATGTCCAACCCATTGATAACACACTAATTTGGACTATTCATCCAGTGGCCCTGCTTCTTATTGATGCAAAAGCCTAAAATTTCTACCAACCGTGGTGGCATTGAATGTGGACCTTGGCTCTTTTTCTTTGAACAATCCATTGACAGGTGGTCGATCGCTGAGCAGAAAATGGATGACTACTTCATTTTTTTTCACTCTACAGGTTGGGCCCACGGTATTAGGTTTAAACTATTCATGGGCCTATCACTGGCCTCTTTGTTTCTGGCTTATATAAAGAGGAGATTAAATCCCCAAGCTTGCATACGCATGTTAAGATATGCCCTTGTATGAATTCATGTATTTCTGTTTGTTTTGCCCTTCAGGAGAGTCTCTTCTCAGACTGCAACAGGTCACATTCCTGAAACCATCGGGAATCTGACTCACCTCAACTACCTGTATGGGTTTCTCTGCTCTAATTTGTGATTTCCACAGATAAAAACTTTGATTCGCTAGCAGAGTATGATGGATGATACCCAGGCACTTAGAAATTGCAAAATGTTTATTGTTTTTATCTGACTATTAGATTGGTGGACGTTTATTGGATGGTTAAAAATGAAAACATCCACGGTATTATTTTAATAAGTATCCGTGAATATAGGGTCAGCATTGTTCAACCAATCTGATTTTTTGTTGGTTTAGTTCGAGTTGATATATGCCCCGTGTACCATTTCTAAGTGCCTGTGTATCAAACATCATATGAAGTCAGATTATCAAAAAAACCTCTTCCACAAAACACCCGTTTCAGGGCCAAAATAACCTTCCTCTTATGCATGGGGTATTTTGGTCACATTGAGAGTTAAAATTAGGACTGGCCCGGGTTCAAGCCCATAGCTCAATGGTTAATAAGGTGTTTTTCAACAATGAGGTAGTGGATTTGAGCCCATCTTAACCAGTGGCCCATTTGGTATTTGGGCCCAGATATTAGTGGGCAGATGGGCTACAATTAATTTTGTGTACGTGTGTATGCTTGGGTCTACTTTCAGGCCCCAAAAAAATAAATATACTGTGCACAGGTTATATAAAATATCTAATATATGACCTTTGCTAAGCCCACGCAAGTGTATAAGGCATCTCATTCATATGCTACCTGATGTTTGCCAATGTGGCACATGAGTGTGAGATCCAAGCCGTCTGTCCATCTTAATCTGAGAAAAATCCTACTCATTATTTCTGACAAAAATCTCTATTCTTAATCCTCATCTTATTTACTAAAACTTTTCCAAAGAGAAGAAGTGTGGGCATGTACGTATGACAAAACAGAAGGTGATCAGAAGCATTCATCAGGTGGGTTTACTGCATTTTTGCTGCAGGCCAAAAGTACAGTGAACTTACCGTTGGATCTGAGGTCTTTAAACATATGGTTCAAAAAGTTAAATTCCTCCATTTTGCAAAGATTGGATGGTCTGGTCCATGTGATTTTGGGATCAAAGCCCATCTATGGTGGGTACCAGATGGAAAATTGGGTCACTTGATCATGGCCCATCCTTGCTCCTTAGATGACTGCTGCTTCAATGTTTGCAGCTTACTACTGCACTAATTACAAAGTTTGGCCTATATTTGCAGGGTATTGAATTCTAACTATTTAACAGGTTCCTTGCCTTCATCTATCGGCAACTTAAGGTCCATGCAGTACATGTAAGTTATTTAGGAGCTTCTGACATATAGGCAAGTAGCTTGACCATGATGTTGTTGTTGTTGTTGTTGATGATGTGGTTGTTGGTAGTGACGATGATGGTTATGATCATGATCGTGATGTAGCTGTTGGCAATGATGATAATGATTTAATGAACCACAATGTACTCCACAAGTTTAACAACCATAAAATATTTTGCAATGGAGACGATGAAAATGATTACCAACGTGTGTGGGTCTTGTGTTTGTTGTCAATGTCTTAAATCTTTCTATAACAGGATATGTCGGTGTCATTGACTGACCACTCGTTGTCATTGAACAAATGTTGATGCCATCGACAGATGCTCGATTCCATCGAGAAAATCTGAAAAAGTCCTAGCTGATTGCTGAACACTTTTGGAGGTGCTACTCAGTGACATCAAAGGATGGTTCGATATTATTGATAGGTCTTCAATGCATGTCGATGCCATCGAAGGTGCACACAAAATTGAGTAAGCGCATGATTTGTTTCCTGTTCCAATTGTGATTATATATATATATATATATATATATATATATATATATATATATATATATATATATATATATATATATATATATATATATATCGGGTATAATTGGGATTAGGGAATGATTAGGGCTTTCTAAGTTGTTCTTAAGGGTTCAAGAGCATAGCTAGGGATTCAAAGGAGATTCGAGGGGTTGTTTGAATCAATAAGATAATCTATCTCTTATAATATTTCTTTCATAATGCATTACTCATTGCTTTGTGCTATGGTTTTTTTCACGTAAAATTTCAGATTATTTTTTGTTTGAGTTTGTTTGTGTGATTGCGATTAGTTTGCCTAATTCTTCTCTGTGGTATTAGAGTTAAAATTGGGAAGCGGCTCGAATCTGAAAGCAAGTTATCAATGGCATCTAACATGAAGTTCGATATAAAGAAGTACTCCGATAAAAATAATTTTAAAATATGAAAAGTTAAGATGAATCGCATCCTAGTTCAGCAAGGATTGAAAGATGCACTCCTTGGAAAGGACTATAAACCATGAAAGAAGAAGAATTGAACAAGTTAGATAAAAAACTAATATCTCAATCCAGCTGTGTCTAACGGATGAGGTCCTTTATAATGTTATGAGAGAGAAAACTGTAGCAGATACATGGACGAAACTAGAGAACATGACTGTTGTCTTAGCACTTCAGTCGCAAAGACGATAAGAAAGAAACGAGATGACATGGATGCTTCTACAAATGCAATGGTTATGAGGGGGAGAATTCTGAGCGGGACAGTAGATCTTCATGATCGAGATTCAAATCAAAAGGCAAGGGCAAAGGTTAGATGAAGTGTTGGAATTTTGACATAACAAAGTATATGAAGAAGGATGGTTAGAATTCTAAGTCGAGGAATGAGAAATCAAAGAGTTCTTCTAAAGACTTCAACACTACGAAATCCAGTGAGGAGGCAAGTGATAGTGATGTGATGACCGCATCAAAATTTGGATATTTCATTGATGAATGGATTTTGAATACAGGGGCTTTATACCACATGATCCCCCATAAGAGTTAGTTCACCAGTTATAGTGAGTGTGATAGTGGTTAGGTGTTTATGGGCAATGACAATGCCTGTAATATGGTTGGTGTTGGATCGATATGCATCAAGATATTTGATGGCATGGAGTGTATCTTGACCGAAGTGAGACACGTTCCTAAGTTAAGGAAGAGTCTAATGTCTTTAGGTGCACTTGAAGTAGATGTGTACACGAACGACCTAGCTCGGTTAGCTTGCTCGACTCAACTCGAAAAAGCTCGATTCGAGGCTGAGTTCGAGCCGAGTCGAGCTGATTTTTTTAGGTCGAAAATGAGTTCGAGCTGGCCCCTGCTTGACTTGACTCGGATCGAACCCAGCTCGAATTGAACTCTGATCGAATTGGTTCGATGACTTGGTTACTTTGATATTGATGTTGCTCACCAAGTGTTTGATGAAATGACTTAATGAAGTTTGGTTGGTGGCAAAGAAGGTATGTACATGAAGCAAATACCCATTTTTTCTTAGTGCTCAGAAGGTGTTTGATAAAATACCTGTAAAGCCATTACTACTGTTTTACAAACAGTGGGATTTTGAAGGTGCAGTACAGGTGTTTGTGGAAATGCTTTACAAGTGAAGTCAGCTCGATCTTAGCTCAAACTGGCTCGAGCTACTGACCAAACCGAGCCGAGCTTGCTAGTTAAGCTCGAGGATCGAGCCAAGTCGAGTTCGAGTTAAGGTCAGCTAGTGGCCGAGCTGAATGGAGCTGAGGCCAGCTTGACTCGGTTCGACTTAATGTACACCCCTAACTCGAAGCGCTTGGGTGCAAATTCATCAGGTTTGATTGTGTCCTCGAAGTTTTAAAAGGGGCACTCGTAGTAATGAAGGTACAAAGGAATGGTAACCTTTGTAGGTTGATCAGGAGTACTTTATCGGGTAGAGTTGCATCGTCTATAAAAAATTCCACATATGCATTGTGTGACATGTGCACTTGGGCCACATGAGTGAGCGGGGCATGAATGTACTTTTTGACTGCTGTGTAATTCTGATTTTTTAAAACATTGATTTTAGTATATGCGAGCATTGTATATATGGTAAATAGTTAGGTTATCTTTTAAGTTTGGAAAACATGTTTGTAAGGGGGTTATGGATTATGTGTCTTCTGATGTATAAGGGTTGTTACCCGTAGTTTCTGGTGGAGGCTCGTCATGCTTTGTTACATTCATTAATGACTAGTCTAGAAAGGTGTGAGTTTATTTTATTAAAAAGAATTCGAGGTATTCACCAACTTTAAACAGTGGAAAGTGATGGTAGAAAAATAGTCATGGTAAAAGGTGAAAGTGTTGAGGCCATATAATAGTTGGGAATTTACTTTTAGGGAATTCAATCGGTTTTGTAAGGATAAAGGGATCATGAGGCACAATATATTACGCCACACACCAGAGCAAAATGGTGTGGCTGAGCGGGTGAATCAGACTCTCATGGAGAGGGCCCGATACATGATGAGTAATGTTGTGTTGGACAAGGAAACGTACACTTAGGTCGTTAACACGGCTTGTTGCTTTGAATTAGTCCCATTCTATAGCTATAGATTGTAAAATTTCAGAGGAAGTGTAGTGTGGTCTACAGGTTGACTACTAAAGGCTGTGAGTATTTAGTTGCGATGCTTACTCTCACGTACTGTCAGTTGAGAGGGATAAGCTGGACCAAAGAGCTAAAATGTATGTCTTTTTCGGCTATAGTAATGGTGTAAAAGGGTACATATTATATGAACTGGTCACACAGAAAATCATCCTTAGTCATAACGTCAAATTCGAGGAAAGATCCTTATTCCGCAAGGATGAACACAAGGAGGATGAAAAGTCGGTTGTGGACATTCATATGGACAGAGATGAGACTTGGTCTGATACTGAGTCATAGATAAAGGTATAGGAGAGCAATCACATATGAGAAGGAATCCATCAAGGGATCGTAGTTTACCGACGATATATAGGGATGACTCAAATGTTGCATTTATTTGCCCTCATTACGAATGAGGAAAATCCATCTACTTTTCAGGAGGCTCTTGACGATGTAGATGCCGAAAAGTGGAAACCAGCAATGCATGACGAGATGAACTCTCCATACATGAATGAGACATGGGAGCTGATGGAGCTTTCCATCGGCCATAAAGTGATCGAGTGCAAGTTGATCTTCAAGAAGAAACATGAAAGGTGCAAGACAGGGTTGGTAGCGAAGGGATATGCTCAGAAAGAAGGCGTTGACTTTATTTAGATATTCGCTCTCGTGGTGAAGTAGATATCTATCAGATTCATGTTAGCACTGGTTGCCCATTACAATCTCGAGTTGGAACAGATGGATGTGAAGGCTACTTTCTTATATGGGGATCAGATGAGCAGATTAACATGAAGCAACTAGAAGGTTTCAAAATACAAGGGGTAGAGAACAAGTTTTGCAGGTTGGTGAGGTCGTTGTATGACCTGAAACATTCACCTAGGTAGTGGTACTAGAAATTTGATTGTTTCATTGTGAGTCAGGTTTACTAGGAGTGAGCATAATCATTATGTCTATTACAAAACACTAAGTAATATAAAGTTCATTATCTTGGTTATATATGTTGATGACATGCTTATTGCCAGTCATAGCATGTATATCGACATACTGGAGACTAATTTATTAGGAACATTATAGATGAAAGATCTGAGGGTTGCAAATAGGGTTCTCGGCATTAATATACAAAGACAGGAAGATGAACGGGTTTTGGTTATCTCAAGCAGAATATTTTGAGAATGTATTGGTGAAGTATGGGATGGACAAGGAAAAGTCGGTCAACGTTCCGCACATGGCTCATTTTAAGCTTTCTTTAAAATAGTGTCCTGAAACAGATGAAAAAAAGTAGGTTATATCTCGTATGCCTTATTCAAATGCAGTTGATAGCTTGATGCATGCCATGGTTTATACAAGATCGGATATTTCACATGCGGTGGGTGTTATTAACAGATACACGTCTAACCCTGATAAGCAACACTGGGAGGCAGTGAAATGGCTACTTTGATATATTTAAGGTACGCATGACTACGTCTTGACATTTAAAAAATCAGGAGACAAGTTAGTAGGCTATGTGGATTCAGATTAAGTGGGTAATGGGATAATAGAAGGTCGACTTTCAGTTACTCATTTGTATTAGCGGGTGGAGCGATCAGTTGGATGTTCAAGATTTAGTTTGTGGTCGCACTTTCCATAACTGAAGCTTAGTATATGGCAGTGACAGAAGCATTCAAACAAGGTGTTTAGTTGAGAGGAATGATGAATCAGCTTGGGCTTCAACAAGAGGTCATGATAGTTAGTTATGATAGCGAATGCACAAAAATTTAGCAAAGAACTCTGTTTATCACTCATACACTAAATGTATTATTGTGCATCATCATTTTATCTCATAGTTGCTTGAGGAAGGAGACGTGACTCTTAATAAGATACACACAAGCGTGAATCTAGATGAAATGCTTACAAAGGTGGTTCCTATAGAGAAGTTCAAGTTTTATGCAACTTCTTTGGGCTTGACAAAGGCTTAATGAGGACAAAGTGTGCATGAGAAGCAATATGAACCTATAATGGAAAACAATTATAGGTGGTGATGACAAATGAGAAATAGAGAATGAAGATTGAAGACATGGTAGAGATTATTGTCAATATCTTAAATCTTTCTATAATAGGGTCTGTCGATGTCATCGACAGATCACTCGATGTCATTGAGCAGATGTTGATGCCATTGATCAATGCTCGTTCCTTTCGAGAAAATTCAGAAAAATCATAGTTGATTCCTGGACAATTTTGGACGTACTACTTAATGACATTAAAGGATGCTTCAATGTCATCAGCAGGTCTTCGATGCATGTTGATGCCATCGAAGGTCCCATCGAAGACGCACACAGAAATTGCATAGGTGCACGATTTGTTTCCTATTCTAGTTGTGATAATATATATATCGGGGGTAATTGGAATTAGGAAATGAGTAGGGCTTTATAAGTTGTTCTTAAGGGTTCAAAGGTATAGCTAGGGATTTAAAGGAGATTCGAAGGGTTGTTCGAATCGGTAAGATCATGCATCTCTTGTAATATTTCTTTCATAGTGTATTACTCGTTGCTTCGTGATATGATTTTTTCTTGTAAAGGTTTTTCCACATAAAATTTTGGATTGTTTTTTATTTAGGTTTATTTGTGCGATTGCGATTACTTTGCCTGATTTTACTCTGTGTGCTTCCATGAATCCCAACAAGTGTTCTTATTACTAATCCCAAACCCAGATAAAGGAGGATGGTTGTGTCAGGTCCATTACTGGTGTGGAATTTTTTCCACAACTTTTATCATGGATTATTGATGGTAAAATATTGCATATTAGACCCAAATTATTACCTGATTTTATGAACATGATAATGCTTAATGTCAAATTTTAATCATTTTCTTGTTGCAAGGTGAATTTAAAGAGCTTGGACTGAAAAGGGTATTAAAAGCATGGATTTAACGCTCTAAAATCACCAAGGCAAGGGACGGACACCAAGAGACCAAGATCGAGGAATTTACATGCCAACGTCCGATAAGATCAAGTAATTGGGTTTAAACGGGCCTGAAAGTTGTCCAAAATGCAAGATCATAGGGTTCGCACCATTCGTTCGGCTCGAAACTTTATATCTGGCCTGAGGACCATAAATTAACCTTAAACGTCAAAATTCAGCCCTTGGATTAGTGTATAAGTGACCCCATGGGCAAGATCAGACAATAACCATTAAGAAAGCATCTTGGACATCCTTGGGAGATCGGGACCCAAACTGAACCGATGAAAAAAGCACGGAAAACGGTGGATATTCGCCAAATTCCAAAGTGTTTAGATGGTGTACTCTAACATAATTGATGTCAGAAGGTGGTTGAGGAATTGATGGCAATTCTGTAAATAAAGATAGAACCAGGTAGGCACATACGTGAGAAGAGGTTTGCTTCAACAGTGGGTATTGCCTCATCACAGGTGGATGTTGTGGCCCACCTAGAGTTCGGATCTACTTCATATTTTGACCCATGAGCTTACACGTTACTAAGAAGATGATGAGCAGAGTAGATCTCTGAGAATGTCATCAGAAGTGGGCCCCACCTATTTTTTGAACAAAACATCCAAACAGTGCCCCTTCTTGCATAAAACGTCTAGTGACGGACGTGCTTCCGATTGGGTTTTTACAGTGGGCTCCCACTCATCATTCCATTGGATGATCTAATCTGTCAGTCGACTTAGGGAGTGGAGAAGACCCTCGCCTAGCTTTCCTTTTTGGCCCATACACGTGTACGCATGTGGATCGTCAGAAAACGTAGGATGGACGGCGAGGTAAGTTGATACTGTGGGCCACACTAAACTCGATCAAAAGTACCCATTCCCGACTGGTTTTTCGCCAGGAATCCAATGGACGGGGTGGATTTCTCTGATGACATCAATCATGAGCCCCATTGAGATCGCTGCAACCTGCTTTACGCAAGGAACGTGCGTGCAAAACAACCGGACGATCTGAGCTGTTTTGCAATCGTGGCCAGGATCGGACCAATGATCCTGGCCGTTCAAACCTCTCCCAAGGGACGTTCGACCAAGCCCAAGAAGGCTGATCGAAACAGATCCCGCAATAAAGTCATCTTTGTGTTGAAACTGGTTGCACCAGATGGTTTCGCTGCGCCAAAGAGCTGTGTAAAAGCCTCACCGCTTCTTGGTGCGTAAGATTATGCACGCATTGCTGACTTCCAGCCGACCTATAACACTCTTATAAAAGGAGAGAGAGAGAGAGAGAGAGAGAGAGAGAGAGAGAGAGAGAGAGAGAGAGAGAGAGAGGATCATCTGGACGTGGGCAGCCGTGGAGGCATCTGGTGAAAGGAAGAAACAAAGAGGAAGGCCTAGAGCGTGGGCCGGTTAAACGAGTTTTTCTTTTTCTTTTTACTTAGTTTATTTTATGAAGAGATTTTAGCCACTCATGTCTATGATCACCTAAACCTCTTAGCTAGGGCTAAGAGGTGAAGCTTGTAGTGTGATTGGGATGTTTGCTTGGTTTCGATTCATATTTTGTTTAACTCTTTTGGATACTAGTTTAATAAATTCACCATTATTCCATCACCTTCTCATGATTTTTCTCATAATTTAGATTTCATCTTATTATAGTTCTAGTTCTAGTTACTTTCAGATTATGTATAAGGTTTAGTCCCTGTGGAATCAACCTCAGTCTTACCGAGATTATTACTACATCACAACCCTATACTTGGGGTGTGAACATGGATCCTCAAAAAAAAAAAAAAAAAAAAAGAAGAAGAAGAAGACTTGAGGACCTATGTTTAATTGAGGATACAATTTTGATATAGTGGAATGACAAAAAATTAAAGGATCGATATTACTGACCCCAATTATTTGGGATAAGGCTTATTTGATGATGATGATGAAAAGATTGGAGAAGCACATTAAGGTACATCATTATATTTAATTGAAGCACACATGATGCACTCAATTCATTAGCATCCACTAGTATGTATTGTTGAAATCATTATCTGGCTTGTCAGCAACTGAATAGACTCCAAAGCCAAAAATCAGAAACTCTTCTTCCATACCAACAATTGTGTGTGGCTAATGACTATAGAGTGCAGTATTAATGGACTTAGGAAGTCTAATTTATACGAGACTACAAACATGCTCCCTTAAATTTAACTTTCCATGGCTAGTCATGCCTTACATATTTCTCAAGCTATAGAAAGTGTTCAATTTTAATGGTTTTGTGACAAATCAACAACTCACATGTCTTCGTTACCCAAACTTGATATCTTCACTTTTCATGAACATTCTAATAAAGTGATAATGAATGTCCATGTGCTTGCTACATTCATGGAAGAAAGAATTCTTCGTAAGAGATATTTTCGAGCTATACTCAAAATAGATCATGGTGGGATAGTCTTGAGGATAATACAACTCTTTAAACATTTCGCAAGAGATATTGTTGAGCTTCCTCAAAATATATCATGATTTGGATAGTCTTGAGGATGATACATCTCCCAAACATTTCTCCTTAACTAAATGTCTTAGCCTTCATGAAATGTTGTTGAGAGAGTCATAACCTCTTATGTTTTTTTTTTTTTTTTTTGAAGACAACGTGTATATGCTGCTCACTAAATGTGAACTCAAAAGATTGAGTTTCATTACTATTCAAGTCTTAAAGATACCATGATTACGTGGACTTTTTATGTAGTTCAAGATTTCTTTTTCCTACTTAAAGATGAATCTATCTTTGAGATTCCATGCAGTGACTGACTTAGGAAGTCCTATTTACACCAACCTCGTACCATTCTCCATTAAATTTAATTAACTTTCCATGAATAGTCATGCCTAATATATATCTCAAGTTGTAGAAAGCGTTCGATTTTAATGGCTTTGTGACAAAATCAACAACTTGATCACAAAAAAACAACAACAACTTGATCACGTCTTCAATACTTAAACTTGATGTCTTCATTTTTCATAAACTTTCGAATAAAGTGATAATGAATGTCCATGTGCTTGCTATATTCATGGAAGATAGAATTCTTTATAAGAGATATTTTTGAGCTATTCTCAAAAGATATCATGGTAGGATAGTCTTGAGGATGATACAATTGCACAAGCATTTCATAATCGATATTGTTGAGCTATCCTAAAATAGATAATGGTTGGATAGTCTTGAGGATGATGCATCTCCTCAAGTATTCTGCTTAACTAAATGGCTTAGCCTACATGAGATGTTGCAATGTACTCGGCTTTTACAGTTGAGAGATATACAGTCTCTTACTTCTTTGAAGACAGTGTGGATGTACTACTTCCAATAAATAGAACATGTAGCTCGATGTGATCACTGGCCCACTCGCTAAATATGAACTCAAAAGGTTGAGTTGCATTGCTATGCAAGTAAAATATAAGCCTAATTAGTTTCCTCATGTTTCCCAAAAAGTGCGATAAATTACTCAATACAAAAGATATATCCCGTATGATAACTGATACATATTTGTGTCTTGATGATGTAATACGTAATGTGATACCGATATTTTGAACACTGCATGGAACCAAGTGGCTTAAGATAGGCAAAATTAAATAAAATGCAGTAATTAAAATGAAATACAATCCTATCCTTCCCTCACTAGGTAGGCAAATAAAGTAAAAGAAAGCAAAGAAGAATAATAACAAAAATAAAATAAAGAAAGTTATTATTAATGTGATTAGGATGTGTAAAATGACATACAATTTGGGTTATTTGAGAGGTAAGTAAGAAAAAGAGAGTTTAAAGACCCTCTATTTATTATTTAGTAGTATTATTATAATTTTTTAAATACAAAAGAGATAGTTGTATATCTTTGATTCTAACCCTACCCTTGACTTCACTGGCTTCTTCAGTAGCTATTCCCTGGATCAACCTCCAGAGTGAACCAACACCTTAGCGTGTTGGAAATCTTCAGGGTGCCTTGGACCTGGGCTGACCCTATATTCTCTGTCCTTGACTTTCTTCGCCCTTTCTCCATTCTCTTGATCTCTATACCCCTAAAATGGCAGTTGGTATTAGACCTCAACCATCGGCTCGTGAACGATCAATGGTGACGTTTCCACCTCTCTCATCAATGATTGTGTATGTAGGGATTAGGTGGAAAAAATGAGTTGCATGAGCCGTCAGATTGCCATAGGCCAACGGTGACGTGACACCCCTTTTATGATATTGCTTTAGGAGGAGTAAGGCAACAATTCTATTCACGTGGAGAGTCTAGATAATCGGCTAGGGTATGATTTGTTAGGTTCCAAATTTGCCTATCAAGATAATTGTTTGTTTCTAGGATGCGCCAAGGGTCCTCTCCATCTTGTCAGTTTGCATTTTCAATAGTTCCTAGGTTGCCCAAAGAGTTTAATTAAAGCCTGGCTGAAGCTCGGGGTAGTTCAATCTCATCTGGACCGGGGTGTCTACCTAAGGATAAAACTCATATAGGACATAATTAAGAAAAATAAAAAGAAATATCATTTTCAAGTAAACTAAGACCACTTTGGTTTTCATATTTATGGAAATACCATTGAATCTATTTAATGAGCTGATAAAATGTGTTACTTAAAAAAACTACCAGCAACATTTCTTACCTGATTTTTCCTTGAAGTTAATGGATAATCAAAACTATCCCTCTTGTTATCACTGTTGTGGATGGGCAATGGCCTGTTAGTTATGCTAAATGGATAACTATCATATGTCGATGTGGAGTTGTGAACAGATGAATATGGATGGTTGAAAGGATAACTTTCAATTGTGAATGTTATACTGCGCAAAATGGTTATGACCGACTTTTAGTGTAATTATTGGGTCCTTCCCATTAGTGGTAGTGTGGCACCCAAAAATATAAACGATTCCAATCATCAAACCATCTCTATATGTGGGACCCATGATGAAGGTGCCCAAATTAATGAAACTAATGGAATGAAGTTGTTTCTAATTCATTGCTTGTTGTGAATCTTGTGATCTATGTCATTAACATTCATATTGATCTTGTTTTTTCAGGAATGTTGGTGCCAATATGTTGTCTGGAAGCATCCCAAAGGAACTTGGAAATCTTAGAAATCTAACCCACTTGTAAGATATCGTTTATTTCTTAACTTAGTCATTTAACTTTTAATTAATTAAAGTTTTATCCTAGCTGTGATAATTGCAAGGAGTTGTTCATTGGTCTAGTGTAATCATTGACACTAATTTTTGGTGCAAGTAGGGTTGTACACGAGCCAAGCTAACTTGAAAAGCTTGCTCGACTTGATCTAGCTCGGCTTGACTTGGCTCAAACGACGACTCGAGGCAATCCAAGCTTCATGTGACCCGACTCATTTTGAAAACGAGCCGAATTCGATCATAGTGGATCTTGACTCGACTTAACTCGAACTCGGCTCGGCTCTAAGCTCGAGCTCGAGCTTGGCTCGACTCGATTATATATTATATATAATATAATATATTATATTTAAAAATAAAAAAAGTTAAATATTATATATATATATATATATATATATATATATATATATATATATATATATATATATATATATATATATATATATATATATATATATATATATATAAAGTGAATATTTGATTTGGGAGTTGGGTCAGGTGTGGATTGGGTTAATTGGGTCGGGTGGCTAGGTTAAGTCGGGTGTCGATTGGGTCGGGTTGCTGGGTTAAGTCAGGTGCATGTTGGGTATTTGGTTACGTTGGGTTGGGAGCATGCTGGACTTGACTCGAGGTAAGCTCGCCTTGACTCGATCCACTAGCTCGCCTCGAGCTCAACTTGAAAGGATTGGCAAACAAGCCAAGCTCCAATGGTAAGCTCGAGGACAAGCTCGAGCTCGAAGAGAGAACGAACCAGTCAAGCCAAGCTTGGTCCACCTCGACTCGACTTGGCTCGATGTATAGCCCTAGTTGGAAGTGGATTGGCTGGTGTACCACACACCACCGACCTAGATGGTGTGTGACGTCATCTAGTTCTGTGGGTCCCATCATGAGGTATGTGTTATATCCAAACCGTCCATCCATTTGGCAAACTCGTTGTAAGGCTTGAGCCAAAAAATAAGACAGATTCAAAGATCAAGTGGACCACACTGCAAAAAGTAGTGGGGGGATTGAACATCTACCATTTACAACCTTTTGGGGGTAACAAAAGTTTTGATTCAATATGATATTTGTTTTCCCTCTTCATCCAGGTCTATAGACCTTATTAACTGATTGAATGGAAAATAAATATTATGGTTGGCCCTACAAATGTTTTAACGGTGAGAATCATTGTCCCCACTACTATTTGTGGTGTTGTCCACTTGAGCTTTGGATATGATTAATTTATGGGCTCATGCTCTAAAATAATCTCGCCAAATGGATGAAAGATGTGGATATAATAAATACATTATTGTGGGGCCATGTAACTTTGATCTCCTTTGAATTGTTCGTACAACTCGGAGATTGAGCAACGTAAATGCTCGTCTTCGCATGACATGTACCCACACTAGTCAGGCCGGTGGTGTGTGGTACACCAGCTAAGTAGTTATTATAACCATCTGATCATGATCGAATGAGGAAATGGATTGGCTACTCCCCCTGCCACCAGCCAATGGCTGGTGGTTGGTGCTCTGTGGGCCCCACCATGATATATGTATTTCATCCATGTCGTCCATCTATTTTTCTAGATCATTTTATGGTATGAGACCAAAAATGAGGTATATCCCAATCTCAAGCGGACCACATTACAGGAAACAATGTTGAAAGAACGGTGACCATTAGAAACTTTTTGAGGGCCATAAAAGTTTTGGATCAAGCTGATCTTTGTTTTTTTCCATTCATTTGGGTTTGTATGACCTAATCAACAAATTGATGTCAAACAAATAGTACAGTGGACCTTAGGAGGATTTTAATGGCGGATATCAAATCACTATTGTTTTCCTGTGGTGTGGTCCACCTAAGATTTATATCCCTCTCATTTTTGGGATCAAGCCCTAAAATGATCTGTAAAAATGGATGAAACACATACAGATGTGGCCCACAGAGCACCGACCACCAGCCACCGGGTTGGTGGCAAGGGAAGTAGCCAATCCGTTTCCCTTACGTGTCACACACGTATGTGGGGGCCACCACTCTTGACCCAACAACTTTCCAATCACAATAATCACATTGTTATTTAGTTTGCACATGCTAAACCATCACTTCAATAGTAGGTGATTGCATTGGAATTTGTTTTCCTAGTGTTGCACCTCAAGATCGTTAGTATGTGTGGTTCCTTTGAGCCCACATGTGGAGATGGTCCAATGGTTGGACCTCCATCTTCTCAATGCGATTATAAATGAGCTATGGTGGTGTAACCATCTTGCAAAAATGAAATTGACCATTGATTTTTCGAGTTGATCGCGAACTGTGAAAAATGCTCTTTTCATTGTTTTAATTCATCGGCATATATGTTGTGTCTAGTTTTGGAATGCGACTTAGTTTCAAATCAAAATTGAGTTGTCATGTCTGGAATGAGTCGAAGCCTAAAAATAGGCAACTTAAAACACCTGAAATGGGCGTTGACTTGGATCATTCAAGACCGTAGTTGAGCTTACCTAGAGGAGTTAACTTAGCTTCATCTGATAGTTAAAACCACTGGGATTACATGCCATTTTTTAGTTGTTTTACTTTGCATTTATCATCTTGGTTAAATTATTCTGATTTTTCATTCTTTTGCAGGGTCTTGGGTACTAATAGTTTTAGTGGGTCACTCCCTCCACAGATTGGAAATTTGATAATTCTGCAAGAATTGTAAGTTCTTAATCATATCTTTAATCTAGTGCATAACACATCCTGGGAAAAATTCCACAGATGAACATAACAAAGCATGCACAAGTACACATGATTTTATGTGAAAAAATTCTTGGGAGAAAAAACCATAACACAAATCGACAACAAATCCACTATGAAAAACAAATTATGAGAGATGGATCTTACTTACATATGTGAAACCTTGCAGAAAACCCTATCTTGCCTTCTAAACCCTCTTAGAAACATTTTAGCTTCCTTTATGATGCCCTAATCCCGTATTATACCCATATTTATAGTATGACAACTGGAATATGAAACAATTTGCACAATTATGCAAAACTGCACGTGTCGTTAATTTAAGGATCAATCAATTGAGATCGACCGAGTTCCATCGAGCTATGCTCAAAATTGTTTAGAGAGTTTACATGAATTTTCTGAATTATGTTGATTGATCGAACCGAGAGTTTGATTGATCAAACTTGTCTAAAAGTGTCCAGAGACCAATCTTATAAAATCTAAGGCTCACTAGATTAATTGATCAAACTGGTCAATCGATCGAGACCCTTATTCATGTACAGATTGAAGACATCAAGTAACAATCTCCACCATGGCTTCAATTATCATGAACCACAGCTCCAAGCTACATCTCTAATCATTTCCATCATAGATTCATCATCGCCGTCACTTTTCTTGAACACTCCATCTTCATCAGACATTTTCCATACCTATAGAAGTTGAACAAAATTTGAACTTCTTTGTGAGAATCACCGTTATAAGCATATTCGACGGATTCATGCTCATGTAGATTTTCTTGAGAGTAACATCGCCTTCCTCAAGCACCTGTCAGATAAAATGATGACAAACATTAATATATTTAGTTCTAGAAAGGTAAACTAAATTCTTTACCAAGTTAATCGCACTTTCTCTATCACAATTAACTGGCATGACTTCCTACTGAAGATTCAACTCATTCATCATTCCACTTAACCAAGTACCTTCCTTGAAAGGCCTCTATCACTTCCATAAACTTAACTTTAGTTGTGGAAAGAGCAATCACAGACTGAAGCTTTGACATCTAATTGATCGCTCTACCCACTAATACAAATGATTAACTGGTAGTTGACCTTATGTTGTCCACATTCCTTGCATAATCAATGTCCACATAACATACTAGCTTTCTCTCTGATTTTTTGACTGTCAAAATATAGTTCGATGTACCTCGAGATATCGAAGTAGCCATTTGACTGCCTCCCAATGTTGCTTGTTGGGGTTTGACATCTATGTACTCACAATACTTATTGCATTTGAAATATCTAGTCTTATAGAGACCATGACATACATCAAGTTGTTAACCACGCTCGAGTAAGGTACACGAGATATAAACTGTTTTTCTTCATCTGTAATGCGACATTACCTTGAAGAAAGCCAAAAATTAGCAACATTGGGTGTAGTAATTGGTTTAGCCTTGTACATCACAAGCTTTACTAACACTTCCCAAGGTATTTTGCTTGAGACAACTGTAACCTGCTCATTTTTCTATCTTTGTGTATGTCAATGCCGAGAATACTCCTTGCAGCCCCATATCTCTTATTTTAAATGTCCTTGATAATTGAGTCCTCGATATGTTGAGCTTAGACATGCTTTGGTTAGTGATATGCATGTCATCAACATATAATACCAGTAACATGAACTCCCCATCACTTAGTGCATTGAAGTAAATACAATGATCATATTCACTTCTGGTAAACTGCCGACTCGCCATGAAAGAATCAAATCTTTTATACCATTGCCTAGGCAATTGTTTTAGGCTGTACAATGACCTCCACAACTTACAAGCCTTATTCTCTGTCCCTTACACTTCAAACCCCTATGGTTGCTTCATGTAGATATGCTCTTCCAGCTCCCCATGTAGGAAAGTAATCTTCCCATCCATTCGTTCCAATTCCAAATTGTATTGGGCAACCAACGTTAACACAAAGCATCACCTATTTGGGGGTTTCGATTGTGGCAGGAAAGCGAAGAAATATAGAGTTCCAGAGGTTAATTGAGAGGGTGGAGAGCCGTATCGAGGGATGGAAAGCCTTCTGCCTTTCTATGGCAGGTAGAGCAACTCTAGTCAGACATGTCCTATCCAGCGTCCCGGTGCATACCTTGGCTGCTACTCACGTTCCAGCGGGGGCCCTTAAAACTCTGGAAAGCAGATTCGCTGATTTTCTTTGAGGTTGGTTTGAAGGCAGGAAGAAGCTCCACTTGAGGAGCTGAAAATATATCTCGGCCCCAAAAGAGGAAGGCGGGCTAGGAATTATAAGATTGGTCGATATCATGGCTGTATTTTGGCTCAAAGTGGCGTGGAAAGTTAGATTCAGCTCTCATAAAGGGATTTAGGCATCCTTCATATAGTCTAAATACGAGTAGGATTTGAGGAACGGGGGCCACGCTCAGACGGTTTCCCTGGTCTCTCCGTTATGGAATAAAATTCGAAAGATCTTCCGATTGTGCAAATTGGCAATGGAGAGTAGAACATTTGGCGAGTAAACTGGTTAGGTATGGGCTTGTTGTTGCACAGGACGTCTTCCCCTGTCAGTCCGCTCTTGGAGAACCTGAAAATCAGAGACTTTCTCCGCAATTCTAGATCACTGCCGCCGTCAGTTGTTCTCAATATCCTCCCCTAGCACGTATTAGACTCCATATTCAACAGTGGAGTCTGTCTGTCGACGGGGCATGATCAGCCGTTCTGGTCGACTAGCAAGTCAGGAACATTTACAGTTGCGTCTGCATGGAACATTTGCAAAATGGCGGATCAAAGGTTGGATTGGGGTGAGAAGATCTAGAACGTCAGAGTTCCACTGAAGATTTCTCTTCTTGCATGGAGAATTATTCTTAGAACCCTCCCGCTGGATGAAAGCATCCAGGCCCGAGGATTCAGCATTGCTTCCAAGTGCAGTCGCTATCTTGACGCCACCATCCACTCACAAATTCCTGCGCAGGAGACATACGTCCACCTATTTTTGAACTGCAACCTGGCGAAAGAGGTTTGGTCATTCTATGGTTAGATTTTTGACGTCCAACTTTGCATGTTTTCTTCGGTCAAGGATTGGCTGAACCACCGGTGGAATTTCCGCTCTTCTTGCGGGCCGCCCCTTCCGTACAAGAAGTTGTTGCCCTGTTTTATTCTATGGGAGATATGGAGGGGTAGAAATGAAGCCAAGTTCGAGGGGAAGCTGATGAAAGTGAACATGGTGATTTCCCACATTCGGGGGTGGGTTCGCTTCCTATCTTTACTATGGGGTTCTCCTCGCTCCCGAAATGATTCGGTCAACGCTGCCCTTGAAGCTTTGGAGATTGCAATGGAGCCTAGGCCGAGAAGCCTATCCCAGGTGGTTTGTTGGAGAAGGCCTCCTGAGGGCTGGTTCAAATTGAACATCGATGGATCTTCTAGGGGCAACTCGAGTGAGGTGGGGGGCGGTGGAGTATGTAGAGGGGAGAAGGGAGATTTCTGCTTTGGGTTCCATGAAGGCTATGGCATTGCCTCAAACACTCGAGCGGAACTCTGGGTTATCCATGATGGGATGATGCATTGCCTGCGCTTGGAGTACTCTAATATTATTGTTGAATCAGATTCCCTGCTCGTGGTGAACTTCCTTTTGGGTCGGTCCAACCCGAGTTGGAAGTGGAAGTGTTGGATTGCCAGGATCCACACCCTATGTGGAGGAGGAAATGTAAAGTTTGTGCATATCCCTAGAGAAGGGAATGAACCGGTGGATGCTTTAGGCAGGATTGGGAGCTTATCCCAAAGATCGACTTTATTTCTTAGCTACACCGATCTCCCGCCCACCCCCAGCGGCCTCCTCTTTCTTGATATGATGGGCCTTGGCACTATTAGGAGAGGGTCCTAGCTCCTGGCTTTTCTTTTTTCTTGCGCTCCGGTCGGCCCTGAGGTTCAGTTTTTCTTTGTTTTGTTTTTCGTCGTCTAGCCCCTTACGATAGGCTCTCCCTCCTTTTGTTAGGGAGGGCCCGAATCTTGAGTGCCTCTTTCGTCCTCTGTACATCTTTTTGATATATGAATGAAAGTAACCCCCTTAAAAAATATATATATTTTTTAAAAAAATAACGTTAACACAAATCTAATAGATATCTACTTAACAATTGACGTGAAGATCTCATAGAAGTAAATGTCTTCTCTCTAAACATACCCATTTGTAACCAATCTCGCCTTTATCTATTCTGTTTCTTTCTATAAATTTACATAGAACCAATCACTTTACGCCCAACGGGAAGCTCCATCAGCTCCCACATCTCATTCTTGTATAAAGAGACCATCTCATCTTGCATCGCCCCATCCACTTCTCAGCATCCAAATGATCCAGTGCTTCCTGAAAGGTAGAAAGATCCCCCTCATCGTCATATATCTAATTCATTCTCAAATCCTAACGTATAGCTCTGATACCACTTGTTGGGAAGCCGGGGAAGTAAAGTTCGAATTCAAATCAAACACATGAAAGATAAATACAACGAAGCATGCACAAGTACACCTAGTTTTATGTGAAAAACCCCTGCAGAAAAAAACCACGGCACAAAGCAACAATAAATCCACTATGAAAAATGAATTATAAGAGATGGATTTTACTTACAAATGCAAAACCCTTCAAAAAAAACCCTAGCTTCCCTTCTAAACCCTCTTAGAAATGTTTTAGCTCCCTTCATGATGCCTTAATACTGCATTATATCCAAATATAACAATCGGAATAAGAAACATTTCATGCAATTACGCAAAACTATGCGTGCTATCAATCTGAGTATTGATAAATTAACACCGATCGAGCACACCCTCGATTAACCATGCTCTCATGTTTGATCAATTGAACATGCTCAAAGTTATCCAGAGAGTTTAGATGATTTTTCTGAATTATGCCGATTGGTTGAGTTGAGAGTTCGATCGATCTAACTTATCCAAAAGTGTTTAGAGATCAATCTTGTAAAACTCGTTGCTCACTCAATCAATTGATCAGACTAGTTGATCGATTGAGACCCCTGTTTCATGTATAGATTGAAGACATCAGAAAACAAGGTGGTCCACAATGTATAATGTTAATGGACCGCAAAAGAAAGTTATCTTAGCCATGTAATTGTTCAGTACATATCGGGTTTTCACTCATGCTTCACACATTCAAACGTATACAAGATAGGGTACAATCAATTCAAACAAGGCTAAAGCTAATTTAAAAACATAATTTCAATTCACAAATAGGAAGAAGAAGAAATTATAAGGAGAAGAACTTCTACACTTTGAATCTTTCCTCAACTCTTTTTCAAGAGCTTCAGCCTCCAAGGATTGATCGACCCATCTTCTCATAGGAGGGTCTAAGTCTTAGGCATGAGATCCCATGGGTCTCCATATATAGAGTTCCAAATAGGAATTGCCTCATATATATGCTTTCTCACTTAATACACATGTTTTATTTATTTATTTATTAAACAAAAGAAATTTTTTATTCAAAACTATACATCACATGTTACATTCGGGCAGCCCCTAGCCTCAAAAATACCACGGCCCGCCTATCATATACCCCAAAACAAAGCAAACGAAAACTGAAAGGTAGGTCATCAGCCCTTTCGAATGCTCCCCAGGTCCACACTGTCAAGGAAGAGGGCCCCACGAATGCGCCGAGGAAGCTCCAACACATCACAGAAGAGCCTGACCATCAACATGGAACTGCGTATAGCTAAATGATCAAAATCAAATCAGATCTTAATGATCAATTAGCTTGTTTTAAGTTACCTTCTTGAAGTTCACTAGATGTGAAGCAAATGAACCATACGAAACAAATGGACTATGAACCAAGATTACCATTGTTGGGTCCAACTGTCTGATGACCATAGTAGTCTGATCTGATGGTGGTAGCTAGGTCCACTATACACTAATAATCTGTTATATACTATTGACTATCATTTTTTATTTTATTTTTTCTGTCATGCCAAGCACTATTTGCGCCTTGGGTGATCAATTTCCAACCATTTTGTTGATGTAAACTTCAACAGTGTCATGGACTGTATGGATGTGAGTGGTCCAATTCCTTCAACATTTGCCAATCTAGTAAACTTGGAGATAATGTAAGCCTTTTTTCTTTTCCTCTTGATTTGCTTCTAAGCAATGAACTTATCGTCAACCTGGTTTTTTTTTTTTTTACATTGTAAAGTACGCTGTGATTTCAGGTGGGCCTTTGATAATGAGCTCAATGGCACGATACCTGACTTCATGGGGAATTGGACCAAGCTTAAAAATTTGTAAGCTAATATAATAAGATTTGCTCTTTTTCTTTCCTCAATTGAATCCTTTCTTATTTATTGGTTAGGGTTGTAATCCAACCGGTTATACATTGGGCGGGTGAAAGTTCAGCCTTGCCCTGGACCGTGGCTCAGGCCGGGCCTCAATAAGGAAAGTTGTCAGACCTGGGTCTGGGATTGGCTAGTTGACTTGTCAGATCTAAAATTCAGTCCTGGAGCCACCAACCATGATTTTAAATTTTGATTTGGATTGGGAGTCATCCAGAGAATTGAAACTAGTATAACCTGCCCTGACTTGTTCTGACTTGTTTTGGTTTCTGAGAGTGATTCTCCCAATGGCTTGTATTTTTCTCCACTAATGCTAAGCTGAAGTTGACTAGATATTTAGATTATATTTAGAACCATGCAACAAGCAGCCCTACTGATGCAGCTGGATCGTGCCTGCCTTTTATATCAGTCCTACCCGGTGGGACCCACTCCAGATCATCCATGATTAGTGTCCTACTTGAAGCACATCTTGGTACAAGTCCCTTGTAGTTATCTTTGTTTTATACAATCAATAGATTCTTATCTCATTAGGATGGAAAGAGGTAGTAGGATTAAAACTCTATAAATGGGTGTAATCTCTAGATTGTTAGAGTTGATTTTGAATGAATTTTGATGTTAATGGAAGGTTGTTCTCTTCTTCCTGAAATTCTAGCAATGTTGTTGTGCCATTGTTGATGGGTTGTGTCATGTAGACCCTTGCAGAGTTGCTCTTGGGTCCGCCAATGACTTTGCCTTGACCATCTGTTACTGAGACACTTGCAGGATAGCCAGTTATCCCCTTTGGTATCACAGGTGCAAATGTTGCCATGCTGATTTGTTGGTGTTTTCCGTCACCCCGCCGCTGCTCTCACCTGTCATCATTTCAACCAGAACGGACCATGTCACCTGTAAATCAGGCTCATGACTGGCCCATTTAGTTTTCCTTGATAACGTTGATTCATTGTTTGATTGAGAATTTTAACTAGAGCATGCTTATGTAGGAGACTGCATGGAAATGCTTTCCAAGGTCCTATACCTTCCAGTCTTTCCAGTTTAGCATCTCTAACTTATTTGTAAGTATGTGTTTCTTCCAAGGTTCATACCTTTCAGTCTTTCCAGTTTTCCTCGATAACTTATTGCATTTGTTTAAATTGACTATTCAATGATCGCATAGGCAAATTGGTGAAATAACGAGCAGAAGCTCATCTTTGGCATTTATCAAGGGAATGAGGAACTTAACCACTTTGTAAGTAACCATGATATCTATATATTTATTAATGCTAATTTTGTAATTTATCCTTGTTGTTCTTGTTTTTGTGATATAATCGAAATAATTTTTTTTTTTTTTTTTGGAGAATCGTGAGAAATAGTAAGATTTCAGATAGAATTCCATTCGACATTGGAGAGTACCGATCATTACAGCATCTGTAAGTTGTTCACATCACAATCTCCTATGTTTAAGCAAGTGTTGGGCCTAGCCAAAATGGCTAGTGAGGGTTTCCGAAACAGGATTTATAGTAGTCGTGCTGAGCTTTCTAGATATATAAGAGGGTTAATGGCTCTAGACAATGCAGGAGTGGGCATTTTAAGAAGGAAAACTCTTAAAAAGATGAAGGGCTGAGTCTCACTCTTATGGCTGTTGTCTTATCTTCCGCTTCTTTCTTTTTAGCTTGTGGGTTGGGTTTTGTACCGGAGTCATATGATAGGCAAAGCCCGGCTTTTTGTGGGTTCTCTCCCGAATGTCTGTAGTCTGTTAATTCAGCAATAAATATTTTCTTCCCAAAAAAAGCAAAAAAGGGCTGTCGATGGGCAGGCTGGGCTGATAACAACGACAACCTGCCTAGGCCAAGAGCCCACGGGCTGGCCCGACCCATTGTTGACCCTAGTCGGGTCATACTAGGATCAACGCAGCCCACCTTGTTTTTTTTTTTGGAATGAATTATAGGCCTAAGCCTGCCCATGAAAGCCACAAATAAGCCTGGGTATTGGCTGATGCTGGGCACAACAGAAAATGTTATAATATATGGGTGTCGGCCAGCTTATTTATTCTTTGGGCCTGCCAATAGGTCTAGGCTGAGGACTAGAACACCACCCTAAAAATGAGGTCCGAGTCCATTTTGGGCCCAAATGCCTCGAAGTGGTACATGAGTCATTTTTACTGTTATTACGTTTCTTTCTTTCTTTTTTTAATTATTATTATTATTTTATTTTAGGGATTTGAGCTTCAACAATTTAACTGGTGAAATTCCAAGCTCGCTCTTCAATATGAATTCCCTTTCTTCCTTGTAAGAGTCAGACATCTTCTATACTAAGCTGCTTTGGTGCTGATCCTAGTATTTCTCCTTTCAATTTTCCTTCTTTTTCATTCTCATATTATGAAATATAACAACTTTTACATGTTATTTGATGTTTGCATTTTCTTTTGTTTTTGGTTGTCTCAATCGGCAGGTTTCTTGGAAACAATAGCTTGTTTGGTAACCTTCCTTCTAATAAAAGCTCATCGCTCCAGTACATGTAAGTTCATTTGATGTAATTGTACTGAATCATAATCAAGATTGCATTTTTCCCCACTTGGATGCCTTTGGATATGTTATTGAGTTTGATTGCAATAATTAGTTCAATATGGTGGAAATCGCCAAACTACGATTACCATATATGGTGTTCATGTTGAGAGAATCAGCTCCATATTTAAGGCTCACTGCCAAATATACATGCCATGACAGGTGCAATGTGGCCATTTCCTTTCTATTGGACTGATTATTGTAATTCGATTCAATTGTACAACCAAATGCATCCTTATATATTGTCCAGGATTGCTTGTATATTTTTGTTTCTTCTCTTTTATTGTTCGGCGTAAAAGATTGAGTTGTGAATATTCAATTGATTCATTATGTCAATCTTAATGTTCCGCTTGGACAGAAGTAAATGAATCTTTTATTCTGATGAAAGGCTAATCTTTTATCTAACATATTTGGTTGGTTCTGGCTCTGTTACTAACTTGCACTAAATGTATGTTAATTCATTTTCATATATGTTGTGTCGGCAGAGATTTATCATACAATCAATTATCAGGAAGCCTTCCCTCTTGGTTTACACAAGGATTGCAACTGTATGTCCAAAAGATGCACAAAGTTTGCTATTTTTATCTTTATTTCTCTAATGACCAAACAATTCATTATAGCAGTAAGGGTGAATTTGGATGTCCTGTTGAATTGAATTGCAATAATTAGTTTAGTAGAGAAGAAATGACCAAACTTCAGTTACCTTGATATTCAGAATGAGGAAGTAGTACTCAAGTTGCATTCACATTCCTTTCAAGTTCAACTTGAAAGTAACTTAATTGCAATTTGGAGGCCACTACCTCTGTACGAGTATGGAGGAACGTGATGGAATTTGATCACTCAACCTCACTGAAGTAGTAATTCTTGCAATTTGATTCAATACAGCATCCAAATGCAAGATAGGACAATGCCCCTCTTTATTTCTTCTTATGATATATGAATATGATTTTGGATTAGATTAACACCTGCTATTACACATTTGACGGTTCATAACCATGACTAGTTAAATCTATGCACCAATCAGGCATATGCAAGTTGCAATATTATGTTTGGTGTCCATATTTAATATTTAAAATTGCTAAATTAAGTGTTTTTCAGAATGAGAACATAACATAAGTGTGCAATATCAGGGACATTCATCAAAAGTGCCCAACCTTGAACATGCCCTTGGCAAAAATCAAGCTGCTCCATGCATCATAAGGGTCAATGTGGATGAACAAAAAAGATGGTTTGGAAAAAGACAGATGCTATGTATTCAACAGGACGTGAATGTAAAGTGCTAAAATGGTGCACTGAATGTGAACATAGCACAGGTGTGCAAGATTAGGAATTTTTTTAATGAAGGCCCTACCTTGAACGTGTCCTTGGCAAAAATCAAACTGGTCCATTCCTCACACAGGCCACTGTATGTAAGGGTGCAAATGGGTCTGCTAAAGGGGTCCTAGACCCAACCTTTGCAATAATCGGATTAGAACTTTGGTCCCATACCAACCCATTATATTTGGGGTCAAGTCTATATTGGTTCCAAGCTTTAAAACTCCAACACATTGATTTAGTGGGTCGCGTGTGGGCCTTCTATACCTGACTTGACGCATTAATCTCATAGGTCGGGTCTGGATTGGGTATGAAAATTCTAAGCGGCTTCTGAAACAAATAATGCTAGCTCTCATTATGTCAGTACCATCAAGATTTAAATCAATGAGCTCCAAGAGCTTATATGGTCCTAAGCTATCTTAGATAAACTTGTGAAGAATTCATGATAAATTCCAAGCATAAGTTATCTTCAATTAACTAACCCACACTATGATTTAAAATAAAAACTCGTTCACAAACCTTCCATTTCAATTTCTGATAGTGTATATATATATATATATATATATATATATATAGAGAGAGAGAGAGAGAGAGAGAGAGAGAGAGAGAGAGAGAGAGAGGGACACAAATTAGGGTTGATGCCTCACTCTCCATCTCTTATATCAATGAATTTCCATAATGACAAAAGTGCTTTGAATAACAAAAGTAAGAATCCCCATCATGTGCTAAACCACTGTTAATAAAAGTGCAAGCATAGAAACAAAATTGAGTAGGTCTAGGTGGGCAATACAGAATAAAAAATAAAATAAAAATAAAGGTGGACAATACAGATACGGCCCACATCCACATCCATTAACACTCTCCCTTAAGTTGGCATATAGATGTTGTCGATGCCAAACTTGGAGTGTATGGGTGTAGACTGAGTGTGATAAAGAGCCTTGGTGAACACATCAACAAGTTGTTCCTGAGATCAGATATATGATTTAGAGATTTCACAACTAGAGACCTCACGTATGAAGTGACAATCAACTTCGATGTGTTTAGTTCTTTCATGATAGACCATATTGTTCCTGATGTGAGATGCCACCTAATCACTACAAAATAGCCACATATTCACTCTAGGCCCCATTTCTTAAAATAATTTCTTGATCCACATTAATTCATAGGTGTCATAAGTCATTGCTTTATATTCTGCAATAGCACTTGATTGGGTCACCACATGCTTAATCTTACTCTTCCACATGACTACATTCCTCCCACAAACATGCAATACCCGATAGTAAATTATTTTATGCTAAAAGACCTGCCTAGTCTAAATTTAAGTACCTTATGACCTGAAGACGACTATTCCCTTGGTACAAAATATCTTG
This sequence comes from Magnolia kwangsiensis, assembly GCA_037074715.1. Taxonomy (NCBI): domain Eukaryota; kingdom Viridiplantae; phylum Streptophyta; class Magnoliopsida; order Magnoliales; family Magnoliaceae; genus Magnolia; species Magnolia kwangsiensis. The sequence goes on from CM073584.1 coordinate 97,268,768, forward strand.
ACTTGGTACTTATTTAAGTTATCATAGAATTCAAATAATTGTATTCATACTCTTAAAGAACTCATAAATTGGCTCACTACGCTTACAACATAAGACATGTTTGGTCAAATTATTGTTAAATAAGTTTTCCAACTAATCTTCTATACCTCACAGGTCTTTTGCTGCATATCCTTGATTGCTTACAAATTTTTTTATTAGGATCCATTAGTGTATCGACGACTTAATGCTTTGAAGAAATGTCTTCATGAGCAAATCCATAACATATTTTCATTGAGACAAATTTATTCCTTCTTTAGATATAGCTACTTATATACCAAGAAAGTATAAAAAATGACCCAGATCTTTTGTAAGGAAATGTCTTTGATTGTACTTCTTTATCTCATCAATCCCTCTATTGTCACTTCCTATAACAATAATACATCTACATGTACTACCAATACAATAAATCATTAAGATACCTTTCTGACAAAAATGAAATGATTGGCATGGCTTCAAATAAAGCTATAGTTCAACACAACTTTATTGAATTTGTTAAACCATGCACGCGGTGACCATTTTAACAAATAAATTACCTTACGTAGTTTACACACTTTATTAGACTCTCCCTGAGCAACAAATTCAAGCGGTTGCTCCACATAAACCTCTTCTCTGATATTACCATGAATGTAGGCATTTTTTTCGTCAAGTTACCATAGGGATCTGCCATGATTAACAACTATAGACAATATAACACTAATGGAGTTTAAATTAGTCACAAGAGAGAAGGTTTCGGTGTAATAAATACCAAGAGTCTGAGTATATCCCTTAGCGACTAGGAGAACCTTTAGATGTTCAATCGTACCATCGGGATGGAACTTAATTGTGTAGACCCATCTACAACTAACAATACATTTACTTGCAGGCAATGTTCAAAGTATCAGTATCACTATAAGTTTCACATATCGGGGGTACGGAAACAATATCAATATTGCCGATAATATCGCTAATAACTAAAAATGAGGGAAAACGTGGGGAAACCGTTAGAATTTTCAGTGAAACTTCAGCAGATGCTAAAAGACATGTATTTGCATATTTATGAATAAAAAATTTACAAAAGAATGAATACATAATAAGTTTCCATTTAGTGGGACCTTAAAAGCAAGTGTCATCATAAGAAACAGTCTTACCATCCCATCCATCCCATCCAACCATCTAATCATCCATGCAACCTTCCATCCAAGAATCAATCGATATTGCAAAATATCAATAACTCATGATATTTTGCTACGAAATCATTAACAATTGAAAATGAAATCAAAGATTGTGGTATTATTGCGCATGTTGCGATAACAATAATGTTGAAATATTGTCAATATTAGCAATGACAAATTAAAAATTACATACAATAATGTGCTCATAAAAAAAATTAAAATATAATTATTTTTTAATAAACAAACTTTTCGTGATATCTCTACGTTGGTGATATTTTTGAAATATCGTCAATACACTTGTGATACATACGTCATCTCGAGTTTACATAGTAAAAAAAATTGGCAATATCGATACATTAGCAATACAAGCGATGTCTGAAATTTACATAATTGAAAATATCTACAATATCAATACGTTGGCGATACTTAGTGATGCATTATTGATGCCTGGAATTTCTAATACTACCAATGTTATCGGCATCGCTACCAGTGTTATCGGTATTGCCAAGCTGGAGATAACGATAATATCGAGGAGATAATTCAAACAATGCTGGCAGGTAGATTGGTAAGTTCCCAAGTATTATTCTGATAAAGAGAAGTCATTTCCTCTTCTGTTGCCTACGTTTACCCTTATGTATACATGTAACAATGCTACCTGGTATGACTTGGGAATAGAGTGAGAGGACAAGGATAGGGAAGACTTTCGAAAATTTGGAAATAAGTAGTGAAATGAAACATATTTAGAGATATGGTGATCGATATAAGCAAACTTCTTTTTCTCAAGGCAATAAAAATAGCAACCCAATCTAGAGAAGTCACTACATCACAAGGCTCAAAGAAAAATATGTTGGATGACACATCATGATTAATTGTACTATCATTTTATTTTTGTCATGAGTAAACCTTTAACTGAAACACTGTGAAAATGGAAGAGTTAGCATAGTGGGGAGGTCGTATGATGTCTTCAACTGCAATAGGTATAAGCACAACTTTTGTTTAAAGAGATTTACTACCTTTTAAGAAAAACGGTGTAGAAGGAAAAGTAACATTTTTATATACGTATTGTTTTTTAAGTGAAAGACTATAACAGCGATAATCTCTTTATGTCGGCTATTGAGGAGTATATAAGAAAAATACATTCAACAGCTCAAGCATTTAATTTATCATGGCCAGACTCCAACGAATAAATAACGAAGACATATTCAAAAACCTTGGGAGGCAAAATAAAAAATAAAAAATGAAGTATTTGGGAGTAACATCTGATGAGGCAACTGACCCATTAAATAGATGATGGCATTCAAATTATCAGAAAACATGTCCTAAGTACTACATCACTCCAAAAAACTATTGAAAACATTTGTGTGAATTAATAGAGCACAAGTTACCTTAAGTAGGTGACGTTTTTCCATTCCTCAACATCGTCTTGTTGTGGGGTGTGTGCATGTGATGTTTAATGTAAGATACCTATTAAAGAAAAATACTAACTAAAAGCTTGGGATATATATATTCTTGGGCATTATCAAAATAAAACACAAATAGTTTTGAATTAATTTGATTTTCTACTTTAATATGAAAAGCTTTAAAAATAAAAAATAATTCAAACCTGTCTTTCATTAAATGAATCCACGTCATTCTTGAGAAATCATCAACAAATATAACAAAATAGTCATATCTTAACCTACTAGATATTTTAAGTGGTCCCCAAACATCTGAATGAACTAAGGAGAAATGAATTAAACTATACTTTTTCACACTTGGTAGGTAAGTAGTACAATGATGTTTGTTGAATTCACACACATAACACTATATATGACATAGATGACCAAGAAAGAACACCCTTAAGAATCTTCAATAATGGGTAACCGAAACACTAGTGCCACTGATAAGGGGAGATGCTTGTATGTGTTGTTGCGCCAACTCACAATCAAGATAGTACTACTCGTCATGTTCATGTCCTCTACCAATCTTCTTCTTCACTTTTGGATCTTTAAAAGCATAGTTTAAATTAAGGATAGAAAGTGACAAAACAATTAAGAGATTTGGTAAATTTTCTAACAGACAAAGAAGACTTAAAGGGAAATTTTGAAATAAACAAGACATGATAATGAGAGGGAATGACTTGTATGAACAATACCCATTCCACATGCTTTGGATTGTGTACCATTTATTTATTTTATTTATTTATTTATATATATTTTTATTTTTTTGTCCAAACCGATGCCTTCATTTCTTATATCAAAAGGAAATACAGAGAGGGAACAATGCAGCACCCTAGATTCGGGCTCCCCCTAACAAAAGAGGAGGGAAGCATATCGTAAAAGAAAAACTCCACAAAGAAAATTGGGGCTAAGGGAGGCCTCAAAAGAGAAGGTCAAGGCCTCTAATGCTCCCTCCTAACTGAACCTAAACCCAACCTGTTTAGAAAAAGAAGACCCTTGACTTCTTAAGGGAGGTCGGGACGGGCTGAAAACAGAGCCGACCCTTGCTTTTCGCTACCTAATTTGGCCAAGAAGTTTGCCGGCCCATTACTCTCTCTACAAATATGAACAAACCTTACATTTAAGGAGATGCTAATTCTCTTGATTCTAGTGACCCAGTAATTCCATTTCCATCCCGGGCAAGACAACCCCAAGAGGAACCACACCACCAAGATAGAGTCGGACTCCACAATAATGTTGGAGAAGCCATGTTGAATGCAATGCAGCAGACCGTAAAGAACAACACAGAGCTTCGGTCTCGTGTTCGAAGCATAGCCGTATCCTGCATAAAACCCGAAGAAAAACTCTCCTTTGTCTCCTCTGCAGACATGCCCGCCATCGGCTGCCCCCGGGTTTCCCCTGGAAGAACCGTCGATATTCAACTTAACCCAGCCTTGCGGAGGCTTCGTCCAGACAACCACCTGGACCGGTTTCATAGGTTGGGGCTGCCATGAAATGCCCAAGGCTGCCAGAGCCCTGCTAGAAGAAGTTGCATGAGACCGAGGGGAATTCCAATTTTCCAAAATAAAACCAATCCAGCCTGTGATGCGCGAGATGAGTAAACCAACGTTCATGATCACCCCGTCAAATTTCGACGTGTTTCTCCCTTTCCATAGTTCCCAGAGAATGAAACAAGGCACCATTTATTTTTTTTTTGGGGGGGGGGGGGGGGGGGGGGGGGGGGGGGGACGACTCAATCGTAGAACGCGAACCCCGCCAATGAATTGGCCAACTCTCCACCAACGGGAAGTGGCGCAGCTGAACATAAAAAATTCGAGCGAAATGGCCCCAAACTGCTCTTATTCGGGTGCTCTGCAGAAACAGATGGATAACAGTCTCCACCGCAGGTCTGCGTCAGCCGGAGGTCATCTACATAACAGTAGCAGCAAGAAACAAGCTGAATCCCTCAAGCTTGGACGACAACATCGACCGGCAGCGCCCCCTTGATAATTCTCTAAACTAGTAAAGAGATTTTGGGCGGCAGCTTAGTATACTAGATTTTAGCGCCCCAAGCCATGCAAAGGCTGCGTATCCTGCATATGTCCTAGGCCGACGAAACTGAGAAAGCTCTTGATGGGTTTGGTTGTCAAATAAGAGAATTCAGGCCATCAGTTAAATAGTGCCCACCATAGAAGATAACATCAATGTCCTGCTGAGGGAGGACCAAGTAGACAATAGATGGCGGAAGCGGGCCCATCCTGCCCAGGAGGTCATTGACCCGTAGATGATGAAGCGTAGGGGGAATAACGCACGATGTCCTACCCTCCAGCGGACCCTCACCTGTCCAGTTGGTTGTTCACAAATCCAAATTTCCTGCACCTATTTGCCACTGAACATGATCATCTAAAATCAAGAACAATCTTCGGATTTTCTTCCACAGAGGCGAGACTGAAGTCGTGAGTTGCATCTGACCCTCACTCTGCAGGTCCTGGGTATATCTTTCTTGCATAAACGAACCCCACAGTCCCTTGTCAGCTTTGTACTTCACAATCCAAGCCATTTTGAGCCGAAACCCATCCATGACTTCTAAAAGGCTCCTAATACCCAAACCCCCTTCCATCTTAGGCGTTGTAATATTTCGCCAGCTCTTCCAGTGGAGCTTTTTTCTCCCATTAGCTCAACCCCAAAGGAAGTCGGCGAAGTGAGTTTCTAAGCTTTTAAGGACCCCAATTGGAGCATGGGTCACTGCTAGAGTATGAACCAGGACACTAGCCAGAACGCGCTTCACCAACAAGGCCCTGCCCACCATTGACAGGCACCGCGCCTGCCAACCTTTGATACGACCATCAACCTGTCACGCCCCAAACTCGAAAATCGGGCTCACAAAATTTTCGATCGCCGAATCCGGCGCCGACAGCCTCCGTAAAACCCCATTCTCGGCTCCTAGCTCCCATTCGCCAGGTTCCGATCCTGGGATGCTACGAGGAGGATTTTTCAACATCAGTTTGATTCGTAATAAGCATAACCAAAGGCATAACCCACAAACAACAACCAAGAACTCCATTACATTTTCACTATGATAAAAAACTTTACAAGTACAATGAGCATAAAGGGAAATACAGTGGTGTAGAACAAAAGCTCCAAAACACTCAGCAACGTGCTCCTGCCTCAGCGCTGCTGCGATCCAACGTCACCTGCACGCAACGGTCGTGCATAAGCTTACAGAAAGCTTAGAGGGTGGTGAAAGTGTGTGCGCAAGGTAGTAATATGTACATGCAATGTCAGAATAATGCGGAATATGCGGATGGAACCATAATATCATGAGCCGTACCAAGGCTTATGCGATGCAAGACATGAATGGTATCGGCCATTCCAAGGCCATGTAATGTATAATGCAACTCAAGCATACAGATCCTCATCTATGTCCACACATCAATACAGCTCAAAGTATGAAATATCACCAGGGTCTAGTACACTCTAAACCAGATTGCCGCCACATCGCGCGCAACAAGATAAGTGAAAAAGATCTCACTATCCGTCTGCCAATATCGGACGCGACTCGTCGATAGCGGATCCATTCCTCAAGCTGGTCAAACTCAGCCTAGCAATTGCCCCCTACACTCGGGCGGGTAAGGCCGCACCCCCTTCCAACCGACCACGACACAGTGGAGAGCGCAACCAACTGGTATTCGGCACTCAGCGCTCATCTACCCACTTGGTCTATACATTGGAGCAACCTCTTGGTACCATAAGGGTTTAGGGACTTTCACCCAGGGATATCTATAGTATCCCATGTAGAATAACATTTTCGATATCCAATCCTGCCAACCATGATCTGTCTGTGGAGGCTACGGCCCCGATGTCGCTAGGGCGTATAATAACCATGTCACACAAATGCAGAATGCATGAATCACGCTCTCCAGTCATGCAACCAATCCTGCGCATATCGTGCGCTCATGTAGGGCAACACCGCCTAACCGGGAGCCCATAAACAACCTGCCCGAAGGAAAATGCTATGATCAGACAACTCTCACGTCAAGCATACATATAATGCGTATGATCATGAGTCGTGAAACTGTACTAAACATGATATAATAAAATGAATTATCTTACAATGCAGATGGACCTGAACGGCCTATACACGATAAGTATGGCCCAGTAATGGGCCCTAAGGAGAGTCGTAATGTGGACATCCAACCAACATTACACTCGCAATGTGGACTTCAAACCAACATTGCTCCCAAGGCACGATCTTTGTAAACATCAACACTTAGTCTGTAATGGATTTACACATTGCAATGGACCGTAGGTTGTCCCCATTGGACCTTACATATATATATCAAATGGGCCATATCCTATGGGCCTTTTATTCATCAGATGGGCCACATAAATGGGCCACATCAATGGGTCTTATGTGCATTGCAATGGGTTAAACCCGTGGGCCTTGGATTGCATCAAATGAGCTTAGTCTCATGAGTCTAATATATGACCAATGGGTCACACCAATTGGGCCCCCACATGTACATAAAAAGAGACTCAACCCATAGGCCTAACATGAGTCAAATGGGCCTAAACCCCTAGGCCTTAATCAAATAAAATGAGCCTAACTCATGGGTCTCAAATAAATCCAGTGGGCCTAATCCCATGGACTTACAACACATCAAATGGGCCTAAGTTCTTAGGCCTAAAATGAATCCAATGGGCCTAGCCCATAAGCATTTCATAAACTAAATGGGCCTAGCCCATAGGCCTTTTGAAATTCGAATGGGCCTAGCCCATAGGCCTTCTATGAGTCAGATGGGCGGCCTAAATCCCTAGGCCTTACATATATATCAAATGAGCCCAATTTCATGGGCCTTGGAATACATCAAATGGGCCTAGTCTCATGGACTTGAAACATAACAAGTGGGTCTAAGCCCAAAACCTTTACATGAATCAAATGGGCCTAACCCATAGGCCTTAAATAAATCAAATGAGCCTAACCCATACATAGGTCGCCCACCCAATCCACACTCATGCCAAAGATGGTCTAACCAAGAGGATGGACGGTTTGGATTCATCACACTAAATAAGGTGGGTCCCAAAAGAGATGGACAGTGGGGAGGGTACCCACGCATAACAGTGGGTTTCACCGTCCACAGTTGTGGACGGTGAAAATATAACACATGAATTATGGTGGGTGCCACCGTCACACACACATCACTGTGGGCGGTGAAAATATAACACATGAATTATGGTGGGTGCCACCGTCACACACACATCACTGTGGGTCCCATGTGGGGCCCACTATAACGTTCATTTTACATCCAAACGGTTCATAGGGTCATTTAGACCTGGATGAAGGGAAAACACAAATTTCATCATGATCCAAAACTGTTGTGGCCCACGGAAGGTTTTCAATGGTAGAGGTTCCATTTCACTATTTTCTGCACCGTGGGCCACCTGAGTGTTGGATAGGGCTGAAACTTGGAGGGGGCCCACTACTCTGGGTGGCCCACCTCATGGACGGTGCGAATACAAAACTTACATCATGGTGGGGCCCACGGCAACAGTCGTGGGATGGGTTACTGGACGCCCGCCCGCCCGGGCGCTGCACGCTGCTGCGTGCAGCGTGCAGCCGCTGTCAGTGAGGGAAGGAGGCCTCGTCCTCTCTCTCCTTTAATTTTTAATTTTTGCAAAAAAACTAGTGTGGGGCCCGCTTTCTGAAAATCCGCTCCAGTCATAGTGTTTAGTGGCCCGCAACAGTCGGAACGAGTTCAGAGTTCGAATTTTTTTGATGCTTGGAAGTGAAATAAATTAAGAAATAGAGTTTGAATGGTGAGGGCGCGATATTTGACGCTATGGCCCACTAGGTGATTGGATCAGCTCCAAACTTCTACCCAACGGCTAAAATACCGTGGGTAAGAGGATGGACGGCTTGGATCGGACATAAACATCAAGGTGGGGCCTATGCAAGGGAGCCACCCCAAAGGCTTCCCTTTCTTTCTTCCTTTTTTTTTTTTTTTTTTTTTTTTTTTTTTTTTTTTTTTTTTTTTTTTACAACGTCCAGCGTCCCAGACGCTGGACGGTTCAGTATAAAATTTTTTTTATTTTAAATGGTGGGCCCTGATGAAGTGGGCCACCACATGATGGGTGACATGGGTTTAACATTTAAGGTAGGCCCCGCTTGAATAAAATAAATACATCAAGGTGGGATCCACCCAAGTGGGCCACACCATCCTATTGCGTAAAAGAAAATAAAATAAAATAAAATAAAAGAGAGAGAGAGAGAGAGAGAGAGAGAGAGAGAGAGAGAGAGAGAGAGAGACATGAAGAGTGGGACACGGCTTGTGATGGAGGGACCCCGACATTATGGGCCCTCCCTTACAAGAAAATTATACAATAAATGGATCCCTTGCACATGAGACCATTGAAAATGTAAATCAACGGTGGAGATCTATTCTCCACCGATATGGATGGTCTAGATGACCTTTCTAAATGAAAATAAACATCATGGTGGGGTCCATGGAAAATGGCCCCATCATGGAATGATCATGATGATCCAAGTGGTCCATCGGCCACATTTTAGGGTCCCAAGTGAGATCCACACCATGGATCGGTGGGCCTCACTTGGTCCACCATAAAAACAAGTAAATCTACCCTATAGAGGCACCCACCGTCCGATCTTCTTGCTCCTAGAGGTTCCTTGGCACCTTAGCTTCAACTTCAAAGGTTAAGATGAAGAATGGAGGGTTGAGATGGGAGATCTTGGGATGAAGAGGTGGGCCACTTGGAGCTTAGGAAAGTTGAAAAATTTCCATACGTATGGGGCTTGAGATTTTTTTTTTTTCTTGGAGATTGAAATGAGAAAGAGAGAAAGAGAGAGAGTTGTAAAAGGAGAGAGAGAGAGTGATGGATGGATGGGTGAGTGATGGTTGTGTAAGAAAAACTTGACTTTTGAGGCTTTTGTGTAAGAGAGGTATGGGTTTGGGAGACTTTTGTGGTTGCTTGGGAAAAGGGATGGAAGTGATGTGTACTTGACATGTGATGGATTGATGGGTGATTGATTGATGAGATTGATGTGATTGATGTGACACATCGTAGAGATTCCCTTGATTTTTGCAACGCGCGGCGTTTTCTCGCACCGAACGTTGGCCCATAACTCTTGACCAGGGTATCGCCTCGGCGCGTGAGTCGCGGTATCGGAACCGCAATGACGGTGCGGTCACTATGGTATTGGTCTCGGGTTGAATCGACTCGGGTTGTCGGCACATGAATCAGGGTCGTGCGTCGATATCGTTTAAGGGTTGAAGGTTGCCGGAATTCGACCGGTAAGACCGCGGAAGTGTACGGAAAGGTACGGACCAAGATACGGGTCTTACACAACCTCGTCCACAAGCATCTGAAAAAAGTCATTTTTCCTTCTGCCCGTAGAAATCGGGACTCCCAGATAAGTGATATTATCCCTAATTATCACCATACTCAAGCTCTCTTTGGACTGCCATGGCTTTGGACGTATTCATATTTTCAGCACACAGGAAGTGACTCTTGTGGAAGTTAACCTTTTGACCAGACGCCCGCTGATAGTCATCACGCTTAGTTGCTCGAATGGATCTGAGGCCACCATTGAGAAAAAAAATGTATCATCAGCAAAAGGCAGATGAGATACCACCACGTTACCACGTCGGCCTCTGAACGGGAGATAAGAACCTAACTCCACCTGATTTTTGAAGCCTCTCCCAAGTACCTCCGAAGCTAGGATAAACAAGCTAGGAGATAACGGGTCCCCTTGGCGAAGTCCTCGAGTGGATTTGAAGAAACCTCCAACTTCCCTGTTCACTAAAATCGAGAACCAGCAATTATTCCAATAGTGTTCCACTAGCTGAATCCATGGAGCTGAAAAACCAAAGCGCACCAGCACCCTTTTGAGGAAAGGCTACTCAAATCTATCATATGCTTTCTCCATGTTAAGCTTAACCAGGATGTTGCCTCCCCTGATTCTTCTATTCAACCCCCAAAGGAGCTCTTGGGAGAGCGCAATATTTTTTGAAATAGAGCGACCTTGGACGAACGCTCCCTGCTCTAGAGAGATCAGCGAGGGCAGGAGCATGCTCAACCTGGATGCAATCACATTGCATAAGCTAATGGGCCAAAAGTCTGAAAAGTGCTTTGGAGATGCAGCCTTAGGAATGAGGGCAATCAGCGAGGAGGTGATGGCCCTAGGCATAGAGCCTCCCTCGAATAAGAGAGTAGCCGCTTTCTAGAGATCCTGACCCACAATATCCTAACAGCCCGCGAAGAAAGCAGCAGAGAATCCGTCCGGGCAAGCTGCTCCATCTCTTGGAATGGAGTTGACGGCCTGATGCACTTCCAGCAGAGACGACGAGGCCATTAGCCTCGTATTATCCTTAGTTGTAACCAACAAAGGGATGGCCTCGAGGATTTCATTCCCCAGCTTAACCACACCTACTGAGAATTGGTGATGGTAAAATTTGATTGCCTCGAACTTGATTTCAGCCTGCAACTCAACGGTCTGACCCGAATCCAATCTGATGGAACTGATCGATGCTCTTCTGGCTTTCTCAATAGTTGACGCATGGAAAAACCCCGTATTTCTATCCCCCTCCGCCAGCCGGCTATTTCTGGCTTTCTGTTTCTAGAAAGATTCCTCCGTGATTTGGAGACGGGAGAGGGACACTCTAGCCTCCAATAGCTCAGCCTGAACAGCACTGTCTTCCACTGACTGACCCACATCTTGCTGAATTTTCAGCTCCAGATCAATCAGTTTACCCTCTGCCTGCTTAACTGTCGAGAAATGTCAGAGTGACAAATGAACATGTTAACAATGTATTAATGGAGGAAAACACACTGTAGCCACTTGTCATATGATCGGATGCTCTAGAATCAATGACCAATGGAGTGTGGGACTTGGATCCTAAAATGTTATAGCAGAGGTCACAAATGTATCCGCAGGGGTGAAAGCAACTGCGGAAGTAGTAGGAATAGGCCGATTTTGTAAAAATTTCAGCAACTTGGAGTACTCTTGAGTTAGTGTAACTATTTCACCAATCGTACGTTGTTGGGGAGTTATAGACGTAGAACTAGCTGGATGTGGCCCACTGCTCTCTCGAATATAAAATGCTTGATTAGCCTATGTTGGCTTTTCACATAGATCTCAATTTTTTTCAATAGTGATTGGAGAATCCACAATGCGTGCACTTCCTAGCTCCACGACCTTCTTCCATTTTGTCACAATCACCCTAATACCTTTTCTACCATGGCTACCACCAAGACCTTAATACTGAAAGATGAAAAAATAGAATTGTCATTGGCTCCAATTGTAGAGTTCAATGATACACACTAGAGATGAGCATGCACCTCATTCAGAGGTAACACATCTTTACCATCCAATATATGTGCAAGAACCGGTTCATACTCATGTTTTAACACTGATAAGAGTTTGGTCACACAAAACTCTTTAGCTTCTCCAAATTTTTGGTAATAGGCTAATACACATTTTGCTCCTCACATTTCTTTGAGTTTGGAATAGTATTCACCTAGAGATATATCAACTTGTTGAAGATCAAATATTTTTCATATAATCGATATGTACAAGAGATGTTTTTGTTGGATGAATACATCTCTCGTAATGCATCCCACACTTACTTTATTATGTCAAGAAATATTATATTGGCATTGATGGGTAGTTTATGCTATTCCAAAACCATGCCAAATTTTGGGTATTCTCTTGTATCCATTGGTCATAAGTACTAGAACTCTCACCAGGTTTGTCTGTGTTCAAATATCTTGATTTTTCCTTGGCTATTAGAAACACTTGGACAAACTTAGACCACTGGAGATAGTTTATTCCACTTAATTTAATAAGGTTATCTGGACCCCTAAAAATTAGATGGATTTATGAATCCAAATTTTAGATCACTTTTCATCTCCATCAGAACAAGTAAGAAGAGAATACCACAAAGAACAAGTTAGAAGAGAATTCCACAAAGAAAAAGTTAGAAGAGAATTCCACAAATCTTTCACAAACACAGGCTGGCCTAGCTCGATCGACAAACACACTACTTGTATGCTTCATGTAATGCCCACATCATGCTTAAAGAGAGAAATCAACCCATACATCCACCCTTACCAACCAGCTATGGATGAATATGATCACAAACACGACATCCAACAGCCCACTTGCTTCTAATAACCACATGAGAGATGAGATCACATGGACTTAATTCACCTACTCACACATTGACTATTATAAAAGGCTCATCACACACACACACACACACCCACACACACACACACACACACACACACACACAAAAGAAGAAGAAGAAGAAAAGAAAGCCTAGGTTTTTTTAAAAGCAATTTAGCACTAGAGGGATGAGAAGTACCAATAAGGTAAAAGAAGGAGAAAGAATGAGAGAATAGGAGAAAGGAAAAAAGGTTAAATCATAAACAAGAATGCTCTAATACGATGTAAAAGTATAGAAAGAGAAAGAAAACAAGAGACGAATGAGAGAGGAGAAGAAAAGGTTGGGAGAAGAGAAAGACCCAAATAGGGTTGACACCCCTAGTCTAAATCTTTTATATTAATGAATTTTCATTATGATAGAAGTACCTTTAATAACAAAAGTAGGAATCCCCATCATGTCCAAAATCATTGTTAACAAAAGAGCAAGTATAGAGATAAAACTAAATAGCCCTAGGCGGAGTGTATAGTAATACGACCCACATCCATTCTTAGTATGAATTTAGTATTGGATCTCATTCGAGGGTTCCTGATTTCTCACTTGACCTAGGTAGTATTAAATAGCTAGTCAAACTTTAAACTTTCCTATACTTACATTTTATTTTATTTTTTCAAAATCCCATCTAATATATTCATGAAGAAAAATCTTTACGGAAGTGGATTTGGGTAGTCCCACAATTTGGGCCCGCCTATCATAAAATGTACAGGAAGCTAAAAAGGCCTGATAGGGCTGCCAACTAGCCTACACGGATGCTACCCAAGCCGGTTCTATCTAAGAAAAGGAGGCCTCTAATCTTGGCCGATAGATCTTCCAATGTCTGGAAGAAGCGATCCACTTGGCCTCCACTCCCCATGCGGGCCAACTCATCAGCGGGGAAATTAGCCTCTCTATGATAATGGGCAAAGCGAATTTCGATTGATCAATTGATGGCCCTAATCCTCGTCATCTAGTACCACATGGTCCGAGAGAGGGTCGAGGCGTTGGACAGGGCAGAAATGACACACTTCGAGGCACTAGCCACTTCCACTTTGTTGAGCCTGAATCTCGCACACAAGATTAGGCCGTCAAGAATGGCTCTAACTTCAACCCGCGTGTTGGATCTGAGGCCGTAGGCCTAAGAGAAGGCAAAGAGAACCTTCCCTGTGCTGTCCTTGGCAAGGCCCCCCCTCTCAAGGGTCTAAGATTGCGAAGGGCCGAACCGTCAATGTTGAGCTTCATCCAGCCAGGCTGCCACCTGGACCATTTGATGATGCAAGCAGTAGGATGCAGAGTAGGAGGCATGAGGATACCTAGGGCTGAGAGGGAAGCTGATATGGATCGGTAAATATATTTGGGAGGGGACAGGAGCGGGGCAATCTGCATGATCCAGTGCCTAATGTTTGTGGTGATACCAACAACCGGAATGTCTACACCATCAAAGCGGGCCGCGTTTCTCGTTCTCCGAAGTTCCCAGAATATGGAGGGAATTAGACCCTTGAGGGAAAATCAGTGGAGGGAGGAAGAGGCGTCGGACCACTAAAAGGAGGCCATTCCCACTGCAAATGACTGGGTAAGCCCGTTCATTTCAAGAATTTTGCCATAATAGTCCCAAACCTCCCTCGCCTTAGTCCCCAAGAGAAAGATGTGATCAATGGATTCTACTTGAATCACGGATGAAGAGGAGTAGCAGTTGCATTTCGATGCAAGGGAAACCCCTTTACGTGGGATCCTGGTGTCCGTCAGGATGGCTTTGTGAAGGATCTTCCAGGCTAGCATGGACATCTTTGGCGGAAGCTTTGCATGCCAAACCCATTTGGACCAAGTCTTCTTATTAGCCTAAGATTTGAAAAGCTGCCCTACCAGTCAAACCGAGAGTTCCCCCATGGCCGAGCCCATCTAGATGCACCTATCATTTGTGGAGGAGGTACATATACCTTCCTCAGCTATGTGGTCAATGATGACATATCGCAGAAACGCAAATAGCGGGGAGTGTGCTCGATAGCCATTTGGACCGAGCAGGTTCATAACTTTGGCAGACAGTAAATTCGGTGGAATGGGCGAGAGGCCCAATTAATAAGTGGACCCAACCCTATCGAGTCACACCTCTAGACGTTGCATTCTCCCTTCCCGATCATCCAGCGTGTATGGGGCTCCCATAACGAGTTCAGCTTATATATCTGTTTCCACAGCTACGACGCTGAGACTAGTGCAGACGCAGAGGCCCGGGCAGATACACCTCCAGTGCTGTGATTGTCCATAGCATACTTGACACTGATAAATTGGTTCCAACAGTTGGACTCTCTCCTAAAATTAAGGGTCCGCACCATATGTAGGCAGAATGCTTTCATAACAACGGTAAGGCTTCTGAGTCCCAGCCCACCTTCAGCCTTAGGAAGAGCGATCAATTGTCAACTGCGCTAGTGGAATTTACGCCTCGTCTCCTCCCAGCTCCACAGGAAATCGATGAAGGCTTTTTGGAGATCCCTCATGATGCCAATCGGTACGTCCGTCGCTGCTAACGTGTGGATGGGCACGCTGGACAAAACATGGTTGATCAGCTTCAGTCTCTCCGCCTGAGACAGATCTTGGCTTTCAAATAGCTATCTTCAAGTAGGTTTTATCCAGCAAGGCCTGGAAATACGCCCTACTCGGTCTTCCCTAGAAGATGGGAATGCCCAGATATGTGAACGGAGACAGACCTTTATTGAAGCCCAGGATGCTGGTAGCTGATCTCAATTGTACCTTAGATTGCTTAGCTGACATGATGAATAAGCTCTTCTAGTTATTGATTCGTTGACCTAAGGACGTCTCATATTTTTTGAGGAAGCTTGCAATCTTTTTAAGGGACTTTTTGCTGCTGTTAGCGAAAAGGATAGTGTCATTGACGAATAATAGGTGGGAAATTAAAGGGCAGCTCCTACGGGTCTTGAACGGCTAGCATTGACCACTATTAAGGAGATGGCCAAAGCCTCTACTAAGTACTTTTGCAACGAGGATGAAGAGGACCGGCGAGATATGGTCACCCTGGCGGAGGCCCAGCGATGATTTAAAGAACCCACTTGCCTCCCCGTTGATAAGAACCGAGAATCAACAATTGGACCAACATCTCTCCTGCATGCAGATCCATTTCTTATCAAAGCCGAATATAGCAAGCACCTCGGACAGGAATTCCCAGTTGAGCCTGTCATAGGCTTTCTTCATATCCAGCTTGAGCATGATATTACCACCTCTAACTTTTTCTGTTGATATCGCGGAAGATTTCCTGAACCAGGGCGCAATTTTCGGCTATGGAATGACTCTTGACGAATGCCCCTTGCTCCGCTGAAATGACTTTGGGAAGAATGGTCCCTAACCCGTCTGCAAGGATTTTTGTAAAAATCTTATAGATGCAGTTACAAAGACTAATGGGCCTAAAATTTTTTAAAAAAAATAGAGGGAGAGGCAGATGTTGGGATAAGGCAAATCAGGGTGCAAGTAAAAGCTCTAGGGAGTGGGCCACCCCTGAAAAATGATTGGGCCACCTGCAGTAAATCCGGGCCAACAACGTCCCAACACTCTTGAAAGAAAGCATTGGTAAAGCTGTCAGGGCCAGGAGCTTCCTCCAGTGGAATCGCTTATATCGCTGCATGGGCCTCTTCGATTGAGGGGTCAGCCAAAAGGGCCCAATTGTCTGATTCCGATACCGAGGGCTGGAGAACGTTAAGAAACTCCCCAGGATGGACAGAATTTTCAGCCCGCAAAAGCTTCTCATAAAACTCAACAACCGCACACTTAATATCTGCATTGTCTGTAAACAAGGAGCCATCATCCATTGTGATCTCCTGGATTCTTGCCTTTCTCACCCTCCCTATCGCTGAGGCATGAAAAAACTTAATGTTCCAGTCTCCCTCTTGAAGCTATTGAATCATGGACTTTTGCCTCCAGAAAATTTCCTCACACCGCTCTAAGTTAGCCAGGTTATCCCTAGCTGTTTGTAGCAACTACTGGTGGGTGGGGTCTGAGGAGTCCTGGGCTGTTGTTTCTACCACCACTAACTTTTCTTCGACCTGCTTCAAATTGAGAAATAAGTTACCAAAGGTGTGCTTGTTCCATCCCTTGATGGCGAGCTTCATGTTTCTTAGCTTACTAAGAAGAGTATGGAGCGGATCCCCCTCCAAATCAGTGACCTAGGCTTCTTTGATGAGATGCAGGAAGGAGTCATGCGTTGTCCACATGTGGAGGAATTTGAATTGCTTAGGCGTGGTTAGATGAAGCGGGGAAAAGGTAGATGTTTGACTTGGAAGGAAGGGAAGGCTTGGAGCCAAAGATTATTGCAGCAAGCTTGGTCCAATATGGCCCAAACCCAAGCTAGACCAGCTTAGTTGTTGTAACAGGTAAACTTGCTGCCAGTGTACAGGACATCGATCAGCCCAACTCTGTTCAAACCTTCAAAAAATTGTGTAGAATTACGTGCGTCGTAGGAGGCAACTCCCCTTCTCTCCGAAGATAGAAGAGTGGTGTTGAAGTCTCTGTAAACAGTCCACGGAAGCGAGCAAGCATTCCCCAAAATGGCCAGCTCATTCCACAATTGGCTTCTAAGAATGCGGGAGCACTTAGCATAGACAATTGAAGCCATGACATTGGTAGAAGACCCTTAGTACCCCACAGCAATGGTCAACATCTGATTGGATGCGGCTTGAACGTCAATACAAAGGGCGGATGATGCAAAGATCCACACCTTCCCGCCTTGTGCCGAGTTGGAAAAGGAAGAGTGGAATCCCAATTTGAGGCCCCACTGCACACATCTTTCATTGCTGAGCATAGGGTCAAGGATCGCGATAATAACCGACTTGAATTTCCCGATGAGTCTTTTTAGGGATCTGATAGTGGGTGTATCCACTCCACAGGCATTCCAGACAAGAATGTCATTCATTGAGGAAACTGATTTGTATCCCTTCTCGCCTCTTCAGTGGTCTAAGTCTAACCTTTCGAAGGACCTCCCCTTCCTGAGATTCCCTTCAATGGCTTCTCTGGGAATCCCCTAATTTAGTTGAGGGTCTTTAGGGAGCTTTCTCCTAGTATAGGTGTGTTGGATCAGTGCAGGGACGATGGGATTCTGAATAACATTGGCAGAAATTCTGTCTTCTGGGTGTGAGGGAAGGCAGATGGCTAGCTGAGGATTGGGTAAGAATGGAACTTCTGTATACACCATAAATGGGCTGCCCAGGCCCCTACTAGCAGCGGAAGATTGCGAGGAGGGTTCAAACCGCTGATGTCCTGAATATCTGCTCCCCTGTTGTGGTGCAGGATCCGATGGCATGACTGAGGAGATGGAGCTAGTGATTCAGTAGACCTTAGCCGTTGTCCATCTGAGAGGCTTGCAGGGGACATAATTTTAGGTGGAGACTCCTGGTTTGGGTTGTTGTGGGAGAGGGGATGCGAATTGTTAAGGAAATATGGGGAGAGATCAATGTCAAGAAGGCCTCCCTTAGGCGAAAATACTCTACCCCCTGGCCCGCAAGGGAAGGAGTTCCATACTGCTGCTTGGTCATCTAACGGGTCCTCCTCAAAGAATTCACCCGGTTTAAGAGGGCTATGGCCCTCCGACAAGGCTTTCAAGAAGCGCTTCAAGGCTATTGGCGAGAAGGTCATTTGGCTACATAAAGGCGAATCATCTTGGGGGTCGACGTGGCTGACCTGGGTAGAAAGCCCAATCGAGATTATCTCTCTATGAGGTAGAGCAGACGCTGACGATGTCTGATATGGCCTGGGAGGCGAAGAGACAAGGGAAGCTGCAGCCTCTTGGCTATTGCATCTCTCTGAACTCAATTCAGCGAATTTAGAGGACAAACCATGAGCACCCAGTGGGCATTCTGAACGAGTGGAACCTGGTATTTTGTCCTTAAGGCAATTGATCGAACACCTGCAGGCATGTTTGGACAGATGAGCAGGGGTCTATCCGAGGGAGATGGGAGCTTTGGGGGAGCTTTAGAGTGGTAGAAGACCTTCTCTACCCATTGTTTGGTGGATACTCTACCCTGCCTGAAGGAGTTGGGGGTACCACAAGTGTCATTACTTGACTGGTGCGGCATTTCTATATGCGGCCAGACCGAAAATTTTTCAGCCATTGTCAAACTATGGGTACTATGAATATCCGTTCCTGGTTGGACTTGGACCTTTACTCTTGCCGCAATTTGGTGTAGGCCAAGGGTCGAGCACCTGTTGACCTCCAGCACTTCACTGAAGGAGCCCCCTAAAGTGACGAAAACAGAGCATAGCCAGGCATGCGCCGGAATACCAAAGAGGTGAATCCAGACGTCTACACTTGCTGGAGAGAATCTCGGAGACCATGTCTCTACTTTGCCTATGTCCATCTTAGAATGGAGAAGAGAATCAGAGAAAAATGAGATCAGTTCCATCCTTGTCTTGAAGACGAGGAGGAACTGATCCCCTGCGATGCGTGCAATATTGATAGATGAAGAGACGTACCTAGATTCGTTGATGCATTTCATCAGATGGATGATGGATACGTCGATGATCTGTGCATGTGCCACCAGGGCAAGGCTGAGGTCTATTACCATCTGTTTCACTTCAACGCTGTCAGCTAGGATGATCTCTGGCGCCAATCTGCCTGTTGCAGGGACAATTGCCTTTGCTGTAGGGGGTCAAGTGTAACGCCCTGAAAATCGGAGGTCAAGTGTAAGCTCCACTCCCAAGTTCCAACACATCACTTCTGCAACATAGATAATGATGATTAAATGTTGTCCCTGTTAGTGCATTAAACATGAGTGGGATTATACCAAAACACTATATCATACTCCAGAGATAGTTAAATTTACACAAGCGGAAGACTGTGATAAGTATATATAGCATATAAATGATGGTACGTCTCCCAAGTATGATCATATTACCAGGTCAAGTAATTACATGTAAAATTTCAAAATATACAGAAGGTGTAACGTCATCTAATTCATATCCCAGAAATCCCCGTCGATCAGGACGCGACTCACATGAACCCGCACGAAAACAGCATGTAGGAGAAAGCCTCCTTGTCATCCTCAAAGTCTAGCTCCGCCTCGAAGGTATCGCCATCACCTGTAACTAAGACAGAGTCTGGTTGGTGTTTAAAATACCGTCCCAAAATGTGGGAGTGAGTGATCAACTCAGTGGAGCTATACAGCAAAGGTTAACGTGTTATCAATTTAGTCAAGAAGTAATGATAAAGCAGTACAATCAAACATGTCCTAAATACACTTATTAATGCAATAATGATATGCGGTAATGATGTATGCCCTCGCCTACACTCCCTCAGCGTCTTCATCTTACGGCGCGCATGGCAAACTCCTGAAAGTGCACTTTTTCGCCAAAGCACATGCAATGCGATGTTATGAGCATGATTACCAAGTTATTATTAGTTCCTTTCATACAGCAGGATTGGGAAGCTAAGGTACCTCCCTTGTATTATTTCCCAAACAATGATCCATTCTAGGGTTATCAGTCCTAGTCAATCTCATACGATGTTGCGATTCTAGGTCGCTACAAAGGGCTTGTCACCTTATCAGTGTAGGCCTAGTTTCTACTCTAGTCGCTACGGAAAGGCTCGTCATCTCACGTAGACTCAGAGTATACTCGCGGTCACTATAAAGGGCTCGTCACCTGATTAGTGTAGGCTGACAGCTTGAATGCAGTGCCCCATACCACCATATTCGGCTCACGAGTCTGGATTTGCTCACTGGTCACTACGGGGAGGCTCGTCGCCCTAGCGTAGGCCGACAGCTCGACTACGGTGTCTCATACCACCATGTCTGGCTCATGAGTCTTAGCGGATCGAGGTACCATGGTTTAACAGGGTTTCACTTGTAAGTTTGGTACTCTAGATTCAAGCAGTAGCGTCCAAACATGGTGAACATACATCGGGTTTTGACGAGCTCGACTAGCACGAGCGCACGTTGAGTTGATCGACATGAAGTGCGTAAGAACTCCGCATGGCCTAACCACTGTCGACAACCCAAGTACGGCTCGGATTCGTCGGTCACATCCTGTGTGGTGAAACAACTTCAACCACCAAGTCGAGGCCTGTTTCCGATTGCCTGGACTATATAATAGCCCCAACCACATTCATTTACAGCAAGTAATCATATGAGATAGTGAAAGCAGCAGTGAGTAAATAGTTCAATTCCTATAATCATTTAAGCATGTTATGAAATACAACTCAAACATGAATTCATACATATGCATTCCATAAATACACAGACACTACAATATACCGTATATGGCGAAAATCATACACATAGTGGAGATAGTTGAGATTCATATCTCAACACACTTACAAAGTACAATTTATTAACTACTAGCTCATTCAGACATTTTTACAAACACTTAGCTTACACATTCCAACATACATAACATATGTTGGTTATAACACGTATTAGGGCAAATCCCTTCTACCAAGGAATTGTCGCATAGGTAACAAACCATATATCTACGACAGTTAATCATGGCAAACACAAGTCCAGATTCCAAACGCATATAAACATTTCAACAAACACATGGAATACCCTATATACAATATAATTGATATATATCTATAAAGCGAAATGAATATTGCATTTGGCATGTGAAATAGCACCCACATCAATTATAAATCATTAGCCAACATTGAAAGCCTTGAAAACCATAACCTAAACATATATAGTCTGCACCTTATGCCGGTAAACGCGTAACGGAGTCGTTTTAGACACTTAGTCTTTGTCAATGGCAGATTGGCAACCTATAACATGAATTAGGTTAGCTATTTCATAACTCACACAATTTGAAACCCTAAAATAGATTAGGGTTAGATTTTCTTACCCAAGTACGTTGTCAGAAACGCTGAATTTGTGATACAGATAGGGTGGCTAAGTGCATGGAGCAGTGGGATTAAATTCCAGGATTAATCTCCAACTCTCTCTCTCTCTCTCTCTTTCTCTCTCTTTCCTCTCTTCTCTCTCTTAGGGTTTAGAGAATTCATATGGAGTGAGAGAGTGAGGGTTTTAAGCCCTTATATAGGCCCAGAACTGATGGGAATTGCCCCAGGGCCAAGGTATACTTAGGTTATAGCCAAAGGGTGCTTGTTCCGATCCAACGGAGCACTTCTGAATGCTCCTTTTTGACGTGCGGTCGGACTTAAGCTTCCTGACCTTGGATCTAGGTCAATGTAAGTTTTCAGTCCGATCGGGTTTACAGATCGACCACGACGGATCAGTTTCAATTCAACGGTTACCGATACTCGATCAGGGCCATAAGTATACTGCCATATGCTGAAAAATTTCCCTGATCTGAGGGTGTAATTGGGTCAGATTCTAACGGTCTGAATCCTTATACGTGGCCTGCAAGTGACACGACTCAGTTTACTTAAATTTAGATTTTATTTCTAAATATATTCGCGTTTCTCACACACTTTACTCCGAGCTCATGTAAATGGTTTCGGGATGCTATCTAGACTTGCTTTTCGATGAGTACCAGCAAAAGTGGGAGGCCGTAAGCGTTGGAATCGCTCAAAGGTACCGTTAACACTCGAGTTCCCAGCAGAATGCATAGGTGATGCAGGTGGAGTCACACCCATACCCTGGGCAAATATACTAGCCATGAAGATCAAAAACTGTTGTTGTTGCTGCTGCATCAACAACACTATTTACTCAAGCTTGTCAGGAGGCGAAGAAGACTAAGGTACATGTGGCGTCGATGTAGACGCACGGTTTTGCTCAGGAACCGATGGTGTAACAGGTAGTACCCCAGGCGGTGTCATAGGTGTCGGCCCAGCAACGGGGCTCGTGGCCAGCTGAGAATCCGACATGGCAGTGTGAGTCGGGCCCAAACTAGGGTCCATCTGGGTATCACTCAAAGGAGATACCCCGTCAATCGGATCGCCAAAAGCGAGACGCGCTGCAATCCGTGCGGCCTTAGGTAGCATTCCCTATATAAAACATAGGGTGCAACCCAGGTCAGATTCAGCATACTCACAAACTTATCTACACAGCATTCACACACAGATTAAAGTAACTTCATGCATTTCATTCACCAAAATTGTCATAATACATGAGACACAGTGTTACATGAATCATGACAGAAGATACATGTGAGCTAATACAACAAAGACTTCAAACATTAAAACATTCTATGTAACGCCCTGAAAATCAGGGGTTGAGTAGAAACCCAACTCCCGAGTTCCAAAACATCACTTATGCAACATAGATAATGATGACTGAATGTTATCTGTAAAAGGGCATTAAACATGATTGGAATTATACCAAAAACAGCATATCATACTCCAAAGGCGTTTAAATTATGTAAGCGGAAGACTGTGATAAGTACTTAAACTAGATAAAAGTGATAGTAAGCCCTCAGAGTATGAATGTCACTAGGTTAACAATTACAAGTTTGATTACCAAATGTACAAAATGAGAAAAATGTAATGTCTTCTATCCCAAATACTGAAGCCCCGTCGGTGCAACCCCAGGTCAAATAGACCCGCCAGAGAGTTACATGAAGGAGAACTCATCAGTAAAAAGTAAAGTCCGGCTCCGCTTCACAAGCATCGCCCTCACCTTAAACTAAGATAGGGTCTGGTTGGTGTGTACAAGACCATCCCATAACGTGGGAGTGAGTAGTTAACTCAGTGGAACAATAGAGTAAAGATTAACATGTTATCAAATCAGTCAAGCGGTAATGATAAAACAGTATAATCAAACATTCCTAGATACTCTTGTTAATGTAAGGATGAGATGCAATCATGATGCATGCCCCTTGCCTACGTACTCCCTCATGCGACACCGTCTTACGTTCGTGGCATGCTTTCATCCCTCAATGCTCCACATCTTCCAGGCACATGCAGTGCGATATGAACATGATTACCGAGTTGTTATTAGTCCTTTTCATACAACAAGATTGGGAAGCTAAGGTACCTCCCCTATATCAATTCCCAACAATGATCCAGTTTAGGGTCGTCAGTCCTATCATATCTCATATGAAGTGCGGTTCTAAGTCGCTGCAAGGGCTGTCAGGGCTGTTACACGCAATCGTTACACCACTCCCCCATCACTAAATCAATACAGGCGTAGTTTGTACCCTTGTTGCTACGAAAGGGTCGTCACCTCCACGTAGACTCAGAGTACGCTCGAGGTCACTACAAAGGGCTGTCAGGGCTGTTACACGCAATCGTTACACCACTCCCTCATCACCAAATCAGTGTAGGCCGATAGCTCGAATACAGTGTCCCATACCACCGTATTCGTCTCACAAGTCTGAGTTGCTCACTGGTTACTATGGGGAGGCTCGAGGCCCCAGCGTAAGCCGACAGCTCGACCATAGTGTCCCATACCACCATGCCCGGCTCATGAGTCTTAGCGGATCGAGGTACCATGGTTAATGGTTAACGGGATTTTCACTGGTAAGTTTGGTACTTTAGATTCAAGCAGTAGCGTCCATACATGGTTAACATACATCGAGCTAATCGGGTTACTTGACGAGTTCGACTAGTACAAGCGCCCGTTGAGTTGATCGACATGAAGTGCATAAGCACCTCGTGTGGCCTATCCACTGTCGACAAGCAACGCACGGCTCGGGTTCGTCAAACACGTCCTACGTGGCGAATAGGTCTTGGCCATGAACTCAAGGCTATTACCGATTGTCTGGATTATACAATAGCCCCAACCACATTCCATTACATCAAATATTCATATGAAATACTCAAAACAATAGCGAAGCAATAATTCACATTATACTATCATTCGAGCATGTTCTGAAAAGCAATGTAAACATGAATTCTCACATATTCAATTCATAAACAAACAGTCATCAGCATATGACATACATGGAGGAAATCATACACATTATTAAGGAGATTGAGAATCATGTCTCAATCCGCATACAGGTACACCTTACTAACTACAACTCATTCAGACATTTTTACTAACACTTAGCCTACACAATTCATCATACAAGTTATATATCAGGTAACATACATATTAGGGCAAATCCTTTCGTTAAAGGGTTGTTGCCTAAACAATAATCATATATCCACGACAGTTAGTCGTGGGGAGCATGAATACAGTTTCTATACTCATTTGGTCATTATCACAAACACTTATACTACACATACTAACACACATAACGTATGTTGACCAAGACAAGCATTAGGGTGAACCCTTTCACCAAGGAGTCGTCACACATATAAGTAGCATATACATACGACAGTTAATCATGGAAAACACAATTTCAGATTTTACACGTATACCGTACTTTATACAAATACCAAGAATATGATAAACTCTACATAATACGTACATAACTGAAACACAAAATAGACTTCGCATTCTATGTGTGAAATAGCATTCAGATCATGAATCTATCATTATCCGGCATTGAAAGCATTGAAAACCATAACCTAAGCATCTAAAGTCTGCACCTTATGCCGTAGAATCGTAACGAACTCGACAGAGACTCTAAGTCTTCGTCAACGATGAATTGTCAACCTATAGCATATGTGGAGTTAGCTATTGCACTACTTGGAACATTTGGAACCCTAGAACAGATTAGGGTTAGGTCTTCTTACCTAAGAACGAAGTCAGAATCGCCGTAGTAGCGACACGGTTGTGATGAATAAATACGTAGAATAGCAGAAACGATTCTCAAGAATAACTCCCACACCTTCACTCACCTTCTCTCTCTTTTTCCTTCTCTTTCTTTCTTCACTCTCCCTTAGGTTTAGGAATTTCATATGCGATATGAGAGAGGGGGTTTAAGCCTCTTATATAGTCTCTAAATTGATGAAAATGGCCCCAGGGCCATTTTATACTTAGGTTATAACCAAATCGGGCTTGTTCCGATCCAACGGAGCACTTCTGGAGGTCCTGTTACTAAATGCGGTTGGACTTAAGCTCTTTAATATCGGATCTAGGTCAAGCTAAGTTTTCAGTCCGGTCGGGTTTTCAGATCGACTGTGGCGGACCAATTCTAGTTCAGCGGTCACCGAAAGTCGATCAGAGCCACAAGTGCTATGACATGTATGGGCCACCTATCCTGATCCGAGGGTGAATTTGGGTCGAAATCTAATGGTCAGAACGCTTAAAAATGACGCGCAAGAGAAACGATCCAGATTACTTAAAATTATATTTAATTTTTTAAAAATCTTCGCTTTCTCACTCTCTTCACTCCAGACTCAAGGAAACAGTCTCAGGACATCATTTGGGCTTGTGTTCGAGGTGATATTCAAGTCCAACTAGGCGGTCATAGTGGTCTAAGTTTGTCGCTATCGGACATTCAACGTGCGGTCCAGGTATGATACGAAGTTTCACGATGTTCCATGAGCAACTGGGTTTAGAGATTGATCCTAGGTTTCTAGGTAACATAGCATTAGCGGTCCTACACATTTTGGGTCTTTTCGTTCCTATTTAAAGTAGTTCAAGTTAATTCTATTGAGTATTCAGTTTGGTACGTAACCAAATTCTACCCTAATTATGGCAGAATGCGGTCCTAAGGCCATTCAATGCCCCATTTTAGGCACTTTTAGATATCATATTATTTTAATTATTTTTTTGGTAGTTCATTATCAATTTTACTCTGTCTCCACCAAATTTCATGAGATTTTGAATTGTAGAAAAATTCTAAAAATTCTAGAAGCAGCAGCTGTCCAACAAGTGATTTTTGGACAGTTACCACAACAATCTACTTTAAACTATATTAAATATTTTATTATATTTTTCACATATTTTTATATACAACTAGACTCATTTAGCTTCAATATAGTTTTTTAAATCACCTAAATCTTAGTTATAACGAAGGAGATATGATTTTTCAAAGTTGGACGAAACATGCAGAAAAAATGTAGAAAATGGGCTGCCTGACCGCTGTACGGACGAGGCCTAGCTAAACCAGCGAGGACCTCACCGGTCACTGACCAATTTGGTGAGGGCTCACCCCAGGGACGAGGTCCCCCCCCGGGGGGATGCTGAAAATATGTGGGACCCACCTCAGGTCCCCCCGAATTGAGCCATTTGGGCCATGAGTCCGTTGAGGCGTTTATCGAGTCTCATTTGTAAACCGGAATGAGTTATGCAACGTACAATATATGATTTTGGGGTAGAAGAAGCTAATCCATACAAATAACTTATCTATATCATGAAATTCTAAAAATTAAATAATTGAAATCCCATTTTACGCATGTATTTACCATTTATAATAAGTTTTAGTTTAAGTGTAGTTCTTCACCATTTAAACTTTAGGATTTATGTCTAATATGAAAGTACTTAAAAAAAATTGAAGATTGAGGTGGTAAAAGGTGAGATTTTGAAGGAAATAGGTTAAAAAATAATTTTTTTAGACCTTGGGATTGATCTTTGAGAGTGATATGGTTGACCCATTGCCTAAGGACGTCTAACTGCAGGTGGGCAAAAATCTGGGGTGTTACATTCTACCAACTACTATACTACTAGGCCTATTGACATGAAAGCACAAACATCCTAACATTGCACAAAACAAGCCACAGGGCGACGGCATGGATGACCAGGCATCCGAGTCTGGCGACGAACGAGGGGCACCCTTATCCTACAGACAGCACAGGATAGACTTCAAAGTACGAGTCACTTTCTTAAACTTGTGTTTCATGAGTGCCCGAACATCAATAATATCCTGTCATAGGGCAGCCTGACCCTCCTTAAGTCGAGCTAAACGGGCATCCATATCAGCCCGATCAGTGTCCTGCTCCGATGCTGTAGGAGAAGAGCTCTCATCTGTATCCTGGGCCTCCTCTTCTTCTTCATGTTCCTCCTCTCTTCGATTTCAGCCCCACCTTCTTCTTCACTCTCCGTCTCATCCTCGCTCTCTTCAAGTTGGGCTTGTCGCTGTCGTGGCCCGATATCCATCTAATTGAGAGTAGTTTTGTTGATGTAATGGATCGGCACCAGTAATTCCGCCCTAAGTCTGTAGCCAAACTCAACTGCAATCCTGCATATGAGTCGGCCGAATGTGAGCGAATAAGTCCATCTATTTGAACGTGCGGTAAGGACTATCTGTTACAGAACATGCATAGGCACACACACCTTCTCTCCCTACTCCACTTGGTACAGGAAATCTATCATCAGGCTCGTGCACTCGCTGCGGAAGTCATCCATCATATTAGTCGCTAAAAGGCTATTGTTTATGTCACGCCCCAAACCCGAAAATCGGATTCATAGGAATCCCGATCACCGAATCCGGCGCCACAGTCTCCGTAGTACCCCATTCTCGGATCCCGGCACTCTCATGCCAGATTCTAATCCTGGGATCCTACAAGGAGGATTTTCAGTATGATTTTTTTTTGTAATGGAGCATAACCGCAAGTATACCCAATTCACAAAGGCAACATTATCATCACATATCCACTAATATAGTCATTTGAATACAATGCTGAAAGAGAAATACATATATCGAAATCAAGCTCCAGAAGACAGCTGCACGCTCCAAGCTCAACGCTGCTGCAACCTAACGCTACCTGCACGCATCTATCGTGTATAAGCTTATAGAAAGCTTAGAGGGTGGTGAAAGTGTGTGCACAAGATAAGTGTCAAGTATACCATAAAGCTGATAAATTATATAAAATCAGAATAAGCAGAAATACTAGCAAGATCATGAATCATACGATATCAGAGTGATGCAGAAATATATGGTGAGTCCATGAATACAATTAGCTGTACCAAAGCTATGTGATGCAAGGCATGAATGCTATCAGCCATACCAAGGCCATGCAATGCAAAACTTAATAAGACAATAACAGATGATGAGGATGCAATGCAATATACAAATCCAGACGAGCCATAAATATCATCAATCTCATCCAAGCCATATAAGTGCAAAACATCGTAACCCATAATACTAAGTACTGCGAATACAATGTAATATGCGATGCGAATGAAATGACTATACTGAAATGTGAAGTCGGGATGATAGTACGAAGTATTTCAAGCTATGGGGTCTATCACAAGAGAATTCTATCCAAACCAGTCCCATACCTAAATTTGGATAATCAGACACAATATAATAAACTCCTGATCTCAGGTCAGTCGCCCGCCCAAACAAAATCCTAGCTATGAGAAGTACACATAACAAATAGTTATGCACCACCAGCCCGAGTGGATAGTGAATGGATGAATGAATGAGTGCGCAACTCTTGCTCAGTAGCCTGTCAGCACAGTAGCATGCCAACCGCTGGTAGCTCGCCCAGTGTGGTAGCTCGCCCAGGCCTCATCCCCGCCCACATCACACCCACCCACATCAGTGTCTGCCCACGTGAGCCCGCCCACATGTGCAACAGTGATGGGGTATCATACTATCATGTCAGTCCTCATATCAAGTTCACGTATCAATACGGTTACTCTTTGGGATCATCATCGGGGTCTATTACACTCCACACCGACTGCATCCTCCCTGGCTGCACAGCCCTGCGAGTGGAAGAGACCTCACTATCCGCCTAGCCAGTAGTCTGTCAATACCTACCCGGCTCGTCGATAGCAGACCCATTTACGAGCTGGTCATACTCAGCCTAGCTTATAGCCTCCTCCCTCGGGCGGGTAAGGCCACACTCCCTCCCAACCGACCACGACATAGTGGGAGACGGGACCTACTGATATTTGGCACTCGGGCGCTCATGTTCCACTCGGTCAGGACGTTGGGGCTACTCCTAGCCTCGGAGGTTCTGAAATTTTCACCCAAGGACATCCTAAGTGCCCCATAATGCTACAACTAAATATTTTTGGTATCCCATCTGGCTATCCACGATGTGCCTGTGGAGGTCATAACCCTGATGTCGCTAGAGCGTGCAGTGATCATGATACACAAATGTGAGATGCATGAATCACCGTCAAATCATGCAGCAATCCAGCGCGTACAGCACGATGATATGAGGCACTCCGTCTCATAACGAGTCCCGCAAACGGTTTGCCCAATGGCATATGCTATGATCAGTCACTACTCATATCAAGCATACATATGATGCGTATGGTCATGAATCATGGAGTTATACTAGACATGTTATAAAGTGATGAACTATCTTTACAATGCAGATGGGCCTGGACAATCTACACACAACTAGTATGGGTCTATCAATGGGCCCTAGGGAGAGTTATAATGCGGACATTTAACCAACATTATTCTTACAATGTGGACGTCAAACCAACATTGCTCCCAAGGTATGGCCCGCCATAAATATTATTACACAACCCATGGAGAAATCGCACATTGAAATGGACTCTAAGGACAACCCGTTGGGTCTCGACCCATGGTCCTTAAATATGTCAAATGGGCTTCATATCATGGGCCTTACATTCACATCAAAGTGGGCCTCAACACGGCCACATACACATCAAGGTGAGCCTCAACAATGGGCCTTGCATACGTCACAATGGACCTCATAACATAGGCCTTACATTCGAATCAAGGTTGGCCTCAACAATGGGCCTCATGCATATCAAGGTGGGCCTCAACAATGGGCCTCATGCATATACTAAGGTGGTCCTCAATAACGGGTCACAAATACGTCGAGATGGACCTCAACCCATAGGCCTTATACACATCACAATGGTTGTCAACCCACGGTTCTTAATACATCACAATGGGCCTCAACCCATGGGCCCTAAATACATTACAATGGGCTTCGACCCATGGGCCCTAATACATCACAATGGGCCTAATCCCATGGGCCTTATATGTACACCAAGGTGGGCCTCAATGAATGGCCACAAACAAATCAACATGGGCCCTATACACATACCGAGGTGGGCCCACTTGAACCATAGATCTGACTCATTTCCTTAGCACATGAAATGAGCTTTTAAAATGGATAGACGGTTTGGAAGCAACTCATGCGTCATGGTGGAGGTCCACACGAGCTAAGGATCCGGCTCATTCTTTAGCTCATAAAATGAGCTTTCAAATTAGATGGACGGTTTGGATGCAATACCTGCATCATGGTGGGTCCCACCATCCACACCTGGATGGTGTGAATAAAACACATACACCATGGTGGGCTTCCACACATACAGCCCACCAATTGAATGGACGGTTTGGATATAATACAAACATCAAGGGTGGGGGTCCATTGACCGTCCAGCAGCCAAGAAATGGCTGGATGGTATGGGAAACACATACATTGCAGTGGGCTCCACCGTCCGGGCGAACGGTGGAATTAAGACACATATATCATTGTGGGTCCCACGTGGGGGCGTGGGGCCCACTATAATGTTTACTTACCATCCAACTCGTTGATAAGGTCACAGAGACCTGGGTGAGGAGGAAAAACAAATTTCAGCTTGATCCAAAACTTCTGTGGGCCCCAAAAAGGGGTTTCAGTGGTAGACGTTCAATCTCACTGTTTCTTACAGTGTGGGCCACCTGAGCTTTAGATGAGCCTCATTTTTGGAGAGGGCCCACCTCAGGGGGTGGGCCACCTCATGAACGAGTTAGATGGAAAATTAACATCAAGGTGGGGCCCACGGCTGGAGTCGTGGGTGCCCTGCGTCCGCCCGCTCGCCAGCCGCTGGCGCGGCCAGCCCTCTGACATAGCAGCAGCAGCTGCTGTGATAAATTTTTATTTTATTTTTTTTGAAAACCCATTTTTCTGGGGTTTTTCTAAGATAGGGCCCATATTAGAAAAATCCAGCCCAACCATTGGACTGCATGGCTCGAGACCGTCCAAAAGAGTCCAATATCCCGTATATTTTGGTGAATAAACAAGATCAAAGTGGGTCCTAACTAATTTCAATGGTAGAAATCGTAGTTTTCTATGGTATGGCCTGCTTGATTAACGGATTGGCGTCATATTTTGGTACAACGCCTAAAATGATCTGGGGAACGGAATAGACGGCATGGATTGGCTCAATGCATCAAGGTGGGGCCTATATGAGTAGCCCACCCCATGAGCTTAAAAATCCAAGCTCATATTTGTGTTTTCTCCCAGCAACGTCTAGACATTGGACGTTTTTGGGCGTGACAATGAATTCAAGGTGGGCGCTATTTAGGTGGGCCACCATATGATGGATGGTGTGAGCGCAATACATATAAGATGGGCCCCACTCATGGACGGCTTGGATAAAATACTTACTTCAAGGTGGGGTCCATCCAAGTGGGCCATACGGCTGTTGCATCACACACAAAGAAATAAAATAAATGAAAAGAGAGGGAGAGAGAGAGATAGAGTGGGACACGCGTGATGGAGGGCTCCGCCACTATGAGCCCTCCCTTGCATTCAATCGTACATCGAGTGGGCCCTAATACAAGTGGGCCCACTAATTCATAGATTAACGGTGGAGATCTTTCTCCACTAAAAATGGACGGTCTAGATGACCTCTTTAATGCAAGGAAAGTAAACATCATGATAGGGTCCATGGAGAATGGCTCCATCATGGAATGATATTGATGATTAAGATGGGCCATCAGTCACATCTTAGGGTCCAAAGTGAGATCCATATCATTGATCGGTAGGCCTCACTTGGCCCATCTTAAAAATATGAAAAACTAAGCTATGGAAGCACCCACCACTTGATCTTCTTGGTCTGTTGAGATGCCGGTCTCCTTGTGTTTCTCTTTGATGGTGGATGATGAGAAATGGATGGCTAAGATGAGAGATTTAGGACGAGAAGTGGGCCACCAAAATCACACTTTTTCTTGGGAAAACCTTGGACGTGTGATGCTCTCTTGGTTGCTTGGAATTATTGAGAAATGAGAGAGAGAGGTGAGATGTAAGGAGAGATGTGAGTGATGGATGTGAGATGAGTGATGGGTGAGGTGAGTGATGGGTGAGGTGAGAGGTTGGTTGACTTTGGAGTTTGCTTGACTTGTGGAGAAAGAAAGCATGGTTGCTTTATACTTGACATGAGAGGTGATTGATGGGATTGATTGATGGGATTAATTTGACATATTATAGAGCTTCTTTTAGAATTTGCAACGCGCGGTGTTTTTTCTCGAACTGAACGCGGGTCATCATCTCCTCGTCTGGGTATCGGATCGGTACATGAGTCGCGGCGTTGGAACCGCGGTGACTGTGCGGTTGCAATAGTATAAGTCTCGGATTAAGCCGACTCAAATATATAGGATACATTTTATGGTCGTGCGCAACGTCAATTACAGGTCGCAGATTGCCAGAATTCGACGGGAAGGATCGCGGGAAGCGACGAAACAGTACGGATTAGGATACGAGTCTTACAGTTTGACTGTCATTGAACCAGTCAGCCACAAAGAAAATGCGTGCGGCGATCCCTTTCACGTGCACTTCTCAGATTTCTCTCACTGGCATATACCTCGCCAAGCGGTATATTCATAAGTTGAGATATCAAACGAACGTCAATTGTAACCTCCCGATCTTTTCCAAATGGGATTTTGAACTGCAAGGGCTCCAGCGTTGGCTCTCGAATGTGAGCGTAAAAAGCTCGGACAGTGCCCACATTTGCACGAGACTCGCCCTCAAATATTGGACCCCACTTGGCCTCTTCCAGGCGCTCCAACAACAAATACTCCCCAAAGTGCCGCCCATCCACATGAGCTTCAAAAAAGACCCTACGGCCCTCATAAACTCCATGAGACAGCTCCGCCAACAAAGCCCTTCCCATGGGAGCCTGGGGATCTAGATCCCGCTTGGTTTGCAATTCCCGATTGGTGCTTGTACTCGCGGCGGCACCTCTCAGTCTCCTTGAACGAGTAGGGCGACTAGGCCCGACTTCATCCACAGGAACCCGCTTCTTTCCCATGAGCGAAAGAAGGGCGGAAAGGGAGAAGATAGTTGTCACAAGCTCAAATAAGGCCATGGAAAAAGAGAGAAAATGGGGGATTTGGATGGGCTAGTTGGGTTCCCATGAATTTGAGACACAAAGGGGGTTTGAGATGCTCAAATGAAAGGGAAAAGAGGGGAGCAACAGCCGTGAAAGAAGATTTTGAGGGGGTGGTGTGGATGGTGCACGAAAATGGAAGGAGTGCTTGGAGGGGGGATTTGAATGAAGATTTTGATCTTTTCTTTAGAAAAGAAAATCTAGGAAGGGTAGGTTATGAAGAGGGGGTGTATTGGGAGGGTTTAAAACTGACCGAACCTGCATCAATGGGCCACACAATGCCCTAGAGGCGTCGGCCAGAGTTGGCCCGTCTGGCGGCGAGGTCCTCGTCGGTCTCTAGACATTCCGACGAGGGCTCACCAGTGGGGCGATGTCCTCCTGCCCCCTGGGTCCCAAAAATGTATGGGTCCCACCCTGGGTCCCTCTGGAGATGGTCCGTTAGGCCCCCTTACTCCATTTTGAACCGATTCGGGTCATTTCGAGTGTTTCCTGATGTACATACGTATTTATTGCCTGTTGAAGGTTGGGATGGGGTAAGTCATGGTCTAAACCCGTCGATTGACGGTCTACAAGTGGGCTGGGATCATTTCACGTGATCATGGGTGTGTACGGGCCCGATCTCGGTGGTCGATTTCGGTCGATTTCGCCAGATTTCGCCGTTTGGCGAAATCAGAAAATCCTAAGTCCGTTTCTACGTTCCGTCGCTCCCTCCTAAGTCAAAGTATGTCAGTGTGCGTCATGTGACCATAATCCAGGTCCAATTTAATCCAAATCATGTTTTGATACGAACTTGTAATGCCCTAAAAATCGGGGGTCGAGCATAAGCTCCACTCCCGAGTTCCAACACATCACTTATGCAACATAGATAATGATGATTAAATGTTGTCCGTGTTAGTGCGTTAAACATGAGTGGGATTATACCAAAACACTATATCATACTCCAGAGACAGTTAAATTTACGCAAGCGGAAGACTATGATAAGTATATAAAGCATATAAATGATGGTACGTCTCCCAAGTATGATCATATTACCAGGTCAAGTAATTACATGTAAAATTTTAAAATATACAAAAGATGTAACGTCATCTAATCCATATCCTAGAAATCTCGGTCGATCAGGACGCAACTCATATGAACCTGCCCGAAAACTGCATGTAGGAGAAGGCCTCTTCGTCATCCTCAAAGTCTGGCTCCGCCTCGAAGGCATCGCCATCACCTGCAGCTAAGGCAGAGTCTGATTGGTGTTTAAAACACCGTCCCAGAATGTGGGAGTGAGTGATCAACTCAGTGGAGCTATACAGCAAAGGTTAACGTGTTATAAATTCAGTCAAGCAGTAATGATAAAGCAGTACAATCAAACATGTCTCAGATACTCTTATTAATGCAATAATGATATGCGGTAATGATGCATACCCTCGCCTGCACTCCCTCAGCGTCTTCATCTTACGGTGTGCATGGTAAACTCCCGAAAGTGCACTTCATCGCTAAAGCACATGCAATGCGATGTTATGAGCATGATTATCAAGTTATTATTAGTCCCTTTCATACAGTAGGATTGGGAAGCTAAGGTACCTCACTTGTATCATTTTCTAAACAATAATCCATTCTAGGGTTGTCAGTCCTAGTCAATCTCATACAATGTTACGATTCTAGGTCGCTACAAAGGGCTCGACACCTTATCAGTGTAGGCCTAGTTTCTACTCTAGTCGCTACGGAAAGGCTCGTCGTCTCACGCAGACTCAGAGTACACTCGCGGTTACTACAAAGGGCTCGTCACCTGATCAGTGTAGGCCGACAGCTCAAATACAGTATCATATACCACCGTATTCAGCTCACGAGTCTGGATTTACTCATTGGTCACTACGGGGAGGCTTGTCACCCCAGCGTAGGCCGATAGATCGACCACGATGTCTCATACCACAATGTCCCATACTACTATGTCCGGCTCATGAGTCTTAGCGGATCGAGGTACCATGGTTTAACAGGATTTCATTGGTAAGTTTGGTACCCTAGATTTAAGCAGTAGCGTCCAAACATGGTGAACATATATCGGACCAATCGAGTTACTTAACGAGCTCGACTAGCACGAGTGCACGTTGAGTTGATCGACATTAAGTGCATAAGCACTCCGCGTGGCCTAACCACTGTCGACAACCCAAGTACGGCTCGGATTCGTCGGTCACATCCTGTGTGGTGAAACAACTTCAACCACCAAGTCGAGGCCTGTTACCGATTGCCTGGACTATATAATAGCCCCAACCACATTCATTTACAGCAAGTAATCATATAAGATAGTGAAAGCAGTAGTGAGTAAATAGTTCAATTCCTATAATCATTTAAGCATGTTATGAAATACAACTCAAACATGAATTCATACATATGCATTCCATAAATACGCAAACACTACAATATACCATATATGGCGAAAATCGTACACATAATGGAGGTAGTTGAGATTCACATCTCAACACACTTACAAAGTACAATTTACTAACTACTAGCTCATTCAGACATTTTTACAAACACTTAGCTTACACATTCCAACATACATAACATATGTTGGTTATAACATGTATTAGGGCAAATCCATTTTGCCAAAGACTTTTCGCATAGGTAACAACTATATATCTACGATAGTTAATCATGGCAAATACAAGTCCAGATTCCAAACACATATAAACATTTCAACAAACACATGGAATACCCTATATACAACATAATTGATATATATCTGTAAAGCGAAACGAATATTCTCATTTGGCATGTGAAATAGCACCCACATCAGTTATAAATCATTAACTGACATTGAAAGCCTTGAAAATCATAACCTAAACTTATATAGTCTGCACCTTACACCGGTAAATGTGTAACAAAGTCGTTTTAGACACTTAGTCTTTGCCAATGGCGGATTGGCAACCTATAACATGAATTAGGTTAGCTATTTCATTACTCACACTATCTGAAACCCTAAAACAGATTAGGGTTAGGTTTTCTTACCCAAGTACGTTATCGAAAACGCTGGATTTATGATACAGATAGGGTGGCTAAGTGCGTGGAGTAACGGGATCAAATCCCAGGATGAATCTCCAACTCTCTCTCTCTCTCTCTCTCTTTCTCTCTCTTTCCTCTCTTCTCTCTCTTAGGGTTTAGAGAATTCGTATGAAGTGAGAGAGTGAGGGTTTTAAGCCCTTATATAGGCTTAGAACTGATGAGAATGGCCTCAGGGTCAAGGTATACTTAGGTTATAGCCAAAGGGTGCTTGTTTCGATCCAACGGAGCATTTCTGGAGGCCCCTTTTTGACGTGCAGTCGGACTTAAGCTTTCTGACCTTGGATCTTGGTCAAGCTAAGTTTTCAGTCTGATCGGATTTACAGCTCGACTGCAGCGAATGAATTTCAATTCAACGGTTACCGATACTCGATCAGGGCCACAAGTATAATGTCATGTGCTGGCAAATTTTCCTGATCCGAGGGTGTAATTGGGTCAAATTTTGACGGTCTGAATATTTATACGTGGCCTACAAGTGATACGACTCAGTTTACTTAAATTTAGATTTTATTTCTAAAAATATTCGCTTTTCTCATACACTTTACTCCAAGCTCAAGTAAATGGTTTCGGGATGCTATCTGGACTTGCTTTCCGAGGTGGTTGTCAAGTCCAGCAAGGCGGTCATATCTATATGGTTTTGTAGTATTCAGACTTTCGACGTGCGGTTCAGGTTCGATACAAAGTTTCCATACGCTCCCGAGAGCAACTGGGTTTAGAGAGCTATCCTAGATTTCAAAGTAATGTAGCGTTAATGATTCCACAAGTCTTAGGTCGTGCAGATCATATTTAAAGTGATTAGTACTAATTTCACAAGTAATCTAGTTTAGACTTAGCTAATTCTCGCTTGATTTCTAAAGGATTTGGTCCTGAGTGATTTCTGCCTGAGGTGATACTCAGGTCTTTGTACGGATTTTTCCGAGTTGTTACATCGAGCAAGCCTCCGGTCTTTCCCCTTGACACCTTCCAGGATAGACAAAGCTTCTTTTGGCGATGGATAGACATGCTTGGAGGATAGTTGATTTGTGTGGGTCGGGGGTCGATTCGACAATTGAGGGCAAATCCAAGTCTAGCCCAGGAGATCCCCCATAACCTGCCATCTACCATTTTTCCATTGAGAATGATCTCCAGCAGATCGGCATGCTTGCATTTCCTATACTTACATTAATTAACTACCAGCCTTTGAAAATAATAATAATAATAATAATAATTAACTGTCAGTTCCTAGTTGTGAGTCAGGTCATTAAAAAAAAAAAATGAGTTTGAGTCAGGTCAGGTTAATGTTGAGTGGCTCTAGACCTGACCTATTTAATAATTCAAGTCAAACTTTTGAAACCTGACACGCTTGATAGATTCGAATTTTAGACCCAGGCCCACTTATTATCAGGTTGGGTCCAACGACCCAACTCATTTGCACCCCTATGTACGAATAAAAATGAAGGGAAAAGCCGAACACTATCCATTCAAGTTACATGTGCAGGCCACCAAATGAGAAATTAGATGCTTAAGCCAAGTCATGCTCCCAATGGTCCCCATCTAATGAGTGACAATGATCTCCCATACATGCACCACACTTGAACATGTACTACGAATCTCCTCTTCAATCTCTCCTTGTGCGTATACCTTCAGCATTTCTCTTTGAAATTCTTCCTACAATGTATGTGGCATTGACCATAAGCTCCTTTCACTGTCTCCTGTTCAGGAACTTGGTAGCTAACAACTTCGACGTCGATAGCAATAATAACAGGTATTTACAAATGACACCTTTCTACTCATTTCGACCAGGCAAAAGTTTACCTAAGCAATTTTTGTAACTTTCCAACGATACTGCATTTCCTTACATTGGCTGTATATCTTTCTTGCATAAGAAATTCAAACTATTAATGGCATTTAAGTGTTTGATTCTTTTAGATTCGGTACTTTTCCTTCAGGGTGGAATTGTATTCAACGGGACTTTTCATGCTATCAAGGTTCTCTGACAAGTAAGCGATCTTTTCTTCTCCATTTTCTTAGGGAACGGATTGGCTACTCCCCCTTATGCCAGCCACGTGGCTGGTGGTCGGTGCTCTGTAGACCCCACCATGATGTATGTGTTTCATCCTTTCCGTTCATCCATTTTTACAGATCATTTTATGGCTCGATTCCAAAAATGAGAGGTATATAAATCTCAGCTGGACCACACCACATGAAAACAATAATGATTGGACATCCATCATTAAAATCCTCCTAAGGCCCACTGTACTGTTTATTTGACATCCAATAGGTTGATTAGGTCATACAGCCCCAGATGAAGGGAAAAAACAAAAATCAGCTTGATCCAAAACTTCTATGGCCCCAAAATGTTTTTTAATGGTCAACGCTCATTAAACACTGTTTCCTGTAATGTGGTCCACTTAAGATTGGGATATAACTCCTTTTTGTTATTACATTGTAAAATGATCTTTTTAAATAGATGGACAGCATGGATGAAACACACATACATCATGGTGGGGGCCACGGAGCACTGACCACCAGCTATTGGCGGTGTGGGGTAGTAGCCAATCCGTTTCCATTTTTTTTATACGTAATATATGGGCTGAAACCCCTGACCTCAATATTGAAACACTACCTATCATAGAGGCTTCTTTTGGCAACAGTTGGATGCAGGAGAGAATTGAATTGCTGAGCATTTATTTTAATCAAGAAGGAATGAGAAAGAGTAACGAGGAAGTAGGTGATCACAAAAAATTAAAATTAAAATTAAAAATTAAAAATTAAATAATAAATAATAAATAAATTGGGTTGAACCTGAAAGTAACAGGATTACCAATTGGAGCTAGGACCCTCGATATGAAGGCTAAGGGAGGAAGCTATGAATTGGTTATTTCCACCTTGACTGCGCTAGCTTACCTGAGGTAGGTAAATGGAGGACGTCATTTTCACTAACCAAGCATCACATTGGTAGAACTTTGATGAGATCCACCGTCCATTAGGTAAGCTACTTCATGTTCACTTGGAACCCAAAAACCATGATGATCCAAAATCAGGCAGGCCACATCATAGGAAACAGTTGGGATGGGCACACCCACCATTAGTTTTGTGTAGGACCCACTGTGGTGTTTATAAACCATTCAATCCATTCATCTAATATGCTTCATTGAGATGAAAGAATTAGCCAAAACTCAAACTATTCTACCGTAAATGGTCCAGGCTTTGGGCTGGCTTCTGAACTCTTCGGCTGGGCTTTCAGGCCAAACTTCAAATGTTTGCCATTGCTAGGCTAAGCTCAGCCCATTGACAGTGGCCCATACCACGTGTATTCAGAGGTTTTAGGTATATATTTATATGGTTCCCCGTCGAGCGGCCCACTTGAGTGTTGAATCATCAGCATGCTTTTTGGCCATACATAATGGATGGGGTGGATCATGGATGTACAGTCATGTCCTTCACCTACAGGAGAAAGTGATGTCTCTACAAACCTACACGAGTTACCCCGCCGTATTTCTTTTTCACTTTACTGGACTCAATAGCGCATCCAATCACAGCCTTTTAGTTTTACCTTGCTATAAAATGCTGGGGCTTATCTTAAGAGCATGTACATCCATCTAAATGTATTGTTTACTCTTTACGGTTTGCATTACATTGGGAACTTTACAACAACAACAACAACAACAACAACAACAACAACAACAACAACAACAAAAAAGAAAGAAAAACCTACCTAATTTAGATGAAATTTACGTTCCACTACCTTTTTTAAAAAGGTTTTCAAAAATTTACCTCATTAATCAATCTAATTATCACTCAACCTCCTGTCACAACCGCCATGCAAGCAAATGGGCTGGGGGCTCAGTTGAGCCCCAGCATGATGTTTATGTAAAATTCACCACAACTACTAGATAAGGGTTGAAAACAGTATACCAGACAATGCTCGTCCCCCAAAGAATATCCATTAATATCACCCACGTGAATCATGGATGGGTATGATTTTTGAGACATCGCCCTAATTTTTTGTGTGAAATCTAATGGTTGGAGTGGATTTCATATAATTATCACAGTGAGCACTGTGAAAATCAAGGGTGAACGTCTCTCTCCCAATTGTTTCCTTTGTTGTGGCCCACCAGAATTACAGGTCGGCATGAATTTTAGTCCCTACCCCTATGCCTAATGTTGCACTAAATATTTATTTGTCCAAGTGGATCTTACATAAACATCATGGTGGGCCCTCTAAAATCAAGAGTTGTATACCATACAAATTTTTTTTATCTAAATAATATTCTTTGTACCGTTGGAGCCTATTTTGATATGTATGTGAGATCCACTCCTGCCATTAGATGCATAATCCTTGTTTAGGCCGAGATCCAAAAAATAGGCTTACTTGCGATTTAGGTGGGTAACATGGAAGAAAACAATTGGTAGAGAAACATGTACCCTTGAGGTCCAATGTGATGGTTTTGTGAAATACACTCCAACCATTAGATGTCACACCAAAATTTAGTTCTAGAGCCTAAAAATCAGGTCCACCCGTGATTCTAGTGGCCATACCAAGGGAGATAGTTTGGAAGACGATCATTGTGTTGTTCACTATTTCCAATCATGTGGTCCGCTTAAATCACGGATGGGGGTGATTTTTAGACCCTTGGCCTAACATAAGGTGACACACCTGATGGCCAAGATAGATTTTACGTAAACATTATAATGGGGTCCACGCAAGCAGCCCACCAACAGGTGGCCAAAGGAATGCAAGGCAAGATAGTAGAATAATAATTATATATTAGTTTGGTAGTATTTTGTAAAATTTTTCATTTTGGTGCTTTTATGGAAAAACTTGTTTAAGTTTCCCAAGCCATGCAGTTCTTGGTATAGTGAGTTGACCACCCTGGTGGTGGTGTATGATCATTTTATTATATCAACAAAGTCATAGGTGGTGTGCTCTCCCTTTCTCCCTATTTATTTATTTATTTATTTATTTATTTTTATTTTAAAAAAAAAGAAAAAAAAAAAGAAAAAAAGAAAAAAGAAAAAGAGAGTTAACTATGCTGGATTTTGTACCAAGCATTTCCATCATGGGAACCTCCATATGGACAGGCTGGATATTCAATTTCTTTTCTGATTACATATCGTGGAGCTTGTGTATTCCATTCTTTACAGTTAACCGAATTAGACACTCCATAGCAGTCTCTGATTCAGGCACATTACTATATTCGGGCAATGCAGCCTTTGATCGATGTCACTGTTTTGTTGGTTCACAGATTCTTCATTTGCAATAAATTGCGGCGGTCGTGAGTGGACATCAGAAGATGGAATGTTGTATGATAGTGATGTCAATGCTCTCGGTATAGCATCATATTATCTGGTCAACACGACCAGGTTGGCTGTCAGTAATGTTGGTGTGGCTATCGGTAGTAATGGTGTCCGTGATAACCCCGAAACTGACATATACACTACAAACCCTCAATCTCAGTTTATGAACACTTCGGACCCAAACCTGTTTCGGACAACAAGGACATCACAGGGATCGCTTAGATACTACAAGCTTGGGCTTGTGAACGGACAGTATAAAGTGACTCTCCAATTCGCTGAGATACAACTGAATGTCTGGGACAGGCGTGTGTTCGACATTTTTATCCAGGTGTGTACAATATAGTATGTAGCACAACGTATTTAGTAATGAACACTAACATTAATCCAGACTATATGATAAAAGTCAATGTAGTATATATACCTTAGAAGGTGTGGTTATGATCCTCTCTAGGGCCAGCAATGAGTCCAGTTCAGTTCAGCTTGGGCCTGACTGATTTACTAAATGGCCATGAAAATGTCCCAAAGCCCACCTATGTCCTAAGATGAGATGATGAAGTCCAACCCTTTAGTAGATTCCTGTGCTCAGTGTTTGTGGTATCTATATTATCAGCCAATTTGGTATCGTATGGTTCTCATATGAAACAAAGATTGTGTCAACGAAAATAATTCGCATGTTATTTTTTGTTTGCTAATTCGATTGTATGATTTATGACTTATATGAGCTCTTTTTGGATATACATGCATCAATTCTGTTATAAAGTGTATAGTTTAGAACCATATTTGAGTCCTACTTATGTAATCATGCCTCTTTTAATATGTCCCACAGTTCCATCGAAGAATTTCATAATTTTTCTAATGTTTCCATATACTTTCATATTGGACAACCCCAAGTGCGGGGTTGTGAAGTAGTATAGTACTTGGTAAGACCGAGGTTGATTCAAGGGAATTGAATTTGTTGAAACACTATTAGGGTTTTTTGTGAATTTAAGAGAATAAGTGACAACCAAAGATTCAAGAATCTCCAATTAATCAATCATTAATATGAATTCATCAATTCAACTTGATCACTCAATTGAAATCGAATAAGAATTTGTTCTAATTGGCATATAGTTCTATTAAATCAATAGATTATTCCCAAACAACATATATGAATCGTAATTGATTGATTTCTCATAAAGATCTAAGTAATTGTTTGTATAGAATTTAAAGCATCTATTGTACCCATAATTAGCAATAGATCAAGAAATTTTACATATTAAAACTTTCACTAATACTAATAATTCAACCAAGACAATCACAATTCAACCATAAAAAGTATAATCATTGAATTAAAAATGAATTTGTTGGGAAGCGCGGAAGATGAGCCCTCAAGATCTGACGGT
Organism: Magnolia kwangsiensis; assembly: GCA_037074715.1. Classification (NCBI taxonomy): domain Eukaryota; kingdom Viridiplantae; phylum Streptophyta; class Magnoliopsida; order Magnoliales; family Magnoliaceae; genus Magnolia; species Magnolia kwangsiensis. The sequence goes on from CM073584.1 coordinate 97,312,119, forward strand.
TTACACGAAGTTTGGGACCCTCACAAAGCAGAAAAACGGTATTCCAATGGCCCGCTTATCTACTACTGGAGCAGATTGAACTATTCACACCTCTGATCCTACGGCGTATAGTGGCCCCGAATTGCGATATATGGATCAGATCGTCCCAAGGACAAGCCAAAATAGACAGACTATAATGCACTCTATTTCTCTCTGTATACTCTCGTGTTTCGTATGATTCGATGTGTTACATGAGAGAAGCGCACTCCTTTTTATAATAGAGGAAGGAGAGTTTGGGATGCGGCCACATAAGCCGATCACATCCTAACAGAGAAAGGAGAGTTTGGGTGGGATTGAGATAAGGCCACATAATCCGCTCACATCCCTATCTTCAATTAAAAATCAAATTCATATTTGAATTTGAAATTTAATTGAAAGTAATCGTACCCACTAGTGATTACTCACAAGTGAGCCCCACTGATTTACTTCCAATATCTCTCACTCAATCACATTGTGGGATAGGCACATAAATCTGTCCAACTAACTTGCCTTATAACAGTCAAATACCAAACATCGCGATCAAAAGAATCAGAGGTGTGGGACCAGCTGAATCACCATAATCTTCTCACAAGTGTTTAAGTACTAAGTGACCATCTGACTAGTACTCAATAACCCAAGCTTTGCAATGTCTGTCCTAGTCCGCATGACCACATCGGATGGAGTTAACTCCCGATCTGGAGTACTCGGCCAACATACGCACTTATCCAACTTATCGAGTTATTCTGAAAACTTGATTTTTCATAAACTTCGATTAAAACCAATTTAAAGCAATACTTATATATATATATATATATATATATATATATATATATATATATATATATATATATATATATATATATGTTTTTTAAGAAAAATATTGCTTGCAAAAGTCTAATAAAAATAACTTGATACTGTCGGCGGATAAGTCTTCAAGTGCGTATTTATAGTTCTAAAAACTTGGTGTACCTGTCACGGGATCTTCCCCACGTAGATGTGTAATTTGGAATTAATCAAGCTGCTTTTCTAGCGTAACTGAGTCTGGCCAATCAAGGACCTTTCGTCATTGTATACTAAAGTAGCGACACTCAATCTCATCATCATATACACAAGATGAGGATAGCTAAGGACACAAAGAGTCACCTACGGGACTGGCTACTCGCACGTTACAATGATTAGATCGAATCAAAGCATTCTGTAGGTAATAGGTCCTAGCACGTGGCTAAAATCCACATCGTAAAGTAGACAATATTAGGCGTATGTCGGGTCTATAGTACGCAAGTTATTCTACATGATGTATGACTCATCTCATAACCTCATAACCTGGCTTTAAATTCAGGATATAACATTGATCGCATGTAAAGGAATGGTGTGATTATGCTATTCAACTTTATCAGTCTCATCTTTAATCTTTATAAGATTGTAGGCGGATACGACTCACTCATATCATCATCCTTTATTATTCACAATAAAGGGAAGTTCATACCTCAATGTATAAACATGGCCCCAAATGTACCTCTCTTATACATTCAAGGTTGGTTTACCCGTGCGAGTGGGTGACCGGCCTGCCGACAAAAATAGAAATCCTACATGATCTCAAGGTAAATGCTGATGATCTTCATACCTAGTTATATTAGTGTTTAATACTGAATAAATAGAATGTATTATTCATGAAAGATCAAAGGTATTACATGAAAGATCAAAGGTATTACAAAAACAAGGACATCAGTCAAGCTTTCCTCAATCCCATCTGCCTGATGTGAACTTGAAATAGATCTCTAGATATGGGTTCCGTCATGGGATCAGCCACCATCTCCTTGGTAGGAATGTAGCTGAGGGCGACCTTCTTATCTCTCACTTGATCACGGATGTAATGATATTTGATCTCAATGTGCTTAGATTTCTGGTGGTGTTTAGGATCCTTTGCCAAGTTAATAGCGGAAGTATTGTCTATCTTCAACGATATAGGCTGACGAACACTTGGTACAATACCCAGACTCAATAGAAATCTGTGAACCCATACACACTCCTGAACTGCAGCACAACATGCAATGTACTCGGCCTTCATGGATGAAAGAGCTGTGGATGTCTGTTTCTCACTCGACCATAAGATAGCTCCACCTCCGAGTAAGAATACATAGCATGAAGTAGATTTTCCCTCATCGGCGTCATTACCCCAAGCAGTATCAGAATATCCTTGAAGCTCGAGGCTTGTGCCTTCATAACACAATATTTGGTCTTTTGTTCCTCTAAGATAGCGGAATATACGTTTGACAGCTTGTCAGTGAGACTGTCCCGAGTTACTCTGATAATGGCTGACTATGACAACTACATAGCTAATATCCAGTCTTGTGTAAAGTATAACATATATTAAGCTCCTTACTGCGCTTGCAAAAGGTACTGAGGACATAGCCAATTTCTCGGCTTCAGTCTGGGGACATAATTTCTTGTCTAGCTTGGTAGCTTTATCCATAGGGATTTCAACAGCTTTTGAATTTTTCATCCTAAACCGCTCTAAGATCTTTTGTATATAGGTTGCTTGAGACAAGCCTAAAAATTTCTTAGGGCTATCCCTGATGATTTTTACCCCAAGAATAAAGTTGGCTTCACCTAGGTATTTCATCTCAAAGTTCGAGAATAGTCAATCTTTAGTCAATATCAACAATTGCATGTCATTACCAGCTAACAGGATATTGTCTACATATAGAGATAGCATCAGAAAAGATCTTCTAGACCGTTTCAGGTATACACAATGATCTTCTTCACTCATCGTGAATCCAAAAGTGGTGATGGCCAAGTGGAACTTCATGTACCATTGTCTTGAAGATTGCTTCAGCCCATAGATAGATTTCAACAATTTACAGACTTTCTTTGGATGCTTTTTGTCCACATAACTCATGGGCTGTTGCATGCATATTTCTTCATCCAAGTCACCATTTAAGAATGCGGTCTTTACATCCATCTGATATAACTCTAAGTCTAAACTTACGACAATGGACAAAATCATGCAGATTGAGGAGAACTTTGCAACGGGTGAAAAGGTCTCCTCGTAATCAATGCCTTCTTGTTGTGTAAAACCTTTAGCAACTAATCATGCTTTGTACTTGTCCACTGTACCATCTGCCTTTCTTTTGATCTTAAGTACCCATTTATTACCTATCGCTTTGCGATTGGAAAGCAAATCAATAAGTTTTCAGACTTTATTTTTCTCCATGGAAGTGATCTCTTCGTTCATAGCATTCACCCAATCGGCCGAATTAGAAGATAATAATGCATTCTGATATGAATCAGGTTCATCATCATCAACCGCAACACAAGAGAATGTTTGCCCCTCAATATCGAAGTATCTTCGAGGAATCATTCCTCTTTCGCTTCGATGTAAGGATCCTGCTGAGATGTACTCCCACTGTCCTGACGAACTATAAGAGCATCATCTTCGTGAGAAGTAGAACTCCCACTCTCCTGAGATACATCGGGTATTTCAAAAAATTCTACAGGAACCTTTTGTTTCATTCGGCTTGAGTATCTATCTTCAACAAAGGTCACGTCCTGGGATTCTATCTCAATCCATCGTCCATGGTCCTCATAAACTAGAACGTATCCCTTTGAATGCATAGGGTATCTTATGAATACGCATTCAATAGTTTTACTATCAAGTTTATCTTTATGCGGAGTAGGCAGCAAAACATATCCCAAAGATCTCCAAGGGTGTAGGTTGGCTAGAGAAGGAATCTTCCCAGACCACATCTCATATGGAGTCTTAGGAATGAATTTGGTTGGGTCTCTATTAAAGACGTAGACGGCTGTTAACAGTGCGTCTCCCCAGAATGTGGTAGAGAGATTGGCTTGTGCCATCATCTATCTAACCATGTCCGATAGTGTCCTATTCCTTCTCTCTGCAACACCATTTTGTTGTGGAGTGTAAGCCATTGTGTACTACCGAACAATTCCAACGCTTTCACAATATGACTTAAACGTTTCAGAAGTATACTCACCACCTCTATCAGATCGAAGGATTTTAATCTTTTTCTCAAACTGATTTTCAACCTCAGCTTTATATTTAAGAAAACAATCAAAAGCCTCAGATTTGTGTGAGATGAGATACACATATCCATAGCACGAGTAATCGTCAATGAATGTGACAAAGTATTGACATCCATTTCTAGCAAGTACATTAAAGGGTCCACAGATATCTGAATGGATTATCTCTAGTGTGCCCTTGGACGTAACCGCTTTGTGAAATGGTTTCTTCGAAGTCTTTCCGGACACACAATGTTTACAACATGACAAATCAACTTTGGATAAGGCGTCTAACAGACCAGAACATACTAGTCTTGTCATACGATCTTTTCCTATGTGACCTAACCTCGCGTGCCATTTTTGAGATTCAGATACTACAGTTTCATTCGACATAGCAGATAAAGCAAGAGGGGCATTATCACAATCTACGTTCAGAATAAATAAATCTGAAATTACATTACCCCATGCAAAGATGAGGTTATTCAGTCTCAAAGAAACTCTTGTCCCAGAAAATCGAATATGAAAACCATCAAATAATAACCTAGAAACAGAAATTAAATTTCGACGCATCCCTGGTGCATAAAGAGTATCATGGAGGATTATTGTTCACCCTATGCACGTACGAAGATGGAAAACGCTAATTCTTAGTACGTCTTCAACAACGTTATTGCCCATGTACAGCTTGTAACTTCCCTTGGCTACGGGTCGGAATTCTTCGAGTCCTCGACGACTCTGCATCACGTGCTTTGTTACACCTGAATTCAAAATCCATTCGTTAGATATAGTATCAACGGAAAGGATTTCAGGACAAACGCCTACATACAAAATATCTAGTAACTGAGAAATTATCGTCTTTTTATGGGCGCACTGTCGAGCATAATGGCCAGAATTTTCACAGGCAAAACAGACTATATTTGTCTTTTTCTGCTTCTTCTTTCCATTCCGCTTCTTGAGATTTGGAGCAGGTGTTGTGGTCTTCTGTTCTTGGTTATTCTTTTTCGCCTTCTTGCGCACTTTGGACCGTTTATTGTTAGCTTTTCGCTTATGGGTCTCTACTACAAAGGCCTTGGCCGAACCTGGTTGAATTGCATTCATTTCAACCTCACGTATCAAGTGGCCACAAAAGTCTTTGAACGTAGTGATAGAATCAGTATAGTTAAAAATTCTTTTGATTTGGGCCCAAGATTCAGGTAAGGAACGGTGCATGGCTATAATCTTTTAATTTTCAGTTAATTTACACCCAACATTCCTAAGGGCACCTATCATTTGCTCCATCTTACAAATATGATCTTTGATGGGGCAGCCGACAGGCATCCTATACTCTTGGAATTTTAATTTCATTGCCCTAACTCTCGCATCTGACTTCTGTGCATAGGCATTTGTCAGTGCTTCCTAGATTCTCTTAGCGGTTTCATGCACTTCATACGTAGGTATGAGTTCTTTGTGCATAGTGCTAAGAAGAACATTACGGGCTGAACGATTTTGTTTTCGCCACTTATTGTAGCGAGTCATCGCAACCCTATGTTCTTGTAAATTTTCATTTTTAACTAAGATGGCTTCCTCAAACTACATCGAGTGTGTGCGATATGTCGTCCTCGTCCAGAAGGGATCGCACCGCGCGGGACCAGTTTTCGTAGTTGTTGCCGTCGAAATATTGTCCTTTCAGCTGTTCGACGATTAACGCTCTGGTGGTCATCTCTACATTGCATGAGTATCATTACTTATCTAAGATCTAAGGTATTGACACTAATCATCAGCATTTCTACGTATTATACAAATATTCAGAATATAAAAATAATCAACACATCTTAAAGAAATCTGAAAGTCCACATACCCGAATGGGCAGTGTAGAACAATCAAGTTTTCAATTTAAGATGAAATTGGTACTTTTATAAAATTATAATTGTATAATATACAATCTTCCATTACATGATTGCATGCATCGTTTAGTGGAGGAGAATAAACTCTCACTCACGTTATGCACAATCTATATATTTATCAAGGGAGCATCTAAGCACTAAGTTTTTCTATATTTTCAAATGAAAAAAATAAGGAGGGCTTAGATCTAAACATATCAAGCCTAATTATTTTATACATATAAACATCATCATCAGAAAGAAAAATAAAGTACTAAATATGAAGAGAGTTCAATCTTCATTAGTGATCGTGTCCATTAGAGATGGATCTGATCATCACCGTTAATGATCATTGTTGATGATGGATCCTTTCATCAACATCGATCATCATGGTTAATGATCATTTTGATCACTAATGATCTCTTAATCAGCAGTGAAGAAAAAGTTATAAAAGAAACAACATTCATATATATATATATATATACACACACGTACTTTGCAAGAAATCTGTAGAGTTTTGGGTTACCACAAATGTGCAACTAGACCATAATACAGTAATCTAACAGTTGATATTATGCACATCAGTCAATTTAAGTGCACATCAGCCAATAGTTGTGTGTATAGCCATATATAACACATGTGTATAGAATGTGTATATATGTACATGGGCCCACTTGTACATCAGCCATATCTCATGTAAATAGGAAAATACATGTGCCACATTGCCAGATGAATGGACGGTTTGGATATATCACGTACACCGTGATTAGACCCACGTGAATACACCAGCTATAGGAGTTGTGTACGTCACCTATACAACAACTATTATGGTTGTGTACGTAAGCTATACAACAGATTAGCTAGTAGTGTATTTTGCAAAACCCCATTGTGAAGTGACGTCACCCACTCATGTGGGTCCCAGGTTGAGGTGTACTTGCTCTCGTGCCTATCGTATATGGGAGCAAAGGAAAGAACATTTGTAAAAGAAAAGAGCCGCTCATCCTGTGATCATTTCCACCGTACATCTTCCATGTCTGAAATATCAATCCAACCTGATAATCATATGGTTTTTTTTTTTAATTTTTAAACGTGTGCCCCATCTGTTGATCATATGTGGCTGATATTTTTGCAAAAGCCATCTGCCAGGTGGGATTGCTTGATGAGCAGCTCTGATCTTGCTTGCGTAATCTTTGATTGCACGTCTGGTAAGCGCACGTGCAAAGTACACTCAAGCGAGGAAACACCTAATGTAATTTAGTTGTATAGGTCAATGCAACAGTCTTGCAGTTGTAATCCCCTTTGAACATGAATACACATAACGTATTTTAATTATTCTAATAAGTGGGTCTCAACTTTCGGTAATCCAAACCATTGGTGATAGATCTGGACCGATCATTAGATCAATATCACAATCAATGATATTCATTATAAAAATTACACTGATCCGGTGATCCAATCCATCCAAACTTGAACAACACGTGTACTACACATGTACATGTACATCAGCCATGTACAACACGTGTAACACTATTGAGAGCACGTGTACAACACATGTACATGCATATCAGCCAATAGTTGCTGTGCACGTGCACGTGTTGAGAGATACGTCACCAGCACGTACATGTACATGTACAGCAACACATGTACACGTGTACATCAACACATGTACATGTATGTACACATGTACATCAACACAGGTATATGTACATTAGCCAATAGTTTTAGAGTTGTATTTCAACACAACTGTACGGCTGGAATGATGTACATTAGCTAATCCGCAGCAGGTTCTGCTTATTTCGCATGTGTTATTCCAGACGGTCACACATGAAAATAGGTCACACTATCACACATCTATGTACACATATGTGATATCATTCAAAAGCCAGGAGCATGATTTCAATATTTTTTTAATTTTTTTTTTAAAAGGGCCACTTACCTTTTTAGATGAAAATTATAGATCAGAGATCCGCCGTTGAGTTTGCTCTGATACCACTGTTGGGAAGCGCAGAAGATGAGCCCTCAAGATCTGACGGTCTACACGAAGTTTGGGACCCTCACAAAGCAGAAGAACGGTGTTCCAATGGCTCGCCTATTTACTACTGGAGCATATTGAACTATTCACACCTCTGATCCTACAGTATATAGTGGCCCCGGATTGCGATCTATGGATCAAATCCTCCCAAGGACAAGTCAAAATAGACAGACTATAATGCACTCTATTTCTCTATGTATACTCTCGTATTTCATATGATTCGATGCGTTACATAAGAGAAGTGCACTCCTTTTTATAACAGAGGAAGGAGAGTTTGGGTGGGATTGGGATATGGCTACATAAGCCGATCACATCCTAACAGAGGAAGGAGAGTTTGGGTGGTATTGGGATAAGGCCACATAATCCGCTCACATCCTTATCTTCAATTAAAAATCAAATTCATATTTGAATTTGAAATTTAATTGAAAGTAATCGTACCCACTAGTGATTGCTCACAAGTAGGCCCCACTGGTCTATGTCGAACAGAATTGACATTTTACAGAATTAACATTAAAAATGTCTTAAAAGGTTCACCCCTTAACTTTAGCTACGAGATTAGCCAAGCATAGGTAACATCTTAAACTAGAAAATGAAAAAAAAAAAAAAAAATTAAAAATCCAAATTAGAATAAAGATTGAGGAAGAATGAAGGTGCCAAAGAAGCACTGCCATAACTCTCTCTCTCTCTCTCTCTCTCTCTCTCTCTCTCTCTCTCTCTCTCTCCCCCAAACCTTAGAAAATTCAAGAACTTGCGCACTTGCATGCTCCGTCAATCAAATTCTTCAATCGATCGAGTCCCTATTGAAGTCCCTTCAATTAAATTAAATTTTTTTCGATCAAATCAAAGTTGTCCAAAACTGTTTAGCAAGTGATGCAGGAAAATTAATCACTTGCTCTAAAAGCTCAAACTGATAGAGCATAGCGAATTAATCCATTTATTTCATAGTTCAGGCCCCATATCTCATGGGTTAGGACCTCGGCTAAACCTCCCTCATGGGCCCCACATCACATGGGTACCACCTCACACGAGACCTCCCGCTCTGATACCACTTTGATGCAGGACAATCAACCAATTGCTCTAAAAGCTCGAATTGATAGAGTATGGCGAATTAATCCCTTTTATCTCATGGATTAGGACCTCAACTAAACCCTCCTCATGGGCTCCACATCACATGAGTACCACCTCACATGAGCCACCCGCCTCAGACGGGCCGCCCACCCCAAGTGTGTCCCTGCATCCCATAGGCTACCCCACTCGAGCTCAATGTGAAAATACCCCGGCATTGGCAAGTTTCTTAAGAAAATATGAATTTATCGATTTGTTCCTTCGATCGATTGAGTTCAATCGACAACCTGTCGATCGAATAGAAAAGTTTGAAAATTGTCCAACAACCAACTTCGAATTTTCAAAGTTTCTCAATTGAATCGACAAGGTTGTTGATCGAATCGAAAAATGTGATTTTTTTTTATAATATCTTCCATGATTTTCAAAGGTAGGTTTCTTCAAGGTTCTTTCATACTTTTTCTTAAAGTCTTTTAGGCTTCAAATCTCCTCATATATTCTTTCCTCCACATAGAAAACACATCTAGTTAAATAAATTTAACATTCAAACACATAGGAAAATATATGGAAAACTGATGATAAATATACAATATTTAGCACTTAAAAAATGTTTGAATGATCAAAATCATTATAAGTTTCATTAGTTGGGGATATGGAAACAATATCGATATCACCGATAATATCAGTGATAACTGGAAATATGGGAAAACATGGGGGAAACAGTAGAATTTTTAATGAAACTTCAAGAGATGCTAAAATACACATCTGCATATTTATGAATAAAAATTTGTGAAATATGTAAATAATAAGTTTCCATTTAATGGATGATTAAAAGCATATGTTGTTGTAAGAAATAGTCTAATCATTGTAAAAAATAGTCTAACCATCCCACCCATCCCATCTAATTAACCATCTAATCATTTATCCAAAAATTAGAACATTGACATCTCGCGATATTTTATCAAGAAATCATCAACATCTAAAAAGGAAATGAAAGATTGTGATCTTGATATCGCACATGTTGTGGTAATGATAATATTGAGATATTATCAATATTAGCAACGACAAATTGCAAACTACATGCAACGATGTGCTCATAAAAAAAATTGAAATATAATTTTTTTCTTTTTAATAAACAAACTTTCTATGATATCTGTATGTTGGTATTATTGAAATATCGTTGATACACTTGTGATACAAGCATCACGGCGTCACCTAAAATTTACACATTAAAAAATATTGATGATATCGATACATTGGCAATACAAGCGATGCTTGAAATTTACACAATTGAAAATATTGGTGATATCGATACATTGACGATACTTAGTACATTGATTATGCCTGGAATTTTTAATACTACCAGTGTTGTCAATTTCGCTATCAATGTTGTCAATAATGACAAGTTAGAGATAACGATAATATTGGAGATATTTCAATGATATCAAAGATAATTACACACCCCCAAACCATAGATTGTGTCTAATTCATGTCCATAAGGCCTCCTAAAATAAGAAAAATCCGACTTAGAAAATTTGTGAACTTATGCACTTGTGCGCACCATCGATCGAATCCTTCGATCAATCAAGTCTCATCGAAGTCCCTTCAGTTGAATCAAAATATCTTTTGATCGAATTGAAGTCGTCCAAAACTATCTAGCAAGTTTCTTCAAAAAATCTAAATGTATCGATCTGTTCTTTCGATCGATCAAGTCCAATTGATGACCTATTGATCAAATAGAAGCTTTCATCGATTGAATCGAAGTTTCCATCGATTGAATCAAAAAGTATGAAATTTGTCATGCCCCAAACTCGGAAACCGGGCTCACAAAATTTTCGATCGCCGAATCTGGCGCCGACAGCCTCCGTAGAACCCCATTCTCGGCTCTCAGCTCCCATTCGCTAGGTTCCGATCCTGGGATGCTACGAGGAGGATTTTTAAGATCAATTTGATTCGTAATAAGCATAACCAACGGCATAACCCACAAACAACAATCAAAAACTCCATTACATTTTCACTATGTAAAAAACTTTACAAGTACAATGAGCATAAAGGAAAATACAATGATGACGAACAAAATCTCCAAAGTGATCGGCAAAGCGCTCCTGCCTCAGTACTGCTGCGCCCCAACGTCACTTGCACGCAACGGTCGTGCATAAGCTTATAAAAAGCTTAGAGGGTGGCAAAAGTGTGTGCGCAAGGTAGTAATATGAACATGCAATATCAGAGTAATGCGAAATATGCAGATGGATCCATGAAAACCATTAGCCGTACCAAAGCTATGCGATGCAAGACATGAATGATATCGGCCATCCCAAGGCCATGCGATGTGAAATGCAACTCAAGCATACAAATTCTCATCTATGTCCACACATCAATACAACTCAAATTTGGGATATCACCGGGGTCTAGTACACTCTAAACCAGATAGCCGCCTCACCATCCGTCTGCCAATATCGAGCTCGACTCGTCGATAGCGGACCCATTCCTTGAGCTGGTCAGACTCAGCCTAGCATTGCCCCCTACACTCGGGCGGGTAAGGCCGCACCCCCTTCCAACCGACCACGACACAGTGGAGAGGGCAACCATCTGGTAATCAGCACTCAACATTCATCTACCCACTCAGTTTAGAAGTTGGAGCAACCTCTTGGTACCATAAGGGTTTAGGGACTTTCATCCAGGAATATCTATAGCACCCCATGTAGAATAAAATTTTCGGTATCCAATCCTGCCAACCACAATGCATCTGTGGCGGCTACGGCCCCGATGTCGCTAGGGCGTACAGTAACCATATCACACAATGTGAAATGCATGAATCATACTATCCAATCATGCAGCAATCTCGTAGGCACCATGCGCTCATGTGGGACGCTTCACCTCATATGGAGTCCCGTAAATGTCTCAGCCCAACGGCTTATGCGATGATCAAACATTCCTCATAATCAAGCATACATATGATGCGTATGTGCATGAGTAATGGAATTATACTAAGCATGTTACAAAGTAATGAATTATCCTTACAACGCAGATGGGCCTAGACGGCCTACACACAATAATTACGACCTATCAATGGTCCTAGAGAGAGTCATAATGCGGACATTTAACCAACACTATACTTGCAATGTGGACGTCAAACCACCATTGCTCCCAAGCCATAACCCGTAGTAAACATCATTACATAAACCAGGTTAGGATCACACATTGCAATGGACCTTAAATACACCCCATTGGGCCTTAAATACATCAAATGGGCCATGTCATATGGGCCTTTTACTCATCAAATGGACTACATCAATGGGCCGCACCAATAAGCCTTATGTGCATTGCAATGGGTCAAAACCCGTGGGCCTTAGAAGGCATCACAATAGTTCTCGACCTATGGGCCTTATACATATCAAATGGGTCTAACCCCATGGGCCTTAAAATACATCAATTGGGTCCAATCCCATGGACCTTAAATTACATCAAATGGGCCTAATCCCATGGTCCTTGGAATACATCAAATGGGTCCAATCTCACGAGCCTTATAATATGCTAAGGAGAGGTCTACTCGGACTATGGATTTGGCCCATTCTTTAACTCATTTCATAAAATGAGCTTTTAGAATGGATGGACAGATTGGATGCAGCACCTGCATCAAGGGTGGGGGCCCACATGAAGGCCCACCATCATATATATTATATATAATATAATATATAAACTACATATTATATATATAGAATTTATACAATATTATATATAATATGATATACATACATACATACATACATATATATATATATATATATATATATATATACACACACACACACACGCTGCACACATACATGCTACACACACGCACACACACTGCAACCCACACGCGCGCACACACACTACAGTGGGCTCCACCGTCTGCTGGACAGGGGAAATGAAACACATACATCACTGTGGGCTCCACATGGGGCCCACCATAATATTTACAAGTCATCCAATCCGTTCATAAGGTCACTCAGACCTGGATGAAGAGAAAACACAAATTTCAGATTGATTCAAAACTTCTGTGGCCCGTAAAAGGGGCTTCAATGGTAGAGATTCGATCCCACTGTTTCCTGTAGTGTGGGACACCCAAGTCATGGATAGGGCTGAAATTCGGAGGGGGCCCATTACTGAGGGTGGCCCACCTCATGAACAGGTTAGATGACAATTAAACATCATGGTGGGGCCCACATGTAGGGCCATGGGCCCCTGGCGTCCGCCCGCCCAAACGTAGGACGCTGACGCGTCCTCTCTGTCTGACAGCAGCAGCAGCAACAATGCTGCTGTTGATATTTTAAAAAAAAAAAAAACATGAGTTTTCATGGTTTTTCAGAGGTAGGGCCCACATCAACTGAATCCAATCCGTCCATTACGTTCTGTGGCTCAAAACAAGCCCAATGAGTCCAAGATTGGACATTTTTTAGCATATAGAAAAATTCTGGGGAACTTTAGATGGTGGAGATCACTATTTACTCAGTTATGGCCCACCAGATGTTCCAATCAATCTCATCTTTAGGCTCAACACCTAAAATGAGTCGGTGTACAGGTTAGACGGTGTGGATTTAATACATACATCATGGTGGGACCAATAGGAGTGGGTCACCCCACAAGCTTGGAACAAGCTAATATTTTTGTGTTTTACCAGTTGACGTCCAGCGTCCCAGACGCTGGACGGTTGGGCAACATACATTGAAGTGGACCCGGCTCAGGTGGGCCACCAAGTGATGAATGGCACTGGTACAACACATTTAAAATGGGCTCCACTTATAGATTGCTTGGACAAGATACATACTTCGTGGTGGGGTCCATTCGAGTGCGCCACACAACCACATTGCCATCACATGATAAAAAGATTGAAAAAGGATGGAGAGAGAGAGAAAAGAGTGGGACACGCGTGTGATGGAGGGCTCCGCCACTATGAGCCCTCTCTTATATGAAATCATACATCAATAGATCCCTCTACACATTGGATCACCGAAATTGAAAATCAACGGTGAGGATCCTTTTTCCACCAATATGGACGGTCTAGATAACCTTCCTAATGCAATGAAATAAACATCATGATGGGGTCCATGGAGAATGGCCCCACCATGGATGATCATGATGATCAAAGTGGGCCGTCGGCCATAACTTAGGGTCCCAAGTGAGATCCAAACCATTGATCGGTTGGTCTCACTTGGCCCAACTTAAAAAAAATATAAAAAAATTACTATCATCAAGCACCCACTGTTCGATCTTCTTGCTCTTATGGGTTCCTTAGCACCTTAGCTTTGATTCTAATGGAGGAGATGAGGAATGGATGGCTAGGATGAGAGATCTTGGGATGGAAAGGTGGGCCACACTTGGAGCTTGGAAGGCTTGGAGAATTCTCATATGTATGGGGTTTTGGTTGCTTGGGAATGGTTTGAAAAAAATGAGAAAGAGAATAGTAAAGAGAGAGAGTGATGGGTGATGGATGTGGTGGTGATGGGTGTGTAAGACACTTTTGACTTTGGTGGCCTTTTGTGTAAGAAAGGCATGGGCTTGTAAGACCTTTTTGACTTTTGTGGTTGCTTGGGTATGGGTGAAAGGTGATGTGTACTTGATATGTGATGTGATAAGATTTGATTGAATAATGGGATTGATGCGACACCTCGTAGAGATTTTTTTGGGTTTCGCAACACGCGGCGTTTTTCTCACACCGAACGCTGACCCAATCTCCTGACCAGGGTATCGCCTCGGCTCACGAGTCGCAGCATCGAAACCACAGCGACGCCGCGGTCGCTATGGTAAAGATCTTGGGTTGAGTTGATACGGGTTGACGGCATACGAATCAGGGTCGCGCGCAATTATCGGTTAAGGGTCGAAGGTTGCCGAAATTCAACCAGTAAGACCGCGAAAGTTTATGGAACTGTACGGTCTAGGATACGGGGCTTACAAAATTTGTCTAGCAACCAACTTTGAATTTCTAAAGTTTCTCGATAAAATTGACAAGGTTGTCAATCAAATCGAAAAATGTGATTTTTTGTAATAGCTTTCATGGTCTTCAAAGTTAGGTTTCTTCAAATTTCTTCCAGACTTTTTCTTAAACTCTTTTAGACTTCAAATCTCCTTAATTAGTTTGAATTTATCTCGGACTTCATATTCTTTCCTACACATAGAAAACACATCTAGTTAAACAAATTTAACATTTAAACACACAGAAAAAGGATGCAAAACTGGGAATAAATATGCAATATTTCGCACTTAACACCTCACATGTAATATCCATCTATCCACACACACACACACATAATCCATATATCCATGCACACAGACACATGTAATCTAGGGATAGAGCATCATCCTCCACACTTAAGGCCTACCTCACATTTGAATCAAACTACGTTACCTTCTAGAAACAAGAAAATGAACTTTTTACCCTCTTAATCAGGAAAATTCCTCTAGCAGAATGTCGACAGACTTGTAGGGCAGGAAACTACACAAGCCCCATCTAGAGGGCTGAGATAAGGGTAGGGAGAGATAGGGGAAACCACTTTACGGACAAGGAGCCCTTGTAGAACTTTCATCTACCCATAACAGGCGACCAATTGCACCAATGGGCATAGGGTACCACACCCTAACTCCCTATAATGACAATATCAACAATAATCATTGATATGGGGAACTTTATAAAGGAAAAGGTAGCAATACTTTAACAATGTCATGTCTTGTGAATATGTTGCTGATAATTGGAAATATGTATATTAAAGGGAGTTTCGGCATAGCTGAACCAGCAATACTAATATTATTGGTTATATTACCAATAATATCATTGATATTAGAAACACTAGTCGTAGGGCTTCTTATATACTTGAAGTGTGCACGTGGGAAATGTATTTTGTATAGATCTCATGGCCATCTTGAGGTAGCTGGTTATTAAGATGCGGATTATACAAGGTTAAGACATGATTGGCGATTGAATATAGGCTATTGTACTTTTCTTGGTAGTAATGTGGTTACCTGGAAGAGCAATAAGCAAAATGTTGTTGCATAGTCTAGTGTTGAAGTGAATTATATATCCATGCATTGTCAAAGTATCCTAAAATTATTAAAATATCCCCGATATTATCTGTATCTCTAGCTCAACCATACTAATAACACTGGTAGTCCTAGAAATGCGAGGTATCAGTGCTATATTGCTAAATATCGTCAATATTTTCGATGGTGTAAATTTTTGGTTTCGCTATATCACCAATATTTTTTACTGTGTAAATTCCTCTTGTCACTTGTATCGCCACTATATTGGCAATATTTCATTAATATCGCCAATGTATCGATATTGCCAAAAAAAATAAAATTTGATTTCTTTATAGGTACATAATTGCATGCAGTGTTTAAATTGTTGACAATAATGCTGATCATGTGGTGATATTATCATTAGTGTAACTTGAGCAATATCGAGACCACAATCTTTTATTTACTATATCATGGGAAAGTAAAGCCTTTTTTGCTCACAGAGTAGCGGACAAGAAAATTACCCTAAATTTTTTTCTCCCTCATCATAGATAGGGATTGTGAAGGGATGAATGGGGCATATGGTATCCCCTCGTACATATGTTGGGCCTAGCCATGTGGAAATGAGAGTTTTTTATGTAGAGAGGGTTGCGGACACTCTCATAGCTAAGATGGATCAGAAAAGGCCTGGTCGATGACAGAAGTGATCCGGACCGTCAAAACTTAAAACGGACGTATCTCGCAAACCAGAATGAGCTATTGGACATACCATATATGATTTTGGGGTAGGACGAGCTACTTTAGCCACCCAACCTGGCATGGCATTGCGCACGTCGAATTTGTGAAATAATACCATATTGACGGTTGAAATCCTATTTTAATTTCGTTTTTACTATTTATAGTAAGTTTTAGTTTGAGTATAACTCTCATCAATTGGGCTTTAGGAGTTGCACCCAATATGAAAAGTGGTTAGAATAATTAGGAGAATATCATGGTTGAGGCAAATAGGACACTTACTATTTTTGGCCGAAAACCATGAGGTCAAGTGGAAATCAAAACCGTCTATAAATAGTAAGTTTAGTATTTATAATAAGTCGCGATTTATAGGAGTTTTAGTTATAGTGTGATTCTGAAACTTCTCCCTAGGGTTCGTAGCCTTATTTAAAGAGTTGTAAACTCATTTTTCATCATCAATAAAATTATTTTGAATATTTTAAAATTATTTCTATTTTATTTTCCTCGTGGATTCGAGATTTCTCTGTAAGGAGTCAAGAGAAGTTCCGTGGATTCAGAACTATTATCCTTGAGGAAGATGGTGCTCGACCTCACATCCTTCCTCGCGTCCAGTGTTCGAAATATCAGTATCGTGTTACGTATTTTTGAACACTGAAAATCGGCGCCCACAATGATTTATATGTTTGTTTTGGGTGTGAAAGGTGGGGGTGATAAGGCTGATTTGTAGATGTTAAAGTCACCCCTAGCCAATTAATCTCAGAATCCCGCAGTCAGCTAGAACCCGCAGAATACATAAGGATGGAGAAATCCGAAACCTCTCTTTCCTTAGATTGACTCCTACTCTGCGATCCGGGATTTCGGGTAAGGGACTTCAGTTACAATGAGGGAAAGTGTTAGGCACCTCTCTACCCGTACAAATGTACGGTCTCTACTTAGTGTGGTAAGAAATCTCAAGGGATGAATGATATGGTTGGATTAGGACTAGGCACACACGGATTTCTGACGCGACAAGATCCGAGATTTCGGCAAGCCACAAAGCATACGCCCAATGATATGTCTAGAGGGTGGATGTGATGATGCTTATACTAAAAGGTAAAGAAAAGTAGACTGGACTACTAAGAATTTCTGATGTGACAGGATCTGATGCATGGCAAGTTATATAGCATACGTTCACTAGAGATCTAGAGAAGCAGGGGGGTTGAGAAGGGAATACATGTCATGATGAATGCTTGTATGTAAAATGAAAAGATCTTTGGCTTGAACTTGAATAGGCTAAGACATGGGTTACACCATGATCAATCCGGGCTAGACTTGGGGTTCGAGGTGGTTGGGAGGAGGCTAAGGGGTAGCTGAAAAATCTGAACTTTGAGGCTTGGGAGCTCCTTCTCACCCTTACCCTCTCTCTCTCTCTCTCCCTCACTTGGATTTTGAAAATGAGAAGTGGTTGTTTGAAATGTGAAGATAGCCTTCTCCAATGACAATATGGTTATTGTTGGGTTTAAGAGGGGTAAATGCTGACATGACAACTTGGAATTGGTTGAGGGGAGAGGAATGCCACGTGGCATGCTCTCATTGGCTCTTGGGCTTGGTAGGATGGTAAATAAGGTAGGCTGGAAGGATAATTTCAGGAGAAAGTTGACTTTCGAGCACAGAAACAGCTGTCGCTCGGAGGACACATGCGCCTCGCGAGCGGAGGTAATCCGAGTACTGTTGGCAGTAGTCAAACTACCGCCTGAGTACAATTTCTCCCGCGGTTTGACCGGTGGGCCTATTTCGGGCTCGGATAGTGGCCCAAAGCCCTTTTTTGGATATTTGGCTCAAAATGGCTCGAAATTGGCTCGATTGTGACTAGAGAAATGAATCGATTTTGGACATGGTCTGGCTTGAATAATGGCTTGTAATAGCTCAGGTTTGGTTAGGGTTTGGATCAGGTTTGAGAAATGGCTACAGTTTTAAGTAGGGTGTAGGGTTCAGATTAGGGTTTAAGCTAGAGTAAAGCTGGGTTTAGGGTTAGGCTAGGGTTTAGGTTAGGGTTAGGTTGGGTTTAGGGTTAAGGCTAAAGTTTGGGTTAGGGTTTGGTTCGGATTTGGTTCGAATTAGGGTTCGATTCGGTTCAGATTAGGGTTTGGGTTAGGGTTTGGGTTAGGCTGGGTTTAGGGTTAAGGCTAGGGTTTGGGTTAGGGTTAGGCTGGTTTTTTGTTAGATTAGGGTTTAAGCTGGGATTAGGGTTTGGTTTAGGATATGATCATGGTTCCTGGATTGTCTTTAGCTTTCTCAAGATATTAGCCTAGGTGGAGTGTCTACAGTATCGCATTTCTGGGATATGGATACATATCAGTTATCGCATGAGATATATCAGTTGTATCATGTAATGTATCACTATTGTTGGAAACATGGGGAAACATTGGGAAATTGGTTGATTTTTTCAATGAAACTTCGATGATTGTTAAAAAAAAAAAAAAAAAAGACATCAATACACACTTATAAATCAAACATTATAAAAAAAAACAAGTACACATAATAGGTTTTCTTTGTATGGGATCCCAATATATGCATTGTCTAACTGAATTGTCTATTCATATAATTTTTTAATGTAAGAAGATGTGTGGAATCACAAGCAATACATTCAAAAGCAAAAGAAGAATCACTACATTAGGTCATATACATGTTTGATTTGATGTTTGGACACAGATTGCAAACAATTTATGCGAAATTGGAAATTTTTTATTTTTTTTCTTAAATTTTTCGCAACTTGACCTATATCCTCCAAATCTCGAAATTGAAGCTCCCAATCCATGATTTTTCATGCAAAACATGAAAAATCATAGTTTTGTAACAATTTGATACTAATTTAACATAATTTACAAAAAATAAAAGGATTGATATTCGAAAATGCTCACCTAATCAAACATGTAGGATATATCGCACTACTTGTGCATTTCGTATCGCACTAATGGGATACAAGATATGTCATGCGATATATTAGCCGATATCGTCGATATTTAAAACATTGTCTATGTCAGCTTTTGCACATTTCCTGGACATTATGAAGGTCGCTAAGGTCGAGGGGTTGCAGTAACATGGTCAGATGTAAGCTGGGCTGACGCAGTGACCCATTGATTGGTGTTGGCCTAAGAGAAGGTCCAGAGTTTGCTAGTCTAGAATGAAGCCCAACAGAAGACTGATCATGGGGTGGGCCCAATGATTGGAGATGGCTCACAACTCAAGAGGGTTCTGTTAATGGTGCACGAGGTCCAACAGATCATGTTGGAGTGGGCCCATTGGCAGGGAAAGGCCAAACAAATATACTATAGGACCATTATTATCTAGGCCAAAGTCAATTGGCCTAGCTAAATTGAAAATAGAGAGTGAATCTCAATTCCTCCAATGATAAAAAATCTGGCCGTTTGAGGGGTTGAGTTTCCTGGACTGCTCGGAGGAGGAAAAGATTGTCGGCCAACAGGGGTTTCCGGTAAGCTTGAGACCGGAAGAGGAGAAGTACAAGTGAATTGTACTTACAAGCATGTATTGTAAAAAACAAAAAATCAGTAAATGGAATATTTCATACTATGAGGTTCTGTTTGTTAGTGCAAGTGAACTGAATTGCCATCATTTAGTTTAGTCAATATGAAACTAATAATGTTTCCTAGCATTGGAAATGATGGAGTTTCCCACAAAATGTGGTTATGTTTCTTTCAAAACCAAATTATGAGAGAAATAATTGCCAATTCAATCTAGTGTGCTCCCACCTTTATGAAAAGAAAAATGTAACCATCAAGCATCTTTTGAAAAGTAAGCTTACAATAATTAAGGCAGCATTAAAAAAAAAAAAAAAAAAAACTATTCCATAGAACAAAGATAGGATAGTAGCGATATGGATAACATGGATAGGCTAGTAGCGATATGGATCTTCTTGAACTCCAAAGGTAGGTCCAACAAATCTTTTTTTAAAAAATGGTGAAAAAAAATGTTCATGCTTTCCTGAAGTATGGATGTTTGGCAGTCCCAAACATATCAATCACCATCCTTTGCAAATGTGTTTCAGCTTATGCAGTTTGTGAATTCATCATGACCGTATTCTCTGCTTGTTTTGATACTCTATTAATCGCTTTCCCAGGGTAATCTACAATTGAAAGATTTTGATATAAAAAAGGAGGCAGGTGGGGTGACTAATAGTGCAGTTTTGAAGACTTTCAAGGTTAATGTATCCAAGAATTTCATTGAAATCCATCTCTTTAAGGCTGGAAAAGGGACTCATTTGGCTGGGCCATCCATTTCGGCCATCAACGTCACTCCAGGTAATATATATTCAGAACTAAATACTAGAATCAAATTCTAAAGTTTCTAGATGTTCAGTACTAACAAATGAACATTTTGGCTGTACTTTTAGATTTCCCACCAACTTTTAGTAACCGTGCGCCAACTTCTTGGGGAAAGAAGAACAAGACTGGCTTGATTGTTGGGATTATAGTTGGTGTTGTTGCTCTGAGTTTTATATCCATTTCTGCAATATTTATTTGGAAACAAAGGAGTAGGGGCATCCATGAAGATGAAGGTAATACCAATATTGCTAAATTAGGGTGTGTTTCGATGCTCAATTGAACTGGATTGAAATTTATTGGATTCATTGCATAGGGATGATCAAAGTGGGGGTGGCACCATTTTAATTCATGTATCAGCTTGAAATGGTAGTAATAACAATATAGGGAGATGGCCCCACTTTGATCATTTTCTATTTATTGAATTGAACTACCATAATTTTGTTAGATTTAGACAATGTTTTAAGCATCGATGATACCGACCGATATATCCCACGATATATCTTGTTTCCCACCTATGCGATACAAAACGACAAGTAGTGTTGATATATCCCACACACTTGATTCGGTGAGCATTTTCAAATTTTAATCACTTTTTCTCGTTGAAATTATGTTTGTCAAATGGTTACAGATCCATTGGTTCTTCATGTTTTGCATGAAAAATAATGAAGTTGGAGCTTTGATTTCAATTTCCATTGGTTCTTTGTGTTCTCCATGTTTTTTTTTTTTTTTTCAAAATTTTCCTTTAACTAGCTGTCAATTGAGACCAATTTTGAAGTATTTAGGAGTATTTGATGAAAATGATCATCACATATACTCTAATTTCAAATTTTGAGTTTAGCTGGCCCAATTTTGGGAAATCTTAAATTTTCCCTAATTTCTCCCAAATTGCTTGCAATGTTGCATTCCAAACATGAAATCAAGCATGTATGAGGGCTAATCTACTAATTTGTTAAGTCCTTGTCAATTTTCAAAAATTAAAAATTATTAAAATATTAGTTTTTTCTCGAAATTTCCCTTCAACAAACTGTCAATTGAGACTAACTTCGAAGTATTTAGGAGTGATTGATGAAATGATCATCACATATACTGTAAATGTTATGCATTCAATTTGAATATAGTTGCATTAGTTCAATTAGGCAATGTATTACTTAGGACACTATACAAAGGAAAACTATTACGTACACTACTTTTTTGAGATGTTATGATTTCAAAGTGTGTATTAAGGTCTTTTTTAACAATCCTTAAAGTTTCATTGAAAAATTCAACAATTTTTCCAATGTTTTCCCATGTTTTCCAAAAAGTACAATAAATTACCTAATACAAATGATATATCCCTTGCGACAACCGACACATATCTATAGCCCAAGGATGCAATACGTAACGTGATACCGATATTTCAAACACTAGATTTAACATCAAAACCCAACCTAAGTGATATGTATTGAAACTCCAACTCAACACTTCTAACTTGCATGTTATGGTCCTAAAATACTTTAACATGAAAATCCACTCAATAGGAGAGTGGATTCGAGTCTTTGGTTTAAGTTCTCTCAACTAGGAGATATCGCAATTTTTCTTTGAAAATTTTCTAGTTACCAATTAGCTTTCTTAGGCCATATTCACTCATCCTTGTAAGTAGGATTTTGTTCCACCCAAATCAATTTCATAACATTTCGAATAGGACCCAAACATCCTAGGTATTTACTTGGTATGGAAAAGGTGGAAAATTACAACTCTACATACTAGACATCCATTTTTAGTGACATTTGCAAACACACAACCGAATGGATAAACATAATTTCATTAAAAATAAAATAAAAATCCGTAGTGCTTCTAATTTTGGGTACTAAATTAAATATAGTAATTGCAATATGGTGGCTTGAAATACATTGGTCATTTTCTATTTTATGGAATTGAACCATAACAAATCAATTAGAAACTTGAAAGTTTAGAAGAACATAGAAATGCCAAAAGGAACACAAAGAAAGTAGTAAATGAGGCAAAATTTAAGACACGTCATGGTCTTTGGGCTAGATTGAGAGTAGAATAGGTGATAAATGTCTTCAAACCTGTGAAATTGAGAAGGGAATGTAGGGGTTGTTGGAAATAATTTGCTGAAAACAATAGATAATATTCAGAAAAATAAAAATAAAAATAAAAAAATAAAGTAAAAAAGGATGACTTATTTGCTTGAGTTGAGGCATGACTGGGTTACCTAGCTTAAAACCAAATCTGCCCTCCTTGGACCGCCTCCCAAGTGTAACAGGAATCTTGGACAATTGGTCTCCAAGATATAATGACTATTACTCAATCTCAATTGTGCACTCGTTGTACGTAGGCTCGAATCAGCATGCAGAACTTAACCGAAGTGAGTTGACTCAGTAGCGAACTCAGTTGGCAAAACAATATTGAACTGGATACGAAATTTTGAAGAAACAAAAAAAGAAATCATTGGTTTGAATGAAAAAAATCAGAAAAGGAGTAGGTCTATATATAGACCACAATTAGGTAATTAAAGCACCATTTCAAATGGGTTAGATCTGTTGGGTTTGAACTCTGGTGCGACTACCCAAATAGATGCATCCCTAGTTTGAAATTCATGCAAAATCAAAAA
Organism: Magnolia kwangsiensis; assembly: GCA_037074715.1. Lineage (NCBI taxonomy): Eukaryota > Viridiplantae > Streptophyta > Magnoliopsida > Magnoliales > Magnoliaceae > Magnolia > Magnolia kwangsiensis. Next base: position 97,335,771 of record CM073584.1, read on the forward strand.
GTGCAAGTATACTCATGGAGTGCAGAACAAAAATCATTAGCACGAGTGTACTCTCAATCTACACATAGACCTAGACTTGGACCCAGCCTGGCCTAGCGCGGCATCCGCGCACACGGCCATGACACAACTCCGCACGACTCGGTGCTTGCGCGTTGTAAAGAGACGGTTCAACCCAAATGCCTATTCCTCCTTGGCGGCTCAAGCCTTATACAAACTACATCTCTCATATACATGAGATTTCTTTGGTTCTTTCTTATGTGAGACAAGAAAGCTACACTAAAAACAAAAAAAAAAAAAAATTAAAAAAGAAACATGGAGAGAAAACTTAAATTTTGAAATAAAATTATTTAATTTTTTTTTAAACACAATAGGGGCATTAATAATATTAGTTACATTAAAAACGATGACCAAAGGGTATTGGTTAAGTTCAATGAAATCAATGAAAGGTGGAGAAGCTATTTTCAAAACTTGCTAAGTGATAATCAGTATGAGAGCATAGGGATAGATGGAATTATAAATGCAAATGAGCTTAGAGAGCATAGATACTTTCAAGAGAATAGTAATCAAGAAGCTTCAAAAAAGATGAAGAGAGGAAAGGCCTTTAGAGCAAATGGTATACCGATGGATGTTAAGAGGTGCACGGGAGGTACAGATTTATTTTGGTTGGCAAGATAACAAAAGCCCCAGGAATTACTTTGCTTAGCCTATTTAGAATTTTGGTTGAAATGGGAGTCTTTTGTTTTCATGGGGTCTTTGGTTTTTTTTTTTTTTGTGTTATGTGACATAATGTGTCAGTTGGTGTGGATGTTGTATTCGATGTCTTATATCAAGTTAGAATCTAGGTCTGTCGATGCCATCAACAGCCTGCTCAATGTCACCTTCAATGCCATTGATGAGTATTCGAAGTTATCGAGAATTTTCCTAAAAATCATATTTTTTTTCTCTAGACAGTTGAGGAGTTAGCTCGATGTCATTGATTAGTGTTTGATGCCATCGAAGGATTAATTTTGATGTCATCTATGAGTGTTTAATGGCATTGATAGATTCTGCGCAGATTTTTCGCAAAGTTGCAAATTTGCAGGATTTGTTTCTGATTTCGTTTGGGATTCTTTGCAAGGCTATATATATATATATGGGTGTAAATGGGATTGGGAGTAATTCTAAGCGTTTCTAAATTGTCCTGGGGTTTCAAAGGGTATAGCAAGGGTGAGATTCAAGGTTGTTCGAATTGGGTAAGCTCTTTCTCTTTGTAATTTCTGTCTTCATAGTGACATATGTCGCTTTGTGCCATAGTTTTTTTCCCGAAAGGGTTTTTCCACGTTAAATCGTTGTGTTCTCTTTCTGTTTGCCTGGTGCTATTGGATTGCTATCTTTGATTTATCTCTGTGTGCTTCCGTGGTTCCCCCAACAATGGAAGGCTCTTATTTCTTTTGTTTTTGGGTGCATGGCTTTTGGGTTTTAGTAGTGGGGTTTGGCTGTAGTAGGATTTTATGCTTTTGTTTTCTGTTTTGTTCCAATGGTTTTTGTTTGGTGTTACTTCCTATATTATATGATTTCTGTTTTTTAACAAATGAAAATTGTGGGTAGAGTAAAGATCTTTAGATTGTCATTACAGTGTGATTGTTTCTTCCTGGTTCAACTGAATGTTTACAATTCTATTATTTGGTTCATCAAAACAGACCCTTATAAAGAAAATCGTCAATTAAGTAAATAGAACTACAAATTGGGGATTCATACAATTTTTTTCAAACAAGTTCATGAGAGAGAGAGAGAGAGAGAGAGAGAGAGAGCATGCATTTTTGTATTCCATTTAAGTAGATATATGATCCTAACCTGCTCACTTATGTGAATTCCCAGAGCTTCTAGAGATGGGTGCCAACCCAAACACTTTTAGTTATTCCGAACTGAGGACTGCTACGGGAAATTTCAGTCTGGAAAATAAGTTGGGAGCAGGAGGATTTGGGGCTGTTTATAAGGTATTTTTTTTCTTACGGAACTGAAATGAATGTATCAGAGGACAGTATTATTCGATTTTCGATTTTCGAGATTAGGTGAATGTGAATGATTGTCACAGAGGAAAACAAAGCACCAATTGAGAACTAAGGGTGTGTTTGGAAGTGAATACAAATCCCAATGTGTGTGGACATCCAAACAGGCCTCTATATAACTCTCTCTGTGGTGACTCAGGCTCATTTTATAATGCAATTATGTGCATGCCTACCTAGTACCCACTACACATACTAACATTTATACATCCATCCACCATACATATGTATATAGATAAATGTATATTGGAGTATTCATTTACTTTATCAAACTGTGGTATTTTTGTAGGGTACGCTTTCAGATGGAAGGACAGTAGCTGCGAAAAAACTCTCAGTGGCATCTCATCATGGAAAGAGTCAGTTTGTAACAGAGATTGTTACCATATCAGCAGTGCAGCACCGGAACCTTGTGAAGTTGTACGGATGCTGCATCGAGGGAGATGAGCGGATTTTGGTTTACGAGTATCTCGAAAACAAGAGCCTTGATCATGCACTCTTCGGTACAAAACATGTCCCTATTTCTGTAAAACCATATTCTTGAGCTATGACCAAAATGAGGAACGTGGTGGCTGTTGGTAAGAGTAGGATCTAGTAACCACACCTGCCAATGCAGCATATGCATGTGTGACATCCAGGCCAAAGGCCATTCATCTGGTGGGCCCCACATGAATATACAACTGCCCAAATCCAGGCATTCTGATCATCATGTAGCCCAACACATGTTTGAAACAAATGGACAATTATAAAAAATTACCAACATCCACATTTATCATACACATGTTCCCCACTTGAAAATTGAACTGCCTTTATTTTTGGGTCATGGAAAATGCAACGTGGGCCCCACCTGATGAACAGTCTTTTTTCTTGCACATACGTTCTACATTAGCAATTTGGCACATACTGGGGGGAATTGCTATTTAAGGGCATCAATGGCACCCTTACTGTGGTATCAATGGCAACACCAACCAAAATAGATGTCTTGTTCAATCGATTTCCATATTACCTATATTAATCGGTGTATCCATAAGAGTATAATGCATCATGTCCATGTAAATGCATGCCATTTCCTTGCAGGAGACGGTAAGTTGCATCTAAATTGGCCCACCCGCCACGGTATTTGCTTGAGTACAGCACGAGGCCTCACTTATCTTCACGAGGAGTCGAGGCTCCGAATCGTACATAGAGATGTCAAGGCCAGTAATATTTTGCTTGATGCTGATCTCAATCCCAAGATTTCAGATTTTGGTTTGGCCAAACTATATGATGATAAGAAGACACACATCAGCACACGGGTTGCAGGGACAATGTAAGAAACACTCAATTGTTTACATACACCTCTCTTACTAAACGATCTGTTTGGATGCTCAATTGAACTAAATTCTAACAATTTATAAGAAATGATTAAAGTGGGATGGCCTTCTAAATGATATGATGGGTAAATACCAAATTGCAATTCCATCAACTTGAAGTTGGGACTGAAACAACTTTAGCTCTGAGTAAGGGGCTAGTACCTCATGATGAATGGAGTAGGGCCGGGGAAGCCCACTTTTATCATTTGCACTTTAGGGCACTATCTAATGTAGCAGGAATGTGCAAAAAGATTAGGAGATGAAAGTTGTCTTCCTCTATGATAAACCTTGACTACACAAAGGTTTACAAAAATAAAATAAAATAAAAAACTAAAATGATAATAAAATTGATAATGATGATGTAGCTTAGCCTTGATTCTTGAAATTACCTGACATAACAAACTTACTAAAAATAGTAAAGGGCTTGTATGTTAACTTTCTCTTACACAACTCGAAGAGGACTTAAGTTATCATAGACAGTGTTTTAAGTATCGACGATATTTGCCAATGTCCCATGATATATCTTGTATCTCATTTGTGTGATATGAAACACGCAGGTAGTTGAATATATCCCATATGTTCGATCAGGTGAACATTCTCGATTTTCAATCTTTTTTTTTTTCTTCTTCTGCAAATCATGTTAAATCAGTGTCAAATTGTTACTAATTCATGATTTTTCATGTTTTGCATGAAAAAATTATAGTTTGGAAGCTTCAATTTCGAGATTTGGAAATGGTTCAAGTTGCGAGAAATTTAATAAATCAAAAATTTTTCAATTTCTCACAAATCGGTTGCAATTTTTGTGTCTAAACATAAAACCAAACATGTATGTAGCCAGACTTAGTGATTATTATTTTACTTTTGAATATATTGTTTGTTTCCATGTCTTATTACAATTTTAAATTATATGAATATACTTGCAGCGATTCAGTTAAACAACATATAGATTATGACCCCGTACAAATAAAACCTATTATGTGCACTTGTTTTTATGATGTTTTTATTTATAAGTGTGTATTGATGTCTTTTTTAACAATGACTGAAGTTTCATTGAAAATTTCAACTAATTTCCTAACATTTCTCCATGTTTCCAACAATAGTGATATATTATGCGATACAAGCGAGATATATCCCATGCGATAACTGATACATATCCATATTCCAAGATTGCAATACATAATGCAATACCAATATTTCGAGCACTGATCACAGGACTCTTTAAACACTAAAATGGCTGAGAAATAGCAAAAACATAACTTATGGAACTGAAGGAAATGATCATTGGCATTTGTTTTTTGGTCATCATATCATTTAAAACGGCCATCCCACTTTGATCATTTCTTATTAGCTGATTATTGCAACTTTATTTAATTGAGCATCCAGAACATGTCCTAATTTGCTCATTATAAGTTTTTTTTTGGTGGAACCTTGGGCCTCTTGAATTCTTGAAGTGGGTATCTTGCACCGGAGTATGCCATGCGTGGGCATCTGACAGAAAAGGCTGACGTGTTCGGATTTGGGGTCGTCGCACTTGAGATTCTTAGCGGAAGGCCAAATACAGATACAAGCTTGGATCAAGATAAGATATATCTCCTCGAATGGGTACAGCATTTTAATCACCTTATAGGAATCAGTCTGTAGGCTGGTAATTCGACTCTTTCATCAGGATACACATGTTATGGGCACATATACGAACATGCACATGCAGTTTGTTGAGACTCATTATTACCTTTCATTGGTTACGATTCAAATGATGATCACCGAGGTTGGGTTTGGAGCACCATTGATTCAAATCACGATTATGAATCAAATAAAGTGGAAATAACGAAATAGTAATTTCCTTCCCACCGTATTGAAGTTTTGTGAATGAAATCACAATTGTGTTACCTTCAAGTTGGACTACAAAGATTTGTAATTGCAATTTGAGGGGCTACTTCCTCGATGTGGACACTGGGAAACGTCAATTAACTTTCGTCGCTTTGCCATTTTGATTAAACCGATGCCTGCAATTCAATTCACTTGTGCATCCAAACGCAAACGAAAGAAGAATGCAACATGTAAATGGGCCAAACACAAGCATCCTACGTGTGCCTACATGGGATATATGTGTGTAAGAGCTGGGTAATCAATCAAGTGGGTCCCATGGAAACTGTTTCCGATGTAAAGCAGGTCGCAGATAGTTTCATGGCAAAGATGGACCAGAGAAGGCCTGATCAGAGGCAGATATGATCTAGACGATCAGAACCTTAAAACAATCATATCTCGCAAACCAGGATGAGTTTATTGATGCATCACATATGTTTTTGGGGTAGAAGAAACTACTTTAGCCAAGCAACCCTGCTCTGCCAGGTTGCCCATGCCAGATTTGCGAGATTCTATCAGATCGACAGCCAAAAGTCCATTTTATTTTCATTTTTACTATAAATAGTAAGTTTTAGTTTTGAGTATAACTTTTTATCCTTTGAGTTGTAGAAGTTGTGCCCAACATGAAAAGGGCTTAGAAAAATTAGGGGAATAACATAGTTAGTCCAAATTGGACACTTACTATTTTTGGCTGAAAACTATGAAGTCTAGTAGGAATGGTGACTTCATATAAATAGTAAGTTTACTATTTATAGTAAGTGACGTTTTTAGGGAGCTCGAGTCTAAAACTTTGTCCTAGGTTTAAGGCCATTGTTTAAAGGATTGTAATTTAAAAAAAAAAAAAAAAATTATCATCCATCAATTTATTTCAAATTTATTAGAAAATATTTCTATTTTTATTGCTCATGAATATGACGAAGCTCTATAAGGAGTCCAGAGAGCACCGTGGATTCGGAGTAGTTATTTCCCGATGAAGACGGTGATCGTCCTTCCCTGCTTCAGTTTCCTAGCCTTAAAATATAAGGCCAGCTGACTTTTCAGGTGGACCACAAAGATAGCTAATGGATTAAATTAAATGGACAAGTGGCCTACCTAGTCAGTGGACCAGCCAGAATTTTCGGGCTAGGCTACATCCACTGCAGGACGTGCCTAATGAACAGCCCATATTTCACACACATGTGAGATATAGGCATATGTGGGGTGTTTCTATTTGGCATTTACAGATGCGCATCTAAAAGTAGCATTGCTTCAATCACAAAATAATGAACTTTCTTCACAATGCATTCTACTAAGTGATCACTAGCTTTCTTTCAATGATGGATTTGTGGACATAAGGTCGATGTGTTATTACTGTTTTACTCAATGTATTAATCATACCTCATCTTTCCATAATTTCTTAGGCTTGGACTCTACATGAAGCTAACCGTCCATTGGAACTGATCGATCCAACACTGTCCGAATTTGACAAAGGAGAAGCGCTAAGAATGATTGGAGTAGCTCTTTTGTGCACTCAAACATCTCCAGTGCTACGCCCGCCCATGTCCCGTGTGGTGGCCATGCTCTCAGGCGACGTTGAAGTAAGCAGTGTCACATCGCGGCCCAGCTACTTAACTTTGTGGCAATTCGATGACATAACCAACTCCCTGAGCGACTATATGTCAAGAGGGTCTATGGGAATAACAACGGAAGGCCAATGTGACATGTTGAACAATTCGAGCTGGTCTACTCCTGCGGAACGCTCGCCTCGGCCCACTCAGCCATTTTTGCAAGAGATCATTGGAGAAAGACAGGGCTGATGGACTTTTCTAAGCTGTGCATGCATTTCTTCAAGTTATCCTCTCACTGCTATGAATTCTTGTTCATGTCTTTTATTTGGATATGTTGAATGAATCTTATCAGGCAGTATGTATATGTGTCATAGTTCGAAACGCTGCCCAACTCGACCCGATGTCCTCCTGGGTCGGGATGACTCTAAGACTCAGTCGAATCATAAATTAAGATATAATTAAATGTTTTTCATTATTAAATAATACAAGTATCCAAAGAAAATTGCTAGTGCATTAGTATTCCATCAGTTAAGAACCTTGCTTCTGTTGAAGGAGTTGACTGGCGAGTGATTCGACTTGACTCAGTATGAATTATGTCAACTTGACCGAGTCTACTATTGTACTCGACAAGTTTTTAAAAACTCAAACAAGTGAGACAAAATTAAAAAAGTTTCTGGCTGACTGGCTTGTTTTCTCAACGAGCCCAGTTAACTCAGTTGATTTTGGAGTCAACTCCACGAGTTTTAAACTATGATATTGTTGGAATATTTTGTTGAATTAAATAAACTATAACATATTACAACAATCTCTACCTTGTCTTCAATCTTTAACTGTGTACCTTCTTAACCCCTTCTCATATTTCTATATCACATCATAGCTTCTTGTGCACACTCTATCTTTCTTTTACGCCATTGTCAAGCCCAAAGAAGTTACACAGAACTTGAACTTCTCTATAGGAACAATCTAGGTGAGTATGTCTACCATATCTAAATCCACAAGCTCAACCACCTTTGCTCATGTCTTCTCAAAAGGAAAGGCGTAGTCTTCTTACCATCTCACGGCTACCCAATATTGCTTACCGGGGTACTTGCTCACAACACTGATAGCCTGTGAAATAACCGGTCTAATCTAAACTATGGCATACACTGCTAACCGCATTTGAATAAGGCACATGAGATATCCTGCTTTTCCTCATCTGTTTTGAGATATGTCTTAAGGAAAAATTGAGGAGAGACGCGTAGGGAACGCTATCTAGCTTTACCTAGCTCATCACATCCTTGATCAATACCTACACACAAGTTATTCATCCTGTGATTACCAAAGCCTACTCCTCCTTCAGTTTCAATGCCAAGAACCATCTTTACAGCCCCATGATCTTTCATCCATGAAGGAATCAAACCACTGCCTAGGCGAAAGGTCGAACCACGACCTTCTGCAAAGTCTTTTCTCAGCCCCTTTAACTTCGAAACGCTTTGGTTGCTTCATGTAGATCTACTCTTCACTTTTTCCTTGCAGAAATGCAGACTCCACATTCATCTTTTCACCTCAAGATCACATTGGTCAACTAGCGCCAATCACGGATCTAATAGACACCTGTTATACCGTCGGCGCGAATATCTCTGAGAAGTCGATCCCTTCGCTCTGAGCATAACCCTTCGCTACCAACTTCGCCCTGTATCTATGTTATATCTTCCTGAAGATTCACCTGCATCCAACCGCTTTCCGGCCCAGTGGAAGCTCCACCCGCTCCCATATGTCGGTCTGGTACAACGAATCCATCATATCGCCCATAGTCACCTTTCACTTCTCAGCACCAGGCTTACCTAGAGCCATCTGAATAGAAGATGAATTCCTTGCGATATTGGAGTCGTCCATGTACCTCACCGATATCTTGCGACCATGCTGTGTAATTCTTCTCACAGGTGACTGCTCCACCTGCTCTGTATCTTTGTCCGCACATCTCAGCCTTCCTGCCCTTCTCGCTCATGTGACCATGCCCAACATGCCACACACGTGCATAGGTAGAATCCGTTACATCTATTGTAGCTCCACTTTTTGAAGTGCTCTCGATCAACTTGTACATGTTATCGAGTCATTGCGCTTTTATGATTACATGTGCCCTCTTAGATACTTTAAGAGCACCATCAATACATGTGTACTTGCATCCTTTTGCCTCAAGCATACCAAAAGAAATTAAATTCTGCTTCAAATCAAGAACGTGCCTCACATCTATCAAGGTACGCTCCACCGTATCAAACATCCTAATGCGCACCGAACTAACAGCCACAACATTACAGGCAATGTCATTATCCATAAATATCTGTCCACCATCGCACTCCCTGTAGTTGGTGAACCAACTCCGATGAGGAGTCATGTAAAAAGATGCCCCTCCATCTAGCATCCACTAGTCCTTACGATCATCATATGGCCGTCTGAGCGAAGACACAGATAAAATATTACTATCACATCCATCTGACATGGCAGCATTGGCCTCCCTATATGAAGCCTCAAAATCTTCCCTTTTTGATTTAGGAATTTTACAATCCTTCTTCATATGTCCTTCCTTCTCATAGTTCCAACACTTTACCTTTCCTTTGCCCTTGCCCTTGGATTTGGATCTAGAACCTGAAGAACTTGTATCTTATCCAGAATTTCTACCCACTGTAAACAGTGCATCAGAAGATGTCCCCACGTCGCTGTTTAGTTGTCTTATAACCTTCCCTTAAAGGGCTGAAATAATGGTGTTGACACGTAAGGTTTTATTCATGCTGCACATAGTGTCCTTTAATGACTCATACGACGCCGAAAGAAAATTCAGCAATATACATACTTGTTCTTCATCTTTCATTACTTCCTTCATATCTAGCAATTGCAAACTAATTTATTAAAGTTACTGATGTGAGCCTTTAGATCATTGCCCTCTGTCATCTTGAAGTTATACCACTGCCGCTTCAAGTGCAGGCGATTTTTAGAGAATTTTTTCGCAGAAACATCTTCTAACTTCGCCCATAACTTAGCCAGATTTTCTCCCTCATGACATTGTAGAGAATCTCATCCGTGAGACAGACGGATCGATGATAAAGTCTTCTTATCAAGTGCATTTCACTCGTCATCAGTCATAATAGACTTCCGCTCCTCAAGAGCATCATCTTCGCCTTACTTGATTAAGGAACTCATCATCTTGATTTTCCATAACTCAAAATTATTTTTTCTTGAGTACTTCTCAATCTCATACCTAGTGCTCGCCATTATTACTAATCCCTCAGATTCAGATCTGTTCCCCAACTTGGCTCTGATACCACTTATTGGGGATTTTTATTGTGGAATCACACAGATCTAGATCTAAGATAGCAATTCAATGGCACCAAACACATACAAGAGAACACACAAATTTAACATAAAAAACTCTTTCGAAAAAAAACCACAGCACAAAGTGACAAATCTCCACTATAAAAATAGAAATTACAAAGAGAGAGGACTTACCCGATTCGAACAACCTCGAATCACACCCTTACTACACCCTTTGATTTCCTAGAGCCCCTTTAGAAAGCCTTAAAATTATTTTTCATTTTCTAGAAAAACCCTATGAACCCTTATTTATAGTTTTAGGAAACTCTTTTCCGCATCCTTGTTGCGAAAGGACTCAAAATCTACAATCCTTACAAAATCACGGAACGAATCTGCATAACCATGACCGGTCAAGCAGACTGCATGACCGGTCAAGCGCCACCCACGACCGGTCGAGCATGGCTCACAACCGGTCGAATATCGCGAACCCTAAAAATTTATGCTCGCTGGACTTTGAGTCAAGCGAGCTACAACTAATCGAGCCGCTCCCATGACCGGTCGAACCTGACCCACAACCAATCGTGCATGTTCAAATTTAAGACATATTACAACAATACGTAGCTTTTTTAAATTCATGTAAGTTAATAAATTACTTTTTCTAAATAAGTTAATTTAGTTAATCAACTTAAATAAATAATTCATTAAATAAAGTTATTTTTTTTATTTCTTTTTAACTTATGAAAAGTAACTTAAACCATGGTTGTAAAGAATGCGCTCTAATTGTGATGAATGGATGTGCCATGTTGGGAAATCCACCATGATGTTTTGATAAATCCACCCAGTCACCATTTTATACATCTCGTTTTAGAAGGTGGGTCCAAATATGACATAAATTCAACACTGAAGTGGGCACACGGCTTAAAATAGTAGTATTGATCATGCCCATTGTTGAAACCGCACCCATTGTTATGTGGCCCACTATGATGTTTTTGAGAATCCTACCTATCCACCTGTTTTTCCAACTGATTTTAATTAGTAGGCCCAAATATAATAAAGATCCAAAATTCAAGTAAACCAGGCACCTTAAAACAATGTAATTAAACCTAGCACTCTAGAAGTAAGAGCTCAAAAACATGGGGTGTCTCACCATGATGCTTTTCAAAAATTCACCATGTCTACCATTTTTGTCAGCTCATTTTAAGCTATGGGCCTAATTAAGTATGAGAAAATTACAACACTCAAGTGGGCCACACTACTTGAAATAGTGATATTGAACCACCATTGCCTACATTAATTTTTTGAAATATCGAGTGGTTTCTTCATATGATCTTATGAGTACGGGAATAACCTTACTATTGGTTTAGATGGCATATAATCAGCATAGTCAGCCCTAGGAAGATTTCAATAGCGATCATTCAATCCTCGATGTTTCCTTCAATGTGGCCCACTTAAGATTTGGATCTGCATATTTTTGGGTCCACCTCCTAACATGATGATCTGGTAAAATGGATGAATGGGTTGGATTTCTAAGAAACATCATTGTGTACGTAGATATGTGTGGAGTCGGGTTCACCCACCAAACGGCCTCCGGCAAAAGCAGCTGAGCAGATTAGGTTAGTTTGAGGTAACAAATGTTGTTCAGTCAGGCCATGATTGTAGACCCACTTTGACATATGTGCTATTTACCTATGCATTCCATTAATTTTACCTGCTCATTTGAGGGCATGAGCCAAAAAATCAAGCAAATCCAAAACTCAGGTGGACCACACCATTAGAAACATGGTGAATGAACGCCCACCATTAAGTTCCTGGGGGCACAAAAGTCTTAGAACAAGTTGTATTTGTGTTTTCCTTCATCCTTGTCTAAGTGATCTTATCAATAGGTTGGATGGCAAATAAACATTGTTGTGGGCCCTTCGATGTTTTCCTTCATCCTTGTCTATAATTTTTAATGGTGGGCCCTGAAATTTTGAATTTTTATATAGTTTGTCATAATTTACACGAATTTTGTAAGATTTATTTACTTTGATAATTTAAGGTTTGAATTATCTTTGGTAGATGAATCAATATCAATCATTGATTATCACTTGATTAATTTTAAGGAACAATAAGTGATCATCTTAATTTGAACATCCATACATTAATTAATTACAATTCTTAATGCTCACTTTAATTGATTAATGCAGCTCACTAGATGGTTAGATTAATCATCAAATCTGAATGTCATCATCATTTGATATTTGAATTTTGATAGTCAGTCTAGATCAAGTTAGATCTCAACCATATAATTATTCCACATAATGAAGCAACATATGATTCATTGTTCACTGTTTCTTTATATCAATGTAGATCATCCAATGATTCGATCGGTCTGAAATTTAGGATTTATTTTATTTTTTAAGAATCAAATGAATGATAAAGATTTAATCACACATTTTATATTTTGTAATATAATTCTTTTAATTTTCTTAAATTGAGGAAGAATCTTGATAAATCTATGATCGGTATGATCTATTGAAATGTTAAATTAGTCTAATTCTTAAAATTATTATATTATTGAATCTTATAAAATCCATGAATTGTAGAGATCATATTAATCGCTGTATATTATGAAAAAATTTCCACCTTCTGCACATAAGCTTTAAATCCATGCACATTGGTATACCTTTCCACACTGATGAATTGGACTTACACAAGGGGTGTTTTAAATTTAAATTTTATTTTAAAAAATTATTAGGTCACACTTCAAACTCAACGTTTTGCAAATGAATGGTCAAAGGTAAAGGCTCCCATCTGATCGATTGGATGGATCAGATTGTCCAACGTGCATGATTTTCTGAATATCAACGTGGCCCCTCAGATGAACACTCTGGAGCTTGTGCACAATGCCCACGCGTGTGGCTTCTGATTCACTCGTGCAGACTAACAAAAAGAAAATGATGTCCCCATTCCAAGAAAAATAATTTTTGAAAATTGAAAAATTACAGCAGAAGTCACCCTGGATTCTGTGACAAGTACTCATATTTTTTGTAATATAAAATTACAGTACTCTACCAATCCGATGCAGGGCGCATGCATACAACCGTTCGTGTATATGCTTTTCCCTGCCCATTGATACACCGAATTCTTGGGTGTATATGCTATTTACCAACTTGACTTATGGAAAAGGCAAATAGTGACTATGGATACACCCACGAACGCCAAGCATGTGATGGCCCCCACTCATCATTGCCCAACCATGATTAGAGGCGATAGAAAAAATAATAATAATAAGATACACTGAAAGACCAGTATATATTTCTGGAACCAAATGCTCTGGAGTAGGTGAAAGTGAATCTCTCTTTCTCAACGACCATCTCATAGCCCCTAGAAATCTCGGATGGGTTTCACTTGTTTGGAAAGCAAAATAAAAATAGCCCAAAAAATGGTTCTTCTATTGGATAAAGAAATTCTAATTTTCCATAGAAGAGGTGATACAAAAGTATATACACTGAAAGTTTAGTATATAATCTTTGCACCCAATTCTTCAGTGCCCACGTGTTGAGATAGTGCAGATGATCACTACTGTCCATGTTGTGGAATCAATTCCATTTGGGCTACTTAAGTAAAATAACGCTGAACGATGGTATTGATCATCACCATCTGTAAACGAATTTAGCACAATGAGGGTCATTACTCTAAGTCGGGTGGCAGTATCTCAAGAGTTTCAACACCGGGTCAAGGGTTTCGAGTACCATGGAAGTGATATTCCACTTAGAAAGAATAAAATTTAGAGCAATGATAGTAAAATTTTCAATGCCTTGCATTCAACCGTAACTCAGTAGGGTTAGCATACCGAGTAAACTCTGTAGGGTCCACCGTGATTTATGTATTTTATCCATTCCGTCCATCTATTTTACCAGACAATTTTAGGGCTTTAGAAAAACATTAAGCATATCCAAATATCAAGTGGACCACACTACAGGAAATACTGTGAATTGAAATTCTACCATTGAAAAATTCTTATAGATGACAGAAGTTTTGGATCAAGCTGATATTTGTCTTTCTCCCTTCATTCATGTCTTTTTTAACTTATGAACAGTTTGGATGACAAATAATCATGTCTATGGGCCTTAGAAAGGTTTCAACGGTGAAAATCATTATTATCATTACTTCCTATGGTGTGGTACACTTGAGCTTTGAATATGCTTCAATCTTGAGTTCAACTCTAATATAATCCGGAAAAACGGATGGACGGCGTGGATAAACCACATACACTCGCAGTGAGAACAACTGAGTTTACTCGTACGATAAGAGCGTACTGAGTAACGCTTTCCGATTTCGCTTGGACGCGGATTGCGCAGCCAATTGAGTAAATTTTGTGGGGCCCATCGTGATTATGTGTCTTAATCACGCCGTCCATTTGGTTTGTAATATCATTTTAGGGCATGATTCCAAAATCAAAGCATATTCAAGGCTCAAGTGGACCACACCAGAAGAAACAGTAGGAATTGAAAGCTGCCATTGAAATTTTCTTGATCCTAACCATTATTTTTCTACAGTTTATTTTATAGTTTATTCTATTAAATATTAGACCATTAAATTTTAATGATGGCTTGAAATTGTGAAATTCATATAATTTATATAATATCTAACACAATTCTGCCACGTGCACCGTAAAGAGATGTAAAGAGATGGATCTAGATTACTGCGGTTCACCGCGGGATGGGACGCGGATTGCGTACTGTGCTACTCAGTATGCTTAACTCTGTGGGGTCCATCATGATTTAGGTATTTTATCTGCTCTATCCATCCATTTAGCAGATAATTTTAAGACTTGAGATTAAAAATGAAGTATATTCAATACTCAAATGAGCCACATCATAGGAAACAGAGTGAATTGAACATGAAAATTTCTTGAGAGCCACGGAAGTTTTGGATCAAGCTTGTATTTGTGTTTTCCCTTCGTCCATGTCCATGTGATCTCAAGAACAGGTTCAATGAGAAATAATCATCACTGTAGGCCTTAGAAAGGTTTCAACGATGGAAGACATTATTCCTACTGTTTCCTATGGCATGGTCCACTTGAACTTTGGGCATGCTTAAGTTTTTGTCTCACCTCCTAAAATAAAATGAAAAAACATATAGACAACATAGATACACCGTATACTTTCACGGTGGGTCCAACAGAGTTTACTCTGTACGGTAAGAGATTAGTAACTCGGTACGCAATCCGATTTCCCAACGAGGCAAGGATGCTGGATGGGCCACTGCAGTGTATATTAGAAAGCCAATCCGTCCATTGCTTTGCTACGGAAAGAAATTTCTACCGTTGAAACTTTCTCAAGCACCACCTTAATATTTATATGTTATCTAAGCCGTTTATAAGATCATTCCCAATGGGATTAAGTGAAAAAATTAAAAATATTTCATGATACAAAAATTTCATGGCCATAAAAATGTTTCCAACGGTGCTCACTGAATGTACAGTGTTTCCTATTGATTGGCCCACTTTAGTTTTGGATACACTTAATTTTTGGTCGTACGTCTTAAATTGGACAGGTGGATTTCTCAAAAACATATCGGTGGGCCACACCCGGCATTTTGCCCAAGTGGGAAGGGAGAAAGTGTGTGCATTTTTATTTAGGTGGCCGCCGTATATGGCCAGAATGACTTTTGGATACGTTAATGGAAAAACATAAGGAAAGAGGCGGTCCACCCAGATCGCGACGTGTCGCAGGTGGGAAAGCTGAGGGAAATTTTTGAGTTGGGTTGACTAAGTCCTTCGTTTAAAAGTGGTGTGATTAGAAGATCGTAGCCATTGAAATAGTTGTCATCTACGTGGCCCATTAGACACTTGCATGGACAGTGTCTTCTTTTGTGCTAATTTTGGTTGGTGTCCCGTACCTGGCACCTGGCCAGTAGGTAATCCGGCCCTTCCAGCTAATGGGTCGTCTCGACAGATTGGCCCTCGTTGAAATGGACCCGGAATCCTTGGCAACTCCTGTTTTAAGCATCCTAGCTCTACCGGGACTACCAGCTTCCAACCTGATAAATGATTTAGGTTGGGTACACATGAAGTGAATTGACTACTATACCTCACACCATCTATATATATATAGCGAGCAGCTTAGATGCTAAACGCTTCAGTAGTTAAAAGGCCATGAAGTGACGTGATGATATGCAGTTTGTTGAATACCAAAACCATGATGCCTTGCAATTGGGAGCCGATTGGATACCGAACGCTTCAGTAGCCAAAACACTATAGTACTGATGTGGCAAAACGCATTGGTTGGATATATCTGGTATGTTCCCTTGTATAAGGTAGCAGATTGCGTACCAAGTAACTCGGAACAATTAGCGTAGTGAGTAAATTTTGTGGGTTTTACAGCGGTCCATGTATTTTATTCACTCCATTCATACATTTTATTAAATAAGTTTAGGTTGTTAGCCGAAAAACGAAGTATATCCAAATCTCAAATAGACCACACCACCCGAAATAGTGTGAATTGAACATTTAACATTGAAAAATTCATGGTGGCTACAAAAGTTTTAGATCAATCTGCTATTTTTGTTTTTACTTCAACCATGTCTTTTTGATATTATATATGGGTTAGATGACAAATAAATATCACTGTAGTCCATAGAAAGGTTTCAACAGTGAAAATCATTATTTCCACAGTTTCGTATGGTATGGTCCACTTGAGCTTTAGATATACCTAAAATTTGAGACTACTAAAATGATCTGAAAAAACGAATGGACAGAGTGGATAAGGCAAAACCATTCACAGTGGGCCCAACTGAGTTTACTCAATACGATTAGAGCAATCCGAATTCCTTTTATAAATGCTAGTCTGTTATATCGGTGGACGGATCTTTCTCCGTTTCCGCCACAGGAAACAGTGAACCGTTGAAACCTTCCCAAGCCTATAGTAATGTTTATTTTTCATCTAAACTGTTCAAAGAATCAAAAAACATGTACAAAGGTAAAAACCAAATATAATCTTGGCTCAAAACTTCTGCAGCCCAAATAATTTTCAACGATATAAATTCAATTCACACTGTTTCCTCACCATAGATGGGATAAAATACATGAATCACGGTGGACCCCACGGAGTTTACTCAGTACACAATTCGCTTCCCTTGGACACGTACCACTCTACATACATTTTTTTTGGACGTGGAAGCTCCTGCACTGGGAACCAGGTAGGTCTCACTGTAATGTTTGTAAGAAATCCTCCCCTTCCATCTGTTTTCTTGAGTTCATTTTGCTACGTGATGCCAAAAATAAATTGTATTCAAAGTTCAAGTGAGCTGTACTAAAAGAAAATGTGGTTCGGAAAACTCTTACTGTTAAAATTTACTTGTGTTCACCAGTGATGTTTAGAAGCCATTTATACCATTAATAACTTCTTTCGTACTGGGATCAACTGAAATAAAAAATATTAGCATGACTCAAAACTTCTGTGACCCATGAATATTTCAACTGTGTAGACATTTAATACCACGTTTTTGACCCACTTAAGCTTTAGAAATGGTTCATTTTTAACTTCATGTCTTGAATTGAACTCAAAAAATGAATAAATAAATAAAATTTCTCACAAACATCATCACAATGAGCTTCACCTGTCTTTGGCAAGAAATTCACGTCTTTTTTTTTTTCTTAAAATAAATAATTAACTGTGCGTGTCTGAGCGGCCTAAACAGAAAAACATCCTTGGAAGAGCATTTATTAGAACGAAACAGCCTACTAATATCCACCAAAGCTATTTTCCCACGTCACGCGTTCAGTATTAATCGGCTCTACTTGCAATTAATGCTTTTTTCCTTGAGTTCCGTTGGACGTCTCACTCCATTTGCCAGTGCAAGCACTCAGACCACATAACGGTAAAAGTTATTTTAGTCATTTCTTTTCCTCGCTCCCCTGTTGAAGTGACGTCATCACTTTCCATGGACAAAACCATGCTGTATGTATTGTACCACACCTCTATCCATTTCGCTATATCATTTGACGGCATAATCCAAAGGAGTAAGAAAGCTCCAAATTTCAAGTGCACCCCATCGTAGAAAGCAACGGAGATTGAACACCTACTATTGAAACCAAATTTCAAGTGCACCCCATCGTAAAAAGCAATGGAGATTGAACACCTACTATTGAAACTTCTTTAGGCCACATAAGCTTTGGGTCAAGCTAATATTTATGCTTTGCCTTATTTCAGGTCTTTTTAAACTTATAAAAAGGTTGGATCTCAAAAAAACATCATGGTCGGCAAGAAAGGTTTCAATGGTGGCCATTACCTCCAACTATTTTCTATGGTGGGGTCCACCTGAACTTTGGATCTGCCTAATTCTTTTGTTCACTCCCTAAAATGATCTCTCCAAATGGATGGACGGTGTGGATGCAACACATACATCATAGTAAGGCCCAAAGAACGTGGTTGCCTGACATGGGCAGCAAAACTCGTTATCCACTGGTTCACTAGCCAACCCGCGTCCTAACTCCATTTAATTTAAAGAATAAAAATCCGCTACAAATTACTAAAATGCGATGAGTATTAAAAGTAGTAGCATGTCTAAGTGGCACCCACCATAATGTTTCTGATAAATCTATCCCGACCATCAGTTTTTCTAGATTATGTTACAGCATGGACCTAACAATGATACTGATCCAAACTTCCAGTGGGCCGCAAGATAGGAAAAGGTGAGGATTAAGCTTCCACCATTGAAATATTCAAGCGGCCACAAAAGTTTTGGATTACGTAGATGTTTTTATAATTTCAGTTCATCCCATTAGCAATGACCTCATGAACCATATGGATGACACATACATCATGGTGGACCCAGGAAATTTTCAACTACAGGAATTCCCCCACTAACCGTTTCCAGGCGTACGGCCCACATGAGTTTCAGACCTGCCTCATTTTTTGACCCACATTATCGGATGATACGGAAAAAATGATGGACAGAGTAAATTTCTCACAAATATCACGATTTGCCCCACCTAGCTTGCCGTCAAAGGAAGTTCATGCGGACGGCTCTGGCCGCAATTGGAAACGGAAGCGGGTTGGCTTCTGAACTAGAATAGGAGGATGTTACGTCACCACATTCTTCGGGCCCCACCATGATGTATGTGTTGTATCCACACCATCCATCCATTTGGAGAGATCATTTTAGGGAGTGAGCAAAAGAATTAGGCAGATCCAAAGTTCAAGTAGACCCACTACAGAAAACAGTGGGGGGTGACGGCCACCATTGAAACCTTCCTGGGGCTGACCATGATGCTTATTTGAGATCCAACCTTTTTTACAAGTTAAAAAAGACATGAAATAAGGTAAAGCATAAATGTTAACTTGACCGAAAGCTTCTATGGCCTAAAGAGATTTAAAGAGATTTTAATGGTAGGCATTCAATCTCCATTGTTTTCAACGCTGGGGTGCACTTGAAATTTGGATCTTTCTCATTCTTTTGGATTATGTACTAAAATGATGTCACGGAATGGATGAACGGTGTGGATACAATACATGCATCATGGTGGCGCCCATGGGAAGGGGTGACGTCACTTTAGTGGGGAGAGCAAAGAAAACAAATGACTAAAGATAAGGTTTACCCCTTATGTGCGTGCACCAGAGAATAGAGAGAGACATCTAACAGAGCTCCAAGGAAAAGAGCAGGAAAAGAGCATTACTTGTAAGTGAACATGCTCTTGGTATTGAACCAACTATATTTCACCACGTCACTTTAGTAGCGTTTTGGCCACTGAAGCATTTAGTATCTAAACCGCTCTCATCACTTACCTAAAATCCCTCACTATTTTTCTAGTTTTGAAAGCATGACTCTTTCCAATTGTTGGATCTGGTGCGGGGCACATGGCTGATGTAGATTGGGTCATAGATAGTTTCATGGCCAAGATGGATCCAAAAAGGCCCGATTGATGACAGAAGTAATCCGGACCATCAGAACTTAAAACAAACTATCTCACAAACTGGAATAAGCTATCAAAGGTAGGACGAGCTACTTTAGCCGCCCAACCACATTACGCTGGGTTGCCCACATTGAGTTTGTGAAATGTTGATGCGAAAATTTGAATCAACCTCTCCTTACACTTCCACCTGCACCACAAAGAGAGAGAAAGTGAACCCTGACTAGAGCCGGGAAACCTCCGATGCTTAAGTCAGTAGAGATCTAGGAAGACGAGCTTTTAAAGCTTCTTTTTTTTTGCGTACCTTGATTCCTGGAGAGCCCTCTTTTTATAAGAGCAAGAGGTCCCGGCGTAAGGGGATTCCCTCCTGATTTTTGAAAGATTTGATTTGATTACCACTTGTTTGTGGATACTTTCCGATTCCGAGATTTTCGAGGTCGGGTATCTTTTTATAAGATTCTTGGATCGGTGTTTAAGATTACATCATCTCTCCTTTGCTTGGCTCGGCCTTAATAGACTATACAGTCTTAGTTGGCTTACAAAGATGGAGTTGTTTACTTGCTGTCGGACGAAACAGAATCGGTCTAAGACTGATGCCCTTTCTTAATTCGATAGCTGACACTACAACCAACCTCATATGGGTCGATTTTATAGTCGGTCAGGTGGCTTTTAACTTTAGGGCATTTAATCGGTCCTTTTAGACATTGCCGTCTCTTTGACCGAGTCAACTTCATGTGTCTTATATACTTTGTCTGTGGCTCTTGACTCTTTTAGCTTCAGTCGGGATTCATATCTTGTACATCTGAGCTAAGTCTCTCTGTGAGGCTTTACTTCACTCAACCTTTCCTGTTGCCTTGGGTTACATCAGCAGAGTTGGTTCATCCTACAATCAAGCCCCCGAACTTGTCATATTTTTTTCCAACAGTAAGCCCCCTACTCCTTGTGTTAGTTATGTCGACACAAAGGAGTAATGAATTGCTAGGTCGGTTTGCATTGGGAACCAAAGTTATGATAAAATATTTAATACTTCTTGAATCGTCTCCAACGTACAACAGTTCGTCACTCGAGGTCGCACGAGCGGACAACCGTCAGGGCGTTTTGTTTGCTTATGAGTGTCGGACACGTGGCGAGGACGTTTGTAAGATTCGTATCTTGGTCCGTACCTTTCCGTAGACTTCCGCGGTCTTACCGGTCGAATTCCGGCAACCTTCGACCCTTAACTGATATCGACGCGCGATCTTGATTCATATGCCGACAACCCGAGTCGACTCAACCCAAGACCACTACCATAGCGACCACTCCGTCGCTATGGTTCCAATGTCGCGACTCGCGTGCCGAGGCGATACCCTGGTCAAGAGATGTGGGCCAATGTTCGGTGCGAGGAAAACACCGCGCGTTGCGAAACCCAAGAGATTCTCTACGATGTGTCACATCAATCACATCAATCCCATCAATCAATCAATCCATCACATGTCAAGTACATGTCAAGTACACATCACTTTCACCCCTTTTCCCAAGCAACCACAAAAGTCTACACCTCCCATACCTCTCTTACACAAAAGGCCTCAAAAGTCAAGAATTTCTTACACCTCTCATACCTTTCTTACACAAAAGGCTTCAAAAGTCAAAACTTTCTTACACCCCCATCACCACATCCATCCATCACTCTCTTTCTCTCCTTTTACAACTCTCTCTCTTTCTCTCTTTCTCATTTCAAATCTCCAAGCAACCAAAAATTCCCAAGCTCCATAAGTATGGAATTTCTCCAAGCTTCCTAAACTCCAAGTGTGGCCCACCTCTTCACCCCATGATCTCCCCATCCTAACCTTCCATTCTCCATCTCCTCCATTGAAATCTAAGCTAAGGTGCCAAGGAACCCCTAGGAGCAAGAGGATCGAACGGTGGGTGCCTCTATAGGGTAGTTTTTCTTATTTTTATGATGGGCCAAGTGAGGCCCACCGATCAATGGTGTGGATCTCACTTGGGACCCTAAGTTGTGGCCGATGGACCACTTTGATCATCATGATCATCCATGGTGGGGCCATTCTCCATGGACCCCATCATGATGTTTATTTCATTGTATTTAAAGGTCATCTAGACTGATCATATCGGTGGGGAACGGATCTCCACCGTTGATTGTCAATTTCGGTGATTCCATGCATAGAGGGATCCATTGATGTATGATGTCATATAAGGGAGGACTCATAGTGGCGGGGTCCTCCATCAAAAAGCGTGTCCCACTCTTCATGTCTCTCTCTCTTTTTATTACTTTTTATTTTATTTTATTTTATTTTATGCAATAAGGTTGTGTGGCCCACTTGAATGGACCCCACTAGAACACATGTTTTGGACCCAATCCATTTTTAGATGGGGCCCACCTTGTATGTGCATGGGGTAGCCATGTGATGGCTCACCTAATCAGGGCCCACCTCAATGCACTTTTTTTAAAAAAATTATCCAACCGTCCAGCGTCTGAGACGCTGGACGTCCCTGCCAAAAAAAAAAAAAGAAGAGGGGTTTGGGTGGGCCGGCTCATGCAGGCTGCACCTTGATATGTGTGTTCAATCCATGCGTTTCATCCCTTTTACCAACTCATTTTATGCGTTGAGCCGAAAAATGAGGTTGATCTATTGATCGGGTGAGCCATACTGTAGAAAACTTCATTCCTTGCCATTTAAAACTATTTGGACCCACTTTGCTGCACCTACATGCTAAAAAAATACCGAATATTGGACTCGTTCGGTGTGTTTCGAGCCCTAGAAACTAATGGACGGAGTGGATTCTCATGATGTGGGCCCCACACCCGAAAAACCCCAGAAAATCAGGTTTTCCCCAATTTTTACAAGGGGCTCTGCCTCCTCTCTGACACAAAACAGTAGCTGCACGCTGCTGCGTGCAGCGTCAGCAGGCGGACGGTCGGTGAGCCACCCACGGCTCCAGCTGTGGGCCCCACCATGATGTACATATTTGATCCACGCTGTTCATGAGGTGGGTCCCCTCCTCAGGTGGGCCCCCTCCAAATTTTGGCTCGATCCAGAACTCGGGTGGCCCACACCACAGGAAACAGTGAAATTGAATATCTGCCATTGAAATCTTTTTGGGGCCCACAGAAGTTTTGAACCAAGCTGAAATTTTTATTTTTCCTTCAACCAGGTCTGTTTGACCTTATCAATGGGTTGGATGCCAAATAAATATTACAGTGGGCCCCACATAGGACCCACAAGGATGCATGTGTCTTAAGTCCACCGTCCAGTGGACGGTGACGCCCACCTTGATGTTGTATTGACTCCACCGTCCAGCAGACGGTGGAGCCCTCCTTGATGCATGTGCCATCCCCACTATCCAACGGCAGTGGGACCCACCATGATGCATGTGATGCATCCAGACCGTCCATCCACTTGGTGGGATCATTTTAAGGCATGAGCTGTTGGTTGGGTGGGCCACTCATATATGGGTTAGGCCGATTTGATTTATAACAGGCCTATGGGCTAGGCCCATTTGAATTACAAAAGGCCTATGGGTTAGGCCCATTTGATTTATGAAAGGCCTATGGGTTAGGCCCATTTGATTCATATAAGACCTATGGACTTGGACCCACTTGATATGTAAAGCCTATGGGCTTAGGCCCACTTGATATTTAAGGCCTATGGGTTTAGACCCACTTGATATGTTTCAAGTCCATGGGACTAGGCCCATTTGATATATCCCAAGGCCCAGGGGATTGGACCCTTTTGATGTATCCTAAGGCCCATGAAATTGGACCCATTTGATGTATATGTAAGGCCCAATGGGATGAACCTACAGTCCATTGCAATGTGTAATTCCCATACAGTCTATCTAGCGATATTTACAAAGATTGTGCCTTGGGAGCAATGTTGGTTTGATGTCCACATTGCGAGTGTAATGTTGGTTAGATGTCCACATTACGACTCTCCTTAGGGCCCATTACTGGGCCGTACTTGCTGTGTATAGGCCGTCTAGGCCCATCCGCGTTGTATGAATGGTTCATCACTCATTTACATGTTTAGTATAGTTTCATGACTCATGATCATACACATCATATGTATGCTTGATATGAGGATTGTCTGATCATAGCATATGCCTTCGGACAGGTTGTTATGGGCTCCTGGTTAGGCGGTGTTGCCCTACATGAGCGCACGATATGCGCAGGAATTGTTGCATGACTGGATAGCGTGAATCATGCATTTCACAGTTGTGTGACATGGTTATTGTACGCCCTGGTGACATCAGGGTCGTAGCCTCCACAGTGGTTGGCAGGATTGGATACCGAAAATCTTGTTCTACATGGGGTACTATAGATATCCTTGGGTGAAAGTCCCTAAACCCTTATGGTACCAAGAGGTTACTCCAACGTCTAGACCGAGTGGGTAGATGAGCGCTGGGTGCCGATTACCAGTTGGCTGTGCTCTCTACTGTGTCGTGGTCGGTTGGAAGGGGGTGCGGCCTTACCCGCCCTAGAGTAGGGGGCAATGATAGGCTGAGTTTGACCAGCTCGAGGAATGGGTCCGCTATCGACGAGTCACGCCCGATATCGGCAGACGGATAGTGAGGTCTCTTCCACTTACCTTATTGCGCGTGATGTGGTGAAAATCTGGTTTAGAGTGTACTAGACCCCGGTGATATCCCATATTTGAGCTGTATTGATGTGTGGACATAGATGAGGATCTGTATGCTTGAGTTGTATTGTACATCGCATGGCCTTGGGATGGCCGATACCATTCATGTCTTGCATCGCATAGCCTTGGTACGGCTCATGATATTATGGATCCATCTGCATATTCCACATTACTCTGACATTGCATGTTCATATTACTACCTTGCGCACACACTTTCACCACCCTCTAAGCTTTCTATAAGCTTATGCACAACTGTTGCGTGTAGGTGACGTTGGTTCGCAGCAGCGCTGAGACAGGAGCATGTTGCAGATCATTTTGGAGTTTTTGTTCTTTACCATTGTATATCCCGTTATGCTCATTGTACTTGTAAAGTTTTTTATCATAGTGGAAATGTAATGGAGTTCTTAGTTGCTGTTTGTGGGTTATGCCTTTGGTTATGCTTATTACAAAAAAAAACTGACATTGAAAATCCTCCTCGTAGCATCCCAGGATCGGAACCTGGCGATTGGGAGCTAAGAGCCGAGAATGGGGTTCTACGGAGGCTGTCGGTGCTGGATTCGGCGATCGGGAATTTTGTGAGCCCGGTTCCCGAGTTTGGGGCGTGATAGAAGTTGATATTAGAGAATAACTTGGGAATAACCGAGAACAACATTACATATTTGCTATGAGTGTAGAATGGTTAAGTTCCAAAGTTCGGATAGCTTAGCGACCTTCCGTTACAGACCCTTAACGTGCGTGCCTTTGAGAGTTTTGAAGTTGATAGGCGCCTTCGCTCTTTCCTGTAGGACACGGCGCCTGGGAGGGTACCCGATCAACTCCCGCACCACCATCTGAGGATCCCGCTCCACCACCTGAGGCTCCAGCTTTACCACATGCGCCTCTCGTTCCACCCTCAGAGATCCTTGCTCCCTTCCCTGAGGATGACATTCCTCCACCTGAGGCCGATGTGGAGCCGACTGTGCCTGTGAGTGCCTCTCAGTTACAGCAGATGTTATAGGTTGTGACAGCCGCACTTTAGGGACAGGGCAGGCGCCCAGTTGTTTCACCAGCTCAGGCAGAGCAGGAGCACGCGAGCGCCTTACTTCGTGAGTTCAGACGGCTTGATCCCCCACGTTTCCAGGGTGAGCCAGATCCTACTGCAGCAGAGAGATGGCGCTCCGATGTGGAGAAGATTTTCAATACCATGTCATGTACGATCGAGAAGCGAGTCCGGTTAGCAGTATTTCTCTTCCAGGGTGAGGCCGAGCATTGGTGGATCTCTATTACCCGTGTTGCCAGACCTGATTATGTCTGGACATGGGAGGACTTTATTGACCGATTCGAGGAGCAGTACGTCCCAGACCATATCCGTCGTCAGCGAGCTTTAGAGTTCGAGACTCTGGTGCAGGGAGACATGACTGTGGCGTAGTACGCGGTCCGTTTTGTGGCACTATCGAGATTTGCACCATATATGGTTGATGACGAGGGGCGGAAGGCCGGCTATTTCGAGCACGGCTTACGTTACGGCCTTCAAGGTCGTGTTATTGGGCATGAGCTCCCTACTTTCCAGGCAGTGGTGCGGAGAGCTCAGATTTATGAGACTGAGTGGGCCGGTTCTCAGTCTGATCGCGGTCAGAGGAGAGACCGAAAGAGGCAGGCTTCTTCCAGTGATTCCCAACAGCGTCAACCACAGCAGCAGAGGAGCACAGGTCGCCCAAGCTTCCGAGCACCATCAGCACCAGCAGCACCTCCACCACCACCTCAGAGGCAGTTCACCGGCACTTGCTTCAGGTGCGGTGCGACGGGACACCGTTCATGGGAGTGTCCCAGCCCCCAACAGCAGCAGAGAGGTCCACAGCAGCAGAGGGCTCCCCAACAACCTCCACCACAGCAGCAGAGACCCCCACAGCAGCAACAACAGCAGCCTCCACCATCGAGGCCACCTCAGCATCAGCACCAGCCTCAGAGGCCGCAGCAGCAGAGGCAGCAGTTTCGACCGCCTCAGCCACCCCATCAGCAGCAGCAACACGCTCAGAGGGGACAGGCACCTCCCCAGTCGGTTCAGGCTAGATTCTATGCGGCTCAGCAGGATCCGCAGTCATCCGGAGGAGTTATTGAGGGTATACTTCTAGTTTCTGCATGCATTGCACGTGTGCTGTTTGATTCCGGTGCATCGCACTCTTTTGTAGCCGAGAGCTTCTGTCGATCGGCTGGCTTACCGTTGAAGTCTGCTGGTGAGAGCCTATCAGTATTGACTCCCTTGGGGAGGATTCCAGTGTTGGGACGATTTTGCTCGTCTTGCCCCGTTCTGGTTGGGGATACCTTTCTGCCTGCAGATTTGTTTATTTTACCGATGTCCGAGTTCGACGTCATCCTGGGCATGGATTGGCTCGCTGAGTATTATGCCATTTTGGATTGCGCCGCGAGGACTGTCACGTTCTTTATACCCGGCGTGCCACAGTTTCAGTTCGTTGCAGAGGCCAGAGGAGAGCGGTTGTCTTGTTTGATGTCCTGCGCCGTAGAGGAGCCTGTTGCCGCTTGCATCGACCATTTACCCATAGTATGCGATTTTTCCGATGTGTTCCAGGAGATTCCAGGATTACCGCCTCGTCGACTCACCGAGTTCCGGATTGATCTCGTGCCTGGTACCGTGCCTATTTCGAAGACCCCGTATCGTATGGCACCGTTGGAGTTACGGGAACTGCAAAAGCAGTTGGACGAGTTACGTGAGTTGGGCTTTATCCGTCCGAGCAGTTCTCTGTGGGGAGCACCGGTACTCTTTGTGAAGAAGAAGGATGGTTCGTTGAGGCTCTGTGTTGACTACCGCGAGCTCAACAAAGTCACGATCAAGAACAAGTACCCGCTCCCTAGGATTGATGATTTGTTCGATCAGCTGCAGCGTGCACAGTTCTTTTCGAAGATTGACTTACGTTCCAGTTATCATCAAATTCGGGTCCGAGATGAAGACATTCCGAAGATGGCATTCAGGATGCGTTAAGGTCATTTTGAGTTTCAGGTCATGTCCTTCGGACTGACCAATGCACCTGCTGTCTTCATGCAGCTGATGAACGAAGTCTTCCGTCCATATCTGGATCAGTTTGTTATAGTCTTCATCGATGACATTCTGATCTATTCGAGGACCTGTGAGGATCACGAGCAACATTTAGAGATTACTTTGCAGACCCTCCGCGCACACCAGCTGTATGCGAAGCTGGAGAAGTGCAAGTTCTGTCAAGAGGAGGTGAAGTTCTTCGGTCATGTGATGACGAGGGAGGGTGTCCCAGTGGACCCCTCGAAGGTCGAGGCAGTGCGTCTGTGGGGCCAGCCCACAACTGCGACAGAGATCCGTAGTTTCTTTGGCTTGGCGGGCTATTACCGACGTTTCATCGAGAGTTTTTCTCGTATTGCAGCCCCACTGACCAGGTTGACTCGGAAGGGGGCAGAGTTTATTTGGAGTGACGCCTGCGAGCAAGCATTTACGGAGTTGAAGGATCGTCTGACGTCCGCTCCTTTCCTCACTCTTCCCTCTGGGAGTGACGGATTTATTGTATTCATCATTGTCTCGCCTATCGGTTTGCGTGCTGTCCTGATGCAGCACGGGAGACCAGTGGCCTTTGCGTCTCGTCAGCTCAAGGTCCATGAGCTGAACTATCCTACGCATGACTTAGAGCTGGCTGCAGTTGTCTTCGCACTGAAGGTGTGGAGGCACTACCTTTACGGGGTTAAATTCGAGGTCTTCTCTGATCACAAGAGCTTGAAGTACCTGTTCTCGCAGTCTGAGTTGAATATGAGACAGAGGCGCTGGATGGAGCTCTTGAAAGACTATGATTTTGATCTCCAGTACCACTCGGGCAAGGCGAACGTGGTGGCAGATGCCCTCAGCCATCAGCCACTAGACCTAGTGGCGCATATGATGATCCAGGAGTGGCGGATGCTTGAGGATATTGCAGCGTATGACTTTGAGTTCGGCCTGCAGTCTTTCATTGTACGGTTTCGAGCTTGTCGATTCAACCCTCTCTTGTCACTAAGGTGATCGAGGCTCAGCAGGCTGATGAGTCATTGCAGAGTTATATGGCTGAGGCGGCATCTGAGGGTCAGGCTGATTGGCAGATTGGTACGGACGGTGGACTTCGCTTCAAAGGCCGATTATGTGTCCCGGATATTCCAGAGTTGCGCAGAGATCATATGACCGAGGCACATCGATCGCAGTTTTTTATCCACCCGGGCTCGACAAAGATGTACCGAGATATGAGGCGACAGTATTTTTGGGTGGGGATGAAGCGCCAGATCGCCAGTTTTGTGGCCAAGTGTGACACATGCCAGCGTGTTAAGGCCGATCATCAGAGACCTCCTGGTCTATTGCAGCCGTTGAGCATCCCGATGTGGAAGTGGGAGCACGTGTCGACTGATTTCATTATGAATTTACCGAGGACTCAGCGCGGTCATGATGCCATTTGGGTTGTTGTGGATCGTCTGACGAAGTCGGCACATTTCCTTGCGATGCGTGCGACTTGGTCTATAGACCGGCTTGCGAGATTATTCATTGAGGAGATTGTGAGACTGCATGGCGTTCCAGTCTCGATCGTTTCTGACCGAGACTCGAGGTTCACGTCTCAGTTTTGGAGGAGCTTCCAGTGTGCGATGGGTACTGATTTGCAGCTCAGCACCGCGTACCATCCGCAGACCGATGGCCAGACCGAGAGGGTTAACCAGATCCTTAAGGATATGCTTCGGGCTTGTGCGATTGATTTCGATGGTAGCTGGGATGAGCATCTGCGATTGGCTGAGTTCGAGTATAATAACAGCTATCAGGCGACCATCGGCATGGCTCCTTTTGAGGCACTATATGGCAGACCATGCAGATCAACGAGTTGTTGGACCGAGGTTGGAGAGCACCGTCTCCTAGGTCTCGAGCTTGTGCAGGAGACTTCAGAAGCTATAGATATCATCAAGCAGAGGATGCGCACAACTCAGAGCCGAAAGAAGAGTTTTGCTGATCGTCGGCGTCGTCCCTTTGAGTTTGATGTGGAGGACCATGTGTATCTCAAGGTCTCACCCATGAAGGGCGTAGTTCAATTTGGAGCGAAGGGCAAGCTTGCCCCGAGATTCATAGGACCTTTTGAGATCACTGGGCACGTTGGCGCCGTGGCCTATCGGCTTGCCTTGCCATCACAGTTGTCTGGCGTCCACGACGTTTTTCACGTCTCCATGTTGAGGAAGTGTGGGTCAGACATAGTTCCCGTTATTGATTGGCAGCCGTTAGAGGTTCGTGAGGACGCTTCTTACATTGAGCAGCCAGTCCGTATCCTTGATCAGAAGGAGCAGGTCCTCAGAACCAAGGTCATTCCATTGGTGAAGGTGCAGTGGGATCACCATTCTGTAGCGGAGGCTTCTTGGGAGCGTGAGGCTGAGATTCGAGAGCGTTATCCTCATCTCTTTGATGATTGATCTTATATTATAATTTATATGCTACCCCTGATTCTATATGATGATGTTATGTCGCTTCTTCTTCATGAGTAATGCTTAGTTGCGATGCTTATGTAAATTTTGAGGACAAAATTTTTATAAGGAGGGGAGAGCTGTAAGATCCGTATCTTCGTCCGTACCTTTCCGTAAACTTCCACGGTCTTACCGGTCGAATTCCGGCAACCTTCGACCCTTAACCGATATCGACGCGCGACCCTGATTCATATGCCGACAACCCGAGTCGACTCAACCCAAGACCACTACCATAGCGACCGCGCCATCGCTATGGTTCCAATGCCGTGACTCGCGCGCTGAGGCGATACCCTGGTCAAGAGATGTGGGCCAACATTCGGTGCGAGGAAAACGCCGCGCGTTGCGAAACCCAAGAGATTCTCTACGATGTGTCACATCAATCACATCAATCCCATCAATCAATCAATCCATCACATGTCAAGTACATGTCAAGTACACATGACTTTCACCCCTTTTCCCAAGCAACCACAAACGTCTACACCTCCCATACCTCTCTTACACAAAAGGCCTCAAAAGTCAAGAATTTCTTACACCTCTCATACCTCTCTTACACAAAAGGCCTCAAAAGTCAAGACTTTCTTACACCCCCATCACCACATCCATCCATCACTCTCTCTCTCTCCCTTTACAACTCTCTCTCTTTCTCTCTTTCTCATTTCAAATCTCTAAGCAACCAAAAATTCCCAAGCTCCATAAGTATGGAATTTCTCCAAGCTTCCTAAACTCCAAGTGTGGCCCACCTCTTCACCCCATGATCTCCCCATCCAAACCTTTCATTCTCCATCTCCTCCATTGAAATCCAAGCTAAGGTGCCAAGGAACCCCTAGGAGCAAGAGGATCGGACGGTAGGTGCCTCTATAGGGTAGTTTTTCTTATTTTTATGATGAGCCAAGTGAGGCCCACCGATCAATGGTGTGGATCTCACTTGGGACCCTAAGTTGTGGCCGATGGACCACTTTGATCATCATGATCATCCATGGTGGGGCCATTCTCCATGGACCCCATCATGATGTTTATTTCATTGTATTTAAAGGTCATCTAGACTGATCATATCGGTGGGGAACGGATCTCCAGCGTTGATTATCAATTTCGGTGATTCCATGCATAGAGGGATCCATTGATGTATGATGTCATATAAGGGAGGACTCATAGTGGCGGGGTCCTCCATCACAAAGCGTGTCCCACTCTCCATGTCTCTCTTTCTTTTTATTTCTTTTTATTTTATTTTATTTTATTTTATGCAATAAGGTTGTGTGGCCCACTTGAATGGACCCCACTAGAATGCATGTTTTGGACCCAATCCATTTTTAGATGGGGCCCACCTTGTATGTGCATGGGGTAGCCATGTGATGGCCCACCTAATCAGGGCCCACCTCAATGCACTTTTTTTTAAAAAAATTACCCAACCGTCCAGTGTCTGAGACGTTGGATGTCCCTGCCAAAAAAAAAAGAAAAAAAGAAGAGGGGTTTGGGTGGGCCGGCTCATGCAGGCCCCACCTTGATATGTGTGTTCAATCCATGCCTTTCATCCCTTTTACCAACTCATTTTAGGCGTTGAGCCGAAAAATGAGGTTGATCTATTGATCGGGTGGGCCATACTGTAGAAAACTGCATTCCTTGCCATTTAAAACTATTTGGACCCACTTTGCTACACCTACATGCTAAAAAAATACCGAATATTGGACTCGTTCGGTGTGTTTCGAGCCCTAGAAACTAATGGACGGAGTGGATTCTCATGATGTGGGCCCCACACCCGAAAAACCCCAGAAAATCAGGTTTTCTCCAATTTTTACAAGGGGCTCTGCCTCCTCTCTGACACAAAACAGCAGCTGCACGCTGCTGCGTGCAGCGTCAGCAGGCGGACGGTCGGCGAGCCACCCACGGCTCCAGCCGTGGGCCCCACCATGATGTACATATTTGATCCACGTTGTTCATGAGGTGGGTCCCCTCCTCAGGTGGGCCCCCTCCAAATTTTGGCTCGATCCAGAACTCAGGTGGCCCACACCACAGGAAACAGTGGAATTGAATATCTGCCATTGAAATCTTTTTGGGGCCCACAGAAGTTTTGAACGAAGCTGAAATTTTTATTTTTCCTTCAACTAGGTCTGTTTGACCTTATCAATGGGTTGGATGCTAAATAAATATTACAGTGGGCCCCACATGGGACCCACAAGGATGCATGTGTCTTAAGTCCACCGTCCAGTGGACGGTGGCGCCCACCTTGATGTTGTATTGACTCCACCGTCCAGCGGACGGTGGAGCCCTCCTTGATGCATGTGCCATCCCCACTGTCCAATGGCAGTGGGACCCACCATGATGCATGTGATGCATCCAGACCGTCCATCCACTTGGTGGGATCATTTTAAGGCATGAGCTATTGGTTGGGTGGGCCACTCATATATGGGTTAGGCCGATTTGATTTATAATAGGCCTATGGGCTAGGCCCATTTGAAAAAAAAAATTGACGTTGAAAATCCTCCTCGTAGCATCCCAGGATCGAAACCTGGCGATTGGGAGCTAGGAGCCGAGAATGGGGTTCTACGGAGGCTGTCAGCGCTGGATTCGGCGATCAGGAATTTTGTGAGCCCGGTTTCCGAGTTTGGGGCATGACAACGTTACCCACGTCAGTTGGCGTGCACGACGCGTCAGGCGGGGGTGTCGAAGCAAGCGTCGATTCGACTCCTTAAATGCTGCTGCCACGTGGCTTGGCTATAAAAGGGGGTTCGAGAGTGATTTTTTCACTTTCGGTCTCCCGCTCAATCTCTCTCTTTCCAGTTTTTCTTCTTCCTTCTTTTCTTTCTTCACTGTGCTTATGATCCACCATTTTTCCTTCCCCCTCAATCTGTATGCTCTTCGCCTCTCCGGTGAGTTTTTTCTCCCTCCCTTTTCTTTTCGACCCCTAACGATAATGCATCCTTCAAGTCCTCCTTCAGGTGGATACAGTCACTCGTATTATGCCATCGATCACGATAATAATGGTAATACTTATTTTTATTTCGGCGATTGGTATTACTTCGAAGCTTATTCAGCCAGTTGACGAATCCTTCACTCTTGATTTTCATTAGCACCTGCTCTTGTGGTTTGTTGAGTGGATTGTACGTGGAGAACTTTCGGTCGAGTCGTTTACTCGACTTACGCTCATCACGAGTTCGATCGTCCTTACGCTTCTTTCCTCCAGTCGAGTCAACTTGCTTTTTGGCTAACTCTTTAGTCAAGGTTTTTGCGTTCTGGGCAGCCTCACGCAGGATTCTTGTTTCTTTGGCATTTGCATATTTGTCTGATCGAGTCATAAACTCGGCCAGAGTTATTGGTAGATTCTTGTCTAGAGATGTTAGAAATGGCTTATCCCTAATGCCTTACATGAGGGAGTTGAGTGCTATCTTTTCTGAATGTTTCTGAACCTGTAGTGATTCAAAGTTAAAACGTTTGATGTAGTTTTTCAGTAGCTCTCCCTCCTTCTGAACTATATTGTTTAGATATATAGGGGGCTTTAGTTTCTTCTTCCCGCTAATAAAATTGGTGAGGAAGGCGTCGCTGAGCTCCGCGAACAAACTGATTGACTTTGGTTTCAACTGCTTGAACCAGAGTCGAGCTACGTTGGCTAAAGTAAGAGAAAAAGCTTTGCACATTACGGTGTCCGAAACATCGTGCAATTCCATGTACGTCCGAAAACTTTCTAGGGGTTTAATTGGGTCAGTCTTTCCAGTGAAAGGTGTAATCTGAGGCAGATGAAACCTTTCCGATAATCAAGCTCGCATTACGTGTAATGCCCCGAAAATTGAGGGTCGAGCAGAAGCTCAGCCCCCGAGTTCCAACACATCACTTGTGCAACATAGATAATGATGATTGAATGTTGTTCATATTAGTGCATTAAACATGAGTGAGATTATACCAAAACCACATATCATACTTAAGAGACAGTTAAATTTCGCAAGCGAAAAACGGTGATAAATATATTAAATATATAAACTATTGCAAGTCTCCAGAGTGTGAACATGTTACCAGGTTAAATATATATATGTATACTCCAAAAATGAACAAAATGAATATACATGGGCATTCCAAAAGTACAAAATAATAACTGTAATGACATCTAATCAGCATCCCTATAACCCCGTCAATCAGAGCATAGTCTACATAGACTCGCCTGATAACTGCATATAGGAGAAACCATCATAAAAGTCCAGCTCCGCTTCGTAAGCATCACTATCATCTGAAACTAAAATAAGGACTGGTTGGTGTTTAAAACACCGTCCCGCAACGTGGGAGTGAGTGATTAACTCAGTGGAATAATAAAGCAAAGGTTAACATGTTATCAATTCAGTTAAGCAGTAATGATAACGCAATACAACAATCAGGTCCTAAGTACTCTTGTTAATGTAAGAATGATATGAAATAATGATGCATGCCCTCGCCTACACTCCTTCAGCGTCTTCATCTCACGGCGCGCATGTCATCCTCCCGAAAGTGTTCTTCCTCACCAAAGCACATGCAGTGCGGTGCATACTCATGTTAGCCAATACTTAATTAGATTGATTTATACAGTAGTGTTGGAAAGCTAAGGTACCTCCCTTATATCAATTTCCAAACAATGATCCATTCTAGGGTTGTCAGTCCTAGTCAATCTCATACGATGTTGTGGTTCTAGGTCACTACAAAGGGCTCGTCACTTGATTAGTGTAGGCCTAGTTTATACTCTAGTAGCTATGGAAAGACTCATCGCCTCACCGTAGTATCAAAGTATGCTTGAGGTCACTACAAAGGGCTCGTCACCTGATCAGTGTAGGCCGACAAC
Organism: Magnolia kwangsiensis; assembly: GCA_037074715.1. Classification (NCBI taxonomy): domain Eukaryota; kingdom Viridiplantae; phylum Streptophyta; class Magnoliopsida; order Magnoliales; family Magnoliaceae; genus Magnolia; species Magnolia kwangsiensis. The sequence goes on from CM073584.1 coordinate 97,370,671, forward strand.
TCGAATACAGTGTCTCATACCACCATATTCGGCTCACGAGTCCAGTTTGCTCATTGGTCACTACGAGTGGGCTCATCACCCCGACGTAGGCCGACAGCTTGACCACGGTGTCCCATACCACCATGCCCGACTCATGAGTCTTAGCGGATCAAGGTACCAAGGTTAAAGAGGCTTTTTTCATTGGTAAGTTTGGTACTTTAGGTTCAAGTAGTAGTGTTGTAACATCCCGAAAATCGGGGGGTCGAGCAAAAACCCAACTCCCGAGTTCCAAAATGTTATTTATGCAACATAGATATGTATGATTGAATGTTGTCTGTGATAATGTATTAAACATGAGTGAGATTAAGCTAGAACCGCATATCATACTCCAGAGACAGTTAAATTAACCAGCGGAAGTCTGTAATAGTATGTATAACATATATAAACTGTTGTATGTCTCCAGAGTGTGAACATGTTACCAGGTTATACACATACATGTATACTCCAAAAGTAGATGAAACGAATATACATGAGTGCGCTAAAAATATAAAATGACAAATGTTAAAGTATCTAATCAACCTCCCTGTAATCCCGTCGATCAGAACACGCATAAAGGAGGGATCCTCCTCATCATCATCAAGTCCGGCTCTGCCTCACAGGCCGCGCCATCATCTGCAATCACAAAAAGGTCTGGTGGGTGTCCGGAACACCGTCCCGTAACGTGGGAGTGAGTAGCTAACTCAGTGGAATAATAGAACTAAGATTAACATGTTATCAAATCAATCATGCGATAATAGTAACGCAGTAAATCAAACAATCCTAATATTGTTGTTAATGCAATTATGATATGACGTGATGTATGCCCTCACCGACGATCTCCCTCATACGGCACCATCTTACGACCGCGGCATGCCGCACTCCCTCAAGTGCTCCACATCTTCCAGGCACATGCAATGTCATGGTGATATGATTACCGAGTTGTTATTAGTCCTTTTCATACAGCAATATTGGGAAACTAAGGTACCTCCCTTATATCAATCCCAACACAGATCCTGTCTAGGGTCGTCACTCCTAGTAATCTCATACGATGTATATTTTGTAGGTCACTGCAAGGGCTGCCAGGGCTGTTGCACGCACTCGTTGCTCCGCTCCCCCATCACCTTATCAATACAGGCCTACTGTACTCTACTGCTACGGAAGGGTCGTCGCCTCCCGTAGACTCAGAATACGCTCGCGGTCACTACAAAGGGCTGCCAGGGCTGTTGCTCGCACTCGTTGCACCGCTCCCCCATCACCTTATCAGTGTAGGCCGACAGCAAGAATATAGTGTCCCATACCACCATAATCTGCTCACGAGTCATAGGTGCTCACTGGTCACTACGGGGAGGTTTGTGGCCCCAGCGTAGGCCGACAGCTCGACCACGGTGTCCCATACCACCATGCCCGGCTCATGAGTCTTCGTGGATCAAGGTACCACGGTTAATAGGGTTTACAATGGTAAGTTCAGTACCCTAGGTTCAAGCAGTTATGATACATACAAGGTGAACAAACATCGGCCAGTCGGGTTACTTGACGGGCTCGACTAGCGCGTCCGCATCTCGAATTGAACGCCATGAAGTGCGTAAAACACTTCGCGTGGCCTAACCACTGCCGCCAACTCTCAACACGAATCACATTCATCGACGCGTCGTTCGTGGCTATGACCAGTCAGCCACGAATTCGCTCGGTTACCGACTGCCTGGACTAAGTCAAGTCCCACACATCTATGGAATTACATTAACACTATAAAAAGGTATTGGAATTGAAATACATCATGTGAGCATGTTAGCACATGTTATAACATTCAACTTAAGCAAATCTTCAAGGCATACTTCCCATGCATATTCAACTTAAGCAAATCCTCAAGCACATACATTCCATGCATGTAATGAAATCATGCATTTTGTCAACATGTAGAAAATCATTTAGGTCAGCATAATAATTGAAAAATCAATCACGAACTATCAAATAACATCATTTAATTCAATACATACTAATACAAGCATTTATACAAACACATACACTACACACTTGAGTCTACAAATAGTATGTCGACCCAAAGTGCGCAACTAGGCGAATCTCTTCGCCAAACTAATTATGCACGCATTCCTAACTTCCTAATGCGACAACAAACCATGTCAATCACATCAGAAAAATATGAATGTAAACAGTACTTCCTACAAATGACTAAAATGCCCTAAATCTCATATTCTTCGTTAATTTACAAAACGGGAAACAGAGAGCATTTTGTACATGTCAAACGGCGTTGCCGTCAAGAATCTACTATTAAACGACATTGAAAGCTTTGGAAACAGTCAATCAAAGCGTCTAATATCCGCACCTTTTCCCTTTTAGGGATGAGAATTCGAACGGAGCGTATACGCTTCGTCTACGGCGAATAAGGAACCTAATACACGAGATCCATAAGCTACATCGCTATGGAAACAAAGGAAACTCAAATCAGTAACTATTTAGGGTACTTTCTTACCTAGAAAAGCGGAGAAATCACCGACAACGTGATTGAGTTGCGTTGCTTAGGCACTTGCAACAGGTAACACAAGCGGCAAGGAATTCTCCTCCAATCTCTCTCACAAACTCTCACCTTTTCTCTCTCCCAATCTAGGGATTTTTGCAAATTCGGATGGGAGAGAGGAGTGAGGGTTTCAACCCCTTTTATAAGCCTAAACATGCCCAAAATAGGCTCCAAGTCAAGGTATACTTAAAGTATATCCAAATCGGGGCTGTTTCGGTCCAAAAGAGCATTTCTGGAGGTCCCCTGGCCAAATGCGGTCGGACTTAAGCTCGTGCATACTGGATCTAGCACGCATCCAGATTTCAGGCCGGTAGGGTTCCCAGATCGCACGTGGCGGCCCAGTTTCAGTTTAACGGTCACCGCACCAAGATCAGGCCTATAAGTCTCGTGATATATAATAGATATTTTTCCTGATCCAAGGGTGTAATTTGGCTGTATTCTGACGGTCAGAATGCTCAATACTGATGCGTCAAATTTGTGTGCCAGATTTGAATTTGAAATTCCAACTATGTCCCTATTCACACTCTCTTCGGTCCGGGCTCAATAAAATAGCCTGTGATCATCGGTTTGACTTGATTTTTGGAATGAGTGTCAAGTCCAGCTAGACGGTCCTAACGGTCTAAGATAGGAGGTATCGGACTTTCAACGTGCGGTCTAGATCCAATACAAAGATTCAAAGTGGTCCAGAGAACAAACCGGTTTAGAGTTTGATCCGAGGCTTTAGAGCATTATAGCACCCTTGGTTCCACTCGCTTCGGGCCTTGTAGAACGTATTTAAAGTGATCAGGGACTGTTTCCCAGCCACTCCAACGTTGCGCTAGCTAACTTATGCTTAGTTTCTAAAGGAATTAACCCTAAGTGATTTCTTTGGCTATGGAACCGGGTTTTAAGCGATTTTTCAGGTGTTTTAATTGACCCACTGTCTAAGGACGTCAAATCCCAGGTTAGCCAAAATCCGGGGTGTTACAAGTGTCCATACATGGTGAACATACATTAGGCCAATCGGTTTATTAGACGAGTTCGACTAGTATGAGCGTATGCTGAATTAATCGACAAGGTACCATTGTTGACGATCCTCGTACGATTCAGATTCACCGAACGCATTAATTGTAGCGAGACTAGCTTAGCCACTCAAACAGGAATTGTTATCGATTACTTGGACTACAACGTAGTCCCAATCACAGTCAATTGCAATAGACATTCATATGCACTAGTCAAGATAGCATGTAGCAGCGAATTCAGCTATAAATCTCATGTAAACAATTTAACGAACACATATAGTACATATTATCCTACATAGGCATTTCATCAACAAATCACATAGTAGAAAGATAGGTTACATAAAGAGAACTGTAACTACAGGTAAGGGAGTTAAGAATCTTATCTCAACGCCCTCATTACATACATAAAGACAAGCATTTTCTTATTCAGACATTTCATCAAACACTTAGACTACACATATTACATACTTGTAATAAATTAGTTAAACCACATATTATAGCAAATCTTTCTACATAGGAGTTGTCAAACGTACAACAATCATTTATTCCCACACATCAATCGTAACAAGCATAAATCATAATTTCACATTCATTCAAACATTTCAACAAACACATGAAATGCATTATATTCAACATAGTCACATATATATGCAATAAACGAAAATCCTTGCATCTAAGCACTTGTGACAGCAATCAAGTCAGTCATAAATCATTAACTGACATTGAAAGCCTTGAAAACCATAACCTAAAACATCTATAGTCCACACCTTTATATAGGCTCTCTCTCTCTCTCTCTCTCTCTCCTAGGTTTTCCAAATTCATATGGAATGAGAGAGAGAGAGAGGGTTTAAACCCTTTATATAGGCTCAGAAGTGATGGAAATGGCCCCAGGGCCAAGGTATACTTAAGTTATAGCCAAATAGGGTCTGTTCCGATCCAACGGAGCACTTCTGGAGGCTCCTTTTCTACATGTAGTCGGACTTAAGTTTCCTAACATTGGATCTAAGTCATGCTAAGTTTTCGGTCCAATCGGGTTTGCAGATCGATCGTGGTGGACCAGTTTCAATTCAATGATCACCAGCACTCGATCAGGGCCACAAGTGCACTGACATGTGTGGGACATTTTCTCTAATCTGAGGGTATAATTGGGTCAGATTTTAATGGCCTGAATCCTTATATTTGGCCTGCAAGTAAACCGACTCAATTTACTTAAGTTTCAGTTTATTTCCTAAAGATATACTCGTTTCTCACACACTTCGCTCCGGGCTCAAGCAAATAGCTTCGGGATACTATTTGGACTTGATAGTCATATTTGTATCATTTTGGGGTAACCAGACTTTCAACGTGCGGTGCAGGTCCAATATGGAGTTTCAAGATGCTCCCGAGAGTAACTGGGTTTAGAGATTGATCCTAGGTTTCTAGGTAATGTAGCATTAGTGGTTCTACTTATTTTGGGTCTTGTAGTTCATATTTAAATTGATTCAAGCTAATTCTACTGAGTATTCAGTTTACTACTTAACTAAATTATGCCCTAATTATGATAGAATATGATCCTAAGACAGTTCTACGCCCCTTTTAGGTACTTCTAGTTAGTATATTATTTTAATTATTTTTTTAGTAGTTCATCATCAAGTTTACTTCATCTCCACCAAATTTCATGAGATTCTGTATTGTAGAAAAATTCTAAAAATTACAGAAGCAGCAGCTGTACAACGAATGATTTTCGAACAGTTGTCACAACGACCCACTTTAAACTACATTAAATATTTTATTATATTTTTTACTTATTTTTATATGAAACTATACTCATTTGGATTCAATCTAGATTTTGAATCACCTAAATCGAATTTATAATGAGGGCGATATGACTTTTTGAAGTTGAACGAAAAATGCAGAAAATTGACAGAAAACGGGCCGCCCGACCCGCCTGGCCTGCCAAGCGGCGAGGCCTCGCGAAACTGGCGAGGTCCTCGCCGACCGTTGGACAAACCAGCAATGGCTCACTGGTGGGGCGAGGTCCTCCTGCCCCTTGGACCCTAAAAATATGTGGGACCCACTGTGGGCCCCCCTAGACATGCTCCGATAGGCCCCCGCTTCGTTTGATGTGGTTTCGTCGATCCGATATTTGACATGGATGTATCTTTCAATATGGAATGGGTTACGTGACGTACAATATATAATTTTGGGATAAGAGAAGATAATCTATCCAAATATCCTATCTATATCATGAGATTCTAAAAATTCAATAGTCAAAAGCCCATTTTATTCATGTATTTACCATTTATAGTAAGTTTTAGTTTAAGTATAGTTCTTCACCATTTAAACTTTAGGATTTGGGTCTAATATGAAAGTACTTGGAAAAATTTGAATAGTAAGGTGGTGAAAGGTAAGATTTTGAAGGAAATGGGTTGAAAGAGAATTTGAGGCTTTAGGATTGACTTCTGAGAAGTCAATTTAAGGTATTATGATCGACTCATTGCCTAAGAACGTCTACCTCCAGGTTGGTAAAAATCTGGGGTATTACATTACGTCATCAACGAAAGGGGATGCTTTAGTCTCGAGTCTAATTTAACGTGCATTTCGACCCTATTTCATATCTGTCATCTCTTTCATCACTTCTTTCTTGAAGTCCTGGAGGTTAGCTTTCTAGGGCTCGACACTTTCTGTCACACCCTCATCCGAAAGCCGGCTGCGCCTACTCCGATCTATCTCATGTCGGAGATCCATGGGAGGCAGCACGACGGTTGTATAGTGAACGAGTGCTAGCTAGGTTGGGCCATGAGGTTGACTCGACTGCGGAAGGAATCGCGAAACGGTGGGCTGAGGGTCGGCAGCTTGTTGTGGAGCATTCATCGCTTGACCCTTCTAAAACTGCTACATTTGTTGTTGGTGTATCTGTTCCAACATTTGTCGCATAACATTCACATTCGCTCTTAGCTCCTTAACCTCTTAATCCAACCGTCCATTATTTTGATTCTGCTGGGTGTTAGTTGTTGCAGAAGCAACGGGAACAGGTGCAAAACCTTGACAGTTATTGGGTTAGTTTTAAGCCCCCTGGGTCACACTTGTGCCCAGTTGTCCAGTGACAGCAGCATTCGGTCCTTCTAGACTCATTTTTTGAGTTCTTACCATTAAAACGAATCTACAACTCCTTGGGTAGAATGCAAAAAATGACTTTTGTACCGTTTTCCATAGACGACGCCAATCTGTTGATGCGAAAAACTGAATCAGCCTCTCCCTACACTTCCACCTGCACCACAAAGAGAGATAAAGAGAACCCTAGCTAGAGCCGAGGAACCTGTAATGCCTCGACTTTTCAGAACCCGAGTATATGTCCCATGTCCCAAAAAAACTAAGTCTTAACCTTAAAGGATGGTCAAATTCGAGTGTACATTCTTCTTTTCCTTCATTTGTAAGACCCGTATCCTAGTCCGAACTGTTCTGTTAACTCCTGCGATCCTCCCGGTTGAATTTTGATGACCTGCGACCGATGATCGACGTTTACGCTTGACCCTAATTCGTATCCTGTATATCTGAGTCGGTCCAATCTTAGACTTGTACCATTACGATCGCACCATCGGCGCGGTTCCAACACCGTGACTCGCATACTGATCCGATACCCAGTCGAAGAGATGTGGGCTCATGTTCAGTTCGAGAAAAAACTTCACGCGTTGCAAATTCCAAGAGAATCTCGACAAAATGTCACATCCATCCCATCAATCACCTCTCATGTCAAGTACAAAGCACTCATGCTTCCTTTCTCTACAAGTTAAGCAAACCCAAAAGTCAACCAATCCATCACCTCACCCATCACTCACATCCATCACCCATCTCCCATCACTTCTCCTTACAACCACCTCTCTCTCTCTCTTTCTCTTCACATTTTCCAAGCATTTCCTAAGCAACCAAGGGTGTACACGTCCAAGCTCCTCCATGAGAGAAATGTGAGTTGTGTGATCCACCTTTTCCTTCCCAAAAACCTCCATCCTAGCCATCCATTTTTCATCTTCCACCATCAAAGAGAAGCACGAGGAGATAGGCTTTCCAACAGACCGAGAACATCGATAGGTGGGTGCTTCCATAGCCTAGTTTTTCATATTTTTAAGATGGGCCAAGTGAGTCCTACCGATCAATGGTATGGATCTCACTTTGGACCCTAAGATATGGCCGATGGCCCATCTTGATCATCAATATCATTCCATGATGGGGTCATTCTCCATAAACCCCATCATGATGTTTACCTTCCTAGCTTGTATATGGGTCATCTAGACCATTTAATTTCGTGGAGAAGGGATCTCCACCATTGGATTTCAATTTTATGAGCCCACATATAATGGGACCCACTTGGGGTATGTTGTAGATCATGAAAAGGAGGGCCCATAGTGTCAGGGTCCCTCCATCATCGCGTGTTTCTCTCTCTCTCTCTATCTCCCTTTATCTTTCATTTTCTTTTGATGATGTGACCATGTGGCCCATCTGGATGGACCCCACCATGGGCATGTTTTATCCAAACTTTTATAGGTGGGGCCCACTTTATATATATATATATATGTGTGTGTGTGTGTGTGTGTGTGTGTGTGTGTGTGTGTGTGTGTGTTGCACCCCCACCATCCACCATTTGGTGGCCCACGTGAGCAGGGCCCACCTTGTATGCATGGGTGCCCAACCCGTCCAGCGTCCAGGGACGTTGGACGTTGGCTGAAAACACAAATATTAGCTTTGATTCAAAGCTATTTGAGTGGGCCACGTGTATAGGCCTCACCTTGATGTATGTATTCAATCCACGCCGTTCATCCTTTTCCTCAGATCATTTTAGGCGTTGAGCCAAAAGATGGGGCCAATCCAACTTTCTGGTGGGCCATACCTTAGCAACATCGTGATTTTCACCGTTTAAATTCACTTGAATTTTTTTACCACGCCAATATTAGACTTGATGGATTGGTTATGGATTATAGAATCCATTGGGTGGGTCGGATTCATCTAATGCGGGCCCTACATACGAAAAACCACAAGAAAATAGTTTTTCAAAAAAATAATAATAATAAGAGCAGCAAGAGCACCTGCTGCTGCTGACAGACCTGAGGACGTGTAGCGTCCTGGCGTGAACAGGCAGGGGCCGTTGGGTCCCAGACATGGACCCCACCATGATGTGTACCACACATCAACACCATGTATTTGATGGCCCCTATGGGCAGTGGGCCCTGTCCCAAAAATCAACCGTGTACAAGGCTCAAGCGGCCCACATCCTAGGAAACAATGATATTGAATGGCTACCATTGAAACCTTTTTTTAGGCCCACGGAAGTTTTGGATCAAGCTGAAATTTATTTTTCCTCCTCACCCAGGTCTGTGTGACCCTATCAACAGTTTGGATGTAAAATAAACGTTATGGTGGGCCCCAAGTGGGACCTACAGTGATGTATGTGTTTCACTTACATCGTCCACGACCGTGAACGGTGGAATCCCACCATGTATGTGTTATATAAATGTCGTCCAGGCACTTGTTGGACGGCTAGTAGGCCCCACCATGTCTATGTTATATCCAACCCTCCTTCCATCTGGTGGACCACATATGTGGACCCTACCACGAGGTATGCGACCTACCATAATGCATGTGTTGCATCCCCACCGTCCAACCATTTTGAAAGCCCATTTTAGGGCTTGAGAGTAAAAATGAGTCAGATCGAAGGTTCAGGTGGAACCCACCATGGTATGTGTTTCATTCATGTCGTCCATCCACCATCTGGACGGGTGGAGTCCACTGTGATGTATATTTGTACCCACGTCGTCCATTAACCACCTGGACGGGTGGAGTCCACCATGATGTACTTGTTCACACCATCCGTATGGACGGTGTGCTGTGGGCCACCATGTTGCATGTTTTGTGTCCCACCGTCCATCCATTGATGGAGTGGGCCCGCCCCACACGTTTGATAAGTGAGGGTAGGTAGGACCCACCTTGATTTATGCATTGCATATCCAAGTCATCTGTCCCTGGAGGGTGCACCATGGAGCACACCTGATGTATGTGATTTCAGCCATGTCATTAACTATGTTTACTAGACGGGTATGGCTTTCCATGATGTGTTTGTTCTATATCCACTCCATCTATTGATTTCAGGATGAAAAACCATCCGTAAAGGACTGTTTTTGGAGTGAAATCCATGCAGTCCACAGGTTTGTCTACTTCGCCATCCATCTTATATTTAACGGTTAGGATGTTGCAACAGCCAGCATGGTTTCAGAATGCCGCTTTGGCAAGGGTTAAATCTTCCTTTTGAACACAATGGACGGTACAGATCGATGATTTAAATGTGGAGTAGGCCGTACTAAGAAAATTTTAAATGCACAGTGTAAATACTGTTTACGTAAATGAGAAGATGTCATGCATGTACGTGATGTGCATGTAATGTACATATAGGTCCATGGTGATGATCGTGAGAAATCTGTTCCGTCCATCCGCATTGTCAGCTCATTTAAAGCGTTGAGACCGAATTTGAAGCTTATCCAGATATCAGGCGGGCCCCAAATCATGATTTCAGGGGATGATCTATCAATTTAGCCATTTTCAGAAGGATCTAGGAGCTGAAATTTGACGTGTATTGTGGTCCCAAGGTTGCATATAAATTTTTGAGCTGATTGGATGGTGGCAACCCCGTAATCTTACACTCCGGATGGGTTTTTAGGCCCGTATAACAGGACGCCTTAGGAATTTTAATGGTGGAAATCATTAACACCACTTATCTATTAGTGTGGCCCATTTGATATGCATATGGCCCATGTGATGTGTCCCACTTACCATGTTTAAGGCCCGTTGTTGAGGCCCAACTTTAGTGTGTTGATGGCCCATGGGTTAAGGCCCATTGTAATGAATTTAGGGTCATGTGTTGAGGCCCATTGTGATTTATTAGGACCCATGGGTTAAGGCCCATTGTGATGTATGAAGGCCCGTGGGTTGAGGCCCCTTTGTGATGTATTAGGGCCCATGAGTTAAGGCCAATTGTGATGTATTCAAGGCCCGTTATTGAGGCCACCTTGATATATATGAGACCCATGCTGTGAGGCCCATTTGATGTATTGGAGACTCATGGGTCGAGGCCCAATAGGATGTACATAAGGCCCATTAAATGTGATTCCATCATGGTGTATGTGTTGACCCTTATGGCAGGCCATGCCTTAGGAGCAATGTTGGTTTGACGTCCACATTGTAAGAATAATGTTGGTTAAACATCCGCATTATAACTCTCCCTAAGGCCCATTGATAGGCCTATACTTATTGTGTGTAGGCCGTCTAGGCCCATCTCCATTATAAGGATAGTTCATCACCATATAAAATGCTTAGTATAACTCCATCCTTCATGCCCATACGCATCATAAGTATGCCTGATATGAGGATTGTTTGATCATAGCATATGCCATTAGGCAGACTATTTACAGGACTCCTTATGAGACGGAGTGCCCACATTATCGCGCCGTACACGCAGGATTGCTGCATGACTGGATAGTGTGACTCATGCATCTCGCATATATGTGACTTGATCGTTGTACACCCTAGCGACATCAGGGTCGTGGACTCCACAGGCACATCATGGATGGCCAGATGGGACACCGAAAATGCTTGGTTCTAGTACTATGGGCACGTAGGATGTCCTCGGGTAAAAATTCTAGAACCTCATTGGTACCAGGAGATGCTCCAATATCTAGACCGAGTAGAATATGAGCGCCGGTGCCTATACCATGAGGTCGTGTCTCCCACTGTGTCGTGGTCGGTTGGAAGGGGGTGTGACCTTATCCACCCGAGTGAAAGGGCTATATGCTAGGCTGAGTATGATCAGCTCACAAATGGGTCCGCTATCGACGTACCGAATAGGTATTGGCAGACTATTGGCCAGGCAGATAGTGAGGTCTCTTACGCTCGCTGGGCTATGCAGCTAGGGAGGAGGCAGTCGGAGTGGAGTGTAATAGACCCCAGTGATTTCTCAGAGAGGAACCGTACTGATATGTGGACTTGATATGAGGACTGACATGATATTATGACACCCTGTCACTGTTGTACATGTGGGAGGACGCATGTGGGCAGACGCTGATGTGGGCGGGGCTGAGGCCTGGGCGAGCTACCAACAGTTAGCAGGCTACTGTGCTGACAGGCTACTGAGTAGGAGTTGCATAGTCATTCATTCATCCATTCACTATCCACTCGGGCTGGCAGTGCACAACTATTTGTTACGTGTACCTTCGCAAAGGCTAGGATTTCGGTTGGGGCGCGCGAATAACCTCAGATCAGGAGTTTACCACATTGTGTTTGACTATCCAAAATTAGGTATGGGACTGGTTTGGATGGAATTCCTTGTGATGGACCCCGTAGCTTGCGATACTACGTACTATCATCCCGACTTCACTCCAGCTTGGTCATTTCATTCGCATCGCATATTACATTTCATCCACAGCATATGACATTTTGGATTACTACGTTTCTACACTAATATGGCTTAGAAGGACTTGACAGGATCTACATATTGCATCGCATCTACAGTATATAATATTTGGCTCATTATGATCTGCATTGCGTATTCTGATATTATGTGACTCATGGACTTACCAGTATATTTCTACTTACTCTGATATCATATGATTCATGACCTTGTCATTTTTCCTGCTTATCTCGATGATGTATGATTTATGGACTCTATTGTATACTCGGCACTTACCTTACACATACTTACACCACCCTCTAAGCTTTTGTAAGCTTATGCACTATATATGCGTGCAGGTGGCGTTAGGTTGCAGTAGCATTGAGCTTGGAGCGTGAAGCGATTTTCAGGAGCTCTGATTTTAATATATGTATTTTCCTTTCAGCGTTGTATTTAAGTGATTATATTAGTGGATATGTGATGATGATGTTGCCTTTATGATTTGGGTAAACTTGTGGTTATGCTTATTACAAGACAAATGTACGTTGAAAAATCCTCCTTGTAGGATCTCAGGATCGGAATCTGGCGTATGCTGTGCTGGGAGCCGAGAATGGGGTACTACGGAGGCTGTCGGCACCGGATTCGGAGATCAAAATTTTTATGAATCTGATTTTCAGGTTTGGGATGTGACATCATCAGAGTAAGCAAATGAGTGTAGTATGGACATATCGACATAAAAGAAAATTTCATTATCAATCAAATATACAAGAAGTTGCCCATAATGACTTAAACAAACCAATGTCTCTGAATTTAACAAGTACAAGATTTACAAGAATTTAATACATGAAGAATAACAGAAAATATATAAATATAAGCCACAAGATTCACGCAGCTCCTCCTGGCAAATACAGTCTTGCATCTCTTGCAATCATACCTTACTCTTCATCAAGTCTGAACATACATATCACTAAAGCCCTACTTGTACGGTTGTATATTTGATGGATGAGTGGCCAACTCAGTGTGAATTCCTCTCAAGATTACATACCGCCGCATTAGGTAAGTATAGTTATAAAACAACCAGACAACCAAAGCAGAGTAAATGCAACCTTATTAGACGCATGGATGCATGGATGCATGAATGCAATCATGGACCCGAGAAAAACATCCAGACGGTCTGTGCCCCGGGAAACACATCCAGACAGGCAATGGGGTCGTCACCCAAGGATGAGACTGGTCATCAGTGCAACACTCGGCATAATCGCATGGGCATGAGTGATCCAAGCCATCATCATAAATTGAATAACTGGTCATAAGCGCAACATTCAGCGTAATCGCAGGGCAAAGTGATCCAAGCCATCGAATATGTCATGTATGCATAATTAGCCAAGTCATTATTAGTCCATTTATAATCAGGTGGTTTAGATAAGCTCAAAGGTCACTACGGGGAGCACATGACCCAGCGTAGGCCGACAGCTCGGGCATAGTGTCCCATTACCACCATCCCCGGCCTATGAGGCTACCATCTTAGGATGTTTAATGGAAACCCATTGACTAGTGGCCAATCATATTACAGCATATGGGGCTTACCATTACGTGGTTGTACGGTATAAAACATCGAATCCATATAGGGAAAATACTATAACAAAGCCACATAAGGCGATATCAAACAAGCCACATAGGGCAATTATCAAAATAGACCTCATAGGGCGAGTATCAAAATCATGTGATAAAAGACCATCCTTGAAAATATTGGACACAACAACCCTAGATGGTAGGCCCACATCAATGATCCATTTAGACCACCACTCAATAACCACTAAGTCGAAGGTCTATTTTAATCACAACCAGTCGGGTTATATCCCAAGTATGAGTGTACATTTATAGGTGGGGGTTTTCCACTAATGTATCAGTTTAAAGTCCATAAGCAATACACAACTAATCCACAAGCATCAACAAATATACAGGATGAACATTAAGCAAGCAATATAGCAATTCAATTTCCACCAGCTAACACATATGATTATAAGAGAAATATCAATTATATATTTAATTAAAAACTAAAACTTAAGCTAATGAGAAGATGGAAAGCTCAAGGGGAAGGATCATCACCTTATACTTTGAATTGCCTTCTAGTGTCACTAAGTAATTGCACCCTTAGAATTGTATCCTATCATAAATCTTAAGCTTGTACAATTAGATCCAAGTTCTACGCACTACTTAGGTTTAAGATCATGGATTAGGGTTTGAATTATTTACCTTATGGTTCTTAATGTAAAATTTAGATTTTCATCTTAGGGTTTTACCTTAAATTTAGATTCTAGGATTTGAACTCTACTTAGTGTATTAATTAAAATTAGATCTTAATAATTACAAGAATACTATTAACATTAGCTTTATAATTTATATCAGCTAATTTGTTAATAATGATAATTCATAAGTCTATATTTACATATACCGTCATTAAATTCTACACAGATCTAAACCTAACACACCATTTACGTTTAAAGTATTGATCTAGGGTTTAGATTACCTTGGTCTAAGATTTTATTATAGAGTTTAGGTCTAGGCTAGATTTTTAGGGTTTTAGATGTAGAGTTTAGGGCTTCATCTTAGGATTCAATTCTAGGTTTAGGTTTTAGGGTTTTAACATTAATTGATGAACGATTGATCGCAATGTTAATCACAAATTTACCATTAACATTAACAACGTAAATAACGTTAGTTATCATGATAAAAATGACCATTTTGATGGCACCAAGTAGTGTGATCTAGTATCGATGATAGTATTTAGGAATAATAAATAAACACTAATATCTAATATCTAGCAGTTGTGGTTTTGATTATAATAACTAATATTATATAAATAACCTATTAATGGCTAATTACCTTTAATAATTGAAATGATAATAAGAACACAAATGATAATGCTAAATCAACCCATTTGTTTTGGGAGAGAAGGCTTACTCACCTTGCTGATTCAGTTTGAAACCGAGTTGACTCGCCTCAGCCAAGCCTCCACCTACTCTCTCTTTCTTTCTTTTCTCCTCCTTCCTTCCCACTTTCTTCTCTTGTTGGGCTCTTAGACCCGCTCTGCATGCACCAGAGCATAGGCCAGCAAATTGGCGAACTCAGATAGGCCCGAACCGAGTCTGAACTCGCCAGCAACTCGCGGGTTGCACAACCAATGTGGTGTAGATGCATCACCCAGCTGATCTCTCTCTCTCTCACTATTTCTTCTCTCCCCCTCTCCTCATCTCCTTCTCTTTTCCCTTCATTTTCTCCTCTCCTTGCTGGAACTCCAGCAAACCCCCAGGCATGAACCAGATTCGAGCCAACTCGGCTCAGCAGCGAGTCGAGTTGCTACCCGAACCCACCATCTCTCTCTCACTGCCCTGATTCTTCCATCCCTTCTTCCTTTATCCTCCGTGTTTCCTCCTTCTTTTCTCACACCCATCCAGGAAGGTCGCTGGATTGAACCTCGACCCAACTCAGAACAAGGTCGACTCAGCGCTGCACAAAATCGAACAACAGCCTTGACCGTGTGTGGCGTCTTGCACACTCCCTCTATATGTCTTCCACCTGCTGGAAGTCCAGCAAGAAGTCTGGACTAGACCTAACCTATATGGCTAGACTCATTACAGCAGCTCTGTCGGCCTAAACTCAACTACTGAGTCGGCCCAACTCAGTGCAGTACCAACAATGGCCACCAAGTCGATGTGAGTGCAGCGACAACCTGCACCATCCTCCTCACCCTTACTTTCTCTCTCAGGCGTGATCCTTGTCATCTGGATTTCGATGTTATGGACCACACATTGACAGATTTGAGTCCACGACCAGCCACTCCATATGTCACACCCCAAACCCAAAAATCGGATTCACATGAATCCCGATTGCCGAATCCGGTGCCGACAGCCTCCGTAGTGCCCCATTCTCGGCTCCTGATAATCAAGTGCCAGATTCTGATCCTGGGATCCTACAAGGAGGATTTTCAGAATGATTTTTTTTTTTTGTAATGGAGCATAACCACAAGCATAACCAAGTCACAAAACAACATCACCACATATCTACTATATCAAAAATTTTAAGTACAATGCGGAAAGGAAAATACAAGGTAATCAAAAGGCTCCAAAAGGTTCTGATATGCGCTCCTGCCTCAGCGCTGCTGCTGTCCAACGCTACCTGTACGCAACTATCGTGCACAAGCTTACAAAAGCTTAGAGGGTGGTGTAAGTGTGTGTGTAAGGCAAACGCCAAGTGTACAGTATCTGAACAATGCGGAAGTATGCAGTAAGTCCATAAATACAATCAATCGTACCAAGGCTATGTAATGTAAGGCATGATGCGAGATATGAATGCCATCAGCCACACCGATGCAATGCAAGGCCTACATAGCCAAATGTCATATGCAAAATGCAATCCAAGCAAGTCGGTACTCATCAAGTACATATATCAGTACAATTCCTCTCTGGATATCACCGGGGTCTAATACACTTCGCAGAGACTGCCACCTCCCTAGCAGCACAGTCAAGCATGCGGAATAGACCTCACTATCCGCCTGACTAGTAGTCTGCCAATACTTACCCGGCTCGTCGATAGCGGACTCATTTGCGAGCTAGTCAAACTCAGCCTAGCTTATAGCCCTCTCACTCAGGCGGATAAGGCCACACCCCCTTCCAACATACCACGACACAGTGGGAGACGCGGCCTACTAGTATTCGGCACTTGGGCGCTCGTGTATCCACTTGGTCTAGACGTTGGAGCATCTCCTGGTACTAAAAAGGTTCTGGGACTTTCACCCAAGGACATCCTAAGTGCCCATAGTGCTAGAATCAAGTATTTTCGGTATCCAATACGGCCATCCACGATGTACCTGTGGAGCCACGACCCTGATGTCGCTAGGGCGTGCAGTGATCAAGTCACACATATGCGAGATGCATGAATCACGCCGTCAAATCATGCGAAAATCCAGAGCGTACTGCGCGATCATGTGGGGCACTCCGTCTCATAACGGGTCCCATAAGTGGTCTGTCCAATCGCATATGCTATGATCAGTCACTACTCAAATCAATCATACATATGATGCGTATGGGCATGAGTCATGGGATTATACTAAGCATGTTATAAAGCAATGAATAGTAACGAGTATGGGCCTATCAATGGGCCCTAAGGAGAGTTACAATGCGGACATTTAACCAACATTGTACTTACAATGTGGACGTCAAACCAACATTGTTCCTTAGGCATGGCCCGCCATAAATCTCATTACACGAACCATGAAAAATCATACATTGCAATGGACTCTAAGGACATCCCGTTGGGCCTCGACCCATGGGCCTTAGATACATCAAATGGGCCGTATCACATGGGCCTTTCATTCATCAAATGGGCTGCGTTAATGGGCCTCACCAATGAGCCTTATGTACATTACAATGGTCCATGATCCATGGGCCTTGAAATACATCAAAGTGGGCCTCACAACTTGGGCCTTATATGTATCAAATGGGCTTAATCTTATGGCCTTATCAAATGGGCCTAATTCCCATAGGCCTATATATATTAAATGGGTCGGATCCCATGACAAATAGGCCTAAACTCATGGGCCTTATATATGTCAATGGGCTTAATCCTATGGGCCTTATATGTGCCAAATGGGCTTAATCCCATGGGCCTTATATATGTCAAATGGGCTTGATCCCATGGGCCTTATATGTACATCAAGGTGGGCCCCAATGAATGGCCATAAATGGATCAACATGTGCCCTATATACATACCAAAGTGGGCCCATTTGAACCATAAATCTGGCTCATTTTTAGCTCAAACCATAGAATGAATTTTAAAAAAATTAAATGGACGGTTTAGATGCAACACATGCATCGTGGTGGATCCATTAGCCGTCCAGCAGCCCGGCTCATGGCTGGATAGCATAGATAAAACACATACATCAGGAGGGCCCACCACATGGATGATGGCATGAATAAAACACATACACCATGGTGGGTCCCACCCTACCATTACACGCACTCCATGGTGTCTGCCCCACCAAGGATCGATGTCAGGACCTCAAGTGTTGGAATGAGGTATCTCCACTCAGTCCGCCAGTGGGACTGGCGTGGACAGTGGGTCCCACGTAGGGCCCACCATAATGTTTATTTTCCATCCAGCCCGTCCATTAGGTCACGCAGACCTGAATGAAGGGTAAAAACAAATTTCACCTTGATCCAGAACCTCTGTGGACCCCAAAAAGGGTTTCAATGGTAGAATTCAATTCACACTATTTCTTATGGTGTGGGCCACCTAAGACTTGAATCATGCCGATTTTTGGAGGGGGGCCATGTCAGTGGGTGACCCACCTAATGGACAGTGTGGATACCCAACATACATCATGGTGGGGCCCACGGCCAGGCCGTGGGTCTGCTGCCCTGTCCGCCCGCCAACAGCAGGCAACGCCTGCGTCATTGACACATTTGCTGCTGTGTGTGTTATTTTTTTTTAGAAAAATGGATTTTTCAAAGGTTTCTTAGCGTGGGGCCTGCATCAACCAAATCCAACCCGTCCATTAGATTCTACGGCCCCTGATTGATCAAATGAGACCAATATGTGATGTATTTTTGGCGAATAGAAGAATCAAGGTGTGTTTTTAATGGTAATAGCACTATTTCATACGGTGTGGCCCGCTAGAAATTTGGATTGATCTCATTTTTCATATTAACGCCTAAAATAAGCTTGAGAATAGAATGGACGACGTGGATTAGACTTATACATTGAGGTGGGGTCTATATGGGTGGGCATTCTCCTATACTTGAGAAAAAATCAAGCTCATATTTTTTTGTTTCCTTTCCACGTCCAGCGTCCAGACGCTGGACATTTTCCCTTTTTTTTTTTTAGGTGGGCTACTACAAGATGGATGGTGCATCTAAGATGGGCCCCACTCATGGAGGGCTTGGATAAAATACATATTTCATGTGGGGCTCATTCAACTGGGCCACATGGCCTCATCAACATTTAAGAAAAATAAATAAAAATGAGAGGGAGAGAGAGAGAGAAGTGGGATACACGTGTGATGGAGGGACCCCGATACTATGGGCCCTCCGTTTCAACCATTGAATCATACATCAATAGGTCCCATTGCATATGGGCCATCCAAATAAAAGATCAACGGTGGAGATCTCTCTCCATCCAACATGAACGGTCTATATAACCTCTTTAATGCAATAAAGTAAACATCATGATGGGGTCCATGGAGAATGGCCCCATCATGGAATGATATTGATGATCAAGATGGGTCATCAGCCACATCTTAGGGTCCCAAGTGAGATCCAAACCATTGATCAGTTGTCCTCACTTGGCCCATCTTAAAAGCATGAAAACTAGCCTATAGATGCACCCACCACTTGATCTTCTTGGTCGGTCGGGATGCTGGTCTCCTAGTGCTTCACTTTGATGGTGGAGATGGGAAATGGATGGCTAGGATTTGAGATTTTAGGATGGGAAAGTGGGCCACCAAAATCACTTTTCTCATGAAAAAACCTTGGACGTGAGAGGGCTCTCTTGGTTGCTTGGAATTGTTGGGAAATGAGAGAGAGAGAGATGAGATGTAAGGAAATGTGAGGTGAGTGATGGGGTGATGGTTGATGGATGTGAGTGATGGGTGAGGTGATGGATTGGTTGACTTTGGGTTTGCTTGACTTGTGGAGAAAGAAAGCATGGGTGCTTTGTACTTGACATGAGAGGTGATTGATGGGATTGATTGATGGGATTGATGGGACACTTTGTAGAGATTCTCTTGAGAATGTAAACGCGCGGCGTTTTCTCGAACTGAACGCCGGTTCACATCTCCTAGTCAGGGTATCGGATCGGTGCGTGAGTCGTGGTGTTGGAACCGTGGCGATGGTGCGGTCACAATGATATAAGTCTCGGATTAAGCCGACCCAAATGTGTAGGATACGACTTACAGTCGTGCGCAACGTCGACTACAGGTCGCAGATTGCAGGAATTTGACGAGAAGGATCGCGGGAAGTGACGGAACAGTACGGATTACGATACGGGTCTTACACCATAAGCGGCAGCGATGGTGCATGCCCACTGTGGAAGACGACCGGGCGTTAATGGCATCTCCTCACCCACTACTCCTTTCTTCATTCTGACGGCATGGGACAGTTTCTAGGGGTACATTGGAGCTTTTTGATGCAGAAAACCAAAGGTTTAATGGTGTTTACTTGATGGGTTTAAAGAAAGAAGGAGTGGGGCCGTTTCTCTCCAATAGCCGTAAGAAAGGAGGAGATGTCTGCTGCCGCACTACTCCCTCATCTTATATCATACCCTAGATGTTCTTAGAGCTGTCGGTTTGGTAATAAACGGATCAAATCAGATCTGGTAGAGGCCATTTTCAAATACAACTAATGGAATCAAAACCGGCCACGGTTTTCATTTTCTGTGGGCGGAAATCCTCTCCCACATGGAGAGATATTGGGCGGCAGGGATTTGGCCACGTGGATGGCCGAGATTTGAGGATAAGGGCGGACGTGGATCGCCCTGCTGGCGTGCAGACTGATGTTTTATTTTAAACCAATCTGATTTAAATGATTTTAAACTCTCAAGTATACGAATCAAATGTAGATATGGTAGGTATTACGAGATCGTTCCCACGAGGACTGGTTGTCACAATTTGAAATTTAAGACTCTTCTTAACTAATCCAACGAATGGTTTAACAAACTATTAAGTAAACTAGCAAAAATCTATGAAAAATAACAACGAGCAATAATGAAAAAAAATTCAATTAAGGAGAAGACTAGGACTTTCGAATCCACCTCTAATTATCCTAACCCTTGTTTTACCTGTTAATTCACCCTAATTCAGATTGATATAAAATTAATAAACAAAGCACATCCTATGTCCTTGGTCGGGCACACAGAATGTATAATCCTTTAAAGCATATGGATCACATCTTTTCATCCATGGTCAGGCATGGAGAGATGTAAATCCTGTTTCTTCCTCTATAGGAAACCTGTTCATGGTCAGACACAAGCACCTAGAATAATATTCCAAACAGCATCCATATTTAGACTGTGGTCGAGCTCATAGAATGGAGAAGTACGGACATCTCAGGAAAGCACACTAGAAAAATAAACAAATCAATCAAATTAAAATAAATTCGACATAAACAAGAGTCAATCAAATTAGGGGCTTGATCTCAGCCCTAGCTACAAGATTAGCAATCCATAAAAGTAATTAGAAAGAAGTAAAAATAAGATTTAAAACATAAAAACATCGCCCTTCTTCCTTTCTTTCTCGCTCCTCTTTCTTCTCTTTCTCCTCTCTTTGGCTCTTCCCAAGCTCTGTATCCCTGCTCCCCACGTCCAAAACCTCCTTATATAGCTGCTGGAATGGTGAAAATCGAATTTGAATGGGATTTGGAAAGCTATCGCATGCGCAGCGAAAGCCTTTTCGCAGCCAAGTTCAGTGCCTCGAAACACGCCACTTTCCTCGCTTAAATTTCAAAGAAACACCGTTCCTTAAAACTTTCTTGGGTCCTCTATATGATAGACGGTTCAAATCTGTCATATGATCAAATATAGTGGACCACAACCGCCTTTGCGGATGTGCGAAACCTTTCGCACTCTTTCGCTGTAGTGATCGGTGGGCCCCACAGAGGTATTTTCAGAGAAATCCACCCCGTCCATTAGATTTAGGATGAAATTTCAATCAAGAATGAGTGGTTTTGTACGTTCATTGACGTGTCCCGGAGAAGAAATCACTAAAAGATCAGATTTGAACGTTGCAGGGCAACTCTTTTGTGGCCCATGTATAGTACACGTGTGTATGTATATTTGTAAAGTGGCAATATCGTTTTGAAGCTCTCGAGCCCGTCTACACGTTAGACGGCTTGGATCGGACGTATGACCAATGGGTGGGGCCCACTTCCTTCCGCAAAATCGGCCGCCCGTCAGTTACGCAGCCAGTAAAAAAAATGAAGATTCCTTTTTTAAAAGTCAGTCACGCAGGCGCTGGTCAGCGCTGCTTACCAATTTGGTGCTCGTCACCACTTTATATAGTATGTACGCACACATACACTTGTGGGACCAACTGTAATATTTTTGTAAAATCTGCACCGTCCATCCTTTTTCTCATGTTATTTCAATTGTCAAGAATAATTTTGAGGCAATTCCAGATATCAGGTGGGCTCCAAAATCAACGGTTTATGGGCTAATTTGTCAGTTGGGGCACTTCCATAGTGATCCAATGGATGAAATTTTACGTGTACGGTTAATTTATTGCCCTCAGGCCATGTATGAAGTTTTGAGCCAATCGGAAGGCGGAAACTATGTGATCTTGCATTCTGGACCAATTTCGGGCCTCTTTAACGTGAACAGCTTGATTTCCTTAGGTCTCTGGCATGTAAATTCTTCAATATTGGTCCTATGGAGTCCGTCCCTTACTCTGATGACTTCGGAGAGTCAAATCCACGCTTTTAATATCCTTTTTCAGTCAACGCTCCTGATTTCGTCCTGGAATAAAAACACAATTAAAATATGGCATTAAGCATTATCACGTACGTAAAATTCAGCAATAATCGGGGTTTGATATGCAATATTTGACCCTCATCACAGACAGTTTCCACTTTCGAAAACTTGTGTTTATAGGGTCAGTTTGCGCTGGAGGTTGTGTGCAATCACATGCGGTATCATGTGTGGGTCCTACATGTTTTTAGACGGGATGACTCGCCCAACACGATGGACGGCTTGGATCATCGAGGTAGGGACCATATGGTGGGCCGTGATCAAACACAGTGGATGCCTATCTATTTGCTCTTTCAAATGAGGAAAAGGAGGGAAATCCTTCCTATTTTTAGAAATGTCGGGTCAGCCTATATCTGACCGAGCTGAGGGTCTCGTGCACCTCAGGTGTTATAGTACCGGTGTACATGCACTCCAGTGTGGGACCCATTGTGATGTTTGAGGGGAATCCACTCCGTTCATTCACTCTGAGAGGCCCTAATTAGACCTTCTGACGAAAAGACAAGGCAAATCTAAGATTTAGGTGGGGCTCACAACTCGATTTGGGTCGTATGATGGTTTCTCGTCAATTTTGTGGTCAGATGATTCTGAAGTTGGACGTCATTAGTTAAAAGATCCTAGTGGCCCATTTTTAGGGCTTTCGTCATATGTTACTAACCAATACTTATATTAATATAGTTTTCATTACTTTTGTATATTATTTACAATTAAAATACTTAAGATCTCATGCATATATATAAATATAATTTTTGTTATATTGACTTACTATTATATACATGCTAGTTAACACCTATTTATTAATATAAAATTCATAATATACATTATCCCATCTTTTATGAATTGAAAATGATACGATATCATATATGAAATCACATTGTTAAATAATATACAATTTTAATAAAATATCTAATAATTTTTGTTCACATGTTTATAAAAGATATTTAATACTACACTCATATTTATAATTCAATTATATATTGTAGAATTATCATTCATTATATTTAGTTAACATAATGTTTTTTTCATAATATTTTATATACATTAGATACATACATATCACTACATTACAATATATTTTCATACATTCTTTATGATAGATGAATTATTAAAATACATTTATATTTTCTTCTTATTTGTGTTTGTGTAAAATTTATAATATAAATAATAGATAAGATAATATACTTAGTATATTTAATTGGACCACTGGGTGGTTTGATATGTGGATAGGAATCGCCTTTGACGGTCAGATTTAAACTAGGTTACATGTGAATGTTCACTAAGCTAGGTTTGCATTTATTTTAAATCTTAGTTATATAGTAACACCTAAGTACTGAAAAGTACGGGGTGTTACAGAACCTCCGATGCTTAAGTCAGTAGAGATCTACGATTTTTTTTTTTTTTGCATACCTTGGTTCTTGGAGAGCTCTCTTTTTATAAGAGCAAGAGGTCCCGGCGTGAGGGGATTCCCTCCTGATTTTTGGGAGATTTGATTTAATTGCTACTTGTTTGTGGATACTTCTCGATCCCGAGATTTTCGGAGTTGGGTATCTTTTCACACGATTCTCGGATCGGTGTTTAAGATTACACTGTCTCTCTTTTGCTTGGCTCGGCCTCAATAGACTATAAAGTGTCGGCTGGCTTACAAAGATGGAGCTGTTTGCCTACTGTCGGACGAAACAGAATCGGTCTAAGACCAATGCCCTTTCTTAATCCGATAGCCGACACTATAACTAACCTCATATGGGTCAGTTTTATAGTCGGTCAGGTGTCTTTTAGCTTTAGGGCCTTTAACGGTTCCTTTAGATATAGCTGTCTCTTTAACCGAGTCAATTTCATGTGTCTTATATACTTTGCCTGTGGCTCTTGACTCTTTTAGCTTCGGTTAGGATTCATATCTTGCAGATCCGAGCTAAGTCTCTCCATGAGGCTTTACTTCACTCGACCTTTTCTATTGCCTCGGGTTATGTCAACGGAGTTGGTTCATCCTACAACCGAGCCCCCGGACTTGTTATATTTTTCTCCAACATGAAATATTATTAGATCGTTGACCAAAATCCTATTTTAATTTCATTTTTACTATTTATACTAATTTTAGCAATAAGTATAACTCTCATCGGTTGAGCTAAAGTTTACTATTTATAAAAGTCACGATTACTATGAGTTTTAGTTGTAGTTTAATTCCGAACCTTCTCCCCTAGGAAGACAGTGGTCAACCTCGAAATTGGATTGCGCTTTTATCATACTGTGTAAACTCAGTTAGGACCACTGTTAATGTATGTGGTTTATCCACACCGTCCATCCATTTTTACTGATAATTTTAGGGGGTGATACCAAAATTGAAGTGAATCCAAACCTCAAGTGGACCATTACACAGGAAACAGTGTGGAATAATGATTTCCACCGTTGAAACCTTCCTAGGGTCCAAATTAATTTTTTAATTGTCATCCAACCTGTTCATAAGATCACAAAGACATGGATGAAGAGAAACCACAAACATCAGCTTGATCCAAAACTTCTTTGGCCTCCAAAAATTTTTCAATGGTAGAAGTTCAATCAAATTGTTTCTGTAGTGTGGTCCAGTTGAGATTTTAATTTGCTTCATTTTTGGGATCTAGCCCTAAAATTATCTTTTAACATGGATTAGCGGAATGGATAAAATAAATAAATAACAGTGCAACCCACACGGTTTACTCAGCACGATAAGGGTACTGAGTTACTCAGTACGCAATCCGCTTCCGTCAACCTCACATCCTTCCCTGCCACAATGGCGTTGGTCCCCACCATGGATGGATCATAGAGCAAGTAGTCCATTGGTCCGATACTAAAAACCATTTGATAGGTGGCTTCCCAACGGATTGTTTGGAAAGATAACACATTGGAGTTCAAATAGACGAAGCTCCCATGTTCAGAAAGTTAGGATCGTGAAACCAGGTGAAGCGGTTGAAATATTCCAACCAAAGAGATTATGTTTCTGCTGTCCCCCATCCAAGGTGAGGCCCATATGATGGCTTGGATCATTGAGAAATGACCCAAAACGAAAGGTTAAAGTCTCGATGCACCCAGCTAGTTGACGGCCCTGATAGATTCCACGATATGCTATCAATGGCAAAACCCCACCATTCTGGATTTGAGCAAACACATATGCATTTGATCCAGCCGTTCATCTGGGTAGGCTCACCAGACATCTGCCATCGTCCAAAATTCTCGCCCACCCAACAATCCTAACCATCCAAATCACATTACTTGGGACGATTGCAAATGAATGGTCAAAGGTAAAAGTTTCAAATGATCCCAAAAATCATCTGATCAGATTGATGGGACTGTACAACGTGCTTGATTTTGTGAATATCAACGTGGCCCCATCAGATGAACAGTCTGGAGCTCGCGCATGACGCCCACGTGTGTGGCATCTGATTCACTAGTACGGATTAACAAAAAAAAAAAAAAAAAAAAAAGTCCCAGAAATTTTTTTTTACGGAAAACGAAAAATTACTGCGACAGTCATCATATTTTCGGAATATAAAATTACAATACTATACCAATCCGGTGTACAGCGCATGCATACAACCATTCGTCTATTTCCCGCCCATAGATACACCGAATGCTTGGTGTATATCCATTCACCTGGCAACTTCTTTCTAATTCTGTGGCTGCGGCTTGGACACTGACAAGGTCAGCAGCCCAATGGCTGACGCCACTAAGCCCTATGGATCCTACTACGATGCATGTGTTGTATCACTACCATCGAACCATTTCTAGATATCGTTTGATGGCATTAGAAAGAGAATGAGATAGATGTAAATTTAAAGTGGATCGACCGCAAAAAACTGTGGAAGCAACCCCACCAACCGTTGAAGCATTTATAGAACCTACCATAATGTATTTTTGAGATCCAACTTGTTCATGAGTTAACATAGAAACAGATGAAGTGAAATAAAAAAAAATTAGCCTGATTGGAAACTATTGTGGCCCTTAAGAAGTTTTGAACGGTAGATGTCAGTCCCCACTATTTTCTATGGTGGGGCCGGCTTGAACTTTAGATCTATCTCATTCTCTTTATAATGCCATAAGATCTCTAAAAATGGTTGGACGGTATGGATACAACGCACGCATAATGGTGGGTCCACAGGAGTTTGGTGGGATCCACGGAGTTTGGTGACGTCACTTCTACAGACCTTGTCAGTATCCACTCCGCGCCCAACTCTGATTAATGATTATGGTGAAGTCAAACAATGACTATGCGTACACCCCCAAACACCAGGCAAGTGGTGGACCCCACTCATCACCGCCAAAGTAGATACACTGAAAGTCCAGTATATATTCTTTAATCAAATTCTCTTAAACAGGTGAAAGTGAATCTCTCCTTCTCTAAAAAACCATTTCATAGCCCCCAAATGATTTTCCTATCTTTCTTCGAGAATTGAATAAAGAAATTCTAATTTCCCATATATGAGAGCATTCGCAAGGGCATGCATGCATGCATCACTATCCAACCATGACCAGAGGTGATACAAAAGTATATGCACCGAAAGTTCAGTATATACTCTTTGCACCCAATCTTTTTTGGTGGGTGCAGGTGACTCCCTCTCTCTCTCTCTCTCTCTCTCGGGGAACAAAAAACAAATAAAGAAGAAGAAGAAGCTTAAAATCTCACATGGGTTTCTATTGTTTTGCAAGAAAAACTACCAAACCTTCAATCAAAAAGACCAATAAATAAAATGGTACTTCTTATCTAGAGAAATTCTCCATTGCTCCTAGTTGCATCGGTCCATATGGATAGTTCAATTGATCAATCTGAACCGTCCATCAAGTCCAGAACACATTTCATGGACTACCATCCAAAAATCATATTGATCGAATCCTCTGATTCACCCTTGATTTGGCCTTGTTTTATATACCTTTCCTTTTTCCGAGCTATGGATGAGATGACTAGATCCCCTAAAAGTAATGATTCTTCAAAATTACAAGCAATCCGTAACGTTCCCAAACAAATAGATGGATCAGATTATCGATAAGACCTATGTGAGTGTAAAAAATCTCGACCATCCAAATTAAAATCCGAAGATCAATGGTTAAAATTTGTTGGGTTGGTCTGATGTTTTCATGGTAGTCCATAAAACATAGGTTGGACCTAATGGACAATCCAGTTCAATAAATTGGACTGAATTGGATCGTCCAAGTGGTCTGATACAAGTAGTAGCACCATAACTAATAATGCTCTGAGAGCGCAGGAGCATTTCTCTTTGTATAAACGAAATTCCCAATTTCCCATACAAGGAAGCATTCCCAACTGCTTATATGAGGAAAATACATAAATACATAGAAAGGTGTCGTAAATACCTTCCAATGAGTCTGTTGTAGCAGTAGCTGTGGTTTGAGCTGTGAACCTCTCTACCAAGTACAAGAGATGCATACACCCAGAGCAAAAGGCAAGTAATATATAAGATGGAAATTTCCGTATCAACTTCATCTTCCCTTATTTTGTTTGTTTCGGTGTTTAGAGCTGGAGAGAGCCGAAAATAAAATGGACCCAAATGATTGTAAATCCCAATCTTCTGTTTGACGAGAACATGAGTTTTTAATTTGCTTGCATTTTCAATGGGTCACGTCATCATGGAATGCTGCATTAAAGGGATTTTTAATTTTTAAGTTGAATTACATATGGAAAATGGGTCAAAAAAACAATGTTTTTGCTGATTTAAACTTTTGGACCCCATACGTGACTTATCCACGTCATCCAAACTTTTTAACGGAACAATTTTGGTATTAAGAAAATTAGAAAAATCCCAAGTTGGCCACACCTTAAGAGACAATGATTGTAAAGACATCAACCGTTAAAAGTTATTTTCTTCCTAAGGCCCATGTTGATGTTTATTTGTCATCCACAATGTTCAAAAGGTCACAGATTCATAGATAAAGGGCAAAAAATACCAGTTTAATTCAAAACTTTTAGGGCCCTCAAAAATCTTTTAATGGTAGGAACTCAATTCCCATTATTTCCTTATGGTGTAGTGCACTTGAGGTTTAGATCCGTCTCATTTTATGGCTCATGCCTAAAATGAGCTGGATAAAGGGATGAACGGTGTGGATAAGACACATATATCATGGTAGGCCTCACAAATATAATATTTTTTTCTTCGATGACGCGAGGGGCTATAAATGAAGGCGGTTGGCAACCTTACACTGAAAATGCTTTGTTATGCGTTTCTCTCTCGGTCTGCCGGTGCATGCCCTCAGCGCGTTAAGGGTAGGCGCTTTTCAAGTCATTTCTTTCCTAGCCCCGGTTGAAGTTACGTCATCACTTTATGTGGGCTCCATCATGATATATGTATTGTATCCACGCGGCCCATCCATTTTGCGAGATCATCTAAAATGATCACTCCAAATGGATGGATGGTGTGGATACAGCACATACATCATAATGAGGCCCAAAGAATATGGTGACGTCACATAAGTAGCCAGACTCCTACGGTCTAGAAAAGTAGCCAACCGGCTCCGTTTCCAATGGACGCGGATTGCGGCCAAAGCCATCAGCATAAACTGCCTTCAACGGCAGGCTAGGTAGTGTTTGTAAGAAATCCGCTCCATCCATCCTTTTTTCCGTATTATCTTATAGTGTAGGCTCAAAAATGAGGCAGATCTAAAATTCATGTGCGCTGCACGGCTGGAAACACTAAGTGGGGGAATTCATGTCGTTGAAAATTTCCCGAGTCCACCATGATGTATATTTGCCATCCATGTGGTTCATGAGGTTATTCTTCATATGAGGTTATTCTTACTGGGATGAACTGAAATTATAAAAACATTAGCATAATCCAAAACTTTTCTGGCCCCTTGAATGTTTCAATGGCGGAAGCTCAATCCTCACCTTTTCCTACCGTGTGGGCCACTCGAGGTTTGGATCAATATCATTGTTAGGTCCATTTCGTAACATAATGTAAAAAAACTGATGGCTGGGCTAGATTTATCAAAAACATTATTGTAGGCACCACCTAGACATGTTACTATGAATACTCCATGTGACGGCATTTTAGTAATTCATGGAGGATGGGATTTTTAATTCTTGAAATTATATAGGGTAGGGAAGCGGGCTGGCTCCTCAACCAGATGGGAGCGAGTCTTGTGAGACGTCGCCACGTTCTGTGGGCCTGACCATGATGTATGTGTTGTATCCACACCGTCCATCCATTTGGAGAGATCATTTTAGGGAGTGAGCCAAAGAATTAAACAGATCCAAAATTTAAGTGGACCCCACCAATGAAAACAATGGGACGGTGACTGCCACTGTTGAAACATTCCAGGGCTGACCATGATGTTTAACTTTTTTATAAGTTAACAAAGACATGGAATAAGGTAAAGCATAAATATTAGCTTGATCCAAAGCTTCCATGGCCCAAAGAGATTTTAATGGTAAGCGTTTAATGCCCATTGTTCTTTTTTTGTGGTGGGGCGCACTTGAAATTTGAAACTTTCTCATTCTTTGGTTAATGCCATAAAATGATCTCGTGAAATGAATGGGCAGTGTGTGGTCCAACGGAAAGAGTATTTACCATTTCGTGGTCGAGTGCGTGCATTGCCAAATGGAGAGAGAAGCCTAACCAAGCTCCAACGGAAAGAATATTAATTGTAAGGCAACATACTCTTATCGTCGAACCAATCCTATTTCATCACGTCACTTCAATAGCCTCTTGGCTAATGAACTGTTCAGTATCTAATCCACGGATTGTTATTTTTGCTAAACAGTAAAACAATCGCAGCTACTCAATCTCAAAGTATTTTTTATCTTCTCAAAGTTTTAATCCGTTGGTTGTCGCTGCATAAAAAAATTTAAGATCCATCAAGTTCTATTATTCAAGAATTTACATTTCAATTTATTATTTATATCAATTAATTTTTGTTTATCTATTATCATTATTTCTTATTTGTGTCAAACTGTTAACTTGTTAATCTTTAAAATGACCAGTAGAAAATATACATCTGGATATGAAAAAAAATTTTTAAAAAAAGGGAGAACAAAAAGTTTAGTGCAATCTCAAAGAGGGGCCCTTAACAAATATCTTGTTGACAAAAGGGAACCAAATTCTAATCAAGAGGTAATAGGTGAAAACCCTGATCCATAGCTCAATTGGTAGACTGAGTGGATATACCTCGTTTCAACACTTGAGGTCTTGGTATCGATCCTTAGTGGGGGTGGCTAACAGTGCATGTACTGACAGTTGGTGTGTACTAACAAGCAAAAAAAAAAAAAAAAAAAAGAGGTAATATGTGAAGAACCAAGTATTAGGGGGGATTTAGAAGAAATTGATAATGTTGATATGACTCAAGGGGAGAATTTAGAAGATAATGTTGATGTGACACAACAAAATAAAATTTTGGAATAAATTGTTAGTGAGACATACATAGATAGTCCAAGCTGTGATGATCAATCTATCTTAAATATCACTTGTTATGATCCTGGACATTGGAAGGAAATTGATACGAAGTTACGAGATATCTTGGTAGAGAAAGGTCCAATTAGAATTAATGATATTGAGTTCCCAAAAGATGAAAATAATAGACATTTCTTGAAAGAATATTCTATTCATAAACTACCGAATGAGGAAAAGCAAGATAGGAGATGATTAATGTATTTAATTGATAGAGATTGAGAATTTTATTTTTGTTGTAAATTGTTTGGTTCAAAATATAGTAGAAGTCAATTAGTTAACGAATGATGTAGAGATTGAAAAAATCTTAGTAAAAAGCTCAAGTCTCACGAAATATCTAATAAGCATATTATCAATATGACTAGATGGTTTGATTTGGAAAAGATATTGTCAAAAAATGAGACAATCGATAAGAGTGTTCAGTATTGAATTAACAAGGAGAAAGAACATTGAGGAAAAATTCTTGTTAGAATCATTGTTGTGGTGAAAACGTTAGCTAGAAATAATCTTGCATTTTGGAGGGAGAATGAAAAATTATATGAAGATAATAATGAGAACTTTTTAGGCTTGATAGAGATGATAGTAGAGTTTGATCCTATAATGCAAGAACATATTAGACGTGTTCAAGTACATGAGATCCATAATCATTACTTGGGATATAACATATAAAATGAGTTGATCTTGATGTTAGCCGATGAAGCCAAAAGTATGATCATCAAGAAAATAAAAAGAAC
Source organism: Magnolia kwangsiensis (assembly GCA_037074715.1). Lineage (NCBI taxonomy): Eukaryota > Viridiplantae > Streptophyta > Magnoliopsida > Magnoliales > Magnoliaceae > Magnolia > Magnolia kwangsiensis. Next base: position 97,402,309 of record CM073584.1, read on the forward strand.
AAAATATTACTCAATTATTCTTGATTGTACTCCTGATGCAAGTCATCAAGAACAAATGATTGTAATACTACGAACTGTTGATACTTCAATAAGTCCAATAAAGATTGATGAATACTTCCTAAATTTTTTTATGGTAGATAACACATTGGGGAAAGGACTTTTTACAAACTTTTAAGTACACTAAGGAAACATGATCTTGATGTGGATGATGTTAGAGGACAAGGCTATGATAATGGATCTAACATGAAATGTAACAAACAAGGTGTGCAAAAAAGACTTTTAGACTTAAATCCTAGAGCATTTTATACTCCTTGTGGTTGTCATAGTTTAAATTTAGTTCTTTGTGATATGGCTAATTCATGCTCTAAAGCAATATCATTTTTTGGAGTAATATTACAATGTAAATATTCTTTATTTGTTTCTTTTACAAAAAGATAGAAAGTTTTATTAGAGTATATTACTTTGACTCTTAAACTTTTGTCCCAAACACGTTAGGAAAGTCGCATTGAAAGTGTCAAAGCTCTAAAATTTCAAGCCTAAAAAATTAGGGATGCTTTATTGAAATTAGCAAAAGTTAGTGAAGATCCTAAGATAAGGAGTGAAGCTAAATGCTTAGCAACCTACGAGATTGAAAATTTTGAATTTATATTGGGAATGAATATCTGGGATGAGATATTGTTTGCTATAAATTCCGTTAGTAAGAGCTTACAACTTAAAAATATGCATATAGATCTTGCTATGGATAAATTAAATGGACTTATTATTTATTTCAAAAACTACAGAGAAAATGGTTTTAAATCTGCTTTGGATTTATCTTAAAAAGTTGTAGTTGAAATGGATATAGAAGCTGTATTCTATAAAAAGCGTGTCATTCATAGGAAAAAACAATCGATGAAAATGAAGAAAATGATGATGAGATAATGAAGTCAGCAGAGGAATCTTTCAAAATTGATTATTTTTATTATATTGTAGATTAAGCAATATCTTTCATGCAGGATAGATTTGAACTATTTTCAAAGTATGATGACATATTCGGCTTTTTATTTGGTCTTAAAAGATTAAGTTCTTTTGATGATTGTGCTTTAGAAAAAAAATGTGTCGATCTTGAAAATTTTCTTAAGCATGACATGAATTCCGATATTGATGGTTTGGATTTATTTTTGGAATTAAAAGTTTTAAAAGAAGTTGCAAAAACAGAAATTAATACTCCAATTGAAATACTTAATCTAATAAAAGAACTAGATTGTTTTTCAAATTGTTTTACTGAATATAGAATATTACTTACCATACCTGTTATAGTTACATCTGCATAAAGAGGTTTTTCACAACTAAAGATTATAGAAAATTATTTACAAACAATTACCTCTCAAGATAGATTAAATGGTTTAGCAATTTTATCTATCGAAACTGATTTATTGAGTAAACTTGAATACAAAAGTTTAATTAGTAATTTTGCATCTAAAAAGGCAAGAAACAAATTTATAGTTTAATTTTAAATTTATTAATTATTTTTTAAAAACTAAAAGGCCTCATTTTTATGACCTGCCTAAGGTCCCCAAAAATGTTGAGCCGCCCTTGGTATTCCTATGTAAAAAATAGGAAAGAGGTGGCCCACCCTGATCATGATGTGTGGCAGGTGGGAAAGTGGGTCTGTTAATTTCAACTCATGGGTCCGGTCAAGTAAGGCCTTTGTTGAAAAGTCATGTGATTGGATGATTGTAATCATTAAAACAATCATCTAGGTGGCCCATTTGACAACTTGCAAGGACGGCTGTCTTCTTTTGTGCGAATTTTTCTCGGTGCCCAGCACTTGACACCTGGCGAGTAAGTAATCCGGCCCTTCCAACTAATGGGCCCATTGTAATTAAAAGCAAAGTAGAACACAATGAGAAGAGAAAAAAGATTATGAAACAATCAGACACGATACAATGAACTCTCAATCTTAATTTCAACACAAAAAATTGCACATTTAAGTGTTGAACAGATCTCTAATTTTGATAATGATATGTCTTTATAAAGCTCTAAATAAACGCAGCAAGAGATCATATTCGAACGCACTTCACAATGAATGGTTTATTTGAAAATTGGAGAGAATATAATGATGTTTCTAAATTATAGTATCCATGATTCATAGCAATTGAATGATTATGAAGTTCTTTTTGAAGAAATACCAATGTGCATCTTCAAGACACCCACACCCATTCACAGCAAACAACATTATTCCATGAAAGGACATGACCATTTGTCATATGGTAGTTATTTCTATATCCTTTTAGGCAGAAAAAACCATCCAACAGTTTAAAATTGATTTTATATGAGCAACGCATGGCATAGGTGCTACATGTACAACCATGTCATATTTACTCTCAATCAACACAAAGTTTGAACGATGTGCCAAAAAGACTATAGCTCTTTTTTCTCCACATGAAGATCCACACGTGTGAAGTGTTAAATGTGCCTAAAAAGTGCTTAAGCAGTCCATGCCGCGCACACGGGTGCAGACGGTGCAACCGTCCTTGAGGAGATTTGAACCCTGATTGTAAGAGCAAAAATCCCTTTTCTTACAGACTGGCTATACACATTTTTTGTGAAAAGTGTAAATAATTAATATATTTATTTACTTATTAAAAATGATTACCATTGGAAAGGTACCAGATGTTCTGTGTGGACTCTGGTAGTTGTGGTTGGACTAAACTAGAGGTTGGAAGAAGTGAGAGAGCTGACAATTATTATGGTTGTTCTGGTCCATCTTTAATATTGGTTGTTAGGACCAGTGTGCTTTTATTTTACACAAGTTGAAGAAGCAGTTCTTGCATGATCTTCATATTTTGAGCCAGCTCCTGGACGTAGGAGACTGTTAGATGTGTCTGTGGGGAGAGGACTTCCTACATTTCAAGACTGGGAAGGGGAGAGCTCCTTCTTCATGGTTGGTCATAACTATTCAGGATTTGGGTATGAAGAGGTTTGATTATGTATGGCGGAGTCGAATGGGTGCAATGTTGTTGGATTTGGGGCTACTTTATAATGTCCTAGATTTTTGTACTTTTGGATTTTACAAATCATTTTTAAAAAAAATCACTACATTAGCTTCTTTTGTCACTTACTGACCTTTAACACTCGATGTTAGCCTATACGTTTGTGTTACTAGTAAAGAACTGTATAAGTTCGATTAATTAACCATAGGAAACTAACGAATTCGCCTGATCACTTAAACCTCGAGTGTAGCCTTGTGATTTATTCATCTACGGTCCAAATCCAGCCAACTTATTATTGATTAATAAAGACAGTCGTAATTAAATAAAGACCTACCTAAAACCAAGATAATTAGTGGTCGGATTTTGATTAACGAACCAAAATAACCTAGTTACTATTTTAAGCCCAAGAACCAACAATTTATGGTAATTAAGATCGAATCGTCATTTCTGTTAATTGCGAATATCTCATACAATAAACTTAGCTAATCAAAACCCTAATCATCACGCATAAAAAATGTCGCTACCCAATTCATTATATAAATGCCCTGATTATCTAAAAAAGCTTTAGACTGCTAAACACGAAGCTATAGAAAAATGTTCATCTTAGTATACTTAACATCCATTGTGGGACATCGAGCCGAGATCACAACTCTAATAGTTTAACTTAGGCTCGCAAGGAGAGTGCATGAGATGTGCAAACACCCCTAGGATTCGTTGGCAACTTAAGTTGATTATTTTCATCCGATCTTTACCAAAGTTGTGGCTTTCAAACCGTTAGATTGCAACCAAATTTAGGATACTAACCTAAGTTAATATTCTACACATCTGTATAGCCGCAACACCGATCAACGATCAGTAACCTTCAAACTCTCTTCTAATCATATTCATCGATCGGCGCATTCAAATGGCGGCAGATTATATCCATGCATAGATCATCACTAGGGCCAACTATCCTATAACGTATATCGACCCATTCACCCTCTATCAAACTCCGGTAATTGGAGACACCCTCCTATAGGGTCAATACACCAAAACCCTGGCCCTTTGGGCCAATTACATTACTTTTGGCACTATATAAACCCATATTTGGGGAGCGCCCTTTCCACATATGAATTTATCCTAGAAATTGGGGAAAATAGATATATAAAGAGAGAAAGGGAGAGAGAAAGAAAAAAAGTTGAAGAGTGAAAGATAGTGTGCTCCTTAGTGTTTGCTTGCACCGAAATTTCTTCAATAAAACTTAAGCTATTACCGTTTTTCCCTATCAAATCCACCCCTACATGTGATCAAAGGTAAGAAATGCTTTGTACCTCTCGGTTAAGCTACCTCCTGTTAAATTATATGAATCTTACCTAAGTTTCCTTTGATTTGATTAGGAATTCGTGTTTTTTCCTAAAAACCTTAACCTTAACCATAATTAGATCGCATAAAACCCTTTCAAGGTGCGAACCATTCTTTTAGGTTTCTTTTTATCAACTATTGATAGTGTTAGATAATAATTTTAGATTATTGTTAGGATTTCATGCATAATATGTACTTAAGTTGATTTACTATACCAAATGTAATGTCACTTATTATTAGTAGTCAACATGTTTGATGAAATGCTTGAATAAGATGAAATTATTACTGTTATAATTCTTTTATGTAAATTGACAAGTCATGTTGATATATGTTGGATTGTATTGATATACATTGAATTATACTAATTTTTACACATGTTTAGTTGATGTACTATATTGTAGTATTAAGTTGTTTTGTGATTATGTTTATATATTTGATAATCTAATTTGTATTCGTGTAAATCGAGCCCTGAAAAATGTTAAATAGGTAGATGACCTACTTTGGGTTGGCTATCCCGGACTTATATGGTTGACCGAGGTTGAATACGGATGACCAACAGAAGTTTGAGCTACACGAGATGTTTCGCACTCAATGTAGGTTTTGTCCGGAGTCTCTCGTTTTTGATTGGATTAATCTAATGCATGATTCAATTATTCTTATGGTTGGTGGTTGTATAACATTCAAAGAAATATATGATACCACTATTACCATTGAATTAAGTCCATTCATAACCATTAACCTGTTACGATCCTACGTGCCACAATGAGTCACGTGATCCGGTTAATGACTCGTAATATAATGGCGATATCCTGGCTTTGCCAACCTGCTGTATAAACTAGGGGATTAATAATCACTTGGCTACTCATACATATCATAGGATGTGTAGTTGTGAAAGGTGTTGGAGTCGCTTGTTGAGGGAGTGCTGACATTCTGTGAAATAGGCGTTGAAGTCGCTTATTGGAGTGTTGGATTGTGAGGACCATGCATCATCTCATCATAACATTAATGCACTTAACAACTAAATAAGAAAAAAATTTGATTTTTTATGCCATCATTACCTACACTTGATTGTGTTGATAACATGTATAACTTAAGAAAATAAAACCACTGAATTAGCTACTCACTCCAACCTAGGTCGGCGTTTTAAAACACCAACCACGAGATATTATGGGTGTAGGTACCACCTTTGACACAGGTTGGATAAATCCACCCTAACTTCTCCACTTGCTGAAGAGATAAACCAATCAACCTAAATTTCTGATGGGCATAATTCGACTATTTTAGCAGGCCATGAAGCATATGTTTATACTAATTGAGTATTGAGTGTCATGTATGTTATGCAATGAATATGATGCTAAGTATATAATGATATGTGTGCGATGCAATGTCGAATACGATGCGATAACATAAGCAGGGGGGTTAAGAAGGGATAGGTGTTGCATAATGTTAATGCGGGAGTAGATGGAGCTGATTGAAATTAGATGGTTCGATGGATCGTAGTGTTACAAGGATTAGACAGAGTAGGCACGGATTAGGGTCTTGATGGCTCAGGAGGCTAAAGATTTGACTTGGCTATGCTAACCTGGGCTAGACTCTTTCCTGCAACCCTCCTTTCTCATTGGTGAAGGGATTGAGGTGACTAAGTGGAGAGGCTTAAGGAGCTTGGGGGGTTTTAGTATGTGGTCAATAGTTGAAAATGAGAATGAATGGGGTATTTATAGGGTATAAGGCTAATTTTTCTGCAATAGTTGAGAAGTCCAGAAGTGAACAAGGGTAAATGGCTGAGATTTGAGATTGCCACATGGCAAGATCTCAATGGTTGGATTAGGTGAAAAAATGATAATTTTGGGCCAAGGGGAGGGGTACAAAGGCCTTTCAAAGTCTCCACACACTTATCCGTTGAAAGGGATGTCTTGCATGTGTTGAAGGCCTCCTTCCAAGGTAGGAGGTGTGCCAGGTGGCGGGCGGCGGCCTACCAACCGCCAAGGCCACTTCTTCCCTCCTGCTTTGGTAGGTGGCCTCCCATAAACGTGTGGGAGCTCTAATTGCTTTGGAATTCATTATTGGAGTTACTTGGGACTTTTAATGAGCCCATTGGTTTAGGCTTAGACTTAGTTTTGAGTTGGCTTAGAGTTGGTTTTGACTAGGTGGGTTGAGCGGGTTTAACCTAGCAAGTTGACTCAGTATGACTTAGTGAGTTGACTCGATGGGTCGACTCAAGTTCAGGGGCTCCCAGGTTTAGGTTTCTAGGATTTTTGGGTTGTGTATTAAAGCTTTTAGAAGGGTTTGGATTAGGTTTTAGTCACTAAATTGGGTTGAGACGGTTTAATCCAATCAGCTTGTTGGCCCAGGTGGGATGTCTACACCATCATATGGGCCCCACCTTGGATGTGGTCCGTTCATAATGCCAGACATCAGATATGAACTGTCCATCATGCAGGCCTATCAATAATACGGATTGTCCATCATGTAAAGCCTAACTTCAAAGTGGGTCGTCCATCATATGGGACCCATTTTGGAGACCTTTGATGTGGATTGTCCTCATTTCGGGCTCACCTTGATATGGGTCATTCATCTTGTGATGCCCATCATCAATGTTATTGTACATCATGTGGAGCCCGCCTTTGATGTGGATCGTCCATCGTGTGGGCCCCACCTTTGATATGGGTCACAAGGCCCCACCTACCTTAGATGTGGGCCATTCATCATTAGGGGCTAACCTTTGATGTTGACTGTCCATTATGTGGGACCCAACTTCAATGTGCATTGCCCATCTTGTGGTGCCTACCTTTGATGTGGACTGTCCATTGTGTGGGCCCCACCTTTAATGTGGGTCATTCATCATGCAAGGCTTGTTGTGGGCCATTCATCATTATGGGCCAATTTTGATGTGGGCTGCCCATTATGTGGCGCCTACCTTGATGTGGGTCATCCATCATGAAGGCCCACCATCAATATAAATTGCCCATCATGTGTGGCCCACCTTCGATATCCATTGCCCATCACATAAAACCCACCTTTGATGTCAATTGTCCATCGTGTGAGCCCCATCTCTATCATTGATATGAGCGCTCCATCATCTGAGAGGTCGTCCCCTTTGATTGCATTGTCACTACTATGCCGAGAGATGAGAACCATAGATAGAGAGAGAACAAAGTGAAAAAGTATAAAGTTTAATAACAAACATAAGCAACTTTGCGTTGTTAAATTATTTTTGAAGAGGTGCTTATATAAGAAGTTACTTGGTATCCAAATAGCCGTAAAAGTTTCTGTATTTAAAAGACAAGGAATTTCAGATACATGTCCATGTACCAAAAGGTCGATGTCCATCTAAAAGCATAAATCTATACGTGTCCCAAGTTGACACATGTGGCCAACTTCTTGTTAGTTAATTTTTGCATGCTTGACTAAGCGATCAATTTGGTCAATTTTATATTTTTTCACATTAACGAAGACTCCAATAGTCCAGCACGTAAGCCAAACTCGCTTGACTTTTTAGGCCATGTTCATGGTAGGTGCCGCTTGACAAATGGCACAGATTTCGTTAGCAGATAGAGGGTTGGCACGCATGTCTTGCAGAAATTGCTTTCAGTTCCTCTCACAACATCACAGCCCGTGATTCGCCAAAAGGAAATCAATCATCAATTCATTCCTCACTGAATTTTCTAACAATGCATGTTCAAAATCACTTAAAATTACCATATGGGCATGTAAGTTGTCCACAAACTAAGAACAAGCTAAATAAATGAAAATAATGACTCAAATACCAATTACCAAACTGGCCGATGTCTAAATATGTGTACACCTATCCATCTGGATATATGTATCCAAGTATATATAAACATCATAGCTGTGTTAGTCTCTCAATTTGTTTTCTATTGTATGGACGTGTTAGAATCGATACAATGGCTTGATCCAAACTAATAAACTTTGACCCCAAGCGCTAAAATAAATAGATGTTTAATATGAATGTATATTATCAGTTTATGAGAAGATTGGTTGCTTATTCAATTACTTGCAGAAGTTTATAACGATTAGGCAATAATTGGAGGGTGGTGGGGTTCTTCTTTTGAAGATGAGTTACTTTTTGGTTTGACAAAAAAATGACTTTCAAAATACCAGTGCAAATCAAACAAAATGACAAATTCACAAGCAGTCACTAGGAGCAATTGTAAGAATGAGTCTCTTAAAAGAACTGTTTGATATTGGATAAAGAACAAATCCAACATGTGAGTGTTGACTTAGATTACAATTAAAAATTATGGTTAAGAATTACTGTTACTTTTAAGATATGCTGAGATAAAAGATAAATAGATATATTCGATTGATTGTTATTGGTTGATTATTTTTTAAGATGTCTTGCTCCGTCACATTCCTCTGTTATTTATAGATTTTTATTGTAGCTTATTCTTTCAAATCCTTCTTTCATTACTACAATGATTACAGTAGTTAAAAAACATTTCTCTAGATCCATCTTTCTGTTACATTTCTTCTTCATAACTGCTCCTCTTATTTTGACCAAGCTCTACTTCGGTCAATAATCATTCATCGAACACGCATCAGCCGCATTACTTTTTTCGGTCGTTTGATGATGTGTAATATTAATTCTCTAGATGTTTCTTTCTTAAATGGCAGCTAAACCGTTGTGTAGTCTTCAAATCCTTCTGTCTTTCTTCATACATTTCCATATGTTTGTTCCGCTTCGGAACACCTCTCGACCGTTCATTTCGCTTTTGGACGCCTCTTAGCCGCTCGTTCTGCTCCTGAACACCTCTCGACTGCTCAATCTGCTTTTGGACACCTCTTGGCCAGGCCTCTTGGATGCCTCTTAGCCACCTAGTTTGCTTTTGAATACCTTTCAGTTGCTCCCTGTCTTTTCATCATACCAATTGTGATTTTGTAAAAAGTATTCCAAGTGTCCTTAAAGATCTTTAACATGCTATATTTTTTCATTGCTATAATACATGTTCTTTACAATTGAGTTTTCCAAAAACGATCAAAAATAGAATGCAAAAAGTTATATATACATACAAGTAAATTTATGTGTATATATGAAAATTGAAAACGATCATCATCACCATCTATTAATCTCATGCAGCATTGCCGCACAAATAATGGTACTTAGGTTATTCATTGTTGTGCTTCCATTTGACAATGAGAACGATTGGCTGTGAGCAATTTGGATGCCAATTGCATAATACCCCTGTCCATCCCGAACTTAACAAGAGCAAGAGCTCTGAGTGGCCTCCATGATGTATTTTTTTTCTTTTTTTTCTTTTTTAAACTGGAAAATTTCATTTCATGTGTAAGTTGTAAAGAACTTGGACAATTCAGGCTTCCCCAGGCAACAAGATCTAGGGGGAGCCTATCATATTGCCTAACACAATTATCATCCTACCTACAACGCGAACCTTAGGAACCCTTTCCGAAATTCCTGATGGACCCCAACCCCAATTTGTCTAGCAAAATTAGACTTTGGATCTGAGGCGAGAGGTCCGATGTGTGCCTGGAAAGAGAATTTATCTAACGCTCACTCCTTACACATGCCAACACTGCAACAAATTAGACTTTTTGCAACGATTTTTTTAGCGACGAGTCTAATTTCATTGCAAAAAGTCAATTTTTTACAATGACATTTGAAATCATTGCAAAAAATAGATTATTTACGATGACAGTTTAAATCGTTGCTAATAGTTAACTTTTTTGCGATAAGCTTCAATTGTCGTGACAAAACTTGTCACGAAAACTTATCACATGATTTTTTCACAATGAGCTTAACTAGTCATCGCTAATAGCCACTTTTTGTGACAAATTAGGTGTTGTAAAAAAAAAAATTACGATAACACAAAAGTTGTCGCAAATAGTAGCTTTTGCGACGATTGGTTAAACTTGTTATAAAAATACAACATTAGACTTTTTTTCACAGTTCTTTTACAACGACTACTTAAACTCATTGCAAAAAATACTGAATTATACTTTTTATAACAAATGTAGTTTCATTACGAAATGTTAGAATATTTGCAACAACATTGTAAATCATTGTAAATAGTCGATGTTTTTATAACAAGTTATAATTACGTCGCTGTAACGTTTCCCACTAATTTTTTTTAAAAAATTACATGACGGGAAAGACATTTTGCCACGTGTTTCTATCGTTATCGCTAATGTCCACTTTATGCTACAAATTGACAAAATATTATGTTTTGCAACGACACAAAAGTCGCTACAAATAGTTTGTTTTAATGACGATCAGGTTAACTCGTTATAACAAATACCAACTGAAATTTTTTACGATGAATATAGTTTCATTACTAAATATTAGAGTATTTACAATAACATTGTAAATCATCGCAAATAGTCGACATTTTTACAACGAGCTATAATTATTGTCGCAAAAACGTTTCCCACCAAATTTTTAAAAAAAAATTATATGGTGGGAAAGATGTTTCGTCACGCGTTTCAATCGTCATTGCTAATGTCTACTTTATACGATGAATTGAGTGTCGTTGCAAAATATTATTTTTGATAACAACACAAAAGTCGCTGTAAATAGTTTGTTTTAAGGACAACCAGGTTAACTCGTTGTAATAAATACCAACTAAAACTTTTTGCGACGAATATAGTTTCATTGTGAAATGGTAGAGTATTTGCAACAACATTATAAAGCATCGTAAATAGTCGACGTTTTTGTGACGAGCTATAATTATCGTGGCTAAAACGTTTCCCACCAAATTTTTTTGAGAGAATTACATAGCGGGAAAGACGTTTTGCCACGTATTTCAATCGTCATCGCTAATGTCCACTTTATGCGACGAATTGAGTGTCGTCGTAAAACATTATTTTTAGCAATGACATAAAAGTCGATGTAAATAGTTTGTTTTAGCGACGACCAGGTTAACTCGTTGCGATAAATACCAACTTAAATTTTTTACGACGAATGTAATTTCATTGCGAAATGGTAGAGTATTTGTAACAATATTGTAACTCATCGCAAATAGTCGATGTTTTTGCTACGAGCTATAATTATTGTATCTCAAACATTTTTCATGAATTTTATTTTTTGCAATGACACAAAAGTCACTGCAAATAGTTTCTTTTAGCAATGACCAGGTTAACTCGTTGTGATAAATACCAACTTAAACTTTTTACGATGAATATAGTTTCATTGCGAAATGGTAGAGTATTTGCAACAATATTATAAATCATAGCAAATAGTCGGCGTTTTTGCGATGAACTATAATTATCATATCTCAAACATTTTTCACCAATTTTATTTTTTGTAATGACACAAAAGTCGCTGCAAATAGTTTGTTTTAGCGATGACCAGGTTAACTCGTTGTGACAAATACTAACTGAAACTTTTTGCAACGAATGTAGTTTCATTACAAAATGGTAGAGTATTTGCAACAACATTGTAAAGCATTGCAAATAATCGAAGTTTTTGAGACGAGTTATAATTATCATCGCTAAAATGTCTCCCATCATTTTTTAAAAAAAATTAAATGGCAGGAAAGACGTTTCACGACGTGTTTCAATCGTTATCGCTAATGTCCACTTTATGCGACGAATTGAGTGTTGTCGCAAAATATTATTTTTTACACCGACACAAAAGTTGATGCAAATAGTTTATTTTAACGACGACCAGGTTAACTCGTTGTAATAAATATCACCTGAAACTTTTTACGACGAATGTAGTTTCATTGTAAAATGGTAGAGTATTTACAATAATATTATAAATCATCGCAAATAGTCGATTTTTTTGCGACGAGCTATAATTATTGTCATTTATGCTTTTCCCACCAATTTTATTTTTTGCAACGATACAAAAGTACTGCAAATAGTTTGTTTTAGCGACTATCAAGTTAACTCGTTATGACATATATCAACTAAAACTTTTTGTAATGAATGTAGTTTCATTGCGAAATGGTAGAGTATTTTCAAGAACATTGTAAAGCATCGCAAATAGTCGACGTTTTGCGATGAGTTATAATTATCGTCGCTAAAACGTTTTCCACCTATTTTTTTTGAGAAAATTACATGGTGGGAAAGACGTCTCGCCACACATTTCAATCATCATCACTAATGTCCACTTTATATGACGAATTGAGTGTCGTCGCAAAATATTATTTTTGGCAACGACACAAAAGTCATTACAAATAGTTTGTTTTAGTACGAGCAGGTTAACTCGTTATGATAAATACTAACTTAAAATTTTTACGATGAATGTAGTTTCATTACGAAATGGTAGAATATTTGCAACAATATTGTAAATCATCGTAAATAATCAATGTTTTTATGATGAGCTATAATTATCGTATCTCAAACATTTCCCACCAATTTTATTTTTTGCTATGACACAAAAGTCGCTGCAAATAGTTTATTTTAGCGATGACCAAGTTAACTCATTGTGACAAATGCTAATTGAAACTTTTTGTGACAAATGTAGTTTTATTGCGAAATGATAGAGTATTTGCAACAGCATTATAAAGCATTACAAATAGTCGACGTTTTTTAGACAAGTTATAATTATCGTCGCTAAAACATCTCCCACCACTTTTCAAAAAAATTACATGGCGGGAAAGACATTTTTCGCGACGTGTTTCAATCGTTATCGCTAATGTCCACTTTATGCAACGAATTGAATGTCATTGCAAAACATTATTTTTTGCACCGACATAAAAGTCGCTGTGAATAGTTTGTTTTAGCGATGTCTAGGTTAACTCGTTGCGATAAATATCAACTAAAACTTTTTACGACGAATGTAGTTTCATTGTGAAATGGTAGAGTATTTACAATAATATTATAAATCATCGCAAATAGTCGACGTTTTTGCGACAAGCTATAATTATCGTCGCTTAAACTTTTCCCACCAATTTTATTTTTTCCAACGACACAAAAGTCGCTGCAAATAGTTTATTTTAGCGACGACCAAGTTAACTCAATGTGACAAATACTAACTAAAACTTTTTACAACGAATGTAGTTTCATTGCGAAATGTTAGAGTATTTGCAACAACATTATAAAGTATCACAAATAGTCGACGTTTTTGCGACGAACTATAATTATCGTTGCTAAAACATTTTTCACCAATTTTTTCTAGAAAAATTACATGGGTGGAAAGACATTTCGCCACGCGTTTCAATTGTCATCGCTAATATCTACTTTATGCGACGAATTGAGTGTCGTTGCAAAACATCATTTTTTTTTAAATGACACAAAAATTGCTGCAAATAGTTTATTTTAGCGACAACTAGGTTAACTCGTTACAATAAATTCCAACTGAAACTTTTTTACGACAAACGTAGTTTCACTGCAAAAGGGTAAAGTATTTGCAATAATGTCATAAATTATCTGCCTATGTACTCTTATGAATAGTTTTCCTTTATCTGTCTATGTGTTCATTAATTAAATAGTGGAAACTAACATATATTGTCTCATTAAGTTCCTGATCGACGATCGAACAGTGTACATTACTGATGATCGCTCGATTGACTTCCTAATCAACAATCATATGACACGAAGTGTTGTTGAACATCTGATGAACCTCTAATTAATGATTGAATGATACAAACCAACATAAATCTTATTATCAATTCCGCAATTGACGATGAAATGGTGCACATCAACAATCGCTTAATTGACCTCCAATCAACAATTGAACGATAGAAAGTGTTGTTGACCATCTTATCAACATCCAATCCTTTATCAGATGGTGGAAATCATCGTACATCACTTCACTCTAATCAACAATCGAATGTTGCACATCACCGACAATCACAAATCAACCTCCCAATCAATGATCGTACAATACAAAGTGCTTTCGACCAGTAAATCAACCTTCAATCATCAATTGAATAGTGGATGGTTGGGATGGATGGATGTTTAGGCGGTTGGATGGAATAGTTAGATGGATGGATAGATGGGATGGTTGGATGGTTGGATGGTTGGATGGATCAATATGTGAATAGATGGGATAGAGAGACTGATAAATGAGATATTTAGGATGGATTGATGGGATGGATGGATGTTTGGATGGGATGATTAGATGGTTAGATGGATGGATCTGATGATTGGATGGACGAATGGATAGACTGATCAATGGGATGGTTGGATGGTTAGATGAATGGATATTGATAGATTGATCGATGGGATGGATGGTTGGATGGAATGGATGGATGTTTGGATGGAATGGATAGATGATTGGATGGTTGGGATGGGAATGGATGGGTAGTTGTTTGGATGGATAGATGATACAGATGGATGAATGTTTGTAGTCTTCAATAATTTATTAATGGTGAGCGTACAATCAACACTTTTTCATATGATGTGGTCCACTTGGTATTTAAATCTACTTTATTTTTATACTTATATCATAAAATGATTTGAAAAAAAAAAATGGATAGATAGCATGTATGAAACACATACATCATGTTAGAGCTCACAGAGCACTGATCACCTGCCATTGGCTATACAAGGTTACTAGCAAATCCACGCTCCAAACGACCCAAACCTAGAATTGGAACCCGCATGTTAAGTGAAAACAACTGGATCAAACTGAAATTTGTATTTTCACTTAATCCAAGTCTGTGTCATCTTATGAACAGCTTTGATGGGAGTTGGCCCTAAGAAGGTTTGAACGATGGAAATCATTATCTTATTTGTTCTTGTGAAGTGGTCCAGTTGAGCTTTGGATATGTTTTAATTTTATGCTCGTGTACTACAATAAAATGAATGGACGGCATAGATAAAATATATAAATCACGGTGGCCCCACAGAATCCTATAACCTGTAAATCCGTTGTGTTGGGGTTGCCAGTAAACTCAATTGGGCTCACCTTGAATGCATGTGGTCTTTTTACTCCGTCCATTCATCTTTCCATCTAATTTAAGAGGTTGACACCAAAATTAAAACATATTCAAAGATCAAGTAGATCATACCACAGGAAATAGTGGCGATAATGATTTCCATCGTTGAAACCTTGTTAGGCCCCAAAGTGATGTGTATTTATCATCTAACCTATTCATAAGATCATACAGACATGGATGAAGGGAAAACACAAATATAAGCTTGATCCAACACATCTGTGGTTCCACACACATGATATCCACAAACATAACCTCAAGTCATCCAAATCCAATGAAGTGGTAATGATATCTAGGGTATACAAGAACCATACATACACAAGTATCTCTAAGCAATGATGACCATTGTGTCTACTTCATTTTTTTCCCCATCAAGAGTTCCACATGCAATTACTCGTGAAGAGCCAAAGAATATTCCATTCAACTAAATGATCATAAGTAAAACAATACATGAATGATTGACTTTTTGAGGGTACACATCTAACACATGACCTAAAAATTGCACTTATTTGAGAGGTTTGGATTGTTCATGGTCCTATTTCGACAACCCAGTGTACAAATGAGAGGTTTCGATTGTTCATCAAATCTAATATTTGGATTTCGACTCAACAACATAGACTTCCAAAATCTAGTCGGTTTAATTTGACTTCATTTGCACCACTTATACAATTTTTGAGCGCCTGTGTATCAAGTGTTTTTTTTTTTTTTTTTTTTTAAAGATGGAATAGAGCCATCGAACTTGTATTAAATCAACAGGGATGTACAGACATTCAGGCAGGCCTCAACAAAAAGGATTGGGCCTCACCTATCATAACCCGACCAAACGCAAAAGTAAGACCAAAAACGCTACAGACAAAAGCTAGGAACAATCCCGAAACTCAGCTGCTTCCCCCGCCCTCCCACCAGCAAAAAACAAAGAAGATCAGGCCCGTAAATTACCCAACCCTACCTTATCAAGGACCAAGGTACCCCTAATCCTTGACGGCAACTCCGCCCGGGATCTATAGAACTTGTTGGCACACCCTTCACTAGCCATCCTTGCGAAGGCATCCTCCACCGCATTACCCTCACGAAAAATATGGCTGAAAGAGATGTTGAGGGCTTGACTGAAAAGGTGGATGGCCCCAATCCTATACCAAATTCTCCATGGATAATGAGTCGAAGGATCAGAAGCAGCCCCCACCACTAGCTTCGAGTTAGATTCTATGTCAATATTCATGAATCCTAGCTTCAAACTTAATACTATTCCATCTAGCATACCTTGGGCCTCCGCTATTGTATTTGAAGCGAACCCGTAATACCTATGAAAAGCAAATACAAGCCAACCGTGGGTGTCCTTGCACACCCCACCACCTCCGATCTCTCCCATATTCCCCCAGGAAGATCCATCGAAATTTAGCTTTACACGACCCCAGTTCGGTCTAAGCCATTTCACAACAGTTGGAATATTACCCGGTCTGACCTTGGTTGTCTCGAGACGAAGAGCCTGGATTGCGACTGAATCCATGAGAGAATGGGGCTCCTCGTTAAGCATCGGGTTTCCAATTTCCTAAAGCCATTTGGAAATACGACAGATGATCTGATAGGCTTACATCTTCCCGCCTTTAAAACGAGCTACATTACGGCTCAACCAAAGCTCCCAGCAGATTAAAGAGGGAGTGAGGCCTAATAACAACCTAAGCCGATTAGAGGTGGACACTTTCCTTGTCCAGAATCGGATTCTCTGCTGTATTGACTGATTAGGGATTAAAGGGACGTCGAATATCCGAGAGAAGTGCTGTCATACTACATCGGCTGTAATTCCCAAGCTGAAGAGGTGATCTAACCTTTCCACATTGAGTGCAGGCTGTAGTTACTACTGTTGGGAGTCCAACAACTGTAAGAGGGATTGTTGCTGGCAAAAATCCAGCAACAGTCGGTGGGGTTGGCTGATCACGGGCTGCACCTCAGACCACCGCACCAGGAAGACAGAGGGTATATGGGTCGTCAACGACGAAGAGGAAATAGTGAATATCCCTCCACTCAGAGAATGTGAAGAGCTGTCGCTAGCCATATCAGAAGGAATCAAAGGCCCCTGGTTCGCCGTAGCTGTCGCCTCTCTGAAACAGCAACAATTGCACCTAGATGCCAAACTGATACCAACCCGTTGTACCTCAACGTCCACTGGGACTGATTTCATCATGATTTTTCAAAAGATAATTTTAGGCCTTGATGCGAAAAATGAGGTAAATCTAAATCTCATGTGGACCACACCATGGAAAACAGTAGCGATTAAATGTCCACCATTAAAAGCCTCCTAGAGCCCATTGTAATGGTTATTTGACACATGACTTGTTGATTAGGTCATACAGACTTGGATGAAGGAAAAAACTATATATCAGCTTGATCCAAAACTTTTGTGGCCCCAAGAAGTTTTTAATGGTGGGCATTCAATCAATAATGTGCGGTCTACTTGAGATTTGGATCAACCTCATTTTTTGGGGGATCCTTACTCTTAATCCAGTGGTAGACTTTCAAGAATTTCAACACCCGATCAAGGGTTCGAGTATCCATAGGTGGTGAAATCTCACTACGGCGTGAGTGTGTGGGGGTGTGCGTGCGTGTAAAAGAATTTAAAAAAAATAAATAATAATAATAATAATAATAACTCATTTTAGGGACCATACATAAAATGATATGGAAGAATGGGTAGACGACATGGATAAAACAC
The DNA here is from genome assembly GCA_037074715.1 of Magnolia kwangsiensis. Taxonomy (NCBI): domain Eukaryota; kingdom Viridiplantae; phylum Streptophyta; class Magnoliopsida; order Magnoliales; family Magnoliaceae; genus Magnolia; species Magnolia kwangsiensis. The sequence goes on from CM073584.1 coordinate 97,420,197, forward strand.
ATACATCACAGTGGGGCCTATAGAGCACCGACCACTAGCCATTGCATGTAGGGGTGTACATTGAGTTGAACCGAGTCGAGCTGGCCTCAACTCCACTCGGCTGGGCCACTAGCTGACCTCAGTTCGAACTCGGCTCGGCTCAGTCCTTGAGCTTGACTGGCCAGGTCAGCTTGGTTCGTTTAGCAACTTGAGCCAATTTGAGCCGAGGTCACCTATGCAGCATTTTCACAAACATTTGAACTGCACCTTCAAAATCTCACTGTATGTAAAACAGCAGCAACGGTTTTACAGGTATTTTATCAAACACCTTCTAAACAACATAAAAATCAAGAAAAAAAATAGTATTTGTTTCATATACATACTTTCCTTGCCACCACCCACACTTCGTTGAGTCATTTCATTAAACACTTGGTGAGCAACATCAATATCGAAGTAACCGAGTCACTGAACTGGTTCGATTTGAGTTTGATTCGAGCTGGGTTCGATACAAGTCGAGTCGAACTGGGGCCATCTCGAACTCGGCTCGAACTCATTTTCGAGCTAAAAAAATCAGCTCGACTCAGCTCGAACTCAGCTTCAAACTGAGTCGAATCGAGCTTTTTCGAGTCGAGTCAAGCGAGCTAACCGACCTAGCTCAGTTCATGTACACCTCTAGTGGCAAGGTGAGTAGCCGATCCGTTTCTGCTTAGTACCTGGCACCTGGCCAATGGGTAATCCAGCTGTTCCAACTAATGGGCAGTCTCGACAGATTGGCCTAGGTTGAAAATGGACCAGAATCCTATGCAACTCCTATCTTAAGCACCCTAGCTCTGTGGGCCCCACCAGCTATATATTTAAAATCCACTCCATTCATTAGGTCTTGACCTGGGATTTAGGTTGGTCACACGACAAGGTAAAATAGAAATTGAATGCTAGCCATAAGTTTGTATGTGGGATCAATGGGACATGACAAAAAATTCCAATTCAAATCATAACCCAAAACAAAAATATCTTTCTACAGTTTTTAATCCCTACATTTTTTAGCCTTTTAGCAAATTTCTTTACCACTTTCATTGCAATAAATGCTTCCAAATTTATGCTTATATTATTTTCTTTGAATAAAACTTTAGGGGGCTTTTTGATAGTAAGTTATTTAAGGTAAGCTAATTATTCCACAAGTAATTTATTTTAATTTCTATTATTATGAAGATAAGCATGTCTAGAAAACAATATATTTATGAGCTTCTCATCTCTTTCCTTTCTCCTTATGTCTTTCTTCAGCAACTTATGAAAAGTGAAAAAGCTATAATAATAATAATAATAATAATAATAATAAAGTTAACTTAAGTGATTATATAATTTTAGGTGAAAAATGTTACTTAAAAGTAATCTGAAAACCAAACTTATTTATCTAAAATAAGTTACTCATCTAATGTTGTAAGTGAAAAGGGTAACTTATTTGGTGGTATCCAAATGGGTGCTTAGAGACCAAATGAATGTTTAAGGATTCAAGTGGGGCCATGTTTGGAATTTAAACAATTGGTTTGTTTGATCTACTAGATATGATTACGACATTAAAGGTTCTAAACATATGAAAACTCATTAAAATAAATAAAAATAAATAAGAAGAAGAAGAAGAAGCCCAACAATAGTATGTTGGTTGGGTTGGATGGGTTAGTTCAACCCAACCCTATTGCAATTAAATGAGGTGGGTTTAATCAAGTTAGGGCCCTACAAATTTTATACGCATCGGGTCAACTTATCAGTTAATAGGTACCAGGTCAAGTTAAGATCAAATCCCTTAAACTTTTAATTAAATTGGTTGGGCTTAGGCTAACTTGATAGAAGGAAGAGTGTTAGGAGGAAAATCATCATCTACCTTAGGTATGCAAAAACTTGAATCTACATAGTTATTCTTGAATCCACAACATAAAAAGAGAAATTCTAAATTTTATCATTCAATAATGTTCAAACTTTTTTATTACATCACTTACAAAGGAAAAACAAAATCCTAATTAGGAATCTTAATTTGACTAAAGTAGAATTTACCCGAAATAGTAAATTTTACTAAAAATAAAAGGTCTTAATTTAATTGCGTCGGATAATTCCTAGCAAGATTAGAAGCAATTCTTAAGAATATTGCTTATAATAAAACTTTAAAATAAAGGAGATATGTTTAAATTAGAACTTACTATAAACAGTGAATTTTTCATAAAAGTGCGATTTTGAATGAGAAGAAACTGTTTTCTCATGAAATTGACTAACATGACCCGCTATGGAGTTGGTTGACCCTAAATGGCCTGTTATAATAAAGATTTATTCGTTGTGCATCCCATAACAATACTCAAATAAAAGTTATGGCCAATTTACGGTTTATACTTTGAACAACAAATTCTCCCTATCCAAAATGAATTTATTTGAATTAGATGTACCTAAGGCCTAATTATACCATGCCCTACATAGGCCTGGGCCTGGATCCGACGAATTACGTCCACTTATGTTCGGGCTTCTTTTGGTCCAGCTGTGTGAATAATAGATCTACGACCAACTCTATACCAGTCCCTTCTGCTTGAAAAGAACTTGTCCCTGAGTTATTCATTGGACTTAACTCATGATACTCGTATAAATTTGTCACCTTGAACATTTGCGAGATCTCCATATCCTTGAGAAGATTAATGACATGGGTGTTATCATTGATTTTTCTAAGTATCGGGACTGGACCTATCTTCTAATTTCTCAGCTTGTTATATGCCTTAGTCGGAAACGATCCTTACATAGGTGAACCAACACGTTATCACCCATTTTAAACACCTTCCCAATGTCATAAAAGAGGGCCCGTTTATATAAGTTTTTGAAAACGGTGTGATTCATTCGTTATAGAGAATGGCTAGAAACTGATAATGGCTAATGCCAATGGACCAAAAACTAATTGGTCATTCAGTGATCCAAACGACCACATCTTTAATCCAACGATCAAAAATGTCTGGATTAATGAGCCGATATGTAGAAATATTTTAGCAATGTTTTGATATTTGATGGCCACGGGTGTAACGGTCTACTCCCTCCATTTATATAAACCAGACCCTCCGGGTCAAGAGAATCCAGAATCAAATTGAATGATTTCTTCTATAATAACAACTACCTTTTTTCTCTTTTAACTAAGTTAATTGTGTTTAATAAAATCGAGTTCTCGAATTCACTGGGTAACTGAGTGAGAAAACTTACTAAGTCTGCTAGAGACATTGACTATGTTAGCTAAGTTTCTAAGGTGGTCTCTTTGTGACTGTTAGTCTGCTACACGTAGGACCAAATAGGCTTGTCGTGTTTTGGAAGCAATGTACCAACAACCCACCAACGATCACTAATCACTGAAGATATGGGGCGAATCACGATTTAAGGACAATGTATCTAATACATGTTTGAGTTTGATTTTAATCAATTTTATTTTTTATTTTTTTTTATATCCAAAATTATTATTTTGAAAATTTTTGCAAAATTAAACAATTTGCTTTTGAATTTGGCTCATTCTAAAATGGTGGCCTAAAAGCCCTAAAATGAGCTAGCAAAATAGAGGGGCGAGGTGAATTTCTCAAAATTGTTAAGGTGGACCTTGTCAGTCAAAGTTAAGTTAATGTGGCAATCGACATGAATAAAGGAGTTTGAGAGGTAGGAGTGTACATGAACTGAGTTATCTTGGTTAGCTCGCTCGACTCGACTCGAAAAAGCTTGATTCAAATCGGTTTGAAATTGAGTTCAAACCGAGTCAAGCTAATTTTTTGAGTTTGAAATTCGAGCTTGCCCAAGCTCAACTCAACTCGAATCGAACAGCAACTTGAATCGAACTCGAATAGAACTCGTTCGGTGACTCGGTTATTTTGATATTGATGTTGCTCAGCAAGTGTTTGATGAAATGATTCAACGAAGTGTTGGCTGGTGGCCGGGAAGGTATGGATATGAAATAAAAACCTTTTTTTTTTTCCTTTTAAAAGAAATCGAACTGTTTCTTCATTGCATCTGGGTAGAATCATATACAAATGGGAGGACCTTCTCAAGTAACAGACTAGGAATGACATAAATGTATAGGGTTACAAACCTATCCTACCCCAAAATAGAATTCAGTGAAGGAAACAAACTAGAACAGAAAAAACAACAGTATTGTGTCCAACAAAATGTTTTTTTTTCCTTAGGTTGTATACAAAACAAATACCTTTGTATCTTTATTTTTATGTTTTCTACCGAGTGTTTGATGAAATACCTATAAACCAATGTTGTCGTTTTACATTCCGTGAGAAACTGAAGGTGCATTACATGTGTTTAAGAAAATGCCGTAGAGGCTCGATCTTGGCTCGAACTGGCCCGAGCTGCTGACCAAACTGAGCCGAGCTGGCCAGTCATGCTCAAGGACCGAGCCAAGCCGAGTTCGAGCTGGGGTTAGCTAGTGGCCGAGGTGAGTCGAGCTGTGCCAAGCTCGACTCGATTCAACTCATGTGCACCCCTATTGAGAGGTGGTTGGACATTTAAGCAGAGGGTTGCCCCACCATAGGTGCACGCCACCGCGTGACCTATCTACCATGCTCGTTGGATTTACCATCTCATTTTAGGGTATGAGCTGAAAAATGAGGTTGGTACAAGGATTAAGTGGGCCAAATGAACATGAAAGAGAGGATTGATCACCCACCGTTGAGACATTCATGGGGGCATAGATTATTTGTGACAAATCCACCCCATTCATTTGTTTTTATAGCTCATTTTAGAAGATGAGCCAAAAACTGAGGCATATGCAACCCTCAAGTGGTCATAAGACAGGAAACAATGACATTGAATGCCTATTGTTAAAAGACATTCAGCCAGCCAACGTGGGTCACATTGAGTGTTGGATTGGCCTCATTATTTAGTTCATGCCATAAAATGATCTCAAAAAAAAAAAAAAAAAAAAAAAAATGCATGATAGATTTCTCACAAACATCAAGGTGGCCCCAGATAAGTTTGGGTTAGTTGCACAACAAAAAAATGTCAATCAATGTTACAGTAAGAGGTTTCGGGGAGAAATTTCCGACTGTACGACCCATTCATGGCCCATTTACCAGACCAAGACCACCTTATTTTACCATGCAAGAATAAGCCCAGCTGTACGGACACCTTCTCAAAGGTCAAAAATGCCCCTGCCAAGCGGATCGGCCGCTGCTCGAAGTCGAGCGTCGAGCGCTGACGCTCCTCGAACTCCGAGTTATACGAACGGTTCAAAAGAGATCAACGTTACATGGGCCCCACAGTTATGTATTTATTATATCCACAACGTTCATCCATATTTCGGGATCATTTCGGAGCATTATCCAAAAACAAAAAAAAAAATCATCTCCAGAGATCAATCGGACCACACAACAGAGAGCACCAGAAAATTGATTTTTACCGTTGAAACTTTTGTAGGGCCCACCATAACATTTATTTTCCATCCAATCTATTCATAAGGTCACAAAGACCTAGATGAAGAGGACCTAGATGAAGAGGAAAAATAAATTTCATAATGATCCAAAACTTCTGTGACCCCTAAAAGGGTTTTAACGGTGGACGTTCAATCATCTACTGCCTTTTACAGTGTGTTCCACTTGATAGCTAAATCTGTCTTATTTTTCTTCTCAGGACTTATTACGAGTTCTCCAAATGGATGGACGTTTAGATATAACACATACCTTATGAAAGGACCCACAAAGGCGGTGGGGATTACAACAGGAAAAAAAAAGAAGCCTAGAATCTATGGCTACGAATTATAACCGTAGCCATAATTGCAGGCCATGCTTTTTCGATATGTCCTTTATTATGTATCGAAGGTCTTTCGATATATACTTTGATATATCGAGTGTCTTTCGATTAATCGAAAAAGATCTAGAACTGTCCAGCGACTTTGCATAAAAAATCTTACAATTTGCGATATATATTGAAGTGTATTTGATATTAGCGAAGAAATAGCTACAGATTATAGCCGTAGCCATAACTGCAGTCCGTAAAAGTCTATGCAAATTTATTTTATTTATTATTATTATTTATTTATTTTTTAACATGGAGAACTTTATTCTACCTACAATTTTCTCTAATACATATTTATAAAAATATGTATATATAAGCATATAAATTTTTTTTCTCTTTTTTTTTTTCATTTCTTTCTTTATTCATTTGACAAGAATATCTTCTAAACCAAAATTAGTTACTTGATGTACCCTATATGATTTTGGGGTAGTAAAAGCTACTTTAGCCAACTAACCTAGTTATTTTCCAAGAATCCATCAGGTCGATGGTCGAAAATCCATTTCATTCACTTTGCGATCAATTTCAATCAGTTCGTGGTCAATTTCATTCATTTCATTAACTTCACAGTCATTTTCATGCGTTTCACGGTCAAGCTTGGCGATTTCGTTTTGATTCACAGTCATTTTCATGCATTTCACGGTCAATTCCCTTCACTTCACGGTCATTTCCATGCATTTCACAGTCAATTCGCTTCACTTCACGATCATTTTCATGCATTTCATCGTCAATCCCAACGATTTTGTTTTGATTCACGGTCATTTTCATGCATTTCACAGTCAATTCCCTTCACTTCACGGTCATTTCCATGCATTTCACGGTCAATTCGCTTCACTTCACAATCATTTTCATGCATTTCATGGTCAATCCCGACGATTCCATTTTGATTCATAGTCATTTCCATGCATTTCACGGTTAATTCCCTTCACTTCACGGTCATTTTCATACATTTCACAGTCAATCCCGAGGATTCCTTTTTGATTCACGGTCATTTTCATGCATTTCACGGTCAATTCCTTTCACTTCACGATCATTTCCATGCATTTCATGGTCAATTCGCTTCACTTCACAGTCATTTTCATGCATTTCACGATCAATTCCGACGATTTTGTTTTGATTCACGGTCATTTCCATGCATTTCACGGTCAATTCCCTTCACTTCACGGTCATTTCCATGCATTTCACGGTCAATTCGCTTCACTTCATGGTCATTTTCATGCATTTCACGGTCAATCCCGGATTCCATTTTAATTCACGGTCATTTCCATGAATTTCATGATCAATTCCCTTCACTTCACGGTCATTTCTATGAATTTCACAGTCAATTCGCTTCACTTCACGGTCATTTCCATGCATTTCACGGTCATTCCTGCCTATTCCGTGTTGATTCATGGTCATTTCGATGCATTTCACACTGAAGTGTAGCGATTGGACAATGAAATGCATGGAAATTACCATGAAGTGAAGAGGCATGACCGTGAAATGCGCCGAAATGACCGTGAATCAACACGGAATAGGTGAGAATGACCATAATATGTATGGAAATGACCGTGAAGTGAGGCAATTAGACCGTGAAATGCGAGCAAATGACCTTGAAGTGAAGGGGCATGACCGTGAAATGCGCCGAAATGACTGTGAATCAACACGGAATAGGTGGGAATGACCGTGATTTCCATGCATATCACGGTCATTCCCGCCTATTCCGTGTTGATTCACGGTTATTTCGACGCATTTCACGGTCATGGCCCTTCACTTCACAGTCATTTTCGTACATTTCACGATCCAATCGCTACACTTCACGGTCATTTCCATGCATATCACGGTTATTCCCGCCTATTCCATGTTGATTCACAGTTATTTCGACATATTTCATGGTGAAGTGTAGTGATTGGACCATGAAATGAACGGAAATGACCGTGAAGTGAAGGGGCATGACCGTAAAATGCACTGAAATGACCGTGAATCAACACGGAATAGGCGGGAATGACAGTGATATGCATGGAAATGACTGTGAAGTGAGGCGATTGCACTATGAAATATGCGGAAATGACCATGAAGTGAAGGGGCGTAACCGTAAAATGCACCAAAATGACCGTGAATCAACACAAAATAGGCGGGAATGAACATTATATGTATGGAAATGACCGTGAAGTGAGTCGATTTGACCGTGAAATGCGCGGAAATAATAGTGAAGTGAAGGGGCATGACCATGAAATGGGCCGAAATGACCGTGAATCAACACGGAATAGGCGGGAATGACCATGATATGCATGGAAATCACGGTCATTCCCGCTTATTCCGTATTGATTCACGGTAATTTCGGTGCATTTCACGGTTATGCCTCTTCACTTCATAGTCATTTCCGTGCATTTTGTGACGTAATCACCTCACTTCACTGTTATTTTGGCGCATATCATGGTCATTCCCGCCTATTCCGTGTTGATTCAGGGTCATTTCGGTGCATTTCACGGTCGTGCCCCTTCACTTCACAGTTATTTCCGCGCATTTCGCTGTCCAATTTCTTCACGTCACGGTCATTTTGACGCATTTCTTGGTCATGCCCCTTCACTTCATAGTCATTTCCACGCATTTCACGGTCAATTCACTTACGGTCATGCCCCTTCACTTCACGGTCCTTTCCACGCATTTTACGGTCAATTCGCTTCACTTCACGATCATTTTCATGCATTTCATGGTCATTCCCTCCAATTCCATGTTGATTCATGGTCATTTTGACGCATTTCACGGTGAAGTGTAGTGATTGGTCTGTGAAATGCGTGGAAATGACCATGAAGTGAAGGGGCATGGCCATGAAATGAGCCGAAAAGACTGTGTATCAACACAGAATAGGCGGGAATGACCGTGATATGCATGGAAATGACTGTGAAGTGAGGCGATTGGACCGAGAAATGTACAGAAATGACCATGAAGTGAAGGAGCATGACCGTGAAATGCGTCGAAATGACCGTGAATCAACACGGAATAGGCGGGAATGACCTTGATATGCATGAAAATGACCGTGAAATGAGGCGATTGGACTGAGAAATGCACGGAAACGACCGTGAAGTGAATGGGCATGACCGTGAAATACGCAGAAATGACCGTGAATCAACATGGAATAGGCGGGAATGATCGTGATTTCCATGCATATCACGGTCATTCCCGCCTATTCTGTGTTGATTCACGGTCATTTCGACGCATTTCACGGTCATGACCCTTCACTTCACGGTCATTTTCGCATATTTCACGGTCCAATCGCTACACTTCATGGTCATTTCCATGCATATCATAGTCATTCCCGCCTATTTCGTGTTGATTCACGGTCATTTCGACACATTTCATGGTGAAGTGTAGTGATTGGACTGTGAAATGCGTGGAAATGACCGTGAAGTGAAGGGGCATGACCGTGAAATGTGCCGAAATGACCGTGAATCAACACGGAATAGGCGGGAATGACCGTGATGTGCATGAAAATGACCGTGAAGTGAGGCGATTGGACTATGAAATGCGCGAAAATGATCGTGAAATGCGTCGAATTGACTGTGAATCAACGCAGAATAGGTGGGAATAACCGTGATATGCATGGAAATGACCGTGAAGTGAGGCGATTGGACCGTGAAATGCGTGAAAATGACCATGAAGTGAAGGGGCATGAAAGTGAAATGCGCCAAAATGACCGTGAATCAACACGGAATAGGTGGGAATGACCATGATTTCTATGCATATCACGGTCATTCCCGCCTATTCCGTGTTGATTCATAGTCATTTCGACGCATTTCACGGTCATGGCCCTTCACTTCACGGTCATTTTCGTGCTTTTCACGGTCCAATCGCTACACTTCATGGTCATTTCCATGCATATCACGGTCATTCCCACCTATTCCGTATTGATTCACGATTATTTTGACGCATTTCACGGTGAAGTGTAGCGATTGGACCGTGAAATGCGCGGAAATGATCGTGAAGTGAAGGGGCATGACCGTGAAATGTGTCGAAAAGACCGTGAATCAACACGGAATAGGCGGGAATGATCGTGACATGCATGGAAATGACCGTGAAGTGAGGCGATTGGACCATGAAATGCGCAGAAATGACCGTGAAGTGAAGGGGCATGACCGTGAAATGCACCGAAATGACCGTGAATCAACACAGAATAGGCGGGAATGACCTTGATATGCATGGAAATGACCGTGAAATGAGGCGATTGGACTGTGAAATGTGTGGAAACGACCGTGAAGTGAATGGGCATGACCGTGAAATGTGCCGAAATGACCGTGAATCAACACGGAATAGGCGGGAATGATCATGATTTTCATGCATATCATGGTCATTCCCGCTTATTCTGTGTTGATTCACGGTCATTTCGACGCATTTCACGGTCATGGCCCTTCACTTCACGGTCATTTTCGTGTATTTCACGGTCTAATCGCTACACTTCAAGGTCATTTCCATGCATATCACGGTCATTCCCGCCTATTCCGTGTTGATTCACGGTCATTTTGGCGCATTTCACGGTGAAGTGTAGCGATTGGACCATGAAATGTGCGAAAATGACCGTGAAGTGAAGAGGCATGACCGTGAAATGCGCCGAAATGACCGTGAATCAACACGGAATAGCCATGAATGACCGTGATGTGCATGGAAATGACCGTGAAGTGAGGCGATTGGACCGTGAAATTCGCAAAAATGACCGTGAAATGTGTCGAATTGACCTTGAATCAACACGGAATAGGCGGGAATGACCATGATATGAATGGAAATAACCATGAAGTGAGGCGATTGGACCGTGAAATGCACTAAAATGACTGTGAAGTGAAGGGGCATGACAGTGAAATGCGCCGAAATGACCCTGAATCAACACGGAATAGGTGGGAATGACCGTGATTTCCATGCATATCAGAGTCATTCTCGCTTATTCCGTGTTGATTCACGGTCATTTCGACGCATTTCACGGTCATGGCCCTTCACTTCACAGTCATTTTCGCACTTTTCACGGTCCAATCGCTACACTTCACAGTAATTTCCGTGCTTATCACGGTCATTCCCACCTATTCTGTGTTGATTCACTATCATTTCGACGCATTTCACGGTGAAGTATAGCGATTGGACCGTGAAATGCACAGAAATGACTGTGAAGTGAAGGGGCATGACCATGAAATGCGTCGAAAAGACCGTGAATCAACACATAATAGGCGGGAATGATTGTGATATGCATGGAAATGACCGTGAAGTGAGACGATTAGACCGTAAAATGCACGAAAATGACTGTGAAGGAAGGGACATAACCGTGAAATGCGCCGAAATGACCGTGAATCAACACGGAATAGGCGGGAATGACTGTTATATGCATGGAAATGATCGTGAAGTGAGTCGATTAGACCGTGAAATGCCCAGAAATCACCATGAAGTGAAGGGGCATGATTGTGAAATGCGCTAAAATGACCGCGAATCAACATGGAATAGGTGGAAATGACCGTGATATGCATGGAAATCATGGTCATTCCCGCCTATTCCATGTTGATTCACGGTCATTTCAGCGCATTTCACGGTCATGCCCCTTCACTTCATGGTCATTTCCGTGCATTTCGAGGCACAATCATCTCACTTCACGGTTATTTTGACGCATATCACGGCCATTCCTGCCTATTCACGATCATTTTGGGGCATTTCACGGTCATGCCCCTTCACTTCACGGTCATTTCCACGCATTTCGTTGTCCAATCTCTTCACTTCACGGTCATTTTGACACATTTCACGGTCATGCCCCTTCACTTCACTGTCATTTCCGCGCATTTCATGGTCAATTCGCTTATGGTCATGCCCCTTCACTTCACGGTCATTTCCGCACATTTCACGGTCAACTTGCTTCACTTCACGGTCATTTCCATGCATTTTACGGTCATTCCCGCCAATTCTGTGTTGATTCACGGTCATTTCGACGAATTTCACGTTGAAGTGTAGCGATTGGATCATGAAACGCGGGGAAATGACCGTGAAGTGAAAGGGCATGACCGTGAAATGCGTCGAAATGACCGTGACTCAGCACGGAATATGTGGGAATGACCGTGATATGCATTCAAATGACCGTAAAGTGAGGCGATTGGACCGTGAGATGCGTGGAAATGTCCGTGAAGTGAAGGGGCATGACCGTGAAATGCGCTGAAATGACCCTGAATCAACACGGAATAGGCGAGAATGATCGTGATTTCGATGCATATCACGGTCATTCCCGCCTATTTCATGTTGATTCATGGTCATTTCGATGCATTTCACGGTCATGCCCCATCACGATCATTTCCGCGCATTTCACGGTCCAATCTTTACACTTCACGGTCATTTTCATGCATATCACGGTCATTCCCACCTATTCTGTGTTGATTCACAATCATTTCGTTGCATTTCACGGTGAAGTGTAGCGATTGGACCCTGAAATGCGCAGAAATGACCGTGAAATGCGCTGAAAAGATTGTGAATCAACACGGAATAGGTGAGAATGACCATGATATGCATAGAAATTATCGTGAAGTGATTAGATTGTGAAATGCGTGGAAATGACCGTGAAGTGAATGGGCATGACCATGAAATGCATCGAAATGACCATGTATTAACATGGAATAGGCGTGAATGACCGTGATATGCATGTAAATGACCATGAAGTGAGGTGATTGGACCGTTAAATACGCATAAATGACCGTGAAGTGAATGGGCATGACCGTGAAATGCGCCGAAATGACCGTAAATCAACATGGAATAGGCGGGAATGATCGTGATTTCCATGCATGGAATAGGCGGGAATGACCGTGAATCAACATGGAATAGGCAGGAATGATCGTGAATCAACATGAAATAGGCGTGAATAACTGTGAACAGACAAAATACTTTTTTAAAAGGAATTATCGATAATATCGACAACATTTCGATATATCGAAGGAGACGATATATCGACTAAATTTCGATATATCAAAAATGTTCCTCAATTGTCCAGAGACACACTGCTCTTCTGAAACGAATTATCGATAATATCCATACTCTGTCGATATATTGATTAAACTTTGATTTGTATGTGTATATATATTGAATGGTTTACGATATATCGAATCTTTGATGACCGGGAAGTGAGGTGATTTGTAACTATGCTTGTTGTTCCTTCAGATCATACAGCCACCACGGAATAGGTGGAAATGACCGTAAAGTGAGGTGATTGGACCGTGAAATGCGTGGAAATGACCACGAAGTGAAGGGCGCATGACCGTGAAATGTGTTGAAAGGACCGTGAATCAACACGGAATTGCCGGGAATGACTGTGGTATGTATGGAACTGATTATGCAATGAGGCGATTGGACCTTGAAATGCACGTAAATGACCGTGAAGTGAAGGGGCATGACAGTGAATTAACACGGAATCGCCGGGAATGACCGTGGTATGCATGGAAATGAGCGCGAATCTTGGTGAATGGACCGTGAAATGCGCGGAAATGACCATGAAGTGAAGGGGCATGACGGTGAAATGCGCCGAAATGACGGTGAATCAACATGGAATAAGTGGGAAAGACCATGATATGTATGGAAATGACCATGAAGTGAGTCGAATGGACCATGAAATGCGGGGAAATGACCGTGACGTGAAGGAGCATGACCATGAAATGCGCAGAAATAACCGTGAATCAACACAAAATAGGCGGGAATGACGGAGGTATGTATGGAAATGACTGTGAAGTGAGGCGATTGGACCATGAAATGCACGGAAATAACCGTGAAGTGAAGGGGCGTGACCGTGAAATGCGTTGAAATTACCGTGAATCAACACGGAATAGGCTGGAATGACCGTGATATGCGTGGAACCGACCGTGAAGTGAAGTGATCGGATCGTGAAATGCGTGCAAATGACCGTGAAGTGAAGGGGCATGACCGTGAAATGCACCGAAATGACTGTGAATCAACACGGAATAGGCAGGAATGACCATAATATGCACTGAAATAACCATGAAGTGAGGTGATTGTGCCGCGAAATGCGCGGAAATGACTGTGAAGTGAAGGGGCATGACCGTGAAATGCGCTGAAATGACCGTGAATCAACACGGAATAGGCGAGAATGACCGTGATTTCCATGCATATCACGGTCATTACCGCCTATTCCGTGTTGATTCACGGTCATTTCGGCGCATTTCATAGTCATGCTCCTTCACTTCACAGTCATTTTCGCGCTTTTTGTGGGTCATGTTATGAGGTATGTGTTATATCTAAACCGTCCATCTATTTGACGAACTCTTTATATATATATATATATATATATATATATATATATATATATATATATATATATATTACACACACCCCACACACTCACGCTGGTGGAATTCCACCACCTATGGGTAGTCGCACGCTTGACCGGGAGTGTGGAATTTCACCACCTATGGATAGTCGAACCCTTGACTGGGAGTTGAAACTCCTGGGAGTCGACCACCCTGGCAAGAGTAAGGACCCATCTATTAGACAAACTCGTGTTAAGGCTTGAGATGAAAAATAAGATAGATCTAGCTATCAAGTGGACCACACCGTAAAATGCTGTGGAGGATTAAATGTCTACCATTGAAACTCTTTTAGGGGTCATGGAAGTTTTGGATTATTATGAAATTTGTTTTTCCTTCATCCAAGTCTTTGTGACTTTATGAATAGATTGGATGGAAAATAAATGTTATGATGGGCCCTATAAAATTTTTAACAGTGAAACTCCGTAGTGTGGTACAGTTGATCTTTGGATATGATTTTTTTTTTTGATAATGCTCCCGGATGATCTCGACATATGGATGGACGTTGTGGATATAATAAATACGTAACTATAGGGCCAATGTAACTTTGGTATCTTTTGAACCGTTCGTACAACTTGGAGTTCGAGGAGTGTCCGTGCTCGCCTTCGAGCACCACTGATCCGCTTGAAGGAAAAAGCAGAGGTATTTTCGACCTTTGACAAGTCATCCGTACATTTGGGGCTTATTTTTGCAATGTAAAATAAGGTAAGCATGGTCTCGTATATGGGCTATAAATGGGTCGTACAGTCGTAAATTTCTCGGTTTCAGGGGATGGTTACTTGACTGTATGTCGGGCCTACACCTATCTTTTTGATAAATTCACTGTCTATAGAATTTTTCACTTCATTTTAGAGCATGGGCTCAAAAAATAAAGCCAATAAAAAGATTAAATGAGCCAAACGAACATGAAACAATGGGGATTAAACTCCCATGATTGAAACATTCATGGCGCCTCAAGATGTTTGTGATAAATACACATGCCCATCTGTCACACGATAGGAAACAGTAGCATTAAACATCCACGGCCGAAAGATCTTGGGGCCATCGTAGGGCCCACTTTGAGATTTATATTTGTTTGATTTTTTCGTCCATGTCATAAAATGAGCTGAAAAAACATATAAAGAGGATAAATTTCTAACACACAGAGTTAGGTTGTCACGCTAATTGAGAGATTTGAGCAAGGGCAGCAAAGTGGGGTAGTTACCAACGCAAAAATACAAAAATTCATTCATATCCGTGAGTTTAATGTGTAACGGTGGAAATTATGGGCGGCTTTGGGAAACAGTTTAAAAGTTGGAATTTTTTCAGTTCACGGTCTTTATTGAATGCATTTAAAAGCAACTGGCATATAAAAAATACCGAGTTTTTTATTCATATACGGGGCTGTGGAAGACGGACACGGATTAGCTACTGACTCTGACGAAGTGACGTCACCAAGTTTTGTGGGTCCCTTCATGATGTATGTTTTGTATACACACCGTTCATCCATTTGAAGAGACTATTTTAGGGCACAACCCAAAGAATAAATGAAAGCCAAATCTGTCGTGGACCCACCACATAAAACAGTAGAGAGAGTGATGTCCACCGTTAAAAATTCTAAAGCTCACAAAAGTTGTTGATGAAGCTGATATTTGCGTTATCCCTTATCTTATTTCGGTGTTAACTTATGAATAAGTTAGACCTCAAATAAACATCACAGTGTACCTTAGCAAGGTTTGAATGGTGGGCGTCACTCTCTCTATTATTTTCTGTGGTGGTACATTACTGCTTTGAATCTGCCTCGTTATTTAGATCATGCCATAAAATGATCTCTAAAAATGGGTGAATGGTGTGGATACAATATATACATTATGATGGGACTCACAAGACTTGATGATGTCACTTCAGTAGCGGTCTCGCTACTCAACCTGACAGGGGCCAATCGGCGACCGTTGAAGACACGTGAAAGTGATGCGGAATTCCAAAACGATGCGGAATTCAATGGTGGGCGTCACTCTCTCTATTGTTTTCTGGGGTGGTACATTATTGCTTTGAATCTGCCTCATTATTTAGATCATGCTATAAAATGATCTCTCAAAATGGATGGATGGTGTGGATACAGTATATACATTATAATAGGACACGCAAGACTTGATGACGTCACTTCAATAGCAGTCTCGCTACTCAACCTGACAGCGGCCAATCGGCGTCCGTAGAAGACACGTGAAAATAACGCTGGGAACCGGGTGTTAGGTTTAAGAGGAAGCCGGATCACCCGCAGCCCACAAGCAACTGGACGTGGTTTGGTTACTGATTGGTGCTCTGTGGGGCTTATCATGATGCATGTGTTTTATCAGGACGGTCCATTTATTTTTTCAGATTATTTTAGGGCTTTATCCAAAAAATGAGGCAAATATAAATATCAAGTGGACCACTGCATGGGAAAACAGTAGTAATTGAATGTCCACCATTAAAATCCTCCTGGGGGCCCTTGTGATGCTTATTTGACATCCAATCTGTTGGTTAAGTCACACAGACATGGATGGAGGGAAAAATCAAATATCAGCTTAACCTAAAACTTTTGTAGTTTTCAAAAAGTTTTTATCGGTGAGCATACAATAAACACTATGTGGTCAGCTTGAGATTTGGATTTACCTTATATTCAATCTTATATATAAAATGATATGGAAAAATAGATAGATAATAGGTATAAAACACATACATCATGTCGGGGCCCATATATCACCGACCACTTGCCAATTGGGTGACTAGCCCATCCAAACTCTAAACAACTTAAAAGGACATTGATTAGCTATTGATGGGGTGTACATCAAGTCAAATCGAGGCGAGTTGGCCTCAGCTCAACTTGACTTGGCAACCAGTTGACCTCAACTCGAACTTGGCCCGACTCAGTCCTTAAGCCTGCCTAGGTAGCTCGACTCGGTTCAGTCAATAGCTCGGGCCAGTTCGGACCAAGATCAAGCCAAGTTTGCCATTGAGGCATTTCCACAAACACATGTACTGCACCTTCAAAATCCTTCTGTGAGTGAAACAGAAACAATGGTTTTCCAGGTATTTTATCAAACAACTTCCAAGCAATATAAAAACCAAGAAAGACTAAGAAAAAAAAAATGATATTTGTTTCATGTACATACCTTCCTTGCCACCAACCACACCTCGTTGAGTCATTTTATCAAACACTTGGTGAGTAACATCAATGGCAAAGTAACCGAGTCATCGAACTGGTTCGATCCAAGTTCGATTCGAGCTAGATTCGATCTAAGTCGAGTCAAGCTAGGGGCCTACTCAAACTTAGCTCGAACTCATTTTCGAGTTCAAAAAATCAACTCGACTTGGCTTGAACCTAGCTTTGAACTGAGTCAAACCAAGATTTTTCGAGTCAAGTCCAGCAAGCTAACCGAGCTAGCTCGGTTCGTGTACACCCCTGGCTACTAACAAGCTGAGTAACAAGAGTGGCTACAAGTGACATTATCAAGTTCTGTAAGGCCCACCATGATGTATGTGTTGTATTGATGTAGAACGTGTCACAAATCCATCCCTAGCATGGTTGGGTCAAAAGAAGATGGATCGTAAATTGACCATAACTTTTGATTCGGGTATCGTTACGGGGCATACAACGTATCAATCTTTACTAAAACGGGCCATCCGAGGTGAACTAACCCACAAAGTGGGTCGCATCTGTCCGTTTCGTCAGAAAACGCACGCTTTCAGCTCAAAAACGAATTTTTAGGAAAGTTTTACTATTTTTAGTAATTTCGATTTTTTAAATATTTTTTAGAGTTTTAGATTTTCTTTCCTTTTAGAAATAACTTTTAGTTATACTAGGACTCTTCTAGAGAAAGTTTATTTGCAATTTTTATTTTTAGAAATTAGGTCTTAGAAGAATTTTATTATAATTAGGATTTTTATTAGAGTTAGAATTGTGCTATTTTTGGTAATTACGAATTTTAGTTTATTTTTTTTCTATATTAATGGTGTAAGGAGACACATTGGAGAATTATCAATTATTCAGCAAATAATTTCAAATTTTATTAGAGTTTATTTCTATTTTCTTGCTTTCTTTCCTCGTGGATTCGAGAAGTCTCTGTGAGGAGTCCAGAGAAGCTCCGTGGATTCGGAGTAGTTATCCTTGAGGAAGACGGTGATCGACCTCATCATGTTCATCCCTGCGTCAATTTGGTATCAGAGCGAGGATTCCCCTCGGGTTGATGGCAAATAATGAAGGTATAAATTAAAATCCTGTGGATGGTGATCTAGAGATTCGTTATCTTTTGGAAAGAATAGAAACTTTCCACCGGGAGAATCAGTTACCATGCAAGGGCTGCAGGCAACCCTTATCCGTATTGTGGATGCGTTAATTCCGCCCCGAGCTCAAAGTGATGCTCAACCACTTATGACCGCTGTACGACACAATCCGAATTTCTATAAGGCACCATCAGATGATGGTAAATCACAGGCCACCACTTCAATTATGAGGAAGCCGTTAACATGCTAAAGGTAGAGATAGAATTACATAGAGACAACATCTTTTGAACAAGGTGCACTGCATATAAAAAAGTCTGCAATGTGATCATTGATATAAGGAGCGATAAGAATTTCGTGTCAAAAATAATGGTGGAGAAGCTACAACTGAAAATAGAAAGACACCCATCTCCATATACAATTGGATGGATCAAGGAGATCAACAAAACAGAGGTAACTGAACGATGTCGTATATCTTTTTCCATTGGTAAATATTATAAGGATGAAGTAATGTGTAACGTGGTCGACATGGATGCTTGTCACATGTTACTTGGTCAACCCTAGCAAAATAATATTAATGCTACACATAGGGATCGAGATAACTTATTTATCTTCTTTATTAAAGATGACAAAAAGATTATCCTCGCCCCTATGGGAAGGAGAACCAACTCAAGACTTCTAAAGTTGAGGAACAGTCTCTTACAACTGAACAGGCTTTTATTAAACAATCTGAGGAAACAAAAGATATATGTCCATTAGTTGAAAAGAAAGAATATATGGAGCCAGTGAATATCCCAAAAGATTTGAAGCCAATGTTGCAGGAGTTCAAGGAAATTGTGCTCGAAGAACCCCCCAATAAATTGTCTCTCATACGAGATATACAAAATCACGTTGATCCCGTCTCAGGGGCAAGTCAGCCTAATTGCTCACATTATCAGAAAAAATATGAGATCTTAAAGACAGATGTGAAGGAAATGACCAATATTAGTCAAGTCAAGGAAAGCATGAGTACATGTATTGTGCCAGCTTAAGAGCTTAATGTCAAGTACAAAAAAAAAAAAGACTAATGAATATCGACATCAGAAGTTATCTCAGACTCATGTGTCAAGTCTCTTGCGTAACTCGAGAACGAGTTTTTTTCAAGTGGAGGGGTCTGATGTAGAACGTGTCATAGATTCGTCTCTAGCATGGTTGGGCTAAAAGAAGATGGACCGTGAATTGACCATAACTTTTGATCCGGGTATCGTTACGGGGCATACAACCTATCAATCTTTACTGAAACAGGCCATCCGAGGTGAACCGACCCACAAAGTGGGTCGCATTTGTCCATTTCGTCAGAAAACGCGCGCTTTCAGCTCAAAAACGAATTTTTAGGAAAGTTTTACTATTTTTAGTAATTCTGATTTTTTAAATATTTTTTAGAGTTTTAGATTTTCTTTCCTTTTAGAAATAACTTTTAGTTATACTAGGACTCTTCTAGAGAAAGTTTATTTGTAATTTTTTTTTTTAGAAATTAGGCCTTAGAAGAGTTTTATTAGAATTAGGATTTTTGTTAAAGCTAGAATTGTGCTATTTTTGGTAATTACGAATTTTAGTTTATTTTTTTTTCTATATAAATGGTGTAAGGAGACACATTGGAGAATTATCAATTATTCAGCAAAAAATTTTAAATTTTATTAGAGTTTATTTCTATTTTCTTGCTTTTTTTCCTCGTGGATTCGAGAAGTCTCTGTGAGGAGTGCAGAGAAGCTCCGTGGATTCGAAGTAGTTATCCTTGAGGAAGACGGTGATCGACCTCATCACGTTCATCCCTGTGTCATGTATCCACACTGTCTATACATTTGGAGAGATCATTTTAGAGCATGATCCAAAGAATAAGATAGATCCAAGGCTAGAGTGGACTCTACCATAAAAAACAGTGGGAGAGTGACGCCCACCACCGTTGAAACCTTTCGAAGGTCCACTATGATGTTTATTTGAGATCCAATTTGTTCACATGTTAACGCAGACATGAGAGAAGGGAAAATACAAATATAAGCTCGATCGAAAACTTTTGGCCTTAGTACTTTTTAATGGTGGGTGTCACTCTCCCCACTGTATTCTGTGGTGGGGTCCAGTCGGGCTTTGGATCTGAATCATTCATTGGATCATGCCCTAATATGATATTTCCAAATGGATGGACGGTGTGGATACAAAAAATACATCATGGTTGGGCCCACAGAACTTGGTGACGTCACTTCAGTAGCGAGCCTCGCTGCTCAACCTGTCAGTAACTACTCCCGTCCTCTCATTTTGCACTTATGCATTAGAATAAGCTGAAAATTACATGGACGGCATGGATAAAATAAATACATCATAGTGGGCCCTACAGAACTTGGGCATGGATATTCGTAGTGATGATACGTGATGCCGGCGATCCGCGTGAAATGACACGGTCTGCGATTCCAAATAGAACTGAGAGCTTTGCTACGCGCACACGGGTGTAAAATAAAACTCATCTCTTCGCGCCGCACGTGCCATCATAGCATATATGTATGAGATCCAATCTATCCATCATTTTGGTCTGACCTTGTGCATTTTTTCCCAAAAAGAAATATGGATGTAGGCCCCAATACTGGAAACGAGTGGATGGCTTAGAAAACTTCAGCCCAGTTTTCAGAGCCGTACATCTGTTTTACTATCTGTGACCTGACCAGTAGATCAACCTGATTCATGGGCTAGCAAAATAAATATAATAGTGTCGTTCTGATGGATGGATTGGATCTTATAACTATCATTCTATGCCGGCACAGCAGCAGCATGCATTTGAGATTTATTGCAATGGCATATGCGCTTAGGAAATCTAATATAAGCATTTGGGTTCATTTCCCATCTCTCCATGGTGTCTTCCATCTCATCCAGTTTGATAGAAAGATATGTAGTTGGTACTAAAATCTTCTTCACATGCATTACTTGCCTTTTGCTTTTGGTGTATGCGCCTCTTCTGTTTGGTAGCGAGGTCCACAGCTCAGACTTCAGCTAATGCTACAACAGACCCGTTTGAAAGTATGTACCTTTGCATGCTTGGATGTGCATGGAGAGAGAGGCTGAGTGTCCGTTGGCTTCTGATATTGGAATAGTTCGAGAGAGAGAGAGAGTGTGCGCACGCGCGTGTGTGTTCTACTTTCCCCATTTAACAGCACTTTCATTTGTCAAGAGAGGAGAATTTTACAAACTATTAATATTGAATTTACGTTAGTTACTATTTTTCATTAATTTAAGTAATTATCACTGAAAGTACCTTCCATTACATTTTGTTAACCAAAGTTGGTTGGGGAAAGGGTTGCAGATTAGGTGGGACCCATTGTGATGTTTATATATAATCCATTCTGACATAGTGCTGTTGTCACACTATATTACGCCCAGGGGCCAAAAATTAGCCTTATCAGTGATTTTGATAGAGCTGTATATGAGTCGAGTTAGCTTGGTCAGCTCGCTTGACTCGACTCGGAAAAGTTCGACTCGCCTCGGCTCGAAATTGGATTTGGACCGAGTTGAGCTGGTTTTTGGAGCTTAAAAGCATTTCAAGCAGAGTTCGAGCTTGTCCGAGCTCGACTCAACTCGGATCGAATCACCTCGGTGACTCAGTTATTTTGACTTTGTTGCTGCTCGCTGAGTATTTGATGAAATGACTCAACGAAGTACTGTTTTGAGTGCATACATTCTCTGCAGGATCGGCTTATGGTGAGGAAGGAATGGATACGAAACAAATCACTAAAAAATTTTATATTATAAAATTGCCCTCAAATCTTGATGTTGATGAGGCCCGCCGAGTGTTTGATGAAATACCTGTGAACTACTGTTACTATTTTGCATTTTATAAGAAATTGAAGATGCAACCTATGTGTTTTTGAGAAAATGTCACATAGGCTTGAACTCACCTTGAACTGGCCCGAACTGCGGACCAAATCGAGCCGAGCTAGCCAGTCACACTCGTGGACCGAGCCGAGCCGAGTTTGAGTTGGGGTTACTTACTGGCCAAGCCGAGCCGAGCTGTGCCACGCTCGAATTGGTTCGACTCGAGTACAACTCTAATGATTCAGGTGAACCATATGATTGGAAACAATACACAAGGCAATACTCTCCAAACTCTTTACCTTGGTTTGGCCCATTTGAATTCCGGATGGACCTATTTTTTGGCCCATGCCTAAATTTTGGCGTGGCATTTAATAGTTGGAATGGATCATTAAACCCAAGGGCCAAAAATTAGCCCTATCAGTGATTTTGATAGAGTTGTACATGAGTTGAGTTAGCTTGGTCAGCTCGCTCAACTTGACTTAGAAAAGCTCGACTTACCTCAGCTCGAAATTGGATTTGGACTGAGTTTAGGTGGTTTTTGGAGCTTGAAAGCATTTCGAGCCAAGATCATGCCTGAGCTCAACTTGACTCGGATCAAACCTCAACTCGAATCAACTTGGATCGAATCGGTTCAGTGACTCGGTTATTTTGACTTTGATGTTACTCACCGAGTGTTTGATGAAATGACTCAATGAAGTATTGTTTCGAGTGCATACATTCTTTGCGGGATCGGCTAGTGGGGAGGAAGGAATGGATACGAAACAAATCTCTGATTTTATTTTTTTTTTACATTATAAAACTACCCTCAAATCTTGATTTTGATGTTGCCCGTCGAGTGTTTGATGAAATACCTGTAAACTGCTGTTACTGTTTTGCATTCTATAAGAAATTGAAGATGCACTTTGTGTTTGATAAAATTTCACACATGCTCGAACTCAGCTCAAACTGGTTCGAATTGTTGACCGAACAGAGTCGAGCTGGCCAATCAGGCTTGAGGACTGAGCCGAGCTGAGTTTGAGTTGAGGTTACCTACTAGCCAAGTCGAGTTTGAGTTTGGGTTACCTACTGGCCGAGCCAAGCCGAGCTATGCCAAGCTCGACTTGGTTTGACTTGTGTACAACTATAGTGATTTAGGTGGACCATATGATTGGAAACAGTACATAGGGCAATACTCTCCAAACTATTTACTTTGGTTTGGCCCATTTGAATTCTGGATGGACCTATTTTTAGGCCCATGCCTAAATTTTGTCGTGGCATTTAATAGTTGGAATGGATCATCACGATGGTCCTTGTAAAATTCAAGGGTGGACATCTCTCTTCCATCGGTTTTCCTTGGTGTGACCCTCTTGAATGATAGGTCAACCTATTTTTTTTTGAAACAGTACTTGCAAACTTTTTGCAATTCAATTCATGCATGCATCCAAACACAGCCCAATGCAAATGGAAGAGGAGGAGAGATGGCTTACAGATTGGAGAATCCCGATTGCACGGAAAGTTCCGCTGAAGACAATTCAATCTTGAAGGCAAAACACTGAATACCAGGGAATCAAGCACTTAATGCAACTAAAAGATTATGACAATTTCTTATGTATGACAAAGATGCACAACCAATTCACAACCAATTCAGGGAATATGGCGTCCTTAATCAGTTACGATAATTACTTGAATGTGTTTTTGTTTTGTCAAAAGAATAGAGTAGCATCGCCTATGAATAATACCTATTATTAGAACTATCAATGACGAAGTTGCTAGCGACCAAGTTCCTGAAACAAAAGACAATTCAAATGGAGCTTACTGTCCGTGCTGTTACATCGTTGCAAGTACATTGAAGAGAACTGTTGAGGTGATAGATTAAAGATGTAAATAAAGCAAAAACAATGAAGGCTTTAAGGAAAATGATTCTCCTTTGCTTTTCTGTGGATTTGAGACAACCCTGAAGGGTTGAATATATAAAGTTCTACAACGACTATACAAGGTAAAATGATAAATATAAAATCTTCTATTGATACATTATCTATCTATAGAATCGGCTATACAAGGCAAGGCATGTGGCCTGTCTAACATCTCCCCTCAAACTAATGCAGGTCATCGACAAGTAATAGTTTGCTAACTAGAAATGAGTGTCGTGTAAAAGTGAGGGACTTCGTGAAAATGTCAGCAATTTGATCATGGGAAGCGACATGTGGTAGCAAAATGAGCCGAGACTGAAACTTCTTGCGGATGAAGTAACAATCAACTTCAATATGCTTTGTACGTTCATGAAAAATCGGATTAGAGGCAATATGAATGGCACTCAGATTATCTACATGGAGTGGAGTGGGATCTTGTAGATGAACGTCCAAGTCAAAAAGAAGTCCACGTAACCAGATATTCTCACTACAAGCTGCTGACATTGCTCTATTCTCGGCTTCCGTGCTTGATTTGGAAACAGTGGTCTGCTTCTTACACTTCCAAGAGATGAGAGAAGTGTCAAGAAAAACACAGTAGCCGGTGGTAGATCTGCGGGTGAGAGTACAACCTGCCCAGTCAGCATCTGAATAAGCACGAAGATCCAAAAAAGATGTGGAGGAGAAGAACAGAGATCGATCTAAAGTTCCACGTAGGTACCATACGATGCGCAATATTGCAGTGTCATATGAACAGTTCGAGGAGCAGAAACAAATTGGACCACTAGGCAATATCAGAATAAGTCATTGTTAAGTAAACTAGACTCCCAACCAAATGACGGTATAATGTGGGATCTATAAGAAGTTTACCATTGTCATAGCCATATTGAACGTTAAGTTCCAAGGGAGTCTGAACTATTTTCTGATCCGTTAAGGAGGCCAAGGCAAGAAGATCCTTGGTATATTTATGCTGGCTAACCAGGATTCCACGTAGGGAATGTGAAAATTTAAGTCCAAGAAAGTATATCAGATGACCCAGGTCCTTCATCTTGAAGGATGACTTCAAAACTTCTTTTAATGCCGAGATGTCAGTATCATCGTTACCAGTCAGAAGTAGGTCATCAATATAAACAAGAACAATGATGATTCCATACTCAGAGGTGCGTAAGAATAAAGATGGATTATGACCACTTTGAGTAAAGCCAGCTCCTATAACAATATCATGAAAACGTTGGAACCATGCCGAGGGGCCTGTTTGAGACCGTATAGAGATTTCTTCATGCGAAAGACTTTATCGGCAAGGATTAAAGATCCAAGAGGAGGTTTTAAATATACTGTTTCTTGGAGGTCTCCATGAAGAAAAGAATTGTTCACGTCTATCTGAGTGAGTGGCCAAGAGCGAACTGATGATACTGTCAAAACAGTGCGAACAGTTTTCATCATGGCCACAGAAGCAAATGTCTCATCATAATCAATTCCTTGTTCTTATTTGTATCCTTGAGCGACAAACCGAGCTTTGTATTGATCCAATGATCCGTTAGACTTGAACTTCATAAAATAAATCCATTTACTACCAATCAATTGGTGGTCAGGAGGTCGAGTAACAATATCCCACGTATAGTTATCATCCAATGCTGCAAGTTCTTCTGCCATAGCCTTCTTCCAACAATCATGACTGGCTACCTGATGGTATGAAGTAGGAATAGATACAGTATTCAGGGTAGTATTTATGACATACATAGAGTATATCAAGCGATCAGGCTGTCAATGTTCACGAGTGGAATGACGTACCAAGATAGGATCTGGATCGGTTTCAGGTACAGTAGTAGGTGATAGATCTGTACGTGGTCATCGGGAATAAACCTGCAATGGACAAGGAGGTGTACTCGACAAAACCAGAATGTCAGGAAACATACTAAGACCAGGAGAGACTGGTGTGGGTGAAGGAGGAACAGATGAATGGAAGGCGATATGCTTAAAAAAAATAACATGTCGTGATACCCGTACACGACGAGAGACTAGGTCATAGCAATGAAAACCCTTCTAAGTTTCTTTAAATCCCAAGTACATACATTTTACTGATTTTTGAAAAAGTTCATTACGTTCACATGATGCTAAATGATCATAACATACACAACAAAAAACACGAAATATGAAATATGTAGGAAGAGAACCGGTGAGAACAAAGTAGGGAGATTTACTATTCAGGATTGTGGTTGGCAAACGATTAATCAAGTAGAATGAATGCATCATAACTTCCGCCCAGAAGGAACAAGGAACACTCATAGCTGTCATTATGGTATTGGCAGTTTTAACAATATGATAATTTTTTCGTTCAGCCACCCCATTTTGTTGTGGAGTATCCGAACAGGTGGTTTGATGAGTAATCCCATGACCCTGAAGACATGTATGAAAATTTGTGGAGAGATACTCTCTCCTTAAGTCAGAGTGAAGAATTTGAATTTTTACTTGAAATTGAGTGTCTACCATAGAATGAAATATTTTAAATTTTTCAAACACCTATGACTTAAAGTATAAAAAATAAATTCAGGTGTAACAGGTGAAATCATCAATGAATATAACATATATAATATCGTAGTCTAGAAAGAGACATTATTGGGGAAGGACCCCAGACATCCGTATGCACTAGTTCAAATATATATGATGATTTTGTAGTACTTAATTAGTGGAAAGGGAATACACTTTTTGAAAGGCAACAGGAAGAACAAGAATAATCTAAATCACTTTTATTAAGATAAATATTCTCTAACACACCAGAAGAAAAGAGCTGAATCAAACGAACAAAATGTGGATGACCCAGGCGAAAGTGCCAGAATTTTCACATTTTATTTGCCAAACAAATATCCAAGGAAGAGGGAGAGAAGAAACAACGAGCTAGAGTAACGGATGGGTGAAAGTCCAACACGTACAAATATTCATGCCGCCTACCCTTCCCAAATACCGTCCCCGTTGTCAGATCCTTTACAAAACAACAATTTAGAAGAAAAATGACCAGGCAGTTATTGGATGTAAGTTAACAAACAGAAATTAAATTTGAGGAGAGTTTAGGGACATGATACACATTACAAAGGGTAAACTGGTGATGATCAGAAGGAGAGAAAGTTAAGGAACCAACGGACTGTATGAGCAGTTTAGTGCCATCTGCAGTAGAAATAGCCTGATTGTCAGTGTAGGGACGAGTATTGCGGAGATGTGATATGTCACCAGTCATATGATTTGAAGCATTGAAATCGAAGAACCATGGAGAAGATGAGGTGATACTTAACATACCAGCCGCAGAAAGGGCCTGCACGATCTGTTGGATCATCGCAGGAGTCAAAGGTGAGGAAAGACCTTCAATAGAACCAGTGAATGCAGTATCACTAACAAAAGGCTTGGAAGAAGTAGTTGCAGAAGTAGCAGAAAGCGCACGACTACAGTCACGACCTCGACCACCACATCCACGGCTGAATGAGGATGCGTAGGCACGTGAACGACTGTCTTGAATACCATGACCAGTCCTTCGACAATACGCGCACCAATCTTTACACTGAGCGATGACATGTCCTACTTTATTACAACCGCGACAAGTTAAAGTAGTGGAACACCGGTTTAGTGCAAAGGTGGATACAATAAGTGTCAGGTCAGATGGTCCTTGAGATGTCCCTTGAGAGAGGACCTGCAGTCATTGTTCTTCGGCTAATAAATCATTAATAACCGAATTCATTGAAGGAGTTAGGCTACGGTTCAGAAGAACAGCCCTGCAATGCTCAAATTCCAGATGCAGTTTCATAAGAAACTGTCTAACTCGAGCACTCTCGCGCAATGCGTAGAATATTTTAAAGTCATTTGGGAATTCTAGATCCATCATAGCGATCTCTGTCCAAATTGTAACCATTGTAAAGTAGAAAGTTTGAATACTTTTATCACTTTCAGTAAGGTGAACCGGATCTTGTTCTAGGCAGTATAACCGAGCCGTATTACTCTGTTGATATATTGTTTGGAGATGATCCTACATAGCCTTAGCAGTGCAATGTGGCATGAGGCCAACAACTATTGATCGATCGACCGAATCAAGAATCCAGGTAATAATCCGTCCATTTTTTATTTCCCAATCAGCCATTTTGTCAGCATCAGTGGAAGGGGGGATAATAACAAATCCATCAATTAGTCCCCACAAACCTCGACCCTTGAGAAAACTTTAAAAGTTGATGGCCCATAGATTGTAGTTGGTGCCATCGAAACTACATCGTGGGGCCTCTGTACGGAAGTCTTTATCCATAAATAGGACGAGATAAAAACAATGCTAAAGAAGAAAGTACCTTACAGCCACAAATCTGAACAGCAACCAACAAAAGAGCAACAGACCAACAGATCAAGACATACAACAGTAAGTGTAGCAAGAGATGCTGCAGTCGGGAGCGGAAGTAGCAGAAGATGATGCAGCGGGAGATGATGCAGATGCAGCAGGAGAAGAAGAGGGAGTAGGGATCGGATGTAGCAAGAGATGATGCAGCAGGGATATGCGTGCGTAGGGATGTGCGCAGGTGTGTATGCAGGGACGTGTAGCAGGTGCGTGCACAGGGTTGTGCGTAGGGGACGTGTAGCAGGGGCGTGCGGACAAGGCTTGAGACAATCGTACGAGCTTCGTGAGGGCCGGATCTGATAGGGGAGTGTCGGATCTGACAGGGGAGTGCTGGATCTAATAGACGGTGATGCTGGTGATGAAGAAGATACCGTATTAGAATCGGTATTGCTCTGATACCATGTAAACAAAGCAAAAACAATGAAGGCTTTGAGGAAAATGATTCTCATTTGCTTTTCTGTGTATTTGGGACAACCTTAAAGGGTTGAATATATAGAGTTCTACAACGACTATACCAGGTAAAATGATAAATACAAATTCTTCCATTTATACATCGTCTATCTATAGAATCGGCTATACAAGGCAAGGCATATGGCCTGTCTAACAAAAGATGCAACTTTGAGATGTATGAGAGATCCATGCCACTCATTAGGTGGGGAACACTGCGGGCATGCCCTGTCCTAGGAATCTAACATGGACCACACATGAAAGTTGGACACATAGCATTTATTATCTTTCTCCAACTGACTTTTTTGCTCATATATGTGTGGCCTGTAGGATGCATAGACAAGCCTGATTATTTCCAAGGGCATGTTCAAGGTGGGACCCACCTGATGGAGGGCCCTGATGCATTTGATCTTTCACGCACATGCTGGGAATCACTTATTACTAATCTAGATTGAATATGGGTACCCAGCCGGCGTAATACCGCAACTTCCATGTGCTCGATTATGAAGTGCATAGATTAAACTATTCATGGTTGTTGGATGTTTGAAATGGGTCATAACTGGTCTCGCTATAACTGGTCTCGCTATAAATCAAAAGCCATATTTATACATCATGCGAAAGAAATAAAGAAGGACGTTGTCCTATCTTGCATTTGGATGATCAATTGAATCAAATTGCAATAATTACTAGTTCAATGAAGTGGAAATGACTAAATTGAAGCTACCTTCCTCAATACAATAATGAGGAAGTGGGCTTCAAATTGCAACTGAGTTACTTTCAAGTTGGACTTGAGAGGAACTTACCTGAGAATTGTGCACTACTTGTTCTTAATACTAACGTTACTACGATTTGGTTATATCTACTCTATTAAACTAAGTATCGCATTTCAATTCAATGGTACATCAACGCAGCCTTAATGACATAATGAACTATTTTGTAGCTAGAGAAATAAAGATGAGAATAGCAAGCTTTGTGCTTCTTTTGGACATGCAGTTGTAAGCCTTGTGTGATCCAAGAGGGAGAGCTTCCTGATAATTGATTGTACGACAAATCTCTGCCAACACAACATATAAACAAATGAATTCATCAAACAAGATCAACACCAACCAAAAACACCAGATATTAGAGCCTTTTTCTAGATACCAAATGGTATTCGTGTTAAAGAATAGCCAAAAAAATAAAAAATTCAATGGACTTTTGCAGAAGAGAACAGTGAAAGAGAAATAAAAAATGCAACTGCAGATAATTTCCGAGTCCGTGTTTGTTTTAACTATCAAATTGAATTGGAATAATTAGTCCAGTAGAAGGAAGTGACCACAATGCAACTGCATTAGTAAGCATATTAGGAAGTCACTGTCAAATTGCAAATTCAGTCCTTTCCATCCAACTTGAAAGAAAACTGCAATTTGGAGTCCCTAAATGTGACTACTACAGACAGTAGTTGTTTGATCATTTTCACTTCATGGAGCTAATTATTTAAATTCAATTCAACAATGCATCTAAATGCGGCCAAGTGAGGGAAATGCAATTTAAACTATGAAATCAACACAAAAAAGTCAAATAGCGTACATGTTGGCAAGTAATGAGCTTTTACTGGAAGGAAGGCTACCAGACAAGCCATTGTTTCCAAGAAACCTGCAGATTGAGATGTATCAGAAGAAACACAAAACGCATGCACCAAATAACACTTCAAGAGGCTGGATCCAATACAAAGGTTTCTATGTTAAGCTTAACAAATCAATGTTAGGGGCCACCATGATGTTTTAATGGCATCCAATCAGTCCATAAATTTTCTCTTATTTTTTTTTACCTTGGTGACCAAAAATCAGACCAATCCAAGACTCAGGTGGGCATGAGCGACAACATGGAACAGTTGGGATGGTGACAACCACCATTAAAAACCTTTCAGATGGGTCCATTGTGTTCTTTATGTTCCAATCCACTAAAAAATGCATCCGATTGGGAATGGACCCGGATAACTCAAGCCATTACAAAACTCAAGCGAGCCATGATTCATGATTTTATAGGTTATAGGCATGATTTTACATGTTGCAATTGAAGTGGTCCCCTAGAAAACCAATGTGAGCCCTAATCCATTGAACATGTGGATGTGAAAGAGATGATCTTAGCCATAGATCATGATGACCAAGGGTCCTTAGAGGACATAATGCTATGCTTTAATTAATATATGCCGTCACTTTAAACATATGTCAATATGGGTTGAGTGATTCCCCTGGTTGTCCTTGGGAAATTGAATTAAACACAACAATTGTTAATTAGGAAGCATTGTGGTCCATGGATCCCAACACCTTGTTGTACCATGACCATCACAGGTTTTAGGATAAATCTATGGTCATCACCTGATGAGATGTATGGTTATCATGTATGAGGACACTAACATGGGTTAGGATGGGTAGTCTCCACTCCCCACCATTGAGGGCTGATTTGGTGTCCGTATGCCTTCGCATTACCCCACATGAGAATTGAGTTTGCCATGGATACATGATCTCGTTGGACATTTGGGCACTCGCATTGATGGATCAACATCAAATCACTAGTCTAGGGACCCATTAACCTAGAGTATGATCAAACATGATGTTGTATAGAAAGAAAATTAATCCTTAAACTTGAAGACATGTAAGGGTCACAATCCTGATTGAAGGCTTTAGCTCTCCTTACGAGGTTAGCACATAGCCATTAAAAGTGGGTGCGGCTAAGTACACCCATCAGGGTCTGTTAATTCTTTCGCTGGCCAATAAGAGATCCATTGGTTTTATCCAAGGATGTGTTATTGGAAATATCTATTGGATTGGGAACTCATCAAGTGGTTTTTCCTGCTGGGCCCATCACTTGAGCGGTTTTAAACGACTTTACAAAGCTTTTTAACCATTAATGTTTTACTTTAATTGCTAAAATGTTTTTATCACACTTGATGATTTGATGGCCCAAATACGATGGTCACTATTTGATTAGCATGGGATATAGATCTCTAGTGAATGGCCATAACAGTAGAACGATAAGGTCATGAGTACATGCACAAATAAGGTAGTTATAGGCTCCCATTCATGTGTAGGGGTTGTGGGATTCTATAGAGTAGTGGAGTACCATACTTGGTACACCCATGAAATCTTAATTCCTACTTAGGTAAGAATCTTATCCCAAAGGGGGGAGCATCCCTCAAAGAGAGAGAGAGAGCATGGGAGAGAGGGAGCATTCTCTGCTCTTCTTCTCCTCCTCCTCTCTCCCACACGTGCGCGTGGAGTCCACTAGGCATGGACACACAGTGCATCATCCCAGCTCTACCTTGAGTTGACATGGGCTCTCACTCTCCATCCATCCAGGATAAATTAGGGAGAGACCTCCTACATTGGAGGATCAACATTAATAAATAGGAAATTTCTAAATCTTTCATCTCTTAATGCAAACATCCATAACCTCTGTTGCAGAGTCAAACTATCTCTTGGAATGACCTTGCAATGTCTAAATATTAATCATTCTATCTTCTTAAGTAGAAAGAAATTTATATGGCTTGTGTATGATTCACTTTTGAAAGTTATTAAATGTTCAACTCTCTAGAAAAAGTATGTGTTTGATAGAGCTAGATTTTATGCCTTAAACGAAATCAAGGACAGCATCCTCTATCTCATTTCTTCTGCCAAAATCATCTCCCCCATGTATGGTATTATATCCTCTAATTTCTTGTTCCCAAATGACCATTTAAGTCTCCCACAAATATCCTATCTCAGTTTGGAATTTCTTGCATTAGTCCATTCATATCCTTCTAGAATTTTCTTGATTCTATCTTCTAACCCTCCTTGTTGCACCTATTTACTAGTAACATGGATTATCTCCTCTCCTAACATAAATTTTATAAATAAAATCCTGTCACTTATTCTCTTAACATCTACAACTTTATCCTTTAAAACTTTATCTACCACCATCCCTCCCTCATTTCTATCAGTCCGTGATTCCTATCCTGTATACCAAACTTTATATCCACAAAAATGATGTAGGGATGAACATGATGAGGTCAATCACCGTCTTCCTCAAGGGGATAACTACTCCGAATTCACATAGCTTCTTTGGACTCTTCATAGAGATATCTTGAATCCACGAGGGAAAATAAGTAAATAGAAATAAATTCTAGAAATTCAAAATTTGATTGATTCATCATAAAAACGAATTTACAACTCTTTAAATAGTGATACCAATCCTAAGAAGAAGTTTCAAAATCAAACTTCCTAAATTTCGTAATTACCAAAAATAGTAAAATTCTAACTCTAATAAAAATCTTAATTCTAGTAAAACTCTTCTAAAGCTTAATTTCTAAAATTAAAAATTCTAAATAAACTTTTGCTGAAAGAATCCTAGAATGATTACAAGTTATTTATAAAAAAAAAATTTTTAAGTCTAAAAGTAAGAAATTATTAAAAAATCAGAATTACTAAAGGTAGTAATTTTTTCCTTAAATTTTCCTTTTTTAGCTAAAAGCACTCGTTTTCTGGCTAAATGGATAGTGGGTCGGTTCACCTCGGATGGAAAATTCTCTAATTTTGGCCCCTTTCCATTTGGTCTCCTAAACACAAGCTATGCTAACTCTCCTTCATTTCATTATATCTACCAACCCCACACTTGGTCAACGTTTCTAGATTCTATGGGAAGACAAATCCTATTCTCACAGACTAGCTTCTTTACCTATGTGCATCCAGAATGGTGTAGGAACCCTTGCCTACTTCCATATGATGAATGGATTGGATATCATTAAAATGTCACAGTGGGCTGCACACGTTTATTTGTATGTTAAGCTTAATGTAGAAACGTTTGTATTTGATTCTAACTCAAGTTAAAAATCATATGCTAGGATCAACATGAAAATGGCATGAATAAAAGGGCGTTTGGCTCTTACAAGTTACGAAGTGAAGTCAAATTGAAGAGAGAACCTGGAATTATACCAGTTAAATTGTTGAAGCTCAAATCCCTAAAAATGTAAAACAAAGAAATAATTTAACAATAGGAAAAACAAAATACAAATGGACTGATAGCACTTTAAGCAAGCAAGCAGTTGACCACCAACTAGGGATATTAATGGACCAAGATAGATCGTTGAGAGTTTTTGGGCCCAACTGCACTTGGTTCTCATTTTAGGCCGACGGACTGGCCTGGGCGTGGGCCTATTTTCAGGACCAAAGAATAAATAGATTGGGCCCACTTATATACAGCTCTTTTTGTTCTGGCTCAGTCTCAGTCTACCCAGGCCAGTTGATGGCTTTCATGGGTGGACCTGGGCTAATCACTTAGCAAATATAGGGGATTGTAATGTGAACAACTTACAGGTGCATTAATGATCGATGCTCTCCAATTTAGATGGAATTGTATCAGAAATCCCATTATTTCTCAAGATTCTGCACAAAAAAACACAGAATTCAATTGTATCAGAACAACAACAAAATCAAGAACAACAGCAACAGCAGCAGCAACAACAAACAAAAACGAATATAGATTGGTACCCTGATCACTTATAAGGTAGTTAAGTTCTTCATGTTCCTAATAAATGCCAACGATGCGTTCCCATTATTTATGTCGCTAATTCACCTATATGATCATCAGATAGTCAATTAAATAACAATAATAAAAGATAAATGTAGTTAAATTGGGAATGACTAAGCAATGTGAACACTCACAGATCGGTTAGGGATGTTAAATTTGAAAAACTCGATGGTATCGGACCTTGAAAAGCATTGCCTTGAAACCTCCTACATTAGCATTCACAAGTTAAAATTCTCTACAACGATCAAATGGGCCAATCAAATGGGCCAGTCACGGGAGGCTGAGTAATCTCATGGTTCGAAATATTATCCAATATTGAGTTGACTCTGGCTCGGTATCAGTGATAACAGAACGAGCCAGTTGGTTGAGTCGCACTCGAAAACCTGACCGAGTAAGAACAAGTTGGGGCTAGTTGTACCCATTTCAGTCTTTGGGTAAGTTGCAATCATGGTCCAGTAAATAAAATGGCCGAAGCCGGACCCAGTCTGACAATGTATCCATTATGACTATCTAGTAAAAAAAGGGGCAATGGCCAGGCCGAACTTTCAAGACTGCATGATAGATGGGCCCAAACCTGATCGTAATGTTCAGGCCCAATATATAAGCAGTTTGGCAGCAGTCTTAAGATGGAGAAAAGATTAAATTGATGGAGGAAAGAGCAAATCTCATTCTATTAACTTACAGAGCTTTAAGCTTAGTCCAATTCCCTATGAAGCTGGGTATCAAGCCATTGAACTCATTATCAGAGGCCCACCTGAGAATACAACGTGCTTTAAAATGTGAAAAAAGTTCAAATTTAAGATAATTTCATTGTTTACTTTAGAAGCAAATCAAAAGTGTGTGTGTGTGTGTGTGTGTGTGAGAGAGAGAGAGAGAGAGAGAGAGAGAGTTACAGTGTGTTCAAGTTTACTAGATTGGCAAATGTTGAAGGAATCGGACTGCTGACGCCGGCACTAGCTATGTAACTGTCCAAGTAAAAGAGTTTGTGATCAGATGGCGGGGCCCACAAATAGTAATCTAGTTTTCATAGCCAATTTTATTTTTATTTTTTTTTTGAATGGTCCTTTTGCTACATTCCTAGAAAAATCAAGAACATTGTGAAATCGATTTTCAGTGGGCCTCAGTGTTTGATCACTGGAAAATCATGATCTGTCAGCAATATTCTGCTGCACACCATTCCTTTTTGTTCATGATGCCCAGACACTAGATATGGCATTTATGCAGCAATCAAATATAAAGGGTGGGCCATGGAAGTATCATGCCGTAAACTGGTTATCAGCCCATGCACAATGAAACAAAACAGCTTGCATGGTTTCAATCTGTGGGCCGCTAGCACAAAACACCAATGTTGAATTACAGTGTGAGATGCATGATAAAGAGCAGATGATTACTGGCCATACATTAGATGGGCCATGGTGTGCTGAACAAGTTGACGGTTAAAAAGAAAAAGAAACTTGCTTCAGCTGGCTGTAAACACTTTACACCATGGCCCATATGATGAGTGGAGCAACCTGATTTTCAGGCCTGCTGATCTGCACTGGGTGGCCAACCTGATGGATGGCTAGCACTTATACTTTGCCTAGATGGGCTGGGTATCAAAGATATGATCAATAACTTACAGTTGTTCCAGAGTTGCCAATTCCCTAACCCTGCAGGGAGTGGCCCATTGAAACTATTTGAACCGAAGGACCTGCAACAGAATCCAAACCAAAATAATTCAAGTAAAATGATAAAGTCAATATCCAACGACTAGAAAAATGCCATGTAGACTGACGCAGGGATGAATGTGATGAGGTCAATCACCATCTTCCTCAAGGATAACTATGCCGAATTCACGGAGCTTCTCTAGACTCCTCACAGAGACTTCTCGAATCCATGAGGAAAAAAGCAAGGAAAATAGAAAATATATTGTATAAAATTTGTAATTTGATTGATGAATGAAATAAATGAGTTCACAACCCTTTAAATAGGGATACTATAAATGAGTTCCATGGGAGAAGTTTCGGAATCAAACTACAAGTAAAACTCCTAGAATTCGCAACTTACTATAAATAATAAACTTACTATTTATAGATGGTCCTGATGTCTACTAGTGCGCAAGGTTTTCGGCCAAAAATAGTAAGTGTCCTAATTGGCCAAACCACGACATTCTCCTAATGATTCTAAGCACTTTTCATGTTGGGCACAACTCCTAAAGCCCAACATGAAAAGTTATACTGAAACTAAAACTTATTATAAATAGTAACAACTAAAATAATATGGGAATTCGACCATTGATCTGGTGGTATTTTACAAATTTGGCATGCACAACCCAATGGCTAAAGTAGCTCATCCTACCCAAAAATCATATGGTACGTCAAATAACTCGTTCCGAATTGCAAGATACACCTGATTTAAGGTCTGACGGTCCGGATCACTTCTGTCATCGACCGGGCCTTTTCTAACCATCTTGGCCATGAAACTGTCCGCACGGCCCTCTTTACATCATAGACACACGGCAATTAGTCAAGTACCCACCTGCAAGGGCATTTTGGGAATATCAGGAAGTAGGTAATTAGTTCCAATCGGGTTTGGGTTGGGTCCATGTGATGAACCAGTTAAAGTCAGGCTGGGTCAGGTCAGGTAGGGTCCAGTTAGTTTTAATAGTAGGGTCATATATTTAATAGTTATTAATTATTCTAGTAAAAAAAATGAAGTTTCGTAAGCCACACACATGTAGAGAGCCTGTTTACACACCACGCCCGTCTCAAAATGGCGTATGTGCGTGCAATCTAATCCATCCATTGGATGGGCTCAACCATGTATATGCTCTTATTTTGTCCCAAACACAACTTGAAATGTAGATCCAAAGACCTGGTAGATACCCAATTGGAACCTAGTCCAGGTATTCAAGAACCAGACCCTGACTGGAAAGGATCTGGATCGGGCTTGACCTGAACCAAGTTAGCCTGGGCACCAGTACTATAGAACCCGACCCATTGACAGGCCTATCAGATCATTGAAGAACTCCTTGCTGTAATCAGAGCCAAAATTCATCTTAAATTAATTGAAAATTACATAATTAATTTAATTATGAATTAAGGAATTAAGGATATCTTACAATGATAAAATATTTTGAAGGTTTCCGAGTTCTTTTGCGATGGTGCCGGACAATGTGTTGATGCCCAATGTCCTAAAAAAAATCAATGTAAATGTTAATGGTATGGATCTCCAAATGAATGAATTAGAAATGAGTTTGCTTTGATAAGATTTGGGCCCATACATCAACGGGCCCCACATGTTGAGATGGTTGGAACTTTGGGGGCCCTTTCTTGATGGGCATGACCTGATAATTGCACTGAAAGGATGATCCTGACCATTTTGCAGAGAATAACATTGGCAATTGAAAATTGCCCTTTCAATGGTCCATATCCATTCATCAATTTTGACGGCCCAGAATTGTCCTTTCAGCGTCACTTGCAGATTTTGGCCCATCCATGACAGTGTGAAGAAGAGGGACCATTCTGATCATCCATCCACCTTATGGACCACACTGTGGACAGTCCATGGTCCAAAAGATTACATCGATTAAAACTGACCAATGGCATTGATGGCCTTCAAATGGAAATTTAAAATAGACTCTGAACCGTCCATTTGGTTCAGTCCACACTTTGTTCACAACTCCGAAAAACCCATATCAATCCAATGCTTCAAAGCATCCTTGATTGGACCTCTCCTCCGAGAACAATCTTGTCCATCCATTTTTGCATGCTACTGACTTTACGGTTCGGATAATGTGATCAGTATGACTTTTCAAGGAAGCCTATGAAGAGGGGACTGGATTGAATGGACAGTCTAGATAAGTGATGTGGATGCCATCTACTCCAAATGCAACTAGGTGCATGGAAAGGTTTCCATGCACTTACCTCACTAGATCATTTCTCTAAAAATAAAAATGGTCATCCAACAACATACAATGATTAAAAGTCCATTGATCAGAAGGCTAGCATTGTCCAATGGTGTAATTTTGTACCAATGGGCCATCCATGGCAGTGGCCACCAGATGGACAGTCTAGATGTAATGGCTGTACAACCACATGTAGAGTGGTTTTGAGCATCATCCCCAACAACAAATCATCATGAATATCATAGCCAACAAATACATCATGATCATGGCCAAACTAATTTTAACTACATGTTAGAAGCTGTCATGTAACTTACAGGTATTGCATGGATGTTAAATTGCCGATAAATGAAGGCAAGCGACCAGTTAAGTAAGTTAAAGCCAAATTCCTGCAAATAGAGACCAAACAGTAAGTATTGAAGCAGCAAGGATGGGCCACACATATCAAGCGGTCCCAACTTCCCATTAGGATGGACCACACAGATGGGCTATCATCCTGACCGTGCAAAATAAAGGACTCCAGCATGGTTGTTATTAACATGTTTTGCTTTTAAATACCCCTAGTGGCCTCAGATGGAACGGTCTTGATCTTAAAATTGGCGCACTTTCTCATAGCAACCCACCTGATGAATGTTTCAGATCGCACGCCTTGCTTGGGTTTTTTTTTTTTTTTTTTGAAGACACGGGGTGTCCCCACCTCATTTTTAAAGTGAGACTAATCCCTGCGGATACAGACAATCACCCACAACCACGTGTATTGGGTAAAGCCAAGTAAGGGAATCGAACCCTCACTTATTGGGAGCAAACCTAAGGTGAAGACCATTTGCCCAAACCACGCCTTGCTTGTTACATTGTTTCTCTGAAGCAATGGCCCGGACTGGCCTAAGCCTGTGAGCCCAAGCCCATATCATTTATTTTACAGGCACAGACCGTAGAGTCCGACAGCTTTTCCTAGGCCTGGCCCATAATGCCATTAACGGGCCAATGTCCACCTCAGATCGGGCATCAACAATTCAACATAAATAATTGGTGAGAGAATTGATCACTGACGGTCAGGCCATGCAAGTGGTGGGCCCCATAATGAAGATCACTTGTCTAGAAATGTAGGCTGATCCGCACACTAGGTGGGCCACATGTGTACACTGAGTCAGACCATTGGCCATCTTTTGATTTCAATGGTGTATGCGAGTCGCTAAGTAGAGCAGCCTGCTGGATGAGCAGATTGGCCGGATTTCCACTCTACATGATCTTCATGGTGGGGCCCACAATGTTTACATGATATCCAACACAAATGACAAACATCAGCTGCATGCTGGCTGCAGGTGATGAGTTCAGTATTATTAAGTTGAGCCTGTGCAGAGTCTGTTTATTTGTTGGGCCTGATCAAGTAGACCCAAGTTTGCAGGCTCAAAAAGTTATACTCAAGCTCAGCCCACAATAAGATGGGCCTAAATACCAGATGGGCCAAGTCAAATTGAAACTCTCGTATGCCCAAACTACCCCCATGAGGAAATGGGTGGTTTGTTCATGAACTGGCTACTCTTAAGGAGGAGAAATCCATACAGATTGGTGAGACGTGTCAAATTCCCAAGCGCTGCTGGGATTGTGCCTCTTGCATTCAAAGAGTAAACTTTCCTGAAGAGAAAAGAAAAGAAAAATGAAAAATTTAAAAAGAATTTATCAGTGTTCTTAAACTAGGAACTTAGACTCGGCTAGGTCGATGAATGAGTCAAGACTAGAACGAGTTCACCTGATGGCTTAGCCCAGTGTCATAAAAAATGTGAGTGTCTTTTTAGTGTATTCAATTGTCAGGCTCTAAAGATCAATCAACCCATTGCCAACCCCAAGGCTTCTTGGAGCTGTCAATGGGCAAGCCTTGGGTTGGCTTCGGCCTAGATTTTGAGCTGTTCGGGTCAGGCCTTTTCGAAATTTTGATTTTGCCTTGCCTGAGCCAGGCCCATTGACATCCCTAAGGCTCTAATGATAAGAAATATTTGACCCAACAAATATATTGTGCACTATTCCCAGTGTGATACTCATAATTTGTGGTGAAACAATATCGATAAGCATGTTTTTAGGGCATGTTTGGTTGGATGTAATTACATGTATTTTCATGTAATTCCTCTCCAATCAGAATTAAATGCATACATCAAGCAACACCACATGCGTTTGAAGGGGAAGAGGAGTTGCCAGGGATCAAATTTCATGATAATTGGAAGCCAAAGTTTGGTGGCCCCCCACCATGATATATGTGTTATATCCACTCCATCCATTCATTAGTACAAATCATTTTAGGCATGGGCCCAAAAATGATCAGATTCAAAGATCAAGTGGACCACACTACATAAAATAGTAGAGATTGGATGATAACCATTTAATGTTCTTCCCATAGTGTGGTTCACTTAAGCTTTAGATCTGTCTCATTTTTAAAAGCATATCTAGAATGATCTAGCCAAATAAAGGGACGGAGTAGATGAAACATATACATCATGGTGAGACCCACAAAGTCCATCTCATTTTCCATACCTAAAAGTTGCAGCTGTCAATGTCATGCAGCATCCCTTCCATTACGAACTGCTGTAGTATGTAATTAATGCTTACAAAGTGTAAAATACACTACAATTCCAATGAATGGGTTGCAAGTGAATTAGTCTATTATAAAGCATCAGTGTGACTAGGAGACGATACCATAGATGATGAACGGTCTATTACGAAGATTAAAGCATAGTATGAAACAAAGGTGTCTTATTCAAAATGAAGGCATTCAATAACAGTAATGATTTTGTTACCATTTGGGCCGTGTTACAGCTATTTTTATAGATAAAACTCACAAGAGTTTCAACATGAAGTCATGGGTTCGAGTACTCGTGGTGGTGAAAAACCACTGTCATGTGAGTGCCTGGGTACAAAATAATAATTTGAAAGGATACAGAAAATCTTTATTGATTGTTGGATGATGCTAATTTTCTGGTCCATGAACCATGGATTGATGGTTTATAGAAAAAAAAAAAAAATCTGGGGTGGGGTTTGTGATATTTTCTATTAATTTACAGTAGATACATTTTAATTTTTCCATTGAGTAAGATTCTCCAAATAATATCCTGAGAAAACACTTGAAACAAACTTCCGAGATATTCCCGGCAAGGAGATGCACCACTATGCCGATAGGGCCATGGCCTACCGAAGCCCAACTTGTGAATCTTTTGGGCCTGCGGCCCAGCCCAGCTCTCAGCAATGGCTCATGACCAGGGATTAAAAATCAGCATACCCGGTATCATGTCGTTCACCTCCCACACGACAGGTTCTTTCGGGCCAACGATATATCATTCATGGAGAATACTAACATTTGGTGAAACATATCAGTTTCAGACAATACTATAAACCTTAATCATGAAAGCATTAAATGGACCTTAATCATTCTAAAGTGGCCCACCATACAAATTAATTGATGTAGGCTTGGAGTAGGCCCATTTATTCAATGAGCCTAAAATCAAGCCCATGGATTCAATTTAACAGCTGGGCTTAGTGGCCCAAGAAACCACTCAGACAATCCCAACTATTTAAAAAGCCCATTTCAGATCATGGGATCAGATAAGAAGTGGGACCATGAATCAAAATCACAGAATGGATGGGGTGTGTTAGCATACATACAGTGCTGTTATGCGGTAGGTGGTCCTGTTGTCAAACGTGCAGTCGCATTTGATTGCAGGGTTCATGTCCTGATCGTCGATGGTCTTGGAATAATCGATGGCGACCCCAGTGCATGGTTCACCACTTATGTTCCATGTAGGCAGTGCGGACAAGCCCCATTGCTGAAAGATGGAGTTTAGAGCGGCCACTGCACCATACAAAGGAAATGTATGTTAAGAGTCAACAATATGGATTATGTTGGCATGCATGAACGGCCATGATTCAGCTATTTAAGACAATCACAGCCCACTTCCTGCCTGAGGTAGAAACATAGTTAGGTGGTCCCCACATTTCCCTAATAGGTGGTGGGGGATATCATCAGTATTATGATGCATTGGATCATTTCCTCTCTTTCTTACTAACCCCTTGCTATTTTTCAATCTTTGAAAGCATGACACTCTTGTTGCGCAGCACGCCAACAACGCAGTGGGCTGAGATCCAATCTCAAGCCTCACCCACAAACGATAAACAGAAAGGAATATAAACTAGAAACAGATCAAAGCAATCTAAACAAACCACAAGACAAGATATACGTGAAAAAATTTCAAACTAAGGTAAAAATCACGGATGCAAACTTCCACTATGAAGAAACAAAGATTACAAGGCAAAATACTAACCTCTCCCTTGGAAGAATATAGAAAACCCTTAGCCCACACCTTTAGAAATATTTCTCAATATTCTTCATCTCATGCATACCCTAGAAAAACCTTCGGAACCCCTATTTATAGTTTAGGTAACTTCCCTTCCGCATCCCAGTTGCGAAAGGACTCAAATCCGCAGTTTCGCGCAAAATCGCAGAACAAACTGCGTAACCTACGACCGGTCCTAGGAGAGCTACGACCGGTCGTACTACGACCGGTCTTACAGTCCCTACGACCAGTCCTAGGCCCCTAAGACTGGTCCTGGAAATTTCAGGACTGGTCCTAGACAGGAAAAAAAAACAGCACAACTCGCTGGACTTCGAGTCGTGCTAGGACTCGAACCTACGACCGGTCGAAGACGTCCTACGACCGGTCGAAGGCGGCCCAATGTGGCTCTACATTCTCAACAATCTCCCACTTGGAGACACATTGCCATAAACATTCGTCTTCTTCATCAAGAGTGCACCACTTCCCCGTCTTCAAGCCTGAAGACCAATCAAAGTTGAACAGAGCTTCAGCTTCTCCCTTGTGACCGCCTTAGTCAACATATCTACAAGATTCTCACTTGTATGAATCTTCTCCAGAGCAATCGATCCATCTTCTAGTAACGAATGTATGAAATGATATCTGATGGCAATATGCTTGGTCCTTGAATGAAAGACTGAATTCTTAGCCAAGTGTATTGCACTCTGACTGTCACTGTACAGCTTGCAATCTACTTACTTCTTACCCAACTCTTCCATAAAACCTTGCATTCACACCATCTCCTTGTATGCTTTTGTAGCCACAACATATTCTGCTTCTGTCGTACTGATAGATACTATCTTCTGTAACTGAGAGACCCAACTGACTGCAACACTACCCAGAGTAAACACATAACCTGTAGTGCTTCTTCTGCTGTCAATATCTCCTGCCAAATCTGAATCCACGTAGCCTTGTAGCTTGATTTTCGATCCACCATAACACAGCCCTACTTCCTTAGTACCCACCAGGTATCTGAGGATCCACTTCACAGCTTCCCAATGTTCCTTCCCGGGGTTGTTCATAAACCTGCTAACAACTCCCACTGTTTGAGCAATGTCTGGCCTCGTGCTCACCATAGCATATACGAGACTCCCAATTGCTGACGCATATGGGACTTTGGCCATGTAGTCCCGTTCCTCCTGCGTCTTTGCACCTTGCTCCTTAGATAGCTTGAAGTGGTTGGCTAATGGAGTGTTAACCGGCTTAACACCTCCCATATTGAATCGATCAAGTACCTTGGCTATGTACTCTGCCTGTGACAAAACCAATTTCTTGTTTTCCCTGTCACGCTTTATCATCATGCCTAGGATTTATTTTGCAGCTCCTAAATCGTTCATGGCAAATTCTCTAGACAATTATCTTTTGAGATCTGAGATGTATTTCATACTTGAACCGGCCACAAGCATATCATCAACATACAGAAGAAGAATGATGTACGATGTATCAAACTTCTTCAAATAACAACAGTGGTCTACATGACATCTCCTAAAATTGTTTCCCAACATGAAACTATCGAACTTCTTGTACCACTGCCTCGGGGCCTGCTTCAGGCCATATAGACTTTTCTTCAGTCTGCACACCTTGTTCTCATTACCTGGTGCCACGTATCTTGTCGGCTGATGCATATATATTTCTTCTTTAAGGTCCCCATGAAGAAAGGATGTCTTAACATCTAGCTGCTCTAGATGTAAGTTCTCTGTAGCCACTATACTCAAGACCATGCGA
Organism: Magnolia kwangsiensis; assembly: GCA_037074715.1. Taxonomy (NCBI): domain Eukaryota; kingdom Viridiplantae; phylum Streptophyta; class Magnoliopsida; order Magnoliales; family Magnoliaceae; genus Magnolia; species Magnolia kwangsiensis. The sequence goes on from CM073584.1 coordinate 97,464,575, forward strand.
ATCGTAGACATTTTCACTACCGGTGAAAATATTTCAGTGAAATCTATACCTGCCTTCTGTTGAAATCCTTTTACAACCAGTCTCGCCTTGTACCATTTCAAACCATCATGCTCCTCCTTCAGTTTGTAAACCCACTTGTTATGAAGAGCTTTCTTATCCTTGGGTAAAGTGACTAGCTTCCAAGTACGATTAGACTCAAGAGAGTTAATCTCCTCATCCATGGCCTGCTCCTACTTAACCCGTGTATCTGACTATAATACCTCTTCAAAACATTCTGGCTCACCATTATCTGTCAGCAGTAGATAATGTAAGGAGAGTATCGGACCTTGGGTCTCCTCTCCCGAGTGGACCTCCTCGTAACCGGTGTCTGTGGCTCTGCCTCATAATGCTCCTGTGCATGATCATCCTATGGCGTTGTAACACCCGTATCCGGTAACTCTTCCAATTCTACGAATTCCTTTTTCTCGGCCTTATTTTCTTGCACACTGTCCTTATGCATCACTTTTTCGTTGAAGACTACGTCCTTGCTTCTGATGATTTTTCTATTTTCTGCATCCCAAAACCTGTAGCCAAAATCATCCTGCCTGTAGCCTATAAACGTGCACCTCCTGGACTTTGCATCCAGCTATTTCTCTGCTCTGTATCAATGTGAACATATGAAGTGCAACCGAACACTCTAAGATGTGTAAGGTTCACTTCTTTTTCAGTCCACGTTTCTTCTGGTAGCCCACCATCCAATGGTGCTGAGGGACTTCTATTGATAAGATATACGACAGTATTAACAGCATCTGCCCAAAAGGTCTTGGGCAACCCTGCATGTAACCTCATGCTCCTGGCGCGCTCAAGGATGGTCGTGTTAATGCGCTCAGCCACACCATTCTGCTGTGGTGTCCCTGAAATCGTTTTCTGATGTTTGATTCCACTTGTTGTACAATACTCCTCAAACCTCTTATCACAATATTCTCCCCCATTATCAGATCTGAGACACTTTAGTGTTTTACCTGTCTCGTTTTCCACTATAACTTTCCACTTCTTAAACGCATTAAATACATCAGATTTATGCTTTAAGAAATAAATCCACAGTTTTCTACTAGCATCATCGATAAAGGAAACAAAATAACGTGAGCCACCAAGAGATGATACCTGTGCCAGTCCCCACACGTCAATGTGTACAAGCTCCAATAAATGAGTCTTTGGAGCGCGTCCTATCTTCTTGAAGCTTACCCTCTTCTGCTTGCCATATACGCAGTCCTCGCAGAATTTCAAGTCAAGAGACTTCAGCCCTGGTAGCTTCCCTTTTGACAACAACACTTTCATCCCTTTCTCACTCATATGTCCCAACCTCTGATGTCATAACTGCTTATTCACTCCAATTGATGCGACTGAGAGTGAACAATATAATCTTGAAGTCACGTACAAAGTGCCTTCCTTTTTGCCTCGAGATATCACCAAGGCACCTTTTATGATCTTCCAGTAATCATTGGTAAATGTCGTCACATAACCGGTGTCGGCTAACTGCCCCACTGAGATCAAATTCCTTCTCAAACTCGGTACATGTCTAACATCCTTCAGTTTCAAAACCGTTCCGTCTTTCTAATTGACCTGAACGTCCCCCTTTCCAACAATACTGCACGGTTCATCATCACCCGGGTAGACTCTCCCAAAGTCACCTGACACATAATCATGCAGAACTTCCTTACATCCCAAAGTCACCTCCCAAAGTCACCTGAAACGAAGCACCTGAGTCTATAACCCATGACTCATTTCTTGCATCAAGAGACAAGATCAACGCCTCTGTGTCGCTCTCCTCAGACAGATTTATTGAATCCTTCCCGCCTTGAGAGCTTCCATCTTGTTTCTTAAGCGCCTTGCAATTACTTTTCATGTGTCCCTTCTTTCCGTAATGCCAACACCCGTCTTTGTCTTTCGGCCCCTTGGACTTCTTCCTCGACTTAGAACGCCCGTGTTTATTGCCTCCTCTGTTCTACGATCTTCCTCTTCCTTCAACGTTTAGAGCATTCCCTGAATCCCCTGAAACTCCTGATGCCTTTCTTCTAGATTCTTCGCTGAGAATTAGACCGGCCAAATCATCAAATTTCAGTTTTGTCGACCCTGAAGAATTGCTCACAGCAATCACCAAACCATCCCAACTGTCTGGCAGACTGGATAAGATCAATAGTGCTCTGACCTCATCCTCAAAAACGATGCCAACGGATTCCAACTGGCTCGTAACTGTATTGAACTCGTTTAGATGTTCAGCCACGCTCCCACCATCTGACATCTTCATGTTGAATAACTGTTTCATAAGATGAACCTTATTGGATGCTGAGGGCTTTTCATACATGGTGGCTAGGGCTTCTATTAATTCTTTTGTCGTTTTCATCTTGGATATATTAAAGGCGATGCTCTTAGACAAAGAGAGTCGGATCGTTCCTAAAGCCTTCCTATCCAGTAAAAACCATTCATCATCTGTCATCTTTTCTGGTTTCTTCTCTTTTCCTTCTAGAGGAATGTAGAGGTCCTTCTGATACAAATAATCTTCCATCTGCATCTTCCAGAAGGTAAAGTTTGAACCATCAAACTTCTCAATTCTAATTTTTCAATTTTTCGCCATCGCTCCCAATAGAACTAAACCAATAGCTCTGATACCAGTTGTTGCGCAGCACGCAAACAACGCAGTGGGTCGAGATCCAATCTCAGGCCTCACCCACAAACGATAAACAGAAAGGAATATAAACTAGAAACATATCAAAGCAATCCAAACAAATCACAAGACAAGATATACGTGGAAAAACTCCAAACTAGGATAAAAAAATACGGATGCAAACTTCCACTATGAAGAAACAAAGATTACAAGGCAAAATACTAACCTCTCCCTTGGAAGAATATAGAAAACCCTTAGCTCACACCTTTAGAAATATTTTCCAATATTTCTCATCTCATGCATACCCTAGAAAAACCCTAGAAACCCCTATTTATAGTTTAGGTAACTTCCTTTCCGCATCCCAGTTGCGAAATGACTCAAATCCACAGTTTCGTGCAAAATTGCGGAACAAACTGCGTAACCTACGACCGGTCCTAGGAGAGCTACGACCGGTCTTACAGTCCCTACGACCAGTCCTAGGCTCCTAAGACTGGTCCTGAAAATTTCAGGACTGGTCGTAGACGGAAAAAAAAAAACAGCACAACTCACTAGACTTCGAGTCGTGCTAGGGCTCGAACCTACGACCGGTCGAAGACGTCCTACGACCGGTCGAAGGCGGCCCAATGTGGCTCCACATTCTCAACAACTCTTACATTGCTAAATCTAGCACCAGGCACATGGCAGTGGGCCCCACCATGGATGGATCATAGAGAGAGAGATTTCCATTGGTCTAATACTCAAAACCATTTGATAGGTGGTTTGGAAAGATACGCATTCAAGTTCAGCAGGCAAAAGTCCCAACACGGTTAGGATCATGAAGCCAGGCCAACAGTTGAAATATTCCAATCAAAGAGATATATGTTTCTGCTGTTCCCCATCCAAGGTGTGGCCCATATATAAACGGTTCTGATCATTGAGAGAGAAGCTAGTCCTGATGTACCCTACCTCTCTTATGAAAATCTTTATACTAATAAGAGCTGTAAATGGGCTGGGCTGGACTAATAAAAACTAGAATAGTCTTGGCCCAGTGGGCTAATGGGGCCAGTAGGTTGACAGATCCAATATACATCATCCATTACATTAGCATCTAAAAGTCAACATTTCTTTAAATTCAACGTTTCCTATCAATAGCAACCGTTCCATTCTTAATTCAAAAAAATATGTAATATGTCATGAGCAAACATATATGCATGTGATCCAGCCGTTCATCTTCCTAGGCCCACCAGAAATTTTCCATATTCCAAAATTCTCACCCACCCGATAATCCTAACCATCCGATCGTATTACCTGCGAGGATTGCGAATGAATGGTCAAAGGTAAAGGCACCAAATGATCCAAAAATCATCTGATCGGATGGATGGGATTGTCTAATGTGCATATTTTCTGAATATCAACGTGGGCCCGTCAGATGAACTGTACAGAGTATGGCATATGAGTCTGAGAAGGAAACGGATTGGCTAGTGACCCTGCCACTTGCCAATGGCTAATGGTGGCTGCTCTTTGGACCCCACCATGATGCATGTTTTTCATCCATGCCGTCCATACATTCTTCCATATCATTTTATGGTATGAGCCCAAAAATGAGGTTGACCCAAATCTTAAGTGGACCACAAAGTGTTGATTGAACTCCCACCATTAAAAACTTCATGAGGGCCACAAAAGTTTTGAATAAAGCTGATATTTGTTTTAACTCTTCATCCCGGTCTGTATGACCTAATCAGCATGTTGGATGTCAATGGTGAACATTCAATCACTACTGTTTTCCCATGGTGTGGTCTACCTCAGATTTAGATCTGCCTCATTTTTTTGGCACCGACCAAGAGCCACTTGGCCTATGGCAGCGTCACCAGCCAAACCCACTGAAAAATGACAGAAAAATCTTTTTTTTTTTGGAAAATGAAAGATTACTCACAGAAGTAATCTTGGACACTGCGACAGTTATTTATTTTTAGTAATTTAAAATTACAATATTCTACCGACCTGGTGTACGGGGCATGCATACAACCGTTCGTGTATACACCGAATTCTTGGGTGTACATGCTATTTACCAACTGAGTTCTGATTATGGCAAAAGGTAAATAGTGACTATGCATACAACCACGATCACCGAGCATGTGGTGGACCCCACTCATCACTGCCGAACCATGATAAGAGGTGATAAAAAGAACATACACCGAAACCCAGTATATATTCTTTGAACCTAATTCTCTTAAATAGTTGGAAGTGAACCTCTCTCTCTCGATTATCATTCCAAGGCCCCCAAAATGATTTTCCTATCTTTCTTTAAGAACAAAAGGCCAAAAAATAGCTAGAAATTTCACATGGGTTTTCACTTGCTTGGCAAGAAAAATAAAAAATAAAAAGACCCCAAAAACTGGTACTTCTAATTTCCCATAGAACGGGTGATACAAAAGCATATACATCTTAATTTCAGTGTATACTCTTTGCACCCAATTCTCTTTTGGTCGGTGAACGTGAGAGACTCTCTCTCTCTCTCTCTCTCTCTCTCTCTCTCATTAACTACTCCAAATCCCCCAAAATGATAATTCTCTCTTTCTTTGAGAACAAAAATGAAAAGAATAGCTCAAATTCTCAAATGAGTTTCTATTCTTTTGCAAGAAAACCAACCAAAACTTCAATTACAAAGACAAATGAAAAATAAAAATGGAAATTTTAATGGAGAGAAATGCTCCAGTGCTCCTAGTTGCATCAGTCTATTTTCACGGTTCAATCAATCAATCTGAACCGTCTATCAAGTCTAGAACACATTTCATGGACCGCCATTAAAAAAATCACACTGATCGAATGATCAAATCCATAAAAGGGAGTATATGCAGCCGCATATATAGCATGTACATACCTTCAGTTGGGTCTGTAGTAGCATTTTGAGCAGTGGACCTCTCAACCAAATACAAGAGATGTATACACCCAAAGCAAGACGAAAGTAATATATAAGATGTAGATTTTGATATCAACTTCATCTTTCTATCAAAAGCTCCTGCATCAGATGGCTGAGAGATATGAAATGAACCCAAATAAGCTTCTGATCCTTTTCTATTTTGGTTGTTGGAGAGAGAGAGAGAGAGAGAAAGAGGAAAAGGACCCAAATGCTTGTTTGCTTTTTCTTCTTCTTCTTCTTCTTTTATTTATTTATTTATTTATTTATTTTGTTTTTTCGGTTAGCTCGTTAGTACACGCCCATGCCACCGTCAGTTGAGCTATGCTGGTTGGATTTGGTGAATGAATTTCTCCTCTGTCGCGACTGATAAACTAGTGTCTGTCGACACACCGCTTTTCCCACTTTTTGAGATAGTACTAATGATCCGAACTGTCCATTTCGTGGAATCAATTCCATTTGAGCTACTACATAAATTTCATGTGGATTGGATACTCTTGATTTGGAACATATACAGAAGAATTTAAAACAATGAGAATAAAATTTTCAATGGATTTCCTTCAACTGTAAAAATAAAAAGAAAGAATCAATACATAAAATTTCTTATCTACGGTGGTCTATTGAAAATAGACGGTTCCAATCATCGTACCGTATCATAACATGTACCTCAACCTCAATGGGTAGCGACACATGCTAAAATCTATGTCGCACGGAGGCAAAGCGAGTTCGTGATTATTCAAAATTTTTAATTAACGGTTATGCATCAATCGGGCCCTTAGAGAATGAATGCATTGATATCGAAGGAAGCACGGGGTTGACGTTTATTGGGATATCATACGTTAGAACCGTAGAAACCGTTACATGGTAAACCATCACTCCACAGGACACGTGGAAGGGTTATGTACCAATCGGGCCCACCTATATACATTTTCAGTAATGGATGGCTCATATTTTCCAAAACAAAAATTACGAGACAATTAAATCCATTATTTTTTCTATAGTTTATTCCACAGAATATTTAACCGTTAAATTTAAACGGTCATAGATCAATTGATAATATGTAAAAACTATTGAAATCGATCATATATATATACCATCTGAGCTAAGTTTCTGCAGATGGACGGATCTAATTTATACACCATCCTTCCATGTGTAATGTAGAGAGATGGATGTGGGTACTGGGGTTCGTTCGGGACACCTTATCATGTCCCATGTCCATTTAATGTTGTTATTGGTGTTGTACAGTACTTTACTGCTGGCAGCCAAATCTGAGCTGATTTGACTTCTGTACATTCCTATTAAAAAAATGTGAAAGACGTGGCCCGCCGTGATCATGATGTGTGGCAGTTGGCACGTGTCGATCAGGCCTATGTTGATAAGGCATGTGATTGGATGATCGTAGCCATTGAAACAATTGTCAGGAAGGTGGCCCATTTGATAACATGCATGTATCTGACACGTACCAAGTGGGGGTTGTTAATCCGGACCTTCAACTATTAGGTCGTCTCGATAGATGGGCCTTGGTTGAAAATGGACTGGAATCCGCCGCAATGCTTGTTTTAAGCAGCGGCTAAAACGCCAAAGCTCTGTGGGGACCACCTGTTGTGTGTTTAAAATATACTCCTTACATCAGGTCATATCCTCGAAACTAGGATCTGAGCGAATAAAACAGCCAGATCACGGTTCAAGTTGACCATACGGCAGTAAAAATTGAGGATGGAATCTCAACCATGGGATTGTGTGAGATTGTATGTGGGGCCACCATGGTGTGTATCTTTCATCAAACCCGTTAATCAGGTGTGTTACACCAGTTTAGCCATTCAACCCTGTTACACCGAGTTGCACACACCGAATCCCTGTTTTGAGTATTGTGCTTTAAGAGTTGCGTCCAACCTGGGAAGTGCTCAGAATCATTAGGACAACGGCATGATTCAGCCAAATAGACCACTTACTATTTTTGGCCGAAAACCATGCGCACTAGTGGTAATCATAGCCTTTTATAATTAGTAAGTCACTACTTTTAGAAGTTTCAGTTGTTGTTTAATTCCGTGGATTCTTTCGTGGCTTAGTATCCATATTTAAAAGGTTGTAGAAACATTTATTTCATATATCAATCAATTACAAATTTTATACAATTTATTTTCTATTTTCCTTGCTTTTTTCTTTCTTTTTTTTCATGAATTTAAAAAGTCTTTATAAAGAGTCCAGGAGAAACTTCATAAATTCGAAGTACTTATCCTTGAAGAAGACGATGATCGACCTCATCATGTTCATCCCTACATCATGATAGCTTGTACTAACACAACTTTGTTTGGATATAAATGCCTTCCATTCGGGAAGTAACACGCTTACTAAGGGAGCTCGTTTGGATACCACTAAAGAAGTTACATTTTCTACCTACACTAGTAGATAAGTAAGCTTATTTTAGATAAGAAAGTTTGATTTATAATTAGTTATAAGTAACTTTTTTATTTTAAACTATTTAATCACTTTAATTAATTTTTTTAGCTAGGAAAGACTAAGGAGCTGAGAAGCTGATAAGTAGGTCATTTACATTTATATATATATATATATATATATATATATATATATATATATATATATATATATATATATATATATATATATATATATATATTCTTAATAAGTAAAAACTAAGATAAATTCTTTGTAGCATAAGTAACTTATCTTAAGCAACTTAAGATTGAAGTCATGGTGGGTCCTTGCTCTCGCTCGAGTGGTAGACTGCCGGGAGTTTCTAACTCCTGGTCAAGGGTCCAAGTACCCATAGGTGGTGAAATTCCACTAGTGTGAGTGTGGGGGGTGTGTGTGCGTGTGTTAGAAACAAAAAAAGAAGCAACTCAAGATTAAAGTGATGGTGGGGCCTTTAGATTTCCACCCCTACGAAGTTGTTGCTTGAATTGAACCGTCAAAGATTGACTCATTAATTCAAACCATGGAAAATAACTCATTAAGACACTGTATTAAGAGCTTCTGAACTTTCAAGGCTTAGAAAAAAATCAAGCCATTGAAAAACATTATGGAATCGATTGTTCATAAATTCAATATCTAGTGCCCAATCGTAATCATTAATCGAACAATGTCTCTAAGGTCAATTTGAAAAAGCCCTCAGTCTAGAATCTTATCTGGAACAAAGCATGAATACTTGGAGATGCATCTTGAATAGGTGGGCCCCATGTTGAAGATCTAATCTTCTACTGGCCAGCTAGTGGGCCCATGTAATCACATGGAAGGATGATATGGACCATCCATCTTTTGGGCACTGCAACGTTGATGCTGATGAGAGTTTGGTGTGGTGCATTGGTGTTGAGGAGGGTTGCAGAGTTAAAATCAATAGCCATGAGTGCTGAAGAACAAGGGAAGAGAAAAAAAAAATTTTAGATCGGCTTATACTACTTGTGGTTAGGGGTGCACACGGGTCAGTTTGGTTTGGTTCTAGGGTGAAATCAGAACCAAACCGTTCCTAATGGTTCTAGAATATTCAGAACTGAAACCGGGCCGTTAGCACCCTAAAACCGAACCGTGATCGAACTGTTAAAACCAGTTCGGTTCCGGATCAGTTCCATGGTTCTAGGCTTTTTATAATCCAGCCCAATTGCATGTTTTATTTTATTATGTAGCCCATGTCCATTCATGTTGTGATTCATTTGATGAATAGTTTATATATTGTATAAGGTGTGCAAAAATGCATTTATAGAAACAATCTAATGGTGCATTATAAACCATAAATCATGAGTCAAATATGGAAACAATCAAAGGGTTCCTGGTTCGGTTCCAGGTTCAGTTCCACGGTTCGGTTCTACGGATTGGTTCACGGTTCGATTCGGTTCTACATACCCCTAAATCGAGAACCGAACCGATCTAATTGGTTATTTGATTTTTAGAACCAGAACCGAAACCGATGCATTCTAGAACCGGACCAAAACGAACCATTTAGTTGGTTCTGGTCCGGTTCCACGATTCTACTGGTTCGATGTGCACCCCTACTTGTGGTTGCTTTCATACCATATCAGATTGAGGAAATCAATTTTATTTTTCATATACATTTTGTAACAGTTAAATACACATATGGGATAACAAACACTTGTTTGAGATCCTAAAATATAAAGCAGTTTGAAACCGTTTCCTAAATCTAAGGAACAACTATTTTGAATGAATTCAAAATAGAGAAACTAAGGGGCTGTTACAATTCTATGACTTATGATATTGATGACTAGATTTGTAGCTGTTTAAATATAGGGACACACTCCGGCCGTACCACACACTTGCAAGATGTGGGGCCCACTTGATATATTCACACCATCCAACCCATCCATCAGATGAGTCACTTCAAATAACCCCTAACGCCCAATACTAATCAGATCCACCCAAATCTGTAGTGGGTCATGGGGAAGGGAACTCCCACCCTTGAATTTCACAAGGGCACCTCTTGAGCTGTAAAACAGCTTGAATTTTAGTCTAACCCTTTGTCTGGCCTGGATCAAGGGTCTTAACGGTGTGGAGTCGTAGGACGCAATTTCAGTTTCATCTTTTGACTTTTTAAGCTTGATACGCCGTCACTGGGAAATTATATACTTTCTTTGTTAGGTTGTTAGTACACAACACTATCAGTTCACACATCACTGCTAGCCACCCTAACTCAGGAATCGATACCAAGACCTCAGCATTGAAACAAGGTATCTTTCACTCAGTCTAACACTTCATATACAAGGCATGAGTTAACTCGTATTAAACCGACTAAATTGTCAATCCAATATCCATGGTGACTATTCGATATTTTTAATTTTTAACTGTCCGATGAATGTCCACCACACCCACAGTCTAATAGGTTTAATCTTTTGGCGCTGCATCCATGGATCCGGGATCCACTGAGGTGGGGGCCCCTGACTGTGCGGATTGGCTGGTGTACCACACACCAGCCATATAGATGGTGTATTTATGTCATCAAGTGTTGTGGGTCCCATCATAAAGCATGTGTTATATCCAAACCATCCATCCATTTTGTGACCTCGTATTAAGCCTTGAGACGTAAAATAAAACAGATCTAATGATCAAATGGGCCACACTGAAAAATGCAGTGGGGGATTGAACATCTGCCATTGAAACCCTTTTGGGGTCCACATAAGTTTTGGATCAATATGAAATTTGTTTTTACTCTTCATCCAGGTCTTTGCGATGTTATGAACAGATTGGATGGAAAACAAGCATCATGGTGGGTCCTATGAAAATTTTAACAATAAAAATCATTATCTTGGTTGCTATTTGTGGTGTGGTCCATTTGATCTTTCGATATGATTCGTTTTTTTTTGTATTGTATTCTAAAATGATCTCCAAAAATGGAAAAATGGTGTGGATATAATAAATACTTCATTGTGGGCTCATGTAACTTTAATCTCATTTGAACTTTCCATACAACTGGGAGCTCGAGGAGCGTCAGCGCTCGTCTTCACATGACATGTACCTACACCAACTATACAGCTGGTGTGTGGTACACCATGATGTATTTGACTACATTTGCACCATATACTAATATTGAAAGCTTATTTTAAAGCATTATCTTAACAATGAAGTGAATTTATAATATATAATAATGGAAACAGTAATAATTGACCATTAAAATTTTCCTATTAGCCACTAAATCTCTACTTTAAGATGATATTTGTGTTGTATCTCTATGGAGATTTTTGCCCCTTAGATGGCAATCAACCCTTCTCGTGGAATCCATGAAGTTTTTAATGGTCGGATTCAGTCATAATTGTTTCATGTGATGGGGTCCACTTAAGATTTGAGTAGCTTTATTTTTAAAATCATGCATTAAAATGAACAATCAAAATGGTTGGACAACGTGGATTTAAGGCACATAAACGACCTTGGGCTCTAGAACGAGGATCTGATGGTATATCTAAACAAGAGGAAAACAGATTGGCTACTACCCCTGCCATCAGCCCATTGGTACTCTATGGGCCCCACCATGGTGTATGTGTTTCATCCATTCATTTCATCCATTTTTATATATCATTTTAGGACTTTATCCCAAAAATGAGAGGGATATAAGTCTCAGGTGGACCACACCACAGGAAAACAATAGTGATTGGATATCCACCATTCAAATCCTCCTTATGTCCTACTGTACTATTTATTTGACATCTAATTTATTGATTATGTCATACAGACCCAGATAAAGGGAAAACACACTGAACAACTTGATTTAAAACTTTTACAGCCCTCAAAAAGTTTTTAATAACCGACTTTTATTCAACACTGTTTCCTGTAACGTGGACCACTTGAGATTGTGATATAATTCATTTTTAGTCTCATATCATAAAATGAGAAGAATTGCGTGTGTACACGGCTCACCCACACCACCGACCCTGTTGATGTGCTGACATCACCAAGCTGTGGAACCACCATGATATTCCATGCATGTTTTAAGATTATTTTAATGAATAGGCCCAAAAATAAGATAAAAATAAGGCTAAAGTAAACCACACCACAAAAATTAGTGGGATACTTATACCCACCGTTGAAACCTACCTAAGGCGGGCTTGATGTTTATTTGCCATCTAACTTATTTAGAAGGTCATATATACCTCCACCAAGGAAACAGCAAACATCTTAGCCCTCTGAAATTTTCATTGGTAAAGCGTCATCCCCGTTAATTTATGTGGTGTGGACTACTTAAGTTTTGATCTATTTCATTTTTGCGTCCCTATGTTAAAATATTCTCCAAGTTAGATATAACACATAAATCATAAATGGATAAATGTCACTTCGCAATGTCAACACACGTGGTTTGTATCACACCACGCAACCGATTTCCCAGGATGACGAAATCACCCCGGATTGGGACTCACGAGTTTTGCAGTTTGGAAGGACGCGTATTAGCTACCGACTGGTTGAGCGGCAAGACTCCTGCTGAAGTGACGTCACTAGGTTCAGGTTCTGTAGGCCAACCATAGTGTCTGTGTTTTACCTATACTGTCTATTCGTTTGGATATATCATTTTAATGTACGACAGAATGAATAAGGTAGATTCAAACGTAGAGTAGACGCACCACATGAACAGAGGGGATAGACACCTACGGTTTAAACTTTATTAATGTTCACCGTGATATTTATTCGACTAATACATTCATATGTTAATACAAATGAAAAAGAATAGAAAGCATAAATGGTAGCTTCATCCAAAACTTTTGTGGCCGTTAAAGATTCTAATGAGACGTCCGTCCCTTTTATATTCTACGTGGTGGTGTTCACTTAATCGTTGGATCTGATTTATTCTTTGACTTGTGGCCCAATGGATGATATCTCCGAATGAATGAACGATGTTTAGCTAGAGAAAACATACATCATGGTGGGACTCACTCACTTCAGTTGTGAGTCTGGCTACTCAACCTGTCGGTAGCTAATCCGCGTCCGGTTTAGCAAGCTTCACCTGTCCGTACTGTGATTGGCACACGTGTGAGACCTACATGGTGGCTATTCTCCTTGACACCATCCAATGGTTGATGGTCAGTGCTCTGTGAGCCCCATCATAATATATATATTTTATCCAAGCTGCTTATCTATTTTTCTATATCATTTTCTGACATGATATCAAAAATGAGGTATATACCAATTTCAAGGACCATATTATAAGAAACAGTGTTGAATAAACGTCAGTTATTAAAAACTTTTCATGGCCATACAAGTTTCAGATCAAGCTGATCTTTGTTTTTTACTTTCATCTGGGTGGGTCCGTATGACATAATCAAATGATTGGATGTCAAATAAACAGTACAGTGGGCCTTAAGAGGATTTTAATGGTGGATATCCAATCACTATTGTTTTCCGTGGGCACGGTCCACCCGAGATTTATATTCCTCTAATTTTTTAGATAAAGCAGTAAAATGATTTTTAAAGATGGATGAAACACATACATCATGATGGGCCCACAGAGCACCGACCACCAGCCAGGACTGGTGGCAGGGGGAGTAGCCAATCCGTTTCCGTCCAACTAGAGCGTTCAGGTCCACCCAACGGATGGGCCACACATGCATTGAAAGTGGGCCGCTATGAGGATAGCTAGTGGTGGACATTCAACGTACAAGTGAGTCAGCACACTCCAAGAATGTATGAGCGGGATCCTGACCTATGGCAGAATCACCGTGGGTCCCACCTGATGAATTGCCTGGATCTTGAACAGGTGTACCAGGTTGCCACTTGTGAAAGCTTATGTCTGACATTGGCTAATGGGTCCAGCTTAAGTGCTGGACGACAGGTAGTTCTAGTCCACGCGTGCGAGGCTGCAAAGCTTCTATCTTCAAATCGAACGGTCCAAGTCAAACATTGTAAAATTGACCAATAACATGTGGCCAAACGTGCCAACTTGCACACGTTCGAATGCACGTTAACTCATCGCTTCTAATTTATGCAACTTCAGCGGACAAATTCCTTATTTTATACCAACGTGCCATTTCTGTGAGACATTTGGGCCGTTGAAATGGTCGTCCATACGATAAAGATTGCCCGAAAAAAATTAATTGGATTGAACTACCCATTTATTAGGTGGGCCACATGCATTCCTTGCCATACCATCAGCTGCCCAGTGATTTCGATGGCATAGATTTCCTGATCAATGAACCATCCTACTTGGATTTTTTACTCCATGGACTGAGAAGTTACATGCTACTGAGTTATACCGATGGCTCAGATATATACAACAACTTAGCCATTCAAAAGTTTGGGCCCACCTTGAAGACCATTTATATATCTTTAAAAATAAATCCTATCCATACATCAAATGGGCCACAGTACAAAAAACCATAATTAATGGCCACCATGTCTACTCCATGTACTTGTGTTGTGGCCCGTTTGATGAATGGATTGAATTGATGTTTTACGTTCAAAGCGGACCCAACCTTTTAGGGGAGGCCGATTGGCTGGCCAATGGCTAGTGGTCCGTGCTCCATCATGGGCCCACCATGATGTATTTGTTTCATCCATGCATCCCACCATCTTCCATATCATAAAAATGAGGGAGATCAAAATTTCAAGTGGACCACATTACATTAAACAGTGTTGATTGAACTCCCACCTTTAAATCCTTCTTGGATCCACGAAAGTTTTGGGTGAAGCTGATATTTGTTTTTATCCCTTCATCCAGGTCCATATGACCTAATGAATACGCTGGATGTCAAACAAACATCGCAGTGGGCTCGAGGAGGTTTTAATGGTGGACAAGTGCTGTTTTTCTGTGGTGTGGTTATCCTAAGATTTATATCTGCTTCATTTTTGGGATCATGCCCTAAAATGATATGAAAAAAATCATGGACAACATGGATAAAATACATACATCATGGTGGGGGCCGACAGAGCACCGACCCGGGCTATCTTGCTAGTGGCAGCATCACTGCCACAACTGCATATCTTTTGGCGGCTAAGATGTTACATGCACTTCACTACACGCGTTAAGCTCTGAGAAGTTTCCTAACAAGCAAGGTGGGCCACATGCATTCCTTGACAAGCTGTCCATTGATTTCAATGGTATAGATTTCCTGGTTGATGGACCATCTTGGTTTTGGTGGGAAAGAAAGCATTGTATGTGAACTTCCAAAACAAACGGTTGACGTAAATATTTTAATTTACAAATACATTCCTAAAGCTCTTTATGTTACTGTTGTTGTATTTGTTTTAAAATAATATTAAAATTTTGAATTTTCAAATTTCGGTGTTTTCCCTCCACATTTAAATTTTGATGTTTTTGAGGTGTTGGTTTTGTCCTACATCGGATTTGACAAGAGAAATTCTCTTGTTTATATGATAGACTTTTTGCCTAGGGCTTGAGCCCCTTTCAGGGGGCATGTGAATTTGGTCCTGTGGGGGGGCTATGCCAATAGCTCTAATCTATGTCATTGACCACACACGCGCGCGCGCCGAGCCGAGTCGTGCCGAGCCAAGCCGAGTCCGCTTTAAACCAGAGAGATGCTTCCCTTCCGGATGATCGCCCCTGTTGGGTTTAAACCCAACAGACCTAACCTTTTGTAAAGGGTGCTTATGCACCATCTCTCTCTGATACGGTTTTACCATTGTTACTGAGTTCATTGCTGAGTCAACTCAGCACTTTCGGATTAAACTGCAAGTGGTTCGAGCCCGTGTACAGTGAGTGCACCGCTGGGACCGGGTCATAGTCGTTGTATCCTGGAGGTCGATTGCTCTGGAAACCTGTTGCACTTGGGACGCTGTCCAAGGGAAGCAAATTCGATTTCAAGCCAAGTGACTCAGTCACGCCTCGACTCAATTCAATAAGTTTTTCTTTCTCTAAATTTATTTTTCTTTTTTGGTTCTCGATTTTATAGTCTATTTAATTCAACATATTATCCAACAACTGCGAGGGTACATCCATCTCCAGGTTCAGATCCCTCTCAATGGGATGCGACCTTCGTACCACGCGTGCTGTAGGCTGTGGGGTCCACCGTGATATCTGTGGCACGTCCATCCTGATTTTCACATTCGTAAAAAATTAAAAATTAAAAATTAAAAAAATAAAAATAAAAATAAAAAACAGGCTTGTCCAAATTTCAAGTGGACCACACCTTGCAAAAGAGTGAAGATGGAGACGACCGCTATTAAAACCTTCCTAGGCCCACAGGGATGTTTATATGCTACCCAACCCTTCTTTTATATGCCTCCTTGCAAAAGAGTGAAGATGGTGACGAAAGCTATTAAAACCTTCGTAGGCCTACAGTGACGTTTATATACCACCCAACCCTTCTTTTATATGCCTCCCAACCCTTCCTAAGAAGAGTCCTGAGAAGAAAGTTTCAACTGTAGGCGTTCCCATCTCCACAGTTTCTCATTAGTTGGTCCACTTGAACTTTGAAAGTGCGTATTTCTGTGTGTTTTTTAGGCAGAGTGGATGTCACAGAGACATTACTATGGGCCCCACTGAGATTTTTAGCCCAATGAACTGCCAAGTTACATTCCACTGAGTTATACCCATGGTTCACATGTATACGGTGAGTTAGCCATCCAAAAGCTTGGGCCCACCTTGAAAACCATTATATATCTTAAAAATCAGTCATGTCCATTCATCAAATGGGCCACATGACAAAAAATCATAATTGACTGCCACAATATCCACTCGATCAATGTACTTGTGTGGCCCATTTGATAAATGGATTGAAACGAATTTTCTACTAAATTATATATGTTCAGAGTAGACCCAACCTTTTAGGGGATGTGGGGATTGCCCGGATTGGCCACTTACCCTCCCACTAGCCAATGGTTAATAGTCGGTGCTCCATGGGCCCCACCATGATGTATCTGTTTCATCTACGCGTCCATCCATTTTTTTTAGATCATAAAAATAAATAAAAATGAAGGAGATCTATATTTTAAGTGAGCCACATCATAGTAAACCATGTTGATTGAACTCCCACTATTAAAAGCTTCTTGGGGCCATAAAAGTTTTGGATCAAGTGATATTTGTTTTTTTTACCTTCATCCAGGTCCTTATGACCTAATCAACAGGTTGGATGTCAAATAAACATTGCAGTGGGCCCTAGGACGTTTTAATGGAGGACATTCAATTACTACTGTTTTTCTGTGGTGTGGTCCACCTGAGATTTAGATCTGCTCATTTTTGGTATCAAGCCCTAAAATGATCTGGAAAAACAGATGGATGGCATGGATAAAACACATACATCATGGTGGGGCCTACAGATCACCGACCACGGGCTATCTTGATAGTGGCAGCATCACGACCGAAACTGCGTCCCTTCTGGGAGGCCAAGATGTTACATGCACTTCACTACACCTTGTTAAGCTCGGAGAAGTTTCCTAACAATCTCCACCACATATGAACATCCGTGCCATCCCTGTCTGCGTATCGTACGTGTGTAAGATCCGATCCGTGTATCAAGTGTGAAACACACTTTCAAGTTTTATGACCGTCCATCATCTTCATATGATCTGTCACCTAGCTTTGTTTCATTGGTCAAATGATATACCCAGTGTGTGCCACTTGATACACGGCTTGGATGTAATACAAAGGAGTGGATCAGCCTGATTTTCACCCAAGGTGATCTTCATGAGGTATCAGCCTCTTTTGCATGATTCACGTGTCCTGTACACAAACCAAGGTCCCTTTTTCTTGTCCATCAGAACCGTTGATCATTTATAAAATTTCCCTTTTAACTCATTGAGTTGATTAAAAATCATGGGCACCATTGATATTTTGGTCAACCCAGGTGTGGTAAGTGTGGCCCATTGCTGCCTGCATACTAAGATGGTCTGATGATCCAAACCGTCCATTTTATCAATGTTAACACAAATAATTAGGGATCCAATAATCACACTTCAATGATGATCCTTGCCTTTGATTATACTTAAATGAAGATGAGCCATTGGAAATATTCTTTTCAATGTTCTAAATCCATCTGGAAACAGGGATGATCACAACCACCCATTTAGCTTAAGCTTTTGATGCTGCCCTGTAAAGCCTAGAATCCACAACATGGATGGTTTCGATCATCAGATCATATCAGCATGTGGGCCCCAATGGGGCGACATAGCTGGCCATCCTGATTCAGGACAGAGGCAAAACGAAAAGTCAATACTGGTGGCCGACTTTGCTGAAAAGCTAATACTTGTGCCATTTTCTATTATTAGGTGTAATGCCAACATCTCTCAGTTTTTATCATAATTTATGAGTTGTATGACAAAAGAACAGTGGAACATGTGCAAGATCTGGACCGTTCATCAGGTGGGACACTATGAAAATGGCTGGATAAAAGGTGGGCAAGCTAACCAGAAACATGGACCGTTGGATACTCTCTTTTTTTACCCCTTAGATATCCATTTTTAGACACAGATAAGGGTGGCCCCACAGAACCCTCTAAAGTAGGCTACTCAGTCAGTGACTTGTCCGAGTATTAAAATGCAGTTGGTGGGGAAACGTGTAATAAATGGGCCTTTCCTTAATGTATGGGATTAGCTGTGGGTTTTCGTATTAGAATTGCCTAAATCATAGTATCGTTGGACAGTTACATCTCATGGAGGTCTGAAATCTACTCCTTAATGAAATGTTTATATCCATGATAAAAAAAAAAAGAAAAAAAAAAGAGGAATGGATAAGAAGCTGATGTAATTGAAAACTATCCGTTCTTTTGTTTTCCAAAATAACTTTTTATGATTGTGGTCCATTTTCAAATCTACTTTGCAATTAGTGGCATGTGGCACGTTGGCATATGTGGCACGTGTGGGAACGTTTGATGAAGATGAACAGTGGCACATGTATCACATGTGGAACATTGGTATATGACACACGGGATGCTTGAAGATGGACACCATCGCCGTGTTTGGGCAGTGGAATTGAATGGTTTTGAATTGTAATAGATGGGATTAACACCGTTATTATTCAACGATTGCATGTATAGAAATACCATGGTAGTGTAGCCATCCAATCCCATGTTTGGGATAAAATTTTTGCTGTAGGAAAACACTGGATTAAGCAAAATTATGTTTGGTGGACCATGGATTAATTGTAATCAATGGACCAAATTCACAATGGATGTCATTCACTTGCACACATATATAACCACAATGTCATATGTAAATGGTGTATATAGATGGATGACATGGATAAACACATGCATCAATGTGGGGCCCATATGTGTAATGGATTTCAAAATCTACAAAAATCCTGCATTGGACCAAATGCAATTCCATGGGACTAAATGCAATTCCATCTCACCTAATTCTAACCTTTCTCATCCTCTCTAAATGCTGGATGGAATTGTACAGGACCAAATGCAATTTTATCCCTCCCAATCCCATCTAATATCCTACAGCCAAACGCTCCCTATGGGTATTTGAAGATAGACGGTGACACAAGTGGCATATATAAATTACTTGAAGATAATCAATGACACATGTGGCATTTGTAGAAGATTTAAATATGACATATGAGAGGTGACTGAAGATGGGTGGTGGCATATAGATGCATGCATATGTGTTGGCATGTATAGATGGATGGTGGCTAGAGTTGGGAATGGGATGACTCTGACTCGGCAAACTCGACTCGTTCGACTCATTCAAACTGAGTGGGTGAGTCGATCCAAATCAAGTTGACTTCATCCAATCTGAACTCAAACCGAGTTGAGTTTAAGTCACCGAATAAGTTGACTTGACTCGATCGACCCAAAATCCAACTCAGTACTGACTCAACTCGATCTAGAACTTGACTTATACATATGTATTCAAATAAAATAAAAAATAAATCTGCCAAGTGAATCTAGGCTTTGAAGGGTGATTTCAACCTATGAATACCCACTACACCTGACTCAACTCAGTGCCGACACAACCTAACTCATACTTATGATCAGGTCAAACTCGGCCTGGATTACTGCAAGCCAGACTCGAACTCGAATCAAGTTAGGCATGCTAGACTGGTACCAAGTCAGTTTGAGTTCGGGTCAAGCCTATTTCAAAACCGGATCAAATCAGGTCAACCCTAACTCGGTCCGACTCAACTTGATGCCCGGCTTTAAATTATTCGAGGCCGTATCCAACATCTTCGCACAATTTATTTGGTTTTCAATGAAGAGAATGTTCAACTCAACCACAGGCGCTGCATGAAACTCTGCCTCATTTTCACCATCGAACAGTGTAAAATCACATTGAAAACATATGAAATCATGCGGTGTGGATCACCTGAGCCATGAAATGAACTGTATTTTGGATTATTCATACATCCTAGTGGGATATGTCTGATAAGTGGATTGGATGACATATGCAGAGCAAGTTAGGTCGGAGGCAATCTAAAAGTTTGTATTGTGAGCGCACTCCGTTACCCTGCTCCGTGTTGTTGCCTGTGATGTGGCCCACCCGATTTTTGAATTAGTTTCATGTGTTGGGGCATCATCTGATGGATGGTTTGGATGGAACACAAACATCACGGGTTGACGCAAGGGAGGACGTGAGGTCGAGCACCGTCTTCCTCAAGATGATAAATATTCTGAATCCACGGAACTTCTCTGGACTCCTCATAGAGATTCCTCGAATCCACGAGGAAAGAAAACATAAAATAGAAAGAATTTATAATAAATTCAAAATTGATTAATGAATGAATAAAACGAGTTCACAACCCTTTAAATAAGGGTACCAAACAATAGGAAACAAAATAGAAGCAAACTACAACAAAAACTCCTAGAATCCGCGACTTACTATAAATAGTAAACTTACTATTTATAGACGGTCGTGATGTCTACTAGTGCGCATGGTTTTCGGCCAAAAATAGTAAGTGTCCTATTTGGCTTCACCAAACCGTTCTCTTAATTATCCTAAGAACTTTTCATGTTGGACACAACTCTTGAAGCTCAACGGATGAAGAGCTATAATCAAACTAAAACTTACTATTTATAGTAAAAACGAAAATAAAACAGGGAAACAACAGTCGATCAGGGGATTTTTTGTAAATTCGAGTGCACAACCCAGCATAGTCGAGTTGGTTGGCTAAAGTAGCTCGTTCTACCCCAAAATCATATATTTTACATCAGATAACTCATTCCGGATTGCGAGATACGCTCGATTTAAGGTCTGATGGTCCGGATCACTTTTGTCGTCGACCGTGCCTTTTCTGATCCATCTTGGCCATGAAATTGTCCGCGACCTGTGTCATCCCCCAAACTCGGAAACCGGGCTCACAAAATTCCCAATCGCCGAATCCGGCACCGACAGCCTCCGTAAAACCCCATTCTCGGCTCCTAGCTCCCATTCGCCAGGTTCCGATCTTGGGATGCTACGAGGAGGATTTTAAATATAAGTTTGATTCGTAATAAGCATAATCAAAGGCATAACCCACAAACAACAACCAAGCACTCCATTACATTTCTACTATGATCAAAAACTTTATAAGTACAATGAGCATAAAGGGAATACAATGGTAAAGAACAAAAACTCCAAAATGATCAGCAACGTACTCCTGCCTCAGCGCTGCTGCGATCCAACGTCACCTGCAAGCAACGGTCGTGCATAAGCTTACAGAAAGCTTAGAGGGTGGTGAAAGTGTATGTACAAGGTAGTAATAAGAACATGCAATGTCAGAGAAATGCGGAATATGCAGATGGAACCATAATATCATGAGCCGTACCAAGGCTATGCGATGCAAGACATGAAGGGTATCGGCCACCCCAAGGCCATGCGATGTGCAATGCAACTCAAGCATACAGATCCTCATCTATGTCCACACATCAATGCAACTCAAAATATGGAATATCACCGGGGTCTAGTACACTCTAAACCAGATTGCTTCCACATCGCGCGCAATAAGGTAAGTGGAAGAGACCTCACTATCCGTCTGCCAATATCAGGCGCGACTCGTCGATAGCGGACCCATTCCTCGAGCTGGTCAAACTCAGCCTAACATTGCCCCCTACTCTCGGGCGGGTAAGGCCGCACCCCCTTCCAACCTACCACGACACAGTGGAGAGCACAGCCAACTGGTATTCGGCACTCAGCGCTCATCTACCCACTCAGTTTACACGTTGGAGCAACCTCTTGGTACCATAAGGGTTTAGGGACTTTCACCCAGGGATATCTATAGTACTCTATGTAGAACAAGATTTTCGGTATCCAATCCTACCAACCACGATGCGTCTGTGGAGGCTACGGCCCTGATGTCGCTAGAGCGTACAATAACCATGTCACACAAATGCGAAATGCATGATTCACGCTATCCAAACATACAACAAGTCCCGCACATATCGTGCCCTCATGTAGGGCAACACCGCCTAACCGGAAGCCCATAAACAACCTATCCGAAGGCAAATGCTATGATCAGACAATTCTCACGTCAAGCATACATATGATGCGTATGATCATGAGTCATGAAACTGTACTAAACATGTAAATGAGTGATGAACCATCATTACGATGCAGATGGACCTAAACGGCCAAAACACAGCAAGTACGGCCCAATAATGGGCCCTAAGGAGAGTCGTAATGTGGACATCCAACCAGCATCACACTCGTAATGTGGACGTCAAACCAACATTGCTTCCCAGGCACGATCTTCTTAAACACCGCTACATAATCGGTATTGGGATTACACATTGCAATGGACCTTAGGTTCCTCCCATTGGGCCTTACATATATATCAAATGGGCCATAGCTTATGGGCCTTTTTTTCATCAGATGGGCCACATAAATGGGTCACACCAATGGGTCTTATGTGCATTGCAATGGGTCAAAACCCGTGGGCCTTGGATTGCATCAAATGAGTTTAGTCTCATGAGTCTAATGTGTGACCAATGGGCCACACCAATTGGGCCCCACATGTAGATCAAGTGGGCCTCAACCCATAGACCTAACATGAGTTCAATGAGCCTAAACCCCTAGGCCTTAATCAAATAAAATGGGCCTAACTCATGGGTCTCAAATAAGTCCAGTGGGCCTAATCCCATTGACCCTTTTTATAATCAAATGGGTTCACTCCCATGGGCTTTAGGAATGCAACAAATGGGTCCAATTTTATGGGCCTTGGAACACATCAAAAGGGCCTATTCCTATGGAATTGGAACATATCAAGTGGGCCTAAACCCATAGGCCTTAAATCAAGTAAGCCTAAGCTCATAGGCTTTACATATCAGGTGGGCCCAAGTTCATAGGCCTTAGATGAATCAAATGGGCCTATTCCTATGGAATTGGAACATATCAAGTGGGCCTAAACCCATAGGCCTTAAATATCAAGTAAGCCTAAGCTCATAGGCTTTACATATCAGGTGGGCCCAAGTTCATAGGCCTTAGATGAATCAAATGGGCCTAGCCCATAAACATTTCCTAGATCAAATGGGCCTAGCCCATAAATGAATGGCCCACCCTACCACTAGCTCAAGTCTTTAAAATGGTCTCATCAAGTGGATGGACGGTCTGGATGCACTACAGGTATCATGGTGGGTCCTACTGTCCAGTGGACAGTGCAGGTAAGGCACATACATTACCCAGGGCCCCACCGTCCGTTGGACGGTGGAGGCAGCGCGTATGCAAGGGGGGTGCCGCCGTGGTGTGTGCCACCGTCTGCCTGGACGGTGGCTTTCAACACAAACATCATTGTGGGTCCCGCGTGGGGCCCACCCTGTGACATTAAGATGTCATCCAACTCGTTCATAAGGTCACTCGGACCTGGATGAAGGGACAACATAAATTTCAGCTTGATCCAAGACTTCTGTGGGCCCTAAAAACTTTTCAATGGTAAAATTCAAGTCACACTGTTTCACGTGGTGTGGGCCACCTGAGTTTTGGATCTGTTTCATTTTTGGAGGGGGCCCACCTGAGGATGGGACCCACCTCATGAACGGATTGAATGGCAAACAAACATTATAGTGGGGCCCACACGCAGGGCCGTGAGCCCCTGCGTCCGTCCGCCCACACCCAGGGCTGCACGCAAGCGCGTGCAGGTGCTGCCTGCTGACAAAGGCAGAGGCAAGGCCTCTGCCATGTGATTTTCAAAAAAAAGAAAAATCCACTTTTTGGGGTTTTTCGCACGTGGGGCCTGCTGCGCCAAAATCCGTCCCGGCCATTGCGATCAGCGGCTCGAGGCCATCCAAATGAGTCCAGAGTTTGAATTTTTTTGATGCTTGGAAGTGAAATAAAATAAGAAAATAGAGTTTGAATGGTGAGGGTGCGATCTTTGACGCTATGGCCCACCAGGTGCTCCGTTCAATCTCATTTTCTGGCTCAACGCCTAAAATGAGATGGTGAAAGGAATGGATGACTTGGATTAGAGCAATACATCAGGGTGGGGCCTATGCAAGTGGGCCACCAAAACCCTCTTTTTCTTTCTTCTTTTTTTCTTCTTTCCTCTGAAACATCCAGCGTCCCAGACGCTGGATGGTTTATTATTATTATTATTTTTGGAAATGGTGGGCCTGATGAAGTGGGCCACCACATGATGGGTGACAAGGGTTTAACGTTTAAGGTGGGCCCCACTTGAATAAAATAATTACATCAAGGTGGGATCCATTCAAGTGGGCCACAATCCTATAGCATAAAAAATAAAATAAAATAAAAATAAAATAAAATAAAAGCAATAAAAGAGAGAGAGAGACATGGAGAGTGGGACACGGCTTGTGATGGAGGGCTCCGCCACTATGAGCCCTCCCTTGAATGAAATCGTACAATAAATGGATCCCCTTGAACATGAGATCACCAAAAATGTAAATCAACGGTGGAGATCCATTCCCCACCGATATGGACGGTCTAGATGACCTTTCTAAATGAAATAAACATCATGATGGGGTCCATGGAGAATGGCCCCATCATGGAATGATCATGATGATCCATGTGGTCCATCGGCCACATATTAGGGTCCCAAGTGAGATCCGTACCATTGATCTGTGGGCCTCACTTGGTCCACCATAAAAACAAGGAAAACTACCCTATAGAGGCACCCACCGTCCGATCTTCTCACTCCTAGGGGTTCCTTGGCACCTTAGCTTCAACTTCAATGGTTAAGATGAAGAATGGAGGGTTGAGATGGGAGATGATAGGGTAGGAAAGTGGGTCACACTTGAAGCTTGAAAATTTTGGAAAATTCCATACGTATGGACCCATGTTGCTTGGAATTTTTGAAATGAGAAAGAGAGAAAGAGAGAGAGTGATGTAAAGGGAGAGAGAGAGAGAGTGATGGATGGATGTGGTGAGTGATGTTTATGTAAGAAATCTTTGACTTTTGTGGCTTTGGTGTAAGAGAGGTATGGGTGGTGAAGACTTTTGTGGCTTTTTGTGTAAGAGAGGTATGGGTTTGGGAGACTTTTGTGGTTTCTTGGGAAAAGGGATGGAAGTGATGTGTACTTGACATGTGATTGATTGATTGTATTGATGTGATTGATGTGACGCATCGTAGAGATTCCGTTGGTTTTCGCAACGCGTGGCGTTTTCTCGCACCGAACGTTGGCCCATATCTCTTGACCAGGGTATCGCCTCGGCGCGCGACTCGCGGCATCGGAACCGCAACGACGGCGCGGTCGCTATGGTATTGGTCTCGGGTTGAGTCGACTCGGGTTGTCGGCACATGAATCAGGGTCGCGCGTCGATATCGTTTAAGGGTCGAAGGTTGCCGGAATTCGACCGGTAAGACCGCGGAAGTCTACGAAACGGTACGGACCAAGATACGGGTCTTACAACCTGCTCTACATCACGGGTCCACAGCTCAAATGAATGCAAACTGGGATAATTTTGGTCCAGCTTGTGCTCAGTTGGGCTTAGGTCAGGACCTTTTGTTCATCGGTTTGGGACCAGACAGACTGAATCTGAACCACCCAATTCAAACAATATTCTTTGTGGGTGCATCGCATGCAAGACCCACATGCATCTTTGGTCAGATGATTGGGACCATCCATTTGTTGAGCATCATCGGTGGATGGGACTCTTTTTTTTTTAACACACGCGCTGTAACACCTTGTACTTTTTAGTACTCGGGTGTTACCGAGTAACCTAACTTAGCATAAATACATACCCATCTTATTCAACAGCTATGTTCATTCAAATCTAAGACCAACCGTTGGAAGCAATCAACGCCCACATGCCTATATTTTTAGGATTCCAATTCCACTTGTGGACAAACTAAACAACTAGTTTGGGTATAACACCCTGAATCATGAGGTCCACTGTTCAATAACCACTAGGTTTTATAGAGAAACCAATCACTTGACACACTAATCAGATAATTTAGGGATTAAACCAAGCATTTTAAAAGTCCACTTATATAGAACTTAGGACTGGTAGGACTCCTAATAAAAGGTTTTAAATCAATCCAACCGTGGATTTATGAAGCAAACATTGTACTTGAGCATACAACTAAAAGATGCACGTTCACTCGAAGGATAACTTAATCGGATGATTGGATGGAAATATTCACCATAGTTGTGAATTAGATTACTTGAGAATTATGTGGAATCATTCATATTAACACCTGAAGCCAATCCGACCATTAGGTTGGTGGGAATCATTAGTTGGCCATGTGATTACAAAATACAACCACTTACGATTTAAATGATTTGATCTTTCTGACTAAAGCCCCATAGGGGCTGAGTGAGAAATAAATGATGCTGATTAAGATTGAACCCACATAAGCAACTTAGAGAAAGATGATAGTAATAATAATAACAATAAATAAATGATATTAAAAACATAATAATGAGGGTGTTTAATCTCATAACTATGTATATTAGGCCATTTGACCCATAATCCAGCCACTAAATTCTAGGTAAAGCAGTGTAGATCCGTTGTACCATAGATGACAAGTTTAGATATAATCTGACCATCGGATCGAGGAAAAACCCACAATTTAGGGGCAAAATCTGCATGCATGGCCCAACTAAGCTTCCACCCGCCTGAGCTTCGGTTAAAGCCCATACTTGGACTCATCAAATAGAATGGACGGTGTGGATTTCATCCAAACGTCACTATGGACCCCACCCGAATTACGTGTGTGCACAGTTCACGTGCACCTGCTGTGCACTGAGCCAAGGGAGGTCGGTCAGATGCCTCTGACCCGTGCCTAGCCAAAAGAGGCAAAGGCCTCTCCTGCTTTCCTGCCAGTGTTCGTTTCAAACGGACGGACATTTTTGCTCAATCAATGGCCCAGCAGCACGGCCTTGGGCCGTGATCTGATCCGTACATCGTGCTCATGGCATGGGCCTGACCAAAACCATGTCACTTGTGTAAGCCTTTGTACAAGTGTGTTCACACAACAACTAGCACAAGTGGGACCCGAAAGCCCATAGTTTTCGAAAAAGGAAACTGTTCTCCCAGCCAGCTCAGCGATACGTGTGAGCTGCTCCTATGTCATCTCAACCCTCCATCCTAGAGAGATCCTAACCGTCCGTTCCAGACCGCCCTAGGGTTCTCTACCCATCGTAAAGAGAAATCGGCTGCCGATTTTGGGTTTTGTCAGGGACGTTTGAACGAGTGATATAAAGCCTGTGAATCCCAGCCATCCATCCATAGGCTTTTAAGCATATGAAAACCCTAGTTCCAGAGGGAAAACCACAGCCGCAGCCATTCTTCCTGGTCTTTCCAAAATGAAGTTGTTTTCTTCTCCTACCGAACTCACCGCCCAAACCATTACCAAGCTTTGAAAAAGCTTATCCACGAGCTCCAGAGCATCCATTTGAATCATCCCATGTTGTCAGAATGAAGAAGGAAGCCTTCGTTGGAAATCCGCCATTAATGGTGTTCATCTTCTCCACCGCTCAAACCGAGCCAGACTCGGTTCGAGCACACTGTTCTCATGCTGGATCGTGTTGATGGATTTGGCTAGAAAAGAAAAGAGAAGAGAGAAGAAGAGAAATAGCAGAAGAAAGTGTAAGACCCGTATCTTGGTCCGTACCTTTCCGTACACTTCTGCGGTCTTACCGGTCGAATTTCGGCGACCTTCGACCCTTAAACGATATCGACGCGCGACCCTGATTCATGTACCGACAACCCGAGTCGACTTAGCCCGAGACCAATACCATAGCGACCGCACCGTCGTTGCGGTTCCAATACCGCGACTCGCGCGCCGAGGCGATACCCTGATCAAGAGTTATGGGCCAACGTTCGGTGCGAAAAAACACCGCGCGTTGCGAAAACTAAGGGAATCTTTATGATGTGTCACATCAATCCCATCAATCAATCACCCATCAAGCCATCACATGTCAAGTACACATCACTTCCATCCCTTTTTCCAAGCAACCACAAAAGTCTTCACCACCCATACCTCTCTTGCACAAAAAGCCACAAAAGTCTTCATCTCCCATACCTCTCTTACACAAAAGCCTCAAAAGTCAAGTTTTTCTTACACAACCATCACTCACCCATCCATCCATCACTCTCTCTCTCTCCCTTTACATCACTCTCTCTCTTTCTCTCTTTCTCATTTCAAAAATCCCAAGCAACAAAAGATTTCCAAGGAAACTCCATACGTATGGAATTTTTCAACTCTCCTAAGCTCCAAGTGGCCCACCTTCCTACCCCAAAATCTTCCATCTCAACCCTCCATTCTTCATCTTAACCATTGAAGTTGAAGCTAAGGTGTCAAGGAACCCCTAGGAGCGAGAAGATCGGACGATGGGTGCCTCTATAGGGTAGATTTAATTATTTTTATGGTGGACCAAGTGAGGCCCACCGATCAATGGTGTGGATCTCACTTGGGACCCTAATACGTGGCCGATGGACCACTTGGATCACCATGATCATTCCATGATGGGGCCATTCTCCATGGACCCCATCATGATGTTTATTTTTATTTGGAAAGGTCATCTAAACCATCCATATTGGTGGGGAAAGGATCCCCACCGTTGATCTTTAGTTTTGATGGTCACATGTGCAAAATGACCCAATTGATGTATGATTTCATATATGGGAGGGCCCATAATGACGGGGTCCCTCCATCACAAGCCGTGTCCCACTCTCCATGTCTCTCTCTCTCTTATATTGATTTTATTTTATTTTATTTTATTTTTTTATGCTATAGGATTGTGGCCCACTTGAATGGACCCCACCTTGATGTAATTATTTTTATTCAAGTGGGACCCACCTTAAACGTTAACCCATGTCACCCATCTTGTGGTGGCCCACTTCATCAGGGCCCACCATTTTCAAAAAAATAAATTTATTATATTGAACCGTCCAGCGTCTGGGACGCTGGACGTTGTAAAAAAAAAAAGAAGTAAAGAAGGGACTTGGGTGGTTCCCTTGCATAGGCCCCACCCTGATGTTTATGTACGATCCAAGCCGTCCATCCTCTTACCCACGGCATTTTAACCGTTAGGTAGAAGTTTGGAGCTGATCCAATCACCTGGTGGGCCATAACGCCAAATATTGCGTCATCACCATTCAAATGCTATTTCTTGTGTTATTTCACTTTCCAAGCGTCAAAAAAATTTAAACTTTGGACTCATTTGGATGGCGTCGAGCCACTGAACGCAATGGCTGGGGCAGATTTCACTTTAGCGGGGCCCACGTATGAAAAACCCCGAAAACAGGTTTTTTCCCAAAAATTGAAAAGAGGCAGAGCCTCTGCATTGTGGTGTCAGGCGAGCAGCGTTGCACGCTGTTGCGTGCAGCAGCTTAGGCGGGCGGGTGGCGTCCAAGCCAGGGACCCACGGCTCCAGCCGTGGGCCTCACCGTAATGTTTGTCAGTCATCCAACCGGTTCACGAGGTGGGTCCCCTCCTCAGGTGGGCCCCCTCCAAAGTTCGGCCAGATCCAAAACTCAGGTGGCCCACACCACTTGAAACAGTGGAATTAAATGGCTACCATTGAAATCTGTTTGGGGCCCACTGAAGTGTTGGATCGAGGTGAAATTCATGTTGTCCCTTCATCCAGGTCCGAGTGACCTTATGAAGGAGTTGGATAGCGAATAAATATTACTGGGTGGGCCCCACTTGGGACCCACAATGATTCATGTGTTAAGTCTGCCGTCCAGCGGACGGTGGCACCCACCTTATGTTTATGTGGTCTCCACCGTCCAGCGGACGGTGGGACCCTTGTGATGTATGTGTTCTATTCACGTCGTCCATCCCGGGGGGGTGGGCCCCACCAGGTTTTATGTGTTACATCCGCGCCGTTCATTTGGAACGGTGGGACTTACCCCTGACCGTGGGCCCTATGAACAGTTTGGATTGTACATAGATATTGCAATGGGCCCGTGGTTCACATGACCTTATGAAAGGATTGGGTTGCAAATGAATATTGTTGTGGGTCCTATGAACAGTTTGTATTGCAAATGAACTTCATGTTGGGCCTAGTTTTGAAGGAAAATGAACATTTTGTTAGGCCCATGGTATTGGACCCATTTAATGTATTTTAAAGCCCATAGAAGTAAGCCCAATTGATATGTTCTAAGGCCATGTGACTAGGCCATTTGATGTACTCAAGGCCCATGAACGTGAACCCATTTGATTATAAAGAGGGTCCATGGGATTATGCCCATTGGACTTATTTGAGACCCATGAGTTAGGCCCATTTTATTTGATTAAGGCCTAGGGGTTTAGGCCCATTTGACTCATGATTAGGTCTATGGGTTGAGGCCCACTTGATCTACATGTGGGACCCAATTGGTGTGACCCATGGGTCACATACTAGACTCATGAGACTAAGCTCATTTGATGTAATCCTAGGCCCACGGGTTTGACCCATTGCAATGCACATAAGACCCATTGGTGTGACCCATTTATGTGGCCCATCTGATAAATAAAAGGCCCATAAGATATGACCCATTTGATACACATGTAAGGCCCAATGGGAGAAACCTACGGTCCATTGCAATGTGTAATTCCCATACAGATTAACTAGCAATGTTTACGGCGATCGTGCCTTGGGGACAATGTTGGTTTGACGTCCACATTGCAAGTGTAATGTTGGTTGGATGTCCACATTACGACTCTCCTTAGGGCCCATTACGGGGCCGTACTTATCGTGTCTAGGCCATCCAGGTCCATCTGCATTGTAAGATAGTTCATTTTATTATAACATGTTAGTACAGTTCCATGACTCATCATCATACGCATCATATATATGCTTGACGTGAGAGTTGTCTGATCATAACAATTGCCTTCGGGTAGGTTGTTTATGGTCTCCCGGTTAGACGGTGTTGCCCTACATGAGCGCACGATATGGGCAGGATTTGATGCATGACTGGATAGTGTGATTCATGCATTCCGCATTTGTGTGACATGGTTATTGTACGCCCTAGTGACATCGGGGCCGTAGCCTCCACATACAGATCGTGGTTGACAGGATTGGATACCGAAAATCTTGTTCTACATGGGGTACTATAGATATCCCTGGGTGAAAGTCCCTAAACCCTTATGGTACCAAGAGGTTGCTCCAACGTCTAGACTGAGTGGGTAGATGAGCGCTGAGTGAAGAATACCAGTTGGTTGTGCTCTCCACTGTGTCGTGATCGGTTGGAAGGGGGTGCGGCCTTATCCGCCCGAGAGTAGGGGGCAATGCTAGGCTGAGTTTGACCAGCTCGAGGAATGGGTCCGCTATCGACGAGTCGCGCCCGATATTAGCAGACGGATAGTGAGGTCTCTTCCACTTAGCTTATTGCGCGCGATGTGGCGGCAATCTGGTTTAGAGTGTACTAGACCCCGGTGATATTCCATATTTGAGCTATACTGATATGTGGACATTGATGAGGATCTGTATGCTTGAGTTGCATTGCACATCACATGGCCTTGGGATGGCCGATACCATTCATGTCTTGCATTGTATAGCCTTGGTACGACTCATGATATTATGGTTCCATCTGCATATTCAACATTACTCTGTCATTGCATATTCATATTACTACCTTGCGTACACACTTTCACCACCCTCTAAGCTTTCTGTAAGCTTATGCACGACCGTTGCATGCAGGTGACGTTGGATCGCAGCAGCGCTGAGGCAGGAGCACGTTGCTGATCATTTTGGAGTTTTGTTATTCACCATTGTATTTTCCTTTATGCTCATTGTACTTGTAAAGTTTTTTATCATAGTGGAAATGTAATGGATTTCTTGGTTGTTGTTTGTGGGTTATGCCTTTGATTATGCTTGTCACGAATCAGACTGACATTGAAAATCCTCCTCGTAGCATCCCAGGATCGAAACTTGGTGAATGGGAGCTAGGAGCCGAGTATGGGGTTCTACGGAGGCTATCGGCGCCGGATTCGGCGATCGAAAATTCTGTGAGCCCGGTTTCCGAGTTTGGGGCGTGACAGAAAGGGAGAGAAATAAGAAGAGAGAAGAAAAGGAAAACAGTGGTGGTGCGGCCGTTGCACCACCTGGCTTGACTCACTATCGAGCTTGAGGCCGATCGTCCGGAGATGTTGCTGAAGCACATGAGAGAGGGAAAGTGAGAAAAGAGAAAGAGAAAGGAAGAGAGGAAGGAAGATTGAAGAAAGCAGAAGAAGGAAAGAGATAGAAAGAAGAAAAGAGGAGAGAAACGTTATCTCCTGTCAAGTCGACCTGCTGACTCGGTCGAGTCCACCGAGTTGGGCCGTCCTTGAGTCTAGTCCAACCATCTCTGGATTTCCCAAGAGCAGGAAAGAAGAAGAAAGAACAAGATAGAAGGAGAGCCGAGAGAGAATGGGAAGTGTTGATGATCGTTGGGTTGACTCGGCTGAAACCAAGTTTGACTCAGTCGAGTCGTGTTTGGGCCTGATTCGATCCAGCAAGCTTGCTGGTATATGGGCTGAGTGAAGAAGGTGGGTGAGAGAAAGAAGGAGTGAGGCAAGTGATGGTGAGTCGGATTGAACCGCCGAGTCAACCAACTCGATGTGAGTAAGCTTCCTCTCCCTAAGTAAGTTTCATTATTTACCATCATCATTGGTGTACTATAATTATTACAATATGGTTAACCATTAGTAGGGTAACTTTGCTAAGTAATAGTTATTACAGAAACCTGATATTAACGATTTTAATTATTAATGCAACTCTTATTTCATCATTGGTTATGACACTAGTATTGTTAGCATTAATAATCAATTGGTATTTTGTCACCATAGATAATAGGTCTTGATATTTATTTACCATTAGTATTACTATGATATTTGCAATTATATAGCATGACTAACTATTATAAGATTATCCATGCCTATATTAGTTATTATAAATAAATAAGAAATTTTAGGGTTATTAAATATTAGCATTTTATTTGTCATGTTTGAATATTATCATTGATGGCAGGTTGTACAATTTAACATCATCATGATGACTATCGTTGCTGCAATAGTTAGCATCAATCGTAACATTAATGTTAATAAATATTTTATAACTATTAAATTAACATTATAATCAATTACACACCACTAGCGTTCAACCTTAAAAACTTAACCTAGACCTAAACTCTAGGATGAAAACCCTAAGACCTGAGTAACCTAAACCTTAGGTCGATACTTTAAACATAAACAGTAAGTTAAGTTGGGATCTAATGATATAATTTATGGTAGGTTCCAAGTCTAAGGGTGTGCGCATTTCATAGCAACATTTATGGGCGATCCGACACATCAAGTAATGATTCTTCCCCTTGAGCTTTCCATCTTCTCATTAGCTTAAGTTATAGTTTTGATTTAAATTCATAATTAATATCTCCCTTTATAATCATATGTATTAGCTAGTGAGAATTGAATTGTTGCATTACATGTTTTATGATTATCCTGTATAATTGCTCATGCTTATGGATTTCTTTTTGTGGATTGCTTATGGAACTTAAACTGGTACATTAGTTGGAAATTTTCATATATGAATGTACACCCATACTTGGGATGTAACTTGACTAGTTGTACTTGTAATGGACCTTTGACTTTGTGGTTATTGAGTGATGTCCTAAATGGATCACTGATGTGGGCCTACCATCCAGGGTTGTTGTGTCCAATGATTTTCAAGGATGGTATTTTATCGCACGGTTATGATACTCGTCCTATGTGGCCTACTTTGATATCGCCCTATGTGGCTTTGTTCCAGTATTTTTCCTGTATGGGTTAGATGTTTTATACTGTACAACCATGCAATGGTAAGCCCCATATATTGTAATATGATTGACCACTAGTCGACAAGGTACCATTAAACATCCTAAGGTGGTAGTCTCATGAGCCGGGGATGGTAGTATGGGACCTATGCCCGAGCTGTCGGCCTACGCTGGGCTATACGCTCCCTGTAGTGACCTTTGAGCTTATTTAAATTGGCTGGTTACAATTGAACTAATAACAGGTTGGCTAATCATGCATGCATAATGCAGACCAGCATCCATTATTGTTATACGAAACATACAGATTCGCCTGTCTGGATGTCTTACCCGAGGCACCAACCATCATCTGTTGTTATCGTACATTGTTGTCATACATAACATACAAATTCGCCTGTCTGGATGTCTTATTGGAGGCACCAACCATCATTTGTTGTTATCGTACATATTTGCCTGTCTGGATGTCTTACTCGAGTCACAGACCGTCTGGATGTCTTACCCGGGTCGATGATTGCATGGGTGACGATCCCTATGTCCGTCTGGATGTCTTACCCGGGACTGATTGCATTCACGCATTCATACATCTAATAAAACTGCATTTATTCTGTTTTGGTTGTCTGGATGTTTTATACTATTTCTTACCTAATGTGACGGTGTGTAATCTTGAGGGGAATTCACACTGAGTTGGCCACTCATCCATCAAAAATATAACCGTACAGGTAGCACAGGTGACTTAAGTAATATGCATGCTCAGCCTTGATGAGGAGTAGGATACGATCGCCAGGGATGCATGCCTGTATTTGCCTGAAGGAGTCGCGTGATCTGGCGGCCTATATTTATATGCTTTCTGTTATTTTTCATGTATTAAATTCTTGTAAATCTTGTATTTGTTAAATTCAGAAACATTGGTTTGTATAAGTCATTATGGGCAGCTTCTTGTATATTTGAATGATAATGAAATTTTCTTTTATGTCGATTTGTCCACACTACGCTCATTTGCTTACTTTGATGAAAGGAAGGAAAATATATATATATATATATATAGTCGAATTTGACCATCTTTTAAGGTTAACACTCGCCTTTTTAGGGCACGAGTCATATACTAGGGTCCTGAAAAGTCGGGGCGTTACATGCGCACACACCCCACACACTCACGCTAGTGGAATTTCACCACTTATGGATACTCGAACCCTTGACCGGGTGTTGAAACTCTTGAGAGTCTATTACTGAGCAAGAGTATTAGACAATAAAATTCTACCCTTAATTTTTCACGGGGCCGTCAAGATTGTTTGTGAGATCCACTTTGTCTATTAGATATTTAATTCCACATAAGGCCCAAAGAAAAAAAAAGAAGGTGGTTTGTGATTCAGGTGGACCACTCTAAAAGAACCATGTGGGAGAGAGACATCCAACCTTGATTTTTATAGGGCCCACCATGATGATTATATGAAATCCACTCCAACTATTAGATGACACATCAATATAGGTTGGGGAAGAAAAATCAAGCCCATTTGTAATTCAAGTGTGGCCTACAACGAGGGAAATAGTTTTGATGGTGATTATTGTCATGACATTGTTTCTAATTGTGTGGTCTGAATTTCACATAAGCATAATGATGGAAACTACTTGAGCTGCCAACCTATTTGCTAGCAAGGAAATCATTAAGAAATGTAAGGGAAGGCAATTAAATGATAATTGTTCAGATTAACAAAGTAGTTTATTGAAAAAGTTTTCAAAAAAGGTATTGAAATGTAACTTCTATTTTAATTAGGTATGTTTTTATAAAAATCACTTATCATAATTTATGAATTGGGGCAAAAGAACATTAGAATTGTTTTAATCATGAGACCATATATGTAAATCACGACCTTAATTTCATTTGCCTGTACAATTAGAATGTGCAAGCATATGAGAATCATAATATTCAACTTAATTTTTTGTTGAACGCTTGTGCCTCCCACTTTAAGATGGACCGATTAAGAATGGATTCAAAAATCCAACTGCCCTCTCAACAACCGATTATAACAGTGATTAGGTGATTTAAAAAGTATAAGGGTTAGTTTTCTTGATGGATTCTTTTTATCTGATGTTAGGCACTTTTTCTTCCATTAATAATTGCCATCAATACATTTTTTAAAAGGATAAATATGAACAGATAAATTAAAAAAGGCTAAAGAATGTCGATTTATTAATTTATGGATAAAACTCATTATAATTGACAGAGTAAAATAACCAGAGAAAACAAAAGAGATAAATACCTAATCTACTCCAATATACAGACAATTCAGGTGGGCAGTTAGCAGGATGTGATCAAAGTATTAATTGTACAACTAAAAATTTGTTTAATCAGGATCCAACGATAAAAAGTTGCGGATGTTTAATCTACTATACGGTATTGTAATGAAGGTACTGGACGATAAAACCAAGCCTAGACTAAAATATGATAAGATAAAGATAAAAAAAATGCTAATTATGTTTGGCCTGGGGCATTGAGGTATTTTAGAGGTGAAAAAAACCTCATTGGATTTTCTAAATCGACGACCTGAAGTCTTCGTACAATTTCGTTGATGGTGCAGGATTATTCTTCTCTAAGGCTTGTAGTTTTCGTACAGGGAGTCTTCGTTAATCTTAACTTTCCACGTGTCCTATCGAGGACGGTTTCACGTTTCCAACATAAGATCCCGAGGGACGCGAATTGCGTACATAGTAACTCAGTGCCCTGATGCGTGTGCCTCATCTACGCCGTCCATCCGTTTTACTGGCTCATTCTAGATACAGACGTATAAATTGAAGCATATAAAAGCTTATTTGGGCCACACCATAGGAAACAGTGGGATAATAATATCCACCGTTGAAATATTCCTATGGCCCATGGAGATGTTTATTTGTCATCCAACCCGGTTCATAAGGTCTCACAAACATGAATGAAGGGAAGACACAAATATCAGCTTGATCCAAAACCTATGGTGGCCCCGAGAATTTCAACGGTAGGCGTTCAATTCCAACTTTTCCTGTGGTGTGGTCCCCTTGATCTTTGGGATATACTTTAATTCTGGTGCCATGCCCCTAAAACGATCTGGTAAACCATATGGACGGTGTAGATAAGACACACACATCACGGTGGGCCCCACAGTTTAATCAGTACGCTAGCAATCCGCGTCCAAGCCACCACCCTTTTGAAAATTCATCGGGAGTTCGCGAGTTCGCTTTGCACCCGTCGCGACTGATGATCTACTTCAGGTCCCAACCTACTGAGGCCCACGTTCTAATATGGTCCGATGATTTTAACCGTCCATTTTCACGTTAACACTATAGGTAAGATATTTATTATAATTACTCTTCTGTCGTGATCCTATCTTACGATTTTTACAGTTGACTACAAGCCATTGAAAATTTTACTTTCCTTATTCTTAACTTCTCTACATATAGTGATGATCAAGACCATCCGTTCAGAATGATTTTAATCATCATCCCTTATGGAATTGATTCCAGAACATGGACGGTACTGATCATCGGTACCATCTCAACATATTGGCACCGATTGGTGGCGACATACGCTAGACCTGAGGCGCGACAGAGGGATAATGAAACTCATTCAACCAGGAAAGGCAACTCAAATTCCCCTCCCCGAAAACCAACATAAAAATGGGTGGTCAGGAGCATTTGGGTTTATTTCTTTATATCTCAGCCATATGCAGAAAGAACTTCTCATAGAAAGATGAAGTTGATACCAAAATCTCTGTCTTGTAAATTACTTGTCTTTTGCTTTGGTTGTATACATCTCTTGTATTTGTTAGAGAGGTCCACAGCTCAATCTGCAGCTAATACTACAACAGACCCATCTGATGGTATGTACATCACCTCTGTGTATTTATGTATGTTTCTATATGGGACTTTGCATGCTCTTAGTTGGATTACTCCATTTGGACGGCCCAATTCAGTCCAATTCATTCATCTGGATTGTTCATTAGGTCCAACCTATGTTTCATGGCCTACCATGAAAAAATCACACCAACCCAATAAATTTTAACCATTGCTCAGCGGGTTTTAACTTGGACGGTCAAGATTTCTTACACTAGAATAGGTCCAATCGACAATCTGATCCATCTATTTGTTATGACACATCATGGATTGCTTATGATTATAAAGAATTACTTTTTAAGGGAATCGTAGTCATTGCTTGGGAAAAGGAACGTTATAGAAAATCAGGCCAAAACAAGGATGGATTAGAATATTTGATCATTATGATTTTTGCGTGTAGTCTATGAAATATGTTCTAGACTTATATAGACTGTTCCGATTGATCGATTGAACTGTACAAATGGACAGATGCAACTAGGAGCACTGGAGCATTTCTCTACATTAAAAGTACCAGTTTTATTATTATTATTTATTTTATTTTTTGCCTTTCTGATTAAAGTTTTGGTTGGTTTTCTTGGAAAATAATAGAAACCCATGTGAGATTTTAAGCTATATATATATATATATATATATATATATATATATATATATATATATATATATATATTGTGGGTTTCTCTTCTCAAAAGAGAGAATTATCATGTCGGGGGATTCGGATTTTGGAATAGTGAATGTGAGAGAGAGAGTCTCATCGGAATTGGGTGCAAATAGTATATACTGAACATTCGGTGTATACTTTTGTATGAGATTTTAGCTATTTGTTGTGGGTTTTTGTTCTCAAAAGAAAAAGAGAGTTATCATGTTGGGGGATTTGGAATAGTGAGTGTGGCAGAGGAGTCATCGGAATTGGGTGCAAATAGTATATACTGAACATTCGGTGTATATCTTTTGTATGAGATTTTAAGCTATTTTTTGTGGGTTTTTGTTCTCAAAAGAAAGAGAGAGTTATCATGTTGGGGGATTTGGAAGAGTGAGTGTGGGAGAGGAGTCATCGGAATTGGGTGCAAATAGTATATACTGAACATTCGGTGTATATCTTTTGTATTACCTCTGGTCATGGTTGGCCAGTGATGCAGGTAAATATGCCCCTTACGAATACTCCCTTCCATGGGAAATTAGAATTTCTGGAGCATTTTTGGGGTTTTTTTTTTTTTCAGGTTTTTTTCCTACCAGACAAGTGAAATTCATACAAGTATTTTTTGTATTTTTCTTCTAAAAAAAGATAGGAGAATCATTCTGGGGGCTTTGGAATAGTCCTTTTTTTAAAGGTTTTTTTTTTTTTCCCTTGCCTTCTAACCGTAGTGAATTCAGAAGTTTGTGAATAGCGTATACACCCAAGCGTTCGGTGTATTGTAGCAGGATATGTGGGGCCCACCGTGATGTAAGTATTTACCCACGCCGTTCATATCTTTTCTCACATCATTTTAAGTTTGAACCTAAAAATGAGGCAGATCCACAGATCCTGTGGACCACACCGAAGAAAATTGCAGTGATAATGATATTCACCGTTGAATCCTTCCTAATGTCCACCGTAATGTTTTTTTACCATCCAACCTATTCATAAAGTCACGTAAATAAAGTCATGTAGACGTAGATGAAGTGAAAATACAAATGTTAGCTGGATTCGAAACTTCTTCAGCTCCCAAGAAGTTTTTAACGGTGAAAGTTCAATCCCCACACCTGGCTCATTTTATTTATTTATTTATTTATAATAACTTAAAATGGTACGGGGGAAACCACGAACGGCGTCGGTAAAATACTTAGGAGTCATTTGGCACCTTAGATTGGAGGGGATTGAAGGGGATTAGAGGAGGTTTGAAACTCTTTGGTTGTTCGGTAACATAAAGTAACAGAGGATTGTCAATCAAGGGTTTCCCTCTTTGAGGGGGTTTATAATCCATGGTGGGAGCTTGGATTACCCCTAAAATGATTTCAAGAGTTGCGGGTATAAATATATGTCACTATACACTATCATTTTACTGGGCACATGGCCCACTAACGATGATCAGCACCATCTAAATAGTGTTCATGTAGATTAGCACCGTCCAAATATTGTTCAACACCGTCCAAACATTGTCCATGTTAATCAACAATTAAAAATCATTTATTAGTCACTCAAACATGATCTTGTGCTTGCGGTCCATCCGAGACTTGAAATTTCATCATTTTTAGCCAAAGCATATATTTTAACAGGCTTATCACAACCATAATGCCAAAAATTTATATATCTCACTAATTAGGGATAATAAAATTAATTTAATAATTAAATTTAAACCCATATAAATATATCATGTATAAGTATTTTTGAATTAAAATTAATTTACACTTTAAGGTGCCAAACGCATCAAGAGGATTACCAATCTAAGGGGTTTCCAATCCTGGGGTTGTGAATCTAGGGGTCAAATCTACGCTCCCAAACAGGCCCTTACATCGTGATGCCCTCACAAAGCTATGCCCGTACGTAATCCGCGTCCTTCCGGGTAATAGCGTGCGGACGCGGATTGGATACTGACAGGTTGAGTAATGAGTCCGCTACGGACGCAGATGAGATACTGACAGTTTTGCCCTGTTGGGTAGCGAGACTCGCGACGATGGTGCTTGTGTTGTATCCGCAGCGTTCATTTGAAGGTATTATTTTAATGCATGAGACAGATCCAAAGTCTCAGTGGACCCCACAGAAAACAGTGGGAAGATTGATGCCCACTGTTGAAACCTTTTTAACGCTCACAATAATGTTTTTTTAAAATCTAACTTGTTCAAAAGTTAACAAAGACATTAAATAAGAAAAAACATACATATTAGCTTGATTGAAAACTTGTGGCCTTTAGAAGTTTTTAACGGTGGTGTCACGCTCGCCACTGTTTTCTGTAGTGGGGTCCACTGGAGCTTTTTATGGAACTTATTCTTTGGATCTTATACTAAAATGATCTCACAAGATGGATGGACGGTGTGGATACAAAATATACATCACGGTGGGGTCCACAGAACTGACGTCAGTTCAGCAGCGAGTCTCGCTACACAACTCCGCGCCCGCCCGCTACTGAAGTGACGTCACCGAGTCATGTGGCCCCGCCATGATGTATGTGTTGTATCTACACCGTTCATCCATTTTGAGATATCATTTTAGGGCGTGAGCCAAAGAAGTAGACCCACCGTAGAAAACAGTGGGGAGAGGGATTCCCACCGTTGAAACTATCCTAAGGCCCACTATAATGTTTATTTGAAAACCAACCCGTTCAAAAGTTAAAAAAGACACGAAAGACTGGAAAACACGAATACCAACTTAAACTTTTGTGGCCTTTAGAAGTTTTTAACGGTGGGCGTCACTGTCCGACTGTATTCTGTGCTGGGTCCACTGGAGCTTTGGATTTAACTCGTACTCTGGATCTTGCCTTAAAATTATCTCTCCAAATGGATGGAAGGCGTGGATACAAAACATGCATCATGGTGTGGCCCACGGAACATGGTGACGTCACTTCAGTAGCGAGTCTCGCTACTCAACATGTCAGTATCTCATCCGCGCCCGTAAATTGCAGGGAATAGCATATACACGAACTGGGCCGCGATCATCATCACACAGCTGAATAATGACCGTTCATGTTCATGTGTACCAATGCTAACAAATTTCCTTTGGTTTTGGGTCATCTCTCAATGATCCAAACCGTTCATGCGATGGGCCTCACCTTGGATAGGATAGCCGAAATATAAATCTCTTTTATTGGAATATTTCACCCCGTTCACCTGGTTTCATGACCCTGACCGTCCGAACATGGGACCTTTGCTTGTTGAACTTGAATGTGTATCTTCCCTAAGAATCTGTTGGCAAGCCACCTATCTGATTGTTTGGAGTATTAGACTAGCTCTATGACTATCCAAATGTGTTCCTACCTGGGGCAGGAACTGGGCCGCGATCATCATCACATAGCTGAATAATGATCATTCATGTTCATGTGTGCCAATGCTAACACATTTCCTTTGGATGGTGCAGAGGCCGCTTTGAACTCTATCCTTCAGGAATTGGGTGTGTCCGCGTTGCGTGGTGAACCATGCAGTGGGGCCGCCGTTAATGATTCCAAGACCATCGACGATCAGGACATGAACCCCGCAATCAAATGCCTGTGCACGTTCAACAATGGGACCACCTGCCACATAACAGAGATGTATGTATGCTACCTCACGCACTCTACATTGATAGCCTGATAGACATAACACAACCCATCCATGCTGTCATTTCACTTCATAGATCCACTTCTTAACTGTTCCCATGATCTGAAATGGGCCTGTTAATTGGCTGGGATTTTCTAAGTGTTTGTTGGGCCACATGTCTGGGCCCATGTTTTAAATTAAAGCCCTTGGGCCTATTTTGGGCCCAATATATATAAATGGGCGTACTCCATCCCTAAATCAGTTAATTTGTATGGGGGTCAGCTTTAGCATGATCTAGGTTCATTAAATGCTGTCATGAGTAAGGTTTAAAGCAGTGTTCGACTTATATCTGATATTATCGGAATATCTCCATATTATCTTTATCTCCAGCTTAATGATATTGATAACATTGGTAGCGATACCAATAACGCAGGTAGTATCAAAAATTTCAAGTATTAGCAATGTGTCGCTAAGTATCGCCAACATATCAATATCGCTAATGTAATGGCCAATCTTTTGAACTATGTAAATTTTAGGTGTCGCTTGTATTGCCAATGCATCAATATCGCCAATATTTTTCACTATGTAAATTTTAATTAATGCTTGTATCATAAGTGTATTGACGATATTTCAATAATATCGCCAACATATTGATATCATTAAAATTTTGTTTGTTAGAAACTTTTTTTCATGAGCACACGGTTATATGTAGTGTTCAATTTGTCATTGATAATATTAATAGTATCTCAAATCTTGATATTATGGATATTGTAACATACGCGATATTAAGACCACAATATTTCATTCCTTTCCAATTGTTGATGATTTCTTGGTGAAATATCATGTGTTGTTAATATTTCGCAATATCGATGGATGTTTGGATGGTTAAATAGGGCAGATGGAATGGTGCACTAATTTATTATAATGGTGCATGCTTTTAAGACCCCATTAAATAGAAACTTGTTATATATGCATTCATTTTACAATTTTGTTTATTTCTAAATATGCAAATATGTACATTTTAACATGTCCTAAAATTTTGCTAAAAATTCCACTGTTTTCCCATGTTTCCCTGCATTTCCGGTTATCAATGATATTATCGACAATACCGATATTATTTCCGTATTCCTGGCCAGCGAAACTTGTAGCGATACCGATACTTCGAACACTGGTTTAAAGTATTGTCCGCTTAATAAATATTAGTATTGTCCATGAATGATATGGTTGTGTTGGCCCAACACAACCCAATATGGGACAAAATTGACGCAGGGATGAACGTGATGAGGTCAATCACCGTCTTCCTCAAAAGGATAACTACTCCGAATCCACGGAGCTTCTCTAGACTCCTTATAGAGACTTCTTAAATTCACGAGGAAAAAAAGCAGAAAATAGAAATAAATTCTAATAAATTCGAAATTGATTTAATGAATGCCAATAAACGAGTTCACAACCCTTTAAATAGGGATACCGAGCAATGTGAGAGAAATCAGAAGCAAACTACAACTAAAACTCCTAGAATTCGCAACTTACTATAAATAGTAAATTTAGCTTTTATAGTAAGTTTCGTTTGTAGCTTAACCACGTTATTCTCCTAATTATTCTAAGCACTTTTCATGTTGGACACAACTCCTAAAGCCCAACGAATGAAGAGTTATAATCAAACTAAAACTTACTATTTATAGTAAAAACAGAACTAAACATGGAATTTCACCGTCAATCGGATGAAATCTCGCAAATTCGGCATGCTGGGTCGGTTGGCTAAAGTAGGCAGTCCTACCCTAAAATCATATATAGTACGTCGAGTAACTCATTCCGATTTGCGAGATATGCCTGTTTTATGGTTTTGACGGTCTTGATGATTTCTGTCTCTGATCGGGCCTTCTCTAATCCATCTTGGACATGAAAGTATTTGCGGCCCACTCTATATCAGTCCCCTCCACTTCAAAAGAACTCGTTCTCGAGTTCTCGTGTTGCTTCAGTTCGTGATACTCGGTCTGGTGCGCAGTAAAGATACCCGGATCAAAAGTTACGATCAATTTACAGTCCACCTTCCTTCAGTCCAACCATGTTAGGAATGTATCTATGACACGTCCTACATCAGACCCCTCTGCTTGGAAAAAAAAAAACTCATCCTCGAGTTACTTAAGGGACTTGGTTCATGATTCTGAGATAACTTTTGATGCCGATGTTTATTAGCCATTTCCTTGTACATGACATTAGGCTCTTGAGTTGACACAATAAATGTACTCATGCTCTCCTTGACTTGGCTATTATGAATTAGTTCCTTTACTTCTTCCTTTGAGATTTCACATTCCTTTTGATAATGTGGGCAATTAGGCAGACTTATTCCTGTGACAAGATCAATGTGGTTTTGTATATCTCGTATGTGAGACAATTTATTAGGGAGTTCATTGAGCACATTCGTCTTGAACTCCTGTAACACTGGTTTCAAATCTTCTGGGATATTCATAGGCTTCACATATTTTTTCTTTTCAACTAATGGATATATATCTCATGTTTCCTCAGATTGTCTAACAAAAACCTGTTCAATTGTGAGAGATTGTCCCTCCACTTTAAAAGTTTTAGGTTGGTTCTCCCTTCTCATATGGGCGAGGATAATCTTTTTACCATCTTTAATAAAGATAAATAAGTTATCCCGATCCCTATGTATATCATTAATATTATTTTGTCAGGGTTGACCAAGTAACATGTGACAAGCTTTCATGTCGACCACGTCACACATTACTTCATCATTATAATATTTACCAATGGAAAAGGATATACGACATCGTTCAGTTACCTCTGTTTTGTTGACCTCTTTGATTCATCCAATTGTATATGGAGATGGGTGTCTTTCTGTTTTCAGTTGTAACTTTTTCGCTATTATTTTCGA
The DNA here is from genome assembly GCA_037074715.1 of Magnolia kwangsiensis. Lineage (NCBI taxonomy): Eukaryota > Viridiplantae > Streptophyta > Magnoliopsida > Magnoliales > Magnoliaceae > Magnolia > Magnolia kwangsiensis. The sequence continues at coordinate 97,509,569 of CM073584.1, forward strand.
CATGAAATTCTCATCGCTCCTAACATCGATGATCACATTACAGACATTTTTGTATATAGTGTTCTTTGTTCGAAAGATGTTGTCTTGCTATAATTCTATTTTTACCTTGGGCATCTATAACGGCTTTCTCATGATTGAAGTGGTGGCTTGTGATTTACTATCATCTGATGGTGTTTTACAGAAATTGAGCTTGTGTCCTACGGCGACCACGAGCGGTTGAGCATCACTTTGAGCTTGGGGCGGAATTAGCACATCCACAATACGGTTGAGGGTTGCCTGCAGCCCTTGCATAGTCAACTGACTCTCCCGGTGGAAAGCTTCCATTCTTTCCGAAAGATAACAAATCCCTAGATCACCGTCCACAGGATTTTGATTAATACCTTCATTGTTTGCTATCGGCCTGAGGGGAATCCTCGCTTTGATACCAATTGACGCAGGGATGAACGTGATGAGGTTGATCACCATCTTCCTCAAGAGGATAACTACTCCGAATCCACGAAGCTTCTCTGGACTCCTCACAGAGGCTTGTCGAATCCACGAAGAAAGAAAGCAGAAAATAGAAATAAATTCTAATAAATTCGAAATTGATTTAATGAATGCCAATAAACGAGTTCACAACCCTTTAAATAAGGATACCAAGCAATGTGAGAGAAATCAGAAGCAAAGTATAACTAAAACTCCTAGAATTCGCGACTTACTATAAATAGTAAATTTACCTTTTATAGTAAGTTTCATATGTAGCTTAACCACGTTATTCTCCTAATTATTCCAAGCACTTTTCATGTTGGACACAACTCTTAAAGCCCAACGAATGAAGAGTTATAATCAAACTAAAACTTACTATTTATAGTAAAAATGGAACTAAACGTGGAATTTCACCGTCAATAGAATGGAATCTCACAAATTCGGCATGGGCAACCCGGCATAGCAGGGTTCGTTGGCTAAAGTAGCTAGTCCTACCCCAAAATCATATATGGTACACCGAGTAACTCATTCCGGTTTGCGAGATATGACTGTTTTATCGTTCCGACAGTCTTGATGATTTCTGTCTCTGATGAGGCCTTCTTTGATCCATCTTGGACATGAATGTGACTGTGGCCTGCTTTACATAAAAAAATGTTAGGGAATTGCGGAAGCACATAGGGACGAATCAAGCAAGGTACACGCAATCGTACAACCAAGCCCAAACAAGAACAATATGAATTTTACGTTGAAAAACCTGTGTGGGAAAAAACACTTCATAAAGCGACAAGTAATGCACTGTGAAAGCAGAAATTATAAGAGATATAGTCTTATTGATTCGAACAGGACTCGAATCTTCCTCACAAGCCCCTATCTGTCTTTGAACTCTTAGGAACGATTTAGAATGCCCTAATACACCCCCTCTACTCCCAAATTCCAATTACACCCGATATATAAAGTATCACAATTGGAATAGGAAACACATCCCGCACTTACGCAACTCTGCACGTGCTCAATGGGACCTTCAATAGCATTGACATCCCATCGAAGACCTCGATGGCATCGAAGCTTCTTAGATGACATCGAGTAACAACACTAAAAACGTTCCAGCAACCAACATGGATTTTCAAAATTTTTCTAATGGAATCGAGCATCTATCGATGTGGAATCAAGTGGTTTGTCGCTAGCATTGACGGACCTATTATTGACAGATTTAAGACATCAATGACACAACAATGTCATGTACCCAATGCACCAATTTTAAACCTTGGTCATGAGCCGTTGCCAAGGTGTTGAACTAGGCCTCAAGCCAGAAAAATCTCGACAATGTCATGGCCCTATCCACATAGTGGCACATCTCGTTCTTGGGAATGTCTCGAGAGAATCTCACTCATCATAAAAGTTAAAATTTATTTACTATAAATTAATAAATATTTTTTATATTATACAATGAATCATTTAAAATTAAATAATTTTTACATAAAAAGGAGATAAAATCACCTAAAAAATAATAATAAATGTCTATAATTTGAAAATCTAGTGATATTCTCAAGATATATTGTCTAGCTTATTTCTTGCGAAAGTATCACAAAACTTTCAAAATTGTGGCAGTATTTATATTAATGCCCACCGGAATCCAACTGGTTGACAAACACTAATCAGGACTTTTCATCTGGTGGGCCCCACCCCATAGATGCCACAACCCAAATTCTCACTAATCATATCATCGTAGCCATCCATTTATGACATTGAATGTGGACCATTGCTCCATTTCCATAAACCATCCATCCACGGTTCACTGACCAGAAATTTTTAATGTCATCCAACTTAATCATTTTTTGCTCTGAGGTTGGAGGATGGAGCCCGCTGGATGAAGTCTAAATCATGATGAATTGACAAGATGGTCCCTATCACCATACTGCGTAATGATTTTTGTATGGATAAAAATAATTCAGATAATTGTATTCGTTATTAGTTGAACTAGTAGTACTCTTTCTGTTAATCTTCAAGTTACTTGCAAAGATCTTAGTCGATCGCATTTTACAAACATAGAATCATTTATGTGCATTTGTTATTTTTCCTACATCGTGAGGGATATTATTTTCAAGGTATTAAAAAAATGGTTATGTAATGGTTGTGTTATAGAAAAAAGGAGCCTTGATGATGTAGGACTGCATGATCTACCCTAGATGTGCAAAACTAGAATTTAAGATAAAATACAAAATAAACAATTAATTTTTAGCGTGGTTATTCATCATAAATAAGAATTATCTGAAGGAAAACTCATCAATGATCATGGCCATCCATTACAATCATATAGTACTAAAGATTCAAATCTGAAAAGTAGCTCCTACGAAATATAGGATTTTCATGACTCATGAGGGGCAATTCAGCCATTCAACGTGATGATTTAATCCTTTAACAAATCGTTAGATTAAATATAATTATCAGTTGAAGACGTTTGAATAGGTTTAGGAAGTAAGAAATTCACAAATAAAATTTCAGATTTTGCAAATAAATTAGATGGAAAGAAGAATAAGTAAGAAAATTATCAGAATGATTAACCAGAGAAAGAAAGTAAAAGGAGTAGGAGGAGGAAGATGAAGGTCTCACACCTGGTTGTGGAAAAGTTCCGTGCCTTTATATATATATATAGATAAATCAATTACAATGTTTAGGGCTTAACTCACTTTAAATAAAACTTACAAATAAAAAATAAATACCAAAATACTTGATGCAGGAGTGTGTGGGGGGGTCCTTACTCTTGCCCAGGTGGTAGACTCCGAGGAGTTTCAACTCCCGGTCAAGGGTTCGAGTACCCATAGGTGGTGAAATTCCACCAGCGTGAGTGTGTGGGGTGTGTGTGCGTGTGTTTAAAAAAAAAAAAAAAAATACTTGATGCATGTCCGATGCATAAACTAAGTAACATATGAGATCAAATAGTCGAATTAAGATATTTAATTAACAAAAAACACAAACGTCACTATATTCATCATAAATATCATGAAAAAAAAATGCATAATCTTGGCCTAAGCTACAAATATCATAACATATGATTATTAAATAAAAAGAAACTAGGATCTAATGGATGTAGAGACATCTAATTAGCATAGGATATAGTTTATTTTAAAATAAAAAATCTAATACAACTTACAGTGAAAAATAGGGTTTGGGTAATTTGGGAAAGTAGGAAAATTAGGTTTAGGGTTAGGGTTTTGGGGATGCGTATGTAAAAGTTGGGTTTGGAAGAAGACGAAGATCTATTATGGGGAGAATGAAGAACCTGTAGAAAATACCTGAATGGGAAAGAAAAGAGAAGATGATGTGGGGGTAGATAGAGACTTCGCACCTCCGTTAATGAAGATTTGCCTTGTACCAATGTTCCTTTTAAATCGTATGGAAGTATTTTGAAATCACATGAAAGTATCTTCAAATCGCATGAAGATGGAAGAGGAAAGCAAGAGTTTTTATTTTTTATTTTTTATTTTTAAATCACAAAATTCAATGGGAGAGAGGTCCCCCCCCCCCCCCTTCGTTTTATAAATCCAAGATGATTTAAAAATTACAATAATCCCCTTGTCTTGTTAATCTTAATAAAAATAGTCATAGTCTAAATAAAATCAATTGAAACACTCATTATGTGTCCAAATATAAAATAATAAAACTAAATCCTAAAAGATGATAAAGTTTAAAACTAATGTGAATGATCAATGATCAATGGCCCGATCATGTAATCCATGCGATCCAATGGCCTGATCGTTGCGTCCATCCGATCCAATTGTCTGAATCATTCTGTAAAGCACCCCATGTACATCTTACCAGTGTGGAGTTTTCAGATGCTCGCACATGCACAACTGGTCTTCAGCACGATAACAGGTGCTTGCTTAGCCATAGGAAAATTGGTGTGGCCTGCCTCCTCCTTTGATACGTACATAAGGCTGTACGTAACGTGATGTCCTCATTAATACTCGTAGATACTTAGACTAAAAACAACCTAAATAGGAAATTAACAAAGTCTTACTTCATAAATAACCTAAGTAGGAAACTAATAAAAATAGAAAATTTTTAAGACCAGAATTTTCTAAAAATCAAGAAACTAACTAAAATAAAATTTTCTAAAAATAACAATTTTTGAAAATAAAAATTTGTAAACATAGGAACTTTTAAAAATAGAAATTTTTGTAATAGGAAATTAACATAAGACTAACAAACAAACCAAAAAAAAAAAAAAAAATGTAATAAGCTTCTCTTGATCTTCAATCTCATCCTATCCATAGTGATGCTTGTGGGGCCCACTTCTGTCGACGATAAACTTTAAACGGTTGGATGTCCTCGTCATCTCCCAATACACGTTTTTTTTTTTTTTTTTTTTTTTTTCCTTTTAAAGAAAAAAGGTGTAATAGCCATTACAGCCTGTATGATGATGGTACCGTTACTGTTATTGAATACCTTGGTTATTTTGAATAAGGCACCTTTATTTTATACTAAGTTTTAATTTTCACAACAGCCATATATCATCTATGGCATCATCTCCTAGTTCCACAAATGCTTTATAATGGAATAAATCACTTACAACCTATTCAACGATGCTCTATTGATATTGTTTCCATGTACAACTTTACCATTGTTTTGTTTCACCACAAATTATGAGTATAGCATTGGATACAGTGCACAATATGTTTGTTGGTCAAATCTTTCTTATCAGCCTTAGGGTTGTCAATGGGCCTGCCAAAATCAAAATTGGAATAGGCCCAGCTCGAGTAGTTCAATACCCGGGCCAAAGCCAACCCATGGCTTTCCCTTCGACAGCCCCAAGAAGCCTTGCGCTTGGCAATGGGTTGATTGATCTTAAGAGCCTTAACAATCCAATACACTTAAAAGACACTCACATTTTTTAATTTTTCTAAAGATAAATTAGACCAGCTCAAAATTTATGAGACAGGTCTGAACAATCAGGTCAACACATCTGAGTCTTGGCTCATTCGTTGACCAAGCTGAGTCTAAGTTCCTAGTGTAAGAATACTCATAAATTCTCTCTTTTTTTTTTCTTTTTCTTTTTTTTTTTTCTTGTCCTTTCAGGAGAGTTTATGCTTCGGATAATAGAGGCACAATCCCAGCAGCTCTTGGGAATCTGACGCATCTCACCAATCTGTATGGATTTCTCCTCCTCTGAATAACCAGTTCATGACCAAACCACCCATTTCCTCATGGGGGTAGTTTGGGCATATGAGAATTTCAATTTGAGTGGGCCCATCTGGTATTTAGGCCCATCTTATTGTGGGCTGGGCTTGGGTATAACTTACAAATAAACAGACTCTGCACAGGCTCAATTTGATAATAGAGAACTCATTACCTGCCGGCATGCAGCCGAAATGTGTCGTTTGTGTTGGACATCATGTAAACATTGTGGGCCCCACCATGAAGATCATGTAGCTCGGAAATCCGGCCACTCTGCTCATCTGGCAAGCTGCTTTACTTAGAGAGTTGCATACACCATTGAAATCAAAAGATGGCCAATGGTCTGACTCAGTGTACACATATGGCCCACCTAGTGTGCAGATTGGCCTACTTTTCTAGACAAGTGATCTTCATTATGGGGCCCACCACTTGCATCGCCCGACCGTCGGTGATCAATTCTCTCACCAATTATTTATGTTGAATTGTTGATACCCAATCTGAGCCGGACATTTGCCCGTTAATGGCATTATGGGCCAGGCCTAGGAAAAGCTGTCAGACTCTACGGTCCATGCCCATAAAATATATTATATGGGCTTGGGCTCACGGGCTCCGGCCAATGCCATTGTTTTAGAGAAGCAATGTAACAAGCGAGGCGTGTGATCTGAAACATCCATCAGGTGGGCAGCTGTGAGAAAGTGCGTCAATTTCACAATCAAGACCGTTTGATCTGAGGCTACTAAAGGGGTAGTTAAAAGCAAAACATGTTAACAACCACTCTAGAGTCCTTTATTTTGCAGGGTCAGGATGGTTTGGTCGATGTGATTCAGAATGATAGCCCGTCTGTGTGGGCCCTCCTAATGGGAAGTTGGGACCACTTGATATGTGTGGCCCATCCTTGCTGCTTCAAAACTTCTAGTCTACTTACTACTAAGTACAATGTTTGGTCTATATTTGCAGGAATTTAGGTCAAAATTACTTAACTGGTCCCTTGCCTTCATTTATCGGCAATTTAACATCCCTGCAATACCTGTAAGTTACGTAACAGCTTCTAACATGTAATTAAAATTAGTTTGGCCATGATCATGTTGTATTTGTTGGCTATGATATTCATGATGATGTGCCGTTGGGGATGATGCTCAAAATCACCTATATGTGGTTGTACAGCCATTACATCTAGACTGTCCATCCGGCGGCCACTACCATGGATGGCCCATTGGTACAAAATTACACCATTGAACAATGCTAGCCATCTGATCAATGGACTTTTAATCATTGTATATTGTTGGATGACCATTTTTATTTTTAGAGAAATGATCTAGTGAGCTAAGTGTATGTATATAAACCTTTCAATGCATCTAGTTGCTTTTGGAGTCGCTGGCATCCACATCACCTATCTAGACTGTCCATTCAATCCAGTCCCCTCTTCATAGGCTTCCTTGAAAAATCATACTGATCGCATTATCCGAACTGTTAAGTCAGTGGCATGCAAAAATGGATGGACAAGATTGTTCTCAGAGGAGAGGTCCAATCAAGGATGCTTTGGAGCATTGGATTGATGTGGGTTTTTCGGAGTGGTGAACAAAGTGTGGACTGAACCAAATGGACGTTGAGGGTGGCTACTACGCACTGAGCCCACCAGATCATTTCTCTCTATTTTAAACTTCCATTTGAAGGCCATCAGTGCCATAGGTCAGTTTTAATTGATCTAATCTTTTGGACCATGGACTGTTCACAGTGTGGTCCATAAGGTGGATGGATAATCAGAATGGTCCCTCTTCTTCACATTGTCATGGATGGGCCAAAAGCTGCAAGTGACACTGAGTGGATTATTCTGGGCCGTCGATATTGATGAATGGATATGGACCATTGATAGGGCAATTTTCAATTGCCAATGTTCTTCTCTACAAAATGATCAGGATCATCCTTTCGGTGCAATTATTGGGTCACGCCCATCAAGAAAGGGCCCCCAAAGTTCCAACCATCTCAACATGTGGGGCCCATTGATGTGTGGGTCCAAATCTTAGCAAAGCATACTCATTTCTATTGCATTCATTTGGAGATCCATACCATTAACATTTACATTGATTTTTTTTAGGTCATTGGGTATCAACGCATTGTCCGGCAGCATCCCAAAAGAATTCGGAAACCTTCAAAATATTTTATCATTGTAAGATATCCTTAATTCCTTAATCCCTAATTAAATTAATTATGTAATTTTCAATTAAGTTAAGATGAATTTTGGCTCTGATTACAGCAAGGAGCAATGATCTGATAGGCCTGTCAATGGGTCGCGTTCTATAGTACCGGTACCTAGGCTAACTTGGTTCAGGTCTAGCCCGGTCCAGATCCTTTCCAGTCAGGGTCTGGTTCTTGACCTGGACTAGGTTCCAATTGGAGCTTTTTCCTACTGTACACCTCACCTTTAATCTAGTAACCTTATCACGCCCCTCCAAAATTATTATACCAAACTACGCACCTGGTGTACGGGTGACTTTTCACCGGACCAAAATACCCCCGCCATTCCTTCCGGAAGCGGATTGGCTGGTTTGAGAAGACGAGCGCTGATGCTCCTTGAACTCCGAGTTGTACGAACGATTCAAAAGAGATCAAAGTTACATGGTCCCACAGTTATGTATTTATTATATTTACAACGTTCATTCATATTTCGAGATCATTTCAGAGTATTATATATATAAAAAAAAATCATATCCAAAGATCAGCTAGACCACACCACAAATGGCAACGGGAAAATTGATTTTCACCATTAAAAAATTCGTAAGGCCCGCTATAACATTTATTTTTCATCCAATCTATTAATAAGGTCACAAAGACCTAGATGAAGAGGAAAAACAAATTTCATATTGATCCAAAACTTCTGTGACCCCGTAGAAATGGTAGACATTCAATCCCTCCACTGCCTTTTATAGTGTGGTTCACTTGATAGTTAAATCTGTCTTATTTTTCATCTCAAGCCTTAATACGAGCTCGCCAAATAGATGGACGGTTTGGATGTAACACATACCTCATGATGGGACCCACAAAAGCAGTGGGGATTATACCAACAAAAAAAATAAATAATTACTGCAGTAAGCGGCGGTAGTGCCACAGCAGTTTGTGCAATAATTTATTTATTTATTTTTTATTCATTTAACAAGCATATCTCCTAAACCGGAATGAGTTACTTTACGTACCATGTATGATTTTGGGGTAGGAGAAGCTACTTTAGCCAACCAACCTAGTTATTTTCCAAGATTCCATCAAGTCGATAGTCGAAAATCCATTTCATTCACTTCGCAGTCAATTTCATTCACTTCACGGTCAATTCTAATCAGTTCACGATGAATTTCATAAACTTTGTAGTCAATTTCATTCACTTTGCAGTCAATTTCAATCACTTCGCAGTGAATTTCATTAACTTCGCGGTCAATTTCAATCAATTCGTGGTGAATTTCATTCACTTCGCGGTCAATTTCGTTCTCGTCGTGGTGAATTCCGTTCACTTCGCGGTCAATTTCATTCACTTTATTCACTTCGCGGTCAATTTCAATCAGTTCGCGTTGAATTTCATTCACTTCGTGGTTAATTTCATTTATCAATTTCATTCACTTCGCAGTCAATTTCATTCACTTCGCGGTCAATTTCATTCACTTCATGGTCAATTTCATTCCCTATTCACTTCGCGGTGAACTTTGCTCTTTTCATGGTCAATTTTAATCAGTTTGCGATTAATTTCATTCACTTTGGGGTCAATTTCACTCACTTCGCGGTCAATTTCGTTTAGTTCGTGGTGAATTCCGTTCACTTTACGGTCAATTTCATTCACTTTGCGGTCAATTTTAATTACTTTGCGGTGAATTTCATTCGATTTGCGGTGATAAGGGAAGCAAAGAGTGGACAAGGGAAGGCTATTAGGTAGCTAGTAGTAAGCTTCTCAAGGAAGCGAACAATTGTATGAACATTGGCAAGCTAATCTTCGGAAGCATGCTCAGGGTCGAAATTGGCGATGAGTTCCGCTACAGGGAAGGATTCTGGCTATGAAATATCAACATTCCACATAGTCAATCATGTAACTCATTAAGGTCCATTAACATTCCTACAAAGTGAATGAAATTCATCATGAAGTGAGTGAACTTCATCACGAAGTGAATGAAATTCATCACGAAGTGAGTGAACTTCATCGCAAAGTGAATGAAATTCATCACGAAGTGAGTGAACTTCATTGCGAAGTGAATGAAATTCACCATAAAGTGAATGAAATTCTAGGTGGACCACACCACAGGAAACAATGATCAATGGCCATTAAAAACTTTTTATGGGCCACAAAATTTTGGGCCAAGCTGATAGTTGTACTTTGCCTTCATCCATGTCTGTGTGACCCTATCAATATGTTGGATGGCTAATAAAATTCGCAAAAAATTTCACTCACTTCGCGGTCAATTTCATTCACTTCGCGGTGAATTCTATTCACTTCATTTACTTCACGGTCAATTCCCTTCACTTCGCGGTCAATTACATTCAATTCACAGTGAATTTCCTTCACTTTGTGGTGAATTCCATTTAATTTATCTACTTCATGGTCAATTACATTCACTTCATTCAATTCGCAGTGAATTTCCTTTACTTCGTAGTCAATTACATTCAATTCGCAGTGAATTTCCTTCACTTTGCAATGAATTCCATTGAATTCATCTACTTCGCGATCAATTCCATTCACTTGACATTGAGTTTCCTTCACTTCACGGTCAATTACATTCACTTCATTCAATTCGCGGTGAATTTCCTTCACTTCGCGGTAGGGCTGTACATCGAGCCGAGTCGAGTCGAGGTGGGTCAAGCTTGTCTTGGCTCGTCCGTGCTCTCCTCGAGTTCGAGCTCGAGCTCGGACTTGAGTTACCATTGGAGCTTGGCTTGTTTGCCAAACCTTTTGAGTCGAGCTCGAGGCGAGCTAGTGGATCGAGTTGAGGCGAGCTTACCTCAAGTAGAGTCGAGTCTGCTCCTAACCCGACCCAACCCGCACCTAACTCAACCCAATAACCCGACCCAACTGACCCAACCCCCAAATCAAATATATATATATATATATATATATATATATATATATATATATATATATAAAATATTAGATAGAGCCATATATGGTACATTGTTTTTGGTGCTGAGAGAGAGAGACATGTTCGGGCGAGTGCAGGTCGTATGGTTGAGACAAGTCGGGCAGACGTTGAGTTAATCTCAAGAGAGTGGTAAAGAGAGAGAGGGGAGCTCGAGCGCTGTGAGTTAGGTAAGGAAAGGAAATTGTAAAAAATGGATGGACGGGTAGGGTATGGTTTAAGTTTTAATTATTTTTTTTTAAAAAATTAAATATACTAATATATAATATTATATATTCAAGTCGAGCCGAGCTCAAGCTTCGAGCCGAGCTAGGTTCGAGTTGAGTTGAGTCAAGCTCTACTATGTTTGAACTTGGTTTGTTTTCAAAATGAGTTAGGTCATATGAAGCTTGCCTCGCCTCAAATCATCGTTCGAGTCGAGTCAAGTTGAGCTAGATCGAGCCAAGTCGAGCGAGCTTTTCGAGCTAACTTGGCTCGTGTACAACCCTACTTCGCGGTGAATTTCACTCATTTCGCGATAAATTTCATTCAATTCATCTACTTTACAGTGAATTTCCTTCACTTCGTGGTCAATTACATTAACTTCATTCACTTCACGGTCAAATTCCTTCACTTCGTGGTGAATTTACTTCACTTCGCGGTCAATTCCCTTCAATTCGTGGTGAATTTCATTCACTTTGCTGCGAATTTCCTTCACTTTGCGGTCAATTTCATTCACTTCGCGGTGAATTTTCTTCACTTCGCGGTGAATTTCCTCTACTTTGCGATCAATTCCATTCACTTTGCGGTCAATTTCATTCACTTCGTGATGAATTTCCTTCACTTCGCGGTCAATTCCATTCACTTTGTTGTGAATTTCCTTCACTTCGCAGTCAATTTCATTCACTTCGCGGTCAATTCCATTCACTTCGCGGTCAATTTTCTTCACTTCGCAGCCAATTCCATTCACTTCGCAGCCAATTCCATTCACTTCGTTCACTTCACGGTGAATTTCCTTCACTTCGCGGTCAATTTCATTCACTTCGCGATCAATTTCAATGGCTACGGTTATAATTCATAGCCATAGGGAACCTCGGCTTTTAGAAATCACATTTTTTGATAAAGTAGGGGCATTTTCAATGGCTACGGTTATAATCCGTAGCCATAGGAAACCCCAGCTTTCAGAAACCACATTTTTGATAAAGTAGGGGCATTTTGGTCCAACAAATGTGCATCCATACAGTAGGGGAGTATTCTTGGAAATTAAGTAGGGGAGTATTCTTGAAAATTAAGTATGAGAGGGCTTAGTAAAGTGCGTGGCTCATAAGTGAGTCGTGCAGTAGGGAAAAACTCTTCCAATTGGGTATCTACCAGATCTTTGGGTCTACATTCCAAGTTGTGTTTGGGACAAAATAAGAGCATATACATGGTTGAGCCCATCCAATGGATGGATTAGATTGCACGCACATGTGCCATTTCGAGATGGGCGTGGTGTGTAAACAGGCTCTCTACATGTGTGTGGCTTACGAAACTTCATTTGTTTTACTAGAATAATTAATAACTATTAAATATATGACCCTACTATTAAAACTCACTGGACCCTAGCTGACCTGACCCAGCCTGACTTTAACTGGTTCATCACATGGAACCAACCCGAACCCGACTAGAACTAATTACCTACTTCTTGATATCCCCAAAATGCCCTTGCAGTGGGTACTTGACTAATCGCCATGTGTCTATGATGTAGAGCGGGCCACGGACAGTTTCATGGCCAAGATGGATCAGAAAAGGCCCGGTCAACGAGAGAAGTGATCCGGACTGTTAGACCTTAAATCGGGTGTATCTCGCAATTCGGAACGAGTTATTCGACGTACCATATATGATTTTGGGGTAGGACGAGCTACTTTAGCCACCGGGTTGTGCACACTAAATTTGTGAAATACTGCCAGATCGACGGTTGAATTCCCGTTTTATTTTAGTTTTTACTATTTATAATAAGTTTTAATTTCAGTATAACTCTTCATCCGTTGGCCTTTAGCAGTTGTGCCCAACATGAAAAGTACTTAGAATAATTAGGAGAACGCCGTGGTTTGGCCAATTAGGACACTTACTATTTTTGGCCGAAAACCTTGCGTACTAGTAGACATCACGACCGTCTATAAATAGTAAGTTTACCATTTATAGTAAGTTACAAATTCTAGGAGTTTTAGTTGTAGTTTGATTCTGAAACTTCTCCCATGGCTTAGTATCCCTATTTAAAGGGTTGTGAACTCGTTTATTTCATTCATCAATGAAATTACAAATTTTATTTTCTATTTTCCTTGCTTTTTTCCTAAGTCTCCGTGAGGAGTCTAGGGAAGCTCCATGGATTCGGAGTAGTTATCCTTGAGGAAGACGGTGATCAATCTCATCACATTCATCCCTGCATCAGTCTATGTGGCATTTTTCTAGTTGTTGGATATTGAATTTATCATTTTACTTGAATTATTTTGGTTTGGATTCTGTTGCAGGTCCTTCAGTTCAAATAGTTTCAATGGGCCGCTCCCTGCAGAGTTAGGGAATTTGGCAACTCTGGAACAACTGTAAGTTATTGATCATATCTTTGATACCCAGCCCATCTACACAAAGTATAAATGCTAGCCATTCATCAGGGTGGCCACCCAGTGCAGATCAGCAGGCCTGAAAATCAGGTTGCTGCACTCATCATATGGGCCATGGTGTAAAGTGTTTACAGCCAGCTGAAGCAAGTTTTTTTTTTTTTTTTTTAACCGTCTACTTGTTCAGCACACCATGGCCCACCTAATGAATGGCCAGTAATCATCTGATCTTTATCATGCATCTCATACTGTAATTCAACATTGGTGTTTTGTGCTAGTGGCCCACAGATTGAAACCATGCAAGCTGTTTTGTTTCATTGTGCATGGGCTGATAACCAGTTTACGGCATGATACTTCCATGGCCCACCCTTTATTTTTGATTCCTGCATCAATGCCTTATCCAGTGTCTGGTCATCATGAACAAAAAGGAATGGTGTGCAGCAGAATGATCGCAGACAGATCATGATTTTCCAGTGATCAAACACTAAGGCCCACTGAAAGTTGATTCCACAATGTTCTTGATTTCTCTAGGAATGTAGCAAAAGGACCATTCAAAAAAATTGCCCATGAAAACTAGATTACTATTTGTGGGCCCCACCATCTGATCACAAACTCTTTTACTTGGACAGTTACATAGACAGTGCCGGCGTCAGTGGTCCGATTCCTTCAACATTTTCCAATCTAGTAAACTTGCAGACAGTGTAACTCTCTCTCTCTCTATTTGCTTCTAAGCAATGAAATTATCTTAAATTTGAACTTTTTTCACATTGTAAAGCATGTTGTATTCTCAGATGGGCCTCTGATAATGCGTTCAATGGCTCGATACCCAACTTCATAGGGAATTGGACTAAGCTTAAAGTTCTGTAAGTTAATACAATGAGATTTACTTTTCCTCCCTCAATTTAATCTTTTCTATTCTGTCTTAAGACTGCTGTCAAACTGCTTATATATCGGGCCTGAACATTACGATCAGGTTTGGGCCCATCTATCATGCGGTCTTGAAAGTTCGGCCTGGCCATGGCCCATTTTTTTACTAGATCGTCATAATAGATACATTGTCAGACTGGATCCAGCTTCGGCCATTTTATTTACCAGACCATGAATGCAACCTACCCAAAGACTGAAATGGGTACAACTTGCCTCAACTTGTTCTGACTCGGTCAGGTTTGGAGTGCGACTCAACCCACTGGCTCGTTCTCTTATCACTGATACCGAGCCAGAGTCAACTCAATATTGGATAATATTTCGAACCATGAGATTACTTGGCCTCCCGTGACTGGCCCATTTGATCATTATAGAGAATTTTAACTCATGAATGCTAATGTAGGAGGCTTCAAGGGAATTCATTTCAAGGTCCAATACCATCGAGTTTTTCTAATTTAACATCCCTCACTGATCTGTGAGTATTTGCATTGCTTAGTCATTTCCAATATAACTACATTTTTCTTTTATTGTTATTGTTTAATTGACTATCTGATTATCATATAGGCGAATTAGTGATGTAACAAACGGGACCTTATCATTGTCATTTATTAAGAACATGAAAAACTTAACCACCTTGTAAGTGATCAGGTTACCAATCTATATTTGTTTTTGTTTGTTGCTGCTGCTGCTGTTGTTCTTGATCTTAATGTTGTTCTGATGCAATTGAATTCTGTGTTTTTGTGCAGAATCTTGAGAAATAATAAGATTTCGGGTACAATTCCATCTGACATTGGAGAGTATCGATCATTAATGCACCTGTAAGTTGTTCACATTATGATCTCCTATATTTGCTCAGTGATTAGCCCAGGCCCACCCATGGAAGCCATCAACAGGCCTGGGTATGGCCTGAGGCTGAGCCGGAACAGAAAGAGCTGTATACTATGGGAGTGGGCCCAATCCATTTTTTCTTTGGTAACGAAAATATGCCAAGGCCCGGTCCATCAGCCTAAAAATGAGACCCAAGTCCAATTGGGCCCAAAAACCCTCAACAAGCTATCTTGGTCCATTAATATCCCTAGTCAGTGGTCAGCCACTTGCTTTCCAGTGCTATCGCATCAGTCAGTTTGTATTTTGTTTTTCTGTTGGTAAATTACTTCTTTGTTTGACATTAATTTTCAGGGATTTGAGCTTCAACAATTTAACGGGTGAAATTCCAAGCTCTCTCTTCAATTTGAATTCACTTCGTAACTTGTAAGAGCCAAACGCCCTTTTATTCATGTCATTTTCATGTTGCTCCAAGCATATGACTTTTAACTTGAGTTCGAATCAAATACAAACGTTTCTACGTTAGTCTTAATGTACGAGTAGACGTGTGCGGCCCATTGTGATGTTTTAATGACATCCAATCTAAGCATCCTGTGGAAGTAGACAGTGGTTCCCGCACCATTTTGGACACGCACAGTAAAGAAGCTAGTGCAGGAAAATAGGATTCGTCTTGCCACATAAAAAATAAAAACATTGACAAGTACGAATATGGGGTTAGTAGATACAATGAAATGAAGGACAGTTGGCATAGCTTGTGTTTAGGAGACCAAATGGAAAGGGACCAAAACTAGAGAACTTGATGGATATAAAGTTCAGTACATGGGAAAGGAATCAAGGACTGATAGAAATGGAGTAGGGATGGTGGGAGATAAAGTTTTAATGTTAAGACAGTAAATGACAGGATTTAATGACAGGATTTTATTAATAAAACTTGTGTTAGGAGAGGAGATAATCAATGCTATTAGTTCATATGAGCCATAGATAGGGTTAAAGGATGGAATCGAGATAATTCTAAGAGGATATGAAGTAGGAGGTGTGAATAGAATATTGTATACATGGGTTGTTAGGTGTAAAATACACGTATAGAGAAGCTCTTAAATAAACTTCCTTCTATAGTCTTGTAATGTGGTTATTTAAACCCACCTTTGGGTTGAAGAAATATAGAAAAACATTCTCCAAATCCGTGTGTTTACATGGTATCAAAGCTAGGTTTTTGAACCGGCGCTCCTACTTTGATTCCCGTGGTTCCTCATCGATTTTCGGCGGTCCACGATTCCGGCAGCCTCCTCCATTGATTTCCGTGGCTCTTTCATCTTACAACTTGCCATCATCTCCATCGTGCTCCGTCAGCGTGCTCGCTGTCAAAAACCATCTCCAGATCCTGCTGTAGTTGCGGCCAGTCTCTCCCATCTCCAGATCCGGCGGCCCATACCTATTGCACGACCACAAAAACCTCTAGATCGGCATCAGATCCGGTCCTGCTCACCCAAGAAATCCGTGGTACATTTCTTCTTCGTGGTTTTTCTTCCTTATGGCATCCATGAATCTCTTCGATAAGATCGAAACTATCCATGTTAAGTTGGATGGAAAATTTTTTTCCCTGTGACAGTTTCAATTCAAACATTTTTTAGCAAGAAAGAGCCTCGATGACTATGTGGATGGTTCGATAGACAAACCATAGGATGAAAGAGAACTCCTATCTTGGACCACAAATAATTCGAAGGTGGTCACATGGATCCTTAAAAGTGTTGAGAGCAACATTGCAATTAACCTCACGTCATTCGAGACTGCATCTGAAATATTATGAGCTATCAAAATTAGAATAAGAAGCTCTGAGTATACAAGATTTCTATTCTATACTTACCTCCCTTTGGCATGAGATTCAACTTATGGATCCTGTTATTCCCACTGCGGCGGTCAAAACAATAAAGATACTTCATGACACAAGTAAATTGATGCAATTTCTCTATAAACTCCGTCTGGAGTTTGAACCACCCTGAGCTGCTCTGATGAACCGACCTCAACTTTTATCTCTTGAAGCAGCTCTATCTGATTTGATGGCAGAAGAAACAAGTCTAAAAACCCTTGCTTCCATGAGAAAGGTTGTTCCTGATGCTGCCTTCATTACCCGTAATTTTTCAAGAAAGTCTCAAGACATATCGAAAGTTAAATGTTTTGAGTGTAATGGTTTTGGTCATGTGGCTGCTCGTTGTCCCAACAAGAAAGCAAATATGAATTCCTCTGGACCAAGTACTTGATGGGGATTTTCTCCTCATTGTTGGGTTCGATGAAATCGAACAGGTGTCGATATCATCGATAATTGCAGGATTTTTCAGTGCTGGTTGCTGGACAGTTTTTTGGTCCTGTTGATACCATCGATAGGAGTTCAGATGATATCGACACTGTCATCGAGAGTAGCTCGATGACATCGATAATTGTTGAAATTTTCACCCCTGGTTGCTGGACAGTTTTGGTCCTGTCTCGATATCATCGAGAGACCTTTGATATCATCGAAGAGTTCCACAGATACGATTGCGGAAACGCAGATTTTGCGAATTTTGTTTTCTATTTGGGTTCTACCTCTTTCTATTCTTTTATAAAGGGGTGTATCCGGGATTGAGGTGTATTCTAGGGTATTCTAGAGTTTCCTAAAGCTTTGCAAGGGTTTGGTGTGAGAGAAAGAGAGAAAGAGAGAGAGGAAGCTTGTGGAAGGGAGGCCATGCTCGTAGAGGTGATCTACCATATCTCAGCGCTTCTACATCCTTGTAATTGGTGAGATCTATTCGTTTTCTTTGTTTCTTTTACTGTTTATCTGCTCCTACGTGAGTGATGAAGGTTTGATCCAAGCGGTGTGTGCTTGTGATCAGTTGTAACATTCTGCTTTATAGTGGATTGTTGATCTGGACAAGGTCCCGTGGTTTTTACCTCTTTGAGGGTTTTCCACGTAAAAATCCCTGGTGTTGTGTGATTGATGCTTTGATTTACTTCATTGCTTTTTTTATCCCATAATTCCGGTTTGTTCTGGAGGGCTAGATCCTAAGGTTTTGTGCAAGGCCCCCAACAGTACTCTGTTTTGTCAGTATTGCAAACAAGAAGGACATGAGATAGCCAATTGCCTGACTCGCCCTCCTCTACCTCCTCACTACCAGCGACGTAGATGTGCATTTCTGACTTCCTCTCCTGTGAAGCCTAACTCAGATTCATCTGTGGCCCCATCGGTGCAGCCTAATCTCCTTTCCCCAGAACAAATTCAGCAAATTCTTCAAGAGATGGGTTCTTCAGGTTCGATAGGTAATATTGATCCTAGAAATCTTTGGTATATTGACTCAGGGGCATCCAATCATACGACTGGGGATCTTTCTTGTCTAACTGATTGCGTTTCATACAGTGGTATGGGTCTCATCTACACTGCGGATGAGAACCATTTACCTAATTCTCATATCGGGTCCTTGAAAGTCTCACATTCCTCATCTCGCAATTTCTTCCTTCGCAAAGTGTTTTATGTTCCTAAATTATCTGCTAACTTGATTTCGGTTGCTCAAATAGTAGAGAATAACTGTTTGGTTTTATTTTCTCGGTCTAGTTGTTTCATACCTTTGGGTTGAAGAAATATAGAAAAACATTCTCTAAATCTGTGTGTTTACATGAGGAGACTTAAATGGTCATGTAGGGGGAAAAAAAGGGAGAGGATATGAGAGCATACATGGAGGAGATGGTTTTGGGAGAAGAAATGAGATGGGGATGCTATCTTTGATTTTGTTATTGCATAAAATCTAGCTCTAGTTAACACATACTTTAAAAAGGAGAGATGAACATTTACTAACTTTCAAAAGTGGATCATACACGAGTCATATTAATTTCTTTCTACTTGAGAAAAAGAATGATCAATGTTTAAAGATTGTAAGGTCATGCCAAGTGATAGTCTGACTGTATAACAAAGGTTAATGCTTATGGTTACTTGCTTTAAGAGATGGAAGAAAGTGGGTGAAATTAATAGGTGTTTAAAAAACTAAGTGGTGGAATTTAAGAGGATATAAAAAAATATTATTCATAAATAAATTGATGGAAGAAAAAAAGTGGAATGCTGAGGAAGAAGTAAATGTTATGTGGAATGAGATGGGTCATGACTAGTGCAAGCCTGTGAAAATTTTTATTCAGGGCTTGCATTTGTTGTGTATCTTGTCGACGCTTTGACATTTTCTTCACCATTCCCCTTGTTAGACATTCGAGTGTTGACTCAACAAGAAAAGGAATTATTGTCTTTTTGATTTGGCGGGTAGAGGTGGTTAGAACGCTTTGCATAGTTTTAAACTATTTGATCATAACAAACTGAATTTGTAATATTCTTTCCAAAGCGACTTCAGGGAATGACTCGTTCAATCCTTCAGGTGTCATTGTATGCACAATGACAATCCTTGGCAAACTAATGGAGTCATGCATAGTGGGTAACCACGAAAATGCTAGATCATTGTCAAGTGTGATCAAAATGGTTTTAATCGTTAAAACCAAATTTCAGCAGTTAAAAACAATTGTAAAATTGTTTAAAACCTTTTAAGTGTTGGGCCCAAAGGAAAGACCCACTTGTCGAGTCCTGGATTTAGTAGATCTTTCCAATGACACATCCTTAGATAAAAAAATGGATCCCTTATTTGCCCGTGAAAGAATTGATAGACCCTGATGGATGTACCTAGCCACACCCATTTTTAATGGTCACACGATAACATCGTAAGGAGAGCTAAAGCCATTCAATCAGGCTTGTGACCCTTGTATATCCCTAGGTCTAAGGATTAATCATCATTCTATACAACATCAAGTTTGATCATGGCCCAGGCTAATGGGCCCCTTGACTAGTGATTTGATCTCGATCCACCAGAGCAAGTGCCCAAAGGTCTAATAAGATCTTGTATCCATGGCGCACTCCATTCTCATGTGGGGTAAGGGAGAAGGCATATTGGCACTAAGTTGGCCCCACTGGAGATTGTCCGACCCAAGTCAATCTCCTAACACAGGATAAACATACATCTCATCGGGTGATGATCATGGGTCTATCCTAGAACCTATGATGGTCATGATACAATAGGGTACTGAGATTAATGGACCAAAACTCTCCCTAATTAACAATTGTTGTGTCCAATCTTTAGTTCTGAAGGACAACCAAAGTAATCACTTGCTTAACCTGCATCCACATGTTTAAGGTGACGCCACATATTAATTAAAGCATAACACTATTCTTCAAGGATCTTTGGTCATCATGATCTACTTTCGAGATCATCCCTGTCACATCCACTGCAGGGCTCACATTCGTTTTCTGGGGCACGATTCCAACAATATGTAAAATCATGTATTATAGCCCACCCAAGTTTTGTAACAGCCTGAGTTTCCTAGGTCCATTCTTGGCCGGATGCATTTTTGTGTGGATTAGGTGGAACATAAAGAACATAGTAGACACCACATACAATTTGGACAGTTTTTACTGGTGGTTTTCACCATATCAACTATTCCATGTTGTGGCCCATGCCCACCTGAGTCTTGGATCGGCCTGATTTTTGGGTACAAGGAGAAAAATAAGGGGAAAATTGATGGATGGATTGGAAGTCATTAAAACATCATGGTGGGTCCCAAACATTGATTTTTTAAGCTTAACATAGAAACCTTTGTATTGGATCCAGCCTCTTTAAGTGTTATTTGGTTTATGCATTTTGTGTTCCATTTGATCCATCTCAATCTGCAGGTTTCTTGGAAACAATAGCCTGTCTGGTGGCCTTCCTTCCAATAAAAGCTCATCACTTGTCAACATGTACGTCATCCGACTTATTGGTATTGAATCCATAGTTTAAATTGCATTTTCCTCACTGGTACATTTGGATGCATTGTTGAATTGAATTTAAATAACTAACTCCGGAGTAGTCACATTGAGGGACTCCAATTTCCAATTAAGTTTCTTTCAAGTTGGACGGAAAGGAGTGAATTTGCAATTTGAGGGTGACTTCCTAATATGCTTACTAATGCAACTACAATGTCATTATTTCCTTCCTAGTGGACGAAGAAATTATCTGCAGTTGCATTTTTTATTGTCTCTTTCATTGTTTCTCTTCTACAGAAGTCCATGGAAATTTTTTTGTTGTACTTTAACATGAATACCATTGTTTCTCTTCTAGAGTGTTTTTGGTTGGTGTTGATCTTGTTTGATGAATTCGTTTGTTTATATGTTGTGTTGGCAGAGATTTGTCATACAATCAGTTATCCGGAAGCTTTCCCTCTTGGATCACACAAGGCTTACAACTGTATGTCCAAAGAAGCACAAAGCTTTTCATCTTCATTTCTCTAGCTACGAAACAGTTCATTATGCCATTAATGCTGCATTTGGATGTACCATTGAATTGAAGTGCAACACTTAGTTTTATAGAGTAGATATAACCAGATTGTAGTAACGTTAGTATAAGAACAAGTAGTCCACAATTCGCAGGTAAGTTCCTCTCAAGTCCAACTTGAGAGTAACTCAGTTGCAATTTGAAGCCCACTCAATATTCTCATTGAGGAAGGTAGCTGCAATTTATTCATTTCCACTTCATTGAACTAGTAATTATTGCAATTTGATTCAATAGAGCATCCAAACGCAAGATAGGATAATGTCCTTCTTTATTTATTTGGCATGATATATACATATGGTTTGGATTTTGATTCAGACCAGCTATTACGTACTTCAAACACCCCACAACATGGCTAGTTTAATCTATGCACTCCATAATCAAGTACATGGAAGTTGCAGTACTACATTGGGTACCCATATTCAATGTAGTGAAGTGCCAAGTGATTCCCAGCATGTGAACTTAGCACGGGTGTGTAAGATCAAACAGATCAGGGCCATTCATCAGGTGGGTCCCACCTTGAACAGGCCCTGGAAATAATCAGGCTGGTCCACGCATCCTACAGGCCACACATGTATAAGTTAAAAAGTTGGTTCGAGAAAGATAACAAATGCTGTGTCCAACATCCATGTGTGGTCCACACTAAATTCCTAGGCTGGGGCATACCCCACAGTGGTCCCCACCTAATGAGTGGCATGGATCTCTACATCTGCAAGTCACCTCTTTAATCTATCACCTCAGCAGTTCTTTTCAATGTACTCGCAACAATGTAACGCCACAGAGAGTAAGCTCCTTTTGAATTGTCTCCTGTTTCAGGAACTTGGTCGCCAACAACTTCGTCATTGATAATTCTAATAACAGGTATTATTCATAGGCGACGCTGCTCTATTCTTTTGGCAAAACAAAAGCATGTTCGAGTTACTTTCGTGACTTACTAAGGATATACCATATTCCCTGAATTGGTCGTGCATCTTTGTTGCATAAGAAATTGTCATAATCTTTTAGTTGCATTTGAGTGTTTGATTCTCTGGTGTTCAGTGCTTTGCCTTCACAATTGAATTGTCTTCAACGGAACTTTCCGTGCAATCGGAATTCTCCAATTTGTAAGTCATCTCTTCTTCTTCTTCTTCATTTTCAGTTGGCTGTGTTTGGATGCATGCATGAATCGAATTGCATAAAAAATAGCAATTTTATACTGGTATCCATAATGAGGAAGCAGCTGACTATCGCAATTATGTTTATTTCAGGTCCAACCTGAAACCAACTGAATTGAAATTTCAAGCTGGGACTCGAAAATATTAATGCTATGGGAGGACACTATAAATTTGGCCATTTCCAATTTACTAGAATATGGAAGCCCACAAACACTTCACCACATGTGCCAATGTTTGTGGCCCAAGGGTACAAGATCCACGCCATCCATCAGTTTTCTCCCACTATTTTGATGTCCCTGCCCGTAAACCAGGTTGATCCTCGAATTGGGTGAGCTGCAGATCAAGAAACAAATGGATGGGTAGAAAAGCCTGTCCCCCATGGTTTGCTTCAGGAGTTGTGGCTCACTTGATGAATGGACCAGCCTGGCTT
Organism: Magnolia kwangsiensis; assembly: GCA_037074715.1. Classification (NCBI taxonomy): domain Eukaryota; kingdom Viridiplantae; phylum Streptophyta; class Magnoliopsida; order Magnoliales; family Magnoliaceae; genus Magnolia; species Magnolia kwangsiensis. Next base: position 97,532,594 of record CM073584.1, read on the forward strand.
TTAGGTTAGGATATTTACATCGTGAGATGCACCTGATGGATGGCTTGGATCTCATACCAGTGTACCACATGAGCACATGTGCATGTAAATAGTGTTGGACATAGGCCAGTGGGGCCCACTGGTGGGAAATCATGAGTGGGTGGGTCTCATGAGTTTTGGCCTCTTTTTATTAATCATTTTTCTTTCTTCCATTTGAAGTTGAATTTCAAATTCAACTTTAAATGAAGATTTGGATTATGAGATAGGGATAAGACCGGATAATTTCTAGTCTCATCCAAATTCCTCATCTTTTTAATGGGAAGAAGCTCTTCTCGTGAATTACACATGTTAAGCAATAACGAGGGTAAAAAGAGGAAAGTGATAGATTGATATTTGTCCACTTAGCTTGTACTTGGGATGATATGAGCCATAGATCGTAATCCGAGGCCATCAATACCGTAGAATCAGGGGGGTGATTAGACCTATTTGCTCCAGTAGTGGTTTGGTGGACCACTAGATCTAGACCGTTCATCTTTTGTTTTGTGGAGGTTCCATATCGTGTAGACCGTCAGATCATGAGGGCTCACTCTTTTGCACAGACTTTCAAATGGGCCACCCTATACATGCATGTGGGATCAACATGTCTCTATAGCAAAAATTAAATTAAATTTCTAAAAATGTTTATAACATTAACCTGCTGAAAAACCTTGTATTAAATTCTTTAAGGTCTGGTTGGCTGAATCTGACATTCTGTGGCAATCTCTGATTCCGACACCCAGATAACCATACTCATGTAACTGTAGTCTTTGATCAACACACTGTTTTATTGGTTTACAGATTTTTCATTTGCAATCAACTGCGGCGGCAGAGAGATGACATCTACCGATGGAACCGTGTATGAGAAGGATAACGAAGCTCTTGGTGTAGCAACGTATTATGTGACCCACGATACTAGGTGGGCAGTCAGCAACGCTGGGATTTTTGCTGAGAACAACAATGCCTCATACATCTCAAGCTCTTCTTCTTCTTCTCAGTTTCTGAGTACTTTGGACTCGGAGCTCTTCCAAACAGCAAGGATATCTCCAGGATCGCTAAGATACTATGGACTTGGGCTTGAGAATGGCCAGTACAATATAACTCTGCAATTCGCTGAGATAGCTATCGAAGATTCAACTACATGGAGGAGTGTTGGAAGGCGCGTATTCGATATTTATGCCCAGGTGTGTGCTTTATAGTAGGATTTGTTTCCTAAATTTGTGTTTGGATGCACATTGAGTTGTGAATGCTTGTATTAATCAAGAGTTAATGCAAAAAAGGTAATGATGTTTCGTAGTATACATAGTTAAGTAGTCCAAATTGTATTGACATTTCTCTCCAGACCCTCAACATGAATACCAAGGAAAGTTCAATTTGGTTATTTCAATTTTATTAGCTTAACAAACAATTGCAATTTTAATTCGACCGTGAATCCATACATGCCTTGACTTATTTCTTTCTTTCCCTGTCAGTCAGATATTCTTTGCAAAATTGTCAGAAAATTTGAAATTGCATCATGTTTTAGAACCGTGCTCAAGCATGGACCATTTCACAAGTATTATCACTTTATCCCTATATGCTAAACTTTTAGTTCTGAGAGTGTCTAAGACTCTAGGGCCACTCATGAGAGAAGGACCATGGGTTCTTATGAGATGCTAACGTGGCACCAGATTAATGGCTCGGATCTAGCGCAAATGTGGAGAAAGTAAGATTGGAGTAGCCTTCACTTCTCTTCGTTTTATGTGAGAAAGTCAATACATTGATCATAGTGTCCACTAGAGCCAAACTAGTGGAGGAAATGGAGCTGGGCCTTCTAGGCACCAATGTCAGTGCAGTTCTTAGCACAGGGAAGGGAGCTCCCACTACAGAAGTAAAAAAATAGAGCCCAAGCAGACGCCCAATCCAGGGACCAGCGAGAGATCAATGCCTGGGAGAGCAGGTTGGAAAGGGTGCGTCTGGTGTTCGATGTAATGCCTGAGAGAGTCTCACATCAGGGAGTTACTTGTGAAGAAGCTGAGGACCAGATTCTAAAGACCCAAACTAATAGGGAGGAACAGACTCTCAAGTGGGTGCAATCTGTTGACAGTGGATTGCAAGAAATGTATGGTAGGCTGGTGGAAGAGAGTGGTTGGGAGGATGGTGAGACCTTGGAGCAAGGTGATGAATCCACCTGCCAACAAGCTCTTCCCCTAGAATCAGTCCTTGTTGAGAAACCCATCTTATGGGTGGACCTCAGGGGAGAGGCCTCACTGGAGGAGGAGGAAGCTTTTCACTCAGCCAACAGAAATGAAGCAGAGTATGGGATGGGCCCAAGAACGAGGGCAGCTAATAATAAATAAAGGAGGATTGTGATGAGATAGAAATTGGGCAGAAGAAAGAGTCATCACAGGGTTCGGGTAGAGGATCCTGACTGAGTGTTCGGTGATTAACTTTATCTCATGGAATGCTAGGGGCCTGGGTAATGCTTCATCACTAAGGTAGCTTCAGAAATTGATCAGGAGGTACAAGGCTAGTATTGTGGCTATCTAGGAACCTATGGCAGCAATATCAAAGCTACCTCTCATTGCAAGGAAATTGGGATTCAAAAAGGTGATCAAGGCAAATGCTTCAAGAGGTAAGATTTGGGTGATGTATAAAGACTTCATTCAAGTTGGGATGTGCAAGTTCCCAATTAGAGCATCACAACCAGAATGCAAATTTTGGGGAGTAACAGGAAAGTAACTGCGACAATTATCTATACCAAATGTGTCAGGACTGAAAGAAGATCCCTTTGGGAGGAACTTTGGACAGTGGCTGCACTCGAAAGGTGTTTGTGGGTCATTTGTGGAGATTTTAATGTGATCATTGATTTTGATGAAAAGTAGGGAGGTGTAGACCCAGATTTAGGGGCCATGGATGACTTCAAAGAAACTATAAATGATGTGGGCCTTGTGGATGCAGGGTGCGGTGGCTCAAAATTTACTTGGTGCAATAATAGGCAAGGGCAATGGACGGTGTGGGCGAGACTTGAGTGAGCGATGATTAACGTTGAATGGCTATCTGGATTCCCCTCTTTCAAAACCACCTAACAAGACCTTTTTTGGATCACTCCCCCCTCTTTTATCCATAGAAGAAGCTCAAGATCAAGTTCCCAAGCCATTCAAGTTTTAGAGAATGTGGACCACCAATGAGTGCTTCTTGGACATTGTCAAGTCTAGTTGGGAGGTGGGGTAGACACTCCGCCAATTGCTATGTTTGCAGCTAAGCTCAAACAATTGAAGTTTTCCCTTAGAGATTGGAATAAGTGGGTTTTTTGGGACCTATCCCAGAATACTCAAAGAGCAGAGGATGCAGTCATGAAAGCAGAGCATGAACTCACCTTCGCTAGTTCGGAGCAGGGGTTCATCATGCTTGAAGAATCTAAGTCCCAGTTAGCGCTCTACCTTCTCCGAGAAATTTCCTGGAAGCAAAAAGCTAGAAACCAGTGGCTTGCTGAGGGCGATCGAAACACCAAGTTCTTCCATGACTGCGTTATGGAGAGGCACAAATGATCCACCATTCCAAATCTCAAATCCAATTCAGGGGCGGTGCTGCAAACCCAAGCAGAGATAGAAGAGGAGATTGTTAGATACTACAAAGCCTTCTATTCATCAAAAAGGGCCAGCCATCCAGAGAGCCTCCTAGATTGCATCCCAAGTCTTATTTTTGACCAAGACAATGAAGACCTTCAGCTCCTAAATATGGAGGTTCACAAAGTGGTTCTTAGTATTCTAGGGGATAGCTCCGGGGCCTAACGGTTTTTCAAGTAGTTTTTTCCTTCTTGTTAGGATATAATTGGTGACAATATTTTCAAGGGAGTGTGCGACTTTCTCAAGGGGGGAGAAGTCCTGAGAGCTGTGGGTAGCTCTTACATATGCCTAGTTCCAAAAGCTCCAAAATCAGCTCACATGTCTGAATTCAGGCCTATAGTCTTTGTAATGTCTTCTACAAGATCCTCCCCAAACTTCTTGCCCTTTGATTGACTAGGATCTTTCCAAGGCTGATCTCCAAAGAACAAGGTGCTTTTGTGAGTGAAAGAAGCATTATGGAAAACATTGCCCTTATGAACAAAATGGTGCAAGAGATTAATCGTAGGGTAAGAGGGAACACCATTTTCATGCTGGACATGGAGAAAGCATATGACAACATTGACTGGAGCTTCCATGCTCGAGTTCTATCTCGTTTTGGCTTCACAAATTCTTGGGTAGCCCTGGTGAAAAAATGCTGGAAATGTTGTTGGTTCTCAATTTTGATGAATGGGTGCATATCAAAGTTCTTTCAACCTTTTATGTGTCTTTGGCAAGGGGACCCGCTCTTGCTTATCCTTTTCATCCTAGGAGCTAAGGTCCTAAGCCAAGGAGCCTCTTCGCTCTTTAGAAGTAGAGGATGCCTTCCCTAACATTTCCCTCACCATAGTCTGGTCATTTCCCACCTCTTATTTGCGGATGATGCGGTCCTATTCCTTAATGGTAGGAAGTCATAGATTCTGGGCTTGAAGAATTTTTTAAAAGAGTCTGAGGATGCTTCTAAGCAAAGAATTAACAAAGCTAAGAGCCATTTCATCATGTTGCCAAAGGCCTACCCATCTATAGTGCAAATGGTTTAATGACTATCTGAATTCAAGCAAGCTAAGCTCTCGATCACATCCCTCAGAGTCCCTCTCTCAAAAGGCTGGGTGAGGGTGTGCTAATATTAGCCTCTACTTCATAAATTTTCAAGTAGAATAGCCAGATGGAAAGTAAAACTCCTCTCACCTGCTAGCAGACTAACCCTCATAAAGCATGTCCTATGCAGCTACCCCCTTCACTTGATGGCATCAATTGACCTCCTGTCCTCCTAATGCAAAAAAAATGGAATCGGCATGTGCAGACTTCTTTTGGGGCAAAAGGGAGAACAGGAAGAAGCATCATTGAGCCTGGTGGTCAAAGGTATGCCTTCCTCTTTTAGAGGGAGGGTTGGGAGCTAGATGAATGAAAGATGTCATGATAAGCTTGAGAATAAATATGGGATTTGCCCTTCTTAAAAGGAAAATCGGTTTGGGTAAAATACATGCGGGCAAAATACCTAGCAAAATTCATTTGTAACTGTTAAATAGCCATTTACTCTAAAAGCTCGATCCGTTAGAGGATGGTGTATCAATGTATATCAAGGGACTTTAATACTCTCCCGCACGTGTGTGGTGGAGCTTTGCACGGGAACATACTAGGCAAGGGTAGGGGGACACTCCCACCATAAACAGGCCAGGCTTGATTTCTCAGTCGCTGGGCCGGGCTTTATTTTTGTGGCCCCCCATGGGAGAATATATTACGGAGGCATATTTGTTGCCCCCGGGATTCAAACACGTGACCTTCCTCTCTGATACCATGTCACATAACCATTTGCTTGAAAAGCTTGAGCCATTAGAGAATGGTGTATCAATGTATCTCAAGGGACTTTAACAGTAATCATCTCTCAAACTTGAGATCAGGCTCAAAGATATGGCAAAGCTTAGGGTGTAAGCTCCCCCTTACGTTGTCCAGCTCGAGATGGATGGTTGGCAATGGGCAGCTGAGTTTCTAGAACCAAAACTGGACTGGTGCTGGAGCTCTTTCTTCCATGGAAGGGGCGTCGATTTCAAATGGCATGCAAAATGTGTCGGTTTCCTCCTCTTGGTTAGCCTGAGGGAGTTGGAATTTCAATAGTATTGAAGGGGCTGTCCCAGACAACATTCTTTCTAGGTTGAGGGGACTAGAAATCAAAATCTCTAACAGGGAGGATTGTCTCATCTGGCTGGCTTCCCCATCAAGTTTGTTCTCAACAAAATTTGCATGGGATTTAATCTGAGCAAGACAGAGCAAGAAGCAGTGGGCAAAGTGGATTTGGAATAAATGGATTCCCCCCAAAATGTCCATCTTGGCATGGGAAGTGAGGAACGAAGTGCTCCCAATTGATGTAGCAATTCAAAAGGCTGGCGGTCACCTGGCCTCTAGTTGTGTGTGTTGTATAGAAAGTATGGAGCGAATGCAAGCTCAAGCAACCCTTGATAATTTGGGCCATCACGATGCTCTTAATTTGCAGCTGGGGAAGCTAGTCAGCATGATGGAACATGTCTGTATTACTGAGCCCCATTCTCAGCCTGCAGCTAATCTACCTTTGGTCCTCGATTCCCATTTTGTGGAAGTGCGGCAAAACTCGGAGGTTTTGGGTATCTCCGGTGGGGCTGGTGACGTTCCTGGTCCGACCCTTTAACATTCTGGAAAGATTGAAAATTTCAACAATGTTTTTGTCATGGGAATCATGCAAAGGTGTGGTTACACTTTAGCCGCATCTTCAACGTTAGATGGATCCAAAATCAGTCTATCCAGCAGAGAATTTAGCAATGGACTAGTCTTGGGTGGCGCTCTTCCACATTTAAGACAATTAAGGGGCTGGTTCCTTACCTGATCTTTTGGGAGCTTTGGCTCAGTAAGAATGCAGGTAAATTTGAGGGAAAACAATGTAGCCCAGATATGGTGATCGGGAGAGTTAAGAGCTGGATTAGGGATATCTCAAGAAATTTGTCGGGTGACTTCTTGAATCTGCTGTCCTTGATGCAGTGGGTATCTTTGGGAGGGTGACTAGGAAGAGATTTGTTCAAATTCTTTATTGGAGGAAACCAAAAGAGGGCTGGGTCAAGCCGAACCGGGATGGGTCCTCGAGGGGGAATCCTTGATGGGGGATGGTGCCCAGTCAGGAAGCTAGCCATCAGGGATGGATGCGGGTTATGTGTTGGCTTATCAGTTTTTCAGTTTGCCTTATTTTACTTGGTGGTGGTGGGCTGCAGCTTTTGGGTAGCTGATGTTATGATTGCTGGGTGATTTTGATTTTGTGGTCTTCTGAGGTAGCTGGGCTGTGGAATGACGGTTTGTTGTCATGGGAGTTTTGGGTGTTGTACACATGGTTTTCTTGTTGGGTCTTTGAAGGTTGAAGTTTGATCCCGCATTTGAGTCTCATATTCAGTTGTTGGTTGGCTTCATCTTCCTGCCCTGCTTTCTTAGGATGTGTGCATTTAGTTCAGGCAATATTGGTCTCTGCCCCTGCTTCTCTCTTAGGTTCCTCTATTGTTTCCCCCCAGGTTGATGCCTGGCTGCTCTTGTTGAATGGCTACCAAGCAGCCTAGCTTCTGGTGAGCTCGGCAGCAGTACCAGCCCCCTCATCTATTTCATTAGCTCACCTTAAATCTAAACGGCAATGGCATAGTAATGTTCGTAGCATCTTTAGCATGAGGCCCTCTTCTTTAGTAGTCTCATAATGGCGTGGAAGGGTCTGCTATCTGGATGTATGGAGAGTGGTATCTACCTCTGCTTTAAGGTGGCTGGTAGTCATGATGGTTGTCTGAGTGTGCTGTTGGGCTTCTCTTGCTTATTGCCTTGGGCTGTAATGTCTGCCAAGTCGGGTACAAGTTGAGGGAGTTGTTTCTCTGCCATGTTTCCATTATTTTATGGAGGTTGAGCCGTTGGCTAATTCTAGTCCCTTTTTTGGGGCTCCAGCTCTTTTGATTTGTGTATGTGTGTGTGAGGCCCGGTTTTTTGTGGTGCCCACCCGAATTCATGTACAGCTTCATTTCTCATCAATAGAGTTACAGGTGTGGGGATGTGAAAGTGTTCTGAGGTCCTCAGGGAGGTGTTTCCTGCAGAAGTTAGTAAGGCGGAATTTTCCGGGCGATCATGCATCTATCTGCATTACAAGCTTTTAATGGGAATATGCTTTTTAGTAGCTGTTAGAAGGTGTCTATGTTGAAATACAGGCTCTCAGCTGGAATCTACTCTGTTGTGCTCCCGCCCTTTGCTTTTGGCCTCTTAGAGAATTTGGGTTGTGAGGTTTCCAGGGCTCTATATGCTGCAGCTTGGGAGTTTGTTGGTTTCTGTTTGTATTACTGAAGTCGTTTTGGACTTTTGTAGGATTCAGCTTGGAGATTTCAAGTGATGCGTGGTAGCCTAGGGCCTTGTTTGGATGTAGTTTGCGAGTTTTTTCGTTGATGTTTTCTTTTGTTGGCTTTGGGTCCTGTTTATGTCGGGTGAGCATCGAGATGCAACTGATTGAAAGCGAGGATGGTTTTCGTTGGTTGCCTTAGTGCCACCTGCTGCTAGTGGTTTTCCTGGTGGGGAGTTATTTTTCTGTTTCATTTTTTATAGCTTGAATTATTAGCATATATGATAGGTGTGGCGCATCCTTTTGTGGCGCTTGCTCGAAAGTCGTAATTTTTCTGCCCCATCAACACAGTTACAGGTGGTGTGCTCCCACCTTCTCCGGAAAAAATCCGGAAAAAAAGAACTCAACACGTTAATCAGAAGTATTGATTGATTGATGTCTCTGGTCAAAGCATCAGGTTCACCACAATTAGTTGTAATTTATTGAGTTGAGAACTAAGAAAGCATGCAGTTAAAAAATGGACGGTCAAAGAATCCACAAATGGGTTTCTTTCCTAGCCACATTTATATCACAAGCAATGTTGTCAAATTCATTATCATATTGCAAATTGTAATAGGGGTTGAATTATATGGAACTGCAAATCATAAGATTTCTTTTCTGATTCGATTTGAAAGAAAAAAAAAAATAAAAAAAATAACCTCATCTATCATCCATTTCCCATCAATATGCTCGAAGTAATACCATATCATGATAGTGTTACAGGATTCTTGTCTTTCTGTTATTTTTTGTCATTCAAGAAATATACCTTTAAAAAAATGCAAGAATCCTTTAATAGTTCATGTTCTTTTTACCTTTCTTAAGTGTATAATTACGTTGGAATAGGCATTATCTAATTATGTAGACCGATGAAAAATGATATTTTGATTTCTAACTATCATTACCACAATACATATAGGTCAACAAAATTGCGACCATCCATATCAACATTCTAAATAAATCATTGATCAATTTGGTGTCTAGACCATTTAAGAAGTAAAAAATCAAAGGAAAAAGCTCCATGATTTAGCGTTGTAGAGAAGTTCCAAACGAATCTCAAAGCCCCCACCAATTTAATATCTATAACCATTTAATATCTTATAAAGAACAAAATAAACTAATTGACCTTTTCTAAACGAATCTCAAAGCTCCCACCAATTTAAAAACATAAAATGAAAGCCAAGTGTTCATTACAAATGTCTATTATTCGATAAACTTTGATATTATTTCGATTATTAACTCCATTGCAAAGATATGCACCCAAATATACCCTATCAAGAGGCTTTCATTGATCCAAAAATGAAGTACATTCTAGGTTGTGGTTTGGCATCGGCCCTTAATTACATCTCCTGTAGGGAAAATCCTCTATTAAAAGGTAAAACTAGATAGAAATATTTTGTTACATGGTATAGAGTAGAGTAATGCAAATGATACATAAAGTTCTAACCTGTGGTCCTTCATCTTTAGAGTGTTATGATGATTGATCAGAGGAGCATTCTGGTGCGTCAAGGACTCAAATAGCCTTAGCGTTCATGACCTATATTTCCAAGAGGTTTAGAAGTTCCAACAGCATATTTGTCTTTCCTTGAGGCATTCAAAAGATCTCAGATAGAAACAACACTGGTCCACTCTGCCAAAAAAACCAAGAGTCATCGCAGATTGTCTTAATAACTCTTAATAACTAAAGAGACCATTAGGGAATTCAGTTCATCAATCCAAACAGTCAGCATGAGGACACAGTTTGGAGCTTTGGATAGGCAGGACAGAGAAACCTTCAGAGACTTAAAGAGTTAGCCGAGTCACTACTCAGGTCTCTCAGATAGTCAGTGTGAGGCCAGACTGCTATTACTTGGACAGTTGGCACAGAGCCATTACTAGGGATCCAAAGGCTAGTACAGAGCCATATTTCAAAGGGATGAAGTCTTGGACTCTTGTTCTCACCTTGTCCTAAGTGTTGGCACAAAAGGATAAGGGCTTAGTAAATGATCCGGAGAGCTCTTAAGCAATATTAGGAACTAAAATTGCATGAGTTATTGGAATAAAGGCCCAAAGGGGTATTTATAGTGATAGAAGACAATTATTTCCACCCACAAGGTGGTTACATGGTTATTTCCTGCCTAAAAGTTTGTTAACTGGTTATATACACATGTCGGGCCGCCATTGGACGACTCGGAGTGCTTTCCATCGACATGCTCTAGGTCCAATGCATTGTTCCGCACTAACCTTGGCTGTTAGCACAAAGTGGACTTCTGTTGAACAGAATGGTGCCGCGCTATCCCATAGAAAGTTTACACGGTATAGCATGCATGGTCCTGCGCTGCGTTGGATGTGAGGGCAGAGTGAGCTTTATCTTCATTAAGACTACTCAATGACACCTCGCGTTGTCCTTGGACATTGAGTGGGAAGTTAGAACGATGAACCTGCGCTAGCCAGATCATTAGTGCAGACTGTGCCAATGATGGCCTCGCAGACGTTAGTCAGCACGTGACATGAATGTGCTCGCCAAGAATGGTTAGCATGGATTCAACTTATTAAATTTTTTATGCCAACACCAACTAAAGATTATGTAACGCCCTGAAAATCGGGGGTCGAGCAAAAGCTCAGCTCCCGAGTTCCAATGCATCACTTATGCAACATAGATAATGATGATTGAATGTTGTTCGTATTAGTGCATTAAACATGAGTGAGATTATACCAAAACAACATATCATACTCTAGAGACAGTTAAATTTCGCAAGCGGAAGACTGTGATAGATATATAAAATGTATAAACTGTTGTAAGTCTCCAGAGTGTGAACATGTTACCAGGTTAAATATATCTATATATACTCCACAAATGAACAAAACGAATATACATGGGTGTTCCAAAAGTGCAAAATAATAGGTGTATTGGCATCTAATCAGCAACCCTGTAACCTTGTCGATCAGAACATGGTCTACATAGACCCGCCTGATAGCTGCATATAGGAGAAACTCTCCTCATCATCATAAAAGCCTGGCTCCGCTTCGCAAGCATCGTCATCATTTGAAACCAAAACAAGGTTTGGTAGGTGTTTAAAACACCATCCCATAACGTGGGAGTGAGTGATCAACTCTGTGGAACAATAAAGCAAATGTTAACATGTTATCAATTCAGTCAAGTAGTAATGATAACGCAATACAATAATCAGGTCCTAAGTACTCTTGTTAATGCAAGAATGATATGAAATAATGATGCATGCCCTCGCCTACGCTCCCTCAGCGACTTCATCTCACAATCGTGGCATGAAACACTTCCTCAGTGCTTGACCTGCTACGCCAAACGCACACGTAATGCAGTGCATATACATGATTAGCCAGATTCTTACTTAGGTTTATTCATACAACAGGATTGAGAAGCTAAGGTACCTTCCTTATATCAATTCTCAAATAATGATCCATTCTAGGGTCGTCAGTCCTAGTAAATCTCATACGATGTTGTGGTTCTAGGTCACTACAAAGGGCTCGTCACCTGATCAGTGTACGCCTAGTTTATACTCTAGTCACTATGGAAAGGCTCGTTGCCTCAACGCAGCCTTAGAGTATACTCGAGGGCACTACAAAGGGCTTGTCACCCGATCAGTGTAGGCCGATAGCTCGAATACAGTGTCCCATACTACCGTATTCGGCTCACGAGTCAGGGTTGCTCACTGGTCACTACGGAGAGGCTCGTTGCCCCAGCGTAGGCCGACAGCACGATCACGGTGTCCCATATCACCATGTCCGGCTCATGAGTCTTAGCGGATCGAGGTATCAAGGTTAAACGAGATTTTCACTGGTAAGTTGGTACATTAGATTCAAGCAGTAGCGTCCATATATGGTGAACACACAATAGGCCAATCGGGTTACTTGACAAGTTCGATTGGTACAAGCGTACGCTGAATTAATGACATGGGGCGCTAACCATTGTCGATAATCATCGTACGATTCGGATTCACTGAACGCATCAAATGTTGTGAGACTAGCTCGGCCACTCAAACAGGAATTGTTACCGATTGTCTGGACTACGTCGTGGTCCCAATCACAGTCAAATGCAATAGGCATTCCTATGTACTAATCAAAACAACATGTAGCAACCAATTCAACTATAAATCTCATATAAGCATGTTAACGAACACGTAGAGTACATGTCACCATACATAAGCATTCATCCATAAATTACGGAGTAGTAAGATAGATTACATAAAGGACACGATAACTATATACAAGGTAATTGAGAAACCTATCTCAATGGCCTCATTAAATACATTTCAGCGAGCATTTACTCATTCAGGCATTTTATCAAACACTTAGGCTACGCACTTCACATACATATAATAAATTTGTTAAAACACGTATTATAGAAAATTCTTTCACAATGGAGTTGCCACACGTACAACAATCATGTATTCTCAAACATCAATCATAACAAGCACAAATAATCATTGCATATTCATTTAATCATTTCAACAAACACCTAGAATGCATTAAAATCAACGTAGTTTATATATATGTAATATAAGGAAAACATCGTATCTAAGCATATGTGACAGCAATCAAGTCAGTTATAAACCATTACTGACATTGAAAGCCTTGAAAACCATAACCAAAACGTTTATAGTCCGCACCTTTCGCCGGTAGACTCGTAACGAGCTCGGTTTGAACACGATGTCTTTGTCTACCGCAAAATGACAACCTGCAGCATGAAATAGGTTAGCTACTTCACCCTTTACTCTATTTAAATCCCTAAAACAGGTTAGGGTTAGGATTTCTTACTAAAGAACGGAGTCGGAATCGCTGGAATAGCGAAAAAGAAGTGGTGGTTAAGCACGAGGAGTGGCAGGAATCGAATCCCAGGAACAACTCCAACTCTCTCTCTCACTTTCTCTCTCTTTCCTTTTCTCTTTGCTCTCTTCTCTCTCCTAGGTTTCCAAATTCGTATGGAATAAGAGAGGGGTGGGTTTAGGCCTTTATATAGGCCTAGAACTGATCTCAATGGCCCCAGGGCCATAGTATACTATGGTTATAGCCAAATACGGGCCGTTTCGATCCAACGGAGATGTTCTGGAGGCCCCTTTTCTACATGTGGTCGGACTTGAGCTCTCTGACCAAGGATCTAGATCAGGCTAAGTTTTTGGTTTGATCGGATCAGTGGATCGGCCGCGGGGGACCAGTTTCAGTTCAACGATCACCGGTACTCAATCAGGGCCACAAGTGCATTGACCGATGTTGGAAATTTTTCCTGATCCGAGGGTGTAATTGGGTCAGATTCTGACGGTCTGAATCTTTAGATTTGGCCTGCAAGCGAACCGACTCAATTCACTTAAGTTTCAGTTCATTTCCTAAGGGTATTCGCGTTTTCTCACACACTTTGCTCCGGGCCCAAGTAAATAGCTTAGGGATACTATCTGGACTTGATTTCCAAGATGGTTGTCAAGTCCATGAAGGTGGTCATAAATGTATAGCTTTGGAGTAATCAGACTTTCGACGCGCGGTCCAGGTCCGATACGGAATTTCGGCGTGCTCCCGAGAGCAACCGAGTTTTGAGATGGGTCCTAAGTTTCAGGGTAATGTAGTGTCAATGATTCTACACATTTTGGGTCTTACAGATCATATTTAAAGTGGTTCAAGCTAATTCTATTGATTGTTCAGTTTATCACTTATCTAAATCGTGCCCTAATTACGACAGAATAAGGTCCTAGGGTAGTTTTACGCCTCCTTCTGGCACTTTCAGTTAGTATATTATTTTAATTATTTTTCTAGTAGTTCGTCATCAAGTTTACTTCATCTCTACAAAATTTTATTATATTTCGTTTTGTAAAAAAAATTCTAAAAATTCTAGAAGCAGCAGCTGTCCAAACTAATGATTTTCGGGCAGTTGTCACAACGACTTATATTTAACTATATTAAATATTTTATTATATTTTTTACTTATTTTTATATGAAACTAGACTTATCAAGTTTCAATCTGGCTTTTGAATCACCTAAATCGGATTATAACGAGGAAGATGTGACTTTTCGAAGTCGGAAGAAAAATTTGCAGAAAAAGGTGGTGAAAGGTGAGATTTTGAAGGAAATGAGTTGAAAGGAGATTTGAGCCTTTAGGATTGAGTTTTTGAGAAGTCAATTAAGGTGTTATGATCAACTCATTGCCTAAGGACATCTAACTCCAGGTTGGCAAAAATCCGGGGTGTTACAAATTAAAATAGAAGAAAACAAGTATAATTTGAATCATAAATCATAGGATTCAAGTAACAAAATTGTAGGATTCATCGAGCTTAAAATAGATTCAAGATGGGATTCAAATCGTTTTGCGTAAGTTTTGGCTCAAATCGCAAATCAACTATGATCACAAGTGATTTGATTTCCAAAAATTCGGTTTAGCCAAGTAGGCATGAAAATCATAACAGTAATTTCTAGTTCCTGTAGTTAAGAGAGTGGCAATCAAATTGGAGTCAGGTCTCTTTTGAGCCGAACTTAAAAGTAGCGGACTTGCAGTTTGGAGCCTAATCCATCATAAATACAATTTAGTTTCTCTACTTAGATCAACAATTGCCGATTCCATATAAAAGTGCATCCAGACGCAATTTAAGTATATCACCATCAAACATCATATTAAAATTTAGGCTTGGGATAGCTAAGGGGGGCTAAAGAGACTAACAGTTCCATAGAACATTGATAGGACAGTCATGATAGGGGTCATCTTGAACTTTGAAATTGGATCTTACGAATCTTGGAATGCCGTTAAAAATTTTACATACCCATACTTGATCTTTGGGAGGGACATGCATTTCTGATAATGTAGTTTGTGAATTTGATATAACAATTATCTCCGCTAGTTTTGAAACTCTATTAATTGCTTCTCCAGGGAAAGCTTGTATCGAAAGATTTTGATATAAAAAAAGAGGCAGATGGGGAATCGAGGAGGGCTGTTAGGAAGCCTTTCCAGGCTAATGTCACTGAGAATTTCCTTGAAATCCATCTCTTTTGGGCCGGGAAAGGGACATGCTGCATACCTGCTCAAGGTACTTATGGGCCATCTGTTTCAGCTATCAGTGTCACTCCAGGTAATATATCCAGGAATGAAAATTAGAATTAAATTCTGAAAGCTTCTAGCTGTTCAATACTGATGGATGAATATCTGAAAGAAATTTATTTTTATTTTTATAGATTTCAAACCAACTGTTAGTAACCACCCACCAAAAAACAAGACTGGTATGATCGTCGGGATTGTAGTTGGTGTTGGTGCTCTGAGCTTTATATCCATTTTCACAGCTTTTATCTGGAAACAAAGGAGAAGGAGCATCGATGAAGATGAAGGTAATACCAATACAGCTAAATTAGTGCATCTGGATGCTCAAAGGAACTGGATTGCAGTTCATTCAAATCAATACAGAGGAGTGATCAAATTGGGGCAATACCGTAATTGTAATTCCATGCATACCAACTTGAAATGGTTGCAATTGCAATCTTGAATTGAACCATACTTGGTCACTTCCTGCTTTATCGAAATGGACTACTAAGATCCAATTCAACTGTGCATTCAAACACAACCTAATTGATATGCATTGAAACTCCAACTCAAACTCTTGTAACTTAATAGGAGTGGAGTTGAGTCTTTGGTCTCAACCAGGAGAAATTACAATTTTGTTCCAATAAACTTCTTGTGGCTGATTGGCTTTCTTAGGCCATATTCGGATGGTTAGGTGTGCAGGATTCCAACCCACATCAATATATACAACATTTCAAACAGGACCTGAAACATCCCATATACTGATTTGGGGAAGAAAAAAGGGGGAAATTTCAACTCTCCGAACTGCACTTCCCATTTTCTCTGTTGTCTCGAACACGGTGGAATTGATAAATATCTGGTTCACCAAAATATCCATTGTGATCATGATCTAGGGTACATCCAAAAACACTATTGAATTGAATTGCAATAATTAGTTCAGTAAACTGGAAATGGCCAAAATATAAAGTATTCATATTTAGGGAATATTATTGAAATTACAATACATTTCTTTCAAGATTGGACTTGAAAGGAGTTTTAACTGATTGATGTTACAGACTGGCTATTTCATTGGGACTGAACTGAATGTTCACAATTCAATTCAGTTGTGCATCCAAGCATGCCCATACAATTTTTTTTTTTTTTTTTAGTGAAGCCTGTGTTAAAAAATAAAGATGTGTGCATGCATTTGAGTTTTGTATCTAATTTAAGTAGATAATATGATTCTAACCTGCCTTAGTATTTGAATTTGCAGAGTTTCTAAACATGGCTGCCAAAGCAAACACTTTCAGTTATTCTGAACTAAGGATTGCGACAGATGACTTCAGTCTGGAAAACAAGTTGGGAGAGGGAGGATTTGGGCCTGTTTATAAGGTACTTTTTCATGTTTGGTCTGGAATAAAAAAAAAAAAAAAAGAAATGGAAATTTAAGAACCAAGGGTGTGTTTGGAAGTTTCCACTTTTGTTAGGAAAATGGGCTTAGCCCAAATAACTAGTGAGAAAGGAACGGGTTTGCAGTTCTGGAATATTCTCACTTGCTTTGGATTGAGAAAATGGAGCAAATTTCAATTTGTGGGGACATCCAAACAGGCCTTTAATTATGCATTCTCTTGATAATGTGATAATGAGCAACATGCATATGACACATCGACACACGTACAAAGATTAGTAGCCGTAGCGGGTTCGTGGATAAGGGAAGAAGATTGCCATTTTCTCTTAGTTGATAATCCTTGAATCTACAAGCAGAGTGAATCTCTAAAACAAGAAATAAAATTGATATTATTGAATGAAAAGTGCTGTCTTCAACATAATTGATGGCCTTATTTCAGTAAAAGAGGCTCTAGACTCCAACTCCAACGCCCACTAGGAAACTTTCCCGAAATAGTAAAAATTACTAAAAGTAGTAAAGATGTATAATCCTACCCAAACTCGCAAACAACCCGTGATGACTAAACAAAAACTCCTCAATCAGACTCTTAAAACCCTGTGAAAAGAAAAAATTGAACTTACTAAAAATAGTGAGTTTTGAACAAAAACGTAATTTTGACTCAGATAACTGTCCTTTTTTGAGAAATCTCTCAAGGCTAACATACTCCACCAATTTCCATGTCATAGAACTCGTTGACAGCTTTCCAACACGTGTTCACGCGAATCCGATTATTAGTCACAAAGATATGGCCGTCAGAAGGTGTATTTCACATTTAGGTCATATTTACCCAATCTGGCTTCTAGCCCCAATTCGTGCTATCCTGGCACTCCGTTTGTGTCGTTCACGACCCGTTCTACCTCATTAGCACTACCACCCATCCATGCATACTACATACAGACGTAGATGCATAGGTAAATAGAGTATTCATTTATTTTATGTCGATTTGTGGTATTTTTATAGGGAACACTTTCTGATGGACGGGTAATAGCTGTGAAGCAACTCTCGGTAGCATCTCATCAAGGAAAGAGTCAGTTCGTAACAGAGATTGCTACCATATCTGCAGTGCAACACCGGAATCTCGTGAAGTTGTATGGATGCTGCATCGAGGGAGATAAGCGGGTTCTAGTTTATGAGTATCTAGAAAACAAGAGCGTTGATCAGGCACTCTTCGGTATGGGACTGTACCTATTTCCATAAAACCATATTCTTATAATGGCCTATCATCGAGTAGGATGTGGAATCCTACCGCCCACACATGCCAATGTGGTGTGTATGTGCCAGATCTAGGCCATTTATTTGGTGGGTCTCACCGTGGATGGGTCATTGTCCGAATCCAGGCCATCCATTCGTAAGGTGTTCCACATGTTGTATGAAATAAATGGGCAGTACAGAACCACATTTGTCATACGCAAGTTACCTGCCTGATGGTCAGACCAGCATGATATTTGGGCCATGGCATATGAAAGGTGGGCCTTAAACAACATATGTTCTCGCACACGTGCTCATTAGCAATTCCATTTCCTTGCAGAAAAGAGCAACTTGAATCTAAATTGGGCCACCCGCTTCAATATATGCTTGGGTACAGCCAGGGGCCTTGCTTATCTCCATGAAGAATCGAGGCTCCGGATTGTACATAGAGATGTCAAGGCCAGTAATATTCTGCTCGATGCTGGTCTTGTCCCCAAGATTTCAGATTTTGGTTTGGCCAAGCTATACGATGATAAGAAGACCCACATCAGCACACGGGTCGCAGGGACAATGTAAGAGCCTCTCGACCATCTTCGTTCACCTATCTTACTTAAAAAGGGTTGAATGGATGTTCAATTGAACTGAATTGCAACAATCTAGTTGATGAGAAATCACCAAAGTAGGGTGGCCATTTTGATCAATGTGATGAGCAAACCATAGTTCAAAAACCCAAAAACTCGATTTGACTTGATTGCTAGTCAGGTCAGGTCGACTCGACTCTTTTTTTCTTGGATTTTTCTTTTTCATCATATGCTTGAATCAAAGACTCAAAGACTCGAACAAGTCTTAAATTGACTCAACTTGATATAATATATAATTGAAGGATACAAGTGGTGGGAAGAAAGATTTGAACTGATTACATATTAAACTTATCCACAAAAAAAAAAAAGAAAAAAAAAAGAAAAAAAAAAGGAAAAGAAAGAAAGCACCGGTGTTGCTTGTGTAATGCTAGTAATAATGTTGTGTTTCAACACACTGATGCAAATATGATTCTTAGAGACTTGGCTGGAAGTCTCGTCTGGTCGAGTTGATTTGACCGTGTTTTGAGTTGTATCAACGAGTTTTAAAACTATGGACTAAAAACCAAATTGCAACTATATGCATTTTAAGTTGGATTCAAGATTTTAAGGGCTAGTGCCCCATTTTGAAAGGAGTGAGTCCAGCCCTAGTTTGGTCATTTGCACTTTAGGGTACATTTGGATGCACGATCAACTTGGAATTATTAGTCCAAAACATAGTTCAAAATTTCAATTGTCTGCTTCATATTTTGAAAATCACCGCTCGATTATCATCTGTTTCGAGGTGGGTTCAGGTCTAAAAGTTAACATTAACAAGAGTGAGATCTTGGGGGTGGGGATTCCTCATGAGGAGTATAAGTCTTTTGCCCAAGTGATGGGGTGCAGAGAAGGCTCTTTCCCTACTACATATCTTGGTCTTTCGTTATGCATTGGTAGACCAATGAAACAACTTTGGGATAACGTGGTTGAAAGGTTCAAGTCGAAGTTGTCTCAGTGGAAGACTCACCGGTTATTGCTTGGAGAAGGAATCACCTTGATTAAGGCGGTGATGTCCAACCTTCCAATTTATTACATGTCTCTTTTTAAATGTCCGAAATCAACTCTAGTAAAACTGGATAAACTTAGGAGGACCTTTTTGTGGAAACAATCAAAGGGCAATCATAAATTTCATCTCATGAAGTGGGAAGAGGTATGTAAGCCTTAGAACCGGGGGGTGGGTATTAGGAATTTGGAGGGTATGAATTTAGCCTTATTAGGTAAGTGGGTTTGGAGATTTGGGGTAGAGGTGGGTTTTCAGTAGAGAGAGATTATCATTAGGAAATATGGGGTTGAAGAGATGGGCTGGTGGATTGGGTCGTCATCACTATATAGGGCCTCACATGCTTCGAAATCAGTAGCTTCAATTAAACATAGAGTCTGGAAAGGGGTTAGTTTCTTGATGGGGAATAGGAGGAATATTAGATTTTGGGATGATAGGTGGGTGGGGGATCAAAAACCGAGTGATCTTTTCCCCCACTATTGGCTAGGATAGCAGCCGAAGGGGGCATGATGGTAAATAGTTGTTTTTCGATAATAGGTGAGAAGATTGTATGGGCCCCACCATGCAAGCGGAATTTAGAAGGCGAAGAGATTGCAGAGTTTATTAGTCTGTTGGAAATATTATCAAAGATATCCTCCATAATTTCATATGCGAACTCTAGAATTTGGTTAAAAGATAAATCTAGTATGTTTTCAATCAAATCGTTCTATATGTCTCTAAGTAGGGCTGTTGCTAGTGGTGGGGTTTGCTTGACATCGTTCATTTGGAGTTATGGTGCTCCTCCAAAGGTAGCAGTAGCACTTGCATGGCTAGTGGGGAGGAAGAAGGTGCTTACAATAGATAATCTATGTAAATGAAGCTTCATTCTTCCGAACATTTGTTTGGTGTGTATACGAGACAAGGAGTTGGTGGATCACCTCTTCCTTCATTGTCCTTTGGCCAAAAGGTAATGGGATCAATTCTTTGCTTTGTTTAGAGTCTCATGGGTTGCGCTATAATTTGCCAATAGTTTCTTCCTGATGTGGCAAGGAGGGGGTTTAAAAAAGACGGAGAAAATTTTGATGATTATGCCTACCAGCGGGCATATGGACCATATGGATAGAAAGAAATAATCGATGTTTCAGGAATAGTAACAGGCAGTTTCCCGAGGCGTTTATGCATAGCAAAATCTCTTGTAATAAAAGGAGCTTAATCCTCAAAGATGATTAGTTCTTTTTCGGTTTCTTGGGGAGTGTTGTAATTTTTTGGTTTTTTTTTTTTTTTTTTTTTTTTTTTTTTTTTTTTTTTTTGTTGCATTTATAAAGTTTGAGCCTTGGCTTATTAGATAATTTCTTATTGTTTCAAAAAAAGAAACTAAAAAACTACATTCGTTGTCCAATTGAGTTGGGTCAACTCGAAGACTCGCCCAAATCTTTGTTCTACTTGACTAAATATCTCATAAATGGCTTAAGGGATATTCAGAGTAATAGAAGATATAACTAAAATTGGGCAAAATAGTCTCAACACAACACTCGTGCATTGGTGGATGGGTTCAATTCACTTCCTTTTGGTCATGAATCTCCTTACTTTTCCCTTTATTGAAAATGATACGCTCACTGCCTGTGAGTGACTCGATTTGAGTCATGCCAAGTCACATTAACTGAATTAGGAAGCAAACTCAACGAGTCTTGCCTAGTCAGAACCAGTGTTCCAAGTATCGGTATCGCTATAAGTTTCCCTGGCCAGGGATATGGAAACAATATTGATATCATCGCCAATAATATCGCTGATAACCGAAAATGCGGAGAAACAGAGGAAAAGTGGTTGAATTTTTAGTGAAACTTCATGAGTTGTTAAAATGTACATATTTGCATATTTAGAAATTAAAAAAATTGCAAAAAGAATGCATATATAACAAGTTTCCATTTAATGGGGCCGTAAAAGAATGTGTTGTTGTAAGAAATCAATTCAACCATCCTCTCTGACCTATTTAACCATCTAACCTTCCATCCAAACATCCATCGATATTGTAAAATATCAACAACACATGTTATTTCACTGAGAAATCATCCACAATTGGAAAGGAAATGAAAGATTTTAGTCTCAATATCTCGCATGTTGCCATATCAATAATATCGAGATATTATCAATTTATCAATGATAAATTGAACACTACATATAGCCATGTGCCCTTGAAATAAAAATTTTCATGATATCAATACGTTGGCAATATTATTGAAATATCGGTGATACACTTATGATATAAGCATTACTTAGAATTTACATAGTAAAAAAATATTGGCAATACATTGACGATATTGATGCATTGGCAATACAAGCGACAACTATAATTTACATAGTTGAAAATGTTGACGATTACATTAGCGATATTGATACATTGCTAATACCTGGAATATCTGATACTACTTGCGTTATTGGTATCTGTCACGCCCCAAACTCGGAAACCGGGCTCACAAAATTCCCGATCGCCGAATCCGGCGCCGACAGCCTCCGTAGAACCCCATTCTCGGCTCCTAGCTCCCATTCGCCAGGTTCCGATCCTGGGATGCTACGAGGAGGATTTTTAACATCAGTCAGATACGTAATGAGCATAATTAAAGGCATAACCCACAAACAACAACCAAGCACTCCATTACATTTCCACTATGATCAAAAATTTTATAAGTACAATGAACATGAAGGGAAATACAATGGTAAATAACAGAAAACTCCAAAATGATCAGCGACGCGCTCCTGCCTCAACGCTGCTGCAGTCCAACGTCACCTGCACGCAACGGTCGTGCATAAGCTTACAGAAAGCTTAGAGGGTGGTGAAAGTGTGTGCGCAAGGTAGTAATATGAATGCAATGTCAGAGTAATGCGGAATATGCAGATGGAACCAAAACGTCATGAGCCGTACCAAGGCTATGCAATGCAAGACATGAATGGTATCGGCCATCCCAAGGCCATGCAATGTACAATGCAACTCAAGCACACAGATACTCATCAATGTCCACACGTCAATACAGCTCATAGTAATGGAATATCGCCGGGGTCTAGTACACTCTAAACCAGATTGCCGCCACATCGCGCGCAATAAGGTAAGTGGAAGAGACCTCACTATCCGTCTACCAATATCGGGCGCGACTCGTCGATAGCGGACACATTCCTCGAGCTGGTCAAACTCAGCCTAGCATTGCCCCCTACACTCGGGCGGGTAAGGCCGTACCCCCTTCCAACCGACCACGACACAGTGGAGAGCGTAACCGTCTGGTAATCGGCACTCAACGCTCATCTACCCACTCGGTCTAGACGTTGGAGCAACCTCTTGGTACCATAAGGGTTTAGGGACTTTCACCCAGGGATATCTATAGTACCCCATGTAGAACAAGTATTTCCGGTATCCAATCCTGCCAACCACGATGCGTCTGTGGAGGCTACGGCCCTGATGTCGCTAGGGCGTGCAATAACCATGTCACACAATGCAGAATGCATGAATCACGCTATCCAGTCATGCAACCAATCCTGCACATACCGTGCGCTCATGTAGGGCAACACCGCCTAACCGGGAGCCCATAATCAACCTGCCCGAAGGCAAATGCTATGATCAGTCAATCCTCATACCGAGCATACATATGATGCGCATGATCATGGTTATACTAATCATGTTATAATAAAATGAATTATCTTACGATGCAGATGGGCCTGGACACAGCAAGTATGGCCTGGTGATGGGCCCTAAGGAGAGTCGTAATGTGGACATCCAACCAGCATTACGCTCGCAATGTGGACGTCAAACCAACATTTCTCCCAAGGTACGATCGGTGTGAACATCGTACTTAGTCTAGGATGGATTTACACATTGCAATGGACCGTAGGTTGTCCCCATTGGATCTTATATATATATATATATATCAAATGAGCCATATCCTATGGGCTTTTATTCATCAGATGGGCCACATAAATGGGCCATACCAATGGGTCTTATGTGCATTGCAATGGGTCGAAATCCGTGGGCCTTGGATTGTATCAACTGGACCTAGTCATATGAGTCTAATATGTATCAAATGGGCCACGCCAATTAGGCCCTCAAACGTATATCAAATGGGCCTCAACCAAGAGGCCTTATATGAGCTGAATGGTCCCAAATCCCTAGGCCTTAAACAATTCAAATGGGCCTAATCCATGAGCTTGTACGTATGTCAAGTGGGCCTAAACCCCTAGGCCTTACATATAACAATTGGCCTACCTCCATGGGCTTGCATGCATATCAAGTGGGTCTAATCCCATGGGCCCTTTTTATAAACAAAAAGGGGTTTAGTACCATAGGTCCTACCATATATCAAATATCCTACTTCCATGGGCTCTAAAATTTCAACAGAAGGGTCCAAGAGCATGGGCCTTGAAGTACATCCAATGGGCCTAGTCCCAAGGACTTGCAACACATCAAATGGGCCTAGATCTAGGCCTAAAATGCATCAAATGGGCCTAGCCCATAGCCCTTTTTGAAATTCAATGGGTCCCGACTCATGGGCCTTACAAAACATTTATTTCCATCCAAGCTAATCATAGGGACACATGGTCTAGGGCCCACTACAATTTTCATAATATAAAATATACATTTAAACTACATAATATACATAAAGATATAATGGTGGGTCCCACAGAAAATAATATGGGTAGCTGGCAGTGGGCCCCATCATCAAGACAGGTGGACGGCGTGTGTAAAACACCTGCAACAGGTGAGTCTCACCGTCCACGGCCGTGGACGGTGCAAATGAATCACATACATCACCGTGTGTCACGCCCCAAACTCGGAAACCGGGCTCACAAAATTCCCGATCGCCGAATCCGGCGCCGACAGCCTCCGTAGAACCCCATTCTTGGCTCCTAGCTCCCATTCGCCAGGTTCCGATCCTGGGATGCTACGAGGAGGATTTTAAACATCAGTCTGATACGTAATGAGCATAATTAAAGGCATAACCCACCAACAACAACCAAGCACTCCATTACATTTTCACTATGATCAAAAATTTTTTTACAAGTACAATGAGCATAAAGGGAAATACAATGGTAAATAACAGAAAACTCCAAAATGATCAGCGACGCGCTCCTGCCTCAACGCTGCTGTAGTCCAACGTCACCTGCACGCAACGGTCGTGCATAAGCTTACAGAAAGCTTAGAGGGTGGTGAAAGTGTGTGCGCAAGGTAGTAATATGAATGCAATGTCAGAGTAATGCGGAATATGCAGATGGAACCAAAACGTCATGAGCCGTACCAAGGCTATGCAATACAAGACATGAATGGTATCGGCCATCCCAAGGCCATGCAATGTACAATGCAACTCAAGCATACAGATCCTCATCAATGTCCACATATCAGTACAGCTCAGAGTACGGAATATCACCGGGGTCTAGTACACTCTAAACCAGATTGCCGCCACATCGCGCGCAATAAGGTAAGTGGAAGAGACCTCACTATCCGTCTGCCAATATCGGGCGCGACTCGTCGATAGCGGACCCATTCCTCGAGCTGGTCAAACTCAGCCTAGCATTGCCCCCTACACTCGGGCGGGTAAGGCCGCACCCCCTTCCAACCGACCACGACACAGTGGAGAGCGTAACCGTCTGGTAATCGGCACTCAACGCTCATCTACCCACTCGGTCTAGACGTTGGAGCAACCTCTTGGTACCATAAGGGTTTAGGGACTTTCACCCAGGGATATCTATAGTACCCCATGTAGAACAAGATTTCCGGTATCCAACCCTGCCAACCACGATGCGTCTGTGGAGGCTACGGCCCTGATGTCGCTAGGGCGTACAACAACCATATCACACAAATGCGGAATGCATGAATCACGCTCTCCAGTCATGCAACCAATCCTGCGCATACCGTGCGCTCATGTAGGGCAACACCGCCTAACCGGAAGCCCATAAACAACCTGCCCGAAGGCAAATGCTATGATCAGTCAATCCTCATATCAAGCATACATATGATGCGTATGATCATGGGTCATGAAACTATACTAAACATGTTATAACGAAATGAATTATCTTACGATGCAGATGGGCCTGGACGGCCTATACAAGGCAAGTACGGCTAGTAATGGGCCCTAAGGAGAGTCGTAATGTGGACATCCAACCAACATTACACTCGCAATGTGGACGTCAAACCATCATTGCATTCCAGGTACAATCTTCTTAAACACCGTTACATAATCGGTATTGGGTTTACATATTGCAATGGACCTTAGGTTCCTCCCATTGGACCTTACATATATGTCAAATGGGCCATGTCTTATGGGCCTTTTATTCATCAGATGGGCCATATCTTATGGGCCATTTATTCATCACATGGGCCATATAAATGGGCCACACCAATGGGTCTTAAGTGCATTGCAATGGGTCAAAACCCGTGGGCCTTGGATTGCATCAATTGGATCTAGTCACACGAGTCTAATATATATCAAATGGGCCACACCAGTTGGACCCCCAAATGTGTATCCAATGGGCCTCAACCCAGAGGCCTTATATGAGTCAAATGGGCCTAAATCCCTAGGCTTTAACAATTTAAATGGACCTAATCCATGAGTTTGCATACATATCAAAGTGGGCCTAATTCTATGGACCCTTTTATAATTGAATGGGTTCAGTCCCATGGACCTTACAATATATCAAATGGTTTACTTCCATGGACTTTAAATTTCAACAAAAGGGGTCCATTTACATGGGTCTTGAAGTACATCAAATGGGCCTAGTCTCTAGGCCTAAAATGAACCCAATGGGCCCAGCCCATAAGCATTTCACAAAACCAAATGGGCCTAGCCCATGCCCCTTTTGAAATTCCAATGGGCCTAGCCCATAGGCCTAACATGATTCTTTCAAGTGGATGGACGGTCTGGATGCACCGCCTATGACAATGGTGGGACCCACATGAAGGCGTACAATCATATATATATTATATAATATATAACTACATATAATATCATATATGTGATATATACAATATTATATGTAATATATATATATAATATAATAATATATATGTGATATATATATAACATATATATGTGGGCCCCACCGTTCAGTGGGGACGGTGTGGATTCAACAAGAATCACAGTGGGCATCACCGTCCACGGACCGTGGACGGTGTGAATAAATTACATAAATCACTATGGGTCCCATATATATGGCCCACCGTGATGTTTAATTGAAATCCCACCCGTTCATAAGGTCACTCAACCTGGACGAAGGGAAAATATAAAATTTTAGCTTGATCCAACACTTCTGGGGACCCCAGGAAGAGTTTCAATGGGGGGTGCTTATTCACACTGTTTCTTGTGATGTGGCCCACCTGAGGTTTGGATCATCCTGAAATTTGGAGGGGGCCCACCTGGGAAGGGGGCCCGCCTAATGGACGGTGTAGATAGAACATATGCATCAAGTGGGGCCCACGGCAGCAGCCGTGGGTGGCTGCACAGCAGCCCGCCCGCCCGTCCGTCAGCACGCAGGCGCTGCCTGCGTGCGCCTGACACAGCGGCAGCAGCTGCTGCCGCCCCTTCTCTCTCTCTCCTCCAATTTCACATTCCACGGAAATTTCATGTGTGGGGCCCGCTTTCGGACAATCCATACCAGCCATAGCGATCAGTGGCTCGACGCCGTTCAAATGAGTCCAGAGTTCCAATTTTTTTGATGCTTGTAGGAGAAATAAAATAAGGAACTAGTGTTTGGATGGTAAGGGCGCAATATTAGGCGCTATGGCCCACCAGATGATTGGATTAGTTCCAAACTTTTACCCAACGGCTAGAATACCGTGGGTGAGAGGATGGACGGCTTGGATAGGACATAGACATCAGGATGGGGCCTGTGCAAAGGGAACATCCCATTCCCTTCCTTTTTCTTCTTTTTTTTCCTTTCTTTTTCTTTTCTTTTTTTTTTGTTCTCGTTTTTCTTAGAAACGTCCAGCGTCCGCTGGACGGCTGACGTTCATGCACGGATAGTTATGGTGGGCCTGATGAAGTGGGCCACCACATAATGGGCGGTACAGAAATAACATCTAAGGTGGGCCCCACTTGAATAAAATAAATACATCAAGTTGGGATCCATTCAAGTGGGCCACACCATCCTATTACAATAAAATAAAATAAAATACAATAAAATAAAAGGGAGAGAGAGAGAGACATGGAGAGTGGGACACGGCTTGTGATGGAGGGACCCCGTCATTATGGGCCCTCCCTTGCACTGAAACATACAAGAAATGGATCCCTTTGATCATGGGACCATCAAAATTATAAATCAACGGTGGAGATCCATTCTCCACCGATATGGACGGTCTAGATGACCTTTTTGCAATGAAAATAACCATCATGATGGGGTCCATGGAGAATGGCCCCATCATGGAACGATCATGATGATCCAAGTGGTCCATCGGCCACAAATAAGGGTCCCAAGTGAGATCCACACCATGGATCGGTGAGTCTCACTTGGTCCCCCATAAAAACAATAAAAACTACCCTATAGAAGCACCCACCGTCCGATCTTCTCGCTCCTAGGGGTTCCTTGGCACCTTGGCTTCAACTTCAACGGCTAAGATGAAGGATGGAGGGTTGAGATGGGGGATTTTGGGGGTAGAAAGGTGGGCCACTTGAAGCTTAGAGGGAGGTTGGAAATCCTCATACGTGGGAGCTCCTTGCAATTTTTGTTGCTTGGATATTTTTGGAATGAGGGAGAGAGTGAGAGAGAGAGTGATGTAAAGGGAGAGAGAGAGAGTGATGGATGGATGGGTGAGTGATGGTGGTGTAAGAGAAACTTGACTTTTGTGTAAGAGGAGTATGGTTTAAGAAGACTTTTGTGGCTTTTTGTGTAAGAAAGGTATGGGTTGAGAAGACTTTGGTGGTTGCTTGGGAAAAGGGATGGAAGTGATGTGTACTTGACCTTTGATGGGTTGATGGGTGATTGATTGATGGGATTGATGTGATTGATGTGACACATCGTTGAGATTCCCTTGGTTTTCGCAACGCGCGGCGTTTTCTCGCACCGAACGTTGGCTCATATCTCTTGATCCGGGTATCGCCTTGGCGCGTGAGTCGCGGTATCGGAACCGCGGCGACGGTGCGGTCGCTAAGGTATTGGTTTCGGGTTGAGTCGACTCGGGTTGTCGGCACATGAATCCAGGTCGCGCGTCGATATCGGTTAAGGGTCGAAAGTTGCCGGAATTCGACCGGTACGACCGCGGAAGTGTACGGAAAGGTACGGACCAAGATACGGGTCTTACAGCTCTCCCCTCCTTATAAAAATTTCGTCCTCGAAATTTACACAAGCGTCGCAACTAAGCATAACTCGCGAGGAATAAGAAACATAACGTCATCATATAGAATCAGGGACAACGTACAAAATACAATACACGATCATCAACTATCAAAGAGATGAGGATATCGCTCTCGAATCTCAGCCTCACGCTCCCAAGAAGCCTCCTCTACCGAATGGTGACCCCACTGCACCTTCACCAACGGAATGACCTTGGTTCTGAGGACCTGCTCCTTCCGATCAAGGATACGGACTGGCTGCTCAATGTAAGAAGCGTCCTCACGAACCTCCAACGGTTGCCAATCAATAACGGGAACTATGTCTAACCCACACTTCCTCAACATGGAGACGTGAAACACGTTGTGGACGCCAGACAACTGAGACGGCAAGGCAAGCCGATAGGCCACGGCGCCAACGCGCCCAGTGATCTCGAAAGGTCCTATAAATCTCGGGGCAAGCTTGCCCTTCGCTCCAAATCGAACTACGCCCTTCATAGGCGAGACCTTGAGATACACATGGTCCCCTACATCAAACTCCAAGGGACGACGCCGACGATCAGCAAAACTCTTCTGTCGGCTCTGAGCTGTGCGCATCCTCTGCCTGATGATGTCAATAGCCTCTGAAGTCTCCTGCACAAGCTCGGGACCTAGGAGACGGCGCTCTCCAACCTCGGTCCAACAACTCGGTGATCTGCATGGTCTGCCATATAGTGCCTCAAAAGGAGCCATGCCGATGGTCGCCTGATAGCTGTTATTGTACGCAAACTCAGCCAATCGCAGATGCTCATCCCAGCTACCCCTGAAGTCAATCGCGCAGGCCCGAAGCATGTCCTCAAGTATCTGATTGACCCTCTCGGTCTGGCCATCGGTCTGCGGATGGTACGCGGTGCTGAGCTGCAAATCAGTCCCCATCGCACGCTGGAAGCTCCCCCAAAACTGAGATGTGAACCTCGAGTCTCGGTCAGAAACGATCGAGACTGGAACACCATGCAGTCTCACAATCTCCTCGAGGAATAGTCTCGCAAGCCGGTCCATAGACCAAGTCGCACGCATCGCAAGGAAATGTGCCGACTTCGTTAGACGATCCACAACAACCCAAATGGAGTCATGACCGCGCTGAGTCCTCGGCAAACCCATAATGAAATCAGTCGACACGTGCTCCCACTTCCACATCGGGATGCTCAACGGCTGCAATAACCCAGGAGGTCTCTGATGATCGGCCTTAACACGTTGGCACGTGTCACACTCAGCCACAAAACTGGCGATCTGGCGCTTCATCCCCGCCCAAAAATACTGTCGCCTCATGTCACGGTACATCTTCGTCGAGCCCGGGTGGATAGAAAATCGCGATCGATGTGCCTCGGTCATAAGATCTCTGCGTAACTCTGGGATATCCGGGACACATAATCGGCCTCTGAAGCGAAGTCCACCGTCTGTACCGATCTGCCAATCTGCCTGACCCTCAGATGCCGCCTCAGCCATATAACCCTGCAACGACTCATCAGCCTGCTGAGCCTCGATCACCCTAGCGACAAGAGAGGGTTGAATCGACAAGCTCGATAACTGTACAATGGAAGACTGCAGGCCGAACTCAAAATCATATGCAGCAATATCCTCAAGCATCCGCCACTCCTGAATCATCATGTGCGCCACTAGGCCTCGTGGCTGACGGCTGAGGGCATCTGCCACCACGTTCGCCTTGCCCGGGTGGTACTGAAGGTCGAAATCATAGTCCTTCAGGAGCTCCATCCAGCGCCTCTGTCTCATATTCAACTCAGACTGCGAGAAGAGGTACTTCAAGCTCTTGTGATCAGAGAAGAGCTCGAACCTAATCCCGTAAAGGTAGTGCCTCCACACCTTCAGTGCGAAGACAACGGCAGCCAACTCCAGATCATGTGTAGGGTAGTTCAGCTCATGGACTTTGAGCTGACGAGACGCAAAGGCCACTGGTCTCCCGTGCTGCATCAGGACAGCACCCAAACCGATATGCGAGGCATCGGTGAATACAATAAAGCCATCACTCCCAGAGGGAAGAGTGAGGACAGGAGCGGACGTCAGACGGTCCTTCAACTCCGTAAATGCTCGCTCGCAGGCGTCACTCCAAATAAACTCTGCCCCCTTCCGAGTCAACCTGGTCAGCGGGGCTGCAATACGAGAAAAACCCTCGATGAAACGCCGGTAGTAGCCCGCCAAACCAAGGAAACTACGGATCTCTGTCGCAGTCGTGGGCTGGCCCCACTGACGCACTGCCTCGACCTTCGAGGGGTCCACTGCGACACCCTCCCTCGTCACCACGTGACCGAGGAACTTCACCTCCTCCTGCCAGAACTCGCACTTCTCCAGCTTCGCATACAGCTGGTGTGCGCGGAGGGTCTGTAGAGTAATCTCCAAGTGCTGCTCATGCTCCTCACGGGTCCTCGAATAGATCAGAATGTCGTCGATGAAGACTACAACAAACTGATCTAGATATGGGCGAAAAACCTCGTTCATCAACTGCATGAAGACCGCGGGTGCATTGGTCAGTCCGAAGGACATGACCTGAAACTCAAAATGACCGTAACGCGTCCTGAATGCTGTCTTCGGAATGTCCTCATCTCGGACCCGAATCTGATGATAACCAGAACGCAGGTCAATCTTCGAAAAGAACTGTGCACCCTGCAGCTGGTCGAACAAATCATCAATCCTAGGGAGCGGGTACTTGTTCTTGATCGTGACTTTGTTGAGCTCGCGATAGTCAACGCAGAGCCTCAACGAGCCATCCTTCTTCTTCACGAAGAGTACCGGCGCTCCCCACGGCGAACTGCTCGGACGAATAAAACCCAACTCACGCAACTCGTCCAACTGCTTCTGCAGTTCCCGTAACTCCAACGGTGCCATGCGATACGGGGCCTTCGAAATAGGCGCGGTACCGGGCACGAGATCGATCTGGAACTCGGTGAGTCGACGAGGCGGTAATCCCGGAATCTCCTGGAACACATCGGGAAAATCGCAAACTATCGGCAAATGGTCGATGCCAACGGCGACATGCTCCTCTATGGCGCACGACATCAAACAAGACAACTGCTCTCCTCTGGCCTCTGCAACGAACTGGAACTGTGGCACGCCGGGTATACAAAACGTGACGGTCCTCGCGGCGCAGTCCAAAATGGCATAGTACTCGGCGAGCCAATCCATGCCTAGGATAACGTCGAACTCGGACATCGGCAAAACAAACAAATCAGCAGGCAGGAAGGTATCCCCAACTAGAACGGGACAAGACGAACAGAATCGTCCCAACGCTGCAGTCCTTCCCAAGGGAGTCGATACTGATAGACTCACATCAGCAGACTCCAACGGTAAGCCAGCCGATCGACAAAAGCTCTCGGCCACAAAAGAATGTGATGCACCAGAATCAAACAATACACGTGCAATGCATGCAGAAACTGGCAGTATACCCTCAACGACTCCCCCGGATGACTGCGGATCCTGCTGAACCGCATAAAACCTAGCCTGAGCTGGCTGGGGAGGTGCCTGTCCTCTCTGAACGTGCTGCTGCTGCTGCTGGGGTCGCTGAGGTGGTCGAAACTGCTGCCTCTGCTGCTGTGGCCTCTGAGGTTGGTGCTGATGCTGATGCTGCTGCTGAGGTGGCCTCGGTGGTAGAGGCTGCTGTCGCTGCTGCTGTCGCTGCTGCTGTGGGGGTCTCTGCTGCTGCGGTGGAGGTCTCTGCTGCTGTGGACCTCTCTGCTGCTGCTGGGGACTGGGACACTCCCATGAACGGTGTCCCGTCGCACCGCACCTGAAGCAAGTGCCAGTGAACTGCCTCTGAGGTGGTGGTGGAGGTGCTGATGGTGCTGATGGTGTACGGAAAGCTGGGCGACCAGTGCGCCTCTGCTGCTGTGGTCGACCCTGCTGCGAATGACTGGAAGAAGCCTGCCTCTTCCGGTCTCCCCTCTGACCACGATCAGACTGAGAACCGGCCCACTCAGTCTCGTATATCTGAGCCTTCCGCACCACTGCCTGGAAGGTAGGAAGCTCATGCCCAATAACGCGACCTCGAAGGCCGTAACGTAGGCCGTGCTCGAAACGGCGGGCCTTCCGCCCCTCATCATCAACCATGTACGGCGCAAATCTCGATAGTGCCATGAAACGGGCCGCGTACTGTGCCACGGTCATGTCTCCCTGCACCAGAGTCTCGAACTCTAAGGCTCGCTGACGACGGATGTGGTCAGGGAAGTACTGCTCCTCGAATCGCTCCACAAAGTCCTCCCATGTCCAGACATAGTCAGGTCCGGCGACACGGGCGACAGAGGTCCACCAATGCTCGGCCTCACCGTGGAAGAGAAATACTGCTAACCGGACGCGCTGCTCGGTCGTGCACAACATGGTATCGAATATCTTCTCCACATCGGAGCGCCATCTCTCGGCTGCAGTCGGATCCGGCTCGCCCTGGAAACGAGGGGGATCATGCCGTCTAAACTCACGAAGTACGGCGCTCGCGCGCTCCTGCTCCGCCTGAGCTGGTGAAACAGCTGGGCGTCTACCCTGTCCCTGTAGTGCAGCTGTCACAGCCTGCAACATCTGCTGTAACTGAGAGGCACTCACAGTCACAGTCGGCTCCTCATCAGCCTCGGGTGGAGGAATGTCATCCTCATGGGAGGAATCAGGGATCTCTGAGGGTGGGATGGGAGACGCAGGTGGTAGAGCTGGAGTCTCTGATGGTGAGGTAGAATCCTCAGGTGGTGGTGCGGGAGTCGATCGAGTAACAGGCGCCATACCCTACAGGAAAGAGCGAAAGCGCCTATCAACTTCAAAACTCTCGAATGTACGCATGTTAATGGTCTGATTCGGAAGGTCGTGAAGTTATCCGAACTTCAGAACTTAGCCATTCTTCACTCATAGCAAACATGTAATGTTGTTCTCGGTTATTCCCAAGTTATGCTCTGATACCAACTTCTGTCACGCCCCAAACTCGGAAACCGGGCTCACAAAATTCCCGATCGCCGAATCCGGCGCCGACAGCCTCCGTAGAACCCCATTCTTGGCTCCTAGCTCCCATTCGCCAGGTTCCGATCCTGGGATGCTACGAGGAGGATTTTAAACATCAGTCTGATACGTAATGAGCATAATTAAAGGCATAACCCACCAACAACAACCAAGCACTCCATTACATTTTCACTATGATCAAAAATTTTTTTACAAGTACAATGAGCATAAAGGGAAATACAATGGTAAATAACAGAAAACTCCAAAATGATCAGCGACGCGCTCCTGCCTCAACGCTGCTGTAGTCCAACGTCACCTGCACGCAACGGTCGTGCATAAGCTTACAGAAAGCTTAGAGGGTGGTGAAAGTGTGTGCGCAAGGTAGTAATATGAATGCAATGTCAGAGTAATGCGGAATATGCAGATGGAACCAAAACGTCATGAGCCGTACCAAGGCTATGCAATACAAGACATGAATGGTATCGGCCATCCCAAGGCCATGCAATGTACAATGCAACTCAAGCATACAGATCCTCATCAATGTCCACATATCAGTACAGCTCAGAGTACGGAATATCACCGGGGTCTAGTACACTCTAAACCAGATTGCCGCCACATCGCGCGCAATAAGGTAAGTGGAAGAGACCTCACTATCCGTCTGCCAATATCGGGCGCGACTCGTCGATAGCGGACCCATTCCTCGAGCTGGTCAAACTCAGCCTAGCATTGCCCCCTACACTCGGGCGGGTAAGGCCGCACCCCCTTCCAACCGACCACGACACAGTGGAGAGCGTAACCGTCTGGTAATCGGCACTCAACGCTCATCTACCCACTCGGTCTAGACGTTGGAGCAACCTCTTGGTACCATAAGGGTTTAGGGACTTTCACCCAGGGATATCTATAGTACCCCATGTAGAACAAGATTTCCGGTATCCAACCCTGCCAACCACGATGCGTCTGTGGAGGCTACGGCCCTGATGTCGCTAGGGCGTACAACAACCATATCACACAAATGCGGAATGCATGAATCACGCTCTCCAGTCATGCAACCAATCCTGCGCATACCGTGCGCTCATGTAGGGCAACACCGCCTAACCGGAAGCCCATAAACAACCTGCCCGAAGGCAAATGCTATGATCAGTCAATCCTCATATCAAGCATACATATGATGCGTATGATCATGGGTCATGAAACTATACTAAACATGTTATAACGAAATGAATTATCTTACGATGCAGATGGGCCTGGACGGCCTATACAAGGCAAGTACGGCTAGTAATGGGCCCTAAGGAGAGTCGTAATGTGGACATCCAACCAACATTACACTCGCAATGTGGACGTCAAACCATCATTGCATTCCAGGTACAATCTTCTTAAACACCGTTACATAATCGGTATTGGGTTTACATATTGCAATGGACCTTAGGTTCCTCCCATTGGACCTTACATATATGTCAAATGGGCCATGTCTTATGGGCCTTTTATTCATCAGATGGGCCATATCTTATGGGCCATTTATTCATCACATGGGCCATATAAATGG
Source organism: Magnolia kwangsiensis (assembly GCA_037074715.1). NCBI lineage: Eukaryota > Viridiplantae > Streptophyta > Magnoliopsida > Magnoliales > Magnoliaceae > Magnolia > Magnolia kwangsiensis. The sequence continues at coordinate 97,567,582 of CM073584.1, forward strand.
GCCACACCAATGGGTCTTAAGTGCATTGCAATGGGTCAAAACCCGTGGGCCTTGGATTGCATCAATTGGATCTAGTCACACGAGTCTAATATATATCAAATGGGCCACACCAGTTGGACCCCCAAATGTGTATCCAATGGGCCTCAACCCAGAGGCCTTATATGAGTCAAATGGGCCTAAATCCCTAGGCTTTAACAATTTAAATGGACCTAATCCATGAGTTTGCATACATATCAAAGTGGGCCTAATTCTATGGACCCTTTTATAATTGAATGGGTTCAGTCCCATGGACCTTACAATATATCAAATGGTTTACTTCCATGGACTTTAAATTTCAACAAAAGGGGTCCATTTACATGGGTCTTGAAGTACATCAAATGGGCCTAGTCTCTAGGCCTAAAATGAACCCAATGGGCCCAGCCCATAAGCATTTCACAAAACCAAATGGGCCTAGCCCATGCCCCTTTTGAAATTCCAATGGGCCTAGCCCATAGGCCTAACATGATTCTTTCAAGTGGATGGACGGTCTGGATGCACCGCCTATGACAATGGTGGGACCCACATGAAGGCGTACAATCATATATATATTATATAATATATAACTACATATAATATCATATATGTGATATATACAATATTATATGTAATATATATATATAATATAATAATATATATGTGATATATATATAACATATATATGTGGGCCCCACCGTTCAGTGGGGACGGTGTGGATTCAACAAGAATCACAGTGGGCATCACCGTCCACGGACCGTGGACGGTGTGAATAAATTACATAAATCACTATGGGTCCCATATATATGGCCCACCGTGATGTTTAATTGAAATCCCACCCGTTCATAAGGTCACTCAACCTGGACGAAGGGAAAATATAAAATTTTAGCTTGATCCAACACTTCTGGGGACCCCAGGAAGAGTTTCAATGGGGGGTGCTTATTCACACTGTTTCTTGTGATGTGGCCCACCTGAGGTTTGGATCATCCTGAAATTTGGAGGGGGCCCACCTGGGAAGGGGGCCCGCCTAATGGACGGTGTAGATAGAACATATGCATCAAGTGGGGCCCACGGCAGCAGCCGTGGGTGGCTGCACAGCAGCCCGCCCGCCCGTCCGTCAGCACGCAGGCGCTGCCTGCGTGCGCCTGACACAGCGGCAGCAGCTGCTGCCGCCCCTTCTCTCTCTCTCCTCCAATTTCACATTCCATGGAAATTTCATGTGTGGGGCCCGCTTTCGGACAATCCATACCAGCCATAGCGATCAGTGGCTCGACGCCGTTCAAATGAGTCCAGAGTTCCAATTTTTTTGATGCTTGTAGGAGAAATAAAATAAGGAACTAGTGTTTGGATGGTAAGGGCGCAATATTAGGCGCTATGGCCCACCAGATGATTGGATTAGTTCCAAACTTTTACCCAACGGCTAGAATACCGTGGGTGAGAGGATGGACGGCTTGGATAGGACATAGACATCAGGATGGGGCCTGTGCAAAGGGAACATCCCATTCCCTTCCTTTTTCTTCTTTTTTTTCCTTTCTTTTTCTTTTCTTTTTTTTTTGTTCTCGTTTTTCTTAGAAACGTCCAGCGTCCGCTGGACGGCTGACGTTCATGCACGGATAGTTATGGTGGGCCTGATGAAGTGGGCCACCACATAATGGGCGGTACAGAAATAACATCTAAGGTGGGCCCCACTTGAATAAAATAAATACATCAAGTTGGGATCCATTCAAGTGGGCCACACCATCCTATTACAATAAAATAAAATAAAATACAATAAAATAAAAGGGAGAGAGAGAGAGACATGGAGAGTGGGACACGGCTTGTGATGGAGGGACCCCGTCATTATGGGCCCTCCCTTGCACTGAAACATACAAGAAATGGATCCCTTTGATCATGGGACCATCAAAATTATAAATCAACGGTGGAGATCCATTCTCCACCGATATGGACGGTCTAGATGACCTTTTTGCAATGAAAATAACCATCATGATGGGGTCCATGGAGAATGGCCCCATCATGGAACGATCATGATGATCCAAGTGGTCCATCGGCCACAAATAAGGGTCCCAAGTGAGATCCACACCATGGATCGGTGAGTCTCACTTGGTCCCCCATAAAAACAATAAAAACTACCCTATAGAAGCACCCACCGTCCGATCTTCTCGCTCCTAGGGGTTCCTTGGCACCTTGGCTTCAACTTCAACGGCTAAGATGAAGGATGGAGGGTTGAGATGGGGGATTTTGGGGGTAGAAAGGTGGGCCACTTGAAGCTTAGAGGGAGGTTGGAAATCCTCATACGTGGGAGCTCCTTGCAATTTTTGTTGCTTGGATATTTTTGGAATGAGGGAGAGAGTGAGAGAGAGAGTGATGTAAAGGGAGAGAGAGAGAGTGATGGATGGATGGGTGAGTGATGGTGGTGTAAGAGAAACTTGACTTTTGTGTAAGAGGAGTATGGTTTAAGAAGACTTTTGTGGCTTTTTGTGTAAGAAAGGTATGGGTTGAGAAGACTTTGGTGGTTGCTTGGGAAAAGGGATGGAAGTGATGTGTACTTGACCTTTGATGGGTTGATGGGTGATTGATTGATGGGATTGATGTGATTGATGTGACACATCGTTGAGATTCCCTTGGTTTTCGCAACGCGCGGCGTTTTCTCGCACCGAACGTTGGCTCATATCTCTTGATCCGGGTATCGCCTTGGCGCGTGAGTCGCGGTATCGGAACCGCGGCGACGGTGCGGTCGCTAAGGTATTGGTTTCGGGTTGAGTCGACTCGGGTTGTCGGCACATGAATCCAGGTCGCGCGTCGATATCGGTTAAGGGTCGAAAGTTGCCGGAATTCGACCGGTACGACCGCGGAAGTGTACGGAAAGGTACGGACCAAGATACGGGTCTTACACCGTGGGTCCCACAAATGTGGCCCACCTTAATGTTTATTTGAAATCCAACCCGTTCATAAGGTCACTCAGACCTGTATGAAGGGTCAGTAAAAATTGCAGCTTGATCCAACCCTTCTGTGGACCCCAGGAAGAGTTTCAATGGTGGGTGCCCATTCACACTGTTTCTTGTGGTGTGGCCCACCTAGAGTTTGGATTGACCTGAAATTTGGAGGGGGCACACCTGAGAAGGGGGCCCACCTGATGGACGGTATAGATAAAACATATACATCACATGGGGCCCACGGCAGCAGCCGTGGGTGGCTGCACGGCAGCCCGTCCGCCGTCCCACGGCTGCACGCTGCCGCGTGCAGCGCTGCCTGCCAACAAAAAAAAACAGAGGCCCTGCCTCTTGGAAAATTTCAGGAAAACCCGTTTTCCTGGGGTTTTTCATGTATGTAGCCCGCTAAAATGGAATCCGCCCCAGTCATTGCGTTAAGTGGCTCGACGCCGTTCAAATGAGTCCAGAGTTCCAATTTTTTTGATGCTTGTAGGTGAAATAAAATAAGGAACTAGTGTTTTGATGGTAAGGGCGCAATATTAGGCGCTATGGCCCACCAGGCGATTGGATTAGTTCCAAACTTTTACCCAACGGCTAGAATACCGTGGGTGAGAGGATGGACGGCTTGGATAGGACATAGATATCAGGGTGGGGCCTATGCAAAGGGAAAACCCCATTCCCTTCTTTTTCTTCCTTTTTCCTTTCTTCTTTTTTTTTTTTCTTTTCTTGTCCTCATTTTCTTAGAAACGTCCAGCGTCCCAGGACGCTGGACGGCTGACGTTCATACACAATATTTGTGGTGGGCCTGATGAAGTGGGCCACCACATGATGGGCGGCATGGAAATAACATCTCAGGTGGGCCCCACTTGAATAAAATAAATACATCAAGTTGGGATCCATTCAAGTGGGCCACACCATCCCATTACAATAAAATAAAATAAAATAAAATAAAATACAATAAAATAAAAGAGAGAGGGAGAGAGATATGGAGAGTGGGACACGGCTTGTGATGGAGGGACCCCGTTATTATGGGCCCTCCCTTGCAATGAAACATACATCCATGGGTCATTTGCACATATGACCATCAAAACTCAAGATCAACGGTGGGAATCCTTTCCCCACCGATATGGATGGTCTAGATGACCCTTCTCAAATGAAAATAAGGATCATGATGGGGTCCATGGAGAATGGCCCCATCATGGAATGATCATGGCGATCCAAGTGGTCCATCGGCCACAAATAAGGGTCCCAAGTGAGATCCACACCATTGATCGGTGGGCCTCACCTAGTCCATCATAAAAATAAGAAAATCTACCCTATAGAAGCACCCACCGTCCGATCTTCTCGCTCCTAGGGGTTCCTTGGCACCTTGGCTTCAACTTCAACGGTTAGGATGAAGAATGGAGGGTTGAGATTGGAGATTTTGGGGTAGGAAGGTGGGCCACTTGAAGCTTAGAGGGACATGGGAAATTCCATACGTGGGAGCCCTTTGGAATTGTTGTTGCTTGGAAATTTTGAAATGAGAAAGAGAGAGAGAGAGAGAGTGATGTAAAGGGAGAGAGAGGGAGTGATGGATGGATGGGTGAGTGATGGTGGTGTAAGAGAAATTTGACTTTTGTGGCTTTTTGTGTAAGAAAGGTATGGGTTGAGAAGACTTTGTTGGCTTTTGTGTAAGAGAGGTATGGGTTTGGGAGACTTTTGTGGTTGCTTGGGAAAAAGGGATGGAAGTGATGTGTACTTGACATGTGATGGCTTGATGGGTGATTGATTGATGGGATTGATGTGATTGATGTGACACATCGTTGAGATTCCCTTGGTTTTCGCAACGCGCGGCGTTTTCTCTCACCGAACGTTGGCTCATATCTCTTGATCCGGGTATCGCCTCGGCGCGCGAGTCGCGGTATCGGAACCGCGGCGACGGTGCGGTCGCTATGGTATAGGTCTCGAGTTGAGTCGACTCGGGTTGTCGGCACATGAATCCGGGTCGCGCGTCGATATTCATTAAGGGTCGAAAGTTGCCGGAATTCGACCGGTAAGACCGCGGAAGTGTACGGAAAGGTACGGACCAAGATACGGGTCTTACAGCTCTCCCCTCCTTATAAAAATTTCGTCCTCGAAATTTACACAAGCGTCGCAACTAAGCATAACTCGCGAGGAATAAGAAACATAACGTCATCATATAGAATCAGGGACAACGTACAAAATACAATACACGATCATCAACCATCAAAGAGATGAGGATATCGCTCTCGAATCTCAGCCTCACGCTCCCAAGAAGCCTCCTCTACCGAATGGTGACCCCACTGCACCTTCACCAACGGAATGACCTTGGTTCTGAGGACCTGCTCCTTCCGATCAAGGATACGGACTGGCTGCTCAATGTAAGAAGCGTCCTCACGAACCTCCAACGGCTGCCAATCAATAACGGGAACTATGTCTGACCCACACTTCCTCAACATAGAGACGTGAAACACGTTGTGGACGCCAGACAACTGAGATGGTAAGGCAAGCCGATAGGCCACGGCGCCGACGCGCCCAGTGATCTCAAAAGGTCCTATGAATCTCGGGGCAAGCTTGCCCTTCGCTCCAAATCGAACTACGCCCTTCATGGGCGAGACCTTGAGATACACATGGTCCCCTACATCAAACTCCAAGGGACGACGCCGACGATCAGCAGAACTCTTCTGTCGGCTCTGAGCTGTGCGCATCCTCTGCCTGATGATGTCGATAGCGTCTGAAGTCTCCTGCACCAGCTCGGGACCTAGGAGACGGCGCTCTCCAACCTCGGTCCAACAACTCGGTGATCTACATGGTCTGCCATATAGTGCCTCAAAAGGAGCCATGCCGATGGTCGCCTGATAGCTGTTATTGTACGCAAACTCAGCCAATCGCAGATGCTCATCCCAGCTACCCCCGAAGTCAATCGCGCAGGCCCGAAGCATATCCTCAAGTATCTGATTGACCCTCTCGGTCTGGCCATCGGTCTGCGGATGGTACGCGGTGCTGAGCTGCAAATCAGTCCCCATCGCACGCTGGAAGCTCCCCCAAAACTGAGACGTGAACCTCGAGTCTCGGTCAGAAACGATCGAGACTGGAACACCATGCAGTCTCACAATCTCCTCAATGAATAGTCTCGCAAGCCGGTCCATAGACCAAGTCGCACGCATCGCAAGGAAATGTGCCGACTTCGTCAGACGATCCACAACAACCCAAATGGAGTCATGACCGCGCTGAGTCCTCGGCAAACCCATGATGAAATCAGTCGACACGTGCTCCCACTTCCACATCGGGATGCTCAACGGCTGCAATAACCCAGGAGGTCTCTGATGATCGGCCTTGACACGCTGGCACGTGTCACACTCGGCCACAAAACTGGCGATCTGGCGCTTCATCCCCGCCCAAAAATACTGTCGCCTCATGTCACGGTACATCTTCGTCGAGCCTGGGTGGATAGAAAACCGCGATCGATGTGCCTCGGTCATAAGATCTCTGCGTAACTCTGGAATATCCGGGACACATAATCGGCCTCTGAAACGAAGTCCACCGTCTGTACCGATCTGCCAATCAACCTGACCCTCAGATGCCGCCTCAGCCATATAACCCTGCGACGACTCATCAGCTTGCTGAGCCTCGATCACCCTAGCGACAAGAGAGGGTTGAATCGATAAGCTCGATAACTGTACTATGGAAGACTGCAGGCCGAACTCAAAGTCATACGCAGCAATATCCTCAAGCATCCGCCACTCCTGAATCATCATATGCGCCACTAGGCCTCGTGGCTGACGGCTGAGGGCATCTGCCACCACGTTCGCCTTGCCCGGGTGGTACTGAAGGTCAAAATCATAGTCTTTCAGGAGCTCCATCCAGCGCCTCTGTCTCATATTCAACTCAGACTGCGAGAAGAGGTACTTCAAGCTCTTGTGATCAGAGAAGAGCTCGAACCTAATCCCGTAAAGGTAGTGCCTCCACACCTTCAGTGCGAAGACAACGGCAGCCAGCTCCAGATCATGTGTAGGGTAGTTCAGCTCATGGACCTTGAGCTGACGAGACGCGAAGGCCACTGGTCTCCCGTGCTGCATCAGGACAGCACCCAAACCGATATGCGAGGCATCGGTGAATACAATAAAGCCGTCACTCCCAGATGGAAGAGTGAGGACAGGAGCGGACGTCAGACGGTCCTTCAACTCCGTAAATGCTCGCTCGCAGGCGTCACTCCAAATAAACTCTGCGCCCTTCCGAGTCAACCTGGTCAGTGGGGCTGCAATACGAGAGAAACCCTCAATGAAACGCCGGTAGTAGCCCGCCAAACCAAGGAAACTACGGATCTCTGTCGCAGTAGTGGGCTGGCCCCACTGACGCACTGCCTCGACCTTCGAGGGGTCCACTGCGACACCCTCCCTCGTCACCACGTGACCGAGGAACTTCACCTCCTCCTGCCAGAACTCGCACTTCTCCAGCTTCGCATACAGCTGGTGTGCACGGAGGGTCTGTAAAGTGATCTCCAAGTGCTGCTCATGCTCCTCACGGGTCCTCGAGTAGATCAGAATGTCGTCGATGAAGACTACAACAAACTGATCTAGATATGGGCGAAAAAACCTCGTTCATCAACTGCATGAAGACCGCTGGTGCATTGGTCAGTCCGAAGGACATGACCTGAAACTCGAAATGACCGTAACGCGTCCTGAATGCTGTCTTCGGAATGTCCTCATCTCGGACCCGAATCTGATGATAACCGGAACGCAGGTCAATCTTCGAAAAGAACTGTGCACCCTGCAGCTGGTCAAATAAATCATCAATCCTAGGGAGCGGGTACTTGTTCTTGATCGTGACTTTGTTGAGCTCGCGATAGTCAACGCAGAGCCTCAACGAACCATCCTTCTTCTTCACGAAGAGTACCGGTGCTCCCCACGGAGAACTGCTCGGACGGATAAAGCCCAGCTCACGCAACTCGTCCAACTGCTTCTGCAGTTCCCGTAACTCCAACGGTGCCATACGATACGGGGCCTTCGAAATAGGCGCGGTACCGGGCACGAGATCGATCTGAAACTCGGTGAGTCGACGAGGCGGTAATCCCGGAATCTCCTGGAACACATCGGGAAAATCGCAAACTATCGGTAAATGGTCGATGCAAACGGCGACATGCTCCTCTATGGCACACGACATCAAACAAGACAACTGCTCTCCTCTGGCCTCTGCAACGAACTGAAACTGTGGCACGCCGGGTATACAGAACGTAACGGTCCTCGCGGCGCAGTCCAAAATGGCATAGTACTCGGCGAGCCAATCCATGCCCAAGATAACGTCGAACTCGGACATCGGCAAAACAAACAAATCAGCAGGCAGGAAGGTATCCCCAACTAGAACGGGGCATGACGAGCAAAGTCGTCCTAGCGCTGCAGTCCTCCCCAAGGGAGTCGACACTGATAGGCTCACATCAGCAGACTCCAACGGTAAGCCAGCCGATCGACAAAAGCTCTCGGCCACAAAAGAATGTGATGCACCAGAATCAAACAATACACGTGCAATGCATGCAGAAACTGGTAATATACCCTCAACGACTCCTCCGGATGACTGTGGATCCTGCTGAGCCGCATAAAACCTAGCCTGAGCTGGCTGGGGAGGTGCCTGTCCTCTCTGAACGTGCTGCTGCTGCTGCTGGGGTCGCTGAGGTGGTCGAAACTGCTGCCTCTGCTGCTGCGGCCTCTGAGGCTGATGCTGATGCTGATGCTGCTGCTGAGGTGGCCTCGGTGGTAGAGGCTGCTGTCGCTGCTGCTGTCGCTGCTGCTGTGGGGGTCTCTGCTGCTGTGGTGGAGGTCTCTGCTGCTGTGGACCTCTCTGCTGCTGCTGGGGACTGGGACACTCCCATGAACGGTGTCCCGTCGCACCGCACCTGAAGCAAGTGCCGGTGAACTGTCTCTGAGGTGGTGGCGGAGGTGCTGCTGGTGCTGATGGTGCACGGAAAGCTGGGCGACCAGTACGCCTCTGCTGCTGTGGTCGACCCTGCTGGGAATGACTGGAAGAAGCCTGCCTCTTCCGGTCTCCCCTCTGACCACGATCAGACTGAGAACCGGCCCACTCAGTCTCGTATATCTGAGCCTTCCGCACCACTGCCTGGAAGGTAGGAAGCTCATGCCCAATAACGCGACCTCGAAGGCCGTAACGTAGGCCGTGCTCGAAACGGCGGGCCTTCCGCCCCTCATCATCAACCATATATGGTGCGAATCGTGATAGTGCCATGAAACGGGCCGCGTACTGTGCCACGGTCATATCTCCCTGCACCAGAGTCTCGAACTCTAAGGCTCGCTGACGACGGATGTGGTCAGGGAAGTACTGCTCCTCAAATCGGTCCACAAAGTCCTCCCATGTCCAGACATAATCAGGTCCGGCGACACGGGCGACAGAGGTCCACCAATGCTCGGCCTCACCGTGGAAGAGAAATACTGCTAACCGGACGCGCTGCTCGGTCGTGCACAACATGGTATCGAATATCTTCTCCACATCGGAGCGCCATCTCTCGGCTGCAGTCGGATCCGGCTCGCCCTGGAAACGAGGGGGATCATGCCGTCTAAACTCACGAAGTACGGCGCTCGCGCGCTCCTGCTCCGCCTGAGCTGGTGAAACAGCTGGGCGTCTACCCTGACCCTGGAGTGCGGCGGTCACAGCCAGTAACATCTGCTGTAACTGAGAGGCACTCACAGTCACAGTCGGCTCCTCATCAGTCTCAGGTGGAGGAATGTCATCCTCATGGGAAGAAGCAGGAATCTCTGAGGGTGGGATGGGAGACGCAGGTGGTAGAGCTGGAGTCTCCGATGGTGAGGTAGAATCCTCAGGTGGTGGTGCGGGAGTCGATCGAGTAACAGGCGCCATTCCCTACAGGAAAGAGCGAAAGCGCCTATCAACTTCCAGAACTCTCGAATGTACGCATGTTAATGGTCTGATTCGGAAGGTCGTGGAGCTATCCGAACTTCAGAACTTAGCCATTCTTCACTCATAGCAAACATGTAATGTTGTTCTCGGTTATTCCCAAGTTATGCTCTGATACCAACTTCTGTCACGCCCCAAACTCGGAAACCGGGCTCACAAAATTCCCGATCGCCGAATCCGGCGCCGACAGCCTCCGTAGAACCCCATTCTCGGCTCCTAGCTCCCATTCGCCAGGTTCCGATCCTGGGATGCTACGAGGAGGATTTTTAACATCAGTCAGATACGTAATGAGCATAATTAAAGGCATAACCCACAAACAACAACCAAGCACTCCATTACATTTCCACTATGATCAAAAATTTTATAAGTACAATGAACATGAAGGGAAATACAATGGTAAATAACAGAAAACTCCAAAATGATCAGCGACGCGCTCCTGCCTCAACGCTGCTGCAGTCCAACGTCACCTGCACGCAACGGTCGTGCATAAGCTTACAGAAAGCTTAGAGGGTGGTGAAAGTGTGTGCGCAAGGTAGTAATATGAATGCAATGTCAGAGTAATGCGGAATATGCAGATGGAACCAAAACGTCATGAGCCGTACCAAGGCTATGCAATGCAAGACATGAATGGTATCGGCCATCCCAAGGCCATGCAATGTACAATGCAACTCAAGCACACAGATACTCATCAATGTCCACACGTCAATACAGCTCATAGTAATGGAATATCGCCGGGGTCTAGTACACTCTAAACCAGATTGCCGCCACATCGCGCGCAATAAGGTAAGTGGAAGAGACCTCACTATCCGTCTGCCAATATCGGGCGCGACTCGTCGATAGCGGACACATTCCTCGAGCTGGTCAAACTCAGCCTAGCATTGCCCCCTACACTCGGGCGGGTAAGGCCGTACCCCCTTCCAACCGACCACGACACAATGGAGAGCGTAACCGTCTGGTAATCGGCACTCAACGCTCATCTACCCACTCGGTCTAGACGTTGGAGCAACCTCTTGGTACCATAAGGGTTTAGGGACTTTCACCCAGGGATATCTATAGTACCCCATGTAGAACAAGTATTTCCGGTATCCAATCCTGCCAACCACGATGCGTCTGTGGAGGCTACGGCCCTGATGTCGCTAGGGCGTGCAATAACCATGTCACACAATGCAGAATGCATGAATCACGCTATCCAGTCATGCAACCAATCCTGCACATACCGTGCGCTCATGTAGGGCAACACCGCCTAACCGGGAGCCCATAATCAACCTGCCCGAAGGCAAATGCTATGATCAGTCAATCCTCATACCGAGCATACATATGATGCGCATGATCATGGTTATACTAATCATGTTATAATAAAATGAATTATCTTACGATGCAGATGGGCCTGGACACAGCAAGTATGGCCTGGTGATGGGCCCTAAGGAGAGTCGTAATGTGGACATCCAACCAGCATTACGCTCGCAATGTGGACGTCAAACCAACATTTCTCCCAAGGTACGATCGGTGTGAACATCGTACTTAGTCTAGGATGGATTTACACATTGCAATGGACCGTAGGTTGTCCCCATTGGATCTTATATATATATATATATCAAATGAGCCATATCCTATGGGCTTTTATTCATCAGATGGGCCACATAAATGGGCCATACCAATGGGTCTTATGTGCATTGCAATGGGTCGAAATCCGTGGGCCTTGGATTGTATCAACTGGACCTAGTCATATGAGTCTAATATGTATCAAATGGGCCACGCCAATTAGGCCCTCAAACGTATATCAAATGGGCCTCAACCAAGAGGCCTTATATGAGCTGAATGGTCCCAAATCCCTAGGCCTTAAACAATTCAAATGGGCCTAATCCATGAGCTTGTACGTATGTCAAGTGGGCCTAAACCCCTAGGCCTTACATATAACAATTGGCCTACCTCCATGGGCTTGCATGCATATCAAGTGGGTCTAATCCCATGGGCCCTTTTTATAAACAAAAAGGGGTTTAGTACCATAGGTCCTACCATATATCAAATATCCTACTTCCATGGGCTCTAAAATTTCAACAGAAGGGTCCAAGAGCATGGGCCTTGAAGTACATCCAATGGGCCTAGTCCCAAGGACTTGCAACACATCAAATGGGCCTAGATCTAGGCCTAAAATGCATCAAATGGGCCTAGCCCATAGCCCTTTTTGAAATTCAATGGGTCCCGACTCATGGGCCTTACAAAACATTTATTTCCATCCAAGCTAATCATAGGGACACATGGTCTAGGGCCCACTACAATTTTCATAATATAAAATATACATTTAAACTACATAATATACATAAAGATATAATGGTGGGTCCCACAGAAAATAATATGGGTAGCTGGCAGTGGGCCCCATCATCAAGACAGGTGGACGGCGTGTGTAAAACACCTGCAACAGGTGAGTCTCACCGTCCACGGCCGTGGACGGTGCAAATGAATCACATACATCACCGTGGGTCCCACAAATGTGGCCCACCTTAATGTTTATTTGAAATCCAACCCGTTCATAAGGTCACTCAGACCTGTATGAAGGGTCAGTAAAAATTGCAGCTTGATCCAACCCTTCTGTGGACCCCAGGAAGAGTTTCAATGGTGGGTGCCCATTCACACTGTTTCTTGTGGTGTGGCCCACCTAGAGTTTGGATTGACCTGAAATTTGGAGGGGGCACACCTGAGAAGGGGGCCCACCTGATGGACGGTATAGATAAAACATATACATCACATGGGGCCCACGGCAGCAGCCGTGGGTGGCTGCACGGCAGCCCGTCCGCCGTCCCACGGCTGCACGCTGCCGCGTGCAGCGCTGCCTGCCAACAAAAAAAAACAGAGGCCCTGCCTCTTGGAAAATTTCAGGAAAACCCGTTTTCCTGGGGTTTTTCATGTATGTAGCCCGCTAAAATGGAATCCGCCCCAGCCATTGCGTTAAGTGGCTCGACGCCGTTCAAATGAGTCCAGAGTTCCAATTTTTTTGATGCTTGTAGGTGAAATAAAATAAGGAACTAGTGTTTTGATGGTAAGGGCGCAATATTAGGCGCTATGGCCCACCAGGCGATTGGATTAGTTCCAAACTTTTACCCAACGGCTAGAATACCGTGGGTGAGAGGATGGACGGCTTGGATAGGACATAGATATCAGGGTGGGGCCTATGCAAAGGGAAAACCCCATTCCCTTCTTTTTCTTCCTTTTTCCTTTCTTCTTTTTTTTTTTTCTTTTCTTGTCCTCATTTTCTTAGAAACGTCCAGCGTCCCAGGACGCTGGACGGCTGACGTTCATACACAATATTTGTGGTGGGCCTGATGAAGTGGGCCACCACATGATGGGCGGCATGGAAATAACATCTCAGGTGGGCCCCACTTGAATAAAATAAATACATCAAGTTGGGATCCATTCAAGTGGGCCACACCATCCCATTACAATAAAATAAAATAAAATAAAATAAAATACAATAAAATAAAAGAGAGAGGGAGAGAGATATGGAGAGTGGGACACGGCTTGTGATGGAGGGACCCCGTTATTATGGGCCCTCCCTTGCAATGAAACATACATCCATGGGTCATTTGCACATATGACCATCAAAACTCAAGATCAACGGTGGGAATCCTTTCCCCACCGATATGGATGGTCTAGATGACCCTTCTCAAATGAAAATAAGGATCATGATGGGGTCCATGGAGAATGGCCCCATCATGGAATGATCATGGCGATCCAAGTGGTCCATCGGCCACAAATAAGGGTCCCAAGTGAGATCCACACCATTGATCGGTGGGCCTCACCTAGTCCATCATAAAAATAAGAAAATCTACCCTATAGAAGCACCCACCGTCCGATCTTCTCGCTCCTAGGGGTTCCTTGGCACCTTGGCTTCAACTTCAACGGTTAGGATGAAGAATGGAGGGTTGAGATTGGAGATTTTGGGGTAGGAAGGTGGGCCACTTGAAGCTTAGAGGGACATGGGAAATTCCATACGTGGGAGCCCTTTGGAATTGTTGTTGCTTGGAAATTTTGAAATGAGAAAGAGAGAGAGAGAGAGAGTGATGTAAAGGGAGAGAGAGGGAGTGATGGATGGATGGGTGAGTGATGGTGGTGTAAGAGAAATTTGACTTTTGTGGCTTTTTGTGTAAGAAAGGTATGGGTTGAGAAGACTTTGTTGGCTTTTGTGTAAGAGAGGTATGGGTTTGGGAGACTTTTGTGGTTGCTTGGGAAAAAGGGATGGAAGTGATGTGTACTTGACATGTGATGGCTTGATGGGTGATTGATTGATGGGATTGATGTGATTGATGTGACACATCGTTGAGATTCCCTTGGTTTTCGCAACGCGCGGCGTTTTCTCTCACCGAACGTTGGCTCATATCTCTTGATCCGGGTATCGCCTCGGCGCGCGAGTCGCGGTATCGGAACCGCGGCGACGGTGCGGTCGCTATGGTATAGGTCTCGAGTTGAGTCGACTCGGGTTGTCGGCACATGAATCCGGGTCGCGCGTCGATATTCATTAAGGGTCGAAAGTTGCCGGAATTCGACCGGTAAGACCGCGGAAGTGTACGGAAAGGTACGGACCAAGATACGGGTCTTACAGTATCGTTACCGGTGTTATTGATATTGCTGAGCTGGAGATAAAGATAATATCGAAGATAATTCGAACACTGGTCAGAACTAACTCACAATCATGGGTGAGTTTCCACATGACTCGGCCAGGTTTTAAGTTAAGTCACTGAGTTTTTAGAACCATGGTCCAAAACGGGGGGAAAAATAAAATTTTGATAGTCTTCTTATGAGTACTGGGAAACAACATTATTTCTTTCTATTATTCATCTTGATTAAACCAAAGGTTTGCAACTCAACTCACAATGTACCCAAATGGTTTTATTAAATCAATTGCTTACATTCACATCAGGGTCCTTTTGGATACTTAATTGGACTAAATTGCAAGAATCGGTTTTTAAGAAATGATCTAAGTAGGGAGACTGTTTTAATCAATATGATGACTAAACACCAAATTGCAATTCCCTGCAATTCAAGTTGGAACAAAAACAATTATAGTTCTGATTAAGGGGCTAATGGCTCATTATGATTGGCGTAGGGGGTGAAATTGCACTTGGTATAGGATAATATACAATTGCTTATTTAAACTAATATGACAATTTAAATTAAGGTAATTAACTCTATGGCTTCCAAGCCAATAGAGGGTCCAATCCCATAAACTATAAATGATATGTCAATGAAGCAACTAGTTTATAATTAACAGTGTACATGTATGTGTGAGATGTGCTAACTATTCCAATCCTAACATTCATCTAATCATGCATACATATAATTCAACTAAACAATCACATAAGCATAATTAGAAATGTGCTCAAATGACAATCCCAAATGCAAGCACGTATAGTGGTTCGGTTTCTCCACTCTACTCCCGGCGAACGCAATCTCCCTGAGCGTACTGGTATTGCTTATCAGAGGTTTTAAATCAGGTTCACCTTTAACCTTTACAGCCCTACACAAGGGCTATGGTTGTACACAAGAACATGTCTAGCGTACACTTTTGCTGGAGGCTTCCGCAAGAGACTTTAAATGGTTTTCTATCAATTTACCAACAACCTCGGCCATGGTCCAATGACCTACGTTTACTCCCGCTAAAGGCTCCCACGGAAACTAACATGTACACACGTGTGTCCGATGAATTCGGTCCTACACAAAAGCCTAGGTCCCACACAAGCAGTGTTTGAAATATCGGAATCGCGTTACGTATCGCATCCTTGGGATACATATACGTATCGGTTATCACACATGATATATCGTTTATATCAGGTAATTTATTGCACTTTTTGAAAAACATGGGGAAACATTGGAAAAATGGTTGAATTTTTCAATGAAACTCCAGGGATTGTTAAAAATACCTTAATACACTCTTTTAAATTATAACATCTCAAGAAAGAAGTACACATAATAGGTTTCCTTTATTTAGGGTCTTAAGCTATGTGTTGTCTGACTAAATTAATGCAACTATATTCAAATTGAATGCATAACATTTAAAGTGTATGTGATGATTGTTTCATCAAACACTCCTAAATACTTCGAAATTAGTCATAATTGACAGCTGGTTGAAGGGGGATTTTGAAAAAATATATATTTTAATAATTTTTTTATTAAAAAATGATTTTTATTTTTAAAAAATTGATAAGGACTCAACAAATTAGTAGATTAGACCTCATACATGCTTGATTTCATATTTGGAGTGCAACATTGCAAGGGAGAAATTAGGCAAATTTTGAATTTTCCCCAAATTGGACCACCTACACTCAAAATTTGAAATTAGAGTGTATATGATGATTATTTCAAATACTTCGAAATTAGTCTCAATTGATTGTTTGAAGGAAATTTTTGAAAAAACCATGGAGAACAGGATGAACCAATGGATATCAAAATCAAACTCCAACTCCATGATTTTTCATGCAAAATATGAAGAACCAATGGATTTATAACAATTTGACACTGATTTAACATAATTTCAACAAAAAAAAGGGCTCGATAATTGAAAATGCTCACTAGATCGAACATGTGGGATATATTAGCACTACCTGTGCATTTTGTATCTGTTTCGACAAGAAACAAAATGCATTTGATTCGGGAATTATCTTATTCAATTATAATAAAGAAAGAATATAGAGAACGATCATCAAATTCATTTATTCTGAATTCATTTACATCCTTCTATTTCCCTTGATTCTAAGATAAAGTATTTACAATATAAATATAGAAAAGGTTTGAATATTAGATTCAAATATCAAATCTGGCAAATCCGGCAGCATTTCGGCTTATGATTTGTTCATCTCAGTGAGAGGAATGTTGAATAGTACATCTCGCATCTTCTTCTTCAGCTCATCAAAACATGACTTAGAACTGAAGAAAAGCTTGTCTGCTCCAATGATTCTGACAGCATTTAGGCTCTTTGATAATGATCCACGCGCAACAACATGTTGTTGTGCGGTTCTACGCAATGGCAGAATGCCTATTTCTTCTTTTTCCTTCTCTTCAAACTACATTCAAAGTCTTTGTTTTCTCTGGAGCTCTGATCTTCTTCGTCGTCTTCGTTGTGTCCAAATGAGAGGAGTGGGGTATTTATAGGCCTCCACACGTGCGAACCCTCGATCTTCGTACTATGGGGCCCACCTTGAACAACATCTCATCCCTTCGAGCATTCGTGACCTAACCGATGTTGCGCGGACCTGCGCAACTATTATCAATGTTACGCGGTCCCGCGCAACCAACATCCTTTATGTGGGTATGCACAACACAACTATTCCATCATTTTTCTTCTAATTTGATCCACGCGCAACTAAGAGAGTATGGAGTCAGTAATTGACACTTGTCGAATTTAGCCCCCTTGACGTGCTGTCTTAGGTTGCTTGATCGATGCTCTCCCATGCTTTAATCAACTCCCCTTTTGCTCCATCGATCGTTAATGCCAAAGCATTGTCAATGCTTCAGATCTAAGATCAAACACCTTATATGCGATGCTCCATTGAGATGACCAAGGTGATGGGAGGATAGTGAAATCTCCTACAACTAGTGGAAGGTTGAAATCGTAGGGATTCACTTAGATGGGTCTTCTAGAGGATTTAGATAAAGGATATACAAATAGAAATTGAGTCTCATCTTTAGAAAATGGAATTCAAACATATCTTCAAGGTGGAGGTTGGAATCGTCATTAGAGATTTAATCTCAAGGAAGATGACTTGAAAATCATTGGTTTATAGGCTTAAGATGAAGGATATGGACATGAAATCACCTAGGCATCTATTGCACCAAAAATTCATTGTTTTTCCTAATAACTGAATGCCATTTTATAAAAAACTGATTTGCAACGGCTATAAAATGGCTAGCTAACAGCTTTGTCGGTAGGATCGAAAGGGCCTTCGATAAGGTCGATGGTCCTTCGATAGGATCGAACAGTGCGTCAATCCCTTCGAGAAAATCTAAGAATTTATCTAGTTGGTTGTTGGACTCATTCTTCGATTGGATCGAGTAGTTCCTTCAATGCCATTGAGACCCATTGATAGCTTGTCGATGAGATTGATGACCACTCGAAAACTGTTGTTTGGGCATGTATGTTTATAATAGCTATGCACCTCTTATAGCCTTACTTATCATGTTCCAATTGGGCTTCTAAGGCTAAGGAATGATCACTAAGGGTTTACCTATTAAGTTTAGGATCATCTAGAGGTATGCGTTATTTCAGGTCAAGGGTTAGGGTCACTAAGACGCCTCATATATATGTTCTTTGTTCGTTGATGCTCCACATGCTCTTATGCTTTGATCTTCAGCTTCCAAGGGCTCAATCGACTAAATGACACAAGGACTCACGTGATTGACAAACAAGGTGCATGAATTAGTGGACTAAAAGGGATCCCCACTTTGATCATTTGCACTTCAGGGTGTGTTTGGATTCACTATCAAACCTAATTGCAATTATTAGTCCAAAAACAACTATTTAAAAAATTGTATTCTCCTTACTGAAAGTACTTGTCAAACATCATTAGTTCATTTCATTCCCCTTTACTAAACTGAATATACACAATTGAAGTCACTAGAGCATCCAAAAACCATCTTACTCTGTCAAATTATTGCAATTTAATTCAATGAGCATCCAAACACATCCTAATTTGCTAATCATGAGGTGTTTTTAAGGAAATAACCTTGAGCTTCTTGAATTCTTGAAGTGGGTATCTTGCACCAGAGTATGCCATGCGTGGGCATCTGACAGAAAAGGCTGATGTGTTCGGATTTGGGGTTCTCACACTTGAGATTCTTAGTGGAAGGCCCAATGCGGATACAAGCTTGGATCAAGATAAGATATACCTCCTCGAATGGGTAAGGCATTTTAATTACCTTATAGTAATCAGAATCCATAGGCAGGTAATTCAATTCTTCCATTTGGATGTACATGTTATGGGAACATAATTTGAACATGCGTTTGTGGTTTATTGAGATTCTTTATCTTGCTTGCAGTTTTCATGTCCAGTGGTTATGTTTCATTGCTCATGAATCAAATAATGATCCTGAGGGTGCGTTTGGAAGCACTCTGATTTAAATAGCTTTTCTTTTCCGAAGTAAATTCCAATTGCAATTATGAGACTAATAAAGCGAAGAGAACCAAATTGTATTTCCTTAGCATTCGTATTGGAAGTCTGGGAACCAAATTACTGTTGCGTTACTCTTGAGTCGGACAACTATGAATTGTTATTACAATTTGAGCATTCCCTGGCTGTGGACTCTTCTTGGAAACCTCATTCACTTTTTGTCATTTGTCGTCTCGTCTTGGTTAAATTGAAGGTTTGCAATTCAATTCGCTTGTGCATCCAAACGCAACCCTACAGGAATGGCAACTTGCCAATCTGCAAAACACAAGCATCCTCCACGTGCCAGCATGGGACATGCATGCAAGATCTGAACTGTCAATCAATTGGGCTCCATGGAAAATGTTTCCTAGCCCAAACATTAGGATCAGGATTCACTCTTGAGGTCGACTATATTGTACAAAATGTATGAATGATTGGAAAAGGATAGCCAATGGTTTAAATCAAATGCACAAGTGACCTACCTAATCGGTGGACCACCCTCATTTTTGGGCAAGGGTACATTCACAGCAAGATCTGGCTAATGAACATCCCAGGTCTCTCACACACATGACACATTGGCACCTCTGGGATGTTTCTATTTCATGTTTGCAGATGAACGTCGACAAAGTAGCATTCGGTCAGTCACAAAATAATGAATTTTGTTGATAATTCATTTTACTAAATGATCACTGGCTAGCTTTTGATGATGGATTTATGGATGTTAAATCGATATGTTTATACTTTCATCAATGTGTTACTAATAAGTTATCATTCTATAATTTCTTAGGCTTGGAATCTACATGAAGCTAACTGTCCATTTGAATTGATCGATCCAACATTGCCTGAATTCGACGAAGGAGAAGCGCTGCGAATGATTGGTGTAGCTCTTCTGTGCACTCAAACATCACCAATGCTACGGCCACCCATGTCCCATGTGGTAGCCATGCTATCAGGCCACATTGAAGTGAGCAATGTCATATTGCGGCCTGGCTACTTAACTGAGTGGCAATTCAATGACTTAAACAGCTTTAGAACCAATGATATGTTAAGAGAATCCATGGGAAGAACCATGAACAGCCAATGTGATGCATCATCCAGCATGTCCATTCATGAGGAAGGCTCGCCTCTACCCACTCAGCCGATATTGCAAGAGATCAGTGGAGAAGGATGGTTGTGATCGACTTCTAAGATGTCCATGCATGCACAAATACATACGAACATGGGTACATCAGTACATAAATACACACTGTGATGGATACATATATATGTACCATATACATGGATGTCATGTAGAGGTTTCTATGGTTTGTATTTGGGAGTTATTTGATACTCTGGCTTTGTGTGACACTTGAGACAGGCGCTCAGAAATTGTATAAGTGGTGCAAATGAAGTCAAATTAAACCGAGTAGATTGTGGAAGTCCATGTCATTGAGTCGAAGTCCCAATGATAGATTTATTGAACAATCCAAACCTCTCATTTGTGGACACCAATACCTGTTCACCAATAAGATAGATGATCAAATAAGTGGAATTTTTAGGTTGTGTTAGATATTTGTACCCTCAAAAGTCAAACATTCATATATTGTTTTACCTATGATCATTTAGTTGAATGGAGTACTCTTTGGCTATTCATGATTAATTGCATGTGGAACTCCATGAGCAGGTGACAGAAGTTATGAAATCTCTCTAGTGAATCCAAGGAAAAAAGAATGAAGTAGACGCAACAACCATCATTGCTAAGAGAGTTGTGTATCTATGGTTCTTTAATATCCTAGATATCATTACCACTTCATTGGGTTTGGATGGCCGAGGTTAGTTTTGTGGTTATCTTGTGTTTGGAACTAATGACAGACTTGAAATGAATTAATTTCCATCCGATGGGATGGATATGAAGTATGAACATCACTCTTTTTGCACCACAAGGGAGCGGATAAGGTGTGGCCCCCAGCTTTACACAAGACGGTACGGACCTTACCAGGGGCCCACCTTGATGTATGTAGTATAAATCCATTCTGTCCATCCATTTTACGAGACTATTTTAGGTCATGATCCAAAAAATGAAGCAGATCCAAATTCAGGCGGACCATATTATGGGAAACAGTACTGATCGAACAAACCACTGTTAAAAAATTCCTAGGGCCTACCTTAATGTTTCAGTAATGTTTATTTTCCATCCTACCTGTTGGTAAGGTCACGTAGACCTTGAAGAAGGGATAAAACAAATACCAGCTTGATCCAAAACTGTTGTGGCCCACAGGAAGTTTTTATGGCCAATCACCACTATTTCCTATGGTATGGTCCACCTGATATTTGTATTTGTCTAGCTTTTGGGCTCATATTCCTAAAATGATGAAGAAAAAAACGGATGGACGGCGTGGATATGAAATACAGCCATCGAGGCAGGACCTAAGCAAGGGTTGCACCGTCTTGGGTGAGGCCGGGGCCGGGCCGCACCTAATCGACGCTCTTTTAAAGAGTCGTTTCCTAGCAAGCTACTCCCTGCAGGAAACGGATTGGCCACTACCCCTGCCACCACCACCCCCATGGCTGATGGTCGGTGCTCTGTGGGACCCTATGTGTTTCATCCATTCTGTTCATCCATTTTTAAAGATCATTTGAGGGCATGATCTCAAAAATAAGAGGGATATAAATCTCAGGTGGATCACACCATAGTAAAACAATAGTGATTGGATATCCACCATTAAAATCCTCCTAAGGGCATCTGTACAATTTATTTGACATCCAGTCTGTTGATTAGGTCATACAGACCCATATGAAGGGAAAAAACAAAGATCAGCTTGATCAAAACTTATATGGTCCCCAAAAAGTTTTTAATGGTCAACATTCATTCAACACTCTTTCCTGTAATGTGGTCCACTTCGGAGTCGGATATACCTCCTTTTTTGTCTCATGCTGTAAAATGATCTAGAAAAATAGATGGACAGCATGGATGAAACACATACATCATGGTGGGGTCCACAGAGCACCGACCATCAGCCATTGGCTGGTGGCAGGGGAGTAGCCAATCCGTTTCCCTCTCTGCATGGACACCCGTGCTAGCCTTGTCTCTGTCATACGTGTGTAAGATCCAAACCGTGTATCAAGTGGGAAAGCAGCTATTGTGGTGCGTGACAACATAACTAATGTCTGTTAACACGCTGACTGTGATAGGTCATGTGGATTTTCTGGTTAATAGATTCTTAATTTGTATAATTGGAATTAATGCAGAAGCAATTGGTATGTAGTTGCATTAAATGGTATGGAATTGCATTAGGTGGGATTAACACTGACTAAATGGTATGGAATTGCATTAGGTGGAATTAACACTATGATTGCACCATGATTATATGTCTGAAAATATTAGGGCATCTTGACCATCAATTTTAATGTTCTGGGTCAAATTCTTCCTTTGAAAAAAATATTATAGTAAGTGAAACGTACATTTGGTGGACCATGAAATTGTAATCAATAGAACAGATTTCACAGCTGATGCTAGTTGCCCATATGCATATGCAAATTATTGTTATGTGATACAGATGAATAGTGTGGGTAAAACATATACATCAATGTGAGACTCACTGATATAGTGGATTTCAAAATCTACAAGATTTTGTGATGTACCTCTTATTAGACTGGATGATAATATACCTGAATTAATCCAATCCTTCTATTTGTTTCCAAGCACTAAGGGCATGTATGGCACATCGATTTCAATAGCCATGATAATATACACTTGATGGATGGCCAGATCGACAAGATCTATCCAAAATTAAGTCCTGAATAGACTAACAGGTCTCATTTTGGTGCATGTAATGCTTAGACAACATCTTAATGTATGCATCCAATAATAATTGTATGTCAATAGCCAATATAACATTAAAAAGCATGTCAGAGCCCAAAACATTGAGATTATTAACTTCAGATGTAAATATTAGTCAAAGCTAGCACATGATCAAGTTAATTTGATCTAAAGCATGCCGAGCATGCCTCTCGATTTTGAGATTGGATGTAATTCAACAATGCAAATGTTCAATTGAGCTCAACATAAGCATTCGTAGACAAGTAAACAATCAAACTCTCATGT
The DNA here is from genome assembly GCA_037074715.1 of Magnolia kwangsiensis. Taxonomy (NCBI): domain Eukaryota; kingdom Viridiplantae; phylum Streptophyta; class Magnoliopsida; order Magnoliales; family Magnoliaceae; genus Magnolia; species Magnolia kwangsiensis. The sequence continues at coordinate 97,590,669 of CM073584.1, forward strand.
GGTGAAGAGCAATGATAACAAAATGCCCAATGGTGGAGATTAATCCATTTCAACTCATCATTGGTTCCACACACAAGATATCCACAAACCTAACCTCAAGTCATCCAAACCCAATGAAGTGGTAATGATATATAGGGTATACAAGAACCATATATACACAAGTATCTCTAAGCAATGATGGCCATTGTCTACTTCATTTTTTTCCCATGGAGAGTTCCACATGCAATTACTCATGAAGAGCCAAAGAATATTCCATTCAACCAAATGATCATAGGTAAAACAATACATAAATGATTGACTTTTTAGGGTACACATCTAACACATGACCTAAAAATTGCACTTATTTGAGAGGTTTGGATTGTTCAACAAATCTAATATTGGGATTTCAACTCAACGACGTAGAATTCCACAATCTAGTCGGTTTAATTTGACTTCATATGCACCACTTATACAATTTCTGAGCGCCTGTGTAGCAAGTGTCACATACAGCAGGAGTTCCAAATAACTCTCCAATAACATCCCAAATACAAACCATCGAAACCTCTACATGACATCCATGTATATGATATACATACATGCATCCATCACAGTATGTATTTATCTGATATACCCATGTTCGTATGTATCTGTGCATGCATGGACAGCTTAGAAGTCGATCACAACTCTCCTTCTCCAATGATCTCTTGCAACATCGGCTGCATGGGAAGAGGCGAGACTTCCACATGAATGGACGTGTTCGAATTCGATGATGTGTTACATTGACTGTTCATGGTTCTTCCCATGGACTCTCTTAACATATCATCAGTCCGAAAGCTGTTTAAGTGATTGAATTGCCACTCTGTTAAGTAGCCGGGCCGCGATATGACACTGCTCACTTCGATGTGGCCTGATAGCATGGCTACCACATGGGACATGGATGGCCGTAGCATTGGTGATGTTTGAGTGCACAGAAGAGCTACACCAATCATTCGTAGTGCTTCTTCTTTGTCGAATTTGGGCAGTGTTGGATCGATCAATTCAAATGGACTGTTAGCTTCAAGTAGATTCCAAGCCTGAGAAATTACAGAATGAAAACTTATTAGAAACACATTGATGAAAGTATAAACATACCAATTTAACATCCATAAATCGATATCGAAAGCTAGCCAGTGATCATTTAGTAGAACAAATTATCAACAAAATTCATTATTTTGTGATCGAAGGAATGCTACTTTGTCGATGTTTGTCTGCAAACATGAAATAGAAACATCCCAGAGGTGCCAATGTGACATGCGTGTGAGACCTACGATGTTCATTAGCCAGGACCTGCTTAACCCTAGCCCAAAAATCGGGGTGGTCCACCGATTAGGCAGGTCATTTGTACAGTTGATTTAAACCATTGGCTCTCCTTTTCGAAGCATTCATAAATTTTATAGAATATAGTTGACCTCGAGTGTGCCATCCTGATTTTTGGGCTAGGAAACACTTTCCATGGAACCCACTTGATTGATGCCTCATATCTTGCATATGTATCCCATGTTGGCATGTGTAGGATGCTTGTGTTTTGCAGATTGGTAAGTTGCCATTCCTTCTAAGGTTGCGTTTGGATGCACAAGCGAATTGAATTGCAAACCTTCAATTTAACCAAGATGACAAAATGACAGAAGTGAATGAGGTTTCCTAGAGTCCACAGCCAGGAAATACTCAAATTGCAATTACAATTCTTAGTTGTCCAACTCAAAAGTAACACTACTCTAATTTGGTTCCCAGACTTCCAATACGAATGCTAAGGAAATGCAATTTAGTTATTTCCGCTTTTTTAGTCTCATAATTGCTATTTGAATTTATTCTTCGGATTAAAAAAGCTATTCAAATCAGAAGTGCTTCCAAACACACTCTCGGTGATTATTAATTTGATTCATGAACAACAAAGCCTAATCATTGGAACATGCAAACTGCAAGCAAGATGAAGAATCTCGATAAACCGCAAGTGCATGTTTGAATTATGTTCTCACAACACCTAAATCCTAATTGATGAATTAAATTACCTTCCCATGGATTTTAATTACTATAAGGTAATTAAAATGTCATACCCATTCGAGGAGATATATCTTATCTTGATCCAAGCTTGTATCTGCATTGGGCCTTCCGCTAAGAATCTCAAGTGCGAGAACCCCAAATCCGAACACATCAGCCTTTTCTGTCAGATGCCCATGCATGGCATACTCTGGTGCAAGATACCCACTTCAAGAATTCAAGAAACTCAAGGTTATTTCCATATAAACACCTAGATTGCAATAATTTGATCAGTAAGATGGTTTTTGAATGCATTAGTGAATTCAATTGTGCAAATTCAATTTAGTCGAGACGAATGAAATGAACTAATGATGTTTGACAAGTATTCATAGTAATGAGATTAAATTTTTTTAAATATGTGTTTGGATTAATAATTGCAATCAGGTTTGATAGTGAATCCAAACACACCCTGAAGTGTAAATGATCAAAGTGGGGCTCCCCCTACCCCATTCATAATGAGACACTAGCCCCTTCACCAGAACTACAATTGCTTTAGTTCTAACCACGGAATTGCAATTTGCTGTTTAGTCATCATATTGATTAAAATGGATCCTTACTCTTGGTCCAGTGGTAGACTCTCAGGAGTTTCAACACTCGGTCAAGGGTTCGAGTATCCATAGGTGGTGAAAACCCACTATTGGGTGAATGTGTGGGGGTGTGTGTGCGTGTGTTAAAAAAAATAATAATAAATAAATAAATCATATTGATTAAAATAGTCACCCCACTTCTATCATTTCTTAAAAACTGATTCTTGCAATTTAGTCCAATTGAGCATCCAAACGGACCCACAGGTGAATGTAAACAATTGGTTTAATAAGACCGTCGGGTGCATTGTGAATTGAATTGCAAACCTTTGGTTTAATCAAGATGAATAATAGAAAGAAATAATGATGTTTCCTAGTACTCATAAGAAGGCTATCAAAATTTTATTTTTCCACCTTTTTGGACCATAGTTATAAAACTCAGTGACTCAGCTTGACATGGCCGAGTCAACTTGACTCAACAAGATTTCAGCTGACTCACATGCAAAATCACTCCTGAATGTGAGTTGGTTCTGACCTGGCAAGACTCCTTGAGTGATGTAGAGTGGGTCGCGGATAATTTCATGGCCAGGATGGATCAGAAAAGGCACGGTCGGTGACAGAAGTGATCCGGACCATCAGACCTTAGATCGGGCGTATCTCGCAATCCGGAATGAGTTATCCGACGCAAAATATATGATTTTGGGGTAGAACGAGCTACTTTAGCCAACCAACCCCACTACACCGGGTTGCGCAGCCCGGATTTGCGAGAAACCCCCTGATCGACGGTCGTTTCCCCATTTTAATTTCGTTTTTACTATTTATAGTAAGTTTTAGTTTGCTTATAGCTCTTCATCCGTTGGGCTTTAGGAGTTGTGTCCAACATGAAAAGTGCTTAGAATAATTAGGAGAACGGTTTGGTGAAGCCAAATAGGACACTTACTATTTTTGGCCAAAAACCTTGCGCACTAGTAGACATCACGACCGTCTATAAATAGTAAGTTGCGAATTTTAGGAGTTTTAATTGTAGTTTGAGTCTGATTTCTTTCCTATTGCTTGGTTCCCTTATTTAAAGGGGTGTAAACTCATTTTTAGTTATTCAGTAATCAATTTCAAATTTTATTAGAGTTTATTTCTATTTTCTTGCTTTCTTTCCTCGTGGATTCGAGAAGTCTCTGTGAGGAGTCCAGAGAAGCTCTGTGGATTCGGAGTAGTTATCCTTGAGGAAGACGGTGATCGACCTCATCACGTTCATCCCTGCGTCATTGAGTCTGTTCACCTAAGTCAATTTGACGAGGCATGACTCAAATCGAGTCACTCGCAGGTGGCAAGCATATTGTTTTCAATAAAGGGAAAGTGAGGAGATTCATGACCAAAAAGAAGTGAATTGAACCCATCTGCCAATGCACAGGTGCTGTGTTGAGACTATTTTGCCCAGTTTTAGTGTTATATCTGCTATTATTTTGAATATCCCTTAAGCCATTTCTTAAATATTGAGTCAAGTCGAACAAAGACTCGGGCAATTCTTCGAGTCGACCCGACCCAGTTGGATAACGAGTGTATTTTTTGAGTTTTTGAACTATGTTCTGGACTAATAATTGCAAGTTGATTGTGCATCTAAATGCACCCTAAAGTCACAATGACCAAAGTGGGGTTGGACTCACCCCTTTCAAAATGGGGCACTAGCCCTTAAAATCTTAAATCCAACTTGAAATGCATATAGTTGCAAATTGTTTTTAGTCCATAGTTTTAAAACTGTTGACTTGACTCAAAATGTAGCTGAGTCAACTCGACTGGGCGAGACTTCCAGCCGACTCTCTACGAATCAAACTTGCATCAGTGTGTTGAAACACAACAACACTATTACCAGTGTTACACAAGCAACAACTGAGTCTTTTTTGTGGATAAATTTATATATATAATAAGTTCAAATCTTTGTTCACGCCGCTTGTGTCCTTCAATTATATATTATACCAATTGAGTCAATTTAAGAATCATTTGAGTCTTTAAGTCGACCTGACCCAACTGGAAATAGTCAAATCGAGTTTTTGGGTTTTTGAACTATGCTTTGCTCATCACATTGATCAAAATAGCCACCCCACTTCAGTGATTTCTCATCAACTAGATTCTTGCAATTTAGTTCAATCAAACATCCAATCAACCCTTTAAGTAAGATAGGTGAACAAAGATGGTCAAGTGGCTCTTACACTGTCCCTGTGACCCGTGTGCTGATGTGGGTCTTCTTATCATCGTATAGCTTGGCCAAACCAAAATCTGAAATCTTGGGGACAAGGTCAGCGTCGAGTAAAATATTACTGGCCTTGACATCTCTATGTACAATCCAGAGCCTCGATTCTTCGTGCAGATAAGCAAGACCTCTGGCCGTACCCAAGCATATCTCATAGCGGGTGGCCCAGTTTAGATTCAAGTTGCTCTTTCCTCCAAGGAGATGAAATTGCTAATGAGCAGTGTGTGCGAGAACAATGTTGTTTATAAGGTGAGGTCCACCTTTCATATGCCATGGCCCTAATATCATGCTGGTCCGATCATCAGGCAGATAACTTGTGTATGACAAATGTGGTTCTTAACTGTCCATTTATGTCACACAAATGTGGAACACCTTATGAATGGATGGCCTGGATTTGAGCAATGGCCCATCCATGGTAAGACCAACCAAATAGATGGCCTGGATCTGTTACATACACACCACATTGGCACGTATGGGTGGTAGGATTCCACACCCTACTCTATGATAGGCATTACAAGAATATGGTCCCATACTGAAGAGTGCCTGATCAAGGCTCTTGTTTTCAAGATACTCGTAAACCAGAAGCCGCTTATCTCCCTCGATGCAGCATCCATACAACTTCACGAGATTCCGGTGCTGCACTGCAGATATGGTAGCAATCTCTGTTACGAACTGATTCTTTCCTTGAGGAGATGCGACCGAGAGTTGCTTCACAGCTATTACCTGTCCATCTGATAGTGTTCCCTATAAAAATACAATGAATCGATATAAAATAAATGAATACTCACATTACCTATGCATCTAAATGCATGGATGGACGGATGATGTAGAACGGGTCATGAATGACTCAATGGAGTGCCAGGATCGCATGAATTTGGGCTAGAAGGGCCCTGATTGGGTAAAAATGACCTAAATGCGAACTATAGCTTCTGACAGCCATATCTTTGTGAGCAGTTGTCGGATTTGTCCATATATATGTGTTGGAAAGCTATTGACGAGCCCTACAACATGGAAATTGATGGAGTATGTTGGCCTCAAGGATTTCTAAACAAATGACAGCTTTTTGAGTCAAAATTATGTTTAGTTCAAAACTTACTATTTTTAGTAAGTTCCTTTTTCATTTTTTGCAGGGTTTTAATAGTCTGATTGAGGTCCAAAGTCTTTGTTTAATCACCTAAGGGTTGTTTATGAGTTTGGGTACGATTATATATATGTCATTACTGCTTTTTAGTAATTTTTACTACTTCGGGAAATTTTGCTAGTTTGAGTTGGAGTAGGAGTCTAGGGCTTCTGTTGCTTAAATAAGGTCATCAAGTATGTTAACGACAGAAATTTTCATTCAATAATGTCAAACTTTTTTTAAAAAAAAAATTATTTTTATCATTTTAGAGATTCACTCTGTTTATGAATTCAAGGATTATCAACTAAGGGCCTGTTTGGTTTTCCAATTTCATATGAAACGCAAAGTAAATGAGCCATCATCATCATTTTTGGGTCTAGGTGTTTGTTTAAACAGGAATTATGGCACGTAAATTGAGAGTCAAATACACATGTAAAGGAAGTAGGTAAAGTAAATTGTGGTGATTAAATTTTCACACTATAAACTGAAAACTGAGAGGAGCTGAAAGCTTTTGTGTATTTGAGACAACCCAAAGAGGTTGAATATATGGAGATTACATCAGCTATACAAGTAAAGTAATAAAATCAAAGAATCGAAATCCTCTACATATGGAAACCATCTATACAAGGTATGCTAGCTATACAAGGTATATTTCAGTCTGTCTAACATAAACTACCATTTTTACTGTGATTTCTGGGTGAAACAAACAATGTATCAAAATCTACAGTGCAGTCAAACGTAAGTGATGTTACCACACAATTGCAAGAGTAAATAATCATTACCCATTGAGAGCCATTTACCATTGCAGTTGGAAGACCAAACAGGCCTTGAGAGAAAACAATAATCTTCTTCCTTTATCCATGCACCCACTATGCCTGCTAATCTTTGTATGTTTCTAGGTGTGTCACATGCATGCATGCGTTGTTGTCCATTATCAAATTATCAAGAGTGCACAATAAAAGGCGTGTTTGGATGTCTCCACAAATTGGAATCTGTTTCCATTTTCTCAACACAAACCAAGTGAGACGACAATGTTCTAGAATTTCAAACCCATTTTTTTTCTCACTAGTGATTTGAGCCGAACATGTTTTACTGATGAAAGTGGAAACTTCCGAACACACCATTAGTTCTTAAATCTCCATTTCTTTTTATTTCAGATCAAACATGAAAAGGTACCTTATAAACGGGCCCAAATCCTCCCTCTCCCAACTTATTTGCCGGACTGAAGTCCTCTGTTGCAGTCCGGAGTTCAGGATAACTGAACTTGTTTGCTTGGGCAGCCACGCTTAGAAACTCTGCAAATTCAAATACGAAGGAAGGTTTGGATCATCTTATCTACTTAAACAACACATGAAAATCTCTATTTTTGAACATGGGCTTAACTTAAAAAAATGTACGGCCGTGTTTGCATGCACAACCAATTGAATTGTGAGCATTCAGTTGAGTCCCGATGAAATAACCAGACCGTAACGACAATCAGTTGCTCTCCTTTAAAGTCCAACCTCGAGAGTAATGTATTGCAATTTCAATAATATTCCACTAATATGAACATTTTACAAATTTTCCATTTCCAGTCTACTGAACTAATTATTGCAATTTGATTCAATAGTGCATCCAAGCAAAGCCTAAGGGTGTGCTTGGATGTACCCTAAATCACAATCACAGTGGATATTTTGGTGAACTGGATGTTCATCAGTTCCGCTGAGTGCTTGAGACCGCAGAGAAAATGGGAAATCCAGTATGGAGAGTAGTAATTGTCCAATGACTCAATATCTAGGATGTTTCAGGTCATGTTTGAAATGTTACAGATACTGATCTGGGTGGAATGGAATCCTGGCCACCCAGACATCTGAATATGGCCTAAGAAAGCCAATTGGCCACAAGAAGTTTATTGGAGAAATATTGTAATTTCTCCTGGTTGAGACCAAAGACTCAAATTCATGCCAATTGAGTTACAAGTGTCTGAGTTGGAGTTTCAATGCATATCATTTAGGTTGTGTTTGGATGCTCAGTCAAATTGAATTGTAATAGTCCATTTCAATAAAACAGAAAGTGACCAAGTATGGTTAGTCTCAAGATTGCAATTGCAACCATTTAAAGTTGATATGCATGGAATTGCAATTACAATGTCGCCCCCAACTGTGGTCATTCCTCTGCAATGATTTGAATGAATTACAATCCAGTTCAGTTGAGCATCCCAAATACACCCTAATTAAGCAATATTGGCATTACCTTCATCTTCATCAACACCCCTTCTCCTTCGTCTCCAGATAAAAACTGCAAAAAAGGATATAAAGCTCAGAGCACCAACACCAACTACAATCCCAATGATCAAACCAGTCTCATTTTTCTTTCCTGAACCTGGCAAACGGTTTCTAACAGTTGGTGTGAAATCTATTTTTTTAAAAAAGGGCCAGATATTCATCTGTTAGTATCAAACAGCTAGAAACTTACAGAATTTAATTCTAATATTCAATCCTGGACATATTACCTGGCGGACGGTTTCTAACAGTTGGTGTGAAATCTATAAATAAAAAAAGGGCCAGATATTCATCTGTTAGTATCAAACAGCTAGAAACTTACAGAATTTAATTCTAATATTCAGTCCTGGATATATTACCTGGAGTGACACTGATGGCTGAAATGGATGGACCAAAAGTACCTTGAGCAGGTATACAGCATGTCCCTTTCCCAGCCCAAAAGAGATGGATTTCAAGGAAATTGTCAGTTACAATATCCGGGAAAGTCCTCAGAACGGCACTCCTAGAGAGCCCGCCTGCTGCTTTTTTTATATCGAAATCTTTCAATTCAAGATTTCCCTGGAGAAGCAATTAACAGAGTTTCAAAACTAGTGGAGACTATTCTTACATCAAATTCACAAACTACATTATCAGAAATGCATGTCCCGCCCAATGATCAAGTATGGGTTTTTTTCGTTTATTATTATTTATTTAGCATTTCATGATTCATGGGAACCAATTTCGAAGTTCAAGATGACTCTTATCATGACTGTCCTATCTATATTCTATGGAATTGTCATTCTCTTTAGTCCCTTTAACTATCCCAAGCCTAAATCGTAGTAAGATGTTTTCTGGTGATATACTTAAATTGAATTTGGATGCACTATTTTACAGAATTGGCAATTATTGGCCCAAGAAGAAAAACTAAATTGTATTTATGATGGAGTAGGCTCCAAATTGCAAGTCTGCTAGATTTAAGTTGGACTCAAAAGAGACCTGATGGCAATTAAAGGGCCATTCTCTTCATTACAGGAACTCGAAATCATAATTGTTACTTTTTCATGCCTAGAGCTGGACATGAACCGAACCAAGTCGAGCTTGGCATGGCTCGGCTTGATTCGGCCGGCAACCTACCTCAGCTCAAGTTCGGTGCAGCTCGGTCCTCAAGTCGTACTGGCCAGCTCGGCTCAGTTTGGTCAGCAGCTTACACCAGCTCAAGCCGAGCTCGAGCTCGAGCTTTCAAGCCGAGTTCGAGTTCAAGTTCGAGCCTGGAGCTATTTTGTAAAACAAGCTGAAATGGAAGTCATGAAGGGTCCTCAAGTTCTAAAAAGATAGATTTTATCTTTTATATAATTAATTAATTAAGTTATAAATCCAGCCAACTCAGCTCAATTTTATTTTTTTTGAGCTAAAAAAAACAGCTTCGCTCGGCCCAAACCTAGCCTTCGAGTCGAGCCGAGTCGAGCAAGGTAATTGGGCTAGCTCGGTTTGTGTCCAGCTCTATTCATGCCTACTTGGCTAAACTAAATGTTTGAAAATCAATCACTTTTGATCATAGTTGATTTACAATTTACAATTTGAGCAGAATCTTAAGCAGAATGACTAAGGTCAATACAAGACCATCATTGGCACAATCTGTGCTAACGATCTGGCTAGTGCAGATTTATGGTTCTTACTCCCCACTAACTATCTAAGGACAATGTAATGCAAGGGTATTTTCACACCGGGCTCGAGTGGGGTAGGCCGTGGGATGCGGGGACACACTCGGGGTGGGTGACACATGTGATTTGGGGCCCACGAGGGGGGTTTGGCCGAGGTCCTAACCCATGAGATGTGGGGCCTGAGCTATGAGATAAAAGGATAAATTCGCTATACTCTAACAGTTCAAGCTTTTAGAGCAAGTGGTCAATTGTCCTACATCAAATTGGTATTAGCGTGTTCGAGACTACTCACGCAGTCTTTGTGAACGTAAAGCTCACTCTACTCTCACCTCCAAAGGCAGCGCAAGGCCATGCATGCCGCATCGTGCAAACTGTCTATAGGCAAACATGACACCATTCTCTTCAATAGAAGTCCACTTTGCACTAATGGCCAACGTCAGTGCGGTATAATGCATCGCACGTAGAGCGCGCCGACAAAAAAGCACTCCAAGTTATCCAATGGCAGCGCAACATGTGTATATAACTGCCTAACAAACTTTCATGCTGGAAATAACCGTGTAACCTCCTTGTAGGCAGGAAATAATCACCTCGCATCACTATAAATACCCCTTTTGGCCTTCATTCCAACAACTCACACCATTTTGATTCCTCGGATAGCTTAAGAGCTCTCCATATCCTTTGCAAAGGCCTTCTCTTCCTGAGAACAAGAGTCCAACAACTCATCCCTTTGAAATGTGGCTTTGAACTAGCCTATGGATCGCCAGCAATGGCTTCACGGCAACTATCTGAATACTAGCAGGCTGGCTCCGTGCTAACTGTCTAAGAGACCTAAGAAGTGGTCCAGCTGATTGTTTAGGGCTTTGAAGGTGGCTCCATGCTGAATATCCAGAAATTCAAACAATGGCCTCGTGCTAACTGTTTGCGTTGGTGAACTGAATTGATTGGCGGTCTCACAAGCTGTCAAGACAATCCGCACTGACCCCTGGTTTTCCCAGCAGAATGGTCCAGTGTTGTTTCTGTTTGAGGTCTTTTGAACGCCTCAGGGTAAGGCAGACATGCTGGTGGAACTTCTAAATTTCTTGGAAATATAGGTCATGAATGCTCTGGCTATTTGAGTCCTTGAACATCAAAATGCTCCTCTAATCAATGATATTAAACACTTTGAAGATGAAAGATCATAGATTAGGCCTTTATGCATCATTTGCATGACCCTACATTGTACCATGTAGCATACTAGTTCTCTCTAGTTTTACCTTTTAATATCCAGATAATGTAATTAAGGACCTGTGCTAGACCATAACCTGGAATGTACTTTATTCATGGATCAATGAAAGCCTCTCGACAGGGCATATTTGGGTGCATATCTTTGCAATGGAATCAATAATCAAAATAATATCAAACAATAGTCATTTTTAGTGAACACTTGGCTTTCATTTTATGTTTTTAAATTGGTCGGGGCTTTGAGAATCATTTAGAAAAGTCAATATTTTTTCATACTTTCTAAGATATTAAATGATAGGCATTCACTTCAAAGTTAAATCATGGAGTTTTTCCTATGGTTTCTTACTTCTTAACTAGTCGAAACACCAAATTGATCGATGACTTATTTGGAATGTTGTTATGGATGGTTGCGATCATGTTGAGTATATAGGGTTATGTGATAATAGTAGTAAAATGGTCCATGCTCGAGCAGGGTGCTAAAACATAATGTCATTTTCAAATTTTCACAGGTAGTGGTTGATCAATAATTTCTGAAAATTTTGCAAAGAATGTCCAACTAATTGGGAAAGAAAGAAATAAGTTATGGCATTTTTGGATGCACTGTTGAATTAAATTGCAATTTTTTGTTACATTAATAAAATTGAAATAATCAAATTGAACTTTCCTTGGCATTCACGTTGAGGGTCTAGAGAGAAACGTAACTACAATTTGGGCTACCTCTTAACCATGTATACCAGGAAAAATCATTAGCTTTTTTTTTTTTTTTTTCTTTCATTAATTCTTGATCAGTCTGAGCATTCACGATTCAATGTACATCCAAACGCAAAATTAGGAAACAGATCCTACTATAAAGTACACACCTGCGCATAAATATTGAATACACGCCTTCCAACACCCTGCCAAGTATTTTCGATGGCTATCTCAGCAAATTGCAGAGCTATGGTGTATTGGCCGTTCTCAAACCCGAGACCATAGTATCTTAGCGATACTGGCGATATCCTTGCTGTTAGGAAGAGCTCTAGGTCCAAAGTATTCAGAAACTGAGAAGAAGTGCTTCTGATATATGAGGCATTATTGTTCTCAGCAAACAACCCAGCGTTGCTGATGGCCCACCTGGTCTCGTTGGTCACATAATATGTTGTTGTGCCAAGAGCTTCATTATCATTTTCATATACCGTTCCGTCGGAAGATGTCATCCCTCTGCCGCCGCACTTGATTGCAAATGAAGAATCTGCAAACCAATAAAATAGTGACATCAATCAAAGCCTATGGTTACATGAGTCTGGTTATGTGGGCGTCGGAATCAGAAACTGGTATGAATATCTGATTCAGCCAACCCAACCTTAAAGAATTTAATACAAGATTTTTTCAGCAGGCTATAACCATATTTAGAAAGTAAATTTAATTTTTGTTATAGAGGTTTGTTGATCCCACATGCGTGTATAGTGTGGCCCATTTACATGCACGTGTGCCCATGTGCACACTGGTGTGAGATCCAAGTCATCCATAAGGAAAGTCACACCATGCAAATGCACTGACCTAAAATCCAGGATGGTCCACTCATCAAGTGAGCCACGATACCAAAAGCGAATCATGGAGGACGAGCATTTCTACCCATCCATTTGTTTCTTTGTCTGCAGCTCACCCGATTTGAGTATCGGCCTGGTTTACTAGAAGGGACATCTAAATGGTGGGACATAACCGATGGATGGCATGGATCTTGCACCCATGGGCCACATTGGCACATTTGGTGGAGTGTATGTCGGCTGCCATATGCTAGTAAAGTGGAAATAGCCAATTTATAGTGTCCTCCCATAGCATTCATATTCTAGGGTCTGCTCGAAATTTCAATTCAGTTGCTTTCAGGTTGGACCTGAAAGAAATGTAATTGTGATCGACTGCTGCTTCCTCATTATGGATAATAGCATAAAAATTGCAAACTTTTTGCAATTCAATTCATGCATGTATCCAAACACAGCCAAATGCAAATGGAAGAGGAGAGATGGCTTACATATTGGAGAATCCCGATTGCACGGAAAGTTCCGCTGAAGACAATTCAATCTTGAAGGCAAAACACTGAATACCAGGGAATCAAGCACTTAATGCAACTAAAAGATTATGACAATTTCTTATGTATGACAAAGATGCACAACCAATTCAGGGAATATGGTGTCCTTAGTTATGACAGTTGCTTGAACGCGTTTTTGTTTCGTGAAAAGAATAGAGCAGCATCGCCTATGATTGAATAATACCTGTTATTAGAACTATCAATGACGAAGTTGTTGGCGACCAAGTTCCTGAACCAGGAGACAATTCAAAAGGAGCTTACCATCCATGTTGTCACATTGTTGCAAGTACATCAAAGAGAACTGCTGAGGTGATAGATAAAAATAAAGAGAAGACAATATGTAAACAAAGAGAAGACAATCCTCCTTTGGTTTCTTGTATTAGAGACAACCCTAAAGGGTTAAATATATAAAGATCTACAATTATCTATACAAGGTAATTGATAAAAACATAATCATCTATCTATGGAAATTAGCTATACATCATTTATCTATGGAAATTAGCTATACATCATCTATCTATGAAAATTAGTTATACATCATCTATCAATGGAAAGTAGCTATATAAGGCATGTGGCAAACTAATGCTAATCATCGACAAATAATAGTTTGCCAAGTAGAAATGAGTGACGTGCAAAAGTGAGGGACTTCATGAGAATGTTTGTAATCTTATTATGGGATGTGACATGTGGAAGAGAAACAAGCCCAAACTGAAACTTCTCTCGAATGAAGTAACAGTCATCTTCAATATGCTTTGTCCGTTCATGGAAAACAGGATTAGAGGCAATCTGAATGACACTTAGATTATCTACATAGAGTAGAGTAGGATTCTATAGATGAATGCCCAAGTCGGAAAGAAGTCTACGTAACCAGATGTTGAGGGTCTAATATTGCATATCAGACCCCAGTTATTGCCTAGATTTACGAACACAGTACTATTTAATAACCCAATTTAACTGTGTTTATGCTGCAAGGTGTGTTTAGGAGCTTGAACTGAAACAGGGTGCTAAAAGCATGAAATTAACGCTCAGAAGTCACCAAGGTAAGGGACGGACTCCAGAGGACCAAGATCGACAGATTTGCATGCCAGAGATCCAAAGAAATTGAGAAACTAAAGATCAAGTGGCCTGAAAGTCAACTAGAATGCAAGATCACAAGGTTTCCACCATCCGTTTAACTCGAAACTTCATACATGGACTGAGGACCATAAATTAACCATATAGATCCTTGTAGAAGTGTCCCAACAGACGGATTAACCTCTTAAATCCTGATTTGGGGCCCGCCTGATATCTGGATATGCTTTAATTGTGGTCCCAACTATTAAAATGACCTGAGAAAAGAGATGGACGGAACAGATTTCTCACGACCATCATATTGGAGCCACATGTACATCGCACATATACAAAGTGCATGCGCACTCAATGTACACTGGACTGAGATTCTCAGTCAAAGTCGGTTTGACCAACTGTTTTACAAGAATCCCTGTTTACGCATGGGTGTCTGTTGTGGGTATTAGTGGCCCACCACCATTGATCCAATGGAAGATCCGGACCGTCCAGTGCAAGCTCACAAGGCTACTGACCAAGGCTTAGGTGGAAGAATTCCTAGAAGTAACGAGGATCGAAAGCCATCTGTCCAAACGAAGGATGAACGACAACAAGAAAGTTTCGTGGGCCACACCAGTAACCTTCTAACACCGGCCTTTCCTGAGTGAAATTCAGAGAGGAATTTGGTGAACGGAGTGGATCTCTCAAAAGACAATGTAAGTGGGCCCCACCGAGAGTCCAGCGCCGATCCATCTGCAGGCTCTGTTTACGCACGTCTGGAAACCCGGACCATCCAATCCATTTTGTGTTCGTGGCCAGGATCGGTCCAACGATCCTGGCCGTTCGAAATCTTCTAAAGGTGGCTCCGACTGACGTTAAGAAGTCTGGCCGGATCAGATCATGCAATAGATCCTACTTTGCTGAGATTCATTCTTATGCAAGAATCTATCGTGTTCTTGTTTCGCATGCAGCTGTGAAAGCTCCACCGATTCTACTCTACGTAAAGTCGGTTCTCCACCGTCATTGCTTGATATAAAGGAAAGAAGAGATGAGAGAGAGGGGGTATCTAGGCAGCAAGGCTTGGACGTGGGGAATCCAATCCAGGACGTGGGCAGCCGTGGAGGCAAAGTGGACACGTGAAGTAGAGAGAGAGAGAGAGAGAGAGAGAGAGAGAGAGAGAGAGAGAGAGAGAGATCGTCACTGGTCATCTCCTTCTTCTTTCCTTTTCAGGTTTTCTTCCTTAAGGGTTTTCTTTCCTAAGAGTTTTTAGTTAATCAAAATTATAGTTGGCTAAACCTCTTAGCTAGGGCTAAGAGGTGAAGCTTGTAGTGTGATTGGGGTTTTAGTTTTACTTTGATTTATATTTATTGAACTCTTATGGATTCTAGTTTGATTATAAGGAATGTTTTTAGTTTTAATGGTTTGTTGTGAATCAAATTAAAATAGATCTGCGATAGCTTGAGATATTCTATTTTCAGGTATTGAGATTGTGAACTTGGGAACCCTGTTGTTCACCATCGTCTCATGGGCATGGTTGGGTGATGGAACCTTTCCTAACTTTCACAATTCTCTCATGATTAGCTGTGAGATTAGTAAATTGTTGTTGTTTGCCATAGTCTCCTGAGCATGGTTAGGTGACGAAATTACTCACATATCTTCGTCATTCTTATCTATTGATGATTAGACCCATGAGAAGTTTAGAGATCTGATAAATCTTTTCCTACCAATTGGATATGATAGGACTCTGATTCCAGTTGTATCCTTGAATCAATGCAAGGTAGCTTCTCAATTGCTACAAGTGGATCCTTGACACCTTAGTTCTCACCTTTATTTTTATTAGTTTTTAATTAATCTATTCACAATTATTTCCTTCCTTTTACTTGATTTAGATTTCATCTTATCCTAGTTCCAGTTCGAGTTATTTTCATATTATGTATAGGTTTTAGTCCCTGTGAATTCAACTTCGATCTCACTGAGTTTATTACTACATCACAACCCTATACTAGGGGTGTGAATACCAGACAAGCTCACCACAAGCAGCTGACATCGCTTAATACTCGGCTTCAGTGCTTGATTTAAAAATAGTTATCAGCTTCTTACACTTCCAAGATATGAGAGAAGTGTCAAGAAAAACACAGTAGCCAGTGGTAGATCTTCAAGTGAGAGCGCAACCGGCCCAGTTAGCATCCGAATAAACATGAAGGTCTAGAGTTGCCGTGGAGGAAAAGAACAGTAATCGATCTAGAGTTCCACGTAGGTACAGTAGGATGTGTAACATCGCAATCATGTGAAGAGTCCAAGGAGCAGAAACAAACTGGCTGACTACTTGGACAGCGTAGGCAATATCAGGACGAGTCATTGTTAAGTAAACCAGACTCCCAATCAAACGACAATATAATGTGAGCTACGTAAGGAGATCACCATCGTTACGGCTATATTGAATATCAAGTTTTAAGGGAGTCTAAACTGTCTTCTGATCTGTCAACGAGGCCAAGGTGAGAAGATCCTTGGTATATTTATGTTGGCTGACCAAGATCCCATGTTTAGAACATGAAAATTCAAGCTCAAAAAAGTATGTTAAATGGTCGAGGACCTTCATCTTGAAGGATGATTTCAGAACTTACTTTAATGCCGAGATGTCAATAGCATTGCTACCAATCAGGAGTAGGTCGTCAACATATATGAGAACAATGACAATTCCGCGATCAGTGGTATGTAAAGATAAGGATGGGTCATTACCACTTTGAGTAAAGCTAGCACCTGTAACAACATCATGAAAGCGTTAGAACCATGCCCGAGGTGTCTGTTTGAGGTCGTACAAAGCTTTTTTTAGGCGACATACCTTATTAGCAGGGATCAAAGAGATAGTAGGAGGTTTCAAATATATTGTTTCTTGGAGGTCTCCATGAAGAAAAATATTTTTCACATCCAAGTGAGTGGCCAAGAATGAATGGATGATATTGCCATAAAAGTATGAACAGTTTTCATCTTGGCTATAGGAGCGAATGTCTCATCATAATCAATTTCGTTTGTATCCCTGAATAATAAGTCGAGCCTTGGATCGATCCAATGATTCGTCAGACTTGAGATTTACAGAATAAATCCATTTGTTACCAATTAATTGTTGGTCAGTGGGTCGAATGACAATGTCCCACGTATGATTATCATCCAATGCATTAAGTTCTTCTGCCATAGCCTTCTTTCAACAATCATGAGTGGCTGCCTGAGGGTATGAAGTAGGAATAGATACAGTATTCAGAGTAGCATTCATGGCAGGGGGTGGTCGCAGGAGTGGTCGGATGGGCTGGGGGTGGTCGAATGGGGCTGGGTGACATAGTAGGGGTGGTCGAACGGGGCTGGGTGACATGGCAGGGGCTGGATCTGTCAAGAGGTGGTGCTGCAAGGGTTTGCTGACGCAGGAAAGGCTAAATATGTCAGGAGGTAGTGCCGGATTAGGATGTGCAGCTGAAGATGGTGGAGCAAGTTTGGATTGCTGGAGATCGATATGGCTCTAATACCATGAAAACAAAGAGAAGACAATATGTAAACAAAGAGAAGACAATCCTCCTTTGGTTTCTTGTAGTAGAGACAACCCTAAAGGGTTGAATATATAAAGATCTATAGTCATCTATACAAGGTAAATGACAAAAACAGAATCATCTATCTATGAAAATTAGTTATACATCATCTATTTATGGAAATTAGCTATACATCATCTATCTATGGAAAGTAGCTATACAAGGCATGTGGCCTATCTAACAATAGATTTAAGAGGCGACCTGCAAATGTGTGAGAGATCCATGCCACTCATTAGGTTGGGACCACTACAGGGCATTTCCTGGCCTAGGAATCTAGCATGGACCACACAAGGACGTTGGGCACGTAGCATTTGTTGTCCTTCTCCAACGGACTTTTTGTCTCATACATTCGGCCTGTAGGAAGGCGAGACCCACCTGATGCATGACCCTGATGTGTTTGATCTTTCGCACACGTGCTATGTTCACATGCTGGGAATCACTTAACATTTTCTAGATTGAATATGGGTACGCCAAGTAATACTGTAACTTCCATGTGTGTGATTACGGAGCGCATAGATAAAACTAGTCATGGTTATAGGGTGTTTGAAATGGTTAATTACTGGTCTGAATATAAATCCAAAACCATATTTATATATCACGCAAAAGAAATAAAGAAGGATGTTGTGCTATCTTAAGTTTGGATGCTTGCACTTTCTAGATTGAATATGGGTACGCCAAGTAATATTGCAACTTCCATGTGTGTGATTACGGAGCGCATAGATAAAACTAGTCATGGTTATAGGGTGTTTGAAATGGTTAATTATTGGTCTGAATATAAATCCAAAACCATATTTATATATCACGCAAAAGAAATAAAGAAGGATGTTGTGCTATCTTAAGTTTGGATGCTCTATTGAATCAAATTGTAATAATTACTAGTTCAATGAAGTGGAAATGACTAGATTGCAACTACCTTCTTCAATACAAATAATGAGGAGGTGGACTTCAAATTGCAACCATGTTACTTTCAAGTTGGACTTGAAAGGAACTTACCTGCGAATTGTGGACTACTTGTTCTCAATACTAAGGTTATCGCAATCGCAATTTGGTTATATCTACTCAGTTAAACTAAGTATCACATTTCAACTCAATGGTACATCAATGCAGCCTTAATGACATGATGAACTAATTTGTAGCTAGTAAAATGAAGATGAAAATAGCAAGCTTTGTGCTTCTTTTGGACATACAGTTGTAAGCCTTTTGTGATCCAAGATGGAAAGCTTCCTAATAATTGATTGTATGACAAATCTCTGCCGACACAACATATAAGCATACCAATTCATCAAAGAAGATCAACACCAACCAAAAACACTAGATATTAGAGCCTTTTACTAGATACAAAATGGTAAGAATAACAAAAAAAAAATTAAAAAAAAAAATCAATGGACTTTTGCAGAAGAGAAAAGTAAAATAGAAATAAAAATGCAACCACAGATAATTTCTAAGTCCATGTTTGGTTTCACTATCAAATAGTATTGGAATAATTAGTCCAGCAGAAAGGAAATGACCACATTGCAGTTGCATTAGCAAGCATATTAGGAAGTCGCCCTCAAATTGCAAATTGATTCCTTCTGTCCAACTTGAAATAAAATTGCAATTTGGAGTCCCTCAATGTGAATGCTACAAACAGTAGTCGTTGTTTGATTATTTTTGTTGGGGGCCTTGCACAAAACCTTAGGATCTAGTCCTTCAGAACAAACCAGAATTATGGATAATAAAGCAATGAAATAAATCAAAGCATCAACCACACACCACACAAGATATTTTTACGTGGAAAACCCTCAAAGAGGTAAAAACCATGGGACCTTATCCAGATCAACAATCCACTATGAAGCAGAACGTTACAACCTTCTTCAGTCTCGTAGGAGTAGATAAATAATAAGAGAATAAAAAGAAAACTGAGAGATCTCACCGATCACGAGGACGTAGAAGCGCTGAGACGATGGCTCCCTTCCACAAGCTTCCTCTCTGTCTTTTCTCTCACCCTAAACCCTTTAGCAAAACCCTTGCAAAGATTTTAGGAAATCTTTCTTGTGTTTTTCTCATACACCTCATACACTAGAAAAACCCTAAAAACCCCTTTTTATAGTTTTAGAAAACTCTCTTCCGCGTCTCAGTTGCGAAAGGACTTGCGACACGAAATCCGCGCAAAATCGCGGAACGAATCTGCGTAGGTTCGACCGGTTGTGGACTTCCTACAACCGGTCAAGCACCTCCTTCAACCGATCATGGACCAGTCCAGTTACTGGACTTTGAGTCGAGATACGTCTCGACTCCCACGACTGGTCATACCAGCCTTCGACCGGTCGAGTAGGGCTTACGACCGGTCGAACACGAGGCAAAAAACCCCATCAAATTTCACTTCATGGAGATAATTATTTAAATTCAAATCAACAATGCATCCAGATGCGGCCAAGAGAGGAAAATGCTATTAAATTATGAATTCAATACAAAAAGGTCGAATAGCATACATGTTGACAAGTGATGGACTTTTATTGGAAGGAAGGCTACCAGACAAGCTATTATTTCCAAGAAACCTACAAATTGAGATGGATCAAAAGAAACACAAAATGCATATACCAAATAACACTTAAAGAGGCTGGATCCAGTATAAAGGTTTCTACGTTAAGCTTAAAAAATCAATGTTGGGGGCCCACCACGATGTTTTAATGACATCCAATCCGTCCATCATTTTTCTCTTATTTTTTATCTTGGTGCCCAAAAATCAGGCCGATCCAAGACTCAGGTGGGAATGGACAACAACATGGAACAGTTGGGATGGTGACAACCACCATTAAAAACCTTCTAGATTGTATGTGGGGTCCATTATGTTCTTTATATTCCACCTAATCCCCTCAAAAATGCAATCGACCAAGAACGGACCCGAAAAACTCAGGCCATTACGAAACTTAAGTGAGTCACAATACATGATTTTAGAGGTTTTAAGCATGACTTTACATGTTGTTATTGGTGTCGTAATTGTACCCTAGAAAACCAATGTGTGCCCTTATTCACTGGGCCTGACAAGGATGATCGTAGCTGTAGATCATGATGACCAAGGGTTCTTGGAGGACAAAATGTTATGCTTTAATTATTCTAGTGTCGCCTACATATTTGGATACAAGTTAAGTGATGAGTGATTTCTCTAGTTATCCTTGGGAACTTGAGATCAGATACAATAGTTGTTAACTGGGGAGAGCTGTAGTCCATGGATCCCAATACCTTGTTGTACCATGACCATTACAGGTTCTAGGATAGACCTACAGCCATCAACTGATGAGATGTATATGTTTATCCCATATGAGGAGATTGACTTGGGTTAGAATGGACAGTCTCCACTCTCGATCATCGGAGACTGACTTGGTGTCTCATGTGCCTTATTCAAATGCAGTAGGCAGTTTAATGTTTATCATGGTTTGTACGTGACCAAATATTTAACAAGCAGTCGGAATTGTGAGCAGATACATGTTAAACCCTGACGAGCAACATTGGGAAGCGTAAAATGGCTACTTTGATAAATTCGAGGTACAAAAGACTACGACTTAACTTTTGAGAAGATAGAAACAAAGTTTGTAGGGTATGTGGATTTATACTATGCAGGCGGTGTAGATTTCAAAAAGTTGAGTTCAAGTTATTCATTTGTATTAACGGGTGGAGAAATTAGTTGGATGTCAAAGCTTCAGTCCGTGGTGGCTCTTTCCACGATCGAAGCAAAGTATATAGTAGTGACAAAGTCATTTAAGGAAGGTGTTTTATTGAGAGGCATGATAAATCAATCGGGACTTCAGTAGGAGGCCATGTCGATTAATTGTAATAGCAAGAGCGCTATCAATTTGCCTAAAAACTCTGTTTATCATTCTCATACTAAATGCATTAATGTTCATCACCATTTTATCCGATGGGTGCTTGAGGAAGGAGGCGTAAGTCTAAAGAAGATTCACACCAGTGTGAATCTAGCAGATATGCTCACCAAGGTGGTTCCTAGTTCTTACAGAGAACTTTAAGTTCTGTGCGACTTCTCTGGGCTTGGCGATGGCATAAAACGAGGATAGAGTGTGCACGAGAAGTAATAATAGAACTATGATGCGAGGCAGAGATAAGAGAAAAGGAAAAGAAGTTACACGTTTGATGATTGAAGACATTGTGGAGATTATTGTTTTTGATGTTTTAAACCTAGTCAGAAACAGGGCCTGTCGATGACATCGACAAACTATTTGAAGCCATTCTCGATGACATCGAACAATGCTCAATCCCATCGAAAATGTTTGGATTTTCTCCAATTGGTCGTTGGACTAATTGAGTGTTTTTTTGAGGCCATCGAAAAGTGTTCGATGAAATTAAAGGTTAGTTTAATGCCATCGAAGATAGCTCGATGCAATCGTAGAAAATCAGATTTTTTATGTTGTCTCTGGACAGTTTTAGTGTTTATTCGATGCCATCGATGTGGCTTCGATGTCATCAAATGATAAGTTTCGATGACATCAAAGTGTGTTCGATGCCATCAAGCAATTCGATGCAGATTTTCGCAAAGTTGCAATTTTGCAAGATTTGTTTCCGATTTCATTTGGAATTCTTCCATAGGTTATATATAAGGGTGTAATCAGGATTGGGAATGTAATTCAAGGGTTTCTAATTCGTCTAAAGGGTTTTAAGGGTGTAACAAGCGTTTAATTCGAGGTTATTCGAATCAGGTAAGCTCTCTTCTCTTATAATTTTTGCTTTCATAGTGCTATCTGTTGCTTTGTGCCGTGGTTTTTTCCTGCAAGGGTTTTTCCATATTAAAATCGTTGTGTTCTTTTTGTGCTTTCTTGGTGTGATTGAATTACATCACTTGATTCACCTATGTGCTTCCACAGTCCCCCAACACATCCCCACCCCATTTCTATCAGTCCTTGACTCCTTTCCTATATACCAAACTTTATATCCATCAATTTCTCTAATTTTGGCTCTTTCCCATTTGGTTTCCTAAACACAAGGTATGTTAACTCTTCTTCATTTCATTGTATCTAGTAACCCCATACTAGTCAATGTCTCTATATTTTGTGGCAAGACGAATCCCATTCTCATGGACTAGCTTCTTTACCTGTGCGCATCCAAAATGGTACAAGAACCCTTGCCTACTTCCATATGATGGATGGATTGGATGTCATAATTAAAAATGTTAGAATGGGCTACACGTCACTCTGAACATTTAGCTTAACGTAGAAAAATTTGTATTTAATCTAAATTCAAGTTCAAAATCATATTCGTCGCTTTGTGTCGTGGTTTCACGATAGGCCCCTTTTTAAACCTTGGGGTGCTCGAATGTACAAGAGCGATGGAGTAATGAAATGGATACAGATTTCCCCCCACCCCAACCAAATAATAAAAAAAAAAAAAAAAGAGAGTTCAAAATCATATCCTAGGACTAGTGTTTGAAGTATTGGTGTCGCTACAAGTTTTGCTAGCCAGGAATGTGACAAGGATGAATTCATCTATAGATCATGATGACCAAGGGTCTTTGGAGGACAAAGTGTTATGCTTTAATTAATATGTGGTGTAACATATGTGGATACAATTAAGTGTGGAGATTCCTATAGTTATCCTTGGGAACTTGAGATAAATATATATATATATATATATATATATATATATATATTAAAAACAGTTGTTAATCGAGGAGAGTAGTGGTCCATGGATCTCAATACCTGGTTGTACCATTACCATTAAAAATTCTAGGATAGACCTGTGGTCATCACCTAATGAGACTTATGGCTATACTATGTGAGAGGACTGACTCTGGTCAGGATGGAGGCTCTCCACCATCGAGGGCCAACTTGGTGTTGGTATGACTTCACCCTTACCCCACGTGAGAATATGAGTATGCCATGGATACATGATATTGTTGGACCTTTAGGCACTTTGCATTGGTGGATTGAGATCAAGTCACTAATCTAGGGGCTCATTAGCTTGTGATCAGACTTGATGTTGCATGGAAAGATGATTAATCCTTAGACTTTAAGATGTGTATGGGTCACAATTCTGATTTAATGATTTTAGCTCTCCTTACATGGTTACCATATAGCCATTAAAAGTGGGTGTGGCTAGGTATATCCATCAGGGTTCATTAATCCTTGCATAAGCCATAGGGACATGTTATTGGCAAGATCTACTAGATCAGGGACTCATAAGCGTTTTTTTTTTTTTTTGGGGCCCAACACTTGAAAGGTTTCAAACGGCTTATGAAGGTTTTTAACCGTTGAAATTATATTTTTAACCGTTAAAATTCTTTTAATCACACTCAATGAAGATCTGATGGTCCACTATTTGATCAGCATGGGATTGAGATTTCTGGTGAATGGTCATGACAGTAAAAGGACTAGATCATGAGTACATGCATTGATAAAGTAGTTGCAGGCTCCCATTTATCTATAGGGGTTGTGGAAGTCTGTAGCATGGTGGAGTACTAAAATTGATACACCCCTTAAACCCTATTCCCTCCTTATGTAATAGATCTCATCCTAGAGAGGAGATCATGAGAGAGAGAGAGAGAGAGAGAGAGAGAGAGAGAGAGAGAGAGCATGTGTGGGTCCACTAGGAGTGAACACACAGTGCAACACCCTACCCTGATTTGACGTGGGCTCTCACTCTCCCTCATCTGGGGTAGATAAGGGAGAAACTAGATCAGGGAGAGACCTACGTTGGAGGATTGACATTGACAAACGGGAAATTTCTACATCATGATCTCATCGCACCAATGACCTAAATCATTCATTTGAGGTTACGAGGTTTAGAAATTTGATATTATAAAAGTTGGGAGATCCTTGGGTTAACTAAAGTTCGATTTTTGAAAACCATGTTTAAATTCTTTAGTGTTTCTATTAAAAATACAACCGTTGTCACCCGCCTAAATTTTGGATTGACCTGAATTTCGAATTAACTTGAGTTTTGGGAGCCAAGGAGAGTAGGAAGGGGAGCACATGATGGATGGATCCATCAGTGTCATCATCCCAATTAAAATGATCCAAATTTGAAAGTTATTAAAATGTTCATCTATCCTTCTAAATTATATGTTTTCTAGAGCTAGATTGTATGTCATAACAAAATCAACAATAGCGACCGACATTTCATTTCTTCTCCAAAAACCATCTCCTCCATATACAATCATAGCCTCAACATTCTTTTACCTACAATGAGCATTAAGTCTTCTCGTAAAAATATCCCATCAGCTTTCGGAATTCCTTTCATTGGTCCATTCATATCCTTCTAGAATTTTCTCTTAATACTATTCTCTAACCCTACTTATGGCGCATGTGTACTAATAATATGATTATCTCCAATTATAACACAAGTTTCATTATTAAAATCCCATCACTCGACTCTTTTCCTATATACCAAACTTTATATCCATCAATTTCCCTGGTTTTTCCCTCCTTTTCATTTGGTTACCTAAACACAAGCTATGCTAACTCTCCTTCATTTCATTGTATGTACTAACCCCATACTCTTACTTATCAATGTTCTTATATTCTATTTGGCAAGATGAATCCTATTCTCATGGATTGGCTTCTTTAGTTGCGCGTGTCCAGAATGAGGTGGACTTCCACGTGATGGATGGATTGGATGTCATTAAAACATCATGATGGACCACACGTCTATTTGTATGTTAAACTAAACGTAGAAACGTTTGTATTTGGTCTGAACTCAAGTTAAAAATCATATGGTAGGATCAACATGAAAATGACATGAAAAAAAGGGTGTTTGGCTCATACAATTCACGAAGTGAAGTCAAATTGAAGAGAGAACTTGGAATTTCACTAGTTAAATTGTTGAAGCTCGCTCAAATCCCTGAAAATGTAAAACAAATAAATATAATTTAACAACAGTAATAAAAACAAAATACAAACTGAATAATTTGATAGAGGATGATGAACCGGGCCTGTAGATCAATGTGTCGCTCAATGGGCCCCACATATTTATTTTAAAAAAATTTAAACAAATATATTACTCACTCAAGTTACTTGGGTTTTGTAAATGTAAACATAAGATGTAAACGGCATAGATCTTTTTTTTAAAACAAATATGTAAGAGTATGGGGCATGGCCCAAGTTACTTGTGTGAGTAAACGGCATAGATCAACGTAAATGTAAACGGCATAGATCTTGAGTGAGTAATAAAAATTTTAAAAAAACATAAGATCAATGTAAATGTAAACGGCATAGATCTTCAAATGAATGAATTAGAAATGAGTTTGCTTTGCTAAGTATTGATTTGGGCCCATACATCGTGTCGCTCAATGCGCCCCACATATTGAGATGGTTGGATTTTTGGGCGTCCTTTTCTTGATGGGCATGACCCAATAATTGCACTAAAAGGATAATCCTAACCATTTTGCAGAGAAGAACATTGACCACTGAAAGTTGCCCTGTCGATGGTCCATATCCATTCATCAATATTGATGGTCTAGAATTATCTGTGTCAATTGCAGATTTTGGCCCATCATAACAGTGTGAAGCATGGGGACCAATCTGATTATCCATCCACCTTCTGGACTGCACTGTTGACGGTCTGTTGTCTGCATTGCTGGCCTTCAAATGGAGGTTTAAAATAAAAAGATATGATCTAGAGGGCTCAGTGCAATGGTAACCAATCTGAACCATCCATTTGGTTCAATCCACACTTTGTCCACCACTCTGAAAACTCACATCAATCCAAAGTTTCTAGGCACCCTTGACTGGACATGTCCTCTGAGAACAATATTGACCATCCATTTTGCATGCCACTGGCTTCACATTTCGGAAAATGCAATCAGTATGATTTTTTCAAGGAAGCATATGGACAGGGAACTGAATCTAATGGACGGTCTCGATAGGTGCGGATGCCAGTGAGTCCAAATGCAACTAGGTGCATGGAAAGGTTTCCGTATGGTTAGCTCACTAGATCCTCTCTAAAATAAAAATGGCCATCCAACAACATGCAATGATTAAAGGCCCATTGATCAGATTGCTAGCATTGTTCAATCAGTATAATTTTGTACCAATGAGCCATTCATAGTAATGGCCGCCAGATGGACAATCTAGATCTAATCACTGTATGACCACATGCAGAGTGGTCCCCAACAACCACTACAACAATTTAGACTTTTTCGCAACGAGTTTAATTTCATCGCAAAAGGTCCAATTTTTACAACAACAATCCAAGTCGTTGCAAAAAATTAACTATTTAGGATGGTAAAACTAATTTTTAAGTACATGTTAGAAGCCTTTACATAACTTACATGTGTTGCCTGGATATTAAATTCCCGATAGATGACGGCAAGGAACTGGTTAAGTAGTTTTGACCCAAATTCCTGCAAATATAGACCAAAAATTGTACTTAGTGTCAGTAGACTAGAGCATTGAAGCAGCAAGGATGGGCTACACATATCAAGTGGTCCCAATTTCCCATTAGGAGGCCCCCCACAGATGGGCTATCATTTCAAATCACATCAATCAAACCATCTTGACCGTGCAAATTAAAGGACTCCAATGTGGATGTTAACCTATTTTTCTTTTAACTACCCTTTTAGTGGCCTTTGATCAAACGGTCATGATCATGAGATTGGCGCACTTTCTGTCAGAAGCCCACCTGATGGATGAGCAGATTGGGCAGATTTCCACACCATGCGATCTTCATGGTGGGGCCCAATGTTTATATGATGTCCAACACAAATGACATGCTTTGGTTGCATGCCAGCTGCAGGTGATAAGTTCTGTATTATTATATTGAGCCCATGCAGAGAATGGGGCTGAATACCAGATATACCAACTCAAATTGAAACTCTCGCATGCCCAAAATAACCCCATGAGGAAAGGGGTGTTTTGGTCATGAACTGGTTGTTCTAAGGAGGAGAAATCCATACAGATTGGTGAGATGCGACAGATTCCCAAGCTCTTCTGGGATCGTGCCTCTTGCATTCAAAGCACATACTCTCCTGAAGGGAAAAAAATTTGAATAAAAATAATAATAATTTATCAGGGTTCTAAAACTAGGAACTAAGACTTGGCTCAATCGCGAATGAGTCGAGACTCAGATGAGTCGACCCATGGCTCGACCAAGTCTAGTAAATTTTGACGTGGTCTAGTTTAACTACAGCAAAATTTAAAATGTCTTTTAAGTGTATTGGAGTGTAAGCTCTTAAGATGAATCACCCATTGCCATGCACAAGGCTTCTTAGGACTGTCAACAGGTGAGCCTGGTGTTGGTTTCGGCAACTGTTCGGCTGGCCTATTCAAAATTTTGATTCTGCCCAGCCCAAACCTGGCCAATTGACATCCCCAAGGCTTCTAATGATAAGAAAGATTCAACCCAACAAACATATTGTGCACTGTATCCAATGTGATACTCATAATTTGGGGTGAAACAAAACAATGGTAAAATCATACATGGAAACAATATCAATAGATCAACATGTTGAATAGGTTGTAAGTGAATTGGTCCATTATAAAGCATTAGTGAAACTAGGAGATGATACCATAAATGATGTATGGTCTATTACAAAGATTAAAACCTAGTATGAAACGAAGGTGCATTATTCAAAACATGTATTGGCCCCATCTTTTATACCTTGAAAACAAAATCCCACAAAATGATGATATGGATACCAAGCTAATTTTTAGTTCAAAAAGAGCCGGAAAATCTTGGGTTGAGATTTTGCTTCCTCATGATGTAGGAAAAATAACATATGTACAGAAATGATTGTAAGTTTGTAAAATGTGATTGACTGAGATCTTGTCAAGTAACTTGACCATATAATAGATAGTGTGTAACTAGTACGATTAATAATGAATACAATCATCTGAATTATTTTTATCCCTACAAATTAAGATTGATACCTTGTCTGGTGATAGACCTTCTCAGTTCATCATGATTTAGAGTTCATCCAGCAGGCCTCATCCTTCATCCTCATAGCCAAAAATGATTAAGTTGGATTGTGCTAACTTTCTGGTCCGTGAATTTTGGTTGGATGGTTTGTAGAAAAGGAGAAATGGTCCACATTCAATGCCATGGATGGTTAGGATGAAATCATGAAATAAATGATTGGTGGGAATTTGGGCTGCAGCATCTCTGGAGTGAACCCACCAGATGAAAAGTGCTTATTAGTGTTTGTCAACCGGTTGGACTCCAGTGAGCAGTTATACAAATACTGCTGAAATTTTGAAATATTTACCTTTTAGACGAGAAACAATCTGCACGATGTCATCATGCGGCTCATGATGTTATCCTCAAATTGTAACTAGATTTTCAAAACATTGACTTTTTTCTTCTTCTTTTTTCGATGTTTATCCCAATATATATATATATATAGAGAGAGAGAGAGAGGGAGAGAGAGAGTCATGCTCCCCTGTGCACCTACGCATGTGTGCACCTTTGCACACGTGCTATGGGTATCTAATCTGAACGGTCCATGTGACGGAATCCCATGAAGCCCCATATCACAAATTTTCACCCCGATCTAAAATTCTGGTGGGCCATAGAAAAGAGAAATGCAAATCAATGGAGGAACTGTTTTCATTTTTCATGGCCCATCAAAGTTTTAGATCAAAGTAAAACTTAGGCCCGGGGGGTATCACAAGGTGTTGCTTCACATGAACGGTTCAGATTTTAGATCCACACCACGTATGATGGGTTCTCAAAAAAGTTCATACTTGTACGTACGAATTGGTTCGCAGGTGAGCGTTCCGCTATATATAGAGAGAGGCATGCTCACCTACACACGTGCTCACGTGTTATGGGTGTCAAATCTGAACGATCCATAAGATGTGGAATCCCATTAAATCTTAGGGGATGAATTTTCACCCTATCTAAAATTTTGGTGGATCATAGCAAAGATAAATTAAAATCAAGGGAAGAAACTGTTTGCATTTTTCATGACCTACCAAAGTTTTGGTTCAAAGAAAAAATTGGTACCAAGGGGTTTCAAGAGGTTCTGCTTCATGTGGACCATTCAGATTTTCGAGACTGATGAGATATAATGAGTTCTCAAAAAACTTTGTACATAGTCCATGCAAATTGGTTCGCAGGTGAGCGTTCCACTATATATATATATATATATATATATATATATATATATATAGAGAGAGAGAGAGAGAGAGAGAATCATGCTCTCCCAAGCACAAAATGCGAATTGTTTATGTGATACGATGCTCCATAAAATTCCTAGGGCCCAACTTTCACTCTGATTTAAAACTCTTGTAGGCCATAGCAAAGAGAGGAGAAATCAAATGAGGAAGC
Organism: Magnolia kwangsiensis; assembly: GCA_037074715.1. Taxonomy (NCBI): domain Eukaryota; kingdom Viridiplantae; phylum Streptophyta; class Magnoliopsida; order Magnoliales; family Magnoliaceae; genus Magnolia; species Magnolia kwangsiensis. The sequence continues at coordinate 97,620,677 of CM073584.1, forward strand.
TATATATTTTCTTTTTCCATGGCCCACCAAAGTTTTGGATCAAGGTGAAAGTTGAGCCCTACAGGTTTCCTAGGGTGCCTCTTCATGTGCACAGTTCAGATTTTGTGCTCATAAGTTCTCACAAGTTCTTGTAAGAACTGGTGGGAAGGTGAGTCTATATATATATATATATATATAGAGAGAGAGAGAGAGAGAGAGAGAGAGAGAGAGAGAGAGGGAGGTCCAACCGGATGGACGGTACAACCACTTTTGTAAGTAGTTAATAATATAGTAATAATTAAAGGAATGGAAATGGAAAAGGTCCGTTGCTCAAGTAGGAAATGGAAAAGGTCCTTTGCTCAAGTAGGCCCCACCATGATGATTATGTGAAATCTACTACGTCCACCAAGTGTGTCACCGCATGTTAGGCCCAGTGAACATCGGCCTTGCATGGATGCGGGGTCGCGCACTCAGTAATGAGTCTCGCAGTTGCTGTAATTTGGTTTCATGGGTATGGGGGCAGACTTAGAATAGTACACTTGAAGGACTTGTATTCACACTAGTCGAGGGAGGCCTAGAATCTATAGTTGGCTACACCCATATAATCGCCTTAGGTTGGGAATTGAAGACACCAAACTTAAGATGAATCGGGTAAGTTCTGGGACAAGGTAAGGACATTGGTGATGGTGGGGGAAGGGGTCAGGCACCGTCAATTGCCCACACTTACATGCGATCTCTACTATCTATGATTTTTTAGGGATTTTTGAGATTATGGAAAGCCTTATATCAATAAACTAGCCCGGTTATCATTTGTGTCAGAAACCAGCTAGTGAATTACTAATCCCCTTTATCACTACTAAGGAGATCACAATGTCTCAACCTAAGGTATCTTTGGAAGAGATGGTAGCCGCAGAGAAAAGAAAACTAATGCAATGTATGAAGGATGCAATAATATATGTTAACAACTAAATATATTACTCACTCAAGTTACTTGGTAGGAAGATTGCAATCTCTCAACCTAGGGCGAACTTAAAGAGATGGTAATTACTAGTAAAGATAAATTGATGCGAAAAGCAAGTGATCAAAGAAAAGGAAAGTGGGTTCAAGAAAATCTTAGCTTCTTATGCACCAAGGTCCAATAATCAAACAAGGTGTAGAGCATACAACTAAAATCACCTGAACTATGAGCAGGGAAGTGCGGGAGGAGTGATATGCAAAATATGACTAGAGAAACAAAAGGGGATGGCTAGATTGCAACCGATAGACGTGGAGATGTGGGAGAAGGAAGGGAGAGCTAGGACACTCTTTCTATAGGAGATAGTTGTAGATCTTATATTCTGGCCCTACTCTGCTGACCTTGGACGGCTAAGATGGCTTGGATACGAGTGCGGACTAGGTTGGATGGTTTGAATGAATGGGGGTGCACTCTTACTACACTTTTGTTCACTACACTCACTAATAACTCTCTACTTCTCACTAATCACTCCCTAAAGTATATTATATATTCCCTCCTAACCTTTGTTAGATGAACCAAGTATATGCTAGCTCTAGCTCTTGATCAAGTCTCCTTTGAAATGAGAGCAGTGGGCTTTTATTTTTAGAGGCAGGCCTTGGTAATTTGGTAAATTGTTGCAACTTGGAGAGAAAATATTGCCACATGGCATAATCCCAGCTGAGGGTTTGCAGTACTCCTAGTTTGTTTACAAATCCTACCAGCCCAGTTGGGCCCATGGGACTTTTTATGGTTTGGATTTTGAGGGTTAGTCAGGCTGTGTTCCCACGGGGTTCCAAACTCACAAGTCATCTCATCTCACATAATCGAAGATAAGGGGCATTGTTGCGGGGTGGGCTATCTGCAGGCCCAAAGCCCCAAAAATAGCTCCATCAATGATTCAGGTGCACCACATGATTGGAAAGAGTGTACAGGGCAAGTCTCACCCTCCATATTATAACCCTTAGTGTGGCCCACTTGAATCACAGACGAGCTTGGCGTTTTGGCTCCAAGCGTATATTTTGGGGTGGCATCTAATTGTCAAAATAGATCTCACACACGCATCACGATGGGTTCCCTTGAAAACAAGGGTTGGCGTCCCCTAACATTCGGTATTTCGCGACAGATTGCTTAGCATTAGCGCGCACACACAAACATCCCGTGCTGCTTGAAAGCTTTGTGGGGCCCACCATGATATATGTGTTGTATCCACATCATCCATTCATTTTGCAAGCTCATTTTAGGACATGAGCCCAGATCCAAATCTCAGGTGGACCACACCATAGGAAACATGATGGAATTCCCAGCATTAAAAACTTCTCAGGGTGGGCCACACTTAGTGGATTGGAGAAATTTCACATAAACACCATGGTGGGGGCCTACTTGAGCTGCGGACCTTTTCCATTTTCATTCCTTTATTTATCACCTACATGACACTAATTTCCCCCTTATTGGGTTGTTTCAGCCCGATGCAACAATATTGTTTCATGGACAATACTTGCATTTATCAGGTGATACATATCGGTTTCGGACTATATTTTAAACTTTACTCATGACAGCATTATATGGAACTTGATCGTACTAAAGTGGGCCCCCATACACATTAATGCATTTAGGCCTGTACTCAGCCCATTTATGTATTGAGCCTAAAATCAGGCCCATCGTTCAGTTTAACACCCAGGCCTAGACATTTAGCCCAAGAAACAAATCAGAAAATCCCAACCAATTAACAGGCCCAGTCCAGATCATGGGATCAGATAAGAGGTGGGATGATGTAGAGTGGGGTCACGGACACTTTCATAGCCAAGATGGACCAGAAAAGGCCCAAATGGAGGTGAAAGTGATCGGGACCATCAAAACCTTAAATCAGTCGTATCTCACGGACTGGAAGGAGTTTTTCGATGTATCATATATGATTTTGGTGCAAGAGTGGCTACTTTAGCCAACCAACCCCGCTATGCTGGGTTGCCCATGCCAGATTTGCAAGATTCTATCATATTAAAAGTCAAATATACATTTTATTTTCATTTTTACTATAAATAGTAAGTTTTAATTCAATTATAACTTTTGATCCTTTGAGTTTTTAGAGTTGTGCACAACATGAAAAGTCATTCGAAAATGTTAGAAAATAATGTGGTTGGGCCAAATTAGACACTATTTTTTGGCCGAAAACATAAATTCTAGTCGGAATTTAGTAAGTCACAATTTTAGGGAGTTTTAGTTGTAATTTTGAGTCTGAAATTCCATACTAGGTTTGAGTTCACTATTTAGAGGGCTGTAATCTTATTTTATTTGTTTACATAATGAATTAATTTATTTCAAATTATTAAAAATTATTTCTGCTTTCAATATTCCTCGTGAATTCAAGGAATCTCTGTAAGAAACTCAAAGAAGCTCTATGAATTCGGAGAAACACGGTGATCAACCTCATTACATCCCTCCCTGCGTGACGGGACCATGAAGCAAAATCATAGAACGGATGGGGCATGTTATATCTATTTGGCTATCAATGTACAGTGCGTGTGCGTTAGCATACATACAGTGCTGTTATGCGGCAGGTTGTCCCATTGCCGAACGTGCAGTTGCATTTGATCGCTGGGTTCATTTCCTGATCGTCGATGGTCTTAGAATCATCAACGGCAACCTGGCTGCATGGTTCACCACTTATGTTCCACGTAGGCAATGCGGAAATACCCCATCGCTGAAAGATGGAGTTAAGAGCAGCCGCTGCACCATCCAATGTAATGTAGTAAGAGAAAACAGTATGGATTACGGTCATGATTCATTTATGTAACGATGATCGTAGCACACTTCCTGCCTGAGTTAGGAAGCGGATTAGATACTAACAAGGTGAGTCAAGGTGATAGGCAAATCGCTACTGAAGTGACGTCACCAAGCTCTGTGGACCCATCATTATGCATGTGTTGTATCCATACCGGTGGAGAGACTGTTTTATGGCTTAAGAAAAAGAATGAGATAGATCTAAAGTTCAAGTGGACCCCACCATAGAAAACACTGGGGATAGTGACATCCACCGTTCAAAACTTCTTAAGGACCATAGAAGTTTCCGGTCAAGCTGATGTATATATATATAGGGAATGCGCTCGACCTCACGATAAGCTCCCGTGAGGTTGAGCTGTGTGGGCCCCACCGTGGTGCGTGTCGACCATCAACACTGTGTATTTGATGGGTACCCTTTAAATTATGAGACATCCCAAAAATCATCGGTATACGGAACTCAGGTGGGCCACACCATCTAAAATCATGTGAAACACCATTAAAACATATAAAAGCACTTGGTGGGGCCCACATGAGTTTTGAATACTGCTGAAACTAGGTCTGAACCCTCATACAAGGGGGACACACATAATGGATGGGCTGGATTTGCAAACCACATTTTTTGTGGGCCTCAAAAATGATTATGAATGTTTTAATGGTGCACGGCCCCTCTCCATTTCTGTAAGTGGTGTGGTCCACAAAAGTCACAGATTGACTTGAATTTTGAGACTTAGACCAACGATGGAATGGCACATCTAATTGATGGGGTAGATTTTTGAAAGCCATCACGGTGCGGCCGACACCGCTTGACTGCATGGGACGGAGCACATTGTACCTTTTACCATATATATTCACTTCAACTATTTCTATGTTAACTAATGAATAAGTTGGATCTAAAATAAACATCACAGTGGGCCCTATAAATGTTTGAACAATGGATGTGACTGATCTCACGGTCTTTCATGGTGGGTATCTCATTTTTTTTCTCATGCCATACAACGATCTCTAAAAATGGTTAGATGGTATAGATACAACACATGTATCATGGTGGGTTCACAAGCTTAGTGACAGTGATTTGACTACTAACCTTGTCAGTATCTAATCCGATTTACTACCGAAAGGTTGAGCAGGTAGATTGCTACTAAAACTATGATCACCAAGTTTTATGAGTCACGTCCAGAGCTGCAGCGGACCCTACCACAAAAATAGCGAGGAAAGTGACACCATCATTAAAGCCCACAAAAGTTTCTGATCAAGTTGATATTTGTATTTTTTCTTCTTTAATGTCTTTGTTAACTTTTTAACAAGTTAGATTTCAAAAAATACTTCATAATATACCTTAGGAAGTTTTCAACGGTGGGCAACAATCTTCCTGCTGTTTTCTATGGTGGGTAAGCTAAAGCTTTCTGCCTCATTCTATGAGTCATGCCTTAAAATAATATCTCCAAATGAATGGGCATCACAGAACATGGTGACGTCACTTCAGCAGCGAGTCTCGCGACTCAACATATGTCAGTATCTAATCCGCGTCCCTGAGTTAGGAGCACATTTGGGTGGTCCCCACGTCTCCATAAAAGGTGATGTACCTTGATATATCATCAGTATTACGATGCATTCGATTATTTTCTTTCTTTCCTACCATCCCTGTGCTATTTTTCCTTCCAATTGCTGGATCTAGAGTGGCCACATGGCGGTGGGGCCCACCAGAGATGGATCATAGAGGGACGCGGATTAACTACTGAACTTGACAGTAACGAGGCTCCCTACTGAAGTGACGTCTCCATGTTATGTGGGCTCTATCATGAAGTATGTGTTGTATCCACACCGTCCATACACTTGGAGAGATCATTTTATGGCATGATTCAAAGAATGAGACAGATCCAAAGCTTAAATGGATCCCACCACAGAAAAAGTGGGGATTGAACGCCTACCATTAAGAACTTCTTTGGGCGACAGAAGTTTTCGATCAAGCTTATATTTGTGTTTTCCCTCGTTCCATGTCTGTGTCAACTTATAAACGGGTTGGATCTCAAATAAACATCATAGTGGGCCATAGGAAGGTTTCACCGGTAGGCATCACTGTCCCCACTGTTTTCTTTGGTGGCATCCATTTGAACTTTGGATCTGCCTCATTCTTTAAATAATGCCCTAAAATGATCTCTCCAAACGGATGGATGGTGTGGATCCAACACATACATCATGGTGGGGCCCAAAAAATATGGTGACGTCACTTCAGTTGGCTCACTACTGTCAGGTTCAGTAGCTCGTCCATCATAGAGCGAGAATTACATTGGTCTAACACTCCAAACCATTTGATGGGTGGTCTGCCAACGGATTTTTTGGAAAGATACACATTCAAGTTCGATAGGCCTCCCATGTTTAGACGGTTAGGATTGTGAAACCAGATGAACCGATTGAAATATCCAACCAAAGAGATTATCTTTCTACTGTTCCCCATCCAAGGTGAGGCCCATCATATAAACGGCTTGGACCATTGAGAAATGATCCAAAATCAAAGGCTAAAGTCATTGTACCCTATAGCAATACAAGGTAATATAATCCAACATTTGAACAGTCCTGCCCAATGGACCCAGCTGGTTGACGGCCCTGATAGATTTCATCCATTAGCATTCTGAAAGTCAACATTGCTTCTTCAATGCTTTGCTATCAATGGCAAAACCACTCCTTTCTTAATTAAATAAAATATGTAATATATCATGAGTAAAAACACACGCGATATATAGACCCGCTCTCCTACGCACAAGGCCGACCTCGTGGGAACTTTCCATGACATCGAGTTGTGTGGGCCCCACCATTATGTGTGTCAAACATTAATACTGTGTATTTGATGGGTCCCCTTTAAATTATGGGAGATCCCAAAAATTAGCCATATATGCGAACTCAGGTGGAACATATCATATAAAATCATGTGAAGACATGCCTAAAACGTATAAAAGCACTTGGTGGAGCCCACCTGAAACTTGGATGCATCTGAAACTTGGTCTGACCCCTATCCAAGTGGGACACACATAATGGATGGGCTGGATTTGTGACCCACATCTCAGTGTCCCAAAAATGATTATGAATCTTTTAATGGGAGGGTAACCCCTCTCAACTTTTGTATGTGGTGTGGCCCCCACAAGTAAGGATTGGCTTGATTTTTAAGCCCGAGGTCCACCATGGAATGGTGCAGCTGACTGATAGGGTAGATGCTCCAGAGGCATCATAGTGGTCCCACACAGCTTGACCTCATGTGAAGTTCCCATGAGGTGTATATATATGTGTGTTTGTGAGAGAGAGAGATCCAGCCGTTCATCTGGCTGGGCCCACCAGACATTTTCCATCATCCAAAATTCTCACACACCCAGCAATCCTAATCATCCCATCGCATTACTTGTTATGATTGCAAATGAATGGTCAAAGTTAAAGATTCCAAATGATCCCCAAAATCATCTGATTGGATGGATGGGATTGTCTAACTGTATGATTTTGTGAATATCAACGTGGCCACGTCAGATGAACGGTCCGGATCTCGTCTACAACACCCACGTGTGTGGCATCTGATTCACTAATATGGGTGTAACAAAAAGAAAATGATGTCCCGAGAATCCTTCGCAGAAAAATATAACTTTACTAGGAGTCACCTTGGATACAGTAGAAAATTACCATACTCTACAAATCGGGTGTACGGCGAATGCATATCTATTCCCCCTATCTGATACGCCTAATCTTGGGTGTGTATCTATTCACTAACTTCTGAGTTCTGATTTATTGAAAAGGCAAATAGTAACTATGGATACACCCACGAAAACCAAGCATGTGGTGGCCCCCACTCATCATTGCCCAACAATAAAAATTAGATACACCGAAAGTCCAGTGTATATTCTTTGAACTAAATTCTCTTAAATAGGTTAAAGCGATTCTTTCTCAACGACCATTTCATAGCCCCCCAAATGATTTTCCTTTCTCAAAAGGCCAAAAAAATAGTTAGAAATCTATCTCACGTGGGTTTCACTTTCACTTGTTTGGCAAGGAAGCAAAAAATTAAAAAGACCATACTTCTGTTGAATAAAGAAATTCTAATTTCCAATAGAAGAGAGTATTGGTAAGGGCATACATGTATGCATGCATTGATCACTGCCCAACCATGAGTCCAGAGGTGATACAAAAGTATACACACCGAAAGTTCAGTATATACTCTTTGTACCCAATTCTCTGTTGGTTGATGAAGGTGACTCTCCCTCTCTCATTGACTATTCCAAATCCCCCACAAGTACATGAATACACAGATAGGTGAGGAACATACCTTCAGATGGGTCTGTTGTAGCTTTAGGTGTAGTTTGAGCAGTGGACCTCTCGACCAAATACAAGAGATGTATACAGCTAAAGCAAAATGCAAGTAATATATAAGATGAAGATTTTGGTATCGACTTCATCTGTCTACCAAAACTTCTTTCTGCATCAGATGGCAGGGGGATAGGAAATGAACCCAAATGATCTTCTGACCCTTTCTTTTTGGTTTTGTGTGAGAGAGAGAGAGAGAGAGAGAGAGAGAGAGAAGAGCTTACCTTTATACAACTGACAGCCGGTATATCCTGATTTTTATGGACGCGGATTAGATACTGACAATGTCAGTAGCGATATTGGGTGCTGAAGTGACGTCACCAAGTTCCGTGGGCCCTACCATTATGTATGCATTATATCTACACCGTCCATTTAATTGAAGAGATCATTTCATCAAATGAGTCAAAGAATTAGGTAGATCCAAAGCTCAAGTGGATCCCACCGTAGAAAATAGTGGGGACAGTGACATCCACCATTCAAAACTTCTTAGGGGCCACGGAAGTTTCCGATCAAGATGATATTTGTGTTTTGACTTCATCTATCTCTATGTTAACTTATGAACAGGTTGGATCTCAAAAATACATCATGGTGTGCCCTAGAAATGTTTCAACGGTAGGTGTCACTGGCCCCATTGTTTTCTGTGGTGGGGTCCACTTGAGCTTTAGATCTGCCTCATTCTTTGGTTCATTCCATAAAATGATATCTCCAAATGGATGGACGACACAACACATACATCATGGTGGGCCCACAGGGCTTGGTGATGTCACTTCAGTAGACATTTCGCTACTACATTGTCAATATCTAATCCCTGTCTGATTTTTCTATGTAATTATCTCAAAAGTGGACCCCACTTTTTATGCGGCTCAGATGTTGTATACATTTAACTACACTCATTGACTTTTTTGTAACCTAATGCATGGTGACATTTCCATCCGATGAGATGGATATGAAGTATGAACATCACTCTTTTTACACCACCAAGGGAGTGGTTAAGGTGTTGCTAGAGCTGGGCATCGGATCGGATTGGGTCTAACTTGGTTCCGTCCGAAATCTGTATAGGCTAACCCGAACTCGGTTCGATCCAGGACCGAGTCCGGGACATTTGACTAGAAGCGATCCGATGTACAGTTGGCTTGACTTGAACCGAGTCTGACTTGGTCAGGGAAACCGAGTCGGATCGGGTTGGGTGCGATTTGGATTGAATGTTTTTAACGGTGAAAATCATTATCCTCGCTGCTATTTTCGGTGTGGTCCATTTGAGCTTTAGATATGATTCATTTTTGTTTTTTCAAATGCTCTAAAATGATCACGAAAAATGGATAAACGGTATGGATATAATATGTAACATCCCGAAAATCGGGGGGTCGAGCAAAAACCCAACTCCCGAGTTTCAAAATGTTATTTATGTAACATAGATATGTATGATTGAATGTTGTCTGTGATAATGTATTAAACATGAGTGAGATTAAGCTAGAATAGCATATCATACTCCAGAGACAGTTAAATTTACAAGCGGAAGACTTTGATAGTATGTATAACATATATAAACTGTTGTATGTCTCCAGAGTGTGAACATGTTACCAGGTTATGTACATACATGTATACTCCAAAAGTAAACCAAAAGGATATACATGAGTGCTCTAAAAATATAAAATGACAAGTGTCAAGGTATCTAATCAACCTCCCTGTAATCCCGTCAATCAGAACACATATAAAGGAGGGATCCTCCTCATCATCATCAAGTCCAGCTCTGCTTCTGAAGCAGCGCCATCATCTGCAATCACAATAGGGACTTGTGGGTGTCCGGAATCACCATCCCGTAACGTGGGAGTGAGTGATCAACTCAGTGGGATAAGAGAGCAGAGATTAGCATGTTATCAAATCAATCATGCGATAATAGTAAAGCAGTAAATCAAACAATCCTAATACTGTTGTTAATGTAATATGACATGACGTGATGTATGCCCTCACCGACGATCTCCCTCATACGGCAACATCTTACGACCGCGGCATGCCACACTCCCTAGAGTGCTCCACATCTTCCAGGCACATGCAATGTCATGGCGATATGATTACCGAGTTATTATTAGTCCTTTTCATACAGCAATATTGGGAAACTAAGGTACTTCCCTTATATCAATCCCAACACAGATCCTGTCTAGGGTCGTCACTCCTAGTAATCTCATACGATATTATATTTATAGGTCGCTGCAAGGGCTGCCAGGGCTGTTGCACGCACTCGTTGCTCCGCTCCCCCATCACCTTATCAATACAGGCCTATTATATCCTCAAGACTACATCAGGACTCGTCGCCCCCATGCGGTGTCGGGATAAACTCAAGGTCACTACAAAAGGCTCGTCACCTGATCAGTGTAGGCCGACAGCAAGAATATAGTGTTCCATACCACCATAATCTGGTCAGAGTAGGGTGCTCACTGGTCACTACGGGGAGGTTTGTGGCCCCAGCGTAGGCCGACAGCTCGACCACGGTGTCCCATACCACCATGCCCGGCTCATGAGTCTTCGTGGATCAAGGTACCATTGTTAATAGGATTTACAATGGTAAGTTCAGTACCATAGGTTCAAGCAGTTATGACTCATACAAGGTGAACATACAACGGCCAGTCGGGTTACTTGACGGGCTCGACTAGCGCGATCGCATCTCAAGTTGAACGACATGAAGTGCGTAAAACACTTCGTGTGGCCTAACCACTGCCGCCAACTCCAAAACACGGCTCGCGTTCATCGACGCGTCATTCGTGGCAAAGATAAGCCAACCACGAATTTGATTCGGTTGCCGACTGCCTGGACTAGGCATAGTCCCAAACAATCATGAATCCACATCAGCAGTCGTGTAAGAGTAATGGAAATGAAATACAACCATGTGAGCATGTTAACACATGTTATAACGTACAACTTAAGTAAATCATCCAACGCAAGCCTTTCATACATATAATGAAATTATGCATATCGCCAACCTATAGAAAATCATTCCCATCAGCATATTAATTGAGAATTCAATCTCAAACTAAATCATAATGAAATCCTCAAGCACATGTTATAACATACCAATTAAGTGAATCATCAAGCACATGCATTTCATACATATAATGAAATCATGCATATGGCTAACATGTAGGAAACCATTTACACCAGCATGTTAATTGATAAATCAATCTCAAATTAATTCATAACACCATTTAATTCAATACATACTAATACAAACATTTATACAAACACTTACATTACACACTTAAGTCTACATATAGTATGTCGACCCGAAGTGCGCATTTAGGCGAATCTCTTCGCCAAACTAATTATGCACCCATTCCTAATATCCTAATGCGATAATAAACCATGTCAATCACATCAGCAAAATGTGAATGAAATCAGTACTTCCTACAAATGACTAAAATGCCCTAAATCTCATATTCTTCGTTAATTTGCGAAACAGGAAACGGACAGCATGTTGTACATGTCAAACGGCGTTGCCGTCGATAATCTACTATTAAACGACATTGAAAGCTTTGGAAACAGTCAATCAAAGCGTCTAAAATCCGCACCTTTTCTCTTTTAGGTGTGTGAATTCGAACGGAGCGTATACGCTTCGTCTACGGCGAATAGACAACCTGATTTACAAGATCCATAAGCTAACATGCTATGGAAATGGAGGAATACCAAATTAGCAACTATCTAGGACACTTTCTTACCTAGAAAAGCAGAGAAATCACCAGCAACGTGATTGAGTTGCGTTGTTTAGGCACTTGCAACAGGTAGCACAAGCGGCAAGAAATTCTCCTCCAATCTCTCTCACAAACTCTCACCTTTTCTCTCTCCCAATCTAGGGTTTTTCTCAAATTCGGATGGGAGAGAGGAGTGAGGGTTTCAACCCCTTTTATAAGCACAAAAATGCCCGAAATAGGCTCGGGAACAAAGTTCACTTGAGGGGTAACCAAATCGGGGCTGTTTCGGTCCAAAAGAGCATTTCTAGAGGTCCCCTGGCCGAACGCGATCGGACTTAAGCTCATGCATACTGGATCTAGCACACATCCAGTTTTCGGACCGGTAGGGTTCCCAGATCGCCCGTGGCGGTCCAGTTTCAGTTCAACGGTCATCGCACCAAGATCAGGTCTATAAATCTCGTGACATAAAATAGAAATTTTTCTTGATCCAAGAGTGTAATTTGGCTGAATTCTGACGGTCAGAACGCTTAATACTGATGCGTCAAATCGTGTGCCAGATTTTAATTTCAAATTCCAATTCTAACCCTATTCTCACTCTCTTCACTCCAGGCTCAATGAAATAGCCTCTGAACGTCAGTTGGACTTGATTTTCGAAACGATTGCCAAGCCCAGCTAAGCGGTCATAACTGTCTAAGATGGTAGGTATCAGACTTTCGACGCGCGGTCTAGATCCAATACAAAGTTTCAAAGAGGTCCCGAGAACAAACCGGTTTAGAGTTTGATCCGAGGCTTTAGAGCATTATAGCACCCTTGGTTCCACTCGCTTTGGGCCTTATAGAACGTATTTAAAGTGATCAGGGACTATTTCCCAGCTATTCTAACGTTGCACTAGATAACTTAGTCATATTTTCTAAAGGAATTAATTCTAAGTGGTTTCTTTGGCTATGGAATTGGGTTCTAAGCGATTTTTCAGGTGTTTTAATTGACCCACTTCCTAAGGACGTCAAATCCCAGATTGGACAAAATCCGGGGTGTTACATAATAATTACATTGTTGTGGGGCCCATGTAATTTTGATTTCATTTGAGCCTACAACTCGGAGCTCGAGGCACAGGTGTTAACGTGCACGGCACGAAAGTGCATCTGTATAACGTTTACGTGCACTTTGGCTTTGCATTGTTGTATTGATGTTAGCAAGTTCTGTCGGTCTAATCATGAGGTATGTGTTATATCCAAACCATCCATCCATTTAGCGAGCTCGTCTTAGGGCTTGAGATGAAAAATAAGACAGATCTAACTATCAAGTGGACCACACGAATTGTTTAATGGTGAAAATCATTATCTCTGCAGCTATTTGTGGTGTGGTCTAGATGATCTTTGGATAATGCTCTATAATGGTCTCTAAAAATATGTGAACGGTATAGATATAATAAATACATCACTGTGGGACCCATATAACTTTGATATCCTTTGAACCGTTCGAACAACTCAGAGCTTGAGGAGCATCACTATTCATCTTCGTATGACGCATACAATAACCATACATTAGTTATAATTATTCCTAACCCCAGCTGTAGAAGTATTTTTCAAAGAGGTTCGCTCAAATACATCCGATGTATTAAAATGCGACACATCGGGATTTTAGCCTTTGAATATGGGTTAACTTCCATTAATCCGAATCATTTATACGATGAGTCTCACTTTATATGGTGGAAAGTAAAAAATTAAACGCTGCAATTAGATTATTTCAAGCCCTTGATAACAAGAATAGTCACCATAACCTTTTCATCATCAAAGATGGAATAACTCATCCCCAGATATCTTTTGATAATGGCCCATCCATGCGGATCCCTATCAAATAAACGGTTTGGATGATTAAAAAAGGTCCACATTCTATGGCTAGATTTGTGACGTATCTTATTGTAATACGTCGAGATGCATTCGATTTCAGATATATGGATTTGCCTTTTCATATCGTATTTTATCTTTTAACAGTGGAGTCACGGTGTGTACCCGAACCGTTCATACAGCAGCCGTATAGTTGGTGTGTGGTGCTGGGTAAACTCTGTTGGGGCCACCGAGAATGCACGTGGTTTATCCAGATCGGGTCGGGTCGGGTCGGATCAGATTGGATCCATTCGGATCGGGTTTCGGATCGAATGGATCCAAATTGACCACAATCCGAAAAACATTCAGATCTGAATCGCCCAACTCGATCCGCACCGATCCAGACCGTTGGTTCGATTCAGATCTAGTTGGATCCATCGGATCGGGTCAGACATGCCCAGCTCTAGGTGCAGCCCCGGCCTCACCCAAGATGGTACCCTCAAAGAAGATCAAAGTTACATGAGCCACATAATGATGTACTTATTATATACACATTGTTCATCTATTTTCAAATATCATTTAAGAGCATGATCCCAAAAATGAGTTGTATCAAATCACTAGTGGACCCCAACTTTTATGTGGCTTAGATGTTGTATGCATTTAATTACATGCATTGACTTTTCCAGCCATATGCATGGCTACATTTCCATCTGATGGGATGGATATGAAGTATGAACATCACTCTTTTGGCGCCTCTAAGGGGGAAGCAGATTGGCTGGTGTACCACACACCAGCGATATAACTGGTGTGGGTATGTGTCGTGTGAAGACGAGAAACGGATTGGATACTCCCCCTACCAATCAGCCCCGTGGCTGGTGGTCGATGCTCTATGGACCCCACCATGATGTATGTGTTTCATCCATGTTGTTCATCCATTTTTACAAATAATTTTAGGGCTTGATGCAAAAACTAAGTGGGATAAAAATCTCAGGTGGACCACACTATAGGAAAATAATAGTGATTGGATATCTACCATTAAAATCCTCCTAAGGCCCACTATACTATTTATTTAACATCCAATCTGGTGATTAGGTCATACAGACATAGATGAAAGGAAAAACAAAGATCAATTTGATCCGAAACTTTTATGGCCCCCCAAAAGTTTTTAATGATCAACGTTCATTCAACACTGTTTCCTATAATGTGGTCCACTTGAGATTGGTTTATACCGCATGTCCTAAAAAGGATGAGAGATGTGGCTAAAGTCCTTTATGAATCTTTTATAGAAGCCAGTATGTACTAAAAAGAAACACACATCACATATGCTCTTGGGTGGAGGTAAGTTAGAGATAAGATAAATCTTCACTTTATCCACCTCGTTTCCATTGGATGATATGATATGTCCAACCACAATTTCCTTGCGAATCATGAAATGACATTTCTCCTAGTTAGGCAAAAGGTTCTTTTCTTCACATATTTTCAGCACGTTTTAGATTTTTATTGCAATTGCTGAAAAATGAACCAAACATCAAGAAGTCATACATGAAGACCTTCAAAAATTGCCCTACCATGTCTGAGAAGATATTAAGCATGTATTACTAGACTGTTGAGAGAGAGTTACATAGTCCGAATGGCATCTTTCAATATGCGAAAGTGCCGAAGGGATATGTAAACGTTGTCTTATCTCGGTCCTCGGGAGCTATCTCTATTTGGTTATATCCTGAATATCCATCAAGAAAGTAGTAATAAGAGTGACCAACTAACCTTTCTAAAATTTGATCAACGAAAGGCAAAGGAAAGTAGTCATTCCTAGTGACAGTGTTCAGTTTTCGGTAGTTAATGCACATTCTCCAACCAGTAGTGACCCTGGTTGGCACGAGTTCATTTTTCACATTGGTTACTATCACGCCTCGAAATTCGAGTATAGAGTGTGCACCCTCAGACCCGAGTTTCGAGTCGTAACTCGTACACAAAGTGTACTAACTTCATTCAATTATATGATTATTCAGAGGCAAAATTAATATTCATTTATACATTTCAACTAGGTCCATTCACAATCATTCACAAAAAATGATTTAATCATCAACATTTGTCCATTCTCAATATCCATAAACATTCAATTAGCATAAACTTAACATCATTCATCAGTCAATATAATTTACCAATGTATACTTGTTACAGACCTAAAACAATTTAATTAAATAAAATCAATCAAATTCTTAAAATCCTTCAATTAATCAGATCATCCTAACAAATAAAATTTTAATTAAATAATTAAGAATGGTCTAAATGCGGTAATTTTCTCTTCTGATAGGTGTGACTACGTCTCACGTGTGTCGTGCACGAGTTCAACCACAACTTCTTGTTTATGCGCCAACTCATCAGCTAATTATTCATTTGTACAGTTTTACATCAATAAATGGTAAGCTGGTCAGGCCTATTGAGAATTCTCAACATGGTTCTTTACATCAAATTATAATAGAATGTCAATAATCAAACACAATATAATTTTAGAAAGAAAATGTAAATATTATGCAATGCATGAATGCATCAATGAATCAAGTGAGAATCTGTCCACTTGTCTGAATTGGAAACCCGTCAACCCGCATCTGTCCATGGGCAGACTTCTACCATTTGGTAAGCATGAGCAAGGCTTGCATATACTCCTTGAGTAGGCTTCCACTAGTATAGTGAGCTTGTGGTAATGATTCTACTAGGTATACCATCCGGGGAGGTCCCCCAGGAATTTAGCACGTGTTATGCATGCAATTGATATATGCACAAGCATATCAAAGAATCATGAATCATGTATTGTATAGATCATTTCGATCATCACATTTGAATCAACATAGTCCTATACTATCCAATATATCATTCAATTCATGTCCAGATATTAATTAAATATATACATTCCATGAATACAGTAACTCGAATAATTGATTATACGACATTAATTAAATCAAATTATTATTATTATATTAATACAGAAATCACACATTCATCTAAATCAATTAAGAGTACATGAAAATTATATCACGGTGAGCATACAGTATATCAAACAATCCATCAATAATTTTAACTTGATAGATGAGAAACACATCGGGATCACTCACCTTGATGCGGTGAAGATGATTCTATAAACCAACGGTCTAGATTGAATTAGTATTTTCTAAAATTACATAAATAAAAATTATTTTTAGTCTTAAAATTCCACATAATGAATCAACATATAATTCATTATCTATCATTTCTCTAGATTGATGCAGCCCATCAATGGTTCGATCAATCTGGAATTTAAGATTTAAATTTATTTTAATCTTAATAATCTAATGAATGGTGATGATTTAATCACACAATTCAGATTATGTCATATAATTCTCTGTGTCAAGTTGTACCTTGCGTAGAAAATTACTCTTCCGATATTTATTTAATTTTGTTAGATTAAGGAAGAAATTGGTAGATCTATGATTAGTACGGTCCATTGAGGTGTCGAATTTGTCTAATTCTTAAATATATTACATAATTAAATCTTATAACACCCATGAACAATATAAATCATACCGATCGTTGTCCATCATGGAAAAATCCCACATTCTGCACATTAACCTTAAAGTCATGCACATCAGTGTACCTTTCCACACGAATGAATTAAACCTATACAATAGATGTTTGATTGATCCAATCCGTCCAATGTGCAGATCAAATTAACTATTTCATAAAGAAAACAAAGAAAAATAAAAATACACTAACCTGAATAGACGAATTCTAAAAATCCTCCTTCCCACTTTCCCTTCCGTGTTTTTTTTTTCTTATGAGTTTTTCTTTAGTTCTTTTAGTTTTGATAGGACTCTCGCTATCTTACACTCTCTTTTTAAGAAAGAGGGTTCGTTAGGAGAATATGAGATACGAGGAAAGTTTGAATAAAGAGAAATAAAAGGAATGATGATGAGATCGGTGGATCTCTTTCTCACTCAAAATTAAAATTTAAAATTTTATTTTATTTTTAAAAAATACGGGCGTTACAGCTACAATGGTGATTCTGGACTTCTTGGGAACCACCTGAGTTGGATTAACCCATTGGATATCACATATTGGGTATATGATACCCACATCCAATAGCTTAAGCACCTTGACTTTAACTACCTCTTGTATATTTGCATCATCCTTAAGGTGTATGTGGTGAGTGCAAATCAAAGGATCAATTCCCTTGAGGTTCACAATGGTCTATCCAAAGGCTCCTTTATGTTCTCTTATAGTAGCAATGAACATACTCTCTTGTTTTCATTCATGTGGGAAGAAATCACCACTGTGTATGTCTCATCTTGACCGAAGTAAGCATATTTAAGATCGGCCGGCAACAGTTTTAGGTCAAGCTTCGGTGCCTTAATGTTTTATGGTAAAGACATTGTTACATTAAGGGGCAATTGTTTAAATTATGGCCTCTACCAGTTAATTTCAAGGATCAGTGTTGCATCAAACAAGACATTCATCTCTCTAATCATGTTATCATCTAAATCAGGGGAGTGGGCCAAGCACGTCTTTAATGTGTCAAAGTATAAAGTTAGAAGGGCTCTATCTTTCACGAATGAATTGACCTCGTTTACCCTGCCTATGTGATCCTCGAGAAGTAAGTCCCAAAAGTTGAGCAACTTAACGGGATTCAAGTAAGCTCCTCTCCCTATGGTTTACCTTGGCATCCCCCTTACAAAAGGCATAATTCGAAGTCGCTTCTCCACCAACTCACCCAGAAGATCATCAGCAAGATTGAAGGCCGGAAAGCAAAGATTCTTAACCTGGAAGCGAAGCTGATTCTTATCAAACATGTTCTTTCCAACATCCCTATTCATATGTTATCAACCATTCCTCTCCATAAAGCAGTCATTAAAGCGATTGATAGAGCAGTTGCAATTTTTTTTTGGGGTAGCTCCGATCATGGGAACAAAAGGCATTGGGTCAAATGGACCAAAATTTGCACTCCTCTTAATGAGGGTGGTCTCGGCATCAGAGGCTTTCCTGATGTCATGCGTGCTTTTCGCATTAAATTAGGTTGGCAAATGTTCCACGGAACGAATCTTTGGGCCATCTTCTTTTCAGCAAAATACTTTCAAAAGCTGCTAGATAACAGAGGCGCGGTTAGATATGCCAATTCCTCAGTATGGAAGCCCATCTTCAGAAATCTTCAATTCACATTGCAGCATTCCAGGTGGCTAGTAGGAGAAGGATCCATTAACTTCTGGACCACGAATTGGACAGGAAGAGGGTTGCTTCTTGGTACGACTGAGCTCCCAATCCCCTCAACCTTGCTGAAGCTTTCAGTCAAGGATTTCTTCTCCCCACTCGACGCTAACCTGCTGGCAGAGATTAAGCGCATTATCTCCCCTCCTGCTATGCAGATTATTGAAGCTACCCACATCACCTTCATAAATAGGAAGGACAGAATGGTCTGGGACCTATCCGCCTTAGGTAAATTCTCCCTCAAATCTGCCTGGAATGCCATTAAATCTCAACAGACCACTCTCCAATGGACTAGGTGGATTTGGAACACTACTTCCGCCGAAATTGGGCATCTTTACTTGGAAGATCTTCCACAGTGCAATCCCAGTCAATGCGGTTGTTCAAAAGGTTAGAATTGCAATGGCGTCGAAGTGCGAATGCTGCAGCCCAGTCCTCCTCTCCCTATTGACGATCCCCCTCCCCAAGTGCTGATTAGCAGCCAGCAGCAAACAGACCACTTGGGCCAGGACTTCAGGACAGTGGAAGATTTGAACCACCTCTTCAGCCATGGAAGAGTGGCCTCTGAAGTGTGGGGCCATTTTGAAAGAATTTTTGATGTTCCTTCCATGCCCCATCAGTCAATCATCCAGAGAATTCTCCAATGGATAGACAGAGCTAGTTGAAAAGGTAGAGTATCCTTCCTCTCAGGTCTCACTCCCAATTTCATCACCTGGGAAATCTGGATGAGCAGAAACTCTGCCCGCTTCGAAGATTGCGCAATGTCTGCCCCTCGCATTATCTCCAATGTCTCTCGCTGGCTGAGAGAGATCGGTCCCACAGTTCAAGCTCCTGACAGGAACTCTTTGGCAGATTCGACAGTCTTTCAGTCCCTTCGAATCCCGTTTGTCGCTGCCCCTCCTCCGTCAAGTAATCCTTTCATAGTTAGATGGTCGAAACCTCCCCTTGGTTGGCTAAAGTTAAACGTTGATGGCTCTTCTAGGGGTAACCCAGGGGAGAGTGGTGGTGGAGGAATATGCAGGGACCACTACGGAAAAACCATCTTTGCATTCCATAGAAATTACGGCCCATTCACTAACATGGTTGCAGAGGCCCAAGCCATGCTTGATGGCTTAACAATATGCCACAAACTGGGCTTGCCTAACATTATAGTAGAAACTGATTCCAAAATTATAGCTAATGCAATTGATGATCCCCACGCCAACATCTCCTGAAACATCTGGTACAAGCTAGGCGCTATTCAGTAACTGCGCGAGTGCCTCATTATCAGATTCAATCACATTTTGAGGGAAGGGAATTCAGTGTTTGATGCTTTGGCAAGATTGGCCAGCAACGGATGTCCAAACAGAATTTATGAAATACTGGCATCGGGGCAATCAGATTCACATGATCGAGGAGGATTCTGGTTGTATCTGTTCTCCTGTTCTCCTCTTCTGTTCGCGTTGTATGGAGCTATTGGAGTGTTCAGTCGGATGTTGCCTTCAGCCCCTCCCTGCCAGGCTTTCTCTTTTTGTTTCTATGTCTACACAAGGAGTGAGGCCCGGAACCTTTCTGTCGGGGCCCGCTTGACATATTGTTCAGCTTTTCTGGAACAATGAAATTAGTGGCTCGAGTCCATTTTTTTATTTTAAAGTCTATCTTTTTGCCTCGATTGGTGAGCAACTAAGGCTAAAAGTCTACCTTTTTTCTCAGTTGTTGAGAACCGAGGCCAAAAGTCTGCCTTTTTGCCTCGGTTGGTGAATAACTGAGGCTAAAAGTTTACCCTTTTATCTCAGTTGGTGAGAAACTGAGGTCAAAAGTCTACCCTTTTACCTCGGTTATTGAGAACCGAGGCCAAAAGTCTGCTTTTTTGCCTCGGTTGTTGAAAACTGAGGCCAAAAGTCTGCCCTTTTGCCTTGGTTGGTGAGCAACTGAGGCTAAAAGTCTGCCCTTTTGCATCGGTTGTTGAAAACTGAGGCTAAAAGTCTATCCTTTTGCCTCGGTTGATGAGCAACTGAGGTTAAAAGTTTTCCCTTTTACCTTGATTGGTGAGAAACTGAGGCTAAAAGTCTACCTTTTTACCTCGGTTGTTGAGAACCGAGGCCAAAAGTCTGCCCTTTTGCCTCGGTTGTTGAAAAATGAGGCCAAAAGTCTGCCCTTTTGCCTCGGTTGGTGAGCAACTGAGGCTAAAAGTTTACCATTTTGTCTCGATCGGTAAGAAAACTGAGGCTAAAAGTCTGCCCTTTTGCTTCGGTTGGTGAGCAACTGAGGCCAAAAGTTTGCCCTTTTGCCTCGGTTGTTGAGAACTAAGGCAAAAAATTTACCATTTTGCCTCGGTTGTTGAGAACTGAGGCCAAAAGTCTGCCCTTTTGCCTCAGTTGTTGAGAACTACGGCCAAAGGTCTGCCATTTTTCCTCGGTTGGTGAGCAACTATGGCTAAAAGTTTGCCCTTTTGCCTCTCTTGGTGAGAAACTGAGGCCAAAAGTTTGCTTTTTTGCCTCGGTTGGTAAGTAATTGAGGTTAAAAGTTTGCCCTTTTGTATCGGTTGGTGAGAAACTGAGGCCAAAAGTCTGCTCTTTTGCTTCGGTTGTTAAGAACTGAGGCTAAAAGTCTGCCTTTTCGCCTCGATTATTGAAAATTGATGCCAAAAGTCTGTGATTTTACCTCGATTGTTGAAAACTGAGGCCAAAAGTCTACCTTATGAGTGAACTTTTTTAAAGCCATCCATTTTTCTTGTATAGCATGGCCCACCTAATGAGTGGGTCAACACAATATTCCGGCCAGGTCATCTACACGGTGGGGAGCAGAAATGCTGAAATGATCCGGTCTCTATCTACACGTATTCGGGCTTTTGAAATCTCTCCATCTACATGTACGTAGGCCAGTTAACATGTCCTGACCCATAGACCAGGCTAGTCCACTCATCATGTGGGCCACACTTGTACAAGGAAAATGGATGGTTATAAAAACAATTCTCATAATTGGACAGTTTTAATCATTTGAAGAGGGATTCTATAGGCATGGGACCGATCCAGTGGGCCACACTATCAGTGGGACATAACTTGAAAATCTTTCAGATTTAAAGATCTTGTTCAATCGCCCACAAATAGATTGTCACAGACGGTTTGGATCTGATACATGAATGCCCCCGCATTCACGTAGTTTACTCAGTATGCAATCCGCTTCCATCTCAAGCTCCCCTATATTAAAAAAAAACCAACTGACTGCCTCTTCTCTGCTTCCAGCCACGCCCTCTCTCTCTCTGCTTAAAGCCACGCGGCCCACGCCCTCGATCCATTTTCTCTCTCTCTCTCGATTGGAAGAAGGAGAGCTGCTAGAAGGCCTCCTTATCATTCAGATCTAGATCCAAATTAGTTCAAGGTAAGCTTGATTCTTTTCATTTCGCTCCTTGCGCTCTTTTTCTCTCGATCTCAAATTTCCCCAAAAAGAGCTAAAACCCTGGTCTCCGCCCCTTTTCTCTTGATCTCTCCTTCCATTTTTCTGGCGATTTCCGATCTTTAATCGAGAGATTCATACCCGGAAAGCTTGTAGATGCGAAAATATGTGTCTTCTGAACTCAGAATCTTCAATTGGCTGAACTAGGAGCAGATTCAGCTGCGGAAGCTCTTAGTTGTGAAGATCTGTGATTTCCGTGGCCTAGATCTTTGATCTATGATATAGAAGTTGTGTTTACCTTATCGGAAGGGATATCAATCGATCTGTGCTTCTTTTTTTGCCTGATTGAGACATTTCGATTTTATAAGATCTGTGATTTCTGAGGTTCCGATAGTCGATTTTTTAAGTGGAAGAGATCTCCTGCTTTTTGCTGTGTTCTTTCACATCTAGGGATTTTACTCGAAAGAAAGCTTTTGCATGCATCAACGGCTCAGATCTCCTCTTTCAAGGTCTAGATCTTTGATCTGATGCGATTGGAGTGATTGCAACTTCTGCCTTGAGCAATTTACATTCTCATCCTGCATTTGGAGGTAACGTTGGAGGAGCCAAAGTTTTGGACTGGGGAGAAGGCGCAAGACGAGTTGAAGGTAATCGAATTTGAAGGAATGTGTTTTCTTTTGTTATTTCCTCCTATGATTGTGCCTTTTCATTTCACAAAATGTTGCATCTAGCATTAAATCATGGTAAGTGAATGCAGCTCATCCGAGTTCTTCATCATCTCATGATTAGAGAAAATTGATATTAGTTGTCATGTAATCCAGAAACCTTTAAAATGTAATGATGGCTACTTAACTTATTTGCTAGTTAACATGAGAGTATACACTAGAAGATATTTCTAATTTGTTTGTTGTCCTACTATCAACTGCAACTTACCAAGATAAACAATAACAACAATATTATTATTATTATTATTATTATTAAGGTATAAAGAAATCACCACTCTGGCTGCTAGCAGCACCCTTCCCTTTCTACTTTTGGTTGCACACTAGTGCCATTTTGTACTACAGAATTCTTTTAAATTACGGATTTTGTGAAATGATTCTATGCAATTGCACTGTATCTATTCATTACAAACCCTTGTGAATGGTTTAAATTACAGAATTCTTTATGCTCCTCTTAGTAGTGCTTCTAACCCTGTTTTAACAATGGCTTAGTATTTGATTTTTTACTGACAAATTTACTTAAATATACAATTTGCAGGGTCAGACTAGAGCCATGTCTTTGCAAAGTTATATTTGCTCAAGGGAGGATATCTTAAACTATCCTACCAAGTTGCTAAATGTAGAGCTCCCTCTTTCCGTGAGGCTTCTTGGTATGTAGGTTGTTTGCATGTTATGCATATTAATCATGGGATGTTACAAGGATTCATATGAAATAGAGTAGCAATGCTTAGGTGTCCAGTTTTTATTGATTGAGAATTGCAATCTCATTGGCCTAGAGTCTTTTGATGCTCTTAAGTGTTCTTATGAGTGAGTACTGCTTCTCTTAGCAATTCTATAGTTTTAAGGATTTCTTGAAACTTATAATGGAGGGATTAGTTACCGTCTAGTATTAATGGGGTGATTTTCCAATATGACAACCTAGATCATACAAATAACTTAACCGATTGTGGTTTGAGCATAAAACAGAATTTCACCAACCACATGAAAGTAATTATTTGATTTTGCCTTGGAATTTGAACCATTCACTGTTAATCATCCATTTGATAACCATCAATCAGATGGTTATCTTTGATTTATTAATGTGATTTTTGAAATGATAAATAGCCATGCATGAGTGCCACATTTGAGGAAGATGACTCACTAAACTATCATTTTCAAGATGTTTGTGAGCTCTGACATGTATGCAGACTCCTTTGATAGTTAACTACAAATTTAAGAAAATGGTGGTAACTCTTCCAACATGCACATGTCACGGTTATATGACAATCCAGGCTGTCCAATTGCTTGCCCAATTGTGTTTGGAGCATAAAGTTACACATGTAACCACATATCCGGGCCATCCTAATTGTTGGCCCAAATGAAGTTTCAATTTGGCCCTTTGGAATTTGAGCCAATCGCTGTTTGACTTTTAACCGTCAAATGGATGGTTAGGATTGGTTGATTAGTGGGAATTTCGTCATATGGTCCATTCACAATGTGCCCCAATATTTTGATGGTTTTTTGGATAGCCTTACATGAGTGCTACATGTAAAGAGGATGAATCACCACCTTTTTCAAAATGGGTGGTGGGAGCTATCATGTTAATGCTGCTCTTAAAATGCAAGCGTGCTTGGTTGCCTGATTACAGTGAGAGAAAAACACTGATAGTGTGGCAGGGTGTGATAATAGATGCATGAGCATTAACAAATAGCATGACTCATATGTGGTTAACTTAAACAAAACCATCTAAATCATGGGTGCTTGTTTATATATCTCGTGATCTGAAAACAATGCCAATTTAAAGTTCATATCTTGCTGATTGGTGGAGAATTCCTGAGAAGTTTTTGGTCTCATAAAGAAGCTGAATATTGTCCCTGACACCAAGAAGAGAGCAAAAACAACA
This sequence comes from Magnolia kwangsiensis, assembly GCA_037074715.1. Taxonomy (NCBI): domain Eukaryota; kingdom Viridiplantae; phylum Streptophyta; class Magnoliopsida; order Magnoliales; family Magnoliaceae; genus Magnolia; species Magnolia kwangsiensis. The sequence continues at coordinate 97,645,489 of CM073584.1, forward strand.
TCATGTAGATGCTTTTCCTTTGGCTGTTTCTTTTGTTCCATCATGTTGAATGTACCTTACAATCAATCATTGTTTCTCATGGTTTGTTTTTCAAATGTTTGCAGCTTTCTTTGATACACTGGTCACTAGAGGAAACCACAATAGCTCGTCGAAGGTGAATGAATCTGTACCTTGTGAATTTGCATATTCAAATTTCAAACCAAATTCCCCTTAAAAAATTCAAACTTCAAACTAAATGCTCAAGGAGATGCCTTTTCTCTTCTGAGAAATTGAAACTACTATATCAGAATTCAAAGGTGGCCTCTGTTTTATGGATTACAAAAAATTTCAGATAGACTTGTGTTTACGTCCTTTCCTAAGTTAGATAGAAGTATGTAATTGAAGTCAAGTTCATCTATAGAGTTTTTTTTGTAGAGCAGGTTGATCATCATTCACTCCATTACCACTTTGTGGAGAAGTTGGTGATTGTAACTTCTTCTTTAGCCTTTGTTGGAACCCCAAACTAATGCCTGCTTTTGGCACTGTTGGTAGTTTTTTAAACTGCATTTCCTTGCCCTGGCCCATTTCCACCTTTAACAGTACATGCAGCATAGGCCATCAGGTGCCCAAGAATCAACCCAACATAGTTTTGTGATCCCTTCGTTTTTTGTAGTTCACCATCATTAAATAGTTGATCCTTTTTTTTTTCTTTCTTTCTTCAGGTCAAGTCATATTTATGTGTTTGACACACAAAAGAATCCAAGAGCTGACTCTCTTTTGCATGCTGAGATCAAACCAAGGCCATGACAATGCCAAGAACAACCACCTAGTGACTTCTCTATTGCTCAGTTCCAGTTTCTGGAGCGACTACCTATTGTCCATGGGCACTGGTGCTATAAGAGGATTACCCAAATGGTAAGAACTACAGAATCCCTACCACTAGATGGCCCCCTTCATGTTAGGCCTAGATCCCAAATGCAGCCTGACCACAGACACTTCCAGATGGAATGTGGGGTCCACCATGTTGTAAATATACCATCTAGCCCTCTCATCTGGTGAGAGGGATAGGATGAAGGCGCACCCATGAAATGCAGGCCATTCCAGAATTCAGGTGAACCACACCATGTGAATATATATGTTTTAGGCAAGATTCTATATTGCGGACAGTGGTGTGTCTCACCTTTGTATCTGGATGATTCTTAGTATGTATGGTTGGAAAATCATCTACTTCATTCAATGGAAAAACATCCCAAGCTTGATTCTGCAAATCTTATCTTGTTATATACTGTTGATCATTGATTTTTTTATTTTTATTTTAATTCCCCTTTAGGGAACTTTTACTTTATGTCGGGTCATCAAGAGAAATGATCTAGGACACAGAACCATCTATCTTCAGGGAGAATCCAAATCCAAGAGGAGCATTTCTTCTTCCATGGATGACCTCACTCCAAGATTCTCAACAGATGTCTTAAGAACCTCTGAAGAAAGCGCATCTCAAGCAAGAACTATGTTAAATGGAAGCAATGATTCAACACTGATCAGTTCAAGTTCTGAAGTTAGTAGTGGGATAGAGCTACAACCAACCATGACAGAGATTGATCAAACAAGCCCCTTGTTGTCGAGCTATCTAGCTTCTGACACTCTGAAGGTATCACATGCATAGGACATAAGGGAATTTTTCAAATTTTGTTGTTTTAGCTTTCTACATCAAAGTGGAATTCTTGAATAACCCAAATAAATAAATAAATAAAATAATTAGTGAATACTTAGGATTATTTTTCTTACTTTGGCCACAAATCACCAGGAAAAATCCTCACAAGGATTACCGGGCCCCACGCGGCCGACATAAAATGACTTGTTTGTTTTGGGGAGCTCTGTCGAGTGAGACGGTCTTACTAGTGACTCATCAAGTCGATTTCCTTCCAGAATTTGACTTTATTTTGGTTAATAAATCTGTCTCTTGCCTGTTTCTCTGTCTCGCTTCTTTCAAGTTGTTATCTTTTTACTTGCTCTTCAACCTTGATCAATTTATTGATTTGCGCATACATTATATTCCTGTCACTAAATGAACAAAATTAATGGTTTAACTTGGAAACCCAGATGATTCTGATGTTTTCTTTCCAAAACCATTTTGTCTTGGTTAGATTGGCTAACCTACCCAAGAATATCATGTGGTGATGTTTGTACTTGAAAGAAAACAATTTGAAGTAATTCAGTGTTGTTGGCACTTAATGTCAGATGGGGAGATCCTGCGTGCTGCTTCTTTTCACGAGTTACTGGACACAAGTAGAGAATTTCAAGACCTGGTCAATGCACACAAAGGCACTGTTGGTTCTGAAAGGCTCGCTGAGGTCGTTTCTCCCTTGAGATGTGAAACTGCCAAAAGAGAAATCAAGAAAGCGTCTACTGTGAAACAACAGAAAACAGATAATGCACCAGCAGTAGATCAGCTAGTTAAAGAAGAGGAGAGAGAAACTGGAGATAAAGGTCTGAAGCCATACTTACAATATCTGAATCAGAGCAAGGGCTACTTGTATTTCTCCTTGGCAGGCCTATGCCATCTCATGTTTGTGGCTTGACAGATCACACAAAACTCTTGGATGGCTGCTAACAAATCACACAAACTTAGGAAAAAAAAATGCCGCTTCTCTTATATTTAAATAGAAGCCTCTAATGTTTTCTTTATTTGTGTTGAGATTTCAAGTCTCTTGGACTGAGGGAGAAAACCAATCTCTGTTTTTCTTCTTTCTTTTTCTTTTCTTTCTGTTTTTTCATGTTTTTATGGATTGGGATTCCAAGTCTATTTGATTGAGAATTGAAGACTCTTTCTAGGTTTTCTTGGGTTATATTTGAGAGGAAAACTCCATTAAAATATTGTAGCTAATGTTGTGGATCTGACTGACTTTGCACAGATTTATGAATAGGTTAAAATAAATGATTTAGCCTCGGTTGTTGAGAACTGTGATTAAAAAGTGAATTTAGCCTCTGTTGATGCCAACAAAGGCTAAATCCATCGTTAATCTCAGTTTTGCCTCAGTTACTTAAATTGAGATTATAACTCCTGTGGCTAAAGGCTTTAGCTTCGGTTGTTGAGAAACAATGTTAAAAATAGATTTAGCTTCAATTGGATGCAACTGAGGCTAAAATTTAGATTTAGTCTCAGTTGGAAACAATGGAGGCTAATATTTTGATTTGGCCTCATTTTGAGAAAACTGAAGCTAAAAAGGTTCTTTTAGCTTCACTTGAAAAACCGAGGCTATAAAAGTCATTTTAGCCTCAATTGCTAAAACTGAGGCTAAAGCCTTTAGCCACAGGGGTTTCAACCTCGGTTTGGATAATTGAGGCAAAACTGAGGCTAAAGGCTTTAGCCTCAGTTGTTAAACTTTTTAGCCATAGTTTTGAACTGAAGATAAAGCCCTCTTTTCTTGTAGTGACGCATTGACTTTTTTGCAACCCAATGCATGGCGACATTTCCATCCGATGGGATGGATATGAAGTATGAACATCACTCTTTTTACACCACTAAGGGAGCGGTTAAGGTGTTGCTAGAGCTGGGCCAGGACTTCAGGATGGTGGAAGATTTGAACCACCTCTTCAGCCGTGGCAGAGTGGCCTCTCAAGTGTGGGGCCATTTTGAACGAATTTTCGATGTTCCTTCCATGCCCCATTAGTCAATCATCCAGAGATTTCTCCAATGGACTGACAGAGCTAGCCGAAAAGGGAGAGTATCCTTCCTCTCAGGTCTCGCTCCCAGTTTCATCGCCTAGGAAATATGGATCAGCAGAAACTCTACCTGCTTCGAAGATTGCGCAATGTCTGCCCCTCGCATTATCTCCAACGTCTCTCACTGGCTGAGAGAGATCGGTCCCACAGTTCAAGCTCCTGACAGGAACTCTTTGACAGATTTGATAGTCCTTCAGTCCCTTCGAATCCCGTCCATCACTACCCCTCCTCCGTCAAGTAATCCTTTCATAGTCAGATGGTTGAAACCTCCCCTTGGTAGGCTAAAGTTAAATGTTGATGGCTCTTCTAGGGGGAACCCAGGGGAGAGTGGTGGTGGAGGAATAAGCAGAGACCACCATGTAAAAACCATCTTTGCATTCCATAGAAATTACGGCCCGTTCACTAACATGGTTGTAGAGGCCCAAGCCATGCTTGATGGCTTAACAATATGCCACAAACTGGGCTTGCCTAACATTATAGTAGAAGCTGATTCCAAAATTATAGTTAATGCAATTGACGATCCTCATGCCAACATCTCCTTAAACATCTGGAACAAGCTAGGCACTATCCAGCAACCGCGCGAGCACCTCAATATCAGATTCAATCACATTTTAAGGGAAGGGAATTCAGCGGCTGATGCTTTGGCAAGACTGGCCAGCAACGGATGTCCAAACAAAATTTATGAATCCGAGTCGGTTCTTCCCAGGTTAGTGAGGGGTACCATCGTCTTAGACAATACTGGCATTAGGGCAATCGGATTCACATGATCGGGGAGGATTCCTGTTGTATCTGTTCTCCTCTTCTCCTCTTTTGTTCACGTTGTATAGAGCTATTGGAGTGTTTAGTCGGATGTTGCCTCCAGCCCCTCCCTACCAGGCTTTCTCTTTTTGTTTCTATGTCTGCACGAGGAGTGAGGCCCGGAACCTTTTTGTCGGGGCCTGCTTGACATATTGTTCAGCTTTTTTGGATCAATGAAATTTAGTGGTCGAGTCCATTTAAAAAAAAAAAAGTTGACTTCGTGGGCATCGTTAACATCCTCCAGTTTTTTTACACATATTAAAGATATTAAGCTCTAATATCATGTTCCCGAAAGATAATTTCATGATCTCATTCCTATAATTGATAATTGTATTTGATGTTGCTAGGAATGGATGACCTAAGATGACTGGAATCTGAGTCCTCGCATGAATAATGGGATGTGTATTCAAGATGAAAAAATCTACTGGGCAATAAAATATGTTGACTTGGACTAGCATGTCCTTTAACATTCCTCTTGGTATACGAACTGAATGATTTGCTAGTTGAAGTATGGTCCTGGTGGGTTTTAATTCTCCAAGACCAAGTTGATCGTAAACTGAGTAGGTAATTAAATTCATGCTTACTCCTAAGTCAAGAAGTGCATGCTCAATCCGATGCTCCCCGATTACACAAGAAATAGTTGGGTAACCTATATCTATGTACTTTTGTGGCACATTTTGCATCAAGATGACACTCACTTTCTGAATTAGAAAAATTTTCTTTTGAATGTTTTGCCATCTTTTAGCCGTGCAAAGGTCTTTTAGGAACTTGGCATATGAAAGAATTTATTTTATGACATCCAAAGGAGGGATGTTAACCTTCACTTGTTTTAGAACCTCTAAAATATCCGGAGTGTTAAACAAAGGTTTTGGTGCAATCAACCGTTGGGGAAATGATGCAACCGGCTTGTATGTTTTTTTTTTTCCAGTTCTCTCTCTTGTGGATCAACGCTAAGCTTATCATCTCTCTTAGCCTCTTTCGAGTCCATAGGCTTTTTAGCCCTCACCGGAATAGTTTTGTCAATGGTCTTACCATTTCTAAGAGTGGTGATAAACTTGACCTGCTCTATATGTTGATTTGAAGAGCTTGAGTCACTTATCTCACATTGTTGTTTCGGGTTAGGAAGAGGTTGAGCTAGAAGAGTCTCTTTCTCCCTAACGGCCAATTATGACTCAATCCTTTAAATAAACGATGGAAACACTCCCAAAGTTGTTTTGATATCCTGGAACACTTGCGGCGTATTTTGGTTGAATTGCTCTTGATTTTGGATAAACTTTTGAACCATGTTCTCTTGAGGCCTCTTTTGATTAAGAAGTTGAATTAGGGCCTCTTGAGGTATAGTCCTTTATCCCTTTCTCCAACTAAAGTTTGGATGGTTCCTCTAGTTGGAATTGTATGTATTTGAGGTGAGTCTGTTGAAGGGGCGTTGGTAGTTATTTACGACATTGATTGCTCATGCAATGACTCTTAAAACGCATGAATTGTGCGACAATCCTTGGTTAAGTATATATTGCTAGCACATATTCCGCAAGCAACTTCAACGGTCTATTCGGGCTTGATTGTCTTTACCTTCTTAAGCTCTACGGCCTTTACTTTCCTTGTGAGATTGGCTACTCTAGCGCTCATGTCATCTTCATCTTTTAAAACATAAATCCCTCCCTTCTCTCTTGATTGAGTAAGATTAAAAGTGATGTGCCTTGAGAAGGTGTCCCATGATTGCGCATTTTCAGCAAGTGAGTCAAAGTAATCCCACGCATCATCAGCCTTCTTGTTCATGAATTCGCCATTACACATCATCTCTATGAACTAGTGCATAGGCAAAGTCACTCCATTGTTGAAAAAGCTTATTACCCGCCATGTTTCGTAGCCATGATGTGGACACCAATTCAAAAGATCCTTTAATCTCTCCCAATAATGGTAGAACTCTTCCTCTTTTTGGGAAAAATTCATGATCGCCCTCCTTAATGAGTTTGTTTTGTGGACCGGGAAGAACTTTTTAAGGAACTCCCCGTTCATCTCGTCCCATGTACCGATTGATTGCGGCCTTAAAGCATGCAGCCACGACTTAACCCTTTCTTTCAAAGAAAAGGGAAATAGTCTTAAAACATCTTCAGTAACATTATTAAACTGTAGAGTGGCGACTATCTCATCAAATTCCTTTAAGTGTAAGTATGGGCTTTCAAAATCTAGCCCATGAAATTTAGAAAGGAGTTGAATCACGCTTGGTTTGAAATCCACGTTTCCTACATTATGTGGGAATACAATGCAGGAAGGTGTACTCGCCCTTGCAGGTTGTAAGTAATCTTATAATGTTCTAGGTGGGGGAGCGTGAAATACCTCATTCTCGTCTTGAATATCGTCAGCTAGATGGTGAGGTTGATTTGCAGCCATCGGTTCAACTAACACAGAGGATCTTAACTAGTGTCTAATCCGATGATGGATAGGCAACCCTTCGATCAATCCTACTTCGATCAAGAGACGTAAATTGTTGTCACATCCCCACTTGGGCATAAAATACTCGACACACTTCTAGTTCTAAATAACCTAATCTTAGAAATAAAAATTCAGAAACTAGAAAATAAGAAAAAGAGAAAAGTTAGAAGGATATTATTAAAGAAGAACCGTTAAGTTAGATGCTACAAAATAAAAAATAAATAAATCAGATTAGTACTAAAAGAAAAAAAAACCCATGTTAATCTGCAAAAAAAAAGAAAGAAAAAAACTAGAGAATCTGAAACAAATAGTACTAATCCTAAACTAATTCTAAAACTAAAATAAGTCAGAAAATACAACAGAGTCCCCTGCAACAATGCCAAAAAACGTGTTCGCTTATACCCCAAGTGCAGGGTTGCGAAGTAATAATAATTTTAATGAGACTGAAATCGAACCCATAGGACCCGAATATGTGTGATTTCCTGAGTTACTTTAAATTTAGAATCAGAAACTAAACTAATTCTGTAAATTGAAAGATAAGCTATTGTGAATTGAAACTATCGAGATAATGGAAACTAGAGCGCCAAGGATCCACTTGCAGTCATCTCAATGCATCCTTACTTGATTTAATCAATTCTTCAACTGGAATCAAAGTCCCAATCTATCCAGTCGGATGATAAAGTGGTTAAAACATCATAACAGGTTCAAAACTGATTCTGGACATCCATAGCAACAATTTTTCATATAACCGTCTTATTGAATTGATTGTAGCGAGTTTAAAGCATCTTACCATACCTGTAGTCAATGGTAAATCAGATAATTGTACAGATCAAACAATCACATAATAGAAGATAAAACATTCATGAAGTTCCCAAGCATCCACCGTGCCCAGAGTCGATGATAGTTGAAAGTAATTCAAAAATACTTCTTTATTCAAACTATAAACTATGAAATATCCAACATGAAGATCATAAAACTTGAATCAAAGTAAGAAAGATATTAAAATAAAAGCTTCACCTCTTAGATCTAGCTAAGAGATTAGCCAACCAAAAATATGATTAAGCTAAAATTCTTAAAGAAAAACATAAAAAATTAACTAGAAAAGGAAGAAAAATTCCTTGGAAGCACACCACCCTTTGCTCTACTCTTCCTACACTAATGTTTGCTTAGAAGAACTCACAGAACCACTATTTATAAGCTTTGCAAAAATGGACTTCAATTTAAGTAGCTTCGATGGTACCTTTGATGGGACTTCGATGTCATCAAAGCTCCACCTTCAAGTTCCATTTGGATTTGGAAATTGACAGTAACCGCATGTGTAAATCCTTCAATGAAATCGCACGACCTTCAATGACATGGAACTGGCTTCGATTTCATCGAACATGTGTTCGATTGAATAAAAAATCGTTTGAAATAATCCATTGACTTTCTCCCATATTTCCAGATAATTTCAATGTCATTAAACTACTTCGATGAAATTGAGATTTACACCCAATAGTTCAATAACCAAACTTGATTTTTCTCTAAAATTTCAATGTGATCGAGCCTCCTTCGATGGCATTGAAGCTGTGTTCGATGTCATCAAACTGTCAATTTCAATAGTTCCTAATTTTTGTAGTTTGCAATCTCAATTTTCTTCATTCTTCACTTGGTTTTGTTGGATCTTAGACTTTTGAAACCTTCAATCTTGGCAACCAAAGATCAATTCTTTTCTTTAGTAATTCTAGAGCATCAAATCCATGCTTTTATCATCTGTTTCACCTTAAGTTCTTGAAATCAACTCGCAAGAAAGAATACATATAATAAGTTGAATGAGTCTATCTTCTGAATCTTCGAAACACAAGATGTAGTCCATCATACCTCATATATACCGAAGTAATAATTTCATCACTTCCCAATGTTGCTTGCTAAGGTTCGACATGTGTCTACTCACAACACCAACTGTATGTGAAATATCTAGTCTTGTACAGACCATGACATTCATAAGACCGCCAACTGTACTGGAATAGGTCACATAAGACATATACCGCTTTTCTTCATCTGATGTAGAGCATAGTTTTGAAGAAAGTCAAAAGTGAGTAGCATGGGGAGTGTTAACCAATTTTGCTTTTTTCAATCCGAACTTGATTAGAACATTCTCAAGAAACTCCTCCTAAGACAACCATAGCCTGCTCCTCTACCTGTCCCTGTGTATATCAGTGCTAAGAATCCTCTTTCCAGCCCCTGAATCTTTTATTTCAAACGTCTTGGATAATTGAGCCTACAACATATTGATTTTTAGAAACAACGGAATTTTTCGTTTACTTTCGCTCATCTTTTTGAAACAAGGAACCCTTATAAAATTTGATGTCCCCTAATAATGATCTTTTTTCAAGCATAATCTAATAATCTGTAACCTTTCACCCATTACCATAGCCAACAAAGGTACAATTTTTTGCTCTTTAGTGTAGCTTATCTCTCTCAATAGACAATACATGAGGATATGCATTACAATAAAAAAATCCTCAAACCTAAGTAAGCAACTGTCTGACTACTCCATACTTGTTAAGAAATTTTAAATCAATATTCGTAAAGGGAAACTTATTTACCAAATAACAAGTTGTAGAAACAACCTCAGCGAAAAGCTATTTACTTAACACGGAATTGCTCAACATACTTTGAGCTCTTTCCAACAGAGTCCGGTTCATACGTTCTACCACACTGCTCTGGTGCATGAATCACTGTGTTGTGCCTGACTATTCCCTTATTCTTGTAATACTAATCAAATTCTCTTGAAGTAAATTTTCCGTTGTTATTTATCCTAAAAACTTTCACTTTCCGCCCTATATGTTTTTCAATCATTGCTTTCTATATATTGAAAGTGGCAAACACATTAAATTTATGTTTCAAAATATAAATCCGAACCTTCCTAAAGAAGTCATTTATAAATGTGACAAAGTAACACAATCCACCTCCAGAAATAACAGGCGATAGCCCCACATCAGAATACATGTAATTAAGCTACCATTAACTGTCATGTTTCTTAATTTTAAAACGTAGCCTCAACTGTTTTCCATATATGTAATGCTTACATATATTGAAATCAAAACTTTTAAAACTATGAATTAACTTACGATTGAGAAGTCCTTTCATATCCCGCTCGTTCATGTGGCCAATGCACACATGCCATAACTATACCAATGTGAAATTTACTACAGACGCTACAACTCCACTAGATCTAGTATTTCCAATCAACCGGTAAATATTACCGCTCTACTGTGCCTTTATTATTGTAAGAACTCCATTTGAAATCTTCAAGACATCATCATAACCGATGAACTTGCAACCAATTGTATCTAGAATTCCTAAAGAGATCATATTCTTCTTCAAGTCTAGAAAGTGCCTCACATGTGTTAGAGTATGCTCTGCCTTATCAAATATCCTGATGCGAACCAAATTAATTTCAATAATCTTGTAGGCATGATCATTGCCCATAAGAACCAACTCACCATTATACTCCCTATATGTGGTAAACCAACTCTGACGAGGACACATATGATACAATGCCCTAATATCCAAGATCCATTCTTGATAGAAATTTTCGATCTTGGTTATCGACAATACATCACAACCATCTAAGCCTTCACTAGATTCAATTGAATTATCTTCATTCAGTGAATCATTTGACTTCGTATCCTTCCACACCTATTGAGTCTATCCATGTGATTGAAAGGATGAATGGAAGGACGATTAATGTCTATTGCACGACCAAATCAAGGGTTCTAAGTCTACACGAGGCTTCAGACTTGCACAACTCATCTCCCTTGGAGATATGATAAAAAAGCATCGAAATGCTGTTGAAATTTCCATTAGATCGCCTTCTACCCTTTCATTCGTTGCACAGATTCATTGTACTCTGTTTTTAGAATCAAGGGAAATATGAGGATATAAAAGAACTCAGACTGAATAAAATACACTCACTACTAAAAAACTAGGCAAAGCCGATGGATTTGGGGTGGCTTTAGCTACGGCTAAAATCCGTCGGAATTTCGAACAACTAAAAGCTGTAGTTGAAAGTCAATAATCCGTCGGCGTAACCAAAGTTTTGAATGGTGGACGTCCAACTGTCCAGAATTTTCTCATTTTGTGGTCCACCCGAGACTTAATTAAGGCTCATTTTTGGGGATCAATCTCAAAATGATGTTGAGAAATGGATGGACGGCGTGGATGAAACATATCCATCATGGTGGGGCCCATAGAGCCCTCCGCTTTCCAAAGTTATGTTTATCATTTTTGTTATAAATAATCATAAACGCACACTGTTTGGATTTGAAATGTTTATGGAATTCCAAAATACTGAGCGTCGTTTGCTCTTTTCCCATTTTCATCTCTCTCTCTCTCTCTCTCTGCCTCTCCTCTTGCTCTCTCGATCTCCCTCTCTGTTCGCTCTTCAACCCTCTCTGCTCGCTCTCTCGATCTCCCTCACCACGCATTCTTCGGCCCTCTTTGCTCGCTCTCTCTACCTCTCCCTCTCCCTCTCACTGGTGCTTCAGTTATCTAGTTTTTGTTGGCCGCATTAGGGTAAGCTTCTCCTTTGATTAAATCCAGATTTTCATTAACTAAAATCAGATGAAGCCATTTTTAGGCATCTCCCAAATGGACCCTTACTCCCAAATGTAGAGTATTCTCCTTCTCAGGTCTTTTGGGAATTTTTTCTTCTTGATGCTCTCCATCAAATGTACTTTTAAATTTTTTTTTTTTTTTTTTTTAAATTATGAAAAATAATAATAATTTCAAATTTATGTAAAAATCCATTTTGATATGTTTTTATTTCTGTCATCTTCTTGATTTTTTTAGATGTTCAAATCTCTGTTTTAGGGTTTGGTTTTTGATATTCTGAGAGTTGTTTTCCTTTCTTGTATGCATGAAGAGAAACAAGATTGGGTTCTCACGTGCCAATGTGATACGCGTGTGGAATCCTGGTTGTCCATCTGGTTGGCCCCAGCACGTATGCTCCATAGCCAGAAAGTTGGGATTGTTTGTTCATCATGTGGGCCTGTGAAGAGAATTGACTAATGGTTTGCATTTGATGCCTGCCTGTGGTCTCAGATGATGAATGGATAGGCATGATCTTCGGGCTCTAGCACACGAATGGTCGGGCACACCTGAATGGTCTGGATTTACTCTTCCTACACAAAGAAGTGGTCTTTACTCTAACTATCTTTTTTAATCTTTCCATTTTTCCTGTTATTCGTTAATTTCTTTTTATTTTTTAATTTTCTGATGATGATTTAGAACTACTGTTTGAACATTGATGATTTGGAACTACTGTCTGATCTTCCATCTCCGTTTAGAGCGAAGTTGTTGTGTTAATTTTGTTGTTTTTAATGGAAATGGGTAATGCAAGCCACCAAGGTTAGATGTATGCAGGTATATGTATGCGGGTATTTGCCTCTTATCTTGCTGATAGTTGTATTCTCATCCTCAATCATCTATCTGCTGGCCACTAGTTGAAGGCTCAGGTTATCCTTATGTGGAGGATTTTTAGTTCATGGGCCACCATCCATATAGTGCTGTCGTTTGTATCATTGAACCAAGGGCCCAACTCAACAACCCAAAAAACTAAGAAAATTGTATTTCTCTTGGGATAAGGTGTGACTTGACCAAACTTGCCATGTGTCAGATTGGTTTTATGTTTGCATTATGCTGCTTATTCATATTGAGGTCTAGTTTAGTACATGTGCGCAAGATCTTGACCATTTGTGGGGAGATCCCCTCCGATCATGTGTCATGGCCTGAAAATCAAGATGGTCCAATCTTTAGGTGAGCTGAAAAGGTGTGATTAATGCTCTTTTGACAATTATCAATTAGTCTTGGTACTGCCTTTGATTGATAAAAGGTTCAAGTAAGGCTAGAGAAGTTTAATTGAGAGCAATCTCCCATAAGGATTGCAGACACAAATCTGGTCATTAAACCTAGACATCCACATAAGTGCCAACATGGAATGCATGTGCGATCCGGACCATTCATCAAGAGCCAAAATTTCATCTGGTAGGCCCAATTGTCAATCTGTCCAGCCTAAGAATGAGGCCAGTTATCTCATATGTGAGCCACTACATGCAAAACAAATGGGCAGTTGAAAAAGAATGGCCAATAGTCCAACATTCGATGCGAATGTTTGGCCCTCCCGACGAGTCTACCACCCTGATTCATACTGAGTTTCAGATCAGTCACAAATAGCCAAATCCTAGTTGAAATTGTCATCCTTTTCCAGTTATTTCGATTAGCCAATTCCTTCATCTACATGTTAGTTTTTACAAAAATAACATAATACATTTTGGGTTGTATTTGGATGAGCAACTAAATTGAATTGAAAATATTTAGTTTAAAAAAGATGAAACAACCAAAACCTCGTTACATTTCCTAGCATTCACTAGTGAGTAACTCACCCTCAAATTTCAACTCCAGTTATTTCAGGTCCATCTTCAAAGTATAGCGATTGCACTTAGGAGCCAAAGTCCCAAACCCATACCAGCCATACTATAATTACAAATTGGTAATTTTTACTTTACCAGAATAACTATTGCAATTCAGATCATTAGGGCAAATAAATGCACCCTTAACAATTAATAAGAGCTCACTAATATTTTTCAGATCTGAAATCAGCACCATTTAAAGAGGTCATAATTGGAACTAGTGCCCCATTCCAAACAGAGTGTAGCGCCTTGTTTGGCTGCCATAAGTAATTTAGTCTCCTTGTAGTTAACAATAATTATGTCTTGGCGACCTTTGTTTATATAAATTATGGGTTATCAAGACTATTTTTAATCAACTCATTTTCAATTGGTAACCAAATAAGGCCTATCTTTGCTAATTCGTATGAATGACACAAAATTTGCCCACTTACTGGGGGCCACTTTTGCCAACTTGGCACTTAGGGCTGAGACCTGACATGCTCACCAAAGGTATGGATGTCTGATCCTAATGATCAGGTCAGTCCATTCAGTATGGGTGGTTGGCAAACTTTTCAACTGTCTATTTTGTTGTACACATCCGGCGCCATCCAATGAGTAGAGGGGCCTGAATTGGGCCAGGGAATCTACGTATTGGGCCTACAGGATGAGCATTTTGGATCTAATATCCAAGCAAAGAGGGTCGCTACATGAGCATCCTTAAGAACGCTCACTAAAGGGATGAATATCAGTCTTTAAACATCCACTCTCTTTCCGGGCTAACAATGTTTCTTTCAAAGTTGGTCTGGAGAAGTCACTCCTGTTTTGCTCCCATTAAGAGGTTATAAATAAGAATCATGTAAGTTTGTGGGTGATCACAATTGTAGCAGGATGAAACCTAAGAATCCATCTAAAGCGGGTAGAAAGTTATCCCAGATGAACCAACAAAATAGTGGGTGGAAAGGGAGTCTAATATTTAATCCGAGGACACGCAAGACCCTATTAACGAGGTAGTGATGTGTTCGGCACTATATTTGTTAAGGTGAAGGAAGATGAATGAAAATTATGATTCCAGTCCTCGTTCAACTGAAAAGAGGTCAAACATTGGTGGTCAGGATCTTACAATTTGGGATATTTGTGGGCCAAAATAGACAGATGGTGTGGGTCACTGAAAAAAAAATAAAATTTTATTGCCAAGCACATCAGGTAGCCCTCTAGTTTTAGTTGCATTCCTTTCATTTCCAAACTTGAAAGCAATGTAACTGCAATTTGGATCCTAGTATCTCTCAACATGAACGCGTAGGCAATCACAATTCACAACATGGTCATTCCTATTTAGTGGAATGTACAACATGTTTAACAGGTGTGGCTTCATTAGAAGGGATGGAATCTGCAGGGAAATAGATGAGTTGCAGATTTAGTCAAATGGTTGAATAGTTTTCTACATGGTCTGTCCTTTGGATGCTCAAATTGCAATTCTCTATCTTCAATTCTTGCAATCCATTTCAAATGGAACATTCATTCATACATGCACTTCAGCAATTTGTCTAATAAAAAATGATGGCCAAGAGACGTGTTCTTTCCAAATTGGAATTCCAATGCATGTGACGTGAAGCTAGCTGCGAAAATTGATTACCATTTGGTCATTTCTCTAGTTTCCGTTTAGGTTGCTGAGTTGTACATCCAAACACACCCTAGGTTTCTTTTGTTCATGCTCATGTTATGTATGATCATCTTTGTATATTGGGAGTTCCATTCCACTTTAGTGATTTTTGGTTTCTGATTGTTTATGTTATAATGTATTTCTTTCTATTTAATAGCAATTTCAGTATAACCCATTTCTTCCTTGATTGCTAAGTACACATTTGGGATTGATCTGGTTTCCGTTGTTGCAGGTTGGTGTAGGTGTCACTTTAGGAGGAGTTTACAAGATAAGTTTATATTTTTCTTTTTGGTAGCATTTGAGTGTCTAATTACCTGCTTGCCTTTTTTTCTTTTCTTTTTTCTTTCTTTCTTTTAATTGTAATTCTCTTTGACTATTTTAGATTAATAAGGGACGTCCTCATATTCTAGGAATGGTTTCAACATAACAATGACGGTAAACTTAACTCTAAATATCACCTTTATAATAAGAATTTGTGCTCTTTATTGTCTACTTTTGAACTATATATATATATATATATATATATATATATATATATATATATATATATATATATATATATATATATATAATTGACACCTTTTATCTTGGAATATGATCTATGAAGTAGCATATGAACACAATCCCCATCAAAATCTGCTCCTAGGGGAGTGCAAATAAGAGGATTAATCTTAACAATATGGTCATCATGCACATAGACAGAAAATGCTTGCAATGAATGTTTATGAGTACTAGGTGGCCTATTAATGAAAACAATGTCTCCGTCCATAATATGCCTGTTTATGATTTAACCAACTTTCAAATATGTATGTCCTTTTGAACCTTCCCTAATTGCATAAGTGGCTGAACCATCTCTATATGTTACACATAATTTGTCATCCACTAGTTTATGTAAATGATCCATGTTGTATGCGGTGACCTTTTCTTCAAATGTGATCTTTTGAGCAATTTCTAATGGTAAACCGATTTCATGAATCCCTTTATATGCATCCCCAATAATCACACTACGAGAAGAGAACCCTGATCCCTTCCTGATAAACAGTGTCCGCATCTTTTCAAGCCATGCCTTTGTAGAAGAATCATCAACCTCTTTAACAACCCCAAACTTCCTAGTAATGTCATGGGGTGCCTTGTAGGATGATAAATGAAAATAAGAAATACCAAAAAATAAGAAGAAGAAGAACTACAAGTGACAAAAAAGAAGCCATCCGGCACCATCCATGTGTATATACTAAGTTGCTTGTATATATAAAATTTCAATATGCAGTATCACATTCGATAAAAAATGAAAATAAGAGCAGGATTACAAGGAAAAAAACAAAAAGGAGTACTATAAATGATCACAGACAAGTCGTCTGGAACCATTAATGCGTGCACAGAGTTTTTTTACATAATTTCAACTGGGACTCAAGATGCATGAATGATTTGTGGAGCGAAGGTAGCTGGTGGATTCTAGAGGATGGCCGACAAAGGTCTGCACATGCCACTCCAAATTGCTGATTTCACCACTCCATATTACTTCACATGAGCACACACACGTGTGCTTCACTTTGCTCCATCTATTCATTGACTCTCCTGTCTTGGTATAAAGCTACTTATATATATAATAATAATAATAATAATAATTATTATTATTATTATATTGCAGCCTATGATCTATGGTAGGGGGCCAACTCCTTCTGGCATGTCAATGGTGCCAATGTTGTTGCTCGATGGATGGCTTGGATATGTCCTGTAAGTACAAATCATTAACATACTGCTAATTATGGTTTTTTTTTTTTTTTTTTTGCATTCTAAGGTGAATCATGACTCACAAGGCTTGTCAGTTTGCATCCAAACACTAATTACTATCACTCTGATGATTAAAATTTCAAAGAAAGAAGAAAAAACATCTATACGACTAAACTGCCTTTAGATTTCCCATTCATGACAGTGCCGAAATATGCACAATAGTCAATTCTGACCCAGGAAAGTTGCAAAATATGCATGATTGCAAGAACTCGTCTTTTTTGTTGAGGATTTCACTAACGCCCGCACCATTGATACACAAACACACAAAATTGTATAGGATAGTATTTGCATCTTTTCACATGAGCCATAATTTGTATTTTCTTCTCTCTTGTAGAACTGCATGATTAAGAGAAAGTGAACCTGTTTGACTGGAATTGTATATTTCCCAGCAGCTAAATGCATACACAGTCACTGACTCGATGGGAAATATAGTGGGCTCATTTATTTCAGGCTTCTTTAAAGTTGTTAGTACTTTATTCGGAGCTCCGCTCGACTTTCTCGCAGGCAAATCTTGCAGGTAAGCATTAAGGAATTGACTTTGCCTAAAATTTCCTTTCTTAGGAGTTCATTTTGAATTTCATTTTACGGGTTGCCATTCAATGCATCCTTGACAAGCTGCCTTTATTTCAATTGCCTGTTAATCTCTTTACGGTATTTCCTTAGCTTACAATTCTACAAGTTGTACTTATTATAAGTTCGTACTTATTACCCAGCTCTAGCTAAGTAATCTATTGGTTTCTCTTGGGTACCTGTTTTCAAGCAGCGTGTTGATAATATAGTGGGTATTGCATATGCAATGGATATGCTGGATTATGTTGAAAAGGTCAGTTCTGCTATGGTTTTGATTTTTTTATTTCACTAGTGCTCATGAGACTTATTTGCAATATGTTTAGGAGTGCAAGTGTTTACCACTCTTTCTATGGCATGGGACAATTTGATCTATCTGCTTTTGAAGGTTGATAAACTAGAAAGTTCTACTGTGGGAGCAATTGCACATAAGCCTGCCTACTTTGTACCTGATAATTTTTATTTGCATTTAATTATGTAGTTGAGAAACTCGCTACATGCTGTCTGTAAAGCTGTTTTTGCAATTTTATTTTATATCACAGATTCGTAATGGAGCATCCATAACATCTAATGCTAAGTGATAATTTTTTATCTTTAGAAACACTGAATGAACTAACAGATGGTTACCCTGCCTCATATTATGCTGAAAGATTGCTATACTGCACTTCTACATTATAATTTTCCATAAAGCTCCTTTTTTTTTTTTTTTTTGGTTTTTCCAAAATGAATGATGAAATTTGGATGATATCACAGATTTAATGTCCGTGTGGAATCTGCTGAGAGAGTTCCGCATCAGTTCCACATCAAGAAGGTTCATATGGCTATTGTTCTAAATGTATGTGGCGGAACTGTGGGAGTACATTTACATCCTTCACATTTTCTTTAACAATGCTCATGAAGTTCAAAAGCTGTTCATGTTACTGTTTATGTGATTTTGGGTGTTAACTATTTTAATACTGTTGCCTCATTGATATTTTTTAACATTGAAAAGTAGTGAACAATTTTAATACTGTTTTTTGTAATAAAACTGGTACCTACTCTAGTTGACTGCCAGAACTTTTACATGGCGAGAAACAGCCATCAACATCTTGCATTCCTTGCTTGGTTTTTAGGAGGATGGACAAGAAAGTAGGTAGGAGGTCAAATGATCATGCATCACAAAGACTTGACATATTGGAGATGCATCAGCATCTTAGGAAAGATAATTGTTAGCTGTCTCCAGTATCCATGAATGTGTTCGCATGCATGCATATCTGTAGAGTATTTAGCCTCATTGCGCCCTCTCCTGCTTCCCATTCTTTTGCACTTGCTAACATTTTAAAACTGACTCTTCCTCGCTTCGAAATCCCGCCTGCTTTGCAAACCTATGTTGGAGTTCCTTGCTTTTTAGTGGATTCCTTTGGCAGGTGATTCGCCACATTCACATTTCCCTAGGTCTAGTAAAATGCACTGTTGGAAAGTTTTCAATTTATCTTTCTAGTTTACCACATAAGCATGGGCATTTTAGTTCACTATTTGCTTCCCATTTCATATACTGTGCAATAGTTGATTGCAAGTCATTAGATTTTCCTAGATTTGGGGGCCTCCCGCACAATGACAGTTTGGTAATTTTGGAGTCCTTGGTTAGAGTTTGGGCTGAAAGTACGAGTGTTGGAGCCGATGCTTTCGGAGTCCGAACTCATTTTTTTAAAAAATAGAAAAATGGGAATATTAGTAAATATGGATTTTCTTATAAGAAAGTGGAAGATGGATTGAAAAAACAAAAAAAAGATTTTTTTTTCTTCTTTTTTGCTTCAAGAGAGAGACAAAGAGGTGAGAGTGGGGTAATCGAGAGAGATAGTGGGGGAATGAAGTGGCCGCGTGAGATTTGAAAATAGTGAGTGTAGTTTGGTTTGAAAATGACATTTCACATGCGTGGCGTGCATTTCTTTTAAGACAGTAATTTGATTTTACTGAAGACAATTGAATTACATAGGCAAGCGTTTAATGCAGGGAACTTCTCTGAAAATGTTATTCTGATAACTAACCTGATGAGAGTAATTTTTGATTCAGTTCTTGGACCAATCTCTCTAACATATTTAAAGAAATTCACATTTTTCTTCGTGTTTCTTACGTGGTTCTCTGTCCCATTTTTGTTTGACTTGAAAGTAAAGGTGATGCATCTTCTTATTTATTCAATCATGAAATGCAGGATGTTGCCATTAAGGTTCTTACAGATCATGACTTTCATGAGGATCAATTGAAGGACTTTCGAAGGGAAGTATGCATTTGAAACATCGCTAATAATGTTCTTTGAAACTATACCCATTTATGTATCCGGATGTGCATCAGAGCTATCCGGATGTTGAGCGGGGGTCCATGGAAGATGGTAACCGCTGTTAGGACTATGATGAAGCTGTACATTTCCTATGGACAACATTGGAGTGGCCTGACCATTTGGACAGACCGTGTTTATGTATTTGCTCGAAATTGATGGAGCAGACCCGGATATGCGTCGGAACTATCCGGATGTTAAGCGGGGGTCCCTGGAAGGTGGAAACCACTGTTATGACTACGATGAAGCTGTCCATTTTCCATGGACAATATTGGAGTGTCCTGACCATTTAGACAGGCCGTGTTTATATCTGTATTTACAGGGACCATGCCCTTAACCTAAACCATACTCTAAACCTTAACCTTGACTTATAATCTAAACTTTAACCTATAACCTAAAACCTAAACTTATAAACTATAACCATTTGAACAAGCCGTGTTTATGTATTAGCTCGAATTTATAGGAGTAGGTCCATGTAAATGTACTCTCAAATCCCTAAACTTAAATCTAAACCTAAACCTATAACCTACAACATTAACATAAACCTATAACCTATAACATTAACCAAAACATATACTTATAACATAAACCTATTCTCAAATCCCAAAACCTATAACCTAAACCTTAAACCTAAACCTATAACCTTAACCTAAACCTAAAACCTAGATGTATTCTAAAATCCCTACACCTAATCCTAATCTCAACTCCCTAACCTAAACCTAAACCTAAACTTGAAAACCCAAACCTAAACCTGATCCCGAACTCGAACCCGATTTCTTAAACTTAAACCTTAATCTATTCTCAATTCCCTAAATCTATAACCTATAACCTAAACCTAAACCTCAACCTAAACCTATTAACTTAAACCTAAACCTAAACCTTAACCTATAACCTAAACCTTAACCTATAACCTATAACCTTAACTCAATTCCTTAAACCTTAATCTATAACCTAACCTAAACCTATAACCTACACTTATAACCTAAACTAAAACCTAAAACCTAAATCTAAACATATAACCTTAACCTAAACCAAAACCTATAACCTAAATCTTAACCTATAACCTATAACCTATAACCTAAACTTATAACTTATAACCCAACCTAAAACTTAAACCTAAACCTAAAATCTAAATGTATTCTCAAATCTTTAAATCTAAATGTATTCTCAAATCTTAACGTAAACCTACACCTAATCCTAATCTCAACGCCTAACCTAAACCTAAACCTACACCTAATCCTAATCTCAACTCCTAACCTAAACTTAAACCTAAACTTGAAAACCCAAACCCAAACCTAAATCCAATCCCGAACTCAAACCCAATTTCCAAAACCTAAACCTTAACCTATTCTCAATTCCCTAAAGCTATAACCTATAACCTAAACCTAACCTATAACCTATAACCTAAACCTAAAATCTAAATGTATTCTCAAATCCCTAAACCTAAACCTACACCTAATCCTAATCTCAACTCCCTAACCTAAAACTAAACCTAAACTTGAAAACCCAAACCTAAACTCGATCTCGAACCTGAACCCGATTTCCTAAACTTAAACCTTAGCCTATTCTCAATTCCCTAAAGCTATAACCTATAACCTAAACCTTAACCTAAACCTAAACCTATAACTTATAACATAAACCAATAACCTATAACCTAAACCTTAACTTATAACCTATAACCTATAACCTAAACCTTAACTTATAACCTATAACCTATAACCTAAACTTATGACCTATAACCTAACCTTAACCTAAACCTAAAACCTAAACCTAAACCTAAAACTTAAAACCTAAACCTAAAACTTAAAACCTAAACCTAATCTTAAAACCTAAATATGTTCTCAAATCCCTAAACCTAAATTTAAACGTACACAAAATCCTAATCTCAACTCCCTAACTTAAATCTGAACCTAAACTTGAAAACCCAAACCTAATCCCTATCTTGAACCCAAACCCGATTTTCTAAACCTAAATCTTAACTTATTCTCAATTCCCTAAAGCTATAACCTATAACCTAAACCTAAACCTAAACCTAAACCTATAACCTTAACCTAAACCAAAACTTATAACCTATAACCTAACCTATAACCTAAAGCCTAAACCTAAACCTAAACCTATATCCTAAAACCTAAACCTAATTTTAAAACCTAAATGTATTCTCAAATTTCTAAACCTAAACCTACACCTAATCTTAATCTCAACTCCCTAACCTAAACCTAAACCCGATCCCAAATCCGAACCTGAACCCGATTTCCTAAACTTAAACCTTAACCTATTCTCAATAACTTAAAGCTATAACCTATAATCTATAACCTAAACCTAAACTTTAACCTAAACCTAAACCTTAACCTATTCTCAATAACTTAAAGCTATAACCTATAATGTATAACCTAAACCTAAACCTTAACCTAAACCTATAACATAAACTTAAACCTTAACCTAAACCAAAACCTATAACCTAAACCTTAATATATAACTTATAACCTAAACTTATAACGTATAACATAACCTTAACCTAAACTTATAACCTAAAACCTAAAACCTAAACCTAATCTTAAAACCTAAATGTATTCTCAAATCTCTAAACTTAAACTTACACATAATCCTAATCTCAACTCCCTAGCCTAAACCTTAACCTAAACTTGAAAACCCAAACCTAAACCTGATCCCAAACCTGATTTCCTAAACCTAAACCTTAACCTTATTCTCATTTCTTTGATTTCTATTTTCTTTCTAGAATTTTCATGGTGCTTTTGTTATTATTCTTAGGACTTAAAGGAGTATATATTCCTTACAACAACAAAACAAGAAAACCTCCGTAGGTCAAATTCTTAATTTTTTAATTTTTAATTTTTTTAATTAATGAAAATTGTCGACAGATTTTAACCCGCTGACAACACTGATGGATTTTAGCCGCCGTAAACTCCAACGGATTTTAGCTACTGACAGATTTTAGTCGTCAACAATGTTGACGGAAACCGTCGGCGAGCAACGTCGATGCACCCTTTACCGATGGACCTTGCGACGGCTAAAAGCCGTCGGTGAAGGTCATTGCCGATGGTTTTTAGCCGTCGGCGTTGCCCTATTTTTTGGTAGTGTCTATGATATCTGTTCTCTCAAGCATTCTTTGTTATCATTGAATAAATTTCTTAAATCAAATGCTTTTTATTTCTGGTCAAAATACCAATATATATATATATATATATATATATATATATATATATATATATATATATATATATATATATATATATATATATATGAATGCATGCCTAGCAAAGTGTGTGTGGTGCATCATATGTAGTGATAATCACAATGTAGAATATAATTCATAGAAAACCTGGCTCGCCCCGTATTCTCTCATTACAGAGATTCGTCGGCATGTCCAATGCTACCATGGATTTATGTGAACACCTCGAGGCAGCACAACACATGAATCAGATGAATTACGTGACATGATTTATTCATAGAACAACTATTTACGACATCCAATCCTAGAAGTGATGTAACACATTGTGGATTACTTACATCGATTTGTGCATCACTATCCAAAATCCATGGAATTACGCGGGTCACTACCTAGGGCGCATTACATCCACGATAAAATGTATGATCACTAGATGTGAGACCTTTAACACATCACTTGCATCAATGGAGAAATAAATCGAATCATGAGAGTTTTGAAATTTTAAGACACATTCAAGCCATAAAAGGATGTAGCATAAGGTTAACCTAATAAAGGAGAAAAGTAGCATTAAACTATCTTAATAAAAAAGACGAGTAGCAAATAGATTAACTCAACAAAATCAGGGGAGATGAGAAAAATGCTAACTTAATATAACGTGGAAGCACGCTTTGCTCTCAAAATTGGCAAAGGGTAATGCTTGTATCCATCACCCCACATAAATTCATGAAAATCGCGTATAATTAAAATCATACCTTAACCATAATTCCTAAAAGGATAAATAATTGATAATGGTAAATCAATCAATTGCATAGAAAATCACAGTAATATGAAAGTATGTAAAAATAAGATAAATCATATCAACTCAAATTAGTGTAAGCTTAAAGGAATCCCTCACCTTTGAAGTCAAATCATTTCCAGACTGAGGCTAGTTATTTACTCCGTCAATCACAATCTTATCCTAGATCATGTAATTTGTATGATTAATATTCGATCTAGGGTTGTGTTTATAATATATGTCTAAGATTTAACTAGTTATTAGTTGGAGAAACTTGAATTCAACGTTTATTCTCAATCTACCAATCCTATAATTTAGCGAATACTTGTGCGGATTCAGCTTAGTTTGATCTGGTTTCATCACTATTTTACAGTCTTGTATACGAAACCCAGTTGTTAGGGATATTACAAGGGAAGTTCTATCAATTACTCACCTTTAGGATTGCTGGACTCGCTCGATCCTGAACCCAAGTTGATGACTCAGTGAGTCGTGGTTGTAGCACCAACACTCAGTCAGAAATAGGTGTTGCTTCTCTATGTTTCTTTGTCTCGTCCTTTCTCTATCATTTCTTCTGTCTTCTCTCTCGTTTCTTTCTCTCCCTCTCTTAAAAATGTGCATCTTCTGGTGGTAGGGGTGGGGTTTTATAAGATTTTCTATGCTTCTAGGGGATCCTCGCGTATTGTGCATGTTGAGATCGAGTAGTGCTAGTGTTATTTTGCGACTCTGCTGGTTTTAGTTCACGTAGGATTCTTCTTTCTCTTTTTTAAGAGGTTAGATTAGTTTTGGAAGGACCACCATTTGGTCGGATCAGATTGATATATAATACAGTAGTCTGTAAATGGAATCCATCGTTTGAAGGAGGAGGATGGCCCCTGTTTTAATGGCAGATCATCAACCATAGTGTTCCTTCGATCCGATGATCGAAGATGATTCGGATGGCCCATAGAGTGCTTGTGGGTCCCACAAATACAACGTCTAGTGAGCTCCTCCTGGCGGTTTCCTTTTTAGGATGGTTTCCTTCGCATGTAGCTGTGACTAGAGCCCTCAAAACTCGGTGATCTTCTGGTGTGTGCGAATTCTCAACCCTTCCGAATCTGTAGGGTGGATCGGAACTCGTTTGCGTAGGGTCTGGATGGTTCAGATCAGTAGATGGTTCGAGATGGAAATTTCTGCTTATGCCTTATGTAGCTTTGCAAATCTTGGTATTGCGGGGATTCTCTCGATCCCATGATGCTTTGGATTGTAGTCAGATCTTCCTTAAGTAGAGATTGGAGGATGTAGATTGTGTCCTACCCCCGCTCGGACGGTAATCCGTCCGGGCAAGGCTCTTTGGGGCCCACCATGATGTAAGTATTTTATACACACAATTATTCTTTTGTGTATGATTATTTTAAGGTATGAGCCAAAAATTGAGGTAGTTTTAGGTTTAAGTGGATCACAAAGTGGGGATTAAACGTCCACCATTAAAAACTTCTTGAGAACTAGGGAAGTGTCAGATCAAGCTGAAATTTGTGTTTTCACTTCATCCAAGTCTGCATGACCTTATTAATAGGTTGGGTGGTAAAAAAAACATCACTGTGGCCCTTAGAAAGGTTTCAATGGTGGGTGTCATTGTTACTGCAGCTTCCTTTAATGTGGTCCATTGGAGCTATGAATCTGCTTCATTTTCTATATAATACTTTAAAATGATCTGAGAAAAGCGATGAACGGTGTGGGTAAAATACTTACATCATGGTGGGCCCCACAAAGCCCTGCCCGAACGGATTACCGTCCAGATGGGGGTAGGACGCAATTTGCATTCGAGATTGGATGGGTCAGATCTTGTTAAGCTATCAGATTCAGAAGTTTTGGTGGTGAAACTCCCGCTGATCCTGGTTCTTCCGGACACTGTTACCGTGAACAGGGGTGTTAACTTTGGGTTCGGCTGCTGAATCAAGTGGGATCCACTTATGGTGTGCCTTCAGGAAATCCACACCCTTCATTAGATTCCTTGCCGTGTTTTGGCCCAAGATCTAAAATATAAGGTTGATCCAAGTTCTAGATGGGACACACGGTCAGTCACCATAGGGACTACACTCACCGTTGAAATAAATTCTCCTTCATGTATGTGTGATTTGACATGCAGGAACTTGTTATTTATAGGTTTTCCATCTGTTTCCCAACTAACTCTTGGTGTTAGTTACAGTGGGGTGTACTGTTCGAATATCATGAAATTTGGAGGGAATCCTTTATTTTCCATGCTCTTCTATGGATAAGTTTGGGCTTCGATATTCAAAGGGTGTTTAGACGCTCTTTTAAATGGCTAACACACTCCATGCTTCAAAACCGTAGTTGTACATATCTAGTTAAAATATTACACGGTGATTTGATCATATAACTTAATATCTTCATGATGACTGAATTTTCCTAATATTTAGATGGCCCGTTTGAGGGATGCAAATACGATGGATGGTCAGATGACGTGCTAAAAATAAGAAGAATTGATGGTTGGCACTCTAATCATGTATATAGGTGTATGTACGATCAGTTTTGTAAACGGATGGAAACAAGTAGGTTTTTGAAGTGATTAAGAGGTAGGACATGTATGCCATTAGATTCGAGTGACTTGTTCATATGCATAAGTTCCATAAATTATAGTTATAATATTAGGTTTAGCATATTCATAGGGGGTGAACGAGATGAATGGATCAAAATCTCAATATGATATATGTACAGATGGATGTGGAGATCAAATGGTTAGTTTACTATGATTGGGTGGTCCAAAATTGAAGCGGACGGTCAGATGTCTCTATCTAATAATGAATATTTGATTGAGCAATTGGTTATGATGAAGAGGCGAGGATACTTAGATATATGATGGTCTGTTTTACAAATCAATGGTCAGATGACTTGATCTATGGATGAATATTATTCTCAACGGTCATATTTAAGTTGGAAAATAGATGTAATGTTAGGATTTGCTAAATTGGTATCATTAAATTTTATGGTAACACTTGAAAACTTTCAATACTCGAGTATTGAAAAGTTCGGGGTGTTATAGTGGGCCACATCCACATGCCCTTAGGTCTACATTATCCATATTGCCTATCTAGGGTCTGTCATATAGATGGTTCTGGTCTGATTTAGCTTCTATCAAGATATACATGGAAGATTTCATATCTTTTTATTTAAGATAGATCCGGGAGAGACTCAGTGTTAAAAGATTAATAACAATAACGATTAACAAATTTACTTTCAGTATTATAAGAAAGTAATTTTTTTCCTTCTTTTAAGAAAAATGAACTAATCTTGATAGAAGTCTTGTTAAAATTAATAATTAGGTTTTTCAAAACAGTTTATATTTCATTTTGTTTTACAAAAAATTCCATCAATTCTCGTTGTTAAAAAATATTTGTGAAACTTTTAGCTATGAAAATTTTCGTAGCTAAAAATAATTTTTATATTTGCATAACTTTTAGCTATGAAAGTTGCCGTCGCAAAAAATATTTTGCAAAACTTTTAGCTACGGAAATTTTCGTCGCTAAAAATATTTTCCAAAACTTTTAGTTACGAAAATTTCCGTCGCTAAAAATATTTTACAAAATAGCTAAAAATTATTTGCATAACTTTTAGCTATGAAAGTTTTCATCGCTAAAAGTCTTTTTTTTTTGAAAAAAGAATATTCTAGCACAAAATTTCCGATATACACCTGTTACAATATATTTCATCATATTCATCCTGATATACAACTGTTATATAATATATTTCATCATATTCACATTCACATCCATCTAAACCCAAACTAGTAAATCCATTCAAACATAAACTACATTCATCCAAACATAAACAATCTTATCCAAATCACATTCATTCATGCATAAATACATATAAGCTTAATATCATAAACAAAAATACCCTAAACCTAAACCTTAACCTAAACCTATAATCTATAACTTATAACCTAAACTTAAACTATAACCTATAAGTTTAGGTTTAGGAAATCGGGTTCGAGTTTGGAATCGGGTTAAGATTTGGATTTTCAAGTTTAGGTTTAGGTTATACGTTTTGAGATTTGAGAATAGGTTTAGGTTAAGGTTTTAAGTTTAGGTTTAAGAAATTGGGTTCGGGTTTAGGATTGGGTTTAGGTTTGGGTTTTCAAGTTTAGGTTTAGGTTAGGGAGTTGAGATTATGATTAGGTGTAATCTGGGATTTGACGTCCTTAGGCAATGGGTCAACTAAAACACCTGAAAAATCGCTCAGAACCCAATTTCATAGCCAAAGAAACCACTTAGGATTAATTCCTATGAAAATTTAGCGTAAGTTAGCTAGCGCAACGCTGGAGTAGCTGGGAAACAGTCCCTGATCACTTTAAATACGTTCTACAAGACCCAAATCGAGTAGAACGTATGACTCCATAATACTCTATAACCTCGGATCAAACTCTAAGCGGGTTTGTTCTCTGGACCACTTTGAATTCTTGTATTGGATTTAGACCGCGCGTCGAAAGTCCGTTACTTCCTATCTTAGACCGTTAGAACCGCCCAGCTGGACTTGACAATCATTTCAAAAATCAAGTCAAACCGATAATCACAGACTATTTCATTGAGCCCGGACTAAAGAGACCGCGAATAGGGACAGAATTGGAATTTCAAATTCAAATCTGGCACACGACTTGACACGTCAGTATTAAGCGTTCTGACCGTCAGAATTCATCCAGATTACACCCTCGGATCAGGAAAAATTTCTATTTATTATTATGAGACTTCCAGCCCTGATCTACGTGCGGTGACCGCTGAACTGAAACTGGTCCGCCACGTGCGATCTGCGAACCCTGCCGGGCTGAAAACTTAATGCGCGCTAGATCTGGTACGCATGAGCTTAAGTCTGATCGCATTCGACCAGGGGACCACCAGAAAGCATCTTTTGGACCGAAACAGCCCCGATTTGGTTACCCCTCAAGTGAAACTTGTTCCCGAGTCTATTTCGGGCAAGTTTGGGCTTATAAAAGGGCTTGAAACCCTCACTCCTCTCTCCCATCCGAATTTGCAAAAACCCTAGATTGGGAGAGAGAAAAGGTGAGAGTTTGTGAGAGAAGGTGGGAGAGCTTTTCCTGCTGCTGCTGCACGTGCTTAAGCGGCGTATTCCAATCACTTTGCCGGTGATTTCTCCGCATTTGCAGGTAAGAAAACGCCCTAGAAAGTTGCTGATTTGATGCTTCTTTAGTTCCATAGTTTGTTAGTTGATAAATCTCGTAAATCAGGTTCCTTAGTCGCCGTAGACGAAGCGTATACGCTCCGTTCGAACTCTCACCCCTAAAAGGGAAAAGGTGCGGATATTAGACGCTTTGATTGACTGTTTCCAAAGCTTTCAATGTCGTTTAATAGTAGATTCTTGACGGCAACGCCGTTTGACATGTATAACATGCTGTCCGTTTCCTGTTTCGTAAACTAACGAAGAATATGAGATTTAGGGCATTTTAGTCATTTGTAGGAAGTACTGTTTTCATGCATATTTTGCTGATGTGATTGACATGGTTTATTGTCGCATTAGAATTTTAGGAATGCGTGCATAATTAGTTTGGCGAAGAGATTCGCCTAAATACGCATTTCGGGTCGACATACTATACGTAGACTTAAGTGTGTAGTGTAAGTGTTTGTATAAATGCTCGTATTAGTATGTGTTGAATTAAATGGTGTTATGAATTAATTTGAGATTGATTTCTCAATTAAATTGCTAATGTAAATGGTTTCCTACAAGTTGGCCATATGTACGATTTCATTATTGGTATGAAATGCATATGCTTGATGTTTCACTTAAGTGGTATGTTATAACATGTGCTTGATGATTTCCTTATGATCTAGTTGAGATCGAATTCTCAATTAATATGCTGATGGAGATGATGTCCTATATGTTGGTGCTATGTATAATTTCATTATATGCGTGATAGACATGTGTAAGATGATTTACTCTGGTTGTATGTCATAACATGTGTTAACATGCTCACGTGGTTGTATTTCATTTCCAATACTCTCACTTGATTTGCTGATGTGATTCTATGTGCTTGGGACTATGCCTAGTCCAGGCAGTCGGTAACCGAGCGAATTCGTGGTTAGCTTATCTTCGCCACGAACGACGCGTCGATGAACGCGAGCCGTGTTTTGGAGTTGGCGGCAGTGGTTAGGCCGCACGAAGTGTTTTACGCACTTCATGTCGTTCAACTTGAGATGCGATCGTGCTAGTCGAGCCCGTCAAGTAACCCGACTGGCCATTGTATGTTCACCCTGCATGAGTCATAATTGCTTGAACCTAGGGTACTGAACTTACCATTGTAAACCCTGTTAACCATGGTACCTTGATCCATAAAGACTCATGAGCCGGGCATGGTGGTATGGGACACCGTGGTCGAGCTGTCGGCCTACACTGGGGCCACAAACCTCCCCGTAGTGACCAGTGAGCAGCTAGACTCGTGAGCAGATTATGGTGGTATGGGACACTATATTCTAGCTGTCGGCCTACACTGATCAGGCGACGAGTCCTTTGTAGTGACCGCGAGCGTATTCTGAGTCTACGGGAGGCGACCACCCTTCAGTAGCAGTAGAGTACAGTAGGCCTGTATTGATAAGGTGATGGGGGAGTGGAGCAACGAGTGCGTGCAACAGCCCTGGCAGCCCTTGCAGCGACCTACAAAATATACATCGTATGAGATTACTAGGAGTGACGACCCTAGACAGGATCTGTGTTGGGATTGATACAAGGGAAGTACCTTAGTTTCCCAATCCTGCTGTTTGAATGGACTAATAACAACTCGAAAATCATATCACCATAACATTACATGTGCCTGGAAGATGTGGAGCACTCTAGGGAGTGTGGCATGCCGCGGTCGTATGATGTTGCCGTATGAGGGAGATCGTCGGTGAGGGCATACATCACGTCATGTCATAATTGCATTAACAACAGTATTAGGAATGTTTGATTTATTGCTTTACTATTATCGCATGATTGATTTGAGAACATGTTAATCCTTGTTCTATTATTCCACTGAGTTAGCTACTCACTCCCACGTTACGGGACGGTGTTCCTGGACACCCACCAGACCCTTTTGTGATTACAGATGATGGCACGGCCTGCGAGGCGGAGCTGGACTTGATGATGATGAGGAGGATCCCTCCTTTATGTGTGTTCTGATTGACGGGATTACAGGGAGGTTGATTAGATACTTTGACACTTGTCATTTTATATTTTTAGCGCACTCATGTATATTCGTTTTTTCTACTTTTGGAGTATACATGTATGTATATAACCTGATAACATATCCACACTCTGGAGGCATACAACAGTTTATATATGTTATACATATTATCACAGTCTTCCGCTTGTTAATTTAACCGTCTCTGGAGTATGATATGCTGTTCTAGCTTAATCTCACTCATGTTTAATGCGTTATCACAGACAACATTCAATCATACATATCTATGTTGCATAAATAACATTTTGGAACTCGGGAGTTGGGTTTTTGCTCGACCCCCCGATTTTCGGGATGTTACAAGGGATTTGAGAATATGTTAAGGTTTAGGTTTAGGAAATCGGGTTCGGGTTATAGGTTTAGGTTAGGTTATAGGTTAAGGTTTAAGAAATTGAGTTTAGGTTATAAGTTAAGATTATAGGTTAATGTTTATGTTATAGGTTAAGTTTTAGGTTTAGGTTAAGGTTATATAAGTTTAGGTTTAGGTTATAGGTTTTGGGATTTGAGAATAGGTTAAGGCTTTAAGTTTAGGTTTAGGAAATTGGGTTCGGGTTTAGGTTTGAGTTTAGGTTTAGGTTAAGGTGTTGAGATTAGGATTAGGTGTAGGTTTGGGTTTAGGGATTTGAGAATACGTTAAGGTTTAAGTTTAGGAAATCGGGTTCGAGTTATAGGTTTAGCTTTAGGTTAGGTTATAGGTTAAGGTATAGGAAATTGAGTTTAGGTTATAGGTTAAGGTTTGGGTTATAGGTTAAGTTTTAGGTTTACGTTAAGGTTTGAGTTATAGGTTAAGTTTTAAGTTATAGGTTTTGAGATTTGAGAATAGGTTTAGGTTAAGCTTATAAGTTTATGTTTAGGAAATCAGGTTCGGGTTCGGGATCGGGTTTAGGTTTAGGTTTTCAAGTTTAGGTTTAGGTTTAGGTTAGGGAGTTGAGATTAGGATTAGGTGTAGGTTTGGGTTTAGGGATTTGAGAATACATTAAGGTTTAGATTTAGGAAATCGGGTTCGAGTTATAGGTTTAGGTTTAGGAAATCGGGTTCGGGTTATAAGTTTAAGTTTAGGTTAGGTTATAGGTTAAGGTTTAGGAAATTGAGTTTAAGTTATAAGTTAAGGTTATAGTTTAAGGTTATAGGTTTTGTGATTTAAGAATAGGTTTATGTTAAGGTTATAAGTTTAGGTTTAGAATATTGGGTTCGGGTTCGGGATCGGGTTTAGGTTTAGGTTTATGTTAGGGAGTTGAGATTAGGATTAGGTGTAGGTTTAGGTTTAGGGATTTGAGAATACGTTAAGGTTTATGTGAAATCGGGTTCAGGTTATAGGTTTAGGTTAGGTTATAGGTTAAGGTTTAGGAAATTGAGTTTAGGTTATAGGTTTAGGTTATAAGTTAAGGTTTAGGTTTAGGTTAAGGTTTAGGTTTAGGTTATAGGTTTTGGGATTTGAGAATAGGTTTAGGTTAAGGTAATAAGTTTAGGTTTAGGAAATCGGGTTCGGGTTCGGGATCGGATTTAGGTTTGGGTTTTCAAGTTTAGGTTAGGGAGTTGAGATCATGATTAGGTTTAGGTTAGGGAGTTGAGATTAGGATTAGGTGTAGGTTTAGGTTTAGGGATTTGAGAATACGTTAAGGTTTAGGTTAAAGAAATCGGGTTCGAGTTATAGGTTTAGGTTTAGGTTAAGTTATAGGTTAAGGTTTAGGAAATTGAATTTAGGTTATAGGTTTAGGTTATAAGTTAAGGTTATAGGTTGAGGTTTAAGTTACAGGTTAAGTTTTAGGTTTAGGTTAATGTTATATAGGTTTAGGTTTAGGTTATAGGTTTTGAGATTTGAGAATAGGTTTAGGTTAAGGTTATAAGTCTAGGTTTAAGAAATCGAGTTCGGGTTCGGGATTGGGTTTAGGTTTGGGTTTGCAAGTTTAGGTTTAAGTTTAGGTTAGGGAGTTGAGATTAGGATTAGGTGTAGGTTTAGGTTTAGAGATTTGAGAATATGTTAAGGTTTAGGTTTAGAAAATCGGGTTCAGGTTTGAGATCGGGTTTACGTTTGGGTTTTATATTTAGGTTTAGAGTATAGGTTATAAGTGTAGGTTTAGGTTTAGGTTTTAGGTTTAGGTTTAGGGTTAGAGGTTTAGGTTTAGGTTATAGGTTTTGGGATTTGAGAATAGGTTTAGGTTATAAGCATAGGTTTTATATTTAGGTTAAGGTTATAGGTTTAGGTTTAGGTTATAAGTGTAGATTATAGGTTTAGGTTTAGGTTAGGTTATAGGTTAAAGTTTAGGGAATTGAGTTTAGGTTCAGGGATTTGAAAATACGTTAAGGTTTAAGTTTAGGAAATTAGGTTTGGGTTCGAGATCGGGTTTACGTTTGGGTTTTAGGTTTAGGTTTAGGTTATAGGTTATAAGTGTAAGTTTAGGTTTAGGTTTTAGGTTTAGGTTTTAGGTTATAGCATTAGGTTATAGGTTTAGGTTTAGGTTTTAGGTTTATGTTGTAGGTTATAACATTAGGTTATAGGTTTAGGT
This sequence comes from Magnolia kwangsiensis, assembly GCA_037074715.1. Lineage (NCBI taxonomy): Eukaryota > Viridiplantae > Streptophyta > Magnoliopsida > Magnoliales > Magnoliaceae > Magnolia > Magnolia kwangsiensis. Next base: position 97,678,879 of record CM073584.1, read on the forward strand.
TTAGGTTTATAAGTTTTGGGATTTGAGAATAGGTTTAGGTTATAAGTATATGTTTTGGTTAGGGTGTAGGTTAAGGTTTAGGGAAGGTTTAGGTTATAAGTTATAGGTTTTTGGTTAAGGTTTAGGTTATAGTTATAGGTTTTGAGATTCGAGAATAGCTTTAGGTTATAAGTATATGTTTAGGTTAGGTTATAGGTTACGGTTTAAGGAATTGAGTTTAGGTTATAGGTTCAGGTTATAGGTTATAGGTTTAGGTTTAAGTTATAGGTTTTGAGATTTGAGAATAGGTTTAGGTTAGGGCGTAGGTTAAGGTTTAGGGAATTGAGTTTAGGTTATAGGTTATAGGTTTTTGGTTAAGGTTTATGTTATAATTATAGGTTTTGGGATTTGAGAATAGGTTTAGGTTATAAATATAGGTTTAGGTTAGGTTATAGGTTTAGGTTTAAGTTATAGGTTTTGAGATTTGAGAATAGGTTTAGGTTAGGGCATAGGTTAAGGTTTAGGGAATTGAGTTTAAGTTATAGGTTTAGGTTATAGGTTATAGATTTTTGGTTAAGGTTTAGGTTATAGTTATAGGTTTTGAGATTTGAGAATAGGTTTAGGTTAGGTTATAGGTTAAGGTTTAGGGAATTGAGTTTAGGTTATAGGTTTTGGGATTTGAGAATAAGTTTAGGTTATAAGTATAGGTTTAGGTTAGGTTGTAGGTTAGAGTTTAGGGAATTGAGTTTAGGTTATAGGTTATAGGTTTTGGTTGTAGTTATAGGTTTTGGGATTTGAGAATAGGTTTAGGTTATAGGTTAAGGGTGTGGTCCTTGCAAGTACAGATATAAACACGACCTGTCCAAATGGTCAGACCACTCCAATGCTGTCCATAGGAAATGGACAGCTTCATCATGGTTATAACAGCGGTTCTCACCTTCCAAGAATCCCCGCTCAACATCCGGATAGCTCCGACGCACATTCGAGTCTACTCCATCAATTTCGAGCAAATATAGATATAAATACGGCCTGTCCAAATGGCTAGGCCACTCCAACGCTATAGCTAACCTCAGACCATAAACTGTCAACAAGCTCACGTATCTTCCTTTGTAGTTCTGATAGTAATAACATATCTCAACAATTGAAAAGCAAAAGAGCAGGGGATAAGGAATTCCAGAGAACTTCCCAAGGATCTTTTAAGAATAAATGCCGCTATGAAACTAATAGCCTTAACAAGGAATTATTATCTCTACTCATTAGTAAACCATAAAAGGGAATTTTGTTCGTTCTTAGAAGTCAGTATATATCCTCAATCATACAGCTACTGGAGAAATGATTCATAATGTGGTCCACTAATCATAAGACATTCTCAAGATTCTCACATATTACCTTAATCAAGATTCTGTCCTGTATCATTGGTGCAGTTCTACTGAGCCTGCCAACACAAAAAGTAGCCATGTCAAGAACATGAGATATTTGTGCATGAGTTGTTGTGGCATGGGATCTTGTATGTTTCTGGGTCCACAAAGGAGTGTTTAAAATATCATGAATATCCAATCCGCCATGCTTCTGGCTCCACAAGAAAATTGCTCAATCCACACGTGTCATCAATTAACTAAAGAAATCATAATAAAATGGTGGTAATTTGAAACATGATCTCAATACAACATATAAAACTCGACAAAGAAAAGCTAATTGTGAAGTACAAAAACCAGCCAATAATAAAGTTAGCTCAAATAGCTAACAGAAAAAGAAAAAGAAAAGAAAAATATAACTCAAGCAGCCATCCAATAAATAATTTATTTTTTTAAAAAAAAACACACTAGTCTAATCTAGATAAAGCAATCCAAGAGATACTGAATCAATGAAAAAAGATAATCCAAACCCACTTGGCTTGTAGATGTTTATAGAACGACACACTTCCCCTTCCTTCATGAGTGGAGATCAACATTGGCATATTGAAGTGCCAATATCATGCTTACATTGATAGTGTGTTTAAAGTTCTACTTTAAAATCACGAACATGATGCAGTTGGTGGCTGATTTTGCAGCAAATTGCATTTAAGGAATTTAAAAATCCAAATTCAGTCCAGGTATTGACCAAGCTTATATTTCTTACTAATTGTGACAAGAAGGGTGATACGAGTTAGAAATGCCAAAAACGTTTTTCTAATCAGCATTGCAAAACAGTCAAAGTAGCGGAACATAAATCTAATTGACTTTATTACTTCTAACAATAAACTGTTGCTGCTTTAAGAAGTGATGGTTTTTCAACATTCAGTTTCTAAAATTTCTGCACATGGATATTTTACCCTCCTGCTCCTACATCCAAGTAATGCGTTACATGTGTACACACACAGAGAGCAAGATTTGGATTCAAATTCCCAAGGAAATTTAATAAACACCAAGAACAAGAGTAGAAACCACTGCAAGGCATGGAATGAATAAGTTCCTAAATTGAAGTAGGGGAAAAAAAGGATCATAGCTGCGAAAGGATTTTAAACATGATAGGAAACATGCTTGGTCAAAGGCAGGGAAAATATAATCTGCAAACTAAATTTCCACAATCACTCGATTCCCCTATTGTGAAAAAATAAAAAACAAACAAAGTTAAAAACAAAACATTTGAAAGCTTTGAACCATTCAGAAAATGCTAGAATGCATTACAAGAACACAAAAGGCAAACATGAAATAGAACATTTATAGGATGTGGGAAGATTAAAATTCAAACTGTCACCATGGCAGCCAAACCAATGCCAAATCCAACAATTCCCTGTGTGTAAAGATGCATTAGCAATTACAAACAAAAGAAACTTAAGAAACACAAAATCATTACATTCTTTAAATGCACCACCCACAAATTTTATTTTATTTTATTTTATTATTATTATTTTTTTTAAAACAAATTTCTAGAACTAAAAGAAAAATAAAAATAAAGACGAGATTTTATAAATTTTTTTAAAAAAGGAACAGGTAAGTTCATGATACATATTTTGGGCTATTGTGCGTGCCCCCACATTGCTATCACATAATGATTTTCTTTATTACTGGTGCATTTGATTGAACCATCCATACTTTCATACAACTAGAGACAAGCCATGGTACAGAAATCACACCAACCAATTGAACATAAGCTTCCAATCGCATGAAAAATAGACATTTAAGATTGAGTGGATAAATGAAATATATCCAACAAAAAATTTGAACAATCTATCAGACAGATCCCACTTCGAATTGCTTATGATTCCAAAGCAGCACTCTGGTTTGATGATTCAAACCATGAAATTTATGGTTTGAAAAGATTAGACGGCTGTAACAAATTGGCCTCATTCACGGGGTTAGGATCATCCAATCAGCATGATTCTTGCACCATGGCTTTCTCTAAATGGTATGATTTAATGAATTGTCCCAAATGATAATTGGGAGTCCCATGTGTCATTCAAAAGCTTTGGAGATGTTGCTAACTACCTCACCTTCATGGCGACATTAGCAAGACCCATATTTAAATCTCACCCATGGTACATCCCATGGAAAATACATGTACCTGTTCACATAGGGGTGTATTGAAAACCTTGGATTTGCCAAATTTATCAGCCAACCTTGTTGTGCAACGGAAGACACCACCAAAACTCACATCCTCTCCAAATACATAAGCACTGCAAAAAAGTAAACAACTATAAGAAAAAAAATAATGTAAAGTTCCATGTACGTTTCACTAATAAGAACAAATCAGCAGAAGAAAAGACCCCTTTCATGATAAACTCTACCAACATGTCCTCATCAACCACAAATTTGATTGATATACTTCATTTGACTCATTGCAACATCATCTATACCATACAACTTGAGCAGCTTTTGGACATTTTTGTCCCCACCATTAGCTTCCTAGGGCAGAAAACTTTCAATACTCAATGGGTATTGAAAGAAATTTCAAATGAAGTCAAGGGTATATTGGAAACTAAAAAATGTAGCTATTGTTGGTTAAACAGTTCCGATTTTCCCTGGAAAAGGCTACAACAGGTTTGGATTTTCCCACAGGAAGCATTTCCCATAAAGGTTTTGATATGGTCGCTCCTTTAACACAATTTGGTATGGTGGCTGGTTTACACCCCCAAATTGCATCCTTCGATTTATTTATGCCATTCATGTTCTCAATACAACCACATAGAAGGTATCTACATGACTGTATCAATCTCCTCTACCCATCTACATGTATTTGCATTTGTATACCTCGATGTCAAACTTCAGGTTCATTTTAAGGTTTGGTAGTGCATAGATCTCAGCAAGAAAACCAAGGATGCCCATAGTCCGGGGATTAGAAGGCTGATAAGCAAGATTACTTTGGCATGGCTCCAGAATCTGCAGAAAATATTGGCATACTAAAAACCCAGACCTGTGATAGAAAACCACATTGCCAATCTTGTACTCACTAACGGATTGAACAACTTTCCAATCATGAGATCCAAATTATACTCACTAAGAAAACATATCAAATGGATACAACAAATAAGCAAACACAACACAAACATAAACAAAGCACAATGATAGAAAACCCCTTTCTACAATAATGACTTACTACAGCCTATTAATGACCACTCCACAAATCTTTCCCTTTCTAACAAAGAAAACCAACAGATACATAAGTAGCAAGAGTGGGGTTTAAAATTCCACTACCAATTGAAATAAAATATCAGAAAATATGGTGGAAGCTACTTGATAATAACAAGAGTTCATTTGGATGAACCTACTTTCCAACAAGATTACTTTCCAACACCAGATGGTTGTAGTTCCTAGACTTGAAAGATTTGTACTCAAGGGTCCCATAAAGTAAAATTCAGCAGATGGAAAGTAATGCTTCATACACAAACTAGTAATGCTGTTGTGCTATCATGTACCAGTGAAATCGCAAAAAAAAAAAAAAAAAAGAAGAAGAAGAAGAAGAAGAAGTAAACATGAGCAAGTACCTGTGAAAGTGTTACATGATAAGAGAAGTAAGAGCAGTTACAAGCGTCTTTGCATTTGGCCTCTCACGAGGTTCATATTGCAAGCAACGAGAAGCCAATTAGACATCCCAAAAATTACAATTCACTTAATTCCTCTAATTTGAAAAATATATATGTAATAAAATGCCAGTAAAAAAATTTAAAAAATAAAAAAAATAAAAATCTTCCAACGTCCTCTTTCACCATCCACTTTAAAAAAGGGTTACAATTTTAAGCATCGAAATCCACTGAAATCCCATAGATTTACAATTCCTAACATCGAAACCCACTGAAATTCACTAATATCCTCCAGTTTTTTAAAATTACCTTCACAAAGCCTCTTTTTCAAAAAAAGAAAGAAAGAAAGATGGATTATTCAAGGATCTACAGTTTCAAACGTCGAAAATTTCACTAATATGCCAAAAAATATCCTCAATTTCTTTAAAATAAAAAAATAAAAAACAAAAACAAAAACATTTTCGTTTTCTCTTAATAAAACCAAAACGTAAGAGATTGAATCAAATATTTACTGTCTCCAATACAAACAAGCAATCAATCTCACTACAAAACAAAACCCTAACATCAACCTCTCAATTTGAAATCAACTCAGTCAAAGAAAGAACATGGATTAACGTGATTTTCAATGGATTTGTGTGAAAATACCGCAAAATGATTCGATCTCGAAGCTCTTTTTCGTCGAGAAATTGAAAGGAGGAAGAATTTATTACGGTTTTTCAGATCTGAGCTTCTCTCTTGAAAGCCCCGCGAGAGAGAGAATGAGTGCCTTTATCATTGCACGAAGAACCAACTACTGCCATGGATTCTAATAGCTGCTAAGAGGACGAGAAGACAGACCGGATCTGGGTTAGGGAACGGAGAGAGAGAGCGAGAGAGAGAGAGAGAGGGAGATACACTTGGGATTTGGGGTTTTTTCGGCGCACGCCCAAATTTAGGCCGGGTCTAGTATGGCTGTGTGGTCCCCACCATGACATGTGTCAAACATCAACACCATGTATTTGATGGGTCCCCTTTAAATAATGTGATATCCTAAAAATCAGCTGTATACGGAACTTAGGTGGGCCATACCATCTAAAATCATGTGAAGAAATGCCTAAAACATATAAAAGCACTTGGTGGGCCCCACCTGAAATTTTGATGAGTCTGAAACTTGGAATGACCCCTCATCCAAGTGGCACACACATAATGGATGGGTTGGATTTGTGGACCACATCTCGGTGGCCCTAACAAATGATTATGAATATTTTAATGGAGGGTAACCCCTCTCAACTTTTGTATGTGGTGTGGCCCAAAAAAGTCACGGATTGACTTGACTTTTAAGCCCTAGGCCCACCATGGAATGGTGTATCTAACTGATGGGGTAGATGTGGGCACACTTTGATTTATATATTGTATATCCATATAATCCATTTGTTTTGCTAACTCATCGTAGGATATGAGACCAAAAATGAATCTTATTCAAATATCAGGTAGACAACACCACATGAAAACAATAGTGATTAGTTATCCATCATTAAAATCGTTGTTAGGCCAGCTGTACTGTTTTATTTTTTATTTTTATTTTATTTTATTTTTACATGGAGACTACAATTCTTCTTCAAGAGACAATATTCAACAAGTTCAACTATTGCTACAACACGGGAAGATACTTCATAACCATGAAGAATGAGTAAATATTTCTATTTTATTATTATTTTTTTTTATAGGAATAGGATTCCTTAAAATGTCACAAACAAAGGGAGAAATCCAAATTATAAAAGAGATTTTAACATTAAAGCTGGGAAAAAAGAAGAAGAAGGAATGTGATACCCAAACACCCAAATCCAGTTGAACAAAAAACCATCAAATCCCAAAATAAAAGGATATAAATGAAGAGAAAACATAAACATCAGCTTGATCCAAAACTTCTATGAATGTTATTTTTAATGCTGGACGTTTAGTACCTACTTTGTAGTCCACTTAAGCTTTGAACCTGCCCCATTTTTTAGTTAATATCTTAAAATGATCTAAGAAAAGCGTTGAACGGTATGGAGAAAGTCAATCCATGACTTAGGTGGACCAAGAGCTTAAAAATAAAGTCAATCCATGACTTGGGTGGGCCACACCACATAATATAATGGAGAGGGGTTTCCTTAAAACATTCATAATCATATATTGGGTCCGCCTAAATGTGATTCACATATCCAACCCACTCATTATGTGTGTCCCACTTGGATGAGGGGTCAAACCAATTTTCAGCCGCATCCAAAACTCATGTGGGTCCCACCAAGTGCTTTTAAATTTTTTAGGATGTCTTCACGTAGTTTTAGATGGTATGGCCCACTTGAGTTTCGTATACAAATGATTTTTGAGATATCTCATAACCTAAAGGGGACACATCAAATCCACGGTGTTGATGTTCGACACACATCATGATGGGGCCCACAAAACTTACTAACATCAATTCTTAGGTTCTCACGAGGTTAATAAGTTGAGTCACAATTTTGACCAGAATATTTGGCCCATTTTATATGTCTGGTCCATTCATTCTATTTTACTAATTAATATCCTCAATTTGACTAGTTACTCGCCTCAATCAGGCTACATATGAGAAAAGATATTGGGTATACCATGATTGATCAACAATTTCAGTGAAATTTGATTTAAACATCAGAAGTTATTTACTCTTCAATTTGAGCTGATTAGATTGTCTAAAAACGGTTAAATGTTGTTCATAATATCAAAAATATGTGAATGAATAGAAAACACAAACATCAGCTTGATCCAAAACTTCTATGGCCTCTAAGATATTTTAAATGGTAGAAGTTCAATCACACTATTTCCTATGTGTGGTCCACTTGAGCTTTGGATATGCTTCCTTTTTGTTCTTTAGACCTCAAATTATCTATTAACATTGATGAATAGAGTGGATAAAATAAATAAATAACAGTGGACCCCACAGAGTTTACTCTGATAAGGGTAACAAGTAACTCACTTAAATGTAGTGGAGAAGGGTTTCCTTAAAACATTCATAATCATATATTGGGCCTACCTAAATGTGATTCACATATTCAACCCACTTATTATGTGTGTCCCACTTGGATGAGGGGTCAGACCAAGTTTCAACCGCATCCAAAACTCATGTGGGCCCTACTAAGTGCTTTATATTTTTAGGATGTCTTCACATAGTTTTAGATGGTTAGCCTACTTAAGTTTCATATACAGATGATTTTTGAGATATCTCATAACCTAAAGGGGATACATCAAATCCATAGTGTTGATATTCGACACATTATGATGGGGCCCACTAAACTTACTAACATCAATTCTTAGGTTCTCACGAGGTCAGTAAGTTGCGTCACAATTTTGACCAGAATATCTGGCTCATTTTACATGTCTGGTCCATTCACTCTATTTTACTGATCAATACTCTCAATTTGACTAGTTACTCACCTCAATTAGGCTACATATGAGAAAGATATTGAGCATACAAGATTGATCAACAATTTCGGTGAAATTTGATTTAAACATCTGAAGTTATTTACTCTTCAATCTGAACTGATTAGATTGTCCAAAAACAATTAAAGGTTCAATTAGTGGATGTGCTTAATAATTTAGTAATTTTATTTTTTACAGATAAATTTCAAATTCCTTTTAAAAATAATTTCTTTTTTCAAAATGTATATTTTTTCTCTTTTAACAAAATATCATTTTTATTAAAAAATATTTAAAATACAAATTTTAAATTTTTATTTTCAAAATCTCAAAAATTTTCTCATATTTTATTTTTTTTCTCAAAAATTTCAAATTGCCAATTTTTTTCTTCAAAAGCACCATTTTGTTCTCAAAATTTTTCTCAAATAATGTTAAAATTTTAAACTTCTCAATATTCTTTTTTATGTGATATTAGAAATCATTTAAACATTACTTTTTAATTATATATATATATATATATATATATATATATATATATATATATATATATATATATAAAATTTCCACTCATATGATAATATATATATATATATATATATATATATATATATATATATATATATATATATATATATATATATATATATATATATATATACACATACACACACAAACATTTTTACCGACAAAAAAGTTTAAAAATTAAAACATTTTTACATTATTACTGACGGTTTTCAGCCGTTGGGAAAAAGATTTAGGAAAAACACTTTTACTGATGAACATTTTCATCGCGCGAATTTGGTTGAAAAAATTGAAAACAACTTTTAGTGACGATAATTTTCGTCACTAAAAGTCTCATCCACGTTTTTTAGTTACGAAAAGTTTCATAGCTAAAAGGAAACCTTTCAATTTTTTACGTTTTTTAGCTACGAAAATTTTCATAGCTAATAGCAAACTACTGGATATTTAAGAAAATTTGTTCACAACCTTTAGCGACGAAAATATTCATCGTTAAAAGTCTCATCCGCATTTTTTAGCTACGAAAATTTTCATAGCTAAAAGAAAACCTTTGGATTTTTTTCAAAAATTATTTACAGCCTTTAGCGACAAAAATTTTCCTTGCTAAAAGTAACCTTTGGCTACGAATTTACAATTTTGTTGCTAAAAAAACCCTCTTGTAGTGTGAAGTCTTTGCATTTTTGTGAGGCCCACCCGAATTAGTTATACTTTCCACACATGAATATATTATGCTAGTTTTTTTTTTTTTTTTTTTTAAAAATATGTTAACAGCCTCAATAAATAGGTCCTTGTCCAACTCAACATTACAAATTATGCATTGGGCTCTTTCCTAGAGAGTCCGATTCATCCACTTAATCACATTATTTTGCTTAGGTGTATGACGTATTGTGTGGTGCCTTATGATTCCTTCATCTTTGCAATATTGATTAAATTCAGTTGAAGTAAATTCTCCACCATTATTTGTCCTTATAATCTTTACCTTTTGCCCTTACTGCTTTTCCACCATCACTTTTCATTGTTTAAAATTAAGGAAAACATCAGATTTATTTTTTATGAAATAAACTCATATTTTCCTATAGTAGTTATCAATGAATATGACAAATCATAACAACTCTCCAGCGGAAACCACGGGCGACGGTCCCCATACATAAGAATGCATATAATCAAGCATACCCTTACATACATGTTTTCCAGATTTAAAAGATAACCTAAATTGTTTAACATATATACAATGCTCGCATATATGTAAATAAAAACTTTTAAAACTTAGAATTAAACAACGATCAGAGAGCACATTTATGCCTCACTCGCTCATGCAGCCCAAACATGCATGCCACATATGGCAGACGTGGACTCCGCTACAACCGCTGTAGCTCTACCCATTGAAGAACTCCTGATCAACTTATAAAGATTTGCGTGCATCCGTGATTTCATAATTATGAGTGACCCTTTTGAAACCTTAAGGACATCATTGAAACTGATGAATTTACACCCAATCACCTCAAGTAAATCAAGATATATCAAGCCCTTCCTCATGTTAGAAATGTGTTTCACCTTGGTTAAGGTCCACTCTATCCCATCAAACATCTTGATGTGCATAGTACCAACGCCCACCACATTACAAGCATTATCATTGCCCATAAATAACTAGCCAGCATCGTACTCCTTGTAGCTGGTGAACTAACCTCGATGAGAAGTCATATGATGTGATGCTCCTATATTTAGAATCCATTTATCCCTATGATCATATAAGTATCCGATCCTGGACACAGACAACACATCAATTCTGCTCGTACTTTCATTAGATGTGGCAATGTTGGCCTCCCTGGAAGAAGCCTCTGAGTTATCTTTCTTGCCTTTAGATTTTGTACAATCCTTCTTCATGTATCCCGTTATCCTTGAATTCTAACACTTTAATTTACTTTTTCCCTTGCCCTTGGATTTGGATCTCAATCGAGAAAATCCAGTGTCTCGCTCAAAATTCCACCCCCTCGTAAACAATGCATCGGTAGAGGCCCCCCATGTTTCCGTTTTTCTTTCTCATCGTCATTCCTTAAAGAGCCGAGATCATGGTATCAACACTTAGAGACATTTTACCGGCGCACAACGTGTCTTTGAAAGACTCATATGAAGCCGGCAAAGAATTTAATAAAATACATGCTTGATCTTCATCATAAACAGTTTCCTCCATGTGCAGCAATTTACAAATCATCTTATTAAAGTTACTAATATGGGCTTCGACATTTCCTCCCTCTACCATCTTAAGATTAAACAACTGCAGTTTCAAGTATATACGATTTTCAAGGGATTTTTTTGCATAGATATCCTCTAACTTCGCCTATAGACTCACCGTAGTTTTCTCTCTCATGACATTATAGAGAACCTCATCAGTTAGGCACAATTGAATAGAAGTTCTCGCTTTCTTATCCAGTTTATTTCATTCATCATCTTCCATAGATTCTAGTCACTTCTTAAGGACATCATCCAATCCTTGTTGAACTAATAGGCCAATCATCTTAACATTCCATAATTTAAAATTATTTTCCCAGAATATTTCTCAACATCATACTTATGATTGGTAGCCATTGATACTCACTTTCGGATTCAAGCTCGTGCCCCAACGTTAGATTTAATACCACTTGTTGGGTGACTGTGGAAGCACACAGAGATGAATCAAGTGAAGTAATCCAATCGAACTAGTTAAGAACAATGCAAACACATGGATTTTAACGTGGAAAAATCCTTACGGGAAAAAACCACGGCACAAAGCGACAAATAATCACTATGAAAGCAAAAAATTACAAGAGTTTAGAGAATTTTTCAATTCAAACAAGCCTTGAATCACCCCAGGCAATACCCTTGAAACCCTACAAATGAATTGGAGAAGCTCTATATACCATAGTTCCGATTTCCACCCATATTTATAGCCATGGGAAGAATCTAAAAATAAAAAATAAAAAATCTGAAACAAATTCCACAGATAAGTAAATTTGCGATATGTTCAATGGGTCTCGACATCATCAACAGATTGTTAATGGCATCGAACCCCACATTGATGGCATCGAATGAGACAAAACGTGGAAAATTGAATTTTCTCGATTGTACTTTGATCGGTCTCAATGGTGTTGGACTTAAGTTTCGATGGCATTGATACTAATCTCGATGGCATCGAATAGGTGCCCAAATAGTCCAGCAACCAACTTGAGAAATTTTGAATGTCTTCGATGGGATTGAGCAGCTGTTCGATGGCATCGAAAAATACTCGATCACTACGCCAAAACAGCGAAAAAAGGACAGTCGAAAACCGTCTCAAAAAGCCAAAAAGGACGGTCCTGGACCGTCCCAATGGCGGTCAAATTTTGACGTGTTGTATTTTTTAAAGGACGGTTATAAACCATCTCTAAAAAAGGACGGTCTTGGACCGTCTCTAAAGAAGGACGGTCATAGACTGTCTATAATAATACATAAATATGAAGCTGAAAAGGACGGCCCATAACCGTCAATAAAAAGGACGGTTATAGACCGTCTCATATGACCTGCAAAAAGACGGTCATAGACCGTCTCTTATGAACTGGAAAAGGACGGTCATAAACCGTTCTTATGAGTATGAAAAGGACGGTCATGGACCGTCTCTTGTGAACCTGAAAAAGATCATCTTGAACCGTCTTTTAAAAAGACAGTCTTCAACCGTCTCGTATTTCTATATACACCTGTTACAACATCGTATTCCTGATATACACCTGTTATATATATTTCATCATATTCACATTCACATCCATCTAAACCCAAACTACATAAATCCATCCAAACATAAACTACATTCATCTAAACACAAACAATTATCCACATCACATTCATCCACGCATAAATACGCTCACACCAACCCTGCAAAACTCCAAATCATGAGCCAAAATACCGAACAGTTTCTCATCCAACAAAAACCAAAACTAAATCATAATATTCATACTCTATAGAGACTCCCAATGTGAAGAATTACCTATAGAATATGATGCGATGAGGCTTCTGTTCCGTTGCTTGCCTGAATGGAATTAGTTGTTCTCTGCCAAATATCATAGATATTCTTTAAACACTGAATTCAAACACTTGCACCAAAGATAATATAAAAACAGAGGAGAAAAAGACTTATCGGATCATCCCTTTGTTTATAGAACCTCTCTGAGGATCCTGCACAATTTGAAAAAGATCTCTTATCAGCTCTTGCCGATGCGTTAAAATTAATGTTAAGGTTATAGGTTATAGTATATAGGTTTAGGTTTACGTTTAGGAAAATCCAACTATGCCTTTCTAGTAGTTTATCTACCTTCAGGGAGCAATCTTTCTATTCCATCTCCATTCGCTTAATCTGTGTGAATGGGAAAGAGTGGGTTTCTATCAAGAACACACAATTTCATTGATCAAGCAAGTTAAATAAAATAGGAACATAATAACCACTGCAAGTACCTCATTTTCCAATTTTTTCCTCTCAACATTTGCGTCACTAATTTTATATTAAAGCTTCTATTGCTCCTCGACAATGACACTGATCTCAGCGTCACATTCTTTCGTCTTTGAACGACTCAAATTGAGCTCAGATTGGGCTTGATCATATTCCTTCTTTATGAAACTAACCTGCAATAGGAAAGGCAATAAAGACGTGTGCATTTTGTGTTCAGCAAAAAGGGTTAGATTGTAAGTTTAAGCACCTTGCTTGTAAGGTTATCTACTTCTGCAGTGAGGTTGTTTATCTGTGTCTGTAAAGAAACCAATTGATTTTCCAGGGAAGCATGCTCTTGAATGACTGCGTCCTTCTCCATAATGAGCCTCTCTCTTTCATTTTCAAAGTCATAAATCCTTTCACAATTGAATGCATCGAAATTTAAAAATAAACATGTGCAAGAATGCACCAATTACAATAAGAAGTGTGTGCAGAATGCACCTTGTTGTCTATTGAAGATGCATGGAATTGAATCAGTGTTTCTTATTTTGTGACATACTGAAAAGGCAGGTTTTTTCATTGTCATCAGTAGGGGAAAAAAACCAGAGTTACCTTTTATTTCGCTTGCATGTATGTGAGATCCATCATCATGAAAGAGTTAGTGTTGGCATGATGAGGGTTCTGAGTCATCTAGCTCCTGTGTGAGGTCATTCTGTTCACCTAGAAGGTGAACAAAGGCTGCCTGCAAAAGCCATGAAAGATGTGAAACCAATTCCAAGTCCCCAAAGTGGCGGTTAGAAGTACAGGACATTGTTTGAAATTAGAATTTGCAGTAGACTCGTTACGATCATATAGATCATTAATTTCACTCTCACAACATATATGCATTTGTAATGGGATCCAGATTTTATTGAGGATTAACACTTTACATGACAGTATCTATGTAAACAACATGAATAATAAACAAGCCAGGGTATTTATCAAATTACCCCTTCAAGTTGAAATTTCAAATCAGTAAACTCAATGCTTGAAAGAGAGGGAGTCGTGTATTTCCCTTGATAATCGTGCTTGCAAAAAATGTGGGTGTGTGCACTTATGATTTCTATATCCAAAGACAGCAAGAGCTGAAAGCAGGTAGCATGAAATATACCCAACAGATGTAAGCCGATCATAGCCAACAACAAACCTGAATTTCAGGAAGCAATTGTTGAATTTTAGGGTGATGCCCACAATACATTGTCAGTGACAACAGCCAGACAGTTCCAGCCCAACGCTCCTCTTTTCTGGTACTGTATAGTAGCACGTCAAAAAGCTTCTTAGTTATCACGTCTCTGACCATGACAAGGGGGTGGTCATTTGCCTCATTCTCTTCAGTAGACTCATGTTTCAGCAAAGATGAGGGCACATCACCAGCAAGATAGTTTGAAGAGAGTGAAAGGGAAGAATAATTAGATTTGAGTATCAAATCGGCAGTTACAGGCACCCCACCCCACATAAATGATAGAGCCTCCCCAGCAGCAAAGAGTACATCTTCAACCTACAAATTCCAAAAGTTTAGGTATCAGAAGTTCTCCCAAACACAACTAGTATGACGAGAGCCACACACCAAATGGTCGTGCCGATAGCTATTTCATATCTTTTGATTGATTCATGATAAGAATAATTAAAGAGGAAATTCATATGCAGCTACTTGACTGGAAGCCTATGGTGCAACTAGTTGCATTTGGAGATTTGAGGTTCAGGCTAGGATTTTGAATGGTTGGGCTGGTCATATTCAAAATATTGATTTTTCTAGGTCTGGTCTCAGCCCATTGCTACCTCTAATTTTCAATGACCCCAAATGTTTGATGGTGGGCCTTATCGTGGCTAGAGGATTACAAAAAATACTCCCAAAACATTTCAAAATGTTAATTTTTCTAAGTCAAGGCCCAGCCTATAGCTAGCTCTAATTTAATTTCAATGACCCAAGATGCTTTTATGGTGGCCTAGCCATGGATAGAGGATTCCCAAAAAGTAGTGTCAAATTGAAATATTTGAAGCTGTAGATTATTCAAAAATCAAAAGAGACCGGACACATTCAAAGAAAAAGAGCTAAAGGTTATATTATTAGGATAACCACAGGCTATTCCAAGTGAATTATGCTAAATCGAATGATGAGAATAATAAGCCAAAGAAATAAAAGAACTTGTGTGGCACTACTAGAAGAAGAAATATTTCCAATATTATTCTAGCAACTAGCTAGCCTATGAAAAGCACATGGAACTTGATATATGGTCCACATTATTATTTGAGGCTTTGTGCATCTAAGAGCACTCAGGATACCCAGTGCATCAATATGCCCAGATCAACCATAGGTCATATGCCTATTTAAGTTGTATAATTGGATACTTGTAGAAATGATAATTGGATACTTGTAGAAAGGAACCATCCTAGAAAGGAACCATAGGTCATATGCCTATTTAAGTGAGAATTATCCTTACAGTGTTTGGTTGGTCCCAACCCTCAATATGGGCAATCCATCAAATGGTTCCATCCTTGATTGCCCCTCTCTCTCAAAAAAAAATCACTTTTAACTAGATGATCTTAACAATACAATCAATGGCTAAGGAAATTGATGGTTTATATTTTTCATACTACAAACAGTCCATTAATCATTGTTTTATCTTATGTAATCCACATAAGATTTGGATCTTCCTTTTTTTCGGTCTCATGCCCTAACATGATGTAGAAAAATGGATGTATGGCATGGCTGAAACACAGACATCATGTGGTGACCCACACAGCACTGTCAGTAGGCAATCCAGGTCCCTCGTGATATGCCCATGAAAAGTTAAAGCTACACAGCATGTTTATTTTTATCATCTGTGCTGACATTTCCTGTTTCAATGGCCAATTCGTCAGGTCATCGCCAGTTTCATTCTCTTGGGGCTGGTGTCATCGAAGAAGTACGTGTACAGAGAGATAAAGGTTTTGGATTTGTAAGGTATCACACACACGATCAAGCAGCCCTGGCCATTCAAATGGCCAATGGAAGGATTGTCTATAGCAAGTCCATGAAAGTAGGAAGCTTTTTCTAACTCTTTGAATAAAGATTTTAAAGATTGTAAAACAGAGTAAATGATTATATTAACTTCCAAGTATCGATTAAGAAAGAAAAATGTAAATGATGATGGGAAAGAAATCTCGATATATTAAATTATTGAAGGACAATGAGACATACCAAGACTACGGGTGCCCAGAGCAAGATAACTGCACCAATGTTGTACCTAGCTGCATTGACAGAATAAAAAAATTATACGAACGAAACTTCTCAAGTTCCAAATCTCATTTTTCTTCAAATATACCAAGAGCAAGACATTGAAGGCTATCAAGAAAGTAAGTTTTTCATACCACATGCCAAACACATAAGTTATAATAGCTAAACAGTTCTTTAGTGGCAGTATATGACAGTTAAAAATTAGAAGTCACAAAGCAGAACAAGCATCAATTCATTCACAATGGTATCATCTCAAAACAAAAAGTAGAGGGTTTTCTTTTTCTTTTTTTCTTTCTTTTTTCTTTTTCTTCTTCTTCTTTATTTTTTTATTTATTTTTTATTTTTTTATTTTTTATTTTTTGGACTAGCATCAGTGCCTGAGACATTAGTTGAAAGAAAAACCAAATAACCAACTAACAGTAGGTTTTACATGAACATGGGAAGAGTAGACATAAGGAACTGAGAAATAACAATTAAATCTGGCACTTTAGGCTTTTCATAGGAATATAATGAAGATATGGAGGAGAAAATAACAGCAAACAAAACAATGTAAACCAAAGCAAACATGAACAGATATTATATAATGAATTCTTACATATTATCATTTAAGCATGTGCTCAGTCTGCCAGTCCATATCATGCATACATGTCCAACCTACACAGGTAACCAAAAGTTAGCTCATGTTGTTGCTCCGCTTAGTCTTCAAGGGACATTTGGGCACTTAAGCAATGAGCATTTTATCCTTCAATTTATCATGTGGAATTTGTTTACTACCAGTTGAAGAAGGGAAGCATTCACCTCAGAAATATGCCAAGTGGGGGAAAAAAGAAGAAGAAGAAGAAGAAGAAAGAAATAAAATAGCCAAACATACATATACAAATAAGGATTGGTCCAAAAACTGCAAGAGAAGGCATGTTGAATTTTGAATATTGATGCAACAACTGGGAAGGCATTGGCATTTCAATCTACATGGAAGAAACTGAATAAATGAGTCCATAGGTAGAAAACCAAATTGAGCAACAAAACCATCAAAATCATTATCTTCTAAGAAGAAATGGATGGTATAATAATAACAAGTCCTAATCACTGCAGATTACCACCATTTACTAGACAAGGATCACATAAAAGCTCATATGTAACAAAAAACAGCAGAAAACTTACATCAGTTTGGGATTATTGGACTATCTGGATTCTGTTCCGCTTACCGAATCTCCTTGGACAAGAACATTTCTAAGCTCATGGATGTCTGTTGACACACACCTCTGCTTGCAGCCATCTGTGCTGAACTGGCAGTTTGGGATCCAATGGCCAGATCGAAAATCAGGCTGGTGAATTCATCAGGTGTGAGCTACACATTTATCTAATCGATTGACGAAAATTGCCAGCAGTTTGCATTTGGTACATATGGGTGGTGCACCTGACAAGTGGACCAACTAAGTTTTTGGGCACTCATCTAACCCAGTTGGACCAAACTGATTCATGGTTCTTGCTAAATGTTTGGTGGGTTCACGTACCTACTTCAAGATGTGCATGGAATCAGCTAAACTACTAGCCTCTATAACTGCTTCAGGAGTGTAGGTTGTTGTCGCATCACCCTTGTTGAAGTGTTTGGGGGCTTGGACCTAAGATTGCCTTGGGTCATACCACATCCTGTGTGCACTGCACATCTTCATAGGGATGCAATTAGAAGTCCACGTGGTTCTCAAATTTGTCCAACGTGCAACAGCCTAAACACCTGGAAGATATATTGTCATCGGGATTGGTGGCACATGATCTTCTGGAAAAATGCCTACTTAAGAATTGTGTTTTTGGCTCTTTAATTCTATAAAATGGTAGATAAATCTTAAGGCATATAGAGGAACCTAGAATCTACAGTAGCTTAGGTTCTTTATGTACATCATCTGCATCATTGTTGTCATCACCACAACCACCATCTTTGTAGATGTTGATCTATGTGCTATTTATTGGTTGAGACAATGAGCTCCACACCACTGGATTAGATTTGATGCTTATAGTCTTTTTGGTGTAGGGTTGCCACTGAGAGCAATGAACAACATGATCTAGAGATTGTTTCTGCGTGGGCTGCTGCAGAGCAGGATGTGGCTAAGAACAGTGGTGCTATCCTTCACCACTTTGAGATTAAGTCCTACTTTTATTGCCCACAGGAGCAGATTGTTTTTTGTTTTTTGGTTTTTTGTTTTTGGAGAACTGGAAAATTTACTCAAATATTCAAAAATAGTGTAAACGCCACATAAAAGGCCTAATATAGCAGCAGTGACCCACTTGTCACTAAAAATTAGGACACACCATAATCCAATATATTTTCACAAAAGCATTGAATTGTTCCCTGAATTTCAGTTAGTAGGTAGCTAAGCAGAACTGACAATACACATTCATGATAAAAATTACAAGGAAAAAATGCCTAATAATAAACAAAAATTGCACGGGTTAAACAAAATGGTCCAAGATCTACTTCATCTTTATATTAGTTTTACATGTAATTATTAATCAAAATTCAAACTGCTTACCTGTTTGTAATCCTTGGAGAACAGTTCCACGGGTTATACCAACTCCCCATCCACCATCAAGACCAGGTTGCTCAACAGCAACTGAAATTGCCACCATGTCCCCCTTTTCAACATGTGAACTGTAGGCCAATACACTAGGAACAAATATATGCAGATGGAACATCACAATAGTATGAAGAAGGCATTATTAAGTGAGGAAACATACACTTCAACCACATGTATTTTGATCGATTTTTATTTTGACTTTTTCCTGAAAAATGAGCAAAACCACGTGTATTTTCCTGAAAAATGTATCTTCAGGGACACAAAAATCACCAACATCATGCTGTCCACATTTATTAATGTGAAAAAAGGAAGCGTGATACAACACAAACTCACATCTACTTCCATGAGATAATCAAACTCATGTTAACAAAAGAATCAGTGCATGATTACAATTTTCCCTGAGGTAGAGAAATGAGTAAATCAATTTATTGAAACTGCATGTAAGTACCGAAGCAAATGGGCCCCACAACTCATGACCATGTTTATTTGGGTTTACAAAGAGAGAACAGTTTCACCTCAGAGATGAAAGAATGTAAGTGGATGTATGGTTGATAGCTACTCTTGCAGAAAGCCCTTCTCCTCCAAGAAAGATAGAATCTGTTCTGCCATGGCACCTGGAGTAGGACAAACCCCATCTTTCTATTTTATCTCTACCTGAGAAAAAAAAAAAAACAAGTTGAATGTTTTAGTTCGACAGGGCGTTTCGTTGCCGTGTCTGCAAGAACCTCTACATGCAACCACAGGTGTGGAACATTCGAACTGTGAATCAAGTGGCTTTGACTCATCAGGTGAGTCATTACACATGTACAAATGATGGATGGTTTAGAAAGATTGGCAACACATCCACATTAAATGATACACATGCTGCCCCCTTGATGCGTGGACCGGCCTGATTATTGTTCCATGGTCTACACAGTAGTCATAGCTCAGATGTCAAACATGAGGCATGTTTGGCCATTTTGATGAGCAGTCCGGATGTCCCACACATGCAGCACATGGAGCTGCATGTAGAGATTCATGTCTGCTTAGCCAAAGTAGATTTACTAAGACATCTATTTATATTTCAAATGGGATCAACAGTACAGACACCTATGACACCATGAATGCATGGGAGTGCCTTTTATATTCATGCACCTCGCAATTCATGGAAGGCTCATATGGATCATCTATCCCAGTAAAACCTGCAATGTGTATATGAAAATTAGGAATATGAAACAAACTAGTATGTTGAAAACAGCATCTTCTGCTTCTGAAAAAAAAAAAAAACAGCATCTTCTGCTTCTGAAAAAAAAAAAAAACAGCATCTTCTGCAAGGATGCTCTATTGAATTGAATTGCAATAGTTTAATCCAATCATATGTCTAATGGCCAAAACGGGGCGGGTGCCATTCCACTTATAATGAGGGACTAATGCCCCAATAGCAAATCGGATCTTTTCTAGTCCAAATTGAAACACATCATCATTATGAACTAAAATGATCCAACCTCCAATTGGGCCTCTTCTCTTAGTGATTGTAATATAGAAGAAAGTCAAAGAAATTTAGGCCATCAATTGGGCTGACCTAAGCAAAGACAAAAAATTTAAGACATGTTTAGCCTCATAAGGCATCTTTGCCCACCTATATTTATTGATGATTATTCAAAATATACATGAATTAAAATACAAAGAGAAAAATATTTGAATTGAAAAAGACAATACTCTGAGTGAGTCTGATGAAGGTACAAGACAACTGAAGAGACATAATACTTAAATGATAATGATAGATCATAGCAAGATGCATGTGAAAAATGTACCATCATACACTATATATGCATATAGTTTCTAATATCCAGAAATGGTTTATCTACACAAGGGTCGTGCACATTCCAATGAACAAATGTGGGCTAGATCTTGGATGTTCATCAGGTGGGCCCCATATAGGTTAACCCTAACTAGATCAGGTCAGGGCACTTTTGAGGGGTCATATGCTGGCATATTGCTCAATTGGTTACCATTTTATAGTGACTTAATAGAATCATTGAATGGACTAAAACACCAAGGACCTGTTCATCCAAAATAAAAAGATAAAATGAGGAAACTTGCTAAGCTCACATGCATTCACAACCCTACTCATCTACACACCTCCACATTTGCCAAAATTACTTGGGTACATGCCATCACATGTGCCAATGTAAGACCCGTATCTTGGTCCGTACCTTTCCGTACACTTCCGCGGTCTTACCGGTCGAATTTCGGCAACTTTCGACCCTTAACCGATATCGATGCGCGACCCTGATTCATGTGCCGACAACCCGAGTCGACTCAACCCGAGACCAATACCATAGCGACCGCACCGTCGCCGCGGTTCCGATACCGCGACTCGCGCGCCAAGGCGATACCCTGATTAAGAGTTATGAGCCAACGTTCGGGGCGAGAAAGCGCTGCGCGTTGCGAAAATCAAGGGAATCTCAACGATGTGTCACATCAATCACATCAATCCCATCAATCAATCACCCATCAAGCCATCACATGTCAAGTACACATCACTTCCATCCCTTTTCCCAAGCAACCACAAAAGTCTCCCAAACCCATACCTCTCTTACACAAAAAGCCAACAAAGTCTTCTCAACCCATACCTTTCTTACACAAAAGGCCAAAAAGTCAAGTTTTTCTTACACCACCATCACTCACCCATCCATCCATCACTCTCTCTCTCCCTCTATATCTCTCTCTGTCTCTCTCTCTAGCGGTAGTAGGCCGTGAGCCCCACATCTTGTGTGTTCCGGGCCATGCCGTCCATCTGTTTTGATGGTGGGGTCCACTGTCATCTGACGCCAGCAAGCTCTGTGGGACCCACCATTACACATATATATATATTATATTATATATTATATATTATATGTTTTATGTTGTATATATGTATGCCATATAATTTAAATGTATATTTTATAATATGAAAATTGTAGTGGGCCCTAGACCATGTGTCCCTATGAATAGTTTGGATGGAAATAAATGTTTTGTAAGGCCCATGGGTCGGGACCCATTGAATTTCAAAAGGGCTATGGGCTAGGCCCACTTGATTTATAAAATGCTTATGGGCTAGGCCCATTTGATTCATTTATGGCCTAAGAGTTTAGGCCCATTTGGTGTGTTGTAAGTCCATGGGACTAAGCCCATTTGATGTACTTCAAGGCCCACAAAATTGGACCCATTTGTTACATTTTTAAAGCCCATGGAAGTAGGTCAATTGATATGTGTAAGGCCATTGAACTCATGATAGGTTCATGGGTTGAGGCCCACTTGATCTACATGTGGGGCCTAATTGGTGTGGCCCATTTGATACATATTAGGCTCATATGACTAGGTCCAATTGATGCAATCCAAGGCCCACGGGTTTGACCCATTGCAATGCACATAAGACCCATTGGTGGCCCATTTATGTGGCCCATCTGATGAATAAAAACCCATAGGATATGGCCCACTTGATATATATATATGTAAGGTCCAATGGGGACAACCTACGGTCCATTGCAACGAGTAAATCCATTACGGGCTAAGTACGATGTGTACAACGATCGTGCCTTGGGAGCAATGTTGGTTTGACGTCCACATTGCGAGCGTAATGCTGGTTGGATGTCCACATTACGACTCTTAGGGCCCATCACCAGGCTGTACTTGCTGTGTTTAGACCGTCCAGGCCCATCTGCATTGTAAGACAATTCATTTTATTATAACATGTTTAGTATAGTTTCATGACCCATGATCATACGCATCATATGTATGCTTGATATGAGGATTTACTGGTCATAGCATTTGCCTTCGGACAGGTTGTTTATGGGCTCCCCGGTTAGGCGGTGTTGCCCTACATGAGCGCACGGTATGCGCAAGATTGGTTGCATGACTGGATAGCGTGATTCATGCATTCTGCATTTGTGTGGCATGGTTATTATACGCCCTAGCGACATCAGGGCCGTAGCCTCCACCGACGCATCGTGGTTGGCAGGATTGGATACCGAAAATCTTGTTTTACATGGGGTACTATAGATATCCCTAGGTGAAAGTCCCTAAACCCTTATGGTACCAAGAGGTTGCTCCAACGTCTACACCGAGTGGGTAGATGAGCACTGAGTGTCGAATACCAGTTGGCTGTGCTCTCCACTGTGTCGTGGTCGGTTGGAAGGGGGTGTGGCCTTACCCGTCCGAGTGTAGGGGGCAATGCTAGGCTGAGTTTGACCAGCTCGAGGAATGGGTCCGCTATCGACGAGTCGCGCCCGATATTGGCAGACGGATAGTGTGCTCTCTTCCACTTACCTTATTGCGCGCGATGTGGCGGCAATCTGGTTTATAGTGTACTAGACCCCGGTGATATTCCATATTTTGAGCTGTATTGATGCATGGACATAGATGAGGATCTGTATGCTTGGGTTGCATTGCACATCCATGGACTTGGGTGGCCGATACCATTCATGTCTTGCATTGCATAGCCTTGGTACGGCTCATGACGTTTTGGTTCCATCTACATATTCTGCATTACTCTGACATTGCATTCATATTACTACCTTGCGCACACACTTTCACCACCCTCTAAGCTTTCTGTAAGCTTATGCACGACCGTTGCGTGCAGGTGACGTTGGGCTGCAGCAGCGCTGAGGCAGGAGCACGTTGCTGATCATTTTGGAGTTTTTGTTATTTGCCATTGTATTTCCCTTTATACTCATTGTACTTGTAAAATTTTTGATCATAGTGAAAATGTAATGGAGTGCTTGGTTGTTGTTTGTGGGTTATGCCTTTGGTTATGCTTATTACGTATCAGACTGATGTTGAAAATCCTCCTTGTAGCATCCCAGGATCGGAACCTGGCGAATGGGAGCTAGGAGCCGAGAATGGGGTTCTACGGAGGCTGTCGGCGCCGGATTCGGCGATCGGGAATTTTGTGAGCCCGGTTTCCGAGTTTGGGGCGTGACAGCCAACATTGCTCATGTACATGGCCAATAGATGGGCCAACATGTCACATCTGCACAAGATCCAAGGTTTTCCCAATGTGTCCAAAATGAGACAGGTGTATAGAAGGAAAACAAAAAAATAAATAAAAATTATACCTGCAATTTGTTTCGGATTTGCATACCATTTGGAAAAAGAAATCCAAACTTGTACCCTCTTTGTTTATGGAAAGCATATTTAAATTGAAGCATTGGAATGGAAAATAATGATAGTTTTGTGTAGATGAGAAATATATGAACACAATAAATCAATATGAAAAAGAGAGCTCATGATGAAATCCTAGATCATCTTGATTTTATGAGAGTCAAAGATTACAATGTGACTATAAAAGGGATCAAAGAGGCAATGGGAATCAGCAAAATCCAAGTGTATTGCAATGCCAAAGACCTTCCAAACAAGAAAGGAAAGAGACTCTGTTCCTTTCATAACTCTGTCATATTGTCAACAATGTTCAAAACTAGAAATTAAATTATAGGGAACCAGATGTGTAAAGATTTTCTACAACTAACATCCAGCTAATCTTGATACAAATGTGCTAATCATAACTAACCTTCAACAGACTTAACAAATTTTTAGACAATGAATCTATCATTCATCAACAAGCTCTAAGAAACAGTTTTCTATGATCATCTACCATGCTGTGTCGATCTTCTACGATATCATACAATTCTTACACAAAACATTAGATCTAAAATTCCAAGTAATGAAATTAAAAGAAAAAGATCTCGACAAATGCAATAACAGATCGAATATCAAAACCCTAACAATAGGTCAACAGTTATACCTTGCAGGCAATCGCAGTTCTCAACCTCCTTTCTTGCCACATCAAGCACTGAATCAGTGAGCTCCGCTAAAATCGAATCTGAGATCAGATCTGATGGCCATCAACCAGATCGACAATGGAGATGAGTGCAGCGAGTTCCTGCCGGCGACAATGGGACGGAAACGGTGGGGTTTGGATGGCGCTAAAGTGTTTTGTTTGGAAATGGGTTAGGGCCGGCATAGCTCAGAGAGGATTCATTCGGCATAGCTCAGAGAGGATTCATGGGGCATTACCTGATGCAGAATCATGGCTTTCGAACGCTGAGCGTCAATGGCCGCAGACACGTGCCGAACCCTCCGACGAGAATGAGTGCCTTCATCGTTGCACGAAGAACCAACTACTAAACCTGCCATGGATTCTAACAGCTGCTGAGAGGAGGAGAAGACAGACCAGATCTGGGTTGGGGAACGGAGAGAGAGAGAGAGAGAGAGAGAGAGAGAGAGAGAGAGAGAGAGAGAGATATGGGATTTGGGGATTTTTTGGGCGCGTCTCTGTTTTTGAGCGCGCGCCCAAACTTAGGCCGGCGTCTGGTATGGCTCTGTGGGCCCCATCATGATGCGTGTCAAAAATCTACCCCATCAGTCAGATGCACCATCCCATGGTGGGCCCAAGGATTAAAAATCAAATCAGTCTATGACTTGTGTGAGCCACACCACATACAAAAGTTGAGAGGGGTTACCCTCCATTAAAACATTCATAAATATTTTTTGGGCCCATCGAGATGTGGCCCACAAATCCAGCCCATCCATTATGTGTGTGCCACTTGGATGAGGGGTCATACCAAGTTTCAGATGCATCCAAATTTCAGGTGGGGCCCACCAAGTGCTTTTATATGTTTTAGGCATGTCTTCACATGATTTTAGATGGTATGGCCCACAAGAGTTCCGTATATGGCTGATCTTTGGGATATCTCATAATTTAAAGGGGACCCATCAAATGCACGGTGTTGATGTTTGACACATGTCATGGTGGGGCCCACACAACTTGACCTCATGGGGACAACATGGATTAAAAAAAAATGTCAAGTTGTGTGGGCCCCACCATGACATGTGTCAAACATCAACACCGTGCATTTGATGGGCCCCCTTCAAATTATGGGATATCTCAAAAATCAGCCGTATACGGAACTTAGGTGGGCCATACCATCTAAAATCATGTGAAGAAATGCCTAAAACATATAAAAGCACTTGGTGGAGCCCACCTAAAATCTTTTTGCATTTGAAACTTGGTCCGACTCCTCATCCAAGTGGGACACATATAATGGATGGGGTAGATTTGTGAACCACATCCCAGTAGGCCTAACAAATGACTATGAATATTTTAATGGAGGGTAACCCCTCTCAACTTTTGTTTGTGGTGTGGCCCAAAAAAGTCACAGATTGACTTGATTTTTAAGCCCTAGGCCCACCATGGAATGGTGCATCTAATTGATTGGGTAGATGTTTGACACCCATCACGGTGGGGTCCACACAGCTCGACCATCCGAGAAGTTCTCATGAGCTTGACCGCATGTAACCTTCCCCCCCCCCCCCCCCCCCCCCCCCCCACACACACATATATATATATATAATAAATGATAAAATTATTATATATCTATCATTAAAATCCTCATAAGGCCCATTGTACTGTTTATTTAACATCCAATAGGTTGATTAGGTCATACATGGCCCAGATGAAGGGGAAAAACAAAAATTAATTTGATCCAAAATTTTTATGGCCCCAAAGTGTTTTTTAATGGTTGACGCTCATTCAACACTATTTCCTAGAATGTGGTCCACTTAAGATTTGGATATATCTCATTTTTTGTCTCATACTGTAAGATGATATTTAAAAATAGATAGACGACATGGATTAAACGCATACATCATGGTAGGGCTCATAGAGCACCAACCACCAACCATTGGATGTGTCAAGGGGAGTAGTCAATCTGTTCCCCTTATTTGTGGTGTAGTCCATTTAATCTCTGGATATGATTCATTTTTTGGATAATTCTCTAAAATTATCTTGAAAAATGGATGAACGGTGTGGGTTGATCCCAAATTTTCAATAAATCCAAAACTCAAATGTACCATGCCACGCGAAACAGTGTGGAATAATGATTTCCACCGTTGATACCTTCCTTGGGCCCACAATAATGTTTATTTGACATCCAACATGTTCATAATATCAAAAAGATATAAATAAAGAGAAAACATAAACATCAGCTTGATCCAAAATTTCTATGAATGTTATTTTTAATGGTGGACATTTAGTCCCAACTTTGTAGTCCACTTAAGCTTTGGACCCGCCCCATTTTTTGGTTAATATCTTAAAATGATCTAAGAAAAGCATTGAACGGTATGAAGAAAGTCAATCCATGACTTAGGTGGGCCAAGAGCTTAAAAATAAAGTCAATCCATGACTTGGGTGGGCCACACCACATAATATAATGGAGAGAGGTTTCCTTAAAACATTCATAATCATTTATTGGGTCTACTTAAATGTGATTCACATATCCAACCCACTCATTACGTGTGTCTCACTTGGATGAGGGGTCAGACCAATCATCAGCCGCATCCAAAACTCATGTGGGCCCCACTAAGTGCTTTTAAATTTTTTAAGATGTCTTCACATAGTTTTAGATGGTATGACCTACTTGAGTTTCGTATACAGATGATTTTTGAGATATCTCATTACCTGAAGGGGACACATCAAATCCACGGTGTTGATGTTCGACACACATCATGATGGGGCCCGCAAAACTTACCAACATCAATTCTTAGGTTCTCACGAGGTCAGTAAGTTGGGTCACAATTTTGACCAGAATATTTGGCCCATTTTATATGTCTGGTCCATTCACTCTATTTTATTGATCAATACCCTCAATTTGACTAGTTACTCGTCTCAATCAAGCTACATACGAGAAAAGATATTGGGTATACCAAGATTGATCAACAATTTCAGTGAAATTTGATTTAAACATTTGAAGTTAATTACTCTTCAATTTGAATTGATTAGATTGTCCAAAAATAATTAAATGTTGTTTATAATATCAAAAATATAAACAAATTCTGTGGATGTGCCTAATAATTTAGTAATTTTATTTTTCACAGATAAATTTTAATTTCCTTTTAAAAATAACATTTTTTTTAAATGTATATTTTTTCTCTTTTAATAAAATATCATTTTTATTAAAAAATAATTCAAATACAAATTCTGAATTTTTATTTTCAAAATCTCAAAAATTTTCTCATATTTTAATTTTTTTCTCAAAAATTTCAAATTGCCAAATTTTTCTCACTTTTGTTATATAACTTTAAAATTTTTCTTATCAAAATACAAAATCTAGTTTTTTTTTTTTAATATATATATATTTTTTACAATTTGTCAATTTTTTCACAAATTTGTTTAATTTTTTAAATTTTCTTTTTCAAATTATCATTTTTTAAATCTCACTTTTGTTATAAAACTTTTTAATTGTTCTTGTCAAAATACAAAATCTAGTTTTGTTTTTTTAAATGTATATTTTTTTACAATTTGTTAATTTTTTCACAATTTTGTTTAATTTTTTTTAAAAAAATTTCAAAATATAAATTTTTTATTGAATTTTTTTTTCAAAATTATTATCATTATTTAAAGTTCTTCATTTTTTTTTTCAAAATCTGGATTTTTATAAAATTACTGTTTTTTTTTTCAAAATTTAAATTTTTCTTAAACATTGTTAATTATTTTTCTCAACTTCTCAACTTTTTTTTTTTTTTTTTTTCAAAATTCATAATTTTTTTGAGTTTTTTAATTTTTTTACCCGAGCATTAGAGACAGTTTAGGACCGTCTCTAATAGAGACCGTCTTTGACAGGGCTATAAGACGGTTTAGGACCGTCTCTAATAAAGACGGTCTTTGACAGTCTCTAATAGAGATGGTTTAGGACCGTCTCTAATTGAGACAGTCCTTAACCGTCTTAAATAGAGACGGTCTTTAATAGTCTCTAATAGAGACAGTCTTTGATAGGACTATAAGACGGCTAAGGACCGTCTCTAATAGAGACGGTCTTTGACAGTCTCAGATTACAAGTAAAAGACGGCCAATGACCGTCTCTAATACAGACGACCAATGACCGTCTCAGATGACCGCATATAAGACTGTTAAAGACCGTCTCTAATGTGGACGGCCAATGACCGTCTCTAATGTGGCATATAAGATGGTCAACAACCGTTTTAAATGATTTGTGGACGTTTAAATTTTTAAGACAATATTAAGGATGGTCAAGGGCTAAAATTTTAGAGACAGTTTACGACCGTCTCTAAAGCGTCTTTAAACCAAGCGATTTTAGAGACTGTCCAAAACCGTCTCTAAATCTGTCCTTTTTTTCCATTTTCCACGTAGTGGATGACATTGATTGGTCTGTCGATGACATCGATAGACCTTGTTGTTGAATTGATTAAGACATCCAACAACATATGTTTGCGTGAAATCTCCCCATCCATCCATTTTGCCCCAATCATGTTAGGACATGGGCTGAAAAAAGCGGTAGATCCAAAACTCAAGTGGGCCACATGACAAGAAAAAGTGAGGACTAAACATCCACCGTTGAGACATTCACACTGCCACGGAAGTCTTAGATTAGGCTAAATTTTTTGTGCTTTCAGTTCATCCCAGTAATAAAAACGTTATGAACTATATGGATGGCATAAGAACATCACTATGGACCCTAGGGGTTTTCAACGATAGCATTTCCCAGCACCATTTCCTGTCATGTGGGCCACACCTAGCTTCACATTACAGGAACCTCCTGGGAAAGGTTTTGGCAGGCAATTCGTGCCCCATGGGTGGGCCACACATGTAAAAAAGAATTGAATGGCCAGGAAATTTGACCAATAGTAAAGATTGATGGGCTTTGGTCTGGACGCTCGATTAACTGCCACAGCCCGTCACACGAACTTTGTGGGAAAAAAAATTGGGAAATGATTCCCCAATCACTGCAAAAAAGTGTCAGTTTTTACCACACTGACTAGATGGTTATAATCACCAGTAAAGGTGAGTTTTTAAAGGGAAACCAAAAGTGGATCCCACATGATGTAAGGTCCAAAGCAGCATGGATCGTCCATTTTTCAAGTCCGAGTAATTATTAGGCGGGATGGGTCAAGATGATTTTTTTTTATATAAATAGCACCATTTTCTATATATTCATTTTCTAGCTGGTGATTGGATGGTTAAGATCCTCTATCAAAGTAAATTTTATTTTATTTTTTTGGTGTTGAATCCTCAATCAGAGGTGTGGCCCACATGATTTATGGTCCAGATTGCTGATGATCAGACCTTTTATAATAGGACCATCCATTCCTGTCTATTAATTAGATGACTGGGATCATTAGATGAGGATGATTTTAGGAGCAAAGGGCAATCAACGGCAGACCAATAACATGGATGATCCAAATCATTGGCTAGATCCGTTTTTAGTATTATCAATATGGCCTACCCATTTTCATAACCATTGATAATAAGATTGATTACGCTCATCCTATTGAATTGACTTTTGAGATGGATAGGAAATAACACCTAGCTAAGCCTGGCCCAGATAATGGATGGACCATATTAATAATTGGATTATCTCGGTTGTAACCTATATGGATTTTTCATTTTGCAGACATTAATGAGATGTGGATACTGCATAATATATATATATATATATATATATATATATATATATATATATATATATATATATATATATATATATATATATATATATATATATATATATATATATATATTTGCTATCAAAGGTGGGACACATGTCCAGAGTCCAAATCAATTATGTGATATTTTCCAATATGATCAATCAAATTGGCCATTTTTTCCACTAATCAATAGCTGTGCTTATCTTGAAAGCGATTTTCAAGTCATAGTTGATTAAAGGTGGTCTATTATCAATATGGCCTACCCATTTTCATAACCATTGATAATAAGATTGATTACGCTCATCCTATTGAATTGACTTTTGAGATGGATAAGAAATAAAACCTGAGCCCTGCCCAGATAATGGATGGACCATATTAATAGTTGGATTATCTCGATTGTAACCTATATGGATTTTTCATTTTTGCAGACATTAATGAGATGTGGATACTACAAAAAAAATATATATATATTTTTGAAAGGTATGCAATCAAAGTGGGACACATGTCCAAAGTCCAAATCAATTATGTGATATTTTCCAATATGATCAATCAAATTGGCCATTTTTTCCACTAATCAATAGCTGTGGTAATCTTGAAAGCGATTTTCAAGTCATAGTTGATTAAAGGTGGTCTATTATCAATATGGCCTACCCATTTTCATAACCATTGATAATAAGATTGATTACGCTCATCCTATTGAATTGACTTTTGAGATGGATAAGAAATAAAACCTAAGCCCTGCCCAGATAATGGATGGACCATATTAATAGTTGGATTATCTCGATTGTAACCTATATGGATTTTTCATTTTTGCAGACATTAATGAGATGTGGATACTACAAAAAATATATATATATTTTTGAAAGGTATGCAATCAAAGTGGGACACATGTCCAGAGTCCAAATCAATTGTGTGATATTTTCCAATATGATCAATCAAATTGACCATTTTTTCCACTAATCAATAGCTGTGGTTATCTTGAAAGCGATTTTCAAGTCATAGTCGATTAAAGGTGGTCTATTTGTGATGTAGATACCATGACCCACTAATAATATAATAAAAAAGTTAGTTGACCCAACTCAACCTAATCTTGATAGGGTAAAAGTTGATGGCCGGACCCTGACCTGGCTAGACTCGATTTTTTTATTAGATCCAAGAATGTAAGACCCGAAACAATTTGTTAACGGGTCCAAAAGGGACCTCCCCTGTTTGAAAAGTTTGGGTCCATTGCAAGGGCGGGTACCCATTGGCAACCCCACAACCAGCACTCAAGAAATAGAAATGGGCAGCTAATCAAAGGTCCAAAAGACAGGGCAATGTAGGCATCTGGTCGAAGGCTAGGATCATCCCACCAGCAGGATTTTTTGTGGACACCTCAGCCACAGTAACCTTACACCTGCTTGACATGTGTATGGAAGTGAGTGCCTGATGACTTAGATATGATTGCCTAGCATAGAATAACTATTTCATAAGACAGGGATTTTGACCGTACTAGGATTGTGGTATAGTGGTATTTTCTAAATCAAAGGGAAGTTCTAAATATTCTGAAAGTCTTATCTGACAGGTCTTAAAATGTTTTTCAGACTAAATTATCTTTATCCTTGCATCAGTACTTGTATGATTTTTGAGTGAATAAAAAATTATATGGTGTTCAATCCTAAAAAATGATGTGGATGGAAGTTATTATTGGGACTATTTCATAAGGGTTTTTTCACGTTAAACTTATTGTGTTCTCTTTGTGCTGTATTAGTATAATTGGATTACACCACTTGATTCATCTGTGTATGCTTTCATCGGTCCTCCAACAACACATGCTCCATGTAAGTTACGTACATGCAACTCCCATCCTGCGTACCAAACCTGGTGATATGGTTATTGGGAATGAGATAGGATGCATTTCATATGGTTTGTACGGTTTTTTAGGTGACAGCGAAATATGAGCAAATCGACTTTTGATACGTCATTCTCATAAAAGAGTACCCGGATTTCCGGCCAAAGCAGTCTTCCCATTAAGCCTGTTTGATTTTTCTTGTAGCAGGGAAATACTCCGGAAAAAGCTTATTATTATCTTTATACTCTCCTCTCCACATTCGTTTTGAAAATTGGTCAAAAAAGCTAACTTAAATTTGTGGACTTTACTGTGATGTTCATGACATATCTACACTGTCCACTTATTTTATCAAAAGATTTTAGGTCTTAAGTCCAAAATTGAGACAGATGCAACAGTCAAGTGGCCCATACCATAGGAATCAATGGCCTTAAACGTTCATCATTGAAAATTATTTTGTTCATTGGGCTCACATTGTTGTTTATTTGTCATCTAACCTGTTCATAAAGTCATAAAAACATTGATAAGGGGTAAACACAAATTTCAGCTTCATCAAAAACTTCTAAGGGCCACACAAATTTTTATAAGGTAAACATTTAATTTTCCCTATTTCCTATGATGTGATCCACTTGAGCTTTGTATCTGCCTCATTTTTAGGCTCATGCCCTAAATGAGGCTGACATATATGATAAGCGGTGTAGATATTCCATGTACATCACAGTGTTTCTTACATTAATTTAACGGCCATCCTCAGTTCTACCGCTGAACGTCTGCATGGTAAAGATGCCATAATTACCTAAGTAATTATTACCCACCTACCAGGTGATTACTTCTCACATGGGAAATCAAACCGGCCCGAAAAAAGGATGCATATTTCCTGCCTAGCCTATCGCAGGAAGTTCCTGCCCTGGTAACCCAGGTGGGGCCACTATCATGTTTATCGCCCACCTAACGAGAGATCAACCTGAATATTGGGCTGAGACATCAATATATTGGTGGCATTCTAATTGATGGATTGGATCTCAGACTTCTTGTGCCATGATAGCATATGTGTGTTGCGCACCGCCTTTATTCCACACCTACGTGTGCTTAGCAAAGCTCTTTGACATGGGCCTCTGCCTTGGACGAGGATTACACCAAGCTCTAGGGGTTGACCTTGATGTATGTGTTTTATCCAAGCTGTTCATCTATTTTGCTAGCTTATTTTAGATCATAAGCCTAAAAATAAAATAGACATAATTGGTTGAACACCTACTGTACGTTGAAACTTTTCAAGGACCACAAAAGTTTTGTTGGGGATTTGACCTGCGGGATCACACAAATCTAGATCTAGGATAACAATTCAATGGCACCAAGCACATATCAGAAACACACAGATTTAACATGGAAAGCCCTTGCGGGAAAAAACCACGGCACAAACTGATAGATCTCCAGTATGAAAATAGAAATTACAAAGAGAGAGGACTTACCCGATTCGAACAACTTCGAATCTCACCCTTGCTACACCCTTTAATTTCCTTAGAACCTCTTTAGAAAGCCTTAGAATTATTTCTCATACCTTAGAAAAGCCCTACGAACAC
This sequence comes from Magnolia kwangsiensis, assembly GCA_037074715.1. Taxonomy (NCBI): domain Eukaryota; kingdom Viridiplantae; phylum Streptophyta; class Magnoliopsida; order Magnoliales; family Magnoliaceae; genus Magnolia; species Magnolia kwangsiensis. The sequence goes on from CM073584.1 coordinate 97,712,925, forward strand.
CTACTTATAGTTTAGGCAACTTCTCTTCCGGATTCCAGTTGCGAAAGGACTCAAAATCTGCAATTCGCACAAAATCGCGGAACAAATCTGCGTAACCACGATTGGTCGAGTGGACTGCACGACCACTCGAGCGTCACCCACGACCAGTTAAGCATGGCCCACGACCGGTCGAGCACCTTAGACCCCAAAATTTTATGCTCGTTGGACTTTGAGTCGAGCCACTCCTACGACCGGTCGAACCTGACCCACGACCAGTCATACAAGTTCAAATTTAAGACATATCTTAACAATCTCCACCATGTCTTTGATCTTGAACTGTGTAGCTTCTTGACCTCTTCTCTTATTTCTGTATCACATCATAGCATCTTGTGCACACTCCGTCCTTTTTACGCCATCGTCAAGCCCAGAGAAGTTACATAGAACTTGAACTTCTCTACAGGAATGTGTTGAGGGTCAAATATTGCATATCAGACCCCATTTGTTGCCTAGATTTACGAACATGATACTGTTTAACGCTCGGTTTTAATCATCATTGTGATGCAGGGTGCATTTGAGAGCATGAACTGCAAAAAGGTATAAAAAGCATGGATTTAACAATCTAAAGATACCAAGGCAAGAGACGGACTCCAGGGGACTAAGATCGACTGAGGGATCCGAGGAAATCAAGCCATTCACATTAAAAAGGCCCAAAAATGGTTCAAAATGCAAGATCATAAGGTTCCCAACATCCGTTTGGCTCAAAACTTTATATATGGGCTGAGGACCATAAATTAGCCGTACACGTCAAAATTCATCCCTTGGATCAGTGTATAAGTGACCCGATGGGCAAGAGCAGACAATAACCATTAAGAAAGCATCTTGGACATCCTTGGAAGATCGGGACCTAAACTGAACCGATGGAAAGAGCATGAAAAATGGTGAATAGTCGTCAAATTTCACTTCTTTTGGACGGTGCAGTAGGGAGAAACGAACGATGGACAATTCTAAAGTGGAGAGTGACAAATTTGTAAACAACCAAAATTTCATATACATGCACGTAAGTAACAGAAGTTGCTTCAACGGTGAGAAGTAACTCATCACAGGTGAATGGTGTGGCCCACATAGAATTCAGATTTACTTCATACTTTGACTCATGGGCTTACACGTTACTAAGAAGATAATGAGCGGAGTAGATCCCCAAGAATATCATCAGAAGTAAGCCCCACCTATTTTTTGTACAAAACAATTCCCTTAATGGACATGATTGGGATTGGGTTTTTACAGTGGGCCCCACTCATCATCCAAATGGATGATCTGGACTGTCCATTCTCTCTAGAGGAGGGCCAAACCCCTTTCTAAGTCTTTATTTTTGTCCCATGCATGCTTACTCTCATATATCTCCATTTAAACGTGTGATGGACGGTTAAACAAGAACTCCATGGGCCGCACCAAAGGATGGAAAAAAAAATACCCTTTCCAACTATTTTTTCGTTATACATTTGGTGGACGGCGTGGATTCCTCATTCGACGTCGTTAATGGGCACATCAAGAATCAGCAGCCACCTGCGTAATGCATTACGCAGTTCGAACGCTGTCCGGACGCTGATTGTACTAGTGGGCTCCACTCATTTCTCGGTTCGATGATCCACACCGTTCACTGGTCCCAGAAGGTGGCTAACACACTTGCCTAGGTGTCTGTATACTTCAATGCAAGCAAAAGTGCGAAGATCTCAGCCGAGCGGAAGATTGACGGTGAAGTGAAATAAGCCGTGGGCCACACCAAATCTGAGCCAAAACACTCCATTCTCAGCTTGTTTGTCGATAGTATTTCAATAGACGGTGCTGATTCTTTGAAAACCATGGCATGGAGGCTCCACAGTTAATGAAAAACCAAAGTGTCCGCATGTGTTACGCAATAACAGCGACCGGAGAACTGGTTCCAGACCATCTGGCCGACCTTCCTTCGATTATAAAAGGAAAAGAGCTGAGACGGAGGAGAGAGAGGATATGAGATCTGGAGCTTGGCTTGAACGAGCAGGGAGGCAGGGAGAGTAGAGTTAGTTTTCTTTTTTTCTTTTTAATTCTTTTTGTTTATTTTGTTTAAGGGATTTTTTAATCAATCATGTGTGGCTGAACCTCTTAGCTAGGGCTAAGAGATGAAGCTGGTAGTGTGATGGGAGAGATTTTATAGCTTTGATTTATACTTTATGAACTACTTTGATTATAGTTTAATTAATGGAATGTTTTTAGTCTTTAATGGTCTATTGTGACTGAAATTACAATGGGTCTGCAATAGCTTTGATCATATTCCTATTCTTTTATGTTTATGACGTCAGGAAGCCCTGTTGTTCACCATAGTCTCCTAGGCATGGTCGGATGTCGGTACTCTTCCTAACCTTCATGCATTGTTGATTGGTTGGTAATTAGTTTAATTCTGTTGTTTACTTTGTCTCCTGGCATGATTTGGTGATGGAATCCATTTTAATTCATATACCTTTCATCTCTTGAAACTATATCAATGGCAGTTCATTTTAATTTTCATGATTCTTGAAGCAGGCGTAAAATCTCCCTGATCTCTACAAGTGGATCCTCTGAATCCCTAGTTCCCTTTCTCTAATTTTTCTTAAGTTTTTGATTAATATTTCACAATTATTCCTCAAATTACCGTCAATTTAGATTTCATCTTAGTCTAATTCTAATTCTACCTAGTTTCAAATTACGTACAAGTTTCAGTCCCTTGGGATTCGACCTCGGTCTTACCGAGTTTATTACTACATCACAACTCTGCACTTGGGGAGTGAACAAGTTTTTGGCGCTGTTGCCGGGGACTGACGGCTACGATTCTTTGAAATTAATTGGTTTTAGAATTAGATTAAGATTAGGATTGTACTAATTTTAGGTATAGATTTTTCTGATTTTTAGGAATTAACTTAACTTTCCTGTTTTGTAGAATTCTGAGATAGAAACTTCTAATTTGGTGATATCTTTCTAATTTCTTTACTTTTTCTATTTTTAGAATTAGGATTTTTAGAAATTTTCTAATCTTAGACTAACTGTTTTAGAAATTAACTTATTTCGTTTTCTTTTGCAGGATCTTAACATAGGAACTTCTTATTTGGTAATACCCTTCTAACTTCTTCTCTTACTTTCTATATTGTTGTAGGACTTTTCTTTTATTCTAGGATTAGACTCAAAGTCAGGGTTCTACCATGGAAGCGTGGGTACGTGCATATGCTGAGATGTATAGGAGATATTGGGGAATGCCCGAGGGTTGTGGAATTCAACGTATACCTCAAGATTTTTCTCCATCACAAACAGACATTGAGAACCGACTAGAACGTTATATTCCATCGGTTAAGAGGGCTGTATACAATCGTAATTATGGGAATGACGATTATTATCAGCCATCATATTCTCCCATGTATGATCAGTATGACTATAACCAGTGGAAACATCAAAGCTGTGAAGATGAACCAACAACATGTTATAAAGATTATCCTCTTGGATACCTTAACATTGAGATCCAACCAGAAACGATCCAAGAGAATTCATTTCAGCATCACTTGGCCCGTTTTGGAGAAAGTATAAAAACTTTGGAAGCACTTATTTCAAGTGATTATTCTCTTGGACCCTCTACCTTTGAGATTCAACCAGAAACGATCCAGAAAAATTCAATTCAGCATAACATGGAGTGGTTTGCGGAATTCAAAAAAGCAATGGAAGGACTCAATTCGCGCCTCGATAGGATAGAGGAGGCTCGGTCATCCCAGCCATGATTCATTCTAGAAATATAATGCGAGGAAAGTAATCCTAACTCGCTTTTGAAGAACTCTGGAATTTGGAATGAGGAGTTGGATTCCATTCACGAGCATACGGTTCAATTTACCGATGAGTCGATCTCGATGACTGTTCAACAGAATGGGGAAAAGACATGGCTGTCTTTCAAATATAATGATGATGACACACTTCAATCACATGACACACTAGATTCCAATGATGAAGAAGATGCTAGTTTTTGCGAACCTCAACCCATTCTAGGTGAAGAATATGAGGAAAGCGATTCCATCCCAAGTGTGCAGTGCACTGAACCAAAATATGATGAGTATTGGGATGATGATCATAAATGTGCAACCACAGTTCCCCTAGAATTCATCCCAAGTTTGGTCCAGGTCAATGATCAAGGAGTACACAAAGAGAATGGTCTTAATGAGCTACTTTACTCACCGGACATGTCTGATCTAAAAGTGGATGAGCTCCTTACAACCGACCCTTTTATCTCTTGTGAGATATGTTTGGACCACTCTCCTGAATTGAACGATGATATGATTCGAGAGATGGACGAGTTACTCGATATGACTCTGGATTTTGAAACCACCCAGTTGAGGCCACCATCTGAACTGTTGAATGTTGACGATTCAATGCCTCTTCTGAGTAGTATCAATGAACAGAGTCTGCATATCAATGCTTCGTATACTGACCCTCAATCTGTCTATGCAGGGCTGGAGCAAGAGAGCATACATCCGTCCACTTTCAAGGATGATGGATTCCTTGGGCAGATTATTACGAGCTCCGAGATGAAAAATAAGTCATTCTCAACTAAATGTCCCAACTTTTTTGATGATTGTTTGGCACACTTTGTAGATTCAAATGATTCCATGATAAGAGACATAGTGAATGCCTTGCAAGACGACATCTTAGTAGTCATCACTGACCGAGAGGAACCTTACTCTGAAGCCCCTTCTTCCACAGATCCTAAATGTTTACCATTAAGGGAGGAGGAGCTGAAAATTGAATCGAAGTCTGATACTTCGGAATGTGTTGAGACTACACCACTTCCTGAAAATTTTTCTCAATTTGATTTACTTGTAGTCTCTGATTCACTATGGGATACTAACTTTGAAATTTCTTTTGACATAGGTGAATCATATATACTTTGGATACCTCAGGCGAATCAATGGTAAATTTTTAATGAGGTATATCAGTTTCTCTGGAAAGTCATGCTCCAGGGCATCCAAGCCTATTGCAAAAAGGGCTTTTGGATGATTCTGTTAAGGAACTTACTGAGAAACTTATCAAGATATTGGCCGGAAGAGGAACCCTATGGTATGGTCAAGTAATTTTTTCATGCTTTCATAGGACTAGGGTAGTTTGCTTTATGCTGTTCTAGGTTAGATGGTTTTATGCCATTAGGTTAGTTTGCTTCCTACATTATTTTAGGATAGTTTGCTTTCGTGTTTTCACTCTCGTGCTGACCTCTTTCATACTGCTATCTCTTGAAAAATCTCTCCCTTAATTTGTTATCCAGGTACTATCTTCCCATCACTTTTACTTTACTTTCATTGTCTCATTTGCATTGCATGCTCATATCTTTTACATTGAGGACAATGTAGATTTTAGGTTGGAGGTGAGAGATTAGGTTTCCTAATCAGTATTTTCCTGGTCTTGAGCAAAAATTGTGAAAATTTTTAAAATTTTCTGTGAATTTGAGGTGCTTTTGACAGATATCCTTAATTTAGATTTTCAAGATATGTGATGTTGGTAATATATGACTCTTGAATTCAGTTATCTAGTAGATTTCACAGTTAAGTTTGAATTGTTAATCCATGATTAGAAGTTTTAAACATTGATTGAGCCATGATTTCACATGTCACATCTCGCTTCCACATTAAGATTTCAATATGATGTTGAAGGGTTAATTTGGTAATCATTAAGTATGAAATGAACTAGTCTGGAAAATTTGCCTAACAGGATCGATATGAAAAAAAAAGAAAGAAAAGATACCTTTGGAAAGAGTTGGGTGAATAATTTTCACCATAGGTTTGCTCCTTATAGGTGAGGGATAATTCCCCAAGAATGATAGTTGAAAAAGGTTGGGTGTACGGTCTTGACCATAGGTTTGCTCCTTATAGGCGAAGATTTGATTCCCCGCCTTGGTGTTACTCTTAATGGAAAAAATTGAAGGCTAAAAGAAAGAAAAAAATGATCTATGAAGCACATTTAGGTTTTGGGTGTCCTGAATGCTTTTTCTGGTTACCAATGATATCATGGAATAATAAATTGAATCTTAATGTTTATAAGCCGAGATTATACTGTACACCTATGGAACTCAATTTTTAGAACTTTTCTAATTGATGGATTAATACTTTGCACTCGATTATGAAGTTTCTCGTATGCTTGAGTCCAGGAGAAAGTAATATCCAACATTCATGAATCCTAGAATTTTCGTATTTGGATTGCTTTTTAAAAATCACTCGAGTTCATAGAAATCGTCTTATAATTCTCAACTTATTTTTCGCATACCTTGCTCGGGACTAACAAGATGCTAGTTGGAGGTTGTGTTGAGGGTCAAATATTGCATATCAGACCCCATTTATTGCCTAGATTTACGAACATGATACTGTTTAACGCTCGGTTTTAATCTTCATTGTGATGCAGGGTGCATTTGAGAGCATGAACTGCAAAAAGATATAAAAAGCATGGATTTAACGATCTAAAGATACCAAGGCAAGAGACGGACTCTAGGGGACCAAGATCGACTGAGGGATCCGAGAAAATCAAGCCATTCACATTAAAAAGGCCCGAAAATGGTTCAAAATGCAAGATCACAGGGTTCCCACCATCCGTTCGGCTCAAAACTTCATATATGGGCTGAGGACCATAAATTAGCTGTACACGTCAAAATTCATCCATTGGATCAGTGTATAAGTGACCCGATGGGCAAGAGCAGACAATAACCATTAAGAAAGCATCTTGGACATCCTTGGAAGATCGGGACCTAAACTGAACCGATGGAAAGAGCATGAAAAATGGTGAATATTCGTCAAATTTCACTTCTTTTGGATGGTGCAGTAGGGAGAAACGAACGATGGACAATTCTAAAGTGGAGAGTGTCAAATTTGTAAACAACCAAAATTTCATATACATGCACGTAAGTAACAGAAGTTGCTTCAACGGCGAGAAGTAACTCATCATAGGTGAATGGTGTGGCCCACATAGAATTCAGATTTACTTCATACTTTGACTCATGGGCTTACACGTTACTAAGAAGATAATGAGCGGAGTAGATCCCCAAGAATATCATCAGAAGTAGGCCCCACCTATTTTTTGTACAAAACAATTCCCTTAGAACTAAAAACATCCAGGGACGGACATGATCGGGATTGGGTTTTTACAGTGGGCCCCACTCATCATCCAAATGGATGATCTAGACCGTCCATTCTCTCTAAAGGAGGGCCAAACCCCTTTCTAAGTCTTTATTTTTGTCCCATGCATGCTTACTCGCATATATCTCCATTTAAACGTGTGATGGACGGTTAAACAAGAACTCCATGGGCCACACCAAAGGATGGAAAAAAAATACCCTTTCCAACTATTTTTTCGTCACACATTTGGTGGACGGCGTGGATTCCTCATTCGACGTCATTAATGGACCCATCAAGAATCAGCAGCCACCTGCGTAATGCATTACGCAGTTCGAACGCTGTCCGGACGCTGATTGTACTAGTGGGCCCCACTCATTGCTCGGTTCGATGATCCACACCGTTCACTGGTCCCAGAAGGTGGCTAACACACTTGCCTAGGTGTCTGTATACTTCAATGCAAGCAAAAGCGCGAAGATCTCAGCCGAGTGGAAGATTGACGGTGAAGTGAAATAAGCCGTGGGCCACACCAAATCTGAGCCAAAACACTCCATTCTTAGCTTGTTTTTTTATGGTATTTCAATAGACAGTGCTGATTCTTTGAAAACCATGGCATGCGGGCTCCACAGTTATTGAAAAACCAAAGTGTCCGCATGTGTTACGCAATAACAGCGACCGGAGAACTGGACGTTCCAGACCATCTGGCCGACCTTCCTTCGATTATAAAAGGAAAGGAGTTGAGACGGAGGAGAGAGAGGATATGAGATCTGGAGCTTGGCTTGAACGAGCAGGGAGGCAGGGAGAGTAGAGTTAGTTTTCTTTTTTTCTTTTTAATTCTTTTTGTTTATTTTGTTTAAGGGATTTTTTAATCAATCATGTGTGGCTGAACCTCTTAGCTAGGGCTAAGAGATGAAGCTGGCAGTGTGATGGGAGAGATTTTATAGCTTTGATTTATACTTTATGAACTACTTTGATTATAGTTTAATTAATGGAATGTTTTTAGTCTTTAATGGTCTATTGTGACTGAAATTAAAATGGGTCTGCAATAGCTTTGAGCATATTCCTATTCTTTTATGTTTATGACGTCAGGAAGCCTTGTTGTTCACCATAGTCTCCTGGGCATGGTCAGATGTCGGTACTCTTCCTAACCTTCATACATTATTGATTGGTTGGTAATTAGTTTAATTTTGTTGTTTACTTTATCTCCTGGCATGGTTTGGTGATGGAATCCATTCTAATTCATATACCTTTCATCTCTTGAAACTATATCAATGACAGTTCATTTTAATTTTCATGATTCTTGAAGCAGGCGTAAAATCTCCTTGATCTCTACAAGTGGATCCTCTGAATCCCTAGTTCCCTTTATCTAATTTTTCTTAAGTTTTCGATTAATATTTCACAATTATTCCTCAAATTACCATCGATTTAGATTTCATCTTAGTCTAGTTCTAATTCTACCTAGTTTCAGATTACGTACAAGTTTCAGTCCCTTAGCAATCGACCTCGGTCTTACCGAGTTTATTACTACATCACAACCGTGCACTTGGGGAGTGAATAGAACGATCTAGGTGAGCATGTCTGCCGGATCAAAATCCACAAGCTCAACTACCTTTGTTCCGGTATTCTCGAAAGAAAAAAACTTAGTCTTCTTACTATCTCACCACTACCCAATATTGCTTGCCTGGATATTTGCTCACAACACTGATAGCCTATGAAATAACTGGTCTAATCTAGACCCTTGCATACACTGCCAACCGTATTCGAATAAGGCTCATGAGATATCCTGCTTTTCCTCATCTGTTTTGGGATATATCCTGAGGAAAACTTGAGGAGAGATACGTAGGGAACGCTCTCCGGCTTTACCCGGCCCATCACATCCTTGATCAATACATACACATAACGTATTCCTCCTGTGATTACTAAAGTCTACTCCTCCTTCAGTCTCAATGCCGAGAACCATCTTTACAGTCCCTTTAACTTCGAACCGCTCTGGTTGCTTCATGTAGATCTGCTCTTTTCTTTCCCTTGCAGAAGTGCAGACTCCACATTCATCTTTCTAGATCAAGATCACATTGGCCAACCAGCGCCAATCACGGATCTAATAGACACTTGTTATACCGTTGGCGCGAATATATCTGAGAAGTCGATTCTTTCTCTCTGAGCATAACCCTTCGCTACCAACCTCGCCCTGTATCTATGCTGTATCCTTCTGAAGATCCACATTCATCAAACTGCTCTCCGGCCCACTGGAAGCTCCACCCGCTCTCATATGTCGGTTTGGTACAATGAATCTATCACATTGCCCATAGTCACCTCTCACTTCTCAGCACCAGGCTTACCTAGAGCCATCTAAATAGAAGATGAATCCCCTGCGATATTAGAGTTGTCCATGTACCTCGCTGATATCCTGTGATCATGCCGTGCGATTCTTCTCACAGGTGACTGCTCCACTTACTCTGTAATCTTGTTCGCGCATCTCAGCCTTCCTGCCCTGCTCGCTCATGTGGCCATGCCCAACAAGCTACACACGTGCAAAGGTGGAATCCGCTACATCCATTGCAGCTCCACCTTTTAAAGTGCTCCCGATCAACCTGTACAAGTTACTGAGTCGTTGCGCTTTCATGATTACCCGTGCCCCCTTAGATACTTTAAGAGCACCATCAATACTTGTGTACTTGTATCCTTTTGCCTCAAGTACACCAAGAGAAATCAGATTCCACTTCAAATCAGGAACATGCCTCACATCTGTTAAGATACGTTCCACCCCATCAAAGATCCTGATGTGCACCGAACCAACAGCCACAACATTACAGGCAATGTAATTGCCCATAAATACCTGTCCACCATCTTACTCCTTGTAGCTGGTGAACCAACTCTGATGATGCGTCATGTGAAAAGAAGCCCTTGTATCTAGCATCCACTCATTCTTACGATCATCGTATGACTGTCTGAGCGAAGACACAGATAAAACATCACCATCACATCCATCTGACATGACAGTGTTAGCCTCCCTACATGAAGCCTCAGAATCTTCCCTCTTCGATTTAGGATTTTCACAATCATTCTTCACATGTCCTTCCTTCCGACAGTTCCGGCACTTTACCTTTCCTTTACCCTTGCCTTTGGATTTGGATCTAGAACTTGAAGAACCTCCTCCTTGTCTAGAATTCCTACCTAATGTAAACAGTGCATCAGAAGATGTCCCTATATCGCTGTTCAGTTGTCTCATAGCCTTCCCTTGAAGAGCTGAGATAATGGTGTCGACACTCAGGATTTTATTCATGCTGCACATAGTGTCCTTGAATGACTCATAAGACGCCGTAAGAGAATTCAGCAACATAAATGCTTGTTCTTCATCTTTCATTACTTCTTCCATAGCCAGCAATTTGCAAACTAATTTATTAAAATTATTGATGTGAGCATCTAGATCTCCACCCTCTGCCATCTTGAAGTTATCCCACTGCTGCTTCAAGTGCAGGCAATTTTCAGAGAATTTTTTCGCATAGACATGCTCTAACATCGCCCATAACTTAGCCGCAATTTTCTCCCTCATGATGTTGTGGAGAACCTCATCCGTGAGATATAAACGGATCGATAATAAAGCCTTCTTATCAAGAGCATTCCACTCGTCATCAATCATAGTAGACTTCTGCTCCTCAAGAGCACCATCTTCGCCTTGCTTAATTAAAGAACTCATCATCTTGATTTTCTATAACTCAAAATTATTTTTTCCTGAGTACTTCTCAATCTCATACCTAACGCTTGCCATTATTACTAATCCCTCATATTCAGATTTGTGCCCCAACGATCGCTCTGATACTACTTGTTGGGGATTTGACCTGCGGAATCACACAGATCTAAATCTATGATAGCAATTAAATGACACCAAGCACATACAAGAGAACACACAGATTTAACCCTTGCGGAAAAAAACCACGGCACAAAGCGACAGATCTCCACTATGAAAATATAAATTACAAAGAGAGAGGACTTACCCGATTCGAACAACCTCGAATCTCACCCTTGCTACACCCTTTAATTTCCCTAGAATCCCTTTAGAAAGCTTTATAATTATTTTCTATACCCTAGAAAAGTCCTAAGAACACCTACTTATAGTTTAGGTAACTTTTCTTCCGCATCCCAGTTGCGAAAGGACTCAAAATTCGCAATCCGCACAAAATCGCAAAACGAATCTGCGTAACCACGACCGGTCGAGCGAACTGTACGACCGGTCGAGCGCCACCTACGACCGGTTGAGCATGGCCCACGACCAGTCGAGCACCTTGGACCCTAAAATTTTATGCTCGCTGGACTTTGAGTCGAGCGGGCTACGACTAGTTGAGCCACTTCCACGACCGGTCGTACAAGTCAAATTTAAGACATATTTCAACAAGTTTTAGTTAAAGCAGATATTCATGTTTTCCCTTCATCTAGGCTTATGTGACCTTATAAATAGATTGGATAGCAAGTAAACATCATAGTAGGCCTTAATAAGCTTTCAATAGTAGTATTGTTATCCTTGACTTTGCCTGTGGTGTGGTTTACTCAAGCTTTTAATCTATCTCATTTTTCAATCTATCTCAATTTTGAGGCCACGCACATAAAATTAAATGGAAAAACAAAAAATAGACCGCCCGATGAGGTCAAAACACATGCATAACACCCTGATCCATAGCTCAAGTGGTAGACTGGGTGAAAGATACCTCGTTTCATCACTAAGGTATTGGTATCGATCCCTAGTGGGGGTGGCTAACAGTGAAGTATCAACTGACAGTGCGTTGTACTAACAAGCCAACGAAAAACAAAAAAAAAAAATCAAAAACACATGGATAACGAGAAACCGCGTTGTCAAGCAAGCGTTTTCTATTTAAATAGGCTCATCTCGGTTCTTTTGTGACGCTCCAGAAACCAAAATAAAAAACAATACTGCAAGCATTTAGGTTTGGCAGTAGATTTTGATAGAAAGATATGAAGTCGATGCCAAAATCTCCATCCTATACATTACTTGCCTTTTGCTTTTGGTGCATACACCTCTTGTGTTCGGTAGAGCGATCCACTGCTCAGACTACAGATCCATCTGAAGGTATGTATGTACCTTTGGATGCGTGCATTTGTCTGTGTATTCATGTATGAAATTGTAAATACTCTTTTTTTTTTTCTTTTTTTTTTTAAATAAAGGGAAATTAGAATTTTATTTATATACAATAAAAGTAGAACTTGCTGGTCTTTTTATATAACAATTTGGTTGGTTTTCTTTCAAAACAGTTGAAAGCATGTGAGATATTGATTTTTAAAGTATTATTTTTTGCATTTTATTATCTAAGAAATAGAGAATTATCATTTTTGGGTACTTGGAGAGAGAGAGAGAGAGAGAGAGAGAGAGAGAGAGAGAGAGAGAGAGAGAGAGAGAGAGAGAGAGAGAGGCGTTCACCAAGTGAATTGGGCGTGAAGAGAATATATACTGAACTTTTGGTGTATATGCTTTTGTATCACATCCGGTCATGGTTGGGCAGTGATTCATGAACGTAGGCATGCGCAGGCGAATCGTCTCTTTAGAAATTTCAATTTTTGTTTATTCAATAAAAGTACTGTTTTTTTTTTGGGTCGTTTTATGTTTTTTTTTTTCAAAAATTGAGGGAGCGGATTGGCTGGTGTACCACACACCAACGATATAGCTGGTGTGGGTACCTGTCGTGCGAAGCCGGGAAACGGATTGGCTACTTCCCCGCCACCAATGGCTGATTTTCGGTGTTATGTGGGCTACCATGATTTGTTTGTTTTATCCATGCCGTCCATCTATTTTTATAGGTCATTTTATGGTATGAGACTAAAAATGAGTATATGCCGGTCTCAAGTAGATCAAGTTATAGGAAACAGTGTTGATTGAATGTGGACCATTATTTCGAATCAAGCTGATCTTTGTTTTCTTCCCTTCGTCTAGCTCTGTATAATCTAATTAACAAATTGGATGTCAAATAAAAAGTACAGTGGGCCCTATGAGGATTTTAATGGTGGATATCCAATTACTATTGTTTTCCTGTGGTGTGGTTCACCTGAGATTTATATACATTTCATTATTGAGATGAAGTACTAAAATGATCTATAAAAATGGATGGACGGCATAGATGAAACACATACATCATGATGGGCCCATAGAGCACCAAAAATCAGCCACCGGGCTAGTGGCAGGGGAGTAGCCAATCCGTTTACGCCGAGACGAGCCCTTACGCTCCTCGATCTCCTAGTTGTACGAACGGTTCAAAGGAGATTAAAGTTACATGGACCCAAAATGATGTATATATCATATCCGCACCATTCATCCATTTTCGAGATAATTTTGAAGGATGAGCCAAAAATTGAATCTTATCTAAAGCTCAACTAGACCACACCACAAATAGAAGTGGGATAATGATTTTCACGGTTAAAACATTTGTAGTGCCCGCCATGACGATTTATTTTCCATCCAATCTTTTCATAAGGTCACAAGGACCCGGATGAAGAGTAAAAATAAATATCATACTGATCCAAAGCTTCTGTGACCCCAAAAGAGTTTCAATGTTAGACATTCAATCCTCTACTGCTTCTTGCAGTGTGGTCCACTTGATCTTTAGATCTTATTACTTTTTGGCTCAAGCCTTACGATGAGCTAGCCAAATGGATGGACAGGTTGGATATAATACATACCTCATTATGGGACCTTCAAAGTTTGCTGCCGTTAGTACACCAGCTACTCTGCTTCCGCATTGGAACCACGGAAGATTTATTGCTTTGTTTTTGTTCTCTCATGTAGGAAGCGGATTGCCTGTGAGAAACGGATTGCGTAACGCGTCCACCTCGGTTAAACATAATATTTTATCCACTCCGTCCGTCCATTTTACTGAATAATTTTAGTTCTTGACAGTAAAAACGAAGAATATCCAACGCGCGGACCTCACCACAAGAAAAAGTGTAAATATAACATCTACTGTTGAAACAATCTTAAGGGTCATGCATAGAAGTTTTGAATCAAGATGATGTTTGTTTTTCCATTCATCTATGTCCATGTGATCTTATGAGCAAATGACCGAGAAATAAACATAATTGTGCACCCTAGAGAGGTTTCAAGGGTCGAAAATCATTATTCTCACTATTTCCTGTGTTGTGGTACACTTGAGCTTTACATATTCTTCAAATTTTGACTCTAACTCTAAAATGAGCTGAAATAATGCATGTGGCATGAATAAACCACGTGCATTTACATTGGGCTAGCAGAGTTTACTCGGTGCGATAAAAGCATACTAATTAACTTAAGAGATTTTTCGCAATATATATCTCACCTTTTACCTTCTAGCTTTTAGAATCATTCAAACTTTACTTTACCTAACTAAACCATTGCTGTACAAAAATAGCACTGGGACCAAAATACCCTACCGTCCAACCTAGTCAACCTAATATTGTTGCCCATCCAACCCAAAATGGATTGGCTACTCCCCCTGCCACTATCCAATGGCTGGTGGTCAATGTTCTGTGGGCCCCACAATGATGTATGTGTTTCATCCATGTTGTTCATCTATTTTGCTAGATCATTTTATGGTATAAGACCCAAAACGAGGTATATCCCAATCTCAAGTGGACCACATTACAAGAAACATGAAACATTGTTGAATGAATGTTGACCATTGAAAACTTTCTGGGGCCATAAAATTTTTGGATCAATTTAATCTCTGTTTTTTTGTTCCCTTCATATGAGTTTATATGACCTAATCAACAGATCAGATGTCAAATAAGAAATACAGCGGACCTTAGGAGGATTTAATGGCGGATATCCAATCACTATTATTTTCCCGTGGTGTGGTCCACCTAAGATTTATATCCCTCTCATTTTTTGGATCAAGCCTTAAAATTATCGGTAAAAATGAATGAAGGGAATGGATGAAACATATACATCATGGTGGGCCCACAGAGCACTGACCACCAGCCACCGGGCATGGAATAACTACTAACAGGTCGAGTAGCAAGGACGTCACCAAGTTCTGTGGGTCCCACCATGATGTATGTTTTGTATCCACACCGTCCATCCATTTGGAGAGATCACTTGCAAAGGTTTCAACGGTGGGCGTCACTCTCTCCACTGTTTTTTGTGGTGGGGTTCACTTAAGCTTTGGATCTAATTTATTCTTGGGCTAATGCCTAAGAATGATCTCTCCAAATGGATGAACGGTGTGGATACAAAAAATACATCATGCTGGGACCCACATAACTTGGAGACATCACTTCAGTATCGAGTCTCGCTACTCGAAATAAGAACGGGATGCTTCAGCGTTCTTCTCAACTCAAACTTGATCAAGCACTTCGATGCAATGAACTGAAAGAGACAAACCCAGGTGGATCAAAGGACACAGGCGTGGGGCCTCTACGGGCGTTCTGACCTTAGTGATTTAAATAAGACTAATGATTACAATGAATGTAATCCAGCTTTGTGAAATTGACCAAGCTTCACATGAAATTGACCGAGCCTCACATGAAATTCACTGAACCTAACATGAAATTAACCGAGCCTCACATGAAATTAACCGAACTTCACATGAAATTCAACAAGCCTAACATGAAATTGACAAAGCCTCACATGAAATTGATCGAGCCTAACATGAAATTGATTGAGCTTTACATGAAATTCACCAAGCCTCACATGAAATTGACCGAGCCTCGCATGAAATTGACCGAGCCTCATGTGAATTTGACCGAGCCTAACATGAAATTAATTAAGCCTCACTTGAAATGGAACGAGCCTCACATGAAATTGATTGTGCCTCACATGAAATTCATTGAGCCTAACATAAAATTGACCGAGCTTCATATGAAATTGACTGAGCTTAAATGAAATTGACCGAGCTTCACATAAAATTCATCAAGCATAATATGAAATCGACTGAGGTTCACATGAAATTGACCGAACCTAACATGAAATTGACCAAGCTTCACATGAAATTAACCAAGCGTCACATGAAATTGACAGAGCTTCACATGAAATTGATTGAACCTAACATAAAATTGACCGAGCTTCACATGAAATTCACCGAGCCTCACATGAAATTTGACCAAAAACTCTGGCAAATTGGAAATCGGATTGCTTAGTATGCTCTTATTGTACTCAGTAAACTGAGTTAGGCCCACCTTGAATGTATGCAGTCTATCCACGCCATCCATCTATTTTTTCATCTAATTTAAGGCGTTGAGCCCAAAAATGAAGCATATCCAAAGATCAAGTGGGTTATATGTAATACCCTGAATTTTTTGCCAACCTGGAATTAGACGTCCTTAGGCAATGGGTCAACCATAACACTTTCAGAGCTCAATCCCAAAGTCTAAAAATCACTTTTCAACTCATTTCCTTCAAAATTTCACCTTTCACTACCTTGTTCTTCAAATTTCTCAAAATACTTTCATATTAGACACAAATCCTAAAGTTTAAATGGTGAAGAACTATACTTAAACTAAAACTTACTATAAATGCTACATATATGAATAAAATGGGATTTTGACTATTGAATTTTTGAAATCTCATAATGTAGATAAGTTATTTGGATAAATTAGCTTCTCCTACCTGAAAATCATATATTGTACGTCATGTAACTCATTCCAGTTTGCAAATGAGACCCGATAAATGCCTTGACGGACTCGTGGGCCCAAACGGCTCAATTCGGGGAGACCCGAGGTGGGTCCCACATGTTTCCGGCATCCCCGGGGGGGGGGGAGGGGAGGACCTCACCCCTGGGGCTAGCCCTCTCCCATATGCCCAGTGACCGGCGAGGGGCTCGCTGCGTACAGCGGATTGGGCAACCCGTTTCTGCATTTTTTACACATTTTGTCCAATTTTAAAAAATCATATATCCTTCGTTATAACTCCGGTTTAGGTGATTCAAAAATCAGATTAAAGATAAATGAGTCTAGTTTTATATAAAAATATGTGAAAAATATAATAAAATATTTAATATAGTTTAATGTAGGTCATTGTGACAACTGTCCGAAAATCACTTGTTGGACATCTGCTGCTTTTAGAATTTTTAGAATATTTATATAATACAAAATCTCCTAAAATTTGATGAATACTGGATAAACTTGATGATGAATTACTAGAAAAACAATTAAAATAATATAATAACTAGAAGTGCTAAAAACGGGGCATAGAATGACCCTAGGACCGTATTCTGCCATAATTAGGGTAGAATTTGGTTAAGTACTAAACTAAATACTCAATAGAATTATCTTGAATTACTTTAAATACGAACTATAAGACCCAAAATGAGTAGGACCACTAATGCTACATTACCTAGAAACCTAGGATCAATCTCTATACCCAGTTGCTCTTGGGAGCATCGTGAAACTTCGTATCAGATCTGAACCGCACGTCGAATGTCCAATAGCGACGAACTTAGACGAATATGACCATCTTGTTGGACTTAACGACCACCTCAGAAATCAAGTCCAGATGGTATCCCGTGACAATTTGCTTTAGTCCGGAGTGAAGAGTGTGAGAAAGGTGAATCTATTTAGAAATTAAATATAAATTTAAGTAATCTGAGTCGTGTCGCTTGCACGTCATTTATAAGAATTCTGACTGTTGGATTCCAACCCAAATTCACCCTCGGATCAAGGAAGATGGCCCACATATGCCAATATACTTGTGGTCCTGATCGAGTTTCGAGGACCGCTGAACTGAAATTGGTCCGCCACGGTCGATCTCTAAACTCGATCGGACTAAAAACTTAACTTGACCAAGATCCGATATTAGGAAGCTTAAGTCTGACCGCATTTAGCAAAGGGGCCTCCAGAAATGCTCCGTTGAGTCGAAATAGATGGGTTTTGACTATAACCTAAGTATACCTTAGCCCTGGGGGCATTTCCATTAGTCCTGGGCCTATATAAAGGCCTAAACCCACCCCATTTCTATTCCATACGATTTTGCTAAAACCCTAGGAAAGAGAAGAGAAGAAAGAGAGAGAAAGTGAGAGAGAGAGTTGGGGTTTTCTCTTGAGATCTTTCCTTATCGCCCCTCGGGCTACATCACTGCTTTTGTATCGCTATTTCAGTGATTCCAACTTCGTTCTTAGGTAAGGAATCTTAACCCTAGTTAGTTTTAGGGATTTGAATAGAGTGTAGGGTGAAATAGCTAACCTATTTCATGCCACAGGTTGCCATCGTGCCGTAGATAAAGACTTATGGTTTAAACTGAATTTGTTACGAGTCTACCGGCGTAAGGTGCGGACTATAGATGTTTTAGGTTATGGTTTTCAAAGCTTTCAATGTCAATTAATGATTTATGACCGACTTGATTGCTATCACATATGCTTAGATGTAAGGATTTTCATTTATTACATATATATGTGACTATGTTGAATATAATACATTTCATGTGTTTGTTGAAATGTTTGAATGAATATAAAATTATGATTTGTGCTTTTTACGATTGATGTGTGAGAATACATGATTGTTGTACGTATGACATCTCCTTGTGAAAGGATTTGCCATACTATGTGGTTTAACTAATTTATTACAAGCATGTATTGTGTGTAGCCTAAGTGCTTGTAAAAATGTCTAAATGAATATGGAATTTGGATATGTGCATGCCATGATTATTAACTATGAATATATGCTTGTTGTGTATACGACAACTCCTTTGAAGAAGGGACTTGCCGGGATGTATGTTATAACTAGTCTAATATATGAATGTTGAAATGTGTAGCTTATGTGTTTGATAAAATGCCTGAATGAGGAAATGCTTGTCTTTATGTATGTATTGAGGGCGTCGAGATAGGATTCTCAACTCCCTTACTTGTAGTTATAGTTTCCTTCATGTATCCTATCTTACTACAATGTGCTTTATGTATGGGATGCCTACGTATGATAATATGTACAATATGAGTTTGTTAGAATACTCAATGCAATTTATTCCTGAAAGTAGTTGGCACACGTTGCTTAACTATCGCATATGAATGCCTACTGTGTTTGAATGTGATTAGGGCTACGATGTAGTCTAGGCAATCAGTAATGATTCTCAAATTAGTGGCCGAGGTCGTCTCGCTACAATTGATGAGTTCGGTGAATTCGAGTAGTACGAGGATCGTCGACAACGGTACCTTGTCGATTTGTTCAGTGTGCGCTCTTACTCGGTGCACTGTCAACAGAAAGGTCTGTGATATGATCATAGACAGTGGTAATAGTGAGAACATCGTCTCAAGAGTGATAGTGGACAAGTTGCAGCTACTAACGACGAAACATCCTTCCCCGTACTCAATTGGCTGGATAAAAAAGGTGAATGAAACCAAGGTAACTGAACAATGCACTATCTCGTTTTCAATTGACAAAATTATAAGGATAAAAAACTTTGTGACGTGGTCGACATAAAGCTTGTCATATGCTACTCAGTCAACCCTGACAGTCGGACTGTGATGCGACCCATCGGGGATGAGATAATGTCTACATATTCGTCAAGGATAGTCAAAAAATAATCTTTTCCCCTATGGCACCAGAGAACCACCTTGAAACCTCTACAGTGGAAGGGAGTTTTCTCTTGACCATTCAGAATTTCATGGAGGAATCCAAGGAAACCAGCGAGGTATATGTCATAATAGTGAAGGGCGAGGAAGAGGAACCCTCAAACATCCCTCCAAGTTTAAGACCGTTGCTAAATGAATTCAAAAAATTCTGACCTGAGGATTTACTTGATGGATTGCCCCCATGAGAGACATCCAACATCACATAAACCTCGTCCATGGGGCTAGCCTGCCCAACTGCCCTCACTATCCAATGAGTCCGAAGTAGTGTGAGATACTTCAAGGGCAAGTGGAGGAATTGATCCGTAAGGGTCTCTTGAGAAAGAGCATAAGCCCATGTGCCGTACTAGCATTATTAACGCCAAAAAATATAGAAGCTGGTGCATATGTGTCGACAGCCGAGCAATCAACAAAATTACCATCAAATATTGGTTCCCAATACCATGGTTGGACGACATGCTCGATATGTTAGAAGGGGCCAAGGTGTTTTCTAAACTAGATTTAAGGAGTGGGTACCATTAGATTTGTATCCGACTTGGTGACGACTGGAAAACGACATTTAAGACCAAGGAAGGGTTGTATAAGTGGCTGGTCATGCCATTCGGCCTATTGAATGCACCAAGTATTTTTATGCGTTTGATAAATCAAGTTCTAAAACCGTTCACTGGCCGATTTGTGGTAGTATATTTTGATGACATATTGATATATAGCGAGGATAAGGCGAAACACAAGAAACATCTCAGGCAGGTGCTGAAGGTCCTATAAATTAACAAGTTGTATCTCAATTTGAAGAAGTGTAATTTTTTAACTGACAGCCTATTGTTTCTAGAATTTGTTGTAACATCCACAGGCATTCGTGTGGACGATGAAAAGGTGCGAGTTATTAGGGAATAGATGATCCCGACAAATATTCATAAAGTGGGAAGTTTTCATGGGTTGACGACTTTCTATCAATGATTGGTGCAAGATTTTAACACTATAGTCGCGCCTATAATAAATTGCATGAAAAAAGGACCATTCCAGTGGACCGATAAAGCTGACAAGAGCTTTCATGAGATCAAGCATTGTTTGTCTACAACACCGGTCTTGGTGCTTCTAAATTTTGACAAATTGTTTGAGGTTGAGTGTGACACTTCATACATTGAAATTGGAGGAATATTATCACAGGAAGGCAGGCTGGTAGCCTTCTACAGCGAGAAGCTCAGCGAATCCTGAAAGAAGTGGTCGACTTATGAGCTTTGGTTGTACGCAATTGTTCAGGCGTTGCGACATTGGCGACATTATCTGATTCAATGAGAGTTTGTTCTATATACTGACCATCAAGCATTAAAGTTTATTAATAGTCAAACTAATGTGTACATTTTATTCACGTTCATTCTGAAGCAGAAGTTAGGGCAGCAGAACAAGGTGGCTAATGCACTTAGTTGTCGTGCATCACTACTTGTTACGATGAGCAACGAGGTGGTCGGCTTCGACTGTCTCAAGGAATTGTATACCGAGGATGAGGACTTTAAAGATTCTTGGATGAAGTGTTAAGAAGGTCACCCCAGTGACCTTCATATACATGACGATTTTCTCTTCAAAGGGAATCGATTATGCATCCCCAAAAGTTCTCTGAGGGAGCAGATTATTCAGGAGCTACATGAAGGTGGCCTCACCTTAGGAGAAACAAGATACGAGCTCTTGTAGAAGAGCGGTATTACTGGCCGCAATTAGTACGTGATGTGGAAAAAGCCATACAATGTTGTCATGTTTATCAGACCTCCAAGGGACAATCTTAGAATACGGGCCTCTACACCCTGTTACCTGTGTCTGATGGTCCTTGGAGAGATTTATCAATGGACTTCGTGCTTGGTCTCCCACGAACACAACATGACATGGATTCGGTGTTCGTGGTGGTAAATCATTTCTCCAAGATGATACACTTTATCCCATGCAACAAGACCCTCGATGCAACACACGTGGAAAATATATTCTTCAGAGAGGTCGTACGGTTACACGGGATCCCCAAGACCATTACTTCTGATAGTGAAATGAAGTTCATTAGCAACTTTTAACGGACTTTGTGGACTCGATTCTATACACGATTTCAATTCAACAATGCTTACCACCCACAAACTGATGGGCAGACCGAAGTTTTGAATCGCACATTAGGAAACCTCCTTCGCTGTATTTTAGAAAAAAAATCGAAGCAGTGAGATTTGGCCTTATCTCAAGTAAAGTTTGCATTCAACAACATGGTGAATCACTCAACAAGGAAATCACCGTTCGAGATTATCTACGGACGAGTGTCTCGCCACACACTTGACTTGGTCCCTCTGCCCAGTCACCCAGGCACGAGCATTACAGCAGAACATACGGCAGACAAGATCATAGGCATCCATATGGAAGTATGGACCAAGGTACATGCCTCGAACAAGAAGTACAAGGAACAAGCGGATAAGCACCGACGACAAAAAGTGTTTGAGGTTGGCGACCGCGTTATGGTCCATTTGCGCAAAGAGAGATTTCTGATCGGGACGTACAACAAGTTGAAAAATAAGAAGATTGGACTCATCCCAATCATTTGAAAGATTAATGACAACACTTATGCTGTTAATCTTCTAGATGACATGGCGATCTCACGGACTTTCAATATCGCAGACCTGACCGAGTATCATGAATTAGAGCACGATGAGAACTCGAGGACGAGTTCTTTTGAAGTGGAGGGGACTGATGTAGAGTGGGTCACAGATAGTTTCATGGCCAAGATGGATCAACAAAGTCTCGGTCGACGACATAAGTGATTCGGACCGTCGGACATTAGATCGGGCGTATCTCACAATCTGGAATGACTTATCAGGCATAAAATATATGATTTTGGGGTAGAACAAGCTACTTTAGCCAACCAACATAGCTCTGCCAGGTTGCACAAGCCGGATTTGCGAAATACCCCTAGATCGGCAGTCGTTTCCCTGTTTTAATTTTGTTTTTACTATAAATAGTAAGTTTTAGTTTGATTATAACTCTTCATTCGTTGGGCTTTAGGAGTTGCGTCCAACATGAAAAGAGCTTTAGAATAATTAGGAGAATGGTTTGGTGAAGCCAAATAGGACACTTACTATTTTTTGGGCAAAAACCTTGTGCACTAGTAGACATCACGATCGTCTATAAATAGTAAGTTTACTATTTATAGTAAGTTAAAGATTCTAAGAGTTTTAGTTGTTGTTTGATTTTGATTTATTTCTCATTGCTTGGTACCCCTATTTAAAGGGTTGTGAACTCGTTTTAATGAATTAATCAATCAATTTCGAATTTATTTTATTTCCTGCTTTCTTTCCTCATGGATTCGAGAAGTCTCTATGAGGAGTCCAGAGAAGCTCCGTGGATTCGGAGTAGTTATCCTCATCACATTCATCCCTGCGTCAGTTGCAGAAGAATAATTATGATAAAATGTCTTATCTATGGTGTTAGCCTGAAAATGGATAGTTCAAATTATCTGACCATATAAGAAAGTGAGCCTCAGTGGATGATCACCTAAACTAGACCTTGAAACACGACGGATGCAAAGCGAACACACAATGACTTATTCATGAGGAAGCACTGGGGTTGGCTGACAGGAAGCGAATTGGGTACTGAGTAACTCAGTAGGGTAAGCATACTAAGTAAACTTTGTGGGGTCTACCATGATTCATGTATTTTATCCACTCCATCCATCCATTTTGCCAGACAATTTTAGGGCTTGAATTTTTTATTTTATTTTTAAAAAAAAAGCATATAAAAATATCAAGTGGACCACACCACAGGAAATACTATGAATTGAAATACTACTGTTGAAAAATTCTTGGGACCACAGAAGTTTTAGATCAAGCTGTTTTTTTTTTTTTTTTCCCTTCATCCATTTCTATTTGAACTTATGAACAGGTTGGATGACAAATAAACATTACTATGCGCCCTATAAAGGTTTTAACAGTGAAAATCATTATTCTCAGTACTTCCTGTGGTGTGGTCCACTTGAGCTTTGGATATGCTTCTATTTTACGCTAAACCCTAAAGGCTTGTTTGGCCGGGCGCTGGATGTGGTGTTAGATGAAATTAGGATGGGTTATTCTGCGCCCTACCATCCCATCCGTTGTTTGGGATGGTGGGATGTGCCTTGCCCTCGTAAATAGCGCCCAGATTTGAGATGAATTTGTCAATCTCGAGATGGAAGTTTTCACCGCTATGTGGGGCCCACCGAGATATCCACTCCCTCCATCATTTTCATCAGCCCACATTCAGCCATGAACCTGTTTTGAGGTAGATATAAAACAATGAGTGGGGCACACCACAAGAAGATGTGGAGATGCAAACCCATCCATTTGCGACGGTACAAACAGGCTGCTGTATATCCCATGGGCTATCACAGACCCATGGGATCAAGGGACAAACACTGGCACCATCATCATTACCTTAAAATCCATTTCTTTCCTCTTAATCCCATGGGATCGGTCTGGCCAAACACGCCCTAAAATGAGACCAAAAAACGGATGGACGTGGATAAACCACATACACTCATAGTGAGAACAACTGAGTTTACTCGTACGATAAGAGCGTACCTAGTAACTCAGTACGCTATCCGATTTGGCTTGGACGCGGATTGCAAAGTTTATTGAGTAAACTCTGTGGGGCCCACCGTGATTATGTGTCTTAATCACGCTTTCCATTTGGTTTGTAATATCATTTTAAGGCATGATTCCAGAATCAAAGCATATCAAGCTCAAGTGGACCACACCAAAGGAAACAGTAGGAATTGAACACTGCTGTTGAAAATCTTCTTAATCCTATCCATTATTTTTCTCCAGTTTATTTAATAGTTTATTCTCTTGAATATTAGACCATTAAATTTTAATGATCAGTTGAAATTGTGAAATTCATATAATTTATATAATATCTAAACACTATTCTGCCACGTGTACCGTAAAGAGATGGATCTAGGTTATTGCGGTTCACCGCGGGATTTCCAGCGAAAGCCTTTTCCCGGAAGTTCCTGCCAACGATTCTGGATGAGGCCCACTGCAATGTATATTAGAAATCCATTCCGTCCATCTACTTTGCTAGTTCATTTTATCACTCTAAATAAAAATCTCAAGTAGGTCACACGAGAGGGAAAACTAAGGAAAGAAATTTCTACAGTTGAAACCTTCCTGGGCTCCACCTTAATATTTATTTGCTATCCAAACCGTTTATAAGATCATTCCCAATAGAATTAAGTGAAAAAATAAAAAATATTTCATGCCACAAAAATTTTATGGCCACAAGAATGTTTCACCGATGCTCACGCTTTAGTCTTGGATACACTTAATTTTTGGTCAAAGGTTCTAAAATGAGCTCTCAAAAACGTATGGACGGGGTGAATTTCTCAAAAACATCTCGGTGGGCCACACCCAGCGTCTTGCGCAGGTGGGATGGGAGAAAGTGTGTACATTTTTTTCCAGGTGGCAGCCGTATACGGCCAGATTGACTTTTGGATGAGTAACTCCAGGGGGAAGAAGAAGGAAAGAAGCAGTCTGCCCAGATTATGGGGGGACTAAGTCCTTTGTTGAAAAGTGGTGTGTTGTCCTTTGTTGGAAAGTGGTGTGCTTCGTGGGTTGGGCTGACTAAGTCCTTTGTTGAAAATTGGTGTGATTAGAAGATCGTAGCCATTGAAACAGTTGTCATCTAGGTCGCCCATTAGACACTTGAATGGACAGCGTCTTCTTTTGTGCCAATTTTGGTTGGTGTTTAGACCTGGCTCCTGGCCAGTGGGTAATCCTGCCCTCCTGACTAATGGGTCTTCTCGACGGATTGGCCTTGGTTGAAAAGGGACCCGGAACCCTCTCCAACTCCTATTTTAACGGCCAGTTTAATTTTCCAAATTCAGTGTAAATGGCTCGTAAATGGTCAATTATTAGAATTTCATCCGTTTGAAAATAGAAAGGTATTCTTCTTCAAAAAACGATCCAAACTTATTAGCATAAATTTGTGGGCCCCACTGTCATGTATACGACATATCCTCATCAATCATCCATTTCACCGTAACATTTTGAGACATGAACCAAAAAATGAGGTAAATCTAACATTCAAGTGGTCCACGCCAAAGTAAATAGTGGCCTGAGGAAGTTTTTAACGGTGAGTGTTTGCTTTTTAATTTTACTATGGTGTGGTCCACTTGAACTTTGAATCTGCCTCATTTTTGGCTCATGCCCTAAATTCAATTGACATGATGGATGGGCGGTGTAGATAATCCACATATATGATGGTGGGTCCCATGTCTATTAATAGCATCCTCAATTTTAACATTACAAAAACGTAAGAGTCAAATCCAACGAACCGTGCGGTAATTAGGAAGGAAAATAATTATTGCCCTTACTCATTTCCAATGCATTTACCTTCATTCCAAGCTTGTTTGATTTTTCAAAGCATGCGTAAGTACCTTGTAATGGGTAATAACTACCATTTCACCTGTTTGAAAATCCATTTAATTTTTGAACTTTGAAATTAGTTCAAAAGCTAGTTTTATATATGATATATCAATTCTGTCCATCTATTTTACCACAACATTTATAGGCATGAGCTGAAAAAATAAAATAAATTCAACACTCTAATGACCCGTACCAAAAGAAGCAGTGGCCCTAAAAGATTTTTAATGGTAAGTATTTAATTTCTTTTTTCTCGTGGCGTGGTTCACTTGTGCTTTGGATATGCCTCATTTTTTGGTTTATGCCATAAATTCATTAGGCATAATAGATAAACGGTGTGGATAAGAGATATACATCACACTGGGACCCACAAATATATTGTAGTATTTTTGAATTTTTAAATCAAAAAAGTATGTGGTAAAACCAAACATCGTAAAGATCAAGGTAAATATAGGAGAAATAATAATTACATATTTACACAATATTTATACCTGCCAATTGAAACATCAAACGAGCCCAAAAAAATCAAACATGCCATAGGGAAGCGGATTGGCTGGTGCACCGCACACCGTCTATATAGTGGTGTATTGATATAAGCAAGTTCTCTAGGTCCCATCATAAGGTATGTGTTATATTCAAACCGTTTATCCATTCGAAGAGCGCGTCTTAAAGCTTGAGCCGAAAAATAAGACAGGTCAAAAGATTAAGTGGACCACATTGCAAAAAGAAGTGGGGGATTGAACGTCTACCATTGAAACTCTTTTAGGGTCATAGAAGTTTTGAATCAATATGAAATTTATTTTTCCTCTTCATCCGGGTATTTTTTACCTTATGAATAGATTGGATGGAAAATAAACATTATGGTGGGCCTTACGAATTTTTTGACAGTGAAAATCATTATCCCGCTGTTATTTTTGTTGTGGTTCATCCAATCTATGGAAATGATTCATTTTTTTGGCTAATTCTCTAAAATGATCTCAAAAGTTTGATGAATGATATGGATATTATAAATACATCTTTGTGAGGATCATGTAACTTTAAACTCCTTTGAACCGTTCCTACAACTCGAAGCCGAGGGAGCGTCGGCGCTCACGTATTTACACCAGCTATATAGCTGATGTGTGGTACAATCCGCTGTTTTAAGCACCCTGGCTCCTTGGCCCCACCAGCTGTGTGTTTACACTCCACTCCATCCATCAGTTCCTGATCTCGGATTTAGGTTGGCTACAAAACAGGGTAAGATGGAAAAGGAGGAAGCGGATTGGCTGGTGTACCACACACCAACAATATGGACGATGTCGGTACTTGCCGTGCGAAGACCGGCGCTGACGCTCCTCTAGCTCCGAGGTGTACGAACGGTTCAAGGACATCAAAGTTACATGGATTACAAAATGATGTATTTATTATATCCACACCGTTCATCTGATTTTTTAGATCATTTTAAAGCATGAGCCAAACAATGAATCATATCCAAATCTCAACTGGGCCATGTAACAAATAACAAGGGGATGCTGATTTTCACCCTTAAAACATCCGTAGGACTCACCATAAGGTTTATTTTCTATCCAATCTGTTCATAAGGTCAAAAAGAGCTGGGTGAATAGGAAAAACAAATACCATATTGATCCAAAACTTTTGTTTACCCAAAAAGAGTTTCAATGGTAGACACTTAATTCCCCACTGCTTGCTTTCTGTAGTGTGGTCCACTTGATCTTTATATCTGTCTTATTTTTTGATTCAGCCCTTAAGATGAGCTCGCCAAATGGATGGACGGTTTGGATATAATACATACCTCATGATGCGACTCCCAAAACTTGCTGAACTCATAGCACTAGCCAGATTGCTGGTGTGCTGGCTTCCGAAAATGGAATGCTAGTTCGCGTGGACGCGGATTTGCTGATGTGCTGCGCACCAGTCAATCCGCTTCCGAAAATGGAAGGCTGGCCATCAGTTTGTGTGGCCGCAGATTTCATGTGAAAGGCTATTCTGTGTGAGGCCCACTTAGATGTTTGTGAGAAATCCAACCCCTCTATCCATTTTTTTTAAGCTCATTTTATGACGTGAGACCCAAAATGAGGAGGATCCAATATTCAAGTAGGCCACACGGGAGGAAACAGTGGATATTTAGTGACCACTGTTAAAATATTTATATGGCCATAAAAGTTTTGTATGGTCTAAAATTTTTTGGTGTTTTCACTTTATATGAGTGAAAATGACCTTATAAACGGTTTAGATGGCATATAAACAGCATGGTAGAGCCTAGGAAGGTTTCAATGATAGGCATTCCTTTCCCCGCTGTTTCATCTCCTATAGCCCACTTGAGTCTTGGATCGTCTCATTTTTGATAACATGTTTTAAAATGAGGTCGAAAAATGGATGAATATGTTTGATTTCTCACAAACATGGCAATAAGCCCCACCTATAATCCTTATGCAGGAACTTTGTGGGAAAGGTTTTGACAGAATCCGCATCCAGTTTGTGTGACAAATAATTCAACACAAATCTTAACCCAAAAACAAAAATATCTTTCTACAGTTTTTAATCTCTAAATTTTTTAGCCATTCAGCAATTTGCTCTACTACTTCCATCGCAACAAATGTTGTCAAATTTATGTTTATATTATTTTCTTTGAATAAAAATTTAGAGACCAAATGAATGTTTAAGAATTTAGGTGGCCCATGGTTTATAATTTAAACTATTAGTTGGTTGGATCCACTGGCTACAAGTACGACTTAGGTCCATACACATGCACACTTAACAAAAAATAAATAAAAATGGAAGCCTAGCAATAATATATTGGTTGGGTTGGATGGGTTAGTTGAACCCAACCCTGCTGCAGTTAATTGAGTGGGGCCTAATCAAGTTAGGGCTCTACAAATTTTATGTGTATGGGTTCAACTCACCAATTAATAGGTACCAAGTCAGGTTAAGACCAAATCCCTTAAACTTTTAATTAAATTGGTTGGGCTTAGGCTAACCTTTCACAAGAAAGGGTGAGAGGAGAAAGTCATCTGCCTGGAGTGCAAAAACTTGTATTCACATAGTTATTCTTAAATTCACATTTCGCTTACTCCACTTTGTTTACCAAAGTTTTGTTTTGATTATCTATCAGCATTTCATGTATGCATCTTAACCACTTGGTTTACTTTTGAATACCTTTAACCGTTTTATATTTTGTTATCGGGTTAGCTTAGAGATTTTTAGTATGTTGTCATCTTCGTTTATTTTTCCCTAATATAACATCTATCCTTTAAAATTAGATTTTTAAAAAATAATCAAAATTAGGATATAACATATTTAACATATGGGTCAATAAATGAAAACAAATGAATGGCTGGAGAACCACAACCAAGTTTAAGAGTTGTACATATTTTTTGCTATCACCCACATTACGAGATATCAACCTAAGTTTTGGGCTAAGACATCTATATCGGTGCCATTTTGATTGATGGATTGGATCTTAGACCTATTGTGCCATGATGGCATGTGTGGTGCGTCACACCAGCTTTATTCCACACCCATGTGTGCTTAGCAAAGCTCTTTCAATATGGGCTATGCCCATGCATTGGATTGCACCAAACTTTATGGGATTGACCTTGATGTATGTGTTTTATCCAAGCTATCCATCTATTTTTGCTAGTTTATTTTAGGGCTTACGCCCCAAAATAAGATCTATCAAATGCTTAAGTGGACCACACCACCGGAAAATAATAGGGATTAAACACCCACCCTTGAAAACTTTTCATGGGCCACACAAGTTTTAGTTCAAACTGATATTTGTATTTTCCTTTAAGTTAGTCCATGTGACCTTATGAACAGGTTGGATAACCAGTAAACATCATAGTTACCCTAATAAATTTTCAATGGTGGCATTACTATCCTTGACTTTGCATGTGGTGTGGTCCCCTCGAGCTTTTAATGTATCTCATTTTTGGTCCCATGCCTGTAAAATTAGCTAGAAAAACAGACGGCCGAAACGGTCAAAACACATGCATGACGACCACCCGGGCACCAAGCAAAGCGCGTCGACTCGTAGTCAAGCAAGCGTTTTTTATTTAAAGTCTCCAGTCTCCAATCTTTTGTTACGCTCCAAAACCAAAACAAAGAACAATACCACGAGCATTTAGGTTTGGCAGTAGATTTTCATAAAAAGATATGAAGTCGATGCCAAAATCTCCATCTTTTACATTACTTGCCTTTTGCTTTTGGTGCATGTACCTCTTGTGTTCGGTAGAGAGGTCCACAGCTCAGACTACAGATCCAACTGAAGGTATGTATGTACCTTTGATGCATGCATTTGTACGTATATTTATGTATGAAATTATAAGAACTTTTTTTTTTATATGGGAAATTGGAATTTTATTTATATCCGATAAAAGTAGAACTTGTTGGTCTTTCTATATAACAATTTGGTGAGTCTTCTTGCAAAATAGTTGAAAGCATGTGAGATATTGGTTTTTTATTTTAATTTTTATTTCCTTTTTATTTTTTAAGAAAGAGAGAATGATCATTGTTGGGTACCTGGAGAGAAAGAGAGAGAAGCCTGTTTGATTTTTGAAGTAAATGGTAATTTCCCGGTAAATAAGTAGTAATTATTTACCAGCAATTATCCCATCGTTTCCTGCTAAGTTTTCTTGCAAAACAGTTGAAAGCATGTGAAATATTGGTTTTTTATTTTTTATTTATTTCCTTTTTATTATTTAAGAAAGAGAAAATGATCATTTTTTAGTACCTGGAGAGAGAGAGAGGCCTTATTGATTTTTGAAGTAAATGGTAAATCCTGGGTATAAGTAATAATTATTTACCAGGTATTATCCTATCGTTTCCTGCTCCTAGGTTGACGGCTCAGCTTTCTAGCAGTAAGATCGAGAATGATTGCCAAATGAATATAGGGACTGCTATTATGTGCGTGATGTATTAAGACGGTTCATCTTATACGTCAGCCTGATTTAGGCCATGAACCTAAAAATGAGGCAGATCCAAAGCTCCAGGGGACCACATCATAGGAAACAGTGGAAATTGAATGCTTGTTGTATAAAAATTTGTGGCCCATGGAAGTCTTGGCTGAAGCTGATATTTGTGTTTACTTCTTATCAATGTTTTTATGCCCTCATGAACAGGTTAGATGACAAATAAACATTAATGTGGGTCTAATAAACAAAATAACTTTTAATGGTGGACATTTAAGGCCATTGTTTCCTTTGATATGGGCTACTTGAGCATTGAATTTGTTCAATTTTGGATTTAGGCCCTAAAATATTCTGATAAAAAAAGATGGATGGTATGGATATATCATACACATCACAATGGGGTCCACAAATGCAAGTCAATTTTTTTATACCAATTTTTTGAGAAGAAAATGCAATTGAAATATCAAACAGAGGAAAAGGTAATAATGACCTTTTTCAAAGGTATTTTCCTATTCCCTCAATATCAAATAGTTGAGTGTGAAGTGAAGAGTATATATATTGAACTTTTGGTGAATATGCTTTTGTATCACCTCGGTCATGGTTAGGCAGTGATTCATGAATGTCTCTTTAGAAGTTTCAATTTTGTTTATTCGATGAAAGTACTTTGTTTTGCGTCGTTTTAGGGGTTTTTTTTTTTTTTTTCTCCGAACATTCGAAACCCATGTGAGACTTCGTGAATTTTTTATTTTTTGGGATGTTTCTCTCTCTCTTAAACGGGAAGCGGATTGCCTGTGAGAAGCGGATTGCGTACCGAGTCCACCACGATTAAATATAATATTTTATCTACTCCATCCATCTAGTTTACCGGATAATTTTATCTTGATTTTAAAAACGAAGCATATTCGAAGCTCAAGTGGACCACACCACAGGAAAAAGTGTGAATCGAACATCTACTGTTGAAACAATCTTGGGGCCATAGAAGTTTTGGATCAAGATGATATTTATTTTTCACTTCATCCATGTCTATGCGATCTTATGAACGGGTTGGATGAGAAATAAACATCACTGTGTCCCCAGGAAGTTTTCAACGGTGAAAAATCATTATTCCGAATATTTCTTGTGTTGTGGTCCATTCAAGCTTTTCATATTTTCAAAAATTTGGATCAACTCTAAAATGAGCTGAAAAAAAACGGATGAACAGTGTGGATAAACCATGTACGTTCACAGTGGTCCAACAGAGTTTACCCAGTAGGATAAAAGCTTACTGATTAACTCAACGCGGATTTCTTGCCTGTGAACTCAGGCACACAGATGTCCTGTGCTCGATGCTGTGTGGGACCCACAGGAATGCCTGTGAAAAATCCACTCCATCCATCTTATTTTCATGACTACAATAGTTAAGGATTCTAAAAATCAGGTAGATCCAACATTCATGTGGGCCATACCTCACCAAACAGTGGGTATTGAACGCCTGGGTGTGACACAAGTTTAGTAATAGGATGATATTTTTTCCTACATATTATTTGAATGGTGATAACCCTGTATGAACAGTTTGGATGGCATATAAGAATTAGAGTTAACATCAACTAAGGTTTCAATGGTGGACATTTCTGTTCTCGCTGTTTTATTTGGTGTACCCCACTTTTGATCTTGTATTCTGGTCTTTCATAGATGAATACAGTGGATATATCAGGAACATCCACACAGTTCCACAAGTATATCTCTGTGCCCTGAAATCCACTCTCAAGCAAAGAGGATAGAGCTGGGCATGAACTGACTCGACTCATCCCACTCATTTGGACCCAAATCGGCCCGAACTAAATGGGTGAGTCGGTTCGAACCTAGTAACTCAAACCGAGTTGAGTTTGAGTTACCCAGTAACTTGACCTGGCTCAACCCAAAACTCGATTGAGTCATACTCGACTCGATCCAAAATTGATTCAACTCAGATTCAGGCATATATATAATAAAAAATCTTAATTTTTAAATATCTCTAATCCTAAATGCCGCACCCTACCCGATCCCAAACTCTCCTTTCCTCCCTCATCCTCCTTCTCTTCCAAGCCCGACAACCACCCACCACTATCACCACCCCTTTCCTCCTCTCTCTCTCTCTCTCTCTCTCTCTCTCTCTCTCTCCTCTCCATTCCCTCCCACCCTCCTCTTTCAAGCCTGGCAGCCGCCTGACAGCCACCCACTCAGTGATAAAATCTCTTTATAAGATTGATTGAGCTACAGATGATCGTGTATTTAAATCCAGTGGGTAGTGAGAATGTTGGGGGCAGGAACGAGCACAAGGGTATACTTCATGGTGGGCAAGACAGAGCACAACATTTTACCAAATGGATAAAATTATATTATATTTTCAAATGGATGGACGACTTGGATCTTTACCATGATGCATACGTTTCCTGCAAGAGCCATTGGCAAGAAGATCCTGCGCTGTGAACTTAGGTGGGGCCCACTGTGATGTTTGTCAGGAATCCACTCCGTCCATCCGTTTTGTGAGATAATATTAGTAGATTATACCAAAATTGATGTGGATCCAAGACACAAGTGGGCCGTACTAAAGGAAAAGGTATTTAGGGAAATTCCTACCATTGAAATTTCCCTGGGTTCAACAGTGATGTTTACATGCCATCCATACCATTAATAACGTTATTCCTATTGGGATGAAAAGAAAACACAAATATTAGCATGATTCAAAACTTCGGTGGCCCAACTTCTGTGCCCTGTGAATATTTCAACTATGGACGTTCAATTATCATGTTTTAGGCCCACTTGAGAATCATATATGGTTCGTTTTTGGCATTATGTTCTAAAATGAACTCACAAAAAGTATGGACAGTGAGGATTTATTACAAACATCCTAGTGGCCCTACCTAGGTTCCCAGCGCGGGAACTTCCTGCAAAAGGCTTTTATAGGAAATCCGCGTCCGGAAAAAGATGGGCCACTACCCTGCCACCCACCAATGGCTTATGGTCAGTGCTATGTGGGCTCCACCATGATGTATATGTTTCATTCATGCTGTCCATCTATGTTTCTAGATCATTTTATGTTATGAGGCAAAAAATGAGGTATATCACTATCTCAAGAGGACCACATTACAGGAAAACAATGTTGAATTAGCGTCGACCATTAAAAAAATTTTGGGGCGTAAAAATTTTGGATCAAGTTGATCTTTATTTTTTCCATTCATTTAGGTCTATATGACCTAATCAACATATTCACTACCCTTGGAAATCCATTTGGAAATATAATATAATATAATTATAATATAATATAATATAATATAATGGTATAGATCATGGATTTGTATCCAAGTTGTCCATCCATTTAGAAATATAATTTTAGGTAAAGATTCAAAGAATGAGTCAAATCCAAAGCTCCAGTGTACCTCACCACAGAAAAATCGTGGGGAGAGTGACGCCCACCATTAAAAACTTAAATAGGCCACAAAAGTTTTTGATCAAGCTGATATTTGTTTTTTCCCTTCTTTCATGTCTGTGTTAACTTATAAACAGGTTGGATTTGAAATAAAAATCACGGTGAGCCTTAGGAAGGTTTCAACAATAGGCATCAATCTCACCGTTGCTTTTTCATGGTGGGGTCAATTACATATTTGGATCTACCTCATTCTTTAACTCATGCTCTAAAATTAAATCACCAAATAGATGGACTGGTGCAGATAAAGCACATACATCATAGTGGGCCCACATACATCATAATGGGCCATGGAACTTGATGACGTCACTTCGATAGCAAAATCTAGCTATTCAACTTGTCAGTGGCTAATCCACGTCCAAGTAGGATGCAGATTAGTTGGTGTACTTCACACCAGCTATATAGTTGTTGGTTCTATGGGTTCCATCATGAGGTATGTGTTATATCCAAACCATCCATCCATTTGGTGAGCTCTTATTAAAGCTTGAGATGAAAAATAATCTGCATATGATTTTTGGAGTCACAGAAACTTTGGATCAATATGATTTTGGGGGTCACAAAAGCTCGTATTAAAGCTCAAAAAAGGATGTGGATTGAAACTTAAACTTAATAGGCCACGGAAGTTTTGGATCAATATGTTTTCACTTCATCGGATTTGCAATGACCTTATAAACGGTTTGGATAACATATAAATATAAGATGGACCTTATTTGAAGTTTTTTTTTTGCTAATGATTTTATTTTCATTTAATAAAAAATAATTTTTTTTATAATGTAAAACATTTCCAAACGAGAAATAGGGGCAAATGTGTCAAATTAACATATTTCAGACATTTAAGATGTTTGTTAACAAACCATTTGTTTCAGATTCAGCACTTAATTTTTAGATTTCAGCCATAATTATCAAACAAGTTTTTTTACTTCAAATTTTAAATTCAGGCTTTAGATTTCAAATTCAGGTTCAGATTTCAAATTCGGTCTTTAGACTTCAGATTTAACAAATGGGGCTTAAGAAAGGAGATGAAAAACTCAAAAACTAAGATTGTGTAGAAAACCCTAGTTCTAATACTATATTGTAAAAAAATGAAGCATGAGAAATGAATGTACCAGGGAGAAAATGGCTTCCTAATCTCTTTTATTAGTAATAGAATATACAAAGAAATGGTGTCCCAAGGGAGCACTGAAATAAACATAAAACACTCTCTAACGTTTTCCATTGTGTAAATCTTATTTTTAATGGAAAGTAAGGCCCCGTTTGTTAAATCTGAAGTCTAAAGCCTGAATTTGAAAGCTGAAGCCTGAATCTGGAATATGAAGCCTGAATCTGAAATTTGAAGTCAAAAAATATATTTGGTAACTATGGTTGAAGTTTGAAAATTAAGTACTAAATTTGAAACAATCTGTTTGTTAATAAATATCTGAAATGTCTGAAATATGTTAATTTGACACATTTGCCCCTATCTATCTTCTGTTTGGAAATGCTTTACATTATAAATAAATTATTTTTTTATTAAATGAAAATAAAATTATTCTATTGAATTCAAATAAATTATAAAGTACTTAATAGAAAATTAAAATATCATTATTCATAAAAATAAATAAATAATTAATGATTTGCATGTATGAAAATTAACCTGAGATTTATATCCCTTTTATTTTCAGGATAGAGACATAAAATGATATGTAAAATTGGATGAACGGAATGGATGAAACACATACATCATGGGGTCACAGAGCACTGACCACCATCGACCGGGCTGGTGGCAGGGGGAGTTTCCAACGTTGATACGTGCCTTGGGAAGAGGAGTGGACGCGCATTTCCTGGGAAAACCTTTCGCAGTAAGTTCCTGTCATTGGGAACTTAGGTGGGACCCACCGTAATGTTTGTTAGGAATCCACTCCGTCCATCCTTTTTGTGAGCTAATTTTAGGAGATTAGATCAAAATTGAATAGGATCCAAGACTCAAGTGGGCCATACTAAAGGAAAAGGTATTTAGGAAAATTCTTACTGTTGAAACCTCCCTGATTTGACAGTGATGTTTACATGCCATCCATACCATTAATAATGTCATTCCTACTAGGATGAACTGAAAACACAAATATTAGCATGATTCAAAACTTCTGTGGCCCCACGAATATTTCAACTGTAGACATTTAATTATCATGTTTTTGACCCACTTGAGCATTGGATACTGTTCATCTTTGGCCTCATGTCCTAAAATGAACTCAAAAAATGGATAGACGGTGAAGATTTCTCACTAACATCCTAGTGGGCCCCACCAGTGTTCCCAGCGTAGGAACTTCTTGTGAAAGGCTTTAGCAGGAAATCTGTGTCCAGGACGAGTGCCCATGCTCCTGGAAACGGATGGGCTACTCCCCCTGACACTAGCCCCGTGGCTGGTGGTCGGTGCTCTGTGGGTACACCATGATGTATGTGTTTCATCCATTCTGTTCATCTATTTTTAAAGATTATTTTAGGGCTTTATCTTAAAAATAAGAGGATATAAATCTTACGTGGACCACACCACAGGAAAACAATAGTGATTGGATATCCATTATTTAAATCTTCCTAAGGCCCACTGTACTATTTATCTGACATCCAATCTGTTGATTAGGTCACGAAGACCCAGATGAAGGGTAAAAACAAAGATCAGCTTGATCCAATACTTTCATGGCCTCCAAAAAGTTTTTAATGGTTGATGTTCATTCAACACTATTTCCTGTAATGTGGTCCACTTGAGATTGAGATACACCTCCATTTTTATTTTTTTTAATATCATTAAATGATCTATAAAAATAGATGGATGGCATGGATGAAACGTATACATCATGGTGGGCTCACAAAGCACAATCACACACTAGCTGAATAACTAGTGTAGGTCCGTTGCGTTGACGCTAATTGAGCCCTGAGTTGTATGGACGGTTTAAAGGGACGCGGATTGCGTACTACCGGATGCGGATTTCCTGCGAAAGCCTTTCGCAAGAAGTTCCTGCGTAAGATTCTATGTGGGGCCCACTATGATGTTTGTAAGAAAGCCACTCCGTCCATCTGTTTTTCGACTTCATTTTAGGACATGCGACCAAAAATGAGGAGGATCAAAAACTCAATTGTGCCACATGAGAGGAAACTGTGGGGATTTAGTGACCACCGTTGAAACATTTATATGGCCACAAAGTTTTGTATTGGTTTAATTTCTTAGCTTTTTCACTTCATCTCAGTGAAAATGACCTTATAAATGGTTTGGATGAAATATAAACATCAAGGTGGATCCTCGGAAGGTTTCAACGGTACGAATTCCTTTCCCCACTGTTTCATTTAGTATGGCCCACTTGAGTTTTGGATCCTGATCATTGTCGGTCTCATGTCCTAAAATGAGTTCAAAAAATAGATGGACTGGTTGGATTTCTAACAAACATCATAGTGGGCCTTTCGCAGGAAATCCGTGTCCCGTACTATCACTGCCCATCCCTAGCTCGAAACAGGCAGTTCTGTGGGCGGGCCCACCGTGATGTATCGGTACATCTAAACCGTTTATCCTTTTTCTTAGATTATTTTAATATAATATTCAAAAGATAAAACAGGTCCACAGCTACAATGAACCACACCAAAGGATGCTGCAGTGATAATGACATTTACCATTGAAACCTTTCTAAAGGCCACTGTGATGGTTTTTTACCATCCAACCTATTCATTAAGTCATGTAGACATGGATGAAATGAAAACACAAATATCAGCTTGATCTGAAACTTCTCCCACTCCCAAGAAGTTTTTAACAGTGGACGTTCAATCCCCACCTTGTGGTCCAATTAATCATTGGACCTGCTTCTTTTATCAGCTCACATCTTAAATGATCTAAAAAAGTTGATGGACGGTGTGGATCAAACACATAAATCATGGTGGTGCGTAAAGAAGTTTCATAGGTTAAAGGTTAATTTTGTATTTGGCAAATAATTTAAAAGAAAATTTGCGTGGTTATTTGAAAAAGGGTATTTTTGGAAGTAAAAATTTTTGTTTAATGAAAAATCACAGAGCGCATTCCGCATTCACCATTAAGCCAAACTCCTATCATGGAAAGAATTCAGTGAAAAACCACTTAGCGCTTTTCGTCTTCTGCGTTAATAACGCATTAACAAACACCACTAAAGACGGAAAATTTTCCCTATTCCATGTTAAGTACAAAAATTCAGCGTTAACAAACACGGCCTAAATAAGCAAGTTCATCTACATATCTTGCCGTAACTGTTATACAAGGAGATAGTCCACATGTTATTTGACGGAAATAGGTGGTGGATAAGTTTCTCCTCTATTGAATCTTTTTTCATGATTCGGTAGCGTTTGTACCACTGATCATTGATGCATACTTGTATGATTGTATCATGACCGATCATCAATCCTAACCGTCGACTCTTAAAATGTTTGTTTTGCTTTGGATGGTGCAGCGGCTACTCTAAACTCCATATTTCAGCAGTGGAACATTTCTGCAACATCTGATTGGAATATAAGTGGGGAACTGTGTAGCGGGGTTGCCCTTACGGGAATCGACAATGTGAACCTTGGGATCGAATGCCTATGCACTTTCAACAATCGATCCATCTGTCGCATAACAAAACTGTATGTGTTCTATTATGTGCCCTAGCCATTGATACACACCTAACTCACGTACGAATATTTGATTTTGCTTCAAGGGGAATGATATTAATGGGCCCGCATCTTATCTGGTTCGAAAATACGGACTTGGGCTATCAATGGGCTGGGATCTGTTGGGTGGTTTCAAGCAAGGTGTTTCAAAACGGTAACGGTGGCTGTAACGGCCACCACCGTTACTGTTATAATACGAGCCATAATGGCTGTTACAGCCCCATATCAGTCATTACGGCTGTTTTTAATTTTTTGAAAAATCTGTTACTTGACCCTTAGAGGACCATTACGGGGCTGTTATGGTTCGTTACTGGGACGTTACGGTGCCATCATGGCCTGTTTTTCTGTAACGGAGCCTGTTATGGCCATTTCAACCCCGTAACGCATTATGGTTATGACCGTTACCGTTACAGCCGTTATGTAACCAATTTTGAATACATTGGTTTCAAGGACTACTCATGACGTTTTAGGCTTTAGTCTTAAACAATGAGGGGTGAAACATATTTCAATTGATAAAGGTTGTGATTCAATGAGGGGTGCTTATTTGAAGGGGTGAAACATATTTCAGCTATTTAGGTGGACAACACAGCTATCCGAAATCTGGACCATATACTAGGTAGGGTACACTGAACATGCCATGGATTGAAACTAATATTGGTCTGTTGATTAGGAGGTTAAACTTGTACAAGAAAAAATGGGCAGTTAAACAGAAGAAAGTGCAATGATTCAAATTCAGCGTATCTCAGTTGATGACCCAGATATTTGGTACATGACATGTTTATAGTGTCTCCTGCCTAATCAATGGGCCTAAAACTCTGAAGCATGTTCTGATGCATCACATGAGGGACCGGTCTCTTTGTTTGTGGCTTATATAAAGCGGAGATTGTCCCCAAGCTTTCATGCGCATGTTAAGATATGCCCTTATCTAAATTCATTTATTTCTATTTGTTTTGCCCTGCAGGAGTGCCCTTTCTCAGAATGTAACAGGTCACATTCCAGAAATCATCGGGAATCTGACTCACCTCAACTACCTGTAAGTGTTTCTCTGCTCTAATTTATGTTTTCCACGGATAAAAACTTTGATTCGCTAGCAGAGGATAATGGATGATACCCAGGAACTTAGAAATTGCAAAATGTTTATTGTTTTTTTATCGTACTATTAGATTGGTGGACGTTTATTGGATGATTAAAAATGAAAACATCCATGGTATTATTTTAATAAGTGTCCATGAATATAAGGTCAGGATTGTTCAACCAATCTGATTTTTTGTCGGTTTATTTGGAGTTGATATATGCCCCGTGTACCATTTCTAAGTGCTTGCGTATCAAACATCATATGAAGCCAGAGTATCAAAAAAAAACCCTTCCACAAAACAGCTGTTTCAGGACCAAAATAACCTTCCTCTTATGCATGGGGTATTTTGTTCACATTGAGAGTTAAAATTAGGGCAGGCCCGGGTTCAAGTCCATAGCTCAATGGTTAATAAGGTGTTTTTCAACAATGAGGTCGTGGGTTTGAGCCCATCTTAACCAGTGGCCATTTGGTATTCAGACTCAGATTTTAGTGGGCAGGTGGGCTACAATTAATTTTGTGTGTATGCTTGGGTCTACTTTCAGGCCCCAAAAAATAAATATACTGTGCCCACGCTTATAAAATATCTAACATATGACCTTTGCTAAGCCCAGGCAAGTGTACAGGACATCTTTTTCATATGCTACCTGGTGTTTGCCAATGTGGCACATGAGTGTGAGATCCAAGCCCTCTGTCCGTCTTAATCTGAGAAAAATCCTACTCATTATTTCTGACAAGAATCTCTCTTCTTAATCCTCATCTTATTTACTAAAACTTTTCCAAAGAGAAGAAGTGTGGCTATGTACATATGACAAAACAAAAGGTGATCAGAAGCATCCATCAGGTGGGCTTACTGCATTTTTACTGCAGGCCAAAAGTACAGTGAACTTACCATTGGATCTGAGGTCTTTAAACATATGGTTCAAAAAGTTAAATTCCTCCATTTTGCAAAGATTGGATGGTCTGGTCCATGTGATTTTGCAAAGATTGGATGGTCTGGTCCATGTGACAAAACAGAAGGTGATCAGAAGCATCCATCAGGTGGGTTTACCGCATTTTTGCCGCCGGCCAAAAGTCCAGTAAACTTACCGTTGGATCTGAGGTCTCTAAACATATGGTTCAAAAAGTTAAATTCCTCCATTTTGCAAAGATTGGATGGTCTGGTCCATGTGATTTTGGGATCATAGCCCATCCGTGGGGTATCTGATGAAAATTGGATCACTTTATCATGGCCCATCCTTGCTCCTTCGATGACTGCTGCTTCAATGCTTGCAGCTTATTACTGAACTAATTACAAAGTTTGGCATTTATTTGCAGGCAATTGGCTGGAAACTATTTAACAGGTCCCTTGCCTTCATCTATCGGCAACTTAAGGTCCATCCAGTACCTGTAAGTTATTTAAGAGCTTCTGACATATAGGCAAGCTTGACCATGATGTTGATGATGATGATGATGATGATGATGTAGTTGTTGGCAGTGACGATGATGGCCATGGTCATGACCGTGATGCAACTGTTGGCAATGATGATAATGATGATGTTGCAATGATAATGATTTAATGAACCATAATGCACACCATAAGTTTAACAACCATAAAATATTTTGCAATGGAGACAATGAAGATGATTACCAACGTCTGTGAGATATATATATATATATATATATATATATATATATAGAGAGAGAGAGAGAGAGAGAGAGAGAGAGAGAGAGAGAGAGAGAGAGAGAGAGACAGATGATGTACAATATATAATTTCGGGCGGGCATCACAAAATCAGGCCTCACCTGTCATATCAGCTAAACAGAAGAAACCGAAAATGAGAAAGAAACTGAGAATGAAACAGGGCACGACTCACAGCCATCTTGCAAACCAACTACAAGGAGCCTATCCAGACTCCACCTCTTTTCGCTACCACCCCTCATGCATTTACAAGGACCCACCTATACAAACACTTACAACCTTGACCTTGTTTCGATAGTCAACCCACCCCCACCGAATTCAATCTGCTGCTGTAAATCCAAACAACTGAAGCAGGAAAGGAAAGAAACGGAGGCCGATTAGGCCATTAGGGGCAGCAAATGTAGAACAAAGAGATTTTGGGTGCCATGAGATTCCTGAAGCCCGCTTCTGGGGCTTTCACTCTTGCCCGAGACTCCCCAGCACTACCTTGTCAAGGAAAATGTCCCCTCGGATGTGTTGCGGGACCTGAGACAGAACAGAACGAGATAGTCTCTTGTAAGCCACTTTCGAATTTTGCTAAGGAGTCAGCCACTCTATCAACCTCCCTAACGGTGTGTTGGACTGTGATCTCGACCCTTTGGAGGAGCAAGTGCAGGTGAGCGCTCCAGTACCACAACTGTGATGAGGTGCACAGGCCCTTAGAAGCCATTCTGATTATACCTTTAGAGTCGCTTTCTAACTATTCTACAGAAGCCCCGGTTCAGGAAGAGAATGAGGCCGTCAATCATCGAGCGCCCCTCCGCACGGTTATTTAAACCCCTGCCATAGCCCACTGCGAAGGCGAACATGAAGTTGCCACAACTATCCTGTAAGATTCCTCCTCCTCCAGAGGGGCCTGGGTTCCCTCGGGAGGATCCATCCACATTCAACTTAACCGAAAATCTCTGGCTTAAGACCATCAGACCACCACTAGGTTGGTTTTTTTGGGAGCCATTCCATTAATCCCCAGGGCTTGGAACGCAAGCTGACGAGGAAGCGATGCTGAGGCCGGGACAGGGAATTTTGATCCTATCATTCGCAGCCATTTGCATATGCGCTCAATGATTCTCCCATGATGCATGCCATACCCCTCCATCCTACTTCCATTTCTCTCCTTCCACACTTCCCAAAAAAAGAAACATGGGAGCACTTCTAACAACGAGAAGAGAACATCATGTGAGGGGGTTGCAGAGGCCATAGTCCGGCATTGGGCGACTTTGCTAGCTGCACCCTGGTCTGGGGCTATGGGGAGATCGAAATATTGGCAAAAAATTCCCATACCTTAGAAGCTTTAACGCCTGTTGAGAAAAGGTGGTCCAACGTCTCTATGCTAGGGGCAGCAGAAGAGGGGCTTCCCAGAAAGCAGCATTCACATCTTGAGAGTAATGGGATTCCCCTAGCCTGAACTCTTATGTATTAGGACCGCCTTCTTTAGGAGCTTCCAGGCAAAAAGGGAGAGTTTTGAGGTAGTTTGCCGTGCTAAACCCACTTGGACCACGATTTTCGAGGGGTGGAAGATCTGCATGTGTTCTAGGCTGATTTAACTGAGAAACTGCTCGAGGCATCCAAGGCCCAAAGACACCTGGCTTGCCTGTCAGACGTACACACCCCGTCTTCGATAATTCTTTCTTCAATCTGGTGGGGAAGGAACTGATGTAGCAATTTGGGTTGGAGAATTCCCTCTGGCTCAATCACCTCTTTCACTTTAATGTTATGGAGTGGGATGGGGACATCTGTATGGCACCATTCCTCCAGCAGGCTGTAGCC
This sequence comes from Magnolia kwangsiensis, assembly GCA_037074715.1. Classification (NCBI taxonomy): domain Eukaryota; kingdom Viridiplantae; phylum Streptophyta; class Magnoliopsida; order Magnoliales; family Magnoliaceae; genus Magnolia; species Magnolia kwangsiensis. The sequence goes on from CM073584.1 coordinate 97,756,547, forward strand.
AGTCCAATCCGCTGACCAGAAGTTGCAGTCCTCTCTGCACACCAACCACTTCACGTGTTGGGAAATGATGGGGAGCATCTTGAGAATAGCTTGAAAGAAGGGGGAAATATTGTTATCGGTTATCGCTGAACCGTCTCCGTATTTGGAGTGCAAGAAGTGTGCCCAGATGCCCCTAGATTTGACTAACTAGAAGTTCCAAGCGAGCTTCATTTTGAGGCTACACAACACATCCCCTTAGCCTGTTGATGTCCAAACCTCCTCCTGATTTCGGCCTTGTAATACTGCGCCAGCTAACCCAGTGGGCTTTTTTCTTCCTTGCTTCCCACCCCCAGAAGAAATTAGAGAAGTTAATTTCCAGCTTTTCCATGATGCACATCGGGATCTGAGTTGCTGGAAGGGTATGAATAGGGATAATCTGGAGCACATGATTGACAAGGACCATTCTGCTCAACTGATTTACAAGCCCGCCTTTCCACCCCGCCACTCTATTCTGAATTTTCTGATCAGGGACTGGAAAAGAGTGGTTCAAGATTGCCCAAGGGTAATAGGGATCCCATATCCCCAAGGTAATAGGTTTCCACCCCATCACTCTGACTTGAGCAGCCGATAGTTTATCTGATGTGAATATAGCACTCTTATCACGGTTGAACTTTTGGCCCAAACATTTCTCATGTGATGACAGGAAGTTTCTGTTCTGACGAAGGTTAGAGGTGCTGCTGTTGGTGAAGAGGATTGTGTCATCTGCATTTAGAAGGTGGGTTACAACTTGGCATCCCCATTTGAGTTTGTATGGCTGACAGAAACCCCGATCGATCAGTCTCTTGAAACCCCTGCTGAAGGCTTCAGTTGCAATGATAAACAGGTTTAGGGATATGGGATCACCTTGATGCAGACCTCGCGATGAGTTGAAGAAACTGCAGGGCTCTCCATTAACTAGCACCGAAAACCAGCTATTGGCCCAACATTTTTCTGCCAGCGGAATCCATTGATGGGAGAACCCAAAATTTCGCATCACTTCTTTCAAGAATTCCTACTCCACTCTGTCATATGCCTTTTCAAGGTAGTTTCACAATAATGTTGCTACCTTGAACTTTTCTCCTAATATCCCTGTAGCGCTCTTGGGTCAGAGAAATGCTTTCAGCTATGTTCCTCCCCCAACAAAAGCCCCCTGTTCAAGGGAAATAATCTTGGGGAGGAGAATATTAAGTCTAGCAGCCAGCACTTTAGAAAAGATTTTATACAGACAATTGCATAGGCTAATCGGGCAAAAATCAGAGAACTCAGCTGGATTATTTCTCTTAGGGATAAGGCAAATGAGGGAAGCTGTGAATGCCCGTGGGATGCTCCCCCTCGAGAAGAGGAAATGTGTCGCCCGAAGGATGTCAATACCAACAATGTCCCAACATTTTGTAAAGAAACTTGCCGTGAAGCCATCCAGGCCTAGAGCCCTGTTAGTAGGCATCTCTCCCACAACCTTCCTAACTTTCTCCATGGATGGTTCTGCTATCAACGCGGCATCCTCCTCTGGGCTAATGAGCTGCAGGATTCAATCCAGAAAGGAATTAGACGACTTGGTTGGTTGAGCTTGGAAGAGCTTGGAGAAGTAGCGAACGACCTCTTCTTTGATGAAGGAACTGTCACATGAACGTTCCCCGGCTTCCGACTCTATTTCCCAAATTCTTTACGCGTGCGTTCCTTAACTATGTTGTAGAAGAATTTGGTGTTGCGGTTTCCCTCATTCAGCCATGTATTCTGTGATTTCTGTTTCCAAAAAACTTCCTCTATTAGTTCCATTTTGGATAGCAATTCTTTGGCCCGACCTAGGGACTTCTCTGCTTCAGGCGAGGGGGAGATTCGCAAGGATTCTTCTCCCACATTCACATCTGCCTCAGCTGCTTTGATTTTGAGAAATATTTTACCAAATACCTCTCTATTCTACCTTTTCAAAGTATCCTTAAACTTCTTAAGTTTGCTTAGGATGGCATTCATCAGTTGCTCCACTTCGATAGATAGCCATGCTTAGCTAACCACCTGCATGAAAGAGCTTTGCAGAAACCACATTCTTTGAAAGCGGAAAGGTCTGGGAATTGCATCAGTTTGCAGCAGAAAGGAACTGAGTAAAGGACAACAATCTGAATTTTGGTGGGGCAAGTGAGAGACCTTAAGATTCGGAAGAAGGTTTAGCCATTCTACATTAACCAGAACCTTGTCCAACCCAGCCCAGCTTCAAGTATAACCAGATTGGTTATTCAACCAAGTGAACTTCGGCCCAACATAACCTGCATCTAAAAGGCCTGCTCCAATTACTGCTGATGCGAACTCATTAGAGCCCCTAACATATGTTCTACTACCCAACCTCTCCTCTGGATGAAGAACTGCATTGAAGTCCCCCCTAGTAAGTCATGGGCCTCGCTGGGTGGACACGAACAAGGATAATTCCTACCATAGAGTTCTGTGTAATATTTGATCACACTTGGCATATACAAAGGATAAGAACAGGAGTTCCGGTCCTACCGAGATTCCCACTTGTAGGCAAATCAGCTGGTTTGATGACCACATGCAATACATTTATATTCAAGAAATTCATGTGGAAAATGTAAAAAATTCCTCCTTTGCTGGCATTAGAAAGCGAGGCATGATAACCCAACCTCAGCCCTGTTCTGACCTATGGTTATCCCCAACCATCGGTTCCAGAATAGCCAGGATAGCCGGCGAGTACCTTGTCACCAATCTTTTCAGAGTTCCGATTGTAGGATTATTACCCACACCACAGACCTTCCAGATCAGGATGCTATCCATCTGACACCACATTAGGATTCGCAGCCCTCCTCTTATGCCTTGACGACTTTCCCATCCAACTTTACAACTCAATTCTCTGCAAACTCTAGATGGGGCTAGGCCCCTTTTCTCGGCCTGACCTTTACTTTCCTCCCCAGGGGGCACTTGATTCTATTGAGTCAGGAATGTTTTGTATCATTCTGTTTCTCTGTTGCTGAAGATTGATCTGTTGCATCAACATTAGGAGCTCGACTTTGGGGTTTCTCTTTAGAAACAGTAACTCGAACTGGCGGAAAGGAAGTATAGCTTTGTTGAGGGTGAACTTATTGCTCCTGGCTCTACCTCATAGAGAGGCATATTTATTGGTTTAAAGTCCAGGTAAATGACTGATTCTTAGTCAACTCGGTTAGCTTCCTCTGCTTCCGGTGGTGGGACCACCGCTGATGCGAAAAAAAAAGGGTAGGTAATGTATCTCCAACTAGCTCATTTTGGATCTTTTCCCTGAGGACTGAAGTGGGGGGTGGTGGCCATGGTAGAGTCTAGACCATGTCTAGAACTCATGGTGAGTCCTGGTGGCTATGCAGGATAAATGGTGAAAGATCTATCTCTAAGTGAAGATCTTGGAGAGGTCATTGTCCAATTTGATCATCTACAGGGGGTAAATTACTGATACTGTTGGCTCGGTTATCCTCCAGGTCGTCTTCTTCTGAATTGAACATGGAGTCTGCCACTCTTGAGAGGTCTAGTAAATCTCCCTGGGAGAGGTCCCTTCAAGCTCCTCCATCAATTTCAGCAGGCTGCAACCCACTGATCTAGCTCTTACTCTCCTCGAAAGCGTCTGATTGTTCTCCCAAGATATCCCAACTAGATGTTCCCCTTCCTCAAGACGTGAGATATTTTTAGACAGGTCTCCTTGCTGATCAGAGTTACCCTATAGATTAACCCGTTGATGGACTTGTTTAGGATCTACCAAATGTTGGTCGAAGGCTGAGGGGGGTCCTTCCTGCACTGTGGTAACTGACTGAGGTTGAATTTGATTTTGATGGGTAGTCAAGCTCTCTCTTCTTGCTAGGATTTTGATTTCCTCTGCTAGAGAGAGGCAAGAATTTTCTCTAGCTAAAGTCTCCAGGGGAGGACACAACATAATAGGATCTTTGGGTGGGTGGATAGGCTTGTGGGTGTTGGGGTGATTGAATACCACAATTGACAGGGGGTGGACTTCTATAGGGAGTATGAACTGTCCTCCTGGGACTCCTCCTTCCTGTCCTTTCCTACTAATTGATGACTCCCCAGTTTGGATCTGAACTATTAAAGTTTCTGGGATGGGAGGGTTATGAGAGGGCTGAAGAGGTGGCTGGATGGGAACAGGGGTAGTGAGACGGGCTGGGATTAGTGGAATATTTTGATCAAATACAATAAGGGGAGGATCTGGGAACGGAACTTGGGGGTGAGGGGATGATTGGGGAGCAATTTTTCTGTTGTCCTCATGCCCAAAAGGCTCGGCCATGGCTGAAGCATTTTGACAAACATGTTGAATACACTCTACCGGGTGAGGGGGTTGATTAGCAAATGATGCTTCCACCCAAGCCTCAATAGAGATACCAGCTACCTCTGTTGGATACTCGAAACCCCTCTGCACATTGTCTTCAAACGTTGGCGATGAGACTCTGCCCCTCAGTTGGTTCTGACTATGTAGTTTTACAGATGGTTCTTTAATTTTTACAAAGATCGGGTAGGACTTCCCTGCTGCCACCAGGTTGATGACTTGGAAGATGTCCCTGTTCGGGCAAAGAACCACCTTTATGCAGGCAAACACCTGGAATGTGTCGTATCTCGTCATCGCATCAATCTCCAGCACTTGCCCAAATTATTGGCCGAGTTTTACTATTGTTGATTCAAACCACGAGTGTGTTGGGATTCTATAAAGGCGAATCCAGCAGCCACTTGTTCTCGACACCAACTCCGGATCCTAGAAATCCACCTGCTCAAAACCCATTTGGCTATGCATGCATCGATCTGATAAGAAATCAATTAATTCTACTCGAGCTTTGAAAACCATCAGAAAACTATTGATAGATAATCTAGAAAAGTCTATCGCGGAGGCGATAAACCTAAATCCCCTGATGGTATCCGTCAAATGAGTTAGGGAAATGTGGTTACCTGAAGATGTACCCACCAACGCCTGTTTCAGGGCTTTAATTCTTGATGCCACTGCTTTCTCATCAATGCGCGTGGTGATGGTTTGATGGGGATGGACTGCCTCCTTTGATTTTGGTATGGGATGCATAGAAGCTACCTTGAGGAAGGATCTCGGGTGATCATGAGAAGGGTGGGAAGGGGCGATCAATGCAGGGACCAGAAGGACCACAACACAATTAGGGTGTGACCTTTTTCCCTCTAAGGTTTGGAAGGTCCCTTCCATTCTGGATTTGGCTTTCATCTCTTTGGCTAGGCTCTTTAATGCTAGATCCTGACTACGGTTGTTGACGAATGTTGCCCTTGGTCTCACCATTTTCACCAACACCATCCTGCCATCAATTCACTTTCCATCAAGGATTTCCCGAGCCGCTTTAGCATCGGTCGCGTACAGGAAGCGGACGAAGGCAAAACCTCTCCTCTTGGAGGAGTTCGAATATTTGGGGAAACACAAATCCACCACCTTTCCATATTTTCCAAAGATCTTTTCTGTATCAAGGCGGCTGCAATCGAATGGGAGATTACCTATAAAGAGAGAGGAATTTGTAGATGTGTGTGAAGGCCCGTCTCCCATCTGGGAGGGGCGGTTGAAACCCTAGGAAATCTCAGAAACCCATGAGATTCAGAAACACACCAACTTGCCGTTGATGGGTAGAAATCTCAGAAAACCCATGAGATTCAGAAGCCCACTCAATTAGTGTTTCTCATTGCTCTTCCTTCACGAATTGCCTCTCGAGTTCGGACTACCTTGTCAATGTCTTAAATATTTCTATAATAGGGACTCGATGTGATTGAACAGAAGTGCTCGATCCCAGCCAGAAAATATTAAAAAATCATAACTACTTGTTGAACAGTTTTGGAGGTACTACTGATGGCATCGAAGGATGCTTTGATGTTATTGGCAGGTCTTCAATGCATGTTGATGCTTTCAAAGGTACCATCGATGACGCATGTAGAATTGTATAAGTGCGTGATTTGTTTTATATTTCGGTTGTGATAGTATATATTAGGGGTAATTGGGATTAGGGATTTCTAAGTTGTTCTTAAGGATTTAAGGGCATAGGTAAGGATTCAAAGTAGATTTGAGGGGTTGTTTGAGTCGGTAAAATCATCTATCTCTTGTAATATTTCTTTTATAGTGCATTGCTCGTTGCTTTATGCCATGGTTTTTTCATGTAAAATTTAAATTGTTCTTTGTTTGGGTTTGTTTGTGCTATTGTGATTACTTTGCCTAATTTTACTGTTTGTGCTTCCATGAGTCCCAATAAGTGGTATTAGAGCCAACGTTGGGAAGTAGATCGAATCTGAAAGCAAGTTATCAATGACATCTAACATGAAGTTCGGTATAGAGAAGTGTTTTGATAAAAATAATTTTAAAATATGGAAAGTGAAGATGAATCGTTTTCTAATTCAGCAAGGATTGAAAGATGCACTCCTTGGAAAGGATTATAAACCGTGAAAGAAGAAGAATGAAACAAGTTAGATAAAAAGACCAATATCTCAATCCAATTGTGTCTAACGAATGAAGTCTTTTATAATGTTATGAAAGAGAAAACTGCAACAGATACATGGAAAAAACTAGAGAACATTTATGCGAAGAAGTCTCTGATGACAGAGGGGGCTGACGTTGAGGTCCACATCAGTAACTTTAATAGGCTAATTTGTAAATTTTTGGATATGGATGAGACGATGAAAGATGAATATTCAACATGTATTCTGTTGAATTCTCTTCTACAATGTTATGAGTCATTTAAAGACTCTTTGTGCATTAATAGGACAACCATTAACGTTAAGACCGTTGTCTTAGCACTTCAATTAGAGACGATAAGAAAGAAAAGAGATGACATGGATGCTTCTACAGATGTACTGGTTACGAGGGAGAGGAATTTTGAGCGGGATAGTGGATCTTCATGATTGATATTCAAATCCAAAGGCAATGACAAAGGCAAGATAAAGTGTTGAATTGTGGCATGACAAGGTATGTGAAGAAGGATTGTTAGAATCCCAATTCGAGGAATGAGAAATCAAAGAGTTCTTCTAGAGACGTTAACATTACGAAATTTAGTGATGATGCGAGTGATAGTGACGTGCTGATCGCATCAAAATCTGGGTATTTCAGTGATGAATGGATTTTAGATATATGGGCTTTGTATCACATGATCCCTCAGAAGAGTTGATTGACCAGTTATAGTGAGTGCGATGATGGTCAGGTATTTATGGGCAATAACAATGCATGTAATATAGTTGGTGTCGGATCGATACGTATTAAGATGTTTGATAGAATGTAGCGTATCTTGACTAAAGTGAGACATGTATGTAGCTAAGTTAAGGAAGGGTCTAATATCTTCGGGTGCACTCGAAGCGCTTGGGTGCAAATTCATCAGGTTCAATCGTATCCTTTAAGTTTTAAAAGGGGCACTCATAGTAATGAAGGTACAGAGGAATGGTAATGTTCACTCCCCAAGTATAGGGTTGTAATGTAGTAATAAATTCGGTGAGACCAAGGTTAAATCCCAATAGACTGAAACCTGTACGTAATCTGAAACTAAGTAGAACTAGAATTAGACTAAGATGAAATTTAAATCAAATAAAATTTAAGGAATAATGGTGAAAGTATTAATATAAAATTAAGAAATTTAGAAAAAGGAAACTAGGAATTCAGAGGATCCACTTGTAAAGATCAGAACTAGACTAAGATAAAATTTAAATCAAATAAAATTTAAGGAATAATGGTGAAAGTATTAATCTAAAATTAAGAAATTCAGAAAAATGAAACTAGGAATTCAGAGGATCCGCTTGTAGAGATCAGGGAGATCTTATGCCTGCATCAAGAACTTAACTAGATTTAGAGTCCCATCTTCATCCAATTGAAGGGTGTAACCATGAAAATCAAATAAAACTTCCTTTCATATAGTTTTCAAGAGATGAAAGGTATATGAATTAGAATGGATTCCATCACCAAACCATGTCCAGGAAACAAAGTAAACGACAGAATTAAACTAATTACCAACCAATCAATAATGTATGAAGGTTAGGAAGGGTACCGTCATCCGACCATGCCTAGGAGACGATGGTGAACAATAGGACTTCCTGACATCATAAATATAAAAAGGAAAGGAACATGATCAAAACCATTGCAGACCCATTATAATTTTAGTCACAACAGACCATTAAAAACTAAAAACATTCCCTTAATTAAACTAAAATCAACATCAGTTCAGTCTAAACAAAAGGTATAAGAAAAAAGTCTCCCATCACGCTACAAGCTTCACCTCTTAGCCCTAGCTAAGAGGTTTAGCCCAAAATGATTGGACTAGCTCTCAAAATATCATAAAAAAATAAACAGGAAGTAAAAAAATATCTAAACAAACTCTAACTCTTGTGCAGACGTCCCAGCTTCCCCTGAAAAATTTGAATGCCCCTTTTCTCCTCTCTCTTGTCTCTTTATAGCCATGAAAGGGTGGTGGAGAGAAGCTTCCTTTATTGCTAAAGTCGGTGGAGAGGTGCGGATGGTGGCTTGCGTATCAATCTTTCTGCAGCTACAAACTCCCCTGCGTAAGTCCTTTTACGCAATCAAGAAGACAGCGCAAAAAGCGCCCATTTTCCTTGCTTTCTACCCAAAGGAATAACGTCTCCTAAGAAGTTTTTGGGTGGCCTATATGATGAACAGATCAGATCTTCCATCCGATCATGACCATGATCGTGCAATGGCAAAAAAAAAAATCGCCTAGCGTCCACGCGAAAACGAGGCCTGCGAACGACACTTATGCTGCGACGTTGTTGGGACCCATGATCGGTTGACGTTTTGGAAATCCACTATGTCCATTGGACTCTCCTCGAAAAATCAATTGAAAATGGCTGGTTTTAGATTAGATTCGGTGTGACCCAGTGGATTTCTCATTTCACCATTCGTCCTGTGTTTAAACTGTTGATATCCGATCTCTGCTGCCTCTTGAAATTTCTTCACCTAGGCGATGGTAACATGGGCCGTGGGATTATAATGGATGGTCCAGATTCATCATATGGACCATGATGGTGGCCCACAGAGCCTCAACCGCAAGTCCATGTGCGGACGTTGTCGCCATGAAAATGGAAAATCCGTTTCCAAGAAGGAGAGCTCGGTCAATGGCCTGCTGACCGAACTCCTTGGAGCGGTGCATAGTAGGTGCTCATGTGCTATGCACATGCACTCACATCAGTGGGCCCCACCTTGATGTTTACGAGAGATCCATTCCATTCATATGCTTTTCCACCCTCTTTAAGTGGTTAAAACCAAACTTGAAGCATACCAGGTATCAATTGGGCTCCAAATCGGAGATTTGGTGGGCTGATCTAACCATTAGACCACTTCATAGGGATCTGAGGCTTGAAATTAGAAGTGTACTGTTAATTTATGATCTTCAGGCCTTGTATGAAGTTTCAAGCCGAACTGATGGTGGGAACCCTGTGATCTTTCATTCTGGCCGACTTTCAGGCCACTTGAGCTTCAGTTTTTCAGTTTTCTTAGATTTCTGGAGTCGATCTTGGTCCCCTAGAGTCTGTCCCTTACCTTGGTATCATCATAGCATTAATTTCATGCTTTTAGCATCATGATCCAGCCTAAGCTCGCAATTACACTTTACAACACAAACACGCTTAAATTAGGCTATTAAACGGCACCATGTTCTTAAATTTAGGCAATAACTGGGTCTGATATGCAATATTTGACCCTCGACAGGTAACCTTTGTAGGTTGATCGGGAATAATTTATCAGGTGCAGCTGCATCGTCTGTAGTAGATTCCACATCTTCATTGTGTGGCATGTGCGATTAGGCCACATGAGTGAGCAAGGCATGAATGTAATTTTTGACTGTTGTTTAATTTCAATTTTTAAAAACATTGATTTTAGTATATACAAGCATTGTATATATTGTAAATAGTTAGGTTGTCTTTTAAGTATGGAAAACATGTTTGTAAGGGGGTTATGGATTATGTGCTTTCTGATGTACCTAGGGGTCGTCACTTGTAGTTTTGGGTGGAGGCTCATCTTGCTTTGTTACATTCATTAACGACTATTCTAGAAAGATGTGGGTTTATTTTATTAAAAAGAAATTCGAGATTTTCAACAAATTTAAACAGTGGAAAACGATAGTGGAAAAACATTCAGAGCGAAAGGTGAAAGTGTTGAGGGTACATAACCGTTGGAAATTCACTTATGGGGAATTCAATCGATTTTGTAAGGATAAAGGGATCGTGAAGAACAATATAGTGCACCACACACCAGAGCAGAATGGTGTGGCTGAGTAGATGAATCAAACTCTCTTGGGAGGGCCCGATGCATGATGAGTAATGTTGTTTTGAACAAAGAAATGTACATTGAGGTCATTAACATGGCTTGTTACTTTGAATCAATCTTATTCTACGACTATAGATTGTAAAATTTCAGAGGAAGTGTGGAGTAGTCTATAGGTTGACTACTAAAGGTTGTGAGTATTTGGATGCGATGCTTACTTTCATGTACTGTCAGTTGAGAGAGATAAACTAGACCAATGGGCTAAAAAGTACCTCTTTTTTTACTATGGTAATGGTGTAAAAAGGTACATATTATATGACCAGGTTACACAGAAAATCATCCTTGCCGTGACATTAAATTTAAGGAAAGATCCTTATTCCACAAGGATGAACACAAGGAGGATTTAAAGTTAAATGTGGACATTCAGATGGACAGAGATGAAACTCTATCTGATATTGAGACGTAGATAAAGGTATAAGAGCAAGTGGAACAACCACCTATGAGAAGAAATCCACCAAGGGATCGTAGCTTATCGGCGAGATATAAGGATGACTTGAATGTTACATTTGCCCTCATTACGGATGAGGGGAATCCATTTATTTTTCAGGAGGCTCTTGTCGATGTAGATGCCGAAAAGTGAAAACCGACAATGCATGATGAGATGAACTCCCTGTACACGAATGAGATATGAGAGCTGGTCGAGCTTTTCATAAGCCATAAAGAGATCGGGTATAAGTTGATCTTCAAGAAGAAACATAATAGATACAAGCCAAGGTAGGTAGCAAAGAGATAAGCTTAGAAAGAAGGCATTGACTTTATCGAAATATTCGCACCTATGGTGAAGCAGATATCTATCAGATTCGTGTTGGCGCTAGTTGTCCATTATAATCTCGAGTTGGAATAAATGAATGTGAAAACTGCTTTCTTGTATAGAGAATTAGATGAGCAAATTTACATGAAGCAACCAGAAGGTTTTAAAATACAAAGGGTAGAGAAAAAGTTTTGTAGGTTGGTGAGGTCGACTTGAAATAGTTGCCTAGGCAGTGGCACTAGAAAATTGATTCTTTCATTGTGGGCCAGGTTTACAAGGAGTGAGTATAATCATTGTGTATATTATAAAACACTAAGTAATGAGAAGTTCATTATCTTAGTACTATATGTTGATAACATGCTTATCACTAGTTCTAGGATATATATTGACATACTGAAGACTCAATTATCAAAAATATTTGAGATGAAAGATCTGGGGGTTGCAAATAGGGTTCTTGGCATTCACATACATAAACAAGAAGATAAGCAAGTTTTAATTATCTTAAGAGGAAGATCTTGAGAAGGTATTGGTAAAGTATATGATGGATAAGGTAAAGCCAGTCATTGTTCCCCATGTGGCTCATTTTAAGCTTTTTTTTTTTTTTTTCAAAGTGTCTTGAGACAGATGAAAAAAAGAGTAGGTTATGTCTTGTGTGCCTTATTCGAATGTGGTTGACAGCTTGATGTATGCTATGATTTATACAAGACTGAATATTTCTAATGCGGTGGATGTTTTTAGCAGATACATATCTAACCCTGGTAAGCAACTTTAGGAGGCAGTGAAATGGCTACTTTAATATACTTGAGGCATGCATGACTGTGTCTTGACATTTGAAAAATTAGGAGACAATTTAGTAGGCTACGTGGATTCAGATTACGCAGGCAATGTGGATAATAGAAGGTCGACTTCTAGTTACTCATTTGTATTAACGGGTGGAGTGATCAGTTGGAGGTTGAAGCTTTAGTTTGTGGTGGCACTTTCCACAACCGAAGCTTAGTATATGGCGATGACAGAAGCATTCGAACAAAGTGTTTAGTTAAGAAGAATGACGAATCTGCTTGGGCTTTAACAGGAGGTCATGCCAGTTAATTGTGAAAGGAAAAACACAAAAATTTGGTAAAGAACTCTGTTTATCATTCACACACTAAACATATTATTGTGCGTCATCATTTTATCTCACAAGTGCTTGAGGAAGGAGGCGTAACTCTTAAGAAGATACACACAAGCGTGAATCCGGATAAAATGCTTGCGAAAGTGGTTCCTATAGAGAAGTTCATATTCTATGCAACTTCTCTAGGCTTGATGAAGGCTTAATGATGACAAAGTGTGCATGAGAAGCGATGATAAACCTATGATGGAAGGCAATTAGAGGAGGTGATGACAAATAAGTAATGAAGAATGGAGATTGAAGGCATGGTGGAGATTATTGTCAATGTCTTAAATCTTTTTGTAATAGGGTCTGTTGATGTCATTGACAGACCACTCGATGCCATCGAGCAGATGTTGATACCATTGACAGATACTCGATCCTTTCGAGAAAATTCAAAAAAATCATAGTTGATTGCTAGGCAATTTTGGAGGTCTTACTTAATGGCATTGAAGGATGCTTCAATGTCATCAACAGGTCTTCGATGCATGTTGATGCCATCGAAGGTCCCATCGAAAACGCACACAGAATTGCATAGGTGCGCGATTTGTTTCCTATTATAGATGTGATAATATATATATATATATATATATATATATATATATATATATATATATATATATATGTATGTATCCGGTGTAATTTGAATTAAGGAAGGATTAGGGCTTTCTAAGTTGTTCTTAAGGATTCAAAGGTATAGTTAGGGATTCAAAAGAGATTTAAAGGGCTGTTCGAATTGGTAAGATCATACATCTTTTGTAATATTGCTTTCATAGTGCATTACTTGTTGCTTCATGCTATGATTTTTTCCTACAAGGGTTTTTCCACATAAAATTTTGGATTGTTTTTTGGTTGGGTTTGTTTATGCGATTGCGATTACTTTGCCTAATTCTACTCTTTGTGCTTCTTTGAGTCCCAACAAGTGTTCTCATTGTTGATCCCAAACCCATATAAAGGAGGATGATTGTGTCAAGTCCACTACTAGTGTAGAAATTTTTCCACAACTTTTATCATGGATCCTTACAAAAAGAAAAAAGACTTGAGGACCTATGTTTAATTGACGATACAGTTTTGATATAGTGGAATGACAACAAATTAAAGGATCAGTGTAGCTAACCCCAATTATTTAGGATAAGACTTATTTGATGATGATGATGATATGATCGTAAGATAATGGAGAAGATTGGAGAAGCTCATTGAGGCACATCATTGTATTCAATTGAAGCACACATGATGCACTCAATTCATTAGCATCCACTACTAGTATGTATTGTCAAAATCATTATCTGGCTTGTTAGCAACTGAATGGACTCCAAAACTAAAAACCGGAAACTCTCATTCCATACCAACAATTATGTATGGCTAATGACTATAGAGTGTACTATTAATGGACTTTGGAAGTCCAATTTATACGATCCTACAAACATGTTCCCTTAAATTTAAGTTTCCATGGCTAGTCATGCCTTACATATTTCTCAAGTTGTAGAAAGTGTTCAATGTCAATGGTTTTGTAACAAAATCAACAACTCACATGTCTTCAAAACATAAACTTGGTATCTTCACTTTTCACAAACATTCTAATAAAGTGATAATGAATGCATTTCGTAAGAGATATTGTTAAGCATAACACACACACACACACACACACACACATATCATGATTTGGATATTCTTGAGGATGATACATCTCATGAACATTTCTCCTTAACTGTCTTAGCTTACATGAGATGTTGCAATGTACTTGGCTTTCACAATTGAGAGAGCTGCAACCTTTTTTTTTTTTTTGAAGACAACATGTATGTGCCACTTCCAATATATAGAACATGTAGCTCAATGTTACCGACCCTCTCGCTAAATGTGAACTCAAAAGATTAAGTTTCATTACTATTAAAATCTTAAAGATACCATGATTATGTGGACTTTTTATGTAGTGCAAGTGTAACATCCCGAAATTTTATGACCAGAGTTTATACTTTTTTTTGAGAAAACGGGTGTTAATAATGTATAAATTGGATGATTTAAAAATCGTACCTTATTTTTTTTTATTATTATTATTATTTCATTTGGATTACATCCAGATACATTGATGAGAATAAAATCAACTGTATTGATTATTTCATTAGAGTAAAAGAGTTCAATAAATAATCAAATGCCCTCTCAATGAGAACTTATTACATTTATTGAGTTCACAGAAGAAGTATAAAACTAAATCATAAAACTATTTTCTAATTCTTTCAGTATAATCTTTCATAGGGAGATGGTCCTTTAGGTCTTTAATCTGTGCATCATCTGTACGGTTAGAGAGGGTCAACGCCCTATTCATAGCGATGGTCATCCTTTAAGATTAACATAAATTCAAGAGATTCATAAAAGTAATGTAAGGGTTCTGATACGTCCCGTACTCCACTAATACGAGGGTATCAACATGCGTAAACAACCTACATGAAATGCCTTTCTACTAAAGTGTGTGTGGCTCATCATACATAGTGGTCATTACAATGTGGAATACGATTCTTAAAAAACCTAGATTGCCCTGCATTCTCACACTACAGAGATTCACCAGCATGTCCGACACTACTGTTGATTTACATGAACATCTCAAGGCGCACAACACATGAGTCAGATGAATTACATGACACGATTTGTTTATGGAGCGACTATTTGCGACATTCAATCGCGGAAGTGATGTAACACTAAATTTACGAATTACACATTGATTTTTGCACTACTATCTAAAATTCATGGATTTACATAACGACCAAGAGGGTCTCTACCCAGATCGCATTACGTCCATGATATAATAATTGAGTCACTAGTTGTGATATATCTTAACACATCACTTGTACTTATAAATAAAGTAAACGGAATCATGGGGTTCTGGAATATTAAGACACCTGCTCAAGCCTTAAAGATGAATAACACAAGGTCAGTAATAGTAGATAAGAGAGTTGTAATGGGTAACTCACACAGGGAAGAGTGACAATGGTCAACTCAATAAAAGGGAGAGTGGTAATGACTAACTCAATAAATAAAAGAGTGACAATGGCCAGCTCAATAAAGAAAAGAGTGGCAAAGGGTAACTCAATAAATTGATAAAGGCAAAGGCAGGGTTTGTATCCAGGGCCCCACGTAAATTCATGAAGATCACGTGTAATATCAAAATTCTCAAAGGATAAGTAAACGATGGTATCTACTAAATCAATTGAAATGATAACTCTCAAAAAGCATGAAAACATAAAAAGGCAGGATAATTCATATCAAATAAATGGATGAAAAGGCAGGATATATCATTTAAATCGAATTAACCTTAAAGGATAAAAACCCTCACTTTATTCAAAGAAAAATTAAATTCTACCAACTCAAATTATTGCAAGTTTAAAGGATGGAACCCTCACCTTAAGCTCGACTCAAATTTACTCCTAACTCAATCTAGGACCCAGCGAGTCAACTCGAAATCTGGTCCTCTTTGTTTTTATCTCCTTTTCTTTATTTCTTTTCTTTTCTTTTCTTTTCCTTTCCTTTCTTTCTCTTTGTCATTTCTTTTCTTTTCTCTTGCTGCTGCCGATCGGCTAGAGCTCTCTCTTGCTCTCACGTTTTTACTCTTGTTTTTATTTCTTTTTTCTTTCTTCCTCCTATTGTGTGTTCCATAATGTTGGGAGGAGTGTACTCGTACAGGCAAGGATTCTCTAGAATCCTCCTACGTAAGTTGTGTAATGGATGCATGGTTACGTGCGGAAACTAGATTCTACATTCTGTTTGTACACAACGCATTACTGTTCTCTACGTGCAGGTCCAAAAACATGTTTTGATGGTATATTTGATCCCATCTGCTCATTGTGGAAGGGTCCTCTGACCAAGAGCCAGTAGATGGACAGTCATGATCATCTTCTTGGGTGTAGTTGGGCGCAAGATTGGTTAGACAGTGGCCCGGTAGAGAGGCTCGTCGCAGCTACCTGCGTGGAAATCGGGAATGTATATCTCATCGGGAATCTTTCTATCATTTTTTGCCAACGTGGGCACAGTTAGAATTCCATCTTTGAATTTAGACGGTCTAGATCAGCACTGGATTCCTAGGTTCAAACGTGGAAGTTCTTGGAACGCAACTCTTTCTCGGCTAGTCGTTCTGTGAATGGCCTCTCATTTCTAGAATTGTGGCTCCCAAGTTTTTTGGCAATCATGGTTGGGGCTGGACCCTTCTTTGGCGTGGGTTGGATGGTTGGGATGGTTAATTTTCCTCTAAGGGCCGATGCTAAAAGAATGTGGGTTTTCCAGCAAAGCAAACAGGACGGTTTCTTATTTTCGCACAGTCCAATTGTGACCAGAGCTATGCCCTCGTCCAAGCTTGACTAAATGCTAAGTTAACATGGATCCTTTCAGATTTTTCCTGGCTTCACGATGGATGGTTCAGATCGTCTAGATGGAAAATCATGGTGGGTCACAATCGTCATGAACAGACACGGTTCGTTTAAATTTCTAAACGCGGGAGTTTTTTAGGTTTGTTTTTAGAGGATGGTCAGGCTTTAATTAGTGGTGGGACTTACGTGGTTCTGGTCCATTTTGGCCCATCTACAACATGGACGACTTGGATCATCCTTCCGGATGGTGATGGTGGACCACAGTATCTCCCAAAACGAACACTGTTTGTTTGTTGTGGGCAGAGGATTTTTAAAAAATGGAAGGAGATTTCCTCCTCTTTCATGATTTTTGGTCAGACCTGGTTTGACCAGGTCTCCCGATCCAGTGCACAACAAGTGCATACATGGGCTATGTGCATGCCTTAAAAGTGGGGCTCATAGAGGTATTTGTGATCTGATCTGCTCGGTCCGTTCGGTTTTCCATCTAATTTAAGGGGTTGAGTCCAAAATTGAAGCACATACAAAATTGTGTATTATGGCTTCCATCGTTGAAATCTTTCCAGGCCCTTTAATGATGTTTATTTGTTATCCAACCCATCCATAGAATTATACAGCCTTAGATGAAGGGATATATATTTTAATATAGCTACTCGTGACCTTTGTTGGCTGTCAAAATCAACGTTTAAGGGAATGGTTTGTTGATTGGTCGATTGGGTCTCTTTTACAATGATCTAAAGGCTAAAATTTGACGTGTACGGTTAATTTAGGATTTCTAGTCATGGTATAAAATTTCACGTTAATCGTATAGTGGAAACTACATGATCTAGAATTTAGGGGTCTAGTTTAATGGCATTTCTGTAATTATTGTTGATATAAGAGTTTTGTAAAATCCAATGGCTCTACATGGTTGTATGCATCTTTTTAAACAATTCTTACAAACAAACTTGCATTTAGATCATTATGGATAGGGAGTTATTCGTCAATTCATTCAAGGGAAGGTGCCTACGTCAAATCACGTAATGGATGATCTTGTCTTAAAATCAATGGTTAGATTGCTTGGTCTATTGTTTGGAGATCATTATCAATGGTTAGATTCATTTCAAGGTATAGATGTAAGGTTAGGATAGTTAGATTTGTATCGTACGTGTGTACATATTACGTTAACTTATTGGTAATGCTCGAGAACTTTTAATACACGAGTATTGAAATGTTCGGGGCATTACAGCAAGATTCATTTTTCCTACTTAAAGATGAATCTATCTTTGAGATTTCATGCAATGACTGACTTAAGAAGTCCTATTTACACGAGACTCTTACCATTCTCCATTAAATTTAATTAACTTTCCATGACTAGTCATGTATAACATATTTCTCAACTTGTAGAAAGCGTACGATTTTAATGGCTTTGTGACAAAATCAACAACTTGATCACAAAATAACAACAACAACAACAATTTAATCACACGTCTTCAATACATAAATTTGATATCTTCAATTTCACAAACTTTCCAATAAAGTGATAATGAATTCATGTGCTTTCTATATTCATGGAAGACAAAATTCTTTGTAAGAGATACTTTTGAGCTATTCTCCAAGTACATCATGGTAGGATAGTCTTGAGGATGATACAACTGCACAAGCATTTCATAATCGATATTGTTGAGCTATCTTCAATTAGATCATTGTGGGATAGTCTTGAGGATGATGCATCTCCTCAAGTATTCTGCTTAACTAAATGACTTAGCCTGCATGAGATGTTGCAATGTACTTGGCTTTTACAATTGAGAGATAGAGAACCTCTTATTTGTTTGAAGACTGTGAATGCGCTGCTTCCAATAAAAAGAGCACGTAGCTCAATGTGATCACTGGGCCACTTGCTAGATGTGAACTCAATAAGTTGAGTTGCATTGCTATGCAAGTAAAAATATAAACCCAATGTTTTCTAATGTTTCCCAAAGTGTGATAAATTACTCGATACAAATGATATATCCCGTATGATAACCGATACATATTTGTGTCTTGAGGACGTAATACATAACGCAATACTGATATTTCAAACACTGCATAGAACTAAGTGGCTCAAGGTAGGCAAAATTAAATAAAATGTAGTAATTGAAATGAAATGCAATCCTATCCTTCCCTCACTGAGTGTAAGGCTTTAGGTAGGTAAATAAAGTAAAAGAAAGCAGAGAAGAAAAATAACAGAAATAAAATAAAGATAGTTATTATTAATGTGATTAGGATGTGTGAAATGGCATACAATCTGGGTTATTTGAGAGGTAAGTAAGAAAAAGGGAGTTTAATGACCCTTTATTATTATTATTATTATTTTATTTTTATAAAAGAGATAGTTGTATATCCTTGATTCTAACTCTACTCTTGACTTCACTAGCTTCTTCAATAGCTATTTTTAGGATTGACCTCCTGAGTGAACCAACACCTTAGCATGTCGGAAATCTTCAAGGTGCCTCGGACCTTGGGCTGACCTTACATTCTCTCTCCTTGACTTTCTTTGCCCTTTCTCCATTCTCTGTCTTTAGACCCCCTAAAATGGGGGTTGCTACATGTGCAGGATTTATAGACCTCAACAATCAGCTCGTGAATGATCAATGGTGACGTTTCCACCTCCCATCAATGATTGTGCTTATGTATACTTATGTAGGGATTAGGCGAAAAAAATGAGCTGCATGAGCCGTTAGATTGCCATAAGCCGACGATGATGTGACAACCTTTTATGATATTACTTTAGCAAGAGTAAGGCAATAGTTCTATTCAATAAAATTGAGCCACGTGGATTATCGACTTGTCGCGAGTCTTGGTTTTATTTTGTTGATTGGGTCCGTTGTTTGTTTCTCAAAGATACTAGGGACCCTTTTTACTTTGCCCGTTTGCAAATGTTTCTGGAGAGTTTGGATAATCGGCTAGGATATTATTTGTTAGGTTCCAAATTTGTCAATCAAGATCGTTGTTTGTTTTTAGGATGCACCAAGGGTCCTTTCCATCTAATCAGTTTGCATTTTCAATAGTTCTTAGGTTGCCCAAAGAGTTTAATTAAAGCCTGGCTGAAGCTTGGGGTAGTTCAATCTCATTCCGAGTGGGGGTGTCTGCCTAGGGATAAAATTCATATAGGACAGAATTAAGAAAAATAAAAAGAAATATCATTTTCAAGTAAACTAAGACCACTTAGGTTTCCAGATTTATGGAAATACCTTTGAATCTATTTAATGAGCTGATAAAATGCTTTACTTTAAAAAAAAAAAAAAAATTAAAAAAAAAACAACAACAACAACAACTACCAATATTGCTTACCTGACTTTTCCTTGAGGTTAATGGATAATAAAAACTATCCCTCTTGTTATCATTGTTGTTGATGGGCAATAGCCCATTAGTTTTACTAAATGGATAACTATCATATGTCGATGTGGAGTTGTGGACAAATGAATATAGATGGTTGAAAGGATAACTTTCAATTGCAAATGTTATACTACACAAAATGGTTATGATCTACTTTTAATGTAATCATCAGATCCTTTCCATCAGTGGTAGTGTGGCACCCAAAAATATGAACGATTCCAATCATCAAACCATCTCTCTATTTGGGACCCTTGATGAAGGTGGCCAAATTAATGCAACTAAAGGAATGAAGTTGTTTCCAATTCATTACTTGTTGTGAATCTTGTGATCTATGTCATTAACATTCATATTGATCTTGTTTTTTCAGGAGTGTTACGACCAATTTGTTGTCTGGAAGCATCCCAAAGGAACTTGGAAATCTTAGAAATCTAAGCGACTTGTAAGCTATCGTTTATTTCTTAATACAAATATATGATTAATTTAGTTATTTAACTTTCAATTAATTCAAAGTACCTGGCTGGTGTGTTGACATCACCAAGTTTTGTGGGTCCCATCATGAGGTATATGTGTTATATCCAAACAGTCCATCCATTTGGAAAGCTTGTTGTAAGGCTTGAGCCAAAAAATAAGATAGATCCAAAGATCAAGTGGACCACACTACAAAAAATAACGAGGGATTGAACATCTACCATTGAAATCCTTTTGGGGGTGAGAAGTTTTTGATCAATATGATATTTATTTTTCTTCTTCATCTAGGTCTATATGACCTTATTAACAAATTGAAATGAAAATAAATGTTATGGTGGGCCCTACGAATGTTTTAATGGTGATAATTATTATCCCCACTGCTATTTGTGGCGCGATCCACTTAGAGCTTTGTATATGATTAATTTCTGGGCTCATGCTCTGAAATTATCTCGCCAAACAGATGAACAATGTGGATATAATAAATACATCATTGTGGGGCCATGTAACTTTGATCTACTTTGAACCGTTCATACAACTTGGAGCTCAAGGAGCGTCAGCGCTCGTCTTTGCACAACATGTACCCACACCAGTCAGGTTGGTGGTGTGTGGTACACCAGCCAAGTAGTTGTTATAACCATCTGATCATGATCGAATGAGGAAACAGATTGGCTACTCCCCTGTACACCAACCAATGGTTAGTGGTCGGTGCTCTGTGGGCCCCACCATGATGTATGTGTTTCATCCATGCCGTCTATCTATTTTTCTAGATCATTTAATGGTATGAGACCAAAAATGAGCTATATCCCAATCTCAAGTGGACCACATTAGAGGAAACAATGTTGAATCAACATCGGGCATTAAAAACTTTTTGTGGGCCATGAAAGTTTTGGATCACACTACTCTTTCTTCCCCCCCCCCCCCCCCCCCCCCCCCCCTCCCCCCCCCCCTTCATCTAGGCTTGTATGACCTAATCAATAGATTGGATGTCAAATCAATAGTACATTGGGCATTAGGAGGATTTTAATGGTGGATATCCAATCACTATTGTTTTCTTGTGGTGTGGTCCACCTGAGATTTATATCCCTCTCATTGTTTGAGATCAAGCCCTAAAATGATCCGCAAAAATGGATGAATGGAGTGGATGAAACAAATACATCATAGAGGGGCCCACAGAGCACCAACCACCAGCCATCAGGCTGGTGGCAGGGGGAGTAGCCAATCCATTTCCCTTACATGTCACCGACGTATGTGGGGGCCGCCACTCTAGACCCGACAATATGGCACCCAACAACTTGCCAATCATAATTATCACAGTGTTGTTTAGTTTGCACATGGTAAACCATCACTTCAATAGTAGGTGATTGCATTGGAATTTGTTTTCCTAGTGTTGCAACTCAAGATCGTTAGTATGCATGCCTCCTTTGAGCCCACATGTGGAGATGGTCCAATGGTTGGACCTCCATCTTCTCGATGCGATTATAAATGAGCTACGGTGGTGTAACCATCTTTCAAAAATGAAATTGGCCATTGATTTTTGGAGTTGATCACAAGCTGTGAAAAATGCTCTTTTCATTATTCTAAATTCATCGGCATCATCTTGTGTCTACTTTTAGAATGTGACTCAGTTCCATATCAAAATTGAGTTGGCATGTCTGGAATGAGTCAAAGCCCAAAAATAGGCCACTTAAAATACCCGAAATGGGCTTTGACTCGGATCATTCAAGACCGTAGTTGAACCTACCCAGTGGAGTTAACTTAGCTTCATATGATAGTTAAAACCATGGAGATTACATGCCATTTTTTAGTCATTTTCCTTTGCATTTATCATCTTCATTAAATTATTATGACATTCCAATCTTTTGCAGGCATTTGGGTACCAATTCTTTCAATGGCTCACTCCCTCGAGAAATGGGGAATTTGGTAAATCTAAAAGTCATGTAAGTACTTAATTATATCTTTAATCTATTGTATAGCACAACCCATCCACATAAGCAAGATCCCAATCCATATAGCAGGTGGGCCCTGTGTAGATAACCCTTTAAAAAAAGGTTAGTCAACCCATCAAATGTGTTGGGAAGCCGTGGAAGCAAACCTTGAATTCGAATCAAACACACCAAAAATGAACATAACAAAGTATGCACAAGTACACAATTTTACGTGAAAAAACTCTTGCGGGAAAAAACCACAGCACAAATTGACAACAAATCTATTATGAAAAATGAATTACAAGAGATAGATCTTACTTACAGATGTAAAACCCTTCGGAAAACCCTACTTTGCCTTTTAAACCCTCTTAGAAATCTTTTAGCTCCTTTTATGACGCCCTAATCCCACATTATACCCATATTTATAATATGGCAACCAGAATATGAAACAATTTGCTCAATTATGCAAAATTGCACGCGTTGTTAATCTAAGGATCAATCAATTGACATCAACCGAGTTCTATCGAACTATGCTCAATATTGTTTAGAGAGTTTACATGAATTTTCTGAACTATGTTGATCGATCGAGCTGAGATTTTAATTGATCAAACTTGTCTAAAAGTGTCTAGAGGCCAATCTTATAAAATCTAAGGCTCACCCAATCAATTGATCAAACTGGTCAATCGATCAAGACCTTTATTCATGCATAAATTAAAGACATTAAACAACAATCTCCACCATGACTTCAATCATCATGAACCACAACTCAAAGTTTCATCTATAATTATTTTCATCATAGCTTCACCATCCCCGTTGCCTTTCGTGAACACTCCATCTTCATTAAACATTTGCCATACCTAGAGAAGTCGAACAAAATTTAAACTTCTCTATGAGAATTACCTGTATAACCATATTTGACGGATACACGCTCATGTGGATTTTCTCGAGAGTAACATCGCTTTCCTCAAGCACCTGTCGAATAAAATGATGATGAACATTAATGTGTTTAGTTCTAAAATGGTAAACTAAATTCTTTACCAAGTTGATCATACTTTCTCTGTCACAGTTAACTGACATGGCCTCCTGCTGATGATCCAATTCATTCATCATTCCACACAACTAAGCACCTTCCTTAAACGCCTCTGTCACTACCATAAACTTAATTTCAGTTGTGGAAAGAGCAACCACAGACTGAAGCTTTGACATCTAATTGATCACTCTACCTGCTAGTACAAATGAGTAACCGGTAGTTGATCTTCTGTTGTCCACATTCCCCGTATAATCAATGCACACATAACGTACTAGTTTTCTCTCTGATTTTTCAAATGTCAAAACATAGTCTGATGTACCTTGAGATATCGAAGTAGCCATTTGACTGCCTCCCAATGTTGCTTGTTGGGGTTTGACATATATCTACTCACAACACTTACTGCATGTGAAATACGCAATCTTGTAGAGACCATGGCATACATCAAGCTGCCAACCACACTCGAGTAGGGCACACGATACATAAACTAGTTTTCTTCATCTGTAATACGACATAATTACCTTGAAGAAAGACGAAAATGAGAAACATGGGGTGTGGTAACTAGTTTAGCCTTGTCTATCCCAAGCTTCACCAACACCTTCTCAAGGTATTTTGCTTGAGACAACTGTAACCTGCTCATTTTTCTATCTTTGTGTATGTAATGCCAAGAACCCTCCTCGCAGCCCTAGATATTTTATTTTGAACGTCCCTGATAGTTGAGTCTTCAATATATTGATCTCATACATGCATACCATCAATATATAATACTAGTAAGATGAACTCCCCATCACTAAGTGCCTTGAAGTAAATACGATGACCGTATTCACTCTGGTAAACCACCGACTCGCCATGAAAGAATCAAATCTTTTATACCATTACCTAAGCTATTGCTTTGGGGCGTACAACGATCTCCTCAACTTGTAAACCTTATTCCTTGTCCCTTGCACTTCAAACCCCTATAGTTGCTTCAGGTAGATATTTTCTTTAGTTCCCCATGTAGGAAAGCAGTCTTCACATCCATTTGTTCCAATTCCAAATTGTATTGGGCCACCAACGTCAACACAAATCTAATAGATACTTGCTTAACAATTGGCGCGAAGATCTCACAGAAGTCAATGTCTTCTTTCTGAGCATACTCATTTGTAACCAATCTTACCTTTATCTATTCTATTTCTTTCTATAAATCTACTTACAACCAATCACTTTACACCCAACGAGAAGCTTCATCGGCTCCCACGCCTCATTCTTGTACAAAGAGTCCATCTCATTTTGCATTGCCTCATCCACTTCTTAGCATCTAGATGATCTAGTGCTTCCTAGAAGCTAAACGGATCCCCCTCATCGTCATTTCTCCAATTCAATCTTGAATCCTAATGTATAGCTCTGATACTACTTGTTGGAAAGCCAAAGAAGTAAACGTCGAATTCAAATCAAGTACACGAAAGATAAATGCAACAAAGCATGCACAAGTACACATGATTTTACGTGGAAAAACTCTTGTAGGAAAAAACCACAGCACAAAACAACAACAAATTCACTATAAAAAATGAATTACAAGAGATGGATCTTACTTACAAATGCAAAACCCTTCAAAAAACCCTAGTTTCCCTTCTAAACTCTCTTAGAAATGTTTTAGCTCCCTTCATGATGCCTTAATCCCACATTATACTCATATTTATAATATAACAATCGGAATAAGAAACAATTCGTGTAATTACACAAAACTATGCGCGCTGTCAATCTAAGTATCAATAAATTGACACCGATAGAGCACACCCTCGATTAATCATGCTCCCATGTTCGATCAATCGAACATTCTCAAAGGTGTCCAGAGAGTTTAGATGATTTTTCTGAATTATGCCAATCGGTTAAGTCGAGAGTTCGATCGATCTAACTTGTCCAAAATTGTTTAGAGATAAATCTTGTAAAATTCGGCGCTCACTTGATCAATTGATCAGACTGGTTGATCGATTGAGACCCCTATTTCATATACAAATTGAAGACATTAGACAACAAGGTGGTCCACAATGTACAATGTTAATGGACCGCTAAAGAAAGTTATTTTAGCCATGTTATTGTTTAGTACACGTTCACACGTGTACAAGATTGGGTGCAATCAATTCAAAGAAGGCTAAAGCTAATTTAAAAACATAATTTAGATTCACAAATAGGAAGAAGAAGAAGAAGTTAGAAGGAGAAGAACTTCTACACTTTGAATCTTTTACTAGAACTCTTTCTCAAGAGTTTCAACCTCCAAGGATTGGTCACCAGAACTCTTTCTCAGGAGCTTCAGCCTCCAAGGATTGGTCACCACAACTCTTTCTCAAGGGCTCCAGCCTCCAAGGATTGGTCACCACAACTTTTTCTCAAGAGCTTCAACCTAAAAAGTAAACAGAAAACCAGGGCCCGCCTATTATATACCTTAAAACAAAGTAAACAGAAAACCAGAAGGTATGTTGGAGGACCGCGGAAGCACACAGAGATGAATCAAGGATAGTTATCCAATACCACCAAGCAAAAGGAAGATGGACACAGAGATTTTAACGTGGAAAAACTCTTTTGGAAAAAAATCACAACACAAAGCAACAAATGATCACTATGAAAGAAGAAATTATAAAGAGAACAAGTTTATCCGATTCGAACAACCTTGAATCTCACCCCTAATACACCCTTTGAAACCATAGGACAATTTAGAATACCTCCCAGTCTCGCTTACACCCATATATATAGCCTTGGAAAGAAAATCCCAAATGAAATCGGAAATAAATCCCGCAAATTTGTAGCTTTGCGAAAAATCTGCGCAAAATCTGTCAATGTCATTAAATTAATCCTGACAATGGCATCGAACTAACACCTCAATAGTCCAAAGAGAAAACATGATTTCCCAGAAATTCTCAATGGCATCGAAAAGATGCCCAGTTAGTTCATCGACCAACTGACGTGTAACATCCCAAAATTTCACGGCCAGAGTCAATACTCGTGCCCGAGAAAATCAGGTGTTAGTAATTGATTAAATTGGATGATTTAAAAATCGCACCTTTTTTTTCATTTAGATCACATCCAGTTATATTAAGGTAAACTATTCACGAGAATAAAAACAAATGTATTTACTATTTCAATAGAGTAAAAGAATTTAACAAATTATCAAATTCTCTCTCAATGGGAGCTTATTATATCATCGAGTTTGTAGCGGAAATATAAAACTAAATTATAAAATTATCTTTCAGTAAAATCTTTCATATGGAGATGGTCCTCTAGGTCTTCTATCTGTACATCAACTGCATCATATGCACGGTTGGAAAGCGTCAATGCCCTACTCATAATGATGGGTATGCTTTAAGATTAACAATAATTCAACATATTTATAAAAGTAATGTAAGAGTTCTGATACATCACTTACTCCACAACTACAAGAGGTATTAGTATGCACCTCCAATCTACATGAATGCATGCCTAGCAAAGTGTATGCGGCTCATCATATGTAGTAATCATCACAATGTAGAATATAATTCATAGAAAACTCGATTCGTCCCACATCCCATAACTACAGAGATTCAGTGGCGTGTCCAATGTTAACGTCGATTTATGCGAACATCTCAAGGCGACACAACAACGCAATTGGAGAATTTATGTAACACGATGTGTTTATGAAGTGACTATTTGTGACTATTTACATCAATTGTGTATCACACCAACCAACCTACGAAATTACGTGCCAACCAAGAGAGCTGCTACCTATAATGCATTACGTCCACGATAAATATTTGAATCACCAGTTGTGAAACCTCTAACATATCATTTGCATTTTGATAGAGAAATAATTCAAATTACGAAGGCTTTGAAATTCCAAGGCACTTACCTAAGCTATAAAGTTAAATAGCACATGACTAATAAAATAAGGAGGAGAGTAGTAATGGCTAACTCATCTAAGAGGAGAGTGGCAATGGCTAACTCAATAAAGAGGAGAGTAGCAATGGCTAACTCACCACAGAGGAGAGTGGCAAGGGCCAACTCAATAAAGAGGAGAGTGGCAATGGCCCACTCAATAATAAGAAAAGTGACAATGGCTAACTCAATAATAAGAAGAGTAGCAATGACCAACCCAATAAAGAGAAGAGTAGCAAGGGCTAACTCAACATAAATTGGTAAAGACAAGGGCAAGGTTTATAATGCAATGGCATTTTCACACCGGGCTCGAGTGGGGTAGCCTGTGGGATGTGGGGACACACTCGGGGTGTGTGACCCATATGATTTAGAGCCCATGGAGGTCTCGTGTTCGAGACTCCTCACCGGGGTTGATTAATGCGAATTTCATACTGGCTTGAGTGGAGTAGCCTGTGGGATGCTGGGATACACTCAGGGTGGGCGGCCCATGTGATTTGGAGCCTACGAAGTGGGTTCGGCCGAGGTCCTAACCAATGAGATGTGGGGCCTGGGCTATGAGATAAAGGAATTAATTTACCATACTTTAACACTTTGAGCTTTTAGAGTAAGTGGTTAATTGTCTTACATTACATTAGTATCAGAGCAGGAGAACTCATGTTCGAGACTCCTCATAAGAGGTTTCACACTGGGCTCAAGTGGGGTAGCCCGTGGGATGCGGGGACACTCGGGGTGTGTGACCCATGTGATTTGGAGCTCACGAAGGGGGTTCGGCCAAGGTCTTAACCCATGAGATGTGGGGCCTGGGATATGAGGTAAAGAGATTAATTTATCATTCTTTAACAATTTGAGCTTTTAGAGCAAGTGGTTAATTGTCCAAAAAAAAGTGGTTAATTGTCCTGCATCATCTTGTATCCATCGCCTCATATAAGTTCATAAAGATCACACGTAATTAAAGTTATATCATAATTCCCAAAGGATGAATAATTGATGGTGGTAAATTATACAATTATAGGGAGAGAATCATAGTAACGTAAAAACTTGTAAAAAGGCAATTAAATCATACATACCGACTTAAATTAAGGTAAACTTAAAAGAAAAATCATCACCTCGAGTGGTGGCAGTCTCTTACTAAATTAAATTATCAGAGACGTACGATCAGGTTCTACTATAATCCTCCTGGTTCGAATTGATTTAGAAGTCATATTAGAGTTGAGGAAAACTCGACCTAAACCATTCTTTAGATAGGTTTACATGTTTCCTAAGCTGATAAGTTTTCAACTTATCATATTTAGGCCCTTCTTATCATTGACTTGAAAACAAAATTCCATTGTTGAGGGAAAAATTAAATTTGGAAAGGGAAGATGAGGATAGAAAGAAAAGAAGGTTAGGAGTTGAACCAGGCCTTGGTGATAGCTCGACGTGCAACTATTCTGCCCTTCACGTTTTCTTCTTCTCTTTCTCTTTCTTTTTCTTTTCTTTATGGAAGGCTATGGTTACATTCTTGGGTTCAAGGATGATTAAATGGTGGCCCTTCAAGGAGGTCCATTCGAACGAAATTATCGAGTTTTGCTTGGAAATCTGGGGGCACAATCTCTCAGGATTCTTTTCCTTCCTCCAATCTCGATGTGGATGTGGTCGGAAGTCCTCTTGGTGTAAGCTGGATGGTTTAGATCTAGTTTGGATTAGCATTGGTCGCATACTCCTTGCGGATATGCACTCCCTGGTGTGTGGAAACCAAATTGCTTCCGGTTTCTCCGCTGTTGCGGAAAGAGTGCGGTAGGAGTTCGGTCCCTGTCGTAGTCTGTGGGGTTTGCTCGTGATGGATGGTTAGGATATGGAGAAACATTCCCATGGATTGCCAACGAAGCAGAGAGAAAACGACTTTCGTTTTCAAAAAATGCCGCATGCATGCATCCACTGTGCCAAGAATCTAGTGCTCATATGTGCATGAAAACATGAGTAAGCAGCTAGGGTTTGGTTGAATTTGACCCCTGGACGAGATGAACGGTTCTGATCATCGAGGATGATCGTAATGGTGGGCCACCAATGTTCTCAAACGGATGTTTTCCGTTTAAATCGTAAGCAGCGGGAAACAGGGGGAAACTTCTCCTTTTTTTGGAGATTTATGGGTCAATACAGTTTGACCATGTTGGCAGTTCCGGTGTGCTGGGGGTGCATGTGCACTTTGTGCACACGCACCTTAGAATGTGGGGCCCACAAGTATATTTTGAGAGATCTACTTTGTCCATTTGTTTCGTCAGCTCATTTTAGAGCCCATTCCGAAGTTTGGGGGGTACAAGTCTTAGGTGGCCCATACTCAGTCAATTTCAATTATCTCATCAATTCTAGTTAATCCGACGGTCAGATTGGTCCCATATTTGATTTCAAGGGGTTCCTAGGGTCCCTAGTAATTTCTATAGAAAATACAACGGTTACCAATGGATTGTTTTGATTAAGACATCAATCTCAACAGGAATCTAAAATTTCATTCGTTCGATGATCATCCAGACAGTCCGGCAGGTGGGTTGTGGCTAAAGTATACTTCAGATGTCTCATAGGATTTTCATAGAAAATGAGAGTGTAGACGTAAGGATTTTCCTTAAGGATATGAGGATTTATGATCCAAGGATTAGATCAATCTATGATCGGTCTTAAAGGCCTGGATCGCATTTAAAGTTGTTTTTATCAAGAATGTCGTGGGTGATCTTGGAAGTCAAGGGTTGGATGGCTCAATCTATGGGTGAAGATCATTCCCAATGGTCTATTTCATGTTGGAGAATAGGTGCAAGATTAGGATGGCTAGATTAGTATCGTTCATGTGTACATAATAAGTTAAATCTAATGGCAACACTTGAGAACTTTCAATACGCGGGTATTGAAAAGTTCGGGGTATTACAATCTACCCCTCTTAAATAAAAAATTCGTCCCCAAAAGTTATTTATTTGTTCCATTTTCACTGATCAGTTATGTTTGATGTTTCGCTATATTCCTCGTCGGGTAGATGTGTATGTCTAAGTGTGTGTGTAATTGGTTACATGGAAATCAAGATGTTACATGAAGAAAATTCAGAAAACATTGATGGGATTGAAAACTGTTCGATGCCATCGAAGGTGACATCGAATAGACTGTCGATGGCATTGACAGACCCTATATCTGACTCGATTTAAGACATCAAATACAACAATCTCCACCATATCTTCAATTATTAAATGTGTATCTTCTTGTCTTATTCTCTTATCTTTGCCTTGTATTATAACTCCATCAACACTTCTCGTTCACACTCCGTCTTCCTTTTATGCCATCGTCAAGCCCAGAGAAGTTGTACAAAACTTAAACTTCTCTGTAAGAATGACCTTGGTGAGCATGTCTACTGGATTCACGCTGGTGTGAATCTTCTCTAGAGTTACGCCTCCTTTCTCAAGCACCCGTCAGATAAAACGGTGA
The DNA here is from genome assembly GCA_037074715.1 of Magnolia kwangsiensis. Lineage (NCBI taxonomy): Eukaryota > Viridiplantae > Streptophyta > Magnoliopsida > Magnoliales > Magnoliaceae > Magnolia > Magnolia kwangsiensis. The sequence continues at coordinate 97,787,209 of CM073584.1, forward strand.
CGAATATCAATGTATTTAGTACGTGAGTGATAAAAATTTTTTTAACCAAATTGATAGTGCTCTCACTATCACAGTTAATTGGCATGACCTCGCATTGAAGCCCCAACTGATTTATCATGCCTCTTAACTAAACACCTTCCTTAAACACTTCCGTTATAGTCATATACTCAGCTTCTGTTGTGGAAGGAGCCACCACAGACTGAAGCTTCGACATCTAACTGATTGCTCCACCCGTTAGTACAAACAAGTAACCTGAAGTGAACTTTTTGGAATCGACACTACCTGCGTAGTCTGAATCCACATATCCTACCAACTCTACCCTCGTCTTCTCAAAAGTTAAGATATAGTCTTTTGTACTTCGAATGTATCGAAGTAGCCATTTCACTGCTTCATAATGTTGCTTGCTGGGGTTTGACATATATCTGCTCACAACATCGACTGCCTGTGTAATATTCGGTCTCGTACATACCATGTCATACATTAAACTGTTAACCACATTCGAATAAGGCACATGAGACATATCCTGCTTTTCATCATCTATTTTGAGACATTGTTCTAAGGAAAGCTTGAAGTGAGCCAAGTGGGGAACACTCACCGGCTTTGCCTGGTTCATCTCATACTTAATTAACATCTTTTCAAGGTATTCTGCTTATGATAACCAAAGCCTGCTCCTCTTCCTATCTCTATGATAACTCCTCAACAGTCCAAAGACAAAACATGATTTTTCAGAAATTCTCGATGTCATCAAACACTCATCGATGGCATCAAAAAGGTGCCAAGTTAGTCTAGCGACCAACTGAAGAAAATTCAAAAAACATCAATGGAATTAAGAACTGTTTGATGCCATTGAAGGTGTCATCAAACAGGCCGTCGATGGCATCAACAGACCCTATATCTAACTTGATTTAAGACATCAAATACAACAATGTAGGCCATCAGCCCTGTCGAATGCTCCCAGGTCCACACTGTTAAGGAAGAGGGCCCCTCGAATGCCCCAGGGAAGCTCCGACACATCACGGGAGAGCCTGACCATCAACATGGAACTGTGTATAGCTAAATGATCACAATCAAATCAGATATTAATAATCTAATAGTCGGGCCCACCAACCACTGAAAATTGATTCCATAAATGAATTAGCTAGTTTAAGCTACCTTCTTGAAGTTCACTAGATGTGAAGCAAATGAACCATACGAAACATATGGACTATGAGCCAAGATTTCCATTGGTGGGTCCAACTGCCTGATGACCATAGTATTCTGATCTGAAGGTGGTAGCTTGGTGCACTATACACTAATAATCTGTTATATACTATTGACTATCATGAGTAGTTTTTTTTTTCCTTCTGTCATGCCAACCAATATTTGCCTGTTGGGTGTAATCAATTTGCAACCATTTTGTTGATGTAAACTTCAACAGTAACATGGACAGTATTGGTGTGAGTGGTCCAATTCCTTCAACATTTGCCAATCTAGTAAACTTGGAGAGACTGTAAGTCTTTTTTCTTTTCCTCTTGATTTCCTTCCAAGCAATGAAATTATCGTCAACGTCAATGTCTTTTTTACATTGTAAAGTACGCTGTGATTTCAGGTGGGCCTTTGATAATGAGCTCAATGGCACGATACCTGACTTCATGGGGAATTGGACCAAGCTTAAAATTTTGTAAGCTAATATAATGAAATTTGCTCTTTTTCTTTCCTCAATTGAATCCTTTCTTATTTATTGGTTAGGGTTGTAATCAAACCAGTTATACATTGGGCCTGAAAGTTAAGACGAGGCTGAAAGTTCAGCCTTGCCCTGGACCGTGGCTCAGGGCGGGCCTTAATAAGGAAAGTTGTCAGACCTGGGTCTGGGATTGGCTAGTTTACTTGTCATATCTAAAATTCAGTCCCGGAGCCACCAACCATGATTTTTTATTTTTTTTTGTATAGGGAGTCATCCAGAGAATTGAAACTAGTATAACCTGCCCTGACTTGGTCTGACTCGTTTTGGTTTCTGAGAGTGATTCTCCCAATGGCTTGTATTTTTCTCCACTAATGCTAAGCCGAAGTTTACTAGATATTAGATAATATTTAGAACCACGCAACAAGCAGCCCTACTGATGCAGCTGGATCATGCCTGCGTTTTATATCAGTCCTACCCGGCAGGACCCACTCCAGATCATCCATGATTAGTGTCCTACTTGAAGCACATCTTGGTGCAAGTCCCTTGTAGTTATCTTTGTTTTATACAATCAATAGATTCTTATCTCATTAGGATGGAAAGAGGTAGTAGGATTAAAACTCTATAAATAGGTGTAATCTCTAGATTGTTAGAGTCGATTTTGAATGAATTTTGATGTTAATGGAAGGTTGTTCTCTTCTTCCTGAAATTCTAGCAATGTCGTCTTGCCATTGTTGATGGATTTTGTCATGTAAACCCTTGCTGAGTTGCTCTTGGGTCCGCCAATAACTGTGCCTTGACCATCTGTTGCTGAGACACTTGCAGGATAGCTAGTTATCCCCTTTGGTATCACAGGTGCAAACGTTGCCATGCTGATTTGTTGGTGTTTTGCGTCACCCCACCGCTGCCCTCACCTGTCGTCATTTCAACCAGAACGGACCATGTCACCTATAAATCAGGCTCATGACTGGCCCATTAAGTTTTCCTTGCTAACGTTGATTCATTGTTTGCTTGAGAATTTTAACTAGAGAATGCTTATGTAGGAGACTGGATGGAAATGCTTTCCAAGGTCCGATACCTTCCAGTCTTTCCAGTTTAGCATCTATAACTGATTTGTAAGCATGTGTTTCTTCCAAGGTTCATACCTTTCAGTCTTTCCAGTTTTCCTCGATAACCTATTGCATTTGTTTAAATTGACTATTCAATGATCGCATAGGCAAATTGGTGAAATAACGAGCAGAAGCTCATCTTTGGCATTTATCAAGGGAATGAGGAACTTAACCACTTTGTAAGTAACCATAATATCTATATAGTATTAATGCTAATTTTTGAATTTATCATTGTTTTTCTTGTTTTTGTGATATAATCGAAATAATTTTTTTTTTTTTGGAGAATCGTGAGAAACAGTAAGATTTCAGATATAATTCCATTCGACATTGGAGAGTACCAATCATTAAAGCATCTGTAAGTTGTTCACATCACAATCTCCTATGTTTGAGCAAGTGTTGGGCTAGGGCTGTCAATGGGCCTACCCAAAATGGCTGGTGAGGGTTTCCGAAACAGGATTTATAGTAGTCGTGTTGAGCTTTCTAGATATATAAGAGGGTTAGTGGCTCTAGACAATTCAGGAGTGGGCATGTTAAGAAGGAAAACTCGTAAAAAGATGAAGGGCTGGTTCTCACTCTTTTGGCTGTTGTCTTACCTTCCGCTTCTTTCTTTTTAGCTTGTGGGTTGGGTTTTGTACCGGAGTCATATGATAGGCAAAGCCCCGGCTTTTTGTGGGTTCTCTCCCAAATGTCTGTAGTCTGTTAATTCAGCAATACATATGTCTCTCCCTGGGCTGATAACAACAACAACAACAACAACAACAACAACGTTGATCTAAAACCCGCCCAGGCCAAAAGCCCACGGGCTGGCCCGACCCATTGATGGCCCTAGTTGGGTCATACTACATTCAACGCAGCTCTCCTTGTTTATTTTTTTGGCATGAATTATAGGCCTAAGCCTCCCCATGAAAACCACCAATAAGCCTGGGTATTGGCTGATGCTGGGGCACAACAGAAAATGTTATAATATATGGGTGTCGGCCAGCTTATTTATTCTTTGGGCCTGCCAATAGGTCTAGGCTGAGGACTAGAACACCACCCTAAAAATGAGGTCTGAGTCCATTTTGGGCCCAAATGCCTCAAAGAGGTACATGAGTCATTTTTACTGTTATTATGTTAATGTTTTTTTTTTTTTTTTTTTTTAAGGGATTTGAGCTTTAACAATTTAACTGGTGAAATTCCAAGCTCGCTCTTCAATATGAATTCCCTTTCTTCCTTGTAAGAGTCAAACATCTTCTATACTAAGCTGCTTTAGTGCTGATCCTAGTATTTCTCCTTTCAATTTTCCTTCTTTCTCATTCTCATATTATGAAATATAACAACTTTTAAATGTTATTTGATGTTTGCATTTTCTTTTGTTTTTGGTTGTCTCAATCGGCAGGTTTCTCGGAAACAATAGCCTGTTTGGTAACCTTCCTTCTAATAAAAGCTCATCGCTCCAGTACATGTAAGTTCATTTGATGTAATTGTACTGAATCATAATCAAGATTGCATTTTACCCACTTGGATGCCTTTGGATATGTTATTGAGTTCAATTGCAATAATTAGTTCAATATGGTGGAAATCGCCAAACTACGATTACCATATATGGTGTTCATGTTGAGAGAATCAGCTCCAAATTTAAGGTTCACTTCCAAATATACATGCCATGACAGGTACAATGTGGCCATTTCCTTTCTATTGGACTGATTATTGTAATTCGATTCAATTGTACAACCAAATGCATCCTTAGACATTGTCCAGGATTTCTTGTATATTTTTGTTACTTCTCTTTTATTGTTTGGCGTAAAAGATTGAGTTGTGAATATTCAATTGATTCATTATGTCAATCTTAATGTTCCGCTTGGACAGAAGTAAATGAATCTTTTATTCTGAGGAAAATCTAATCTTTTATCTAACATATTTGGTTGGTTTTGGCTCTGTTACTAACTTGCACTAAATGTATGTTAATTCATTTTCATTTATGTTGTGTCGGCAGAGATTTATCATACAATCAATTATCAGGAATCCTTCCCTCTTGGATTACACAAGGATTGCAACTGTATGTCCAAAAGATGCACAAAGTTTTCTATTTTTACCTTTATTTCTCTGGTGACCAAACAATTCATTATATCAGTAAGGGTGAATTTGGATGTCCTGTCGAATTGAATTGCAATAATTAGTTTAGTAGAGAAGAAATGACCAAACTTCAGTTACCTTGATATTCAGAATGAGGAAGTAGTACTCAAATTGCATTTACATTCCTTTCAAGTTCAACTTGAAAGTAATTTAATTGCAATTTGGAGGCCACTGCCTCTATACCAGTATAGAGGAACGTGATGGAATTTGATCATTCAACCTCACTGAAGTAGTAATTCTTGCAATTTGATTCAATAGAGCATCCAAATGCAAGATAGGACAATGCACCTCTTTATTTCTTCTTATGATATATGAATATGATTTTGGATTAGATTAACACCTGTTATTACACATTTGACGGTTCATAACCATGACTAGTAAAATCTATGCAACAGAATCAGGAATATGCAAGTTGCAATATTATGTTTGGTGTCCATATTTAATATTTAAAATTGCTAAATGAAATAGTGTTTTTAAGAATGAGAACATAGCATAAGTGTGCAATATCAGGGACATTCATCAAAAGTGCCCAACCTTGAACATGCCCTTGGCAAAAATCAAGCTGCTCCATGCATCATAAGGGTCAATGTGGATGAACAAAAAAGACGGTTTGGAAAAAGACAACAGATGCTATGTATTCAACAGGACGTGAATGTAAAGTGCTAAAATGGAGCACTGAATGTGAACATAGCACAGGTGTGCAAGATTAGGAATTTTTTTATGAAGGCCCTACCTTGAACGTGTCCTTGGCAAAAATCAAACTGGTCCATTCCTCACACAGGCCACTGTATGTAAGGGTGCAAATGGGTCCTTGACCCAGCCTATGCAATATTAATCGGATCAGAACTTTGGTCCCATACCAACCCAATACATTTGGGGTCAGGTCTGTATTGGTTCCAAGCTTTAAAACTCCAACACATTTATTTAGTGGGTTGGGTGTGGGTCTTCTATACCTGACTTGATGCATTAATCTCATAGGTCAGGTCTAGGTTGGGTATGAAAATTCCAAGGGGCTTCTGAAACAAATAATGCTCTCAATATGTTAATACCATCAAGATTTAAATCAATGAGCTCCAAGAGCTTATATGGTCCTAAGCTATTTTAGATAAACTTGCGAAGAATTCATGATAAATTCCAAGCATAAGTTATCTTCAATTAACTAACCCACACTATGATTTAAAATAAAAACTCATTTACAAACCATCCATTTCAATTTCTGATAGTAAAAATATAGAGAGAGAGAAAAGAAGAGAAGAAAGAGAGAAGGGAGAGAAGAGAGGGACCCAAATTAGGGTTGACCCCTCACTTTCCATCTCTTATATGAATGAATTTCCATAATGACAAAAGTGCTTTGAATAACAAAAGTAAGAATCCCCATCATGTGCTAAAGCACTGTTAATAAAAGTGCAAGCATAGAAATAAAATTGAGTAGGTCTATGTGGGCAATACAGAATAAAAAATAAAATAAAAATAAAGGTAGGCAATACAGATACAGCCCACATCCACATCCATTAACACTCTCCCTTAAGTTGTCATATAGATGTTGTCGATGCCAAGCTTGGAGTATATGGGTGTAGACTGATTGTGATAAAGAGCCTTGGTGAACACATCAACAAGTTGTTCCTGAGATCAGATATATGATTTAGAGATTTCACAACTAGAGACCTCACGTATGAATTGACAATCAACTTCGATGTGTTTAGTTCTTTCATGATAGACCAGATTGTTCCTGATATGAGATGCCACCTAATCACTACAAAATAGCCACATATTCACTATAGGCCCCATTTTTAAAAATAATTTCTTGATCCACATTAACTCATAGGTGTCATAAGTCATTGCTTTATATTCTACGATAGCACTTGATTGGGTCACCACACACTTAATCTTACTCTTCCACGTGACTACATTAATCCTCCCACAAACATGCAATACCCAATAGTAAATTATTTGTCTGCTAAAAGACCTGCCTAGTCTAAATTTGAGTACCTTATGACTTGAAGACGACTATTCCATTGGTACAAAATATCTTGACTTGGCACTTATTTAAGTTATCATAGAATTCAAATAATTGTATTCATACTCTTAAAGAACTCATAAATTGGCTCACTACGCTCACAACATAAGATATGTTTGGTCAAATTATTGTTAAATAAATAAGTTTTCGAACTAATCTTCTATACCTCACAGGTCTTCTGCTACATATACTTGATTGCTTACAACTTTTTTTTTTATTAGGATCCATTAGTGTATCGACGACTTAATGCTTTGGAGACATGTCTCCATGAGCAAATCCATAACATATTTTCATTGAGACAAATTTATTCCTTCTTTAGATATAGCTACTTATATACCAAGAAAGTATAAAAAAATGACCCAGATCTTTTGTAAGGAAATTTCTTTGAGCGTACTTCTTTATCTCATCAATCCCTCTATTGTCACTTCCTATAACAATAATACATCTACATGTACTACCAATCCAATAAATCTTTAAGATACCTTTCTGACAAAAATGAAATGATCGGCATGGCTTCAAATAAAGCTATAGTTCAACGCAACTTTATTGAATTTGTTAAACCATGCATGCGGTGACCATTTTAACAAATAAATTACCTTGCGTAGTTTACACACTTTATTAGACTCTCCCTAAGCAACAAATTCAAGCGGTTGCTCCATATAAACCTCTTCTGTGATATTACCATGAATGTAGGCATTTTTTTCATCAAGTTAAAAGAGGGATCAGCCATGATTAACAACCACAGACAATATAACACTAATGGAGTTTAAATTAGTCACAAGAGAGAAGGTTTCGATGTAATCAGTACCAAGAGTCTAAGTATATCCCTTAGCAACTAGAAGAACCTTTAGATGTTCAATCGTACCATCAAGATGGAACTTAATTGTGTAGACCCATCTACAACTAACAATACATTTACTGGCAGGCAATGTTCAAAGTATCAGTATCAGTACAAGTTTCACATGCCTAGAATTTCTAATACTACTAGTGTTATCGGTATCACCAAGCTGGAGATAACGATAATATCAGAGATATTTCGATAATATCAGAGATAATTCAAACAATGTTGGCAGGTAGATTGGTAAGTTCCCAAGTGTTATTCTAATAAAGAAAGTCATTTCCTCTTTTGTTGCCTACTTCTACCCTTATGTATACATGTAACAATGCTACCTGGTATGACTTGAGAATAGAGTGAGAGGACAAGGATAGGGAAGACTTTTGAAAATTTAGAAATAAGCAGTGAAATGAAGTATATTTAGAGATATGGTGATTGATACAAGCAAACTTCTTTTTCTCAAGGCAATAAAAATACCAACCCAATCTAGAGAAGTCACTACATCACAAGGCTCAAAGAAAAATATGTTGGATGACACATCATGATTAATTGTACTATCTTTTTGTTTTTGTCATGAGTAAACTTTAACTGAAACACTGTGAAAATGGAAGAGTTAGCATAGTGACGAGGTCGTATGATGTCTTCAACTGCAATAGGTATAAGCGCAACTTTCGTTTAAAGGGATTTACTGCCTTTTAAGAAAAATGGTGTAAAAGGAAAAGTAACATTTTTATATACATATTGTTTTTGAAGTGAAAGACTATAACAACGATAATCTTTTTGTGTCAGGGAGTATATAAGACAAATACATTCAACAGATCGAGCATTTAATTTATCATGGCCCGACTCCAACGAATAAATAAAGCAAACATATTCAAAAACCATGGGAGGCAAAGAAAAAAACAAAGTATTTGGGAGTAACATTTGATGAGGCGACTGACCCATTAAACAGATGATGGCATTCAACTTATCAGAAAACATGTCATAAGTACTACTTCACTCCAAAAAATTATTGGAAACATTTATGTGAATTAATAGAGCACAAGTTACCTTAAGTAGGTGATGTTTTTCCATTCCTCAACGTCGTCTTGTTGTGGGGTGTGTGCATGTGATGTTTAATGTAGGATACCTATTAAAGAAAAATACTAACTAAAAGCTTGGGATATATATATTCTTGGGCATTATCAAAATGAAACACAATTAGTTTTGAATTAATTTGATTTTCTACTTTAATATGAAAAGCTTTAAAAATAAAGAATAATTCAAACCTGTCTTTCATTAAATGAATCCACATCATTCTTGAGAAATCATCAACAAATGTAAAAAAATAGTCATATCTTAACCTACTAGTATTTTAAGTGGTCCCCAAACATTTGAATGAACTAAAGAGAAATGAATTAAACTATACTTTTTCACACTTGGTAGGTAAGTTGTACATTTGAATGAACTAAAGAGAAATGAATTAAACTATATAGAGTGTTATGTTTGTTGAATTCACACACATAACACTCTATATATGACATAGATGACCAAAAAAGAATGACACCCTTAAGAATCTTCAATAATGGGTGACCGAAACAGTAGTGCCACTGATAAGGGGAGATGCTTTTATGTGTTGTTGCGCCAACTCACGATTAGGATAGTATTACTCATCATGTTCATGTCCTCTACCAATCTTCCTCTTCACCTTTGGATCTTGAAAAGCATAGTTTAAATTAAGGATAGAAAGTGACAAAACAATTAAGAGATTTGGTAAATTTTCTAACAGAGAAAGAAGACTTAAAAGGAAATTTTGAAATAAACAAGACGGGATAATGAGAGGGAATGACTTGTATGAACAGTACCCATTCCACATGCTTTAGATTGTGTACCATCTGTCAGAGTGACAAATGAACATGTTAACAATGTATTAATGGAGGAAAACACACTGTAGCCACTTGTCAAATGATCGGATACTCTAGAATCAATGACCAATGGAGTGTGGGACTTGGATCCTAAAATACTATAGCGGAGGTCACAAATGTATCCACAGGGGTGGATGCAACTGCAAAAGTAGTAGAAATAGGCCGATTTTGTAAAATTTTCAGCAACTTGGAGTACTCTTGAGTTAGTGTAACTATTTCACCAATTGTACGTTGTTGGGGAGTTATAGACGTAGAAGTAGCTGGATGTGGCGCACTACTCTCTCGAATATAAAATGCTTGATTAGCTTATGTTGGCTTTTCACAGAGATCTCAATTTTTTTTTTAATAGTGATTGGAGAATCCACAATGCGTGCACTTCCTAGGTCCATGACCTTCTCCCATTTTGTCACAATCACCTTGATACCTCTTCTACCATGGCTACCACCAAGACCTTGATACTGAAAGATGCAAAAATAGAATTGTCATTGGCTCCACTTGTAGAGTTCAATGATACACACTAGAGATGAGCATGCACCTCTTTTTTTTTTTTTTTTTTCTTTTTTCTTTTTTTTGAGAGAGAATTCATTCATTAGCATTGGAAAGTTACAGCCAACAAGGGAGGACCCAACAAAGATATCTGGGCCGTACCCCACAAGAGAAGCAAAAAACTAGCCTAGAGAGAGAGCTGGACCGCAATATACAGGAGGACTTCGGGAAGCCCAGAACAAAAAGATACTGGGACATCCTATTATGTGAAAAATTAAAAATAGTGAATTCTCATGGAGCCTAGTCCCACCCTGTCCAAGAAAATAAGCCCTCTGGCATGGGGAGGAATATTCGCCAGGTTTTCATAGAAAAACGAGGACTGGGAGTTGCTGCCCTGCCTTGCCAAGGCATCAGCCGGCGCGTTACCTTCCCTAAGGGAGTGGGAGTAAATTACCTCAGCACCAGTTGTCAAGTTTCTAATTCTAGTGATCCAGGGGGACCATTTCCAGCCTGGAGAAGCAGAGCCAGATAGAAAGCTGATGGCAGTAAGCGAATCCGACTCAAGAATGATATTACTGAACCTATTTTGGAGGCCCAAACGTAGACCATCTTGCAAAGCTCTGAGTTCCGCGTGAGTGTTTGAGGCCGAGCCATACCCTTCTGCAAAAGCAAAGATCAAGTGACCTGAATTATCCCTACACAGGCCACCACCACCAGCAGGGCCTGGGTTTCCCAAAGAAGATCCATCGACGTTAATTTTTACCCACCCGGCGTGGGGCCGACGCCAAATGATAACTTTATTTGGAAGATGGGAGTGGTCAGCTGAGGAAGACTCTGAGGGCCCTGAGATGTGCATTCCACGCTGAGGAGGGAGGGAGGAAGAGGTTGGATTTGACTTATTCTTGAGCCAGTTGATCCACCAGGATAAACGGTGCTGCAACAAGTGCGGGTGGGGTGTGGTATTGGAAAAGAAAGCCGTGTTCCGGGCCTTCCAACTTTCCTAGAGAAGAAAGCAGGGGGCCAGTTTTACCACCGTAAATTTTTGGGCACCCGACGCAAGAGCCGGCCTCCACTAAGTTAGGGGATGTTCCACCGATAATGCATGAGGAGTGTTGATGCTAAAATATGCACCGATGAAACCCCAACCCTTTTTAGCTAGACCTCCATCCAGGAAAAGATGGGCGATGGTTTCATTATCAGTACTTGATCCATCAGCAACAGATGAAGCAAGGCTGTTGGGGCAGCATACGCATCTAGATGCCAAGTGGATACCTTTAGGTTGAAACCGATCATCTACCGGGATTGCCTTCAATAAGATCTTCTAAACCAAAATAGATATTTTTGGAGGAAGGGATGGCTGCCAGATCCATTTGGCCCACATCTTTCTTGGCTGAGCCGATCTACAAAGATCCCAAGCCGAAGCCGATGAAATCGAGAAATCTCCCGTAGCAGTGAATGGCCAAATTGGGTTATCAGGACCCGAAGAAGTGTAGAGGCCCGCTTGAAAAATCAGATCAGAAATGTGTTGGGGAAGTATAGTCAGCACTGTTGACGGTGGAAGAGGGCCTGATTTTCCTAAGAATTGGTTGATCTTAAGATTTCTCAGCGCAGGAGGAATATGGATACCGTCAATCTGCTGTAAAGGGCCCAGCCCGGACCAATTCGTGGACCAAAGATTTCTTTCCCCGGTCCTAATCTGAATTTGCGCAGAGTTCTCCAACGTTGGGATTAGACGAATGATTTGTTTCCAAATCGAAGATGCGAAAGGAGACAGGAGTCGCCCGTACGAGTTACGTCCTTGACCATATTTGGATTTCATGAAATCCCTCCATAGACCATGGCTGGTGTTGAAGTGTATCGACCAAGCCATCTTTAGTCTACACACCTACATGGTGTCTGCCAGCCTTCTGACAGCCAGCCCCCCCTTCGCTTTGGGGAGGCAGACCATCTTCCAGCTACGCCAATGTAATTTGTATTTTCCATCGAACCAGCCCCACAGAAAGTTTGCGATCCTCCACTCCAGATCACGCATCACTTGCTTAGGAACGTGGGCAACTGCGAGGGAGTGAATGGGGATGCTGGTAAGGACATTTTGGATCAGCACTGATCTCCCCGCTTGAGACAAAAAATGAGCCTGCCACCCACAAATTCTGGCTTTAACTTTTTGGATGAGCGGTTGGAAGCATGTAGCCTTGATCCTACCAATGACAAGAAGGACCCCAAGGTAGGAAAAGGGAGTAATAGCTTTGTGGATACCACGTGCATTCTGAATGGATTGGATTCTCGCTGGCGTAATAGAGTTACTGCAGACGAAGGAGCTTTTGTGGAAGTTTATGGATTGGCCGGATAGGGCTTGGAAATTGTCGAGAAAATTCTTCATAGCCGTGATGGAGGATAGACTTCCGTTGAGGAATAGGAGCGTGTCATCTGCGTATAGAAGGTGGGAGATAGGTAGGGAGTCTCTCCGCAATTTAAAGGGAAGAACAGAACCTTGAGCAAGTTGCCTTTTGATGCCGTGTCTAAGGACCTCCGAAGAAAGAATGAACAATGCCGGGGAGAGGGTATCTCCCTGCCTGAGACCCCTGGACGATTTAAAAAAACCCGAAACCTCCCCAATTATCAATACTGAAAACCAGACAGTTCCATAACAGTTTTCCACTAAGGAAATTCACCTACTGCTGAACCCGAATCGGATGAGAACTTGCTTGAGGAATCCCTAGTTCACCCTATCATACACTTTTTCCATGTCCACTTTCATCACAATGTTGCCACCCCTATGCTTTCTGTTGATATCTCGAAAGAGTTCCTAGGCCAGCGCAATCTACTCTGCAATAGGACGACCCTGAATGAACGCCCCTTGCTTAGGGGAAATCAGAGAAGGGAGGATGCTGCTCAGCCTTGTGGCGATGATTTTGGCGACGATTTTGTATAGACAGTTGTAAAGGCTTATAGGTCTGAAATCCCCAAAACTGGTCGGAGCGATTGTCTTAGGAATGAGACAAATGAGGGAGGCATTCATAGCACGCGGAATTGCCCCACCTTGAAAGATGAAATTTGTAGCTGAGTGGATGTCTTGGGTGATGGTGTTCCAGCAGCCAGCAAAAAAGGATCCTAAGAAGCCGTCAGGGCCTTTCGCACCATCAGCAGGGATAGATAGTGCAACATGTTTCACCTCAAGAAAGGAAGGAACAGCTAAAAGGTCCTCATTTTGTTGTTGGGTGACCAGGTGCGAGATCGCCTCCAGCAGGGGAGGGCGGTCAGCGTAGGGAGTAGCTGAGAACTGAGCAGAGAAGTGTTCCATAGCTAGATATTTGATATGGATAGGGTCAGAGATGGTTTCACCGGATTAAAGTCTGATGGATCTTATCTCAGCTTTTCTTTGCTTTTCTGATGCTACTGCATGGAAAAAATGGGTATTCCTGTCCCCCTCATCCATCCAGCTTACTCTTGATTTCTGTTTTCAGTAAGATTCTTCCATGCTTTGAAGGCAGGTGAGCTTTGTTTGACATTCTTGAAGCTTTTGGTGAAGATTTGGCAGCAGAGGAGAATCGACTTGCTGATCTTGCATCAATTTTTCAACATCGGACAGCTCCTGCTCAGCCTGGGTAACCTGCGTGTTAATGTTTCCAAAAACTTCCTTGTTTCAGGTCTTAAGTGCTTCTTTAACTCGCTTGAACTTCAGCAGGACATTGTGTATTGTGTGGGAGACAGACTCTGTATTCCAAGCAGTCCTCACCACCTGCTGGAAGGATTAGTGGAGGAGCCACATGCACTGGAAGCGGAAGGGCTTTGGGCGGCTAGGAGGCCTGGGCGGGAAAGCAAGAAGGAGGGGCGCAAGGTCAGAATTAATGCAAGGAAGGTGGGTCACTTGAGAGTTTGGGAAAGAAGTGGACCACTCAACGTTGAAAAGCAACCTATCCAGGCGAGCCCAAACCCAAGCCAGACCAGCCTGGTTGTTAGACCAAGTGAACCGGTTTCCAGAAAAACCTGCATCAATCAGCCCCGCAGTATTAATCACATCGACAAACTCCCTCATGCTAGCCGAGTCCCCATCTCTGCGGCTATGCCTTCCCTTAGTTGCAGTCGTCGCGTTGAAGTCAACACAGGCAGCCCAAGGGCTATGAAAAGATGCAGACATGGCAGCCAAGGCAGACCACAGAGCTCTTCGCTGGATCCTGTCACAGCTGGCATAGATCACTGTGAGGAAAATGGTGCTATGAAGGATCGGGAAACTCGCTGCAAAAGAGATAAACTGGTTAGTGGAAAAAACAATGGAGAGGAAAAACCCAGACTTTCCCTCCAACGTCGGCATTGGAGAAGGAGTTATGAAAACCAAGGGTGAGACCAATCCCAATCCTTCTATCATCACTGATCATGGGTTCAAGGATTGCCAAAATGAGCGGTTTGTGAATCTTGGTGAGCCTTTTCAAGGAACGGATAGTGCGAGCGCTGCCTATCCCTCTAGCATTCCACACTATCATTCTATCCATCAGTCACACATCCGGAGTTGATGGCCCGTCTATTCAGTCTTCTTAATCTAGAATCCCATGAGCCTCTGGAGTAGGTGATTTTGAATCTCCGACTTCTTGAGTGGTTGGGAACATTTGAGTCCGTAGGAATTGACGTGGATTTAGATTGGGACGAGGTTTGATGGCCTGTATTCTGCTCAATACTAAGCCCAACTGACATTGCTAGATCAAGGATTTGCTCCACAGCAAGGGCCTTAGGGGAGGTGAGATTTGGATCAGCTGTCGAGAAGAATGGAGATAGGTCAACCTCAAGCATTCGATCACCGAAATCGGAGTTTGGGGAGAGAGGGACAGTCGAGTCTGGGGTGGATGGAGGGCTTATATGAGGGCTAGGTGGGATGGCACGATGCGAAATGGACAGAGCCTCATGGGATGATAGCATTGCTGAGAACAGATGTGAGACCGGTTGATGAGTGGGTTGGTGATGATGTGTGGATTTTGGAAGGTTTAGGTTTCCAACTGATCTAGGTGTGGAATGATTTAAGGACCGCGCTTGGAGAGCAGTAACAGGAGGGCAACCCTTAGTATGCACAGACTGGTTGATTTGGGAGGTGTCTGCAACAGGAGGAGGATCCGCGTAGGGTTCTGGGTAGATTGAATGGTGACCGGCATTATGAGAAGGAGCAGAGTCGAATGCACCTCATTTTAGAGGTAACAGATCTTTACCATCCAATATATGTGAAAGAACCAGTTCATACTCATGTTTTAACACTAATAAGAGTTTGGTTACAAAAGCTCTTTACATTGCTAACATAGCTTCTCCAAATTAACGGTAATAGGCTAATACACATTTTTCTCCTCACATTTCTTTGAGTTTGGAATAGTATTCACCTAGAGATTTATCAACTTGTTGAAGATCAAATATTTTTCATATAATTGATATGTACAAGAGATGTTTTTGCTGGATGACTACATCTCTCGTAATGCATCCCACGCTTCCTTTATTGTGTTAAGAAATATTATAATGGCATTGATGGGTAGTTCATGCTATTCCAAAACCATGCCAAAATTTGGGTATTCTCTTGTATCCATTGGTCATAAGTACTAGAACTCTCACCAGATTTGTCCATGTTCAAATATCTTGATTTTTCCTTGGCTATTAGAAATACTTGGACAAACTTAGACCACTGGAGATAGTTTATTCCATTTAATTTAATAAGGTTATCTGGACCCCTAAAAATTAGATGGATTTATGAATCCAAATTTTAGATCACTTTTCATCTCCATCAGAATAAGTAAGAAGAGAATACCACAAAGAACAAGTTAGAAGAGAATTTCACAAAAAAAAAAGTTAGAAGAGAATTCCACAAATCTTTCACAAACACAAGCTGGCCTAGCACGATCGACGAACACACCACTTGTATGCTTCATGTAATGCCCACATCATGCTTAAAGAGAGAAGTCAACCCATACATCCACCCTTACCAACCGTCTATGGATGAATATGATCACAAACACAGCATCCAACACGAGCTAGCAGCCCTCATGCTTCTAATAACCACATGAGAGATGAGATCACATGGACTTAATTCACCTACTCACACATTGATTATTACAAAAGGCTCATCACAAGAAAAAAGAAGAAGAAGAAGAAGAAGAAGAAGAAGAAGAAGAAGAAGCAGAAGAAGAAGAAAAGAAAACAAAGCCTAGGTTTTTTTAAAAGCAATTCAGCACTAGAGGGATGAGAAGTACCAATAAGGTAAAAGAAGGAGAAAGAATGAGAGAATATGAGAAAGTAAAAAAGGTTAAATCATAAACAAGGATGCTATGATACAATGTAAAAGTATAGAAAGAGAAAGAAAACAAGAGAAAAATGAGAGAGGAGAATAAAAGGTTGGGAGAAGAGAGCGACCCAAATAGGGTTGACACCCCTAGTCTAAATCTTTTATATTAATGAATTTTCAGTATGATAGAAGTACTTTTAATAACAAAAGTGAGAATTCCCATCATGTCCGAAATCACTGTTAACAAAAGAGCAAGTATAGAGATAAAACTAAATAGCCCTAGGTGGAGTGTACAGCAGTATGACCCACATCCATTCTTAGTATGGATTTAGTATTGGATCTCATTCGAGGGTTCCTAATTTCTTACTTGACGTAGGTAGTATTAATTAGCTAGTCAAACTTTAAACTTTCCTATACTTACATTTTTTTTTCAAAATTCCATTTGATATATTCATGAAGCAAAATCTTTACAGAAGTGGATTTGGGTAGTCCCGCAATTTGGGCCTGCTATCATAAAATGTACAGGAAGCAAAAAAGGCCGAATAGGGCTGCCAACTAGCCTACACGGATGCTACCCAAGTCAGTTCTATCTAAGAAAAGAAGACCTCTAATCTTGGCCGGTAGATCTTCCAGCGTCTGGAAGAAGCGATCCACTTGGCCTCCACTCCCCATGCGGGCTAACTCATCAGTGAGGAAATTAGCCTCTCTATGATAATGGGCAAAGTGAATTTTGATTGATCAATTGATGGCCCTAATCCTCGTCATCCAGTACCACATTGTCTGAAAGAGGGTCGAGGCGTTGGATAGGGCAAAAATGACACACTTTGAGTCACTGGCCACTTCCACTTTACCGAGCTCGAATCTCGCACACAAGATTAGGTCGTCAAGAATGGCTCTAACTTCAACCCGTGTGTTGGATCTGAGGCCGTAGACTTAAGAGAAGGCAAAGAGAACCTTCCCTGTGTTGTCCTTGGCAAGGCCCCCCCTCCTGAGGGTCCAGGATTGTGAAGGGCCGAATTGTCAACGTTGAGCTTCATCCAACCAGGTTGCGGCCTGGACCATTTGACGATGCAAGCAGTAGGATGCAGAGCAGGAGGCACAGTGATACCTAGGGCCGAGAGGGAAGCTGATATGGACCAGTAAATATATTTGGGAGGGGGCAGGAGTGCGAAAATCTGTGCGATCCAACGCCTAATGTTTGTGATGATACCAACAACCAGAATGTCTACACCATCAAAGCGGGCCGTGTTTCTCATTCTCCAAAGTTCCTAGAATATGAAGGAGGGAATTAGACCCTTGAGGGGAAATCTGTGGAGGGAGGAAGAGGCGTCAGACCACCAGAAGGAGGCCATTCCCACCGCAGATGACTGGGTAGGCCCGTTCATGTCGAGGAAGATTGCCATAGTAGTCCCAAACCTCCCTCGCCTTAGTCCCCAGGAGAAAGATGTGACCAATGGATTCTGCTTGAATCGCGGATGAAGAGGAACAACAATTGCATTTGAATGCAAGGGAAACCCCTTTACGTTGGATCCTGGTGTCCGTCGGGATGGCTTTGTGAAGGATCTTCCAGGCTAGCATGGACATCTTTGGCGGAAGCTTTGCATGCTAAACCCATTTGGACCAGGTCTTCTTGTTGGCCTGAGATCTGAAAAGCTGCCCTACCAGTCAAACCGAGAGTTCCCCAATGGCCGAACCAGTCCAGATGCACCTATCATCTGTGGAGGAGGTATAGATACCTTCCTCAGCTATGTGGTCAATGATGACACCTCGTAGAAACGCAAGCAGCGGGAAGTGTGCCCGATAGCCATTTAGACTGAGCAGGTCCATAACTTTGGCAGACAGCAAATTTGGTGAAATGGGGTGGCCCAATTAACAAGTGGACCCAACCCTATCCAGTCGCACCTCCAGACGTTGTATTCCCCCTTCCCGATCAGCCAGCGTGAATGGGGGCTCCCATAACGGGTTTATCTTACATATCTGTTTCCACAACGACGATGCTGAGACTAGTGTAGACACAGAGGCCTGAGTAGACACACCTCCAGCGCCGTGACTGTCCGTAGCATACTTGGCATGGATAAATTGGCTCCAACAGCTGGACTCTCTCCTAAAATTAAGGGTCCACACCATCTGCAGGCAGAATGCTTTCATAACAGCGGTAAGGCTTCTGAGTCCCAACCCACCTTCAGCCTTAGGAAGAGAGATCGATTGTCAACTGCGCTAGTGGCATTTACACCTGGTCTCCTCCCAGCCCCACAGGAAATCAGCGAAGGCTTTTTGGAGATCCCTCATGATGCCAATCGGCACGTCCGTCGCCGCTAACGTGTGGGTGGGCACGCTAGACAAAACATGGTTGATCAATGTCAGTCTCTCCGCCTAAGACAGATCTTGGCTTTCCAGGTAGCTATCTTCGAGCAGGTTTTATCCAGCAAGGCCTAGAAATACGCCCTACTTGGTCTTCCCTGGAAGATGGGAATGCCTAGATATGTGAACGAAGATAGACCTTTGTTGAAGCCCAGGATGCTGGTAGCTGATCTCTATTGCGCCTTAGATTGCTTAGCTGACATGATGAATAAGCTCTTCTGGTTGTTGATTCGTTGACTTGAGGACCTCTCGTATTTTTTGAGGAAGCTTGCGATCTTTTTAAGGGACTTTTTACTGTCGTTAGCAAAAAGGATAGTGTCATCGGCGAATAATAGGTAGGATATCAAAGGGCAGCTCCTATGGGTCTTGAACGGCTAGTATTGACCACTATTAAGGAGATGGTCGAAGCCTCTACTGAGTACTTTCGCAAAGAGGATGAAGAGGGCCGGCGAGATAGGGTCACCCTGGTGGAAGCCCCGCGATGATTTAAAGAACCCACTTGCCTCCCCATTGATAAGAACTGAGAATCAACAATTGGACCAACATCTCTCTACCATGCAGATCCATTTCTTATCAAAGCTGAATATAGCGAGCACCTCGGACAGGAATTCCCAATTGAGCCTGTCGTAGGCTTTCTCCATATCTAGCTCGAGCATGATATTACCACCTCTAACTTTTTTTGTTGATATCACAGAAGATTTCCTGAACTAGGGCACAATTTTTGGCTATGGAACGACTCTTGACGAACGCCCCTTGTTCCGCTAAAATGATTTTGGGAAGAATGGTCCCTAACCAATTTGCAAGAATTTTGACAAAATCTTATAGATGCAGTTACAAAGACTAATAATGGGCGTAAAATCAAAAAATTTAGAGGGAGAGGTGGATTTTGGGATGAGGCAAATCAGGGTGCAAGTAAAAGCTCTGGGGAGCGTGGCACCCCTGAAAAATGATTACGCCACCTTTAGTAAATCCAGGCCAACAACATCCTAACACTCTTGGAAGAAAGCATCGGTAAAGCCGTCAAGGCCAGGAGCTCTGTCCAGTGGAATCTGTTTTACCGCCACCTGGACCTCTTCGATTGAGGGGTCAGCCAAAAGGGCCCGATTGTCTGATTCCAATATCGAGGGCTAGAGGATGTTAAGAAGCTCCCTAAGATGGACAGAATTTTCAGCCCGCAAAAGCTTCTCATAAAACTCAACAGCCGCATTCTTAATATCTGCATTGTCTATAACCAAGGAGCCATCATCCATCGTGATCTCCTGGATTCTAGCCTTTCTCGCCCTCCCTGTCGTTGAGGCATGAAAAAACTTAGTGTTCCAGTCTCCCTCTTGAAGCCATTGAATCCTGGACTTTTGCCTCCAGAAAATTTCCTCACACCGCTTTAAGTTAGCCAGGTTATCCCTAGCTGTTTGTAGCAAATGCTGGTGGGTGGGGTACGAGGAGTCCCGGGCTGCTGTTTCTGCCACCACTAACTCTGCTTCAGCCTACTTCAAATTGAGAAATAAGTTACCGAAGGTGTGCTTGTTCCATCCCTTGACGGCAAGCTTCACGTTTCTTAGCTTACTGAGAAGAGTATGGAGCGGATCCCCCTCCAAATCAGTGACCCAGGCTTCTTTGACGAGATGCAGGAAGGAGTCATGAGTTGTACACATGCGGAGGAATCTGAATGGCTTAGGCGCGGTTAGATGAAGCGAGGAAAAGATAAGTAATAGCAGAGCGTGGTCCGAATTCAACCTAGGTAGATGTTTGACTTGGAAGGAAGGGAAGGCTTGGAGCCAAAGATTATTGCAGCAAGCTCAGTCCAATATGGCCCAAACCCGGGCTAGACTAGCTTGGTTGTTGCACTAGGTAAACTTGCTGCCAGTGTACAGGGCATCGATCAGCCCAGCTCTGTTCAAACCTTCAGACAATTGGGTAGAATTACGCGCATCGTAGGAGGCAACTACCCTTCTCTCCGAAGATAGAAGACTGGCGTTAAAGTCTCCGTAAACAGTCCACGGAAGCAAGCAAGCATTCCCCAAAATGGCCAGCTCATTCCACAATTGGCTTCTAAGAATGCGGGAGCATTTAGCATAGACAATTGATCCCATGACATTGGTAGAAGACCTTTGGTACCCCACAGAATGGTCAACATCTGATTGGATGTGGCTTGAACGTCAATGTAAAGGGCGGATGATGCAAAGAACCACATCTTCCCACCTTGTGCCGAGTTGGAAAAGGAAGAGTGGAATCCCAATTTGAGGCCCCACTGCACACATCTTTCATCGTTGAGCATAGGTTCAAGGATCGCGATAATAACCGGCTTGAATTTTCGAATGAGTCTTTTTAGGGATCTGATAGTGGGTGCATTCCCCACTCCACGGGCATTCCAGATAAGATTGTCATTCATTGAGGAAACTGATTTGCATCCCTTCTCGCCTCTTCAATGGTCTAAGTCTAACCATTCGAAGGACCTTCCCCTTCCTGTGATTCCCTGTGGTGGCTTCTCTTGGAATCCCTTAGTTTATTTGAGGGTCTTTGGGGACCTTTCTCTTAGTATAGGTGTGTTGGACCAATGCAGGGGCGATGGGATTCTGAATAGCATGGGCAGAAATCCTGTCTTCTGGGTGTGAGGGAAGGCAGATGGCTGGATGAGGATTGGGCGAGAATGGAACTTTTGTCTGCATTGTAAATGGGCTGCCCAGGCCCTTACTGGTAGCTAAAGACTTGCGAGGAGGGTTCAAACCGCTCATGTCCTGAATATCTGCTTCCCTATTGTGGTGCAGGATCCAATGGCACGACTGAGGAGATGGAGCTAGTGATTCAGCAGACCTGAGCCATTGTCCATCTGAGAGGCTTGCAGGGGACAAAATTTTAGGTGGAGGCCCCTGGCTTAGGTTGCTGTGGGAGAGGGGATGCGAATTGTTAAGGAAATACAGGGAGAGATCAATGTCAAGAAGGCCTCCCTTGGGTGAAAATACTCTAACCCCTGGCCCACAAGGGAAGGAGTTCCATACTGCTACTTGGTTGTCTAACAAATCCTCCTCAAAGAATTCACCCGGTTTAAGAGGGCTATGGCCCTCCAACAAGGCCTTCAGGAAGTGCTTCAAGGCTACTGGTGAGAGGGCCAGTTGGCTACATAAAGGCGAACAATCTTGGGGGGCGTGGCTGACCTGGGGAGAAAGCCCAATCGAGATGATCTCTCTGTGAGGCAGAGCAGGCGCTGGCGAGGTCTGATATGGCCTGGGAGGCGAAGAGACGAGGGAAGCTGCAGCCTCATGGCTATCACATCTCTCTGAACTCAATCCAGTGAATTTAGAGGACAAACTATGGGCACTTAGTGGGCATTCCAAATGAGTGGAACCTGGTATTTTGTCCTTAAGGCAATTGATCGAACACCTGCGGGCATGTTTGGACAGACGAGCGGGGGTCTATCTGAGGGAGATGGGAGCTTTGAGGGAGCTTTAGGATGGTAGAAGACCTTCTCTACCCATTGTTTGGTGGATACTCTACCCTGCCTGAAGGAGTTGGGGGTGCCACAGGTGTCATTATTTGACTGGTGCAACAGTTCTATATGCAACCAAACCGAAAATAATTTTTCGGCCACTATCAAACTACAGGTACTATGAATATCCGTTCCTGGTTGGACGTGGACCTTTACTCTTGTCGCAATTTGGTCTAGGCCAAGGGTCGAGCACCTGTCGACCTCCAGCACGTCACTGAAGGAGCCCCCCTAAAGTGACAAAAATAGAGCATAGCCAGGCGTGCGCCGGAATACCAAAGAGGGGAATCCAGACGTCTGCACTTCCTGGGGAGAATCCCGGAGACCATGTCTCTGCTTTGCCTATGTCCATCTTGGAATGAAGAAGAGAATCAAAGAAAAATGAGATCAGTTCCATCCTTGTCTTGAAAACGAGGAGGAACCGATCCTCTGCGATGCGTGCAGCGTCAATAGTCGAAGAGACGTACCTAGATTCGTTGATGCATTTCATTAAGATGGATGATGGATACGTCAATGTTCTATGCATGTGCCACTAGGGCAAGGCTGAGGTCCATTACCTTCTGTTTCACTTCAACGTTGTCAGCTAGGATGTGTTGGATCTAAAACCCAACTTCTGCTGACGTGTTGCTGCAGCCACCTTAAAAAAGAAAAACTAAAATTTTAGAGGAAGAGAGAACTGCTGCGACTGGAATTGGAATTGAATGAAAATCGTATTACACTTTTGCCTTTTATAGGCTTTCTTATTCATGGAAATGACTAAACTATCCCTGTCTAGATTCATTCTAGGGGTAGCTAAAGAATAAAAAAAAATCTAGAAAGAAATCCAGAAAATGTATTCTGTTTATCTTCACCCACCTAGCAAAACTAAACTTAGAAAAAATCTCACAGCTGAAAAAATCTCACAACTAGCATAAAAAATCCTTCTACGGTTTTGGATTTGCACAAATCCTCCACCGTATCCAACACTCCCCTTCAAACCAAAACCGGCTTCATTCTGAGCATCGTTCTTAGTCGTTTGAATGCGTCTGTCGGCAATGCCTTTGTGAAAATATCCGCCACCTGTTCCGTAGTATCACAATATTCTAATTTTATCGTTTTCTGCTTCACATGATCTCTCAGAAAATGATATCGAGTATCAATGTGTTTTCTTCTTCCATGTTGTACTGGATTTTTGGCTAGCTCGATTGCCGACTTGTTGTCCACATATATGACTGTTGAATCTTCTTGCGGATGCTTCAGCTCCTTTTACAAATTTCTCGACCAAATTCCCTCACAGACGGTGGACGATACTGCCATGTACTCTGCTTCACATGTGGATAGGGCGACCACACTCTGCTTCTTTGAATTCCATGTGAAAGCAGTCGTTCCGAGATAGAATACGTAGCCAGTAGTGCTCTTTCTTTCATCTTGGTCACCTCCCTAATCACTATCTGAGTATCCATATAGCATTGCTTCATCATCGTATAGATAGAAAAGATCGAATTCCATTGTTCCTTTGATGTACCTGAGAATTCTTTTTGTAGCTAGCCAGTGTGATTCTTTTGGTGCTTCCATATAACGGCTTAGAAGCCTAACACAGTAGACTATATCTGGCCTAGTGATTGTGAGGTACCTTAAGCTTCCAATTAAGCTCTTGAATAGGGTTGAGTCAACGTTTCTTCCTTTTCCATCTTTCGTGAGCTTTAGACCTGTTGTAACCGGTGTATTTACGGCTTTACAATCGTCCATCTTGAACTTTTCAAGTAATTTCTTCGCATACTTTTTCTGTGATATATAGATACCACCATGTTGTTGCTTCACTTCAATGCCCAGAAAAAAGGACATCAGACCTCCGTCTGTCATCTCGAACTCCTTAAACATGGCCTTCTTGAATTCTCCAAACACTGCCTGGCTGTTCCCATTGAACAGTAGATCATCAACATATAAGCAAGCGATAAGCATATCACCACGGGTATTCTTCTTTTTGTAGACGACATGCTCATATGGACATTTGACAAAACTATTCTCTTGAAGATAACCGTCGATTCGTGCATTCCAAGCATGAGGAGCTTGCTTCAACCCATATAGGGCTTTCTTTAGCCGATATACCTTGTGTTCCTCCCATTGCATGACAAAACCTTTAGGCTGATCAACGTATACTTCTTCTTCTAGTATCCCATTCAGGAATACGGATTTCACATTCAGTTGGTAAATCATCCAACTATGATGAGCTGCAAGGGAGATAATCATTCGTACAGTGTCAAGGCGAGCAACTGGGGCGAAAACTTCTTCATAGTCTACCCCATATTTATGTTTGTAACCTTTTGCTACGAGCCTTGCTTTATATCGTTCGATCTTACCATCGACATTTCTCTTGATTTTGTACACCCATTTGAGACCAATCGTCTTCTGGTTTTTAGGGAGTGAGGTCAATTTCCATGTTCGATTCTTCTCGATGGCATAATCTCTTCTTCCATTGTCTTTCTCCAACATTCTTCAGTCACAGCTTCCTCGAATGTGAGAGGCTCGTGGTCCTCATACAGGCAGAGTAAGTTCACTTCTTCAGTTTCTGCATAGATGTCATTCAGGCTTCTCATTTTAACAGGAGCCAAGGGTGAAGGAGAATCGGATGAAGTTGTGCTCGATGAATTCGGATTTGATGAAGTACTTCCAGGAGATATGGAACGTACTCCTGGACTTCTGTGATTCGAAGAAGGTGATGTGGGTGTTTGATCTGGCTTCTCATGTCTCTCTTCTTCGTATTCTTCGACCTCAACCTGCTTTCCTTTGGTCGAGTTTCCTCCGTTCCATTTTCATGCTTCTTCCTCACAGAATACAACATCTCTACTCACCACCAGCTTATTGGTTAGTAGGTTGTAGAGCTTGTATGCCTTTGACTCTTCGCTGTAGCCGATGAAGATGCACTTCTCGCCACGATCATCAAGCTTTTTCCTTTTCGCTTCTGGAACTTGAGCGTAGGCGACACACCCAAAGATCTTAAGGTGCGCCACGCTCGGCTTGTATCCATTCCATGCTTCTTGCGGTGTCTGGAATCTGACACTCTTAGTCGGACACCTATTGATCAGATAGGCAGTACAGGCAAACTGCCTTTGTCCAGAATTTCTTTGGCAGATTTTTCTCCTTCAGCATGGTCCTCGTCATGTCGAGGATGGTGCGGTTCTTCCGTTCCGCAATTCCATTTTGTTGTGGCGTGTAGGCTGCAGTGTGTTGCTGCCTAATGCCATGTTCCCTACAATATTCTCGAAAAACATTTGAGGTGTACTCCCCACCTCTGTCAAATCGAAGGGTTTTGATTTTAAGACCACTTTCTTTTTCAACCAGAGCCTTAAAATTTTTGAAAATAGTAAAAGCAGCAGACTTCTTTATTATTACATACACCCACAATTTTCTACTGAAATCGTCAATGAAGGTAATAAAGTATTTATTACCTCCTAGAGAGATTGGCTCTAATGGTCCACAGATCTCAGTGTGAACCAACTGCAACGGTCCTCTTGCTCTTCGGGATACTCCACTCGGAAAGGAGTTCCTTTGTTGTTTTCCAAGTGTGCACGCCTCATACACATGTTCTGGAGCTTCAATAGCAGGTAAGCCATGCACCATGATTGATGAGGACAGAAGTTTCAGGCCACTAAAGTTTAGCTGGCCAAAGCAAAGATACCACATCTAGGAATCAGTCTTTGCTTTTCCATAAAAACACTTCTCAAGCATTGTGTTTATATGGAGAGGAAACATACGATTCTTCGCCATCTGGACTTTTACAATCAAACGTCCATGCATATCTCTTATGGAAAGAGAAGAATTTTCCATATGTATAACATACCCTTTTTCGAAGAGTTGTCCGAGACTCAGTATGTTACTTTTCATGTTGGGCACATAGTACACATTGGAGATATAGTTTGGAACACCATTCTTCTGAAAGATTTTGATTTTACCTTTACCTTTCACTGGTATTTTTGATGAGTCTCCAAATGTTACATCGCCATGAACTCCTTCTGCGAGTACCACAAAGAGTTTCTTGTCACCGCACATATGATTACTTATACCTGTGTCGAGATACCATACATCTTGCTGATCACTGCCTTTCTCTTGTGCAAGAAAAAGTGTGGGGCTTTCTTGTTCATGTCCTGATGCTTCGGCATAGTTGGATCGCTCATCTTGATTTACCGGCTTGCTCCAACAATCAGATGCATAGTAGCCAAGCTTGTTGCAATTATAACATTGGATGTTCTTTGTACTTCCTCGTCCACGCATCGATCTGCCTCTACCATTTCCTCTTCCACGAAAATTGATATTTTTCTGCTGATTTTGGTCATGGCTTTGTTGGTTTCCACACCCTCTTCCTCTTCCGCGATTGTTAACAAAACGTCCACCACGTTGTGAACTTCCACGTCCACCATTGTTATCATTCAGAGTCAATCTTGACTCCAAGGCTTGTTCCATTGACATGGAACTGGCATACTTCTACATTCGTTGCTCATGAACTTGCAACGATCCCATTAACTCCTCAATGGAAAGTTTCTCAATATCTTTTGATTCTTCGATCGCCACAACCACATGCTCAAACTTGGTTGTGAGGGATCGAAGTATCTTTTCAATAACTCGGACATCTTCAATCTTCTCACCATTTCTTTTTAGATTATTAACATTTACAAGCAATCGTGAAAAATAATTAGCAATATTCTCACCTTCCTTCATATGAGTCGCTTCGAACTCTGCTCTAAAGGTTTGGAGTCGAACCCTTTTGACACGATCAACACCTTTAAAGACGGTGCTAAGGGTCTCCCATGCTTGCTTACATGATGTTGCTTCAGTGATCCGTTCAAAGGTGGAATCATCCAACCCTTGATAGATGAGGAAAAAAGCTTTCTTATCTTTCTTTCTTTGATCCTTGATATTGGCTTTTTGTTCGGCGGTATAGGCTGCTTCTTGTTCCGTTGTGGGTTCTTTATAACTGTCAATGATGATCTCCCAAAGATCTTGAGATCCAAATAAGGCTTTCATTTGAATGCACCAGTTTTCATAGTTGTCCTTAGACAACTTGGGTATTTGAGGATGTATTGTGCTGGCCATCTTTTCCTATTTATAAAAATAACTGATTTTTTTGAAACAGTGGAATCGTTGACAGATTCTTGGCCTTTTGCAATCTGAAAAAAAAAAAAAAAAAAATTTCGCTGCAATCTGATTTTTTTGAAAAAAAAAAAAAAAAAGATTTTTTCAAATCTGATTTTTTAAAACAGTTTTTTGAAAACTGATTTTTTTTTGCAAATAGATTTTTTTAACCTACGGCTGCGGCTGCAATCTGATTTTTCAAAAAACAGAAATTTTTCTGAAAAACTATGGCTGCAATCTGATTTTTTTTAACCTGTGGCGCATTCAAAACAGATTTTTTTTAAAACAGGGAGTGCAATCTGATTTGAAAAACAGATTGTTGCTGCAATCTGATTTTTTAAACAGGTTGTTGCTGCAATCTGATTTTTTTGAGATCTGATTTTTTAAAACAGATTGTTGCAATCTGACTTTTGAAAACAGATTTTTTTTTTAAAACAGGGAGGGCAGCAGGACCTTCTTCTCACGGCTGATCAGGCCCACGGATCAGCGGCTCTGATACCACTTTGTTGGATCTAAAACCCAACTTTTGCTGACGTGTGGCTGCAGTCACCTTAAAAAAGATGAAATTTTAGCGGAAGAGAGAACTGCTGCGACTGGAATTGGAATTGAATGAAAATCGTATTACACTGCTGCATTTTATAGGCTTTCTTATTCATGGAAATGACTAAACTATCTCTGTCTAGATTCATTATAGGGGCAGCTAAAGAATAAAAAAAAATCTAGAAAGAAATCCAGAAAATATATACTGTTTATCTTCACCCACCTAGCAAAACTAAACTTAGAAAAAATCTCACAGCTGGAAAAATCTCACAACTATCACAAAAAATCCTTCTACGGTTTTGGATTTGCACAAATTCTCCACCGTATCCAACAGGATGATCTCCGGCACCAATCTGCCTGCTGCAGGGACAACTGCCTTTGCTGCAGGGGGTCGAGCAAGCCTCCGGTCTTTTCCCTAGACAGCTTCTAGGAAGACAAAGCTTCTTCTCGCAGCGGATCAGCATGCTTGGAGGATAGTTGATTTGTCTGGGTCGGGGGTCGATTCGGTGATTGAGGGGCAAATCCAAGTCTAGCCCAGGAGATCCCCCATAACCTGCCATCTACCATTTTTCCATTGAGAATGATCTCCAGCGGATCGGCATGCTTGCATTTCCTATACTTACATTAATTAACTACCAGCCTTTGAAAATAATAATAATAATAATAATTAACTGCCACTTCCTGGTTGTGAGTCAGGTCATTAAAAAAAAATGAGTCCGCAGGTCAGGTTATTGTTGAGTGGCTCTAGACTAATTCAAGTGAAACTTTTGAAACCAGACACGCTTGATGGATTCGAATTTTAGACCCAGGCCCACTTATTATCAGGTTGGGTCCAACGACCCAACTCATTTGCACCCTTACGTACGAATAAAAATGAAGGGAAAAGACAAACACTATCCATTCAACTTACATGTGCAGGCCACCAAATGAGAAATTAGATGCTTAAGCGAAGGCATGCTCCCAATGGTCCCCATCTAATGAGTGACAATGATCTCCCATACCTGCACCACACTTGAACATGTACTACGAATCTCCTCTTCAATCTCTCCTTGTGCGTATTGCTTCAGCATTTCTCTTTGAAATACTTCCTACAATGTATGTGGCATTGACCATAAGCTCCTTACACTCCTGTTCAGGAACTTGGTAGCTAACAACTTCGACATCAATAGTAATAATAACAGGTATTTACAAATGATGCCTTTCTACTCATTTCGACAAAGTAAAAGCTTTCCTTACATTGGCTGTATATCTTTCTTGCATAAGAAATTCAAACTATTAGTCACATTTAAGTGTTTGATTCTTTTAGATTCAGTACTTTACCTTCAGGGTGGAATTGTCTTCAACGGGACTTTTCATGCTATCAAGGTTCTCTAACAAGTAAGGCATCTTTTCTTCTTCCCCTTTTTTTTATAGGTAATATATGGGCTAGAACCCCCGACCTCAATGTTGAAACACTATCTATCATAGAGGCTTCTTTTGGCAACATTTGGATGCAGGAGAGAATTGAATTACAAGCATTTATTTTAATCAAGAAGGAATGAGAAAAGTAACGAGGAAGTAGGTGATCACAAAAAATAAATAAATAAAATTAAATTAAATTAAATTTAAAAACAAAATTGGGTCGAACCTGAAAGTAACAGGATTACCAATTGGAGCTGGGACCCGCAATATGAATGCTAAGGGAGGAAGCTATGAATTGGTTATTTCCACCTGGCATGACTGCGCTAGCTTACCTGAGGTAGGTAAATGGAGGATGTCACTTTCGCTAACCAAGCATCACATTGGTAGAACTTTGATGAGATCCACCGTCCATTAGGTAAGCTACTTCATGTTCACTTGGAACCCAAAAACCATGATGATCCAAAATCAGGCAGGCCACATCATAGGAAACAGTTGGGATGGTCATACCCACATTAGTGTTGTGTAGGGCCCACTGTGGTGTTAATAAACCATTCAATCCATTCATCTAATATGCTTCATTGAGATGAAAGAATTAGCCAAAACTCATACTATTCCACAGGGCTGTAAATGGCCCAGCCTTTGGGCTGGCTTCTGAACTCTTTGGCCGGGCTTTCTGTCCAAACCTCAAATATTTGCCATTGCTAGGCTAAGCCCAGCCCATTGACAGGCCCACTATTACAAAATGCGGGTGGGCCCATACCACGTGTATTCAGAGGTTTTAAGTATATATTTATACGGTTCCCCATCGAGCGGCCCACTAGAGTGTTGAATCATCAGCTTGCTTTTAGCCATACATAATGGATGGGGTGGATCATGGACGTAAAGTCATTTCTTTCACCTACAAGAGAAAGTGATGTCTCTACAAACCTACACGAGTTACCCCGCCGTATTTCTTTTTCACATTACTGGACTCCATTGCGCATCCAATCGCACCCTTTTAGTTTTACCTTGCTATAAAATGATAGAGCTTATCTTAAGAGCATGTACATCCATCTAAATGTACTGTTTACCCTTTACAGTTCCCATTACATTGGGAACTTTACAATAATAACAACAACAACAACAACAACAAAGAAAAAACCTACCTAATTTAGATGAAATTTACATTCTTCTACCTTTTTTAAAAAGGTTTTCAAAAAGTTACCTCATTAATCAATCTAATTACCACTCAACCTCCTGTCACAACCGCAATGCAAGTAGATGGGTTGGGGCTCAGTTGAGCCCAGCATGATGTTTATGTAAAATTCACCCCAACTACCAGATAAGGGATGAAAACAGTGTACCAGACAATGCTCGTCCCCCAAAGAACATCCATTAATGTCACCCACATGAATCATGGATGGGTATGATTTTTGAGCCATCGGCCTAAGTTTTTATGTGGAATCTAATGGTTGGAGTGGATTTCATATAATTATCACAATGAGCCCTGTGAAAATCAAGGGCGGACGTCTCTCTCCCAATTGTTTCCTTTGTTGTGGCCCACCAGAATTACAAGTCAGCATGAATTTTAGTCCCTACCCCTAGGCCTAATGTTGCACTAAATATCTAATTGTCGAAGTGGATCTTACATAAACATCATGGTGGGCCCTCTAAAATCAAGAGTTGTATCCCATACAAATATTTTTTTTTCTAAATAATATTCTTTGTACAGTTGGAGCCTACTGTGATATGTATGTGAGATCCACTCCTGCCATTAGATACATAATCCCTGTTTAGGCTCAGATCCAAAAAATAGGCTTACTTGTGATTTAGGTGGGTAACACGGAAGAAAACAATTGGTAGAGAGACATGTACCCTTGATTTTTACAAGATCCACTATGATGATTTTGTTTAATACACTCCAACCATTAGATGCCACACCAAAATTTAGTTCTAGGGCCCGCCCGTGATTCTAGTGGGCCATACCAAGGGAGATAGTTTGGAAGATGATCGTTGTGTTGTGCACTATTTCCAATCATGTGGTCCACCAAAATCACGGATGGGGGTGATTTTTAGGCCCTTGGCCTAACATGAGGTGACACACCTGATGGTTAAGTTAGATTTTACATAAAGGTCCATGCAAGCAGCCCACCAACAGGTGGCCAAAGGAATGTAATGGAAGATAGTGGAATAATAATTATATATATTAGTTTGGTAGTATTTTGTAAAATTCTCCATTTTGGTATTTTTATGGAAAAACTTGTCCAAGTTTTCCCAAGCCATGCAGTTCTTGGTATAGTGAGTTGACCACCCTGGTGGTGGTGAATGATCATTTTATTATACCAACAAAGTTATATTTTATTATACCAATAAAGTTATAGGTGATGTGTTCCTCCTTTCTCCAAACAAATAAAAAGAAAAAGAAAAGGAGAGTTAACTATGCTGGATTTTGTACCAAGCATTTCCATCATGGGAACCTCCATATGGACAGGCTGGATATTCAATTTCTTTTCTGATTATATATCGTGGAGCTTGTGTATTCCATTCTTTACAGTTAACCGAATTAGACACTCCATAGCAGTCTCTGATTCAGGCACATTACTATATTCGGGCAATGCAGCCTTTGATCGATGTCACTGTTTTGTTGGTTCAGAGATTCTTCATTTGCAATAAATTGCGGCGGTCGTGAGTGGACATCAGAAGATGGAATGTTGTATGATAGTGATGTCAATGCTCTCGGTATAGCATCATATTATCTGGTCAACACGACCAGGTTGGCTGTCAGTAATGTTGGTGTGGCTATCGGTAGTAATGGTGTCCGTGAGAACCCCGAAACTGACATATACACTACAAACTCTCAATCTCAGTTTATGAACACTTCGGACCCAATCCTGTTTCGGACAACAAGGACATCACGGGGATCGCTTAGATACTACAAGCTTGGGCTTGTGAACGGACAGTATAAAGTGACTCTGCAATTCGCTGAGATACAACTTGAATATGGGATTATTCTGAATGGCTTGGGAAGGCGTGTATTCGACATTTTTATCCAGGTGTGTACAACATAGTATGTAGCACAACGTATTTAGTAGTGAACACTAATATTAATCCAGACTATATGATAAAAGTCAATGTAGTATATATACGTTAGAAGGTGTGGTTATGTTCCTCTCTAGGGCCAGCAATGAGTCCAGTTCAGGTCAGCTTGGGCCTGACTGATTTACTAAATGGCCATGAAAATGACCCAAAGCCCACCTATGTCCTAAGATGAGATGACGAAGTCCAACCCTTTAGTAGATTCTTGTGCTCAGTGTTTGTGGTATCTATATTATCAGCCAATTTGGTATCGTATGGGTCTCATGAAACACGGATTGTGTCAACGAAAATAATTCGCATGTTATTTTTTTGTTTGCTAATTAGATTGTATGATTTATGACTTTTATGAGCTCTTTTTGGATATATATATATATATATATATATATATATATATATATATATATATATATGTATATATATATATATATATATATATATATGCATCAATTTTGTTATAGAGTGTATAGTTTAGAACTATATTTGAGTCCTACTTATGTAAACATGCCTTTTTTGATCTGTCCTGCAGTTCCATTGAAGAATTTCATAATTTTTCT
Source organism: Magnolia kwangsiensis (assembly GCA_037074715.1). NCBI lineage: Eukaryota > Viridiplantae > Streptophyta > Magnoliopsida > Magnoliales > Magnoliaceae > Magnolia > Magnolia kwangsiensis. Next base: position 97,820,109 of record CM073584.1, read on the forward strand.
AATGTTTCCGTACACCTTCATGTTGGACAACCCCTAGTGCAGGGTTGCAAAGTGGTATAGTACTTGGTAAGACCGAGGTCGATTCATGGGAATTGAATTTGTTGAAACACTATTAGGGTTTTCTATGAATTTAAGAGAATAAATGACGACCAAAGATTCAAGAATCTCCAATTAATCAATCATTAATATGAATTCATCAATTCAACTTGATCACTCAATTAGAATTGAATAAGAATTCGTTCTAATTGGAATATAGTTTTGTTAAATCAATTGATTATTCCCAAACAAGATATATGAATCGTAATTGATTGATTTCTCATAAAGATCTAAGTAATTGTTTGTATAGAATTTAAAGCATCTATTATACCCAGAGTTAGCAATAGATTAAGAAATTTTACATATCAAAACTTTCACTAATACTAATAATTCAACCAAGACAATCACAATTCAACCATAAAAAGTATAATCATTGAATTAAAAACGAATTAACATCAAAAATGTCTTAAAACGTCCACCCCTTAACTTTAGATACGAGATTAGCCAAGCATAGCTAACATCTTAAACTAAAAAATGAAAAAAAATAATAATTTAAAAATCCAAATTAGAACTGAAGGTTGAGGAAGAATAAAGGTGCCGAAGAAGCTCCATCATAACTCTCTCTCTCTCTCTCTCTCTCTCTCTCTCTCTCTCTCTCTCTCTCTCTCTCTCTCTCTCTCTCTCTCTCTCTCCAAACCTTAGATTGTGTCTAATTCACGTCCACATCAACTCCTTGAATAAGAAAAATCCCACCGACTTAGAAAATTCAAGAACTTGCACACTTGCATGCTCCGTTGATCAAATTCTTCAATCGATCGAGTCCCTATTGAAGTCTCTTTGATCAAATCAAATTTTTAGCTCAAACTGATAGAGCATGGCGAATTAATCCATTTATTTCATAGTCCAGGCCCCATATCTCATGGGTTAGGACCTCGAATGAACCTCCCTCATGAGCCCTACATCACATGGGTACCGCCTCACATGAGACCTCCTACTCTAATACCACTTTAATGCAAAACAATCAACCAATTGCTCTAAAATTTCAAATTGATAGAGTATGGCAAATTAATCCCTTTATCTCATAGCTCAGGCTGCATATCTCATGGGTTAGGACCTTGACTGAATCCTCCTTGTGGGCTCCACATCACATGAGCCACCCGCCTCACATGGGTTGCCCACCCCAAGTGTGTCCCTACATCCCATAGGCTACCCCACTCGAGCCTGGTGTGAAAATGCCCCAACATTGGCAAGTTTCTTCAAAAAATATGAATTTATCGATCTGTTCCTTCAATCGATCGAGTTCAATCGACAACCTGTCGATTGAATCGAAAAGTTTGAAAATTGTCCAACAACCAACTTCGAATTTTTGAAGTTTCTCAATTGAATCGACAAGGTCGTTGATCTAATCGAAAAATGTGATTTTTTTGTAATATCTTTCATGATCTTCAAAGGTAGGTTTCTTCAATGTTCTTTTATACTTTTTCTTAAACTCTTTTAGGCTTCAAATCTCCTCATATATTCTTTCCTCCACATAGAAAACACATCTATTTAAATCAATTTAACATTCAAACACATTGGAAAATAGATGGAAAACTAATGATAAATATACAATATTTAGCACTTAACACATGTTTGAATGATCAAAATCACTATAAATTTCGTTAGTTGGGGATATGGAAACAATATCGATATCGCCGATAATATCAATGATAACCGAAAATATGGGAAAACATGGGAGAAATGGTAGAATTTTTAATGAAACTTCAAGAGATGCTAAAATACATATTTGCATATTTATGAATAAAAATTTGTGAAATATGTATATAATAAGTTTCCATTTAATGGATGATTAAAAGCATATGTCGTTGTAAGACATAGTCTAATCATTGTAAGAAATAGTCTAACCATCCCACCCATCCTATCTAATTAACCATCCAATCATCTATCCAAAAATTAGAATATTGACAACTCGCGATATTTTATCAAGAAATCATCAACATCTAAAAAGGAAACGAAAGATTGTAGTTTTAATATCGCACATGTTGTGGTAATGATAATATTGAGATATTATCAATATTAGCAATGACAAATTGCAAACTGCATGCAACGATGTGCTCATAAAAAAATTAAAATATAATTTTTTTTTTTTAATAAACAAACTTTCTATGATATCTGTGTGTTGACGATATTATTGAAATATCGTTGATACACTTATGATACAAGCATCATGGCGTCACCTAAAATTTACACACTAAAAAATATTGATGATATCTATACATTGGCAATACAAGTGATGCTTGAAATTTACATAATTGAAAATATTGGTGATATCGATACATTGGCGATACTTAGTACATTGATTATACCTAGAATTTTTAATGCTACTGGTGTTATCAGTTTCACTATCAATGTTGTCAGTAACGACAAGCTAGAGATAACGATAATATTGGAGATATTTCGATGATATCAGAGATAATTACACACCCCTAAACCTTAGATTGTGTCTAATTCATGTCTATAAGGCCTCCTAAAATAAGAAAAATCCCACTAAGAAAATTTGCAAACTTATGCACTTGTGCGCACCATCGATCGAATCCTTCGATCAATCAAGTCCCATCGAAGTCCCTTCGGTTGAATCAAAACATCTTTTGATCGAATTGAAGTCATCCAAAACTATCCAGCAAGTTTCTTCAAAAATTCTAAATTTATTGATCTGTTCTTTTGATCAATCAAGTCCAATTGATGGCCTATTGATCAAATAGAAGCTTTCATCGATCGAATCAAAGTTTCCATCAATTGAATCGAAAAGTACAAAATTTGTCTAGCAACCAACTTTGAATTTCTAGATTTTCTCAATAAAATTGACAAGGCTGTCAATTAAATCGAAAAATGTGATTTTTTGTAATATCTTTCATTGTCTTCAAATCTAGGTTTCTTCAAATTTCTTGCAGACTTTTTCTTTAACTCTTTTAGACTTCAAATCTCCTTAATTAGTTTGAATTCATCTCAAACTTCATAATCTTTCCTGCACATAGAAACCACATCTAGTTAGACCAATTTAACATTTAAAAACACAGAAAAAGGATGCAAAACTGGGAATAAATATACGATATTTAGTACTTAACACCTAACATGTAATATCCAGCTATCCACAAACTCACACACACACACACACACACACACACACACACACACACACACACACATAATCCATAGATCCGTGCACGCACACACATGTAATCTAGGGACAAAGCATCATCCTCCACACTTAAGACCTACCTCACATTTGAATCAAACTATGTTACTTTTTAGAAACAAGCAAATGAATTTTCTACCCTCTTAATCAGGAAATTCCTCCAGAAAATTGTCAACAGACTTACAGGGTAGGAAATTACACAAGCCCCATCTAGAAGGCTAAGGCAGGGGCAGGGAGAGATAGGGGAAACCTCTTTACTGACAAGGAGCCCTTGTAGAACTTTCATCTAGCCATAATAGGCGACCAATTGCACCAATGGGCATAGGGTACCACACCCCAACTCCTTATAATGGCAATATCAACAATAATCATTGATAAGGGGAACTTTATAAAGGAAAAGTTAGCAATACTTTAACGATGTCATGTCTTGTAAATATGTTGCTGATAATTGGAAATATGTATATTAAAGGGAGTTTCGGCATAGCTGAACCAGCAATACTGATATTATTGGTTATATTATCAATAATATCGTTGATAATAGAAACACTAGTTATAAGGCTTCTTATATACTTGAAGTGTGCACGTGGGAAATGTATTTTGTATAGATCTCATGGCCATCTTGAGGTAGCTGGTTATTAAGATGCGGATTATACAAGGTCAAGACATGATTGGCAATTGAATACAGGCTACTATACTTTTCTTGGTAGTAATGTGGTTGCCTAAAAGAGCAATAAGCAAAATGTTGTTACACAGTCTAGTGTTGAAGTGAAATATATATCCATGCATTGCCAGAGTATCCTAAAATTATTAAAATATTCCCAATATTATCCGTATCTCTGATAACACTGGTAGTCCTAGAAATTCGAGGTATCGGCATTATATTGCTAAATATCGTCAATATTTTCGATGGTGTAAATTTTTAGTTTCGCTGTATCACCAATATTTTTTACTGTGTAAATTCCTCTTGTCACTTGTTTCACCACTGTATTGGCAATATTTCACTAATATCGCCAATGTCGATATTGCTAAAAACAATTTATTAAAAAATATATATTTTTGATTTCTTTATAGGTACATAGTTGCATGCAGTGTTTAAATTGTTGACAATAATGCTAATCATATGGTGATATTATCATTAGTGTAACTTGGGCAATATCGAGATCACAATCTTTTATTTACTATATCATGGGAAAGTAAAGCCTTTTTTGTTCACAGAGTAGCGGACAAGAAAATTACCCTAAATTTTTTCTCCCTCATCGACCTCCTCATCATAGATAGGGATTATGAAGGGAAGAATGGGGCATAGACCCTGTGGAAATGAGAGCTTTTGATGTAGAGCGGCTCGTGGACACTTTCATAGCCAAGATGAATCAGAAAAGGCCCGGTCGACAATAGAAGTGATCCGTACCATCAAAACTTAAAACGAACGTATCTCGTAAACCAAAATGAGCTATTGGACGTACCATATATGATTTTGGGGTAGGACGAGCTACTTTAGCCACCCAACTTAACATGGGGCTGTGCACGCCGAGATTGTGAAATAACACCATATCAACAGTCGAAATCCTATTTTATTTTTATTTTTACTATTTATAGTAAGTTTTAGTTTGAGTATAACTCTTCATCCATTGGGCTTTAGGAGTTGCGCCCAACATGAAAAGTGGTTAGAATAATTAGGAGAATAGCATGGTTGAGACAAATAGGACACTTACTATTTTTGGCCAAAAACCATGAGGTCAAGTGGAAATCAAAACCGTCTATAAATAGTAAGATTAGTATTTATAGTAAGTCGCAATTTATAGGAGTTTTAGTTATAGTATGATTCTGAAACTTTTCCCTAGGGTTCATAGCCTTATTTAAAGAGCTGTAAACTCATTTTTCATCATCAATAAAATTATTTTGAATATTTTAGAATTATTTCTATTTTCTTTTCCTTGTGGATTTGAGATTTCTGTGAGGAGTCAAGAGAAGTTCCGTGGATTCAGAACAATTATCCTTGAGGAAGATAGTGCTCGACCTTATATCCTTCCCCGTGTCCAGTGTTCAAACTATCGGTATCATGTTACGTATCGCATTCTTGGGATACGGATACATATCGGTTATCGTATGAGATATATCAGTTGTATCGTGTAATGTATCACTGTTGTTGGAAACATGGGGAAACATTGGGAAATTGGTTGATTTTTTCAATGAAACTTCGATGATTGTTAAAAAAAAACATCAACACACACTTATAAATCAAAACATTACAAAAAAAAAAAGTACACATAATAGGTTTTCTTTGTATGGGATCCTAATCTATGCGTTGTCTAACTAAATTGATGCAAATATATTTAGTGTCCATTCATATAATTTATAAATGTAAGAAGACATGTGGAATCACAAGCAATACATTCAAAAGCAAAAGAAGAATCACCACATTAGATTATATACATGTTTGATTTGATGTTTCGACACAGATTATAAACAATTTGCGAGAAATTGGAAAATTTTGATTATTTTTTTTAAATTTTCCGCAACTCAACCCATATCCTCCAAATCTCGAAATTGAAGCTCCCGATCCATGACTTTTCATGCAAAACATGAAAAATCATTGTTTTGTAATAATTTGACACTAATTTAACATATTTTTCAGAAAATAAAAGGATTGAAATTTGAAAATGCTCACCAAATTAAACATATGGGATATATCACACTACTTGTTCGTTTCGTATCGCACCGGTGGGATACAAGATATATCATGGGATATATTGGCCGATATCGTCGATATTTAAATCATTGCTTGCGTCAGCTTTGCACATTTCCTGGACATTATGAAGGTCGTTGAGGTTGAGGGGCTGCAATAACATGGTCAGATGTAAGCTGGGCTGAAGCAGCGTGTAACACCCCGGATTTTTGCCAACTTGGGATTAGACGTCCTTAGGCAATGGTTTAACCAAAACACATTGGTAACCGCTCAGAACCCAATTTCATAGCCAAAGAAATCACTTAGGATTAATTCCTTTAGAAACTAAGCATAAGTTAGCTAGCGCTACGCTGGAGTAGCTGTGAAATTGTCCCTGATCGCTTTAAATACGTTCTATAAGACCCAAAACTTGTAGAACCAATGATGTTATAATATCCTAAAACCTTGGATCAAACTCTAAACCCGTTTGCTCTCAGGAACTCTTTAAAACTTTGTATTGGATCTAGACCGCGCGTCGAAAGTCCGATACCTACAATCTTAGACCGTTATGACCGCTTGGCTGGACTTGACAATCGTTTCAAAAATCAAGCCCAACCGACGTTCAGAGGCTATTTCATTGAGCCTGGAGTGAAGAGAGTGAGAATAGGGTTAGATTTAAAAATTTTAATTCAAATCTGGCACGTGACTTGACACGTTATTATTAAGCGTTCTGACCATCAGAATTCAGCCAAATTACACCCTCGGATCAGGAAAAATTTCTCTTTCATATCATGAGACTTGTAGACCTGATTTAGGTGCGGTGACCACTGAACTGAAATTGGACCGCCACGTGCGATCTGCGAACTCTGTCGGACTGAAAACTTGATGTGCGCTAGATCCAGTATGCATAAGCTTAAGTCCGACAGCGTTTGGCCAGGGGACCTCCAGAAATGCTCTTTTGGACCGAAACAGTCCCGATTTGGTTACCCCTCAAGTAAACATTGTTCCCAAGCCTAATTTGGGAAGGTTTTAGGTTATAAAAGGGGTTTAAACTCTCACTTCTCTCACCCATCCGAATTTGCTAGAAACCCTAGATTGGGAGAGAGAGAAGTGAGAGATTTTGAGAGAGTGTGGGAGTGATCTTCCTGCCACTTGTTGCACCTGCTACACGTGCTTAAGCAACGTATTCCAATCGCTTTCCCGGTGATTCCACCGCATTTCTAGGTAAGAAAAACCCTAACCACTTGCTGATTTGGGGATTCCTTTGATTCAAATAGCAAAGTAGCTGATGTACGTGTGTATTAGGTCGCCTGATCGCCGTAGACGAAGCGTATACGCTTCGTTCGAAACGATACACATCTAAAGTGAAAGGTGCAGATTTTAGACGCTTTGATTGGCTGTTTTCAACGCTTTCAATGTCGTTTAATAGTAGATTATCGACGGCAACGCCGTTTGACATGTACAACATGTTATCCGTTTCCTGTTTCGTAAGCAGACGAAAAATATGAGATTTAGGGCATTTTAGTCATTTGTAGGAAATACTGTAAACATCCATATTTTTCTGAAATGATTGACATGGCTTTTTGTCGCAATAGAATATTAGGAATGCGTGCATAATCAGTTTGGCGAAGAGATTCCCCCAAATGCGCACTTTGAGTCGACATACACTATGTAGACTTAAGTGTGTAGACTAAGTGTTTGTATAAATGTTTGTATTAGTATGTATTGACTTAAATGGTGTTGTGAATTAGTTTGAGATTGAATTCTCAAATAATATGCTGATGTAAATGATTTCCTTCATGTTGGCTATATGTATGATTTCATCATATGTAAGAAATGCATGTGCTAGATGATTTACTTAAGTTGTACGTTATAACATGTGTTAACATGCTCACATTGTTGTAATGCATTTTCATTACCTTTATATGATTACTGATGTGGATTCATAAATGTTTGGGACTATACCTAGTCCAGGCAGTCGGTAACCGAGTAAATTCGTGGTTGTCCGGAAACACTATCCCGTAACGTGGGAGTGAGTAGCTAACTCAGTGGAATAATAGAGCAAGGATTAACATGTTCTCAAATCAATCATGCGATAATAGTAAAGCAGTAAATCAAACAATCCTAATGCTGTTGTTAATGCAATATGACATGACATGATGGATGCCCTCACCGACGATCTCCCTCATACGACACCATCTTACGGCCGCGGCATACAATCATCCCACAGTGCTCCACATCTTCCTAGCACATGCAATGTGATGGTGATATGATTACCGAGTTATTATTAGTCCATTCAAACAGCAGGATTGGGAAACTAAGGTACTTTCCTTATATCAATCCCAACACAGATCCTGTCTAGGGTCGTCACTCCTAGTAATCTCATACGATGTATATTTTGTAGGTCGCTGCAAGGGCTGCCAGGGCTGTTGCTCACACTCGTTGCACCGATCCCCCATCACCTTATCAATACAAGCCTACTGTACTCTCACTGCTACGGAAGGGTTGTCGCCTCCCGTAGACTCAGAATACGATCGCGGTCACTACAAAGGGCTGCCAGGGCTGTTGCTCGCACTCGTTGCACCGCTCCCCCATCACCTTATCAATGTAGGCCGACAGCAAGAATATAGTGTCCCATACCACCATAATCTGCTCACGAGCCATACGTGCTCACTGGTCACTACGGGGAGGTTTGTGGCCCCAGCGTAGGCCGACAGCTAGACCACGGCGTCCCATACCACCATGCCCGGCTCATGAGTCTTTGTGGATCAAGGTACCATGGTTGACAGGGTTTTCAATGGTAAGTTCAGTACTCTAGGTTCAAGCAGTTATGACGCATACAAGGTGAACAATCAATGGCCAGTCGGGTTACTTGACGGGCTCGACTAGCACGAGCACATCTCAATCTGAACGACATGAAGTGCATGAAACACTTCGTGTGGCCTAACCACTGCCGCCAACTCAAAACACGACTCGCGTTCATCAACGCGTCCTTCGTGCTAAATAGAAACCAACCACGAATTAGATCCATTACCGACTGCCTGGACTAGAGTATAGCCCCAAACACATGTAGTGTGAATCAGTAATCATGTGAGAGTAATGGAAATGAAATACAACAATGTGAGCATATTAACACATGTTATAACATACAACTTAAGTAAAACATCCAACACATGCATTTCATACATATAATGAAATCATGCATATAGCTAACATGTAGGAAATCATTTACGTCAACAAATCATTTGAGAATTCAACCTCAAACTAATTCATAACACCATTTAATTCAATACATACTAATACAAATATTTATACAAACACTTAGACTACACACTTAAGTCTACATATAGTATGTCGACTCAAAGTGCGCATTTAGGCGAATCTCTTCGCCAAAGTAATTATGCACGCATTCCTAATATCCTAATACGACAAGAAGCCATGTCAATCACATCAGCAAATTATGGATGAAAACAGTATTTCCTATAAATGACTAAAATGCCCTAAATCTCATATTCTTCGTCTGCTTACGAAACAGGAAACGGACAGCATGTTGTACATGTAAAACGGCGTTGCCGTCGATAATCTACTATTAAACGACATTGAAAGTGTTGGAAACAGTCAATCAAAGCGTCTAAAATCCGTACCTTTCACTTTAGATGTGTATCATTTCGAACGGAGCGTATACGCTTCGTCTACGGCAATCAGGTGGCCTAATACACAAGATCCATAAGCTACTCCGCTATGGAAATGACGAAACCTCAAATCACCAAGTATTTGGGGTGTTTTCTTACCTAGAAACGCGGTGAAATCACCGAAAAAGTGATTGAGGTGTGTTGCTTAGGCACGTGCAACAGGTAGCACAAGCAGCAGGAAAAACTCTCCCACCTTCGCTCACAAACTCTCACTTTCTCTCTCACTCTTGCTAGGGTTTTTAGAAAATTCGGATGGGTGAGAGTAGTGAGGGTTTAAGCCCCTTTTATAACCTAAATCTTGCCCGAAATAGGCTCGGGAACAATGTTTACTTGATGTCTAACCAAATTGGGGCTGTTTCGGTCCAAAAAGGCATTTCTGGTGGTCCCCTAGCCGAACGCGGTTGGACTTAAGCTCATGCATACTGGATCTATCACACATCAAGTTTTCAGACCGGTAGGGTTCCCAGATCGCACATGGCGGTCCAGTTTCAGTTCAGCGGTCACCGCGCGTAGATCAGGTCTACAAATCTCATGATATGAAATAGAAATTTTTCCTGATCCAAGGGTGTAATTTGGCTGAATTCTGATGGTCAGAACGCTCAATACTGACGCACCAAGTTGTGTGCCAGATTTAAATTTCAAATTCCAAATCTATCCCTATTCTCACTCTCTTCACTCCAGGCTCAACGAAATAGCCTCTGAACGTCAGTTGGACTTGATTTTCGAAACGATTGTCAAGTCCAGCTAGGCGGTTATAACGGTCTAAGATGGTAGGTATCGGACTTTCGACGCACGGTCTAGATCCAATACAAAGTTTCAAAGAGGTCCTGAGAACAAACCGGTTTAGAGTTTGATCCGAGGTTATAGAGTGTTATTGTGTCATTGGTTCTACTCGCTTTAGGTCTTGTAGAACGTATTTAAAGTGATCAGGGACTATTTCTCAGCTACTCTAACGTTGCACTAGCTAACTTACACTTATTTTCCAAAGAAATTAATCCTACGTGATTTCTTTGGCTATGGAATTGGGTTCTGAGCGGTTACCAAAGTGTTTTGGTTGAACCATTGCCTAAGGACATCTAATCCCAGGTTGGCAAAAATCCGAGGTGTTACAATCTACCCCCCTTAAAACACAATTTCGTCTCCGAAATTGGCGAAGGGTAAGGAGTACTTTTTCTAAGGAAGGTTCACATCCTATTTAATAACCTAACCTTACGTAGAACCTAACTTAGCTGTGTCGATCCTGGGCCAGTGGGGAAGAGTCTAACCACACTTCCGCTGCGCCACTCTAATCGAACGGTAACGTTGACTAACCTAACTAGATTGGACTCAATACGTTCTACCCCCCTTAAAACTTGGTTCTACTTAAAGTTCAAGAATCTATGCATCGCTCCGTATATCGGAACGAGGTGCAACTTAGGGGTTATCCTTGACATGAATTGGGAAATAACCTCTCATTACAGTGGTTTTCCCTTGTTAATGATGCGTTCTATAGCATTGGTATCTATGGTGATAGAGATGAGCCTAATCTCTATTGTGGTTGAGTTCAGGGGCAGGTATGAGTTGGTGGCAAAATGTCTAATTCTCTACTAGCTTTAAGTCCTCGCCATTTCTCAAAGACAATGTGATCACGTTTGGTTGTAGGTGGTCGGGTCATCACAGAAGAAAGGTTATGTAGTAGGTCTGAGCCGGATATATAGACTTTCTGCTTAGAACAGAAAATTTACCATATCAGTTCTTAATCCTAGACGTTGTCGATCTTCTGCTTGATCAGAGCATTGGATTTATTGGCAACTACCAGGATTGAGAAGTCAATTCAAACCGCGAATACATCGCTAATATACAATTCCTTTACTCCGCGTTCCCCAATGCAATAAGCCCTTGGAAAAGGCAATTCTAAGGGGTGTGTTGGTTTATTCTAAGTTCGACCTGAGGGATTTATAAGTCTTCCTTGAGAGTGAATAGTTCTAGGTTACATAAACTTCCTAAGGATTATAATAGAAGTCTATAAGCATTACGGGGAGCTATCGAAGGAATAAGGTCCTACTCCAACCAAATCTAACCTATAATTCCTTAGCATATACAGGTTTTACTCTACTTAAGGTAACTAGTAGACTAGTCTGTAATCTACAGCCTAATGGAACGGCATTCCTAGTCCCATGTCGGGATTGGAAGTGGCATGCTTAGTAGGAGGGTGGGGTGGGATAAAAACTAATTTTGCAGGCTTAATCCTGGGATCTACAATATGGCTGTGGAAACCATAGGATACACCCAAACTAGGGACAATACCTTACAACGACCAAAACGGCATGTACTCCATCTAACCAAATTCGGCTATATTAAGCCCAAACCGCTACACAAACATTCACATAACAAGCCAAAAAAATGCCATGCATTTCATTAAATCAAAATTGCCACAATATAGAAGACATATTCTTACATGTACCATGACAAGAAATGCATGGGAGCTAAGCCAGTCAGCTACTATAGCAACATAAGCAAACTACTAGCCTTATCAGGCTTACACACAAAAAGTAGGAAACAACTAACTACTAACAACAACATCTAAAATCTCATCGCTAGTCTGAGTCGGGTGACGGAGGAGGAGCACCCTTATCCTGCAAGCAGCACAGGATCGCCTTCAAGGTGTGAGTCACCTTGCCGAATTTCCTCTTCATAACGGCCTTAGTATCCTCGACCTCAGCCCGAAGTTCCTGGACTTCCCTTCGTAAGGCGACCTGACTCTCATCAATTCGGGCAATATGATCATCACTAGTAACCTAAGCAGAAGGAGAAGGGCTCTCATCTGTATCCTGAGCCTCCTCTTTTACCTCTTCCTGGACTTCTTCCTCAACTTCTGCTCCAGGTTCACCCTCTCTTTGATACTCTTCCTCATCAAAATCATCCTCGTTATCCTCATCAAGCTGAGTCTCACGGTACTGAGACCCGATCTTCATCTTGACCATGGTAGACTCATCAATGCAGTGAATCGGAACTGGCAACTCTGGCCCAAGTCTGTAAGCAAACTCAAGCGCGATCTTGCATATAAGTCGGCCAAAAGGAAGCGACTTAGACGTTCTCCTTGATTTCGCTATAAGGATAATCTGTCGCAACACGAAAGTGGCCATACACACATATTCTCCTTGGGCCACCTGATACAAGAAATCAACCATAAGGCGCGTACATTCAATGCGATTTGTCAACCTGGGATACACGTTGAACGTGCAAATGTGGTGCAGCAGGCGCAAATCATCAGACATATGAGACGCCTTGAGGCTATTATTAGGCTGCCATGGAACCAGACTACCACATAGGAACCTGGTACGGCGGTCTCGCTCACGCTTACTCCTCAAATTCTTCGCACTGGGATGAACATCACCAAGGGGCACGTTCAGAAGTCGCGCTATCAACCGAACATCGATCGTAGCCATCCGGTCACTACCAAAAGGAATCTAAACTGCAATGGCTCCAATGTAGGACTCTGGATATGAGCGTAGAAGGCACGAACGGTGCTCACATTAGCACGAGAATGGGCTTCGAAGAGCGGACCCCAATGTGCAGCTTCAATGCGCTCGAATAACAGGAATTCGTCGAAGAGTCGCCCTTCCACGTCCGCCTCAAACAACACCTTACGGTCAGTGTATTCACCGTGAGGCATCTCTACTAATATCACTCGCCCAAGTTGAGCATGGGGATCCAAATCCCGCTTTGTATGAAACTCTCGGGCTGTGCTTGGACTTGCGGCGGCGCTTGAGCTAGCGGCGCCACCCCTCGGTCTTCTCGATTGCGCAGGGCGACTAGGCCCAGCCTCATCCGCTGCGGTCTTTCTCTTTCCCATCAAAGAGAGGATGGTGGAGAGAGATAAAAATCTCAAAATAGCTTCAACAAAAGCCATGGAAAATGTGAGAAATGTAGAGAAATGGCTGCCCAAACAGAAAAAGGGAGATCTAGGTGTTGTAGAGGGATGCTTCAGGCTCCCCTAGGATGGATTTTCAAAAAGAAATAAGAAGGAAAAAGGAGAATGGAGCTCCACACGATTTCAGCACGTTTTGGGGGTTGTAGGAGCTCCAACGGACGAGATTTGCAAGAGGAGGAGTTACAAACAGCAATGGAGTGGTGGAGTGGATTTGGTTTCAGCAAGAAATGGGCTTAGGAAGGATTTGGAGTCACGGATTTGAGAGAGGGCAGCAAGAAAATGAGCAAGGGAGGCTTGGAAGGGGCTGTTTGTAAAGGAAGTACGCTTTTTAGGAGTTTTCTACGGCCGGCCCACATGTGGGAGGGGTACCCTAGCCACGTGAGGGCGTGCGCCCAACTTTCACAGCAAGTGGGCCCACCTGTACAGCGATGTATCGCCGGCCATCTTGCAAGGTGGCCGGTGGGACCACATGGGTTGGGTCCCCCCTGCCCTAGGGACCCCAAATATGTATGGCCCCCACCTTCGTTCATTCTAGATTGGCCTAGGGAGGTCCAAACTTCCATTCAGGGCTTTTCGGGGCCAATTTGTAAACCTGAATGCAATCCCCTATCATGCAGCATATGATTTTGGGGTAGAAGGAGCTAATACATCCATCTAGCCTATTAGTTGCTAAAGATTGCAAATTTAAAATGGCCTTATGGCCAGTTTTCATGAAATTTTACTATTCACTATAAAATTTTATCGAAGTATGATTATATCATTTTCACATTAGGATCAATATCTAAAATGAAAATAATAAGAAATAATTGAATAATGGAGTGGTGAGAGGAAGAATTTTGAAGAAATTAGGTGAAACGGGGTTTTTAAGCCCTAGCGATTGAATGTAAGGGTTGTGGTTGTCTCACAGCCCAAGGATTCATATTTACGGGTTTAGAACCGTTTAAAGAACGTCTCAACCCACCTACTTACAACCTAGGAGCTACTTAGGTCGCTTCATGCGACCCTATATGCGTTACGGACTCGATCGCGCGATCGATACGAATAGACTTCGCCTATTGGCGAATCTGTGATCCTATAAGTGTTTCTAGACCTTTCTCTCACCCACCTAAGTCAAAGGAAGCGACAACGTACGTCGCGTGACCATAACAGAGGCCCAGTATAATCTCATTCATGCTCTGATACCATCTGTAACATCTCAAAAATCGGGGGTCGAGTAAAAACCCAACTCCCGAGTTCCAAAATGTTATTTATGCAACATAAATATGTATGATTGAATGTTGTATGTGTTAATGTATTAAACATGAGTGAGATTAAGCCAGAACAGCATATCATACTCCAGAGACAGTTAAATTAATAAGCGAAAGACTGTGATACATATATATAATATACAATTGATTGTAAGTCTCCAGAGTGTGAACATGTTACTAGGTTAAAGACATACATGTATACTCTAAAAGTAAACAAAAAGAATATACATGAGTGCTCTAAAAATATAAAATGACAAGAGTCAAGGCATCTAATCAACCTCCCTGTAATCCCGTCGATCAGAACACGCATAAAGGAGGGATCCTCCTCATCATCATCAACTCCAGCTCCACTTCTCAAGCAGCGCCATCATCTGTAACCAAAATAGGGACTGGTGGGTGTCCGGAAACACCATCCCGTAACGTGGGAGTGAGCAGCTAACTCAGTGGAATAATAGAGTAAGGATTAACATGTTCTCAAATCAATCATGCGATAATAGTAAAGCAGTAAATCAAACAATCCTAATGCTGTTGTTAATGCAATATGACATGACATGATGGATGCCCTCACCGACGATCTCCCTCATACGACACCATCTTACGGTCGCGGCATGCAATCGTCCCACAGTCCTCCACATCTTCCATGCACATGCAATGTGATGGTGATATGATTACCGAGTTATTATTAGTCCATTCAAACAGCAGGATTGGGAAACTAAGGTACTTCCCTTATATCAATCCCAACACAGATCCTGTCTAAGGTCGTCACTACTAGTAATCTCATACGATGTATATTTTGTAGGTCACTGCAAGGGCTGTCAGGGCTGTTGCTCACACTCGTTGCACCGCTCCCCCATCACCTTATCAATACAGGCCTACTGTACTCTCACTGCTACGGAAGGGTCGTCGCCTCCCGTAGACTCAGAATACGCTCGCAATCACTACAAAGGGCCGCCAGGGCTGTTGCTCGCACTCGTTGCACCGCTCCCCCATCACCTTATCAATGTAGGCCGACAGCAAGAATATAGTGTCCCATACCACCATAATCTGCTCACGAGTCATACGTGCTCACTGGTCACTACGGGGAGGTTTGTGGCCCCAGCGTAGGCCGATAGCTCGACCACGGCGTCCCATACCACCATGCCCGGCTCATGAGTCTTTGTGGATCAAGGTACCATGGTTGACAGGGTTTTTAATGGTAAGTTCAGTACCCTAGGTTCAAGCAGTTATGACGCATACAAGGTGAACAATCAATGGCCAATCGGGTTACTTGACGGGCTCGACTAGCACGAGCGCATCTCAATCTGAACGACATGAAGTGCATGAAACACTTCGTGTGGCCTAACCACTGCCGCCAACTCAAAACACGACTCGCGTCATCAACGCGTCCTTCGTGCTAAATAGAAACCAACCACGAATTAGATCCATTACCGACTGCCTGGACTAGAGTATAGCCCCAAACACATGTAGTGTGAATCAGTAATCATGTGAGAGTAATGGAAATGAAATACAACAATGTGAGCATGTTAACACATGTTATAACATACAACTTAAGTAAAACATCCAACACATGCATTTCATACATATAATGAAATCATGCATATAGCTAATATGTAGGAAATCATTTACGTCAGCAAATCATTTGAGAATTCAACCTCAAACTAATTCATAACACCATTTAATTCAATACATACTAATACAAACATTTATACAAACACTTAGACTACACACTTAAGTCTACATATAGTATGTCGACTCAAAGTGCGCATTTAGGCGAATCTCTTCGCCAAATAATTATGCACGCATTCCTAATATCCTAATGCGACAAGAAGCCATGTCAATCACATCAGCAAATTATGGATGAAAACAGTATTTCCTACAAATGACTAAAATGCCCTAAATCTCATATTCTTCGTCTGCTTACGAATCAGGAAACGGACAGCATGTTGTACATGTCAAACGGCATTTTCATCGATAATCTACTATTAAACGACATTGAAAGTGTTGAAAACAGTCAATCAAAGCGTCGGAAACAGTCAATCAAAGCGGCTAAAATCCGCACCTTTCACTTTAGATGAGTATCATTTTGAACGGAGCGTATACACTTCGTCTACGGCGATCAGGTGACCTAATACACAAGATCCATAAGCTACTCCGCTATGGAAATGATGAAACCTTAAATCAGCAAGTATTTGGGGTGTTTTCTTACCTAGAAACGTGGTGAAATCACCGGGAAAGTGATTGAGGTGTGTTGCTTAGGCACGTGCAACAGGTAGCACAAGCAGCAGAAAAAACTCTCCCACCTTCTCTCACAAACTCTCACTTTCTCTCTCACTCTTGCTAGGGTTTCTAGCAAATTCGGATGGGTGAGAGGAGTAAGGGTTTAAGCCCCTTTTATAACCTAAATCTTGCCCGAAATAGGCTCGGGAACATTGTTTACTTGATGCCTAACCAAATCGGGGCTGTTTCGGTCCAAAAAGGCATTTCTGGTGGTCCCCTGGCCGAACGCAGTCGGACTTAAGCTCATGCATACTTGATCTATCACACATCAAGTTTTCAGACCGGTAGGGTTCCCAGATCGCACGTGGCAGTCCAGTTTCAGTTCAGCGGTCACCGCGCGTAGATCAGGTCTACAAATCTCATGATATGAAATAGAAATTTTTCCTGATCCAAGGGTGTAATTTGGCTGAATTCTGATGGTCAGAACGCTCAATACTGACGCACCAAGTTGTGTGCCAGATTTAAATTTCAAATTCCAAATCTATCCCTATTCTCACTCTCTTCACTCCAGGCTCAACGAAATAGCCTCTGAACGTCAGTTGGACTTGATTTTCGAAACGATTGTCAAGTCCAGCTAGGCGGTTATAACGGTCTAAGATGGTAGGTATCGGACTTTCGACGCACGGTTTAGATCCAATACAAAGTTTCAAAGAGGTCCTGAGAACAAATCGGTTTAGAGTTTGATCCGAGGTTATAGAGTGTTATTGTGTCATTGGTTCTACTCGCTTTGGGTCTTGTAGAACGTATTTAAAGTGATCAGGGACTATTTTCCAGCTACTCTAACGTTGCACTAGCTAACTTACACTTATTTTTCAAAGGAATTAATCCTACGTGATTTCTTTGGCTATGGAATTGGGTTCTGAGCGGTTACCAAAATATTTTGGTTGAACCATTGCCTAAGGACGTCTAATCCCAGGTTGGCAAAAATCCGGGGTGTTACAATACATGTATGTATATAACCTGGTAACATGTTCACACTCTGGAGACATACAACAGTTTATATATGTTATACATACTATCACAGTCTTCCGCTTGTTAATTTAACTGTCTCTGGAGTATGATATGTTGTTCTGGCTTAATCTCACTCATGTTTAATACATTAACATAGACAACATTCAATCATACACATTTATGTTGTATAAGTGATGTTCTGAAACTCGGGAGTGGAGTTTTTACTCGACCCCTGATTTTCAGGATGTTACACAGCGACCCACTGATTGGTGTTGGCCTAAGAGCAGGTCCACAGTTTGCTAGCCCTGAACGAAGCCCAGCAGGAGACTGATCATGGGTTGGGCCTAATGATTAGGGATGGCTCACAACCAAGAGGGTTCTGTTAATGGTGCATAAGGCCCAACAGATCCTGTTGGAGTGGGCCCATTGGCAGGGAAAGGCCAAACAAATATAGTATAGGACCATTATTATCTAGGCCAGAGTCAATTGGCCTAGCTAAATTGAAAATAGAGAGTGAATCTCAATTCCTCCAATGATAAAAATAAAAAATAAAAAATCCGACCGTTTGAGGGGTTGAGCTGCCTGGACCGCTCAGAGGAGGAAAAGATTACCGGCCAACAAGGGTTTCCGGTAAGCTTGAGACCGGAAGAGGAGAAGTACAAGTGAATTGTACTTACAAGCATGTATTGTAAAAAATAAAAAATCAGTAAATGGAATATTTCATACTATAAGGTTCTGTTTGTTAGTACAAGTGAATTGAATTGCCATCATTTAGTTTAGTTAATATGAAACTAATAATGTTTCCTAGCATTTGTAATGATGGAGTTTCCCACAAAATGCAGTTATGTTTCTTTCAAAACCAAATTATGAGAGAAATAATTGCCAATTCAATCTAGTGTGCTCCCACCTTTATGAAAAAAAATGTAACCATCAAGCATCTTTTGAAAAGTAAGCTTACAATAATTAAGGCAGCAAAAATAAATAAACAAATAAATAAATAAAAATTAAAAAAATAAAAAAACTATTCCATAGAACATTGATATATGGAATAGTAACGATATGGATAACATGGATAGGCTAGTAGCGATATGGATCTTCTTGAACCCCAAAAGTATGTCCAACAAATTGTTTTTAAAAATGGTGAAAAAAAAAAAATGTTCATGCTTTCCTGAAGTATGGATGTTTGGCAGTCCCAATCATATCAATCACCATCCTTTGCAAATGTGTTTCAGCTTATGCAGTTTGTGAATTCATCATGATCGTATTCTCTGCTTGTTTTGATACTCTATTAATCACTTTCCCAGGGTAATCTCCAATTGAAAGATTTTGATATAAAAAAGGAGGCAGGTGGAGTGACTAATAGTGCAGTTTCGAAGACTTTCAATGTTAATGTATCCAAGAATTTCATTGAAATCCATCTCTTTAGGGCTGGAAAAGGGACTCATTTGGCTGGGCCATCCATTTCGGCCATCAAAGTCACTCCAGGTAATATATATTCAGAATTGAATACTAGAATCAAATTCTAAAGTTTCTAGATGTTCAGTACTAACAGATGAACATTTTGGCTGTACTTTTAGATTTCCCACCAACTTTGAGTAATCGTGCACCAACTTCTTGGGGAAAGAAGAATAAGATTGGTTTGATTATTGGGATTATAGTTGGTGCTGCTGCTCTGATTTTTATATCCATTTCTGCACTATTTTGGAAAAAAAGGAGCAGGGGCATACACGAAGATGAAGGTAATACCAATATTTCTAAATTAGGGTGTATCTCGATGCTCAACCAAACTAGATTAAAATTTATTTAATTCATTGCAGAGGAATGACCAAAGTCGGGGTGGCACTATTTTAATTCATATATCATCTTGAAATGGTAGTAATAACAATATAGGGACATAGCCCCACTTTGATTATTTTCTATTTATTGAATTGAACTACCACAATTCTATTAGATTAATTTAGCCAATGTCTTAAACATCGACGATACCGGCCGATATATCTCACAATATATCTTGTATCCCACCTGTGCGATACGAAATGACAAGTAGTGCCTATATATCCCACACATTTGATCCGGTGAGTATTTTCAATTTTCGATCTCTTTTTTTTTTAATTATGTTAAATCAATGTCAAATGGTTACAAATCTATTAATTCTTCATGTTTTGCACGAAAAATCATGAAGTTGGAGCTTTGATTTCGATATCCATTGGTTTTTCATGTTCTCCATGTTTTTTTTTCAAAAATTTCATTTTGACTAGCTGTCGATTGAGGCCAATTTCAAAGTATTTAGGAGTATTTGATGAAATGATCATCCCATACACTCTAACTTCAAAATTCAATATTTCCCTAATCTTGGGGAAAGAAGAATAAGACTGGCTTGATTGTTGGGATTATAGTTGGTGCTGTTGCTCTGAGTTTTATATCCATGTCTGCAAAATTTATTTGGAAACAATGGAGCAGGGGCATCCATGAAGATGAAGGTAATACCAATATTGCTAAATTAGGGTGTTTTGATACTCAACTGAACTGGATTGAAATTTATTAAATTCATTGTAGAGGAATGATCAAAGTGGGGGTGGCACAATTTTAATTCATTTATCAGCTTGAAATGGTAGCAATAACAATATAGGGAGATGGCTCCACTTTAATCATTTTCTATTTATTAAATTGACCTACCACGATTCTGTTAGATTTAGCCAATGTTTTAAGCATCGACGATACCGGCCGATATATCCCACGATATATCTTGTGTCCCACCTATGTGATACAAAATGACAAGTAGTGTTGATATATCCCACACATTTGATCCGGTGAGCATTTTCAATTTTTAATCATTTTTTTCTCGTTGAAATTATGTTTGTCAAATGGTTACAAATCCATTAGTTCTTCATGTTTTGCATGAAAAATAATGAAGCTGGAGCTTTGATTTCAATTTCCATTGGTTCTTCGTGTTCTCCATGTTTTTTTTTCAAAAAAACAAAAAAAAAAAAATCCTTTAACTAGCTATCAATTGAGACCGATTTTGAAGTATTTAGGAGTATTTGATGAAAATGATCATCACATATACTCTAGTTTTAAAATTTGAGTTTAGGTGGCCCAATTTTGGAATTTTTTAAAATTTTCCTAATTTCTCCCAAATTGCTTGCAATGTTGCATTCCAAACATGAAATCAAGCATGTATGAGGGCTAATCTATTGATTTGTTAAGTCTTTGTCAATTTTTGAAAATTTAAAATTATTAAAATATTAGTTTTTTCTCAAAATTTCCCTTCAACAAGCTGTCAATTGAAACTAACTTCGAAGTATTTAGGAGTGATTGATGAAATGATCATCACATATACTGTAAATGTTATGCATTTAATTTGAATATAGTTGCATTAGTTCAATTAGGCAATGCATTACTTAGGACACTATACAAAGGAAACCTATTGCGTATAGTACTTTTTTGAGATGTTATGATTTCAAAGTGTGTATTAAGGTCTTTTTTAACAATCCTTAAAGTTTCATTGATAAATTCAACATTTTTCCAAATGTTTTCCCATGTTTCTCAAAAAGTGCAATAAATTACCTAATAGAAATGATATATCCCCTACAATAACCAACACATATCTATAGCCCAAGGATGCAATACGTGACGTGATACCGATATTTCAAACACTAGATTTAACATCAAAACACAACCTAAGTGATATGTATTGAAACTCCAACTCAGACACTTCTAACTTGCATGTTATGGTCCTAAAATACTTTAACATGAAAATCCACTCATAGGAGAGTGGATTCGAGTCTTTGGTTTAAGTTTTCTCAGCTAGGAGATATCGCAATTTTTCTTTGAAAATTTTCTAGTTACTAATTAGCTTTCTTAGGCCATATTCAGTTATCCTTGTAAGCAGGATTTTGTTCCACCCAAATCAATATTCGTAACATTTCGAACAAGACCCAAAACATCCTAGGTATTTACTTGGTATGGGAAAGGTGGAAAATTACTACTCTACATACTGGACATCCATTTTTAGTGACATTTGCAAACACACAATCCAATGGATAAACATAATTTCATTAAAAAAAAAAAAATCTCTAGTGCTTCTAATTTTGGGTACTAAATTAAATATAGTAATTGCAATATGGCGGTTTGAAATACATTGGTCATTTTCTATTTTATGGAATTGAACCATCACAAATCAATTAGAAACTTGAAAGTTTAGAAGAACATAAAAATGCCAAAAGGAACACGAAGAAAGTAGTAAATGAGGCAAAATTTAAGACATGTCATGGTCTTTAGGCTAGATTGAGAGCAGAATAGGTGATAAATGTCTTCAAACCTGTGAAATTGAGAAGGGAATGTAGGGGTTGTTGGAAATAATTTTCTGAAAATAGTAGATAATATTCAGAAAAAAATAATAATAATAATAATAAAGTAAAAAAGGATGACTTATTTACTTGAGTTGAGGCATGACTGGGTCACCTAGCTTAAAACCAAATCTGCCCTCCTTGGACCGCCTCCCAAGTGCAATAGGAATCTTGGACAATTGGCCTCCAAGATATAATGACTATTACTCGATCCCAACCGTGCACTTGTTGTACATAGGCTCGAAGTAGCATACAGAACTTAACCGAAGTGAGTTGACTCAATAGCAAACTCAGTTGGCAAAACACTATTGAACTGGATACGAAATTTTGAAGAAACAAAAAAAGAAATCATTGGTTTGAATGAAAAAATCAGAAAAGGAGTAGGTCTATATATATATATATATATATATATATATATATACCACAATTAGGTACTTAAAGCACCATTTCAAATGGGTTAGATCTGTTGGGTTTGAACTCAACTGGTGTGACTACCCAAATAGATGCATCCCTAGTTTGAAATTCATGCAAAATCGAAAAGTGCAAGTATACTCATGGAGTGTAGAACAAAAACCATTAGCACGAGTGTACTCTCAATCTACACATAGACCTAGACCCGGACCCAGCCTAGCCTAGCGCGGCACACGTGCACACGGCCATGACACAACTAAGCTCTACTCGGTGCTTGTGTGTTGTAAAGAGATGGTCCAACCCAAATGGCTATTCCTCCTTGGCAGCTCAAGCTTTATACAAACTACATCTCTCATATACATGAGATTTCTTTGGTTCTTTCTTATGTGAGACAAGAAAACTACACTAAAAACAAAAACATTTTTAAAAAAGAAACATGGAGAGAAAACTTAAATTTTGAAATAAAATTATTTTTTAAAAAATTAAATACAATAGGGGCATTAATAATATTAGTTGCATTAAAAACGATGACCAAAGGGTATCGGTTAAGTTCAATGAGATCAATGAAAGGTGGAGAAGCTATTTTCAAAACTTGATAAGTGACAATCAGTATGAGAGCATAGGGATAGATGGAATTATAAATTCAAATGAGCTTAGAGAGCGTAGATACTTTCAAGAGATTAGTAATCAAGAAGCTTCGAAAAAGATGAAGATAGGAAAGGCCTTTGTACTAGATTGTATACCAATGGATGTTAAGAGGTGCATGGGAGGTACAGATTTATTTTGGTTGGCAAGATAACAAAAGCTCCAGGAATTACTTTGCTTAGCCTATTTAGAAGTTTGGTTGAAATGACAGTCTTTTGTTTTCACGGGGTCTTTGGGTTTTTTGTGTTGTGTGACATGATGTGTCAATTGGTATGGATGTTGTATTTGATATCTTAAATCAAGTTAGACACTGAGTCTATCAATGCCATCGATAGCCTGCTCGATGTCACCTTCGATGCCATTAATGAGTATTCGATGCCATTGAGAATTTTTCGAAAAATCATATTTTCCTTTGGACAATTGAGGTGTTAGTTCGATATCATCGATTAGTATTTGATACCATCGAAGGATTAGTTTCGATGCCATCTATAAGTGTTCGATGGCATCGACAGAATCTGCACAAATTTTTTGCAAAGTTGCGAATTTGAAGGATTTGTTTCCGATTTCGTTTAAGATTCTTTCCAAGGCTATATATATGGGTGTAAACGGGATTAGGAGTAATTCTAAGGGTTTCTAAATTGTCTAAGGGCTTTAAAGGGTGTAGCAAGGGTGAGATTCAAGGTTGTTCGAATCGGGTAAGCTCTTTCTCTTTGTAATTTATGCCTTCATAGTGATATCTGTCGCTTTGTGCCGTGGTTTTTTTCCCAAAAGGGTTTTTCCACGTTAAATCATTATGTTCTCTTTTTGTTTGCCTAGTGCTATTGGATTGCTATCCTTGATTCATCTCTGTGTGTTTCCATGGTTCCCCCAACAATGGAAGGCTCTTATTTCTTTTGTTTTTGGGTGCATGGCTTTTGGGTTTTAGTAGTGGGGTTTGGCTGTAGTAGGATTTTATGCTTTTGTTTTCTGTTTTGTTCCAATGGTTTTTGTTTGGTGTTACTTCCTATATTATATGATTTCTGTTTTTTAACAAATAAAAAATCTGGGTAGAGTAAAGATCTTCAGATGGTCATTACAGTGTGGTTGTTTCTTCTTTGTTTAACTGAATGTTTACAATTCAATTATTTGCTTCATCAAAGCAGACCCGTATAAAGAAAATCGTCAATTAAGTAAATAGAACTGCAAATTGGGGATTCATACAATTTTTTTCAAACAAGTTCATGAGAGAGAGAGAGAGAGAGAGAGAGAGCATGCATTTTTGTATTCCATTTAAGTAGATATATGATCCTAACCTGCTCACTTATGTGAATTCCCAGAGCTTCTAGAGATGGGTGCCAACCCAAACACTTTTAGTTATTCCGAACTGAGGACTGCCACAGGAAATTTCCGTCTGGAAAATAAGTTGGGAGCAGGAGGATTTGGGGCTGTTTATAAGGTATTTTTTTTCTTACGGATCTAAAATGAATGTATCAGAGGACAGTTTCATTCGATTTTCGATTTGCCAGATTAGGTGAATGTGAATGATTGTCACAGAGGAAAACAGAGCACCAATTGAGAACTAAGGGTATGTTTGGAAGTCAATACAAATCCCAATGTGTGTGGACATCCAAACAGGCCTCTATATAACTCTCTCTGTGGTGACTCAGGCTCATTTTATACTGCAATTATGTGCATACCTACCCAGTACCCACTACACATACCAACATTTATACATTCATCCACCATACATATGTATGTAAGTAAATGCATATTGGAGTATTCATTTACTTTATCAAACTCTGGTATTTTTGTAGGGTACACTTTCAGATGGAAGGACAGTAGCTGCGAAAAAACTCTCAGTGGCATCTCATCATGGAAAGAGTCAGTTTGTACAGAGATTGTTACCATATCAGCAGTGCAGCACCGGAACCTTGTGAAGTTGTACGGATGCTGCATCGAGGGAGATGAGCGGATTTTGGTTTACGAGTATCTCGAAAACAAGAGCCTTGATCATGCACTCTACGGTACAAAACATGCCCCTATTTCTGTAAAACCATATTCTTGAGCTATGACCAAAATGAGGAATGTGGTGGCTGTTGGTAAGAGTAGGATCTGGTAACCGCACCTGCCAATGCAGCATATGCATGTGTGACATCCAGGCCACAGGCCATTCATCTGGTGGGCCCCACATGAATATACAACTGCCCAAATCCAGGCATTCTGATCATCATGTAGCCCAACACATGTTTGAAACAAATGGACAACTATAAAAAATTACCAACATACACATTTATCATACACATGTTCCCCACTTGAAAATTGAACTGCCTTTATTTTTGGGTCATGGCAAATGCAAGGTGGGCCCCACCTGATGAACAGTATTTTTTCTTGCACATATGTTCTACATTAGCAATTTGGCACATACTAGGGGGAATTGCTATTTAGGGGTATCAATGGCACCCTTACTGTGGTATCAATGGCGACACTCAACCAAAATAGATGTCTCGTTCAGTCGATTTCCCTATTTCCTATATTAATCAGTGCATCCATAAGAGTATAATGCATCATGTCCATGTAAATGCATGTCATTGCCTTGCAGGAGACCGTAAGTTGCATCTAAATTGGCCCACCCGCTTCGGTATTTGCTTGAGTACGGCACGAGGCCTCACTTACCCCCACGAGGAGTCGAGGCTCCGAATCGTACATAGAGATGTCAAGGCCAGTAATATTTTGCTTGATGCTAATCTCAATCCCAAGATTTCAGATTTTGGTTTGGCCAAACTATATGATGATAAGAAGACACACATCAGCACACGGGTTGCAGGGACAATGTAAGAAACACTCAATTGTTTACACACACCTCTCTTACTCAACGATCTGTTTGGATGCTCAATTGAACTAAATTCTAACAATTTATAAGAAATGATCAAAGTGGGATGGCCTTTTAAATGATATAATGAGTAAATACCAAATTGCAATTCCATGAACTTGAAGTTGGGACTGAAACAACTTTAGTTCTGAGTAAGGGGCTAGTACCTCATGATAAATGGAGTAGGGCTAGGGAAGCCCACTTTTATCATTTGCACTTGAGGGCACTATCTAATGTAGCAGGAATGTGCAAAAAGATTAGGAGATGATCGTTGTCTTCCTCTATGATAAACCTTGAATACACAAAGGTTTACAAAAATAAAAATAAAAAATAAAACTAAAATGATAATAAAATTGATACTGAGGATGTAGCTTAGCCTTGATTCTTGAAATTACCTAACATAATAAACTTACTAAAAATAGTAAGGGCTTGTATGTTGACTTTCTCTAACACAACTCGAAGAGGACTTAGAGTTATCATAGACAGTGTTTTAAGTATCGACTATATTTGCCAATGTCCCATGATATATCTTGTATCTCATTTGTGTGATATAAAATGCACAAGTAGTTGAATACATCTCATATGTTCGATCAAGAGAACATTCTCGATTTTCAATCTTTTTTTTTTTCTTCTTCTGCAAATCATGTTAAATCAGTGTCAAATTGTTATAAATTCATGATTTTTCATATTTTGCATGAAAAAATTATGGATTGGGAGCTTCGATTTCAAGATTTGGAGATGGTTCAAGTTGCGAGAAATTTAATAAAATAAAAATTTTCTAATTTCTCACAAATCGGTTGCAATTTTTGTGTCTAAACATAAAACCAAACATGTATGTAGCCTGACTTAGTGATTATTCTTTTACTTTTGAATATATTGTTTGTGTTTCCATGTCTTATTACAATTTTAAATTATACGAATATACTTGCAGCGATTCAATTAAACAACATATAGATTATGACCCCGTACAAATAAAACCTATTATGTGCACTTGTTTTTTATGATGTTTTTATTTGTAAGTGTGTATTGATGTCTTTTTTAACAATGATTGAAGTTTCAGTGAAAATTTCAACTAATTTCCCAACATTTCACCATGTTTCCAACAATAGTGATATATTATGCGATACAAGCAAGATATATCCCATGCAATAACTGATACATATCCGTATTCCAAGATTGCAAATGCAATACCGATATTTTGAGCACTGATCACAGGACTCTTTAAACACTAAAATGGCTGAGAAATAGCAAAAACATAACTTACGGAACTGAAGGAAATGATCATTGGCATTTGTTGTTTAGTCATCATATCATTTAAAACGACCATCCCACTTTGATCATTTCTTATAAGCTGATTATTGCAACTTAATTTAATTGAGCATCCAGAACATGTCCTAATTTGCTCATTATAAGTTTTTTTTTTTCGTGGAACCTTGGGCCTCTTGAATTCTTGAAGTGGGTATCTTGCACCGGAGTATGCCATGCGTGGGCATCTGACAGAAAAGGCTGACGTGTTCGGATTTGGGGTCGTCGCACTTGAGATTCTTAGCGGAAGGCCAAATACAGATACAAGCTTGGATCAAGATAAGATATATCTCCTCGAATGGGTACAGCATTTTAATCACCTTATAGGAATCAGTCTGTAGGCTGGTAATTCGATTCTTTCATCAGGATACACATGTTATGGGCACATATATGAACATGCACATGCAGTTTGTCGAGACTCATTATTACCTTTCATTGGTTACGATTCAAATGATGATCACCGAGGTTGCGTTTGGAGCACCATTAATTCGAATCACGATTATGAATCAAATAAAGTGGAAATAACGAAATAGTAATTTCCTTCCCACCGTATTGAAGTTTTGGGAATGAAATCACAATTGTGTTACATTCAAGTTGGACTACAAAGATTTGTAATTGCAATTTGAGGGGCTACTTCCTGGATGTGGACACTGGGAAACGTCAATTAACTTTCATCGTTTTGCCATTTTGATTAAACTGATGCCTGCAATTCAATTCACTTGTGCATCCAAATGCAACCTAAAGAAGAATGCAACATGTAAATGGACCAAACACAAGCATCCTACGTGTGCCTACATGGAATATATGTGTGTAAGAGCTGGGCAATCAATCAAGTTGGTCCCATGGAAACTGTTTCCGATGTAAAGCGGGTCGCAGACAGTTTCATGGCAAAGATAGACCAGAGAAGGCCTGATGGGAGGCAGATATGATCTGGACCGTCAGAACCTTAAAACAATCGCAAACCAGGGTGAGTTTATTGATGTATCACATATGGTTTTAGGGTAGAAGAAGCTACTTTAGCCAACCAACCCTGCTCTGCCAGGTTGCCCATGCCAGATTTGCGAGATTCCATTAGATCAACAGTCAAAAGTCCACTTTTCGTTTTTATTATAAATAGTAAGTTTTAGTTTGAGTATGACTTTTTATCCTTTGAGTTGTAGGAGTTGTGCCCAACATGAAAAGGACTTAGAAAAATTAGGGGAATAACGTGGTTAGTCCAAATTGGACACTTACTATTTTTGGCCGAAAACTTTGAAGTCTAGTAGGAATGGTGACTGTCTATAAATAGTAAGTTTACTATTCATAGTAAGTCACGTTTTTAGGGAGCTTGAGTCTAAAACTTTGTCCTAGGTTTGAGGCCATTGTTTAAAGGATTGTAATTTTTTATTTTTTATTTATCATCCATCAATTTATTTCAAATTTATTAGAAAATATGTCTATTTTTATTGCTCGTGAATATGACGAAGCTCTATAAGGAGTCCAGAGAGCACCATGGATTCGGAGCAGTTATTCCCCAAGGAAGATGGTGATCAACCTCATCACGTCCTTCCCTGCTTCAGTTTCCTAGCCTTAAAATATAAGGCCAGCTGACTTTTCAGGTGGACCACAAAGATAGCTAATGGATTAAATTAAATGGACAAGTGGCCTACCTAGTCAGTGGACCAGCTAGAATTTTCGGGCTAGGCTACATCCACTGCAGGACGTGCCTAATGAACAGCCCATATCTCACACACATGTGAGATATAGGCATATGTGGGGTGTTTCTATTTGGCATGTACAAATGCGCATCTAAAAGTAGCATTGCTTCAATCACAAAATAATGAACTTTCTTCACAATTCATTCTACTAAGTGATCACTAGCTATCTTTCAATGATGGATTTGTGGACATAAGATCGATGTATTATTCCTTTTTCACTCAATGTATTAATCATACCTCATCATTCCATAATTTCTTAGGCTTGGACTCTACATGAAGCTAACCGTCCATTGGAACTGATCGATCCGACACTGTCCGAATTTGACAAAGGAGAAGCGCTAAGAATGATAGGAGTAGCTCTTTTGTGCACTCAAACATCTCCTTTGCTACGCCCGCCCATGTCCCGTGTGGTGGCCATGCTCTCAGGCGACGTTGAAGTAAGCAGTGTCACATCGCGGCCCAGCTACTTAACTTTGTGGCAATTTGATGACTTAACCAACTCCCTGAGCGACTATATGTCAAGAGGGTCTATGGGAATAACAACGGAAGGCCAATGTGACATGTTGAACAATTCGAGCCGGTCTACTCCCGTGGAATGCTCGCCTCGGCCCACTCAGCCATTTTTGCAAGAGATCATTGGAGAAAGACAGGGCTGATGGACTTTTCTAAGCTGTGCATGCATTTCTTCAAGTTATCCTCTCAGTGCTATGAATTCTTGTTCATATCTTTGATTTGGATGTTGAATGAATCTTATCAGGCAGTATGTAAATGTGTCATAGTTTGAAACGCTGAAAACTCGACTTGACCCGATGTCCTGCTGGGTCGGGATGACTCTAAGACTCAGTTGAATCTTAAATTAAGATAGTATTAAATGTTTTTCATTATTAAATAATACAAGTATCCAAAGAACATTACAAGTGCGTTAGTATTCCATCAGTTAAGAACCTTGCTTCTGTTGAAGGAGTTGACTGGCGAGTGATTCAACTTGACTCAGTATGAATTATGTCAACTTGACCGAGTCTACTATTGTACTCGACAAGTTTTTAAAAACTCAAACAAGTGAGACTCAATAAAAAGTTTCTGGCTGACTTGGCTTGTTTTCTCAACAAGCTCAGTTAACTCAGTTGATTTTGGAGTCAACTCCACGAGTTTTAAACTATGATATTGTTGGAATATTTTGTTGAATTAAATAAACTATTTAAAATTAAAAAGAAAAAAGAAAAAAAAAATAGATAGAAAATTTATAGAGTTGAGTCGAGGCATGAAGTGAGGGACTCGGCTTGAAATCTAATCTCCCCTTGGACAGCGTCCCAAGTGTAACGGATTTTCAGGACAATCAACCTCCATGATACAATGACTATAATTCGGTCCCAACGGTGCACTCGCTATACATGGGTTCGAACTACTTGCGGTTTAACCCGAAAATGCTGAGAGGTAACTCAGTGATGACTGATAAAGTCAGCAACCAAAACTCATAAGCCAAAAAAGGAACAGAGAGAGTTTTCACAAGAGTATAGTATTTTTGTGCATGGTTTTTGAAACTGGAATGGAAGATATATTAGCCAAATCCATAATTCAGGTGGTGGTTCAACTGAGTGGAAACAGTGATGGGGACGTTCACTATTCAAATTGTTTCACTTAGTATCGCCCACATAAATCACATATAGACCTAATTTTTTGTACCCATGCATAACATTTTATGAGGCAACTAATGGTTGGAGTAGATTTCACACAAACATCACAGTGAGCCCCATAAAAATAAAGAGTAGGCATCCTCTCTCACACTATTTATCTATGTATGGCCAACCTAAATCATACGTCTGCCTTATCTTATGGCTAAATTTCCATCATGCACAGATTTCACAGGCACATTATGGTGAGATCCACCATGAGCCCCATCCCACCCCCTCTCTATGACTATGTATATGAGAATTAAAAAATAAATAAATAACTACAGAAATTTATATCTCATATCTTTTTTCAGAAAGTTTTTCAAAAAGATATATCATGAATTAATATAATTATCATTCTAGAGTATGTGGCTTGAGTAAGCCCACTACGATGTTTATGTAAAATCCACCCTAACCACCAGGTGCATCACCCCATATTAAGTAAAGCACCAAAAATCAGTTCCATATATGATTTAGGTGGCCTGCATGATTGGAAATAGTATATAGAGCAACACTCGCCTTCCAAATTGTAAGTATAGCTCATGTGAATCGCGGAGGATATGAATTTTTGAGTTACGGGCCTAAATTTTTGTGGTATCTAATGATTGGTATAGGTTTCATATAAGTAAATGGAGATTAATATATAGAAGTTTTAAAAGAGATAGAAATAACTGTATACAATAAATCTATTATTAGAGATAGGAAAGAGAATTGTAAAGAAATAGTAAGACAGATAGCTAGTGCTAGAGAAATTCTTCAACACCATACATACAAAATTGAGATACAGATGGTGGACCCTTCAAATTATTGTAGGTTGTTGCCTTAGAAATTACCTACAATAGAAGGAAAACAGCCTTCAATGCCGGACCAAACCCTCCTAGCTCAGCTTATTTTGCAGAACTCAAGTCTCGGTAGCAGTTTTAAAGGTCCCATTTGGATAATACCAAATAAGTAGCTTTTTTAAATTTATGTAAGTTAATAAATTACTTTTTCTATATAAGTTAGTTTAGTTAATCAACTTAAATAAATAATTTATTAAATAAACTTATTTTTTAAAGTTATTTTTTGATTTCTTTTTAACTTATGAAAAGTAACTTAAACCACGGTTGTAAAGAGTGCGCTCTAATTGTGATGAATGGATGTGCCATGTTGGGAAATCCACCATGATGTTTTGGTAAAATGGATGGATGGGGTGGATTTCTAAGAGACATCATTGTGTACGTAGATATGTGTGGAGTCGGGTTCACCCACCAATTGGCCTCCGGCAAAAGCAGCCGAGCAAATTAGGTTAGTTTGAGGTAACAGACGTTGTTCAATTAGGCATTGATTGTAGACCCACTTTGATATGTGTGTTATTTACCTGTGCATTCCATTAATTTTACTTGCTCATTTGAGGGCATGAGCCTAAAAATCAAGCAAATCCAAATCTCAGGTGGACCACACCATTAGAAACATGGTGAATGAACGCCCACCGTTAAGTTCCTGGGGGCACAAAAGTCTTAGAAATAGTTGTATTTGTGTTTTCCTTCATCCTTGTGTACGTGATCTTATCAATAGGTTGGATGGCAAATAAACATTGTTGTGGGCCCTTCGATGTTTTCCTTCATCCTTGTCTATGATTTTTAATGGTGGGCCTTGAAATTTCGAATTTTTAACACGAATTTTGTAAGATTTATTTACTTTGATAATTTAAGGTTCGAATTATCTTTGGTAGATGAATCAATGCCAATCATTGATTATCACTTGATTAATTTTAAGGAACAACAAATAATCATATTGATTCGACCATCCATATACCTTAATTAATTACAATTCTTAATGCTCACATTAATTGATTAATGCAGCTCACTAAATGGTTAGATGAATCATCAAATCTACATGTCATCATCATTTGATATCTGAATTTTGATAGTTAGTCCAGATCGAGTTAGATCTCAACCATATAATATTTCCACATAATGAATCAACATATGATTTATTATTTACCATTTCTTCATATCAATGCAGATCATCCAATGATTCGATCGGTCTGAAATTTAGAATTTTATTTTATTTTATTTTTTAAGAATCAAATGAATGGTAAGGATTTAATCACACATTTTATATTATGTAATATAATTCTTTTAATTATCTTAAATTGAGGAAGAATCTTGATAAATTTGTGATCGGTATAGTCTATTGAAGTGTTAAATTAGTCTAATTCTTAAAATTATTACATTATTGAGTCTTATAAAACCCATGAATTGTACAGATCATATTGATCACTGTTTATCAGGAAAAAATTTCCACCTTCTGCACCTAAGCTTTAAATCCATGCACATTGGTATACCTTTCCACGCTGATGAATTGGACTTACATAAGGGGTGTTTTAAATTTAAATTTTATTTTAAAAAATTATTGGGTCACACTTTAAACTCAACGTTTTGCTAATGAATGGTCAAAAGGTAAAGGCTCCGAACAATCTCAAAAGTCATCTGATCGGATGGATTGGATTGTCCAATGTGCATGATTTTCTGAATATCAACGTGGCCCTTCGGATGAACACTTTGGAACTCGTGCACAATGCCCACACGTGTGGCTTCTGATTCACTCGTGCAGGCTAACAAAAAGAAAACGATGTCCCCATTCCAAGAAAAATAATTTTTGAAAATTGAAAAATTACAGCAGAAGTCACCTTGGATTCTCTGACAAGTACTCGTATTTATAGTTATATAAAGAGAAATTTAGGACTATGGACCCCACCTTTTATCCAGCTGTATTTATGAAACACTATAAACTTTGTTTTGCAACTTGGACCTGCACGTGCTTAGACCAAATTTCAGTATGAAAATACCCCTCCTTTTCACATACTCTTTTTACTGCATTACTTTCAGCGTTGCTTTCACTCCCCTTAACGAAAAAACAGGTGCTTAGCCCTACACTCTCTTGGAACTAAGAACTGAGGTACAAAGGGTTTTCTTCTCATTTTCCTGATTGAAATCCCTGTGAATCATCTAGATATCCATCTAGATATCATCATTTAACATTTGCCATTTTTCATCTTGGCTAGGGTTACGTGAAATCCCACGAGCTAGTTGCATCTTGAAAAGGTTCAAAATATTCCCTTACTCCAAAGCACCTCTCTTCAGCCTGCATTTGACCGGTACTGCGACAGTCGGAGGTACAGATCTTGAAAAAAAAATGCTACACTTGTACAATGGCATTGCATGCGAAGTTCGGTCAATTCCATGCGTTAGGCTTATCAATTTCATGCATTAGGCTTAGTCAATTTTATGCGTTGATCGATCAAATCCATGTCAAACTCGCTCAATTCAATTTGAAGCTCACTCAATTCCATGCTAGGGCTCACTTGATCTCATGCTAGGCTCGCTAAATTACATGTTTACCCTGCTCAATTTCATGCTAGGATCGCTCAATTTAATATTTACCCAGCTTAATTTCATGGTAGATAAGGTCAATTTAATGTTTGTCTCGATAAATATCATGCTACAATCGCTCAATTTAATGTTTCCCAACTTAATTTCATGGTAGAAAAGCTTAATTTAATGTTTGCCTCAATAAATTTCATGCTAGGATCGCTCAATTTAATATTTGTCCAGCTTAATTTCATGGTAGATAAGGTCAATTTAATGTTTGTCTTGATAAATTTCATGCAAGGATAACTCAATTTAATGTTTGCCTAGCTCAATACTATCCTATGCTGGTTCAATTTACAGTTTGCCCATTCAATATCCATGTAATATTCGCTCAATTTAATGTTTGCCCCGCTCAATATCATGTTATGCTCGCTCGAAGAAATGTTTGCCCAACTCAATATCACGCTATGCTCGCTCGAAATATCGTTTGCCCACATCAATATCATGATATGCTCGCTTGATTTATCGTTTGCCCAGCTCAATATCATGCTATGCTCTCTCGATTTAATGTTTGCTTGCATAGTTGAATTTATAGTTTGTCCTGCTCAATTTTCAGTTTGCACCATTCAATTTCATTCTTGTCGCGTTAATGTTTCGGATTTTCCCGCTGAATTTTTCAGTTTGCCTCACTCAATTTCACTCAATTTTCATGTTTGCCCTGCTCAATTTCATGTTTGCCCCGCTCGATTTTCATGTTTGCCCCTCTCCCTCCACGCCTTTCTCATCATTATCATCTGACTCGTCATCCTCTTCATGACTAATCTCATTACCCTCCTCATCATCTTCCTGGGCCTCGGTAAGCTACAAAATATATAGATGGATATGTAAGAGTAACGTTAACATTACAATGGCAACCATAAAATTATAGTTCATTTTTCATAACATCTCACCTAGAAACTTTCACGCACCGAGCGAACGGCATCCGTTTTCCATTCTTGTAGCGTTGGTTCTAATTTCATTACTACTAATGACTACAAAAGAACAAAGAGTAATGTTAAATAATTAAAAAAAACATATACGTCAAGTTAAGTAAAGTAAATGCCGGAGATATATATATATAAACTTTCAGCTTTACTCTCAAAAAGAGCATGTATTCTGTTGTACCTCCAACCCTTCTAGCCTCGATATTGAATGAAGTATGGAATTTGATGGGGAACATACAAAACAACACGGTCTTCTAGGGCTGGTAATATCTTTACTGCCCATACCTGTTAGAATGAAATTGCACCAGTTTAAAAATCCAAAATTGACTATAAAGGGTAAACCAATAAAAAATAGAAGATATTCTTACTTGTAGAGGAAGGACGCAACTACATACAGTGTACCGAGGGAAACTTGATGTAGCAACGGCAGATTCGATTCCTTGCGACATTGTATTGTATCCCAAACTACCCCAAAGATACGTATGGAAATCATCTAACGAGTCCACCAGGTGAATATAATCCATGTTGCACATGGTTTTCGGTTCAGTTCCCCTAAAAAAGTACTCCACAACTAGAAGTAGGGCAACCTTCACGACGTTCTCATACTTATTGGTGTCAATTAATCTCTCAAACACGTCCATGAGGTACTTCTTTAATATTAAATATTCTTTGAAGTATTTGTCTCTTAATGTACTCGTAGTGAAAGAAATCTTCGGTACAGTAAGATTTCTAGTGTTAAGACTGGTAATGAGGGCGCAGTTCATCTTGGTAAACTGCAATCGCCTCCCCCTGATCTTAAATAGTAGATCACCTTTGTATCTTACAAGAAGAAGGTGAAATAGAGCCCCTATAAATCTAAAAAATGTAACATGCAATAAAAATGAGAAAGGGGATTGCCTAAATAAATTTAGCTGACTATTGTGCTTTTCCACTCCACCCTTCACCTTGTCAAACCACCATGTCAGTGTACACCTAGATGTTGGGTTGGAAATTATAACAGAATATTCATCGCCTGTATATATGAATTGAAAAACATATCAAACATAAAATTCACAAGATAAACATAGTGGAAAAAATCAGACATAATTAAAACCAATGTAGCATTTCATTAATTTGAACAAGCTTCATATGACATAGAGATTGAAATTGAGCGGAAAAATACTGAAAATTGTGCGAGACAAACTATCAGCATAAGCGAGACAAACTATAATTCGATCGGGGCAAACATGAAATTGTCGATTGCGATATATAAAAAACAATCGCTTTGAAAAAACATTGAGCTTGATCAAGGGAAGCATGAAATTGACCGGGGCAATCATGAAATTGAGTAGGACAAACTAGAAAATCAACGGGGCAAACTAGGAAATCAGCAATGCAAACATGAAATTGAGCGGGGGAAACATGAAATTCAACAAGGCAAACTAGAAAATCAGCGGGGCAAACATGAAAAAACTGAAAAATGAGCGGGGCAAACATAAAATTCAGCGGGATAAACTAGGAATTCAACAGGGTAAACTAGAAAGTTAGCGGAACAAATTAGGAATTCAACGGGGCAAACATGAAAAAACTGAAAAATGAGCTGGCCAAACATAAAATTCAGCAAGGGAAACATGAAATTCAACGGTGCAAACAAGGAATTAAGCGAGGCGAACATGAAATTCAGTGGGGGAAACATGAAATTCAGCAAGGCAAACTAGAAAATCAGCGGGGTAAACTGAAAATTCAGCTGGGCAAACTAGAAATTGAGTAGGGCAAACATGAAATTGAGCAGGATAAACTAGAAAATTAGCGAGGCCCGCAGTGATGTATTATTAACATTCTTATACATATGGGTCTTATCCATGTTAACACAATGACCATGGTGATGTATTATTGACATCCTTATACATTGATGATCTAATATTCACAGACAATGATAGTGTTATAATTGATGAGTTTATAAGGCTAGTTCATAAATTTGAAATGACAAATATGGGTCTTATGGTATATTATCTTGAATCAGGATAAATTAAATAGATGATATAATTTTTATATATGAGAACACGTATATTCATGAAACTCTAATAATCTTTGTGATGAAAAATTATAAATTAGTGTGCATACTCATGGAAATTACGTTGAAATTGAGCAACGACAAGAAAAACAATCTAATAGATCATAAAGAACTTCAAGTTATCGATTAGAAGTTTTAAATACTTGACTCATACTAGCCTAAACATCTTATATATTGTGGAATTACTTAACTACCACATGAAATTTTTAAGTTAGATTCATCTACAAGTAGGGAAAAAGATTTTGCATCATTTAAAAAGTATACTTAATCATGATATTTATATGTGTGCTAAAGAATATAGACTCTTTTTTTGTTCACAAATAGTGATTAGGTAGGCCAATTTATATAGACAATAATAAAGTACGTTAGGCTATTTATTCTATGTTTGAAGTGGTTCATTCACATAATTCTTAAAAAAGTAAGATGTGATAACAAACAAACATCACTGCTGGGCCCACTATGGTTTCAATGGTGGAAATCATTATGCTCACTGTTTCCAATGGTATGCTTCGATTTGGGGCTAAACAGCTAAAATTAGATGGAAGAATGAATGGACGGCGTGGATATACTACATACGTTCAATGTGGGCCCATCTGAGTTTACTTAGTACAATGGGATCATACTGACTAACCCAGTACGCAATCTGATTACGCTTGTTATACCCAACAATGATGTTTTATTTGTAATACATCATGTTCATCGGATTATGTATACACCAAAACCCCATATGTGGGAGTGAACCTAGACATTGAGGGATGGAACCTAGATATTGAATGGGGCAAACATGAAATTCAGTGGGGGAAACATAAAATTCAGTGGAAAAAATTGAAAAATGAACGGGGCAAACATGAAATTCAACTGGGGAAACATTGAATTGAGAGGGGCAAACTAGAAATTCAGTGGGCCAAACTAAAAAATTAGCGGGGCAACCTAGAAAATCAGCGGGGGAAATATGAAATTGAGCGGGACAAACTAGAAATTCAGCAAAGGAAACATTAAATTGAGCGGGGCAAACTAGAAATTCAGCAGGCCAAACAATAAAAAAAATCAACGGGGCAACCTATAAAATCATCAAGGGAAACATGAAATTGAGTGGGACAAACTAGAAATTCAACAGGGGAATCATTAAATTGAGCGGGGCAAACTAGAAATTTAGTGGGGCAAACCAGAAATTCAGCGGGGCAAACAAAAAATTCAGCGGGGGAAACTTGAATTTAAGCAGGGAAAACTATAAAATTAGCGAGGCAAACTAGAAAATCAGTAAGGCAAATATGAAATTCAACGGGGTAAACATGAAATTCAGCAGAGTAAACTACAAAATCAGCGATGCAAACGTAACAGATAATTTCATGAATTAAGCCCAAAAAACTAAACGTATCTAATGTTCAAATGGACCACACCACATGAAAATTTTGAATTGAACTTCTCATGTTGATCATTTCTTAGGGGCCACAGAAGTTTTGAATCAAGCTTATAATTGTGTTTTCTATTAATCCATGTCTATATGATCTTATGAATAGGTTTGATAACAAGCAAACATCATTGTCGGGCGTACTATGGTTTCAACAGTGGAAATCATTATGCCGACTGTTTCCCGTGGTATAATCCACTTGATCTTTTGATATGCTTCAATTTGGGGCTAAACCGCTAAAATTAGATGGAAGAACGGATGGACGGCGTGGATATACTACATACATTCAATGTGGGCCCATCTGAGTTTACTTAGTACAATGAGAGCAAACTGACTAACTCAATACGCAATCCGATTACGCTTGCTATGCCTCACAATGATGTTTTATTGTAATACATCATGTTCATTGGATTATGTATATACCAAAACCCCATATGTGGGACGAAAGCTAGACATTGAACGGGGCAAACACGAAATTGAAAGGGGCAAACATGAAATTCAGCGGGAGAAACAGAAAATTCAGTAGGGGAAGCTATGAATTAGCGAGGCAAACGAAAAAAATCAGCGGGACAACCTAGAAAATCAGCGGGGCAAACATGAAATTGAGTAGGCAAACTAGAAAATCAACGGGAAAATATGAAATTGAGTGGGGGAAACATGAAATCAGTGGGGCAAACTAGAAAATCATTATGCCCACTGTTTCCAGTGGTATGATCTACTTGATATTTTAATATGCTTCAATTTGGGGCTCAACCCCTTAAATTAGATGGAAAAACCGATGGACGGCATAGATATACTATAGGAAACGGATTGGCTACTCCCCCTGCCACCAGCCAATGGCTTGTGTTTGGTGCTCTGTGGGCCCCATCATGATGTATGTGTTTCATCCATGCTGTCTATCTATTTTTATAGATCATTTTATGATATTATATAAAAAATGAGGCATATCCTAATCTCAATTGGACCACATTAAAAGAAACAGTGTTTAATGAACATCGACCATTAAAAACTTTTTGGGGGCCATAAAAGCATTGGATCAAGATGATCTTTGTTTTTAGCCTTCATCTGGGTCTTTATGACCTAATAAACAAATTGGATTTCAGATAAACAGTATAATGGGCCTCAGGAGGATTTAAATGATGGATATCCAATCACTATTGTTTTCCTGAAGTGTGGTACATTTAAGATTTATATCCCTCTTATTTTTAAGATAAAGTCCTAAAATGATCTATAAAAATGGATGAACGGAAAGGATGAAACACAAACATCATGGTGGGGCCTGCAGAGCACTGACCACCAGCCACGGGGCAGGTGTCAAGGGGAGTATCCAATCTGTTTCTTATACTACATACATTCAATCTGGGCCCAACTGAGTTTAAAATATACCTGTGGTGCGTGATTTCTTCACTGGACCAACCATTTTTAGAAGAAGACAAAATGCTGATAAGGGGGCCCACAAAATGAGTTTTACTGGTCTTTCCCGTGGAAACAGAGTGAGGAAAGGAGGTGAAAGCAATGGCAGTGAAAGCAGTAGTGGAAAGGGAGATGAAAAGCAAACAGTGGAAAGTGAGCGGAAAAGCCATAGCAATGAAAAGGAGAGGTATTTTCATCCTGAAATTCGATCTCCGCACGTGTAGGTCTAAGTTACAAAACAAAGTTTGTCGTGTTTCGTAAAAATAGATGGATAAAAGGTGGGGTCCACAGTCCTAAATTTCTCTAATATAAAATTACAATACTCTACCAATCTGATGCAGGGCGCATGCATACAACTGTTCGTGTATATGCTTTTCCCCGCCCATTGATACACCAAATTCTTGGGTGTATATGCTATTTACCAACTTCCGAGTTCAAACTTATGGAAAAGGCAAATAGTGACTATGGATCTACCCACGAACACCAAGCATGTGATGGCCCCCATGTGGGACTTAATCTATATGGGGAATAGGCCCACGGATTTGTCTGTGCAAGGGTCATGGCGATCAGGGGTTTAGATAGCATACCTAGATGAGACGCCGCCATGGAAGCCGGATAAGAATACCAGAATACCAAAATTCCTATAGAGCTTAGGATCTTCCTCTCATTACACCTTTTCTGCAAAACAGTAGATGAGACTCGAATTTTTGTCGTGATGTAGGATCGAGGACCCAGCTCTCTTTTATAGAGTCTGTGGAGAGAGAGTTTGAAACCCATCACAACTCTCTCTCCCACGCTCCACATTGTAGTATCCTAGTACAACTCAAATTGTTGTCTGCGTAAGACAGCTATAGCATTCCAACCCTAATACGCAAAGCTACGGAGATAGACTGCGCAGCACATCACCTGAAGTGGGGCCTACTGGTTTACTCAATCATCTAGTCCAACTGAATGACAATCTAGACCGTTGATCAGTAAGGCTCACTAAATAGAGTTCTTACATTCTCCCACTTGGGCCTCATTGAGCAACATAATGATAGTCATATAGAATTATTTTAAAAATAAGTTTTAATCTTTTAAGAAAATATCCAAATGGTTAACCAATGAAATAGTTGGACAATATGAGTAATGTTATTCAATCTGGTCCATTATGACTGTCAATATCGAAACGCGGTAGTCGTCACAACATTTAATTTAGGCGAAGTGAGACTAAATGCAATCAAAAGTACTTTCAATCTTAATGACATAGATCATGAACTAGGAAATGCGATATAAGGATTACACACTTTATTGTGATGATATGTGTCTATTCTTAAGAGGTCCTGAAGCTTTTACATGTCTTCAACGAGACACGATTGTAGTTCTACTTACTCAAAATTTGTGTATATATATAAAGAAGCAGAAATAAATCTTTATATTAAAATCATCTAAACAAACTGTATAAAACAAGATCTTTAAGTGTCTGTGAAAATCAAAGTACACTCTACTCCCACTAACTGAAAATATCTGTGGGATCAATGACTCTCATGGATGTTACATGATCCTGAAATGGCGTGATAGGGAGCCCTTTAGTGAGTGGATCTGTAATCATCTGCTTAGTGCCGATGAATTCCCCGGACACTTGATGATTCTGAACTCTTTCCTTTACAACAATATACTTGATGTCAATATGCCTCGACCTTGACGAATGCTTATTGTTACTAGAGAAGGAAATAGTAGCCGAATTATCGTAATTTATTCTCAATAGTTTCAGGATATGCTCCAGTACCCGCAAACCTGAGAAAAAACTCTGTAACCATAGTGCCTAATTAGATACCTCATGGCAGGCAATGAATTCAGCTTTCATAGTGGATGAGGCTATGGTAGACTGTTTCATGCTTTTCCATGATATAGCTCCTCCCACCATCATGAAAATATATCATGAAGTAGACTTCTTAGTATCAACGCAACCTGCGAAGTCTACATCTGAATATCCGATCAACTCCAACTGATCAGATCTTCTGTATGTGAGTCCGAAGTCTTTCGTTCTCTGAAGATACCGTAATACTTTCTTCACAGCTATCCAATGTTGCATTCTTGGATTAGATAGATATCTTCTTCCCAACATTCCAGTGACAAAGGCAATGCCCGGTCGTGTACAGACTTGAGCATATATGATGCTCCCTACTACTAATGCGTACGAAAATTCTTTCATTCAATTCTTTTCTAAATCATTCTTCGGACACTGAAATAGACCAAATTCATCACCCTTCACAATGGGCGACTTTCCTGAAGCACAATTTTACATGCCATACCTTTCGAGTACCCTAATAATATAGCCCGTCTATGACAGGCTGATGTAACGCCCTGAAAATCGGGGGTCGTGTATATGCTCGACTCCCGAGTTTTCGAGTGTTACTTATCATCAATTTTATGGTTTTAAGATTAATCAAGTTTAAACGTGCAGCCTGAAATTACTTGGAGCATAAAATGCAACCACAACTAGTCTACTGAAGTGAAAGAGATATATATATATATATATATACAAGTTTAAAGAATATAAAAGGGTCGCCTGTAAGACCCGTATCCTATTCCGTACTGTTTCGTTGCTTCCCGCGATCCTTCTTGTCAAAATTCGGTAATTTGCGACCTGTAATCGATGTTACGCACGACTATAAGACGTATCCTATACATTTGATTGGACTTAACCCAAGACTTGTATCATTGCGACCGCACCGTCGCCGCGGTTCCAACGCCGCGACTCACGCACCGATCCGATACCCTGACTAAGAGATGTGAGTTGGCGTTTATTTCGAGAAAACACCGCGCGTTTACGTTTTCAAGAGAATCTCTACAAAGTGTCAAATCAATCGCATCAATCAATTCCATTAATCACCTCTCATGTCAAGTACAAAGCACCCATACTTCCTTTCTCCACAAGTCAAGCAACCACCAAAGTCAACTAACACATCACCTCACCCATCACTCACATCCTTCAACCATCACCCCATCACTCCTCCTTACATCCCATCTCCCTCTCTCTTTTCTCACACCACTCCCAAGTAAGGAGAGAGCACTCCAACGTCCAAGCCTTCTCATGGAGAGAAGTGCATATGTGAGGCCCACTTCCCACTCCCAAATCTCTCATCCTAGCCATCTATTTTCCATCTCCACCATCAAAGTGAAGCTCTAGGAGACCGGCTATCCAACAGACCAAGAAGATCAAGTGGTGGGTGTTTTCATAAGCTAGATTTTTATATTTCTATGATGGGCCAAGTGGGGCCCACCGATCAATGGTGTAGATCTCATTTTGGGACCCTAAATGTGGCCAATGACCCACTTTGATTTCAAGATCAATCCATGATGGGGCCATTCTCCATGGACCCCATCATGATGTTTAATTTCTTTACATAAATGGTCATCTAGACCATCCATTTCGGTGAAGAAAGGATCTCCACCGTTGATCTTTTATTTGGAAGGCCCATATACAATGGGACCTATTGATGTATGATTGGATGGTTAAAACGGAGGGCCCATAGTATCGGGGTCCCTCCATCACACGTGTGTCCCACTTTCCTCTCTCTCTCTCCCCCTCTCATTTTTATTTATTTTTCTTGAATGTTGATGAGGCCATGTGGCCCACTTGAATGAGCCC
The DNA here is from genome assembly GCA_037074715.1 of Magnolia kwangsiensis. Taxonomy (NCBI): domain Eukaryota; kingdom Viridiplantae; phylum Streptophyta; class Magnoliopsida; order Magnoliales; family Magnoliaceae; genus Magnolia; species Magnolia kwangsiensis. The sequence continues at coordinate 97,863,861 of CM073584.1, forward strand.
CATCATGAGATATGTATTTTATCTAAGCTCTCCATGATGGTGGGGCCCATCTTAGATGTAACCTTCATCTTGTGGAGGCCCACCTAAACAACAAAAAAAAAAAAAAAGAGAAAACGTCCAGCGTCTGTACACTAGAAGGAAAAACACACAAAAAAAAAGATGGCTTTTTTCAAAGCCTTTGGAAATGGCTTCATGTATAGGCCCCACCTTGATGTATGTTTCTAATCCATGCCGTCCATCCTCTTTCCCGACACATTTTAGGCGTTGAGCTGAAAAATGGTGTCGATCTGATATTCAGGCGGGCCATAGCATAACAAACATCGTCTTTACCGTTAAAAGTTGGCTAGGGCCCACCTTGAGTCAAAAAAATACCGTATATTAGACTCATTTGGTTTGTATTGAGCCATGCAATCCAATGGCTGGAGTGGATCCATCACATGCAGGCTCCACACCTGAAAAATCGTGAAAATTCTGATTTTCTAAAAAAAAAAAAAAGAGAGAGAGATTTGAGGCAGAGAGCCAGAAGCCTCTCTGACGTCTAACGTCCCAGGCGGACGGACGCTGGGGGCCCACGGCTCCTCATGTGGGCCTCACTCTAATGTTTGTTCGTTGATCCAACCCATCCAAATGGTGAGTCCCTACCTTAAGTAGGCCCCACTTAAATATCAACTTCATCCAGACCTTAGGTGGCCCACACCATAAGAAACAGTGTGACATTGAAACTCTTTTTGGGGCCCACAGAAGTTCTGGATCAAGCTGAAATTTATTTTTACCCTTCATTCAGTTCTGCGTGACCTAATGAATGGGTTGGATGGCATGTAAACAATATGGTGGGCCCCACATGGGAAGCCCACAGTGATATATGTGTTATATTGCCACCGTTCGTTTGGACGGTGGACTCCACTATGATGTATGTGACTATCCACACTATCCATCGTTGGACAGCGGGACCCACCGTGATTTATGGGTTCAATCCACTCTACCCACATGGTGTATATATATATATTATATTATATATATTTCATTATATATATATATATATATATATATATATATATATATATATATATATATATATATATATATATATATATATTTATATATATATGATGGTGGGCCCCTATGTGGACCCACCCCACACCACCCCCCCCCCCCCCCCCCCCCATGGTGCATGTGAAGCATACAAACCATTCATTTATTTTGTAAAAATTGTTTTATGGCTTGAAGAAAAAAATGAGTTAGATGTATGATTCAAGTAGGGCCCACCTTAGTATGTGTATAGAGCCCATGTTGGCCTGTTTGTAACCATTTGTTAAGGCCCACCTTGGTGCACATCTAAGGCCATGGGATTAAGCCCATTTGGCATATGTAATGCCCATGGGATTAAGCTCATTTGGCATATGTAATGCCCATGGGTTTGGGCCCATTTGACGTACGCAATGCCCATGAGATCCGGCCCACTTATTCTATTTAAGGCCCACGGAATTCAAGCCCATTTGATACATATTAAAGCCCATGGGATCAAGCCCATTTGATGTGCATGAGGCACAAATGGAGTGGCCCATTTGATATATTTAAAGCTCATGTGTGTAGGTCCATCTGATATATTTAAGGCCCAAGTTGTGAGGCCCACTTTGATGCATTTCAAAGGCCCATGGATCATGGACCATTGCAATGTACACAAGGCTCACTGGTGAGGCCCCTTAACGCAGCCCATTTGATGTATCTAAGGCCCATGGGTTAAGGCCCAACGGATGTCCTTAGGGTCCATTGCAATGTACTTTTCTCATGGTTCATGTAGTAATATTTATGGCGGGCTGTGCCTAAGGAACAATGTTGGTTTGACGTCCACATTATAAGTACAATGTTGGTTAAATGTCCACATTGTAACTCTCCTTAAGGTCCATTGATAGGCCCATACTCGTTACTATTCGTCGCTTTATAACATGCTTAGTATAATCTCATGACTCATGCCCATACGCATCATATGTATGCTTGATTTGAGTAATGACTAATCATAGCATTTGCCATGGAGCAGACCACTTATGGGACCCGTCATGAGACGGAGTGCCCCACAGGATCGCGCAGTACGCGCTGGATTTCTGCATGATTTGACGGCGTGATTCATGCATCTCACATACGTATGACTTGATCACTGTATGCCCTAGAGACATCAGGGTCGTGGCTCCACAGGTACATAGTGGATGGCCGTATTGGATACCGAAAATACTTATTCTAGCACTGTGGGCACTTAGGATATCCTTGGGTGAAAGTTTCAGAACCTTTTTGGTACCAGGAGATGCTCCAACGTCTAGACCGAGTGGATACACGAGCGCCCGAGAGCCGAATACCAATAGGGCGCGTCTCCCACTGTGTCGTGGTCGGTTGGAAGGGGGTGTGGCCTTATCCGCCTGAGTGAGGGGGCTATAAGCTAGGCTGAGTTTGACCAGCTCGCAAATGAGTCCGCTATCGACGAGCCGGGTAGGTATTGGCAGACTACTGGTCAGGCGGATAGTGAGGTCTATTCCGCTTACTTGACTGTGCAGCTAGGGAGGTGGTAGTCTCTGCGAAGTGTATTAGACCCCGGTGATATCCAAAGAGGAACTGTACTGATATGTGTACTTAGGGAGTACCGACTTGCTTGGATTGTATTTCGCATATGACATTCGGCTATGTAGGCCTTGCATTGCATTGGTGTGGCCGATGACATTCATATCTCATCGCATAGCTTTGGTATGGTTGATTCTATGGACTTACCACATACTTTCGCATTGTTCTGATACGGTACACTTGGCGTTTGCCTTACGCACATACACCACCCTCTAAGCTTTTGTAAGCTTATGCACGACAGTTGCATGCAGGTAGCGTTGGACAGCAGCAGCGCTGAGGCAGGAGTGCATATCAGGACCTTTTGGAGCTTTTGATCACCTTGTATTTCCCTTTCCGCATTGTACTTAAAATTTTTGATATAATGGATATGTGGTGATGTTGTTTTGTGATTCGGTTATGCTTGTGGTTATGCTCCATTATAAAAAAAAAATCATTCTGAAAATCCTCCTTGTATGATCCCAGGATCGGAATCTGGCATTTGATTATCAGAAGCCGATAATGGGGCACTACGGAGGCTGTCGGCACCGGATTCGGCAATCGGGATTCATGTGAATTTGATTTTCGGGTTTGGGGCGTGACATCGCCCAAGGCGTTACCCAACAAAATTCATAAGAGAATCATATGTCCAAAGAATGGTGCGCTAAGCCCATGACTCAACACCCCAGAATCCAGTCTTCTAAGCCGATGGAGAACCGCTCATCAACTAGAAGTAGGAGAACTCGTCCTCCTCGCTTAAGCTCGCACCGCCAGGCTCGTCGAACTCAGCACAACCTGCAGCTACTGAAGAGTCTGGGTGGTGTTTTGAAACACCGTCCCAGAGTGAAAGTGAGTGATCAACCCAGTGGGTGTTATTAATCTTAAGTTACAACAGGCATCAATTATAATATGAATTTAATGAACACGGCCAATTATTAACACCTAACAACTTTTATTAAAATGCATGCATGTGGAATGATATGATACATGCCCTCGCCACAACGCTCCCTCGAGCGACTCCATCTAACGATCGCATATGTCAGCACTCCCTCATTGCGACCTCGACTTCCGAGTCACCACTTAACTAATGTGATGCAATGCGATCGTGTTAGCTGGGTTATTAGTTAAGTCCATTCATCCAGCAGATTGAGAAATCTGATACACCCCACATATCAATGCTCTAAGCCGGTTGCGAGGCCAAGACCCCCCAATGCGTGAGGCCAAGACCTCACGGTCCATGATCCCGTCGAGTTCCTCATCCCCGACTTCAAGCACATGATAAGTGCCAAGAGAAAGGGATCGCTCGCGGTCACTACGGGGAGGCGCGGTACCTCAGCGTAGGTCGACAGCTCAGACACAGTGTCCCATTCCACCATGCCCGGCTCACGAGACTGTAGACCAATATCAAGTGAGTTATTAATGGTCTACGACTGTTGCAGGGTGGTTCAGGTTCCAAATATATGTGAGCGATCAGGGTTAACAATCAAGGTTGGTCAGACTGTAGACTAAACTGCAAGAGTAAGGCGAGCTTGAGACGAGCGACATCGGGCACAAGAGACCCATGCAGTCGAACTACAGCCGCCCGAACACATCCACCCATATCCATAGGTTTAGTCTCGAGATGGTCCTACCGACGGGACCACCTTCGCTCTCCTCACGATTCTGGCCAACCCAAGGGCATAAATAGTGATCTATAGCATGTCGACTAATAATGTATCACTAGAACAACAAACGCATGTTCTCATATATATCAACATACAATTCATATTCTCCTAACAAGCTAGGCTATCCATATCAAGAAACAAGTGCATGTGAGTGTGTGTGTGTGTGTGTGTGTGTGTGTGTGTGGGTGAGGAAGTTAAGCACTCCCTCCATTTTAAGAAATCATGTGTATAAGAGGAAGGAAATCATACATACTACGGAGCAACTATACATGAAAAAGAATTCAACAAGGCAGGAGCATACACCATCCATATACAACATCATATGAGAAGCATGAACAACATCATGTGAGTCGAACATACCATTCCACACCATTTCAACAAACATACAATTCCTAGGGATTCTCTAGGTTCTCCAAAGATATCACCCAAGCAATTAAAATCATTAAACTCATAATAGAATTGGTGCTATGCCACCTAAGAGCAATAGTTCGCACCTATGGATCGTCGGAGATTCAAAAAATGACCTAGGATTGAGGGCTTGCAGTCGATCGGCCGAAAACCCTAGAACAAGCTCTTGCATGTTAAAATTTCAAGCCAATCTCTTCTTAATATATGAATTTTCAAGGAGAAGGGGTGAAAGATCTTACCTAGACGACCCATGGACGATTGTTGAGGTTATTGAGGAGGGTTTCCTTGTAAATCCCCCTCATCATAAGGGTTTCAAGGAAAATAGGTGATGGATCTTACCTAAATGCTCAACGGGACGAAGGAACGGCCTTGAATGAGGGTTTCTTCTTGATGGAGAGGTAGGAAGTTGTGGGGATTGCTCTCCTTGGGCCCCACCTCGATCCAAGGTCCACATTGCTCACCTTCACCCTCCCTTTGACTCTTTTTTCCTCTCTTTCTCTTTCTCTCTTTCTCTCTCTTTTTCTTTCTTTCTTTCTTTCCCTAGGGTAAAAATCGTATGGGGAGAGGGGTGCCCAAAAGAAGGCCTTTTTATAATTCCAGATTTAGTGGAAATGGTCCCAAGTGTTAGGTTTTTACTATACTAGGCTTATGGGAGGATCTTTCTAAGATCTAGGGCCCACTATGAGGTGTACATATTGATATACACCGCAGGATAGGTGCTCCATGGCCCGATGAAGGGCTATGCAAAATTTGGGAACGATCAGATGTTGGGTTTGACCATATGGTCCCAATCCTTAAGTGGGCCTGTGGGGTCTATTCCAGTTATTGAAGAGGTTCTGGTGGTCCCTTAGCCATGAAACTTATACGATAGGAGGACCATGGCCCGATGAAGGGCTATGTAAATTTTGGGGACGATCGGATATTTGGTTTAATCGTACGGGTCCGATTTATGATCAACGGTTACCGTGCCATGATCGGGTTCCAAATTTTGTGGACGGGTGTAGGATACTACATTAGACATTCACTATAAATTTTGAAGAAATCTAACGGCTGAAAAATCCAGAGTCTTAGTTTCATTATCCCATGCCAGATCCCAATTATGGCCTTGGGTGGATTGTTAAGTGCTGATAGAACGGCTCGGACAACTAACTTCTAGGCACCCAATGAGTCTGTGGTCCGCGATGGACCACAGGCCTGGTGAGATATAGGTTTTTCTAAATTTTTATAATTTTTTGACCTTTCTGCGCCACGATATAACCCGTACGGGCTAATGCTAAGTGTAAACGGTCATCTGGCTTAGTGGCCTGCACTAGGCCATATCATGACCTGTCTGGTTTATTCTAATGGGTTAATCCTAGGTTAATTAACTTGTAGTACCCCACCTCGAGCAATTTAAACTAATGGTCCTGCAGCAAATCCTACGTAGACGACTCAGGACACCGTGCTGGTTGGACGGAATGTTACAAGGGTTGATTTGGTTTATTAGTTCAGATCTAGGCCTCATCTGACTCGGTTTTGGTTGGATCTTTAATTTAGTTATGCTTGTCTTGATTAGTTAATGACGGGTTAGTTAAATTTGGGTCCTATGTGAGTAAATTATGGGTTTACACCTGATGTTCAAGCGACAGGCGGATTCGTTGACTTCCTACTGTTGATTAATTGGACTTATGCGGTTCTTTACTGGTACCACCCCCGTGTAAACTAATATTGAGTGCTAATGGTCATTAAGTGATGTTATAAGTTAATTAATAAAAAAAATTAAGGATTTTTAGAAATCCAAAACAGTGAAAAATTCAGGATGTTACAGCTGAGCAGTCCTAATGTTCTGTCACAGCGAATCTCAATGCCGATGACGTAAGAAGCTTCACCAAGGTCTTTCATTTCAAACCTTTAAAATAAGAATTTCTTAGTGTCACTCAACATCCTAGTATCATTGCTAGCTAACAGAATGTCATCAACATACAAAATCATCATAATGAACTTACTCCCACCGGTTTTAATGTAGATGCATTCATCTGCAGGTGTTTTCTACAAAGCCATATGAGGAAATTACTTCATGAAACTTAAGGTACCACTGTCGCGATGCCTGTTTCAACCCATAGATAGACTTTTTAAGTTTACAAACCAAATGTTCTAAGTCAGTAGCTACAAAACCTTTGGGCTGCAATATGTATACATTCTCATTTAGATCCCCATTGAGAAATGTCATCTTTACATCCATCTGATGTAACTCTAAATCCATATGAGCTATAAGAGCCATTATGATCCTGAATGAGTCTTTCTTAAATACTGGTAAGAAAGTCTCCTTAAAATTAATTCCCTCATGTTGGTTAAAACCCTTGGTAACAAGTCTGGCTTTATATCATTCGACATTACCTTTGGAGTCCTGTTTGGTTTTAAATATCCATTTGGCCTTATTCCAATAGGTAACTCTACAAGATCTTATACTTTATTATCCTACATGGATTTTAACTCATCTTTCATGACATCCAACCAACGAGAAGGATCAGCACTTTGTTTGACTTGTATAAAGGATTCAGGATCCTTTTCCACCCCTATGTCAAAGTCGTGCTCCTGTAAGTATACGATATAATCGTCTCGATTTACAGGTCTTCTCTCTCTTTCAGATCTTCTCAATAGTTTAGCTTGTTGGGTCTGATCTTGATTTTCCTCATTAGTAGTTTGTATATGAGGTTGTATGTGGTGCTCTACAGTGACTGCAGAATCGACTGTATCATTATGTCCACATGATCTGGATTGACTATGACAGGAGTCACAGTCCTTTGTTCCTCAAATACAAAATTTCTTATATTCGTACTCTCACTGTTTTCAGTGTCCTCAATGAATTTGACATTCCCAGTCTCAACAATCCTGATAGAGTAGAAAGGACAGTAAAATCGATAGCCTTTTGATCTTTATAGGTATCCAATAAAGAAACAACTTACGGTTCTAAGATCAAGCTTCTTTTTATGTGGGTTATAAACTTTGGCCTCAGCAGAACAACCCCAAACATGTAGATATCGGAGACTTGATTTTCTCTCATTCCACAACTCAAAAGGAATTTTGTTTACTGCTTTACTGGGAATCCTATTTAGTATATGAATTGCGATTTTGATCGCATCACCTCACAAAGATTCTAGCAATGTCGAATTGCTGACCATACTTTGCACCATATCATAAGGGTGCAATTACGTCTCTCAGCCACACTATTCTGCTCTAAAGTACCAGGCATAGTGTACTGAGCAACAATGCCACAATCCTACAGGTATTTAGCGAATGACCCTGGATTGCATCCTGATTCGTCATATCTACCATATTATTCACCACCACAGTCAGATTTGACAAATTTAATTCTCTTATCGAGTTAATTTTCAACCTCGGCCTTATACATTTTAAAAGCATCTAGGGCATCTAATTTCTCGCTGATAAGGTATAAGTACCCGAAGTGAGAGTAGTCATCTATAAAGGTAATGAAATATTTGTGCCCATTCCATGAGGCTGTAGGATGTATAACCTCTAATAGATCTATACTCCTGGTTGCACCTTTCTTTCTCGTTCTAGTCTGTTTCCCTTTTATACAATCAATACATACTTTATAGTCAGAGAAGTCTAGAGAATGTAAAATTCCTTCTCGCACAAGCCTGTCTAATCTCTCACGAGATATATGGCATAGCTGCCTGTGCCACAACATGTAGGAATTCTCATAGTCTAGTCTTCGCTTGGATCCCACTTTATTTTTATGTAAGGAATTAATATTATAGAAATGAGAGACAATCAAGTCTAACTGGTATAAGTTGTTTACAATAGAGTCGGTTCCAACTTTAATCGAATTAAAGTAAATACTAAAACTTTTATTTTCAAAGTGGAATGAATATCCCAACTTATCCAAACAGGAAATTGAAACTAAATTGCGCCTTATATATGTCACATAGAATGTATCTACTAAATTTAAAAAATGACCAAACTTCAACTTAAGCCTATAGACTCTTATTGCTTCCATGTCAATCTTGACACCATTGCCTACGTATACTAGCGCTCGACATCAGTTGGTGGCCTAACCTGTAGTAATTCCTGTATAGAAGTGCATATGTGAATAGTAGTTCCTGAATCTATCCACCAGTAATTTGCTGATACATCGGTCAAATTAGATTCAAAACAGACAAGAAAAGAATGATTACCTTTTTTTATGGGCCAATTCTGGAAACCTTCGCAGTCTCACTTTAGATGACCCACCTTTTTACAAAAGAAGCACGGTTTACCTTTAACCCGTTTACGTTTAGATTCATTTCCAGATTGATTCGAATGGTTTTCAGATAGAGGACTAGCGAATCCTTTATTAGAACCTTGTTTCTTTTTCCTTTTACTTTTATTCCCTTGCCCACGCCCTTGTCCTGAAGTCACCATATTAACATTTTGAACTTTTACTCTCCACACTACAACCTGAAAAGTCGGGAGCTCATGCCTAATGACACGGCCTCGAAGACCGTAACGTAAGCCGTTTTCAAAACGGCGGGCCTTTTGCCCCTCATCGTCAACCATGTATGGCACAAACCTCAATAACACCACGAAACGGGTCGGGTACTGCGCCACAGTCACGTCTCCCTGCACCAGAGTCTCGAACTCCAGTGCTCTCTGACATCGAATGTGGTCAGGGAAGTACTGCTCCTCAAATCGATCTATAAAATCATCTCATGTCCAGACAAAATCAGGCCCTGTAACTGTGTAACAGAGGTCCACCAATGCTCGGCCTCGCCCTGGAGAAGAAATACTACCAGCCGGACTGGCTGCTCGGTTGTACATGACATAGTATCAAAAATTTTCTCCACATCGAAGCGCCATCTCTCAGCTGCTATCGGATCTGGCTCGCCCTGGAAACGCGGAGGATCGAGTTGTCGAAACTCTCAAAGTAAGGCGCTCGCGCGCTCCTGCTTTTCCTGAGCTGGTGAAACAATTGGGCGCCTGCCCTGTCCCTGGAGTATGGCTATCACAGCCTATAACATCTGTTGTAACTGAGAGGCACTCACAGGTACAGTCGGCTCAGCATTAGCCTCAGGTGGAGGAATGTCATCCTCAGGAAAGGGAGCAGGGAACTCTGGCGGTGGAATGGGAGTTGCAGGTGGTAAGGCTGGAGCCTCAGGTGGTGGATCGGGGTGTGCTCGGGTCGCTCTCTTAGGCGGCATGTCCTATAGGAAAGAACAATAACGCCAATCAACCTTAAGAATCGTGCATTGGGGAACTAAATTGTTAAGTTTCGAACTTGGAACCTAACCGCCTTAAACTCATAGCAAACATGTGATGCTGTCCTCGGTTATTCCCAAGTTATGCTCTGATACCAACTTCTTTCATGCCCCAAACTCGAAAACTAAGCTCACAAAATTCTCGATCTCCGAATCCGGCGCTGACAGCCTCTGTAGTACCCCATTCTTGGCTCCCGGCACCTATATACCAGGTTCCGATCCTGGGATGCTACAAGGAGGATTCCTAATATCCATTTGATTCATATTGAGCATAACATAAGCATAACCCACAAACAATAACCATAAGAACATCACCACAAAATTCACTGATAAAAAACTTTAATTACAATGCGTAGAAAAGAGAAATACAAGATAGTGACAATAACAAAAACTCCAAAAGCTCGGCTGTACGCTCCAACAGTGGTGAGACTAAGGCTGCGTCCTGGCGTCACCTGCACGCATCAATCGTGCAAAGCTTATAGAAAGCTTAGAGGGTCATGTAAGTGTGTGCGCAATATAAGCGTGCTCACGATACAAGGTTAGAGAAATGCGGAATCATGCTGATGAATACATGGATGCAATCAGCCGTACCAAGGTTATGCGGTGCAAGATATGAATGCGATCGGCCACATCCAAGCTATGCGATACAGAATGCAAGTCAAGCATGTCAATCCTTATCCACATATCAATGCAGCTCCTCACTAGAGCATCAAATCAATACAGTTCTCAGTCTAGATAATCACCGGAGTCAAGTACACTCTACGCCAGCTTGTTGTCCCTATCCGAACGCATAACTGGGAGAGCGGAAGAGACCTCACTATCCGCCTGCCAATATCGGGCCCAGCTAGTCGATAGCGGACCAATTCCTCAAGCTAGTCAAACTCAACATAGAAGTTGCCCCCTCACTCAAGCGGGTAAGGTCACACTCCTTTCCAACCGACCACAACACAATGGGAGACGCGGCCTACTGGTATATGGCCCTCGCGCGCTCGTGTATCCACTCGGTCTCGACGTTGGAGTCATCCTCTAGTATCATCGGGTTTATGAATTTTCACCCAGGGACATCTATGGGGCCCGTATGCTAGAACCAAATATTTTCAGTATCCAATCCAGCCACCCACGATGTGTCTATGGAGGCTATAACTCTGATGTCACTAGGGCATACAATAATCACAATCATACAAATGCAAGTGCATGAGTCACACTACCAGTCATGCAACAGTCCTATATATATCATGCACTCATGTAGGGCAACTCCGCCTATCAGGAAGCCCATAAACATTCCGCCGAAGGCATATGCTATGATCAGTCACTCCACATATCAGTCATACATATGATGAGTATGATCATGAATCATGGATCTACACTAAACATGTATATCAAGATGGGCTTTGTGTATAACAAAGATGGGCCTAGACGGCCTACTGTTCACTCCCCAAGTGCAGGGTTGTGATGTAGTAATAAACTCGGTAAGACCGAGGTCGAATCCCAAGAGACTGAAACTTGTACGTTATCTAAAATTAAATAGACATTGAACTAGAAAAAGATGAATTCTAAATCCAGTATAAATTGAGGAATAATGATGGAATAATTTTCTAAACTTAAGATAAATCAGAGGAAGAGAAACTAGGGATTCAGAGGATCCACTTGTAGAGATCAGGGAGAACTTATGCTTGCATCAAAAATCATGAAAATTACTGAACTGCCGTTGATCTAGTTTTCAAAGAGATGAAAGGAAGATAAATTAGAATGGATTCCATCACCAAACCATGCCCACAGACTATGGCAAACAACAGAATGAAACTAATTACCAACCAATCATATGTATGAAGGTTAAGAAGGGTACCGTCATCCAACCATGCCCAGGAGACTATGGTGAACAACGGGACGTCCTAACGTCATAAACATAAAAGGGATAAGAAAATATTCAAAGCATTGCAGACCCATTATAATTTCAGTCACAACAGACCATTAAAGACCAAAAATATTTCCATTAAAATCAAACTAACACCAACTTCAATTCAAAAATTAAAATTAAATTAAAAGCATATAATCTCTCATCTCACTACAAGCTTCACCTCCTAGCCCTAGCTAGGAGGATTTAGCCTGCCATGGATGGGCTCAATCCAAATAAATAAAGAGAAAAAGAAAAGGAAAAGAAAAGGGAAAGAAAAAAACCAAGCTCCTCTCTCTCTCCTCTGCCCACGTTGAAACCCAAGCTCGAGCCCTCTGTTCTTCCTCCCAAGACCTTAAATGAATGCTCCCCACGTCCAAAAACCTCTTTTTATAGCTGCTGGAAGGCTGGAGTCAGTGACAGAGTTGTAGCAGGACACGAAGTGCAATTTTCGCAGCCAAGTTCGGTACCATGAAACACGCCACTTTCCTCGCTCAAATTTCAAAGAAACACCGTCCCTTAGTACTTTCTTAGGTCCTCTACATGATAGACGGTTCAGATCTGCCATATGATCAAAGACGGTGGGCCAAAACTGTCCGAAAAAGTCAGTTTTCGCGGATGTGCGAAACCTTTCGCACCATTTCGCTGTTATGGTCGGTGGGCCCCACAGAAGCATTTTCTGGAAAATCCACCCCGTCCATTGGATTCAGAACAAAATTTCAGTCAAGAATGGGTGATTTTGAACGTCCATTGACGTGTCCCAGAGAAGAAATAACTAAAAGATCAGATTTGAACGCTACCGGGCAGCCCTTTTGTGGCCCCTGTATCGCTCACGTGTGTATGCATGGGTACAAAAAGTCAGCATGTTTTTGTACTATTCGAGCCCCTCTACACGGTGGACGGATCAGATTGGCCATACGAGCAATGAGTGGGGCCCACTACCGTTCGTAAAACGGACGCAGGCCGTCCGTTCGCTGCGCCTTACGCAGAGAGGGAGAGAGAGACGGGTCAGCGCTTGCGCTGACCCGGTGGTTGCTCCGGTGCGGCTCGTGTGCAAATGTGCTGTATACATGCACGTTGCACGTGGGGTCCACTGTGATGTTTATGTGAAATCCATTCCGTCCATCCTCTTCAAAATCTCATTTTAACCGTGCAGAACACTTATCAAGCATATCCAGCTGGCGGGTGGGCCCCAAATTGAAGATTGATGGGCTGATCTGCCCGTTAGGCCACTTCCGCAATGATCCAATGGATGATTTTTGACGTGTACGGTTAATTTATGGTCCTCAGGCCACGTATGAAGTTTCGAGCCGAACGGATGGTGGGAACCTCGTGATCTTGCATTCTGGACGTCCTTCAGGCCACTTGAGCTTCAATTTCTTACTTTTCTCGGATTTCTGACCGTGTATATTTGTCAATCTTGGTCTCCTGGAGTGTGTCTCTTGCCTGTGGCGTCAACAGAGTGTTAAATTCATACTTTTAGCAACTTTTTGCAGTTCATGCTTTCAACTACACCCTGTATCACAAACACGGCAAAACGGGCCATTAAACGGCATTATGTACGTAAATTCAGATAATAAATGGGGTTTAATATGCAGTATTTGACCCTCAACACAACCCCCAACCAGCATTTTACTAGTCCCGAGCAAAATATGCGTAAAATAAGTTGAGACTTATATGAAAATTTCTGTAAAGCCGAATGATTTTTGAGAAATAATCCAGTCATTAGAATTCTACGATTCATGAATATTGGGCATTATTTTCTCCTGAACTCAAGCGCACGGTAGACTTCATAATCAAGTGTAAAGTATCAATCCATCAATTAGAAAAATTTTAAGCATTGAGATCCATGGATGTATAGTCTAATCTCGGCTTATCATCATTAAGAGATCCAATCGTCAATTTCATGAAATCATTGGTAACCGACAAGAAAATTCATGATAACTAAAACCTAATCCAAAACTTGCCTCATAGATTAGCCTATTAACTTTTGATTTTTCTATTCAAAGTAATGCCAAGGAAGGGGAATCAAATCCTCACCTATAGAGAGCAAACCTATGGTGAAGATCGTACACCTGACTCTTTTTAGATATCATTCATGGGGAATTAACTCCACACCTATAGGGAGCAAACCTATGGTGAAGATTAATTATCCAACCTTTCCAATTTTTATACCATGATGGCAAGATATTTCAGGCTGGTTCCTTTCGTGCTTAGTGATTACCAAATTAACCCTTCAATATCAGACTGAAGTCTTAATGTGCAAGCAAGACGTGTCCTGAAATCATGATTCAATCAATGTTTACAACTTCTAATCATGGATTAATAATTCACTTAACTATGAAATCTAACAGATACGGAATCCAAGAGTCATAAATCCACCATTATGTACCTTGAAGATCTAAATTAAGGATATCTGTCAAAATCACTTCGAATTTGTAGAAATTTTCAGAAAATTTTTTTAAAAAAAAATTTTCACAATTTTTGCTCAAGACCAAGAAAATACTGATTAGGAAACCTAATCTCCCACCCCCAACCTAAAATCTACATTGTCCTCAATGTAAAAGATATGAGCATGCAATGCACATGGGACAACGAAAGTAAATGAGAAGTGATGGGAAGATAGTACCTGAATAACGAATCAAGAGAGTTTCCAATAGATCACGGCATGGAAGCTTGTCAGCATGAGAGAGAAAGCAGAACAAAAATAAAAAAAATAAAATCCTACCTATACCACTTTCGCAGGTGCTCTCGATTGCATTTAGCGTATGCAACAAGCCTTTAAACCCCTAGGTTACCCCTAGCGGACGAGTTGTAGTCTCGTGAGGGTTTACAGTAATATTACCGACAAACATTGAACTAACTAACCTATGAAAGCGATAAACCTACCTATACCTCCATCAGACTAGGAGATCAGTCCTGGTAAACAGGAGCAATCAGAGGCATGGACATGTCCTCTGAATCAAATGTCTCAACAAATGGCTTTAATCGATGTCCATTAACTTTAAACTCCTTGCCATTGTCGGGATCTCTTATTTCGACGACCCCATGAGGATAAGCAGTAACAACAATGTAAGGGCCGGTCCAACGAGATCGAAGCTTACCCGGAAAGAGATGTAGTCGGGAGTCATACAAGAGGACTTTCTGACCTGGCGTGAATGATTTCCGTAAAATATGTTGATCATGAAACGCCTTCATCCTGTCCTTTTAAATTCTCGAGTTTTCGTACGCATCATTCCGGATTTCTTCAAGTTCGTTTAACTGAAGTTTACGTAGCGAGCCAGCGTTGTCCAGATTGAAATTCAGATTTTTGATCGCCCAGTATACTTTATGTTCCAATTCCACAGGCAAGTGACAGGCTTTCCCATAGACAAGTCTAAAGGGAGATGTTCCAATAGGAGTTTTGAAAGCAGTACGGTACGCCCATAAGGCATCGGTCAATCGGATTGACCAGTCCTTACGATCAGGGTTAACTGTTTTCTCTAGGATATGTTTGATCTCTCTATTGGAAATCTCAGCTGGTCCACTTGTTTGTGGATGGTATGGGGTGCTCACCTTATGCGAGATACCGATTTCTTCATTAAACTCTCGAATGGTCTATTACAGAAGTGTGAGCCCCCGTCACTAATGATGGCTCGAGGTGTTCCGAACCGCGACAGGATATTATCTTTCAAAAATTTAATGACCGTGCGATGGTCATTTTTGCGGCACGGAATTGCTTCGACCCATTTAGTGATATAGTCTACGGCGAGCAAAATATACAGATTTCCAAATGATTGGGGGAATGGTCCCATGAAATCAATGCCCCAACAATCAAATGCTTCTATAATAAGGATGAGATTCAAGGGCATCATATTTCGACGGGACAATGCTCCCAATTTCTGACAACGCTCACAAGCCTTGCAAAACTCATGAGTGTCCCTGAACATAGTGGGCCAGTAGAAGCCACACTGTAAAATCTTGGCCGTGGTCTTTTTAGCAGAAAAGTGACCACCACAGGCCTGTGAATGACAGAAGGAGATGACACTCTGATGCTCATCGTCTGGTACGCATCTTCTTAAGATTTGGTCTGGGCAATATTTAAACAAATATGGATCGTCCCAGAAAAAGTTACGCACCTTGGTAAAGAATTTCTTCTTATCTTGTGACGTCCAGTGTGTCGGTATGGCACCTGTAGCAAGATAATTAGCAATATCAGCGAACCAAGGTGAATGGGGGACTCTAAACAGTTGTTCATCAGGGAACATGTCATTGATATGGGTCACCTCAAGGGAATCAGAGGTATTAAGGCGAGAAAGATGATCGGCCACTACGTTCTCTACTCCCTTTTTATCTTTAATTTCCAAATCAAATTCTTGGAGTAGAAGGATCCATCGTATTAGGCGGGGCTTAGAATTATTCTTAGAAAGAAGATACTTAAGTGCCGCGTGATCTGTGTAGATGATGATCTTGGATCCGATCAGGTAGGACCTAAATTTGTCCAAAGCGAACACTACGGCTAAGAGTTCCTTTTCCGTAGTCGAGTAGTTCACTTGGGCAGGATTTAGAGTCCTACTTGCATAGTGAATAACGTAAGGCCGCTTATCTTTTCTCTGGCCTAGAACCGCTCCAAGAGCATAATCAGAGGCGTCGCACATAAGTTCAAAAGGAAGACTCCAGTCAGGTGGCTGCATGATAGGTGCAGTAGTTAACATGCCCTTAAGCTTAGTGAAAGCTTCTTGGCACTGCTCAGTCCACTCGTATGGTGTATCCTTTTGAAGAAGATTACATAAAGGACGAGAGAGGAGACTAAAGTCCTTTATGAATCGTCTGTAAAAGCCTGCGTGTCCTAAGAAGGATCGCACATCTCTGATGTTCTTGGGTGGAGGTAGGTTAGAGATAAGATCGATTTTTGCCTTATCTACCTCGATTCCTTTGGACGAGATGATATGCCCAAGGACAATTCCCTTTTGAACCATAAAATGGCACTTCTCCTAGTTAAGTACCAAATTCTTTTCTTCACATCTTTTCAGCACACATTTAAGACTTGCTAAGCATTCGCTAAAAGATGAACCAAAAACAGAGAAATCGTCCATGAAGACCTCTAGATATTTCCCCACCATGTCAGAAAAGATACTCGCCATGCATCGCTGAAAGGTGGCAGGGGCATTACATAGCCCGAATGGCATCCTTCTGTAAGCAAAGGTGCCATAGGGACATGTAAATGTGGTCTTTTCCTCATCCTCAAGGGCGATTTCAATCTGATTATAACCTGAATACCCGTCAAGGAAACAATAATAGGAATGACCAGCTAGCTTTTCCAGGATTTGATCAATGAAGGGCAAAGGAAAGTGGTCTTTCCTTGTGACGGTATTCAGCTTTCTGTAGTCAATGCACATTCTCCAACCAGTAGTAACTCTGGTCGGCACGAGTTCATTATTGGCATTGGCTACGATGGTGATCCCGGACTTCTTAGGAATTACCTGAGTTGGACTCACCCATTGACTATCGGATATGGGGTAAATGATCCCCACTTCCAATAGTTTGAGAACCTCGGCCTTAACCACTTCCTTCATGTTTGGATTTAGTCTACGTTGTGATTGCCGAACAGCCTTTGCATTGTCCTCAAGATATATACGGTGAGTACAAATCGATGGGTTAATTTCCTTGAGGTCCGCTATCGTCCATCCAAGAGCTCCCTTATGCTCAATGAGAGTAGATATCAGTATACTCTCCTGTTCTTTCTCCAGGTGGGCAGAAATCACCACCGGATGTCTCATCTTGACCTAAATAGACATATTTTAAATCAGAGGGCAAAGGTTTTAGGTCAAGCTTCGGTGGCTTGAGGTTAGACGGTAGAGGCACTACATAAGTTTGGGGCAATTCTTCAATGTGTGGCCTCCACCGGTTAACTTTAAGTACCGGTGCAGTATCAAGCATGGCACACGTCTCCCTAATTATATCATCATCAAGATCATGGGAGTGGGCCAGGCACGTCTCTAGAGGATCAGAGGATAAGGTGAGAGGTGTTCTATCTTCCACAAAAGAATCAATCATGTTAACATCGTGGAAATCGTCATCATCCTCTGAGTTGTTGCCGTTATTGAAAAAGATATTCGATTCCAATGTCAAATTTTCAAAGGACATAGTCATGACACCATTCCTGCAATTGATAATTGCATTTGAAGTGGACAGGAATGGGCGACCAAGAATGACGGGAATCTGAGTGCTCGTGTCATTGATGGGTTCGGTGTCCAAGATGATAAAATCAACAGGGTAGTAGAATCTATCCACCTGGACCAACACATCCTTGATGATCCCTCTTGGTATACGAACAGAACGATCAGCAAGTTGTAGTGTGGTTCGAGTGGGTTTTAATTCACCCAACCCTAACTGTTGGTATACCGAATAGGGAATCAGATTGACGCTCGCTCCTAAGTCAAGAAGTGCGTGATCAATTCGATAGTTCCCGATTATGCATGATATGGTTGGGCAACCGGGATCTTTGAACTTTTGCGGCACATCTTGTTTTAGGATGGTACTTGCTTTCTCAGTCAAGGAGATTTTCTTTTGAACACTTTTCCGTCGTTTGGTAGTACATAAGTCCTTTAGAAATTTAGCATATAAAGGTATCTGTTTTACAACATCAAGCAGAGGAATATTGACTTTTACTTGTTTCAATACCTCTAGGATATCCTGAGAGTTAGATAGACGTTTTGGTTCAACCAACCGTTGGGGAAACGGAGCAACTGGCTTTTCTAGAGGTTCCGGTTCAAATTTTTGTGGGCCGCCACTAGATCCATCATTGTTGTCCTCTTCTGGTTCTTGAGGCTTTTCGGGCCTAACCGGAAGGGTTTTATCAATAACCTTCCCACTCCTAAGAGTGGTGATGGATTTAGCGTGCCCCATTTGATTTGAAGAGCTGGGATCACCTGTCTCGTATTGCGGTTTCGGATTAGGGAGTGATTGTGCAGGGAGCATCCCTTTTTCCATAGCCGTCATACGTGAATCTATTTTTTGCATAAAATCTGAAATTCCTTGCATTGTCCGAGCCAGCTCTTGTATGGAAATTTGAACCGATTCATCTTGAGGTTTCCCCTGATTTGGATTTTGATTAAAGAAACCTTGAGGGGTAGCAGTTTGTCCGTTTCTCCAACTAAAATTCGGGTGATTTTTCTAGCCAGGATTGTAAGTATTAGAGGGTGGTCCATTGAAAGGTCTTTGATAGTTATTTACGGCATTAGATTGTTCATTCAATACATCTCGAAAGGCAGGTATTGAAGGACAATTTTCAGTAGTATGAATGTTGCAATCACAGATGCCGCAAACACTTTCATTAACCTTTTCCTTCCTTCCTTCCATGGCCTCAAATTTTCTGGTGAGATTGGCCACCTTAGCGTTAAGATCATTATCCTCTTTCAGGAGATATATTCCTCCTTTTTTCCTTGAATGAGTCGGCCTAGACGTGGTGTTCGTTCTTGGATAATAGTCCCATGATTGTGTTTTTTCTGCGAGACTATCGAGGTAATCCCATACCTCGTCGACATTTTTATTAATAAAATCTCCGTTACACATTGTCTCAATCATTTGGCGCATGGAAGATGTTAGCCCATCATAGAAAAAATTCATAATGCGCCATATTTCAAAGCCATGTTGTGGGCATGCATTAACCAGATCCTTAAACCTTTCCCAACATTGGAAGAATGTTTCATCTTCCTTTTGGGCAAAGTTCATGATTGCTCTCCTGAGGGTAATTATCTTATGATGTGGGAAAAATTTCTTTATAAATTCCCTCTGCATATCATTCCATGTGCCAATGGATCTAGGACGCAGTGAATGTAACCAAGTCTTAGCTTTTTCTTTCAAGGAAAATGGAAAGAGTTTCAGCCTAATAGTATCCTCAGATACATTAGGAAAGTATAAGGTGCCTATGATTTCATCGAACTCTTTCAGATGCAAGTATGGTTCTTCAGACTCAAGCCCATGGAACTTAGGAAGGAGTTGGATAACCCCTGGCTTGATGTCCATATGTCCTGTATTCTCAGGAAAAATCATGCATGAGGGCGTACTCACCCCCGCCGGTTGTAAATAATCTCTTAAAGTACGAGGCGGGGGTGCCTGATGCACCTCATTCTCATCATGTACTTCCTCAACCCCTGGTTGGGGTAGTGCTTGAGGTTGATTTTTAGCCATAACGTCTTCTAACTCAGGAGAATTCAAGTGGTGTCTAGTCCTGCGATGGACAGTCAACCCCTCAACTAATCCTCCTTCAGTCACGAGACGTCGAGTGTTGTCGCGTGCCCAATGGGGCATAAAACACACTCAGCCCTCAAATTCTAACTTAAAAAAAAGGAAGAAGAAATCTAGAAAATAAAGGGGAAAGATGGAAAGAGGTTACCAAAGTTGGAGTCCTAGGTTAAGAATCTGCAAAACAAAACAAAATAAGTTAGTTTCTAAGAATAAAAAGTTCTAATTAAAAGTAAACTAATTTCTAGAGAAAAGAAAAAAAATTCTAAAAAAAAAGAAAAAAATTAGAAAGAGCTTACTAAATTAGAAGTTTCCTACAAAACAGAAAAATTAAGTTAGTTCTAAAAATCAGATAGAAGGAAGAATAGCAAATTTCTTAAGTTAGGAAAAAGTTCTAATAAGGAAAATAATCAAGCTTCTAAACCTAGAATTAAAAATTTCTAAAAAGAAAATCTAATCCTAAATTAATCCTAAAACTAATTAATTTCAGAAAAACGTAGCCGACAGTCCCCGGCAACGGCGCTAAAAACTTGTTCACTCCCCAAGTGCAGGGTTGTGATGTAGTAATAAACTCGGTAAGACCGAGGTCGAATCCCAAGGGACTGAAACTTGTACGTTATCTAAAATTAAATAGACATTGAACTAGAAAAAGATGAATTCTAAATCCAGTATAAATTGAGGAATAATGATGGAATAATTTTCTAAACTTAAGATAAATCAGAGGAAGAGAAACTAGGGATTCAGAGGATCCACTTGTAAAGATCAGGGAGAACTTATGCTTGCATCAAAAATCATGAAAATTACTGAACTGCCGTTGATCTAGTTTTCAAAGAGATGAAAGGAAGATAAATTAGAATGGATTCCATCACCAAACCATGCCCACAGACTATGGCAAACAACAGAATTAAACTAATTACCAACCAATCATATGTATGAAGGTTAAGAAGGGTACCGTCATCCAACCATGCCCAGGAGACTATGGTGAACAACGGGACGTCCTAACGTCATAAACATAAAAGGGATAAGAAAATATTCAAAGCATTGCAAACCCATTGTAATTTCAGTCACAACAGACCATTAAAGACCAAAAATATTTCCATTAAAATCAAACTAACACCAACTTCAATTCAAAAATTAAAATTAAATTAAAAGCATATAATCTCTCATCTCACTACAAGCTTCACCTCCTAGCCCTAGCTAGGAGGATTTAGCCTGCCATGGATGGGCTCAATCCAAATAAATAAAGAGAAAAAGAAAAGGAAAAGAAAAGGGAAAGAAAAAAACCAAGCTCCTCTCTCTCTCCTCTGCCCACGTTGAAACCCAAGCTCGAGCCCTCTGTTCTTCCTCCCAAGACCTTGAATGAATGCTCCCCAC
Source organism: Magnolia kwangsiensis (assembly GCA_037074715.1). Taxonomy (NCBI): domain Eukaryota; kingdom Viridiplantae; phylum Streptophyta; class Magnoliopsida; order Magnoliales; family Magnoliaceae; genus Magnolia; species Magnolia kwangsiensis. The sequence goes on from CM073584.1 coordinate 97,885,250, forward strand.
GTCCAAAAACCTCTTTTTATAGCTGCTGGAAGGCTGGAGTCAGTGACAGAGTTGTAGCAGGACACGGAGTGCAATTTTCGAAGCCAAGTTCGGTACCATGAAACACGCCACTTTCCTCGCTCAAATTCCAAAGAAACACCGTCCCTTAGTACTTTCTTAGGTCCTCTACATGATAGACGGTTCAGATCTGCCATATGATCAAAGACGGTGGGCCAAAACTATCCGAAAAAGTCAGTTTTCGCGGATGTGCGAAACCTTTCGCACCATTTCGCTGTTATGGTCGGTGGGCCCCACAGAAGCATTTTCTGGAAAATCCACCCCGTCCATTGGATTCAGAACAAAATTTCAGTCAAGAATGGGTGATTTTGAACGTCCATTGACGTGTCCCAGAGAAGAAATAACTAAAAGATCAGATTTGAACGCTACCGGGCAGCCCTTTTGTGGCCCCTGTATCGCTCACGTGTGTACGCATGGGTACAAAAAGTCAGCATGTTTTTGTAGTATTCGAGCCCCTCTACACGGTGGACGGATCAGATTGGCCATACGAGCAATGAGTGGGGCCCACTACCGTTCGCAAAATGGACGCAGGCTGTCCGTTCGCTGCGCCTTACGCAGAGAGGGAGAGAGAGACGGGTCAGCGCTTGCGCTGACCCGGTGGTTGCTCCGGTGCGGCTCGCGTGCAAATGTGCTGTGTACATGCACGTTACACGTGGGGTCCACTGTGATGTTTATGTGAAATCCATTCCGTCCATCCTCTTCAAAATCTCATTTTAACCGTGCAGAACACTTATCAAGCATATCCAGCTGGCGGGTGGGCCCCAAATTGAAGATTGATGGGCTGATCTGCCCGTTAGGCCACTTCCGCAATGATCCAATGGATGATTTTTGATGTGTACGGTTAATTTATGGTCCTCAGGCCACGTATGAAGTTTCGAGCCGAACGGATGGTGGGAACCTCGTGATCTTGCATTCTGGACGTCCTTCAGGCCACTTGAGCTTCAATTTCTTACTTTTCTCGGATTTCTGACCGTGTATATTTGTCAATCTTGGTCCCCTGGAGTGTGTCCCTTGCCTGTGGCGTCAAAAGAGTGTTAAATTCATACTTTTAGCAACTTTTTGCAGTTCATGCTTTCAACTACACCCTGTATCACAAACACGGAAAAACGAGCCATTAAACGGCATTATGTACGTAAATTCAGGTAATAAATGGGGTCTAATATGCAGTATTTGACCCTCAACACCTACTCACTACAAGTATGGGCCAATCAGTGGGCCTTAGGGGGAGTGACAATGCGGACATTTAACCGACATTATCCTTATAATGTGGGCATCTAACCATCATTGTTCCCAAGGCACTACCCATCATAAACATCATTAAATACACCACGGAGTAATCACACATTGCAATGGACTTAATTGCATCTTATTGGTCTTAAGTACATCAATTGGGCCGTATCATATGGGCCTTATATTCATCAAGTGGGCCGTATTAATGGGCCTTATGTACATTGTAATGGGCCTTAACCCATGGGCCTTGCATACATCATAATGGGCCTCACAACATGGGCCTTATACAAATCCAAGTGGGCCTCAACGATGGGCCACTAATATGTCAAGATAGGCCTAGTCACTTGGGCCTTATATGCATACCAAGGAGGGCCTCATGAATATATGATTCAAATCAAAAGATCAACTGGACCGCACTTCCATTACAGTGGTGGCAATGATTTCCACCGTTAAAATTTTTCAAGGCCCACCATAACTTTATTTTTCTCATACCATGAAGTGATCTTCCAAAATGGTTGGACGGGTTAGATGCAACACATGCATCATGATATGGGTCCATTTGAACTCTAGATCTGACTCATTCTTGGCCTCAAGCCATAAAATAGGCTTATAAAATGGTTGAACAGTTTAGATGCAACACATGCATCATAGTGTGGGTCCATTAGCCATCCAGCAGTCCGGCTCATGGCTGGACGGCATAGATAAAACACAAGTCATGGGGCCCCACCAAATGAATGACGGTGTGAATAAAACACACACACTATGGTGGGTCCCACCCTGCCAGGACACACACTCCAGTCAGCCACCTCCACCAGGGATCGATGTCAAGGCCTCAAATGTTGAAACGAGGTATCTCCACGGGGCTGGCAGGTGAGTCGTGGACAGTGGGTTCCATGTGGGGCCTACTATAATGTTTATTTTCCATCCATCCTAGGCCCACTGTAATGTTTATTTTCATCCAAACTGTTCATGAGGTCACGTGGACCAAGGGGGGACCCACATGATGTTCATTTTTCACCCAACCGTGGGGGCACTGGAATGTTTATTTGCCACCCAACCGTTCATTAGGTCACACAGTCAGGGGCCCACCATAATGTGGTTCACAAATCCAATCCACTCATTATGCGTGTCCCACTTGGCTGAGGGTTCAGACCGAGTTTCAGCCACATCCAAACTTCAGGTAGGCCCCACCAAGTGCTTTTATATGTTTTAGGCATGTCTTCACATGATTTCAGATGGTATGGCCCACCTGAGTTTCGTATACGGCTGATTTTTGGAAGGAGGCCCACTGCCCTAAGGGGCCACCTAATGAATGGCATGGATGTTCAAAACACATCACGTGGGGCCCACAGCTAGGGTCATGAGCCCCAGCGGGTCTGTCCGCCCGCCAGCGTCCAGCGCAGGACGCTATGGCGTCCTCAGCAGCTGCTCCTTCCTTTTGTTTTGTTTTTTTAAAAAAAAAAAAACTAATAATGTGGTGGTTTTTGATAAGTGAGGCCCACATCTGAAAAATTCGGTCCGACCATTAGATTCTATGCCCCTAATCAACTCAATGAGACCAATATGCGACATATTTTTGACCAATGGAAGAATTAATGTGGGTTTTAATGGTGAGACCGTTATTTCCTATGGTATGACCCAGCTGGGAATCGGTTTGGTCTCAAATTTCGGCCCAATTCCTAAAATGGGCTGTAGAATGGGATGAACGGTGTGGATTATATACATACATCAAGGTGGGGCCTACAGGAGTAGTCCCTAAACTAAGCTTGTAAATTAAGAAAATATTTATGTTTTTCTAAAACACGTCCAGGGAGTCCAACGTCCCTGGACGGTTTGCCTAACGCATACATTTGAGGTGGGCCCTTGTTAAGATGGGTCATCACATGGTGTGTGGTATGGGCACAACACATATATAAAGTGGGTTCCACCTACGGATGGCTTGGATAAAATACATGATTCATGGTGGGGTCCATCAGGGTGGGCCACAAGGCCATATCATCTCATACATACACAAAGAGAAAGAGAGAGGAAGAGAGAGAGAGAAAGATAAACGTGTGTAGAGGGACCCCACCACTATGGGCCCTCCGATGCATGATTTACAATATACATTAAGTGGGTCCCATTTCATATGGACCCACCGATCAAAATCAACGATGGAGATCCTTTTCCCACTGAAATGAATGGTCTAAATGACCATATTATGCAAAGAAAGTAAACATCATGATAGGGTCCATGGAGAAGGGCCCCATCATGGATTGATCTTAAAATCAAAGTGGGTCATTGACCACTTTTTAGGGTCCAAAGTGAGATGCATACTATTGATCGGTAGGCCTCACTTGGCCCATCATCAAAACAAGAAATCTATACCTATAGAAGCACCCACCGCTTGATCTTCTCGGTCTGTTGGAAAGCCTATCTCCTTGTGTCTCACTTTGATGGTGGAAGATGAAAGTTGAATGGTTAGGATGAGAGTTTTGGGGATGGAAAGTGGGTCACACAACTCACTTTTCTCTCATGGAGGAGCTTGGACGTGTGGGCTCTCTCTCCTTGCTTGGAAATGGTGTGAGAAAAGAGGGAGAGGGGTGGTTGTAAGGAGAAGTGATAGAAGATGGGTGATGGATTTGAGTGATGGGTGAGGTGATGTGAGAGTTGACTTTGGGTTGCTTGTGTAAGAGAGAGGTAGGGGTAGGGTATGGGCTACTTGTACTTGACTTGATGTTTAATGTGTACTTGATTGATGGGATTGATTTGACATGTTATAGAGATTCTCTTGGGATTGCAAACACGTGGCGTTTCTTCGAAATAAACGTGGGCCAACATCTTCTACCCTATGTATCAGATCGATGCGGGAGTCGCGGCGTTAGAACCGCCGCGATGGTGCGGTCGCTATGATATAGTTTTCGGGTCGAGTTGACTCTGATATGCAGGACTCGGCTTAGGTTCGTGTGCAAACATCGAATACAGGTCGAATGTTGCCGGAATTCAACCGAAAGGACCGCGGAAGAATACGAAATAGTACGGTATAGAATACAGGTCTTACAAGTCTATACTTGTAATATTTTCATTTATTGAGGTCACTATGGTGGCTAACACAACTGAATCTAAAACTACAAATATAGACTTAGGATTGCGATTATAATCCTACCTCTCTATGAATTATATTTTAATTAGTCCGATGCGGCCCATAAGTTAGTTGATACTAACCTTTTGGAAATCCTTGAAGTGAAACATATAAATAGTTTTCACACCTTATATTCTAACGGTCCATATTAACACTTAAAGATGGGTGATGGGCCAATAAGATGGCCGAATCAGAACTCTTATATGATCCGTTCTTGAAAAAATAAGCATAACTAAATCGAGCTCTTGATATTCTCATGATAGGCAGATTGAGTGGAACCATAAGATGGGAACATCCATACATGGATGTCCATAATATGGGACAGATTACCCCAAATCTTTTAAATTTTCCATTAGATGAAGGGTCACTTTCATCTACCTAAAGGATGAGCTAGCAAAAATGCTCACAATAGAACAAATAGCCTGACCAGATTAACGTTCAAGTGTGGAAACAAATCCTACAGTAAAAAAAAAAATACAATCAAGGGGTCATAAAATAGTCCAGGGCCCACTATTAAATAGACCAGCTCCATCATCAATAAATAGACCAAACAAGACCAGTCACATGTACATCCTTTGGACCCGAATGCATGAAATCGAGTCCAAAGACCCAAAACCCAAATAAGGTCAAATTCGACCTACTTTCTGAAGACTGGTCGGTTATCATGGACCGAGCAGCAGCAGGAAAGAGAGGAATGGAGATCTCCTCCACTGCAAGAGGCCATGGCCGAATCAGAAGTCCTCATCGTTGTCATCCTTCTCGAATCCAACACAGGTGGTTGCTTCCTCATGGCTGAGAGAAGAAGCATACACCTACAACCATGACAATGGCTGCCGCGGCTGAAGATGAAGAGGACGAGCGCGACAAGGTTTATAAGGCCATGTGTGGAGGCAGAAGAAACCGGATTGGGCTGAATTGGAGATTATACACAGTGTCAGTGGTGGACAGAGCATCCATGGATGCCTCCATCGATAACACAGGTAAGAGTATATAAAATCCCGAATTTGGGATTATCGGTTTCAAATCTGGGCTTTGAAATCAGTAATCTGGAATTCCTAATTGAATGTCTGCATGTAGGGGTTCAAATCCCAAATCCCTAATTTAATTGGATTTAGGGATTTTGAATTCAAAATCCTCAATTAATCTGGATTTGGGGATCTGGATTCCGAAAATCAACCCTGATTGACTTAGGGTTTCGAATAATCCCAAATTTTCGATTTTGGGGATTCTGAATCTGAAAATCCTTGATTTCACAATTTGGGGATTCCGAATTGAAAATCCCCAATCGACATCTGGATTTGAGGATTCGAATTCAAAATCCCTAATTCTGGATATTCAAATTAAATTCCCAATTTGAATAACTGTTTTTAGGGTTTTCAAAATTCAAATCCCTAATCTGAAATTTTCTAGATTCAGTGATTCAAAAATCCCTGATCACAACTATTTCACGAATTCGAAAATCTCTGATGTGATCAGATATAGTTGGATGCGATCATCCATACCTATGCACAGATGGCTCTAATACCAACTGTGGGACTTAATCTATATGCAGAATAGGCCCATGGATCTGTCTGTGCAAGGGTCATGGCCATCAGGGGTTTAGATAGCATACCTAGATGAGACGCCACCATGGAAGCCAGATAAGAATACTAAAATATCAGAATTCCTATAAAGCTTAGGATCTTCCTCTCCTTCACACCCTTTCTGCAAAGCAGTAGATGGGACTCGAATTTCTGCCGTGGTGTAGGGTCGGGGATCCAGCTCTCTTTTATAGAGACTGTGGAGAGAGAGTTTAAAACCCATCACAACTTTCTCTCCCACGCTCCACATTGTAGCATCTTAGTACAACTCAAATTATTTTCTCTGTAAGACAGCTATAACATTCCAACCCTAGTATGCAAAGCTGCACAGATAGACTACATAGTGCTTCACCTGAAGTGGGGCCCACTAGTTTACTCAATCATCCAGCCCAACTGAATGACAATCCAGACCATTGATCAGTAAGGCCCAATAAATATAGTTCTTATACCCCACTCATCATTGCCTAACCATGATTAGAGGCGACAAAAAAAAATATAAAATAAAATAGATACACTGAAAGACCAGTATATGTTTCTTGAACCAAATGCTCTGAAGTAGGTGAAAGTGAATCTCTCTTTCTCAACGACCATCTCATAGCCCCTAGAAATCTCAGATGGGTTTCACTTGTTTGGCAAGCAAAATAAAAATAGCCCAAAAAATGGTACTTCTATTGGATAAAGAAATTCTAATTTCCTATAGAAGAGGTGATACAAAAGTATATACACTGAAAGTTTAGTATATACTCTTTGCACCCAATTCTTCAGTGCCCACGTGTTGAGATAGTGCAGATGATCACTACTGTCCATGTTGTGGAATCAATTGCATACGGGCTACTTGAGTAAAATAACGCTGAACGATGGTATTGATCATCACCATCTGTAGACGAATTTAGAACAATGAGGGTCATTACTCTTACTCGGGTGGTAGAATCTCGGGAGTTTCAACACGAGTCAAGGAACAATGAGGATCATTACTCTTACTCGGGTGGTAGAATCTTGAGAGTTTCAACACGAGTCAAGGGTTCGTCTACCCATGGTGGTGAAATTCCACTCAAAAAGGAAAAAATTTTCAATGCCTTGCATTCAACCGTAACTCAGCAGCGTAAGTGTACTGAGTAAACTCTGTGGGGTCCACCATGATTTATGTATTTTATCCACTCCGTCCATCCATTTTACAAGACAATTTTATGGCTTGAGACAAAAAATTAAGCATATCCAAATATCAAGTGGACCACACCACAGGAAATACTGTGAATTGAAATTCTACCATTGAAAAATTCTTGGGGACGACAGAAGTTTTGGATCAAGCTGATATTTGTCTTTTTCCCTTCATTCATGTCTTTTTTAACTTATGAACAGGTTGGATGACAAATAATCATCACTATGGGCCCTAGAAAGGTTTCAACGGTGAAAATCATTATTCTCATTACTTCCTGTGGTGTGGTCCACTTGAGCTTTGAATCTGCTTCAATCTTAAGCCAAACAGTAATATGATCCGGAAAAATGGATGGACGGCGTGGATAAACCATATACACTCGTAGTGAGAACAACTGAGTTCACTCGTACGATAAACTGAGTAACTCAGTACGCTATCCGATTTGGCTTGGACGCGGATTGCGCAGCGTACTGAGTAAACTCTGTGGGGGCCATCGTGATTATGTGTCTTAATCATGCCGTCCATTTGGTTTGTAATATCATTTTAGGGCATGATTCATAATCAAAGCATATTCAAAGCTCAAGTGGACCACACCGGAGGAAACAGTACGAATTGAACGCTGCCGTTGAAATCTTCTTGATCTTATCCATTATTTTTCTACAGTTTATTTTATACTTTATTCTATTAAATATTAGACTATTAAATTTTAATGATGGGTTGAAATTGTGAAATTCATATAATTTATATAATATCTGAACACTACTCTGCCACGTGTACCGTAAAGAGATGGATCTAGATTACTGCGGTTCACCGTAAAGAGATGGATTTCCGGCGAAAGCCTTTCGCAGGAAGTTCCTGCCAACGATGCTGGATGGGCCCACCGCAGTGTATATTAGAAAGCCAATCTGTCCATCGCTTTGCTAGTTCATTTTATTACTTTATACTTAGTGGGGAATAAAAAGCTCAAGTACGTCAAACGAGGGGGAAAACTAAGGAAAGAAATTTCTACCGTTGAAACTTTTCCAAGCTCCACCTTAATATTTATATGCTATCCAAACCGTTTATAAGATCATTCCCAATGGGATTAAGTGAAAAAGGTAAAAATATTTCATGATACAGAAACTTTATGGCCATAAGAATGTTTCAACAGTGCTCACTGAATGTACACTGTTTCCTATTGATTGGCCCACTTTAGTTTTGGATACACTTAGTTTTGGGTCGTACCTGAATTTCTCAAAAACATCTCGGTGGCCCACACCCAGCATCTTGCGTAGGTGGGAAGGGAGAAAGTGTGTGCATTTTTATTTAGGTGGCCGCCATGACTTGTGGATACCTTACTTAGAAGTGCACATTTAATCGGTAGATCCGTGGAACCCGACCCAAACCGACCAAACGGTCCGGTTTGGTCCAGTTTTAGAGTGCACCGGGTCTGGTTTCGGTTTCAAAAATTAAAGAACCGGTTACATTGGTTCGGTTCTCAGTTTGGGGGTATGTAGAACCGAACCGAACCGTAGAACCAAACCGTGGATCTGATCCGTATAGCCGAACCGTGGAACCGAACCTGGAACCGAACTTGGAACCGAACCAAGAATGCTTTGATTATTTCCATATTTGACTCATGATTTATGGTTTATAATACACCATTTAATTATTTTCATAAATATATTTTTACACACCTTATACAATATCTAAACCATTTATCAAATGGACCACAACTTGGATGGACATGGGCTAGATAATAAAATTAAACATGCAATTGGGCTAGATTATAAAAAGCCCAGAATCGTGGAACCAATCCGAAACCGAACCGGTTTTAACGGTTCAATTTTGGTTCGGTTCTAGGGTGCCAACGGTTTGGTTTCGGTTCCGAATATTATAAAACCGTTAGAAACGGTTCGGTTCCTATTTCACCCCAGAACCGGACCAAACCAAACCGTGTGCACCCCTAACCTTACTCCAAGGGAAAAAAGAAGGAAAGAGGCGGTCCACCCAGATCATGACGTGTCGCATTTGGGAAAGCGGAGGGAAATTTTTGAGTTGGCTTGACTAAGTCCTTTGTTGAGAAGTGGTGTGATTAGAAGATCGCAGCCATTGAAACAGTTGTCATCTACATGGCCCATTAGACACTTGCATGGACAGTGTCTTCTTTTGTGCGAATTTTGTTTGGTGTACAATACCTGGCACCTGGCCAGTGGGTAATCCGGCCCTTCCAACTAATGGGTCATCTCGACAGATTGGCCCTGGTTGAAAATGGACCTAGAATCCTCGGCAACTCTTGTTTTAAGCATCCTAGCTCAATCGGGACTACCAGCTTCCACGTCATCCATCAGGTCCTGATATATGATTTAGGTTGGCTACACAGGAAGTGAATTGGCCAGTGTACCTTACAACAGCTATATATTGTGAGCAGCTTAGATATCGAACACTTCAGTAGCCAAAAGGCGACTTGATGAGATACTATTTGTTGAATGCCAAGACCATGATGCCTTGCAATTGAGAGTGGATTGGATAGCGTACGCTTCAGTAGCCAGAACGCTACAGAAGTGATGTGGCAAGACGCCGTTGGTTAGAGACCAATGGTACGTTATACAAGGAAGTGGATTGCATACCGAGTAACTCAGAGCAATTAGCGCACTGAGTAAATTCTGTAGGTCTTATAGTCGTTCATGTATTTTATCCACTCCATCCATACATTTTAGTAGATAAGTTTAGCTCTTTATCCCAAAAATGAAGCATATCCAAATCTCAAATGGACTACACTATCGGAAACAGTGTGAATTGAACATCTATTATTAAAAAATTTGTGGGGGCCACAAAAGTTTTGGATCAATCTGATATTTTTGTTTTCACTTCATCCATATCTTTTTGATATTATGTACAGGTTGGATGACAAATAGATATCATTGTAGTCCATAGAAAGGTTTCAACAGTGGAAATCATTATTTCCACTGTTTCTTGTGATATGGTCCACTTGAGCTTTAGATATACCTAAAATTTCAGTTCAACCACTAAAATGATCTTAAAAAATGGATGGACGGAGTGGATAAGGCAAAACCATTCACGGTGGGCTTAACTGAGTTTACTCAATACGATTTGAGCGTAATCAGTACGCAATCCGATTTCCTCGTATAAATGCTACTCCGTTATAACCGTTTACGGTTTCTGCCGTGCACACTCGACCATGAAATCGGATTATCGTACTGAGAAAATACAGTTGGACCCACTTCCATCTGTTTTTCCATCTAACCTTAGACGTTGGGCTAATACTGAAGCTTTTAAAAATCACAAGTGCACCGTACCACAGGAAATAGTGGAAATAATGATTTCCACTGTTGAAACCTTTCCTGGCCCTAGAGTGGTGTTTTTTTTTTCATCCAATCTGTTCAAAGGATCAAAAAACGTGTATGAAGGTATAAGCCAAATATAATCTTGATCGAAAACTTCTGTGGCCCTCAATAATTTTTCAACAATATAAATTCAATTCACACTTTGGCCACAGACGGGATAAAATACATAAATAACGGTGAACCCCACAGAGTTTACTCCTTATGCAATCGGCTTCCCTTGGACACGTACCACTCTACGTACATGTTTTTTGGATGTGGAAGTTCATGCATTGGAACTAGGTGGGGCCCACTATGATGTTTGTGAGAAATCCTACCCTTCTATCTGTTTTTTGCTACGATGTTTACGAGAAATCCTTTCCTTTCATCCATTTTTTGAATTCATTTCAAGATACGATGCCAAAAATAAACTATATCCAAAGCTTAAGTTGGTTGTACTAAAGAAAAATATGGTTGGGAAAATTCCTACTAATAAAATCTACCTGTGTTCAACAATGATGTTTGCAAGCCATCAATACCATTAATAACTTCATTTCTAATGGAATGAACTGAAATAAAAATATTAGCATGACTCAAAACTATTGTAGCCTATGAATATTTCAACGGTGGATGTTCAATTATGATATTTTTGGCACACTTGAGCTCTAAAAGCGGTTCATTTTTGGCTTCATATCTTGAATTAAACTCAAAAACGAATAGAACGGTAGAATTTCTCACAAACATCACGGTAAGCCCCACCTGCATTGACGGCCTGAAAGGAAAAACATCGGTTGGAAGAGCGTTTATCGGAAGGAAACAGCTAACTCTGGTATACACCAAAGCTATTTTCCCACGTCACTTCGGTAGCCTTTTAAGCTACTCAGGCGCTGGAATTAATCCGCTCTCCTCGCAATTGATGTTCTTCTACTTTTAGTTCCGTTGGACGTCTCACTCAGCACGCACTCACACCACGTAACGGTAGAAGTTATTTTTGTCATTTCTTTTCCTCGGTCACCTGTTGAAGTGACGTCACCACTTTCTATGGACAAAACCATGTTGTATGTATTGTATCCACACCGTCCATCCATTCGGTGATACCATTTTAGGACATTATCGAAAGAGTGAGAAAGATCCAAATTTCAAGTGCACCCCACCGTAGAAAGCAATGGATATTGAACACCTGCCATTAAAACCTCTTTGTGCTATAGAAGCTTTCGATCAAGCTAATATTTATGCTTTACCTTATTGCATGTCTTTTTTAACTTATAAAAAGGTTGGATCTCAAATGAACATGATGGTCGGCTAGGAAGGTTTCAATGGTGGCCATCACCTCCCACTGTTTCTATGGTGGGGCCACCTGAACTTTGGATCTGCCTAATTCTTTTTGTTAACTCTCTAAAATGATCTCTCCAAATGCATGGACGGAATGGATACAACACATACATCATGGCGAGGCCCAAAGAACATGGTTGCGTGTGGGTAGCAAAACTCGTTACCCACTGGTTCAATAGCCAACCCCTGTCCTAACTCCAATTAATTTAAAGAATAAAAACCTCTCATCCCTTACAAATTACTAAAATGCGTTCCCATGAGTATTAAAAGTAGTAACATCTCTAAGTGGCACCCACCATGATGTTTCTGATAAATCTATCCCGACCATCAATTTTTCTAGATTATGTTACAACATGGACGTAATAATGATATTGATACAAACTTCCAGTGGGACGTAAGATGGGAAAAGGTGAGGATTAAGCTTCCGCCATTGAAATATTCAAGCGGCCACAAAAGTTTTGGATTACGTTAATGCATTTATAATTCCATTAGCAATGACCTCATGAACCATATGGATGACATATATACATCATGGTGGACCCAGCAAATTTTCAACCACAGCAATTCCCCACTTACCGTTTCCAGCCGTACAGCCCACATGAGTTTTAGATCTGTCTCATTTTTTGACTTACATTATCAAATGATACAGAAAAAATGATGGACAGAATAAATTTCTCACAAATATCACGGTGTGCCCACCTAGCTTGCCGTCAAAGGAAGTTCATGCGGATGGCGCTGGCCGCAATTGGAAACGGAAGCGGGTTGGCTTAGGAACTAGAAGGATGTTACGTCACCACATTCTTTGGGCCTCACAATGATGTATGTGTTGTATCCACACCATCCATCCATTTGGAGAGATCATTTTAGGGAGTGAGCAAAAGAATTAGGTGGATCCAAAGTTCAAGTGGACCCCACTACAGAAAACAGTGAGAGGTGACAACCACCGTTGAAACCTTCCTGGGGCCGACCATGATGTTTATTTGAGATCCAACCTTTTTTACAAGTTAAAAAAGACATGAAATAAGGTAAAGCATAAATATTAACTTGATTGAAAGCTTCTGTGGTCCAAAGAGATTTTAATGGTAGGCATTCAATCTCCATTGTTTTCTACGATGGGGTGCACTTGAAATTTGAATCTTTCTCATTCTTTGGATTATGTACTAAAATGATATCACGGAATGGATGAACGGTGTGGATATAATACATGCACCATGGTGGTGCCCATGAAAAGTGGTGACCTCACTTCAGTGGGGAGAGCAAAGAAAACAAATGACTTGAAGATAAGGATTACCCCTTATGTGCGTGCACCGGAGAATGGAGAGAGACGTCTACCAATGCTCTAAGGATAAGATCATTATTTGTAAGGTAACATGTTCATGGTATTCAACCAACTGTATTTCACTACGTTACTTTAGTAGCGTTTTGGCCATTGAAGCGCATTCAATATCTAGTATGCTCTCATCAGTTACCTAAAACCCCTCACTAATTTTTCCACTTTTGAAAGCATGACTCTTTCCAATTGTTGAATCTAGGGCACATGGCTAATGTAGATCGGGTCGCAGATAATTTCATAGTTGAGATGGATCAGAAAAGGCCCCAGAAAAGGCCCCATTAATAACAGAAGTGATCAGAACTTAAATTAGACTATCTTGCAAATCAGAATAAGCTATCCAAGGTAGTATGAGCTATTTTAGCCACCCAACCATGTTGCACTAAGTTGCCCACATCATATTTACAAAATATTATCAAATCGGTGATCAAAATCCTACTTTAATTTCATTTTTACTATTTATATTAATTTTAGTAATGAATACATCTCCCATCCTTTGGGCTAAAGTTTACTATTTATAATAAGTCGCGATGTCTACAAGTTTTAGTCATAGTTTAATTCAGAAACTTCTTCCCGAGTAAGACCGTGGTCAACCTTACATTTTTCCCTGCGTCAATGGAGTTGGTCCCCACCATAGATGGATCATAGAGCAAGAAGTCCATTGGTCTAATACGAAAAACCATTTGATAGGTGGCTTCCCAACGTATTGTTTGAACAGATGACACATTCGAGTTCAATAGACGAAGCTCCCATGTTCAGATAGTTAGGATCGTGAAACCAGGTGAACCGGTTGAAATATTCCAACCAAAGAGATTATGTTTATGCTGTCCCCCATCCAAGGTGAGGCCCATCATATAAATGGCTTGGATCATTGAGAAATGACCCAAAACGAAAGGCTAAAGTCTCAATGCACCCAGCCAGTTGACGGCCCTGATAGATTCCATGATTTGCTATCAATGGCAAAACCCCACCATTCTGGATTTGAGCAAACACATATGCATTTGATCCAGCCGTTCATCTGGGTAGGCCCACCAGACATCTGCCATCGTCGAAAATTCTCACCCACCCAACAATCCTAACCATCCAAATCACATTACTTGGGACGATTGCAAATGAATGGTCAAAGGTAAAAGTTTCAAATGATCTCAAAAATCATCTGATCAGATCGATGGGACTGTGCAACGTGCTTGATTTTGTGAATATCAACGTGGCCCCATCAGATGAACGGTGTGGAGCTCGCGCATGACGCCCACGTGTGTGGCATCTGATTCACTAGTACGGATTAACAAAAAAAAAAAAAAAGTCCCAGAAAAATAATTTTATGGAAAACAAAAAATTACTGCGACAGTCATCATATTTTCGGAATATAAAACTACAATACTCTACCAATCCGGTGTACAGCGCATGCATACAACCATTCGTGTATATCCCGTCCATTGATACACCGAGTGCTTGGTGTATATCCATTCACCTGGCAACTTCTTTCGGACGCAGATATCCTGCGAAAGGCTTTCGCAGGAAGTTCCTGCGCAAGAATTCTGGGTGGGGCCCACTGCCACGTTTGTGAGAAAGACACTCCGTTCATCCGTTTTTCAAGCTCATTTCAGTACATGCAGCTAAAAATAAGGAGTATCCAAAACTTAAATGGGTCACACGAGAGGAAATAGTGGGAATTTAGTGACCACCGTTGAAACATGTATATGGCCACAAAAGTTTTGTATCAGTTTAATTTCTATGTGTTTTTACTTCATCTTAGTGAAAATGAACTTATAAATGGTTTGGATGGAATATAAACATCAAGTTGGAGCCTAAGAAGGTTTCAACGGTGGCCATTCCTTTCCAACTTTTTTATCTCGTATGGCCCACTTAAGTGTCAGATCCTCCTCATTTTTGGTCTCATGTATGAAAATATTCTCGAAAAACTGATGGACGGATTAGATTTCTAACAAACATCATAGTGGCCCGCCCAGGCTTTCGCAGGAAATCCGCGTCCACTTCTTTCTGAATTCTGATGGGCGCGGATTGGATACTGACAATGTCAGTAGCCAAATTGATACTGATGTGACGCCACCAAGCTCTGTGGACCCCACCATGATGCATATGTTGCATCTATACCATCTAACCATTCGTAGATATCGTTTGATGGC
The DNA here is from genome assembly GCA_037074715.1 of Magnolia kwangsiensis. Lineage (NCBI taxonomy): Eukaryota > Viridiplantae > Streptophyta > Magnoliopsida > Magnoliales > Magnoliaceae > Magnolia > Magnolia kwangsiensis. Next base: position 97,900,526 of record CM073584.1, read on the forward strand.
ATTAGAAAGAGAATGAGATAGATCTAAATTTCAAGTGGACCCACCACAGAAAACCGTGGGAGCAACCACACCGACCGTTGAAACATTTATAGGGCCCACCATGATGTATTTTTGAGATCCAATCTATTCATAAGTTAATATAGAGATCGATGAAGTGAAATAAAAATTATCAGCTTGATTGGAAACTACTGTGGTCCTTAAGAAGTTTTGAACCGTGGATGTCACTGTCCCCACTATTTTCTATGGTGGTGTCCGGTTGAACTTTAGATTTATCTCATTCTCTTTCTGATGCCATAAAATGATCTCTAAAAATGGTTGGACGGTATGGATACAACACATGCATCATGGTGGGGTCCACAAAGCTTGGTGACGTCACTTCTACTGACGTTGTCAGTATCCAATCCGCGCCCAATTCTGATCACGGTGAAGTCAAACAATGAATATGCGCACACGCTCGAACACCAAGCATATGGTGGACCCCATTCATCACCGCCAAAGTAGATACACTGAAAGTCCAGTATATATTCTTTGAACCAAATTCTCTTAAACAGGCGAAAGTGAATATCTCCCTCTTTAAAAAATCACTTCATAGCCCCCAAATGATTTTCCTATCTTTCTTTGAGAGCAAAAGGCCAAAAAATAGCTAGAAATCTCGCATGGGTTTCACTTGTGTGGCAAGAAAATTTATTTTTAAAAAAAAAAAGACTCCAAAAAATGGTACTTCCATTGAATAAAGAAATTCTAATTTCCTATAGATGAGAGCATTCACGAGGGCATACATGCATGCATGTATCACTGCCCAACCATGACCAGAGGTGATACAAAATTATACACACCAAAAGTTCAGTATATACTCTTTGCGCGTTGCAGGTGAATCTCTCTCTCTCTTTATCTGGGAACAAAAAACAAATAAAAAAGAAGAAGCATAAAATTTCACATGGTTTCTTTTTTTTGCAAGAAAAACTACCGAACCTTCAGGCACAAAGACCAATAAATAAAATGGTACTTTTTATCTAGAGAAATTCTCCATTGCTCCTAGTTGCATCGGTCCATATGGATAGTTCAATTGATCAATCTGAACCGTCCATCAAGTCCAGAACACATTTCATGGACCACCATCCAAAAATCCCATTGATCGAATGCTCTAATTCACCCTTGATTTGGCCTTATTTTATATACCTTTCCTTTTTCCAAGCTATGGATGAGATGACTAGTATCCTCTACAAATAATGATTCTTTAAAATTATACGCAATCCGTAACGTCTCCTAACAAGTAGATGGATCAGATTATCGATTGGACTTATGTGAGTGTAAGCAATCTTGACCATCCAAATTAAAATCCGAAGATCAATGGTTAAAATTTGTTGGGTTGGTTTGATGTTTTCATGGTAGTCCATGAAACGAAGGTTGGACCTAATGGACAATCCAGATCAAAAAATTGGACTACATTGGATCGTCCAAGTGGTCTGATAGAAGTAGTAGCACCATAACTAATAAAGCTCTGAGATCGCAGTAGCATTTCGCTTTGTATAAACGAAATTCCTAATTTCCCATATAACGAAGTGTCTGCAACCGCATATCGGAGGAAAATACATAAACACATAGACAGGTGTTGTACATACCTTCCAATGGGTCTGTTGTAGCATTAGCTGTAGTTTGAGCTGTGGACCTATCTATCAAGTACAAGAGATGCATAAATCCAAAGCAAAAGGCAAGTAATATATAAGATGGAAATTTTCGTATCAACTTCATCTTTCTGTTTAGGATGCCCCCTATTTTTTGTTTGTTTCGGTGATTAGAGAGGGAGAGAGACGAAAATGAAATGGACCCAAATGATTGTGAATCCCAATCCACCGTTTGATAAGAACATGAGTTTTTTATTTGCTTGAATTTTCAATGTGTCACGTCATATTGAATGCTGTATTAAAGAGCTTTTTTTATTTTAAAGTTGAGTTACATATGGAAAATGGGTCAAAAAACGATGCTTTTGCTGATTTAAACTTTTGGGACCCATATGTGACTTATCCGCACCATCCAAACTTTTTAATGGAACAATTTAGTAAATAAGCCTAAAAATTAAGAAAATCTCAAGTTTGAATTGGCTACACCTTAAGAAACAATGATTGTAAAGACATCAACCGTTGAAAGCTATTTTCTCCGTGGTCCACATTGATGTTTATTTGTCATCCAACATGCTCATGAGGTCAAAGATTCAAATATCAGTTTAATTCAAAACTACTAGGGCCCTCGAAAATCTTTCAATGGTAGGAGCTCAATTCCCATTATTTCGTATGGGTGGCGCACTTGAGGTTTAGATCTTTCTCAGTTTTCGGCTCATTCCCTTAGATGAGCTGGATAAAGGGATGAACGGTGTGGATAAGACACATATATTTTGGTGGGCCCCACAAATATAATATACTTTTTCTTCGATGACGGGAGGGTCTGTGAATGATGGCGGCTGGCAACACCACCTTGAAAATGCAGCTGGAAATTCAACGATAGGATTTCAATGTTTGGATACGATATGGATTATTTGGAGAGGCTTGCCTTGCCAATGTAGTTTCATTTTCCTTCGGTCGCGACTTAGATTCCAGTGTATGTCAACCCCCGGAAGTGCCGAAGTGTTAAGATAGTACAGATGATCAGTACCTTCCATGTTGTGGAATCAATTCCATATCGGCTACTAAAGTAAAATAATGCTGAATGGATTGTCTTGATCATCACCATCTATAGATGAATCCAGAACTATGAAAGAAAAATTTTCTACGGTTCACATTCAACCATAAAAATCAAAAGATACTATCACTAAAGAAGAGTAATTATGATAAAAATGTTAGCGGTAGCATGAAAACGGACAGCTCGAATCGTCGGACCATTTCAGAACGTTGGCCTCAGTGGGTGGTGACTTAAACCAGACCCCGAGTCGCGACGAATACAAAGCGAACTAGCTGTGAATTATCCAAAAGGTAGCAAATTAGGGGTACACACGGGTAGAGCTGTACACGAGCAAAGAAAACTCGGGTACTCGCTCGACTCAATTCGCTTTTACTCGACTCGACTTGGCTCGTCAGTTGTTTGAACCGAATACGAGTACAATTTTGGTATTCGTTATTATTTCGAGTAGAGTATGAGTTGGGTAGTACTCGACTCGATACTCGACTCGTATACTCGAATGGGTACTCGACTCGGTACTCGAGACTTGTACTCGACCAGGGACTGGGTAGCCCTAAAACTAAAATCGTCCCTCTCCCTGTCACTTTCATCCTTCCGCCCGCCCGCCTAAAACAAAATAAAAAACCCTCCCTCCCTCCCTCCCTCCCAGCGCCCAGTACCCGTTCAAATCAAACCTTCTCTCTCTCTCTCTCTCTCTCTCTCTCTCTCTCTCTCTCTCTCTCTCTCTCCGTCCGGCCCCGTGGCCCATCCCTCTCCCTCTCTCTCTCTCTCTCTCTCTCTCTCTCTCTCTCTCTCTCTCTCTCTCTCGTCCCTGCGGCCTGCCCGATGCCCCTGTTTGGTGGTTCCGAGTCTTTCGACGTTCTCCCTAAAAAACCCTCTCTCTCTCTCTCTTTAAAAAACCCTAACTCGCACGGCCACAACGACCGTCTGGCTGTACCTGCCCTGCCCGGTCGCCATTTCCCTTACTCAGCTACCCTTCTTCTTCTTCTTCTCTCTCTCTCTCTCTCTCTCTCTCTCTCTCTCTCTCTCTCTCTCTCTCTCAGGGCACTCACATTGCCCTGTCCGGCGGCCACAACGACTGTCCGGCGGCCACAACGGCTTGTCCGCAGCTCATCACTGCCATGCCCTGTCCGCAGCTCGTCATTACCCTGCCCTGTCCACAGCTCGTCACTGCCCTGCCCAGTGCTCCTGTCCCTGCTGCAGGCTGCAGCTCGTCCACTCATTGCCCGACGCCCCTATCCGCAGGTCGTCCCACCTCTGCCCGGTGCCCGTCCGTCCATCAGGTAAGAATTATTTTTTTAATTATTATTTTAATTGTATATAAAATAATTATTAGTTGATTTTTATATTTTCATTTCATCCTACCTAGTGATAGACTGATAGTAGTGAATTGTTAATGGGTATGATATGAATGTAGCATACTTAAGTTATGGGAGTTTAAATTTAATTACTAAATTAATATTAATAATTTTAATTAGTGGACATATGTAATGTAATGTTTGATATACCGATGAAATTTCATATTTTAAATTGACCACAACATAGGATCACAATTGAACCACTAATTTTTTTTAATCATTGATTTATAGCGCTAGTTTATGGACTGCTCAAATCATTCCATTGATGTAATTTTAGTTATGTAGTCGAGAATGGATTAATACTTTAATAGTTTAGTGACAACTATATATGTTACACATTCTATTTTCTTTCTTTCAAAAATAAACAAAAAAGAAAATTTATTGATAATCTCACTAAAAAGAGAGGTCTCAAAATCAGTATAAGAATATTTACAATTCCTTGAATTCTAATTGCATACCATCCATACTTCCAAATGACTTTTGGATTCTGAAAACCCTTCAATGCGTCGAGTCCTCCCAATCCATGCTTAATTGGATTTGGCATTTGGGTTGAGGAATGCTTAGTGCACTCAAGTTATTATACTTAATATTCATCTTTTAAATTGCACTTTTAATTCATTTATTGTTTGATTGTCATCTTTTATTATTATTTGTATTGTTCTAGTTGTAGTATAAGATAATCAGTTATCCATTTGAGAATTTCTATATTGCCAGATATAGATTCAGTGTGTTCTTGTATGCATAGAAATTTTCAAATTGTCCCTTTTTGGACAGTTCAGGGTTAGATAGATTGTAATGTATTCATTTATTCCAATTTAAATGCATATGTCTGTTCTAGTTTCGTCTCTTCTTTTTCTCTCTGGATATATTTCATGAATTTATTTCCGTCGTCAAATGTCCATACTTTGTGTTGATGATTGACATGGGAATTAAGTACAAGATTAATATATTCTAGAGATATAAGGGGAGATGCTGCTGGAATTTTCACGTAGCATTTAAATTGAAAAATGAAGCATTACAATCTATCTAACTTTGAATGGGTAACTGATTTAGACAGTTAAGTAATTATGCCTGTCTAGTGGTCTAGCCATCTAGGACCCTAGGTATAACTATATATGTAAGACCCGTATCTTGGTCCGTACCTTTCCGTAGACTTCCGCGGTCTTACCAATCGAATTTCGACAACCTTCGACCCTTAACCGATATCGACGCGCGACCCTGATTCATATGCCGACAACCCGAGTCGACTCAACCCAAGACCACTACCATAGCGACCGCGCCGTCGTTGCGGTTCCAATGCCGCGACTCGCGCGCCGAGGCGATACCCTGGTCAAGAGATGTGGGCCAACGTTCGGTGCGAGAAAATGCCGGGCGTTGCGAAACCCAAGGGAATCTCTACGATATGTCACATCAATCACATCAATCCCATCAATCAATCATCCATCAATCCATCACATGTCAAGTACATGTCAAGTACACATCACTCTCACCCCTTTTCCCAAGCAAGCCACAAAAGTCTTCCATACCCATACCTTTCTTACACAAAAACCACAAAAGTCTTCCAAACTCATACCTCTCTTACACAAAAGGCCACAAAAGTTAAAGATTTCTTACACAACCATCACTCACCACATCCATCCATCACTCTCTCTCTCCCTTTACAACTCCTCTCTTTCTCATTTACAAAAAAAAATCCCAAGCTCCATACGTATGGAATTTTCCAAGTATCCCTAAGCTCCAAGTGGCCCACTTTCCTACCCCATCATCTCCCATCTCAACCCTTCATTCCTCATCTCATCTATTAAAATCCAAGCTAAGGTGTCAAGGAACCCCTAGGAGCAAGAAGATCAGACGGTGGGTGCCTCTATAGGGTAGTTTCTTTCTTGTTTTTATGATGGGCCAAGTGAGACCCACCGATCAATGGTGTGGATCTCGCTTGGGACCCTAAGATAAGGCCGATGGCCCACTTGGATCATCATGATCATTTCATGATGGGGCCATTCTCCATGGACCCCATCATGATATTTATTTCATTGCAAAAGGTCATCTAGACCGTCCATTTTAGTGGAGAGAGGATCTCCACCGTTGATTCTCGATCTTGGTGGTCCCATGTGTTGAGGGACCCTTTTGATTGTATGATTTGCTTTTAAGGGAGGGCCCATAATGTCGGGGTCCCTCCATCACAAAGCGTGTCCCACTCTCCATGTCTCTCTCCCTCCTTATTTCTTTTTATTTTATTTTATTTTTATTTTATGCAATAGGATTGTGTGGCCCACTTGAATGGACCCCACCTTATTTTATTCAAGATTTATTCAACTGGGGCCCACCATATACGTTGTACCCATGTCACCCATCAGTGGTGGCCCACTTCATCAGGGCCCACCACAATGTATTTTTAAAAGGAACCAAACCATCCAGCGTCCGAGACGCTGGACGTTTAAAAAAAAAAAAAAAAGAAAGGAAAAGAAGAAAAGAAGGAGGCCTTTGGTGGTCCACTTGCTTAGGCCCCACCGTGATGAATATAAACAATCCAAGTCATCCATCCTCTCACCCATCTCTTTTTAGGCGTTGAGCCAAGAGTTGGGGTTGATTGGAAGATCTGGTGGGCCATAGCACCAAAGAATGCATCATTACCATTTAAGGATCCTTTTTCTTATTTTATTTCATTTTCTATCATAAAAAAAAAAAAATTCAACTTTAGACTCTTTGGACTTGTTTCGAGCCAGGGAAACCAATGGATGGAGTGGATTTAGGCGATGTGGACCCCACCTTCAAAAATTCTCAAAATTAAGGATTTTTCAAAAAAAAAAAAAAGGAAGAAGAAGTGAAGCAGGCTGCTGTGTCAGAGCCGCTGCAGGCGCTGCCTGTAGCGCGTCACGGGGGCGGACGCTGGCCACCCACGGCCCTGCACGTGGGCCCCACAGTGATGTTTATTTGCGATCCAATCTGCTCATGTGGTGGGCCACCTCCTGAAGTGGGCCCCTGCCAAAATTCAGGCCCATCCAAGGCTCAGGTGGACCACACCAGAGGAAACAGTGGTGGCTAAAAGCCTACCCTTGAAGCCATTTTTCTGGCCATGGAAGTTTTGAATCAAGCTGAAATTTACGTTTTCCCTTCATCCAAGTCCGAGTGACCTTATGAACGGGTTGGATGGCATCTAAGTATTTCAGTGGGCCCCACATGGGACCCACAATGATGTATGTGTTTTAAGACCACCGTCCAGGCGGACGGTGGTACCCACCTTGCGTATGTGTTGCCTCCACCGTCTAGCGGACGGTGGGGCCCTTTGTGATGTATGTGCTCTATCCGCATTGTCCACTGGACAGTGAGACTCGCCATGATGCATGTGATGCATCCAGACCGTCCATCCACTTGGTAAAAAATCATTTTAGGTGAGTGATGATTGGGTGGACCACCTATGTTGGGAATGGCTCATTTAATCTATTTAAAGGCCTATGGGTTAGACCCATTTAATTTGTTTAAGGCCTAGGGGTTTAGGCCCATCTGATTTATACAAGGCCTATGGGTTTAGGCCCATCTGATTTATACAAGGCCTATGGGTTTAGGCCCATCTGGTTTATACAAAGTCTACGGGTTTAGGCCCATTTGATGTACCATAAGGCCTAGGGGTTTAGGCCCATTGAACTCATATAATGCCTATGGGTTGAGGCCCATTTGATGTACATGTGGTGGCCCAATTGGTGTGGCCAATTTGTTACATATTAGACTATGAGACTATGCCTAATTGATGCAATCCAAGGCCCACGGGCTTTGACCCATTGCAATGCACTTAAGGCCCATTGGTGTGGCCCATTGATGTGACCCATTGATGAATAAAAGGCCCATATGATAGAGCCCATTTGATGTATTTAAGGCCCAATGGGATGTACCTAAGGTCCATTGCAATGTGTGAGCCCAATATGGATCATGTAACGATATTTACGACGATTGTGCCTTGGGAGCAATGTTGGTTTGACGTCCACATTGCGAGTGTAATGTTGGTTAGATGTCCACATTACGACTCTCCTTAGGGCCCATTACTGGGCCGTACTTGCTGTGTATAGGCCGTCCAGGCCCATCTGCGTTGTAAGAATGGTTCGTCACTCATTTACATGTTTAGTTTAGTTTAATGACTCATGATCATACGCATCATATGTATGCTTGATATGAGGATTGACTGATCATAGCATATGCCTTCGGGCAGGTTGTTTATGGGCTCTTGTTTAGGCAGTGTTGCCCTACATGAGCGCACGATATACGCAAGATTTGTTGCATGACTGGATAGCGTGAATCATGCATTTCACATTTGTGTGACATGGGTATTGTACACCCTAGCGACATCAGGGTCGTAGCCTCCACAGACGCATCATGGTTGGCAGGATTGGATACCGAAAATCTTATTCTACATGGGGTGCTATTGATATCCCTGGGTGAAAGTTCCTAAACCCTTATGGTACCAAGAGGTTGCTCCAACGTCTAGACCGAGTGGGTAGATGAGCGTTGAGTACAGATTACCAGACGGTTGCGCTCTCCACTGTGTCGTGGTCGCTTGGAAGGGGGTGCGGCCTTATCCGCCCGAGTCTAGGGGGCAATCCTAGGCTGAGTCTGACCAGCTCGAGGAATAGGTCCGCTATCGACGAGTCGCGCCAGATATTGACAGACGGATAGTGAGGTCTCTTCCACTTACCTTATTGCGCGCGATGTGGCGGCAATCTGGTTTAGAGTGTACTAGACCCCGGTGATATCCCATATTTGAGCTGTATTGATGTGTGGACATAGATGAGGATCTGTATGCTTGAGTTGCATTGAACATCGCATGGCCTTGGGGTGGTCGATACCATTCATGTCTTGCATCGCATAAGCCTTGGTACGGCTCATGATATTATGGATTCATCTGCATATTCCGTATTACTCTGATATTGCATGTTCATATTACTACCTTGCGCACACACTTTCACCACCCTCTAAGCTTTCTATAAGCTTATGCACGACCGTTGCGTGCAGGTGACGTTGGTTCGCAGCAGCGCTGAGGCAGGAGCACGTTGCAAATCGTTTTGGAGTTTTTGTTCTTTACTATTGTATTTCCCTTTATGCTCATTGTACTTGTAAAGTTTTTGATCATAGTGGAAATGTAATAGAGTTCTTGGTTATTGTTTGTGGGTTATGCCATTGGTTATGCTTATTACGAATCAAACTGACGTTAAAAATCCTCCTCGTAGCATCCCAAGATCAGAACCTGGCGAATGGGCGCTAGGAGCCGAGAATGGGGTTCTACGGAGGCTGTCGGCGCCGGATTCGGCGATCGAAAATTTTGTGAGCCCGGTTTCCAAGTTTGGGACGTGACAATATAACATATCAAGAACTTTATTTTATAGATGACTAGTCAAGACGAAAGCCCAAATACCCCTGGAATGGGTGCATCAGCCACATCTCCTCCAATAGTAGAGGGAGACACAGACACGTCAACCGCATGCAAAGGGAAGAAGAAGATATCAGTAGTGTGGGATGATTTCAAAGATGTGACAGTTAATGGTGTATAGAAGATAAAGTGTAATCACTACAAAGGGTTATTCAGCAAGATTTCAGGAGGATCTACGACATATCTAATTAGACATTTGAAGATGTGTCCTAAGAAAGTAAGACTCCCTCCTCCAGGCCAACAGACGCTGTCATTTACGAAGTCAGAAGGGGATGACTCCCAAGGTGTAGTGTCCACTCATAAGTTTGACAAGGAGAAGTTGAATGAGTGGTTTGCTAGATTAGTGATTTTGGAAAAAAAAACCTTTCAAAATGATTGAAAGTAAAGGGTTTAGGGCTTTCCGTCAATCCCTTAACTCTCGGGCCGAGAATGTCTCCCGCGTCAAAGTGTAAAGAGAAAGCATGAAGATGTACGCAAAGGAGAAGATGAAACTGAAAGAAGTTTTAGCTTCAGTGACCAGAATAGCTTTGACTTCTGATTTATGGACGGCGTCCAATCAAAGAAAATGATACATTTCATTAACCACTCACTATGTTGATAAAGATTGGAAACTATGCAAGAGAATTTTAAACTTCAAACACCTTCCTCCTCTACATACTGGTTTGCTTATTTCAGATTGCATCTACAGTTGTCTAGAAGACTGGGGCATTGAGAAGAAAATTTCAGCAATAACTTTAGAAAATGCTTTAGCAAATGACAGTGTCATTTCATACTTACGTAACCAGTTCAGGGATATAGGAAATTTATTTTTTGAAGAAAAAATATTTTAGGTTAGATGTTGTGCGCATATTATAAATTTGATTGTAGAAGAAGAACTGAAAGCAATTGACAACACTATAGAGAACATAAGAAAAAGTGTGAAATATATAAGGGGGTCGCCATCAAGACTGAGTGTATGGAATAACATCATCCAACGTTTGAATGTGCCATCTAAAAAAATATTGAAGTTGGATGTGTGTACACGTTGAAATCAACCTATGAAATGTTAGATGTGGCAATGAAATTACAGCTTGCATTTTCTAAATATGCGGCACGTGATAGAACGTATTCTTAATTGCCGAGCACCGATGATTAGGACAAAGCACAACAAGTTCATACATTTCTCAAAGTTTTCTACGATTTCACGAAGATTTTTTCTGGGAATCAATATCCAACCGTAAATTTGTTTCTTCTGTCTCTTTGGAAGATTAAGGATGCTCTACAGAAAAATACCAGTGCGGGTTCAAATTTTATACGCCAGATGACAGTTGGTATGGAGACTAAGTTTGATAAATATTGGGACGAATATCATCTGTTGATGTCCTTGGCAGTTGTTCTTGATCCTCGTTGTAATATGGGGTTAGTTAGCTTTATTTTCATGAAGCTTTATCCTACTGAAAGAGCGGCAGCAGAGACGTCTAAGGTTCGTCAAGCCCTTGAAGATTTGTACAAATCGTATGTTAATACTTTACCTGCAACGGGTGTTGAAGAAAGTAGAGATGTGAATATTTCTGTACCTGGTAATCCAGATGTGCTAAATGAATATATATCATATTTGGCACAAGCACGAATGGGAGTTGATACTAAAGAATCAGAGTTAGAAATGTACCTCAATGAGCCAATCGTAATGCGATCCGAATTTGACGTGTTGGAATGGTAGAAGATGAGGGTTAGTGAATCAAAATACCCTACATTATCTGTGATGGCACGAGACATATTATCAATACCAATTTCAACAGTGGCATCAGAATCCGCATTCAGCTCAGGGAGTAGGGTTATGAGCAAATATCAAAGCTCACTTTCATTAAATACAGTTGAAGCGTTGATTTGTACGCAAGATTGGTTGCGCCTAATATAGGGATGAGATATAAATAATGATGATGATGATGAAGAGGAGATTGAGATTCGTAACGAGTCTCTACCTACAGATTAGTAATTATTTTTGGTTTTTCAATTTTTTTTGGTTGAATGTTGAATGATCTGTAATATTATTTCACTGCAACTGTAAACACGAAAGTGTTGGTCCTTTTGGAATATGGTTTGGAAGACTTTTAATCTTTGATATTTATTTACATATGCCTGTTCATTTGCTTTTATTTTTTACTTTTGATTCATTTATATTGCTTTCTTTTATTCCTATATCAAGTTCAATTTATTTATCAATATTCTGATTTTTTTTAATTAAAAATTGAATGTAGATATGTCGTCATCTGAGCCATCGACAAACATTTGAGACTATGCTTCCCTAGTTGAATCACCACCAAAGTCTGAAAAATTAAAAATTAAGTTTGGTTTGTGTAGCACAAAGTTTGTAAACAAGACTAATCGCTTTTGCTTACACTTGTCATGTCGAGGTGGTAATGCAAAACCATGCCCCAATACCCTTAAGGATGTCCAAATTCTTTTTCAAGCTCTGTTAGATTCGAATAGAAAACCTTCCACTCCATCCAAACCTTCTGCTTTTGGATCTACTACATGAATGACATCCAAAAAACATACAGAGGAGGAAGCCAGATTAAAAGCTTCGGAAGAATAACAATTCCAACTCGCCTTAAAACGCAGTATGGAAGATGTTTATAGACTTCAGCGATATTCTAGTCAAAGACAACACGATGTTGAAGCAGGGTCGAGTTACTCGAGTACGACAAACAAGAAGAAGAAAAAGAGTAAGAAATTCAAATTCTTGACCCATCTCAGTGAATTTTATAGGGCATTGGGTACTACATATAATTCTTCACATAAAGCAAATTTAAAAAATTTAGTTCAAAGTGTAGAAGAGCACGAAGGAAAAATCTCTTCGCCTTCTGACTCAGAGGAAGTGAACCAATTTGTATATGAAAAAATAGATAGCAGTTCTGATGGATCAGATGACAATACAGTAAGACACTCCTTTCATGGAGGTTATTAGTTATAAATTGTCATTTTAAATGTAATGTAAATATGCTAATGTAATTATCGAAGTTTTTTAATTATAAATTATGTGCATTTTATATATTTTATTGTTTAGTTTAACTTCGAATTCCAATTGACTCGAACTCGCCTCGAAAACTCGCACTCTACTCGACTCGATTTTTGCTCATACTCGAACTCGCTTCGAAAACTCGGACTCGACTCGACTCGTTTACTACTCGTACTCGGCTCATACTCGGGCAAGTAGAGTACGAGCAAAGAGTCCATGCTCGTTGGCCGAGTACGAGCAGCACACGAGCATTTAGAGCCGAGTACGAGTAGGGCGATACTCGACTCGTGTACAGCTCTACACATGGGTCGGTTTGGTCCCGGCCTCAGAACCGTAATGTTCCTGACGGTTCCAGGATATTCGGAACAAAACCGGACTATTAGCACAAACTAGAGTTGAACCGTTAAAACCAGTTTAGTTCCAAATTGATTCCACGGTTATGGACTTTTTATGATCCAGCCCAATTACATCTTTTATTTTATAATTTAGCCCACGTCAATTTATATTATTATCTTTTTGATGAATGGTTTAGATATTGTATAAGGTGTGCAAAAATACATTTATAGATATAATCAAACAATACATTATAAGCCATAAATCATGAGTCAAATATGGAAACAATCAAAGGGTTTTTGGTTCGGTTCCAAGTTCGGTTCCACGATTTAGTTCCGCGATTCAGATCCACGGTTCGGTTCTACAGATCGGTTCATGGTTCAATTCGATTCTACATACCCTCAAACCGAGAACCGAATCAATATAGTCAGTTCTTTGATTTTTGGAACCGGAACCTGAACCGGACCATTTGGTCTGTTCTGTCCGATTCCACGGTTCTACGGTTCGATGTGTACCGCTAAGCATTGGAGTGGGTTGGACGTGGTTTGCGTGGTGCACTGAGTAAACTCTATGAGACCCACCGTGGTGTAGGTGTCTTATCCACGCCGTCCATCTGGTTTACCAGATGATTTTAGGACATAATTCTAGAATTGAAGCATACCCAAAGCTCAAGTGTACTACATCATAGGAAACAGTAGGGACTAAACGCTTACGTTGAAAACTTCATTGAAGTACTAAAGTTTTAAATCAAGCTGATATTACTGTTTTCCCTTCATCCGTGCCTTAATGACGTTATGAACAAGTTGGATGACAAATAAACATCACCGTGGGCCCTACGTTTCAACAGTGGACGTCATTGTCCCACTCTTTCATGTGGTGTGGCCCACATAAGTTTTGGTATGCTTCAATTTTGGAGCCATGGCCTAAAATGAGCCAGTAAAACGGATGGACGGTCCGGATAAGATAACATGGATCACGGCACTGAGTTACTACGTACGATCCGTGAAAACCGTAATATCACTCGACAGGACACGTGGAAGGACTATCTATCAATCGGGTCCACCTGTGTACAATGGCTCATGTTTTTAAAAATAAAATCCATCAAACAATTCTACCCATTAATTTTCTACAGTTTATTCTATTGAATATTTAACCGTTAAATTTTAATGGTCATAGATGAGATGATTGAAATCGTCAAAATCGGTGTAGTGTATATCTTGTAAACCATCCTTGCATGCTAAGGCCGAGCACATGTACGGATCCCATTTTCACACCATCCTGCCACGTTTACCGTAGAGAGTTGCAATTACGGTATTACAGTTCAATGGGGATAGTATATTATCTCCACTGAATATCTGAGTTGATTGATTGTTACATGTGTATTCCTCGGGGGCGGTTCAAAGGGGTAGGTAGGGGAGGCAATCGCCTAAACCCCTACTTAAAAATGCCATATGCTATGGTAAAATTAGAAGTTTTTAATCATGAATGTCTTAAATTATAATAAAATTAAAATTAATAAGAAAAGATAAAGCCTAAAATTACTGGTCACTGCAGTAGTTGAGAGGCTAATAAAGTGACGTGGTAAAATTGGATTGGCTAGTTGTCAAGAGTCCGCTGTCTTACAATAAATAAATACTCTCTCCATTAGAGCTCTGTCATGCGGCCTTTCGAGTCATTTCTTTTTTGATCCATGTGAAAGTGATGTCACCACTTTATATGGCCCCACCATTATATATATATATATATATATATATATATATATATATATATATATATCCACACCTCCCATTCATCTCGCAAGATCATTTTAGGACATAATCCAAAGTGTGAGAAAGATCTCAAGTGCACCCTGCTGTAGAAAATAATGGGGATTAAATGCTTACCATTAAAACCCCTTGAGTATAAAAGGTTTTAGCCAAGCTAATATTTATGCTTTATATTATTCCATATCTTTCTTAACTTATAAAAAAGTTGGATCTCAATAAACATCATGGTTGGCCCAAGAAGGTTTCAATGGTGGCTGTTATTATCCCACTTTTTTCCCTGTTGGGGTCCACTTGAACTTTGGATCAGCCTGATTCTTTGGCTCACACTCTAAAATGATCTCTCCGAATGGATAGATGGTGTGGATACAACACATACATCATGATGGGCCCAAAGAACGTAGTGAAGTCGCATAGGTAGCCATACTCTACGGTCTAGTTAAGTAGTCAACCGGCTCCAATGGACGCACATTGCGGCCAAAGCCATCAGCATGAACTTCCTTCGATGGCAAGCTAGGTAGGGCACACTATGCTGTTTGTGAGAAATCCATCCATCCTTTTCTCCATACAATCTTATAGTGTAGGCCCAAAAATGAGACGGATCTAAAACTCATGTGGGCTGTACGGCTGGAAACAGTAAGTTGGGAATTCATGTCGTTGAAAATTTCCTGAGTCCACCATGATGTATATTTGTCGTCCATATGGTTCACAAGGTATTCTTACAAGGATGAACTGAAATTATAAAAACATTAGCATAATCCAAAACTTTTGTGGCCGCTTGAATGTTTCATTGGCAGAAGCTCAATCCTTACCTTTTCCTACCGTGTGGCCCACTCGGTGTTTGGATCAATATCATTGTTAGGTCCATGTACTAACATAATGTAAAAAAACTGATGGCCAGGATAGTTTTATCAAAAACATCACTGTAGGCGCCACCTAGACATCTTACTACTCTCAAAAGTCTATGCCGGAACTTTACTAATTCATCGGGGATGGGATTTTTAATTCTTTAAATTATATGGAGAAAACCTTTTATCCAGCGGTTTTTAGGAAGGAATACAAACTTAAGTTACTAACTTAGACTAGCAAGTGCGGGCATCGAATTTGAGGACGAAACTACCCCTCCATTCTTCAAGCGGATCGGCTGGTGGTCGAAGACGAGCGCTAACGCTCCTCAAACTCCGAGTTGTACGAACGATTCAAAAGAGATCAACGTTACGTGGGCACCACAATTATGTATTTATTATATTCACAATGTTCATCCATATTTCGAGATCATTTCGGAGCATTATCCAAAAAAAAAAAAAAAACATATCTAAAGATCAACTGGACCACACCACAAAGAGCAGCGAGGAAATTGATTTTCACCGTTAATTTTTGTAGGGTCCACCATAACATTAATTTTCCATCAAATCTATTCATAAGGTCACAAAGACTTAGATGAAGAGGAAAAACAAATTTCATAATGATCCAAAACTTCCATAACCCCTAAATGGTTTCGATGGTAGATGTTCAATTCCCCACTACCTTTTATAGTGTGGTCCACTTGATAGTTAGACCTGTTTTATTTTCGTCTCAAACCTTAATATGAGCTCGCCAAATAGATGAACAATTTGGATATAATACAGACCTCATGATGGGACCCACAAAAGCAACGAAAATTCCACAGCTAAAAAAAAACAAAAAACCAGACTGCCACTAGCGGCACTGTCGCACCAGTCTGGTATTTTTTTTTTAAATTTTTTTTTCGAGGAGAACTTTCTCCCTCTTACATTTTTCTCTAATACATAATTATGTAAATATGTATATATAAGTTTATAAAAATATTTTTCTATCTTTCAATTCATTTCTTTGCCTATTTATTTAATAAGCATATCTCCTAAACTAGAATGAGTTACTTAACGTATCACATATGATGGATTAGAAATAAAACATCATTGTGGGGGCATAACAAGGTTTCTATGATGGAACCACTGTTTCCTGTGGTATGATCCACTTGATATTTCGATATGCCTCTATTTTGGGCTGAAACCCTTATTTTAGATGGAAAAACAGATGAACGTCATGGATAGTCCACATACATTCAAGGCGGGCCCAAATCAGTTTTTATTTTATTTTTTATTTTTATTTTTTTGAGACAAAGGATAGATAATCTCTCAAAAAAAGTCATTCTCATCTTTGTTAATGATTTAACTAGCACTTAATTCGTTGGTTGTCTTGCTGAATTTCTACGTTGCCTCGCTATATTTCTAGGTTCACTCGCTCAATTTCTAGGTTGCCTTGCTTAATTCTTAGATTGCCTCGATCAATTCCTAAGTTCCCTCGCTGAATTTCTAGGTTGCTTCGCTGAATTTCTAGCTTCTCTCGCTCAATTCCTAGGTTGCCTCGTTCAATTTGTAGGTTGCCTCGTTGAATTTCTAGGTTCCCTTTCTCTATTTCTAGCTTCCCTCGCTTAATTTCTAACTTCCTCTAGCTTCCCTAGCTCAATTCCTAGGTTTCCTCGCTCAATTCCTAGGTTGCCGCCTTCAATTCCCAGGTTGTCTCGCTCAATTCATAGGTTGCCTCGCTCAATTTCTAGGTTGTCTCGCTCAATTTCTATCTTCCCTTGCTCAATTCCTAGGTTTCCTCGCTCAATTTCTAGCTTCCCTTGCTCAATTTCTAGGTTGCCTCGCTCAATTGATAGGTTGTCTCGCTCAATTTTTAGGTTCCCTCGCTCAATTTGTAGCTTTCCTCACTCAATCCCTATATTCCCTCGGTTGCCTCGCTCAAATCCTACATTGCCTCGCTGAATTCATATGTTGCCTGCTCAAATCCTACGTTGCCTCGCTCAATTCTTAGGTTCCCTCACTCAGTTCCTAAGTTGCCTCACTCAATTTCTAGCTTCCCTCGCTCAATTCCTAGGTTGCCTCGCTAAATTCCTACCTTGCCTCGCTCAATTTATAGGTTCACTCGCTCAATTTCTAGCTTCCCTCACTCAAATCCTAGGTTGCCTCGCTCAATTTCTAGGTTCCCTAGCTCAATTTGTAGCTTCCCTTGCTTAATTACTAGAATTCCTCGCTCAATTTCTAGCTTTCCTCGCTCAAATCCTAGGTTGCCCACTCAATTTCTAACTTCCTTTGCTCAATTTCTAGCTTCCCTCGCTCAATTCCTATGTTACCTCGCTGAATTCCTACGTTGCCTCGCTCAATTCCAAGGTTACCTCGCTAAATTCCTACCTTACCTCTCTCAATTTCTAGGTTCCCTCACTCAAATCCTAGGTTGTCTCGCTGAATTTCTAGCTTCCCTCGCTCAATTTCTAGCTTCCTTCGTTCAATTCATAGGATTCCTCGCTGAATTTCTATATTGCCTTGCTCAATTCCTAGGTTCCCTCGCTTAATTCCTATGTTGCCTCGTTCAATTTCTAGCTTCCCTCACTCAATTTATACGTTGCCTCGCTGAATTTATAGCTTCCCTCGCTCAATTCCTAGGTCTTCCCTCGTTCAATTCCTAAGTTGCCTCGCTCAATTCATAGGTTGCCTCACTGAATATTTACGTTGCCTCGTTCAGTTGCTAGGTTCCCTCACTCAATTTATATGTTGCCTTGATCAATTTCTAGCTTCCCTCGCTCAATTCCTAGGTTGCCTCATTGAATTTCTACATTGTCTCGTTCAATTGCTAGGTTGTCTCGCTCAATTTCTAGGTTCCTTCACTGAATTTCTTGCTTCCCTAGCTCAATTCATAAGTTGTCTTACTCAATTTCTAGCTTCCCTTGCTCAATTCCTAGGTTCCCTCACTCAATTCCTAGATTCTCTCGCTCAATTTTTAGGTTGCCTCGCTGAATTTCTAGCTTCCCTCACTCAATTCCTAAGCTGTCTCGCTTAATTCATAGGTTCCCTTACTGAATTTCTAGCTTCCCTCGCTCAATTTCTAGCTTCCTCAATTCGCAGATTGCCTCGCTGAATTTCTATGTTGCCTCGCTCAATTGCTAAGTTGTCTCGCTTAATTTGTAGGTTCCTTCGCTCAATTTATATATTGTCTCGCTCAATTCCTAGGTTGCCTCTCTCAATTTCTAGGTTCCCTTACTCAAATCATAGGTTCCCTCGCTCAATTCCTATGTTCTCTCGCTCAATTTTTAGACTGCCTCGCTGAACTTCTAGCTTCCCTCGCTTAATTCCTAGGCTGTCTCGCTCAATTCATAGGTTCCCTCGCTCAATTTCTAGCTTCCCTCGCTCAATTCGTAGGTTACCTCACTCAATTTGTAGGTTGCCTCGCTCAAATCCTATGTTCCCTCGCTGAATTTCTGGCTTCCCTCGCTGAATTTCTAGCTTCCCTCGCTCAATTCCTAGGTTGCCTCGCTCAATTTGTAGGTTCCCTCACTTAAAGCCTATATTCCCTCCGTCATTTTCTAGGTTCCCTCGCTCAATTTCTAGCTTCCCTCACTCAATTCATAGGTTGCCTTACTCAATTTGTATGTTGCCTCAAATGTGATCATGTGCTTGTGGCATATCCAAGAATTGGAATTTCATCATTTTGAGGTAAAATATATATTTTAATGGGATTATTATAAACATTATGTCAAACATTACATACATACCTAATTAAATATATTAAAATTGATTTAATAATTAAATTCAAAGCCCTGTAAATATACTATGCATAGTTACTCCATTCTTACCTAAGACTATTTTTACTTCATTCTTATCTTATTTCTACTCCTTTTTACCCTTTTACTCTCAAATCATCACCTCATTATCTTCCCAAGCTCTCAAAACTCAATCTATAAGTCTTAATCTTATCTTTCGCTACTTTATTCTTCAAATTTTCTAGTACTTTTCATGTTAAACACAACTCCTAAAGCTCAGGGGATGAAGAGCTATAATTAAACTAAAACTTATAATAAAAAGTAAAAGTATAAATAAAATGTATTTTAGACCATTAACCTGATGGAATCTTACACAATAAATAGGATATTTGAATAGAGTAGACTCTCCTACCCCAAATTCATAGATGGCACATCGAGTAACTCATTCTAGAGTGCGTGTATTGATATGGGTGTGTACTAACAAGCTAAACCTCTCCCCCAGGAAAAAAAAAAAGCTACATCCTGCTGACCCTGAGTCATTGTCCCACTGACCTGGCAACCTCGATTCAATGTCATGTTCTATTGTCGGGGTCAGTTGCCAGATTGGCTACGGTACCTATAGCTATGGTTATAATTCATAGCCATAGAGGGCAGCCAAATCCGTAGCGATAGACCATCTTACTTAAAAAGCAAGGGTATTTTCGTCCTCAAATTTGATGTCCGTACGTGCTAGTCTAAGTTGGTAACTTAAGTTTGTATTCCTTCATAAAAATCGCTGGATAAAAGGTATTGTCTACAGTGGTAAATTTCTCAATTATATAGGGTAGGGAAGCGGGCTGGCTACTCAACCAGATGGGAGCGAGTCTTGTGAGACGTCGCCTCGTTCTGTGGGTCCCACCATGATGTATGTGTTGTATCCACACCATCCATCCATTTGGAGAGATCATTTAAGGGAGTGAGCCAAAGAATTAAGCAGATCCAAAGTTTAAGTGGACCCAACCACAAAAAACAATGGGACGGTGATTGCCACTATTGAAACATTCTAGGGCTGACCATGATGTTTATATGAGATCTAACTTTTTTATAAGTTAAAAAAGACATGGAATAAGGTAAAGCGTAAATATTAGCTTGATCGAAAGCTTCTATGGCCCAAAGAGATTTTAATGGTAAGCGTTCAATCCCCATTGTTTTTTGTGGTGGGGTGCACTTGAAATTTGGATCTTTCTCATTCTTTGGATAATGCCCTAAAATGATATCGCAAAATGAATGGACAGTGTGGATACAGTATATAAATCATGGTCCAACGGAAAGAGCATTTACCGTTTCATGGTCGAGTGCGTGCATTGCCAAACGGAGAGAGAAGCCTAACAGAGCTCCAATGGAAAGAGCATTAATTGTAAGGCAACATACTATTAGTGTCCAACCAATCCTATTTCACCACGTCACTTTAATAGCCTCTTGGCTATTGAACTGTTCAGTTTCTAATCCGCGGATTGTTATTTTTGCTAAACAACAAAACAATTGCAGATTTTCAATCGCAAAGTATTTTCTAATTTTTTGCTAAACGATATCTGCAAAACAACTTCTCATGGAAAATTAGCTTCTCAAAGTCTTGATCCGTTGGTTGTTGTTGCTTCAACAAATCTAGGATTCATCAGGTTCTATTGTTCAAGAATTTATATTTCAATTTATTATTTATATCAAATAATTTTTGTTTATCTATTATTATTATTTCTTATTTGTGTCAAACTATCAACTCATTAATCTTTAAAATGACCGGTAGAAAATATGCATCTGGATATGAAAAACTCAAGAAAAAAAAAGGAGAATAGAAAGTTTAGTGCAATCTCAAAGAGGGGCCCTTAACAAATATCTTGTTGATGAAAGAGAACCAAATTCTAATCAAGAGGTAATAGGTGAAGAACCAAGTATTAGGGGGGACTTAGAAGAAGTTGATAATGTTGATGTGACTCAAGGGGAGAACTTAGAAGATAATGTTGATGTGATACAACAAAATAAAATTTTGGAACAAATTGTTAGTGAGACATACATAGATAGTCCAAGCTGTGATGATCGATCTATCTTAAATATCACTTGTTATGATTCTGGATATTGGAAGAAAATTGATACGAAGTTATGAGATATCTTAGTAGAGAAAGGTCCAATTAGAATTGATGATATTGAGTTTTCAAAAGATGAAAATAATAGACATTTCTCGAAAGAATATTATATTCATAAACTACCGAATGAGGAAAATTAAGATAGGAGTTGGTTAGTGTATTCAATAGATATAGATAGAGTATTTTGTTTTTGTTATAAATTGTTTAGCTTAAAATATAGTACAAGTCAGTTAGTTAACGAAAGATGTAGAGATTGAAAAAATCTTAGGAAAAAGCTCAAGTCCCATGAAATATCTAATGACCATATTATCAATATGACTAGATGGTTTAACTTGGAAAAGAGATTGTCAAAAAAAATAAGACAATTGATAAGAGTGTTCGGGATTGAATTAACAATAAGAAATAACATTGGGAAAAAATTCTTGTTAGAATCATTGTTATGGTGAAAACATTCGCTAGAAACAATCTTGCATTTTGGGGAAAGAAGGAAAAATTATATGAATATAATAATGAGAACTTTTTAGGCCTGATAAAGATGATAGCAGAGTTTGATCCTATAATGCAAGAACATATTAGACGTGTTCAATTACATGAGATTCATAATTATTACTTGGGACATAACATACAAAATGAGTTGATCTTGATGTTACCTGATGAAGTCAAAAGTATGATCATCAAGAAAATTAAAGAGAAAAGTATTACTCAGTTATTCTTGATTGTACTCCTGATGCAAGTCATCAAGAACAAATGACTGTTATACTACGAAGTGTTGATACTTCAGTAAGTCTAATAAAGATTGATGAACACTTCCTAAAATTTTTTATAGTAGATAACACATTGGGGAAATGACTTTTTGACAAACTTTTAAGTACACTAATGAAACATGATCTTGATGTAGATGATGTTAGAGGACAACGCTATGATAATGGATCTAACATGAAATGTAACAAACAAGGTGTGCAAAAAAGACTTTTAGATTTAAATCCTAGAGCATTTTATACTCCTTGTGGTTGTCATAGTTTGAATTTAGTTCTTTGTGATATGACTAATTCATGCTCTAAAGCAATATTATTTTTTGGAGTAGTACAACATATATATTCTTTATTTGCTTCTTCTACAAAAAAATGGAATGTTTTATTAGAGTATATTACTTTGACCCATAAACCTTTGTCCCAAACACGTTGGGAAAGTTGCATTGAAAGTGTCAAAGCTCTAAAACTTCAAGCCTAAAAAATTAGGGATGTTTTATTAAAATTAGTAGAAGTTAGTAAAGATCCTAAGACAAGGAGTGAAGCCAAATGCTTAGCAACCTATGAGATTGAAAATTTTGAATTTATATTGGGAATAAATATCTGGTATGAGATATTGTTTGCCATAAATTCCATTAGTAAGAGCTTACGACTTGAAAATATGCGTATAGATCTTGTTATGGATAAGTTCAAGGGACTTATTACTTATTTTAAAAACTACAGAGAAAATGGTTTTAAATTTGCTTTGGATTTATCTAAAAAAGTTGCAGTTGAGATGGATATAGAAGTTGTATTCTGTAAAAAGCGTGTCATTCATAGGAAAAAACAATTCGATGAAAATGAAGAAAATGATTATGAGATGATGAAGTCAGTAGAGGAATCTTTCAAAATTGATTATTTTTATTATATTGTAGATCAAACAATATCTTCCATGCATGATAGATTTGAACTATTTTCAAAGTATGATGACATATTCGGCTTTTTGTTTAGTCTTGAAATATTAAGATCTTTTGATGATTGCGCTTTAGAAAAAAAAATGTTTCAATCTTGAAATTTTTCTTAAGCATGACATGCATTCTGATATTGATAGTTTGGATTTATTTTCAGAATTAAAATTTTTAAAAGAAGTTGCAAAAATAGAAATTAATACTCCAATTGAAATACTTAATCTAATAAAAGAATTAGATTGTTTTCTAATTTGTTTTATTGCATATAGAATATTACTTTCCATACCTGTTATAGTTGCATCTGCAAAAAGAAGTTTTTCAAAACTAAAGATTATAAAAAATTATTTATGAACAATTATGTCTCAAGATAGATTAAATGGTTTAGCAATTTTATCTATCGAAACTGATTTATTGAGTAAACTTGAATACAAAAGTTTAATTAGTAATTTTGCATTTAAAAAGGCAATAAGCAAATTTATGGTTTAATTTTGAGTTTATTAATTTTTTTAAAAAAAACTAAAAAGCCTCATTTTTATGACTTGCCTAAGGCCCCCAAAAATGTTGAGCCGCCCATGGTATTCCTATGTAAAAAAAATAGGAAAGAGGTGGCCCACCCTGATCATGATTTGTGGCAGGTGGGAAAGTGGGTCTGTTAATTTCAACTCGTGGGTCCGGTCGAGTAAGGCCTTTGTTGAAAAGTCGTGTGAGTGGACGATTGTAGCCATTAAAAAAATCATTTAGGTGGCCCATTTGACAACTTGCATGGAATACTGTCTTCTTTTGTGCAAATTTTTCTTGGTGCCCAACACTTGACACCTGGCAAGTAAGTAATCCGGCCCTTCCAACTAATGGGCCCATTGTAATTAAAAGCAAAGTAGAACACGATGAGAAGAGAAAAAAGATTATGAAACAATCAGACAAGATACAATGAACTCTCAATCTGAATTTCAACACAAAAATGCACATTTAAGTGTTGAACAAATCTTTAATTTTGATAATGATGTCTTTAAAGAGTTCTAAATAAACGCAGCAAGAGATCATATTCGAGCGCACTTCACAATGAATGGTTTATTTGAAAAATGGAGAGAATATGATGATGTTTCTGAATTATAGTATCCATGATTCATAGCAATTGGATGATTATAAAGTTCTTTTTGAACAAATACCAATGTGCATCTTCAAGACATCCACATCCATTCATAGCAAACAACATTATTATATGAAAGGACATGACCATTTGTTATATGGTAGTTATTTCTATATCCTTTTAGGCAGAAAAAGCCATCCAACGGTTTAAAACTGTTTCTACATGAGCACCACGTGGCATAGGTGCTACATGTACAACCATGTCACATTTACTCTCAATCAACACAAAGTTTGAATGATGTGCCAAAAAGACTATAGCTCTTTTTTCTCCATGCAAAGATCCACATGTGTGAAGTGCTAAATGTGCCTAATAAAGTGCTTAAGCGGTCCATGCCGCGTACACGGGTGTGTGCAACCGTTCTTGAGGAGATTTGAACCCTGGTTGTAAGAGCGAAAATCCATTTTCTTACAGACTGGCTATACACACTTTTTGTGAAAAGTTTAAATAATTAATATATTTATTTACTTACTAAAAATGACTACCATTGGGAGGGTACCAGATGTTCTGTGTGGACTCTGGTAGTTGTGGTTGGACTAAACTGGAGGTTGGAAGAAGTGAGAGAGTTGCCAATTATTATGGTTGTTCTGGTCCATCTTTAATATTGGCTGTTAGGACCAGTGTGCTTTTATTTTACACAAGTTGAAGAAGCATTTCTTGTATGATCTTCATATTCCAAGCTAGCTCTTGGATGCAGGAGACTGCTAGATGCGTCTGTGGGTAGAGGACTTCCTGCATTTCAAGACTGGAAAGGGGAGAGCTCCTTCTTCATGGTTGGTCATAACTATTCAGGACAGGGTATGAAGAGGTTTGACTATGTATGTCAGGGTCAAATGGGTGCAATGTTGTTGGATTTGGGGTTGCTTTGTAACGTCCTAGATTTTTGCACTTTTGAATTTTACAAATCATTTTAAAAAAAAAAAAAAATCACTACAATTAGCTTCTTTTGTTACTTACTGACCTTTAACACTCGATGTTAGCCTATACGTGTGTGTTACTATTAAAGAACTGTATAAGTTCTATTAATTAACCATAGGAAGCTAACGAATTCGTTCGATCACTTAAACCTCGAGTGTAGCCTCATGATTTATTCATCTATGGTCTAAATCTAGCCAACTTATCACTAACTAATAAAGACAGTTGTAACTAAATAAAAACCTACCTAAAACCAAGATAACTAGTGGTCGGATCTTAATTAACGAACCAAAATAACCTAGTTACTATTTTAAGCCCAAGAACCAACAATTTATGGTGATTAAGATCGAATCGTCATTTCTGTTAATTGCGAATATCTCATACAATAAACTTAGCTAATCAAAACCCTAGTCATCACGCACAAAAAAATGTCGCTACCTAAATCATTATATAAATGCCCTGATTATCTAAATCAGCTCTAGACTGCTAAACACGAAACTATAGAAAGACGTTCATCTTAGTATGCTTGACATCCATTGTGGGACATCAAGTCAAGATCACAACTCTAATAGTTTAACTTAGGCTCGTAAGGAGAGTGCATGAGATGTACAAATACCCTTAGAATTCGTTGGCAACTTAAGTTAATTATTTCCGTCCGATCTTTACCAAAGTTGTGGCTTTCAGACCATTAGATTGCAACCAATTTTAGGATATTAACCTAAGTTAATATTCTACACATCCGTATAGCCGCGACTCCGATTGGCGATCAGTAACCTTCAAACTCACTTCTAATCATACTCGTCGATCGACGCATCCAAATGGTGGGCCGATTGTATCCATGCATAAATCATCACTAGGGCCAACTATCCTACAACGTATATCAATCCATTCACCCTTTATCGAACTCCAGCAATTGGAGACACCCTCCTATAGGGTCAATACACCAAAACCCTGGCCCTTAGGGCTAATTACACCACTTTTGGCACTATATAAATCCATATTTGGAGAGCTCCCTCTCCACATATGAATTTATCCTAGAAATTAGGGAAAAGAAATAAATAAAGAGAGAAAGGGAGAGAGAAAGAGAAAAAGATGAAAAGAGAAAGATAGTGTGGTCCTTAGTGTTTGCTTGCACCGGAATTCCTTCGATGAAACTTAAGCTATTACCGTTTTTCCCTTTCAAATCCACCCCTACACGTGATCGGAGGTAAGAAATGCTTTATACCTCTTGGTTAAGCTGCCTCCTGTTAAATTCTATGAATCTTACCTAAGTTTCCTTTGATTTGATTAGGAATTGGTGTTTTTCCCTAAAAACTCTAACCTTAACCACAATTAGATCGCATGAAACCCTTTCAAGGTGTGAACCATTCTTCTAGGTTTCTTTTTATCAACTATTGATAGTGTTAGATAATAATTTTAGATTATTGTTAGGATTTCATTCGTTATATGTGCTTAAGTTAATTTATTATACCAACTGTAATGCCACTTATTATTAGTAGTCAACATGTTTGATGAAATGTTTGAATAAGATGAAATTATTACTGTTATAGTTCTTGTATGTAAATTGATAAGTGATGTTGATATATATTGGATTGTATTGATATACATTATATTATACTGATTTGTACACATGTTTGGTTGATGCATTATATTGTGGTATTAAGTTGTTTCGTGAATATGTTTATATATTTGATCATCTAATTTGTATTTGTGTGAATCGAGCCCTGCAAAATGTTAAATAGGTGGATGACCCACTTTGGGTTGGCTATTCCAGACTTAGACGGTTGACCGAGGTTGAATACAGATGACCAGCAGAAGTTTGAGCTACACAAGATGCTTCGCACTTAATGCCGGTTTTGTTCGGAGTCCCTCTTTGTTGATTGGATTAGTCCAATGCATGGCCCAATTATTCTTATGGTTGGTGATTGTATAATATTCAAAGGAATATAGGATACCACTGTTACCATTGAATTAAGTCCATTCATAACCATTACCCTATTACGATCTTATGTGCCACAATGAGTCACATGATCTGCTTAATGACTTATAATATAATGGCGGTATCCTAGCTTCACCAACTTGCTGTATGAACTGAGGGATTAATAATCACTTGGTTACTCATACATATCATAGGATATGTAGTTATGAAAGGTGTTGGAGTCGCTTGTTGAGGGAGTGCTGGCATTCTGTGAAATAGGCGTTGAAGTCGCTTGTTGGAGTGTTGGATTGTGAGGATCATGCATCATCTCATCATAACATTAATGCACTTAACAACTAAATTAGAAAACTATTTGATTTGTTATACCATCATTACCTACACTTGATTGTGTTGATAACATGTATAACTTAAGAAAATAAAACCACTGAATTAGCTACTCACTCCTACCTATGATGGTATTTTAAAACACTAACCAGGAGATATTATGGGTGTAGGTACCACCTTTGACTCGGTCTGGATAAATCCACCATGACATCTCCACTTGCTGAAGAGATAAACCAATCAACCTAAATTTCTGATGGGCATAATCCGACTATGTTTACAAGCCATGAAGCATATGTTTGTACTAATTGAGTGTTGAGTGTCATGTATGTTATGCAACAAATATGATGCTAGGTATGTAATGATGTGTGTGTGATGCAATGTCAAATACAATGCGATAATATAAGTAGGGGGGTTGAGAAAGGATAGGTGTTGTATAATGTTAATGTAGGAGTAGATGGAGCTGATTGAAATTGGACGGTTCGATGGGTCGTAGTGTCATAAGGATTACACTGAGTAGGCAAGGATTAGGGTCTTGATGGCTCAGGAGGCTAAAGATTTGACTTGGCTATGCTAACCTGGGCTAGACTCTTTACTACAACCCTCCTTTCTCATTGGTGAAGGGATTAAAGTGACTAAGTGTAACGCCCTGAAATTTGGGGGTCAAGCAGGAGCCTAACTCCCAAATTCCAACACATCACTTATGCAACATAGATAATGATGATTTAATGTTGTTTGTATTAGTGCCTTAAACATGAGCGGAATTATACCAAAACAACATATCATACTCCAGAGACAGTTAAATTTCACAAGCGAAAGACTGTGATAGATATATAAAGTATATAAACTGATGTAAGTCTCCAGAGTGTGAATATGTTACCAGGTTAAGTATATACATGTATACTCTAAAAATAATCAAAATGGATGTACATGGGTGTTTCAAAAGTGCAACAAAACAACAGTGTAATGGGGTCTAATCGGCATCCCTGTAATCCCGTTAATCAGAACACGGTCTACATAGACCCGCCTGATAACTGCATGTAGGAGAACTCCTCATCATCATCGTAAAATTCCAGCTCTGCCTCGCAAGCATCGCCATAATATACATCTACAACAGGGTCTGGTTGGTGTTTAAAAATACCGTCCCAAAACGTGGGAATGAGTGATCAACTCAGTGAAACTATGAAGCAAAGGTTAACATGTTATCAATTCAGTCAAGTAGTAATGATAAAGCAATACGACAATCAAGTCCTAAGTACTCTTATTAATGCGAGGATGGTATGTAATAATGATTTATGCCCTTGCCTACACTCCATCTTGCGACTTCATCTTACGATCGTGGCATACACTCCTTCCTCTGTGCACTTCTTTATCAAAGCACATGCAATGCATGTATGATCGTGTTAGCCAAGTTTTTAAGTAGAACTATTCATACAGTAGGATTGGAAAGCTAAGACACCTCCTTTTATATCATATACTCAAACATTGATCCATCTAGGGTTGTCAATCCTAGTAATCACATACGATAGACAGTTTTCAGGTCGCTATGGAGAGGCTCGTTACCTTAGCGCAGGCCTGGTTTATACTCTAGTTTACTACGGAAAGGCTCTTCCCCTCAATGTAGTTTCTAGTGTATACTCGAAGTCACTACGGGCTCGTCACCTGATCATAGGACGACAGCTCGAATACAGTATCCGATACACCACCATATTCAGCTCATGACTTGGGTTGCTCATTGGTCACTACGGAAAGTCTCGTCGCCCCAGCGTAGGCCGACAGGTCGACCACAGTGTCTCATACACCACCTTGTCTGGCTCATGAGTCTTAGCGGATCGAGATACCAAGGTTAAACAAGTTTTGCACTGATAAGTTGGTACCTTAGATTCAAACAGTAGCGTCCATACATGGTGAACATACATCGGATCAACCGGGTTGCTTGACAAGCTCGACTGGTACGAGCATACGTCGAGCCGATCGACATGGAGTGTGTAAGCACTCCGCGTGGCCTAACCACTGCCGACAAACAGCGTATGACTCGGATTCTTCGAGCGTGTCTGTCATGGTTAAATAATTCAACCACCGACCACAGACATTTATCGGTTGCTTGGACTACATCATAAGCCCAATCACATTCCAAACAATAGCATTTACATATAGTAATCCAAAACAGCATGTAACAACTAAAATCAGATATAGATATTACTCGAGCAATTTAACAAAAATATACTACACATGTTATCATACATAGGCATTTTATCTATAAATCACATAGTAGTAAGATAGGTTACATAAAGGAAACTGTAACCATAGATAAAAGGGAATTAAGAATCCCATCTTAACAGCCTCATTACATGCACTTAAACAAGCATTTTTACATTCAGGCATTTTATCAAACACTTAAGCTACACATATCATATATATGTAATAAAGTAATTATAATAGGTATTATAGTGAATCCCTTTATAAAGGGTTCACCATACATACAACAATCATGTATTCTCAGCCAATAAATATGACAAGCATAAATCATAATTCCATACACATTCACACATTTCAACAAACACATAGAATGCATTATAAATCAATGTAGTTTATATATATGCATAATACATAGAAAACCTTGTATCTAAGCACATATGATAGAAATTAAGCCAGTCATAAATCATTACTGGCATTGAAAGCCTTGAAAACCATAACCTAAACATTTATAGTCCGCACCTTTCGCCAGTAGACGGTTTAAATGTTAAGTCTTCGTCTACAGCACAACGACAACCAATAACATGGAATAGGTTAACTACTATACTCTTTTACTCTATTTGGATCATTAAAAAAGATTAGGGTTAGGATTTCTTACCCAAGTATGGAGTTGGAATCGCAAGAATAGCGATATAGAAGTGGTGGTTAAGCACGTGGAGTGATGGGATTGAATCCCAGTTTTAACTCTAACTCTCTCACTTTCTCTCTCTTTCCTTTTCTTTCTTCTCTTCTCTCTCTAGGGTTTAGAAATTCGTATGTGGAGGGAGAGAGAGGGTTTAAGGTCCTTATATAGGTCCAGAACTGATGGGAATTGCTCCACGGCCATGGTATACTTAGGTTATATCCAAAAGTTGGTTGTTTCGGTCCAACGGAGCTGTTCTGGAGGCCCCTTTTCTACATGCGATCGGACTTAAGCTTCCTGACATTGAATCTTGGTCAAGTTAAGTTTTCGATCCGATCGGATTTGGGGATCGACTGTGGGAGACCAGTTTCAGTTCAAAGGTCATCGACACTCAATCAGGGCAACAAATACCCTGACATGTGTTGGACATTTTCCTTGATCCGAGGGTTTACTTAGGTCAAATTCTGACGGTCTGAATTCTTAAATTTAGCTTGCAAGCGAACGATTCAATTCACTTAAGTTTCAGTTCATTTCGTAAAGGTATTCACATTTCTCGCACACTTCGCTCCGGGCTCGAGTTGTGCGTTTTTGGGTACTATTAGGACTTGATTTCTGAGATGGTTGTCAAGTCCAGTATGCTGTCATAATCGTACAGTTTTAGGATAATCAGACTTTCAACGCGCGGTCTAGGTCCGATACAAAGTTTCATGATGCTCCTAAGAACAGCTGGGTTTTAGGATGGATCCTAAGTTTTTAGGTAATGTAGCGTTAACGATTCTTCTCGTTTTAGGTCTTACAGATTATATTTTAAGTGATTAGTGCTAATTTTGCAGGTAATCTAGTTTAGCACTTAGTTAATTCTCCACTAATTTCTAAAGGATTTGGTCCTTAATGATTTCTGCCTAAGGTGGTACTTGGGTCTTTGTACGGATTTTTTCGAGACATTACACTAAGGGGAGAGGCTTAAGGAGCTTAAGGGGTTTTAATATGTGGCGGATAATATAGGAAATGAGAATGAATGGGGTATTTATAGGGTATAAGGCTAATTTTTCTGTAATAATTGAGAAGTCCAAGAGTAAACAAGGGTAAATGGCTGAGATTTGAGATCACCACATGGTAAGATCTCAATGGTTGGATTAGGTGAAAAAAATGATAATTTTGGGCCAAGGGGAGGGGTATAAAGGCCTTTCAAAGTCTCCACACACTTATCCATTGAAAGGTATGTCTTGCATGTGTTGAAGGCCTCTCCTTCCAAGGTAAGAGGTGTGCCATGTGGTGGGCGGTGGCCTACCAGCCACCCAAGCCACTTCTTCCCTCCTGATTTGGTAGGTGGCCTCCTATAAACGTGTGGGAGCTCCAATTGCTTTGGAGTTCATTTGCTGGAGTTACTTTAGACTTCTAATGAGCCCATGGGTTTGGGCTTAGACTTAGTTTTGAGTTGGCTTAGAATTGGTTTTGACTACGTGGGTTGAGCGGGTTTAACCCAACAAGTTGACTCAATTTGACTTAGTGAGTTGACTCAATATGACCTAGTGAGTTGACTTGATGGGTCGACTCAAGTTCAAGGGCTCTCGGGTTTAGGCTGCTAGGGTTTTTGGGTTGTGGATTAAAGCTTTAAGAAGGGTTTGGATTAGGTTTTAGCCACTGAATTGGGTTGAGACGGTTCAATCCAATCAGCTTGTTGGCCCGGGTGGGGTGTCTTCACCATCATATGGGCCCCACCTTGGACGTGGTCCGTTTATAATGCTAGACATCAGATATGAACTGTCCATCATGCAGGCTTATCGATAATGTGGATTGTCCATCATGTAAAGCCTAACTTCAAAGTGGGTCATCCATCATATGGGACCCATTTTGGAGACCTTCGATGTGGATTGTCCTCATTTCGGGCTCACCTTGATATGGGTCATTCATCTTGTGGTGCCCATCATCAATGTTATTGTACATCATGTGGAGCCCACCTTTGATGTAGATCGTCCATCGTGTGGGCCCCACCTTTGATGTGGGTCGCAAGGCCCCACCTACCTTACATGTGAGCCATTCATCATTAGGAGCTAACCTTTGATGTTGACCGTCCATTATGTGGGACCCAACTTCAATGTGCATTGCCCATCTTGTGGAGCCCACCTTTGATGTGGACCATCCATCGCGTGGGCCCCACCTTGAATGTGGGTCATCCATCATGCAAGGCTTGTTGTGGGCCATTCATCATTATGGGCCAATCTTTGATGTGGGCTGCCCATTATATGGCGCCCACCTTGATGTGGGTCATCCATCATGAAGGCCCACCATCAATATAATTGCCCATCATGTGTGACCCACCTTCGATATCCATTGCCCATCACGTAAAACCCACCTTTGATGTCAATTATCCATCATGTGAGCCCCATCTCTATCTTTGATATGAGTGCTCCATCATCCGAGAGGTCGTTCCCTTTGATTGCATTGTCACTACTATGCTGAGAGATTAGAACCAGAGATAGAGAGTGAACAAAGTGAAAAAGTATAAAGTTTAATAACAAGCATAAGCAACTTTGTGTTGTTAAATTATTTTTGAAAAGGTGCTTGTATAAGAAGTTACTTGGTACCCAAACAGCCCCAAAAGTTTCTGTATTTAAAAGACAAGGATGTTCAGATACATGTCCATGTACCACAAGGTTAATGTCTATCTAAGAGCATAAATCTATACATGTCCCAAGTTGACACATGTGGCCAACTTCTTGTTGGTCAATTTTTGCATGCTTGACTAACCGATCGATTTGGTCAATTTTATATTTTTCACATTAACAAAGACTCCCAATAGTCCGGCACGTGAGCCAGACTTGCCTGACTTTTTAGGCCATGTTCATGGTAGGTGCCGCTTGACGAATGGCACAGATTTCGTTTGCACCTACAAGGTTGGCATGCATGTCTTGCAGAAATTGCTTTTAGTTTCTCTTTTTTTTTTTCTTTTTTCTTTTTTTCTTTGCCCAGCCTCTCATCACATCGCAGCCCTTGATTCACCATGATAAGGGTCATCTTGAACTTCGAAATTGGTTCCCATGAATCTTGAAATGCTTTAAAAAAAAATACCTGTACTTGATCTTTGGGCGGGACATTCATTTTTGATAATGTGGATGGGACATGCACTTGCTCTACCAGAGCATTCCCTTCTCTCGGGACATGGCCTCCATGATGTAAGAGTTTTATCCACACCATATCCATCCATTTTTTTCATATCAATTTAGGGTATAAGTTAAAAAATGACGCAGATCCAAGACTCAAGTGGTCCACACAGTGGGGATTAAAGGGCGACATAAGTTTTGGATCAGGCTGATATTTGGGTTTTCCCTTAATTCAGGTCCATATGAACTTCTGGACAGGTTGGATGGAAAATAAACACCACAGTGGGCCTTATGAAGGTTTCGACAATGGGCATCATTATCACTACTTCCTATGGTGTGGTCCACTCGAACCTTTGATCTGCCTCATTTTTGGGCTTATATCCTAAGGAATTGCAATTATGACATCGCCCCCAACTTTGGTCATTACTCTACAATGATTTGAATGAATTGCAATCCAATTCATCTGAGCATCCAAATGCACCATGATTTAGCAATATTGGCATTTACCTTCATCTTCATCAATACCCCTTCTCCTGCGTCTCCAGATAAAAACTGCAAAAATGGACATAAAGCTCAGAGCACTAACACCAACTACAATTCCAGTGATCAAACCAGTCTTGCTTTTCTTTCCTCAACCTGGTGGACTTCTAACCGTCGGTAATGTGGATATTCATCTGTTAGTATCAAACAACTAAAAATTTGTAGAATTTAATTCTAATATTCAGTCCTGGATATATTACCTGGAATGACACTGATGGCCGAAATGGATGGACCAAAAGTACCTTGATTAGGTATACTGCAAGTCCTTTTCTGATGTAGAGTAGGTTGCGGACAGTTTCAAGGCCAAGATGGATCAAAAAAGGCCCGGTCAATGATAGAAGTCATCTGGACTGTCAAAACTTAAAACGGACGTATCTCGCAAATGAGAATGAGTTATGATACGAACCATATATAACCTTTGGGTAGGATGAGCTATTTTAGCCACCCTACCCGCTATACCGGGTTGCCCACACTAAATTTGCAAGATACCATCAGATCAACGTTCGAAATCCTATTTTAATTTCATTTTTAGTATATTTTAGTTTAACTCTTCATCCGTTGGGCTTTAAGAGTTGCACCCAATATAAAAAGTGTTTAGAAAACACAGGAGAACGTCAAGGTTCAACCAAATAGGACACTTACTATTTTTGGCCAAAAACCTTATGCACTAGTGGAAATCATGACTGTCTATAAAATAGTAAGTCGCGAATTCTAAGAGTTTTAGTTGTAGTTTGATTTCAAAACGTCTTCCACAACTTAGTATCCCTGTTTAAAGGGGTGTAAACCCTTTTTTTTTTTTTTTTTGTAAATTTCATCAATCAATTTCAATTTTTATAGAATTTATTTTCTATTTTCTTTGTTTTTTTCCTTGTGGATTCAAGAAGTCTTTGTGATGAGTTCAGAGAAGTTCTGTGAATACGGAACAGTTATCCCCTTGAGGAAAGCGTGCTTGACCTCACGCCCTTCCCTGCATCACTTTCCCCGCCCAAAAGAGATGAATTGCAAGGAAATTTCCCTGCCCAAAAGAAATGAACTTCAAGGAAATTTTCGGTTTCAATAGCTTGGAAATTTTCCCCACTTGTTGCTTTTTTATATCAAAATCTTTCAACTGAAGATGTAACTGAAGGAGTAATTAATAGTTTCAAAACTAGTAGAGATTATTCTTACATCAAATTCACAAACTACATTATCAGAAATGCATGTCCCATCCACATTATCAGAAATGAATGTCCCGCCCAAAGATCGAGTACAGGTATTTTTTTTAAAGCATTTCAACATTCATGGGATCCAATTTCGGAGTTCAAGATGACCCTTACCATGGCTGTCCTATCAAATGTCTATGGAGCTTTCAGTTTCTTTAGCCCACTTAACTATCCCAAGCCTAAATTTTAGTAAGATGTTGTGGCCTATAAGTACAAGGTTGAGAGAGAAATACCAAAAAGGTCCACTTTCAACCCGAAAAGGTCACAATATGGGAGGCTAGGATTTTCTGATCTGGGAAATTTTAAGGGCCATGGTACATCCACGAGCACAGTAGACTAATGGTCTAGATTACCGTATCATGGGCCCACATGTCCGAATCGAAAAGTCGATTGTACTGTTGAAAGCCTCTCGCCGCGTATCATATAATTCCTACAGGCAAAAGGGTTGTTGTGGGGCCCATCAATATCCTAGTGATTTATATATGTTAAGGTACCAACACAGTGGGCCCCACCGACCAAATCAGCAACAGAGATCCCTTGAGAAATGATACCCTCCTTATTAATGGGAGGTGGGCCACCTACCGTATTCCACGGTCGGAAATGGCATGGCCCACTAGGGCCAAAATCCAACGTGTAATTTCAACTCTCTTAAAGGGGGTTACTCATCAACGGTACATGCATACATTTTAAGCCAATCCAAGCCATCCAAATTTCTACAGCAAAAGCTGATGGATCGCATGCTGGTAATCACAAATGATGATCTTATGGGTTGTTGAATTTGGACCACTGACCGTCCATTTTATGGCCGCCAATCGGATGGTTAGGACCATTAGATAAGTGTTATGTTTGGAAAATGCACCATCCAAACCATGCACCCGGACGCGGATTGCGTGGGATCCCCACACCACGTAGCTAGGTGGCATCCAGATTCTGCGGGGCCCACCGTGGTGTATGTATTTTATCCACACCGTTCATCCATTTTTTCGGCTCATTTAAAGTCACGAGCTCAAAATTGAAGCATATCCACACCACAGGAAGCAGTCGGATAATGACGTGTTCACCATTGAAACCTTCCTGGGGCCACAGTGATGTTTATTTAGTTCATAAGTTCATGTAGACCTGGACGAATGGAAACCACAAACATCGTCATGATCCAAAACCCAAACCTTCTGTAGCCCTGAGAAGTTTTGGTAAGTTTTCAATCCCTCTTGTTTCCTGTGGTGTGATCCACTTCAGCTTCAAAGAACAGCTAAAAACAACTAGCCATTCGATGATCCAAATGACCAGATCTTTAATTCAACAGCCAGATTAAAGGTCCAATGGCATGAAACGTCTGAATTAAATAACTAACGTTCATAAACATTTTAGCAACATTGTGATATTTGAAGGCCTCAGGTGCAACGGTCCATTCCCTTCATCTTTATAAATTGAACCCTTCGGGTCCAGATAATCCAGAATCGAATTGAATGGAATGATTTTTTCTACAGTAACAAATGCTATTCTTTTATCTTTTTACTAAGTTAATTGTGTTTAACAAAATTAAGTTACCGAATTCATTGGTTATTGAGTTTGAAAGCTTACTAAGTCTGCTAGAGACAATGATCATGCTAGCTGAATTTTTAAGGTGATCTCTTCGTGATTATTACACATAGGATCAGACAGGCTTGTCATGTTTTAGAAACAATTCATTGACAACCTACCAACGATCACTAATCACCAAGGAGAGGGCGAATCACAATTTAAGGACAATATATCTAGTAGGTGTTTGCGCTTGATTATGATCAATTTTATATTTTATTTTTTAGGTATCCAAAATTATTATTTTCAAAAGTTTCCCAACATTAAGCAATTTGCTTTTAAATTTGGCTCATTTACGGGCTCATGGGCTTTTAAATGAGCTGGCAAAATAGAGGGGTGAGGTGAATTTCTCAAAAATGTTAAGGTGGACGTCGTCTGATCGAGGTTAAGTTAACATGACAATCAACGTCAAATAAATGAGTTTGAAAGGTGGTTGGACATTTTAAGCCGTGGGTTGCCCCACCATGTGACAAATCTAGCATGCCCATTGGATTTATCATCCCATTTTAGGGCATGAGCTGAAAAATGAAGCTGGTACAAAGATCCAGTGGGCCAAAAGAACAGGAAAATGGGGATTGGCCACCCACCGTTGAAACATTCATGGGGAGCATAGACTGTTTGTAACAAATTCACCCAGCCCATCCGTTTTTACAGCTTATTTTAGGGGATGAGCCCAAAACTAAGGCAAATCGGCAGCTTTAAAAAAAAAAAAAAAAAACTTAAAACAAAACACGCACACTCACCCCCACACACTCACACTTTGGTCGGATTTCACCACCTATGGGTACTCAAACCCTTGACCAGGTATTGAAACTCCTAAAGAGTCTACCACTGGAGCAGGAGTAAGTAGAGTTGTACACAAGTTGAGTTAGCTCGTTAACTTGCTCGGATCGACTCAGAAAAGCTCGACTTGACTCGGATCGAAACTATGTTCAAACCAAGTCGAACCATTTTTTATGAGCTCAGAACCGTTCGAGTCGAGTCCAAGCTAGACCTAGCTTGACTCGGTATTGAGCTCGACTCGACTTGACTCATCTCGAACTCGACTCGGATCGAGTTTTCCTAATATGTATACGTTAAAACAAAAAAAAAAAAAAAAAAAAAATTTCCCTTTACTTACTTCATTTCGGTTCGCCCGAGTCCCCAACGACCCGGACCCTAACCCGAACCTGTTCGTTTACCCAACCCTAACCCAACGTCCCAGCCAACCCCCATATTGCCCATCTACCATTGGGCATCTCCCCATTTCGCTCAAATCGACCAGCAACCCTTAATCCCTAACTCGTTCGTCGCTTCTTGCCCGTCCGTTCGCCCAAGTAGCTGAGTGAATACTCTCCTTCCAGCATCTGTCCGGACGAGAGGCATATAAAAGTGAGTCCTCTCCTCCCCTCTCTCCATTTTTTTTCCAGCGAGTAGCGTCTGTCTGACTAGCGACCACTGGCCGGGTAGCTCTGGTACAGTCGGATGAATACATCCAACCAACGACCACTGGCCAGCTAGCTCTGGTATAGTCGGACGGTGGCTCGAACTAGACCAAGCTGCTGGTCGAGCCGAGCACGAGCTGCTATTCCAAGCTCGAATGTCAAGCCGAGCTGAGCACGAGCTGAGACTCAAGCTATCCGAGTCGAGCACAAGCTAGGGAAAGCTCGGCTCGCCTCGGCTTGACTTGTGTATACCTCTAGCTCGGACTCGACTCGAACTGTTCCGAGCCCATAAAAAATGGCTCGACTCGGTTTGAACACAGTTTCAATCCAAGTCAAGTCAAGCTATTCCGAGTCGATCCGACCGAGCTAACGAGCTAACTCAACTCATGTACAATTCTAGTAAGCACCACTTTGAGGTTATATCTACCTGAATTTTTTGCCCAATGCCTAAAATGAGCTTGAAAAACAGATGAACAGGGTGGATTTCTAACACACATTAAGGTGGGCTCCACATACGGTTGGGGTTAGGTTGTCACGCTAATTCGGAGTTCTTGGTAAGGGCAGCAAAGGAGGATAGTTCCCCATTTCAAAATTACAAAAATTCATTCATATAGGTAACAAACAGCATGCGGTTTAAAGCATAGCTGTGAAACAGTTTAAAAATTGAAGTTTTTTTTGGTTAATGGCCTGTATTAAATGCCTTTAAAAGCAGTGGGCATATATGAAAAAATCCAAGTTTTTTTAATTCATTTATGGGGTAGTGGAAGACGAGGTGAAAGTAACACCCAAACGGCGAAAATAGCCAGGACCCGCATGTTAGGTTTTACAGGAAACCAGATCACCGGCAATACACAAGCAACCGTGCATGGTCTGACCACTGATCGCTGCTTTGTGGGCTTCACCATGATGTATGTGTTTTATCAATGTGGTCCATTCATTTTTCTAGATCACTTTAGTGCTTGATCCCAAAAAAATGAGGTAAATCTAAATCTCAAGTGGACCACAACATAAGAAAACAATAGTGATTGAATGTCCACCATTAAAATCCTCCTGGGGCCCACTGTGATGCTTATTTGACATCCAATCTGTTGGTTAAGTCATAAAGACATGGATGAGGAGAATGTAAGAATCCTATAAGGTAGGCCTTATTGATCAATGGTCTGGATTGTCCTGAGAGTTGGATAATGTGATCGATAATGTGATCGGGTATACCAGTAGACCCCACTAAGTTGTGATACATCTAGAAATTCGTATAAGGGATGAAGTGCTACAACTGTGATACACACATAGTTTTTTAGAGGAACTATGATTATGAATTCGTGTGGAGCCTTGGGGGAGAAGAGTTTTAATGGGTTTCAAACTTTTCACCCCAAAAGTAACAATCCCATCATAACTTCTTTAAGGGCCTATTTGGATACGCATTTTCGGTTGTATTGTATCATATTAGATGGTATGATGTGACGTTTACCATTTTTTTATTAGAGTGAATAAGAGTTGAATCCCATGCGCACAAATACAGCTGCGAGCCAAAATTTCCAAAAGGCGGTAGTGTATTGTCAGGATGTTCACAGTCCGTTAGTACTGCACTCTTCATTGCGCTGTATTCGGCAGTGGACGAGTTTTTCTAAACTCCAAAGGCTATTCTCCAACGGGAGAAGAAGATATCTCTACACCATCATCCCCTTCATTTAATATCGATCTTCTGCATGTAGTTTTGCTGTTGAAAATCTTCTCTTTCGCACGCAGGTTACTCTGTTCAGTGGGAAGGATTCTCTGCTTGCGAATTTGCGACTTGCCAATCGGGCAATCGCAAACCGGATCGTGGTTTCACACGGCGATCCTACGGATATGAATCTCCCTCTTCCAAACAAGGGTGATACTGCGGGTTAGCGGTTTGCATCTATGTGGCCCTGGTATGACCCTCAGAAACATGCATGTCCTGTTTCCTTTGCGTCATGGTGTGTATACAGTCTATTGTATACCCCAGTAGATTTGTATAGCATCTACTCCCTATCCACCTATGGCTATACCTCTGCTGGGTTAAAAATGAATTTAAATCTCTGAGGGTAAGAATCCAACATTGGGATTTTACAAAATCAGGGTGGTGTGTGTGGAAAGCTGGAAATGACGGGAGCATGCGCCACAGAATCAGGTACACGATTCTGGTTGTGGCTTGCAGATTTTTCGGTGTTTGGAATGTGTTGGTTTATAAAAATTCATCCTTCGTTTCAAGGGATTTCTATATTTTGAAAGATTTCCTATTCCCCGCAAACATGCTCTGAGTTTTCCAGGGTGAGTTGTTTGTAAGGTATTACTCTCCTGAAATACTTGCTTCTCTAAATTGCACTATCTCTTTTTGCATGTTATTGGTTCATTATGGGCTTTTTAAAATGAATCTCCCTCCATCAAATGTTAACCATTTTCACCAACATATTCACTGTAAGCTATCGGTAAGATTGTTGTATGATGTTCCTGAAATCATCGTTCATCTGCATATTTAGAACTATAGAGTTGCTTGGTTACATGTGGCTACCTTGAGATATTCAGCGGTAGCTGCATGCCTTTCCATCTTGTACATATGTTTGAAAGTGCCGATAACTTCATGCTTTCGGTCCTTTGTGGTAACACGGACATGTTTGAGAATGCGATTGTTAATATCAAAGGTCATATGAGAATATGTTTCCGGTTTTAATGTTCATCTAAACAGACATGTTTTAAACTTCCATCTCATTAATATAATATTTGTTTATGGCTGATTCAAAGCTTAACCCCTAAATATAATCATGCATCGATGCAGACATTAGAAGTCTCTCTATCTGTCAGTGTAAATTTGACAGTTCATTACAATCTCATTTCTTAGAGAACAAGGTATGTCATTACTGATTCTCAGATTGCCATTTTTCTATCGATAATATAATGTTCACTGATAGCTATCTAAATAGTTACATGTTAATAGAATATGAGAATAGTAAATCTATGATTGATTATCCAATGTTAGTGTAACGCCCTGAAAATCAAGGGTCGAGCAGGAGCCCAACTCTTGAGTTCCAACACATCACTTATGCAACATAGATAATGATGTTTAAATGTTGTCCGCATTAGTACATTAAACATGAGTAGGATTATACTAAATCAGTAAATCATACTTCAGAGACAGTTAAATTACGCAAGTGGAAGACTGTTATAGATATATAAAGCATATAATCCGTCGTAAGTCTCCAGAGTGTGAACATGTTACTAGGTTAAATATTGTAACGTCTCAGAAAAATCCACACAAAGACCCAAGTACCTCCTCAGGCAGAAATTGCGTAGGACCAAATCCTTAAAAAATTAGGCGAGAATTAACTAGCGCTAAACTAATTTACCTGTGAAATTAGTACAATCACTTTAAATACGATCTGCAAGACCTAAAACTTGTAGAATTATTAATGCTACATTACCCTAAAACTTAAGATCAATCTCTAAACCTAGTTACTTTCAGGAGCATCTGGAAACTCCGTATCATACCTGGACTGCCCGTCGAAAGTCCGATAGCTTCGAAACTAAACGATTATGACCGTCTAGTTGGAGTTGACAACCATCTCAAAAATCAAGTCCAGGTGGTGTCCTAAACTACTTACTTGAGCCCAGAGCAAAGTGAGTGAGAAAAGTAAGTATCTTTAGAAATAAAATCCAAATTTAAGTAATATGAGTCGTGTCGCTTGCGTGCCAAATATAAGGATTCAGACCGTCAGAATCTGATCCAAAAACACCCTCGGATCAAGGGAAATTTCCCATACATGGCAATGTACTTGTGGCCCTGATCGGATACCGGTGAATGTCGAACTGAAACTGGTCCGCCACAGGTAATCTGTAAATCCGATTGAACTGAAAACTTAGCTTGACCTGGATCCAATATCAGGGAGCTTAAGTCCGACCGCATTCAGCAAATGGGCCTCCAGAAGTGCTCTGTTGGATCGAAACAGACCCTAATTAGCCATAACCAAAGTATAACATGGCCCTGAGGCCATTCCCATCAGTCTTGGGCCTATATAAGCCCCTTAAACCCTCTCTCTCCCATGTCATACTTATTTTGCAAACCCTAAAGGAGAGGAGAGAAAAGAGAAGAAGAAAGTGAGGAAGAGAGAGAGAGAGAGTGAGAGATAGAGGTCGGGATCCTTCCCTGACGCTCCACGTGCTTAACCACCACTCCTGTATCGCTCTACGGGCGATACCGATCCCGTTCTTAAGTAAGAAAACCTAACCCTAATTTCTTTTAGGGTTTCAGATAGTGTAAGTTATGAAATAGCTAACCTGCTTCATGCTATAGGTTGTCATTCTACCGTTGACAAAGACTAAGTGTCTAAAACGAGTCCGTTACACGTTTACCGATGAAAGGTGCAGACTATATATATTTAGGTTATGGTTTTTAAGGCTTTCAATGTCAGTTAATGATTTATTACTGACGTGGGTGTCATTTAACATGTCAAACGTGACGTTTGTTTCGTTTTACGAATACGTAAGAACTATGTTAAGTATAGTGTATTTTATGTATTTGTTGAAATAATTGCATACGTATGGATTTTGGATTCAAGGTTGACATGATTATCTGTCATGCATATATGCTGGTTGCATAGGCAACAACTCCTTGGTGAAAAGGATTGCCCTAATACATGTTATGGCCAACGTACATCATGTATGTTATAGTGTGTAGTCTAAGTGTTTGTTGAAATGACTGAATGAATAGGGAATTATGATTTGTGCCTGTCGTGTCTATGAAATGCAAATACATGATTGCTGTGTATGTGCCAACTCCTTGTTGGAAGGATCTGTCCAACTCTATGTTATAATCAACATATGTTATGTATGTTGATATGTGCAGTCTAAGTGTTTGTAAAAATGTCTGTATGAGTAAGTATTTGGTGCATTGTACTTTATATGGATGTCAAGATAAGATTCTCAACTACCTTAACTGTGGGTATAAATCTCTCCATGCAACCTGCACTATATTTTCTGTTTTACTTATGGAATACGTATGTGTGAATCCATGTTTATGTTGTATTTCATAAAATGCTTAAATGCTTATAGGATCTAAATTATTTATTCAATACTACTTTTACTACTTGATGTGATTACTTGTTAAAATCAAATGTTGTTGGGACTATGGTATAGTCCAGGCAATCGGTAACGGCTTATGATTGATGGTTGAATTGATTTATCAACGACGGATACGTTCGATGAATTCGAGTCGTACGTCGTTTGACGGCAGTGGTTAGGTCACGTGAAATGCTTATGCATTTCATGTCGATTAAGTCGACGTACGCTCGTGCTAATCAAGTTTGTCAAGTAACCCGATTGACCCGATGTATGTTCATCATGTATAGATGCTACTGCTTGAATCTAATGTACTAAAGTCACCAGTGGAAATTCCGTTTAACCTTGGTACCTCGATTCTCTAAGACTCATGAGCTGGGTATGGTGGTATGCGACACCGTGGTCGTGCTGTCAGCCTACGCTGGTGTGACAAACCTCCCCATAGTGTCCAGTGAGAAACACCACCTCGTGAGCCCAATACGATGGTATGGGACACTATATTTGAGCTGTCGGCCTACACTGATCAGGTGACGAGCCATTTGTAGTGCTCGAGTATACTCTAAGACTGCGTTGAGGCGATGAGCCTTTCCGTAGCAACTAGAATATAAACTAGGCATATACTGATCAGGTGACGAGCCCTTTGTAGTGACCTAGAACCACAACATCGTATGAGATTTACTAGGACTGATGACCCTATAATGGATCATTGTTTGGGAATTGATATAAGGGAGGTACCTTAGCTTCCCGATCCTGCTGTATGAATAAATCTAATTAAGTATTGGCTAACATGAGCATGCAACGCATTGCATGTGCTTTGGT
Organism: Magnolia kwangsiensis; assembly: GCA_037074715.1. NCBI lineage: Eukaryota > Viridiplantae > Streptophyta > Magnoliopsida > Magnoliales > Magnoliaceae > Magnolia > Magnolia kwangsiensis. Next base: position 97,944,384 of record CM073584.1, read on the forward strand.
GAGGGTAGTTATCATGTGCACCGTAAGATGAAGACGCTGAGGGAGTGCAGTCGAGGGCATGCATCATTACTATATATCATTCTTGCATTAATTAGAGTACTTAGGACTTGTTTATTGTATTGCTTTATCATTACTGGTTGACTAAATTGATAGCATGTTAACCTTTGTTGTATAACTCCACTAAGTTGATCACTCACTCTCACGTTCTGAGACAGTGTTTTAAACACCAACCAGACCTTATTGTAGTTTCAGATGATGGCACGGTCTAGGAGGCAGAGCCAGACTTTGAGGACGATGAGAAGGCGTTCTCCTATATACAGTTATCAGGAATGTTCATGTGAACTGTGTCCTGATTATCAGGGCTTCAGGGTTATACATGTAGTGAACTATCACATTCTTTTTTTGATATTTTGTATTTTGAAACAATACTTGTAATTATTGACCTGTTAATGCATACATACTTTGGGGACCTATACTGGTGTATGAAGTCATACATATTCGCTTTAGTCTTCCGCTTACGTATTATAACTGTCTCTGGATTATGTTTGCTGCTTTGGCTTGATCTCATTCATGTTTTATGCACTAATACAGTCAACATTTAATCATCATTATCTATATTGCATTAGTGATGCGTTGGAACTCAGGAGTTGAGCTCATACTCGACCCCCAATTTTTAGGGCGTATCAAGTTGGTATCAGAGCATGATTTGGATTAAACTAGACCTGGGTTATGGTCACACGACGCACGCTAACGTACTTTGACTTAGGAGGGGGGCGAGAAAACGTAGAAATGATCATAGGATTCCCAGTTTCACCGCCAGGTAAAACTGACCGTCGAAATCGGTGCCCGTACGCATCCATGATTATGCGCAGGGACCCCAGATCTTTTCTAGACCGTCAATCAACCGGTATAGACTCAAATTCTACCCATTCCATATCCAAACAACCCAAAAAGCACGAAAAGGGACCCGAAACGACTCAAGCGGAGTCGAGGGGCCCAAACGACGCAAATCGGGGAGAACCAAAGTGGACCCCGCACCCCTACGGCACCCCGGGGACTATCTTGTGCTGTGTACAGAACAAGGGTGCACTCTCACCATCACCTGATTCAGACAACTAGTTATGCTCGTAGTCGTCTTTTAGTTTGTTTTGCTGTTGTTTTCTTGTTTCTATGTATAGTCTTGATAAGCTTAGTAATGTGGTAGAATGATTGGTAGTTTTTAGCATATGGAATCCTGCTTAGAATAGCTCACATACGTCTCCTGTCATGATTCATGTAAAACTATATCTCATGTATTGTGACAAATTTTGTTAAATGAAATGCATGTGACCCCTTTCGTTATGAACTGTGAAGAATGCTTGAAGAATTGAGTGTTATATGCAAAATCTCACGGGTTGCACCCTATGTTGTAAATAGGGAATGCCACCTAAGAGCACGCAGAGCTCAGTACGCCTTTCACTGGGCAAATTTGATGGGGCACCTCCCCTAAACGATAGCCATACGAACCCCAGCTTGGATCTGATTCACGAGACCATGCCGGATTCTCAACCGGCCACTGGCCCCACCGCTGGGCCGACACCTTTGACACCGCCTGTGGCACCACCTATTACACCATCAGTTTCTGAACAGAACCGTGTGTCTACCTCGATGCCTCACATACCATAGTCCATTTCGCCTCCTGATAGGCTGGAGAAAATGATGTTGTTGATGCAACAGCAGCAGATACAACAGCAGCAGCAGCAGCAGTTTCTAGCTACCATTGCGGGGGTCTTTGCCCAAAGTATGGGTGTGGCTCCACCTGCACCACCTGTGCACCCCGCTGGGAACGCAAGTGTCAGCAGCACCTTCGAGCGATTCCAACCATTGCGGCCTCCTACTTTCACGGGTACTCACCGACCCGAGAAGGCCAAATATTGGCTTGACTGTATCTCTAAGATGCTAAGACCACTGCACTGCACTGAGGCAGAATAGGTGGAGTTGGTCACCTTTATGTTCAAGAAGGAGGCCAGCTTATGGTGGGACAGTGTCCTTTGGACTATTGTCGATGGATATGTATGGACATGGGAGGCCTTTGAGACGCGCTTCCACAGGAAGTATTTCCCTCTCACGTATCGTCATGAGGAGGAGGGAGAGTTCCTTCACCTCCGTCAGGGAGGGATGACAGTGGCTGAGTATGAGAACAGATTTACGGAGCAGGCTAGGTATGCTCCGTTGATCCTATCTGATGAGCCGATGAAGATGCGATGATTTTCTGAGGGTTTGCGACCCGAGATCAGCTCGAAGATGTGCTGCGCTAGCATACCCAGTTATGCTAAGTTAATGAGCATGTCCTTGTGAGCTGAGTAGGATGGGGACAGGCAGTCCCGTATGGAAGCACCCATGGCTCCTAGACCGTGACCAGACATGACGAGCAGGCCATTTCTCGACAAGAGGCCGTGTATAGATTCACCTCCGAGGCTTGCAGCGTCGCCGACTTAGCTGGGACGTACAGACTTGCGCTGCTCGTACTGCCGGAAGATCGGACATACGGATCAGTATTGTTTCACTAGGATGAGGGACTGGATTTTCGCCACCTAAGAGGATCAACCGCCAGCTCACTCAGGCCATAGTAGCACCGCCTCTATGGTCGGCTCCAGCACATCCATCCTTCAGGCCACCTGCTCCTCACTTCAGGCCTCCACAACAGCCTATGGTACTGAAGCCGAACCGCCAGCAATAAGCTTGGGTACATTCACTGATAGCGGGGGCATCTGATACATCAGACGCAGCACCGATGGCTCTGGAGGTCACGGCACAGATTCAAGGTATGCCTGTCTTCTTATTGGAGAACACTGAGTCTACTATTTCAATCATCTCTTGCGCTGCAGTCAAGTGATTAGGGTTGGATACTGCTCCTACGAAGGGAGTGAGACTCACTACCGCTACTGGGACCTTTTCAGATATTACCTGGACCTGTGAGGCTTGGTCAGTAGATTTGGATAGTAGGATGGTGGTTGTTGACCTGATTATCGCCCCACTATGGCACTATAATGTTTTTCTCAGAATGGATTAGCTCACTGAGATAAGGGCAGAGATAGATTATAAGGCCAGAGTCGTGACAGCCTACGGACCTGAGGGCACGGTCTTTACTTTTTTAGTTCAGGTCAGTTGACCCTGTCGAGTTAGTTGTTATGCTTCCTTGTTAGAGAGTATTGATGGTCCGACATTGGGAGATACGCCTGTGGTTCAGGACTTTACAGACGTATTCGAGAAGATCCCTGGACTACCTCCTCGGCACGAGATCTACTTTACTATCGATCTTGTGCCTGGTCCGACCCCGGTTTCCTTGCCGACATATCGCATGCCTTCATGTGAGATGGAGGAGCTAAGGAGATAGATTGATAATTTGGTAGGGGCAGGTTTCATACGACCGAGTGTGTCCCCTTGGGGAGCGCTTGTGTTGTTCATGAAGAAGAAAGATGGTTCACTGCGATTATGTATTGATTATCGTAGGTTGAACTAAGTGACGGTGAAGAACAAGTATCTTTTGTCCAGGATAGATGATATGTTCAATCAATTGAAAGGGGCATAATATTTCTCAAAGATTGATCTATAATCAGGGTATCACCAGTTGCGCGTTAGGGATGAGGACATGCAGAAGACGGCTTTCAAAACTAGTTTTAGACACTATGAGTTTCTTGTGATGTCGTTTAGCCTTACGACGCACCGGCCGTGTTCATGGACCTGATGAACAGGGTGTTTCGGCCATTTCTATTCCAGTTCTTCATCGTGTTTATTAATGATATTCTGATATACTCTATGAGTTGGTAAGAGCATGAGAAACACCTGCAAGCAGTCTTAGACACTCTGAAGAAGGACCAGTTGTTCACACAATATAAGAAGTGTGACTTTTAAAAAGAAAAAGTTAAGTTCCTGGGACATGTGGTGTCCAAGGAAGGGGTAGCAATTGACCTCGTTAAGGTAGTCGCGGTTCAGGACTGGGAGCAGCCCAGTTCAGTTACTGAGGTGAGGAGTTTTCTTGGTCTGGCAGGGTACTACCGTCGATTTATTCAGGATTTCTCCAAGATTGTCAAACCTTTGTCTTAGTTGACATAGAAGGATCTGAAGTTCGCCTGGAATGAGAAGGCGAAAGCATCTTTTTAGGAGTTGAAGGACAAGCTAACGTCCGCCCCTATGCTAGTATTGTCAAGCAAGGGGTCAAGTATACTATATATACTGACGCGTCTCGCATTGGTCTAGGTTGTGTCCTTATGCAGAAGGACGGGGTGATTGCTTATGCCTTGAGACAGTTGAGGAAACAGGATGAGAACTATCCTACACATGACCTAGAGTTGGCAGCCATCATCTTCACACTGAAGCTCTGGAGACATTACCTCTACGGAGAGGAGTTTAAGCTTTTTTGCGACCACAAGAGCCTCAGATTCATATTCACTCAATGAGACCTGAATATGAGGCAACGGTGATGGATGGAAACCTTGAAGGACTTTAAATTCGAGGTTTCCTACCATCTAGGCAAGGCTAACCTTGTGGCTGACTCATTGAGCCGCAAGAAGACCATAGAGTTTACGGCTCCGTTAATGGTGGCAGAATGGGGTATGGTCGAGTTTGTGCGAGACTTCGAGTAGAAGCTCACCGTGGAGGAGTCATTCAAGAGCGTCGCGCACGTTCGTGTGCGGCCACTTATTGATGATAAGATCATCGAGGCCCAAAAGGACAACAGATGATAGTCTGAGCTTCGAGAGCAGGCTAGCGACGATAAGGACGCCGAGTGGAGAGTTGGTATGGATGGGGGCTTACGTTATTGTGGCTGCCTATGCATCCCAGACACTCATGACTTGAGACGGGAAGTTCTCGAGGCAGCCCACAATTCGAAGCTTGCAATACATCCTGGTAGCACGAAGATGTATCGAGACATGAAGAGATCGTATTAGTGGGACAACATGAAGGTCCACATAGCAGATTATGTGTCCCGTTGTCTCACGTGACAGCAGGTCAAGGTAGAGCATCGCTGACATCCTGGACTACTTCAGCTCATGCTCATAACGGAATGGAAGTGGGATTTCATCTCTATGGACTTCATATCAAGGTTGCCGAAGATGAGGAAGGGACATGGTTCAATTTGGGTGATCGTGGACCGGTTGACGAAATCGACTCACTTTCTCCCTATCAGAGTTTCGAACTCAGTGAACAAGTTGGCTAGGTTGTACATCAAGGAGATTGTGCGTCTGGATGGAGCTCCTCTGGAGATCATGTCGAATAGAGACACGCGATTCACATCTATCTTCTGGACTCGTATCCAGAAAGTAATGGGTGTGAAACTGAAGTTTAGCACCGCATTCCACCCACAGACTAACGGGTAGACGGAGCGGGTGAATCAGGTGTTGGAAGATATGCTGCGAGCTTATATGTTGGATTTCAAGGACAGTTGGGACGACTATGTTCCTTACGCAGAGTTCCCTTACAACAATAGTTTTCAGGCGAATATTGGCATGGCTCCCTATGAGGCCTTGTATGGGCGTCCCTATCGGGCACTGCATTGCTAGGCTGAGGTTGGCAAGAAGAGCTTGATCGGCCCGGAGTTAGTTTAGGTGACCTCAGATAAGATCGACATTATCAGGCGTCGACTTCTAGCAGCATAGAGCAGATAGAAGAGTTACGCCGATACGAGACAGCGACCGCTAGAGTTTGAGGTCGGAGACCATGTGTTCCATAGAGTTTTCCCCATGAAGGGAGTCCTCCGGTTTGGAAAGAAGGGGAAGCTTACACCGTGGTTCATTGGCCCATTTCAGATACTTGATCGAGTGGGTGTGGTGGCATACCACCTTGCTTTGCCCACACCACTTGCGGGCATGCACAATGTATTTCATGTATCTATGCTGAAGAAATACGTTCCTAATCCTTCCCACATCATTAAATGGGAACATGTGCAGTTGAGTGAAGATGCTACTTGTGTACTGCGGCCAACGCGTATCCTAGACAGGAAGGAGCGAGTGTTGCGTAGTAAAGTTATCCCGTTGGTGAAGGTGTTATGGACGCATCACACGAAGGAAGAGGCTACTTGGGAGACAGAAGCCGAGGTCCGCAAGAACTACCCTCAGATTCTCGAGGAGTATGAAAATGTACTAATTTCAAGGATGAAATTTTTCTTTAAGGGGGTAGATTGTAACGTCTCGAAAAAATCTGTATAAAGACCCGAGTACCACCTCAAGCAGAAATCATGTAGGACCAAATCCTTTAGAACTTAGGCGAGAATTAACTAGCGTTAAATTAGTTTACTTATGAAATTAGCACCAATCACTTTAAATACGATCTGCAAGACCCAAAACTTGTAAAATTATTAACGCTACATTACCCTAAAACCTAGGATCAATCTCTTAACCTAGTTGCTCTCAGGAACATCTGGAAACTCCGTATCGGACCTAGACCGCACGTCGAAAGTCTGATAGCTTCGAAACTATACGATTATGACCGTCTAGTTGGACTTGACAACCATCTCGAAAATCAAGTCCAGGTGGTGTCCTGAAACTATTTACTTGAGCCTGGAGCAAAGTGAGTGAGAAAAGTGAATATCTTTAGAAATAAAATTCAAATTAAAGTAATCTGAGTCGAGTCACTTGCGGGCCAAATATAAGGATTCAGACCGTCAGAATCTGACCCAAATACACTCTCAGATTAGGGAAAATTTTCTGTACATGGCAGTGTACATGTGGCCCCGATCGGATACCGGTGACCGTCGAACTAAAACTAGTCCGCCACGGGCGATCTGTAAATCCGATCGGACTGAAAACTTAGCTTGACCTAGATGCAATATTAGGAAGCTTAAGTCCGACTACATTCAGCAAAGGGGCCTCCAGAAGTGCTCTGTTAGATCAAAACGGGCCCTAATTGGATATAACCGAAGTATACCATGGCCTTGAGGCCATTCCCATCAGTTCTGGGCCTATATAAGCCCCTTAAACCCTCTCTCTCCCATACCATACGAATTTTACAAACCTTATGGGAGAGAAGAGAGAAAAGAGAAGAAGAAAGTGAGGAAGAGAGAGAGTGAGAGATAGAGGTCGGGATCCTTCCCTGACGCTCCGCGTGCTTAACCACCACTCCTGTATCGCTCTACGGGCGATACCGATCCCGTTCTTAGGTAAGAAAACCTAACCCTAATTTATTTTAGGATTTCAGATAGTGTAAGTTATGAAATAGCTAACCTACTTCATGCTATAGGTTGTCATTCTACCGTTGACAAAGACTAAGTGTCTAAAACGAGTCCGTTACGCGTTTACCGACGAAAGGTGCAAACTATATACGTTTAGGTTATGGTTTTCAAGGCTTTCAATGTCAGTTAATGATTTATTACTGACGTGGGTGCCATTTAATATGTCAAACGTGACGTTTGTTTCGTTTTACAAATACGTATGAACTATGTTAAGTATAGTGTATTCTATGTATTTGTTGAAATAATTGCATACGTATGGATTTTGGATTCATTGTTGACATGATTATCTGTCATGCGTATATGCTGGTTGCATAGGCAACAACTCCTTGGTGAAAAAGATTGCCCTAATACATGTTATGGCCAACGTACGTCATGTATGTTATAGTGTGTAGTCTAAGTGTTTGTTGAAATGACTGAATGAATAGGGGATTATGATTTGTGCCTGTCGTGTATATGAAATGCAAATACATGATTGCTGGTATGTGCCAACTCCTTGTTGGAAGGATCTGTCCAACTATATGTTATAATCAACATATGTTATGTATGTTGATATGTGCAGTCTAAGTGTTTATAAAAATGTCTGTATGAGTAAGTATTTGGTGCATTGTACTTTATATGGGTGTCGAGATAAGATTCTCAACTACCTTAACTGTGGGTATAAATCTCTCCATGCAACCTGCACTATATTGTTTGTTTTACTTATGGAATACGTATGTGTGAATCCATGTTTATGTTGTATTTCATAAAATGCTTGAATGGTTGTAGGATCTGAATTATTTATTCAATACTACTTTTACTACTTGATGTGATTACTTGTTAAAATCGAATGTTGTTGGGACTATGGTATAGTCTAGGAAATTGGTAACGGCTTATGATTGATGGTTGAATTGATTTATCAACGACGGATACGTTTGACGAATTCGAGCCATATGTCATTTGACGGCAGTGGTTAGGTCATGCATAATTCTTATGCATTTCATGTCGATTAAGTCGACATACTCTTGTGCTATTGAGCTTGTCAAGTAACTCGATTGGCCCAATGTTGTTCACCATGTATGGACGCTACTGCTTGAATCTAAGGTACCAAACTCACCAGTGGAAACCCCGTTTAACCTTGGTACCTCGATCCACTAAGACTCATGAGCAGGGCATAGTGGTATGGGACACCGTGGTCATGCTGTCGGCCTACGCTGGGACGACGAACCTCCCTGTAGTATCCAGTGAGCAACACCATTTTGTGAGCCGAATACAGTGATATGAGACACTATATTTGAGCTGTCGGCCTACACTGATCAGGTGACGAGCCCTTTGTAGTAACCTTGAGCATAATCTGAGACTGTGTTGAGGCGACGAGCCTTTCCATAGCAACTAGAGTATAAACTAGGCCTATATTGATCAAGTGACGAGCCCTTTGTAGTGACCTAGAACCGCAACATCGTATAAGATTTACTAGGACTGACGACCCTAGAATAGATCATTGTTTGGGAGTTGATATAAGGGAGGTACCTTAGCTTCTCAATCCTATTGTATGAATAAATCTAATTAAGTATTGGCTAACATGAGCATGCACCGCATTGCATGTGCTTTAGCGAGGAAGAGCACTTTCGGGTAGTTACCATGCGCGCCGTAAGATGAAGACGCTGAGGGAGTGCAGGTGAGGGCATGCATCATTACTACATACCATTCTTACATTAATCAAAGTACTTAGGACTTATTTGTTGTACTGCTTTATCATTACTGCTTGACTGAATTGATAACATGTTAACCTTTGCTGTATAGATCCATTGAATTGATCACTCACTCCCACGTTCTGGGACGGTGTTTTAAACACCAACCAGACCCTATTGTAATTTCAGATGATGGCACGGTCTATGAGGAAGAGCCAGACTTTGAGGACGATGAGGAGGCGTTCTCCTATATGCAGTTATCAAGCGGGTTCATGTGAACCGTGTCCTGATTGTCAGGGCTTCAGGGTTATACATGTAGTAGACTATCACATTCTTTTTTTAACATTTTATATTTTGAAACAATACTTGTAATTATTGACCTGGTAACACATACATACTTTGGAGACCTATACTAGTTTGTGAAGTCATATATATTCGCTTCAGTCTTCCGCTTGCGTATTATAACTGTCCATGGATTATGTTTGCTGTTTTGGCTTGATCGCATTCATGTTTTATGCACTAATACAGTCAACATAGAATCATCATTATTTATGTTGCATAAGTGATGCATTGGAACTCGGGAGTTGAGCTCCTGCTCGACCTCCAATTTTCATGGTGTTATATACATGCATACTCCCAAAATAGACAAAATGAATATACATGGGTGTTCCAAAATATAAAATAACAAGTGTTATGGCATCTAGTCAGTAACCCCGTAACCCCGATAATCAGAACATGGTCTACATAGACCCGCCTGATAGCTGCATATAGGAGAACTCTTCCTCGTCATCATAAAAGTCGAGCTCCATCTCGTAAGTAGCAACATCACCTATAACTACAACAGAGTCTGGTTGGTGTTTTAAAGCACTGTCTTAGAGTGGGAGTGAGTGATTAACTCAGTAGAGCTATAAGGCAAAGGTTAACATGTTATCAATTTAGTCAAGCAGTAATGATAAAGCAGTACAACACTCATGTCCTACGTACTCTTGTTAATGCAAGACTGGTATGCTGTAATGATGCATGCCCTCGCCTGCACTCCCTTAGCGACATCATCTTATAATCACGCTTGGCAAACTTCCCAAACGTGTGCTTCCTCGCCAAATCACATGCAATGCGGTACATAGTCGTCTTAACCAAGTTCTTGATTAGGTTTATTCTAACAGCATGTTCGGGAAGCTAAGGCACCTCCCTTTATATCACTTACCCAAACAATGATCCATCTAGGGTCGTGAATCCTAGCTATTCACATACGATAGATAGTTCCAAGTCGCTACAGAGAGGCTTGTCACCTCAGCGCAGGCTTGGTTTATACTCGAAGTTACTATGGAAAGGCTTGTCACCTTAGCGTATACCAAGTATATGCTCGAGGTCACTACTGGAAAGGCTCATCACTTTAGCGTAGGCCGACAGCTCGAATACACTGTCTTATACCACCGTATTCGGCTCACGAGTTTGGGTTATTCACTGGTCACTATGGGGAGGCTCGTTGCCCCAGCGTAGGCCGACAGCTCGACCACGGTGTCCCATACCACCATGCCCGGTTTATGAGTCTTAGCAGACCGAGGTACCAAGGTTAAACGGGTTTCATTAGTAAGTGGTACCTTAAATTTAAGTAGTTGCGTCCATACATGGTAAACACACATTTAGGTGAATTGGCTTACTTGACAGGTTCAGTTAATACGAGCATACGTTGACTTGGTCGACATAGAGCACGTAAGCACTCCGCGTGGCCTAACCACTATCGGCAATCTCTGTACGACTCGGATTCCCCGAACGCATCTAATGTGGCGAAAGTAATTCTGCCACTTAATCGGGAACCATTACCGATTGCCTGGACTACGCAGTAGTCCTAATCACACTCAGATACAATAAGCATTCATATGTAATAGTCAATGGCAAGTGACAACCAATTTCAGCAACAATCTCATTTAAGCATTTCAACAAAATACGTATTACACATCGTATCTTACATAGGCATTTCACCCATAAGTCATATAGTAGAAAGATATGTTATATAAAGGAAACTGTAACTATGGATAAAGGAATTGAGAATCCTATCTCAAAGCCCTCATTAAATACATTACAACAAACAATTTCTCATTCAGGCATTTTATCAAACACTTAGACTACACATATCACATACATGTAATAATTTAGTTAAAACGTATATTATAGCAAATCCTCTCACAAGGGAGTTGCCACATGTACAACAATCATATATCCTCAACCAACAATCATGGTAAGCATAAATCATAATTTCATATTCATTCAAACATTTCAACAAGCACTTGGAATGCATTAAATTCAACATAGCCTATATATATATATATATATATATATATATATATATATATATATGGAAAACATCGTATCTAAGTACATGTGACAGGAATCAAGTCAGTCATAAATCATTACTAACATTGAAAGCCTTGAAAATCATAACCTAAACATTTATAGTCCGCACCTTTCACCGGTAGACTCATAACGAACTCAATTCAAATACTAACTCTTCGTCTACGGCACAACGGCAACCTATAGCATGAAATAGGTTAGCTATTTCACTATTTACTCTATTTGAATCCCTAAAACAGATTAGGATTATGATTTCTTACCCAAAATTGGAATCAAAATCGCCGTTATATCGACACGGAAGTGGTGGTTAAGCATGTAGAGTGGTGGGATTGAATCTCAGGAACAATTGCCAACTCTCTCTCTTCTCCTCACCTTCTTCTACTCTTTTCTCTCTCCTCTCTCTTAGGGTTTTGTAAATTCGTATGGAATGGGAGAGAGAGGGTTTAAGAGTCTTATATAGGCCCAGAACTGATCTCAATGGCCCCAGGGCTATGGTATACTTAGGTTATAGCCAAAAGTCATCTGTTTCGGTCCAACGGAGCACATATGGAGGCACCTTTTCTACATACAGTTGGAAGTAAGCTCCCCGACATTCGATCTAGGTCAAGTTAAGATCTTGATCTGATTGGATCAGTGGATCAGTTGCGGGGGACCAGTTTTAGTTCAACGGTCATCGGTACTCGATCAGGGCCACAACTGCACTGACATGTGTTCGAAATTTTCCCTAGTCTGAGGGCGTAATTGGGTCAGATTCTGATGGTCTGAATCCTCAGATTTGGTCTGCAAACGAACGACTCAATTCACTTAAGTTTCAATTCATTTCCTAAAGATATTCACGTTTCTCACACACTTCGCTCCGGGCTCAAGTTGTGCGTTTTTGGATACCTTTATGACTTAATTTTTGAAATGGTTGTCAAGTCCAGCAAGGCGGTCATAACCATATAGTTTCGAGGTAATCTAACCTTCGAAATGCGGTCCAGGTCCGATACGAAGTTTCGTGATGCTCCCGACAGCAACTGGGTTTTAAGATAGATCCTAGGTTTGTAAGTAACATAGCATTACTGATTCTGCTAGTTTTAGGTCTTGCAGTTCGTATTTAAAGCAGTTAGAGCTAATTTCACAGATAATCTATTTTAGCACTTAGTTAATTCTCGTATAATTTTTAAAGGATTTGGTCTTTAGTGATTTCTGTCTGAGGTGGTACTCGGGTCTTTATACAGATTTCTCTAAGACATTACAGTTGGTCTCATATGAAATTGTGTTTTCTGGTCAGACATATCTTTCTGCAAATCGATATCCATATTTACAAAACTAACAGTCAACATATATTCACGTATGCTTAAAAAATCTATAAAGAGATGTTGATATGCTAAATGAAGTAAATGTGGTTATTATATGCAGCTTCGTTTGAAGTGAAAACATGGTTTTAAAATTTTGAGACCATAGAAACCAATATTATTATTTGGATAAAGAACTATAAGCAAATATCAAGGATATGTTTATATTCCCAAAAATAAATATTCATGTATAGGCCGGTAACTGTAATCACATATTCATGCTTGCTTAATTTCATATTTTCAGTTCTGCATTAATGTGTATATAATTGATTACCAGATAAACACAAGTGGAAAATAATTGTCTAAAAACATGAATTTCAGATAAAAAATCTGCTTACATAACTATGAATATTTCAATGTAAGAATAAACTACAGTCAGATGACATACATGCTTCTATCAAATTCATGTCTCATTCAACTGTAATCAGATTTTCCTGCTTCAGTCATTTGCATTACAAACTGTAAACAACTCAGTAAAATTTTGCATAACAAATCTTTCATGACATACTTACTTAGAATCTCTGTAGTGACTCTTACATATCACTCCCTACATGATTAACAATCTTATTACTGCATTCCAATTCTCATTCAGATAAATTTCATCTACAATTAGCTTATGACTTCCGATAGTGATGAAAGGTCCTCTGCTAGTGATTGGACTGAGGGTGAAGTAGTTGCTGCAATAACAACCATTGCAGCCTCCGCATGTGTAATGGGCATTGTGCAATATCATCGTCGTTACTGTATTAAAACAAAGAATAAAGAATATCGCATTGATAGGGATATATTTGTCAATGACATCATAAGAAAGAGCGATGTGAATTGCCTTACATAGCTGAGAATGGGCAGGGATACTTTCTTTTAATTGTGTTCATTGTTGAGAGATTAGAAACTCTTATCCAATACTAGAAGATGTACTATGAAGAAACATGTTGTAATGTTCTTACATATTATCAGACACAATGTACGTAATCGTGTGATTGGTCATCGATTTACAAGATCTGGTGAGACCATAAGAATGCACTTTACCAGGGTCTTGGATGCTATCATCGTTCTATATCCAGAATACATAAAGTTTCTTGATTTATGCACACCCAGAGAAATATCTAACAATCCGCTATGGAGTGCCTACTTTCAGGTAATATTATACAAGTGTTGGATGTCATTGGTAGGATTTTTACTTCGTAATAGGAATGACGTGTTCATGTGGCATATGTTTGATTGTAGGATTGCATTAGGGCCCTAGATGGCACACATATCTCAGCTTTTTTCTCAAAGAAACGTGTGCAACTTTCAGAAATAGGAAAGAATTTTTGTCTCAAAATGTTCTTGCTGCATGTACTTTTGATATGAAATTTGTACACGTGTTTGCTAGTTGGGATGGTTCCGCATCGGATGCACATGTCTTATAAGATACATTAACTCGTCGCCCAGACTGTTTTCTTATTCCTCATGGTAATCATACATATGTGGTGTTTCTTTGCATTTTAGGAATTTATGTTCATAACATAACTGAAACATATTTTCTAATGTGTAGAAAAATATTATGTTGTTGATGCTGTCTATGCACATTCGCCTTGGTTTATGGCCCTCTATTAAGGTGTGCGATATCATTTGAATGAGTTCCGTATTGGAAAGAAGCCTGCTAATAAAAAAGAACTATTCAATTATCGCTACGCATAATTGTGTAATTTCATAGAGAGGTCATTTGGGCTTTTAAATGACCACTTTCCTATTCTACGTACTCCTCCTCAATTCACGTTTAAAACACAAGTTAAGATTGTTATTGTTTGTTATGTCCTTCATAATTTCATTCGTGTTAGTGGTGATGATGGACTGGCTGAGGTAGTAGAGGACGATGGAGACAGTACAGAGGATGTTGCACCATCCCCTGTAGAGATATTTACGTTGGAGGAAGGGCAAGCTCTATCTCAGGTGACGGACGGCAGTCGAGAGGAATGGTCGAGGAAGAGAGTTGACATATCCGAGAGAATGTGGAACTACAGTCTTCCACGCACCAGACAACGTACTTAGTTCTTTTCTAGGATTGTACTTATTTGTTATGTTTATAACAAGAATATTTTAACAAATATTTACTATTCGTGTGGCTACCCAAACTAGATAACATTTTTAAACATTTTCATTTTTTGTATATAAATCATTACTTTATGAATGATAGTTGTGATCCTGTCATATTACTATTAATATCTTATATTTGTAAGTAAAATAAATTTTCTATGAAGTGGTACAAAAGATGCAAAGAATAAAAACGTCGAAATTTCACCGTCACATAGGGGTGGTCATCTAGCCCTGAGTCTAAGATCACCCACACAACGTCTTTCAACTCCAAAAAAAAACTGTTACGCCCTCAAGGAAAGGGCCATCACCAAAGGGAATATCCACTCCAAGGTGTAAGATTGCCTCTACTAGTAAAACACGTAGAGTGCAATGTACCGACAAGATGGACAATTCATTGGTTGATGCGTTAGTTGAACAAGTAAATATAAGCCTAAAAAGTGATATCGGGTTTAAACTCGAGGCCTATAAGGCAATCATCAAAGAAATCAATGATACATGTGGCATTTTACTTCAAAATCGCCACATATCTAATCGCCTGAGGACTTTAAAAAGGTTGTACTGGGGTATCAAGGATCTGCTAAATGCCTCTGGCTTTGGCTGGGATCATGACACAAAGATGGTTGTCGCAACCGACGATGTATGGGAGGGTATCTTATGGTAGGATTTTGATAATTTGCAAAATTCAGTTTAGTACATATACTTTCCATTTTCCTCATGTTTAACACATTGTCTTTGTGTCTACAGATACCCTTATGCCGATCGAGTTCGGGGCAAGCACATTGACAGATGGGACGATTTGGCCTTTATTTTCAGGAATGAGTGTGCACATGGATTATTTTCTAGCATGGCTTACTCTTCACATATTTCAGGAAAACAGCGCCGTAATGAAATATCTTCTAATGATGGCTCAGAAGAGGAGGCTTCTGATACTGTAAGACTCTCATCTAATGATGAGGATGATTAGAGGCCTACTCTCCGCACTCGAAGAGGCAATGGATCCACAAATATTACTAAGAAGGTTAACAAAAGTCCTATAGAGGCAACATCTGGATCTCACCACAATCGCACATTTGCGAGTGACGTAAACCGTCATATGAAGAGTAAGCCGAGTGAGCAAATTAGAGACAAGATGGGGGAAATCGCAGATGCTGTAAAGACCTTGACCATAACTATGACGCAGGGCAAGACCATGACGCGTGTGTAGTAGTTGCTAGGGATACTTGAGGAGGTTGAAGATCTTAGTAATGAGGATCAAATTCAGGCTGCAAGGGTGCTGCAATCCAATTTAATCAGTGCGGGTTATTTTATAAAGATGGTACATAAAAGCAGAAATGAATGGATAGAAAAATTTATCCTTCCTCGGTGTGGCCTCGAGTGAGGTCGGGTCATTTAAACTTTGAATGATTTGTTGATGGTGGCATGGAGAATACCTTTTTTTTTGGCTGGGTGGTTATGGTTTCTGTTTTAGCAAGCCTATCTTGGCTTGTTGGGGTGATTTAAGAATTAACTATAATACTGCTAGATGATTTCTGTTGTTGTTTCGATCAGCAATACCGAAGACAATATAGATCTTCATACATAGTAGATTGATCTGAAATTTTGTTCATTACTGTAGATTTTTATGCAGGTGGATGGGTTCATGCCTGACTTGAACTACTGGATAGTGTTAAGTTTCAAATAATCAGGAAGTGGATCATGTAAGGACATGTGTGGATTTTAATGCTGGCCACTAAGATATGTGGCATTTACACAATGGCCTTTTTACTATTCCACTGACTGCATTGTAATATTGCTATCATCTGCCTCTTATTGCTACATTTCTGCAATCCTTCATCCTGACACAATAATATGGTGTATTCGTATATGCTTCTATTTTATATTGATGTAGTTAATACTATTAGGGATTATTTACAGTTAATATTCACAGGATGCATTGAGTTTCTAATTCAGAATATAGGAATGATGCAGATTCACAAGTTTGAATTTCATTGTATACATACAGATAACTTTCACAGATTTGGATTATATCTGACATGTTATTGTTAATCTTTCTGATTCCTAGCATTACTGGTACACTCTTGCATGAAATTTTTTTGATAAGTTATATTGATATAAAATAACTAAAACAGACGTAGTTGAATCTATTTATATAATGATAAACTTCTGACCTTCATGATGTAATATACAAACTTTGACACAGCCAGCATAATCATTCTCCTCAAAATTTCTTATAATTTCATCACTCAATATTCGGACTGAAAAACTGTATGTTTACCAATTGCAGAGAAAATGAAGAGGATGTTTTACGTAGTGTTTGAGGGAAGAACGCCCGGCATATACGAGACGTGGGAAGAGTGCAAAGCTCAAGTTCATGGATTCAGTGGATGCAAACATAAGTCATTCACGGTTTATGAAGATGTCATGCTTCCATGGAATCATCACCAGGTTGGATGAAACTTTAACAAGTATTCGTATGTTATAAGAAATCAAAATCCCATGATTGATATACATATGTTACAATCATACTATTAACATAGATTATGCATTGTTTACTACATTACTCAGGCCACCGCCATTAGTAGAGGAGTGGACGAAACAGATGAAACTCGATATGTTCATGCATCAACTACTACCACGATGATGGATAGCGGGACATGTGTAGCTATACCCATAGAGCCAACAGTAATTGGTGACAATGGTCCGTAAGATGGCAATGAAGAAAGAGTGGGACCTGATGGTCTAGGAAACGACCCACATTTCGATTGTCCGCTTGCTGGTTTGCTTCTTAGTCTCTTCATATTGTTTGCTCGTCCACTTGTTGGTTTGCTGCTTAGTCTCTTCATATTGTTTGCTCATCCACTTGTTGGTTTGCTGCTTAGTCTCTTCATATTGTTTGCGGCTGTTTACGTGAATGTCCGCAACAGCGAATAATCTTCTGTGTCTGTAACCATTAAAGAATTGTTTAGACTGTTTGAAATTATGTACTTACGGGTGTCTCATTTGTAATATTCGTTTTTGACATACTTAGTTTTTTTTTGTTTTTTTTTTCTGGAACTTTCAATATCAATTGTAATATACGTCTGTAAATTTATTTATTTTTTTAGTTTATTTTTTATTGTTTTGTTTTCTGGAGCCGTCAATATCATCTACTTGTTTTCTCTAATTTTTTTTCAAATTAAAATGTATGTTTTCTTTTTCTTTTTTTTGTTATTTTGTTTTTTGGGGCATGAATGACGTCAGGATTACACATGAGGTCCACATATCACAGGTGGGTTGCTACGCAAATGTGGGTTAACCATCCATACCGG
Source organism: Magnolia kwangsiensis (assembly GCA_037074715.1). Lineage (NCBI taxonomy): Eukaryota > Viridiplantae > Streptophyta > Magnoliopsida > Magnoliales > Magnoliaceae > Magnolia > Magnolia kwangsiensis. Next base: position 97,962,337 of record CM073584.1, read on the forward strand.
TAGAGTCGAAATTTGTATGGTTGTATAGTACCCAGTTTTAATATCTCCTATCCAAACATTGATCTGTATAAGGTATTGTATACTATGCCAACCAATACCTCCAACCTAAACATTGATTAGTATCTACTTGATTTGGATGTATTATGAAAACTGTTCAATGTATACATGAACAGTACCCAAATACAATACTATACAATACTATACACGAATCCAAATAAGCCTTAAGAGCCTATTTGATTTTTGAGGGAAAGGGAAATACCCTTGAAAAAGGTCATTATTACCTTTTGCCTGGTTTGAATTTTAAAATGCATTTTCGTATTGAAAATTGATCGGAAAAAGCTAACTTACATTTGTGGACCCCCATTGTGATGTGCATGACATATCCACACCGTCCATCTGTTTTATCAGAAGATTTTAGGGCCTAAGCCCAAAATTAAGACAAATGCAATGCTCAAGTGGCCCATACCACAGGAAACGATGGCCTTAAACGTCCACCATTGAAAGTTATTTTGTTTATTGGGCCCACATTAATGTTTATTTGTCATCTAACCTGTTCATGAAGTCATAAAAACATTGATAAGGGGTAAACACAAATATCAGCTTCATCTAAAACTTCTGAGGGCCACATAAATTTTTATACGGCAAGCATTCAATTTGCATTGTTTCCTGTGGTGTGGTCCACTAGAGCTTTGGATTTGTCTCATGTTTGGATTCATGGCCTAAATGAGGCTGACGTATAGGATGAACGGTGTTGATACATCACGTACATCACAGTGAGCCCTATATTCATTTGGCAGCCATCCTCGATTTTAACACCAAAAAGCTAATCCATCAACGTCAGCGCAAGAAACGATGTGGTAATTACCTGGTAAGTAATTATTAGTCATTTACCAGGTAATTACCTATTACCTCAAAAATCAAACAGGCCCCAAGGGTGTAAGGCGAGGAAGACCTCAGCATCCTACCGCAGCAATTGCGTCCCAACAACGTAAGCCCTATAATTCTTCCTATCTCCATATCTGATGCATAAATCAAATATCAGCTTTATCTAAAACTTTTGTAGTCTTCAATAAGTTTTTAATGGTGAACATACAATCAACACTTTTTCATATGATGTGGTCCACTTGATATTTAAATCTACGTTATTTTTATACTTATATCATAAAATGATTTGAAAAAATGGATAGATAGCATGTATGAAACACATACATCATGTTGGAGCTCACAGAGCACTGACCACTTGCCATTGGCCACGCAGGGTTACTAGCAAATCTGCACTCCAAACAACCCAAACCTAGAATTGGAACCCACATGTTAAGTGAAAACAACTGGAATTGAATGCTTGCCGCTTAAACTTCTTTAAGACCATAGAAGTTTTAGATCAAACTAAAATTTGTATTTCACTTAATCCAAGTAAGTGTGATCTTATGAACAGGTTTGATGGGAGTTGGCCCTAAGAAGGTTTGAACGGTGTAAATCATTATCTTATTTGTTCTTGTGAAGTGGTCCAGTTGAGCTTTGGATATGTTTTAATTTTATGCTCGTGTACTGCAATAAAATGTATGGACAGCATGGATAAAATATATAAATCATGGTGGCCCCACAGAATCCTGTAACATGTGAATCCGTAAATCCGTTGTGTTGGGGTGGCCAGTAAATTCAGTTAGGCCCACCTTGAATGCATGTGGTCTTTCTACTCCATTCATTTTTCCATCTAATTTAAGAGGTTGACACCGAAATTAAAGCATATCCAAAGACCAGCTAGATCATACCACAGGAAAAAGTGGCGATAATGATTTCCACCATTGAAACCTTATTAGGCCCCAGAGTGATGTTTATTTATCATCCAACCTGTTCATAAGATCATATAGACATGGATGAAGAGAAAACACAAATATAAGCCTAATCCAAAACTTCTGTGATTCCACACACAAGATATCCACAAACCTAACCTCAAGTCATCCAAAAGTCATCCAAATCCAATGTAGTGGTAGTGATATCTAGGGTATACAAGAACCATACATACACAAGTATCTCTAAGCAATGATGGCCATTGTGTCTACTTCATTTTTTTCCCATGGAGAGTTCTACATGCAATTAGTCATGAAGAGCCAAAGAATATTCCATTCAACTAAATGATCATAAGTAAAACAATACATGAACGATTGACTTTTTGAGGGTACACATCTAACACACGACCTAAAAATTGCACTTATTTGAGAGGTTTGGACTGTTCGTGGTCCTATTTCAACAAACAAGCATCCACAAATGAGAGGTTTCGATTGTTCATCAAATCTAATATTGGGATTTCGACTCAACGACTCAATGACGTAGACTTCCACAATCTAGTCTGTTTAATTTGACTTCATTTGCACCACTTACACAATTTCTGAGCGCCTGTGTATCAAGTGTCACATACAGCAGGAGTTACTCTCCAATAACATCCCAACTACAAAAGATCGAAACCTCTACATGACATCCATTTATATGGTATACATACATGCATCCATCACGGTATGTATTTATCTACAATGTAACCATGTTCGTATGTATTTGTGCATTCATGGACAGCTTAGAAGTCGATCACAACTCTCCTTCTCCAAGGATCTCTTGCAACATCGGCTGCATGGGAAGAGGCAGGACTTCCACATGAATGGACATGTTTGAATTCGATGATGTGCCACATTGACTGTTCATGGTTCTTCCAATGGACTCTCTTAACATATCGTCAGTCCTAAAGCTGTTTAAGTCATTGAATTGCCACTCTGTTAAGTAGCCGGGCCGTGATATGACACTGCTTACTTCGATGTGGCCTGATAGCATGGCTACCACATGGGACATGGATGGCCTTAGCATTGGTGATGTTTGAGTGCACATAAGAGCTACACCAATCATTCGTAGTGCTTCTTCATCGAATTTGGGCAGTGTTGGATCGATCAATTCAAATGGACAGTTACCTTCATGTAGATTCCAAGCCTGAGAAATTATAGAATTGTAACTTATTAGTAACACATTGATGAAAGTATAAACATATCGATTTAACATCCATAAATCTGTATCGAAAGCTAGCCAGTGATCATTTAGTAGAACGAATTATCAACAAAATTCATTAATTTGTGATTGAAGGAATGCTACTTTGTCGATGTTCGTCTGCAAACATGAAATAGAAACATCCCAGATGTGTCAATGTGACGTGTGTGAGACCTAGGATGTTCATTAGCCAGGTCCTGCTTGACCCTAGCCCAAAAATCGGGGTGGTCCGCTGATTAGGCAGGCCATTTGTACATTTGATTTAAACCATTGGCTCTCCTTTTCAAACCGTTCATAAATTTTATAGAATATAGTTGACCTCGAGTGTGCCATCCTGATTTTTGGGCTAGGAATCATTTTCCACGGAACCCGCTTGATCAATGACTCATATCTTGCATGTGTCCCATGTTGGCATGTGTAGGATGCTTGTGTTTCGCAGATTGATAAGTTGCCATTCCTTTTAAGGTTGTGTTTGGATGCACAAGCAAATTGAATTGCAAACCTTCAATTTAACCAAGACGACAAAATGACAGAAGTGAATGAGGTTTCCTAGCAGAGTCCACAGCCAGGAAATACTCAAATTGCAATTACAATTCTTAGTTGTCCAACTCAAAAGTAACACAACTGTAATTTGGCTCCCAGACTTCCAATACAAATGCTAAGGAAATACAAATTAGTTATTTCCGCTTTATTAGTCTCATAATTGCTATTTGAATTATTCTTTGGATTAAAAAAAAAAGCTATTCAAATCAGAAGTGCTTCCAAACGCACCCTCGATGATCATTATTTTGATTCATAAACAATGAAGCCTAATCACTGGAACATGGAAACTGCAAGCAAGATGATGAATCTTGATAAACCACAAGTGCATGTTCGAATTATGTTCCCACAACACCTAAATCCTAATTGAAGAATTAAATTACCTTCCTATGGATTCTGATTAAATATAAGGTAATTAAAATGTCATACCCATTCGAGGAGATATATCTTATCTTGATCCAAGCTTGTATCTGCATTGGGCCTTCCGCTAAGAATCTCAAGTGCGAGAACCCCAAATCCGAACACATCAGCCTTTTCTGTCAGATGCCCACGCATGGCATACTCTGGTGCAAGATACCCACTTCAAGAATTCAAGAAGCTCAAGGTTATTTCCATATAAAAACCTCATAATTAGAAAATTAGGATGTGTTTGGATGCTCAATTGAATTAGATTGCAATAATTTGATCAGTAAGATGGTTTTTGAATGCATTAGTGAATTCAATTGTGCAAATTCAATTTAGCCAAGAGGAATGAAATGAACTAATGATGTTTGACAAGTATTCACAGTAAGGAGATTAAATTTTTTTTAAATATGTGTTTGGACTAATAATAGCAATCAGGTTTGATAGTGAATCGAAACACACCCTGAAGTGCAAATGATCAAAGTGGGGCTCCCCCTACCCCATTCATAATGAGACACTAGCCCCTTAACCAGAACTACAATTGTTTCAGTTCTAACCATGGAATTGCAATTTGGTGTTTCATCATCATATTGATTAAAATAGTCACCCCACTTCGATCATTTCTTAACAACTGATTCTTGTAATTTAGTCCAATTGAGCATCCAAATGGGCCCACAGGTGAATGTAAACAATAGATTTAATAAGACCGTCGGGTGCATTGTGAATTGAATTGCAAACCTTCGGTTTAATCAAGACGAATAATAGAAAGAAAAAATGCTTTTTCCTAGTACTCATAAGAAGGCTATCAAAATTTTATTTCTCCACCTTTTTGAACCATAGTTCTAAAACTCAGTGACTCAGCTTTACTTGGCTGAGTCAACTTGACTCAACAAGATTTCAGCTGACTCACATGCAAAATCACTCGTGAATGTGAGTTGGTTCCGACTTGGCAAGACTCCTTGAGTCTGCTCACCTACTCAATCAATTTGATGGGGCATGACTCAAACCAAGTCGCAGGTGGCGAGTGTATTGCTTTCAATAAAGGGGAATGTGAGGAGATTCATGACCGAAAGGAAGTGAATTGAACCCATCCACCAATGCACAAGCACCGTGTTGAGACTATTTTTCCCAGGTTTAGTTATATCTGCTATTACTCTGAACATCCCTTAAGCCATTTCTTAAATATCGAGTCAAGTCGAACAAAGACTCGGGCAATACTTCGAGTTGAACCGACCCAGTCGGATAACAAGTAGTGTATTTTTTGAGTTTTTGAGTTTTTGAACTATGTTCTGGACTAATAATTGCAAGTTGATTGTGTATCCAAATGCACCCTAAAGTGACAATGACCAAAGTGGGGATGGACTCACTCCTTTCAAAATGGGGTAATAGCCCTTGAAATGCATATATTTGCAAATTGTTTTTAGTCCATAGTTTTAAAACTGTTGACTTGAATAGAAATGTAGCTGAGAAGACTCGACTGGATGAGACTTCCAGCCGACTCTCTAAGAATCGAAACTTGCATCAGTGTGTTTAAACATGTTACACAAGCAACAACTGAGCCTTTTTTGTGGATAAATTTATATATATAATAAGTTCAAATCTTTGTTCACATCGCTTGGATCCTTCAATTATATATTATACCAATTGAGTCAATTTAAGAATCGTTTGAGTCTTTTGAGTCGACCCGACCCAACCGGAAATAGTCGAATCGAGTTCTTGGGTTTTTGAACTATGGTTTGCTTTGCTCATCACATTGATCAAAATGGCCACCCCACTTCGGTGATTTCTCATCAACTGGATTGTAGCAATTTAGTTTAATCAAACGTCCAATCAACCCTCTAAGTAAGATAGGTGAACGAAGATGGTCAAGTGGCTCTTACATTGTCCCTGCGACCCGTGTGCTGATGTGGGTCTTCTTATCATCATATAGCTTGGCCAAACCAAAATCTGAAATCTTCGGGACAAGGTCAGAGTCAAGTAGAATATTACTGACCTTGACATCTCTATGTACAATCCGGAGCCTCGATTCTTCGTGCAGATAAGCAAGACCTCTGGCTGTACCCAAGCATATCTCATAGCGGGTGGCCCAGTTTAGATTCAAGTTGTTCTTTCCTGCGAGGAAATGAAATTGATAATGATCATGTGTGTGCGAGAACAATGTTGTTTATCAGGTGAGGCCCACCTTTCATACACCATGGCCCAAATATCATGCTGGTATGATCATCATCAGGCAGATAACTAGTGCATGACAAATGCGGTTCTTAACTGTCCATTTATTTCATACAAATGTGGAACACCTTATGAATGGATGGCCTAGATTTGGGCAATGGCCCATCCATGGTGAGACCCACCAAATAGATGGCCTGGATCTGTTACATACACGCCACATTGGCATGTGTGTGTGTGGGGTAGGATTCCACACCCTACTCTATGATAGGCCATTATAAGAATATGGTCCCATACCGAAGAGTGCCTGATCAAGGCTCTTGTTTTCAAGATACTCGTAAACCAGAAGCCGCTTATCTCCCTCAATGCAGCATCCATACAAACTCACGAGATTCCGGTGCTGCACTGCAGATATGGTAGCAATCTCTGTTAAGAACTGATTCTTTCCTTGATGAGATGCTACTGAGAGTTGCTTCACGGCTATTACCTGTCCATCTGAAAGTTTTCCCTATAAAAACACAATGAATCAATATAAAATAAATGAATACTCACGTTACCTATGCATCTATATGCATGGATGGACGGATGATGTAGAACAGGTCATGAATGACTCAATGGAGTGCCAGGCTCGCATGAATTTGGGCTAGAAGAGCCCTGATTGGGTACAAATGACCTAAATGCGAACTATAGCTTCTGACAGTCATATCTTTGTGACAAGTTATCGGATTTGCCCATATATATGCATTGGAAAGATATTGATGAGCCCTACGACATGGAAATTGATGGAGTATGTTGGCCTCAAGGATTTCTAAACAAATGACAGTTTTCTGAGTCAAAATTATGTTTAGTTCAAAACTTACTATTTTAAGTAAGTTCCTTTTTTCGCTTTTTGTAGGATTTTAAGAGTCTGATTGAGGTCCAAAGTCTTTGCTTAATCACCTAAGGGTTGTTTATGAGTTTGGGTAGGATTATGTCTTTACTGCTTTTTAGTAATTTTTACTATTTCAGAAAAGTTCCCTAGTTTGAGTTGTAGTAGGAGTCTAGGGCTTCTTTTGCTTAAATGAGGCCATCAAGTATGTTAACTGCACTTTTCATTCAATAATGTGAATTTTATTTCTTATTTTAGAGATTCACTCTGCTTATGAATTCAAGGATTAGGAGAAAATAGTAATCTTCTTCCTTCATCCATGCACCCACTATGCCGGCTAATCTTTGTACGTTTCTAGGTGTGTCATATGCATGCATGCGTTGTTGTCCATTATCAAATTATCAAGAGTGCATAATTAAAGGCCTGTTTGGATGTCCCCATAAATTGGAATCTGTTTCCATTTTCTCAACCCAAACCAAGTGAGATAATAATGTTCTAGAATTACAAACCCGTTCTTTTCTCATTTGTGATTTGAGCCGAACCCGTTTTACTGACAGAAGTGGAAACTTCCAAACACATCCTTAGTTCTTAAATTTCCGTTTCTTTTTTATTTCAGATCAAACACAAAAAGGTACCTTATAAACGGGCCCAAATCCTCCCTCTCCCAACTTATTTGCCGGACTGAAGTCCTCTGTTGCAGCCCTTAGTTCAGAATAACTGAAACTGTTTGCTTTGGCAGCCATGATTAGACACTGCGAATTCAAATACGAAGGAAGGTTTGGATCATATTATCTACTAAATCAACGCATGCACAATCTCTATTTTTTAACATGGGCTTCACTAAAAAAAAAATTGTATGGCTGTGTTTGCATGCACAACCAATTGGATTGTGAGCATTCAGTCGAGTCCTGATGAAATAACCAGACCATGACGACAATCAGTTGCTCTCCTTTCAAGTCCAACCTCAAAATTAATGTATCGCAATTTCAATAATATTCCATTAATATAAATATTTTATAATTTTTCCATTTCCAGTCCACTGAACTAATTATTGCAATATGATTCAATTGTGCATCCAAGCACATCCTAAGGGTGTGTTTGGATGTACCCTAAATCACAATCACAATGGATATTTTGGCAAACCAGATGTTCATCAATTCCATTGAGTGTTCGAGCAGAGAAACTGGGAACTCCAGTATAGAGAGTAGCAATTGTCCACTTTTTCCGCCCCAAGTCAATATCTAGGATGTTTCTGGTCATGTTTGAAATGTTGCAGATATCGACCTGGGTGGAAAGGAATCCTTCCCTCCTGGACATCTGAATATGGCCTAAGAAAGCCAATTGACCAAAAGAAGTTTTTTTGGAACAAAATTGGAATTTCTCCTGTTTGAGACGGAAGACTATATTCCACCAATTGAGTTACAAGTGTCTGAGATGGAGTTTCAATGCATATTGATTAGGTTGTGTTTGGATACTCAGTCGAATTGAATCGTAATAATCCATTTCAATAAAACAGAAAGTGACCAAGTATGGTTACCCTCAAGACTGCAATAGTGACCATTTCAAGTTGGGTATACATGGAATTGCAATTACGGCATCACCCCCAACTTTGGCCATTCCTCTGCAATGATTTGAATGAATTGCAATCCACTTTGGTTGAGCATCCAAATGCACCCTAATTTAGCGATATTGGCATTACCTTCATCTTCATCAATACCCCTTCTCCTGCGTCTCCAGATGAAAACTGCGAAAATGGATATAAAGCTCAGAGTGCCAACACCAACTACAATCCCAATGATCAAACCAATCTTTCTTTTCTTTCCCCCACCTGGCAGGCTTCTAACAGTCGGTTTCAAATCTAAAAAGAAAAAAAAAAAAAAAAATGATATGGATATTCATCTGTTAGTATCTAACAGTTGGAAATTTGCAGAATTTAATTCTAATATTCAGTCCTGGATATATTACCTGGAGTGACACTGATGGCAGAAATGGATGGACCAAAAGTACCTTGATTAGGTATGCAGCAAGTCCCTTTCCCAGCCCAAAAGAGATGGATTTCAAGGAAATTTTCGGTTACAATAGCCTGGAAAGTCCTCTGAACGGCTCTCCTAGAGACCCCACCTGCTTCTTTTTTTATATCAAAATCTTTCAATTGAAGATTTCCCTGAAGAAGCAATTAATAGAGTTTCAAAACTAGTGGAGACTATTCTTACATCAAATTCACAAACTACACTATCAGAAATGCATGTCCCGCCTGTCAGTTTCTTTAGACCACTCAACTATCCCAAGCCTAAATTTTAGTAAGATGTTTTATGGTGATATACTTAAATAGCATTTGGATGCACTATTATATGGAATTGGCAATTATTGGTCGAAGTAGAAAAACTAAGTTCTATTTATGATGGATTAGGCTCCAAATTGCAAGTCCACTAGATTTAAGTTGGACTAAAAAGAGACCTGACTGCAATTTAAGGGCCACTCTCTTCATTACAGGAACTAGAAATCGTTATTGTTATTTTTTCATGCTTACTTGGCTAAACAAATCAATAACTTGTCATCATAGTTGATTTACAACTTATGATTTGAGCTGAACTTAGGCAGAATGATTTGAATCCAATCTTGAATCTCTTTTATCTAGATGAATCCTACAATTCTATGATTTGAATCCTATGATTTAGATTCAAATCCGGATTTATAATTGTTCTCTTTTGTTTTAAGGTTTACTTCAAGTTGGCATCAAAATATTAGTAAGTTCAACCCGCACTAACCATACTCGGCCAGTGCGGAAGGATCGACGCTCATCTCCAAGCTAGTGCAAGTTCATGTCATGTGGTAACTAAGGTCAACGCAAGACCATTATTGGCACAATCTGCGCTAACGATCTGGCCAGTGCGGGTTCATGGTTCTTACTCCCAGCTCAGTATCCAAGGACAATGCAAAGTGTCATTAGGCAGTCTTAGCAAAGATAAAGCTCACTCTCCGCTCACCTCCTTGTGCTGACACTTGGGACAAGGTGAGAACAAGAGTCCAACAACTCATCCCTTTGAAATGTGGCTTTGAACTAGCCAATGGATCCCCAGCAATGGCACTGCAGCAACTGAGTACTAGCAGACTGGCTCCGCGCTGACTGTCCAAGAAACCTAAGCAGTGGTCCATGTGATTGTTTAGGGCTCTGGAGGTGGCTCAGCGCTGAATATCCAGAGCTTCAAACAGTGGCCTTGTCTAACTGTTCGAATTGGTGAACTGAATTCCCTGGTAGTCTCGCTAGCTATCAAGACAATCTGCGCTGACCCCTAGTTTTTGCAGCAGAATGGTCCAATGTTGTTTCCATCAGAGGTCTTTTGAACGCCTCAGGGCAAGGCAGACAAGCTGGTTGAACTTCTAAATTTCCTGGAAATATAGGTCATGAATGCTACTTGAGTCCTCGAAAAAACAGAATGCTCCTCTAATCAATGATATTAACACTCTGAAGACGAAAGACCATAGATTAGGACTTTATCTATCATTTGCATGACTCTATTTTGTACCACGTCGCATACTAGTTCTCTCCAGTTTTACCTTTTAATAGAGGGATTTTTTCCCCAGGTAATGTAATTAAAGACATGTGCCAAACCATAACCTGCAATGTACTTTATTCCTAGATCAATGAAAGCCTCTCGACAGTGCATATTTGGGTGCATATCTTTGCAATGGAATTAATAATCAAAATACTATCAAACCTTATCGAACAATAGACATTTGTAATAAACACTTGCCTTTCATTTTATGTTTTTAAATTGGTGGGGCCATTCAGAATCATTTAGAAAAGGTCAGTATTTTATTTTGTACTTTATAAGAAATTAAATGATAGGCATTCTCTTCAAAGTTAAACCGTGGAGCTTTTTCCTATGGTTTCTTACTTCTTAAGTAGTAGAAACACCAAATTGATCAATGACTTATTTGGAATGTTGTTATGGATGCTTGCGATCATGTTGACATATATGTGTTGTGGTAATGATGGTTGGAAATCAAAATATCTTTTCTTGTCGGTCTACATAATTAAATTCCGCCTTTTCCAATGTAATTCTACACTTAAGAAAGGTAAAAAGAACATAAATTATTATATGATTCTTGCATGTTTTTTAAGGTAACTTTCTTGAACGACAAAAAATAAAGGAAAGACAAAAATCCTTTAACACTATAATGATACCATAAACACGTTTAAGATTTGAGTGAAGGTCTCCAACTCAAAGATGAGTGATAAGCGCTCTCTGTATTCATTGTTATAAGAGTATTTAGTTGTAACATATTTACAATGAAATGGGTTTGTTTCCCAATTCAACGGAAACAACCCAGACGATAAATACAAAGATACAAATTTGAATTTATTCAATCTTTGTTTTGACCGAGTATTTTCCAGATCTGCTGGAGGTGGGTTATCCTTATCCTTGGACATGTGGCTACTGAGGGAAGTATCCTCTATAATTACTTGGTGCATATTGATGGGAAATGGATGATAGATGAGTTTTAAATATTTTTTCTGATTTATTTATTTTTATTTTCTAAGAAAATCAGAAGAAAAAAAATCTTATGATTTTCAATACAATTTCCGGTTCCATACGATTCAACCCCTATTACAGTTTAAAATACAATAATGATTTTGACAACATTGCTTGTGATATAAATGCGGCTAGGAAAAAACCCATATGTGTATTCTTTGACCGTCCTTTTTTAAACTACATGCTTTCTAAGTTTTCAACTCGATAAATTACAGCTAATCATGATGAACCTGATGCTTTGACCAAAGGCATCAATCGATAAATATTTTTTATCAACATGCTGACTTTCTTATATAAAACAAAGAGAAATCTGAAGTCTACTCCAATATTACTCTCTCCACATTTGTGCTAGATCTGAGCATAACCAAAAGTTTAGTATATAGGGTTATATGACAATACTTGTAAAATGGCCGCTGCTCTAGGGTGATAAAACATAATGTCTTTTTCAAAATGTCACAGGTAGTGGTCAAATCAATAATTTCTGAAAAAATTGCAAAGAATGTCCGACTAATAAGGAAAGAAATAAATAACTTATGGCGTTTTTGGATGCACATCGAATTAAATTGCAATTTTTTGTTAGGTTAATAAAATTGAAATAACCAAATTGAACTTTCCTTGGCATTCATGTTGAGGGTCTAGAGAGAGATGTAACTACAATTTGGGCTACTTCCTAACCATATATACTAGGAAACATCATTAGTTTTTTTTTTTTTCATCGACTCTTGATTAGTCCGAGCATTCACAATTCAATGTGCATCCAAATGCAAAATTAGGAAACGGATCCTACTATAAAGTACACACCTGGACATAAATATCGAATACACGCCTTCCAACATCCTGCCAAGTATTTTCGATGGCTATCTCAGCAAATTGCATAGCTATGGTGTATTGCCCATTCTGAAGACCAAGACCATAGTATCTTAACGATACTGGCGATATCCTTGCTGTCAGGAAGAGCTCCGGGTCCAAAGTATTCAGAAACTGAGAAGAAGAGCTTCTGATATATGAGGCATTATTGTTCTCAGAAAACAACCCAGCATTGCTGATGGCCCACCTGGTCTCGTCGGTCACATAATATGTTGCTGTGCCAAGAGCTTCATTATCATTTTCATATACCATTCCGTTGGAAGACGTCATCCCTCTGCCGCCGCACTTGATTGCAAATGAATAATCTGTAAGCCAATAAAATAGTGAAATAGATCAAAGCCTACGGTTACATGATTCTGATTATATGGGTGTCGGAATCAGACACTGCTACAGAATGTCTGATTCAGCCAACCTAACCTTAGAGAATTTAATACAAGATTTTTCAGCGAGCTTTAACCATTTGTAGAATTTTAATTTAATTTGTCCGTAGAGGTTTGTTGTTCCCACATGATTGTATAGGGTGGCCCATCTACATGCACATGTGCCCATGTGGCACATATGTGTGAGACCCAAGCCATCCATCAGGAGAGTTGCACCATGTAAATGCCCTGACCTAAAATCCAGGCTGGTCCACTCATCAAGTGAGCCACGACACCAGAAGCAAATCATGGAGGACGAGCATTTCTAACCATCCATTTGACTCTTGATCTGCAGCTCACCCGATTTGAGGATCAGCCTGGTTTACTGGAAGGCACATCTAATGGTGGAATATAACTGATGGATGGCATGGATGTTGCACCCATGGGCCACATTGGCACCTGTGGTGGAGTGTATGTGGGCTGCCATATGATAGAAAAGTGGAAATAGACAATTTATAATGTCCTCCCATAGCATTCATATTCTAGGGTCCGCTAAAAAATTCAATTCAGTTGCTTTCAGGTTGGACCTGAAAGAAATGTAATTGTGATCGACTGCTGCTTCCTCATTATGGATAATAGCATAAAAAATTGCAAACTTTTGGCAATTCAATTCATGCATGCACCCAAACACAGCCAAATGCAAATGGAAGAGGAGAAGAGATGGCTTACAGATTGGAGGATCCCGATTGCACGGAAAGTTCCGCTGAAGACAATTCAATCCTGAAGGCAAAGCACTGAATGCCAGAGAATCAAACACTTAATGCAACTAAAAGAATATGACAATTTCTTATGTAACAAAGATGCACAACCTTCAGGGAATATGGTGTCCTTAGTTACAACAGTTAATCGAACTTGCTTTTGTTTTGTCAAAAGAGTGGAGCAGCATCGCCAATGAATAATACCTGTTATTAGAACTATCAATGACAAAGTTGTTGGCGACCAAATTCCTGAAACGGGAGACAATTCAAAAGGAGCTTACTGTCCATGTTGTTACATTGCCGCGAGTACATTGAAGAGAAGTGCTGAGGTGATAGATTAAAGAAGTGACTTGCAGATGTGTGAGAGATCCATGCCACTCATTAGGTGGGGACCACTGCAGCGCATGCCCTGGCCCAGGAATCTAGAGTGGACTGCACAAGGACGTTGGACACATAGCATTTGCTGTCTATCTCCAACGGACTTTTTTGCTCATACACATGCAGCCTGTAGGATGCATGGACCAGCCTGATTATTTCCAATGGCATGTTCAAGGTGGGACCCACCTGATGCATGGCCCTGACGTGTTTGATCTTTCATACACGTGCTATGTTCACATGTTGGGAATCACTTGGCACTTTCTAGATTGAATATTGGTACCCCAAGTTATACCGGAACTTCCATGTGCTTGAGTACGAAGCACATAGATAAAACTAGTCACAGTTGTGGTGTGTTTGAAATGGGTAAGAACTGGTCAGAATATAAATCCAAAACCATATTTATATATCACGCAAAAGAAATAAAGAAGGATGTTGTCCTATCTTAAGTTTGGATGCTCTATTGAATCAAATTGAAATAATTACTAGTTCAGTGAAGTGGAAATGACTAAATTGCATCTACCTTCCTCAATACGCATAATGAGGAAGTGAGCTTCAAATTGCAACTGTGTTACTTTCAAGTTGGACTTGAAAGGAATTTACCTGCGAATTGTGGACTACTTGTTCTCAATAGTCAATACTAAGGTTACTACAATTTGGATATATGATATCGACTCTATTAAACTAAGTATCGCATGTCAATTCAATGGTACATCGACGCAGCCTTAATGGTATAATGAACTATTTTGTAGCTAGAGAAATGAAGATGAAAATAGCAAGCTTTGTGCTTCTTTTGGACATATAGTTGTAAGCCTTGTGTGATCCAAGAGGGAAAACTTCCTGATAATTGATTGTATGACAAATCTCTGCTGACACAACATATAAACAAACAAATTCATCAAACAATATCAACAATAGCCAAAAACACTAGATATTAGAGCCTTTTACTAGATATCAAATGGTATTCATGTTAAAGAATGACAAAAAAAATAAAAAATCAATGGACTTTTGCGGAAGAGAACAATGAAAGAGAAAAATAAAAATGCAACTACAGATAATTTCTAAGTCCGTGTTTGGTTTGACTATCAAATTGAATTGGAATAATTAGTCCAATAGAAAGGAAATGACCACATTGCAGTTACATTAGTAAGCATATTACGCCCTCAAATTGCAAATTAATTCCTTCCTGTCCAACTTGAAAGAAAGTTGCAATTTGGAGTCCCTCAATGTAACTACTACAAACCGTAGTCATGGTTTGATTATTTTCACTTCATGGAGATAATTATTTAAATTTAATTCAACAATGAATCCAAATGCGGCCAAGTGAGGAAAATGCAATTTAAACTATGAATTCAATACAAAAAGGTCAAATAACATACATGCTGACAAGCGATGAGCTTTTACTGGAAGGAAGGCTACCAGACAAGCTATTGTTTCCAAGAAACCTGCAGATTGAGATGGATAAAAAGAAACACAAAATGCATACACCAAATAACACTTAAAGAGGCTGGATCCAATACAAAGGTTTCTATGTTAAGCTTAACAAATCAATGTTGTTCCTTAATTACCCTTCCATAAAGCATGGTTGGTCTTATAGCCATCCTATAAAATTTCCCTTTAAATGGTACATGACAATCACGTAAACTCCAAACGCACGTTTATTCCACTCAACTTGAATTCTATGGGCAATCCTTCTCAATCTCTCCACTACCATTAATTATTGACCCAACATTCCAAAAGTGGTCATTTTGGGAAACTTTTTGGTCAAGAACCTTAACTAAATCCTACTTTTCACTCCTATTGTTACTAAAGTTGAACTCCATATACTCTATTTTAGTCTGGCTAATTTTAAATCATTTACATTCGAAAGCATCCCTCCATAAATCTAGCTTTGTGTTCATGCTCTCCCTCGCCTTGTCTATCAAAACTGTCATTTGCAAACAAAATACACCATGAGATCTCTCTTCTTGCGAATGCCTTATTAACTCATTCATAGCTAATGTGAAAAGGTATGGGCTTAATACCAACCCTTTGTGCAAGCTTACACTAATCGGGAACTCACCTGTCTCTACAACAATGGTCCTCACATATATTACCACTCCCTTACACGTATCTTTAATCATGTCAATATATCCTCTTGAAACTCCTTTCTTACCAAACACCCACCAAATTAACTCTCTAGGGACCCTATCATATATTTTCTCTAAGTCAATAAAGATCATGCGTAGATCCTCCGTCCTCTCCCTATAATTCTCCATCAACTATCTTACTATGAAAATAGTTTCAATGGTAGACCTCCCAGGCATGAAACCAAACTGATTTTCTAATGCATTTCTATCATGCGTTAGCCTCTGCTCAATCACTCTCTCCCACAGTTGATTTTCTAATTCATTTCTATCATGCCTTAGTCTTTGCTCAATCATATGTGTATGTGTGTGAATTTGTCTTTATTTGTGTGCATGTGTATATGTTTTCATATCCTCTGTTGGAGTACCATATGTACATATATATGAATAATACGAGGGTTTTATGCATATAACAACACAACCATTGCTCTAACCATCTTTTTCTCTTCTCTCTTTTTCTACACCTCCTCCTCCACTCCTATTGATTTCTTCTACAATCTACTTTGACTTGGTATCAGAGAAAGGACTCATCTTGTTGTTCTATTCATAGATGCCATATTTTGCTGACGTCAACTACCATACAACTGATGTTAACATTTGTACTATTCATTCGACCATATAGCAAATGAAGTGTATGGTTTAATAGATCTTGATTTTAGAAGGGGGGTTTTTTTTTTTGGAACTTTTTAGCAAGATTAAGGTGAGTTTTGAGACTCCCAAGGTATTTTTCTAAAAGTGTCCATTTTATTGGGAATTCGCGGATGCAAACCCCGAATTCGGATCACACAACAATAAGCAAACACAAACAAAATATGCACAAGTACACACGATTTTAACGTGGACAAACCCTTGTGGGAAAAAAAACCAAGGCACAAAATGACAACGTTCACTGTGAAAGCAAAAAATACAAGAGATGGAAGCACTTACAATTTCAGAAAACCCTCGTTTTCTCCTCTTAAAACCCTAGAAACGTATTAGCCCTCCTTACAATACTCGAATCCCACAATTACACCCATATATATACTATAACACCCGGAATAGGAAACAATTCGCACAATTACACAAAATTGCACGTGTCATCGATCTAAGTATCGGTCAATCGACATCAGAGTAAGCATGATAGTAAGCATCACAACCAAATACTCATAACCCTGAGTCATCAACATCCTGACCACTCCATACTTCTTCTAGAATTTTACAACCAATCTGTGTAAACAGAGACCGATTCACTAAGTAAAAAGTCGTGTTAACAGCCTTGATCCATAGTTCCTTACCTAACCCAACATTGCTTAACACGCTTCGGGCTCTCTCTAAGAAAGTCTTATTCATTCATTCCACCACATCATTTTGCTCTGGTGTATGTCTGACTGTGTTATGCTTTACGATCCCCTCATCTTTACAAAATTGGTTGAATTTCTTCTAAGTGAATTCTCCACCGTTGTCCGTCCTTAATACTTTCAACTTTTGCCCTAAGTGTTTTTCTACCATTGCCTTCTACACTTTAAAGGTGGTAAAATTGTTTGATTTATACTTCATGAAGTATTCCCACACTTTTCTAGAGTGGTCATCTATGACTAATACAAAGAACTATGAATCCCCTCTAGAAACTACGGGCGACTACCCCTATACATCAGAATGCACATAATCTAGAACACTCTTACTAACATGTTTTCCCAGCTTAAATGATAACATTGATTGTTTGTCAAATATACAATGCTCACATATATTTAAATCAATGCTTTTAAATATAGGAATCAAGCAACAATCATAGAGTACCTTCATATCATGCTCACTCATGTAGCCTCGATGTAAATACCACAAACGTGCCGACATGGACTCCACTACAGACATTACAGCTCCACCCGATATGGTATTCCCAATCAACTTGTAAAGGTTACCGCTCTGTTTTGCCTTCATCACTATGAGTGTCCCCTTTGAAACTTATAAAACACGATCATAACCGGTGAATTTACAACCAACTGCATCGAAAGTTCTTAGGAATATTAGATTCTTCCTCAGCCTAAGGACGTGTCTCACATCCATTAGAATGCGCTCTGTTCCATCAAACATCATAATGCACACCGTTCTAATTACAACAACCTTACAAGAAAAGTCATTTTCCATAAATACTTATCCACCATCGCACTCACTGTAACTGGGGAACCAATCCCGCTGAAAAGTCATGTGGTATGAAGTCTCCGAATCCAAAATCCACTCATTGCTAAGGTACCCGAATTTGGATGCGATCAGAATATCACAACCCTCCACCTCTTCACTAGATTTTGTTGTGTTGGCCTCCTTTGGTGCTTCGTCTAATTTTTTACATTTCTAAGCCTTAGGATTTCGACAATCCTTCTTCATATGCCCTTGTCTTCCACAGTTCTAGCATTTCATATTTCCCTTGTCCATGGACTTAGACTACATTCACGAGTTACCTTTCTACCACTCAGAATTTCTTCCCCTAATCACCAAAACATTCATAGAGGAACCCACACCGTTGTCCTTCTTTCTCAACACCCTCAACTGAAGGGCTGAGATAACAATCTCAACATCAATGGTCTCTCTACCGTGGCACATAGTGTTTACGAAGCTATCGTAAGATTCTGGAAGAGATTTCAATATAATTAAAGCTTGATCCTCCTCGCTAATCTTCACTTCCACACTCATCAATTTGCAAATGAACTGATTAAATGTGTTGATATGATCATTAAGATCCAACCCTTTCACCATCTTCAGATTATATAATTGTTTTCTCAAATACATATGATTAGACAACGATTTTGTCATGTACAAGCTATCTAGCTTCTTCCAAAGTCCTGTGGTGGTCTTTTGATCAAGGGCATTGTAAAGGACGTCATCCGCAAACATAGTTGGACAAAGGTTTTCACCCTTTCATCCAATTCTTCCTAGTCTTCAATGTTCGTAGACGTTAGACGCTTCTCTACACAAAGGAGTGCATGTTACAGCCCTTGTTGAACTAGAAGGCCTCTCTTCTTCATCTTCCATAGTTCGAGTTGTTTTTATCCTCTAACCCTACTTGCGGTTGGGGCGCATATTTACTAATAACATTGATTATCTCCTCTCCTAACACAAATTTCATTAATAAAATCCTACCAATTATTCTCTTAACATCTACAACTATATCCTTTAAAACTTTATCTACCACCATCCCTACCCCCATTTCTATCTATGCTCGACTCCTTTCCTATATACCAAACTTCATATCCATCAATTTCTCTAATTTTGGCCCCTTTCCATTCGGTCTCTTAAACATAAGCTATGTTAACTCTCCTTCATTTCATTTTATCTGCTAACCCTTACTCGTCAATGTTTCTATATTATGTGGCAAGACAAATCCTATTCTCATGGACTAGCTTCTTTACCTATGCACATCCAGAAGGGTGTGGGAACCCTTGCTTACTTCCACATGATGAATGGGTTGGATGTCATTAAAACATCACAATGGGCCGCACATGTCTATTTGTACATTCAGCTTAATTTAGAAACATTCATATTTGATCCGAACTCAAGTTAAAAATCATATGCTAGGACCAACATGAAAATGACATGAATAAAAGAGTGTTTGGCTCTTACAAGTAACGAAGTGAAGTCAAATTGAAGAGAGAAATTGGAATTTCACCAGTTAAATTGTTGAAGCCCAAATCCCTGAAAACGTAAAACAAAGAAATAATTTAACAACAGAAAAAACAAAATACAAACTGACTAATGTGATAGCACAGGAAGCAAGTAGCTGCACACCAACTAGGGATATTAACAGACCAAGATATCTCGTTGAGGGTTTTTGGACCCAACTGGACTTGGGTCTCATTTTTATGCTGATGGACAGGCCTGGGCCTACTTTCAGGACCAGGGAATAAATGGACTGGGCTTGCTCCCAAAGAATACAGTTCTTTCTGTTCTGGCTCAGCCGGCCATACCCAGACCTGTTGATGGCTTTCATGGGTGGACCCAGGCTAATCACTGAGCAAATACAGGAGATTGTGTTGTGAACAACTTACAGGTGCTGTAGTGATTGATACTCTCCAATGTCAGATGGAATGGTATCCGAAATCCCTTTATTTCTCAAGATTCTACACAAAAACACAGAATTCAATTGTATCAGAACAACAAGAACAGAAACGGAAGCAGCCACAGCGGCAGCAGTAGCAACAAACAAAAACAAATATAGATTGGTACACTGATCACTTACAAGGTAGTTAAGTTCTTCATGTTCTTAATAAATGCCAACGATGAGGTCCCATTCGTTATGTCGCTAACTCGCCTATGTGACCATTAGATAGTCAATTAAACAACAACAATAAAAGAAAAATTATAGTTGAATTGGAAATGACTAAGCAATGCAAATACTCACAGATCGATTAGGGATGTTAAATTAGAAAAACTCGATGGTATTAGACCTTGAAAAGCATTCCCTTGAAACCTCCTACATTAGCATTCATGGGTTAAAATTCTCTACAATGATCAAATTGGCCAGTCGCAGGCCTGATTTTTAGGCCCACTTATCTCATGGTTCAAAATATTATCCAATACTGAGTTGACTCTGGCTTGGTATCAGTGAGAACAGAATGAGACACTGGGTTGAGTCACACTCCAAAACTTGACCGAGTAAGAACGAGTCAGGGCAAGTTGTACCTATTTGACTCTGAGACACTGGTAGGGCCTGAGCATGCATTTCAGGTCTGGTAAATAAAATGGCAGAAGCCAGACCCCATCTGAAAACACATCTATTATGACTATTTCTAGTAAAAGAAGGGACCATGGCCAGGCCGAACTTTTAAGACTGCGTGATAGATGAACCAAACCTTGTCGTGATGTCGAGCCCTGACATATAGTGGTTTGACTGCAGCCTTAAGACAGAATAGAAAAGATTAAATTGAGAGAGGAAAGAGCAAACTTACAAAGATTTAAGCTTAGTCCAACTCCCTATGAAGTCAGGTATCAAGCCATTGAACTCATTATCAGAGGCCCACCTGAGATTGCAACATGCTTTACAGTGTGAAAAAAAAAAAAAAAAAATCAAATTTAAGATAGTTTCATTGCTTGGAAGAAAATCAAATGTGTGTGTGTGTGTGTGTGTGTGTGTGTGTGTGTGAGAGAGAGAGAGAGAGAGAGAGTTACACTGTCTGCAAGTTTACTAGATTGGCAAATGTTGAAGGAATCGCACCACTGACGCTGGAACTGTCTATGTAACTGTCCATGTAAAAAAAAGTTTGTAATCAGATGGTGGGGGCCACCCATATTTATCTAGTTTTCGTAGCCAAAATTTTTGGATGGTTCTTTTACTATATTCTTGATGAAATCAAGAACATTGTGGAATCAACTTTCAGTGGGCCTTAGTGTTTGATCACTGGAAGATCATGCTCTGTCTATGATGGGAATATCCCGCGCACACACACATGCACGCCGGGCCCCCTACACATGTACGCCAGAAGGAGGGCTCCACCGTCAATCTGGATCGATGACGACGTCTAGGGAGGGCCTCCTAGCTAAAAGACGAAGTTTTGATTCAAAAGGGTGGGCCCGATAGTCAAGAAAAGCCCATCATGGGATCTCATGATCTTGGCCCACTCGTCGGATTGATTTCATATTTTAGGTTTTGCTTATTATTATTATTTAGAACATCGTGAATGCTTTAAATTTCTTTGTTTAGTTTTTATTTTAGTTTACTTCATTGCCAATTAATAGGTTGCACACATTATGCGAGTTTTTGGGGTATAGATTTTTTCCTATAAATAGGCACTCCTTGTAGTTCTTTTCATTCATTCAAGTTTAATAAAAATTCCTGCTTTATTTTTTTCTACTCTCTTCGTGAGTTGTTGAAGAATTTAAAAGTGAGTGCGAAGCCCTCCCTTTTCGAAGGGTTAACTACCATGATGCAAAGCCACATCGATCCCAATTCACCCCATCTTCCTTCATCTCTTTTTTTCTCATCTTCTACCACCATCCGTGCTTCAAATTCATCATTTGTTGCATCAGTTTCTTCATTACGGCAGATTTTCAGATTTCGGCTTTGCAGGAGGTCAGAAACTTCGCGGAGTACTACGCACAAGCCGCTACTCAGATCAACCTGAAACTTCGGGGTTTTGGAGCTTACCCCCAGCGGACCAATGCTAAGGAGGGCTTTCTCAAAACCGACACCCCCTCGCACGTGCTGTCAGGCACCTGCACACGTGCAAGCGCCCCAGGCCCACTGTCCACACGCGGGAATTGTCTTTAGTTCAGGTTTTATTCTTCTTTGCCTTCTCATACATGTTTTCTTCATAAACCCTAAACCTAGATTGCATTTTCCGTAAGTTGTTTGCCATTTTCATCACCTTAGGGTTCCTTGAATTGAAATTGGGGATTCTCTTGGATTAGGGACTGATTTTTATGCATGTGTGGCAGATTTCTATTTCCCTTTGACATCATTTGGTTTATAATTTTTATTGGTCCAGTCCTAGCTTATGTCATCCTGGACCCGCATAGATTCCCCTTTTAATTGAATGATTTGGATTATCATGTGGGACGTGGAATTTGTGTAACTGTTTTTGAATTGGTATGATCTAAGCCTGAATTCTTGCATCTCATAATTAAATTTCATGTCCTGCATCAGTCTGAGATCATTCTGCTGCATATCATTCATTTTCGTTCGTGATGCCTGGCAATGTTCGAAGTATCAGTATTGCTACACGTTTCAATGGCCAAGGATACAAAACCAATATCGATATCACCGATAATATCGCCGATAACCGGAAATGTGGGGAAACATCGAAAAAACGGTGGAATCTTTTAGTAAAACTATGGAAGATGCTAAAATACACATATTTACATATTTAAGAATCATAAAGTTGCAAAAGAATGCATACATAATATGTTTCCATTTAATGGGGCCTAAAAGCATGTGATGTTTTAATAAATTAGTCCAACCTTCCATCCACGCATCCATTGATATTTCATAATATTCACAACACATGATATTTTACCGAGAAATCGTCAATAATTGGAAAGGAAACAAAAGATTGTGGTTTCGATATCGCCCATTTTGCGATAATGATAACATCACGATATTATCAATAATATCGTCTACAAATTGAACACTGCATACAACCATGCGCCCATAATAAAATTTAAAATGGAAACTTTTCAAATAAACATATTTTTCACAATATCAATACATTGGCGTTATTATCAAAATATCATTGATATACTGACAATACAAGCAACACCTGTAATTTACACAGTTGAAAATATTGACAATAAATTAGCGATATTGATACATTTTCAATACAAGCGACACTTGGAATTTGCACAGTAAAAAAATATTGGCAATACATTCGCAATTTTAATACATTGTTGATCCCTAACGATACACCGTCAATACTTGAAATTTTTATGCTACCAGTGTTATCTGCATCACCGAGCTAGAGATAAAGATAATATCGGAGATATTTCAATAATATCAGTGATACTTCAAATAATGATGCCTAGACACTAGAGAAGGCATTGATGCAGCAATCAAATATAAAGGGTGGGCCATGGAAATATCATGCCATAAACTGGTTATGGGCCCATGCACAATGAAACAAAACAGCTTGCATAGCTTCAATCGATGGGCCACTAGAGTGAAACACCCATGTTGAATTAGAGATGCATCATAAAGATAAGATGATTATTACTACTGGGCCACTCATCAGGTGGGCCATACTGAACAAGTAGACAACCAAAAGAACTTGCTTTAGCAGGCTGTAAACCTTTTACACCATGGCCCATATGATGAATGGAGCAACCTGATTTTCGGGCCTAGGTATCTGCACTGGGCAACCAACCGGATGGATGGCTTGGATGTATACTCATGTAGATGGGCTAGGTATCAAAGATATGATCAATAACTTACAGATGTTTCATAGTCACCAAATCCCCCATCTTTGAAGGCAGTGGCCCACTGAAACCATTTGAGCTAATGCTCCTGCAACAGAATCCATATCAAAATAATTCAAGCAAAATGATAAATTCAATGTCCAATGACTAGACACATGCCACATAGACTCATGATGATTGGTCAAGTACCCACTTGCAAGGGCGCTTTGGGGATATTATCAGCTGGCAGGAATGGGCCCCATGTGGGTAGTCAGTTCTAGTTAGGTCTGGGTTGGGTCCTTTTGATGGACTGCTTAAAATCAGTTTGGACCAGGTCAGGTCTGGTTAGTTTTAATAGTAGTATATTTAGTATTTGTTGATTATTCTAGCAAAAGAAGTGAAGTTTCCTTAGCCACACATGAGCCCGTTTACACACCATGCCCATCTCAAAGTGGCACATTTGCATGCAATCTAATCCATCCAGCGGATGGGCTCAACCATGCAAATGCTCTTATTTGTCCCAAACCCAACTCAAAACCTAGATCCAAAGACCCAGTAGGTACGTACTTGGTGGGTACCCAAACCCAAATAGGATCTTAGTTTGGGTCTTCAAGGCCAAAATTCATCTTAAATTAATAAAAAAATCACATAATTAATTTAATTATGTACTAAGGAATTAAGGATATCTTACAAAGATATAAGATTTCGAAGGTTTCCGAGTTCATTTGGGATGCTTCCGGACAATGCATTGATACCAAGGTTCCTAATTCAAAGCCAAAAAAAAAAAAAAAGATGAATGTAAATGTAAACACATAGATCTCCAAATGAATGAATTAGAAATGAGTTTTCTTTGCTAAGTATTGATTTGGGCCCATACATCATGTGTAACTCAATGGACCCCACATATTGAGATGGTCAGATTTTTGGGCCTATACATCATGTGTCGCTCAATGGGCCCCGCATATTGAGATGGTTGGATTTTTGGGCCCCCTTTCCTTGATGGGGCATGACACAATAATCACACTGAAAGGGTGATCCTGACCATTTAGCAGAGAAAAACATTGGCAGTTGAAAGTTGCCCTATCAATGGTTCATATCCATTCGTCAATATTGATGGACGAGAATTATCGGCTCAGTGTTAGTTGCAGATTTTGGCCCATCCATAACAATGTGAAGCATGGCGACCATTCTGATTATCCATCCACCTTATGTATTACACTGTGGATGGTCCATCATCTGCATTATTGGCCTTCAAATGGAGGTTTAAAATAAATAAAGAGACATGATCTAGTGGGCTCAGTGCATGGTAATCAATCTGAACTGTCCATTTGGTTCAGTCAACACTTTGTCCACCACTCTGAAAACCCACATCAATCCAATGCTCCTCGGCACCCATGACTAGACCCTGTCCTCTAAGAACAATCTTGTCCATCTATTTTTGCATGCCACTGACATTACGGTTTGGATAATGCAATCAGTATGATTTTTTCAAGGAAGCCTATGAAGAGGGGACTGAATCTAATGGACAGTCTAGATAGGTGATGAGGATGCTAGCAAGTCCAAATGCAACTAGGTGCATGGAAACATTTTCATACAGTTAGCTCACTAGATCATTCCTCTAAAATAAAAATGGTCATCCAACAACATGCAATGATTAAAGGCCCATTGATCAGATGGCCAGCATTGTTCAATTAGTGTAATTATGTACCAATGGGGCATCCATTGCAGTGGAATGGACAATCTAGATGCAATGACTGTAAGATCATATGCAGAGTGGTTTTGAGCATCATCCCCAACAACACATTATCATGAGTATCATTGCCAATGAATACATCATGCTCATGATCATCAATATCATGACCATCATCTACATTATGATCATGGCCGAACTAATTTTAATTACATGTTAGATGGTGTTATGTAACTTACAGGTATTGCATGGATGTTAAATCGCCGATAAATGAAGGTAAGGCACCAGTTAAGTAATTTCGACCCAAATTCCTGCAAATATAGACCAAACATTGAACTTAGTGGTACACTAGAAGTATTGAAGCAGCAAAGATGGGCCACACATATCAAGTGGTCCCAATTTCCCATCAGGAGGGGCCCCACAGATGGGCTATCTTCCCGAATCACACCGATCAAATCATCCCGACCATTCAAAATAAAGGACTCCAATGTGGTTGTTAACATATTTTTCTTTCAACTACCCCTTTAGTGGCCTTTGATCGAATGGACATGATCGTAAGATTGGTGCACTTTCTGACAGCAGCCTACCTGATGGATGTTTCAGATTTTGTGCCTTCTTGTTCCATTGCTTCTCTGAAGCAATGGGCCAGACTGGGCCTAAGCCCATGATCCCAAGCCCATATCATTTATTTTATGGGCCCTGACCTATAGGTCTGACAGCTATGCCGAGGCCTGACCATAACACCACTAACAGGTAAATGTCCGGCTCTGATCAGGCATCAACATAAATAATTGGTGAGTCTACCTTGGCATGCAACATCGTCTATCCCGAAAAAGCTTCATGTGTTTAGGACATCTGAGCCATGTAAATGGTGGACCCCATATTGAAGATCACTTGTCTAAAAAAGTAGGCTGATCCACACATTAGATGGACCATATGTGTTCAGTGAGTCAGACCATTGGCCATCTTTTGATTTCAATGGTGTATCCAGCTTGCTAAGTAGAGCAATCTGCCTGGTGAGCAGATTGACCGGATTTCCTCACCACAGGACCTTCATGGTGGGGTCCAATGTTTACATGATGTCCAATACAAATGATGCATTTATTTGTTGGCTGAAGTAGACCCAAGCTTGCAGGCCCGAAAGTTAACCCAAGCCCAACCCACAATAGAATGGGCTTGAAAATCAGATGGGCCAGCTCAAATTGTAACTCTCATATGCTCAAAAGATCCTTATGTGGAAAGGGGTGTTTTGTTCATGTACTGATTATTCTAAGGAGGAGAAATCCATACAGATTGGTGAGATGCGACAGATACCGAAGTGCATACGGGATTGAGCCTCTTGCATTCAAAGCATAAACTTTTCTGAAGGGGAAAAAATAAAAAGAATGAATTTATCAGTAATCTAACACTAGTAACTTAGACTCGACTCAGTCAACAAATTAGTCAAGACTTGGATGAGTTGGCCCTATGGCTTGGCCAAGTCTAGTATTTTATATATATATATATATATATATATATATATATATATATATATATATATATATATATAATGACAACAAGGTGTCCACACTCCTTTTTAGGGCAAGACTAATCCTGCGGATGCACACAATCACCCACAAACCATGTGCATCGAGTAATCTCGGAGAGGGGAATCGAATTTGCATATATGGAGAGCAAACCCACAGCACTCACCATTCACATAAACCCCATGCAGGTCCAAGCATAGTAAATTTGACAGTCTAATTTATCTTTAGAAAATTTTTTAAATGTCTTTTAATTGTATAGGAGTGTAAGGCTCTTAAGATGAATCAACCCATTGCCGAGCACAAGGCTCCTTAATAATGTCAACGTGTGAGCCTGGGGTCAGCTTCGGCCCAGATAATGAACTGTTCTGCCGTCCTATTCGAAATTTTCATTTTTCCTAGATTGAGCCTGACCCATTGACATCCCTAAGACTTCTACTGATAAGAAATATTTGACCCAATAAACATATTGTGCACTGTATCCAATGTGATACTCATAATTTATAGTGAAACACAACAATGATAAACTTATAAATAGAAACAATATTTGATAGATTCTCAACCGTTTCATAGGTTGCAAGTGAATTAGTCTATTATAAAGCATCAGTGAAAGTTGGAGATGATACCATAGATGATGTATGGTCTATTATGAAGATTAAAACTTAGTTTGAAACAAAGTGGCTTATTCAAAACGTGTTTGGCCCCCATAACAGACCATTACAGGGCCCCTTCTATCCATAACACGTACCTGTTACGTTGCTGATTTTTTATACATTGAAAATAAAATCCCACAAGATGACATACGCTATGAAATAGATATCATGTTAATTTTTAGTTCAACAAGATCTACAAAATCTTCCTCATGATGTAGGAAATATAACATGTTCATAGAAATGATTGAAGTTTGTAACATGCGATCGACTAAGATATTGTCAAGTAACTTGAAGATATAACAGAAAGAGTGCTACTAGTTTTGACTGTTAATGAATACAATAATCTGAATTACTGCTATCAATACAAAGAATGGATACTTGGTATGGTGATGGGGCCCACCTTTTCAGTTCATCGTGATGTAGAGTTCATCCAGCGGGCCACATCCTCCATCCTCATAGTGAAAAATGATTAAGTTGGATGACACAAACTTTCTGGTCCATGAACCGTGGATGGATGGTTTGTAGAAGACGAGCAATGGTCCACATTCAATGCCATGAATGGTTAGGATGAAACGATTGTTGGGAATTTGGGCTGCTGAATCTCTATGTTGAGGCCCACCAGATGGAAAGTCCTGAATAGCGTTTGTCAATCGGTTGGACTCCAGTGGGCAATGATACAAATACTGCTGAAATTTTGAAAATCATGTGATTTTTTCACGAGAAATTAGCTGCACGAAGTTATCCTGATATTGTCACTAGATTTTCAAAATATTGACTTTTCTTAATTGTTTTGCCATGTTTATCCCTATATTGTGTAACAATTATACAGACACAAATTCTCAAGTACAACAAGTTGGAAGGTACAACCATTTTGGTAAGCGGTGAATAATTAATCTTATTAGCAGTAATAAATAAAGGAACGGAAACAAAAAAAAAAAAAAAAAAAACTGCAGCAAAGGTAGGCTCCACCATGGTGTTTATGTCAAATCTTCTCCGTCCACCAAGTGCATCACCCCATGTTAGGCCCGAAGCCCAAAAATCACACCCATCCGTGATTCAGGTGGACCATTGATGTAGGGATGAACATGATGAGGTTGATCACCATCTTCCTCAAGGGATAATTACTCCGAATCCACGGAGCTTCTCTAAACTCCTCACATAGATTACTTGAATCCACAAGGAAAATTAGAAAAATACAAATAAATTCTAATAAATTTGAAAATAAATTGATTCATGATAAAAACAAATTTACAATCCTCAAAATAGTGATATCAAACCTAAGAAGAAGTTTCGGAATCAAACTCCAACTTAAACTCCCTAAAAAACGTGACTTACCATAAATATTAAACTTAATATTTATAGACAGTCATGATTTCTATTAAACTTCATGGTTTTTGGCTAAAAATAGTAAGTGTCCAATTTGTCCTAACCACATTATTCTGCTAATTTTTCTAAGCCCTTTTCATGTTGGGCACAACTCCTAAAGCTCAGAGGATCAAGAATTATGATCAAACTAAAACTTGTTATAAATAGTAAAAACGTAATTAAAATGGACTTTCAACCGTCGATATGATGGAATCTTGCAAATCTGGCATGGGCAACTTGGAGTTGCAAGTTGGTTGGCTAAAGAAGTTTCTCCTACCCCAAAATCATATATGGTATGTCGAATAACTCATTCCAGTCTGCGAGATACGCCTGCTTTAGGGTTCTGACGGTCCTGATCACTTTTGCCTCCGATCGGGCCTTCTCTAGTCCATCTTGGCCATGAAAGTGTCCGCAACCCGCTCTACATCAACCACATTATTGGAAAGAGTGTACATGGCAAGTCTCATCCTCCAAATTGTAACCCTTAGTGTGGCCCACCTAAATCATAGATTAGCTTGACGTTTAGGCTTCAGGCCTATATTTTAGGGTGGCATCTAATGGTCGGCATGGATCTCACATACACATCATGGTGGGTCCCATCGAAAACAAGGGTCATTGTCCCCTAACATTAGGGATTTTAGGACTCGGATTGCCTAACGTTGGCACAAGCACCAGCATTGTGTGCTGCTTGAAAAGCTTTGTGGACCCACCATGATGTATGTGTTTTATCCATGTGGTCAATCCATTTTGCAAGCTCATTGCAGCAGATGAATCCATTGAAGGTCCGCCATTAAAAACTTCTTGGGGGCAACAAAAGTTTTGGGTCAAGCTGATATTTGTGCTTTGACTTCATCTAGGTCTACGTAGCCTAATTTATAGGTTGGGTGGCAAATAAACATTATAGTGGGCCCTATGAAGTTTTTAATGGTGGGCGTTCAATCACCATTACTTCTTGTGGTGTGGTCCACTTGAGATTTGGATCTACCTCATTTTTGGGCTCATGCCCTGAGATAAGCTGAAAAAATGGATGAACGGCATGGATAAAACACATACATCATGGTGGGGCCCATAGAGCTTTTCCAGCAATACATGATGTCGATGCTTGTGTTACACTGCTGCCGCAATTTAAATCCTAAAAAACAAATTTTTGGAGATGCCAACCCTTGTTTTTCATGGAGCCCATTATAATGTGTATGTGAGATCCAATCCTACCAAAAGATGTCACTCCAAAATATAGGCTTGGACCCATCTGTGATTCTTGTGCCCTATGCTAAGGGTTACGGTTTGTAGGGTGAGACTTATCCTGTATACTCTTGCCAATATTGTGGTCCACCCAAATCACAAATGGGTTGATTTTTGGGCTTTGGATCTAACATGGGGTGATGCCATTGGTGGACGGGATAGATTTCACATAAACACTATAGTGAGGCCTACTTGACCCGCGTGCATTTTCACACAGAGATATTCTCTGTTTTGAAAACCCCTAATTTGCTCTGGCCCACTAGATTTTAGGTTCGGTAGAGAGATGCATGAGAACTTTGTGAGGACTTTTGACACATGATGTGGGCACAAAATCTAGACGGTCCTCTGGATGTATCACCTCATGAAACCCTATAGGTGAACTTTTATACTTGAACCAAAAATTTAGTGGGCCAGAGCAAATTGGAAATCCCCAAGCACTTAATTTGATTCTCAATTTGCCATGCCCCACCATATTTTTAAATCAAGCAAAAAAAGTTAGTTCTGGGGGTTTCATGAGGTGACTCATCTAGTGGACTGTTCGATTTTTCTGACCACATCATGCGTCAAAAATTCACATGAAGTTCCCATGAGAACCAATTCCAAGAGGGCATCTCTCTCTCTCTCTCTCTCTCAAAATAGGAGTAGACATTGGGGGCGCCGGTTAAGGCCAGGGACCCTCTAATGCCTAAGTCAGGTAGTTTCGAAGGAGGAATAGAAGAATCAGGATAGTTGTTGTGCGTTTTACTGTAGAGGATGCCTTTATTTATAGACTTTTGGGAGTGGTGACGCATATGACAATGCCTCTAGTGATTGCGTATTACAAAAGAGATCTTCTTCTAGATGCGTCGTGGTTATCTCCCCAAGTTTCACGGCAAAGATCTCGGAAAGATCTTATCTCAATATACTCTAAGTGTCGATGTTGGTAACGAGGCCGAGGTCGATATCTGAGGCCGACCTGATAGTTCAAGGTCTTTGGTCGAAGCTGACCTCTAAGGTCGAGGTTGATACCCGAGGCCGAGCTCAGTAACCAAGGTCGAAGTTGGCACCTAAGGCCGAGTTCGTCATCCGAGGTCAAAGTTGGTAACCGAGGCCAAGGTCATATCCAAGGTCGACCTCCAAGGTTGGTAATCGAGGCCGAGGTCGAAACAATCCATCATCATCGAGTATAGTTGTTTGGCTCATCTGTCTCATACATCTGGTCAGTCCATTTTTACCCATAACAATAGATATATACAATGTTTTATGTATCATTATCGCATAATGTATCATACCCTCAGGATACGGGTACATAAAGATTATCATATGGGATATATCAATTGTACTGTGTAATGTATCATTGTTGTTGGGAAGGATAGGAAAATACTGGGAAATTGGTCAAATTTTTCAATGAAATTTCAAGAATTGTTAAAAAAAGACTACGCAGAATGGATAGAGGTGGGAGCATGAAGCAAAATCGCAGACAACATGTGGCCTAAGATGCCAATCATAAAATCCCAGCCAATTAACAGGCCCAATCCAGATCATGGGATCATATAAGAGGTGGGACCATGTAGCAAAATCACAGAATGGATAGGATGTGTTATGTCTATCAGGTTATCAATGTATAGTGCATGCATTAGCATACATACAGTGTTGTTACGTGGCAGGTGGTCCCGTTGTCAAATGTGCATTTGCATTTGATGGCCGGGTTCATGTCCACATCATCGTCGATGCTCTTCGAATCATCAACGGCGACCCCACTGCATGGATCACCACTTATGGTCCGAGGCAATGCAGACACGTTCCATTCCCAAAAGATGGAGTTTAGAGCGACCACTGCACCATCCAAAGGAAATGTGTTAAGAGCCAACAATACTGATCACTTCATGCATGGATGGTCATGATTCAGCTATGTAATCATGCATTGGATTATTTCCTCTCTTTCTTACAACCGCTTGCTATTTTCCAGTTTTGAAAGCACAACTCTTTTCAATTGCTGGACGTAGCGCTGGGCACATGGCAGTGGACCCCACCATGGATGGCTTATAGAGCAAGAATTCCATTGGTCTAATACTCCAAACCATTTCAAAGGTGGCTTTGCCAATGGATTGTTCGGAAAGATACACATTCAAGTTCAACAAGCAAAGGTCCCATGTTCAGATGGTTAGGATCGCGAAACTACGCAAACCAATTTAAATATTCAATCAAAGAGACTATCTTTCTGTCTTCCCCCATCCAAGGTGAGGCCCATCATATAAACGGCTTGGATCATTGAGAAATGACCCAAAATCATAGGCTAAAGTCATTGTACCCTATAGCAATACATCCAAATAATCCAACATTTGAACAGTCCTGGCCCAATGGACCCAGCTGGTTGACGGCCCTAATAGATTTCATCCATTAGCATCAAAAAGTCAACACTGCTTTAGATTCAACATTTTGCTACCAATGGCAAAACCACTCCATTCTTAATTAAATAAAATATTGTAATATATCATGAGCAAACACATGTATGTGATCCAGCCGTTCATCTGGCTAGGCCCACCAGACATCTGCCATCGTCGATAATTCTCACCCACCCAACAATCCTAACCATCCGATAGCATTACTTGTGAGGATTGCAAATGAATGGTCAAAGGTAAAGGTTCCAAACAATCCCAAAAGTCATCTGATCGGATGGATGGGATTGTCCAACGTGCATGATTTTCTGAATATCAACGTAGCCCCATCAGATGAACAGTCTGGAGCTCGTGCACAACGCCCACCCATGTGGCATCTGATTCACTCGTACAGACCAACAAAAATAAAATGATGTCCCCGTTCCAAGAAAAATAATTTTTGAAAAATGAAAATTTACAGTATAAGTCACCTTGGATATTGTGACAGGTACTCGTATTATAGTAATATAAAATATAAAATTACAGTACTCTACCAATCCGGTGCACGGCGCATGCATACAACCGTTCGTGTATATGCTTTTCCCCCATTGATACACCGAATTATCGAGTGTAAAATGCTATTTACCAACTTCTGAGTTCAGATTTATGGAAAAGGCAAATAGTGACTATGGATACACCCACGGACACTAACATGTGGTGGCCCCCACTCATCATTGCCAAACCATGATCAGAGGCGATAAAAAGTAGATACACTGAAAGTCCGGTATATATTCCTTGAACCAAATGCTCTTAAGTAGGTGAAAGTGAATCTCTATCTCTCTCAACAACCATTTCATAGCCCCAAAATAATTTTCCTTTCCTTGAGAACAAAGGCCAAAAAATAGCTAGAAATCTCAGATGGGTTTTACTTGTTTGGCAAGAAAAATAAAATTAGAGAGCCCAATAAATTCATACTGCATGCTTCACTGCCCAACCATGACCGGAGATAATACAAAAAGTATATACACCGAAAGTTCAATATATACTTGTTGGGGAAAAATATGACTAGTTCGGAGGCTCGGTTGTAGGATGAACCAACTCTGCTGAAGTAACCCGAGGCAATAGGAAAAGTCGAGTGAAGTAAAGCCTCACGGAGAGACGTAGCTCGGATCTGCAGGATATGAATCCCAACCGAAGCTAAGAGAGTCAAGAGCCACGGGCGAAATGTGTAAGACACATGAAGTTGACTCGGTTAAAGAGACAGCAATGTCTAAAGGGACTGATTAAAGGCCCTAGAGCTAAAAGGCACCTGACCGACTATAAAACCGACCCATATGAGGTTGGTAGTAGTATTGGCTATCGAATTAAGAAAGGGCATCGATTTAGACCGATCCTGTTTCGTTCGACGGTAGGCAAACAGCCCCATCTTTGTAAGCTAGCCGAGACTGTATAGTCCATTGAGGCCGAGCCAAGCAAAGAAGAGACGATGTAATCTTAAACATCGATCCGAGAATCTTGTAAACGGATACCCGACTCCGGAAATCTCGGGATCGGGAAGTATCTACAAACAAGTAGCAACCAAATCAAACCTCCTGAAAATCAGGAGAGAATCCTCTTACGCCGGAACCTCTTACTCCTATAAAAAGAGGGCTCTTCAGGAACCAAGGTACGCGAGAAAAACCCTAAGAAACTCCTTTCCCTAGATTTCTACTGACTTAAGCATCGGAGGTTCCCCAACTCTAGTCAGGGTTCTCTTTCTCTCTCATTGTGGTGCAGGCGGAAGTGCTGGGAGAGGCTGATCCAGTTTTTCGCATCAACAAATTGGCGTCGTCTGTGGGAAACGATACAAAAAGTCATTTTCTGCATTCTACCCAAGGAGCTGTAGATTCTTTTTAATGGCAAGAACTCGAAGAATGAGTCCAGAAGGACCGAATGCTGCAGTCACTGGACAACCAGGCACAAGTGCGGCCCAGGGGGCTCAAAACCAACCCGATAACCGCCAAGGTTCTGCACCTGTTCCCACCGCTTCTGCGGCAACTAACACTCAGTAGAACCGAAATAATGGACGGTTGAATCGGGAGGTTAAGGAGCTTAAAGCCGACGTAAATGTTATGCGACAAATGTTAGACCAGATACCCCAACAACAAATGCAGCAGTTTCAGCAGGGTCAAGCGACGAACGCTCCGCAACAAGTTGTCGACCCTCAGCCCACCCTTCCACGATCCCTTCCGCAACCGAGTCAGCCCCATGGCCCAACTGAACCAGCGCCCGCTCATTCAGCAACAGCTATGCTGCCTCCCACGGATCTCTGACATGAGATAGATCGAAGGAGGCGCAGCCGGCTTACGGATGCGGGTATGGCAGAAAGTGTCGAGCCCTGGAAAGCTGACCTCCAAGACTTCATGAAAGAAGCGATGGAATAGATGGCGGATATGAAGCAGGGTCGGGATGCACGACAAACCAGACTCGAGACTAAAGCATCCCCTTTCGTTGATGAAGTAATACGAGCTCGGCTAACGGAAAGGTTTCGTCTGCCACAGATCACACCTTTCACTGGAAAGACCGATCCAACTGAACACCTCGAATGTTTTCGGACGTACAAGGAATTGCACGATGCCTCGGATGCTGTGATGTGTCGGGCTTTTTCTCTTACTCTAGCTGACGAAGCTCGACTCTGGTTCAAGCAATTGAAACCTAAGTCAATCAGGTCGTTCGCGGAGCTCAGTGATGCCTTCCTTACCAATTTTATTGGCGGGAAGAAGAAATTAAAGCCCCCTTCACATCTGAACAATATAGTTCAAAATGAGGGAGAGCTACTGAAAGACTACATCAAGCGTTCCAACTTTGAATCGCTACAGGTTCGGAAACACTCAGAAGAAACAGCGCTCAACTCCCTCATGCAAGGCGTTAGGGATAAATCCTTTCTGGCGTCGTTAGACAAGAATCCACCGATGACTCTGGCCGAGTTTATGACTCAATCAGACAAATACGCAGATGCCGAAGAAACAAGGATCTTGCGTGAACCTGCCCAAAATGCAAAAACCTCGGCCAAAGAGTCCGCCAAAAAGGAAGTTGACTCGGTTAGAGGAAAGAAGCCTAAACGACCCGACCGAAAGTTCTCCACGTACACTCCACTCAACAAATCGCAAGAGTAGGTATTGATGGAAATTAAGAGTGAAGGATTTGTCAACTGGCCGAATAGGCTTCGAAGCAACCCCAATCGGCGGAATAAAAACAAGTATTGTCACTATCATCGTGATCATGGGCATAATACGAGCGACTGTATTCACCTGAAGGAAGAGATTGAAAGACTCATCAGGGAAGGCCGACTCACAAAACATGTTGAAAGGACCGAGACAGTTGAGGAACGCCCAGTTGACAACCGACCCACGGAGGAAATTCGAACTATTGTCGGTGGTCCCAGAGACGAAGGCGACTCTAACAATGCTCGAAAAAATCATGCCAGAAGCCTCAGCCAACCCGAGTCCGAACTGCTAGTTATAGCTCATGCCTTTAAAGGAAAAGAAAAGGGAGAAGTATTGCATCTCGTTTACTGATGAGGATGTTCGAGGCATCTATCATCCCCATGATGACGCACTAGTTATCACTCTTACCATCGCAAATCGAAAGGTATTCCGTATATTGGTCAACATAGGATCATCAGCTGATGTGTTGTTCACTCAGGCATTCGACAAAATGGGAGTTGAATGATTGACATTCGACTGGTTCGTACCCCATTGATTGGATTCTCAGGAGGACGGACACTCCCAGAAGGAATCATCTCACTGCCACTCACGGCAGGGAATTCTCCACATCAGGCTACTGTCATGGTCGACTTTCTGATAGTTGATCAGTCATCCGTCTATAACGTTATACTCAGCCGACCCTCTCTGAGTCTCCTCCAAGCAGTGGTATCTACATATCACCTCTCCATGAAATTCCCGACCGAGTCGGGAGTAGGAGTTGTCAAAGGAGATCAGCAAGACGCAAGGCACAAGGCGCTGCTACGCAACTGCTGTGAAGATCCCCGCCGAGAAAGCTCCAGCCGAGGTATTAATGATCGAGTCATTGAACCCTCGGGCCGAGACTCATGAACGAGGACAACCAGTTGAAGACCTTATCTCGGTGCCTTTGGTCGAGACAGATGGTTCTAAAATGGTGCAAATTGGCTCGTCTCTGCGATCGCCCCTGAAAGACAATTTGATAGCCCTGCTCCGATGATATACTGACGTATTCGCATGAAGCCATGAAGTCATGCCAGGAATTGACCCGTCTATAATCACTCACCGACTCAACATTGATCCGACCTACCGACCAATCCGACAGAAGCACTCTGCCCTGAAAGGTACGCTGTCATTGAAGAAGAGGTCAGCAAGCTCCTCAAGGTAAAATTCATAGAAGAGATATACTACCCGGAATGAGTAGCTAATGTAGTACTTGTGAAAAAAGCCAATGGGAAGTGGCGAGTCTGTATTGACTATGCCGACTTGAACAAAGCCTGCGCAAAGGATAGCTTTCCTCTTCCAAGGATAGATCAGTTGGTAGATAGTACAGCGGGGCATGAACTCCTTAGTTTTATGGATGCATATTCAGTGTATAACCAAATTGTAATCCATCAATTTGATAAATCTAAAACTACCTTTGTCGGTCTTTATTGTTACCGTGTGATGCCTTTTGGTTTGAAAAATGCTGAAGCGACTTATCAAAGATTAGTGAACAAAATATTCGCTCGGCTGATCAGTCGAACCATGGAAATGTATATTGACGACATGCTCGTCAAAAGTGTATACGCGGCCGACCATATAGCCGACCTAGAATAGATGTTCCTGATCTTATGCAAGTATCAAATGAAGTTGAATCCGAGCAAATGCGCCTTTGGCGTAAGCTCGGAAAAGTTTCTCAGATTCCTGGTAAGTCAGCGAGGAATCGAGGCAAACCCAGAGAAGATAAAAACATTGCTTGACATGGAGTCTCCGAAAACGATCAAAGACATACAAAGATTGACTAGACGAGTAGCGGCACTCAACCGTTTCCTCTCCCAAGCCACCGACAAATATCTCCCATTCTTCAAGTAATTGAAGAGACGATAGGCAGTGGACTGGACGGAAGAGTGCAAAGCTGCATTCCAGCAATTAAAGTCTTATCCCGGATCTCCACCTCTCTTATCGAAGCCCGAACCTGGAGAAGCTTTACTGCTGTATCTCGCAGTGTCCGAAGCAGCGGTTAGCTCAACCTTGATACTAGAATATGAAGGAAAGCAACTGCCAATTTACTATGTCAGCAAAGCACTCTTACTGGCAGAGACGAGATATCCGCTCTTGGAAAAAGTGGCCTTAGTTTTAGTCGTGTCTTCACGTCGACTTCGACCATATTTTTAAGCTCATACCATTATCGTCATGATCGACCTCCTGCTGCACCAGATTCTGCAAAAACCGGAAGCCTCCGGTCGTCTTACTAAATGGGCGATTAAACTCAGTGAATTTGATATTTAGTATAAGTCGAGAGTGGCAATTAAGGGACAAGCTATGGCTGACTTCATTGCTGAAGTCACACCGCAAGCCAACACAAATGCTACTGAGCCAGTTGAAGAACTAACTACCGCTTCTCCCGAGTCATCTCCCAACCCAACCCCTTAGCAGCTGTATGTTGATGGCTCTTCCAACTCTAAGGCAAGCAAGGCAGGAGTAGTACTAGAAACTCTTGATCAAACCTATATGCAGTATGCCTTAAGACTTGTATTTCAGGCCTCTAACAATACAGCAGAATATGAAGCATTGTTACTTGGTCTCCGACTTGCGTACATCTCAACGTTTTCAGTGATTCTCAGTTGGTCGTCAATCAGGTCACGAGTGTGTACCAAGCACAGAAAGAACAGCTGAAAGCTTATATGGAAAAAGCTACTGAGCTCATCGGTAGCTTTCAGCGCTGTATCGTCACTCGGATCCCTCGAGCGAAAAATGTCAAAGCCGACTTACTAGCGAAACTCGCCTCTGCTAATGAAGACAACATACCCAGGTCTGTTCCGATCGAGTACATTACTAAACCGAATATTATTGAACCAATTAGCTTGACCATACTTGCTATCGATTCGGGACTTACTTGGCGCGACCCGATCGTCCGATATCTCGACAGTGGGAAATTGCCTGAAGATCGTGTCGAGGCTCGACGATTGAAAATCCGAGCCTCTCGCTACACGATACTCAATGGAACATTGTATAAGAAGGGTTATTATGCACCGTTGCTACGGTGCCTAAACCCTGATGAAGCCGACTATGTGTTGCGAAAAATCCATGAAGGGATCTGTAGAAATCACTCAGGAGGGCGATCCCTCGCACATAAAGTCTTACACCAAGGATACTACTGGCCGACCATCCAGCACGACGCTCGTAAGCTCGTCCAGATATGTGATAAGTATCAGCGATTCACGGCTTTCCCGATACAACCTCCTGAAGAACTAACTCCTATAACCGGTCTTTGGCCCTTTGCACAGTGGGAAATTGACATCATTAGACCTCTCCCCATGGGGAAAGGACAAACCAAGTTCGCAGTCGTGGCAGTAGATTACTTCACGAAGTGGGCCGAGGCAGAACCGTTCGTAAAGATAACCGAACAGAAGATCATAGACTTTTTATGGAAGAATATCGTCCGTCGGTTCAGCATACCTCGGACTATAATAACCGACAATGGGAAGCAGTTCGATAACAGAAGCTATCGCGAGATGTGCGATAATCTCGGAATCAGGAACGTGTATTCGTCGCCTCATCATCCTCAAACGAATAGACAAGTTGAAGCAATCAACAAGATCATCAAACAACATCTTCGAACCAAGCTTGATCGAGCCAAAAGAGCATGGGCCGAGGAACTCCCGAAGATACTATGAGCTTACCGAACCACAGCCCAGACCGCTACAAGGAAGACCCCTTTCTCCCTTGCTTATGGCTTGGAAGCCGTTACTCCAGTTGAGATCGGGTTGCCTTCAGCTTGAGTCAGCTCATTTAATAAGGAAGAAAATGAAAAACTCTAGCTCTCGGACTCGACCTTGTGGATGAGCGAAGGGAAAAAGCTCAGTTACGTATAATGGCTCGGCAGCAACAAGTAGCTCAGTTCTATAATGCCCAAGTAAAAGTCAGACGCTTTCGAGTCGGAGACCTAGTCCTCTGGAAAATGTTCCTCAATACTAAGGAAGTTGGCGCAGGCACATTGGGACCAAATTAGGAAGGACCCTATGTCGTCGCAAGCACTATCCGACCAGGAACGTACCAACTGGAAGACTTGACAGGGCAATTGTTGCCTCATCCATGGAATGCCGAGCATTTAAAAACCTACTACCCCTAAAGTCAGCATAGCAAAGCAATGAAAAAGGCTCAAAAACGACAAACATGTAAACTGAGTCAAAAACGAATAAAATAAAATCAAGTATATTCATTTATCAGTGTTTGTTACATCGAGTTATACCTTGCTTCAGCATTACATTGTCTGACTAAAAGGGTTAAAGGCAAATGAAAGATCGGCCAAAATTTATGAACTTTTCCTTCGGCCAAAACTACCCACGGACTTGCTCAGAGCTGATGATGGTACCAAAATGGAGCCAATGATGGTGCCAAAAATCGAGCTCTAAGACTGTTAAAGGTCACTTGGAGCGGCCTATGGAGCTGGAGCTGCTTCAGACTCGACCTCGGCGCCACCTGACTCGGCTACTTCAGCCGCTGCATCCTCGGGAGGGCCTTCCTCAAATTTCGAGAGATCAAGGTCGGGAAAAAACTATTTCATCACTTCGATGCAAGCTGTGTACCCGCTCTCATACAAGCAATCCATCTCATCTTCAAACTCCGGAGACTCAAGGAAGTCTTTTACGGCCTTCTCCCCAGCCTCTTTCTTGACCAACTCGAGTGCCGCTTTTGTATTGGCTTTCAGTCGAGCCAACTTCTCCTCAGAGGCGTCATGAGCCAGGCAGAGTTGTAAACCCTCGTCATGGGCTTCCTTCAGCAGCTGAGCCGACCGAGCACATTCAGCTTTAGCGTCTTCAGTCGCCTTCCGAGCCAAGCTCAACTCATCAGTTAGTCGGCCAACACGAGACGAGGTTACCTCGAGTTTAGCCTCTGCCTCTGTTGCCCACTTCCGAGCTGCTTCAATGTCCGCCACATCTCTCTGGACCCTCTTAGCCTCGAACAGAACTTCGCTGGCTCTCAACAGGCAAGGAGTAAGCTGCATAAGAAATGGACGAAGTCAAATCAAAGCCAAAAGAGATAACGAACTAAGAGATAAGTTCAAATCCTACCTGAAGCAAGACCTTCGCAACATGGGAGAGTATCCGACTCCCAAGGGCTTCGAAGAGGGAAGAAAATTCTTTCTTACTCCCACGAGCGACAGCCCAAGGGACCATGTTTTCCATGGCTCGACGGACGGACGACACCTCCTGCTAAGCCATCTCCCCCCTTGAGGTCTCCCCTCTCTACTCCTCTCTTCGTCCCGAGACCCTCTCTACAACAGGTCCTGGCTCGGAAGGAGCCCGAGACTCGGTAGGAAGGGTGCCCACATCCTTTGCCATCTCTTCAAGGTCAGAGAGAATGACAACGGTTGAGACAGCCGGAGTAGGGGCGACTGGGGCAGGCGGCTCCACGACCGAGGGAGCAGTCTTCGCCTTCTTTGGAGGCCGAGGCTCCGACAGAAGCACTGACCTAGGAGGAGCTTTCAACTTGGACAATGGCTTCAGAATGGGTCGAGCTTCAGCCATCTCTATGTCGGACAAAACACAAAGTCAGAAAAATTCCAGAAGGGTGTGCCTGAATAACCTAAAGATACCTGTCACAAACAAATCCAAGCTCGAGAGAAAAAGACGCTCTGGTTACAGAAGGGTCTTCCAAGACCGATCTTCTGGACTTATTGTCCTTTAATCTGAGCCAAAGCGTTGGCTCCTAGTTTCGGCTTCTTCTTGAAAATTTCTGCAGAGCACATTCCATCAGACTCAGAAGGATCGTAATAAGGAAAAACGAGGAAAAGGGCATGCTGAGTCACCTGCTTCAGAGAAGGCCTGGGGGACGCAGGGTTCGAACAGCCCAGACTCGACAGTCTCCCAGCGACTGCATGCCCAAAACCACCTCTCTCCAGTGCTTGTTAGAGGTAGGAGGGTCGGTTATTAAAGAGCTTCCCTTGTTCCGCCAAGCGCTCAAGAAATACCAACCGGGCTACGAAGTGTTCGGCTGAACTTAATATAGATAGAGGAACTCGTCCATGGACAGTGGGGGTTGTTCTGCCTCAGCCCACAACACTGCACATCCGAACAAGTTCCTTCATCCATTCGTAACTATTTGTCTGGGAGCATTTCTAAGTCGGTAAAGAAAATCCCGAGCAACGGGTTGTAAAGGCAAATGCAAGCCACATTGCATGACAACTTGAAAAATTACAACCATTCCAGGAGGGATGGTCGGGCAACTCATTCGGGAGCGGGAGTCGAAGAATGACTGAGTCGGGAACATGATACCCGACTCAAATCTTATCCAAATCATCCTCAGTCAAAACTGAGGGGACCGGCTCCTTTTGTTCATCTCCGACCTCCTCACTCTCAGCAACCTCTCCTTCTTCAACTGCCGGTTCAACAAACCGAGCCGACCTCAATGGAGAAACC
Organism: Magnolia kwangsiensis; assembly: GCA_037074715.1. Classification (NCBI taxonomy): domain Eukaryota; kingdom Viridiplantae; phylum Streptophyta; class Magnoliopsida; order Magnoliales; family Magnoliaceae; genus Magnolia; species Magnolia kwangsiensis. The sequence goes on from CM073584.1 coordinate 98,004,678, forward strand.
GACTCAGTGGTTCCCCCAAGATCAGTCCTCGCCGGTCTCCTAAAAAGAGCCGGCTCAACAGTTTCTTCTTCTAATTCTTCCTCTGCTTCCAAGTCGTCTTCAGAAAAATGAGTAGGCCTGCCGGGGGCATGTCTCAAGCCAGAGGGACCCGCTGAAGCGGAGCATTCCGCTGAGGCCCCACTAGACAGCCTAGCAGTAAGTTGGAAGGCCTCATTGGCGCTCATCGCCATCTCCGCCAATAAAGAGGGCGATTCCGCGACATTCCATAGATGTCTCGTTTCGCCCTCATCACCGAAAACTCCCTCCCGGGGACTTGAAGGATGCATTATCGCTAGGGGTCAAAAAGAAAAGGGAGGGAGAAAAAACTCACCGGAGAGGCGAAGAGCACACAGATTGAGGGGAAGGAAAAATGGAGGATCGCAAGCACAGTGAAGAAAGAAGGAAGAAGAAAAACTGGAAAGAAGGAGATTGAGTGGGAGAGCAAAAGTGCAAAGATCGCTCCCGCACCCCCTTTTATAGCCGAGCCACGTGGCAGCGGCATTTAAGGAGGAGTCAAATCGACGTCTGCTTCGACTCCCCCGCCCGACGAGTGGCGCACGCCGACTGAAGCGAGTAACATCCTAGCCGAGTGTCCGACGTTTATAAGCAGACGAAACAACCTGACGGTTGTCCGCTCGTGCGACCTCAGGTAACGAACCGTCATACGTTGGGGATGATACAAGAAGCATTAAATGCTCCATCATAACTTCGATTCCCAATGCAAACCGACCTAGCAATTCATTACTCCTTTGTGTCGGCATGACTAACACAGAGTAGGAGGCTTACTGTTAGGAAAAAATATGACAAGTCCGGAGGCTCGGTTGTAGGATAAACCAATTCTGCTGACGTAACCCGAGGCAACAGGAAAAGTCGAGTGAAGTAAAGCCCCACGAAGAGACTTAACTCAGATTTGCAGGATATGAATCCCGACCGAAGCTAAGAGAGTCAAGAGCCACAGGCAAAATATGTAAGACACATGAAGATGACTCGATTAAAGAGACAGCAATGTCTAAAGGGACTGATTAAAGGCCCTAGAGCTAAAAGCCACCAAACCGACTATAAAACCGACCCATATGAGGTTGGTTGTAGTATCGGCTATCGGATTAAGAAAAGGCATCGATCTTAGACCGATCCTATTTCGTCCGACAGTAGGCAAACAGCCCCATCTTTGTAAGCCAGCCGAGACTGTATAGTCTATTAAGGCCGAGCCAAGCAAAGAAGAGATGGTGTAATCTTAAACACCGATCCGAGAATCTTATAAAAGGATACCCGACCTCGAAAATCTCGGGATCAGGAAGTATCTACAAACAAGTAGCAACCAAATCAAATCTCCTGAAAATCAGGAGAGAATCCTCTTACGCCGGAACCTCTTACTCCTATAAAAAGAGAGCTCTTCAGGAACCAAGGTACGCGAGAAAAACCCTAAGAAACTCGTTTCCCTAGATTCTACTGACTTAAGCATCAGAGGTTCCTCGGCTCTAGCCAGGGTTCTCTTTCTCTCTCATTGTGGTGCAAGCAGAAGTGTTGGGAGAGGCTGATCCAGTTTTTCGCATCAACAATACTCTTTGCACCCAATTCTTCTTTGGCAGGTGAAGGTGACTCTCTCTCTCTCTCTCTCACTATTCCAAATCCCACAAAATGATAATTCTCTCTTTCTTTGAGAACAAAAAAAAAAAGGCTTGAAATCTTACATGGGTTTCTATTGTATTGCAAGAAAACAACCAAACCTTCAATCACAAAGACAAATAAATAAAATGGTACATTTAATCTAGAGAAATGCTCCAGTGCTCCCGGAGCACTCTTTAAATTATAGTGCTGCTATTTACATCGGTCCATTTAGATAGTTCAATTGATGAATCTGGACAGTCTATTAAGTCCAGAACACATTTCATGGACTACCATCCAAAAATCAAGCTGATCGAATCCTCTAATTCACCCTCGATTTCGCCTTATTCTATAGCCTTCCTTTCCAAGCTATGGATGAGATTACCACGATTGCTTAAACATAGTGATTCTTTCAAATTATAAGCAATCTATAACGTGTCCTAATAAATAGATGGACCAGATTGTCAATTGGACCTATTTTATTGTAATAAATCTTGACCGTCCATATTAAAACCCGATGATCAACGGTTAAAAGTTGTTAGATTGGTGTAATGTTTTCATGGTAGTCAATAAAACATAGGTTGGACCTAATGAACAAACCAGATCAATAAATTGGACTGAATTGGGTCGTCCAAGTGAACTGACACAAGTAAGAGCACCATAACTAAGAATGCTTTGGGAAAAAATTATCAATGTAGACGCTTCCTTTTATGCTTTTTTTTTTCCTGAACGGCCAAAAACTTATGTTACGAAATTAGATTTTTCAGATATGGAAAGTGAATTTTGAACAAAAATATTTGATTTTTAGGTAAAAGTGGCTAAAAAAGTAGGGGTATTTTCGTCCTTATTTGTTTATCCGTGCAAGTAGAAGTCTAGATTGGTAAGGTAGGTTTTGTTCGGGTCGAAAAGAGAAAGGCAGGTGGAAGGTCGCGTCAATACTAAAAAAATTACCGGGTGGAGAGCGCAGGAGGATTTTTCTTTTAATGTATAAACAAAATTCCAATTTCCCACATAAGGGCGTATTTGCAACTGCATGTATAGCACATATATAAATACACAGACAGGTGTCGTACATACCTTCCAATGGGTCTGTTGTAGTTCGAGCTGTGGACCTCTCTACCAAATACAAGAGATGTATACACCCAAAGCAAAATACAAGTAATATATAAGATGGATATTTTCGTATCAACTTCATCTTTCTATCAAAACCTCTTTCTGCATCAAATGGCTGAGAGAGAAGAAATGAACCCAAATGATCTTCTAGAGAGAGGAAATGGACCCAAATGCTCGCATCCTCTTTTTGTGATTTTTGGAGAGAGAGAGAGAGAGGGAGGGCGCTTGCCATTGCCTTGCCTTGAATCGGTTTCATTTTCCCTCTGTCGCGACATACGTTCTAGCGTATGTCTCCACCCACTGGTGCCGACGTGTTGAGATAGTGCAGATGATCAGTACCGTCCATGTTGTGGAATAAATTCCTTATGGACTACTTAAGTAAAACAATGCTGAACGGATGGTATTGATCATCACCACCTGTAGACGAATTTAGAAGAATGAAAGTAAAATTTTCAATGGCTTGCATGCAACGGTAAAAATTCAAAAGATACTATCGTTACAGAAGGGTAATTATGATAAAATGCCTTATCAATGACGTTAGTCTGAAAATGGACGGTTCAAATTATCCGACCATATAAGAAAGTGGGCCTCAGTAGATGGTCACATAAACTAGACACTGAACCGCGACGGATGCAAAACGAACACGCGGCGTATTATTCATGAGTCCGGATCCCCTGTTACCGGGTACCCTAATCCTCATTGGTCCACGTCATCACTTACTTTAAAAATAAAAAAATATATAAGGAAGCTGTGGACGCCAAATCATTATTAAAAAAAAACAAAGGAAAAAGAAAACGGGAAGGGAGGGAAAAGAAAAAGAAGAGAAGGGAGAGAATCTCCTCTCTCTCATCTATTGGATTGTTTTCCTTCCTTGTAGAAGATTCACGAATTTGAATTTTTATACCTGGGTCTAGGGCAATGTGGGGTCCGCAGAGATGTTCGTGCCTAATCCACTCCGTCCATCCGTTTTTAAAGACCATACAAAAAGAAACAATAGGAACAGAAACCGTTGATACCGTCCTGGAGCTGATCATGATGTTTATATGTCATCCAAACGGTTCCTGTCATTCCCAGGTGTTCAATCCCCACTGTTTCGTGTGGTATGGCCCATAAGAGATTTGAATGGGGCCGATTTTTAGAATTAAAAATCCTCCTGTTGTGGTCCTGCAAAACAGATGGACGGAGTGCTTAAATTGATTATGGATCTTGAGAAACCAAGAGGAGGTGAAATTTTGTTTGGGGAGCACATTGTCCTGCCAAACTATTTTGAACAAAACTAGGTGTGGTAATGCTTGTAAGAGTGTACTTTTGTTGATATAGTGAGTAGTTGGATGCTTCTGAGTCATGTTTTACATGTCTGAATTTTCTTGTGACTAAAAAAGTTTTCATTCCTGCATCGAAGTAAACACATCATACATGTATAGTATAGAATGGATGCATGCATCTATCTAGCAACCAAAAGGCACATGGCTAATATCAATTGTCTTGCCTTCCAAACACCTAAACATCTCCACGTGCCAATGTAGAGCACATTCGCAAGGTCCGGTCCTTTCATCAAGTAGTACATCAGTGAATTTGCTCTGATTAGTCCATTTTTTGCCACATTTTGTAGGTGGAATATCACTTATCCATTCATTCATACATGTGAGGCTCATGTATGATTTGACTGGCCCATTTTGGCCTAAGCTGTATTCATCATGGCCCTGCCTCATGGACTTCCTGAATACTTAGCAAGTGTGCCAAGCACATGCATCTTTCCTAATTCTAATTTTCTCCAGAAGTCAGGTGGGCCACATTGCAAGAAATAATAGGGATTGGACACTCACCATTGAAAATTTATTGGGACTCACAAAAGTTTAAGACAAGGCTGATATTTGTGTTTTCTCTTCATCCTTGTGGACATCACCTGATGAATGGGCTGGATGGAACATAAACAGAATGGTGGGCTCCATAAAGGTCTTATTGATGGTGTTTCCATCCTCTAGTATTTCTTGTGGTGTGGCCCACCTAGGTTTTATTATCTACCTAGTTTTTTTATTAGCTCATGGACTACCGTGACTTGACAAAACTGATGGATGAAGTGGATGTCACAAGGACATTGAGACTTTCTGATCTTTGTTACATCTAAAATATGTATCCTCCTAATAACTATGGTCAAAAGAGATTGAGACTTCTTAAGATCCATCAACAACAAGTATTCCATGTTGCAGCTTTCCTTTAACAATTTCATGCTTCTGGTAGGAATTATGGAGCTGCATCCAGGAGGGATCAATAGCATCCCAAGTAAAGCACGCATAGAAATTGGTATGCCTCTTCTCTTTGGTGAATAAAATTCAGTAAGACCCAGGATAATTTTAATATTTGTGATTTTGAAGGAGAAAAAAAAGATATGGGTTCAGTAAGGATTCCTTCATTGAAATTCTGTTTTCTGTATAAGATGCCTTCATTAATTATATGGCAATTAATTATCTTTGATTCCTAGCATAATAGTTAGTATGACTTTAAGTTCCTTACAAGGAAATCCTGTTGATTAGCTTGCAAGAACAGGCTTTGTCTAATTCTCCTGATCACCAATAGAAGCATATATGATTCTGGTGATTTACTGCTTGCATATGCCAGTGTTTTCAAGTGCATTATCATTCGTCACATGTAACTTTAAAGAAACCAGGTCGAATCTGACTGGTCGAATCCCTCCTGCCTTAGGTAATTTGAGCAACCTTGCATTTTTGTATCTGTACGGTACCCAAGTTTCTGGTTCAATTCCACTAGAAATAGGGAATCTGGTTAATCTCAATGAGTTTGACTTGTCCGCCAACCTTCTAACAGGTTCTATCCCTTCCATCCCTTGTGAGAATTAGCTCTGACTTGTCCAAAGATTGGATGCTAGAAGCTGTCCGATCAGGCCAATGTTGGACACTCAGATTTGTGCAAAAGTGGGCTTTGATTGATCATAGAAAGTGGCCCATTTCGCACCAGTCATCCAATGTCCAAAGCTGACCATATTTGGACCATTCGTTCAACATAAAAAGGGGCTCAAACTAGACAATTGTTGGGGCAATGAAACGTATCACATCTGGGCCATCGCTTGAGAGTCCAGTGCTGTCCAAATCTGGATCCTGACTGTCCCCAATCAGGACCAAAAATCAGATGGCCAAAGGCTGCTCAATTTGATCCACGATCGAACATCCAGGGAAAGTCCAACCTGGGCTGTCATTTTGACATGCAAACAGCCCAAAATCTGTCCACCATTTTTATGTTTTCAAAGTATGAAAACTGTCCAGACGTAGTATTCAATCTGTTCAGGATTTTATATGTTAAAAGTATGTAAAATCTGTACACTATTTTAGGTATTCCATCATGCAAACCGTGACTCAAAATGGGAGCAAGTACAGAATTTTCCATTTTGTACATAGCATTTTAGGTATTCTGTACATAGCATTTTAGGTATTCCATCATGCAAGTTTGAAAACAAAGTCTCACAATGCTATGTACAGAATAAGAATCCTGGCTAGACACACTAGAAGGGAAAATTTTCCATTTTGTCAAATATTTGTATGATATCCACTGTTTTATTTAAACTTTAAAGACCAAGGAGAATCCAGCTAATTGACCTTGAATGATCAAGTATTCTCATTATCTTGCACATTGCTTTGTTGGTTAGATATAAAGAGACCAGGAAAAATCAAAAAAAAAGGTGGGTTTTGAAATCTCTTATCAAGCAATGCACAATAAAGAATGCAAATGGATAAAAATTTAGGGGATAGGAAAAGGGTATATGCTCAAGGAAACTTTGAAATCAGGAATATTTGTAACATTTGAAGTTTTAACTAGGAGACAATTTTGGCATGTGCTGACATCCAGATCTTGGCAGAAAAAAAAAAAAAAAAAAAAACAGAATAGATTTATTTTGGATCGGTTGGTTTATTTATTCAGGATGAAGCAGAAGTTTGTTTACTGAAATAAATGGTCTTCTCCTTTAGCTTACTCCATTGAGAAACAAATTCCATGGTGGATGATACAAGTCAAATTGGAGGTGGCTAGTCCTGCTCTATTTGCGTTGTGGCTAACAGTGGGGTGTGTGTACTAACGTGCTAACCAAAAAAAAAGAGTCCTGCTCTATTTGTTGTTGCCTCTTATTATTTATATCTTGAAAGGATATTGTCCTGGTTTCTCACCTTCAATGAAGTTGTTGTCGCTGATGTCAAATGTTTTAGAATTTTACTTTTTGGATGCCAGTTCAGACTCCGCCCTGCATATTTCATTCTGATGAGATTCTTTCTCCTTTGGTAGTCGAAACCAGTTAGTGTGGTCATCAATTTCACCGATCCATCAATGGTTTATGACAATGTGAAACAGGTTGGTTTTGTTTAGAACTTAGAACTTGAACTTGTCATGTGGCATGTTATTAACATATACTCACAGAGATAGGAATTTCCTGAATAATCCACCATTCAATATACATTGTGCTATGTAGTTGTTTGATTCGGTGACTTTCAATTGCGAGAATTTCCCGTGTCTTGAATTACATTAATTTTTTCTCTATTTTTCTTATTTTATTATATTGCAATATGTCAATTGATGTCATTTCATCATCCATATGATTGTGGCCCACAACATAGAATAAGAAATCCCATTTAATATCTTCCATCATTTAACAAAAGCCTTAAAAATAACAAAAGCCCTAAAAATCCAAAATCATAAATCACAGTTTCAATAAAAACCCAAATGGCAGAATCCACAACAGTGAGCAGTTCTGGAATTGAATCAAGGCGCTACATCTAAAAACAACAAAAACCCTAGATCAACATACCATATATCAAGCACACACACCATACATCAACGACATTTCAATCAACAGCCAGATGGCAGAATCCACCAAACAGTGAGTTATTCTCAGATTAAATCAAGACCATTGATCTAAAAACAACAACAACGAAAGAAAAAGAAAAAAAAAGAAAAAGAAAAATACCCTACAGAATCAGCAGAACCTCATAAAATACTTCAAAAGATGCACATTGTTGGAGAGAGAGAGACCTTCGATGGGAGAATGCCTGTCAGCGTGGAGGGGAGAGAGAGAGAGAGAGAGAGAGAGAGAGAGAGGATGACTGATGTGTTTTGTTTGGTTTGTGTGCTGCAAATTGATATTGGTTTGTGTCAAGCAAATTGATATGCATGTGTTGAATTTTGTAACCAAAAACATGATCTTTGCACTAACAATAACATGCTTTATAACTTGTAGGTGAATAAGTATGCTCGTCTTTGGATAGAAATTTCACATGATAGTAATTGTTATCTATTGCATACCAAATTTTAAGAAAAAAATGGAGGTTCTTGATTTGTACGTTTTATAGTTACAGCCTGCAAAAAAAGATAGAAATTAGGAAATGCTAGGTAGGCTGGTTATCAAATTTTTTTAATTATTTATGGGGTTTTTTTTTTTTTACAAGTCTTCTTCTTGCATTACTTGCTTTTGAAAGATTATTGTTATTTGTGTCAATCTCATTTTTGGGGCAGATAATTTGTATTATTGTAATATGTGAATTTTATTATTTGCATTAAATAAAACAGGATGATCAGTCGATTTAGGGGACTGAAATACCAATGATTATTTATTATTGTAATTTTGTGGCAACATCTTCTTTTGCAGGTTGATAGAGTGGCAAGCATGCTCAATTACTTCTTGTGGATAATCTGGAGGTCGTGTGGATCGACGGGGACATGACTGAAATCCATGGCCACAATGCCACGATCATTTCAACTAATGAGAAAACAGTAAGAACTTCTGATCATATTGATTTTCTTATTAAAAATTCTGTTAGAAACAAAGACAACTGTGGATGCTTTTTTGCACACTTGTATCTGCAATTGGCATAGCTAGGAATGTTATTTGAACTGTGGATGACCACCATATGAGTGGGCCAGTCTGATTTTTTTATTTTTTTTATATTTTTTGCATATGCTCTTCTTCCATATGATTGTTTGCTCTGTAACATGTGTTCCTTTTGGTGGCAATATTCTAATCTTTTCTTGTTAGCAGAGAACACTGATGAACCAAGAAGTCTGAACTGTGCAGTCAGTCCAAACCTTCAAGCCAATATTAAATGAAAATGGTGATTTCATATCTAGGATAAAATCTGATTTGCATTTGTGACTTGTCAACAATCTCACAAGTTCTCATTTTATTGGAACCTGAACCAAGTGGAAGTTCCTAACCATCCACTCTTTGGCATATTTTACAGACTATTGCTGTATTTTTTTTTCCTTAACTGTTTACTCTAGGGACATTGATCGAAAGATCAGGAATGTCTCTATCAGAGGGCATCTTCCATCCACACTGAGATTCATTAGATTTATAGTGTGGATTATCACTTGCCCCATTTGGATGGAATGAGTGCATCATCACAGTTTTTGCATTTATGTATTTCTATTTTGTTGATGAATTACTTTACTATGAATAATTGCACATCATTTTTAGGCTTTAACCAGATATTTAATTTGTACTCTCTAGATTTTATAGGTGATGCTGCTTGCACATTTCAGGCGATTGATGAGAGAGTTTACACATGCATGACCAAGCTGCTCATCCAACCTGATTCTTGGACCAAGCATATGTTGTGGGTAAGTTTTACTAACATGTGTGTGAAGCATTGCCTAACCAAATGCAGCCACATGCACCAGTATATTTTTCAATAATTTGGATATTTATAGGATAGTTATATGACCAGCCATGCTTTATGGGACAAATGTTGAGAAGTTAAGAAACAATGTGTTCATAAGATGTGTAGCTGAAATGAGGATGTTGAGATGTATGAGTGCAAATACAAGGATAGACTTAGAAATGGATGCATTTGTGGGAACTTAGGAGTAGCACCAATATGTAATAAGATGAGGGAAAGTAGACTTAGAAGGTTTGGTTATGTGCAACGGAGACCAAGAAATGCATCGATTTGGAGTGAGTTGGTGCAAGTTGAAGCTCTAAAAGGAGAAAGGGAAGGCCCAAAAGGATGTAGGTGGAGGTAGTAAGAAAATACTTAATGGCCTATGGTCTAACGGAAAATTATGTCCTTGATAGAATGAAATGGCAGAAAAGGATTGGCTAGCCGACCCCAATTAGTTAGAATAAGGCGTAGATGATGATGTAGCCATGATTGATTTGACTTGGTTTTCCTAGGAATAGTTAGCTTGTGTAGTTGAAATGGTGATATCTGAGTCTGGTCTGTCTACTAGGTTATGTCTTGCTTTATTGAAGATCTTCAGAGGAAAAGATGGAGACTCGTATTGTTGGTAAGTTTGTGGTTCCTTTCAAGAGAGGAATGATTAATGCTTTTGTAATAAAAATAGTGGTTGCCAAGGTTCTAAGCAAAGTCATTCAGCTCTTTAAGTATTGGGTGTTTTAAAAATGCATATTTCTGTGATCATGGTTGTTGGTGCTCAGTGGAGATTTTTGTTACCTGGAATAATCATGTACAATTCAAATATACAGGAAGAAAGGACTGCAGCAATCTCACTAGCCAACAAAATGGTTGAATCTCGGAAGTTTCAGCCTATTCAGGTATTATCTTCTATTGTATAGGATGTCTTGCTTGATATTTTAAAAAAAAAAAATAATCTTTTAGTACTTTTTTTTCATATTGGTACTTCATGTTTCCTAGATATGCATTTACAGGCTCGCATCTTCGAAGTCAAGAAACTTATTCAGTTCTTGTCTATCTTTAAGAGCTTTATGTTATTTAAGGTTTGTTAAAATATTGAGATGTACAATGTGTAAACGGACTCCATTTTTATTTTTATTTCTGGATAGGTCTTTGATGTTTTTCAAACACTGATCGATTTGAAACTTCACAGGGTGGTGTTAGATCTGGATATAAGAACTACATAAAAGTGATCCTTAAAGTTCTTGTGAAATTTTTCATTTCGATCATGGATGCCTGCATCTTTTTCATCTTTCCAGCACTTGTTCTTTATCATTCATATTACATTTTTCCTGCGGATCATTCAGAGTGTGGTATAAGGCTAACGTGGGCTTGATCTATCCAATGGAATGCTTGTGCCTTTTTCTTTTTTCTAGTTTATGCTCATATTTTCCTCAATGATGCGTCCCATTTTAAGCAGAGAATCATTCTAGAGACTTTTTTTTCTTTTTCTTTTTTAAATGACGGCATTTTTCTGTTTTCTTTGAATTTTTTTTAATATCTTTTTTTTTTTTTTACAATTTATTTATTGAATTAGAAATTTGTCACATGATCAGAAGCCCAAAAGGCGAACACCCACATCACATGGAGGAAGGTCTAACATGCTAGGCAAATCTCAGCGTTCCGGAAGCATGTCCTTCAGTCCTGATAGAGTTTACGTAAGAGGCAAGTCCCCTACCTTCACCTCGCTCATTGCCAATTTCGAGACCCCAAATGCAAGGAACCTTTCTACTTCACCTCCAGTCATTAGAAAGCTGTATCCAAAATCTGTGACACCAGACTCTGCAAACCTGTCCCCCAGATCAGCAGCAATAGTAGTCCTATTTGGATTTTGCAATTAAACATCTTCAAACACATTATTTTCTTATGTTTCTATTTGGATTAATCTCTATTTCGATGGAATGTAAAAAACTTCTGTTAATTTATTTCTCTTGATCCTAAATTTTGTGTTTATCAGGGTTTAAAATTGTTTCTAAAATCCGAACTTAAAATTTAATCGTTGGCAACATTAAGAATGGTTTAAAACCGTTCCTAAACGTCTGTTGCTAATGACTGTTAGCACTAGAACGGTTTAAAACCGTTCCTGATATTCCGTACCTTCCTGTTTTATCGCGATGCCTCGTCTAGGAACGGTTGTAAATGGTTCCGAAGCATTTAGGAACGGTTTAAAACCGTTCTTAATTGACGATTTTGGTTTCATGGGAAGAGCATAATCACTTTATCGTATTACATTTTCAAGTGGATCCACCACACCAACTGTTAAATAACCATATCATATTCTCAAGTGCAACCTTATCATACAGTCCATAAAGTGTTTCACATTCTCAAGTGAAACCACATCACACTCACATAACCATATCATATGCATCCTTAAGTGTAACCTCATCATATAGTCCATCAACTATATCATTATCTTAAGTAGAATCACATCACACTATCGTCTCAATCATGTCATGCGCTCAAGTGCAACCTAATCACATAGTCCATCAACCATATCATATCCTCAAGTGTAACCACATCACATTATCATACAACCATATCATATCCTCAGGTGTAAACTCATCACATTATCTATCAATCGTATAACATTCTCAAGTCGATATATACCTCATCACACTATCACACTATCATACTAGTTTAATCTCAAGTGGACACATCACACTCACACAACCACATTAACCACATATCATATCCTCAAGTGTAACCTCATCACATAGTCCTTTAATTTATTTCATTCTCACATGTAACCTCATCGCACTGTTGCACTACAATATCATATCCTCAAGTGTAACCTTATTACATATTTCTTCAATTTCTTTCATTCTTAAGTGTAACCCCATCACACTGTCGCACGACAATATCATATCCTCAAGTACAACCTTATCACATAGTCCTTCAATTTCTTTCATTTCTAAGTGTAACCCCATCACACTATCGCGCTACAATATCATATCCTCAAGTGTAACATCATCACACTATGATAGCATGATATGGTTATTCTATTTGAGAATGTGATACAGTTGGACTTTGTGATGAGATTGCACTTGACGATGTGATATGCTTGTGTGATACTATGATGTGGTTCCGGTTGAGAATATAATAAGATTGTTTATTTTGCAAAGATTATAATTTATTTTTATATATCTAGTTTTCAGTCTTCATTCATTTAAATCCTTCCAAAGAAATAACGAAAAAGAAAGAAAATAGAAATTCAAAAGTCCTAAAAAAAAAAGTTGCAACTACCTAAGTAGATTCTAGTGACAAATTTGAGTTAAATGTAGGGTCATATCACTTGGTGAATAAAATGTCATATTTGAATGTTCAATTAAATTATAACAATACAATACAATAAAGTAAATCACAAAAGTGGGTTACATTCTATTCACAGTAGATGTTATTGTGGTTACTAAACAACAAAGTTGGAGCTAATAGTTAGCTCCATTCCATTCACATTTAAGGACTTACACCTTACTGTGGTTACTTGCATGTTCAACTACTAAAATGGATTAGACTATTTAGCTTACCATTTTGCTGAGAACCATTCCATATTAACATCTTAATAAACATCACCCTCAACTCACATCAATTGTAATTCAACACCTAAGCATTGAGATGTGTTTGTAAATCATCAAAAGTAAGCACCGACTAATTGTGAGAGTCTCAAGAGCCTCCAACAATCTCCAAACTTTTTACTTGCATAACTCAACTTTCTTTGTCATTATCACATTTCAAAAGTAAAATTTCAATATATGGATGACATTCAAATGCATCCATAAGTGGAATTTCAATATTTAATTTTATTAAATTTTAAAATTACTGTACATAAATTTTTACAAACCCATGAAAAAAATAAGCCTCATCTATCATATAATGCACCTAAGTAACACAAAATGTACATGAGTTCAAGCGGGCCCAATAAAAAAATAAATGAGGTTTACTTTTCTCGCTTATCATATTATGCACTTAAAATGCATATAATGTACATGAACTAATAAATTTTTTTCTTTTATTTTTAATTATTTATTTTGAAAGATTTAAATGAATGAATATTGAAATTAGATATATAAAAATAACCATATCACATCCTCAAGTGCAACATCGCCACGTAGTCCATCAACCGTATCACATTCTCAAGTGGAATCACATCACACTATCACAACTATATCATATCTTCAAATGTAACATCATCACATAATTCATCAACTGTTTCACATTCTTAAATAGATATACCTTATCACACTATTATAAACTATATCATATCCTCAAGTGCAATCTTATCACATAATTCATAAACCATATTACATTTTTACATGGATATACTCACACTATCACACAACCATATCATATCCTTAAGTAGAACCTTATCACATAATCCATCAACTATATCATATTCTCAAGTGTAACCATATCACATTATCACTCAACCATATCATATCCTCAAGTGTAACATCTTCATATAATTTATCAGCCATATTACATTCTCAAGTGGAGCCACATCACACTCGCACAACCATATCATAAATCCTCAAGTGCAATCTCATTATATAGTCCATCAACCATATCACATTCTCAAGTGGAACCACTTCATATTTTCATACAATCATATCATATCCTCAAGTTTAACATCATCATATAGTCCTTCAATCATATGATATTATTCAATTTCGAACCACTACACACTGCCATACAATCATATTATATCCTTAAGTACAACCTCATCACATAATCCATCAATCATATCATATTCTCAAGTGTAACCATATCACACTATCACTCAACCATATCATATCCTCAAGTGTAACCTCTTCATATAGTTCATCAACCATATCACATTCTCAAGTGGAGCTATATCACTCTCACACAACTATATCATAAATCCTTAAGTACAATCTTATCACATAGTTCATCAACCATATCACATTCCCAAGTGGAATCACTTCATATTTTAATACAATCATATCATATCTCCAAATTTAACATCATCATATAGTCCTTCAATCATACGACATTATTCAATTTCGAACCACTACACACTACCACATAACCATATCATATCCTTAAGTACAACCTCATCACATAATCCATCAACCATATCATATTCTCAAGTGTAATCATATCAAACTATCACTCAACTATATCATATCCTCAAGTGTAATCTCATCAAATAGTTCATCAACCGTATCATATTTTCAAGTTGAGCCACATCACTCTCACACAACCATATTATATCCTTAAGTGCAACCTAATTGCATAGTTCACCAACCGTATCATATTCTCAAGTATAACCTCATCGCACTATCACACTACCATATCACATCTTTAAGTGCAACCTCATCACATAGTCCATCAATCATATCACATTCTCAAGCACAACTACTTCGCACTATCATACAACCAATCATATCATCAAGTGTAACTTCATGAGTTGTTTGTGAATGCTCTTCATTTATCAATGAACTTGAGTAACTTGTCCTTTCGGGAACACATTATGTTCATGGAGAGATGAAGAAATGGGTTCTTACTCATGGCTTAGTGATAGACTCACAAGATTTTCAACACTAAGGTCACTGCCAAGCTTCTTTGCTAGACAGAGAGAGTATCCTAACTGTATGCAACTATCTGAGTATCCTACTTAAGCATAAATGTTGTGAGGGAGTTGTTAAGGCTATGTTTGGATGCACATTTGAATTGCATTGATATTCAGTAAATGGAAAATGTTCAAACCACAATTACCTTCTGTAGCATGCATATCATCTTCTGGGTTCCAGATTTGGATTACATTTCCTTCTGACATGAGTGCTACTTCATCACTATGAATGCTTAGCTACTTGGATATTTCACTGCAGTGTGGACATCACAATTCAAATTCAGTTTCGCAACCAAATGTAACTGAAGAATTGATTGCTTCTGGTCCATGTAGGTCTTTCTTGCTAATTGGTTATAAGAGCTATGTGAATTTGCTAGAATTCCGAGTTTGTATTTTGGATGCATCTAAAAAAATTTATGAAACAATACATAGAGATGTTATGGAAGCATTTTTCTGCTTGCATTTGAAGCTTAAATCAAACTCTTATTTTGTAACTCAACTTTGTCAAGTTTGAGGCTTCATACTAGTAGAGGTCTGGATCTAATCTTTTCAGTTCATTGTCCTTAAATCATATGCATTCGGAATAGTATTTGTTCTTCAATTTCACTTAGTACTGTTTGTATTGACCTTGTCAAGTGCCAATGGTCTTCATATGCAACAATTGTTCAAATTTTTCTTTTTATTTCTGTGGAAGCTGTTTGTCCATATTGGTAATAACTTGTCTTGCACATCAAGCATCTTGTCATGATACTAAAATAAATCCGCTATATTAAAAGTTGGCGAGATATTTAAGTTATCTAGCAACTCAATCTCATAAGCGTTTCCATGCACATTTCTCTTGACTTGGCATAGTTCAATCTTTATGGCTACATTGTGGCGACTTTGTGTGAGAGACTGAATAGGCAACATCTGGTGTATTTGCCAATGTGACGCATTCAGTAGCCCAGATCACTATTGCTTAACACAAATTCAGGTTTCTTTCTTTGAACTTAGAATAACTTTTATGAAGAAAGACCATTTTTATTTTTATTTTAAAAAAAAAAAAAAGAAGAAAAAAAAAGGTCACTACCAAGCATCAAAACCCTATTAATCTCACTGCACAACTTAATTCTATGCTTGCAAATTCATTTCCCTGCCAACTTACATCGGATATATACTTGTATTCTTACTGTTCAATTCCTTTTTTTTCATTGTTTGGCATGTCTTAGATGCGGATAAAGGAGATAGACTAGAAAGCTCAGTCGGAAGAATTGCAACATGTGATATCGTGCAATCCACTTGAAAATCAAATAATCTAATCATTACATTAACAGAGGGGCTGGGCCTGGGCTTGAAATTTAGATCAGACTAGTCCGTTGGCTCAATCCAATTATCAATTGGGCCACCCAAAAAATTGTTGAGTGGGCCACATGATCAATTGGTTTAATCTTTTTTGGCCTTTTAGGGGTGTTTCTGGCTGTCGGTAAAACCAGATTTTCTTGTAGTGATCCTTCAAAAGAAATAACGAAAAAGAAAGAAAATAGAAATTCAGAAGTCCTAAATAAAAAAGTAGCAGCTACCTAAGTAGATTCAAGTGACAAATTTTAGTTAAATATAGGGTCATATCACTTGGTGAATAAAATGTCGTATTTGGATGTTCAATTGAATTATAACAATACAATAAAGTAAATAACGAAAGTGGGTTCCATTCCATTCACAGTCAATGTTATTGTGGTTATTAAACAACAAAGTTAGAGCTAATAGTTAGCTTCATTCCATTCACATTCAAGGACTTACACCTTACTGTGGTTACTTGTTCAACTACCAAAATGAACTAAACTATTTAGCTTACCATTTTGCTGAGAACCATTCCATATTAACATCTTAACAAACATCACCCTCAGCTTGCATCAATTGCAATTCAACACTTAAGCATTGAGATGTGTTTGTAAATCATCAAAAGTAAGCACCGACAAATTGTGAGAGCCTCAAGAGCCTCCAACAATCTCTAAACAAGTCACTTGCATAACTCAACTTCCTTTGTCATTATCATATTTCAAAAGTAAAATTTTAATATATGGATAACATTCAAATGCATCCATAAGTGGAATTTCAATATTTATTTTTAAAATTATTGTATATGAATTTTTACAAACTCATGAAAAAAAAATAAGCCTCACTTATCATATAATGCACTTAAATAACACAAAATGTACATAAATTCAAGCAGGCCCAATAAAAAAATAAATGCGGTTCACCTTTCTCGCTTATCGTATTATATGCACCTAAAATGCACATAATGTACATGAAGTAAGAAATTTTTTTCTTTTCTTTTCAATTATTTATTTTGATCGATTTAAATAAATGAATATTAAAAATTAGATATATAAAAATAACCATATCACATCCTCAAGTGCAACATCACCACATATTCCATCAACCGTATCACATTCTTAAGTGGAATCACATCACACTGTCACAACTATATCATATCCTCAAATGCAACATCATCACATAGTTCATCAACTGTTTCACATTCTTAAGTAGATATACCTTATTATACTATCACACAACTATATTATATCCTTAAGTGCAATCTCATCACATAATTTATAAACCGCATTACATTTTTACATGGATATACTCACATTATCACACAATCATATCATATCCTTAAGTACAACCTCATCATATAATCTATCAACCATATCATATTCTCAAGTGTAACTACATCACACTATCACTCAACCATATCATATCCTCAAGTGTAACATCTTCATATAATTCATCAACTGTATCACATTCTCAAGTGGAGCCACATCACTCTCACATAATCATATCATATATCCTCAAGTACAATCTCATCACATAGTCCATCAACCGTATCACATTCTCAAGTGAAACCACTTTACATTTTCATACAATCATATTATATTCTCAAGTTTAACATCATCATATAGTCCTTCAATTATATGACATTATTCAATTTGGAACCAATACACACTGTCACACAACCATATCATATCCTTAAGTACAACCTCATCACATAATCCATCAACCATATCATATCCTCAAGTGTAACCTTTTCATATAGTTCATCAATCGTATCATATTCTCAAGTGGAGCCACATCACTTTCACACAACCATATCATAAATCCTCAAGTAAAATCTCATCACATAGTCCTTAATTAACTATTATGTAATGTTAGGTGCAAACTCATCACGTTGTCCGTCAATCGTATCACATTCTCAAGTAGATATATACCTCATCACACTATCACACTACCATACCACATCCTCAAGTGCAACTTCATCACATGCTCAATCAACCATATCACATTCTTAAGTGGACACATTACACTTACACAACCATATATCATATCATCAAGTATAACCTCATCACATAGTCCTTCAATTTCTTTTATTCTCAAGCAAAACCTCATCATATTGTCGCACTACAATATCATATCCTCAAGTGTAACCTTATCACATAGTCCTTCAATTTCTTTCATTCTCAAGGGTAACCTCATTACATTGTCGCACTACAATATCATATCCTCAAGTGTAACCTCATCACATAGTCCATCAACTGTATCATATTTTCAAGTGTAACATGATCACACTGTCACACAACCTTGGATTATCCAACGTGATGATATAGTTTATCAACCGTATCACATTCCAATATGGAGATCATTTAGCACGTATCACATTTCGTGCGGTCTATGATGGTCTAGCCATGTGCTTGTCTATGGGTTTTAATTAAATTATTATTGAATCTGACTCTCTGCGAGTAGTGAAAGTTTTAAACGGCCTGGGCCGTCCCGGCTGGAAATGGACTTACTAGCTTAGACGGATTACTCACTTGAAGGAGAGAGGCAGTATCGAATTTATGCATATCTACAGGGAAGGGAATGCCCCTGCTGATGCCTTGGCCCGTCAAGAGATCAATTCCCAACTCTCGTCCATTTATGTTACTCTATTGGAGCTTCCTCCTCATATCTGAGTTCTTTTTCTTGATAAATTGGGGCTGGGGACAATTAGAGAGGTTAAATAGTGGTTGGATTTGTTGTTTTCTATTTTCTAAATATGATAGATTTTCCTGGATCTTTTCAACTAGGAATCTCTGAATTCAAACTCTTGTAATCCGTTTATACATCAATGAAATTCAGTTCTCCAACAAAAAAAAAAAACTCTCACACAATCATATCATATTCTCAAGCGCAAATAGTCCATCAACCGCACCACATTTTAAGGATTTACTGACTTTTTTAAAATTTATGTGTTTTTTAAGGATTTGCTGGTGCTTTTTCAGGATTTACCGGGAACCAGTAGAAGCACTGGAAAAGGTCGCTAGCCGCCGGCAAAGGATTTGGCGATGCCCCATTTTTTAGCGTTTGTTTAGCCACCACAATAACTTTTATCGGTGTTTTTTTTTTTTTTTATACTTTTACCGGCATTTTTTACTACCGGTGAAGGTCATTTTTTCTTTAAGACCTAAGAATTTATATTTTTTCTTTTCGATTATTTCTTTTGAGGGATTTAAATAAATGAATATTGAAAATTTGATATATAAAAATAAACTATAATCTTTGCCAAAATAAACAATCCTGTTACATTCATAACCTGAACCGTATCACAGTATCACACAAACATATCACATCCTTAAGTGCAACCATATCATATAGTCCATCAATCGTATCATAATCTCAAGTGGAACAACCACATCACATTGTCACACAATCATATCACATCCTCAAGTGCAACATCATCACATAGTCCATCAACTATTTCACATTCTCAACTATAACATTATCGCACTACCATATCACATCCTCAAGCACAACATCATCACGTAGTCCATCAACCGTATCACATTCTCAAGTAGAATCACATCACACTGTCATACAACCATATCATATCTTCAAATGCAATCATCACATAGTCCATCAACCGTATCACATTCTTAAGTGGATATATCTCATCACACTATTATATAACTATATCATATCCTCAAGTGCAATCTCATCACATAATTTATAAACCGTATTACATTTTTAACTTGATATACTCACATTATCACACAACCATACCATATCCTTAAGTATAACCTTATCACATAACCCATTAACCATATCATATTCTCAAATGTAACCACATCACACTATCACTCAACCATATCATATCCTCAAGTGTAACCTCTTCACATACTTCATCAATCATATCACATTCTCAAGTGGAGCTATATCACACTCTCATACAACCATATCATAAATCCTTAAGTACAATCTCATCACATAGTCTATCAACCGTATCACATTCTCAAGTGAAACTACTTTACATTGTCATACAATCATATCATATCCTCAAGTTTAACATCATCATATAGTCATTCAACCATATGACATTATTCAATTTGGAACCACTTCACAACGTCACATAACCATATCATATCTTAAAGTGCAACCTAATCACATAGTTCATCAACCATATCATATTCTCAAGTGTAACCACATCATACTATCACACAACCATATTATATCCTTAAGTACAATCTCATCACATAGTCCATCAACCGTATCATATTATCAAGTAGAACCACTTCACACTTTCACACAACCATACCATATCCTCAAGTCCCTTTCCTTGTAGTGTTTTGAAGTTGTGCATAAATTTAGTTTTAGAAACGACGAGCATTTGATTATGTAATCTGTTACGTTTCTCTAAGAGAGTATAGCTTGCTCAAATTTACTATATACATATAAAAAAAGAGAAGAATGTGATACGGAAAAAAACTCATATGAAACCTTTCCTTGCCTTATAGGCTTTCAAAGAGATGTTCATTAGCCGTGCATCAATTGAGATTAGTTGGGATGCCTTCACACAACGTCAGAGGGTTTTCAGAGAGTATGGGGCCCACTCATCTTGTACACGCCATCAAATTCATAAAAAGGGTTTGCCCTACCAACTATACAAATCAATGTAGCAGTTTTCCTACTAAGTATTTTTCATGCTAGCATATTAGAAAATGTCAATTTCTCTATTCCTTTTGTTCTCTTTGTAAATCCATTTGTTTCGGAATAGGAAGTTAATTAAAGCTTGATGTGAGTTCATTTTGCTAAAATGGACTGAAAATTTACAGTCCCTTTTAGAGCATTTTCTTGGTGCAAACCATCTTAATTTACCACTGTGAGTAAAGACCCTCAATCACACCTTATCTTTAAGTGGACCTTAGACCATTGTAAGACCCGTATCCTAAAACCGTACTATTTTGTCAACTTCCGCAATCCTTCCCGTCAAATTCCGGCAACCTGCGACGGATAATTGACGTTGCGCACGATCGTAAGTCGTATCCTATACATTTGAATTGGCTTAATCCGAGATTTGTACCACTGCGACCGCACCGTCGCCGCGGTTCCAACGCCGCGACTCACGCACCGATCCGACACCTATACGAGGAGATGCGGACCCACGTTCAGTTCGAGCAAAAACACCGCGCGTTACAAATTCTAAGGGAATCTCTATAATATGTCTCATCAATCCCATCAATCAATCCCATCAATCACCTCTCATGTCAAGTACACACACCCATGCTTTCTTTCTTCACAAGTTAAGCAAGCCCAAAAGTCAACTAACCTCTCACTTCACCCATCACTCACCTCACCCATCACTCACTTCACATCACTCCATCACTCTTACAACTCTCTCTCTCCCTCTCATTTCTCAACACACCAAACCCAAGCAAGGGAGCACTCCCACGTCCAAGCCCTCCCGATGAGAAAAAAAGATGATTTTGGTGGTCCACTTCCTATCCCAAAAACTTTAATCCTAGCCATCCATCTCTCATCTCCACCATCAAAGTGAAGCTCTAGAAGATAGGCGTTCCAACGGACCGAGTAGATCATAAGGTGGGTGCTTCTATAGGTTAGTTTACTTATTTTTATGATGGGTCAAGTGAGGCCCACCGATCAATGGTGTGGATCTCATTTGGGACCCTAAGATGTGGCCGATGGCCTATCTTGATCATCAAATCATTCCATGATGGGGTCCATCATGATGTTTACTTTTCTTACACTAAGAGGTCATCTAGACCGTCCATTTTTAGTGGAGAGGGATCTCCACCGTTGATCTTTTCTTTGGATGGTCCCATGTGTAATGAGACCCATTGATGTATGATTGGATGGTTGAAATGGAGGGCCCATAGAGCCGGGGTCCCTCCATCACGCATGTCCCACTCCATCTCTCTCTCTCCCCCTCTCTTTTCATTTATTTTATTTCCTTGTGTGTGATGAAACGGCCATGTGGCCCACTTGGATGGACCCCACCATTTGCCATTAAAAGTGGGGGCCCATCTCATATGCATTGCAGTTACACCACCCATCTTATGGTGGCCCACCTAAACAAAAAAAGAAAAAGAAAAAAGAAGAGGAACGTCCAGCGTCTGGACGCTGGACGTCAAGTGGAAAAACACAAATATTGGCTTGTTCAAAGCCTTTGGAAGGGACCACTTGTATAGGACCGACCTTGATGCATGTATCCAATCCAAGCCGTCCATCCTCTCCCCTGACTCATTTTAGGCGTTGAGCCAAAAAATGAGGTTGATCAAAGTACCTGGTGGGCCATAGTGTTGAAAACAATATCAGTACCGTTGAAACCTACCCAGATTTTTATTACACGCTGAAAAATGTCCGTTATTGGTCTTGATAGATTTGTTCCGGGCTTGGGAACACAATGGATGGAGTGGATGCACTTGAAGCGGGCCCCTCGTACCAAAAACCTCACAAAAATAGGTTTTTTTTTTTTTTTTAAAAAAAAAAATGCAAGCAGCAGAGGCTGCTACCTCTACCTGTCAGACGCGCAGGTGTCCTGCATCTCAACGGGCGGACGGGCAGCAGCCCACGGTTAGGGCTGTGGGCCCCACCTTGATGTCTATTTACCATCCGATCTGTTCATAAGGTGGCCCACCCTCTGAGGAGGGCCCTCTCCAAAAAATCAGGTTGATCCAGGCCTCAGGTGGCCCACACCATAAGAAACAGTATGAATTGAATTCTACCATTGAAACCCATTTAGGGTCCACCGAAGTTTTGAATCAAGCTGAATTTTGTATTTTTCCTGCACCCAGGTCTCTGTGACCTTTATTAATGGAGTGGATGAAAAATAAACATTATAGTGGGCCCCATGTGGGACCCACTGTCCACGCCAGTCCCACTGGCGGACTGAGTGGAGATACCTCGTTCCAACACCTGAGGTCCCTGGTGGGGGCGGTCCCATTGAGTGCATGTGCTGGCAGGGTGAGACCCACCACGGTGTATGTGTTTGATTCACGCCATCATCCATGGTGGGCCCTTCTGATGTATGTGTTTTATCTATACCGTCCAGCCATGAGCCGGGCTGCTGGACGGCTAGTGGACCCCCCCACCATGATGCATGAGTTGTATCCTAACCGTCCATCCATTTTAATAGCTAAAAATGAGGCAGATCTATGGTTCAAATGAGCCCACTTTGGTATGTATATAGGGCCCATATTGATCCATTTATGGCCATTCATTAGGGCCCACCTTGGTGCACATCTAAGGCCATGGGATTAAGCCCATTTGGCATATGTAATGCCCATGGGTTTCGGCCCATTTGGCATATGTAATGCCCATAGGATCCGGACCATTTATTCTATATAAGGCCCACGAGATTCAAGCCCATTTGATACATATTAAAGCCCATGGGATCAAGCCCATTTAATGTGCATGGGGCGCAAATGGAGTGGCCCATTTAGTATATTAAAGCTCATGTGTGTAGGCCCATCTAATATATTTAAGGCCCAAGTGTGAGGCCCACTTTAATGTATTTCAAGGCCCATGGATCATGGACCATTGCAATGTACATAAGGCTCATTAGTGAGGCCCCTTAACGCAGCCATTTGATGAATGTAAGGCCATGTGATACGGCCCATTTGATGTATCTAAGGTCCATAGGTTAAGGCCCAAAGGAATGTCCTTAGGGTCCATTGCAATGAGTAATTTCCCATGGTTCATGTAATGATATTTATGGCGGGTCGTGCCTAAGGAACAATGTTGGTTTGACGTCCACATTGTATGTATAATGTTGGTTAAATGTCCGCATTGTAACTCTCCTTAGAGCCCATTGATTGGCCCATACTCGTTAATATTCATCGCTTTATAACATGCTTAGTATAATCCCACGATTCATGCTCATACACATCATATGTATGCTTGATATGAAGTATGTTTGACCATAGCATAAGCCATTGGGCTGAGACACTTACAAGACTCCTTATGAGATGGAGTGTCCCACATGATCGCGCAGTATGCACTGGATTGCTGCATGATTTGACGGTGTGATTCATGCATCTCGCATATGTGTGACTTGATTCACTGCACGCCCTAGCGACATCAGGGCCGTGGCTCCACAGGTACATCGTGGATGCCGTATCGGATACCGAAAATACTTGGTTCTAGCATTGTGGGCACTTAGGATATCCTTAGATGAAAGTCCCAGAACCTTTATGGTACCAGGAGATGCTCCAACGTCTAGATCGAGTGGATATACGAGCGCCTGAGTGCCCAATACCAGTAGGCCGCGTCTCCCACTGTGTCGTGGTCAGTTGGAAGGGAGTGTGGCCTTATCCGCCTGAGTGAGGGGGCTATAAGCTAGGCTGAGTTTGACCAGCTCGCAAATGAGTCCGCTATCGATAAGTCGGGTAGGTATTGGCAGACTACTAGTCAGGCGGATAGTGAGGTCTATTCCGCTTTCTTGACTGTGCAGCTAGGGAGGTGGCAGTCACTGTGAAGTGTATTAGACCCCGGTGATATCCAGAGAGGAACTGTACTGATATATGTACTTGATGAGTACCGACTTGCTTGGATTGCATTTCGCATATGACATTCGGCTATGTAAGCCTTGCGTTGCATCGGTGTGGCCGATGACATTCATATCTCGCATCGCATGACCTTGGTATGGCCGATAGCATTCATGCCTTGCATTACATAGCCTTGGTATGGTTGATTTTATTCATGGACTTACCACATACTTCCGCATTACCTGATATTGTACACTCGGCATTTGCCTTGCGCACACACTTACACCACCCTCTAAGCTTTTGTAAGCTTATGCACGATAGTTGCGTGCAGGTAGCGTTGGACAGCAGTAGCGCTGAAACAGGAGCACGTATCAGGACCTTTTGGAGCTTTTTGATCACTTTGTATTTCTCTTTCCGCATTGTACTTAAAATTTTTGATATAGTGGATATGTGGTGATGTTGTTTTGTGACTTGGTTATGCTTATGGTTATGCTCCATTACAAAAAAAAATTCATTCTGAAAATCCTCCTTGTAAGATCCCAGGATCGAAATCTAGCATTTGATTGTCAGGAGCCGAGAATGGGGCACTACGGAGGCTGACGACACCGGATTCGACAATCGGAATTCATGTGAATCCGATTTTCGAGTTTGGGGCGTGACAACCATAATGACTCATAACTCTTACATTGTGATGAACGGATGTCTAGGAAAGACCTTGCATTTTTCAGAGCAGAAAATGAAGTGTAAAAGAAAATATGAATGCTAGAAGTTAGCTCGGTTGCTGCTGAAGATTGACTGAGAATTGATTGTATTGAATAGTACAAGTTGCATTTGTATAAGTGACCTATTGTCTCCATTGTATTGTTGGGAATTGAAATTATTCCATGTTAGATTTGCATTTATACATCCACAATCATTCTCATTTGGACAGACATTTGGGTCCACTAGTAAGCTGAACTTAATGGAATCTTGAAAAGGCTACAGATAAAAGTCGTAGCTAAATACCTATGCTACGGTTGTAGTTCGTAGCATGACCGTAGTCATAGGTCTAAAACATATATGGCTATGGATTTAAACCGTAGCCATGGAATACAATAGCTATAGATATAATCCGTAGCAATTACTTCTGTAGCAAAAAGTTCCTATAGCTACAAATAGTATTTGTAGCTAAAAGTAGTGCTGGATCCGAGCTATACGCCGAATTTAATAACAGGTACGGTTGTCAGATTACAAGCTACCTGTTTCCTACATTTAAAAAAAATTATAACCCTTCATTTATTCAATTACCACCTGCATAATCATTCATTCATTCATTTAATTACAATCATTCATTCAATCAATAACAATTACAATTACAATTACAATAATGTTGAAAATACAAATTTTGGTGAGTCTGTGTGCACTCGCATATATTTTGGTTTAGAGAACTTATCACCTGCTGCAACTTGTTCAAATTATGAAGATCTTGTCCCAAGTAAATATTCTCCAGTTAGGTTTAGAGAATTGACAGATCATTTCTTCACTTCTTCCCCTCGGGCTGCCAAGAGCTCCTTAACACTCTCGGGCTCTCTAAACTACCCAAGCTAATGAACAATCAAGTGTTAGATTGTAACACCCACCACGATGGATCACCACCACTCCTTTCTCATATAATTCATGACAGACTGTCTTCACAGATCTCGTTTTGCAGACATTGCAAGTGAAGACCATGGCTAGATCATGCCGCTTAGATGTTTTCAAGTTGAGTACCATCCTTATCATTTGATTCGATTGAATTAGAAATTTCCAATGGTTTTGAATTATCAGAGCAAGTCCTGTGGTCCTCAGCAATTTTATCAGCCTCGCCTGTTAAACATGGTAGCGTCTAGATCCCTCTTCTAGCTGTGTTTACCTGACAATATGTAGCTGTACCTGTGCCCAAGAGAGTATCTGGAGAGGGAAGAAATAACAGCCCTTCCAATCCTACCACAAGAAAAGAAATTTATATAAAATTGATTTCGTGATTAGGCAACTCACAGAACAAAACAACATCACCTCAAAAAGGTTAAAGATGCAAATGGGAGACATCTCCCCATCAGAAACAATACATGATACAAGACAGGTCATAAAGAGATGCTAAAGAAATCAAGAATCAAATAGGAGCAAGTACAACTCAAGAACAGTAGCCTAATGTGAGCAGAATATAGATGACCTACAAAACTTACATTTATGAGGCAGGCCCCAACTCCACCACGTAATGTACCGGCCATAAGCCATTGCCAGTCCATGGCACACAAGTTTTTATCAAGGGTGATTCTGGAATCCATCTGGTGGGTCCCACTATGGATGATGACTGACAGTAGGGAAAGCACACAAATCCTACAAATACTAGCTGTTGGTTTGTGGGCTTTGATGAACAGTAAAAAAATCACAACGTGTCAGTTGTTTACACTCAAAATGGGGAAATTAAAACATAATAGTTAATTAAGGATATATTCAATGGCAAAATAATGATAATTGAACAAGGAATATTGGAAGTTGGAATAGCAAAGCTAGAGATAACAGGCATCCATAGCTTTACTCCTTACTTATAAATCAATAGCAGAAAATGGCAATGCATCACAGTGGAAATTTAATAGTTTCTCCTATGTTTAACTAGTAGTCTTTTTCTTTCTTTCCTTCTTTCCCTTTTTTTTTAAAAATAAATAAAAAAAAAAAAATCCATGTTATGAAGGGTGTAAACACATTCACAGTTTCATTAATTCTGTTTCTTAAGTAAAATGAAGAATCAAGTTTTCACATTCACAGAAATGGGACATTGATAATAAATTACTAAAATAGTAGTGAAGAAAAGAAAAATAAAAGCAAAAATAAAAATAAAAATACTAGTCGCAAGGTCACCCTAAACATGTCCTTATGCACCTAATTGGTACAGGGGTAGTCCAAAGCGAGGTGATCTATACTGTTGAATTGTTCGGACCATTATCAACACAATTTCTAAGCTATCCACTGGTTTTTAATATCATTACCACTTAATGAGTGTACCAGCCTGATTTTTCGGTGAGAAATCATGCTCTCCACCATAGATGCAACAAACATGTATGGACAACCCACTATTCTCTGGTTGGTGACCTCGTGGATGGTCCGTGGATTTATATAGACTAAAGACAGCAACCCCTATTCTCGTAAGAGAGAGAGAGAGAGAGAGAGAGAGAGAGAGAGAGAGAGAGAGAGAAGAAGAAGAAGAAGAAGAAGAAGAAGAAGAGAAAAAATTCTACCATAAAAAATAAAATAAAATAAGCTCCATCGCCAATTAAGAACAATGTTTTCAAAGTAAAACCATTACTAACCATGCCCTCTTTAAGTTCTTTTATTGTCCGTAAAGCTCTTAATCCCGGTTCCTTTGGCCTTTCTATGTCCCGTCTGTTAAAGAAATCTTAAATTTCTGCAATAAAAAATTGAAAACCAAATAAGGAAAACATAATGATAAGAAGAAGAAGAAGAAGACATTCTATAACACAAATTTCCATATAAATCGTGGAAACAGATTCAATGGAGCCAAATTGGGTAATCCAGAGAGATTCAAGATCAGATGCGGCAATTAAAAAATAAATGTTATGTACCTCCAAATGCTCATGTAAACTCTTTTGAACATCCATTTGCAGATGCAATGCTTCTAAGATGTGCAGTCCTCATCTCTGCATAATAAAAGAAAACAAACCCAAAATTCAGAGGATATGAGAGATGAAATGAAGGGCGAAAGGAGATATTTAATTGTTGTATAAAAGGTGTCAGACAAGGTGAAGAAGATTATGCTTATTGTTTAAATAGTGACACTATATCATGGTTGCTTCCACATTCCGACTCTTCCTTCCAATCATAGAGCCTCCGAGTCTTCTATCGCATTCATCTAGTGGTGAGAAAGCATAAAAAACACATGTGTGCTCCATACATTGAAATAGGAAGCATAAAAGAGATACCGCCAATGAATGAGCTATTAGTGCCGAAGGGTATAACGTTTTGTAGAACATGACTTACCATCCACATTTAGAGTACAAAATGGGTCGGCCAACCTTTCGTAATGTAGAACTCATCCTTGCATACCTGTAAGACGTGATGGATATGCATGGCAATGTGACATTTGCTGATTGAAATGGAACAATTCAGTCAAACCCATTTCTTTAAAAATGAATTTAAAATGTTTTAAATATCCCAATGAACTTCACTTGTTTAACTTCTATTTTGTTCATACTTGAAACATATGCAGCAGGAACTCATTTTATGAGAAAAGGTACCTGTATTGAGGCCTTGATCCATCATGGTAACAGTTATCACAGTTCAAATAATCTACACCCTGCCATGAGAAGTACTTAAATAGTTAAATTAGATTAAACAAACCTCTTCATGAGGAAGTGAGTAAATTCTACAAAAGAAGTGAGACCGAACATGAACTGGTTATAAACAAAATTATATAAGTAGAAATCATACAAACTATGAGAAGGAAACGAAAAGGGTGGGCAGATTGAGCTTCTAGCTCGAGATAATTGGAATAGTTCAACCGTAGTCAACTACCAAATAGAGAAAGAGCATTTACCACACTAACACACAACTATGAAATTCTTATAAAAAGTTTATCCATGGATGGTCAAAATTAATTACTTGACTTTTTTAAAAAAATTTAATCTACCTGTACATTTTTTGCAGCCACTAATATTGTAGTAATGATCAGCCAATCAATGTGATCATCCAAAGGCATATGCAACCAAAGTTGAGTGCCATATGAAGGACATTTTAGATCCATGATTCAAACCTTCATAGTTGATGTGACTATCAATTTTGATGTTCATCATTATCCGAGTTGGATCATCCAATGATCGTGATATATTAAAGGATATGAAAAATTGCTTAAATTTGATATAGGTCATACATTTTGGCAGCTACTAATTTTGTGTTGATGATCAGCCAATCAAAGTGATCATCCAAAGGGATATGAAATCAAAATTGCCATATGACGAATAATTCAGATCCATGAATAAAACCTTTATAGCTGATTTTGATTGTCAATTTTGATGGTCATCATTAGCTAGTATGGATCATCCAATAAAAGCAGTTATTAGAGAAATTGATTTTTATAGTTGCTTTGACTGTCAATTTTAATGGTCATTGCTAGCTGGTTTGGATCATCCAATGAAAGTGATTATTTAAGGACATGAAAATTTGATGTGGCCCTCCCTCCCTCCCTCCCTCCCTCCCAACATATGCATTGCATCAAATTAATCAAATCAGAAACTCAAATATAGAGAAAGGACCAAATCACAAGGATTTAGCTAACCTTTGGTGTTGGTGAAATATATTGAATTTCTCTAAATTTCCAATAAACCCCCAAAAAATAAGAAAAATGAAGAAAATATGCCCACAGATTAGAAATATGAGGACAAAACAGACACTCCAGCAGAAAAGTTCCAAGACGTCTGGCAGAAAAGTTCCACCAACAGACTGCGTGCATATCACATCTAGTTTTGCCAACTACTTCAAAAGAAATAGTAAAACATTCTCAAATTGATTCAAGTAAGAAAGAAAGATCCGGTTACCTGCTCTCATGTGCAGCCAATGATCTTACCATTGCTAGTACATGTTGTCGAGCTCGCCCACATGATTGGACATAACTACGAACTGTTTTTGGCAAGTCAAAATGGATCACACAGGAGCAGTTATGCACATCAATTCCCTCTTTGGCCACATCAGGGGGGAAAATCACCTGGAATCATTTTTAAGGATTTTGCTAGAACTTGAACACCAGTAAGAAAAATTGCATTAACATGAGCTCCCAGAGAAAGTTATCGGTTATTTTACAATTACTAGTATTGGCAGCATTTTTTGCAAAATAAACCGTGAACCAACTTCTCAGGAACTGTGGGCCAACAACAAGATAGTATTATTAGTTTGAGTATTAATAAGAAAATTGAGTATGTGAACATACATGCCATGTTATGTGTGTACAGGTGTTAAGTTCTACATGGGACATGGAACTTGGGCATGCCAACTTCCAAAAAGAAAGTTCTCAGTTATGTCTGTGTTGATGTACACTTTATGTTATTTTTAACAGGTTTGAAAAGTAGAGTATGGGCAATTTCATAAATGTCTAAAAACTAAGGTAGAAAATAAAACAAACTTTTGACAGTAATTAATAAATTCAAAGGTGTAGGTGAATGAGAAAAAGAACACAACACAAAAGGCCCTTGCCCATCTGCATGGCTGCAACGAGCCAATATATACATTGCTAGTTAAGAATATGTAAGATCTTACAGTCAAATATTTTTCAAATGTGGCATACCATCTTTTGTTTTGGATGGGACCGATGGGCACAACAAGAGAATCGGAAAAATAAAAGATATTATATTTTATTGACCAACGAAGAACAATAAAAAAAGTAATGAGCAACTTAAAATTGAAACGATAACCATTTTTGGATTGTGTAGCATACTACCACTGAGTGTCTTTAAAGTACCAATACCCAACTGTCAAATCCACATCAATACATGATTAATCTAAAAAGCAAAAAATGAAAAAGAAGCTTTCCTATCTAATTACTCACTAGCTTGGTGTGTTGTAAAGGTAATGATGGCAACCGTTACACATTAGGGGATCATAACGGCCGTTATGAAAAAAAGACCCATTATGGGGTATATACAAGTTTTTTAGTTTTCTTCCTATTAGAGAGAGAGAGAGAGAGCAAAAGAAAATTTTACTCCAAAGATTCAAAGTCTTAATGTTGTGAAGTGACCTATAGTTGATCATGATATCATGAAAATAGAAGTTTTTTTTTTGAGACATTTCAATTTTAAAAATAAATAAATGAATTGCTAATGGAAGTGAGCTTACCACAGTGGGCCTTTTAAGATGGCCTTCTTTTGTTCTGTAATGTAGATCCTCAAATTCTTCCTGCGATCACAAACATGCAACAAAGAACAATTCGAAGAGGGTGTTTGCATAGGCATTGATATATACTAGTTCTAGTGATTTATCATAAACAGATTCTACAACCTAATGTCATCAAGTACAAAAGATCAATAAAAGTCTGCAAACATATACTGATAGTAGGCTTAAAAACCCACAACATAATGAAGATATGGTTGTATGATAATGTGATGTGGTTACACTTGAGGTTATGATATGGTTGATGGACTATGTGAATAGGTTGCACTTGAGCGCATGACATGATTGAGATAATAGTATGATGTGATTCCAATTGAGAATATGATACAGTCGATGGACTATATGATGAGGTTGCACTTGATGATGCATATGATATGATTGTGTGATAGTGTGATTTAGTTCCACTTGAGAATGTGAAACACTTTATGGACTGTATGATGAGGTTGCACTTGAGGATATGATATGGTTGTGTGACAGTATGGTGTGGCGGATCCACTTGAGAATGTGATACAATTGATAGACTATATGATGAGGTTGCACTTGAGGATATGATATGGTTGTGTGAGTGTGGAGTAATTTCACTTAGAAATATGATAAGTTGAAAATTATCTAAATACATTAGAAAAAAATTGCTCCAAGTGATCTACTACTAGCTTGGTCAATACGGCTAACTATCTCCAACCGCTTTGTCCACACATCGTTTCAACTAAGTAGCGTTGGAACCCATCTTGAACGGTTACTGCCAAAGTCTCCATCTGCAAGTATAAGAAAATAAACATGTAAAGAAGTGAGTTAAACAGGACATAATGTTCATATAAAGAGAATGATCATCGCTTAAGAATTCAGCCAATGCAAAGAAAAGCAATCAGCCTCGAGATTTAGTCATATAGCCTGATCACTAATCAAACAATTTAGGATAGGATGTTTCTTCGAAACTGCTGCCACCGGCACTGCTGGCCATTGCTATATTAGCATAACATTTCTGATAATCGGGTGTGTCTTTAATCTCTCCTTGTACTCCTCCATCTCATACATAAATCTTTCCTTATCCTTAACACCTTTCTCCCGATAAACAGGAAATTCAAAAGTTATGTGCTGAGAATATAAAATATCAGTATCGATGCACAGAGAAGCCAACCCCAAAAGCCAAAATTAATATTGGTATTGTACAAAATGATAGGGTAGCTTGCTGGCCGAGCTGAGCCAAGTTGAGCCAAGCTTGACTCGGTTCACAGCAGGCTAGCCGAGCCAAGCTCAACTCGGTTCAACTCGTGTATAGCTCTAGTTCCCATGCTGCCTTTGGATCTCCAGGATTTTTATTTGGGTGCACCAACCTTGCCTACCATACAAATACAAAGAACTGAATAATGTTTGGACAAACAACCAAATTACTGAATAACATACATAGTTGGTCCACCTAAACAGCCTTTAGTTGCATCCTAACATGTAAGAGATCCTCCATAACTGAGTTAATTAATTCAACTGAGATATGAGAATTGAGAGTAACAAAATCAGTGCATTTATGCAATTACTAAAAAAAAATCCAACTTGTCCTATTTTTAATTTTTTTCTTTATATTGAATTCTATTAAATCTACCTAGTAGAATTCCCTGTTGATTTTGATTTTTCAAACATAGGTTATTCATGCTATAAATCAACTTGACATAAAAAAGCTCTAAGCAATATGTAAATGAAATGGCAGCATTGACGCCAATAAAAAAACAAATAGCTGAATGAAATGGTAGTATTGATGTGAGAACAAAGCACATATCTTTTTTCTTGAAGCTCTTGCAAGTTGCAATGGCCTTTCTCGATCTAGTAAGGAAGATGGAAACCAGCAGGACTGATGTAGAATTTTGAAAACTGAACAACAAAATATGGAAAAAAGAAAGAGGAGACAAAATGAAAAATCTCCAAACCCATAAACAACACTCGTCATTAGTCATTCCAAAAATGTACAATGGATTCTCCGAGTAACCCAGTCCTTTTGACCCAACATCCAAGGTTGGCATGCTGCTGCGTGACCCACATTGACACTTGTGTGCGGCATCTGTAGCATAAAAATTGTGGGCCACACCACTGAGAACAAGGAGGGAGACGTCCATCATAATTTTGTGTTTGAGGTTTTGGATGAGTTGATTTTTAAGATGTACAATGATACTAGATGGACTGAGGGGCTGCCACATCTACAAGTCATTGGGCCAAGCAAAAATGAGGTGTTTTACCCTAATCCTCATTGGTCCACGTCACCACTCACTTAATAATAAAAAATAAAATAGCTATTTTAAGATGCTTTGTGGGCCCCACCATGGCCCACCATGACATAAGTGTTTCATCCACCTGCCATTTTAATTTTCAAATCATTTTATGGATGAGATAAAAATTGAAGTATATCCAAATCTCAAGTGGACCACATTACAATGAACCGTGTTAATTGAACGCCCCCATTAAAAATTCTTAGTGGCATAAATTATTTGTATCATGTTGTATTTGTTTTTAATGGTGGACATTTAATTACTACTGTTTTCCTGTGTGGGTCCACAGGAGATTTAGATTTACCTCATTTTTAGATCAATCCGTAAAATGATCAAGAAATAGAAAAATAAGTGAACAACTTGGATAAAACACATGCATCATAGTGGGACCAACAGAGCACGGAAGGAGATATTCCTTGCCCGGGGCTGTATGGGCCACAGAGATATCTGTGACAAATCCACTCCGTCCATCTGTTTTGCAGGACCACGACAGGAGGATTTTTAATTCTAAAAATCGGCCCCATTTGTTGAAAATCTTTGGTTTTTCAAAAAATAAAAAAATAAAAAAATAAATGAAAATTTTAAAATTTTCAAAATTTTGGGATTTTCCCGCCAAAATTCTTTTTGAAAATTTTGACTTAAAAAGTGCGGTGTGTGCTTTGTCCCACATCGGAAATGATTGAAATCGTTTTGTGGTTTATATGAGATGTTGTGAAAGTATTCTTACTTGGAGCCTTTGGAGGAGGTGATATACGGGTTGTGTGTTCTAGTGCGTAGCACTGGAACACACGCACGCATGCGCGGGCGCGCGCGCTCGGGCTCGGGCACGGGCGTGAGCGTGGGCAGTGGGGCAGTGTGGCTGTAGTGGCACTAGATGACGCACTTTGCACTTCGCACGTGCGCATCATGTCGCAGAGTAGTCGCTCCCTCGCGACCTTACGCGAACCGGCGCGAGACGGTGCGATATGGTGCGACCTTATGCAAACCAGTGCGAGAAGGTGCGACCGTACGCGAATCAGCATGAAACGGTGCAACCTTACGCGAACAGGCGCCTAGCAACGGTCCACTCTTAATGCCTATATAAACTGGACCGTACTAGTCCGTTTAAAAGGATCTCAATACACTCCTCTCTCTCTCATCAAGTCAGATACAAACTATAGAACATCTCAATCATCTGAGTCTGCCAGAACGAATCTACTGCGTTGAAATTGTTCCACAGTGGATCGATCGTGATTGCTGCACGCTGGGTCCAGTAGGCTTGTCTTATCCTGGAAGCAATTCGCCTGTAACCGGTCAGCAGTTTATAAGGGGGTGAATCATGCTTTAAGGACAGCGTATTTTTATACGTGATTCAGCCTGGTGAAATAATTTTGATTTAATTTTACATTTTCAGTGTATCCGATTACAATTTTTATAACAATCTTAAAGCGTGATCCGATGGACACCGAAAGCGTTTCATCAGTTAAATTGATGAACCAGGATCTGATCCGTTT
Source organism: Magnolia kwangsiensis (assembly GCA_037074715.1). Classification (NCBI taxonomy): domain Eukaryota; kingdom Viridiplantae; phylum Streptophyta; class Magnoliopsida; order Magnoliales; family Magnoliaceae; genus Magnolia; species Magnolia kwangsiensis. The sequence goes on from CM073584.1 coordinate 98,040,171, forward strand.
GGACCGATTCGATGGTTCGAATTCCACCAGATGGCAGGACAAATTGAAATTCCTGCTAACCGATCTGAAGATCTACTACATCCTGGACCCTTCTCTCCAGCCTCTGCCTGAAGCAACAGACAGTGACACTCCTGAACAAATTGCTGCTAGGATCAAGCGACAAGAAGATAATTGCTGTGTCGTGGCCACATCCTCACTGCTCTCTCTGATCGATTGTACGATTTGTACACAGGGACCACATCAGCAAAAGAAATTTGGAGTGCACTGGAATACAAGTACAAGGCTGAAGAGGAAGGTACACAGAAATTTCTAATTGCCAGGTATTTCGACTTCACGATGGTAGATAATCTACCATTGCTTGCCCAAATCTAGAAATTGCAACTTATTGTAAATAAAATAAAAAGCAATCAAAATCGATCTCCCTGAATCCTTTCAAGTCGGAGCTATAATCACAAAATTGCCTCCGAGTTAGAAAGATTATAGGAAGAAACTACTGCATAAGTCTGATGAGTTCACCCTGGAACAAATCCAAAAGCATCTTCGTATTGAAGAAGAATCTCGTAACCGAGATAAAAAGGATGATGCTAGTAGTGCATTCTCATCTAAGGTGAACGCAGTAGAGCGACCATCCAAAAATATTGCATATGAGAAAGCAGATTCCCTTAAACCTAATAAAGATCAAGGAAAATTTAAGAAAATTTAAAAGAAGAAAAACGGCAAACCTAAGGGAGCTTGCTATTTCTGCGGCAAGATCGGGCATTTCGCTTGAGTCTGTAGGGACCGAAAAAAGCCTAAGAAAGAGGCTAATGCAGTAGACGATGACATCATAGCCATGGTCACAGAAGTGAATCTAGGTAAAGAGAAAATTCCCGGTTGGTGGTATGACACAGGTGCCACAGTCCATGTATGCAATGATCGATCTGCCTTCAAAACCTATGAAGACAAGACCAATGGTCAGGAGGTTCAAATGGAAAATGAAGGATGGTTGAAAGTTGTAGGAAAATGAACCGTGGAATTACTCTTTACCTCTAGAAAGAAGGTAATCTTGACTAACGTACTACATGTCCTAGACATAAGAAGGAATCTAGTCTCAGGAGATCTCTTAAGTAAACCTGGAATTAGGGTTGTGTTTGAATCAGGCAAGCTGATCTTGTCTAAAAATGAAAACTTTGTGGGTAAGGGATATGCTTGTAATGGGATGATCAAACTTTCTTTAAATGAAAAGAATTCTTCTGCTTACATGATTGAGTCTGTGACATTATGGCATGGTAGACTAGCCCATATTGGCTACAATACCATAAAACTCATGGCTAAGAACGGCCTAATATCATACAATGATAGTGACAAAGATAAATGTAAAGTATGCATACGGTCTAAAATAATCAAAAAATCATTCCCTAGTGTTGAGAGATCATCTTAAATATTAAACCTAGTGGATACTAACATATGTGAACTAAATGGCGATCTTACCCGTGGAGGTAAAAGGTACTTTATAACGTTTATAGATGATTGTTCAAGATATGTATATGTATATTTGCTAAAATCGAAAGATGAAGCATTTAATACATTCAAGATCTATAAATCTGAAGTAGAAAATCAATCAGACAAACATATTAAAATCCTTCGTAGTGACAGAGGAGGAGAATATTTTTCTAATGAATTTTCTAACTTTTATGAAGAACATGGCATTATACATCAGTGCACAACACCCTATACATCACAACAAAATGGTGTAGCAGAGAGAAAAAATAGGACATTAGTAGAAATAGTCAACTCAATGCTAATACAAGCACGGTTGCCATTAAACCTATGGGGAGAGGCACTGTTAGCCGCATGTTATGTCTTAAACCGAATTCCATCTAAGAAAACTAAGACCTCTCCATACGAAATATGGAAAGGAAGAAAATCAAACATAGGGTATCTTAGATTGTGGGGGTGTCTTGTATACTACAGAACTCCAGAACCTAAAAGAACTAAGTTAGGACCAAGAGCTATCAAGTGCGTCCTTGTAGGATATGCACAACATAGTAAGGCCTATAGACTTATAGACTTAGACACCAATGTAATCATAAATTCTAGAGATGTAGAGTTCTTTGAGAATTCTATATTCACGGAGAAAAAGAATAATGAGATTCAATCTCCTAATAGAACTATAGTACAAACACAAATAGAAAAAAAAACACCTAGTGAACCTCATAGGAGTTAAAGAGCAAGAGTAGAAAAGAGTCTTGATCCTGATCAAATAGACTCTCAACGACTCTCTTTTCATCTAGTTGAAGGTGATAGAGAGAAGGTAATTAGAAAAATACCTATGGTTTTAAATATAGAAGATGAACCTAAAACCTTTAGTGAAGCTATGTCTTCAAGAGACTCTACTTTTTGGAAAGAATCCATTAATGATGAAATAGATTCAATAATGTCTAACCAAACATGGAAATTGGTAAATCTACCTCCAGGTTCTAAACCAATAGCTTGTAAGTGGGTATTTAAGAAAAAATATCACACAAATGGTACAATTCAAACCTTTAAGGCAAGATTAGTTGCTAAGGGTTTCAGACAGAAAGAAGGAATCGATTATTTTGACACTTATTCACCGGTAGCTCGAATAACATCGATTAGGATCTTATTCGCCCTAGCATCCATACATCATCTTCATATCCATCAAATGGACGTGAAGACAGCATTTCTGAATGGTGATCTCGATGAGGAGGTTTACATGAAACAACCAGCAGGGTTTATTTTACTAGAAAATGATAAAAAGTGTGTAGACTTGTTAAGTCTTTGTATGGATTAAAGCAAGCACCAAAACAGTGGCATAATAAATTTGATTCTAAAGTTCTGTCTTATGGTTTTAAACATAATATTGCTAATAAATGCATATATTCAAGAGTATGTAATGATTATATTGTAATCATATGCTTGTATGTAGATGATATGTTAATAATCAGTAATAAAATAGAAGGTGTAATTGAAACCAAAATGTTTCTCTCTTCAGTTTTCAAAATGAAAGATCTTGGACAAGTGGATACCATATTAGGTATCAAAGTTAAAAAATATAATGGAGGTTTCGCATTATGCCAGTCTCATTATATTGAGAAAGTAATAAACAAGTTTAATCACTTGAAAAATAAAGAGGCAAAAATTCCGTTTGATCCAAGTATCAAACTAAAAGAAAACAGTGGAAGAGCAGTTGTACAACTAGAGTATGCTAGTGCTATAGGCAGTCTTATGTATGCAATGCAATGCATAAGACCGGATATAGCATACGCTGTGAGTAAACTAAGCAGGTTTACGAGTAATCCAAGTGTTGAACACTGGAAAGCAGTAAGTAAAGTTCTAGGTTATCTTAAAGAAACCAAAGAACTAGGGCTATTTTACTCAGAATTTTCAGCAGTATTGGAAGGATATACCGATGCAAGTTGGATATCGAGTGCAGGGGACAACAAGTCCACTACTGGGTGGATATTCACCCTAGGAGGTGCAGCTGTATCTTAGGGATCAAAGAAATAAACTTGCATTACGCACTCAACTATGGAATCTGAGTTCCTACCTTTAGCTGCTACAGGCAAAGAGGCTGAGTGGTTGAGGGATCTTCTATTAGAAATTCCATTTTATGCGAAGCCTATACCGGTTGTTTCACTTCATTGTGATAGTGAAGCCACTTTAGCGAGAGCCTATAACGATACTTATAATGGAAAGTCCAGACACATAGGTTTAAGACATGACTATGTAAGGCAATTGATTCAAGATGGAATCATTGCGATCTATTATGTAAAGTCAAGTAATAACTTGGCTGATCCTTTTACTAAACCTCTGACGAGAGAGGTAGTAAGGACAACATCTAGAGGGATGGGGTTAAAACTCTTTACTTAAAGTTTCACCAGTGAAAGAAACCTAACCCTAAATTATAAAATCTCTAAATATTGGGTTTAATGGGTAACAACAATTCACTGATAAGTGAAAAGTTTCAGCACTAAATAAATTAACCTTATCCAGGATGAAAGTGTTGGCCGTTTGAAAAGAGGGATGAGTATTAAACTCTTAATGAAGTCCAGTCAAACAGGACAAGTGTTTTAAATGGAAGCATTGGAAGGATTTCACCTATGTGAACGTAGAAGTGGTGCCGCTTCTCATGAGAGTTAGAGTTATCTCGGGATCGTTCATGAAACAGGAAAAGCACATGACCATTAAAAGTGCTAAGCGAGATTATAAAGGAACATCTAATGCAGGAGCTATTATGTGTGTGGTATTTTCGGTTATATCATATAGGAATAGCTGATTCAATGTTGCGGCAACCAGAAATTTTGAAATAACTTTAAAATATTTATACTAAGGAAAGATTCAAATCACAAGATATCTTTCTTTATGCATAATAACTATTATTATTCTGGCAGAGTTTTTATTTTTTTAAAAAACCAGTGGGGGATTGTTGAAAATCTTTGGTTTTTTAAAAAATAAATACATAAATAAATAAAAATTTTAAAATTTTTAAAATTTCAGGATTTTCCCGCCAAAATTCTTTTTGAAAATTTTGACTTAAAAAGTGCAGTGTGTGCTTTGTCCCTCATCGAAAATGATTGAAATCGTTTTGTGGTTTATATGAGATGTTGTGAAATGTATTCTTACTTGGAGCCTTTGGAGGAGGTGATATACGGGTTGCGTATTCCTGTGCGTAGCACTGGAACGCACGCACGCGCGCTCGCGCTCGCGCTCGGGCACGGGCACGGGCACGGGCGTGGGTGTGGGCAGTAGGGCAGTGTGGCTGTAGTGGCGCTAGATGGCGCACTTTGCACTGCGCATCGTGTCGCAGAGTAGTCGCTCCCTCGCGACCTTACGCGAACCGGCGCGAGATGGTGCAATATGGTGCGACCTTATGCAAACCGGTGCGAGAAGGTGCGACCGTACGCAAACAGGCGCCTAGCAATGGTCCACTCCTAATGCCTATATAAACTGGACCGTACCAGTCCGTTTAAAAGGATCTCAATACACTCCTCTCTCTCTCATCAAGTCAGATACAAACTATAGAACATCTCAATCATCTGAGTCCGCCAGAACGAATCTACTGCGTTGAAATTGTTCCACAGTGGACCGATCGTGATTGCTGCACGCTGGGTCCAGTAGGCTTGTCTTATCCTGGAAGCAATTCGCCTGTAACCGGTCAGCAGTTTATAAGGGGGCGAATCTCGCTTTAAGGACAACGTATTTTTATACGTGATTTAGCCTGGTGAAATAGTTTTGATTTAATTTTACATTTTCGATGTATCCGATTACAATTTTTATAACACCATTCAAATCTCTTATGGGCCATACCACATGAAACAGTGGGGATTGAACGCCTGGGAATGACAAGAACTATTTGGATGGCATATAAACATCATGATCAGCTTTAGGACGGTATCAACGGTGGACGTTTCTGTTCCTACTGTTTCGTTTTGTATGGTCTTTAAAAACGGATGGACGGCGTGAATTTGGCACAGACATCTCTGTGGACCCCACATTGCCTCAGACACAGGTATAAAAATTCAAATACTAACCTCGTGAATCCACTACAAGGAAGGAAAACGTTCCAATAGATGAGAGAGAGGAGATGAGACTCTCTCTCCTCTTCTTTTTCCTCTCCATCCCTTCCCGTGTTCTTTTTTCAATTTTTTTTTGTTTGTCTTTTTTAATAATGTTTTGGCGTCCACAGCTTTCTTATATATTTTTTTATTTTTTAAATGAGTGGTGATGTGGACCAATGAGCATTAGGGTAACAGGAATCTCTATTTACCCGGTAACAGAGGATCCGGACTCGTTTTACACATCTTGTACAACACCCATGTCATTACTAATAAATACGACTAGGTGAGTTTTTGGATCTCTGCGGTGAGTTGGGTTTAAGGCAAATAAAAACATTTACACAGTAAATACGACTGGGTGGATGGATCGGATCGCACACAGGTGCGCATGCATGGTATGTAAACAGGCTTTCTTACATTCAACTCACTTCATTGTTAAAATAGTCAGTATATATTTAATATATATTATTGTATTATAAAAATTAACTTGACGCAAATCAACTCAGATAAAAAATGTAAGACCCGAACGAAGTTGCTAACGGGTCCAAAAGGAGATCTGGACCTGCTTAACAGGTTTGGGTCCATTACACAGGCCGGTACCCATTGACAACCCTACAAATAAACCTCAACATTACACGTGGGCAGCAAGGATGGGGCAATGTAGGCGTCTGATCGGCAGCTAGGATCATCTGACCAGTTGGATTTTCCGTGGATATTCCGTTCACAGTAACCTTGCACCTGCATGACACGTGTATGAAAAGCGAGTGTTTGATGACTTAGATACGACAGTCTAGCATAAGATAACTCCACCATGAGAAAAAAATATCAAGCCTAGTCAATTTGAGTCAACCGAGATAAAGCAAATGCCACTTTCTTTGCTTGCACTATACAGCATGTGTGAAAAACTAACACGTGTACAAGATCTAAACCATTCATCAGGTACGTGTATTATGTGGATGCTGGAGATTCTAGATGTAATTACCCATCGCTTGGGCCTGGTGCGAGGATCTTCTCTCCGGGCGACAGCCATGACAATGAGACCAGAATCACCTGACAGACTGCAACACTCGTTCTACACACCTTGTACAACACCCATGTCATTACTACGAACCCCGTTTTACACGGAAACGGATTGGCTACTCCCCCTGCCACCAGCCAATGGCTGGTGGTTGGTGCTCCGTGGTCCGCACCATGATGTATGTGTTTCATCAATGCCGTTCATCTATTTTTATAGATTATTTTATGGTGTTACACAAAAAATGAAATATATCACAATCTCAAGTGGATCACATTATAGGAAACAATATTGAATGAACGTCAACCATTAAAAGCCTTTTGGAGCCCATAAAAATATTGGATCACGCTGATCTTTGATTTTATCCTTCATCTTGATCTTTATGACCTAATCAACAGATTGGATGTCAAATAAACAGTACAGTGGACCTTAATAGGATTTAAATGATAGATATCCAATCTTTATTATTTTCTCGTGGTGTGGTCCACCTGAGATTTATATTCTTATTATTTTTGACGTAGCCTCTAAAATCATCTTTAAAAACGGATGAACAGAGTGGATGAAATACAGGCATCATTGTGGGCCCACGGATCACCGACCACTAGCCACGGGGCTGGTGTCAGGGGGCGTCGCCAATCCGTTCCCGTTTTACGCCGCTTGTACAACACCCATGTGATTGATGTAATGAAGTGTGACTGTACAACCAGCTTTGATGACTTAGATAGGACAGCCTATCGTAAAGGATACAACGACAAAGCAAATGCTGCATTCTTTGCTTGCATTGAAAGCGAGTATTTAATAAGTTAGATACGACAGTCTCGCATAGGATACCTCCCCAAATTTGGGACTGTGGACTCCACCCGTTATCCCGCAGGGTTTTACAAAGCAATACAAACTTCGTTTGGGGCGTGTTTGGCCGGACCGATCCCATTGAATTAGGAGGTATGGGATCGGTTTTAAGATAACGATGAGAGAGTCAGTGGATGGTCGGGTATCCATTGGGATATTCATATCCCATTACCAAAATATCCGACTGTTTGGATTGCAACTGCCATCCTGGGATCACGTCAGAGATGCTGTTTGGATTGGCATGGGATCGGATTTGAATCCAACTGCATGGGAAGCACGTTTGGATCTCCCAGTTTTACCGTACGGGATTGGAGAATGCAGGCGCTGGTTAGGAATAATGCGCTGACCCAAATTGCATTGCCTACCATACTCAATCCAAACCGTCCGCTACTAATGGAACCCACAACAGCCTCCTGTGTCATCCGAACCCTCCACATGGTGGGTTTTGTATCATCCGAACCGTCCCCAACGACCTCGATGGGGTTAAAAGCAGTATATGACCCGTACCTTGTTGCGTGCGTACACTGGTTTATATGACATCTCATTTTCGTCTTCTTGGTCACGCCATAATGCACCATAAATCTGTTTTGTTTTAACCCGGTCTTCATGTTAGCTATACACAACATGCTCTGATTCTCTTCATGCATACGTGTGGATTTTTACATGTGTTGATGTTTATAGAATCGGAACCACTTAGAGCGTTCTGATATCAGGTAATAATGTATGACCTACCATGACTATACCATCTCATAAAATCATTCAAATTTAAAGAGCTGTTCAAAGTATTAGTGTCACACAAAACATACCCAATAATTTATAATTTATATACAATGCGAAAAAAACAACCATTCCTCTAATTAAGAGTGCCAATAATTTGTGTGCGGCTGAAGGGGGGAGATCATCGGTAGATGTGGGCCTCAACATAGTGGCCCGGGATATCCGGTGGATAGACAGCATAACCGAATGATGGACATCAACTGCGTCCACTAATCTTCCCACTTCTCTTGAGCGAGTGCCACATCCATGTGTCGGCGGTGCAATTGTCAGACCGAAAAAACTACCCCAATATGCCGTTGCCTCTCTCCAATTCTTAAACACTCGACGGCGGTTCCCACTATATCCCTCAACCTCAACTCGCGCATCATCTCATGTAAGATAAATACCTGGTTGACGGCCAAGCAGGACAACATGGTATTTTTCCTTCGCCATCTGCAAAAAGAGGTCTAGTATCGCAATGAATAGCAACAAATTAAAACTCATATGTTTGTACATGTATACACAGAGATAAAGCGGTGACATCCATGTTGCAATGAAAAGTATACAATCTAATAAAACCATTTGTAGACGAAAATATGGGAGCGTACCTTCTCTTCGTACGATGTGTGTGGTCTAGTTATACAACAAAAGCAAATACCCAAGAGTTTGATTAAATAATTACATATCAAGTAGAACGAGCCATCCTAGGTCCAAGGCCAGTGTATACCAGTGGCCCTAGAAGATATGTGGAATCCAAAATTATAAGCAATATAAAGAAGATATGTGGAAGTTATTACATGCCCACACCCCCCCCCCCCCCCCCCCCCCCCCCCCCCCCCCCCCCCAAAAAAAAAAAAAAAAAAAAAAAAATCAAAAATAACTTAAACCATCCAAAATAAAAGAGTTTCTTCTACCAACTATTTTCCACCTTAATTACCATATGAACGGTACACAACGTTCAAAGTTTTTAAACCCTAAAGATCAGCAACCATCAAACAGAACCACCACCGTCATTACCCTTCAAATCGTCCAGAGTTTTCTTTAGTCAATCAACGCGACGATCCGGCTGTAGGGCAACAAAAAAGGAGGCAAGCTTCTTGTCTTTATTTAAGAGCTGACCAACCTCAATAAATTCAGCATTGGTTTAGTCCCTGAACCTCTTCCAGTGTGTCTAAGACACATCGCGTTTGGTTGACATCCTTTCTAACGGAGAAGTTACGCATTGCCTCTGCGACATTCGTGAGAGATAAGCCTACGACATCACATGGTCGAGCAGGTCGCATCCTTTTTGTTGTTGCACTTCCACCACGACTACTATCGGAATTGGTTCTACGAGTGGGTGTGTCCTGAAACGACCTATTTTCCCTTGTTTGACTGTCCGTTGATTGGCCATATATGCCAGGTGATTCGTCGAGGTTTTCCTCAGATAGGTCTACGGTAGCATCTGTATCATCGTCCAGCTCTCTCCACGAATCATTCAGGTCTCTATAAACACGAGACGCGGATGCTGCAATGTTCTGACTTCCTTGCGCATATCTGTCCGTCGCCTGGTCTGACCCGACAATCACTGATAAATCATCCATCCGTTCAATTCGCTTGCCATGCAACCTCTCAGCTCACGGATGAGACTATACACATGATAATTTCGAATATCAGTAAATGTCAGTTGAAATTGAAATTTGTATACAACCAAAACAACAATATAGGTTACCTTTAAATATTCCTCCCAAACCTTATTTGGGGCCGTCACCACCATGCGCTCACTGTCCCAACCGAAACCACTTGCAGCCAGCATGTCATTTATATCACCGTACTCCCTCTTATGATACCTCAATCTATTTTAAACATTTTGCCAGGAAAGAAGTATCTGTGTACGTCTATGGACCGCGTCGGCGGCCGCTTGATATGCCTCTTGTTTGAAGCCATTATCTCCCTTTCTACCTAGTGTAATTTGCTCAATCAAAGTGTCAAACAAAACTTGATCCATAGTTCCAGTCCATTTGATCTTCGCAGCACGATAGGATAGATCTGCCAGAGATATTACAGACTTCTCACGTGGTGAGGTACGTGTCGGTTGAACCGGGCTACGCAACGGCGATTGCGTTGGAGTAGGAGTAGATCCACTCAAATTGGCCGACATATCACCTATGTGCAGATGGGAAGGCAGTTACACAAAGAGAATAATGCAGAATACAGTATGTGTCAATTATAAGGTTTTTTCGAAAGGAAAATGTATAGGAATAAACAGTTGTTGATGTATGTAGCAAAATTTGTGAGCTTCGGTGTACAAAGTGCAAAAAATCCTACTTCGAAGTTGTACAAAAATCATTAAGCATCTATTACTTTAGTTATGTAGTATGTCATGATTCTCACAATAACCAAGTAGGATTATCGAATCCTACTATTGTTTTGAGCGTCTTCCCACATGCGCTCCACGATCCTGTCATGAGTTTTGATCCAGTCATCCTTCGCTTGTTGAGTGACTTGGACTAGCCATTGCCTTTCATCAATTGTCGATACCTCATTTGGGGTAGGTATAGCCTTGCCATCACCCACTAGTACACCTATGTCACGCAAGTCTTGGTCTGATCCATCTTCACTTTGTATGAAATTATGTAGCACACAAGCAACGACAATTTTAACCTATGTATCAAAGGGGTATTGCATAGCCGTCTTTAAAATTGGAAATCTTCCCTTCATCACACCGAAATAGCACTCAATTACATTTCGTAATTGCGCATGTCGATAGCTAAACAATTCTTTCACATTCATGAGTGATCTCCCGCTACAATATTCATGCAGATGGTATCGAACTCCACAATAAGGGGCCATGAACCCTGGTGAATGAGCGTAACCTGCGTCTACGACGAAGTACTTTCCTACACAATAATAGGAATGATTCTTTCAGTCTTGCACAGTGACAAATTATACACACCAATCAACATTTAAATGATACTGAATATTATTTACCGTGGGGCACAATAAGTGGATCGTCTGATAGCGTCAGGGCATTGTGTAGGACCCGCGCATCCGACGCTGAACCTTCCCATCCAGATAAGACATACAATATTGACAAATCAAAGGAGCAAGTAGCAAGTACATTCTGCGACAAGATACCCTTTCGGTTACGAAAACTTGCATGTTCTAATGTTGCTATATGTGCCGGAATATGTGTCCCATCGATATCACGCACGCAATCCTATAGTGGCAAAGGTGTCGAGCCTATAGGATTAGTATCATATTATATCTTTATTTACGTGTAGATTAATAAATGATCAGTTAGTCTAAAATGATATCTGAAAATAACTAGACCAACATGTATTTTCCTGAATCTCAATTGGTGTTTGTGCGCCTGCCTGCTTAACATATTCAGAGTATAGGGAAACAATCGCATCTAAAACTCGGTGAAAGTGACGACTTATAGTTTCACCAGATCGACAAAATCCGTGTCCGATCACATGATTTCGGACGTTGTGGCCAACTGTATGCAAGAAGTACACAAGTTGTTCCTCCAAACTAACGTTACGTGTATCGCGTAGGGTCGTCTTATCACGCACTACTTCACATAGATGGAAAAATGCGTCCTACTTCATCCTAAGTTGGGTAATGCAATCCATATCATTACTCTGAATATTTGAATTAATAAATCTGGCACGCGCATCATCCCCTATCTGAGCCGGTTCTTTAAACATATAGTGTCGACAGTATTCCCCAACAGCTACGACACATGTAGCTGTTGCAAGAATGACAATGGAATTAGCCATCTCTTCCTCATCTTCATCATCCATCACCTGTTAACCACATACGTATACAGGTGGAAATCGAGGATTTTACAAAATCGTCAACCTCTCAATTAAAGTGTTACAAAAATCGAGTTGATAAACACGTTCCATGCAGAATAATAACCGAATTGTTCTGCATTGACCATCCCATTTGCCATTTATAGCTAAAAAGTGTGCTCAATGTGTCCAACATCCTTCTGGCAATACCTGTTTGAATATTTAAAGAGATCCATGATGGAAACCCTCTTAAAGTCTTACTCAATGATGTAAATAGAACTCTCTTCCTACATGCTATATCCTAAACAAGTTTTAAAAAGAAGAAAACATCGACCTATAACAACAAGAATCATTAAATTATGATGTTTGTGCAAGGAATTATAAGATGGTCATGTGCATGACAACTATAAGCTCCCAACCGAGCCTTCAAAGAGCACCACCAAATCATGTACTCTGTTTTTGAAAACCCAATGGTGGTATGCCGGTGAATTTCACAAATTGTAAGCAATTTCAGAGATGTATGCACATGAATATCACATATTGCCATGCACATGTTCAAACTAGCAGTATCCACAACAATTGGGTTGTGATAGAACATACCAAAACCGTCAGTTGCAGCTATATGGACGCAATGTCGCTATAGGGGAATGCCTCCTGTAATTTAGAAAACCTAAGCATGAAAGAGTAAACATAATTAGTGCTTAAACCAGTCGACCATGACAATTGAACTGATTGTCAAGTAAGAGCATCCACCAAATGAGTTGAATTTGCATAATTTTTCAACTCATGCCGTGAAATTATCTAACTTGAAACAGATCTCGTTTTATAGTTGTGACACGGACATAGAGAGTGCGCTGCAAGTTTTTTACCTGTGGCTAGCTGAATCATTTTTTGGGTTCTATACAAAGAGATGTCCATTTACAAGAAATGCATATCCTGCAGCCATTTCTTCCTTTGGTGTTCAATTTGGTGCAACACTAGTTTTGAATTAATGGTGCAGCAACAGGGAATTCTTAAAACTATTTCGTATGAAAAAGTAACCCAATTGTTGGGAATAGTTGTAGATATGCATATACAGTTATTTCGTGATATTCAAAATAAAACAGTATGAGCTATATGCCTGAAATACAAAAATCCTACTAAGAACAACGTGTGAATGTGTGGTCTACAGAATCGGTCCTACTTTGGAGGACAAATGCTTCTAAATCTATATTGAGACTGTCTTTTATGGCTTGGGTGGCTTTTATAGGCAAACAAAAAACGTGAAATATGATGCTCTAGTTTGGAATTATTTTGATTGGCACCTGCTTCTTCTGTGCATCTTTTATTGAAACTGTCCCAGAAGGACATGCAAATTTTATTTCTCTTAATGTTTTTATTCTTTTCGGCTTTATAAACGAATCTATTTTAACATGAGTTGGTGACCTGGTTTCTTCTCTCCCATTAAGCATCTCAAGTTATCTCAAACCTATTCTCATGTTCATGAAGGTCCATATCCAGTCAATAAAGGTCCATATCCAGCCAACTTCTTTATGATTCCACATGCTTTTGATTCCAATAACAGTACAAAAACACAACGGAACATGTGGTACCAACATGGATCGAAGAAAGGTATATCAAAATCGTATCAATTCAAAATAGTAGACAACAGTGATGAACAAAGATTGACTATTCCATATTATGACAGCTACAAGCCCTGAGCCATCCAAAAACATGCACTGATTGCACACTAGGCAATCATGTACAATAAGTGATCATAGTAATGAGGTACAATAAATGTTCATAATATTTTCAAAATATAAGCCAGGTCCTAAAACCGGCTCCCAATCTTAATCCATGCATCAAATTAGATAACTTGTGCTGATCATAGATATCAGGTATGAGAACTTCTTCACCCACTGACATGAAAATGAAGAAAAGAGGACGAAAGACATTTTTATTTCGAAATTTCAACATTTCCAAGAACAACAGAAAGAAACTCCTTTCATAATCTGATAAAATAATCACATTCTGGAAAAAAAATCTTTTACACCATGCTACCAAAACAGATACAATAAAGCAGAGATGAAAACACCCTGGTGATGCTAGGTAATGAAGTAGCGAGTGTTCATCATGTGGATGCATGTGGATGGTTAAGAGTAGTATGACATGACCATCCACATTGCAAAACATTAACCGTTCGACAGATTTTCTTAAGCCAATCAACACCTCAAAAAAGAAATTTCAAGTACTATGCAATCCGTAGAGGGAGATCACAAAAACAGTCAACATACACAGAGTACAACAGCCTAGCGATGACATTACAGGTGTACCTGCTAGCAATGTTTTTAAAATTCTGGTCACTTGAAATTCAGATACAAAATTCCAGCAAATTATTTTATATTTAGGGATTTCTTGGATTTGAAAGGTAGAAAGTAGTGAGGAGTAAAACCGTAACCATCCATATTATACAACGTTCACTACTACTACACGGGATCAAACAATTCACAAATCAATTGAAAGATAAATGAAATGTGAATCTGAAATAGTGATTCCATATTTCATAATTTATCCACTACCTGAAAGTGCATCCCTCACATGGGAAACTGCTATCGAAGTCAATGTTCTCAGCTACTTGAAAAAAGATGGCACATCTTCACTGTACAACTGGGGATTGTTATAATGACATGTAGGACACCCGCAATCAAATTGGAAATGCTAAGCCATGAAAATAAGAAAACCTTGCTCAGATCGATTTCAACTAGTCGGTATAGATAAATGGTGACAGTAAAAGGGAACAACCATCATTTCATTTTCACCATAGTAAGAAAAAATAGAAGAACAAATAACTAGAAACAAATATATGGAACATATATCAAGTTAAAGTTCCAACGGATATCCTTTGCCATTCACGAACACCAAATTGTTCGGTGCCGGTAACAGGGTGCTAACAGTAACAGACAATAAGTGTACTCAAGTAATATATAAAGAATAACAAAACACAAAGCTATTCCAGTATTTTTTCTTCTTTTTTGGCTACTCAATCGGTGTTATGCAACAAGTTGTAACTCTCCAACACCCACTGACCATGTCATGAATGACCAACTGACGTTATCATTATTTGTTAAGTCCGAGTATGAAGGATTTCATTCAGAAATCCTTTTCCAATCCATCTCCTGCTCTTAGCCAAAAGAGGCATTAATCGTGGGTGCATGCGTAGGTACAGATCATACTATCGTACCTTGTTGCAAAGCATAAGAAAGTAGAATGGATTTTGAGTACTTGACTACTTGGAAGTTGAAGAAGATTAATTTGGTGTTCGTGAACAGGGGACGACATCTGATTGTAGTGTAGATCCAAACCGAAACCACCCGCAACGGCCAATTCCTAAAGCAAGAGACAAATTGGGGGAAATCGAGGCAAGGAAGAGCGTACCTGACGCAAGAACGACGGTCCACAGCCAAAGACCGGAGCTTACCTTCTCTGCGTAGGGCGATGATGGGAGCTCGACGTGCCTCATCCATGGTGTCACGCCCCAAACCTAGAAATCGGATTCTCAGGAATCCCGATTGCTAAATCCGGTGCCGACAACCTCCATAGTACCCCATTCTCAGCTCCTAGTATTCAATGCCAGATTTCGATCCTGGGATCCTACAAGGAAGATTTTTTTTTTTTGTACATTTAACTCGTAATAAGCATAACCACAAGATTACCCAATTCACAAAGGCAACATCGTCATCACATATCCACTAATATAACCATTTGAGTACAACACTGAAAGAAAAATACATAAATAGAAAATTAAGCTCACATTACTTCAACCTAACATCACCTGCATGCATCTATCGTGCATAAGCTTATAGAAAGCTTAGAGGGTGGTGTAACTGTGTGCATAAGGTAAGTATCAAGTATTTAATATAATGCTATAATCATATAATACCAAAAAAACTGATAATTCATAAATCATATAATGTCTGAATAAACAGAAATACTGATAAGATCATGAATTATCAGGATAAACAGAAATACTAACAAAGTCATAAATCACACGATAACAGAGTAAGCAGAAATACTGACAAGTGCATGAGTCATACAATATCAGGGTACACAATGCAAGTCAGTTATGCAAATGAGGAGTCAAAGCGAGCTAAATATTAGATGCCGAGGATACAATGCCATAAATCATACAATATCGAAATAAGTAGAGATGTACTGACAAGTCTATGAGTGTCATTAGCCGTTCCAAGGCTATGCGATGCAAGACATAAGTACTAACGGCCATATCAATGCAGAAACATGGTAACCCAAAATACTAAGTACTACAGATGCAATATAATATGCGGTGCGAGTGAAATGAGCAAGCTAAAGTGAAGTTGGGATGATAGTACATAGTATCGTAGGCTATGGGGTCCATCACAAGGGACTTCTATCCAAACCAGTCGCATACCTAAATTTGAATAGTCATACTCAATGTAGTAAACTCCTGATCTCAGGTTAGTCGCGCGCCTAATCAAAATCCTGGCCATGCAAAGGTACACAATAATTAGTTGCGCACCACCAACCCAAGTGGATAGTAAATGAAATAAATACATGAGTATGCAACTCCTACTCAATAAGTCCACATATCAGTACGGTTCCTCTCTGAAAAATCACCGGGGTCTATTATACTCCAAACCAGATTTTCGTCCCATCACGCGCAATAAGGTGAGTGGAAGAGACCTCACTATCCGCCTGCCAATATCAGGCCTGGCTCGTCGATAGTGGATCCATTTCTCGAGCTGGTCAGACTCAGCCTAGCATTGCTCCTTCCTCTCAGGCAGGTAAGGCCATACCCCCCTCCAACCGACCACGACACAATGGAAGACGCGGCCTAACGGTATACGGCCCTCGTGCGCTCATGCATCCACTCAGTCTATACGTTGAAGCAACCTCTGGAACTAAGAGGGTTTATGAACTTTCACCTAGAAATATCTATAGCACCCCACACGTAGAACAGATTTTCGGTGTCCCATCTTGTAAGTCCCGTGTCTTAGTCCGTACCATTCCATTGGCCTCCGCGGTCCTTCTGGTTAAAATTCGGCAATCCTCGACCTGTTTCTAATGTTTGCGTGCGATCCTAAGATAAGACCTGTATGCCAAAGTTGTCTTAAACTGAAACCTATATCTTAGCGACTACGCCATCGCCGCGGTTCTAACGCCGTGACTCACGCACCAAACCGGTACCCAGGCTAGAAGATGTAGGCCCACGTTCATTTCGAAGAGAACGCTGCGTGTTGCAAACTTCGAGGGAATCTCTACAACATGTCCCATCAATCAATCAATGTCAAGTCACTCCATACCCAAGTACAACAACCCATACCTATCCTTACCCCTTTCTTACACAAACTAACCAAAGTCAACTCTTACATCCCTTCACCCATCACTCTCTTACAAGCCATCACTCAACCCATCACTCCATCACCTTTCACCCATCACTTCCCTCTCTCTCTCATTCACTCTCAAACACTCTCCAAAGCTCCATATGTCCAAGCCTTCCCAAGCATTCCAAGAGCAACAAGAGTGGCCCACTTTTCCCACCCTCTTATCTCTCATCCACACCATCAAAATCCCATCAACCACCATCAAAAGTGAAGGCAAGGAGCATAGAAGGCTTAGGGAGCAAGGAGGAAGGCCTAGAGGTGGATTATCCATCATTCATTTTTAATTTTAAGGGTCCACTTGTTATGGGACCCCACTTGATGTATGTGTTGTATCAATGGAGGGCCCATAGTGGCGGGGTCACTCCTTTCCATCACCGTCTCTCTTGTTCTCTCTCTCTCTCTCTCTCTCTCTCTCTCTCTCTCTCTCTCTCTCTCTTTATCCTTCCCATAAAATGAAGTGGTCCCCACCAATTCATGATAAATCTACTCCATCTATCAAACGGTGCGGCCCACCACATTTTAGGTGAAATGATATGTAATATATATTATATTATATTAACATTATATTATATATACATATATATAGGTATATGGTGGGCCACGTAAGTGTGGGACCCACCATGATATTGTGATTATCCACGCCGTCTAGCGTCCAGGGACGCTGGACGCATAATATGGAATGCGTGTACTGGCTTGGGCATGCACTGGTGGATAACAAAATAAAATAAAATATTATTTAAATTAGTATTTGGGGTGGACCACTCATACAGGCCCCACCTTGATGAATGTATATAATCCACGTTGTCCATTTCACTTCTCAGCACATTTTAGGCGTTGAGCCAAAAGATGAGGCTGATCTGATAATCAAGCGGGCCATACCATAGGAAATAGTGGTATTACCGTTAAAACCCACATTAATTCTTCCATTGGTAAAAAATATATCGCATATTGGTCTCATTGGGTTGATTAGGGGCCATAGAATCCAATGGTTGGACCAGATTTTTCAGATGCGGTCCCCACCTATCAAAAACCATGATATTAATGGTTTTCAAAAAAAAAAAATGAGGCAGCAACGATTGCTGCTGCTGTGTCAGAGCGCACGCAGGCAGCGCGGGCGAATGAGAGGCCGGGCCTCACGGCCCAGCTGTGGGCCCCCATCGTGATGCGTTTCGAACATTAACACCTTGCATTTGATGGGTCCCCTTTGTCTATGGTGCGTCCCCAAAAATCAGCTGTATACGGAACTCAGGTGGGCCATACCATCTAAAATCATGTAACGTATAACATCACTTGGTGGGGCCTATCTGAAATTTGGATGTGGCTGATACTTAGTCAGAACCCTCAGCCAGGTGGGACTCACATAATGGGCGGTCTGGATTTGCGGACCACATCACTGTGGACCCCCTGACCGTTTGGCCTTATAAATAGGTTGGGTGGCAAACGAACATTACAGAGGGCCCCATGGCCCTGGACCCTATCAACGGGTTGTATAGAAAATAAGCATCACTGTGGGCCCCTGGCCCAAGTAACCTTATGAACAGATTGGATGAAAATAAACATTGTGGTGGGCCCCTGGTTCATGTGCCCTCACCAACAGGTTGTTTGATAAATAAATATTACAGTGGGCCCTAAGCCCATGTGACCTTATGTACAGGTTGGAAAATAAATATTACAGTGGGCCCTAAGCCCATGTGACCTTATGTACAGGTTGGAAAATAAACATTACAATGGGCCCCTTGGTCCATGTGACTATATCAATAGGTTGGCTGGAAAATAGACATTTTGGTGGGCCCCCTATTCATGTGAACTTATCAACAGATTGGATAGGAAAATAAACATTATGGTGGGCCTCACATGAGGCTCACTTTGGTGAATATGGGCCCATGTATTTAGGCCTATCTTGAGGTATTTTTAGGCCTATTATTGAGGCCCGCTTGGATGCATATAGACCCATGTATTTAGGCCCATCTTGGCATGTATATAGGCCTAATGTTGAGGCCCACTTTGTTATATATGGGCCCATGTGTGTAGGCCCATTTGATGTATTTGTGGCCCATTGTTGAGGCCCACTTTGATATATATAAGGCCTATGTGATTAGGCCCATTTGATGCATATAAAGCTCATGTGATTGGGCTCATTTTTAATGCATTCTAAGGCCCATGGGTGATTGCCCATTGCAAAGTACCTAAGGCCCATTGGTGAGGCTCATTGAGGTGGCCCACTTGATGAATATAAGGCCCATGAGATACGGCCCATTTGATGCATTTGAGGCCAATAGGATGTATCTAAGGCACATTGCAATGTGTGATTTCGCCATGATTTATTTAATGATATTTAAGGTGAGCTGAGCCTTGGAAGCAATGATGGTTAGATGCCCACATTGTCAGGATGATGTCGGTTAAATGTCCGCATTGTCACTCTCCCTGAGGCCCATTGGCAGGCCCATACTTGTAGTGAGTAGGCCGTTTAGTCCCATCTTTATTATACACAAAGCCCATCTTTATATACATATTTAGTGTAGATCCATGATTCATGATTATACGCATCATATGTAAGACTGATATGTGGAGTGACTAATCATAACATATGCCTTCGATAGAATATTTATGGGCTCCTTGATAGGCGAATTTTCCCTACATGAGTGCATGGTACACGTAGGACTATTGCATGACTGGTAGTGTGACTCATGCACTTGCATTTGTATGATTATAATTATTGTATACCCTAATGACATCAGGGCCATAATCTCCACAGATGCATCATGGGTGGCTGGATTGGATATCGAAAATATTTGATTCTAGCATACGGGTGCCATAGATGTCCCTGGGTGAAAATCTCGAAACCTGATGGTACCAGAGGATGACTCCAACATCGAGACCGAGTGGATACACTAGCGCGCGAGGGCCGTATACCAGTAGGCCGCATCTCCCACTATGTTGTGGTCGGTTGAAAAGGGGTGTGACCTTACCCGCCTGAGTGAGGGGGTAATTGCTAGGTTGAGTTTGACCAGCTTAAGGAATCGGTCCGCTATTGACGAGCCAGGCCCGATATTGGCAGGCGGATAGTGAGGTCTCTTCCACCCTCCCAATTGTGCGTTTGGATAGGGACGACAAGATGGCGTAGAGTGTACTTGACCCCGGTGATTATCCAGACTGAGAACCGTACTGACTTGATGCTCTAATGAGGAGCTGCATTGATATGTGGATGAGGATTGACATGCTTGACTTGTATTCTACATCGTATGGCCTGGATGTGGCCGATCGCATTCATATCTTGCACCGCATAGCCTTGGTACAGCTGATTGCATTCATGTATTCATCAGCATGATTCCACATTACTCTGACCTTGCATTCTTAACAAGCTTATATTGCGCACACACTTACACCACCCTCTAAGTTTTCTATAAGCTTATGCACGATTGATGCGTGCAAGTGACGCCAGGACGCAGCCTTAGTCTCGCCATCGTTGGAGCGTGCAGCCGAGCTTCTGGAGTTTTTGTTATTGTCACTATCATGTATCTTCCTTTCCTACGCATTGTACCTAAAGTTTTTGATCATAGTGAATTTTATGATGGTGTTCTTGTGGTTATTGTTCGTGAGTTATGCTTATGTTATGCTCATTACGAATAAAATAGATATTAGAAATCCTCCTTGTAACATCCCAGGATCGGAACCTAATATATGGGTACCGGGAGCCGAGAATGGGGTACTATAGAGGCTGTCGGCGCCAGATTTGGCGATCAAAAATTTTTTGAGCCCGATTTTTAAGTTTGAGGTGCAACAAAAGATCAAGAACTTAAGCGTTGTCATTGATCTTTTGAAGGATTGGTACCAGTAATCTTCTTATTCTTTAATTCGTTGTACGTCCCAGTTGGAAATCTCTCCTTGTGTAGATGGACTATAATGTAGTCGCCCACCTCGAACATCTTTTGTTGTCGATGCATGTCGTCTTGCTCCTTGTACTTTTTGTTCAAGGTATGTAACTTACTTCGCACTTCTGCATGAATGACCATGATCTTGTTTGCCATATGTTCCACCGCAATGCTCATGCCTGGGAGCCTGAGCATAGGGACTAAGTCAAGTGTGTGGTGAGACACTTGGCTGTAAATAACTTGGAATGAGGACTTCCCTGTCGAGCGGTTCATCATGTTATTAAATGCAAACTCGGCTTGAGATAAAGGTAAATTCCACTCCTTCGGCTTTCCTCTTGAAATACATTGAAGGAGGTTCCCCAACATGTGATTCATAACTTCAGTTTGCCCGTCAGTTTGTGGGTCATAGGCATTGCTGAACTGAAGTCATGTACCGAACCAGTTTTACAAAGTCTGCTAGAAGTGGCTAATGAACTTCGTGTCGCAGTCAAAAGTGATAGTCTTGGGGACCTTGTGTAGCCGCACGACCGCTCTAAAGAATAAATTCACCACTTGCATTGTGTCGATGGTCTTCTTGCATGGGATGAAGTGTGTCATCTTTGAGAAATGATCTACCACCATTAGAGGTGTGCATCGGACCGAGTCAGATCGGATTAGGTCCAACTCGACTCGGATCGAAATTTGTAGAGCCTGACCCGAACTCGATTCGATCCGGGACCGAGTCTGGGTCATCTAACTCGAATAGATCTGATCTCCTGCTGACCTGAATCAATCCAAGTCCGACTCGGTCAGGAAAACCGAGTCGGATCGGATTGGGTAAGGCTCGATCGTTCGTTTTTTCAACGGTTGTGGAAATCATTACTACCATTGTTTCGTACGGTATGATTTACTTGATTATTGAATTTACTTAAAATTTAGTATCAACCCCTAAAATAATCTAAAAAAACTGATGGACAGTGTGGATAATCCAAAAAAATTCAAGATGGCCCCACGTAATTTACTCGGTAGGATAAAAAGTGCAGCTATGTAGCTTCTTGAAGAAGCTTTACACTAGATATATGGGAACGGATTGCCTACTCCCCCTGACACCAGCCTCGTGGCTGGTGGTCGGTGATATGTGGGCCCCACCATGATGTATGAATTTCATCCACTCCGTTCATCCATTTTTAAAGATGATATCAGGGATTTACCCCAAAAATGAGAGGGATATAAATCTCAAGTGAACCACACCACAGGAAAACAATAGTGATTGGATATCCATAATTTAAATCCTCCTAAAGCCCACTGTACTGTTTATTTGACATCCAATCTGTTGATTAGGTCATAAAGACCCAGATGAAGGGAAAAAACAAAGATCAGCTTGATCCAATACTTTTATGGGCCCCAAAAAGTTTTCAATGGTTGACGTTCATTCAACACTGTTTCCTATAATGTGGTACACTTGAGATTGGGATATACCTCATTTTTTGTGTAATACCATAAAACGATCTAGAAAAATAGATGGACAGAATTGATGAAACACATACATCATGGTGGAGCCCATAGATCACCGCCACCAGCCATTGGCTGGTGGCAGAGGAGTAGCCAATCCGTTTCCCATCTAGCTTCTTGAAGAAGCTTTATAATTTAAGTACAGCTTGCTGTCTATAGCTAGCACCAGCTAGCCTATAGCTGTTCTTGGTACGTGTCATGCAAAGACAGCACTGATGCTCCTCGATCTCCGAGTTGTGAGAACGGTTCAAAGGAGATCAAAGTTACATCTTATGTGGGCCCCACAGTGATGTATTTATTATATCTACACCATTCATCTATTTTTAGAGTTCATTTTAGAGCATTATCCAAAAAAATGAAACATATCCAAAGATCATCTGGACCACACCATAAATAGGAATAGAGATAATGATTTTCACCGTTAAAAAATTTGTAGGGCCCACTATAACGTTTATTTTACATCTAATTTGTTTATAAGGTCACAAATAACTGAATGAATAGGAAAAATAAATTTCATAAGGTTATAAGTACCTGAATGAAGAGGAAAAATAAATTTCATATTGATCCAAAATTTTTGTGACCCTAAAAAGGGTTTCAATGGCAAATGTTTAATCTCCCACTAGTTTTTGAAGTGTGGTCCAGTTGATGGTTATATCTATCATATTTTTTGTCTCAAGCCTTAAAATGAGCTCGCCAAATGGATGGACGGTTTGGATATAACACATACCTCATGATTAAACCTATTACACTAGCCAATCCACTTCGTACATAGGCCAATTTGCTTCCATCGACTTCAGGTGTGACTGTCCAGACACAGCCTGTAAACAACTGTATGCACCTATTACGACTCTCTCCCTTTCGTATACAACTATACACCATCTCTCAGTATATGTTTCTCTCCAACAGAGAAATCACATGAAGCTCCAAGACCTAATGGCAGAAAATGAAGGATTTGATCTATCAAAGGACATCTAGTTAGCATTCTTCTT
Source organism: Magnolia kwangsiensis (assembly GCA_037074715.1). Taxonomy (NCBI): domain Eukaryota; kingdom Viridiplantae; phylum Streptophyta; class Magnoliopsida; order Magnoliales; family Magnoliaceae; genus Magnolia; species Magnolia kwangsiensis. The sequence goes on from CM073584.1 coordinate 98,063,879, forward strand.
ACCTTCTTCTTCCACAGAAATAGAGAGACAGATATAGAGAGAGATAGACAGATATAAAGAGAGACAGAGAGAAATAGAGAGATAGAGTTGGGGGGCTCGGGTGTACATTGGGCGGAGTTTTTTGGTGCCGAACGAAAAGCTTGGGCGGTGAAACTTTTGTTTAGAGATATATTTACATCCAGGTTGGGTCGAGTTAGGTCGGTTCAGACCATTTTGGTTTGAGTTTTCGGATCAGTTCTGTCCGAATATACCTTTATCCGAACCCGACCCGAAAAACGATCGGACCTGAATTGACAAACTCGATTAGGGCCGATCTAGGCCGTCGGTTCTGTTTGGAACGGTACCGAGTCGAGTCGGATCAGGTCCAACATGCCCACCTCTAACCACCATGAACACCGAATCCATGCCACATTGTGTTCATGGGAGACCCAATACGAAGTCCAAATGTAACACCCATATCTTAGACCGTAGTATTTCATAGGCTTCCGCGGTCCTCCCAGTCAAATTTTGGCGACCCGCGATCTGTTATCAGCGTTTTCGTGCGATCTTGAGTCGCATCCCGTATTCAAGAGTCAGCTCGACCCGAGACTTGTACCCTAGCGACCGCGTCGTCGCAGCGGTTCCGATGTCATGTCCCGCGCGCCGGTCCGATACCCAGGCCAGGAGATGTGGGCCTGCGTTCAGTTCGAGGAAAACGTCGTGCGTGCGAATTCTGAGAGAATCTTTACAACATGTCACCTCAATCAATCAATCAATCCCATCAAGGGTTAAGTGCATGTCAAGTACACATCACCTCACACCCATCCCTAAGCAACCCCATAAGTCAACAATTACTTACACAACCCATACTCTTACATAATCTACCCCAAAATTCATCAAATCTCTCACCTCACCCATCACTCACCTCACCCATCACTCCATCACCCATCCCTCTCTCTCCTTATAACCCTCTCTCTCTCATTCTCAAACCCATTTTCTAAGCAACCCAAGGAGTTTTGTGTGTGGCCCATTTCCTACCCTCTCATATCCCATCTCAACCATCAAAACTTTATCATCTTCCGTTGAAATCAAAGCCAAGGAGTTCGGCGTTCTATCAGACTAAGAAGAAGGCCAATAGGTGGGTCATCCACCGTTGATTTTCTATTAGAAGGCCCACTTGTAATGACACCCATTTTTATGTATGTATTGTGATCATGGAGGGCATATAGTAGCGGGGGCCCTCCACCACCATCCGATCTCTCCTTTTTTTCTCTCTCTCTTTTTTTTTTTTTTTTTTTTCGTATGATGATAATGAGGTGTGTGGCCCACCATAATGTTTACATCCAAGCCATCTACCGATGGACCCCATCCATGTGAGACACACCATGATGTTTATATGCCATCCCAACCATCCATCTAGGACGTGGCCCACCCCACACGTGTAGGTGGGGGGCCTTCTTGATGTATTTATTCTAATCCACTCCGTTCATCCATCCAAAAAGGTGTGGCCCACCATGATTTATGTATCTTATCGATCCGTCCATCTGTTTTATCCAAGCCATCTAACAGGCCTAGATGATGAGAAAACACTAATATCAAACCGATCCAAAACTGGTGGGCTATGTGGGACCCACCTTGATGAGGCACGTATCCTCACCGTCTGTCCAGAGGGTGTACTGACGGTGGGATATGACTGACAGTGAAGTGTCAACTGACAGTGGGGTGGCTAACGGTGAAGTATAAACTGGCAGTGAGGTGAGGGTGTACTGACGGTGGGATATGGCTGACAGTGAAGTGTCAACTGACAGTGGGGTGGCTAACGGTGAAGTATAAACTGGCAGTGAGGTGTACTTGCCTGCTGCATCAAGAAAAAATAATAATATAATAATATATATCATATATGCTATAAGGGGGTAGCCCATCATGTGGGACCCACCTCTGTTTTATTTGAAGTTGCAATGTGCAGCAGCACTTCGTCAACAAGGTTCGCTGGACCCAATCACGTTATCCATCCATTGGATGGGCCACACCATATGCATGTGATGGTGGGCCCACCCTTGGTGTGGGGGCTACACCTAGTGTACGTGACGATGATATATATGAATATATTATAATATAATAATATATAATAATAATAATATATATATATATATATATATATATATATATATATATATATATATATATATATATATATATATATATATATATATATATATATATATATATATATATATAGTATATATCACTGTCCAGGCCGTCCAGGGCCTGGACGTTGATGTATATATTATATATAATATAATATATATTATATTATATATATTATATATTATATTATATGATATATACTGGATTGTGGGCCCTACATGGGACCCACCTCTGCCTTTTAGTGCTGCAGGCTGCATGTGCAGCAGCTATATTGCTGCTCCTCTTGACTGCAGCAAGCCTGCAGGTCCCACATTGATGGATGTATTTTAGCTATACTGTCTACTGTTTGGTTGGTGGTACCCATTATGATGCATGGGTTGTATCCAACCGTCCAACCATTTGAGATATCATTTTATAGCATGAGTAAAAGAATGGGTCAGATCTAAAGTTCAAGCGGACCCCCACCATCGAAAATTAATGAAGATAGTGACATCTACCTTTCAAACTTCTAAAGGCCACAGTAGTTCCCACTCAAACTAATATTTGGCTTTCAATTCATATATCTCTATGTTAACTTATGAATAGGTCGGATCTAAAAAATACATAAGGGTAGGCCCAATTTGATATACATGATGTCCATCAGTGCGGCCTATTTGATATACATGAAGCACATTGGTGCGGCCTAAACAATGCAACCCATGTGAGGTGGCCCACTTGACATATGAGGCCCATGGGTGAGGCCCATTGTGATATATTTGAGGCCCATGGGCAAGGCCCATTATGATATAATCAAGGCCCATGTGCGTGGCCCATGCGCGTAGCCCATTTTGATTCGTTTGAGGCCCTTGTATGAAGCCCAACACGATATATGAGAGGCCCATGAATGGGGCCCAACGTAATGTATGTGTGGCCGATACGTTGTGTATGAATCCCTGATATGGGCTACTCCTTGGGAGTAATGTTGGTTAAATGTTCACATTGATGGGCAATGATGGTTGGATGTCCACATTGTGATCTTCCCTTAGGCCTTGTTAGGCCCATTCTCATCATTCTCTTAGTAGGTTAACCTAAATAAGTGGGCCCCATTCACCATGGATAGATGGCTCCGTGCTACCGGATTTGATATAATTACGGCCGAGGGTTGATCTTTATATTATGTTTGATCGTCTGTTCATCTATGGACCCCACCTTGTTTATGTGCTGGTTGTCGGTGTTGATTATTGATGCTGATTGTCGATGCCGATTATCGATGCTGATTATCGGTGTCGATTGTCAATGCTGATCATTGGTGCCAATTGTCGAGGCTGAATTCGATGGTCGAGGTCGATTTCGATTATTGAGGCCGATTATATAGGCCAGTTATTGATACCAATTATGAGTATGTGACAGTATAGCATCATGATACCTACACCTTGGGGCCTACCTAGGTAATGTATCTGCCGCATCGTCCAGCATGGGATGGTGGCCATGCCATGATGTACGTGTTTCATCCCTGCTGTCCACGTGGGGCACAGGTGATGTATGTGCCTTATATCCTGATTGTCTATGAGATGTGGACCCCACACAAAGTATGTTTTATCTACACCGTCTATGGGACGTATGATCCACCTTAATGTGTAATTTCATTCACGCCGTCCATGGACAGGGGACCATCATGATATATGTTTCATCTTTGCCGTCCATCAGCTTTCAGGGCCCACTTGCTTTATGTGTAAGGCCCACCTATGATATATATTTGAGGCCCAGTGTGATATATTTACGATCCACGTGTCGAGGCTCATTATGATGTATGTGAGGCCCATGAGTGAGGCCCGATGTGATGTATTTATGGCCCAAGTGCCGAGGGCCATAGTGATGTGTATTAGGTCCCTGTCATGCAGCCCATTGTGATGCATATTAGGCCCATGTGATGAGGCCCGACTTAATGTATGTTAGGCCCGAGTGAGCAATCCATTGCGATGTATATTAGACCCATGTCATGCGGCCCATTGTGATATGTATTAGGCCCAGGTATGTGGCCCGTTGTGATGTATTTCTGGCCCATTTGATAAGGCCCATTGTGATGTATTTGTGGCCTGTATGGTGAGACCCGATGTGGTGTATATGTGACCCTTGAGTGAGGCCCAATACGATGAAGGTGCGTACCGATGTAAGGTGTGATTTCACTATAATGTATGTAACGATATTTATGTGGGCCACTGCTTGGGAGCGATGTTGGTTAAATGACCACATTGATGGGCAATGATGGTTAGATGTCTACATTGTGACCTTCCCTTAGGCCCATTGTGAGGCCTATTCTTATTATGAGTAGGCTGTCTAGGCCTATCCTTGATATGAGGAAAGTACACCATTATCATATAGCATGCTTAGTATAACTTCATGACCCATGCCCATGCGCATCACACCATCATCGTATAGCATGCTTAGTATAGCTTTACAACCCATGCCCATGCACATCATATGTATGCCTGATATGAGGAATGATTGATTATAGCACATGCCATTAGGTAGATTATTATGGGACTCCCTGATAGGAGGAGTTGCCCACATGAGCGCGTGGTATGCGTAGGTTTGATGCATGACTGGATGATATGACTCATGTATCTCGCATTTTGTGATATGACCATTGTATGCCCTAGCGACATCAGGGCCGTAACCTCCACAGGCATATCGTGGATGGCTAGATGAGACATCGAAAATCTGTTCTACATGGGGTGTTATAAATATCCTTGGATGAAAGTCCCAGAACCTTTTGGTTTTAGAGGTTACTCCAACGTCTAGACCGAGTGGATGCATGAGAGCATAAGGGCTGTATACCGTTAGGCCGCGTCTCCCACTGTGTCATGATCAGTTGGAAGAGGATATAACCTTACCTGGCTGAGAGGAGGGGGCATTGCTAGGCTGAGTCTGACTAGCTGAGGAATAGGTATGCTATCGATGAGTCAGACCCGATATTGGCAGGCGGATAGTGAGGTCTCTTCCACTCACCTTATTGCGCGCGATGGGGCGGCAATCTCGTTTGGGGTGTAATAGACCACGGTGATTCTCCAGAGAGCAACCGTACTGATATGTGAACTTATTGAGCAGAAATTACATATTCATTCATTCATTCATTCACTATCCACTCGGGCTAGTGGTACATAACTATTTGTTATGTGTACCTTCGTATGGCCAGGATTTTGGTTGGGCACGCAACTAATTTGAGACCAGGAGTTTACCACATTGAGTCTGACTATCCAAATTTAGGTATGAGACTAGTTTGGATAGAAATCCCTTGTGATGGACCTCGTAGCCTGCGATATTACGTACTATCATCCCGACCTCATTCTCCAGCTTGGTCATTTCATTCGCATCGCATATTGCATCTGCATGCATATGGTATTTTGGGTTATTATATTTTCTATACTTATATGGCCTAGGCGGGCTTAGTAGGATTTACATATTGCATTGTACCCTCGACATATGATATTTAGCTCTCTATGATCCTCATTTGTGTCACGCCCTAAACTTGAAAACCGGGCTCACAAAATTCTCGATCACCGAATCCGGTGCCGACAGCTTCCGTAGAACCCCATTCTTTGCTCTAGCGCCCATTCGCTAGGTTCCGATCCTGGGATGCTACGAGGAGGATTTTCAACGTCAGTTTGATTCATAATAAGCATAACCAAATACATAACCCACAAACAACAACCAAGAACTCCATTACATTTTCATTATGATAAAAAAACTTTACAAGTACAATGAGCATAAAGGAAAATACAATGGTAAAGAATAAAAACTCCAAAATGATCTGCAAAGTGCTCCTGCCTTAGCGCTGTTGCGCCCCAATGTCACCTGCACGCAACGGTCGTGCATAAGCTTATAGAAAGCTTAGAGGGTGGTGAAAGTGTATGTGCAAGGTAGTAAAATGAACATGCAATATCAGAGTAATGCGAAATATGCAGATGGATCCATGAAAACCACTAGTCGTATCAAAGCTATGCGATGCAAGACATGAATGGTACCGGCCATCCCAAGGCCATGCGATGTGAAATGCAACTCAAGCATACAAATTCTCATCTATGTCCACACATTAATACAGCTCAAATCTAGGACATCACCGGGGTCTAGTACACTGTAAACCAGATTGTCACCTCATCGCGCGTAATAAGGTAAGTGGAAGAGACCTCACTATCCGTCTGCCAATATCGGGCTCGACTCGTCGATAGTGGACCCATTCCTCGAGCTGGTTAGACTCAGCTTAGCATTGCCCCCAACACTCGGGTGGGTAAGGCCGCACCCACTTCCAACCGACTACGACACGGTGGAGAGGGCAGCCATCGGGTAATCGGCACTCAACGCTCATCTACCCACTCGCTCTAGACGTTGGAGCAACCTCTTGGTACCATAAGGGTTTAGGGACTTTCACCCAGGGATATTTATAGCACCCCATGTAGAACAAGATTTCTGGTATCCAATCCTGCCAACCACGAAACGTCTGTGGAGGCTACGGCCCTGATGTCGCTAGGGCGTACAGTAATCATGTCATACAATACGAAATGCATGAATCACACTATCAAATCATGCGGCAAATTCTGTGCGTATCGTGCGCTCATGTAGGGCAACACCGCCTAATCGGGGTCCCATAAACAGTCTGCTCGAAGGCGTATGCTATGATCAGTCACTTCTCATATCAAGCATACATATGATGCATATGATCATGAGTCATGTAGCTATAGTAAACATGTTATAAAATAATGCACTATCCTTACAAAGGAGATGGGACTAGACGGCTTATACACAACAAGTACGGGCCTAACAATGGGCCTCAAGGAGAGTCGTAATGTGGACATCCAACCAACATTACACTCGTAATATGGACTTCAAACCCACATTGCTCCCAAGGCACGATCGTCGTAAACATCGTTACATAATCTGTGTTGGGATTACACATTGCAATGGACCTTAGGTTCATCCAATTGGGCCTTACATATATATTAAATGGGTCATATCATATGGGCCTTTTATTCATCAAACGGGCCACATAAATGGGCCGCACCAATGGGCCTTATGTGCATTGCAATAGGTCATAACCCGTGGGCTTTAGAATGCATCAAATGGTTCTCGACCCATAGGCCTTATACATATCAAATGGGCCTACTCCCATGGGCTTTAAAATTCATCAAATGGGTCCAATCCCATGGACCTTGGAATACATCAAATGGGTCCACTCCCATGGGCCTTAAATTACATTAAATGGGCCTAATCCCATGGGCCTTGGAACACATCAAATGGGTCCAATCCCATGGGCCTTAAATTACATTAAATGGGCCTAATCCCATGGGCCTTGGAACACCTCAAATGGGTCCAATCCTATGGACCTAACATAATGTTTATTTTCCATCCAAACTGGGGCCCAACATGATGTTTATTTCCATCCAAACTGTTCATGTGGTCGCATGGGCCTAGGCCCACTGCTATATTTATTTGTCATCCAGCGTGTGGGCCAGGGGAAGGCCCACTGTAATATTTATTTGTCATTCAGCTAGGGGGGTGACGTGAATAAAACATATGCATTAGGTGGGCTCCACCGTCCAGCGGACGGTGGAAGCAAAACATACATCACTGTGGGCTCCACGTGGGGCCCACCACAATATTTATTTGCCGTCCAACCTGTTTACCAGGTCACACGGTCAGGGTAGGGGACCCACCGTGATATCTATTTGTCGTCCAACCTGTTTATACGGCCACGTGGAACTAGGGATGGGGATGGGGCCCACTGAAATGTTAATTTTCCATCTAAACCGTTTCAGGAGGTCACGCGGACCTGAATGAAGGGAAAACACAAATTTCATCTTGATCCAGAACTTCTGGGGCCCACAAAAAAAGGGTCTTAATGGTAGAGATTCAATCCCACTGTTTCCTACAGTGTGGGCCACCCGAGCGTCAGATCGGCCTCATTTTTGGAGGGGACCCGCTTCAGGGAGCGGCCCACCAAATGAGCGACGTGGATGATACATATACATCATGGTGGGGCCCACGACAGTAGCCGTGGGACGCTGCTAACACGCCCGTCCGCTAGCGCTGGCGCTGCCAGCGTTACTGACAGCAGCAGCAGTAATGCTGCTGCATGCTTTTATTTTTTATTTTTTGAAAAAAATTGATTTCTGTGATTTTTCACAGGTGGGCCCCACCTCAAGTTAGTCCAACCCGTCCATGGGATTCTACGGCTCATAACAGGTGAAACGAGTCCAAAGTTTGAGATTTTTTTGGGGGTATAAAAACATCAGGGGAGATTTTAAGGGGTAGAAAACACTATTTCCTATGCTATGGCTCGCCGAATGATCGGATTGACCCCATCTTTTGGCTCAACGCCTAAAATGGGCTTGGGAAAGGAATGGATGGCATAGATTGAATACATACATCAAGGTGGGGCCTAGGTGAGTGGGTCACCCCAAAAGCTTGAAAACAAGCTTAAATTTGTGTTTCCAAACCCATGTCCAGCGTATGCTGGACGTTAGATGAAACAAATACATTAGAGGTGGGCCCTATTTAGGTGGGCCACTCATGGAGTATGAAGTGGATACAACACACAAAATGGGCCCCACGAGTAGATGGTTGGATAGAATACATGCCTCATGATGGGGTCCATTCAAGTGGGCCACACAACCATATTATAATCCCATAAAATAAAAAAAAATGAAATAAAAGGGAGAGAGAGTGATGGAGAGTGGGACACACGTGTGATGGAGGGCTCCGCCACTATGAGCCCTCCCTTGTAAAATAAATCATACATCAAATAAACCCCCTAGCACATGAGACCACCAAAATTGAAATCAAAGGTGGAGATCCTTTCCCCACCAATATGGACGGTCTAGATGACCTATAAATGTAATGAAATAAACATCATGATGGGGTCCATGGAGAATGGCCCCATCATGGATGATCATGATGATCAAAGTGGGCCATTGGCCACAACTTAGGGTTCCAAGTGAGATCGAAACCATTGATCGGTTGGACTCACTTGGCCCACCTTAAAAACATGAAAAACTAACATTATCAAGCACCCATCATCTGATCTTCTTGCTCCTATGGGTTCCTTAGCATCTTAACTTTGATTTTAATGGAGGAAATGAGAAATGGATGGCTAGGATGAGAGATGAAGGGGTAGGAAAGGTGGGCCACACTCGGAGCTTGGAATGCTTGGAGAACTCTCATACGTATGGGGTTTCTCTCCTTTGCTTGGAATGGGTTTGAAAATGAGAGAGAGAGAGAGAGAGAGAGAGAGAGAGAGAGAGAGAGAGAGAGAGAGAGTGATAAGTGATGGATGTGGTGAGTGATGGGTGTAAGAGACCCTTTTTGACTTTGGTGGCATTTGCATAAGAAAGGTATGGCTTGTGTAAGGATTTCTTGACTTTTGAGGCATTTTGTGTAAGAAAATCTTGACTTTTGTAGTTGCTTAGGAATTGGTGAAAGGTGATGTGTACTTGACATGTACTTGACATGTGATGTGATGGGATGATTGATTGATGGGATTGATGTGACACCTCATAGAGATTCTCTTGAGTTTCGCAATGCACGGCGTTTTTCTCGCACCGAACGTTGGCCCACATCTCTTGACCAGGGTATCGCCTTGGCGCGCGCAAGTCACGGCATCGAAACCGTAGCGATGGCGTGGTCGCTATGGTAATGGTCTTGAGTTGAGTCGACTCGGGTTGACAGCATACGAATCAGGGTCGTGCGCAAATATCAGTTAAGGGTCGAAGGTTGCCGGAATTCGACCGATAAGATCGCGGAAGTCTACGGAACGGTACGAACCAAGATACGAGTCTTATAATTTGCATAGCTAATCTGTATTGAGTACTCTGATATTGTATAACTCATGGACTTGTCGGTATTTCTGCTTACTCTATTATCATATGATTCATGATCTTGCCAATACTTCTGATATTGTATGATTATGGCATTGCATTGAATACTTGACACTTATCTTGTGTACACACTTGTACCACTCTCTAAGCTTTCTATAAGCTTATGCACGATAGATGCGTGCAGGTGATATTAGGTCGCAGTAGCGTTGAGCTTGGAGCATGCAACGGACTTTTGGAGCTTTGATTTTCGGCATATATACTTCCCTTTCTATATTGTATTTAAATATTTTTATTAGTGGATATGTGATGATGTTGTTGCCTTTGTGATTTGGGTAAACTTGTGGTTATGCTTCTTATGCGATAAATGTACATTGGAAAATCCTCATTGTAGGATCTTAAGATCAGAATATGGCGTATGCGCGCTGAGAGCCGAGAATGGGGTACTACAGAGCCTGTCGGCACCAGATTTAGCCATCGAAAATTTTGTGAGCCCGGTTTCTGAGTTTGGGGCGTGACACCATAGATAGGTCATTCTAAGGGCCGTCAGGTACAGGTAACGAGGTGTAGAGACCCATATTTTGAGATAGCCTTTTGGAGACCTGGCAGACATGACAGTGCAATACCACTCTGCCCATGTCACGTACTAACTACAGCCAATAGTACCATTCTTTAATAAGAGTTCACGTCTTATCCCGTCCAAGGTGTCCTCTAAGGTTACCTCCATGTAGCTCTTGGATGATCTGCTCCCTCAGTGAGCTTTTGGGAATGCACAGTCGATTCCCTTTGAAAAGGAACTTGTCTTGCATATGTAAGTCACTGGGGTGACCTTCTTGGCATCTAACCCATACGTCCTTGAAGTCATCGTCATCGGCAGCTCATAGTGACTAACAAAGTTGTATGGCAGCTTAGTGTATCGGCCACTTTGTTTCGCTACCCAGTCTTATGTTTAAGCACAAACGTGAATTCCTACATAAATGAAATCCACCCAGCATGTACATGATTCACGTTAGCTTGGCTATTAATGAATTCGAGAGCTTGATGGTCTGTGTAAAGAATGAACTCCCTTTGAATTAAGTAATGTCGCTAGTGCCATAGTGCCTGGACCACTGCATACAATTCGAACTCATAAGTCAACCACTTCTTGCATGCATTGCTAAAATTTTCACTGTAAAAGGTTACCGGCTATCTTCTTGACACAAAACTCCCCTAATTCTGACATATAAGGCATCACATTCGACTTCAAATGTTTCTTGAAGTTGGTAAGTATAAGAACTGGGGTTATGGATAACCTATGCTTAATTTTAGCTTCTGTCAGCTTCGTTGGTCCCCTGAAACTGCCCATTCTTCTTGCAATCTGTGATTTGTGATATAATAGTACTAAAATTCTTCACGAACCGACTATAGAGTGTCACTAATCTATGAAAACTTTGTACCTCGCTGATGTTTGTGGGAACCGACCATTCTCTGATTGCCTTTACCTTTTCCTCATCCACCCGAATGCCCGTGGATATCACAATAAAGCTCAAAAACAATAAGCTATCGGTCATGAAGTTGCACTTTTTAAAATTGAGATACGGTTTATTTTCAGTGAGCACTTGAAGGACCTTCTTAAGGTGTTCTATATGGTTTGCTTCGTCTTCACTGTATATCAAAATATCATCGAAATAAACCACAACGAACTACCCAATAAATGGTTTCAGAACTTAGTTCATTGACCTCATAAATGTGCTAGACACATTTGAAAGACCAAAGGGCATGACCATCCATTTGTATAACCATTCATTGGTCTTAAAAGTTGTCTTTCACTCATCATGTAAGACCCGTATCTTAGTCCGTACCTTTCCGTACACTTCCGCGGTCTTACCGGTCGAATTCCGGCGACCTTCGACCCTTAACTGATATCGACGCGCGACCCTGATTCATATGCCGACAATCCGAGTCAACTCAACCCGAGACCAATACATAGCGACCGCGCCGTCGCCGCGGTTCCGATACCGCGACTCACGCGCCGAGGTGATACCCTGGTCAAGAGATGTGGGCCAACGTTCGGTGTGAGAAAACGCCGCGCGTTGTGAAATCCAAGGAAATCTCTACGATGTGTCACATCAATCACATCAATCCCATCAATCAAATAATCCATCAATCCATCACATGTCAAGTACACATCACTTTATTCCATTTTCCCAAGCAACCACAAAAGTCTTCATCTCCCATACCTCTCTTACACAAAAAGCCAAAAAAGTCTTCATCTCCCATACCTCTCTTACACAAAAGCCTCAAAAGTCAATATATTCTTACACAAACATCACTCACCACATTCATCCATCACTCTCTCTCTCTCCCTTTACATCACTCTCTCTCTTTCTCTCTTTCTCATTTTAAAATTTTCAAGCAACAAAAAAAATTCAAACTTCGGACTCATTGGGATGGCCTCGAGCCACTGATCGTAATGGCAGGGACGGATTTTGGTGCAGCGGGCCCCGCGCGTGAAAAACTGCAGAAAATTAGTTTTTTTCAGAATTTACAAAGGGAGTTGCTCCCCCTCCCTGACAACGTGCAGCGCTGCACGCTGCTGCGTGCAGCCGTGCAGCGGCGGGTGGGCGTCCAGCTAGGGACCCACGGCTCCAGCCGTGGGCCCCACCTTGATGTTTGTTTGTCATCTGACCTGTTCACGAGGTGGGTCCCCTCCTCAGGTGGGCTCCCTCCAAAAATGAAACAGATCCAAAACTCAGGTGGCCCACACCACTTGAAACAGTGGGATTAAAAGACTACCATTGAAATCTTTTTGGGGCCCACAAAATTGTTGGATCAAGCTGAAATTTATGTTGTCCCTTCATCCAGGTTCGAGTGACCTTATGAATGGGTTGGATGCCAGGTAAATGTTGCTGGGTGGGCCCCACGTGGATCCCACCATTAATGTATGTGTTTTAATACACCGTCCACAGCCGTGGACGGTGGACTCCCACCATGATACATGTGTTATACTTCACCGTCCAGCGGACGGTGGGGCCCCTTTGTGATATATGTGTTCTATCCGCACGGTCCAATGGACAGTGGGACCCACCATGATGCAGGCGATGCATCCAGACCGTTCATCCACTTGTATAGATCATTTTAAGGCCTATGGGAAAGGCCCATTTGATTTATGAAATGCTTATGAGCTAAGCCCATGGGCTTAGGCTCACTTGATATTTAATGCATATGGGTTTAGGCCCACTTGATATGTTTCAAGTCCATGGGACTAGGCCCATTTGATATACTTCAAGGCCCATGAAATTGGACCCATTTGTTACATTCTTAAAACCCATGGAAGTGGACCCATTTGATATATTGTAAGGTCCATGGGACTAAACCCATTTGATGATAAAAGGGGTCCATGGAATTAGCCCCATTGGATTTATTTGAGACCCATGAGTTAGGTCCATTTTATTTGATTAAGACCTAGGGGTTTAGGCCCATTTGAACTCATGATTAGGTCTATGGGTTGAGGCCCACTTGATCTACATGTGGGGTCCAATTGGTGTAGTCCATTTGTTGCATATGAGACCTATGAGTTTAAGCCCATTTGATGAAATCTAAGGCCCACGGGTTTTGACCCATTGCAATGCACATAAGACCCATTGGTGTGGCCCATTTATGTGGCCCATCTGATGATTAAAAGGCCCATAGGATATGGCCCATTTGACATATATATGAAAAGCCCAATGGGATAAACTTAAGGTCCATTGCAATGTATAATCCCAAGACCGATTATGTAGTGATAATTAAGAAGATCGTACCTGAGATGCAATGTTGGTTTGACGTCCACATTGGGAGTGTAATGTTGGTTGGATGTCCACATTACGACTCTCCATAGGGCCCATTATTGGGCCGTACTTGCTGTGTTTCAGACGTCCAGGCCCATCTGCGTTGTAAGAATGGTTCATCACTCATTTACATGTTAGTATAGTTTCATGACTCATGATCATACGCATCATATGTATGCTTGGTATGGGGATTGAATGATCATAGCATATGCCTTTGGGCAGGTTGTTTATGGGCTCCTGGTTAGGCAGTGTTGTCCTACATGAGCACACGATATGCGCAGGAATTGTTACATGACTGGATAGTGTGAATCATGCATTTCGCATTTGTGTCACATGGGTATTATACGCCCTAGCTACATCAGGGCTGTAGCCTCCACAGACGCATCGTGGTTGGCAGGATTGGATATCGAAAATCATGTTATACATGGGGTGCTATCGATATCCCTGGGTGAAAGTCCCTAAACCCTTGTGGTACCAAGAGGTTGCTCCAACGTCTAAACCGAGTAGGTAGATGAGCGTTGAGTACCGATTACCAGACGATTACGCTCTCCACTATGTCGTGGTCGGTTAGAAGGGGGTGCGGCCTTACCCGCCCGAGTGTAGGGGGCAATGCTAGGCTGAGTCTGACCAGCTCGTGGAATGGGTCCGCTATCGACGAGTCGCGCTCGATATTGGCAGACGGATAGTGTGGTATCTTCCACTTACCTTATTGCGCGCGATGTGGCGGCAATCTGGTTTAGAGTGTACTAGACCCCGGTGATATCCCATATTTTGAGCTGTATTGATGTGTGGATATAGATGAGGACCTGTATGCTTGAGTTGCATCGCATAGCCTTGGTACGGCTCATGATATTATGGATCCATCTGCATATTTCGCATTACTTCGACATTGCATGTTCATATTACTACCTTGCGCACACACTTTCACCACCCTCTAAGCTTTCTGTAAGCTTATGCACGACCGTTGCGTGCAGGTGACGTTGGATCGCAGTAGCGCTGAGGCAGGAGCACGTTGCAGAGCGTTTTGGAGTTTTATTCTTTACCATTGTATTTCCCTTTATGCTCATTGTACTTGTAAAGTTTTTGATCATAGTAGAAATGTAATGGAGTTCCTGGTTGTTGTTTGTGGGTTATGCCTTTGGTTATACTTATTACGAATCAAACTGACATTGAAAATCCTCCTCGTGGCATCCCAGGATCGGAACCTGGCGAATGGGAACTAGGAGCCGAGAATGGGGTTCTACGGAGGTTGTCGGCGCCGGATTCGGTGATCGAAAATTTTATGAGCCCGGTTTCCGAGTTTGGGGCGTGACACATCACCTCACCGTATTCGAATCTGATGGTAGATACTCCTTAGATCTAGTTTAGAGAATAACTTTGTGCCCTCAAGTATGTTCAAAATATCGTCCATCCATGGTATAAAAATTTATATTTTATGGTGATTTTGTTGATGGTCCGGCTGTTGATACACACACCAACTTCCATATTTCTTAGGAGTTAATAGATCTGATATGACATATGGGCTCATGCTTTTTCGAATAAGACCTTTACGGATCAGTTCCTACACTTGCTCCTGCAAAATTTCACTTTACTTCGGATTCATCCGATAGTGAGGATGATTGGGTAAGCCGGACCCTGGGTCAAGGTCGATATGGTGTTGATATCTCACATGGAAGGCAATCCATCGGGAAGGTCATTGGGCCAAATTTCTTTGAATTCATACAACGAAGGGCTTTAGTCTTTCAGGGATGATGGTATGCTCGAGTTCCTCCCCTTTTACAATTAATGCATAGGCCTGTCATATTTCTTTGGACTTTTTCATGAAGTCCCATATGGTTAAGAGAGAATTGCTCTCCACTGTAGAAGTTTTGGTTGGCTCCTCTGGATCCAAAGGGACAAATATGATTTTACGCTTGTCCTTGATGAAAATATACACGTTAACTCTCCCTTTATGAGTACCGTCGCGATCAGATTGCCATGGCTGACCGAGTAGTATGTGATAGACCTCCATGTCAACTACATCACATACTATTTCGTCTTTATAATATTTATCAATCGAAAAAGATATAATGAACTGTTTAGTTACCTTTGTTTCACTAACTTTCTTAATCAAACTGATCGTATATGAGGAGGGATGACGCTCTGTCTTTAATTATAACTTTTTCACTATGAACTTTGAGACGATGTTCTCACTACTCCCACTGTCAATGATCATGTCACAAACTTTTCAATTCACTGCACACCTAGTTCGGAACATGTTATGTCGTTATGGGTATACTTCTTTCCTTAGCACATATAATAGTCGCCTCACAACAAGCGACTCACCATCATCTGTTGAACCCAACTTGTCTCATCTGTCTCATCCTCTGCGGCATGCTCCATTTGTTCAATATATGGGTCTTCATTGGTGTTTTCAGCACTACCATCATTAATGGCGACGTTCGCTACTTGTCGCTGGAGACAAGTATTTAATAGGTGACTTGGTTGGCCATAACGATAGCAATTGTTTGACCTCAATCGAACGTAAGGATTTGAAATCCTACTCGGGCCTGCTGTTATGGGTGCTACACGTTGGGGCCTAGTGGACTGCTCCCCGTGTCATGGTTCGTGGTTGCAGGAAGTTGAGGATGTCCTTCTACTGGTTCTTTTCCTCATAGCAATACTGGATCCTGTGTAGAACCTGTTATGGGGGGAGTTGAAGGGAAAGGATGATTAGAAACTCTTGCAAGCTTTATTTTTGCCCTACCTACCAACCGAACCGCTTCATCCATGGTCCCGACTAGGTGTATCTGAACTTGATCCTGAATCATTGATCGTAACCCGCCTATAAATCGTGCTACATTCTACGATTCAGTTTCTAACAGATTGTTTCGTGTTGCCAACTGCTGAAATTCTTCGGTGTAATCTGTAACGGTTCGATTCCCCTCTCGGCAATTTTAGTATTGGTGGAGCAATACTTGCTCGTAATCACTAGGGAGGAATCGTGATCGAAAAAGACGTCTCATCCGGGGTCATGATAAGATAGACGGCTTGTTCTGTCGGGCACGTGAGACTTGTAATTACTCTCACTATGCAGAAGCACCAGATTTTAATTCAAAAGTAACTAATTTTACATTTTTATGCTCTAGCACGTCCATTTAATCAAAATATCTTTCTACTTCGGCTACTCGGTACAGGAAATCTTCTATGCATAATAAACCATTAAAACTAGGAAGTTCGGTCTTACCTCAATAGTCTCTTTCAACACGATCTAGATAATCACCTTCATGTATTGATAGTCAGACAAAACCTTCATTAAGGTCATCGTCGCTAGAGCTCGAATTATCTATTGTAGCTCTACTATTTACCACTGGTAGTGCTCTAAGGAAATCGGGGTTGTGTCATACAACAACCATAGGTGGTGGAGCATCGCCTAGGTCTCGGGGCGAAAGTAACGCATCCGCAAGACGGTCAAGGGTTACCTACAGCCCTTGTATGGTCAGCTGACTCTCTCAGTGGAAAACTTCTATTCTTTCTGAAAGATAACGAATCCTTGGCTCATCGTCCACAGGATTTTGGTTCATACCTTCATTGTTTGCCATCGGCCTGACGGGAGTCCTCGCTATAATACCAATTGACGTAGGGATGAATGTGATGAGGTCGATCACCATCTTCCTTAAGGATAACTACTTTAAATCCATGAAGCTTCTCTAAACTCCTCACGGAGACTTCTCAAATCCATAAGGAAAAAGCAATAAAATATAAATAATATTAATAAAAATTCATCAATTGATTGATGATTAAAATAAATGAGTCTACAACCCTTTAAATAGGGATTCCAAGCCTTGGAATAAATTTCGGAATTAAACTACAACTGAAACTCCATAAAACTCATAACATACTATAAATAGTACATTTACTATTTATAGTGTCCTATGTGGCTTAACAATATTATTCTCCTAAATTTTCTAAACACTTTTCATGTTGGACACAACTCCTAAAGCCCAACGATTAAAGAGTTACAATCAAACCAAAACTTACTAAAAATAGTAAAAATGGAAATAAACACAGAATTCGGCTGTCGATCTAGTGGAATCTCGCAAATTTGGCGTGGGAAACCTGGCATAGCCAGGTTGGTTGGCTAAAGTAGCTCGTCCTACCCAAAATCATATATATTACGTCGAGTAACTCATTTCGGTTTGCGAGATATGTTCGTTTTAAGTTCTGACGGTCCGGATCACCTCTGTATCCGATCGGTCATTTTTTGGTCCATCTTATCCATGAAATTGTCCGCGACCCGCTCTACATCAGGGAGATACTTCTAAAATTTTGGTGTGATATTTAAATTAAAAAAAATGAAAGTATTACAATCTTGAATATGTTACTGATTTAGACAGCCAGTTAAGTCGAGTAAAAGGGCAGAAAGAATTTTTCTATTACGAGTCGTGGCTTAATCTCGGAAATTCAAGAGCTTCTAAAAGTTCTTCCGATGCATTGTGAGCATCGATCCTAGGGCAAGCAACAACTCTACACATTAGGATTGGTAGTTCCGCGAGAAATTTTTCCCTTGCGTGACGATTAGTGAGTCCCACAGTGATTAGTGGACCCATCCAGTCCATCCAGATGCTGTGGATCATTAAATAGGAACATGGATCAGAAATCGTCACGTTTGGTCATGTCATCTTCCCCATCCAACTGTGAAACCCATCATCACGTGGTGAGCCCTATTTATAGATCAAAGATGATCTTTTGGTGGGCCCTACTATTAGAAGATTGTCTATGATGTGAGGATGTGGTCATGCAAACCTAATACAGAGTTATCATCTCTAAATTGTTCTGATTATAATAAAAGCTCATAACTAATCTCTTGATAAGTTACATTTCGAATCCTTTAGAAGCGGAATAGAGTAGCCATATATACAGCTCTCTTTGCATTTCAGGAAACCAGCCCTAAAATCTAGAAAGAGGGAGAGAAGTGGGGCTGTTATATCGATCAAAACAGTCACAGCCTTTTATGAAAGGGTGTTCACTCAAAGTCTATAAATAAACTTCTTCTCATTTGAACTTTTATTAGGGAAGAATGAAAAAATAAATTTGGGTTTACTTTTAAAATGAGGTTTAAATGTTTTTTTTGGTTCGGACCAAGACTGTAAGTGGTTTAGACCTGTGTAGAATGAGTGCCATAGTTGTTATACCCCGGTGGTCAATTGGCCAAAGAATCATGTTATACTTAAGATGCAGTCAAAAAGAGCAAATTTTGATCTAAAGCAGAGTGATTTCAAATCACGCCTCTACTATTACAAACCCATAAGATTTTTTCTTTTTCTACTATTAACTTTATATATTTCAGATAGTTTGCCCCATATTCCAATAATCTAAAGCTAAAGTAAACCACACCACACAAAATAGTAGAAATTAAACACCTGCTGTTCAAAACTTCTGACGGTCCATAGAAGTTTACGATCAAACTGTAATTTATGTTGTCCCTTAATCTAGGTCCGTGTGATATCATGAACGGGTTGGGTGGGAAATAAACATCACAGGGAGTTGGCCCTAGGAAGGTTTCAATGGTGGACATCATTATCTCCACTGTTCTTGTGAAGTTGTCCAGCTGAGCTTTTGATATGATTCAATTTTAGGTCCATGCTCTAAAATGAGCTGGTAAAATGGATGGACGGCATGGATAAAATATATCCATCATGGTGGCCCCACAGAATCTAGTCACCGTGGAAATCCTATCTAGGGTTATCTTCCGTGGGAAATGGCATCTGGTATCCTCGGGGCAAGATGGGTGCTATTGACTCTTGGCCCACCATGATATATGTAGTTTATCACACACAGTCCATATGTTTTGTCAACTCATTTTAAGGCTTTAACCCAAAATTGAGACAGATTGATGTAAAGTAGGTCGCGGATACTTTTTTGTCCAGGATGGAGAAGGTTCGATCGGAAGCAAAAGTCAGGTTCGATCGGAAGCAAAAGTCATTAAGATCATCAAAACTTTAAATTAGACATATCTCGTAAATCAGAATGAGTTACTCGACGTACCATATACGATTTTAGGGTAGGATGAGCTAAAGTAGCTCAATTCTATGTTTAATTCCATTTTTACTATAAATATTAAGTTTTAGTTAGGTTATAACTCTTCATCCGTTAGGCTTTAGGAGTTGCGCCCATGAAAAATGTTTAGAAAAATTAAGAGAATAACGTGGTTAAGTCACATAGGACACTTACCATAAATAAAAAATTTACTATTTATAATAAGTTACAAATTTTAGAGAGTTTTAGTTATAGTTTAATTCTTAAACTTTTTCTTAATCTTGGTATCTCTATTTAAAGGGTTGTAAACTCGTTTATTTCATCTATCATCAACAAGTTTCATTTGTATATTTTAAAATTATTTTTATTTCTTTTCTTTGTAGATTTGAGAAGTCTTTATAAGGAGTCCAAAGAAGATCCATAGATCCAGAGTATTTACCCCATTAGGAAGACGGTGATCGACCTCATCACGTTTATCCTTGCGTCACCAATTCACACCATAGAAAATAACGGGACAATAACACTCATGGTTGAAACCTTTTAAAGGCCCACCATATTGTTTCTTTTCCATCCAACCTATACATAAGATCACACGGACCTGAATGAAGGGAATAAACAAATATCAGATTGATCCAAAACATCTGTGGCCCCCAAGAAGTGTTTAATGCTGGGCGTTCAATTCCCAGAGTTTCATCTGGAATGGTGCACTTGAGCTTTAGATCTATTTCATTTTTGGCTCATGCCCTAAAATGAGCTGAAAATCATATAGACAGAATGGATAAAACAAATACATTATAGTGGGGCCCACAGAGCTTGGGCTTTCCATGGCACCAGGGATATTCCCAGCGCTATGTGCTGCCGGCAATCCGCGGTCAACGACGCGGTCTACCATTCAAAATAAAAACGATGCTGCCGGCAATCCGCGGTCAACGTCGCGGTCTGCCATTCAAAATAAAAACGAAAGCTTTGCTACAAAAAAAAAAACGACAGCTTTGCTACGCGCACACGCGTGTACAATAAAGCTCATCTCTTCGCCACACATGTGCCATCATGGCATATATTTATGAGATCCAATCCATCCGTTTGGTCCGAACTTGTGCATGTTTTCTAAAAATTAAATGTGGTCCACTCAGCATGTAGGCCCAATAATGGAAATAAATGGATGGCTTAGAAAAAATCGGCCAAAATTTCAAAGTCGTACATTTGTTTTGCTGTCTGTGCCTGACCAGTAGACCAACCTGATTCTTGGGGTAAGAAATCAATATAGTGGTGCCGTTCCGGTGAATGGATTGAATCTAGACCTTTCGTTCTATGATGGCACAGGTGTGGCATGCACACGAGCTTTATTTCACCTGTATTCATGCTCAGCAAAGCTCATAAAAAGCATACCAGAGAATTTGGGTTCATTTCTTATTTCTAGATTCTCTTCCATCTCAAGCAGTTTGATAGAAAGATATGAAGTTGGTACTAAAATCTCCATCTTATTCATTTCTTGCCTTTTGCTTTTGGTGTATACACCTCTTGTGTTTAGTAGAGAGGCCCACAGCTCAGACTTCAGCTAATCCTACAACAGACCCATTTGAAGGTACGTTCCTTTGTATGCATGGATGTGTATAGAGAGAGAGAGGCTTTGGATACCGGATCGGAGAGAGTGTGTGCGCACGTTACACGTTCATCCATTTAACACAATTTCACTTTTACTTGTTAAGAGGAGAATTTTACAATCTGCCTGTTAATATTGAATTTACATTACAGTACCATTTTCCATTAATTTAAGTGATTATCACTGAAGTAACTTCCAATACATTTTGTTATCGAAAGTTTGCAGACAAAGAGGTTGCAAATTGATTGGGACCCACTGTAATGTTTATGTAAAATCCACCCTGATCAATAGGTGTGTCATCCCATGTTAGGCCCAGGGTCCTAAAATTAGCCCTATTAATTAGTGATTCAAGTAGACCCCATGATTGGAAATAGTGTATAGGCCCATTTGAATCACAGATGGGCTTATTTTGGCATGACATTTAATAGTTGGAGTGGATAATCACGGTGGTCCCTGTAAAAATCAAGGGTGAACGGCTCTCTCCCAACCGTTTTCCTTGGTGCGGCCTTATCGAATTACACGTACCGTGGAATTTTTACAGGCCTAAAGGGTCAACCTTGATGCGGTATATGAGATCCACTCCAACCATCAGATGTGTACCCACTTTAAGCCCAAGACTAAAAAATCTGCATGCCTTACCAGTGATTGATTGAGGTGAGCTGCGCCAAAGGAAACAGTTGGGAGACAGACTTCCACACTTGATTTTTACAGGGCCCACTGTAATGATAGTATAAAATCCACTTCAACTGTTAGATGCCACAACAAACTTTCAGGCATGGGGCCCAAAAATCAAGCCTATACATATCCCACACCAAAAATCAGGCACTGTACATCGGATTAGTGCTGATGGGGAACTAGGTTTATTTGCTGTACACCGGATTAGTTATGGAGATCTGGTTACTCACAGGCAAGCTACCACAGCTTGTGGTATAATATTATGTTTCCTTCCAACATGCCACTTGCATCAAAAATCTTAGCTATTTCTATTAACAGAGTTAAAGGTGGTATGCTCCTACCTTTTTCCAAAAAGAAAAAAAAATCATTATAATTAAAGCAATTGGTACACCCATGAAGATTGCATGGCACAAAAGTCAGGTGGGTCCCTCATCAGGTGACTCAATATATAGATAGGCCACACCTATATGTTGAGTCAGGTGGGTCCCTCATCAGGTGGGTACCGATTTCCTTAAAAAGTGGCATGCTGGTGGGAAAGATGGTACAATATCATAAGTTGTGGTGCCATTTCCGGTAGGTGATAAGTCATCTAGATAAAGATGCTAATTACAGTTTCACAAAAAATAAAAAATAGAAGAAAAAAAGAAATGCTGTTTACAAAGCCATGGTAATTTCCTTTCTAAGAAATGATTTAAAATCACTATGATCTAGGGTAAATGTTTTGCAAGGCCTTTAAATTTTTTAGAATTAATATTTTTGTTGGAAGGAGTTGAGGGTGCATTATTTTTCCTAGAAATGATCACATACAATATTGCATGTAACTCAAAATACAATGTTTTAGTTTTCGGCTTATATGTGGAACATGTGATCGGTGAAAACGGCAGAGCATTCATGTGATCAGGTGGGCTTGCCAGCCTATTGAATGGACCATCTAGATTCTCATACCAGAACCTAATGAATGGACGAACCTAGTTATCATCCCAGACCTGGTGGATCTTTATAATGAGGTGCACCTTTTTCATGGCTTTTATGTTTATCGCCTGCTACAAAGCCATGTAATATGGTTAAATAACCTTATCACAAGACTTTGGATTATAAATTCAATTTCAAAGCCACTGACAATCCACTATAATAACATTGCGGTATTGTTAGTCTATAATAACAATACAAGTTTGTATCAATCAAAACAAAATACATAAAGTTTTTTGTTGTGAAGAAGAAAATTTAGAATCGTCTGGTATTTGTAGAACACATCAATAAAAAATTGATTGTTGTAGACTCATTAACTAAAAGCTTACCTCCCACGTTATTCAAATAATTAGTAAATAGGCATTTAAGGATTTATTGATGAATTAAAATTTTATTTCAATAGTGGGAGAATATTGATGCTCTGGTATTTTAATTTATTTGGTATAGGTGACAATTCAATTTTATGGCAATAAGATTTTTGATCATTTGAGTATTATTTCATGCACATGATTTAAAACTAAGTTAACAAAATATTTTGATTTTCTTTTAAGACATAAGGCATTTCTTGGTAGAGAAGATATGATCACTTAAAAATCATGCATGACCATACTTAACATAAGATTTCTACACTACACACCCAAGTTATTAGGATCCATGTTGTTTCAATACTGAGATCTTGGTATCGATCCCTAGTGGGGGTGGCTAACAGTGAGTGTGAATTGACAGTGGGGTGTACTAACTAGCTTAAAAAAAAAAAGAAAAAAGAAAAAAAAGGTGTTGATATTTGTGATTATATCTGATCCCACTTCAATAAATGTCGCAATAATTATCATAATTAATCCTATATCAATAGTCTCAATAGATTAAATTATATACGGTACTACCCATGATCTATTATAGATATTTAGTAAAATTTTTGAGCTCGTAAAACAAGTACTAAGTATAGTTAATCCATTACAAATTAAATAATGCCACAAGTGATCTAAGTTGGAGAATATAAGAATTATGGGCCACATATGACATCGGCTTATCGGGTGATGGGTTAAATGGTTTGGATAAAAAAGTGTGGCATGTACTCTTTTGGTTTAACTCATAGAGTACCATACCAATCAGAGATAAAATAACGAAGGCTCTCTCTCTAATGTGGAACCAACGGAGTTAGTAGCGGGGCTATTGTTGGGTAGGACTTGCCATTAACAGTCACACCTATAAAAAGAGCTTGGTCCCCAACTCTTCTTTTCATGAAAAAAGTTTTGTCCCATCACTACATGAGAGGAAGGGGAGGAAAATTCGATTCACTGCTAGGATATATGGAGGAGGTAAATAGTGTTTGTCATCCTTTTTTTTTTTTTTTTTTTTCCAGAAGATCAATTTAGGGAATACAAATAGCTGAAATTGGATTAAATTAATTTATTCATTATTGTTGTCTCACTCTCAAGGCTTAGTAGTACGAGCAGTATTAGAGGCAGGGGTATGGGAGCGACTATGGTAGTAGCTAAGAGTCTTCGTCTCCGCATTAGTAGATATTCTTACTTGTGTTTAACGCAGTAAATAACTAGTGGTAGTGAGGATCACAGTCAATCATCTTCAGGTTTTATTAACATAATCTTTCCCTCTTCCACACCCGCAGTTGAATAATGACAATTTAGAGGTCAAATAACCACAAATAGAAAATTTTTCATTTTGTTGTTGACACGTGGTGTGTAATTGTAAATTATAAATTCATAATATTTTTGTATTTATATTTGTCTATTGGATTCTAACTGACATTATTTTATGACTTACATTTTGACTTTTTTTAACATTATTTTCATTATTTTATCACTAATATTTTGACACATTATTGTCTATGGTTATACAAATATAAATAATTAATTGTCTAATTATTACTATTACATTCATGTTTATATAATTTTATCATTAGTAATAGAAATTTATAAATTAAATATTAGAGTTTCGTAGTCAATTTAAGCCTCTTAAAGCCTATCAAGTTCATAAAATTATCAAACAGGCCGAAGCCATATTTTTATCAAAGAGTAGACCATTATGCCATCATGAACATTTTCAAAAAAAAAAAGAAAAAGATTTTTGGAATCCTCTAAATATATGATATTTTCACATTTTTTATGGTTTTTTGGCACAAAAAATTTTAACCATTACAATGGCACAATAGCCCTTACGCCCACTTTAATAGTAACGGGGGGTCTGTGACCGTTAAGCCCATTGTTACCATCACGCAAAATGAACAGAAAATACTCTCTCTAACACTCCCCCCTGTGTAAATCTTATTTTAATAGAGAAACTTAATGAGTAAATTCACCTACATGTTTTACCTTAATTTACTGCTATATAGGGAGTTATTCTGCTTGTTGTTTGATGGAAACAGTGGATTTGTTTGTATTCTGTTGATTTTTTTTTTTTTTTTCCGTAGCTTAGTAGTGTTTATACTGATGATCATGGATAGATACTTACATGATTGTATCATGACTGAACATGCGTGTTAACAATCCTATCTGTTGACTCTTAACATGTATGCTTTGGATGGTGCAGCGGCTACTCTAAACTCCATCTTTCAGCAATGGGGCATTTCTGAATCGTCTAGGTGGAATATAAGTGGGGAACTGTGTAGCGGAGATGCCATTACGGAAAGTGGTGCTTCGAGCCCTGGGATCAAATGCCAATGCACTTTCAACAACGGATCCATTTGTCTCATAACCGGCCTGTATGTGTTCTATGATCTGCACTGTCCATTGGCATACACATGACACCCATGAATTTTTTATTTTATATTTTATTTTGCTTGATGGGGAATGATATTATTGGCCCACCTCTTATCAGGTTCCATGACCTGGACTTGGCTATCAATGGGTTGGGATCTATTGGGTGGCTTCTAGGCTCACTCACAATGTTCTTGAACTTTGGTCTTAAATTGTAGCCATATGCTTGGGCCTGGTTTTAGACCCAATACATAAATGGGCCTAATCAACGCTCAAATCAATAAAGATTGTAATTTACTGAGGGTCTCAAGAGGCTGACACACTTGTCATAAATGTACACGGAACATGCCTTGGATTGAAAATAATATTGGTACGTTGATTAAGAGGTCAAACTTGTATGAGAAAAATAGGCAGGTAGAAGAAAGTGCAATGATTTAAATTCTAACTTAAATGGCATGTCTCATCTGACAAGCATACTACCCAGATATTTAACACATGTTCCGCTGTGTTACATGAAGGGCCCTTCATTGAAGCACGGTCCATCGAGTAGGACGTAGCCCAATTGAGGCCCATTTATTGCTGTTTGGACTGAAGAGTCAGTCCAATGGGCTAGGAGTTCAAGCTCGAAAAGTTCAAATTAAGTGGATCTCTGGTAGACCATGGTCTAGCCCATGTCCAATCCATTGACAACACTAATTTGGACTTTTCATCTAGTGGCCCTGCCTCTTATAGATGCCAAGGCCTAAAATTTCTACCAAGTATGGTGGCATTCAATGTGGACCGTTGCTCTTTTTCTTTGAACAATCTGTTCACAGGTGGTTTCTGACCAGAAAAATGGATGACTGATTCATTTTTCAATCCACAGGCAGGGCCCGCTAGATTATGTCTAAATCATAGGTGGGCCCATCACCGTCCAACGAGTCTCTTTGTTTCTGGCTCATATAAAGAGGAGATTTGACTCCCTAAGCCTGCAAGCGTATGCTAGAATATGCCTTGATATAAATTCATTTAGTTCTATTTGTTTTTCCCTTCAGGACAGTCAGTCGACAGAATTTAACAGGTCACATTCCGGAAGTCATCGGGAATCTGACTCACCTCAATTATCTGTATGTGTTTCTCGGCTCTAAATTGTGATTTCCATAGATAAAAAAAGCTTCAATACACTGTTAGAATATGATTGATGATACACAAGCACTTGGAAATTACTTAGAAATTGCATACCTAACATATATAATTCAAACGAAACCATCTAAATTATGGTTACTAGCTTACATGTACCATGCAACCAAAGTTATGTTTATTTTATTATCTGACTATTAGATTAGTGGGCATTTATTGGACGGTTAAAAATGAATATATCCTATGGTCTTATTTCAATGAACAAGTGTCCATCAATTACCAAATCTGATTTTTGGTCGGTTTAGTTTGAGTTGATATATTGCATGTATACCATTTCTAAGTGCCTGCGTATCAAATGTCATACAAAGCCAGAATATCAAAAAAACTTCCCTTCCACAGAACACCCATTTCAGGACCAAACAAACCTTCCTCCATGCATGGGGTATTTCGTGGCATTGATAGTTTCAATTCTGACGGCCCTGGGTTCAAGCCCGTTGCTCGGTGTTTAATAAGATGTGTTTCAACATTCAGGTCCTGGGTTCACCCTAGCTTACCTATAAATAAAACCTTAACTGTCCAGACGAAGAAAAAGAAAAAAGCGGCTCCCCCAGTGGCCCATTTGGTATTCAGGCCCAGGTTTTGGTGGGGTGGCGGGCTTCAAACAAATTTTGGATATGCGTGCTTGGGCCTACTTTCACGCCCAATAAAATAAATGTACCATGCACGGGCTATATTTACTAGGGCTGAAAGTCGGTCGGGTCGGGTTGGGAATTCTCAACCCAAGCCCAATCCAAGTAGGCTCGGTCGGGTTGGTCGTGTGAATAGATACTAATATTTTCGTTATTACATTAGTCTATTATACTTTCAATACTAGTCTTATTTTTTGTACCTATGATTTTATTAATTATATATGTAGTTATTTATAATAAAGAACTTCATTTTTTCTAAACAAACAAGCTAAAATATAGGACAACTGCTCCTTTAAAAGCCGTGGTGTATAGCACGCAATCTATTTGGGAGAGAGAAATCCGGTGCATCTTATTTGCTCGAATCATTGGACCAATGAAACCCGATGGCACTGGAATTTCTTACGCCTTTAACACAAATGATCCGCACTCAATTATAATTTATAAATAACTCATATAATGATTGGGTTTGGGTTGGGTCGGAACATGAGACCTCAACCCAACCCAAGCCTCACCAAGTTTTATTGGGTTGGTGTTTGTATAGCCCAAGCCTGAGACTGAACTTGATACATTCTGCCCGAGTCCAACCCAATGTCGGGTCTGTCACAGGTCGGTTGGGTTGAACCTGCCCGCCTTTCAACCCACACAAGTGTACAATGCAGCTCATCCATATGCTACCTGATGTGTGTGCCAACGTATCACATGGGTGTGAGATCCAAGCTGTCTGCCCATCAAGTTAGTCTTGGTAAGCTCTTTAGGTGGCCAACACAGTTGTATAAGGCATCTCATCCATATGCCACCATATTTGTGCCAACGTGGCACATGAGCGTGAGATCCAAGCTGTCCATCCATCAGCTTAGTGCCATCATTTTGACACATAAAAGTCAGGTGGGTAAGCTCTTGAGGTGACCCACAATTTTCAAAAGAAATGGAAGGCTGAAAAAATGTCTTAAAGTAATGGTTCATAAAATAAATGATGTGCGCTTGGGCAAGTCCCACCCATTATTTATGAGAAAAATCTCTCTTCTTAATTTCCATCATATTTTCCTAAAACTTTTCCAAAGAGAAGACATGTAGACATGTATATATGCCAAAACAAGTAGGTGATCAGAAGCATCCATCAGGTGGGCCTGACTGCATTTGTGCTGCAGGCAGAAAGTACACCGAACTTATACCATTGGATTGGAGGTCTTTAAACATATGGTTAAAAAAGTTAAATCTTTTCATTTTTGCAAAGCTTGGATGGTCTGGTTGATGTGATTTTGGGATCATAGCCCAGCTATGGTGGGATAGCTGGTGGAAAATTGGATCACTTGATCATGGCCCATCCTTGCTCCTTAGATGACTACTGCTTCAGTGCTTTCAGCTTACTACTGTCACTAATTACAAAGTTTGGCCTATATTTGCAGGGATTTGTCTTGGAACCATTTAACAGGTCCCTTGCCGTCATCTATCGGCAACTTAAGGTCCATGCAGTTCCTGTAAGTTATTTAAGAGCTTCTGACATAAAAGAAGTTAGCTTGACTATGATGTTGATGATGATGTAATTGTTGGCAGTGATGATGATGGTCATGATCTTGTTCATGATGTAGCTGATCCAGTGATAACGATCATGTGTCGGCCCACTTTATGAACCACAATGCACTCCACAAGTTTAACAACCATAAAATAATTTGCAATGGAGAAAATGAAGATGATTAATAACATCTGTGAGAGTTCTGTGTTTTCATTACTGGTCCTAAATTCAATGCAGGAGGACAATTGTGTCAAGCTGACAGATGGTGTGAAACTTTTGCCACAACTTTTATTATGGATCCCGACAATAAAGAAAAGACTCGAGCATTGATGGTTTAATTGAGGATATATATAGTCTATGATAAAGTGAAATCGCAGAAAAGGATCCATGTAGCTGACCCAATTAGTTGGGATAAGGCTTATTTGATAATGATGATGATAAGACAATGGAGAAGACTGGAAAAGCACATCGAGGCACTTGATTATATTCAATTGAAGCAGGTAAGATATATTCAATTGAATAGCATCCACGAGTATGAATGTATTGTCAAAATCATTGTTGGGTTGTCCACAATTGAATGGACTCCTAAACCAAAAACCAAAACTCTAATTCCATACCAACAACTATGTATGGCTAATGGCTACAGATCCTACTATTAGT
Organism: Magnolia kwangsiensis; assembly: GCA_037074715.1. NCBI lineage: Eukaryota > Viridiplantae > Streptophyta > Magnoliopsida > Magnoliales > Magnoliaceae > Magnolia > Magnolia kwangsiensis. Next base: position 98,093,625 of record CM073584.1, read on the forward strand.
GGACTTAGGAAGTCCTATTTACACAAGACTCCTAACATGCTCCCTTGACCATTGATAGCCATGCTCAACATATTTCTCAAGTTGTAGAAGGCTTTTGACTTCAATGTCTTCATGACAATGTCGACAACTTGATCACATGTCTTCAATACTCGAACTTGATATCCTTATTTTTCATAAACTTTTGAATAAAGTGATAATGAATTCCAAGTGCTAGCTAGGTCCATGGAATTTTTTGTAAGAGATATTGTTGAGCAATCCTCAAAATAGGTCATGGTAGGATAGTCTTGAGGATGATAAATCTTCTCAAGAATTCTCCTTAACCAAATGGCTTGGTTTGCAAGAGATGTTGCAATGTACTCGGCTTTTACAGTTGAGAGAGCGACAACCTCTTATTTCTTCGAAAAGACCATGTGAATGAATTGCTTCCAATATATAGAATATGTAGCTCGATGTTCTTGCCCACTTGCTAACATGAACCCAGAAAGTAGTTGAGTTTCATTACTACATAAGTAAAAGATGCCATGCTTAAGTGGAACTTTTATGTAGTTCAAGATTCATTTTACTTACTTGAGGATGAATCAACTTTGAGATTCCATGTAGCGACTAAGTGACAACACAAAGTACATGATGATCAAGTGTCAAGTGCTTCCAACTGCCTGAAGTGTGTAGGATTTTGTAAATCCTCTTTCTTGTCCTTAATTTTTATATAACTTCTATGGGTGTGTTAACTGGCATGGAATTCTTTATTTTGAATCCTTCTAGTACTTCACGAATGTACCTTTTCTAGCATATAAAAATTCCATTGTCTATTTGAGTCATCTCAATCTCGAGACAGTATTCATGAGAACCATAACCATTATATATTGCAGATTCATGAACCATTGCTTTCCTAAACTTATCAATCATATATAGCATAATCATTCACCCATAACTTAGATCTTGCAAATGAATAATATTTCTATCTAAAAAAAGATTGTTGCCAATGAAAATTTGATCTACAACATACAAAGAAATAAAAAGTACATTACAATGATCATTGTATGTGATATAAATAGAGTGCTCATGGGGGCAGTTGTGAAACACATTATCGTAAGGATATGAGTCAGATTCGTGCATATCATGCTCTTACAGCTTGTTCAAACTATAAAGTGCCTTCTTGAGTCAATATGATAAGTGATCATGTCCATTCTTCATGTAACCAGTGGGCTACTCAATATAATCCTTGTCTTCAAGAATGCTATTTAATGAAGTTGTTTACATATATATCCTTTTACAATAATTTTGTTCACCGAAGGTGATCATCATGCTAATAAATTCAATTCTAGCTTCTTCTTCTTCTTTTTTTCTTTTAAAAAGAAAAAGTGGGCTCGAGCCACTAAATTTCATTGATCCTGTAAAGCTATACATCCTGTCAAGCGGGCCCCGACAAAAAGGTTCCGGGCCTCACTCCTCGTGTAGACACACAAACAAAAAGAAAACCTAGCTAAGGGGGGCTTGACATAACATTCAGCTGAAGCCACCAAAAGATCTATAAAACGCAACCAAAAGAGCATAGGAAGGGAAGAAAAGATCAACTGGAAGCCTCCTCGATCATGAGAATCTGATAGCCCCGATGCCGGCACTGTCCAAGACAATGGTACCCCTCACTAGCCTGGGAAGAACTGACCAGGATTCGTAAATTCTGTTTGGACATCCGTTACTAGCCAGTCTTGCCAAAGCATCAGCCATCGAGTTCCCTTCCTTGAAAATATGATTGAATCTGAGATTGAGGCTCCTGTGCAGTTGCTGGATGGCACCTAGCTTGTACCAGATGTTCCAGGAGATGTTGGCCTGGGGCTCGTCCACCGCATTAGCTATGATTTTGGAATCAGTTTCTACTATAATGTTAGGCAGACCCAGTTTGTAGCAAATAGTTAAGCCATCAAGCATGGCTTGGGCCTCCGCAACCATGTTCGTGGATCGGTCATAATTTCTGTGGAAAGCAAAGATGGTTTTGCCATGGTGGTCCCTACATACTCCACCACTGCTCTCCCCTGGGTTCCCCCTAGAGGAGCCATCAACATTTAACTTCAGCCAACCAAAAGGAGGTTTAGACCATCTGACAATGGAGGGATTACCTGAGGGAGGTAAAGCAACATTCGGGATTCGAAGGGACTAAAGGACGATCGAATCCGCCAGAGAGTTCCTGTTAGGGGCTTGAACTGTGGAGCTGATCTTTGTCAGCCAGCGAGAGATGTTGGAGATAATGCGGGAGGCGGACATTGAGCAGTCTTCAAAGCAGGCAGAGTTTTTGCTAATCCAGATTTTCCAAACGATGATATTGGGGGCGAGGCCAGAGAGGAGGGAAACTCTGTATTTTTTGCTAGCTCTGTCAGTCCATTGGAGAAATCTCTGAAGGATTGACAGATTGGGCATGGAGGGAATGTCGAAGATCCATTCAAAATGTCCCCAAACGTCAGATGCCACTCTACTACGGCTGAAGAGGTGGTCCAGGTCTTCCACCATCCTAAAGTCCTGACCGAAGTGGACAGTTTGTTGCTGGCCCCTGATCAGCATAGGGGAAGGGGGAGCGTCAATAGGGAGAGGAGGGTTTGGCCTGTAGCATTCACACATCGACGCTAGAGCAACCCCAACCTTTTGGACAACAGCATCAACTGGGACTGCACCATGGAGGATCTTCCAGTTGAAAATGCCTAATTTTGGAGGAAGAGCACCATTCCATATCCACCTAGTCGAATGAAGAGTGGGCCGTTGAAATTTGATTCCATTCCAGGAAGATTTGAGGGAGAACTTGCCTGAGGCGGATAGGTCCCAGACCATTCTGTCTTTCCTATTAGTGAGGGTGATAGGAGCAGCTGTAACAAGCTGCATGGCGGAAGGGGAGATGACGTGCCTAACCTCTACCAGCAGGTTGGCGTCAGGCTGGGAGAAGAATTCCTTCATAGAAATATTCAGCAGGTTTGGGGGAATTGGAAGCTCAGATGAGCCAAGAAGCAGCCCTCTTCCCGTCCAATTCGTGGTCTAGAAATTAATGGATCCTTCTCCCACGAGCCACCTGGAGTGCTGCATTGTGAATTGGAGATTTCTGAAAATATGCTTCTGAGCCGAAGAAGAGGCGGATGTAGTCAAACCTCTGTTATCTAACACCTTTTAGAAATATTTTGTTGAAAAAAAAGATGGCCCAAAGAGACCTTCCCTGGAGCATTTGCCAGCCTGATTTGATTCTGAAAGCATGCATGACATCGACAAAGCTTCTGATGCCAAGGCTGCCTTCGTGAAGAGGAGCGCATATTTTGGTCCATTTGACCCAACGCCTTTTGTTCCCATGTTCGGAGCTACCCCAAAAGAAGTTTGCAACTACTCGATCAATAGTTTTAATGACCGCTTTAGGGAGGGGAATGGCTAATAGCATATGAATAGGGATGCTGGATAAAACATGTTTGATTAGAACCAGTTTCGCTGCCGGGTTAAGAATCTTGGCCTTTCATCCTTCAATCTTGTTGATGATCTTCTGGGTGAGTTGGTGGAGGAGTGGACTTCGAATTCTGCCTTTAGTGAGGGGGATGCCAAGGTAGACCGTTGGGAGGGGAACTTGCTTGAACCCCGTTAAGCTGCTCAATTTTAGGGATTTGCTTCTCGAGGATCTCGCATGAAGGGTAAACGAAGTTTTGGAGATGTTAAACTTCTGGCTGGAAGTAGATTCATAAAGCCTAATAAATGTGAGCAGAGATCGCACATTAGATAACTACCATTGAGAAAAAGAATAACATCGTTAGCAAAACATAGGTGCGTGATCGTGGGGCAGCTCCTAGGGAGCTTGTAGGGCTGGCATATTCCTGAAGAGAACATCTTGAAGATGCCCTTGCTGAATACTTCTACTGCCAGGATAAAGATGGACAGGGATAATGGGTCTCCCTGCCTGAGACCTCTGCTAGATTCAAAGAATCCAAAACAATGGCCATTGATGATGACTGAAAACCAAATGTGCATCTAGCAACGTTAAATACAGCTAATCCAACGTCGATCAAAACTAAATTTGTGAAGGACTTATGAATTGAAGCCCCATATGCGGTCATAGGCCTTTTCCATGTCAACTTTGATGATTAAATTACCTCTAAAAATAGTCTGGTTAATCTCGTGGGCCATCTCTCTGGCGATAACAATGTTCTCAACTATGGATCTCCCTTTGACAAAAGCAGCTTGCTCAGGGAAAATCAGATCTAGGAGGAGGGGAGCCAGCCTATTTGCCATGATCTTGGAGAAGATCTTTATGATGCAGTTGCATAGGCTGATGGGGCGATAATCTGTGATGAATTCTGAGTTCTTCTTCTTTGGAATGAGGCAAATCTGGGTGCATTGGAAGGCACGAGGGATCGGGCCTCCCTGGATGAAATCTTTGGCTGCTTCAATAAGATCCTTGCCAATAACGTCCCAGCAAGGGGCAAAGAAGGATCCTCCAAATCCATCCGGGCTTGGGGCACTATTCAAAAGGATAGAGAAGGCAGCCGCTTTAACTTCATCTTCCGTTAATAGTTCCATTTACCCTCTATTCATTTGGTTTGTCACGAGACACAAGATGCAGTCGAAGATATCATCATTGTAGCTGGTAGCTTCAGAAGAGGAGAGTCTTATAGTACTTTTCAGCCTTATCAGCAATGTCCTCGATTTTTTCCATAATCTCGCCCATAGCCCTTTTCAGATTCTTAATCTCCGATCTCCTGTGATTGTCTAGCACTGAGTTTTGAAAGAATCTAGTGTTCCTGTCGCCTTCTGTCATCCAGTTAATCCTGGAATTTTGCTTCCAGAAAATTTTCTCATGGAGATAGGCCCTTTTGAGTCTAGCATGGGCCAAATTGAGGTTGATGGTGTCAGCTTCGGATTTGGAAACTTGAAGATTGAATTCAGCCTTAATTACCCCGTTCTTTGCTTCCTGGACGTTTCTTACAACATTACCGAAGATCTCTTTGTTCCACAATTTCAGGACTGACTTCAGGTTCTTTATTTTGATGAAAAACTTGAGCATTGGCGAAGCAAAAATCTCGTTGTCCCAAGATGCCTTTACAGTTGCCAGAAAATCCTCATGCTTTGTCCACATGCGCTAGAATCTGAAAGGGCGGGGGAAGGTGGCTGCGTCCGTTTAAAAGGATATATAGGAGCATGGGAGAGTGGTCTGAAACGGATCTCATTAGATGATCGACTTTGCAGCCTGGGAGGGTTCTCATCCATTTAGAATTGATCAGGATCCTATCTAGCCTTGCCCATCTGCGGCTAGCGCCCAATCTATTGTTACACCAGGTGAAAGGGGAGCCCGAATATCCCATATCCATCAGCCTTGCATCATTAACCGCCTCCTAAAAATCTGTCATGGCTGCCGTCATCTGCAATGGGACACCAAATCTTTCGTCTGGGCTGGTTGTGGTATTAAAGTCTCTAGAAACCAGCTAGGGACCCCTCGTAGCGTTGGAAGTGTGCCTCAGCTCGTCCCAAAGTAGCTTCCTCTGATTTCTATATCAGGTAGCGTATACAGTCATAATGAATAAAGGCAATGGGAGAGACTCCCCTGTGATGCTGATAGTTATACATTGCCTGGCTGCTCAGATGGTTTGGATTCGGAAATGGCTGTTGGCGAGAATCTAAATCTTATTTTCCAAAGCATCCTCAGCAATCTGGTTGTCGAACCCCAATTTAGCTGCCATCGCTGCATGTTTTGACTCCCTAAGCATAGGTTCTTGTAGCAAAAGTAGCCCAATATTATGTTTACGAATTAGCCGCTTCAAAAAATGGGTAGTTTGAGCATTACCTACCCCCTCACATTCTAGGATAAAAGACTAATCATCAGTAACCCAGCCTTTTCGCTCAGCCCAAGTCTTCAAACTCTGCCTTTTGCGCTTGAAGTAGTCTATTTTTGGTATGATCTTCCTCTTCTGTTTCATCTTAGTGGTGTCAAAACCGTCCTGCTGAGAGCTGTCACTGGAGGTAAGAGTTGTTATATCAATAAGGGAGGATTTCCCCTGTATGTCCACCCATAAGTTGATGGCCTCCTACACATTGTTCTTCCTAGGGAGTTTTCTTGGAGAGTGTTGTTGGGCGGCAGGTCCCAGATTCCCAGTCCTTCCTTGGTAATTGCCCTGTTCTACATTCACTTCAGATTCCTTATTTGTTACAACTCGAATTAGGAGATCCAGCGGAGTAGAAAGTGTGGGAGTCACAGAGGGTCCCTGGTTTTAGGGACGTACGTAGTTGCCAAAGTTAAAGCTAAGTTTCTTGTTTGGTTGGTTCTAGCCACATCCCCAGGGGCTGAATTTTTCATGAACATTTCCTTGATGCTAGATAGCGACCCTTCCCATGCCACCATCATGTCAGGTGTTGGCTGGATCCATTGTAAGGGAGTGGGTGGGCACCCAGAATGGTGATTTGGCTGGTTGTGGATTCAAGAAGAGGCCAGATCATATCTCAGTTGTGGTTTTGTCCTGCCATGAGAGTTTAGCGGTTGCTGCAAGCAGGTGTCCTGGCTGTCGAGTGTTGTTATTCTGTTGATCGGTTGCTGATTGCAATTTTCCTGGTTGCCCTTAGGTTTCGAGTGATCTACAATCTGCTGTCTGTCGATGTCCTGGAGTTCAAGATTTACATTTAGAGTGTTATGGCCTGCTCTGCAAGAGACATCCATCATAAGAGATGTTTCAAATGCTTGTTGCTGTACTCGCCATGTGAGAGGAGCAAGAGAAGGTGACATGTCCATGGTCTGAGGATCCGCTGCTAGATGAGGGGCCCAAGACACTGTGATCTGGCAAGGGAGGGGAGACGTCACTTTCCCTGGTGAGCTGATGGGAATTGACCATTGGCATTGCCTTAGAGACATTTGATCGAATAGGTGGAGAGCATTTGTTTTGACCATCCAGTAAGAGCTCAGAATTTGGCCTACCTCTAGTTTGGACCTCTAGACTGATATTCTGATGGTCGGCAAAAGATCTGGCTATCCATTGTTTCGTCGTTTCCTTGGTGATGGTAGTCGGGGCTGCTCCTTGGATTTGTGTCTCCCCTAAGTGATTTCCAAGTTCAAAATAAGCATAAACAGAGAATGATCTTCCGTCAACAAGCAGATTTTGGCTCGGGCGAACCAGCGATTTGGCTCATCCATCTTATTACGATCTAGCTCAATGACCGAACCCATGCGTTTAGCAATGCTTCTGATGGTGTGTTCGCTCCAGGAGTGGATGGGAATACCTTTTATGTGGATCTAGGAGCCTCTACCTGGATGTGCCATAGCAGGGCCCCAAGCTATGACATTGTAGAGGCCCATTTTCTAGTGTACAGGCCTGTCCTTCGAGAAAGAGATAGCTCTTCCCTGGATCCGAAATTAAGGATGTAAGCTGAAAGGGAGATGTGAAGAATGTATACCTGGCAAAGGCAGAATGTAGAGGAGCTTAGATGGTCTTTAATGGTGGATGTAATGTCTGTTAAACCTGATGTTTCCCCAACCATAGCATAGGACAAAGAGGCCCTTCCCTAATCGGAGATCAATTTGGGAGCTATAACAGAGGGGGTGGGCAGGGGAGGGCTGAGAGGGTGAAAAGCGTCTTTGAACGATGCTGGTGCAGCCTGGTTGGCTGAAGGTGGGGGTTGCTGATCCTTCCTGGTTTGAACACGTTGCTTATCTGGAGAAGGCTGATTTAACTGAGGACGAGTAGAGCTTAGATGGTCTTTAATGGTGGATGTAATGTCTGTTAAACCTGATGTTTCCCCAACCATAGCATAGGACAAAGAGGCCCTTCCCTAATCGGAGATCAATTTGGGAACTATAACAGAGGGGGTGGGCAGGGGAGGGTGAAGAGCGTCTTTGAACGATGCTGGTGCAGCCTGGTTGGCTGAAGGTGGGGGTTGCTGATCCTTCCTGGTTTGAACACGCTACTTATTTGGAGAAGGCTGATTTGACTGAGGACGAGTAAGGGCTTGTCCTTTTATCTGTGAGGGTTCCTTACTGTGAGAAACCATGTTTTGGGTTGCTGGACAAGTGGACGGGGTTCTCTTGACATCATCCTTCACTATTATTCTTCGCCTAGCCAAGAATCGGTCATTGAGCATTTGCTTGGCCATGTTAGTTTCATTCGTACGGCGAAATCTGACAAACGTGTAGCCTCTGCTTCTTCCGAAGGTCTTGAATGTTGGGATGTAGATATTAGAAATTTTTCCAAACTGGCCGAACTTAGTTTTGAGGTCATCCTCTACAATGTTGAAGGATAGATTTCCTACGAAGAGGCTGTGCCCTCCCTGAGCTCGTCTGTTGTGCCGGACTGGTTACCAGTTAGCATCCATTTTCAGGCGGCCAAAAACCTCAACATAGAACGTGACTCATTCAATTCAATTCTAGCTACAAAAGTGAATATCTCATGATAATCGATGACGAGCTTTGTTTATAGCCTTTCACCCCAAGCATTGCTTTGTATTTATTTATAGACCAATTTGACTTGTACTTAGTCTCATAGACTTATTAACTTGTGCCAATTGTTGTATGTCTTTTTAAAAGTGGAGTTAACTCGCATATGTGTAAACTGGCATAGAATTCTTTAATAGCTTCTCCAAACTACAAAAAGTCAAGATCTAAGAATAACACATAATTAATCAAATCCACCTTGGTTTCTTACTAATTTAATATCTAGGATTATATCAGCAGCATCTATGTCCTTCATATCGAAACTAGATAAAAATCTTTTAGCTTTATTTACTATTTCCTCATTTGTTGAAAAAATTAGCATATTATCTATGTATAAACATATAACTACTATAAACATATAATTATGTCTTATTTCTTAAAAAGCTTATACAAACACATTTATTAGGTTGGTTATTTGCCCATGTCATGTAACTATACTAAACCTTTTATACTATTGTTGAGGTACTTGTTTATGACCATAATGCAGGGGCATTTTCACTCCGGGCTCAAGTAAAGTATCCTGTGGGATGCGGGGACACACTCGGGGTGGGTGACCCATGTGATTTGGAGCCCACCAAGAGAGGGGGGGGGGGGGGGGGGGGGGGGGGGGGGTCTCATGTTTAAGACTCCTCACCGAGGGTGATTAATGCGCATTTCACACTAGACTCGAGTGGGGTAGCCCATGGGATGTAGAGACACACTTGGGATGGGCGGCCCATGTGATTTGGGGCCCACGAAGGGATTTTGGCCGAGGTCCTAACCCATGTGATATAGGACCTGGACTATGAGATAAAGGGATTAATTCGCCATACTCCAACAGTTCAAGCTTTTAGAGCAGGTGGCTAATTATCCTGCGTCAAATTGGTATCAAAGCGGGAGGTCTCGTATTCGAGACTCCTCACTGAGGGTGATTAATCCAGGGACACACCGGGCTTAAGTGGGGTATGTTGGAAATTTTACCCTGTGGAGTCACACAGATCTAGATTTAGGATAGCAATCTAATGACACCAAGCACACACAAGAGAACACAGATTTAACGTAGAAAACCCTTGCTGGAAAAAACCACGAAACAAAGTGACAGATTTCCACTATGAAAAATAGAAATTATAAAGAGAGAGGACTTACCCGATTCGAACAACCTCGAATCTCACTCTTACTATACCATTTAGAAATCCTAAATCCTTTTAGGAACCCTTGGAATCCCTTTAGAAAGCCTTGACATACCATCTACTCCTCCCAATCCCGGATACACCCCTTTTATATAAGAATAGAAAGAGGTAGAATCCAAATAGGAAATAAAATCAATAAAATCTGCGTTTTCGCAATCGCATATGCGGAACTCTTCGATGATATCGAAGGTCTCTCGATAATAATGTCAATATCATCTGAAGGTCTCTCGATGATATCGACATGACCCAAAAAACTATCCAGCGACCAGTGGTGAAAATTCTGTGAATTATCGATGTCATCGAGCCACTCTCGATGACAGTCTCAATATCATCTAAAACCCTGATGATATCATCGACAAACCACAAGACAGATTTAAGACATCCGTCCATAACGATCTCTCCCATGTCTTCAATCTTCATCCGTGTAGCTTCTTGTACTTTTCTCTTATCTCTACATCACATCATAGCTTCTCTTGCACACTCTGCCTTCCTTTTACACCATCGCAAAGCCCAAAGAAGTTTCACAGAACTTGAACTTCTCTGTAGGAACATTCTTGTTGATCATGTCTGCCAGATCTAAATCCACATGCCCAACCACCTTTACTCCTGTCTTCCTAAAAGAAAAGATGTAGTCTTCTTATCATCTCACCGCTACCCAATATTGTTTGTTGGGGTACTTGCTCACAACATTGATAGCCTTTGAAATAACCGGTCTAATCCAGACCATGACATACACTGTTAACCGCATTTGAGTAAGGCTCATGAGATATCCTGCTTTTCTTCATCTGTTTTGGGACATATCCTGAGGAAAACTTGAGGAGAGACGCATAAGGAATGATCTTTGGCTTTACCTGGCCCATCACATCCTTGATCAATACCTACACATAAGGTATTCCTCCTGTGATTACCAAAGCCTACTCTTCTTTCAGTATTAATGCTAAGAACTATCTTTGCAGCCCTCGATCCTTCATCCATGAAGGAATCAAATCACTGCCTAGGCGATAGGTCGAACCACGACCTTTTGTAAAGTCTTTTCTCAGCCCCTTTAACTTCAAACCGCTCTGGTTGCTTCATGTATATCTGCTCTTCACTTTCCCTTACAGAAGTGCAGACTCCACATCCATCCTTCGAGCTCAAGATCACATTGGCCAACCAGCGCCAATCACAGATCTAATAGATACCTGCTATACCGTCAGTGCGAATATCTCTGAGAAGTCGATTCCTTCTCTCTGAGCATAACCCTTCGCCACCAACCTCGCCCTGTATCTATGTTGTATCCTTCTGAAGATCCACCTACATCCAACCACTCTCCGGCCCACTGAAAACTCCACTAGCTCCCATATGTTGGTCTGGTACAACGAATCCATCATATCGCCCATAGTCACCTTTTACTTCTCAGCATCATGCTTACCTAGAGCCATCTGAATAAAAGATGAATCCCCTGTGACATTGGAGTCGTACATGTACCTCACCGATATCTAGTGATTATGTCGTATGATTCTTCTCACAGGTGGCTGCTCCACCTACTTTGTATCCCTGTCTGCATGTCTCAGCCTTCCTGCCCTAATTGCTCATGTGACCATGTCCAACATGCCACATACGTGCAGAGGTGGAATCTGCTACATCCACTGCAGCTCCACCTTTCGAAGTGCTCCTGATCAACCTGTACAAGTTACCAAGTTGTTGCACTTTCATGATTACCCGTGCCTCCTTAGATACTTTAAGAATACCATCAATACCTGTGTACTTGTATTCTTTTACCTCAAGCACACCAAGAGAAATCAGATTCTGCTTCAAATCAGGAACGTGCTTCACATCTGTCAAGGTACGCTCCACCCCATCAAACATCCTGATGCGCACCGAACCAACAACTACAACATTGCATGCAATGTCATTGCCCATAAATACCTGTCCACCATCGCACTCCCTGTAACTAGTGAACCAACTCCGATGAGGAGTAATGTGAAAAGATGCCCCTGTGTCTAGCATCCACTCGTCCTTACGATCATCGTATGACCATTTGAGCGAAGACACAGATAAAACATCACCATTACTCCATCTGACGTGGCAGCGTTGGCCTCCCTGCATGAAGCCTTAGAATCTTCCCTCTTCGATTTAGAATTTTCACAATCCTTCTTCACATGTCCTTCCTTCCCACAGTTCCAGTACTTTACCTTTCCTTTGCCCTTGCCCTTGGATTTGGATCTAGAACCTGTACCTTATCCAGAATTCCTACCCACTATAAACAGTGGATCAGAAGATGTCCCCATGTCACTGTTTAGCTATCTCATACCCTTTCCTTGAAGGACTGAGATAACGGTGTCGATACTCAGGGTTTTATTCATGCTGCACATAGTGTCCTTGAATGACTCATACGACGCTGGAAGACAATTCAACAACATATATGCTTATTCTTCATCTTTCATTAATTCTTCCATATCCAGCAATTTATAAACTAATTTATTAAAGTTGTTGATGTGAGCCTCCAGATCTCCACCCTCTGTCATCTTGAAGTTATACCACTGCCGCTTCAAGTGCAGGCGATTTTCAGAGAATTTTTTCGCATAGACATCCTCTAACTTCGCCCATAACTTAGTCATAGTTTTCTCCCTCATGACGATGTAGAGAACCTCATCCGTGAGACATAAATGGATCAATAATAAAGGCTTCTTATTAAGAGTATTCCACTCAGCATCAGTCATAGTAGACTTCCGCTCCTCAAGAGCACCATCTTAGCCTTGCTTGATTAAGGAACTCATCATCTTGATCTTCCATAACTTAAAATTATTCTTCCCTGAGTACTTCTCAATCTCATACTTGGTGCTCGCCATTATTACTAATCCCTCATATTCAGATTTGTGCCCCAATGATAGCTTTGATACCACTTGTTGGGGATTTTGCCCTGCGGAATCACATAGATCTAGATCTAAGATAGCAATCCAATGACAACAAGCACACATAAGAGAACACAGATTTAACATGGAAAACCCTTGCGGGAAAAAACCACGGCACAAAGCGACAGATCTCCACTATGAAAAATGGAAATTACAAAGAGAGAGGACTTACCCGATTCGAACAATCTTGAATCTCACTCTTACTACACCCTTTAGAAACCCTAAAATCCTTTTAGAAACCCGTGGAACCCCTTTAGAAAGCCTTGACATACCATCTACTCCTCCCAATCCTGGATACACCCCCTTATATAAGAATAGAAAGAGGTAGAATTCAAATAGGAAACAAAATTCGCAAAATCTGCGTTTTCGCAATCGCATATGCGGAACTCTTCGATGATATCGAAGGTCTTTCGATAATAGTGTCGATATCATCTGAAGGTTTCTCGATGATATCGACAGGACCCAAAAAACTGTCCAGCGATTAGTGGTGAAAATTCTATGAATTATCGATGTAATCGAGCCACTCTCGATGATAGCTTCGGTATCATCTAAAACCCTGTCGATATCATCAACAGACCACTAGACAGATTTAAGACATCTATCCATAACAGGGTAGCCTGTGGAATTGCTATGTTCTAGCGTGGCAATAGTTTCTATTCTCTCATTTCTTCTCTCTTTTGAATTTTTGAAACTCAAAGATATTTCCATGGCCATTAGAGGATGCACTAATCAGTTTGTGTGGAAGTGAACTTGTCTCTATTTTATCTTATTTTTAAAATTGGTTTCTTATTTCAGTTGTGAATTCCTTAGCATTGTCAAGGTCAGGTATAGCACCATTTGTTGTCTCATAAATCAAATGTATCGTAATTTTGAGACACATTTTGTTAGACTTGGCCAAAGTTCTATAATATGCAATATTTTATTCTGAGCTAGAGACAGATAGTTTAACAGGTTCTTCCTCTTCTAGGACAAGGTCCAAGTTCATGTAACCCATGTCAATCTCAGTGAACTCTTTCCATTTGTAATAGCTAGCTCCTGTTAAAGATATGGCATTGTATTGAGTTAAAATGTTAGAGAAGTTCATAACTAAATGTACAAAACAAACAGTTACACAAATTAATAGATATGTCCCATCTAAGCAATACAAGAATAGAAACTAAATATGAGGCATTGCACCATCATTCGATTGATTGAAGTACTTTTCAATTGAATTACCCAGAATGGTGATGAGCCTACTTCATCAATTCTAGCAAGAGCCTGGAACATTATTGTAACCCATCTTTTAGGTGGCAATCGGGAAACACAAGTGGCTCCATCAAACATGAAGTAATTAATGTTGATTACATAAATCCAAGATGCTCAACACCTTTTAAGTGAGACGGATCTCTAAAATTATATTACTATCATTAATCACTCCACACCGCTCATGACCTACCAAACAATAATTCATCTTTGTTTTGATTACCATTTTCTATGGACACAAACACAACCTCATGCAATCCTCAACACATGAAAAATCATTGAATTCTACATACACGAGTTTAAAATTGAAAATCTTCATCGATTAAGGTCACTTTGGTGGCTAGCACAACCAGTTTCAATCTTTAAGTCTTAGGCTTAAGGACCGGCATGATCTTGCCCTTAACAGACCACTCTAAAGAAGTTTGATTTGGCCAAGGTATGGTCAACGATCGTTGTTGATGGGTGTGAGAACTTTGTCTAATCCGGATGACTAAGTTTATCCCTTGGCCCTTTCTTTCGCTAACACCAGCGATCAGGATCAGTCCTTTAAGAATGCGTAACCGTCCAAAATTTGGGCCCAATCAAGACATAGATATAATAACAAGAGTGTATTAATTCAATCTCCATAATTGGGCCATCCTTTGGTTATATATGAGTGGAAGATGTTTCTAGAACCCACCAATTGGGCCCAATAGAAAGTTTCAACCCAATCTGATATGAAAAGAATAAGATCCATTCCCATCTTGAAGGGTTTATCAAATGCATCACTCAGACTAAGCATACTCTCATTCTGACTAGTTGATCATGAGATAAGGCCCATTTAGTGAACGACTAAGGAGAACAAAACTAGAGGATCATATCTTCTAAAGGGAGCTAAATTTAGACAAAAAATGGTCAACAACTTGCTGACTTCACCAAGGCCCAACCCACATGCGATTTACGAGCTTCACACGCCAATCCAGTGGTTCAAAGGAAGTGAGTTTCCATCCTTACCAAACCAACGTGGGTCTCACATTATAGCATGGTCAAACGGCCCTGATTTGTCAATGGATCAACATGTTTGACAATGGCCCTGAATACAAGTTCGTGCTCAAAACTATTAAAGACAAGAAAAAACCTATTAAGCCCAAAACCTCTCCCATGAATCTGGTGCTGGTAAGCTTGGTACTATTGCCAGATTTCCGCTATGATTGCTATCGCTGGTAATGGTGAGTAACTGTGAGGGTATAGGAGTTTGACTAACTCGGTTTCACAGGGGCTATGTGAGGCCCACCATGATGTAGGTGTTTTATCCATGCTACCCATCCATTTTAATTTTAATAGATCATTTTATGGTATAAGTCCCAAAATGAGGTAGATCCAAGGCTAAAGTGGACCACACAGTGTCGATTAAATTCCCACCATAAAAACTTCTTGGGAGTAGAAAAAGTTTTGATCGAGTTGATCCAAGGTCTATATGACCTTACGAGCAGGTTGTATATATGGCTAATAAACATCACGGTGGGCCCTAGAAAGCTCTGAACATTGGGTGTTTATCTTCTTATGGTGTGTTGCACTTGAGACTTGTATTTGCTTCCTTCTGGGGCTCATGCCCTTAAAATGACATGTGAAAATGGATGGACAGCATGGATAAAACACATACATCACGGTGGGTCCCATAGAGCCTATGCTTAGACCGAGTCCGTCCAGTGGGGGCAGGTTGCAATCCGTGTACTGATCAAGGATGACTGATGGTAAGATCCCCTTTCATCAAGGATTTTTATTTTTTATTTTTATAATTATTTAGGAGCTTGCTCGCGATGTCAGAGGTCCGTAGACCTTGTTCCGTGATGGCAAAACATTGTCATGCTGCAATGGGCTGTTATTACTCCTTTTCTTCCTCTCCTTTTATACCTGAAAGAGGGGATTTTGTTAAGAATTTAACCAATACATCAAAAGCCCTATGACTGATAACGTCCGCGGTGGCCCCACTATGTGGTGGCACTCACCCTGACCTCTTTTCTAGATAGCTCTTCTCACTCATGGTAGTTGCACTCTGATTGTCTATGTAGCTTTTGATGGGATTTTCTCTCAGGCTCGATCGGTCGAGTGGGTTGCTCGATCAGTCGTGGGTGACGCTCGACCGGTTGAGTGGAGCTCGACTCAAAGTCTAGTGACCATCCAATGTTTTTCTCTGAGGTACTCGACCAGTCGAGGGACGTGCTTGACCGATCGAGTGGGCTGCTTGACCGGTCGAAGACCTTGCTCGACCAGTCGAGGTTACGCAGATTTGTTCTGCGATTTTGTGCGGATTGCGGAATTTTGAGGCCCTTTCACAAAAGGTGCGAAAGGGAGTTTCCTAAACTATAAATAGAGATGCCTAAGACTTTTTTAGGCAATACAAGAGGGTTTCCTAAAGCTTTGCAGGGGTTTGTTAAAGGGTTTAGGGCTATCAAAGGTGTGTGTGTAAGAGAAAGAGAGAGAAAGAGTGTGTGAGAGAGAGAGAGGGGAAGCTTGTGGAAGGAATGTTATGCTCGTAGAGGTGATTTACTGTGCACTCGACATCTCAGTGCTTCTACGTCCTCGTGATCAGTGAGATCTCTTTGGTTTTCTTTTATTCTCTTATTATTTATCCACTCCTACGTAAGTAAAGAAGGTTGTAACGTTCGACTTCATAGTGGATTGTTGATCTGGACTAGGTCCCATGGTTTTTACCTCTTTACGGGTTTTTCACGCAAAAATCTCTTGTATGGTGTGGTTTGTGCTTTGATTTATTTCATTGTTTTATTATCCCATAATTCTGGTTTGTTCTGGGAGGCTAGATCCTAAGGTTTTGTGCAAGGCCCCCAACAGTTTTCTCCATGACATAGCGGCTTTCACTCTTGTGGAAGTTGCCATTTCCATGGGTCTTCCATGAGTCAAACACATGACTTGGTGTTGGCTTTAATGCCAATTATTAAGAACTTAACCAATATGCCAAAAGCCCCAGGACTACATATGGAACATGTCAAAAGTTAGGCTATTAAACACTCGGGATTATAATAGATTTGTTCTCTATCTTCCGTGGTTGCTTCGCTGGCCATAGCTAACCGTGGTAGAAGGCTCGAATGGCTTCTGATTTCCCACCAACCATGGGTATGGCTCCAATCGTGGCGATGTAGTGAGCAGAGGGTGTTTTATTTTTATTTTTATTTTTTATTTTTTTATTTTTTTTATTTTTTTATTTTTATCATTGACGGTGATGTGTCCACTTCCCCTATTACCATGCTACTATTGATCGGATCAGATGCCCAGATTTGGCTGTCAATGTGTTTGAGTGGGCCCGTGATGGGAAGATCATAGATGAGGGTGTTTTTTTTTTCAACCCAAGTATATATTTCGTTTATCCTTAATCAAGTTTGATTTCACGAATTGAATAGATTACAGCTTCCATGGGTCCACTTGTATGCTCAATCCAAATTTCCAACAGTCAATAGGTTCGATCAATTTGAACCATTGATCAAGTAGAGATAAAATCCATATAGGACAAAATTAAGAAAAAAGAAATATAATTTTCAGGTAAACTAAGACCTCCAAGGTTTTCATATTTATGGAAATACCATTGAATTTATTTAATGAGCTAATAGAATGCGTTACTTTGAAAACCTACTTGCCTACATGAATTAAGGTTCATGTATGATTGAAATTGCCTCTCTTGTTATCACTATTGTGGATAGGTCATAGCCCATAAGTTACACTAAATTGCAGATGTTCTACTCCATAAAGTGGTCATGATCCTCCTTATAGTGCAATTATCGGGTCCTTCCCCATCAGTTGTACAAAAAAATTTAAACGGTTCCAATCATCAAACCATCTCTCTCTCTGTGGGACCCATGATGTATATGCCCAAATTAATACACCTAACGGAACGAACTTGTTTCTAATTCATTGCTTGTCGCAAATCCTGTGATCTATGTTGTTAACATTCATATTGATCTTGTTTCTTCAGGACTTTTAGTATCAATTTGCTGTCTGGAAGCATCCCAAAGGAACTTGGAAATCTTAGAAATCTAACATCCTTGTAAGACATCCTTTACTTCTTAATACAAATACATAATTAATTTATTATTTTAACTATTAATTATTTAAGTTGTATGTTGGCTATGATAATTGCAAGGAGTTGTTCACTGGTCTAGTGTAATCACCGACACTAATTTTTGGTGCAAGCAGTTGTTATAACCCTTTGATCATAATTGAATGAGGTGTCACACTCATACGTGGGGACTGCCACTCAGACCCAACAGTTCATGTTATAACCATTGGAATTTGTTTTCCCAATGTTGCGACTCAAGATCGTCAGTATGTGCGGTGTGGCCCCTTTGAGCCTACATGTGGAGATGGCCCAGTGTGGTAAGACCTCCATCTTCTCAATGCGATCATAAATGAGATATGGTGAGGTAATCATCTTTCAAAAATGAACTAGACCTTTGATTTTTGGAGTTGATTGTGAGCTGGTAAAAATGATCTTTTCAGTGTTCTAAATTCGTTAGCATATATCGATATCTTTTAATGCTTTAGTGAGTCGCGTGTTTGGGAAAACCTCAGTCACATGATGAGTCCATGATTTTCCATGTACATGCATTGGGCTCATTCATGATTTTCCAACATTCCCATAGTGCCATTGCAGGTGGGTATTATATTTGACCAATTATCCTGTCTGGATTTGGAATGTGATTCAGTTCCAGATCAAAACTGAGTTGAAATTTCTGGAATGAGTCAAAGCCTAAAAACAGGCCACTTGAAATACCTGAAATGGGCATTGACGTGGATCATTCAAGACGAAAGTTGAGTCAACCCAGATGAGTAAGCTTCATCTGATAGTTAAAAACCACTGAGACTACATGGCATTTTTTAGTCATTTGGTTTTCCATTTATCATCTTGGTTAAATTATTCTGATTTCCCATTCTTTTGCAGGGGCTTGAGCACCAATGATTTCAATGGGTCACTCCCTCCAGAGATGGGGAATTTGGTAAATCTACAATTACTGTAAGTTCTTATTCATATCTTTTATCTACTGTATAACGCAGCCCATCGGGCAAGATCCAATCCATCCATCAGGTGGGCTCCCATGTAGATAACTTGGCCAAAAAAAGGCTGGTCAACTAATCAGGTGGGCAACAATGTACAATGTTAATGGACAACTAAAGAAAGTTCTTTTAGCCATCAAATAACTTTCAGCCATCTAATTGTTCAGTACACAGTGGCATTATTGGGTTTTCACTCATGCTCCGTACATTTACACGCATACAAGATTGGGTACAATCAATTCAAACAAGGCTAAAGCTAACCTATATATATATATATATATATATATATATATATATATTCAAAACAACTCAATTTCCATTGATATGAGAAATTTACAAGAATTCGGGAGGGTCCCAACAAAATGTTTCCGGACCGCTCCTATTGTGTTGTAAAGAAAGAAGAAAACGAAGACAAAAGGAAGAGGCTCCATAAGGGCCAGAAGGCAGCCAAAAAAAAAAAACAAAACAGGGACAGGGCGAGGCAAGTTGGTGCTAGTAATGTGCTCTGATGGTACCGAAGCGCCTTGTCAAGGAAAATGAGGCCCCTTGTGACATGAGGCAAGGAGGCGAGAGAAGGGAAGATCTGGTTGGTTTGCGAGCTGCTACCACGCTTGGCCAAACTGTCAGCAGGACGAATTGCTTCCCGGAGCGCATGGACGATACAAAAGGAACCTCTGAGGAGGAGGGAAAAAATCCTGGATAGCCAATACGCCCACTTCCAAGACAGGGAGTATCTTTCCTAAAGGCAATGCACGACCCAAGAAGAGTCCGATTTGAGAGTAATGTTGTGCAGCCCCTTCTCGATGCAGATAGAGATTCCGTCATGAACAGCCCTTAATTCTGCCAGGTTGTTGGAAGCATTGCCATATCCATAATTTATATTCATAAACAGGAAGAAGAAGAAGAAGTTAGAAGAAGGAGAACTTCCACACTTGAATCTTTTACCACAACCCTTTCTCAAGTGATTCGACCTCCAAGGATTGATCACCCCATCTTCTCAAAGGAGGGGTCTAAGCCTTTGGCATGAGATCCTATGGGTCAGGCCTATAGGCTTTCTCACTTAATGCATGTGGGCCATCACCAATCATGTGTACTATAGAAGGTTTTCTCACACAAGAACCCCGACTCGGGGACATAATACCATTCTACATCTTTCCTCGTTATCATCACCATTCCATCATGTGGGCCTAGGCTCCAAATGTGGATCCCACTCGATGGTTGTGAAGACCCATGTTGGGTTTTTGTCAGGTCACTACAAAAAAAATAAAAATAAAATAAAAATGCATGTACTAAAACCAGTAAAATACATTATTAATTTTCTCTTGAAAACCTTTAAATAAAAATGCTTTTGACCTAAAATGACTTGCATGAGTTCATGACTAACTGTGCTTGTCAATCTAAGTGATCTTCTTTGGTTAGCAGTCTATACCGAAAGATTGCATTAGTATGGAATGCATATTGAGCTATCCTATGATTCACTTCATATGCCTAACATGTTTCCACTTAAGTGGAGTGCTATAACCTCGAATTTTTTACCTACAAAAAATTTCATCGGTAAACGTAAGTAAAACCTACAAAAATTGGTCATTTAGCGATGAATTGTTTCGTTGGTAAAAGTGGATTTTCTTTTACTAAATCACATGACTAACCCTTAGGTCAAAGGACATTTAGACGGGGTGCAAGTGAGTGTATGCTCTCTATGTGGGACCTAGAACCATTCCTTACTTGATCTCTATTTGGTATGCCAACCATTAGAAGTTGAGTACACCCATCTACTGATGAGAGCCCCCAACTCAAATTACCTGAGACAAGGTAACACTGATCATGGTCTGCCAATTGCTAGTCATTAGTCCCATGGAAACCTCACACATGTACTGCCCACATACATATTGGTTCTAAACTACATTTACATGAATAAAGAACATGTATGGTCTTCTCTCTCCTCTGACATTATCTTCAACCTCATGCACAAGACCTGATGTAATATCTACGTGGGACTTCTTTTATGGTTTCCATAAGACCATATTGTACATATTAGTAGAACCTATAAGATGAATATGGGTGTGTGTACTCTCGGATAGTAATCATATGCATATACCAATAACAAACTAGTGTTCAAGATGGCTTAAGTGGGTGCAGATTGGATTTCAAGGGTACGAAACTTAACAGGTGCCTCACTGATTTTGGGCCAGTTCTGCTAGGTGTGGGAATCACCACAGAACACCTGATCAGCTGCTAGGGTGGTAATCCCCAACACTTGACAATCATTTAATCTACGAAGGGCCGTTTGTGACATCGTCTCACACTGTAGTGCAGTGTGGGTGTTTCTGTGCCGGATCACAACTGCCTCATTGGCCCACTAATCGAGGTTTTTTACATGATAAAATAGAAGATAGATAAAGAAATGAGAGAAAAAGGAGAGACAACACACATGGGACGGCCCTCTCCTCTTATTATTAATATAATAAATCCCTAATACAAAGAAGAAGAAGAAGAAGAAGAAGAATGGTATTCCTCAGGAGTACACACATAAACAACACACACACACCCATTATTTCTCATTTCCTGCAGAGGTCAAAGTGCAGGGAACATATATGGATGATGTAAGCTGTTTTGTTTGATATTGCATTGGGCCACAGCCAATATACAGCTTGATACTTCCATGGCCCGACCCTTTATATCTGAGTGATATATCAAAGCCTTGTCTGGTATCTGGTCATCATGATCAACAAGGAACCGTGTATAGCTAATGATCACAATCAAATCGGATCTAATTAAAGTAATCAAACCATCAAGGCCCATGAACCACTCAAAATTGATTCCATAAATGAATTGGCTGGTTTAAGCTATCTTATTTAAGTTCACTAGATGTGTAGCAAATGAACTGTACAAAGCAAATAGACTAGATTACAATTGGTGGGCCCAACTGTCTGATCAGCATCATATTATGATCTGGTGGGGGCAGGTCCGCCATACACTAATAATCTGATATACAGTATTGACTATCACCTCCCCCCTCCAATACGTTTTTCTCTTGTTATTCCTGTGTTTTTTTTTTTTTTTCTTGTTATGCCAACCACTATTTGCCACTTGGGTGTGATCGATTCCAACCATTTGTTCTTGTAAACTTCAACAGTAACATTGATAGTATGCGTGGTGTGAGTGGTCCGATTCCTTCGACATTTGCCAATCTAACAAACTTACAGAGACTGTTAAGTTCTCTCTCTCTCTCTCTCTCTCTCTCTCTCTCTCTCTCTCTCTCTCTCGATTTGCTTCCAAGCAGTGAAATTATCGTCAACCTCAATGTTACTGTACATTGTAAAGCATGTTGTGATCGCAGGTGGGCCTTTGATAACGAACTTACGGGCACGATACCCAACTTCATAGGGAATTGGAGCAAGCTTAAAGATTTGTAAGCTAATATAATAAGATTTGCTCTTTTTCCTTCCTCAATTGAATCTTTTCTCATTTATGGGTTGGGGTTGTAATCAAACTGGTTCTACATTGGGCTGAAAGTTAAGACTGAGACTGAAAGTTCTCCCTGTCTCTCGACCGTGGCTTGGGCCAGGCCTCAATAGAGAAAGTTGTCAGACCTTGGTCTGGGTTTGGCTAGTTTACTTATCAGATCTGAAATTCAAGCCCAGGGCAGCCAACCACGATTTTAAAATTGGTTTTGCATTGGGACTCATCCAGAGATTGAAACTGGTATGACCCTCCCTGACTAGTTCTGACTCAGTTTGGTTTCTGAGAGTGATCCGCCCAGTGACTTGTATTGTTTTCCGATAATACTAAGCTGGCGTTGATATAGGATGATATTTAGAACCATGCAATAAGCAGGCCTATTGATGCAGCCGGATGGAGCCTGTGTTTCATATCAGTCCTACCTGGTGGGACCCACTCCAGATCATTCACGATTAGAGTCCTAGTTGAAGCACATCTTGATACAAGTCCCTTGCAGTTATCTTAGTTTTGTTCAATTAATAGATTCTTATCTCATTGGGATGGAAAGAGGTAGTAGGATTCTTATCTTTGTTTTTTTAATTAAGCTCTATAAATGGGTGTAATCTCTACTTTGCTAGTAGTTTATTTTGAATGAATTTTGATGTTAATGGAAGGTTGAGTTCTTCCTGAAATTCCAACAATGTCATGTCCATTGTTGATGCGTTGTGTCACGTAGACCCTCGCTTAGTAGCTCATGGGTCCACCCAATAACTGTGCCTTGACTATCCGTTGCTGAGACACTTGCAGGATAGCCAGTTATCCCTTTTTGTATCACCATTGCAAACGTTGCCATGCTGGTATGTTGGTGTTCTCCATCACCCTCGCCACTGCCCTTACATGTCGTCATTTCAACCCAAACAGACCATATTACCTATAAATCAGGCCCATAACTGGCTCATTAAGTTTTCCTCCATAACGTCGTTTGATTGTTTTCTTGAGAATTTTGACCAGCGAATTCTTATGTAGGGCCTTGCATGGGAATGCTTTCCAAGGTCCGATACCTTCCAGTCTTTCCAGTTTAGCATCACTGACTGATTTGTAAGTACTTTTGTTTCTTTTTCAATTGTCATTGCATTTGTTTAATTGATTATCCAACGATCGCATAGGCAAATTGGTGAAATAACGAGCGGAATCTCATCTTTGGCATTTATTAAGGGCATGAGGAACTTAACCACTTTGTAAGTAATCATGGTACCTATGTAATGCTAATTTTCTAATTTATGGTTGTTGTTTTTGTTATTGTGATATAATCGAAAACTTTTTTTTTTTTTTTTTAATTTTTTGGAGAATCTTGAGAAACAGTAAGATTTCAGATACAATTCCACTCGACATTGGAGAGTACCGATCGTTAAAGCATCTGTAAGTTGTTCACATCACAATCTCCTATGTTTGCACAGGGGTTGGGCCTACGGCCGTCAATGAGACAGGCCCGGCTGGGCTTCATGATATCTAGTCTCAACCCAAAACTCATTAGGTTAGCACAAGCCTGGATGATGTCAAAATATAAAAAATTATAATTATAATAAAATAAAATCCAAAACGTTTTCCGTGCCCAGCCTGTATAACAGTTTTTTGTGCCCATGACCGGCTCGAACTGGCCTATGACATGGGAACTATGTAAAAGTAAAATGGAAATACAAAAACTCAAATGGGAATCTCAAGTTATTTCAAACCAAGTTAAATTAAATAAATTTGCAATTCCAATTCAAGTCAAATTAAATAAATTTGCAATTCCAATTCAAGTCAATAATGGACTTGTATCGCCAATGTACATTTAGGGCTTATTTGGATTCACGTATAGTATTGTATTGTATTGTATTTGGATACTATTCATGTATACATTGGATGGTTTTCAGAATACATCCAAATCAATCAGATACTAATCAATGCTTGGATTAGAGGTATTGTTTGGCATAGTATATAATACGTTATACAGATCAATGTTTGGATAGGACGTATTATGTCTGCGTATTGTACAATCTTAATTGGGTTGGGTGGCCTGTTTGATGTATGGAACTTTCTAATTTCTAGCTCAGATGATTTTCACGTTGAAATGTACCAAATGAACGGTCTCGATCTTACACTGCATAGGTGCTAGATATCTTATAATCATACAAATTTCAAGCTTTCATCCACTGCCAAATACAACGCAATGAATACAAAGTATTGACTGCAAGCGTGAATTCTGACGACATTATACTGCGCTTTCAATTTTTTGAAAACGGTATGAAATCACGCGCATAGGATATGACGCTTGTACGCTCCTATCCAAATGCTGAATAATGGGAATATTCAGGAATATTCAGTTATAATACGATACAACGCACTCTTATACGCGAATCCAAACAGGCCCTTAATATCACCCATGCAATATTGTTATAATCGATATCGTATCGTAAATCGTAAAGGGGTCTGAATCACATCGTATTGTAGATCGTAAGTTGTGTATAAATTAAAATTTTTTAAATAAAACATCGATTATCCATTTTGTCATGAATATGGAGAAAACAAAAAGATGTATCATGTATATACCATCATGTCAATATATCATAATCAAGTTCGAAAAATAACCCTTTTCCCATCCCATGTACATGTAATGTAGTTTTCTATATGATTCAAAAAATAACATTTTCCCTATCCCCATATTAAGAATAAATTGATTAAAAATAAGAAAACTAGCGAAAATTTGAAATAAACGAGAAAAATATTTAAAAAAAAAACTATTTAGGCCCAAATAAACCTTAAATCTCACCGCTACTTTCAATAGAAAGAAAAGAAGTGATATTTATAATGTATGCGGGGGCATAAATAACTTTTAAACACAAAATTCCTAAAAAAGAATTGCAAAAAATTGGAAAAAAATCGAAATATTCTATTTTTCTTTTCTGAAAAATCCATATTTTCACCAATATATGAAAGAAATGAAATAGAGATCAATAACTGAATACTTTACATGTATTCTTTTCTATTTTAATGTAGAAATCAAATGCAACCTGCGGTCGATTCCTTTGAACGACGAAAAAGATGTGTTGATTTCTTTCTTTAGGTTTTTTATAGCTCACACGCTCCAAAAATCCCCCAAATTTTTTCAAAAGTTGCAAAATATATGTTTTTCTAATGAGGGTGGGACCTAAATATGTTTTAAAACCAAAAGACCTAAAAAAATTGTAAAAAAAAAAAAAAACCAGAATTTTCACCGGACGCTGGTTTTGGGCGCCATTTATCGAATTGTACGATTCGGACCTGAATCGTACAATTCAGTCCAATTTGCCATTCATACATACGATATGTATGGGTACAGCCATACAATACAATACAATACGAATCATATTATTCATATCGTGAATCCTATGATTTTGACAACATTGCAACCATGTTCATTAGTACATACATGATCCAAAAGTCTAAAATATCACAGAGACTAGGTCTAGTGTTTCCAGTGGGCTCTATGACTTTATCTCACACGTTCATTTTAATTGAATGGTTGGTAGGAGATCACTTATGAGCCCCATCATTAATCCACACACACACACTCTACACATAGACACACACACAGACGCACTCTCTCTCTCTCTCTCTCTCTCTCTCTCTCTCTCTCTCTCTCTCTCTCTCTCTACACACACACACACACACTCTGCATAAGGTAATATCTATATTAGAGATGTGTGGGCCCAAGCAGGAGTAGCCCAAGATCAGCCCAAAATTATTCAGGCTTTTATTTCTAAGTCCAAGCCCATCCCATGGGCCTAGAGTGTGTGCTCAAACCTTGCTCAAAAACCTGCCCAGGCCAAAAGCCCATGAACCGGCCCGATTCATTGATGGCCCTAGTTGGGTCATACCAGGGTCAGCACAGCCCACCTCGTTTATTTTCTGACCTGAATTATAGGCCTAACCCTACTCATGAAAGCCACAAACAGGCCTGGACAGTGGCCGATTCTGGGCATCAACAGAAAAAAAGTTGTAATTATGCGTCTGGGGCAGCCCATGTATTCTTTGGGCCTGAGAATATGTAGGCCTAGGTCGAGGATAAGACCACGGCCCTAAAAATGAGGTCCAAGTCAATTTTGGGTCCAAATGCCCCAAAGAGTTATGCTAATCATTTTTACTGTTATTAAACTTTTTTTTGAATTTTTTTTACTGTTATTACATTAATCCTTTATTTTAATTTTTTAGGGATTTGAGCTTTAACAATTTAACTGGTGAAATTCCAAGCTCGCTCTTCAATTTGAGTTCGCTTTCTTCATTGTAAGAGTCAAACACCTTCTACACTAAGCTGTTTTAGTGCTGATCCTAGTATTTCTCCTTTTAACTTTTCCTTCTTTATCATTCTCACATTATGAAATATAACAACTTTTAGGTGTTATTTGATGTTTGCTTTTTCTTTTGATTTTGGTTGTCTCAAACTGCAGGTTTCTCGGAAACAATGGCTTGTCTGGTAACCTTCCTTCTAATAAAAGCTCATCTCTCAAGAACATGCAAGTTCATCTGACTTAGTTGCACTGAATTGTAATCAAAATTGCATTTTTGTCACTTTGGATACGTTATTGATTTCAATTGCAATAACTAGTTCAATAAAGTGGAAATCGCCGAACTACAATTACCATCTAAAGTGTTCATATTGACAAAAAGAATCAGCTCCAATTGCAGTTAAGTTTCTTTTGAGTTGGATGGAGGAGTTCATTTTCAATTTTAGGGCCACTTCCTAAGATAAATACTACTACAACTACAATGTGGCCATTCCTTTCTATTGGACTGATTATTGTAATTCAATTCAATTGTACAACCAAACAAATCCTTAGATATTGTCCAGGAATGCTTTTATATATTTGTTTCTTCTCTTTTATTGTTCAGCATAAAAGATTGAGTTGTGAATATTTGATTGATTCATTACAATTTACACCTATCTTGAAGTTCCTCTTCTATAAAAGTAAATGGATCTTTTTGTTCTTTAATTAGAATGTCATTTGGAATCTGATGAAAGGCTAATCTTATATCTAACATATTTGGTTGGTTCTGGCTCTGTTACTAACTAGCATTAAATATATTTTAATTCATTTGCTTACATGTTGTGTCAGCAGAGATTTATCATACAATCAGTTATCAGGAAGCTTTCCCTCTTGGATTACACAAGGCTTGCAACTGTATGTCCAAAAGAAGCACAAAGTTTGCTATTTTCATCTTCATTTCTGTAGTGACCAAAAGTTCATTATTTCATTAAGGGTGTGTAGGCTGTCCCGTTGAATTGAATTGCAATAATTAATTTAGTAGAGAAGAAATGATCGAACTGTTCAGAATGAGGAAATAGTCCTCAAATTGCATTTACATAACTTAATTGCAATTTGGAGGCCACTACCTCATTACGAATATAATGGAAGGTCGTCATTTCCGCTTCATTGAACTAGTAATTATTGCAATTTGATTCAATAGAGCATCCAAATGCAAAATAGGACGACACACCTTATTTCTTCTTATGATACATGAGTGTGATTTTGGATTAGACTAACACCTGTACTGACACATTTGAAGGTTTGATAACCATGACTGGTTAAATCTGTGCGCACCATAATCAAGCATATGCCAGTTACAAACTTACAATATTATGTTTGGTGTCCTTATTCAATATTTAAAAGTGTTGAAGTGGTTTTTAAAATGAGAACATTACCATAAGTGTACAAGATCAGGGACATTCATCAGGAGTGTCCGACCTTGAACATGCCCCTGGCAAAAATTAAGCTGCTCCATGCATCATATGCACCAATGTGGATGAACAAAAAAGACAGTTGGAAAAAGACAACGGATGCTATATATATTAAACAGAATGTGAATGTAGAAGTGCTAAAATGGTTCACTGAACGTTAATGTAGCACAAGTGTGCAAGTTCAGGAAATTTTTTTATGACGGTCCTACCTTGAATGTGTCCTTGGTAAAAATCAAGCTGATCCATGCAGCATAGGGGCCGCTGTACCTTGACCTGACCCATGTAATAATCGGATCAGAACTTTGGCCCCATACCCAACCCATTAAATTTGAGGTCGGGTCTAGGTTGGTTCCAAGTCTGAAAATATCGACATATTTATTTTTTGGGTCGGGTGTGGGTTCTCCTACACCCAACCTAACCCATTAATCTCATGGGTCAGGTATAAAAATTACAAGTTACTTCTGAAACAAATAATGCTCTAAATATGTTAGTACCATATGCATTAAGATTTAGATCTATGAGCTCTAAGAACATATGGTCTTATGCTAGCTCAGATAAACTTGAAAAGAATTTAATATAAATTATCTTCAATAAACTAATTTAAGATAAATTCCAAGTATAAATTATCTTCAATAAACTAATTTAAGATAAATTCTATGTATAAATTATCTTTAATAAAATAACCCACACTATTGATTAAAAAAATTTATTTACAAACCGTCTATTTCAATTTCCAACTGTAAAAGTGTGTGTGTGTGTAGAGAGAGAGAGAGAGAGAGAGAGAGAGAGAGAGAGAGTGAAGAGGAGATGGTTGGGAGGAGAGAGCCAAATTAAGGTTGATGCCCCCACTCTCCATCTTTTTTATTAATACATTTTCAACAAGGACAAGAGGGCTCTTAATAACAAAAGCTAGAGTCCCCATCATGTCCTAAACCACTATTAACAAGAGAGAAAGCATAGAAACAAAACTAAGAAGACATAGGTGGGTCGTACAATGGTACAACCTGCATCCACATCTATTAACTCCCCCTCAAGCTGAAGCATAGTTGTTGTTGATGCCAAGTTTGGAGTATATGAGTGTAACATGACTGTAAGCCTTGGTGAACACATCGTCAGCAAGTTGATCTTGAGATTGGACGTATGGTATAGAGATTTCACCATCGGAGACCTCATGTATGAAGTAATAGTCAACTTTGATGTGTTTAATTCTTTCATAATAGATTAGATTGTTCGCGATGTGGGATGCCGTCTAATTATCACAAAATAAATGCATAGGTAGATTTACTGTAAACCCCATTTCCTGCAATAGTTTCTTGATCTACATTAACTCATAGGTGGTATGAGTCGTTGCTCTATAATCTGCTTCAACACTTGTTTAGGCCACCACACTCTGATTCTTGCTCTTCCACGTGACTAGATTTCCTCACACAAACGTGCAATACCCAGTGATAAATTATATATCTACTAAAGAACCTACCCAGTTTGCATCAAAGTACCTTATGTCCTAAAGACCATTTATACAAAACTTCTTAACCTAGTGCTCCTTTAAGTTATCACGTTATTTGAATAACTGCATTTATGTGAGGTACTCTTAGATAACCCATAAATTGGTTCACCACACTCACAACATAAGATGGCCAGTCTAGTGATAGTTAAATAGATAAGTTTTCAACCAGTCTTTTGTTCCTCTATGAGTCTTCCACTGCATCTCCTTGATCACTTACAAGTTTGTAATTATGATCCATTTGTGTATCGACTGGCTTAGTATGTAGAAGACATGTTTCCATGAAAAAATTTACTAGAAGACATGTCTCCATGAGCAAATCCAAAACATACTTCCGTTGAGACAGATTTATTCCTTCCTTGGATCTAGCTTCTATACTAAGAAAGTATCAAAGATGACTCAAATATTTTGCAAGGAAATGTCGTTGAAGGTATTCTTTAGCTCCTCAATCTCCCTTTTGTTACTTCCTATAACAAGAATATCATCTACATACATTACTAGCACAATGAGGCTTAAGGTACCTTTGTGTCAGCATGGCTTCAAACTGTAATTTGAGATAGAAGAAGAGAGAATAAGATGAGAGGAAGGAGAAGAGAAGATGAGAGAGCATTAAGAGCCTCTCGCACCCTACCTCTTTTTTGTTATAAAATAAGGCAGCCGCTTATTATAAAGGAATTACGATTATATTATACCCCTCTTTGCTTAAAAAAAAAAAAAGAAAAAAAAACATATATACCTACACACAAATTAATACCCCTCTTGACTATGGGCCTAACCGAAACACATATATAAGGCCCAATGTTAACTCAAACATATAAGGACCTTAGGGGGACCACATGTGTGGCCATGATGCAAGCATCAACATGAACAAAGCAATAGTTCAACATAACTTTTTTGAATTTATTAAACTATGCACATGGAGACTGTTTTAACCCATAAATCGCCTTATGTAGTTTTCACACTTTGTCAGACTCCACTTAGGAACACATCCAGGCAGTTGCTCCATATAAACTTCTTTTGCGAGATCACCATGATGGAAGAAATTTTTTTTATTATGTCAAGCTAGAAGAGGGCCAACGATGATTAACAACCACAGATAATATAACATTAATGAAGTGTAACTTGGCCACAAGAGAGAAGGTTTCAATGTACTCAACACTAAGAGTTTGCGCATATCCCTTAGCAACTAGGCCAACCTTTAGACATTTAACCATACCATTAAAATAAAACTTAATTGTGTAGACCCATCTATAATCATGAACACATTTATTGACAGGTAGATTAGATAGTGCCCAAGTGTTATTCCGATAAAATGAAGCAATTTTCTCTTTCATTGCCTACTTTCACCTGATGCAGGATCGATCCATGAACCAAAGAACATGTGAAATCAAGTAGTAGAATTAAGATAATTAACAAAAAAAAATAAAATACAAGCATTACTATAATCATCACGAATCCCATGAAAATCAAAAGAACATCATGCATAATCCTAGCCTAAGTTATCAACATTGTCACACAGGATCATTAAATAAAAAAGAAACTAGGATATAATGGATGTAGAGACATCTAATTAACATAAGATATGGTCTATTTTGAAGTAGAAAATCGAATACAACCTAGGGTAGAAATTTGGGTTTGGGTAATTTGAGAAAGTAAGAAAGTTAGGGATTTTAGATTAAGGGTTAGGGTTTCGAAAATGGAAGAAAGGGGTTTAGGAGAAGACGAATGCTTAGGTTGGGAGAATCGAAGAACTTGAAAAAAAATACATTGATGGAAGGAAAAAGAAATGATGGTGTGGGGATAGATGGAGACCTCGCACCTCCGTTGATGAAGATTAACCTCTCACCACGATCCCTTCCAAATTGCATAGAAGTATCTTCAAATCGCATGAAGATGGAAGCAGAAGAAAGTAATAGCTCTCTCTCTCTCTCTCTCTCTCTTAAAAATCACAAAATTACTTCCATGCGATTAGAATGAGGGAGAGGTTCACACGCCCGCCCTCTTTTAGAACTTTAAGAAAGTTTAAAATTACAATAAACCCCTTGTTTTGTGAATTTTGACGAAAATAGTTATAATCTAACTAAAATCAACTAAAAACACTTATAATTATGTCTAGACATAACATAAATAAAATTAAATTCTATAAGTTGATAAAATCTAAGAAAAATTAATGTGGACGATCCACGATCAATGGCCTGATCATGTCATCCAATGGCTCGATCATCACGTCCATAAAGCAACGCATGTGCATCTTCTCAGTATAGGGTCTTCCAAATGCTCACACATGCTGATGGAGTCTTCAACACGATCACGAGTACTCAAGAAGCCACATGGAAATTTGTGTGGCTTGCCTCCTCCTCTGATACCTACACAAAAGTGTAGGTGTAGTCATGTCCTCATCACCACCCCTTCTGTAACAACGCTTCCTGATATGACTTCAAAATAGAGACAGGACCAGGATAGGAAAAACTTATGAAAATTTAAAGATAAGTAGTGAAAAGAAACATATTTGAGACAGGGTGATTGGTATATGCGCTTATCTTTTCTCAAGGCAATAAGAATATCAGACCTATTTAGAGAACTCACTAGATTATAAGGGTTGGGAAGAAGATATGGTGGATGACACATCATGATTGTGTACACTATCTTTCATTTTCATTATGAGTAGACTTTTAATTGAGGCATAGTAGGAATGGAAGAGTAAGTAGAGTCTGGAGGTTGTATGATGTTTTCTTTAATGGTAATAGGTACAGGCACAACTTCCACATAAAGAGATTTATTGTCTTTTGAGAAGAATGGAGTATACTAAAAAAAATTAGCATGTGCACATATTGTGTCCAAGAGAATGAAGTAAGTGAAGGACTGTAACAACGATAACTTTTTATGTCCAAGAGTATTTAAGAAAAATACATTTAACTGCCTGAGGATCCAATTTGTTATAGCCTGATTCCAATTGATGAATACAATAGACACATCTAAAAAACTTTAGGAGGTAATGGAAAAAAATGGAGTTACTAGGAGTAACATTCAATGAGGTGATTGACCCATTAAACTAGATGACATTTGATTTATCAAAAAACATGCCATGAGTATTGTATCACTTCAAAAACTTTTGCGAACATTCATATGAATTAATAAAGCACGAGTTACCTCAAGTAGGTGATGGTTTTTTCATTCTGTAACACTATTTTATTGTGGGATGTGTGCACATGGTGTTCAATGTAAGATACCAGTTTAAGAAAAATATTGACTAAAGCGTGGGACATACATTCATTGGCATTATCAGAATGAACACAAACATTTTTTTTAATTAAATTGTACTTCCAAGCGAAAAGTCTTAAAAGTAGAGAATAATTCAAATGTGTCTTTCATTAAATAAATTCATGTCATTCTCGAGAAATCATCAACAAATGTAACAAAATTGTTATACCCTGACCTACTAGATATTTTAACTGGTCTCTAAATATATGAATGAACTGCAGAGAAAGGAACTAAACTAGACTTTTCCACATATGGTGGATAAGTAGCATGATGATCTTTGCTCAACTCACATTCATCACACTTTAGACATGAGCCAGATCATAAAGATTCAATAGTGCCCTTAAGACTCTTCAAGGATAATGACTGAGATGATAGTGACGCTGATAAAGGGATGTGCTTTTTGGTCCTGCCATGCCAATGATTTCACGATCAAAATAGTATAGCTTGTCATGTTCATATCGTCCACCAATTTTCTTATTCATATTTAGATCCTAAAAAACACAATGTGAAGGATAGAAAGTGATAAAGCAGTTAAGAAATTTGGTAAGTTTCCCTACAAATAGGAAACTTAAAAGGAAATTTTGGAACAAACAAGACAAATGATAATAAGAAGGAATGACTTGTATGAACAGTATGCATTCCACATGGTTTCGATTGTGTACCATCTGCTAAAGTTATACATGAACCCATTAATGATATATCAATGGAGGAAAATACCTCGGACTCACTTGTCATATGATTAGATGCTCCTGGTCAATGACCCATGGAGGAGGCGACTACGATCCTAAATAGGCTATACTCGAAGTTACAAATGTGGCCATAAGGGTTTTTGCAACTGTAGAAGTGATAGAAAGAGGCTGATTCTGTACATATTTTAGTAACTTAAGAGTACTGATGCAGGGCGCATTCATGTGGCTAAATGATGAAGTGAGATCAATCAACAAATTAAATTAAATAATCAAAATCCCGAATCACACCAAAATCATCAAATATCTTAAGAATCCAACATGAAAACATGAATAGTCTAGGCCATAATTAATAAACTATGCCATGCATGATCATTGAATACTAGAAATTAGGATATAATGGATGTTAGAACACCCAAATAGCAAAAGGGAAGAACTATTACTACTTAAAATATGCTCGATTAGAATGTAGGCAAACCTAGGATTTGAGAAATTTGGGGGAAAATGTGAAATTAGGGTTTCGATGGTTTGATTGGCTAAGCATTCTTTTTTTTTTTTGGGGGGGGGGGGGGGGGGGGGGGGGGGGGGATTTTAGGGCTTGGGAATTTTGGAATTAGATTTTTTAGAAATTAGGAAAAATAGGAAATTGGGGGTCTAGGGTTTAGGATAGGATTATGATTGAGGAATCAATGGGTTTCGATGGGGAAAGTAAGGGAAATAAAGGGATTGGTTTAGGGATGAGGAATTAAGGGCTTTTGATGGGGAAGTAAGGGAAGTAAAGGGATTAAGGGGTTGTCCTTACGGTCAGCCTATGGGCTCGCACATGTTGCTGTACAGTTACACATGTGGGTAGTTGGCTAGGGTTTTGGGGTCTTAAATAGTTGGGTTCGATTAGGTTGAAGTTAGATGATGAAACGTTAAAGAAAAGAGATGATTTAGATGGTTTTGGATAGGAAGGAAAGAAGAAAGATGAATTTTCTGAGAAAATTTCTCTTTTTGGATAAGAAGATGATATATGGAAGCCTCACACCTCCATTGAATATGGATGGAATCACATCACACTTAATCTGCAAATTAGATGAAGAAACATTTAAATCACATGAAAAAATAATAGGAACTATGAAATTTCAAGAAACAATAGCATAGATAAGTTCACAAGTCCTCCTTTTCTCTTTTATAGTCTCAAAAGAGACTTTCATAAAAAATCTCTCTTAGGAAAGAATTCTTATGAAAAACCCCTATTTCAAGTAGAACATAAAATAGTCCAAAAATAAGAAAATAAATAACAAAAATTATTCAAAAAAAATAAATCTAAACTATCCTAAACCGTGGGCAATGGAGGTGGTCCATGATCAAGATGGTCCACAACCAAGATCGGTCCAAAGTTCCATCGCGTGTGGTCCAACAGTTTGATCAATGCCTGCACTTGATCCGATGGTCAAGAATGTAGTCCACATGCATCTCCATTGTGTAGGGTCTTCGAAGATGCATCAATTGCATGTGGGGTGTTCAAAATGGTCCACTCGAGTCCACATAATGGTCATCCATCCTGAGGAAAACTGGTGATGATCTCTTTCTCCTCTGGTAGACCCTGAATGGTGCTCTGATGTCCTCATCAGCTCTCCCTGACTGAGAAAGAATTGCATCTGGTGAAATAAAACTCCGATAATGTTCAAGGATGTTGGGGTTGGGGCATAAAAGCTCTATCTCTATGATCCATGTGCAGTCTGACACCGGCCTGTCCTTCCACTTGATCAAGTATTTCTGATATCCGCCGTGTCTAGTGGAAACCACTTATTCATCTAAAATATCCTTTATTTCCTCTCTTCTCGTACATATGGATGGTACGGGTGGTAAATGTTGAGAGGTCATGTAATAGACATGGGTTAGGAACTAGGTCATGGTTTATGTGAGGATCTAAAAATGGGTCAGAAGGTGAGCCTTATATTGTATTAGATCTTCCACATTGAAGGTAGAATTAATTACCATGGTAGGTGTAAGGTCTATGACATACGCATTAGAACCCAATTTTTTCAGTATTTTATATGGTCCTGCACTACACGCTTGCAATTTCTTAAGGGCTCCTTGTGGAAACCGTTCGGGCCTCATACGAATCATAACATAGTCTCCTATTTGGAATTTCTGAAATTTGCGATGAGAATCAACAAGTGTTTTGTGCCTTTCATTACTTAAATTAATTTGTTTCCTGATCTCACTATGCAAATCATGCATGTGACGTGCAAATGCATATGCTGACTTTGAGGGCTAATGGGACACTGATATAGGTATGACATCTATAGAGGTCCTAGGCTCATCTACTTGTCTTTTTAGATTCACTTTAATTGTGAGGAAGGTTTGATAAAGTCAACGCGTGAATGTTGTTCACGGGTGTAAGCTCATCTGGTATGTTCTCTAAGACAACATCACTAGACTCTCCTATTACTGGGCTCACCTGAGATGATAACTCTACACTATCCTTGGGTGTAACATCAGGTGGCATCTCCATACTAACCTTATGTTTGACCTCAATTGCCACGTGGGTATACACTGTCAAATCAGCTTTAGTCTCCCTATCAAACTCTTTGGCATTTTTTTATTGAGAGATGTTTTTCTTGGACAAATATATCTCTTGCAATTCATCCCACACTTACTTTGTTGTCTCCGGAAATATCCCATTTACACTAATGGATGGTTCCATATTGTTCCACAACCATGTCATAATTTGGGCATTCTCTTGGATCTATTGATCTTAGGTACTAAAATTCTCATAAGGTTTCTCTGTGTTTAAATATCTTAATTTTTCCTTGGTTGTTAGAAACACTTAAATGGACTTAAGATCACTAAAGATAGTTTTTTCCATTTAATTTAATAGAGTTTATTTAGACTCTTAAAAAATAAGATGGATTTATGAATCCAGAATTTGGATCACTTTTCATCTTCATTATTCTAAGTAAAAAGAGAATACCACAAGTCTTGCACAAACACGGGGTAGCCTAGCACGATCGACGAACGCCCCACTTGTATGCTTCACACAATGTGCACATGACACTTAGAGAGAGAAATCAACCCACACGCGCACACTTTTTAACTAGTTAAAGGATGAAGATGATCACGAACACAGCATCCAACATGGGCAACCAACCCACATGCTCCTAATAACTAAACGAGAGATGAGATCATGTGGACTTCATTCACTTACTTAGACATGGACCATTATAAAAAGGCTTGTCACAAAAAATCTATGTTTTCTGTATCAATGATACAGGCTGATATATCCCACGATATATGATGTATCCCACCTATACGATATGAAACACATAGGTAGTGCTAATATACCAAACCTATTCCCTGATCTGATGAGCATTTTAAAAATTTGATCCATTTTTTATTATTATAAATCATATTAAATCAGTGTTAAATAGTTACAAATCCAAGATTCTTCATGTTTCGCACGAAAAATCATGGATTTATAGCTTTAATTTCAAGATTTGGGAGAGAGAGGCTGAATTGCGAAAAAATGGAAAAAAAGAAGAAGAAAATTTTTCAATTTCTCGCAAATCAGTTGCAATCTTTGTAATCAAACATGTATGTAACCCGATCTAATAATTTTTGGTAATTTGTGAATTTTTCAGAAAGAAGTTATTTTTAAAATTAAAAATGTAAATTTTTTTTTTCAAAATTCCACTTGGATTAGTGATCAGTTGGCTCCAATTTCAAGGTATTAAGGAATGTTTGATGAAATCATTATCACATAGCTCTAATTTTGGGATTTGAGAGAAGATGGGCCGATTTGCGAAAAATTGGAAAAAATTGATTTTTTTTTTTTGTAAATTTTCTCAAATCGGAGAGGATGAGTATCGGCGTTATGCTAGAGATTATCTTCACTGGTATCATTCTACTATGACCTAGGCATAGTATTATTGGTTGTGGAGCAGCAGTACTATGCATAGCATCATCGAGGTATCGATGATGATTTTGATCCACTGCGCAACTCTTTGTGGGCCCAAGTCACAACCACACACATAATTCACAAGTATATTTCTAGTTTTTTAATTCATCTTTTGCTTTTGAATGTATTGCTTGTGTTTCCATTTGCGTCTTCTTGCATTTATAAATTATATGAATAGACTTTGAATATACTTGCATCAGTTCAATCAGACAACACATATATTATGATCCTATACAATGAAAACCTATTATATACACTTGTTTTTTGTAATATTTTGATTTTTAAGTATATATTGGTGTCTTTTTTTAACAAATCCTCGACCAATTTCCCAATGTTTCTCCATGTTTCCTGACAATAGCAATACATTACGCATTACAACCAATGTATTATATGTAATAAACGATATATATCCACATCTCAAAGCTGCAATATATTATGTGATAACGATACGAAAAACATTGCAAAAAAAAAAAGGAACTCAATGTTTCTTAAAACATTTCCACCATAAGAGGGATGAGAAGTACCAAAAAGATAAGGAGAGTATGAAAGTAGGAGAAACAAAAAGGTTAAATCAGACACAAAATGCTTTCATATGATGCAAAAGTGTGTGTGTGTGTGTGTGTGTGTGTGTGTGTGTGTATATATATATATATATATATATATATATATATATAGAGAGAGAGAGAGAGAGAGAGAGAGAGAGAGAGAGAGAGAGGGTTGGGAGAAGAGAGGGACTGAAATTACTGTTGACACTGCCACTAGCTATCTTATATATATATATATATATATATATATATATATATATATATATATATATATATATATATTAATGAATTTTCATAATGACAAGAATCCCCATCATGTCTTAAACCACTATTAACAAAAGAGCAAGCATAGAGCCGTATAGTGGTATGACCTACATCCGCATCCATTAACACTGACTTAGTATGGATTTAGTATTGACCATTGGATCTCATCCAAGGGTTCCTAATTTCCCGCTTGACCTAGGTAGTATTAATTAGATAATCAAACTTCTAAACTTTCCCTATACTTATATTAATTAACTACTATTTTCCCAGCTGGGAGTCAGATCATTAAAAAAATGGGTTTGAGTTGGGTCGGGTTAATTTTGAGATGCCTAAAGCTAACCCATTTAATAATTCAGGTCAAACTTTTGGCCCGCTCCATGGATCTAAATTTTGGACCCAGGCCTACCTATATTCAGGTTAGGTCCAACAACCTGACCCATTTGCACCCTTATGTATGAGTAAAAAAGAACAGTTGGGAAAAGACGAATACAATGTATTCAGCTTACATGTATATATAGACCACCTAATGAGATGAGAAATTAGATGCCTAGGCCAAAGCATGCTTACAATGGTCCCCATCTAATGAGTGGCAATGATCTCTTGTACATGCACCACACTAGAACATATACTCCAAATCTCCTCTTCAATCTCTCCATGTGTGTATGGCCTCAGCATTTCTCTTCGAACTACTTCCAACAATGTGAGACATTGACGATAACCTCCTTAAACTATCTGTTCAGGAACTTGGTTGCTAACAACTTCGTCAATAGTTCTAATAACAGGTATTTACGAATGATGCCTTTCTAGTCATTTCTACACAATAAATGCATACCTAAGCAAATTTTGTAACTATCCAACGATACTGCATTTCCTACATTGGTTGGATATCTTTCTTACATCAGAAATTTAGTCTAATAGTGGCATTTAAGTGTTTGATTCTTTTATATTCAGTACTTTGCCGTTGGGATGGAATTGTCTTCAACGGAACTCTTCATGCTATCAAGGTTCTCTAACCGGTAAGCCATCTTTTCTTCTTCTTCTTCATTTATTAAGGCATTTTTTTAGGTAATATATATGCTAGAATCCTTGACCTCAATGTTGAAACCATTGTTCAGTGTATCCCCAATACTATTGAAATATCCTCGATATTCCGGTTCTATGATACTGATAACATTGGTAGCGATATCGATAACACCGGTAGTTTAAAAAATTACCAATATCAGCAATATATCACTAAATATTGCTAGCATATCGTTATTTCTAATGTATCACCAATAATTTCGACTGTGTAAGTTCCAAGTGTCTCTTGTATCTCCATTGTATCGACATTGCCAAAAATCTGTTTATTAAAAAGAAATTGATTTTAATTTTTTTATGGGCGCATGGTTGTATGATGAAATGCATGTTTGTATGTGTGTATATGTATGCGCATATGGATTGAGGACATCACTTTTGCTAATTGAGTGACACATCTATTGATGTAGGACATTTAACCACTCGATAAGGAATGTTGAACACGAGACCTCTCGCTTTGATACCACTTTGATACAAGACAGTTAACCACTTACTCTAAAAGTTCAAATTGATAGAGCATGATAAATTAATCCCTTTATCTCATATCCTAGGCCCCACATCCCATGGGTTAGTACCTCGATTGAAATTCCCTTGTGGGCCCTACTTCACATGAGTTCCTCTTCATACGATCCACTTGCCTCACACAAGTCACTCGCATCAAACACGCCGCCCACCTTGAGTATGCCCCTGCATCCCACAGGCCACCCCACTCGAGCCCGGTGTGAAAATGCCCCTACATTATCTACCCCGTCCATTAGGTAAGCAGTTCACTTGGAACTTAAAAATCATGATGATCCAAAACTTAGCCAAGCCATATTAAAGGAAACAGTTGGGATGGGCACACCCACCATTAATTTTGCATAAGGCCAACTGTGGTGTTTATAAACCATTCAATCCATTTATCTAATATGCTTCATCAAGATCACAGAATTGGCCAAAACTCACACTATTCCATAGGGTTGTCAACAGGCCAGGCCTCGGGCTGGGTTTTGAACTATTCTAGCTGGGCTTTCTGGCTATGCCTACTAAAAGTTTTGCATTTTCTAGGCCCAAGCCCTACCCATTGACCACCCCACTATTCCAAAATGCGGTGGGCACCCATACTACGTGAATGTATAGGTTTTCAATATAATTTTATATGATTCCCTATGAAGTGGCCCGCCTGAGCGTTGAATTAGCTTGCTTTTTGGTCACACATGGGTGGTGCATGTATCCAATGGATGGGGTAGATTATGCACGTAAAGCTGTCTACCTCATGTCAGATAAAATGGTACTCTCTGCATACCTACACGAGTTACGCCACCATTTTTCTTTTATACCTTAATGAACTAATGATGAAATTAAATTTGACATCGCATTCAATCGCACCCTTTTAGTTTTACATTGCTATAAAATGCTTGTGCTTCTCTTTAGAGCATGTGGATCACCTAAGTGTATTGTTAACTCTTTATAACTTGCATTATATTGGGAATTTTATATATAAAAAAAAACTTCCTATGTAATACGGAATTTACATTTTGATATCTTTTTCAAAAAGATTTTCAAAAACCTACCTCATTAATTGATATAATTATTATTACATCTTCTGCCATGGCCACAGTGTGAGAAAATGGGTTGGTGGAGTGCGCCCCATTGTGATGTATGTGTAAAATCCATCTCGACCATTAGGTGTGTCACCATATTTAAGGCCAAGTAATGAGGACGTGAACAATCAAATGTTGATGGACTGGGCTGATGTATTTACTAAATTTTTTTGAGATAGATTAGATCATGAAAATGAGCCTAAATATCTTTCATAATGGGCTAGATCTGTCGACCCATCAATGGACTGTGCATTTTGGCACCCATGGTACACTTTTGTGCCTACAAAAGGGTCTTTTTGTGGCATTTACATTAAATTATCAATTTTGGTTTATTTTACTTTAAATGAATTTTGATTTGATTTTATTTTTTTTCATTTTCTAATGTCCCGTTTAAGTAAATAGAGGTATTTTAGTCATTTTTCTTTAAATAAATTGTGTAAGACTGAGATTATAACATCCAACCCATAATTTATGCTTGATGTAAGGCCCAAATTAATGCCAGGGCTTCTCTTTATCTCCCTTAGTATAAAAACTCAATAAACAGAAAATGCCCAGCAACTTTTGAGACATTTCTCCTCTACAAGCCTTGGGTGTCAACCCTTCTCTGGGGTTTGTGCAAGTACATATTTTTACAAGTGGATCATATGATCTAGGCCATCAAAACTGGTTAGATCTTTGATTATTCGCTAGTTATTATATTGTTTTTCCCTTCTTTTCAAGTGGAAGAATCTTTATGCTTGGATTGGGCATGTTTGGGTATGATTTGATTATATGGTTTGATATAATTGTATGTGGTTGACTATTCTCATTCTTTTAACTACACCACTAAGGGCCTAAAAATTAGCTCCGTCTGTGATTCACGTGGACCACTTGATTGGTAGGTAAACATTTGCCCTCCAAACTATTTCTATTAGTGTGTCTCATGTGAATTAC
Source organism: Magnolia kwangsiensis (assembly GCA_037074715.1). Taxonomy (NCBI): domain Eukaryota; kingdom Viridiplantae; phylum Streptophyta; class Magnoliopsida; order Magnoliales; family Magnoliaceae; genus Magnolia; species Magnolia kwangsiensis. Next base: position 98,135,405 of record CM073584.1, read on the forward strand.
GGATGGGTATGACTTTTGAACCATGATCTTAAATTTTTGTGTGGAATCTAATGATTGGAATGGATCTCATATAATTATCACAGTGGGCCTTGTAAAAACCAAGGGTGGATGTCTCTCTCCCAATAGCTTCCTTTGGTGTGGCCCAACAAAATTATTAGTCAACCTGGTTTTTTATCACTAGGCCTAACATAACACTAAATATCTAATGACCGGAGTGGATTTTACATAAACATTACAGTGGGCCTTGTCAAAATCAAGAGCATGTACCGTTCATTTCCCTTTTTTCTCTTAAATGATCTTTGTACAGTTGGAAAGGGATGCCTGGACTTGTTTTTTGGCGGGGCCCACTGTGATGCGTATGTGAAATCCACTTCAGCCATTAGATGTGTAATCCTAGTTTAGGCCCATATTCCAAAAGATTAGGCTGACTTGTGATTCAAGTGGGCCACACCAAAGAAAACAGTTGGGAGAGAGACTTGTATCCTTGATTTTCACTAGGCCCACTCTGATGATTATATAAAATCCACTCCAACCATTGGATGCCACACGAAAATTTAGCCCTAGGGCCTACAATTCAGGCACATCCATGGTTCAGGTGGGCCATAGCAAGGGAAACATATTGGAGGGCAATCGTTGCCCTGTACACTTTCCAATCATGTGATCCATCTGAATCACAGATGGGGGTGATTTTTGGGCCCTTCACCTCACATGAGGTACACACCTGGTGGTCAGGGTGGATTTAACATAAATATCACTTTGGGGCCTGCCCAAGCAATCCATCCATTTTCTTGCACCCCCACCATGGACGGTTAAAGAAATGTAATAGAAGGTACTGGAATGATAATTATAATGATTAATAAGGTAACTTTTCTAAAACCTTTTTGAAAAGGGTACCGGAATGTAATTTCCATATTATTATTTTATTTTATTGTAAAATTCCCCCCTTTTGTTCTTTTACAAAAAAACCTTGTCCAGGTTTTTCCAGCCAATGCATTTCCTAGCATTGTGAGCTGACCATCCTGGATTCTGTGCTGAGCATTTACATCATGGTACCCTCCTGATGGACAGGCTGGACATCGCATGTGTGGTGGCATGCAATTGGGCCACCTTAGATTTGCACGTGGGATTAACAAACCTGTTTTAAAACATTCAATTTCTTTTCCAATTACATATTGCGAAACTCGTGCATTCAATTCGGAGGCACACAACTATTTTCATTCAACGCATCCTTTGATTGATGTCACTGTTTATTGGTTCACAGATTCTGCATTTGCAATAAATTGCGGCGGTCTAGCAACGATATCAGAAGATGGAAAGGCGTATGACAGTGATGTTGATGCTCTTGGTTCAGCATCATATTATCTGGCCAACATGAGCAGGTTGGCTGTCAGTAATGTTGGGTTGCATGCTACGTATGAAAATGACTTATACACCACAAACTCTCAGTCCCAGCTTAAGAATACTCCAGACCCAGAGCTGTTTCGGACAACAAGGATATCGCAAGGATCACTAAGATACTACAAACTTGGGCTTGTCAATGGACAATACATCGTGACTCTGCAATTTGCTGAAATACAAATTGAAGATTCAAATACTTGGGCAAGCGTAGGAAGGCGTGTATTTGACATTTTTGTCCAGGTGTGTATGATATAGTAGGATATATTTCCTTAAGCTTGCACTTGGATGGACAACGAATTTAATCGTGAACACTAATATTAATCGTGACTAGATAAAAGTCAATGTTGTAGACTTGTAGTATATATAGTTTAGAAGGTGCAGTTATGTTCCTCTCGAGGCGTGGCAATGGGTTGGGTTCAGTTCAACCCAGGCCTGACTGATTTACTAAATGGGCCATGAATACAGTCCTGAAGCTCACTATTTCCTAAGATGAGATGATGTGGTCCAACACTTAAGCAGATTCCTGTGCTCAGTATTTGTGGTATTAATGGTATTGTCTGATTCAGGTATTGTACGCCCCATACAAAACACTGGGAGAATTGTAAAATCCCACCGTGTCAACGAAAATGTTGCATGTGTTGTTTGTTTTTTGCTGCTTCCATTATATGATTTATGACTCATATGAACTCTTTTTGGATTTAAGTGCATCATTTCTATTAGAAAATGTATCGTTTAGGACTATATATAGTGGAAACTTCTCATGCGTACTAATTTTTTTTTATGATGTTTTGAGTTCTAACTATATAAACATGCCTCTTTTAACATGTCCTGAAGCTCATAGAAGAATTCCATAGTTTTTCCAATGTTTCCCTCAGACAGGTATACATTCCCCGATACATGTGATATTAACCTTGCAACGTCAATATGTTTTTGTATCGTTTTTGTATCCCAAGAGGGCCGTGCCATACAGGCATCAATATCAATACTGCAAACACTGCTTATCCAGCTCATTTGTAAAAAGACATTTATTTTTTTTACACGTTTAGGTTTTGAACCCAAGACCTTAGTTGCTACCATAAAAGCAAGAACATTAATTATATATATATTAGTTATTTACTTGTAGATATATCACTGTATATGGATGGGATGGGCTACGCTGAGTACCCGAGGTCAATGCAAGCCCACCCCATTCATTTAAGAAATAAACAAGCCATGTTTTCTGGCTTGAGCCCGCACCCTCTCACTCGAAGTGCTTTTCATGTGCCATACCCATGACTCTCGATGTCTTGCGAACTGCTCTCTCTTGGGTTTCTGATGTACCAGGGCCCAAAGATTCAACAAAGCGTTGAGCATATACTCTTGGTGACGTAGGACATATGATCTAACTATTCGAGTATGGGAGATTATTAACAGGTTAATCAAAGTAAATCAAATATGATAACATGCTATTTATAACTATTAAAAAAATATAAAAGAGACGCTAAATTTTAGATTTATGTTAAATTCACAGTCCCACACAAGCACGAATCATATTAGCATGAAAACCTGAGGCTCAATGAGAGATTGGAACTCTCGTCTTAGCATAAGCATGGTTCTAATTCAATGGGCAGATTTGGTGTAATTCTAGGGTTAGGAAAATTGGGAATTTGGAAATTCAGGTTTAGAATTAGAACCAGGGAGAACTAGGGTTTGTGGAGAAATATGATTCTGAGAGCTAGGGTATTGGGTTAGGGTTTTAGGCTTAGGGTTGGGGATGTTAAAAGGAAAAATTAGCAAGGATTTAGTGAAAAAGAGAGAGAGGGAGGGATGGCTGTATGACGGCCGTACGGTCTAGGGTTTGGTCTGTACGGTCATGTGGCTTGAATGGGCTAGGTTTAGGTTGAAGCATATGTAGAATTGGGAAAGAAACCTTCTGTTTCACGGGTGCGTTAGGGGAACAAGGAAGATGGTGGGTTTCGTCGGAATCTTCAGAGGTGTCGGAGATGGCAAAGGAGATCGGGGTTGGTCGCTGTCGTCGGTGGAGCGCAACCACTGGAGTTGGGTCGTTGGAGATGGGTTCGTGACGGGGCGGTGGCAACAATGGTGGCTTTTCAGATGGCGGGGTTTCCTTGTGGTAGAGGCGGAGGCGGAGGCGGTGGTGTTGGGTTTATGGCAGAGGCGGTGGTGTTGGGTTTATGCTAGAGGTGGTGGTGGTGGTGGGTTTATGCCAGAGGCGGTGCAAAGGTGGTGCTCCGGGATTCGAGCGGAAGGAAACATGGTGGGTTATTCTGGGTGAGATTGTTTGTTCTGGGGCTGCAGGTGACGATTTCCGATGATCTTCCAATTGCTTATGCCACGATGAAGAGAATGCATTGCAACAAAGATGCTTCGGATTCGAAGGTCGAAGATGATGACAGATGACAATGATATCATGACTAGAAACAATAGATGAATTAGAGGCACCAAACCTGACACTCTGATACCATAATAAAAAATGAATTTGGAGAAATTGACTTTGAATTTTCACTATGTTTCATTGAGTATGGTCCTTTGAATATATATACCAGGAAGAGCTTCAATCAAAGATGTTACAATCAGTTAAATCCCAATCAAATTTAATAAAAATACAGAGTGAGAGATAAAATTTTCCTAATAATTTCTTACCAAATTCTCAATGATATTCATCATGAGTTTGAGAAGGTTGTTACATGATGCTGTCGACAGATGTTAGTTCAGTCATTTGTTATATTTAAAGGTAGGCAATCATTTTGCTATTTTTCGTATTTGTAAATATACCTTTTTGTTTCAAGTGAGTTTGAGAGGGGTGTTACATGATGCTGTCTAAAAATGTTAGTTCAACCAATTGTTATATTTAAAGGCAGGCAGTCATATTGCTATTTTTCATATTTGTAAATATACCTTTTTGTCCCTTGAATGTAATTGGACAAAGACTCTTCTCTCAATCCTTACTGCAAGTTTGAAACATCAGGATGTTTTAGCAATGTGCTTGAGCGTGAGTCATTTTACAAGTCTTATTTATTTGTCTACCCCTTAAGCAAACTTTTGGTTTTGAGCTCTTCTACCTTGATTTGTACTTGCACGAAGAGGGACACAAAGCGGCAAGTGGTTTTGGTCTAGGAGAAGGGAAGTGTCTACTTCAGTACGTTAGCAAGCATAAATGGCTAGGAGGTGGAAGCCCGAGCACGAGCACAATTCGAAGCGGGAGCCGCACCTGATTAGAAAGATCATGCAACAAAGCCTTTAATCCTTTTCACTTTGCCAATGATGTGCTGGATGAATGTTCTTTTTTTTTTTTTTTTTTTTTTTTTTTGTGATTTATCAAATTAAAAGCTAACAAAGCATTTAAAAATAAAAAAAAAAATAAAAAATCAATAAATGCAATGTTTCCTACTTTAAGGTTCTGCCTGGAAGGACAATTGAATCGAATTGCCATCATTTAGTTTAGTCGAGATGAAACTAAAATAACAATAATGTTTCCTATTATTTGTGATGGAGTTGCCCACAAAATGCAGTTATGTTTCTTTCAAATCCAAATTATAAGCAACTCACTTGTATTTTGTATGCTAAAATATCAAAACTAGATTTTGGTTTTGTACTTTATCAGAGAAATAATTGCCAAATTCTCAATGATATTCATTGTGAGTTCGAGAGGGGCGTTACATGATGCGGTCTACAAGTGTAGTTCAGTCATTTGTTATATTTAAAGGTAGTCATTTGTTATATTTAAAGGTAGTCATTTTGATAGTTTTCATATTTGTAAATACACATTTTTGTTCCCTTGAATTCAGTTGGAGAAATACTATTCTCTCAACCCTTAATGCAAGTTTCAGACATCAGGATGTTTTAACAATGTGCTTGTGCTTGAGTCATTTTAGAAGTCTTATTTGTCTAGCCCTAAGCTATACTTTTGGTTTTGAGCTCTTCTAATGCCACTCTTGAGAGAACCTTGAATTGTAGTTGCGCGAAGCATGACGCAAAGCGGCAACAAGTTCGGGTGTGGGAGTAGGGAAGCATCTACTTCAAAACGTTAGCAAGTATAAATAGCTAGGAAGCTGAAGCACGAGCGCGAGCATGATTCAAAGCGGGAATGACACCCTATTAGAAGGATCCTGCCAAGCTCGAATCCTTCTCACTTTGCCAATGATATGCTTGATGAATAATTAATTAATTTATTATTATTATTATTATTTTGTAATATATCAAATTGAAAACTAACAAAGCATGTATTGTAAAAAACATCAGTGGGTGGAATGTTTCCTACTATAAGGTTCTGCTTGTAAGTACAAGTTAATTAAATTGCCATCATTTAATTTAGTGGAGACGAAACTGAAAAAAACAATAATGTTTCCTAGTATTTGTAATGGTGGAGTTGCTCACAAAATGCAGTTATGTTTCTTTCATATCCAAATTATAAGTAACTCGTATTTTGGGAGCTAAGCCATCAATACTAAATTTTGGTTTTCAACTTTATTAGAGAAATAATTGCCAATGCAATCCATTAGTGCATCCAAATGTACCTTATGTGTACCATCAAGCATCTTTTAAAAAGTAATCTTAGGATATTAAGGCAGCAAAAAAATAACCAACCATTCCATTAAACATGGATAGGATAGTAGTGGTATGTGTCTTCTTCAACTCCAAAAGTAGGTCCAAAGATCTTAAGATGATGAAAAAAATGTTCATGCTTTCCTGAAGTATGGATGTTTGGGCACTTCCAAACATATCAAATCACCATCCTTTGCAAATGTGTTTCTGCTTATGCAGTTTGTGAATTCATTATGACTGTTTTCTCTGCTTGTTTTGATACTCTATTAATTGCTTTTCCAGGGTAATCTCCAATTTAAAGATTTTGATATAAGAAAGACGGCAGGTGGAGTCTCTTACAGTGCACTTTTGAGGACTTTCAAGGTTAATGTATCCAAAAATTTCCTTGAAATCCATTTCTTTTGGGCTGGAAAAGGGACTTGCTGCATACCTGGTGATGGTATTTATGGGCCATCCATTTCGGCTATTAGTGTCATTCCAGGTAATATTTATTCAGAACTGAATATTAGAATTAAATTCTAAAGTTTGTAGGTGTTCAATACTAAGAGATGAATATTTTGGCTTTACTTTTAGATTTCCCACCAACTTTTAGTAACCATGAGCCAACTGCTTGGGGTAAGAAGAACAGAACTGGTTTAATTGTTGGGATTGTAGTTGGTGCTGGCATTCTGAGTTTTATATCCATTTCTGCAATATTTATTTGGAGACGAAGGAGCAAGGGCATCAATGAAGATGAAGGTAATACCAATATTGCTAAATTAGGGCATTTGGATGCTCAACTGAACTGGATTGTGATTCATTAAATCCATTGCAGAGGAATGACGAAAGTGGGGGTGGCACCATTTTAATTCATATACCAACTTGAAATGGCGGTAATAGCTATCTGGGGGCTAGCCCTTCTTTGGTTATTTTCTATTTGTTGAATTGAACTATCACAATTCTGTTTGATTTAGCATCCAAACACAACCTAACTGATATGTATTGAAATTCCGACTCAGACACTTGTAACTCACATGTTAAAAAAAAATAATAATAAAAAAAATCACATGTTATGGCCCTAAAATACTCCAGCATGAAATTCCACTCACTAGGAGTGGATTCAAGTCCTCAGTTTGACTTTTCTCAACCAGGAGATATTGCAAATTTGCTTTGATAAATTTCTAGTTACCAATTAGCTTTCTTAGGCCATATTCAAATATCCTTATAAGCAGGCTTTTGTTCTACCCAAGTCAACATCCACAACATTTCAAGCAGGACCTGAAACATCCTAGCTATTTACTTGGTGCAGAAAAGGTGGAAATTGCTACTCTTCATACTGGACATCAACTTTTCAGTCTTGTAACAAACACGCGCAGCTGAATGGATAAACATCTGTTTCATCACAAAATCCCTAGTTCTTGTAATTTTGGGTGCCAAATTAAATGGTAGGCATTGCAATATGGTGGCTTGAAATACATTGGTCATTTTATATTTTATTGAATCGAACCATTGCAAACCAATTAGAAACTTGGAAGTTTAGAAGAATATGGAAACACCAAAGGGAACTAAGAAAGTAGCGAGGCTAAACTTAAGGCATATGACAGGCTGTGTGATACATAGGGAATAAGAGCAGGGTAGAAATATGTCTTCGAACTAGTGAGCATGAGAGAGAGGAATGGTAGAGCCATTTATAATATTAGCTGCATTAAAAACGATGACCAAAGGGTACTGGTTAAGTACAATGAGATCAATGAAAGGTGGAGAAGCTATTTTCAGAACTTGTCAAGTGACGGCCACTATGAGAGCACAGGGATAGATGGAATTATAAACTCAAGTGAGCTTGGAGGGCATAGGTACTTTCATGGGATTAGAAATCTGAAATGAAAGAAGCTTCGAAAAAGATGAAGATAGGTAAGGCCTTTGGACCGGATGGTATACCGATGTAGGTTCATGGGAGTTACTGGTTTTATTTTGGTTCACAAAGTTGTTCAACAAGATTGTAAGTTCAAAGAAAATGCAAGTCTTTTTTTCAGCTCCCCTCCCCTCACTTGAATGATGAAAGTGGTGGTGCATTAAAATTTCTTTTCACTTTTGACTAAAATATCCTTAAAAATAGTTCATAATCACAATTCAACACTTAAATTAATTTTCAGAGCTTACTTTTCAGTTAATCAAATGACAGCTTAGCTAATGAAATATATAGGGAGAGGAGGAAGGATATTCACATGGTCATTATCGACTTAGATAAAGCATAAGATAGGATCCTTAGAAAGTTAATTTTATGCGTGTTGAGAAAGAAGTAAATCTCAAATGGATATATTTACGTGATTAAGGATATGTTTTTATTTGGGAGAGATGAGAAATGAGAGCTTGAGAGATGTAAGAGACACTAGGCACGACAAAGAAGATTATGGCAAAGGTTGCTCTCGATAAGATTACAGTTGAACAAGAGTTGCGAGATCAAGAGGAGGCCGCTTGAGAGCAAGACGGACGAGAGTATAACCAAAGACAACAACATCCAAACCTAGGCAGAGGCTGGAGAACTCGAATGTGGGGGAGATCTCGGCTTTGATCCAGAGGCCGAGTTCGAAATCAAGAGGTGTGAGAGACTATATACATCAGCACAACCTTTAGGTCTAACTCTCAATTCAATAGTGATGGGTGAACCTGGGTGGAAGCCAGTTGGGGTTTCAATCCAGGGAGACTTTTATGGGAGGGAAAGATAGAAGTAGAAATGAAAGGGGTGTGAGGTCTGCAGGGTTATTAGGGAAGGAGCTTGCGGTTGTAGGAGAAGGAGATGGAATTGGGGGAACTAACCTTCAGGGAGTGGGGAAGGAGGGAATACAACAGTCAAAATTGAAGGGGATTGGGTTCGAGTTAGGAATCATCGGAAAGGAGGAGGCTCTTCCACCACCACAGGCTTGTTCCCGGAAATTCCCCACCCTTTATGTGGAGATTTTTCTAGAGGAGTACGTGGAGCTTAATTTTCGGGGGTTCTTTAGTAAGGTCGGGGAAGTAAGGGAGGTAGTTATCTCGAAGGTGAAGGAGACCAGAAACCACAACTTCACTTTTGTTTGGCTATTGAGGCAATATGAGGCTTCTTTGGCGATTTCTACATTGCATCGACAAAGCTTCGACGAGAAGAAAATCTCTATTGAAGGAGCTTGGTACGGGCCAAAAATGGCAAATTAGGGTATCTCTAAGAAGTTAGAGAAGAAGGATGTAAAGGGATGAAGGTATTGGCCGATAAACCCATTGAAGGAAAGAGTAGTGTTGACATGGTTAGTTCTGGCATCTCCTTCAAGGATCTAGTCGTTGAAGCTGCAATTGAGAGGGTAGCTGAGGATGGTGGAAAGTCTAATAGGGACTCCTTATGACCTTCGCTGGAGACTTGTTGGTTATAGGAACCAATTACCACAGGCCTAGTGGTGAACGTACACCCCAAGGTTCTGGAAAATGCCTAGGAGAAGTTACAATGGAGTTTGGTGGCGGAGGTCAAGGTCAACACCCCCATCAAAGTTGTGCGAGATTGGTTTAAGGAGAGTGTGTTTTCTTTTCTTTTTCCTCTCTCTCTCTCTCTCTTTTGCCCATGAGGGGGGAGTTCTGAAGGCAAGGGTATCTTCAACAACGACCTGATGATGCGATTACACCGATGGGAAGATAGCTCGATCTTCGGCTAGGAGAGGGCTTAGTTTCAAGTGAGGGGTTCTAATGCAGGATCGATGCATGAACCAAATAACATGTGGGATCAAGTAGCCGAATTAAGATATTTAACAACAAACACAAACATCATTATAATCATCACAAATATCATGAAAATCGAAAAAACATTATACATAATCCTAGCCTAAGCTACCAATATCGTAACACAAGATAATTAAATAAAAAGAAATTATGATCTAAAGGATGTAGGGACATCCAATTAGAATAGGGTATAGTCTATTTGAAAATAGAAAACCTAATACAACCTAGGGTGAAAATTAGGGTTTGGATAATTTGGGAAAGTAGGAAAATTAAGAATTTTAGGTTTAGGGTTAGGGTTTCGGGGATGGAAGAAAAGGATTTTGATATAATGATGTTGGAAAACCAAAAAAGGGGAAAGGTGGGATTCACATGTGTGACCATACACGTGTGGCATGGGGTGGATGGGTTTCGGTTGGTTAGGGTTTAGATTGTGGATGGATATGGGAAAGTTGGGTATAGATGGAGACCCTGCACCTCCGTTGATGAAGATTAGCTTCGCACCAATCTCCCTTCTAAATCGCATAAAGATGGAAGAAGAAAGCAAGAGCTCTCTCTCTCTCTCTCTCTCTCTCTCTCTCTCTCTCTCTCTCTCTCTCTTTTAATCACAAAATCCAATGAGAGAGAGGTTCACATGCCCACCCTCTTTTATAGCTTCGAGAAAGTTCAAAAATTACAATAAACACCTTGTTTTGTGAAATTTGACGAAAATAGTCATAATCTAACTACAATCAAATAGAAACACTCATAATGGTGTTCAAACATAACATAAACAAAACTAAATCCTACAAGTTGATAAAATCTAAGAAAACTAGTGTGGACGATCCACGATCAATGGCTCGATCATGTGATCCAATGGCCCGATCGTCACGTCCCTCTGATCCAACAGTCTGGATCACTCCATAAAGCAGCTCATGTGAATTTTTCCAGTGTGGGGTCTTCCAGATGCTCACACATGCACATGGGATCTTCAGCACGATCACGGGTACTCACCTGGCCGTAGGGAAATCGGTGCGGCCTGCCTCCTCTGATATGTCCGCAAGGTTGTACGTGACGTGATGTCCTCATGAGGTTCCCTTGAAGCTCTAGTTTAGAGAGGCCTTCATGTTGATGGGGTCCTCCATCGGAGTTCTCCTCATCGAGCCGACGATAGAGTTAGGCTTGGAGGCGAGGGTGGTGAGGATTTTCATCAAGAGGACAATGACGACAACTCTCCTTGAGATGGTCATGATCATGGTAGGGGATGGGACGGTGGTTGTCAACATCCTAAAATACGAGTTTGGCCGAGCTAAGATGGATTCAGAGACATCTAAGGAGGAGTTCGTTAGCTCTGGATTTCCCGGGAGCCCTTAAGTGACAATGGTGGATGGAGCACCACTTCCATGACCTATTGGAGCACAGATCGTTGGAAAGGACGAGTGTTGATCTCCTATTTCTTGTCGTACAACAACTGAATATTGTGTCTTGGCAAGCGACACATGGACTGGATGATGTCGTCTTTGGTGTGACAGTAGCGAGTAATGATGCGGTCTGCAAGCTCCAAGTGTATGTGGAGGTTCGAACGTTGGCTTCAGTGGCTTAAATGCCAAGCGAAGGCTTAGCTAGTAGGTTTAATGGGATTGTGGAGGATCAGACGTAAGCGTCGAAGGCTTGGTTACCAAACAGTGGCTCGGGTGTCAACCTTGGTTGGGACATGAAGGCTTGGACGGTGGCAATGGTATCTTGAGTGCTAAGTGGAGCCTTGAGGATCGACTCCATCATCATAATTGCTTTCAATCATGGAGTCGGCCCCTTCATGGCTGAGTGATAAAATTGGCTCTTATGTCGAAAACTTGCAAGCTCAGGTGGTGGTCCCTTGCGCTGAAGGGATGGGGATTCAGGGTATTGAGTAGAGCCCCCATTAGAATCACAATTATAGAGAGATTCTAAAGGTGATCCTAGATGTTGAGCCGATCCAAATGGCTCCAAGAGATAGTGAGGATGTCGAGCTCAACAACCTTCCCTCTGAGAGTCCAAGCGTAGTAGATGAAGTTGTTCTTACTGATAAGCGTTGGTTTATGGAAGAGGATTTATAGTCTGAAAGACAGGTTTATGGAAGGGGTGGGCTTCTCCTTGTTAATGGAGAAAGAATTTGCTTCTATGAGGATGTGTGTTTTGGGGCTTCCCCCCCTCAAGTTTGTTTTCCTAAGGTTAGCTCACCTATCCAAGGTTGAGAACATCTTGGTTTCTAGATGCTTTTCGTGGAGGGGTGATGAGGTGGTGTGGACCCCGCCTTACCGAAGGAATTTGTCGGACAAGGAAGTGGAGGAATTCGTTACGTATCTTCATTGCCTCTAGCAAGGGGAGACTGGGACTATGATCTGGCTTAAGGATAAAACGAGCCGATTCTTAGTTTGGTCTTTCTTTAATTCTCTTCAGTCCTCATTTGAGGTTGCCCATTATATCCACACGTCTCATGTGTGGTGTTATGGGGCTCCTCCAAAAATTGTGGCCTTTGGATCGTTAGGTGGAAGAAATAGTCTTGACTATTCACAATCTCCAAAAAAGAGCTATGGTGCTTCCTAATGTGTGTGTGATGTGCATGGTTGTTGTTGAATCTATACATCATCTCTTTATCCACTGCTCTTGCATTAGGCAGATGTGGAATAATATCCTTAAGCTTTTCTATCTGATATGGGTTATGCCAACTTTGATGAGAGCCCTACTATCTGTTGGGCATGGGGTTAAGTTTGTAAAGCAAAAGAAGCCTCCTTGAATATTGGCTCTTCCAGCCACCTTGTGGGTGGTCTAGGGAGAAAGCAATGGCAAATGCTTTCGAAATGAATTCTCTAGGGTGGGAGAAGTTTGCTTTAAGGCTATTCTCCTTGTAGTGAAGTGACCTCTTGTATATCTTCTTTTGAGGATTGTAATTTTTCTTTTTGCTTTGCTTGTAGGCTTGTAGCTTGTGCGACATCCTAGCCCCCTTTTAATAAAATCCCATTACCCTTAAAAAAAAGGTAACAAATGTGAGAACCATTAGTTGAGAGATGAGTGAGTTCCCAATTACTGTAGGATTACACTTGGGGTTGACATTGAGCCCATATCTTTCTGCATTAGGTATGGATGAGTCAATGAGGCATTTCTGATAGGTTTTAGAGAAAACTAAGAGAAATCACCACACACAAAGCTCCAGATTGGCGAGATTTGCCTTTTGCCAAACCCGCTAAGAAAGCAACAATATATATTAACCCTAGGAAAAGAACAATGTACAAGAATACCCCTATATACACATTGATGAAGACATCACTTCACATATGCCCTTGCATATGTATCAGAGGAGGCGGGCCACACCGATTTTCCTGTGGCTAAGCGAGTATCCGTGATCGTGCTGAAGATCCCGTGTACATGTGCAAGCATCACATATCGGTCCATTGATTAGTTTTTCTAAACTTTTATCAGTTTATAGGATTTAGTTTTGTTTATGTTATGTTTGGTCGCTATTATGAGTGTTTTTAGTTGATTTTAGTTAGGCTAGGGCTATTTTTATCAAAATTCACAAAACAGGGTGTTTATTGTAATTTTTGAACTTTCTTGAAACTATAAAAGATGGTAGGCGTGTGACCTTCTCCCTCATTGGATTTTGTGATTTTATTTTATTTTTTATTTTTAAAGAAGAGAAAAGCTCTTGCTTTCTTCTTTCATCTTAATGTGATTTGGAAGGAAGACTGGAGTGAGGCTGATTTTCATCAACGAAGGTACAAGGTCTCCATCTATCCCCACACCATCTTCTCTCCTCCTCCATCAATGTATTTTTTTCCGAATTCTTCAATTCTTCCATCCTAAGCCTTCATTCTTTTTATAAATTCATCTTTCCTTTACCTTTCAACAATCCCAAACCCTAGCTGACCTAACCGATCCATCCTACGCTACACATGTGATCGTACGGCCACACGTGTGAATTCTTTGGGTTGGCCGTATGACCACACCTTGCCCCTTTTGGCCTTCCATCATCCTTATAACAAAACCCCTTTCTTCCATTCCAAAACCCTAACCCTAAACATAAAATCCCTAATTTTCCTACTTTTCCAAATTATCCAAGCCCTAATTTTTACCTTAGGCTGTATTAAGCCTTCTGTTTTAAAATAGACTATATCCTATGCTAATTGAATGTCCCTACATCTATTAGATCTTAGTTTCGTTTTATTTAATGATCTTGTGTGATGATGTTGGTAACTTAGGTTAGGATTATGTATGATGTTCTTTTGATTTACATGGGATTCGTGATGATTATGGCAGTGCTTCTGTTTTTTTGTTAATTATCTTAATTCTGCTACTTGATCTCACATGTTATTTGGTTCATGCATCGGTACCGCATCACACATAGCCACCCAACATGGGCCAAGATATAAAAGAGGAAAAATATATTAAAAGAAATAATACAAACATAATATAAACAGGTGAGGGGACAGATACCTCCACCATGGCCATTCACCCGTACGGCCCAGCCATGTGTGGCGTGTGACATGGACAATCATATATGTTTAACAATTTCAAGAAGAGGTCTCATGGTATATGTTGTTTATAGATGGCATAGCTTTGATTGATGGGACGAAGGAACGGTAAACACGTAGATAGAATTGTGGAGGAATGTTTTAGAATCTAAAGGTATTAAAATTAGTTGGATTAAAATAGAATAATATGGAATGGAAGTTTAGTAATAATACGAGTATAAATGAAGAATTAATTATGGTTATTGTTTAAGTACCCAAAATGATTGTTTTTGTTTTCTTGAGTCGATAATTCATGAGAAGCAGAGCAGAGGAATTCAGAAGGATGTTACTCATAGTGTAACGCCCTGAAAATCGACACCCGAGTACATAGACTCCAATCCCGAATTCTCGGGTGTTAACTTATTAAAATGCTCATGTGTCTTCATTCAGATTCACATTCATTTCACATAAAAATAATTAGAGTAACGCAATTTAACTAAACGGATCCAAAGCGAGGTAGCGATAATGGAAAATCTAGAAATATAGGGTTAACAGTCAACAATACAATTCCAATAGTGTTGATCGCCCAAAAAGGAGATTATACAAGCCAAAATGAACATACTACAAAATCAACATATAGATCATATCCAGTCGAGAACTCCAACATATACAAGTCCAAAATTAAATTAGTACAAGGTCTTCCAATTTCGCCTAACACTCCCAAGACATTATGATGAAGGTACAAGCCAATCCAAGCCTACCCGCCAGATGCATCGATGGAACCTGCATCAACAACAATGCCTGGTTGGTATTTTAAAACATTGTCCCAGGTGGGAGTGAGTAGCTAACTCAATGGTTCCATTAGTTCTAAGTTACACATGTTATCAACTCAATCAGCGTATTTAATGTGATGGGGATATCACGTGCACACGCGCACGCTCGCCGCCCCCTATGCAGGTACACCAGAAGGATGGCCCCACCGTTGATCTAGATCGATGACGATGTCTAAGGAGGGCCTCCTAATTAGAAGACAGAGTTTGATTCATTGAAGTGGGCTCGATAGTCAAGTAATGCCCATCATGAGATCTCATTATCGGGGCCCGCTAGTCAGATTAAGTTCATATTTTAGGTTTTGTTTATTTATGTTATTTAGAACATCATGAACGCTTTAGATTTCTTTAATTAATTTTTAATTTGGTTTACTCCATCGCCAAGTAATAAGTTGCGCACATGGTGCGAGTTTTGGGGTATAGGGTTTTCCTATAAATAGGCACCCTTTGTAGTTCTTTTGATTCATTGAAGTTTAATAAAAATTCTTGCGTGTTTTTCTGCTCTCTGAGTTTATTAGTTGTGGAAAAATTCAAGTGGGTGCGAAGCCCTCTCTTTTCAAAGGGCTAAATTCAAGTGGGTGCGAAGCCCTCCCTTTTCGAAGGACTAACTACCGTAGTGCGAAGCCACGTTTATCCCAATTTACCCCTTCATCTTATTTCATCCATTCCACGACCATCCTTACTTCAAATCCGCTTGTTTTGTAGTTGTTCGTCTCTCTACGACTAGTTTTCAGAATCTGGCCCTGTAGGAGGGCCGAAACTTCGACGGAGCACTGCGCGTCAACCGTACGTCGGATCGCCACAAAACTTAGGGTTTGGAGACCTCCACTGGCCGACCAAGGCCAATGAATCTATTTTGGGAAACAGGCCCCACTCGAACGTGCGCTAGGCCCTGCTGCTGTCCAAATGCATGGACGTTTGCTGATTTAGGTTTTTCTTCTTATTTTCTCTCTTTTATACCAGTTTTTATAAACCTTAGCCCTAGATTGCATTATCCCTAATTTATTTACCCATTTTCTCGCCCTAGGATTCCTTGAATTGAAATTGGAGAATTCCTTGAATTAGGGACTGATTACTATGCATGTGTGGCTGATTTCTATTTCCCCTTGAGCATCGTCTGGTTTATAATTTTTATTGATCCAGCCCTAACATGTGTAGGCCTGGACATACATAGATTCCCCTTAATTAAATGTTTGGACTTTTGTGTGGGATATGGAATTTGTGTAATTGTTTCTGAACTAACGTGATCTTAAGCCTGAAATCTTGCACATCATATTTGAATTTCATGTCCTGCATCATAATGATAAACAACTAATCAAGCATTTTCTAAATACTCTTGTTAAATGCACAATTGTGATTATGAAATGATACATGCGTCTTACAATCCAACACTCTCTTACAAGCGATTTCAATGACAATTTTGCAAATTCCAACACTCCCTCATAAGAAACTCCAACGCCAAATCGTAGCCTATCTTAGGGTATGTATAATTAGCCGAGTGATTATTAATTCCAATTCATACAGCCGATTGACGAAGCTAGGATACCAACGTTATATCACGAGTCCTTATCCGGTTCACGTAGCTCGTTACGGTGCATAGTGGCTCCTCACCAGTGTCCTTTGATCTAAATTTGGGTATCACTCGTTTATATCACAAATTAGCGATTCCAAAGGTACGACATGATACCCAAATGTATGAGAATCAACTCAGTATGAGTCGTCACCCAAACACCGAATATGATCACTTAGTTATGAGGTACGGGCTTATCACATATAACTAAATCACCACAAAGGAAAGGGCTCGTCACCCAAATCCATTCACACATTGGTTGTTCGAATGATACTCTGGTATGAAACCATCGGTCGGGTAATTTGATGAGGGCCGTTCGAACAATAATATTTTACGTTCGAACAATAATATTTTACCTCCATCGGTGTTCACTGGTCACTACAGGGAGGCTTGTCACCCCAGCATAGGCCGACAGCTTAGACACGATGTCTCATACCACCATGCCCGGTTAATGAGTCTTAGTGGGATCGTATCGTACTAACGGTTATGAATGGACTCATCCATTGGGAATAGGGTATCTTAGATTCAACTTGGTCTTATCATACATTGTGAATATACATGATCAGTCAGCTAGTGGACTAATTTAATCGACCTGGGAGAACTCCAGCGCAACCGGCATTGGGTGCAAGCATCCCGTGTAGTCTAGTTACTGTTGGTCGTCCGTGTTTAGCTTAGGTCGATCAAACAAGCTTAGGGTGGCCGGCCTAACTCTAGCCACCCCTTGGTTTGGGTGATTTACCGACTGACCCAACATTGTAAGCAACCTAAGCATTACTACAGACTCAACAATTCGTCAAGTAGTTATAGCGAGATTTCATATGAAGCATGGATTCAACGACACATCCACTTAGGCATTTCATGAAACATATGAGCATAAGTGGAACAATACATTCACTTAGGCATTTCATCAACAGATGAGGATTAATAGCTCAATATGTTCACTTAGGGCCTGTTTGGATTCGCGTATAAGGGTGTATTGTATTGTATTCTGCTATTGTTCATGTATACGTTCGACCATTTTCAGAATACATCCAAATCAAGATGCCATTAACCAATGTTTGGATAGGAGGTACTGTTCGGGCAAGTATACAATTTCTTATATAGATCAATGTTTGGAAACGACGTATAAGAACTGGGTATTGTATATACGAATAAATATTGATAGCATGTGTAGGAGTTTGGCTATTTTTAAGTTCTCATACATTGTATCTCAGGTGGGGCCCACTGTCATGTTTGTGATTAATCCTATCCGTCCATTTTGTTCTGATTGGTGAATCCTGACCGTCCATCCATGGTCACCAAGTTTGATTGACGTATTTAACGGTATGGATGACATCTAAAAAAGCTCGGAGTCCTAAAAGAGAGGGTTTTTTGGCATTGGATTGGGAGTAGTATTTCTCGGTGGTCTTCCACCACGATGCAACGGAAGGATGGTTTTGGGATTTAGAAGGGGGCGAGGTAATGGAGGCGATGAAGTCGGTTACAATAGCTCGCTGTGATGGTTTGAACTTGTCGTACCAGATGAGATTAAGGGAGATAGGACCAGAGAGAAGTTGGCCATGGTGGTGTTGGAAGAGAAGAGGCTGATCTTGGACCAAGGATGTGAGCTTCCTTGTAGCATAGGTCGACAGACAACTACAAGGCAAGGAAAACAAGGCGATTTGGCATGATTGCTGATGCCATTGAATCAGATAGGAGAAGCTTTTAGAGAGATATTGACGCAGGGATGAACGTGATGAGGTCGAACACCGTCTTCCTCAAGGATAACTACTCCGAATCCATGGAGCTTCTCTGGACTCCTCACAGAGACTTCTCGAATCCACGAGGAAAGAAAGCAAGAGAATAGGAATAAACTCTAATAAATTCGAAATTAATTGATGATTCATTGATAATTGTCTAATGTGTCTCCTTACACCATTAAATAAAGAAAAAAGATAAACTAAAATTCGTAATTACCAAAAATAGCAAAATTCTAACTCTAACTAGAATCCTAATTCTAGTAAAACTCTTCTAAGGTCTAATTTCTAAAAATAAAAATTACAAATAAACTTTCTCTAGAAGAGTCCTAGTATAACTAAAAGTTTCTTTCTAGAAAGAAAGAAAATCTAAAACTCTAAAAATATTAAAAAAATCGGAATTACTAAAAATAGTAAAATTTTTCTAAAAATTCGTTTTTAAGCTGAAAGCGCGCGTTTTCTGATGAAACGGACAGATGTGACCCACTTTGTGGGTCAGTTCACCTCAGATGGCCCGTTTCAGTAAAGATTGACAGGTTGTACGCCCCGTAACGATACCCGGATCAAAAGTTATGGTCAATTCACGGTCCATCTCCTTGTGGCTCATCCATGCTGGGAATATCTCTGTGACACGTTCTTCATCAGATATAGAAAGACGTAGTTGGGGATATAGAATGAGATGGTGAAAGATGGCAAGTGATAGCCAAATGCACTTCTTTTTAGATCCATGTGAAAACTGCAACTAAACACGTCTCGCGAAAATACAACGTATTAAAGATGCTGCACTGCATGATGCAATGGCGTCTTCTTTTACTCTACTGCCTTTCGAAATTTTTGGTATTTTATTGTATTCGGGCACGTGTGTACGTTCGGATGCCAACTCCTATCCAAACACGGTATATTGTAAAAACCCTCCCTTAATACGATACAATACGCGAATCCAAACAGGCCCTTAGGAATTTCATCAAACATGTGAGCATCCAATGTTTTAAATATCGTTATCGCATAATGTATCGAACCCTTGGGATACGGATACATATTAGTTATTGCATGGGATATGTCGGTTGTAACGCATAATGTATCGTTGTTGTTGGGAAACATGGGAACATTGGGAAATTGGTTGAATTTTTCAATGAAACTTTAGGGATTGTTGAAAAAGACATCAATACACACTTTGAAATCAAAATATTACAAAAGCAAATTGCACATAACGGGGATTTCCTTTATATGGGGTCCTAATATATGTGCTTTCCAACTGAACTGATGCAAGTATATTCATATAATTTATAAACGTAAGAAATGTATGGAAACACAAGCAATACATTCAAAAGAAAAAGAAAAATCACTAGATCAGGTTACATATATGTTTAATTTTGTGGTTGGATACAAAGATTGCAACTGATTTGTGAGAAATTGAGAAATTTTGATTTTTCTCAATTTTCTACAACTTGAGCCATCTCCCCTAAATCTAAAAATCGAAGTTCAAAATCCATGATTTTTCATAGAAAATATGAAGAATCATTAATTTGTAACCATTTGACATTGGTTGAACGTGATTTACAATAAAAACATGGATCGAAAATCGAAAATGATCACCGGATCAAATAAGTGGGATATATTGACACTACCTGTGCATTTTGTATCGCACAGGTGGGATACAAGATATATCATGGTATATATTGGCTGATATCGTCGATATTTAAAACATTATGAGCATTAATAGAACAACACATTCAATCACTTAGGCATTTCATCAAATATGTGAACATCCATAAACAACTAATAACACATGTTGCAATTAAATTAGAAATATGGATATGTTAGCAATCAACAAGCCATTCATAACAAGACATCATTAACTGAGACCCTTAAGGGTCGATAAAAAGTAACCTAAAGATAATGGTCCACACCTTGTGATGATTCACTCGACTCATGGTGCTCGTAGGGTTAAGCGTTAGGGAAAGATCATTGAGAACTCAAGTAAGCATGCAGGCTTGTAAGAATTGGAAAAAATTAAATATAAGACCTCAACCTACAAGCATGACTCAATACTTAACCTTCAATCGTCGTTGAATTGACACCAATGAAGGGCAATGTTTCCATAGGGGGGATGAGAGAGTAAAGGTGTACAAATCCTCACACTTCCAATCTCTCTCTCTCTCTCTCTCTCTCTCTCTCTCTCTTTTCTCCTTTCTCCTCTTTCTCTTCACTCTTTAAAGTTAGGCTCAAAATTCGTATGGGGAGAGGGGGATAAGCAACTTAATTGCCTCGTTCATCGTCTAGACGGGTTGCATCTAGACCCCATCTTAGATCGTTGTACGTAATCCACTAGTGAATCTGGCGACCTGCTGCAACTCAGCCTCAACTAGATCATTTCTCATGGACAGACGATAGAATTCCTGTCCATAGTCTCTCATGGATCGGCTACCCTGCCAACAATTTTGGTATTGCTAGTACAATACCTAGTCACAGTCGATCAATAATAATCGTGTCTGCATCGATTGCTTCATTTGTTGTCATGTGTGGATCGCTGCCTTCATTTGCCTGGTTCATGAAAGTTGGAGTTGTTCCCACTAAGTCGAGGCTCTACCTTTCAACTTGTAGGCCACGAGTTTGACCTTTTTCTCCACATGAATCTCCGTGTAGTCCAAAAATTATTCAACTTCAAGAAGCCAATCAAGGAAGTCCTTGATATGAAGTTGGCCATTGAAGCTAAGGAGGTCAACCTTTATTTTGTAGTCTCCATCTCGATTTGACCTCGTGCCTCTTCGTTCTCCTCGCTAAAGAATCATATCATCAATATCCTCATTGCTTGATTCACCATTATTAGGTGGTGGTTTACAATTCATCATTGGTGTCGCGCTACTAACATGACAACTGTGAACTCCATCACCAATCTCAAGTTGCTTATCATTACGAACATGGGTCTATCTTAAAGCCTCCGTAAAAAAGTCGATCTCCACCTGCAGTCCTTACATGGCTCGCAGATTCTCATGCTGGAAAGCTTCAAACTCCACTGTTGTCAATGTTCCTAACAACACAGTCCATGGGGTTGTTGCTTGAACCATTATTAGATGCCATCGAATTGAAGAAAAGTCAGTCTCTAATACCAACTGATATAGGGAAGAGCGTGAAATGACGAAGAAGATCACTGTTTTTCTCAAGTAGTTAAGACCTTGAATCCACAAGGTAAGTTTTGAGTCCATAAGAAAAAAGAGAGAGAACTCAAATATTTTATTGAATAATGAGTCTAAGATCTCTCGATTGCATCACATATATAGACGACTAAAACCCTAATTCGATTAAAAATTACCCGAAATAGAAACGTCAATAAGATCTTCCCTAAAGGCTAATTTTGCCATAAATAGAAATGTCAATAAGATCTTACCGGAACATTCTCGTCATTATTACAAGCAACATCTAAAGAGATGAAAATCCTAAAAATATGAGATATGACGATAATGGAAATTAGTAAAGATAGTAAAGTTTTTTTTTTTTTAAATGAATCTGAATTTCGACCCTCAAGGCGTGCATTTGCTACTAAACGGACATCCGCGGCCCGTCGCACAGATGAGATGACCCTAGATGCACCGCTATATAAAGATCAATAGGTCGTGCATTTCGTGATGATGACTAGATAAAAAAATTACGGCTCTTTTACTGTCAAGACTTTGAACGACAATTTCTCCATATCTAGAATGAATGTCTTCGAACCAAACATGCCTGGGGCCCAGATATGTCATGCCCTATGTAGGATTGGGTCTGGTTCTAATGGACTACTTCCACTTTTGTTCGGGCTTCTCTTGGTCCAGTTATACCAAGAATGCATCTGTGGCCCACTCTACATCAGGAACCATCACCAACAGTTCCAAATAAGGCCCTGACCTAGAGCTCTCAGACCGCCTGTGGATGCCAAAAATTCAGAAGCCACCACCACCTCTTCCAGGATAACTGCAGGGCATGAACTGCTGCTATCCTCGATCAGTCCCTATTGGCCAATGAAAGGAGGATCAACTCAACTGACGCTGGTAATAAAGTTGCCTTCCAATGTTGTCCAAAAGATTGCTGCAGATCACTAGCAATGACGCTGACCTACATGATAAACAGATAGCTGCTCAATGGATTACGACTAGCTACCTCTGACTGATGCGACCCAACCCCACACCGACCATAGGTAGATGGCCTCCCTTTTTTACATCAAACCGAGGAGCCGGGAAGCAAAGGGAGCCCACCAAACTCAACACCAACAAAACATCCATCCTTTATATAGCAGAATGACAGCCTCAATTACGACATAAACAGAACTTCACAGCAAGTCAGCAATAACACCACACAACTACCACTAGCAACCATAACACTGCAAAGCAAACACCAAACCAGATCAAAGAGGGCAGAAAATAGCAAAAACTCGAGCCATTACTCGCATGCAGTGAGCCTGAGACACCTTTAAGACACCAGGATTTAACACTTTGCTTCTCGCTTGAGCTGGCAAGTCATAGATTGGCAGCATCCAGAGCGAAGGGTCACCTCTGCACCAGTGCCATATATTGCTAAGCATGGCTACAACCTCCACAGCATCACTTCAACTTTGGGGCTCTTCTTTAAAACAGATCGCATCACTCCAAGAGCAACAACCAAAATAGGACTAATACCAACAAAACCATAAACACCAACACCCCTAACAACCATAATCAACCAGGAGCAACTTCCTTCATGCCTTTCACATAGGCTCTACAACTGTGATTTCTTTTCCATAGAATCACTTTTTTCTTCTTATTTTTTTCAAACAAGCAGCCCTTGCTGGCCCTCAAACAAAATAAATGATCAGCACCGATGCATTTCCTACACAAAGAGGGGACTCTCTAACCATCCAAAGAACTACTAGGTCAGCCAATTGCAGAAGGCATAAGATTGCTGACCGCAATCTATGAATCCAGCACCTGCATAAACCTCCATCTGCAACTGCTGACAAGCATGCGACTAGCTTGCTGCAAGAGCACAAATAAAACATCCTGGCCTCACCTTATAGAAACACCATCTCCTTAGATCCGCTGCAACTGAAATTCTATTGCTGGAACTGAGGCCGCAGAGATTCAGGTGCTGCTGGAAGGATGACGGGCTCGATAGCTGCCCGCTGAAAATAGAGGAGCAAAAGCATAAATAAAGGATAACTTCTAATGACACAGCTGCTTCTAATAACCATTGATGCTGATATTGCTGCCAATTTTGCAGCCAATTTTGCTACTGATAAAGAGAGCTCTGAAGAAGATGGTTGCGGACAGCAAGTACTGATACTGTTGAAACTGCTGCTGAGAGGAGACATGATACTTTGTTTTTTTTTTTTTTTTTTGGAAAGAAACTCCGGTGCAGATGCCATTACTTCTGCATTGGAACACACTGGCGTGCGCACTCTCTCTCACCCACGCACACCAACAAATGCATATTTATAATGGACAGTCCATACTTTTCTTTTACTTACATCCACAACTCAATCAATCCATGGTTACACACACACACACACACACGACACACCATTACTTCTGCATTGGAACACACACACTCACACACACGCATGTGCACTCTCTCTCACCCACGCACACCAACAAATGCATATTTATAATGGACAGTCCATACCTTTCTTTTACTTACATCCACAATTCCATCAATCCAATTGGAGCCATCACCAGAGTTACAACAACCCTCCAACATCCTCACCCTAGAAGACTATAGAGCAGGCCACCAACTGTCAACTTCTCTATCTTTCCCTCAAACGACCGAACCCTGCACCATCGATTATCAAATGGCCCCTAACCTCGCTCGGGAGAACTCCCCTCAATCTGTAAAGCTGGTTTTGCACAAAACTGCTACCCAATCGAGCAAGACAATCTGCTACGGAGTTTTCTCTTTGTAAGAGTGAATGATTGAGTAATTGAGGACTGCAAGTTCATTTAAAATCTCCCCCACTACATACCATATTTGCCAAGAGATGCTATGGGAATCATTCTTGATGGCTTTTGTGACCACCAACGAATTTGATTCAAGGACCACATTAATGATGTTACACTGCTTGCAAATCCTCACCTCATCCAAGATCACCCTTGCCTCCACTACTGTATTTGAAACTCTCCTGTGCGAGTGGTGGAATGCAAAGATGAACTGCCCCGAATGATCTCTACACACCTTCGCCTCCCCCTTCTCCCATGTTCCTTCTTGATGATCCGTCCACATTCAATTTAACCCAACCTGGGGTGGGCGCTAGCTATTTAGTAATGAAGACTCTTCTTCTGTGGCTTGACGCCACCTTAACAACCAAAGCTTGCAATCCCACCTCAAGAAATGGACACGATTTGTCCCCTGACAACTGCTCTACAACTTCTCGAATCCAGCCATAGACTTTTCTGATAACTACTTCCAAACTAATCCATTTGCCTTCAAATCTCTTTGCATTTCTTACTAGCCAAAGTTCCCAAACAATGAAGCTCAGTGTGAGGCCTTTAAGCTTCTTAAATCTTGATGATTTTCTAGCAATGCCACACCAAATCTTGATCTTTTACTGAATGGACGGCGTATTCAGTGTTTTGAGTATTGAAAATATCGGCCAATATATCCCACGATCATCTTGTATACCAGCTGTGCAATACAAAACGCACAAGTAGTGGGATATATCCCACATGTTCAATCTGGTGAGCCTTTTCGATTTTCGATCTTTTTTTTTTTTTTCTTGAAATCATGTTAATTCGGTGTCAAATTGTTATAAATCCACGATTTTTCATGTTTTGCATGAAAAATCATGGATTGGGAGCTTTGGTTTCGAGATTTGGAGGAGATGGGCCAAGTTGCGGAAAATTGAAAAAAAAATTTAAAATTTTCTTAATTTCTCGCAAATCGATTGCAATCTTTGCGTCCAAACATAAAATCAAGCATGTATGTAATCTGATCCAGTGATTTTTCTTTTGTTTTTGAATGTATTGCTTGTGTTTCCACACATCTTACATTTATATATTATATGAATAGACTTTGAATATACTGTCAATTCAATTAGATAGCTCATAGATTAGGATCCCATACAAAGAAAACTTATTATATACACTTGTTTTTTATAAAGTTTTGATTTATAAGTGTGTATTGATGTCATTTTTAACAATCACTGAAGTTTCATTGATAAATTTGACCAATTTCTCAATGTTTTCCCATGTTTCCAACAACAACGATACATTACGTGATACAACGGATATATCCCATACGATAAACGATAAGTGTCCGTATCCCAAGGGTGCAATACGTAACGCGATACCGATATTTCGAACACCGAACGTATTATCATTTCTAACGTAAAAAATCTGACTGAAATGGGATCAAACCTTCGAAGCCAGCCCATCCTAGCAAAAAAGGTGGTTTAACTGCTACGGTGTTTTGGACCCTTGAATTCTCAGCTCTGTTAACTGGCACCAGATGAGATTCCCTCGCCGGCCCATTCCTGGCTTGACTAGAATGCCTATTGTTACTGCCAGCCCGATGCGGCAGCCTTGCTGCCCAACTCAAGAGGGTTGTAGTCACACCTCCTGGAGCCCCTCTCAAGAAAGGAATTTCTCCCTCGCCGTGAGCAGGAGTAGGAGGTGTGAACTTTCCCTCCCTGCATCAGTCATCTTCCCTCTGGACTGCAGATCTTCTCTGGTTAGAGCTAGCTATTCCTCAGTCCGGAAATGTAGCCTCAGAATTACAACAAACGCATTTCAAAGCCATATAAACTCCTCTCTGCATCCACATGAATGGACTTCCTGCCTGTTCTTGGTCAGATTCCATGCTGATTTTGCTGTAAATTTCCTTGATGCAAAGGCCATCCAAATAAGAACATCGTCTCTATCCTGAATTTTGATTCTCAAGTCCTTGATTTGTTGCAGCAAGCTATTTGGCATGAACGCTTCAATGTCTGAAGGCCTCCAAGTTTCATTATCCACCAAAAAATCCGCTACTCTTGCCTGCCTCAAAAGATCAGGGCATTGACACCATCTGCTTCTGCTAGGATACCTGCTCCTGTCCAGTTTTGAGTCCAAAAATTTAGGTCTCCTCTGCCCACCATCCATCTCAATGTACGAATTACCATGGGTACATGTCCGACCATAACTTTGATAACAACACCCTGATGCTTCTCGGCTTTTGGATGAATTAGGTGAAGTATTTAACCTCGATGAACTTCGCCCATAGAGACTTACCAAGTAGAAGATTCCAACATATTTTTATCCTTAGGCTTCTCATGATTTCTGCCACTCCTCATTCCCCTCTAGAAGTGGAAAACAGAGCTTCGTCCAGAGACTCAAGTGTCATTTCTTTCTTCCTTCGCAATCACCCTAGAAAAATTCTACATAAGTGGACTCCGTTTTCCTGCAAATAGAAACAGGGATATTGAGCACTGGCATCATGTGCATTTGGGTAGTTGGCCAGAACATGCTTTATAAGGGTCAATATTCCTGCTGGAGAGGGCAGCTTAGTCTTCCAACGTTCAAATTTACAGGACATTTTCTCAATCAGGCTAGGAAACTGAACCGATCCTAACTGTCCCTATGAAATTAGGACCCCGAAGCAAGTCATTGGAACTCTAGCTTGGTTGATACCTAAAACCTAAGAGATCACTTGAGAATGGGACCTTGGAGAGCTCTCAGACAAAATAAGGCAACTCTTCCTTTCATTAACCCTTTGACCCAAATGCTCTTAATGAGTTTTAAAGAAGTTCATCAAGCCATGCATAAAAGGCTTCCTGCCATTCATGAAGATAATAGTGTTATCAGCAAAAAGTGAGTGTGAAACTATAGGGCAAAAGCGTGGTAACATGAAAGGTTGGCACACCCCTCTCTGCATAAGATGGCTAATGCCCCTACTTTGATCTGCTATTGTAATAATGAAGACGCTAGGAGATAATGGGTCTCCTTGGCGCAACCCTCTGGATGCCTTGAGATCCACCCATTCAACTTGTCAGAGAACCAACTGCTTTGCCAACATCTTTCTGCCATTTTGACCCATGTCGTCGAAAAGCTGAACTTAATCAACACTTAAGAGATAAATGTCCATTCCAATCTATAGTAAGCCTTCTACATATCGAGCATGAAGTTTACATTTCCCCTTCTCACCTTGTAATCAATTTCTTTTACCATCTCATTAGCTATGGCAATATTCTCCACTATGTTTCTCCCTTGAACAAAAGCTCCTTGCTCTTCCAAGATAATGTTGGGAAGGATTTTGGCTAACCTCAGTGAAATGAGTTTAGAAATAAAAAATAAAAAATCCTGTAGATGCAATGGCATAGGTCAATAGGCCGGAAGTTCACACCAAACATGAGGGTACTCGCAATAGATTTTGGGATTTCATTTCCTTGTATAAATTTGCATGTAGGTCTATGATTATCTTCCTGATAATGCTCCAGCAAGAGGTAAAAAGAAAAAAGAAAAAGAAAAAGAAAACTTCCATAGAAGTTGTCCGGGCCTGGTGCGCTATCCTTGGGAATGCTAAACATCGCAAGCTTAACTTCCATCATGTCCGAGGCCCGCAATAAGGTCTCATTTTCCTGATTAGAAACTAGGCTCAACATGCAATCTAGGAGTCCATTGGGGATTGAGCTGCCTTCTAAAGTGAAAAGGTTGCAATAATATCTCTCCACCTCGGCTGCCATATCAGAATGGGTTACAAATACAGACCATGTCTCCTTCTTGAGTTTCCCAATCGAGGAGCAATGACACCTTTCCATAACTGCGCCATGAAAGAAGTGGGTGTTCCTATCTCTTTCATCTGGTGTTTTAAATAGCAGTAACGTGTTGCGTAATGTTCAGCCTTCTGTAGCATGTAGCGTAAGCTAAACGATACTACTATTTTTTAAGTTGAAAATATATATATAAAAAAAGATAAATAGTAAGATAAGAAACAACATATATATATATATATATGCCTAAAAGATTATTTATTTTTTTCAAGTATGAGCATGTTTAAACAAGTTATTAATTATCGTTTATCAAAAGCCATTCCACGTATATAAACCAAATAAAATTAGTATCACATCAACAACTTTCTAAACAAACCACTTTAATTAATAATGTCTAATTGAAACCACATGTCACAAGTATGAAAACAAATTAAAATCCCACAGGTTGAGAGTTTAGGTAGAAAATACAAAATACAATTATCATTTATAAAGAAAAAAAACATAGCGTACGCTTCATACGCTAAGTGTACACTACGACGCTACATACGCTATGACCCCTGTAGTGTACGCTACAGGGGATACGCGCTATTTGTTAACACTATGCTATGGACACTATTCAAAACATTGCCTTCATCTACCTAATGGTTTCTTGATTTTTGTTTCCAAAATATTTCTTTTTGGAATTGGGCCTTTGTGAATTTAGACTTCACTGCTTCCAGCCTTTTGCATCCCTCATCTAACCTTGAAATAAGAAGCTCATGCTCTTTTGCATCCTTTGTCACTTCGTCATCTACATTTTTCACATTCTGAAAGATGTTTCCAAATACCTTCTTGTTCCACTCCCTTATAGCTGCTTTAAGTCATTTTAGTTTCAAAAATACTGTCACCATTGACGTTGCATTTGCTGCCAAGGGTGTTTCACCACTTCAAGGTGCCTCTCATTTGTCCACATCCTCTGAAATCTAAAGGGCATAGGAATTTTATTGATCAGCTCCTCAAATAACACGAGGATTGGTGAGTGGTCCGAGAACATTCTTATCAAATGGGATACCTTAAACCTTGGAAAATTGTGCATCGACTCTAAGTTGATCAGCACCAGATCCAAGCCAGCCCACATCCTCCTCGGGTCCTGCCTATTGTTGCACCATGTAAACTTCATGCCCTCAAACCCTGCATCAATTAGACCTACATCATTTATTGCCGTCTTGAATTCTTCTATAGCCCCAATATGTGGGTCCCTGCCTCTAACCCTATCATTAATACTGACAATGATACTGAAATCCCTACATACTAACCATGGGCCTTTGCAAAGATTTCGAACATGGAGATCTTCCCGTAATTCCCTTCTCCCTCCTTTATCGCATAGAGCTTATAGCATCGTAATTAACACTTCCTTCGAGCTGCCTACTAGATGAGCTTTAATGGTAATACTTGTCTAGACGTTGCCATAGGCCATATGACGCAGGGATGAACGTGATGAAGTCGATCACCGTCTTCCTCAAGGATAACTACTCCGAATCCACGAAGCTTCTCTAGACTCCTCATAGAGACTTCTCGAATCCACGAGGAAAGAAAGAAAGAAAATAGAAATAAATTCTAATCAATTTGTAATTTGATTGATGAATGAAATAAACAAGTTCACAACCCTTTAAATAGGGATACCAAGACTTGGAATAAGTTTAGGAATTAAACTATAACTAAAACTCCCTAAAATTCGTAACTTACTATAAATAGTAAATTTTCTATTTATAGTAAGTGTCCTATGTGGCTTAACCACGTTATTCTCCTAATTTTTCGAAACACTTTTCATGTTGGGCGCAACTCCTAAAGCCCAACGGATGAAGAGTTATATAATCAAACTAAAACTTACTATTTATAGTAAAAATGGAATTAAACATGGAATTCTACCGTCGATATGATGGAATCTCACAATTCGGCGTGGGCAACCCGGCATAGATAGGTTGGTTGACTAAAGTAGCTCGTCCTACCCCAAAATCATATATGGTACGTCGAGTAACTCATTTCAATTTGTTAGATATGCCTGTTTTAAGTTTCCGACGGTCTTGATGACTTCTACCTCCTATTGGGCCTTCTCTGATCCATCTTGGACATGAAAGTGTCCGCAACCCGCTCTAGATCACCATAACTATATGAAGCTCTTTTATAGTATCCAGATTTTGCCTTCAGTTACACTATCAATAACCTTCCACTCAAATCCAAACTTCTTCACAATTAAAGTTCATAAATAAATTGATCCCACACCTTTTATTAGCTTGCGTAGGTGGCTAATTATTGGGACGTTTCCCATTCTCCTCGCATTCCATGAGAGAACACTAATCATCGGAGACCAACCAACCCATTGCCTCTACCTTGTTACCTCAATTCCATTCTCATAGTTAACCTCCACTGGACCTTGTTCTCACCTTTCCTCACCTCGCATCTCGTTTCTACCTCTCCCTCCGGTTCATGAGCTGAGTGGAAGGAATGTGCATCTTCCCAGTCCACCCCTGCCTGGAGGTCAACCCATGGAGACAGGTTTTCCACGAACAATTCACCTGCGCTTTCCTATCGGAGCTTGAGGAAAGCCCTAGGTTCCTCCCCAATATCCCCGCTCCCATCTTCACTAGTATTACTGCCAGCCAGCAAGCTTCTTCCCCATCTCTTACAGCCCTCCATTGATGGACCATGCCCCCCTCATCGACCCCTCCACCCTATTCTTTTGAGTTGCAATGATGTGAAAATACACCTTTGTCATAGAATTCTTCTCTTCATATTGTTGTATTGGGACAGGATTGGGGTCCCTCTTCTAGCAATTCATCAAACAGTTGTCGGACGTACTCAACACTCCTCTCTCATTCTACCAATTCATGTCGATGCTTCTGCTGCTGGCGATCCATTCTCAGTTTCTTTCTGGCCACAGGTAGATTGTCCCCATTGGCTTTGCTGCAGCTAGGACCAGGGTCCTTCTCCTTCCCTGCTTTTCCCTTTGCATTGGGCCTACACAACCCCACATCCTTGGCCAGATGTATGAACATCTGCAGGGTGGACTACATCCTTTGTTAGCTTCTGCCCAATGCCAGGCCTCTCACCTTTACTAATTATCAGACTGGCCTTCCCATTCTTTGGAACCAACTTCTAAACTGCCGTTGGCTGCCCCATGCCATAGAACTTCCTGGAAATATCTGTTCCACCATTGTCAGGACAAAACGAGAGCCCATCCACCTCCAGGTCTTAGGCTCTGTTTAGAACAGTAGAATCATTGCAAATCAATTAAATTGTACATCCAATTCCAAACACAGGCTTACTGATATGTATACAAACTAAAACTCAGACACTAATAAGTCACATGGCATGGTCTGAAAATACTTAAACACGAAAATCCGTTCAATAGGTTCATCCGTAATGCCATTTCTTATGTTGTTCTGGTCTTGGAATTGAGTCTTCTCAACCAGGAGTTAACTACAATTTTGATTGATAAACTACTAGTTTGCAATTACCTTTCTTAGGCTATATGTGGATGTCCAGGCAGGTGGGACGTTCTTCAAACCAAATGAAGATTCACAACATTTCAGGTGCTAGCGCCTGAAATGTTCTAGATATTGATTGGGTGCAGAAAGGGTGGAAAATTACTACTCTTTGTTCCATTTCTCGAGATGCCCCAAACAAGGCGAAATGGATAAACATTTGTTTCAGCAAAATATTCATTCCGCTTGCAATTTTGGGTACATCTAAACGCTACCATAGGGTAAATTTGGATGCACTATTGAATTGAATTGCAATTATTATTTCAATAGACTCGACAAATTGTAGATAACTTTAGCGAAAACTGCTTCTCTCTAAAAAAAATAAATCATATTTATGGAAAATGCTTCAATTTGCAATTATGCTACTTTCCAGGTCATATTTGAAAGGAGTGTAACTGCAATTTCATGGCTATGTCGTCATTATGAATGCAAGGGAATGTCATTACAGTGTGGTTTTTTCTTCTGTATTCAACTGAATGTTTGCAATTCAATTAATTGGTTCATCCAAAAACACCCTTGTAAAGAAATTTGTCAATTAAGTAAATAGAACTTCCAATGGGGGAATCATATAATTTTTTTCAAATAAGTTCATGAAAAAAAGGTGTGTGCATGCATTAAGGTTTTGTATTCAATTTTAAGTAGATATATAATCCTAACCTGCTCACTTGTGTGAATTCTCAGAGCTTCTAGAAATGGGTGCCAAACCAAACACTTTTAGATATTCTGAACTGAGGACTGCTACTGGAGATTTCAGTCTGGGAAATAAGTTGGGAGCAGGAGGATTTGGAGCTGTTTATAAGGTACTTTTTTTTTTTCCTTACGTGATCTGTAATGAATGTATCAAACACTTTTAGATATGAGTATTATTTTGTTTTCGATCTGCGAGTTTAGATGAATGTGAATGATTGTCACAGAGGAAAACAAAGTGCCAATTGAGAACTAAGGGCATCTTTGGAAGTGAGAACAAATCCCAATTTGTATGGACTGGTCTCTATATAACTCTCTGTGGTGACTCAAGTCTCATTTTATACTGCAATAATTCGCAATGACTCAAGTCTCATCCATAAATATGTACACAAATAAATACATAGTTGTGGTATTTTTATAGGGTACACTTTCAGATGGAAGGATAGTAGCTGCAAAGCAACTCTCAGTGGCATCTCATCATGGAAAGCGTCAGTTTGTAACAGAGATTGTTACCATATCAGCGGTGCAGCACCGGAACCTTGTGAAGTTGTATGGATGCTGCATTGAGGGAGATAAGCGACTTTTGGTTTACGAGTATCTTGAAAACAAGAGCCTTGATCATGCACTCTTTGGTACAAAACATGTCCCTAATCCCTATTTCTGTAAAACCATATTCTTGAGCTCAACTGAAATGAGAAATGTGATGGCCATTGGTAAGAGATAGGATCTGCACGTGCCAATGTAGCATGTATGTATGACATCCAGGCCATTCATCTGGTGGACCCCACATGAATCTGCAACTGCTCAAATCAGGCATTCTGGTCATCAGGTAGCCCAACATGTCTATGAAACAAATGGACAATTAAAAAAATTACCCATTTGTCATACACTTGTTCCCCACTTGATGAATGAACTGACCTTTTTTTTTGGGCCTTGGCAAATGCAAGGTGGGTCCCACCTGATGAATAGACTGTATTCTCGCACATACGTTCCACATTAGCAATTTGGCACATGTGGGGGGAATTGATAGTTAGAGTTGCCAATGGGCTGGGTTGGGCCAGGTCAAGCTAGGCCCTGGCCAAGCTCGACAATTAATGTCCAAGTCTTGAGCCTAGCCCAAGCCTGACATGCGCCTAGCACAGCATGCCCAAGCCCAACCTGAAAAAGTTTTGTTGAGCCTGAGACCAACCTCACCTGACCCGGCCTGGCCTAAAAATTGATAAAATCCCCATTTCCCTCTTGAATGTTCCTAATCTTGTTGATCAAGTGAGCCAACACATGCACAAATAAATAGACAAACGATTTCAACTTTCTACATTCAAGATACATGGTTGCCTAATCAAGGATTAGAATGACATATTCGAGGATATAAGACATGTACATATGAAGTCAAGTCAGGCCTGGGTGGCTAGGTTGGGTCAGGCTAAACTGACTTGAGCTCAAGCCTGGGCTGAGAATTAATCGACCATGCATGCCAGGCCCAAGCCCAGCCAATGCGGCGAGCTAATAGGTCCAAAGCCGGGTTTGGCTTGTAGTGTCAATGGCAACACTTAACCAAAGTAGATGCTTCTTGGGTCGTTTTCCATTTTTACTATATCGATCAGTGTATCCATAAGAGTATCATGCATCACATCCATGTAAATGCATGCCATTTCCTTGTAGGAGAGAGTAAGTTGCATCTAAATTGGCCCACCCGCTACAGTATATGCTTGGGTACGGCACGAGGCCTCACTTATCTCCATGAGGAATCAAGACTCCGAATCGTGCATAGAGATGTCAAGGCCAGTAATATTTTGCTTGACACTGATTTCAACCCAAAGATTTCAGATTTTGGTTTGGCCAAACTATTTGATGATAAGAAGACACACATCAGCACACGGGTTGCAGGGACATTGTAAGAAACACTCAATTGCTCACATTTACCTCTCTTAACGATCTGTTTGGATGCTCAATTGAACTAAATTCTAATAATTAGTTTATGAGAAATGATCAAAGTGGGATGGCTGTTTTTAAATGATATGATGAGTAAACACCAAATTGCAAATCCGTGAATTTGAAGTGGGATGGCTGTTTTAAGCCTTGAATTCACAAAGGTTTCAAAAAATTCACTAAAATGATAATAAAATTGAAAATTGTTCCTTTACTAAACAATTGACATGGCTTTTATAAGCCTAGATTCCTAAAATTACCTAAAATAGTGAACTTAGTAAAAATAGTAAAAGACTTGTCTGTTGACTCTGTTAGATGACCAAAAAAGGACCTTTGAGTTATAACAGGACTCTTTAAACCCTAATATGGCTGAAAAATAGCAAAATCATAACTTATGGATCTGAAGGAGATGATTATTGACATTTGGTGTTCAGTATTCATATCATTTAAAAGGGCCATCCCACTTTGATCATTTCTTATAAACAGATTATTGCAATTTAATTCAATTGAGCTTCTGAACACATCCTGATTTTCTCTTTATGAGGCGTGTTTTTTTTGGTGGAACTTTGAGCTTCTTGAATTCTTGAAGTGGGTATCTTGCACCGGAGTATGCCATGTGTGGCAATCTGACAGAAAAGGCTGACGTGTTTGGATTTGGGGTCGTCACACTTGAGATTCTTAGCGGAAGGCCAAATACAGATAGAAGCTTGGATCAAGATAAGATATATCTCCTTGAATGGGTACGACATTTTAATCACCTTATTGGAATCAAGAGTCTGTAAGCCGGTAATTCAATTCTTTCATTTGATTAAACAGAAGCCTACAATTCAGTTTGCTTTTGCATCCAAACACAACCTAAGAGGAACACAACTTGCAAACAGGCCAAACACAAGCATCCTACATGTGTTCAAGATCTGGGTCATCAATCGAGTGGGTTCCATGGAACCTGTTTCCTAGCCTAAAAATCAGGCCAGCCCACTTTTCAGGTGGACCAGAAAGATAGCCAATGGTTTAAATTAAATGCACAAATGGCCTACCTAATCAGTGGACCAGCCTGATTCTTGGACTAGGCTACATTCACTGCAGGACCTACCTAATGAAGAGCCTATATCTCCCACACAGACTTAAGTACATGTGGGGTGTTTCTATTTTGCATTTGCCAATGCGCATCTGCAAAGTAGCATTGCTTCAATCACAAAATAATGAATTTTCTTTATAATTCGTTCTACTAAGCTAGGCTTTCAATGATGGATTTATGGACATAAGATTGATGTACTATTACTTTGTCACTTGTTGTATTAATAATATCCATAATTTCTTAGGCTTGGAATGTACACGAAGCTAACCATCCATTGGAACTGATTGATCCGATACTATCTGAATTCAATGAAGGAGAAGCACTAAGAATGATTGGAGTAGCTCTTTTGTGCACTCAAACATCACCAGTGCTACGCCCGCCCATGTCCCGTGTGGTGACCATGCTATTAGGCGACGTCGAAGTGATCAGTGTCACATCACGGCCCAGCTACTTAAATTTGTGGCAATTCAATGACTTAACCAACTCCATGACCGACTATATGTCAAAAGGGTGTATGGGAAGAACAACAGATGGCGAATGTGACATGTTGAAGAATTCAAGTTGATCTGTTCATGTGGAATGCTCACCTCTGCCCGCTCAGCCAATTTTGCTGGAGGTTATTGGAGAAAGACAGTGCTGATTGACTTCTAAGCTGTCCATACACGCTCACTGCTATCTATCCTTGTCTTTATCATCTTATCTTTGTATGTTTGATGTATTTTATCACGCATGTATGTTTCATAGTTCAAACCCCCCAAAAACTTGACTCAACCCGATATCCTGGCAGATGAGGTTGACTCTAAGACTCAGTTGAATCTTACTTTGCTCGGCTTGATAAAAAATAATGAAATTAAGATAGTATGAAATGTTCTTATTGTTAAATGATACAAATATCTAAAGCAGATGGCAAGTGCATTGGTATTTCACCAGTTAAATGTTCTCACTGTTAGCACATTTGCACATCACATGCAACCTTCCAGGACCATCCAATTAGTTAAACTCTTCAATGAGCCCCAGCTCAAAAATCACACAATTTACTAGTTCATGACTCTGATCATCCA
This sequence comes from Magnolia kwangsiensis, assembly GCA_037074715.1. Classification (NCBI taxonomy): domain Eukaryota; kingdom Viridiplantae; phylum Streptophyta; class Magnoliopsida; order Magnoliales; family Magnoliaceae; genus Magnolia; species Magnolia kwangsiensis. The sequence goes on from CM073584.1 coordinate 98,171,643, forward strand.
TCGCCCATTTCTGGACGATCAAGATTTTTTTAAAAAGAGTGACTGTCTAACACAAAAGTATATAGATTAAATGGTTAGAAACAGCCAGCAGCTGCCATTTGTTTATTAACACCCATGAGAGTGGCCTGTCACTAGGTAAGTTCGGATTCTTTAGACGGATCAATGCATTAATTGTTCAATCTTATCACCGATAGAAGTGATAAAAGGCTGCATTTGGATATAATGAATTGAAAACAGTCACTTTAAATTATCAGAAATAACCAAGATCCCAACCTTTCAATAATGATAGATGTTGGGGGACAGCAGAAGCACACATAGATGAAACAAAGTATTCCAATCGCAATATCAAGTCTAATAACAAGTACTCTGAATTTAACGTGGAAAAAAAAAAAAATACACTGAATTTAATATGAAAAAACTTTTACGGTAAAAAACTACGACACAAAGCGATAGTAATACACTATGAAAGTAGAAAATTACAAGAGATAAAAATTACCTAATTTGAACAACTCTCAAATCACCTTGACCTATGCTCTTGAAACTTTAGAATGAATTAAAAAGCCATGGGATACTCCAAATTTCGATTACACCTATATGTATAACAAATACAAGAATCACAATCAAAATCGGAAACAAATTCAACACTTATGTAATTCTGCACGCGCTCGATGATACTTTCGATGGGACTTCGATGGTATTGACATATTGTCGATGGAATTGAACTCCTTTGATGGGATCGAGAAAACATCAAAACGTTCCAGCAAGAATACATGGATTTTTTAAATTTTTCGATGGCATTAATTAACCTTCGATGACATCAATGTTTGCTCAATGGCATTAAGCTGTCATCGATAGACCTGTTGATTTTCAAATTTTAAGATATCAACAACAATTTCCACATGTCTTCAATCTACAATCTTCATAGCTCATTTTACTTCATCTCTAATTTTGACTCGCATCGTAACTCCACCATCACTTCTTGTGCACATTTCGTATTCTACTTTATGCATTCGTTAAGTCCAAAAAAAATTGCACAGGACTTAAACTTCTTTGTGGGAATCACCTTAGTGAGCATGTAAGCTGGATTCACGTTAGTGTGAATCTTCTTTATAATCATGCATACTTTCTCTAGTAACAATTGAATAAAATGGTGACACATATTAATATGTTTAGTACATAAGTGATAAACAAAGCTTTTAGCCAAATTGATCGCACTTTCGCTGTTACAATTAACTGAAACAGCTTCTTACTAAAGGCTTAATTGATTTGTCATCCATCTCAATCAAACAATTTTCTTAAATATCTTTGCTGTGATCAACTTTAATTGTGGAAAGAGACACCACATGCATAAGTTTTAGAGTTTTGGTTTTAGACTCAAGCTCTTAAATAAGTTAGAAAAAACGGATGGAGAGCATGGATAAACCATCTAAATTCATGAGCCGGAAAAACAATGAAAAGGTGCGTATAAACTACGTACATTCACTGTGGGCCAACACAGTTTTCTCATTTGGAATAATAGCGTTTACTTAGTACGCGATCCGATTGTGCGATGGTGACTCCAACGAGGAAGCCGATTGCATACCCCCTGCCTGTAAAGAAATCGGTCCAGACAAGTGCTCTAATGAGGTCTACCCGAATGAATGAGTTTTATGCACACGGTTCATCCATTTTTTGAGATTATTTAACGTACTGTAGCATACGAAGCAGTGAAAATAATGATACCCACCGTTGAAACCTTTTTAGGGCATACAGTATTGCTTATTTGTAATCAACCTGTTCATAAGGCCACGTAGACCTGGATTAAAGGAAAAAACAAATATCTGTCTTCATCCAAAACTTCTGCTGATGCTGAGAAAATTTTAATGGTGAGAGTTCAATCCTCACTTTGTGGTCCACTTGAGACTTGGATATACCTCTTTTTTAGATCTTACCCTAAAATGATCTTTCAAAATAGACAGATGGCGTTGATAAAAAATCATACATCATGGTGGCCCCACGGATCCCTGGGACGCAATCTACCTCTCCCGAGCACCACGGATAGGGTAGTGACGGGACTCCGTGGGGTCACCGTGGTGTACGTGTTTTATCTATGCGGTCCAAATTTTTTTCCAGACCATTTTAGAGTACGAGCCTAAAATTAAAGGATATCCAAAGCTCAAGTGGACCACATCACAGGAAACGCCTACTTACCGTTGAAAAATTCTCGAGGGCCACTGAAGCTTTGGACAAACTGAAATTTGAATTTTTCCCATCGTCTAAGTCAGTGTGAATCTATTAATAGATTGGATTGAAAAAAATAAAAAAAAGAAAAAGAAAAACATCACAGTTGACCCTCGCAAGGTTTTAACGGTGGACATTATTCTCTCTACTGTTCCTGGATTGTGTTCTAGTTGAGCTTTGGAAATGTTTCAATTTTAGGCCTAAGATCTAAAATGAACTGGTAAAATGGATGGGCGGCATGGATAAAATATATACAGCACGCGTGTACAATAAAGCTCATTTCTTCACCACACGTGCCATCAAGGTATATACGTATGAGATCCAATCCATCCATCAATTTGGCCCGACCTTTTGCATGTAGTCAACTCAGCATGTAAGCCCTAATAACGGAAACAAATGGCTTACTTGAGCCAAAATTTTGAAAGCCGTACATTTGTTTTGATATATATGGCCTGACCAGTAGATCAATCTGATTCCTAGGGTAAGAAATCAATATAGTGGTGCCGTTCTGATGGATAGATTGGATCTCAGACTTATAATTCTATAACGACATAGGTGTGGTATGTACATGAGCTTCATTTCAAAGGCATATGAGCTCAGCAAAGCCCATAAAAAGAAAATACGAGCATTTGGGTTGATTTCCTAATCTCTATATGGTGTCATCCATCTCAAGCAGTTTGATGGACAGGTATGAAGTTGGTACTAAAATCTCCATCTTATGCATTACTTGTCTTTTGCTTTCGGTGTATACACCTCTTGTGTTTTGTACAGAGGTTCACGGCTCAGTCTCCAGCTAATCGTACAGCAGACCCATTTGAAGGTATGTTCCTTTGCATTCATGGATGTGCATAGACAGAGAGTGTGTGTTTGTGTTTCACTTTCATCCATTTAATTGAATTTCACTCACTCGTGAAGCGGGGAATTTTACAAATTGCATTACATTATCATTTTTCATTAATTTTAGTAATTATCATTGGAGTGCCTTCCATTATTATATTTTGTTAATGGATGGCCGGCAAAGGAGTTGCAGGTTGGGTGGGATTTATTGTGATTTTTATATAAAATTTATCCTGAGTAATAGGTGCGTCACCCCATGCTAAGCTCGGGGTTCAAAAATCAGCCCTATCAATGATTCAAGTGGACCACACGATTGGAAATAGTGTATAGGGCAACACTTTTCAAATGATTTTCCTTGGTATGGCACATTTGAATAATGAATTGACCTATTTTTGGCTCATGTCTAAATTTTGGCATGACATCTAATAGTTGGAGTAGTGGATCATCATGGTGGTGCTTGAAAAAAAAAATTTAAGGATGAACATCTCTCCCAATAATAATTTCCTTTGGCCTGGCCCTCTTGAATCGAAGGTTAGCCTAATTTTTTAAGCTATTGGTAAGGATTGCACTTCTGTTAAGAGTGGATTTCACATACTGCATAACATCGGGCCTTAAAAAATTAAGGGTGGGCGTCACTCTCACAAGTAATATCCAAGTTTTCTGCTTATATATATATATATATATATATATATATAGGAAAAAGGTACTATACGCTAGACTATATTCTACCTTTCATAAGGTCTAGTGGTGGCCTTACGTTATTCGTTGGATGGCGAGGAAATTTTATAAGGTAACTGTGTAAACAAAACCGCAGGAAAAATGGACGCGGATTAGCTATTAACAGGTTGGGTAAAGGTACTTGCTACTGAAGTTATGTAACTAAGTTTTGTGAGCCTCATCATGATGTATATTGTGTATTCACTCCGTCCATCCATTTGGAATATTATGGCATGATCCAGAGAGAATGAGTCAGATCAAAAGCTTACGTGGACCACCACACATAATAGTGGAGAGAGTGACGCCCACCGTTAAAAACTTCTAAGTGTTACAAGAGTTTTAGATCAAGCTAATATTTGAATGTTCTGTATTTCATGTCTGCGTTAACACATGAACCGATTGGATCTCAAATAAACATCATGATGGACCTTAGAAAGGTTTCGACGGTGGTCGTCACTATCCCCACTATTTTCTATGGTGGGTCCACTCTAGCTTTAAATCTTCCTCATTCTTTGGATAATGTCCTAAAATGATCTCTCCAAATGGATGGACGGTGTGGATACAACACATATACTGTGATGGGCTCACAAAATTTGATGACGTGACTTCTACAGCGAGTCTAGCTACTCAACCCGTCTGCAGCTAATTGGCGTCCGCAGGAAACGTATTGCAATAGGATATATCAGCACTTCAGCCGCTGGATTTAGGCCCTTTAAAATGATCCAAAATGTTTATATGATCAACCGCCCCGTGGTTGGGGAATAGCCAAAAAAAAATCCCAGATCAAAGCATTACAATTCTTTGATTATTCAAAGCTCATGGAGACCGTCCATATTGAAAGGAAAAGAATCAAATGATCAAACGGTTAAGATATTCTAATCTAAGAGTTTTTTTTGCGGATTTCCACCATCCAATTTGTGGCTCATGATATAAACGGTTTGGATCATCTGAAAATGACTCTAGATACAAAGGTTAAAGTCCCAATGGGAAACGGATTTCCTGCTAAAGCCTTTTCGCAGGAAGTTCTTGCGCTGAAACCTGGGTAGGACCCAACGTGATGTTTTTGAAAAATTTACCCAAGCCGTCTATTTTTGGAGATATTTTCAGGATAATAGGCTGAAAATTAGCCGTATCCAATACTCAAGTGGACCTGAAATGTGAGTATTGAAAGTACACAGTTGAAATATTCGTGGGCCACAGAAGTTTTGAATCCAGCTAATATTTGTGTTTTCAGTTCATCCGAGTAGGAATGACGCTATTAACGGTACGGATGTCATGTAAACTTACTTTCTATCCGAAAAGTTTTCAACAATAGGAATTTTCCTACCCACCTTTAACTCTGGTGCAGCCCACTTGAGTCTTGGATCCTTCTCACTTTTAGTCTAAAGTCATAAAATGAGCTCAGAAAATGGATGTATGGAGTGGATTTTTTAAAAACATCACGTTGGGCCCCACCTAGGTTTCTAACACAAGAACTTCCTGCGAGAGGCTTTCGCAGGAAATCCGCGGTCCGTGGTATCCTGATGTAATATGCACTTTACTCCTAAATTCTCGATACGCAATCTGCTATGAGTTTTCACAGGAAGTTAGGACACAGAAAACTAAAGTAGGGCCCACCATGATGTTTATAAAAAATCTACCTCATTCATCCATTTTTTGAGCTCATTCTAAGACTTGAGATCAAAAGTAAGCTTGATGCAATAACTGGTCCACCATGGGAGGATGAGTAGCTGAAGTCACGTTACCAAGTTCTGTGGGTCCCAGCATGATTTATGTATTATATCCACACCGTTCATCCACTTTGAGAGATCATATTAGGACATTATCCAAAGAATGAGGCAGATCAAAAGCTCTAGTGGACCCCACCACAGAAAAAAAGTGTGGAGAGGGATGCTCACACTTAAAATCATCATAAGGCCCACTGTACTGTTTATTTGACATCCAAACTATTGTTTAGGTCATGCGAACCCATGTGAAGGAAAAAAAGAAAGATCAACTTGATCCGAAACTTTTATGGTCCCCAAAAAAATTTAATGGTCGACACCCATTTAGCACTGTTCCTTGTAATGTGGTCCACTTGAGATTGGGATATACCCCATTTTTGGTCTCATAACCATAAAACGATCTAGAAAAATATATAGACAGCATAGATGAAATGCATGCAGTATGGCGGGGCCCATATAGCACTGACCACCTGTCATTGGCGGTGGCAGGGGAGTAGCCAATACGCCAACCAAGGGAAGCGGATTTCCTACACAAGCCTTTCCCTTGAAGATTCACGAAAGGATTCTGTGTGAGGCTCACTATAAACTTTGTGTGAAATCCAACCCGTCCATTCATTTTTAGATCTCATTTTAGAACATTATACTGAAAACGAGGAGGATCCAAAATTCAAGTAGGCCATACAAGATGAAACACGACAGAAAGGAATGCTTACTATTGAAACCTTATTAGGCTCCACCTTGGTGTTTATATTCCATCAAAACCGTTTGTAAGGTTATTTTCACTGATATGAAATGAAAACAGTACGACCATAAACCAATACAAAACTTTTGTAGCCATATGATTGTTTCAACGGTGGTCATTAAATCTCCGTTGTTTCCTCTCATATGTCCCATTTAATTTCTGGATCCTCCTCATTTTTTGTCGCATGTCTGAAGATGATTTTGAAAAATAGATGGACGAGTTGGATTTATCACAAACATCATATAGTGGGTCCCACACAGAATTCTAGCACATGATCTTCCAACAACGGAAGGCTTGCACATAAATTTCATGCGGTTTTGTTTATTCGGTTACTTATAAAATTTCTTCACCATCTAACCAATAACTCGCCGCCAGCACTCGACCTTAAAGAAGGTATAATACGGTCGAGCGTATAGTACCTTTTCCCATATATATATATATAATTGACATGACAAACACCTTTGAATTTTTATAGGGTCCACCTTTATGTGCACGTGAGATCCATTCTAACCATCTAACCATCAGATGTGTACACACCTTATGCTCAGTCTTACCAGTGATTGGGATGAGCCGCACCAAAGGGAACAGCTAGGAGAGAGACTTCCGCCCTTGACTTTTACAAGATCCACCATGATGATTATATAAAATCTACTTCAACCATTAGATTCCACACCAAACTTTCTTGCATTGGCTTATGCATGATTTCATGGGCCACATGTATACCAAGAGAAAACGTTTGTTGGGTGAGCATTGCCCTTAATTATATAGTATTTCCAAACCTTGTAGTCCACTTGAATATACATCCGAGGCGGTCGCTACACATCAATATCACAATGAGGCCCCCACTCAAGCCACCCACCCCTATCCTCGCGGGTGAGGCTTCAGCGGATCCCTAGAACTACTAAGGTTGGTGGAACCTTGACTTTGGCACCAACGATGATATGTATGTACCTCACATCCGCGTTGTCCATCCATTTTGATAGCTCATTTTAAAGCATGATCCAAAAAATGAAGTAGATCCAAGTCTTAGGTAGAACACACCATGGAAAAAGTGGCGATTGCATATCCACCATTAAAAACTTTTTGTGGACCACCTGAATGTTTATTTTCCATCCAACCTGTTGATAAGGTCACAAAGACTCGGATGAAGGGACCACATGAATATCAGCTTTTTCCAAAAAAACTGGCGTGTAAGAAGTTCTTAATCATCAATTACCACTGTTTCATGTGGTGTGATCAATTTGAGATTTGAATTTGCTTCATGTTTCTGATCATATCCTAAAACGAGCTGTCAAACCAAATGTACTTTTGGATTTAAAGAAAATAAATCACAGTGGGCCTCATGGTCAGGGATCCACCCACCTTGACAGTTGAGCCAGGGATGTTAGTGGTGGGTCTTGAGTTGGCTTCGGCCGGATTCTGAACTGTTCCGGTCGGGCCAGCCTATTACATGCAAACCCAGGCTAAAATTCTTAACCATCACATTCCTAAGTCCCAAGCTCACTCAATCAGGCCCATTATATTATTGGCTCAATGGGTCTACTCCTGGGGTGGTCGTCCACACATGTAAAAAAATATCATATAGCCAGGAAAATTGACCAATAGCAAACATTTAATGTACATGTGTGGCCTATCAATTTAGAGGCAATGCTTTGTTAGTTTACCTAGGGAATCTACAAATTGAGCCCCACCAGATGGATGGCTTTGGTCTTGTACACGTGTCATGTGTCACCAAGTCTTTTCTATGTATTGCAGGGATGTGTCAGGCAATCGCTTAGTGGGTTCCCTGCCATCATTTACTGGCTATTTTAGACACCTGCGCTTCCTGTAAGTATCGAATTTCTCTGCAGCAAAATATCCGTTGTTGCTGTTAGGCGATCCGGACCACTAATTAATTTCACCAAATCTCTGAAATATTCATAGATCATCTGATTTTTGGATGGTCCGGAGCCGTCTGATTTTTTCCTTCAAATTTGGAACTCACATTAATTTACTTGTTACCGTTCATCTGATACGCATCAATTGCACTGTCAGAATAACTTGATCAGCTCTATTTTAAACATATGCTCCCATTCAAAGTTTTCCCACAATTGGATGGTCTGGATAGCTGCACACGAGTGCCACATGGTAGGTGGATAAGTCACCACCACTATCCTAATGGCCGATAGTTTGTATTGGTGCAACCAGTTGTATTTTATAAAGATTTTTCACTTTCATACACGGTGATAAGTCCGATGGTTGATCTGTTGGGCCTGGCAGGAATTTCGCCGCACCAAAAAGTACTGCACCTGTCAGGATGATCCTAGCCATCAATTTCAAGGACTTTTGAGGATGGTTAGGATTATCTGATCAGCATCATTTGGAATATCACGATTGATCTCTAGGGTACGTCAAATGAACAATACAAATCTCATCCGTCTATATGCAATTGCATGTCCCACAGTGACATACGTGTAGGATCGGGGCATGCATTTTTGCCCGCCGATGACGTTGTGAAGATCTTTAGTCTGAAAATCAGGCCTCTCACCGTTGGGGTAGTTACGCAACAAATGGATGGCTGGAAAAAATGCTTTAGCTATAAGTTTGTTTTGTACACGGTGGCCCACTTTGCGCTAGAAGATCTAATCAGTGAGGCCCACCTTATGGAAAGCTCAGATCTGAGCACCTGTGCCATATTCAAAGTTAATCAGTGGGGCACATCTTGTCTCGAAGCCACATCTTTCATGCCAAGATGCCATTTCTGTGGAGAATTCAAACCATCCAAACTTATAGGCTCCACCGGAGATACACCTAGCACGAAAATCAGGCCAAACCTTTCACTAGGTGGGTCGCACTGTAGGAATGAGTAGATAACGGACAGTCTAACTCAACATCCAGGCATGGCCAATTTAATGATCGGACCTGCACGATTTTTGAAGCTACATGATACTCATCGTGGGACCTAACATTGGCATGGTAGGGATTTTCTACACAAGTGGCATGTTGACAGGAAAGGTTTCACTGCACCACAAGTAGGCTTATTTCCAGCTGCACCTTCACTTCTTAGATGATAGAAAAATTGACGAAGGTTATTACGGGGTTTCCAATTATTCTTAGCATTAAATAAATAATTATTAACTTTTATGGCTATAAGCCAAATAACTACGTGGTTTGCTCCAACTAAATAAATAATCACAATTTTTAGCCATTGATAAATAACAAAACATAATTAATTATTCATTTACAGGGATATAAGCGACAACAACTTCAATGGTTCGCTCTCACCTGAGATGGGGACTTTGCCAAGTCTGGAGCACTTGTAAGTTCTGTTGTTTATTTATTCTGCTTGGACCGAGATAAAGCAAATGCCACTTTCTTTGCTTGCACTATGCGGCATGTGTGAAAAAATGACACGTGTACCATTCATCAGGTAAGTTTATTATGTGGATGATGGAGGTGTACAAGATCTAAGCCATTCATCAGGTAAGTTTATTATGTGGATGATGGAGATTCTAGATGTACTTACCCATCGCATGGTGCCTGGCGTGAGGATCTTCTCTCCGGTCGACAGCCATGACAATGAGACCAGAATCACCTGTCAGACTGCAACACTCGTTTTACACAGCTTGCACAACACCCATGTCACATGACCCTCGTTTTACACAGCTTGTACAACACCCATGTCATTACTTAGTAAATACGATTAGGTCAGTTTTTGGATCTCCGCGGTGAGTTGGGTTTAAGGCAAATAAAAACATTTACATAGTAAATACGACTAGGTGGATGGATTGGATCGCACACAGGTGCATGCATGGTATGTAAACAGGCTTTCTTACATTCTCACGGTTTGAAAACTCACTTTATTGTTAAAATAGTCAGTATATATTTAATATATATTATTGTATTATAAAAATTAACTTGATGCAACCCAACTCAGATAAAAAATGTAAGACCCGAATGAAGTTGCTAACGGGTACAAAAGGAGATCTGGACCTGCTTAACAGGTTTGAGTCCATTACACAAATAGACATCAACATTACACGTGGGCAGCAAGGATGGGGCAATGTAGGTGTCTGATCGGCAGCTAGGATCATCTGACCAGTTGAATTTTCCGTGGATATTCTGTTCACATTAACCTTGCACCTGCATGACACGTGTATGGAAAGTGAGTGTTTGATGACTTCGATACGACAGTCTAGCATAGGATACCTCCACCGTAAGAAAAAAATATCAGGCCTAGTCAATTTGAGTCAACCAAGATAAAGCAAATGCCACTTTCTTTGCTTGCACTATACGGCATGTGTGAAAAACTAACACGTGTACAAGATCTAAGCCATTCATTAGGTAAGTTTATTATGTGGATGCTGGAGATTCTAGATGTACTTACCCATTGCATGGTGCCTGGTGCGAGGATCTTCTCTCCGGTCGACAGCCATGACAATGAGACCAGAATCACCTGTCAGACTGCAACACTCGTTTTACACAGCTTGCACAACACCCATGTCATTACTACGACCCTCGTTTTACACAGCTTGTACAACACCCATGTCATTACTTAGTAAATACGACTAGGTAAGTTTTTGGATCTGTGTGGTGAGTTGGGTTTAAGGCAAATAAAAACATTTACATAGTAAATACGACTAGGTGGATGGATTGGATCGCACACAGGTGCGTGCATGGTATGTAAACAAGCTTTCTTACATTCTCACGGTTTGAAAACTCACTTCATTGTTAAAATAGTCAGTATATATGTAATATATATTATTGTATTATAAAAATTAACTTGACGCAACCCAACTCAAATAAAAAATGTAAGACCCGAATGAAGTTGCTAACGGGTACAAAAGGAAATCTGGACCTGCTTAACAGGTTTGGGTCCATTACACAGGCCGGTACCCATTGACGACCCTACAAATAGACATCAACATTACACGTGGGCAGCAAGGATGGGGCAATGTAGGTGTCTGATCGGCAGCTAGGATCATCTGACCAGTTGAATTTTCCGTGGATATTCCGTTCATATTAACCTTGCACCTGCATGACACGTGTATGGAAAGTGAGTGTTTGATGACTTAGATACGACAGTCTAGCATAGGATACCTCCACCATAAGAAAAAAATATCAGGCCTAGTCAATTTGAGTCAACCGAGATAAAGTAAATGCCACTTTCTTTGCTTGCACTATACGGCATGTGTGAAAAATTGACACGTGTATAAGATCTAAGCCATTCATCAGGTAAGTTTATTATATGGATGCTGGAGATTCTAGATGTACTTACCTATCGCATGGGCCTGGTGCAAGGATCTTCTCTCCGTCGACAGCCATGACAATGAGACCAGAATCACCTGACAGACTGCAACACTCGTTCTACACAGCTTGTATAATACCCATGTCATTACTACAACCCTCGTTTTACACAGCTTGTACAACACCCATGTCATTACTCAGTAAATACGACTAGGTGAGTTTTTGAATCTCTGTGGTGAGTTGGGTTTAAGGTAAATAAAAACATTTACATAGCAAATACGACTAGGTGGATGGATTGGATCGTGCATGCAGTGAACAGGCTTTCTTACATTCTCACGGTTTGAAAACTCATTTCATTATTAAAGTAGTTAGGATATATTTAATATATATTATTATATTATAAAAATTAACTTGACGCAGCCTAACTCAGGTAAAAAATGTAAGACTCGAATGAAGATGCTGACGGGTACAAAAGGAGATCTGGACCTGCTTAACAGGTTTGGGTCCATTACACAAATTGACATCAACATTACACATGGGCAACAAAGATGGGGGCAATGTAGGTGTCTCATCGGCAGCTAGGATCATCTAACCAGTTAAATTTTCTGCAGATATTCCGTTCACATTAACCCTGTACCTGCATGACACGTGTATTAAAAGTGAGTGTTTGATGACTTCGATACGGATACCTCCACTATAAGAAAAAAATATCAGGCCTAGTCAATGTGAGTCAACCGAGATAAAGCAAATGCCACTTTCTTTGCTTGCACTATACGGCATGTGTAAAAAACTAACACGTGTATAAGATTTAAGCCATTTATCAGATAAGTTTATTACGTGGATGCTGGAGATTCTAGATGTACTTACCCATCGCATGGGCCCGGTGCGAAGATCTTCTCTCCGGTCGACAGCCATGACAATGAGACCAGAGTCACCTGACAGACTGCAACACTCGTTTTACACAGCTTGCACAAAACCCATGTCATTACTACGACCTCCGTTTTACACGGAAACGGATTGGCTACTCCCCCTGCCACCAGCCGATGGCTGGTGGTTGGTGCTCTGTGAGCCCAATCATGATGTATGTGTTTCATCAATACCATTTATCTATTTTTATAGATTATTTTATAGTGTTATACAAAAATGAGATATATCCCAATCTCAAATGGATCACATTATAGGAAACAATATTGAATGAACGTCAACCATTAAAAGCCTTTTGGGGCTCATAAAAGTATTGGATCACGTGATCTTTGTTTTTATCCTTCATCTTGGTCTTTATGACCTAATCAACAGATTGGATGTCAAATAAACAGTATAGTGGGCCTTAGTAGGATTTAAATAATGGATATCCAATCACTATTGTTTTCGTGTGGTGTGGTCCACCTGAGATTGTATCCCATTCATTTTTGACGTAGAGTTCTAAAATCATCTTTAAAAATGGATGAACAGAGTGGATGAAACAAATACATCATTGTGGGGCCCACAGATCACCGACCACCAGCCACGGGGCTGGTGTCCGGGAGAGTAGCCAATCCGTTCCCGTTTTACGCCGCTTGTACAACACCATTGTGATTGATGGAATGAAGTGTGACTGTACAACAGCTTTGATGACGTAGATAGGACAGTCTATCGTAAAGAATGCAACGACAAAGCAAATGCTGCTTTCTTTGCTTGCATTGAAAGTGAGTATTTAATAACTTAGATATGACAGTCTTGCATAGGATACCTCCTCAAATTTGGGACTGTGGACTCCACCCTTTATCCCGCAGGGTTTTACGAAGCAATACAAACTTCATTTGGGGCGTGTTTGGCCGGACCGATCCCATTGGATTAGGAGGTATGGGATCGGTTTTAAGGTAACGATGACAGAGTCAGTGGATGGTCGGGTATCCATTGGGATATTCATATCCCAGTATCAAAATATCCGACTGTTTGGATTGCAACTGCTATCCTGGGATCACGTCAGGGATACTGTTTGGATTGACATGGGATTGGATTTGAATCCAACTGATCCCATGGGAAGCACGTTTGGATCTCCGAGTTTCACCGTATGAGATTGGAGAATGCAGGCGCTGACTAGGAAGAATGCACTGACCCAAATTGCATTGCCTACCATATCCAATCCAAACCGTCTGCTACTAGTGGGACCCACAACAGCCTCCTGTGTCATCCGAACCCTCCACATGGTGGGTTTTGTATCATCCAAACCGTCCACAACGATTTCGATGGGGTTAAAAGCAGTATATGACCCGCACCTTATTGCGTGCGTACACTGGTTTATATGTCTTCTGGGTCACGCCATAATGCACCAGAATTCTGTTTTGTTGCAACCCGGTCTTCATCTTAGCCATACACAACATGCTCTGATTCCCTTTATGCATACGTGTGGATTTTTACATGTGTTGATGTTTACGGAATTAGAACCACTTGGAGCGTTCTGATATCAGGTAATAATGTATGACCTACTATGACTATACCATCTCATGAAATCATCCAAATTTAAAGAGTTGTTCAAAGTATTAGTGTCACACAAAACATACCCAAGAATTTATAATTTATATACAATGCAAAAAAAACAACCATTCCTCCAATTAAGAGTGCCAATAATCTGTGCGGCTGAAAGGGGGAGATCATCGGTAGACGTGGGCCTCAACATAGTGGCCCGGGATATCCGGTGGATAGACAGCATAGCCGAATGATGGACATCAACTGCGTCCACCGATCTTCCCACTTCTCCTGAGCGCGCGCCACATCCATGTGTCAACGGTGCAGTTGCCAGACTGAAAAAACTGTCCCAGTATGCCGTTGCCTCTCTCCAATTCTTAAACGCTCGATGGCGGCTCCCACTGTATCCCTTAACCTCGACTCGCGCATCATCCCATGTACGATAAATACCTGGCTGACGGCCAACCAGGATAACATAGTATTTTTCTTTCGTCATCTGCAAAAAGAGGTCCAGTATTGTAACACCCTGGATTTTTGCCAACCTGGGATTGGACGTCCTTAGGCAATGGGTCAATCCTAACACCTGATTAACTTCTCAAAACTTAATCCAAAAGTCTCAAATCCTTATTTCCTTCGAAAATCTCACCTTTCACTACTTTATCCTTTAAAATTTTCTAGGAGCTCTCATATTAGACACAAATCTTAAAGTTTAGGTGATGTTAATCAATACTTAAACTAAAAAGTACTATGAATAGTAAATAAATAAATAAAAAGGATTTTTAGCCATTAACCTTTTGTAATCTCAAGAAATAAGTAGGCTATTTAGATAGATCAGCTTCTCGTACCCCAAAATCATATATTGCATGTTAAATAACTCATTCCAGGTTCTAAAATACACCCATTTCAAATATCAGACGGTGAAATCACCCCAAACAGGTCAGCGAGCGGTGATGGGATCGCCAGTTTGTCGATGCATCGCCGAACTTGTCCGTACAACGGTCTGGCAGACCGGTTTCTGCACTTTTTTCTGTGCATTTTTTTCAACTTTGAAAAATCATATCTCCTTCGTTATAACTCCGATTTAGGTGATTTAAAAATCAGATTGAAGCTAAATGAGTCTAATTTTATATAAAAATATATAAAAAATATAAAAAATATTTAATATAGTTTAAAGTAGGTCATTCTGAGCAACTGTCCGATAATCACTTGTTGGACAGCTGTTGCTTCTGAAATTTTTATAATTTTTCTACAACTCGAAATCTTATGAAATTTGGTGGAGTCAGGATAAACTTGATGATGAACTCTCATGAAAATAATAAAAATAATATGATAACTAGAAGTACCCAAAATGGAGCATAAAATGGCCCTAGGACCTATTCTGCCCTATTAGGATAGAATTTGGTTAAGTACCAAACTGAATACTCAGTAAAATTAACTTGGATAACTTTAAATATAAACTATAAGATTCAAAATTAGTAGGACTGCTAACGCTATGTTACCTAGAAACCTGAGATCAAACTCTAAACCGGTTTGTTCTCGTGAACCCTTTGAAACTTCGTATTGGATCTAGACCGCGCGTCGGAGGTCCGATATCTACCATCTTAGACCGTTATGACCGCTTAGCTGGACTTGACAATCGTTTCGAAAATCAAGGCCAACCGACGTTCAGAGGCTATTTCATTGAGCCTGGAGTAAAGAGAGTAAGAAATGGGTTAGATTTGGAAAATTTAATCCAAATCTGACACGAGACTTGACGTGTTATTTTAAGCGTTCTGACCGTCAGAATTCAGCCAAATTTCACTCTCGAATCAGGAAAAAATTTTCTTTCATATCACGAGACTTGTAAACCTGATTAAGGCACGATGACCGCTAAACTGAAACTGGACTGCCACGTGCGATCTGGGAACTCTACTAGACTGAAAACTGGGTGTGAGCAGGATCCAGTATCCATGAGCTTAAGTCCGACCGCGTTCGGTGAGGGGACCTCCAGAAATGCTCTTTTGGATCGAAACAGTCCAGATTTGGTTATAACCCAAGTATACTTTGTTCCTAAGTCTAAAACGGTGAAGTTTTAGCCTATATAAGGGCTTTAAACCCTCTCACAACTCTCCCATCCGAATTTGCTTGAAACCCTAGGAAAAGAGAGAGAGAGAAAGTGAGAGATTGTGAGAGAATTCTTCTTGCCACCTGCTGCAGTTGCTACGCGTGCCAAAGCACCGCACTCCAATTACTTTCCCGGCGATTCCAACGCACTTCTAGGTAAGAAAAACCTTAACTACTTGCTGATTTAGGATTCCATCGATTCAAATAGCAAAACAGCTTATACATCTTGTACATTAGGTCGCTGTTACGCTATTGACAAAGCGTATGCGTTCTATTCGAATCGATACACTTCTACGACAAAAGGTGAGGATTTTAGATGCTTTGATTGACTGATTTCAAAGCTTTCAATGTCGTTTAATAGTAGATTATTGACGAAAACGCCATTTGACATGTACAACATGCTGTCCGTTTTCCGTTTCATAAATGTACGGTAAATATGAGATTTAGGGTATTTTAGGCATTTATAGAAAATACTGTATACGTCCGCATTTTGCTGAAATGCTTAACATGTAAATTTATCGGGTTATGATATTAGAAATACGTGTATGATCGGTTTGGCGAAGAGATTCGCCCTAATGCGCACTTTGAGTCGACATACGCTATGTGGACTAAAGTGTGTAGACTAAGTGTTTGTATAAATGTTTGTATTAGTATGTATTGAGTAAAATGGTGTTGTGAATTAGTTTTGAGATTGAATTCTCAATTAATATGCTGATGTAAATGATTTTCATCATGTTGGCTATATGTATTGATTTCATTATATATATGAAATGCATGTGTTGGAGGATTTGCTTATGTGGTATGATATAACTTGTAACAACATGCTTGTATTATTTATATGCATTCTTGTTACTCTCATGTGTTTACTGACGTTGGTTTACAAATGCTTGGGGCTATGACCTAGTCCAGGCAGTCGGTAATGGATTGAATTCGTGGTTGGTTTCTATGTACCACGAAGGACGCGTCGATGAACACGAGTCGTGTTTCGGGTTGGCGGCAGTGGTTAGGGCGCACGAAGTGTTTTATGTACTTCATGTCGCTTAGCTTAAGATGCACTCGTACTAGTTGAGCTCGTCAAGTAACCCGACTGGCCATTGTATGTTCACCATGTATGAGTCATAACTGCTTGAACCTAGGGTACTGAACTTACCATTGGAAACCCTGTCAACTATGGTACCTTGATCCATAAAGACTCGTAAGCCGGGCATGGTGGTATGGGATACCGTGGTCGAGCTGTCGGCCTACGCTAGGGCTACAAACCCTCCCGTAGTGACTAGTGAGCACCCTACTCTGAGCAGATTATGGTGGTATGGGACACTATATTCTTGCTGTCAGCCTACACTGATCAGGTGACGAGCCCTTTGTAGTGACCTTGAGTTTATCCTGACACCGCATGGGGGCGACGAGTCCTGATGCAGTCTTAAGGATAAATAGGCCTGTATTGATAAGGTGATGTGGGAGAGGTGTAACGAGTGCGAGCAACAGCCCTAGCTGCCCTTGTAGCGACCTACAAATATAACATCGTATGAGATTACTAGGAGTGACGACCCTAGACAGGATCTGTGTTGGGATTGATATAAGGAAGGTATATTAGTTTTCCAATACTGCTGTATGAAAAGGACTAACAATAACTCGGTAATCATATCCACATCACATTGCATGTGCCTAGAAGATGTGGAGCACTGAGCGGAACGCAAGCATGCCGTGGGAGTAAGATGGTGCCGTATGAGGGAGAATGTTGGTGAGGGCATCCATCATGTCATCTCATGCATACATTAACAACAGTATCTAGGAATATTTGATTGATTGCTTTACTATTAACACGTGATTGATTTGATAACATGCTAATCGTTGCTCTATGATTCCACTGAGTTAATTACTCACTCCCACGTTATGGGACGGTGTTCCATACACCCACCAGACCCTTTTGTAATTGTAGATGATGGCGCGGCCTGCGAGGCAGAGCCAGACTTGATGATGATGAGGAAGATCCCTCCTTTATGCGTGTTCTGATCGACGGGATTACAGGGAGGTTGAGTAGATGCCTTGACACTTGTCATTTTATATTTTTGGAACACTCATGTATATTCTTTTCTTTCCATTTTTGGAGTATACATGTATTTAATTAACCTGGTAACATGTTCACACTCTGAAGACTTACAATTAATTATATATTTTATGTATTTATCAAAGTCTTCCGATTGCTAATTTAACTCTCTCTGGAGTATGATATGCTGTTTTGGCTTAGTCTCAATCTTGTTTAATGCCATCCTACAGACAACATGCATTTATCATTATCTATGTTGTATAAGTGACGTTTCGGAACTCGGGAGTAGGGTTTCTACCCGACCCCCGATTTTCGGGGCATTACAAGTATCGCAATGAATAGCAACAAATTAAAACTCATATGTTTGTACATGTATACACAGAGATAAAGCGGTGACATCCACGTTGCAATGAAAAGTATACAATCTAATAAAGCCATTTGTAGACGAAAATATGGGAGCGTACCTTCTCTTCGTACGATGTGTGTGGGCTAGTTATACAACAAAAGCAAATACCCAAGAGTTCGATTAAATAATTACATATCAAGTAGAACGAGCCATCCTAGGTCCAAAGCCAGTGTATACCAATGGCCCTAGAAGATATGTGGAATCCAAAATTATAAGCAATATAAAGAAGATATGTGGAAGTTATTACATGCCCCCCCCCCCCCCCCCCCCCCCCCCCCCAACAAAAAAAAAAAAAAAACCAAAAATAACTTAAACCATCCAAAATAAAAGAGTTTCTTCTGCCAACTGTTCTCCACCTGAATTACCATATGAACGGTACCCAACGTTCAAAGTTTTTAAACCCCAAAGATCAGCAACCATCAAACAGAACCACCACCATCATTACTCTTCAAATCGTCTAGAGTTTTCTTAAGCCAATCAACGCGACGATCCGGCCGTAGGGCAACAAAAAAGGAGGCAAGCTTCTCGTCTTTATTCAAGAGCTGACCAACCTCAATAAATTCAGCATTGGTTAGCCCCTGAACCTCTTCCAGTATGTCTAAGACACATCGCGTTTGGTTGACATCCTTTCTAACAGAAAAGTTACGCATTGCCTCTGCGACACTCGTGAGAGATAAGCCTACGACATCACATGGTCGAGCAGGTCGCATCCTTTTTGTTGTTGCACTTCCACCACGACTATTATCGGAATCGGTTTTACGAATGGGTGTGTCCTGAAACGACCTATTTTTCCTTGTTTGACTGTCCGTTGATTGGCCATATATGCCAGGTGATTCATCGAGGTTTTCCTCAGATAGGTCCACGGTAGCATTTGTATCATTATCCAGCTCTCTCCATGAATCATTCAGGTCTCTATAAACACGAGACGCGGATGCCGCAATGTTCCGACTTCCTTGCACATATCTGCCCGTCGCCTGGTCTGACTCGACAATCACTGATAAATCATCCATCCGTTCAATTCGCTTGCCACGCAACCTCTCAGCTAGCGGATGAGACTATACACATGATAATTTCGAATATCAGTAAATGTCAGTTGAAATTGAAATTTGTATATAACCAAAACAACAATATAGGTTACCTTTAAATATTCCTCCCAAACCTTGTTCGGGGCCGTCACCACCATGCGCTCACTGTCCCAATCGAAACCGCTCGCAGCTAGCATGTCCTTTATATCACCGTACTCCCTCTTGTGATACCTCAATCTATTTTAAACATTTTTCTAGGTAAGAAGTATCTGTGTACATCTATGGACTGCGTCGGCGGCCGCTTGATATGCTTCTTGTTTGAAGCCATTATCTCCCTTTCTACCTAGTGCAATTTGCTCAATCAAGGTGTCAAACAAAACTTGATCCATAGTTTCAGTCCATTTGATCTTTGCAGCACGATAGGATAGCTGTTGAGGGTCTAATATGCAATAGCTGTTGAGGGTCAAATATTGCATATTAAACCCCATTTATTGCCTAGATTTACGAACAAGATATTATTTAATGCTCGATTTTAACTGTGTTTGTGATGCAGGGTATATCTGAGAGCATAATCTACAAAAAGGTATTATAAGCATGGATTTAACGCTCTGATGAAACCAAGGCATTAGACGGGACTACATGGGACCAAGATCGAGGATTCACTCACCAAAGCTCAAAGAAATTCTATCCACTCACCCTAAAACGGGCCTAAAAATCGTCAACAATGCAAGATCACAACGTTCCCACCATCCGTTTGGTTCAAAACTTCACACATGGCCAAGGGACCACAAATTAACCGTACACGTCGAAAATCATCCATTGGATCGTTGTTGAAGTAGCCTAACGGACAAATCAGCCCATAAAACAGCGATTTGGGGCCCACCTGATATCTGGACGTGCTTCAGTTTTGGTCTCAACGGCTTACGTGAGATGAAAGAGTGGATGGATGGATTGGATTCAGTATACACATCAGGGTGGGACCCACCTTTCATGGTGCATGTACACAGTATGCATGCACTCGCCATGCGCTGCAATACCAAATTCAGCATTACACTGACTGACAATTTCTATAAAAATTCACCAGCAAACGCACTGCATCTGTCGGTTTTGAGTAGTGGGCCTCACTCATCATCCATTTTGATGATCTGAACCGTTCAACGTGTCCAGAGGGGGGTCATGACCATCGCCAAGCTCACCGTTTGGTCCCATGCACGTTTACGCACGTGAATAGTCAGAAAATGCAGGATGAACGGTGGAAGAAAAACATCACTGGACTGCACCAAAACTCGACAAAAATTAGTCCTTTCCGACTGAAATTTCTCCATAAAACCAATGGACGGAGTGGATTTCGTTGAAAACAACACTGTGGAGCCCACCGACCATCACGACGAGCGTATGCGCGAGCTCTGTTCCACAGCAGAGCTTGCGGGTGATCCTTGTGGGCCACCATCCGATCTCAAAGGTCCAATCCGAGCCGTCCATCAGATTCCCATGGAGCTGCTTCTTAATGCCTAGGTGAAAGAATTGCAAAAGATTAAGAGGATAGAAATCCAACCGTTCAAATGGACTTCGACGGCAAAGCAAAAAAACAGAAGTTGACCGCACCCAAATAGATTCAAAATCAGTCATTCCCAACTGAAATTGCAAGGTTAATACAATGAACGGAGTGGATTGTTCGAAGAAACCAGATCGTGGGCTCCACCAACGTCACAGCGTAAGAGCCGTTCGCAGCTCTGCGTCCGTGAAACCGACTCCTATGGCCCACTGTGTGATTTTGCACATGGTCGGAATCATGATCCGAACCGTCCAAACGATCAATCAGGGGGTCTTAAACCCGACCATGGAGTCAGACTTCAAGAACTGGTTGCCCGTCTACGCCAAACAAGGGTCGAGCGCAGGAAGTTCATGTACAATGACAGAGTGCGGGCGTCCATTTCCTGGCTGCGAAAGGAAAGCTGCGTAAATAGTTGTGGAAGTAGTTTCTAAAAATGTTTCTCCACCGCTCTCAACTGCTATAAGAAGGAGAGAGAAAGCGTGAGAGGGGGAGGCTGGACGTTGGAAGCAGCTGTGAGGAAGAGCAAGAAGGAATCTTGGCTCGAGCTTGGAGGTGGAAGAGAGAGAGAGAGACAGCTTTAACAGTTCTTCTTCTTTTCTTAATTCCTTCTTTTCCTTTGTTTTCTTTTTTTTCTAAGGGATTTTAGCTTCATCATGCCTATGTTGAGCTAAACCTCTTAGCTAGGGCTAAGAGGTGAAGCTTGTAGTGAGATGGGAGAGTTTAATTTATGATTTTTGTTTAATTTATGAATTGAATTAATGTTGATGCTAGTCTAATTAATGGCATGTTTTTAGTCTTTAATGGTCTGTTGTGACTGAAATTACAATGGGTCTGCAATGGCTTTGATCATGTCCTTCTTCCTTTATGTTTATGACGTCAGGAAGCACTGTTGTTCACCATAGTCTCCTGGGCATGGTCGGATGTCGGTACCCTTCCTAACTTTCATAGCATGTGATTAGTTGGTAATTAGTTTAATTCTGTTGTTTGCCATAGTCTCCTGGGCATGGTTTGGTGATGGAATCCATTCTAATTCATATACCTTTCATCTCTTGAACACTAGATCAATGACAGTTCAGTTAATTTTCATAAAACAGGCATAAGACCTCCCTGATCTCTACAAGTGGATCCTCTGAATCCCTAGTTTCCTATCCCTAATTTCTCTTAAGTTTTAGATACTAAATTCACAATTATCCCCTTAATTTCTATTTGATTTAAATTATATCTCATTGTAGTTCTAATTCTAGTTAGTTTTAGATAACGTACAAGTTTCAGTCCCTTGGGATTCGACCTCGATCTTACCGAGTTATTACTACATCACAACCCTGCACTTGGGGAGTGAACAAGTTTTTGGCACCGTTGACGGGGACTGACGGCTACGTTTTTTCTGAAAATAATTAGTTTTAGGATTAGTTTAAGATTAGATTTTCTTGTTAGAACTTTCTAATTCTAGGTTTAGAAGCTTAGTTATTCCTTGTTAGAAACTTTTCCTAACTTTAGATAGTTCCTATTTTTCTTTAGTTTTGGATTCTTCTTTCTATCTGATTTTTTTTAGAATTAACCCAATTTTTCTGTTTTGTAGGAAACTTCTAATTCTGTAAGGTCCTTCTAATTTCTACTCTCTATTCCCTTTTATTGCTTTTTTAGTTTAAGGTTTTCCTAATTTATTTTCTATTTTCTTTTTTTTTAGGAATTTCTTCTCTGTATTTAGAAAGTAGTTTACTTCTAATTAAGAATTTTCTATTCTTAGACTTTTAGAAACTAACTTGTTTTGTTTGTTCTGCAGGTTCTTAACCTAGGATTTCCAATTTGGTAACTTCTTTCTATCTTTTTCTTTTATTTTCTAGATTTCTACTTCTTTTCTCTTAGGTCTAGGTTAGAATTTAAATCGAGAGCTGAGTGTATTTTATGCCCCAGTGGGCACGCGACAACACTCGACGTCTCGTGACTGAAGGAGGATTAGTTAAGGGGTTGACTGTCCATCACAGGACTAGACACCACTTGAATTCTCCTGAGTTAGTGGAGGTTATGGCTGAAAATCAACCTCAAGCACTACCCCAACCTAGGGTTGAGGAAGTACAAGCTGAGAATGAGGTGCATCAGGCACTCCCACCTCGTACTTTACGAGATTATTTACAACCGGCGGGGGTGAGTACGCCCTCATGCATGATTTTTTCTGAGAATACTGGACATATGGACTTCAAGCCAGGGGTTATCCAACTCCTTCCTAAGTTCCATGGGCTTGAGTTTGAAGAACTATACTTGCATCTGAAAGAGTTCGATGAAATCATAGCTACTTTATACTTCCCTAATGTATCTGAGGATACTATTAGACTTAAACTCTTCCCATTTTCCTTAAAAGAGAAGGCCAAGACATGGTTTCACTCATTGCGTCCTAGATCCATTGGCACATGGAATGATATGCAGAGAGAATTTACAAAGAAAATTTTCCCACATCATAAAACGATTACCCTCAGAAGAGCAATCATGAACTTCGCTCAAAAGGAAGATGAAACATTCTTCCAATGTTAGGAAAGATTTAAGGATTTGATTAGTTCATGCCCACAACAAGGCTTTAAAATATGGTGTGTTATGAATTTTTTCTACGATGGACTGACATCTTCCATGCGCTAAATGGTTGAGACGATGTATAATGGAGAATTTATTAATAAAAATGTTGACGAGGTTTGGGATTACCTTGATAATCTTCCTGGAAAAACACAATCATGGGACTATTACCCAAATCCAAACACCACGTCTAGACCGACTCAATCTAAGGAGAAAGGTGGAGTATATCTCTTGAAAGAAGAGGATGATCTCAAGTATAAAGTGTTTACGCTCATACAAAATTTTGAGGCCATAGAAGGGAAGAAGGATAAGGTTAATGAAAGTGTTTGCGGCATCTGTGATTGCAACATTCATACAACAGAAAATTGTCCTCCAATACCTGCCTTTCGAGAAGTGTTGAATGAACAATCTAATGCCGTAAATAACTATCAAAGACCTTTTAATGGACCTACCTCCAACACGTATAATCCTGGTTGGAAAAACCATCCAAATTTCAGTTGGAAGAATGGACCAACGGCTACACCTCAAGGTTTCCTAAACCAAAATCCAACTCAGGAGAAACCTCAAGAGGATTTGGTTCTAAAATATTTTTAAAATCAAGAGCTTTTCAATCAGGGTATGATACAGGCCTTTCATGACCTTACAAAAGCAATACATGAACTTAAGGCTTAAAATACGATTGGAAACAAGGGCAGCTTCTCAGCTCAACCTCTTCCCAATCCTAAACCGCAATATCAAGTTAGTGACCTAAGCTCTTCAAATCAAAATGGGGCACGCTAAATCCATCACTACTCTTAGGTGTGGGAAGGTTATTGATAAAACCCTTCTGGTTAGGCCTGAAAAGCCTCAAGAACCAGAAGAGGACAACAATGATGGATCTAGTGATGCCCCACAAAAATTTGAACCGGAACCGCTAGAGAAGCCAGTTGCTCCGTTCTCCCAACGGTTGGTTGCACCAAAATGTCTCCCTCACTCTCGAGATATTCTAGAGGTGTTGAAACAAGTGAAAGTCAACATTTCTCTGCTTGATGTCGTAAAACAGATACCTTTATATGCCAAATTCCTAAAGGACTTATGCACGACTAAACGACAGTAAGGTGTTCAAAAGAAGATTTTCTTAACTGAGAAAGTGAATGCCATCCTAAAAAAAGATGTACCATAAAAATTCAAAGATCCCGGTTGCCCAACCATATCATGTGTAATCGGAAACTATCGAATTGATCACACACTTCTTGACTTAGGAGCGAGCGTCAATCTGATTCCCTACTCGGTGTACCAACAGTTAGGTTTAGGTGAATTAAAACCCACCCAGACCATTCTATAACTTGCTGACCGCTCTGTTCGTGTACCAAGAGGGATAATCGAGGATGTGTTGGTCTAGGTTGATAGATTTTACTATCCTGTAGATTTTATCATCTTGGACACCGAACCCATCAAAGACACAAGTACTCAGATTCCCGTCATTCTTAGTCGTCCATTCCTGTCCACTTCAAATGTAATTATCAATTGCAGGAATGGTGTCATGACTATGTCTTTTAAAAATTTGACATTGAAATCGAATATCTTTTTCAATAACGGCAACAATTCAGAGGATGATGACGATTTTCACGATATTAACATGATTGATTCTTTTGTGGAAGATAGAATGCCTCTCACCTTATCCTCTGATCCTCTAGAGACGTGCCTGGCCCACTCCCATGATCTTGATGATGATATAATTAGGGAGACGTGTGCCATGTTGGATACTGCACCGGTACTTGAAATTAACCGGTGGAGGCCACAATTTGAAAAGTTGTCCCAAACTGATATAGTGCCTCTACCGTCTAACCTCAAGTCACCGAAACTTGACCTAAAACCTTTGCCCTCTGATTTAAAATACGCCTATTTAGGTCAAGATGAGACATACCCGGTGGTGATCTCTGCCCACCTAGAGAAAGAACATGAGAGTATACTTATATCTACTCTCATTGAGCATAAGGGAGCTCTTGGATGGACGATAGCGGACCTCAAAGGAATTAACCTATCGATTTGTACTCACGGCATATATCTTGAGGATAATGCAAAGGCTGTTCGGCAATCACAACGTATACTAAATCCAAACATGAAGGAAGTGGTTAAGGTCGAGGTTCTTAAACTATTAGATGTGGGTATCATATACCCCATATCCGATAGTTAATGGGTGAGTCCAACTCAGGTGGTTCCTAAGAAGTTTGGGATCATCATCGTAGCCAATGCCAATAATGAACTCGTGCCGACCAGAGTTACTACTGGTTGGAGAATGTGCATTGACTACAGAAAGCTGAATACCGTCACAAGGAAAGACCACTTTCCTTTGCCCTTCATTGATCAAATCTTGAAAAGGCTAGCTGATCATTCCTATTACTGTTTCCTTGACGAGTATTCAGGTTATAATCAGATTGAAATCGCCTCGGAGGACCAGGAAAAGACCACATTTACATGTCCCTATGACACCTTTGCTTATAGAAGGATGCCATTCGGGCTATTTAATGCCCCTGCCACCTTTGAGCGATGCATGATGAGTATCTTTTCTGACATGGTGGGAAAATATCTAGAGGTCTTCATGGACGATTTCTCTATTTTCGGTTCATCTTTCAGCGAGTGCTTAGCAAGTCTTAAATGTGTGCTGAAAAGATGTGAAGAAAAGAAATTGGTACTTAATTGGGAGAAGTGTCATTTCATGGTTCAAAAGAGAATTGTCCTTGGGCATATCATCTCGTCCAATGGAATTGAGGTAGATAAGGCAAAGATCAACCTTATCTCTAACCTACCTCCACCCAAGAACATTAGAGATGTGCGATCTTTCTTAGAACACGCAGGGTTTTACAGACGATTCATAAAGGACTTTAATCTCCTCTCTCGTCCTTTATGTAATCTTCTTCAAAAGGATGCACTATACGAGTGGACTGAGTAATGCCAAGAAGCTTTTACTAAGCTTAAGGACATGCTAACCACTGCACCTATCATGCAGCCACCCGACTGGAGTCTTCCTTTTGAACTTATGTGCGACGCCTCTGATTATTCTCTTGGAGCGGTTCTAGGTCAGAGAAAAGATAAGAGGCCTTACGTCATTCATTACGCAAGTAGGACTCTAAATCCTGTCCAAATGAACTACTCGACTATGGAAAAAGGAACTCTTAGCCATAGTGTTCGCTTTAGACAAATTTAGATCCTACCTGATCGTATCCAAAATTATTATCTACACAGGCCATGCGGCACTTAAGTATCTTCTTTCTAAGAATGATTCTAAGCCCCGCCTGATACGATGGATTCTTCAACTCCAAGAATTTGATTTGAAAATTAAAGATAAAAAGGGAGTAGAGAACGTAGTGGCCGATCATCTCTCTCGCCTTAATACCTCTGATTCCCTTGAGGCGACCCATATCAATGACATGTTCCCTGATGAACAAATATTCAGAGTCTCCCATTCACTTTGGTTCGCTGATATTGCTAATTATCTTGCTACAAGTTCCATACCGACACATTGGACGTCACAAGATAAGAAGAAATTCTTTACCAAGGTGCGTAACTTTTTCTGGGACGATCCATATTTGTTTAAATATTGCCCAAATCAAATCTTAAGGAGATGTGTACCAGACGATGAGCATTAGAGTGTCATCTCCTTCTGTCACTCACAGGCCTGTGGTGGTCACTTTTCTGTTAAAAAGACCACGACCAAGATTCTACAGTGTGGCTTTTACTGGCCCACTATGTTCAGGGACACTCATGAGTTTTGTAAGGCTTGTGAGCATTGTCAGAAATTGGAAGCATTGTCCCGTCGAAATATGATACCCTTGAATCCCATCCTTATTATAGAAGCATTTGATTGTTGGGGCATTGATTTCATGGGACCTTTCCCCCAATCCTTTGAGAATTTATATATTTTGCTCACTGTAGATTATGTCACTAAATGGGTCGAAGCAATTCCGTGCCGCAACAATGACCATCGCACGGTCATTAAATTCTTAAAAGAAAACATCCTGTTGCGGTTTGGAACGCCTCGAGCCATTATTAGTGATGAGGGCTCACACTTTTACAATAGACCATTCGAGAGCTTAATGAAGAAATACGGTATCTCTCATAAGGTGAGCACCCCATACCATTCACAGATAAGTGGGCAAGATGAGATTTCCAATAGGGAGATCAAACATATCCTGGAGAAAATGGTTAACCCTAACCGTAAGGATTGGTCAATCCGATTGACCGATGCCTTATGGGCGTACCGTATTGCTTTTAAAACCCCTATTGGAACATCTCCCTTTAGACTTGTCTATGGGAAGGCTTGTCACTTGCCTGTGGAATTGGAATATAAAGCATACTGGGCAATCAAAAATTTAAATTTTAATTTGGACAACGCTGGCTCGTTACGTAAACTTCAATTGAATGAACTTGAAGAAATCCGGAACGATGCATACGAGAACTCGAGAATTTACAAGGACAGGATGAAGGCGTTTTATGACCAACATATTCTACGAAAATCATTCACGTTTGGTTAGAAATTCCTTTTGTACGATTCTCGACTACATCTCTTTCTGGGTAAGCTTCGATCTCGTTGGACCGGCCATTACATTGTTGTCACTGCTTATCCTCATGGGGCCGTCAAGATAAGAGATCCCAACAATGGAAAGGAGTTTAAAGTAAATGGACATCGATTAAAACCATTTGTCAAGAAATTTGATTCAGAGGACATGTCCATGCCTCTGATTGCTCCTGTTTACCAGGACTGATCTCCTAGTCTGATGGAGGTATAGGTAAGTTTATCGCTTTCATAGGACTAGGATAGTTTGCTTTATTTGTCTGGCTGAAGACGGTAAATTTAGCGCTCCTGAGAAGTAACCCAGTTTTTTATTCCATTTCATTTTTTTAGTTAGTTAGTTCAATGTTTGTGGGTAACATTATTGCAAACCCTCACGAGAGTACAACTCGTCCACTAGGGGTAACCTAGGGGTTTAAAGGCTTGTTGCATACGCTAAATGCAATCGAGAGCACCTACGAAAGTGGTATAGGTAAGATTTTATTTTTGTTATTTTTTATTGGTTTCACTCTCGTACTAACCTGTTCTCTCCCAGCGATCCCTTGAAAAATCTCTCTCGATTCGTTATCCAGGTACTATCTTTCCATCACTTCATATTTACTTTCATTGTTCTATGAACATTGCATGCTTATATCCTTTACATTGAGGACAATGTAGATTTTAGGTTGGGGGTGGGAGATTAGGTTTCGTTCCTAATCAGTGTTTTCTTGGTCTTGAGCAAAAATTTGTGAAAATTTTTAAATTTTTCTGGAAATTCTTGTGAATTCGAAGTGATTTTGATGGACATACTTGACTTAGAACTTCAAGATTCGTGATGTTGGTAATTTATGACTCTTGGATTTAGCTACCTGATAGATTTCACAGTTGAGTTCGAATTATCAATCCATGATTAGAGGTTTTAAACATTGATTGAATCATGATTTCAGGACACGTCTCGCTTACACATTAAGATTTCAGTTCCATATCGAAGGATTAACTTAGTAATCACTGAGCATGAAAGGAACCAGCCTGAAATATCTTGCCATTATGGTATAAAAATTGAAAAGGTTGGGCAATTAATCTTCACCATGGGTTTGCTCTCTATAGGTGTGGATTCGATTCCCCACGGTTACCAGTTGAAAAAGAGTTGGGTGACTAGTTTCACCGTAGGTTTGTTCCCTATAGGTGAAAATTTGATTCCCCTCTTGACATTCTTTAAAAAAAAAAAAAAAGATCGAAAAAAAAAATCAAAAGATGATCTTTCAGGCAAGTGTTGATTATTATGAATTCTCTTGTTGGTTACTAATGATATCCTGAGAATAAAGAATTGAATCTTAATGTTGATGAGCCGAGAGTACACTATACGCTCATAGATCTTAATGTTTAGAAATTTTCTAATTAGTGGATTAATATTTTGAACTGGACTAGGAAGTTTATCATGTACTCGAGTCCAGGAGAAAGTAATGCCCAACATCCATGAATCTTAAAATTCTAATATCTGAATTATTTTTCAAAAAAATCATTCGAGTTCATAGAAATTACCGGGTAATTCTCAACTTATTTTTCGCATACCTTGCTCGGGACTAGCAATATGCTAGTTGGGGGTTGTGTTGAGGGTCAAACATTGCATATTAGACCCCATTTATTGCCTAGATTTATGAACAAGATACTGTTTAATGCTCGGTTTTAACTGTGTTTGTGATGCAAGGTATATCTGAGAGCATAATCTACAAAAAGGTATTAAAAGCATGAATTTAATGCTCTGATGAAACCAAGGCATTAGACGGGACTACATGGGACCAAGATCGAGGATTCACTCACCAAAGATTAAAGAAATTCTAGCCACTCACCCTAAAACGGGCGTGAAAATCGTCAACAATGCAAGATCACAACGTTCCCACCATCCGTTTGGTTCAAAACTTCACACATGGCCAAGGGACCACAAATTAACCGTACACGTCGAAAATCATCCATTGGATCGTTGTTGAAGTAGCCTAACGGACAGATCAGCCCATAAAACAGCGATTTGGTGCCCACCTGATATCTGGACGTGCTTCAGTTTTGGTGTCAACGGCTTACGTGAGATGAAAGAGTGGATGGATGGATTGGATTCAGTATACACATCAGGGTGGGACCCACCTAGCATGGTGCATGTACACAGTATGCATGCACTCGCCATGCGCTGCAATACCAAAGTCTGTCAGCATTACACTGACCGACAATTTCTATAAAAATTCACCAGCGAACGCACTGCATCTGTCGGTTTTGAGTAGTGGGCCTCACTCATCATCCATTTTGATGATCTGAACCGTTCAACGTGTCCAGAGGGGGGTCATGACCATCGCCAAGCTCACCGTTTGGTCCCATGCACGTGTACGCACGTGAATAGTTAGAAAACGGAGGATGAACGGTGAAAGAAAAACATCACTGGACTGCACCAAAACTCGACAAAAACTAGTCCTTTCCGACTGAAATTTCTCCAGAAAACCAATGGACGGAGTGGATTTCGTTGAAAACAACACTGTGGGGCCCACCGACCATCACAGCGAGCGTATGCGCGAGCTCTGTTCCGCAGCAGAGCTTGCGGGTGATCCTTGTGGGCCACCATCCGATCTCAAAGGTCCAATCCGAGCCGTCCATCAGATTCCCATGGAGCTGCTTCTTAATGCCTAGGTGACAGAATTGCAAAAGATCAAGAGGATAGCAATCCAACCGTTCAAACGGACTTCGACGGCAGAGTAGAAAAATAGAAGTCGACCGCACCCAAATAGATTCAAAATCAGTCATTCCCGACTGATATTGCAAGGTTAATACAATGAACGGAGTGGATTGTCCGAAGAAACCAGATCGTGGGCTCCACTAACGTCACAGCGCAAGAGCCGTTTGCAGCTCTGCATCCGTGAAACCGACTCCTGTGGCCCACTGTGTGATTTTGCACATGGTCAGAATCATGATCCGAACCGTCCAAACGATCAATCAGGGGGTCTTAAACCCCACCATGGAGTCAGACTTCAAGAACTGGTCGCCCGTCTATGCTAAATAAGGGTCGAGCGCAAGAAGTTCATGTATAATGACAGAGTGCGGGCGTCCGTTTCCTGGCTGCGAAAGGAAAGCTGTGGAAGTAGTTTCTAAAAATGTTTCTCCACCGCTCTCAACTGCTATAAGAAGGAGAGAGAAAGCGTGAGGGGGGGAGGCTGGATGTTGGAAGCAGCTGTGAAGAAGAGCAAGAAGGAATCTTGGCTCGAGCTTGGAGGTGGAAGAGAGAGAGAGAGACAGCTTCAACAGTTCTTCTTCTTTTCTTAATTCCTTCTTTTCCTTTGTTTTCTTTTTTTTTTAAGGGATTTTAGCTTCATCATGCCTATGTTGAGCTAAACCTCTTAGCTAGGGCTAAGAGGTGAAGCTTGTAGTGAGATGGGAGAGTTTAATTTATGATTTTTGTTTAATGTATGAATTGAATTAATGTTGATGCTAGTCTAATTAATGGCATGTTTTTAGTCTTTAATGGTCTGTTGTGACTGAAATTATAATGGGTCTGCAATGGCTTTGATCATGTCCTTCTTCCTTTATGTTTATGACGTCAGGAAGCACTGTTGTTCACCATAGTCTCCTGGGCATGGTCGGATGTCGGTACCCTTCCTAACTTTCATAGCATGTGATTAGTTGGTAATTAGTTTAATTCTGTTGTTTGCCATAGTCTCCTGGGCATGGTTTGGTGATGGAATCCATTCTAATTCATATACCTTTCATCTCTTGAACACTAGATCAATGACAGTTCAGTTAATTTTCATAAAACAGGCATAAGACCTCCCTGATCTCTACAAGTGGATCCTCTGAATCCCTAGTTTCCTATCCCTAATTTCTCTTAAGTTTTAGATACTAAATTCACAATTATCCCCTTAATTTCTATTTGATTTAAATTATATCTCATTGTAGTTCTAATTCTAGTTAGTTTTAGATAACGTACAAGTTTCAGTCCCTTGGGATTCGACCTCGGTCTTACCGAGTTATTACTACATCACAACCCTGCACTTGGGGAGTGAACAATAGCTCTGCCAGAGATATTACAGACTTCTCACGTGGTGAGGTACGTGTCGGTAGAACCGGGCTACGCAATGGCGATTGCGTTGGAGTAGGAGTAGATCCACTCAAATTGGTCGACATATCACCTATGTGCAGATGGGAAGGCAGTTACACAAAGAGAATAATGCAGAATATAGTATGTGTCAATTATAAGGTTTTTTCGAAAGGAAAATGTACAGGAATAAACAGTTGTTGATGTATGTAGAAAAATTTATGAGCTTCGGTGTACAAAGTGCAAAAAATCCTACTTTGAAGTTCTACAAAAATTGTAAAGCATCTATTACTTTAGTTATGCAGTATGTCATGATTATCACAATAACCAAGTAAGATTATCGAATCCTACTATTGTTTTGAGCGTCTTCCCACATGCGCTCCACGATCCTGTCATGAGTTTTGAACCAGTCATCCTTCGCTCGTTGAGTGACTTGGACTAGCCATTGCCTTTCATCAATTGTCGATACCTCATTTGGGGTAGGTATAGCCTTGCCATCACCCACTGGTACACCTATGTCACGCAAGTCTTGGTCTGATCCATCTTCAATTCGTATGAAATTATGTAGCACACAACAAGCAACGACAATTTTAACCTATGTATCAAAGGGGTATTGCATAGCCGTCTTTAAAATTGGAAATCTTCCCTTCATCACACCAAAATAGCGCTCAATTGCATTTCGTACTTGCACATGTCGATAGTTAAACAATTCTTTCACATTCATGGGTAATCTCCCGCTACAATATTCATGCAGATGGTATCGAACTTCACAATAAGGGGCCATGAACCTTGGTGAATGAGTGTAACCTGCGTCTACGACGAAGTACTTTCCTACACAATAATAGGAATGATTCTTTCAGTCTTGCACTGTGACAAATTATACACACCAATCAACATTTAAATGATACTGAATATTATTTACCGTGGGGCACAATAAGTGGATCGTCTGATCGCGTCAGGGCATTGTGTAGGACCCGCGCATCCGACGCTAAACCTTCCCATCCAGCTAACACATACAATATTGACATATCAAAGGAGCAAGTAGCAAGTACATTCTGCGACAAGATACCATTTCGGTTAAGCTTGTATGTTCTGATGCTGCTATGTGTGCCGAAATATGTGTCCCATCGATCTCACCCATGCAATCCTATAGTGGAAAAGGTGTCGAGCCTATAGGATTAGTATCATATTATATCTTTATTTACGTGTAGATTAATAAATGATCAGTTGGTCTAAAATGATATCTGAAAATAACTAGACCAACGTGTATTTTCCTGAATCTCAATCGGTGTTTGTGCGCCTGCCTGCTTAAAATATTCAGAGTACAGCGAAACAATTGCATCTAAAACTCGGTGAAAGTGACGACTTATAGTTTCACTAGATCGACAAAATCTGTGTCCGATCACATGATTTCGGAGGTTGTGGCCAACTGTATGCAAGAAGTACACAAGTTGTTCCTCCAAACTAACATTACGTGTATCGCGTAGGGTCGTCTTATCAAGCACTACTTCACATAGATGGAAAAATGCATCCTGCTTCATCCTAAGTTGGGTAATGCAATCCATATCATTACTTTGAATAATTGAATTAATAAATCTGGCACGCGCATCATCCCCTATCCGAGCCGGTTCTTTAAACATATAGTGTCGACAGTATTCCCCAACAGCTACGACACATGTAGTTGTTGCAAGAATGACAATGGAATTAGCCATCTCTTCCTCGTCTTCATCATCCATCACCTGTCAACCACATACGTATACAGGTGGAAATCGAGGATTTTACAAAATCGTCAACCTCTCAATTAAAGTGTTACAAAAATCGAGTTGATAAACACGTTCCATGCAAAATAATAACCGAATTGTTCTACATTGACCATCCCATTTGCCATTTATAGCTAAAAAGTGTGCTCAATGTGTCCAACAACCTTCTGGCAATACTTGTTTGAATATTTAAAGAGATCCATGATGGAAACCCTCTTAAAGTCTTACTCAATGATGTAAATAGAACTTTCTTCCTACATGCTATATCCTACACAAGTTTTAAAAAGATGAAAACATTGACCTATAACAACAAGAATCATTAAATTATGATGTTCATGCAAGGAATTATAAGATGGTCATGTGCATGGCAATTATAAGCTCCCAACCGAGCCTTCAAAGAGCACCACCAAATCATGTACTCTGTTTTTGAAAACCCAATGGTGGTATGCTGGTGAATTTCACAAACTGTAAGCAATTTCAGAGATGTATGAACATGAATATCACATATTTACATGCACATGTTCAAACTAGCAGTATCCACAACAATTGGGTTGTGATAGAACATACTAAAACCGTCAGTTGTAGCTATATGGACGCAATGTCGCTATAGGGGAATGCCTCCTGTAATCTAGAAAACCCAAGCATGAAAGAGGAAACGTAATTAGTGCTTAAACCAGTTGACCATGACAATTGAACTGATTGTCAAGTAAGAGCATCCACCAAATGAGTTGAATCTGCATAATTTTTCAACTCATGCCGTGAAATTATCTAACTTGAAACAGATCTCGTTTTATAGTTATGACACAGACATAGAGAGTGCTTTGCAAGTTTTTTACCTGTGGCCAGCTGAATCATTTTTTTGGTTCTATACAAAGAGATGTCCATTTACAAGAAATGCATATCCTGCAGCCATTTCTTCCTTCGGTGTTCAATTTGGTGCAACACTAGTTTTGAATTAATGGTGCAGCAGCAGGGAATTCTTAAAACTATTTTGTATGAAAAAGTAACCCAATCATTGGGAATATTTGTAGATATGCATATACAGTTATTTCGTAATATTCAAAATAAAACAGTATGAGCTATATGCCTGAAATACAAAAATCCTACTAAGAGCAACGTGTGAATGTGTGGTCTACAAAATCGGTCCTACTTTGGACGACAAATGCTTCTAAATCTATATTGAGATTGTCTTTTATGGCTTGGGTGGCTTTTATAGGCAAAT
The DNA here is from genome assembly GCA_037074715.1 of Magnolia kwangsiensis. Taxonomy (NCBI): domain Eukaryota; kingdom Viridiplantae; phylum Streptophyta; class Magnoliopsida; order Magnoliales; family Magnoliaceae; genus Magnolia; species Magnolia kwangsiensis. The sequence continues at coordinate 98,206,843 of CM073584.1, forward strand.
AAAAAACGTGAAATATGATGCTCTAGTTTGGAATTATTTTGATTGACACCTGCTTCTTCTGTGCATCTTTTATTGAAACTGTCCCAGATGGACATGCAAATTTTATTTCTCTTAATGTTTTTATTCTTTTCAGCTTTATAAACGAATCTATTTTAACATGAGTTGGTGACCTGGCTTCTTCTCTCCCATTGAGCATCTCAAGTTATCTCAAGCCTATTCTCATGTTCATGAAGGTCCATATCCAGCCAACTTCTTTATGATTCCACATGCTTTTAATTCCAATAACAGTACAAAAACACAATGGAACATGTGGTACCAACATGGACCGAAGAAAGGTATATCAAAATCGTATCAATTCAAAATAGTAGGCAACAGAGATGAACAAAGATTGAGTATTCCATATTATCACAGCTACAAGCCCTGAGCCATCCAAAAACATGCACTAATTGCACATTAGGTAATCATGTACAATAAGTGATCATAGTAATGAGGTACAATAAATGTTCATAACATTTTCAAAATATAAGCCAGGTCCTAAAATCTAAAATCGGCTCCCAATCTTAATCCATGCATCAAATTAGATAACTTGTGCTGGTCATAGATATCAGGTACGAGAACTTCTTCACCCACTGACATGAAAATGAAGAAAAGAGGACGAAAGACATTTTTATTTCGAAATTTCAACATTTCTAAGAACAACAGAAAGAAACTCCTTTCATAATCTGATAAAATAATCACATTCTGGAAAAAAATCTTTTACACCATGCTGCCAAAACAGATACAGATGAAAACACCCTGGTGATGCTAGGTACTGAAGTAGCGAGTGTTCATCATGTGGATGCATGTGGATGGTTAAGAGTAGTATGACATGACCATCCACATTGCAAAACATTGACCGTTCGACAGATTTTCTTAAGCCAATCAACACCTCGAAAAAGAAATTTCAAGTACTACGCAATCCGTAGAAGGAGATCACAGAAACAGTCAACATACACAGAGTACAACAGCCTAACGAAGACATTACAGGTGTACCTGCTAGCAATGTTTTTAAAATTCTGGTCACCTGAAATTCAGATACAAAATTTCAGCAAATTATTTTATATTTAGGGATTTCTTGGATTTGAAAGGTGGAAAGTAGTGAGGAGTAAAACCGTAACCATCCATATCATGCAACGTTCACTACTACTACATGGGATCAAACAATTCACAAATCAATTGAAAGATAAATGAAATGTGAATCTGAAATAGTGATTCCATATTTCATAATTTATCCACTGCTTGAAAGTGCATCCCTCACATGGGAAACTGCTATCGAAGTCAATGTTCTCAGCTACTTGAAAAAAGACGGCACATCTTCACTGTACAACTGGGGATTGTTATACTGAGATGTAGGACACCCGCAATCAAATTGGAAATGCTAAGCCATGAAAATAAGAAAACCTTGCTCAGATCGATTTCAACCAGTCGGTATAGATAAATGGTGACGGTAAAAGGGAACAACCATCATTTCATTTTCACCATAGTAAGAAAAAACAGAAGAACAAATAAATAAAAACAAATATATGGAACATATATCAAGTTAAAGTTCCAACGGATATCCTTTGCCATTCACGAACACCAAATTGTTCGGTGCCGGTAACAGGGTGCTAATAGTAACAGGCAATAAGTGTACTCAAGTAATATATAAAGAATAACAAAACACAAAGCTATTCCAGTATTTTTTCTTCTTTTTTGGCTACTCAATTTGCGTTATGCAACAAATTGTAACTCTCCAACACCCACTGACCATGTCATGAACGACCAACTGACGTTATCGTTATTTGTTAAGTCCGAGTATGAAGGATTTCATTCACAAATCCTTTTCCAATCCATCTCCTGCTCTTAGCCAAAAGAGGTGCTAATCGTGAGTGCATGCATAGGTACAGATCATACTGTCGTACCTTGTTGCAACGCAGAAGAAAGTAGAATGGATTTTGAGTACTTGACTACTTGGAAGTTGAAAGAGATTAATTTGGAGTTCGTGAACAGGGGACGACATCCGATTGTAGTGTAGATCCAAACCGAAACCGCCCGCAACGACCAATTCCTAAAGCAAGAGATAAATTGGGGGAAATCAGGGCAAGGAAGAGCGTACCTAACGCAAGAACGGCGGTCCGCAGCCAGAGACCGGAGCTTACATTCTCTGCATAGGGCGATGATGGGAGCTCGACATGCCGCATTCATGGTGTCACGCCCCAAACCTAGAAATCGGATTCTCAGAAATTCCGATTGCTAAATCCGGTGCCGACAGCCTCCGTAGTACCCCATTCTCAGCTCCTAGTATTCATATACCAGATTTCGATCCTGGGATCATACAAGGAAGATTTTTTTTTTATACATTTAACTCGTAATAAGCATAACCACAAGATTACCCAATTCACAAAGGCAATATCGTCATCACATATCCACTAATATAACCATTTGAGTACAACACTGAAAGGGAAATAAATAAATAGAAAATCAAGCTCCAGAAGACCACTGCATGCTCTAAGCTTCAACATTACTTCAACCTAACATCACCTGCACGCATCTATCGTGCATAAACTTATAAAAAGCTTAGAGGGTTGTGTAAGTGTGTGCATAAGGTAAGTATCAAGTATTCAGTACAATGCCATAATCATACAATGCCAAAAAAACTGGTAATCCATAAATCATATAATATCTGAATAAGCAGAAATACTGAAAAGATCATAAATTATCAGGGTAAACAGAAATACTGACAAAGTCATAAATCACACGATAACAGAGTAAGCAGAAATACTGACAAGTGCATGAGTCATACAATATCAGGGTACATAATGCAAGTCAGTTATGCAAATGAGGAGTCAAAGCGAGTCAAATATTAGATGCCGAGGATATAATGCCATAAATCATACAATATCGAAATAAGTAGAGATGTACTGATAAGTCTATGAGTGCCATTAGCCGTACCAAGGCTATGCGATGCAAGGCATGAGTACTAACGACCATATCAATGCAGAAACATGGTAACCTAAAAATACTAAGTACTGCAGATGCAATGTAATATGCGGTGCGAGTGAAATGACCAAGCTGGAGTGAAGTTGGGATGATAGTACGTAGTATCGCAGGCTATGGGGTCCATCACAAGGGACTTCTATCCAAACCAGTCCCATACCTAAATTTGGATAGTCAGACTCAATGTGGTAAACTCCTGATCTCAGGTTAGTCACGCGCTTAATTGAAATCCTGACCATGCAAAGGTACACAATAATTAGTTGTGCACCACCAGCCCGAGTGGATAGTGAATGAAACAAATACATGAGTATGCAACTCCTACTCAATAAGTCCACATATCAGTACGGTTCCTCTCTGAAAAATCACCGGGGTCTATTACACTCCAAACCAGATTGCCGCCCCATCGCGCACAACAAGGTGAGTGGAAGAGACCTCACTATCCGCCTGCCAATATCGGGTCCGACTCGTCGATAGCGGACCCATTCCTCGAGCTGGTCAGACTCAGCCTAGCATTGCTCCCTCCTCTTAGGCAGGTACGACCGTACCCCCCTCCAACCGACCATAAAACAGTGGAAGACGTGGCATAACGGTATACAAACCTCGTGCGCTCATGCATCCACTCGGTCTAGACTTTGGAGCAACCTCTGTAACTAAGAGGGTTTAGGGACTTTCACCCAGGGATATCTATAGCACCCCACATAGAATAGATTTTTAATGTCCCATCTTATAAGTCCCGTGTCCTAGTCTGTACCATTCCGTTGGCCTTCGTGGTCCTTCCGGTCGAAATTCTACAATCCTCGACCCGTTTCTGATGTTTGCGTGCGATCCTAAGCTAAGACCTGTATGCCAAAGTTGGCTCAAACTGAAACCTATACCTTAGCGACAGCGCCATCGCTGCGGTTCTAACGCCGCGACTCACGCACAAAATCGGTACCCAGGCTAGAAGATGTAGGCCCGCGTTCATTTCGAAGAAAACGCCGCGTGTTGCAAACTTCAAGGGAATCTCTACAACATGTCCCATCAATAAATCAATCAATCAATGCCAAGTCACTCCATACCCAAGTATAACAACCCATACCTATCCTTACCCCTTTCTTACAAAAACTAACCAAAGTCAACTCTTACATCCCTTCACCCATCGCTCTCTTACAAGCCATCACTCAACCCATCACTCCATCACCTTTCACCCATCACTTCCCTCTCTCTCTCATTCACTCTCAAACACTCTCCCAAGCTCCATACGTCCAAGCCTTCCCAGGCATTCTAAGAGCAACAAGAGTGGCCCACTTTTCCCACCCTCTTATCTCTCATCCACACCATCAAAATCCCATCAACCACCATCAAAAGTGAAGGCAAGGAGCATAAAAGGCTTAGGGAGCAAGGAGGAAGGCCTAGAGGTGGGTGATCCATCGTTCATTTTTAATTTTAAGGGTTCACTTGTTGTGGGACCCACTTGATGTATGTGTTGTATCAATGGAGGGCCCATAGTGGCCGGGGTCCCTCCTCTCCATCACCGTCTCTCTTGTTCTCTCTCTCTCTCTCTCTCTCTCTCTCTCTCTCTCTCTCTCTTTCTCTCTCTTTATCCTTCCCCTAAAATGGAGTGGGCCCCACCAATTCATGATAAATCTACTCCATCTATCAAACGGTGTGGCCCACCACATTTTAGGTGAAATGATATGTAATATATATTATATTATATTAACATTATATTATATATACATATATATATATATATATATATATATATATATATATATATATATATATATATATATATATATATATGTATATGGTGGGCCACGTAAGTGTGGGACCCACCATGATATTATGATTATCCATGCCGTCCAGTGTCCAGGGACACTGGACGCATAATATGGAATGAGTGTACTGGCTTGGGCATGCACTGGTGGATAACAAAATAAAATAAAATATTATTTAAATTAGTATTTGGGGTGGACCACTCATGCAGGCCCCACTTTGATGAATGTATATAATCCACGTCGTCCATTTCACTTCTCAGCACATTTTAGGCGTTGAGCCAAAAGATGAGGCTGATCTGATAATCAAGTGGGCCATACCGTAGGAAATAGTGGTATTACCGTTAAAACCCACATTAATTCTTCCATTGGTCAAAAATATATCGCATATTGGTCTCATTGGGTTGATCAGGGGCCATAGAATCCAATGGTTGGACCAGATATTTCAGATGCGGTCCACACCTATCAAAAACCATGATATTAATGGTTTTCAAAAAAAAAATGAGGCAGCAACGATTGCTGTTGCTGTGTCAGAGCGCACGCAGGTAGCGCGGGCGAATGAGCGGCCGGGCCTCACGGCCCAGCTGTGGGTCCCCATCGTGATGCGTTTCGAACATCAACACCTTGCATTTGATGGGTCTCCTTTGTCTATGGTGCATCCCCAAAAATCAGCCGTATACGGAACTCATGTGGGCCATACCATCTAAAATCATGTAACGTATAACATCACTTGGTGGGGCCTACTTGAAATTTGGATGTGGCTGATACTTAGTCAGAACCCTCAGCCAAGTGGGACTCACATAATGGGCGGTCTGGATTTGTGGACCACATCACTGTGGACCCCCTGACGGTTTGGCCTTATAAATAGGTTGGGTGGCAAACGAACATTATAGACGGCCCCATGGCCCTGTGACCCTATCAACGGGTTGTATGGAAAATAAGCATCACCGTGGGCCCCTGACCTACGTAACCTTATGAACAGATTGGATGAAAATAAACATTGTGGTGGGCCCCTGGTTCACGTGCCCTCACCAACAGGTTGGTTGATAAATAAATATTACAGTGGGCCCTAAGCCCATGTGACCTTATGTATAGGTTGGAAAATAAATATTACAGTGGGCCCTAAGCCCATGTGACCTTATGTACAGGTTGGAAAATAAACATTACAGTGGGCCCCTTGGTCCATGTGACTATATCAATAGGTTAGCTGGAAAATAGACATTTTGGTGGGCCCCCTATTCATGTGACCTTATCAACAGATTGGATAGGAAAATAAACATTATGGCAGGCCTCACGTGAGGCTCACTTTGGTGAATATGGGCCCATGTATTTAGGCCCATCTTGAGGTATTTTTAGGCCTATTATTGAGGCCCGCTTGGATGCATATGGACCCATGTATTTAGGCCCATCTTGGCATGTATATAGGCCTAATGTTGAGGCCCACTTTGTTATATATGGGCCCATTTGTGTAGGCCCATTTGATGTATTTGTGGCCCATTGTTGAGGCCCACTTTGGTATATATAAGGCCTATGTGATTAGGCCCATTTGATGCATATAAAGCTCATGTGATTGGGCTCATTTTTAATGCATTCTAAGGCCCATGGGTGATGGCCCATTGCAAAGTACCTAAGGCCCATTGGTGAGGCTCATTGAGGTGGCCCACTTGATGAATATAAGGCCCATAAGATACGGCCCATTTGATGTATTTGAGGCCCAATGGGATGTATCTAAGGCACATTGGAATGTGTAATTCTGCCATGATTTATTTAATGATATTTAAGGTGAGCCGAGCCTTGGGAGCAATGATGGTTAGATGCCCACATTGTCAGGATGATGTCGGTTAAATGTCCACATTGTCACTCTCCCTGAGGCCCATTGGTAGGCCCATACTTGTAGTGAGTAGGCCGTTTAGGCCTATCTTTATTATACGCAAAGCCCATTTTTATATACATATTTAGTGTAGATCCATGATTCATGATCATACGCATCATATGTATGACTGATATGTGGAGTGACTGATCATATCATATGCCTTCGGTAGAATATTTATGGGCTCCCTGATAGGCGAATTTACCCTACATGAGTACATGGTACACGTAGGACTGTTGCATGACTGATAGTGTGACTCATGCACTTGTATTTGTATGATTGTAATTATTGTATACCCTAACAACATCAGGGCCATAGCCTCCACAGATACATTATGGGTGGCTAGATTGGATACCAAAAATGTTTGGTTCTAGCATACGGGCGCCATAGATGTCCCTGGATGAAAATTTCTAAATCCGATGGTACCAGAGGATGACTCCAACGTCGAGACTGAGTGGATACACTAGCGCGCGAGGGCCGTATACTAGTAGGCCACGTCTCTCACTGTGTCGTGGTCGGTTGGAAAGGGGTGTGACCTTACCCGCCTGAGTGAGGGGGCAATTGCTAGGTTGAGTTTGACCAGCTTAAGGAATTGGTCCGCTATCGACAAGCCGGGCCCGATATTGGCAGGCGGATAGTGAGGTCTCTTCCACCCTCCCAGTTGTGCCTCCGGATAGGGGCGGCAAGTTGGCGTAGAGTGTACTTGACCCCGGTGATTATTCAGACTGGGAACTGTACTGACTTGATGCTCTAGTGAGGAGCTGCATTGATATGTGGATGAGGATTGACATGCTTGACTTGCATTCTACATCGCATGGCCTGGATGTGGCCGATCGCATTCATATCTTGCACCACATAGCCTTGGTACGACTGATTGCATTCATGTATTCATTAGCATGATTCCACATTACTCTGACCTTGCATTCTGAGCACGCTTATATTGCGTACACACTTACACCACCCTCCAAGCTTTCTATAAGCTTATGCACGATTGATGCGTGCAGGTGACGCCAGGATGCAGCCTTAGTCTTGCCACCGTTGGAGCGTGCAGACGAGCTTCTGGAGTTTTTATTATTGTCACTATCTTGTATCTTCCTTTCCTACGCATTGTACCTAAAGTTTTTTATCATAGTGAATTTTATGATGGTGTTCTTGTGGTTATTATTCGTGGGTTATGCTTATGTTATGCTCACTACGAATAAAATGGATATTAAAAATCCTCCTTATAGTATCCCAGGATCGGAACCTAGTATATGGGTGCCGGGAGCCGAGAATGGGGTACTACGGAGGCTGTCAGCGCCATATTCGGTGATCGAAAATTTTTTGAGCTTGATTTTTGAGTTTGGGGCGTGACAGAAGATCAACAACTTAAGCGTTGTCATTGATCTTTTGAAGGATTGGTACCAGTCTAATCTTCTTATTCTTCTATTCATTGTACGTCCCAGTTGGAAATCTCTCCTTGCGTAGATGGACTATAATGTACTCGCCCACCTCGAACACCTTTTGTCGTCGATGCATGTCGTCTTGCTCCTTGTACTTTTCGTTCAAGGCATGTAACTTGCTTTGCACTTTTGCATGAATGCCCATGATCTTGTTTACCATATGTTCCATTGCAATGCTCATGCCTGGGAGCCCGAGCAAAGGGACCAAGTCAAGTGTGTGGTGAGGCACTCGGCTGTAAATAACTTGGAATGAGGACTTCCCTGTCGAGATGTTCATCATGTTATTGAATGCAAACTCTGCTTGAGATAAAGGTAAATTCCACTCCTTCAGCTTTTCTCTTGAAATACATTGAAGGAGGTTCCCCAACGTGTGATTCATAACTTCAGTTTGCCCGTTAGTTTGTGGGTTGTAGGCATTGCTGAACTGAAGTCATGTATCGAACCAGTTCCACAAAGTCTGCTAGAAGTGGCTAATGAACTTCGTGTCGCAGTCAAAAGTGATAGTCTTGGGGACCTTGTGTAGCCGCACGACCGCTCTGAAGAATAAATTCACTACTTGCATTGTGTCGATGGTCTTCTTGCATGGGATGAAGTGTGTCATCTTTAAGAAATGATCTACCACTATTAGAGGTGATGTAACCCCCGTATCCTAGACCGTACCGTTCCATAGACTTCCGCGGTCTTACCGGTCGAACTCCGGCCACCTTCGACCCTTAACTGATATTTACGTGCGACCCTGATTCATATGCCGTAAACCCGTATCGACTCAACCCAAGATCTTTACCATAGTGACCGCGCCGTCGCTGCGGTTCTGATGCCATGACTCGCGCGCTGAGGCGATACCCTGGTCAGGAGATTTGGGTCAACGTTCGGTGCGAAGAAAACGCCGCGCGTTGCAAAACCCAAGAGAATCTCTACGAGGTGTCACATCAATCCCATCAATCAATCAATCTCATCACATCACATGTCAAGTATATGTTAAGTACACATCACCTTTCACCCTTCCCTAAGCAACTACAAAAGTTAAGAATCTCTCACAAAGCCCATACCTTTCTTACACCAAAAATCCTCAAAGTCAAAAATTCTTACACCTCCCATGCCTTTCTTACACAAAAGGCCACCAAAGTTAAAAAGTTCTTACACCCATCACTCACCACATCCATCCATCACCCATCTCTCTCTCCCTTACAACTCTCTCTTTCTCATTTCTCATCTCATTTTCTCAAGCAACAAAAAATCCCACGTATGAGAATTCTCCAAGCCTCTTCCTCTCTTTCAAAACTTCAAGTGTGGCCCACCTCTCCATCCCAAGATCTCCCATCCTAGCCATCCATTTCTCATCTCCTCCATTAGGATCAAAGCTAAGGTGCTAAGGAATCCATTGGAGTAAGAAGATCGAACGGTGGGTGCTTGATGATGATAGTTTTTTTATATTTTTAAGATGGTCCAAGTGAGGCCAACTGATTAATGGTTTGGATCTCACTTGGGACCCTAAGATATGGCCGATGGCCACTTTGATCATCATGATCATCCCATGATGGGGCCATTCTCCATGGACCCCATCATGATGTTTAGTTTTCCTAGCTTGTAAATAAGGTCATCTAGACCGTTTATTTTCTTGGAGAATGGATCTTCACCATTGATTTTGATTAGGTGGGCCCATATGCAATGATTTATGTTGTAGAACATGGAAGGGAGGGCTCATATTGCCGAGAACCCTCCATCACACGCGTGTCCCACTCTCTTTCCCTCTCTCCCCCTCTCTTTTTCATATTTTTTTATGGGATGATGATGTACTTGTGTGGCCCACTAGGATGGACCCCACCATGAAGTATATATTTTACCTAAGCTACCTTCAAGTGGGGCCCACTTTATAAGAGTTATATTCACACCACCCATCGTTTGGTGGCCCACGTGTGCAAACCACCTGAAATACGCAGCCGTCCAGCGGACGCTGGACGTTGAAAGGAAAATACAAATATCGGCCTTGGTTCTAGGCTATTTGGGTGGGCTGCTCATGCAGGCCCCACCTTGATGCATGGTGTTAATCCACACCGTTCATTCTATTCTCCGGGTCGTTTTAACCGTTGAGTTAAAGGATGAAATCTAACTAGGCATCTGGTAGGCCATAACATAGGGAACATTGGTGGTTACCATTGAGATATTTTCTGACATTTCTATACACCCAAAAATCTTGAAGTTCGGACTCATTTCGTCTGTTTCGAGCCGTAGAATTCTATGGATGGAGTGGATTCCCAGGTAGCGGGCCCCACATGTGATGTTTCTTAGAAAAATTAAAATAAAGGAGAGAGAGAAAGGAAGGAGCAGCAGCTGCTGCTGGTGTCAGACAGCGCAGGCAGCACCTGCACTGTTGCAAGGAGGGCGGGCGGATGAGTAGCGCCCCACGGCTGCTGCCGTGGGCCCCACCGTGATGTATATGTGAAATCTAAGCCGTTCATGATGTGGGCCCCCTCCTTATGCGGGCCCCCTCCAAGTTTGAACCAAATCCAAAACTCAGGTGGCCCACACCACACGAAACAGTGGGATTGAACCTCTGCCTTTGAAACCCAAATTTGGGTCCACAGAAGTTTCGAATCAATCTGAAATTTGCTTTTTCACTTCATCCAGGTCTGAGTGACCTTATGAACGGATTGGATGGCATGTAAGCATTGAGGTGGGCCCCACATGGGACCCACAGTGATGTATGTGTCTTATATCCACCGTCCAAGCGGACGGTGGAAGCCCACCATGATATTTGTGTTTACTCTCACCGTCCAGCGGACGGTGGAGCTGGAGCCCACGGTGTTGTGTGTGCATACGTGCGCGCATGTGTGAGTGTGGCAGTGTGTGTGCGTGTGTGTGCTGTATGCATGTGTGCAGCGTGTGTATGTATATATATACATATATATTATATTATGTATAATATTATATTATACATAATGTTGTATATATTATATATATATATATATATATATATATAATTTGTATATTATATTCTTGATGGTGGGCCTTCATGTGGGCCCCCACCCTTGGTGTAGGTGCTGCATCCAATCTGTCCATCCATTTTAAAAGCTCATTTTATGAAATGAGTTAAAGAATGGGTCAGATCCATAGTCTGAGTGGACCCCATCTTAGCATGTTATAAGGTCCATGGGATTAGGCCCATTTGATACATTTCAAGGCCTATGGGTTTAGGCCCATTTGATTTATATAAGGCCTATAGGATTAGGCCTATTTGATATGTACAAAACCCATAGGACTGGACCCACTTTGATGTATTCCAAGGCCTATGGGTTTAGGTCCATTTGATTTGTATAAGGCCTATGGATTTAGGCCCATTTGATTCATATAAGGCCTACGGGTTTAGGCCCATTTGACACATATAAGGCCTATGAGATTAGGCCCATTTGATAGGTAAGGCCCAGTCGGTGTGGCCCATTTCATATATATGAGGCACATGGGTCGAGGACCATTGATGCATTCTAAAGCCCACGGGTTATGACCCATTGCAATGCACTTAAGGCCCATTAGTGTGGCCCATAGATGTGGCCCACTTAATGAATATAAGGCCCATTGAATGTGGCCCATTTGATATATTTAAGGCCAATGAAATGTACCTAAGGTCCATTGCAATGTATAATCCCAACACGGTTTAGGTAACGATGTTTACGACGATCGTGCCTTGGGAACAATGTTGGTTTGACGTCCACATTGCGAGTGTAATGTTGGTTGGATGTCTACATTACGACTCTCCGTAGGGCCCATTGTTAGGCCCATACTTGTTGTGTATAGGCCATCTAGGCCCACCTACGTTGTATGGATATTTCATTACTTTATAACATGTTTAGTATAGATCCATGACTCATGATCATACGCATCATATGTATGCTTGATATGAGAAGTGACTGATCATAACATATGCCTTCGGGCAGATTGTTTATGGGACCCTGATTAGGCGGTGTTGCCTTGCATAAGCGCACGATACGCGCAGGATTTACTGCATGATTGGATAGTGTGATTCATACATTTCGCATTGTGTGACATGGTTGTTGTACGCCTTAGCGAAATCGGAGCTATAGCCTCCACAGACAGATCGTGGTTGGCAGGATTGGATACCGAAAATCTCATTCTACATAGGGTGCTATAGATATCCCTGGGTGAAAGTCCCTAAACCCTTATGGTACCAAGAGGTTGCTCCAACGTCTAGACCAAGTGGGTAGATGAGCGTTAAGTGCCGATTACCAGATGGCTGCGCTCTCCACTGTATCGTGGTCGGTTGGAAGGGGGTAAGGCCTTACCAGCCCAAGTGTAAGGAGCAATGCTAGGCTGAGTCTGACCAGCTAGAGGAATGGGTCCGCTATCGACGAGTCAAGCCCGATATTGGCAGACAGATAGTGAGGTCTCTTCCACTTATCTTATTGTGCGCGATGAGGCGGCGATCTGGTTTAGAGTGTACTAGACCCCAGTGATATCCCAGATTTGAGCTGTATTGATGTATGGACATAGATGAGGATTTGTATGCTTGAGTTACATTTCACATCGCATGGCCTTGGGATGGCTGATATCATTCATGTCTTGCATCGCATAGCTTTAGTACGACTAATAGTTTTCATGGATCCATCTACATATTCCGCATTACTCTGATATTGTATGATCATATTACTACCTTGCGCACACACTTTCACTACCCTCTACGCTTTCTATAAGCTTATGCATAACCGTTGCATGCAGGTGACGTTGGGGCGCAACAGCGCTGAGGCAGGAGCACTTTGCAGATCATTTTGGAGTTCTTATTTTTCATCATTGTATTTTCCTATATGCTCATTATACTTGTAAAGTTTTTAATCATAGTGAAAATGTAATGAAGTTTTTGGTTGTTGTTTGTGGGTTATGCCTTTGGTTATGCTTATTACGAATCAAACTGACGTTGAAAATCCTCCTTGTAGCATCTTAGGATCAGAATTTTGTAAGCCCGGTTTCTGAGTTTGTGGCGTGACAGGTGGGCATCGGACCGAGTCAGATCGGATTAGGTCCAACTCGACTCGGATCAAAATTTGTAGAGCCTGACCTAAACTCGATTCGATCCAGGACCGAGTCCGGGTCATCTAACTCGAATAGATTTGATCTCCTGCTGACCTGAATCAATCCAAGTCTGACTCGGTCAGGAAAATCGAGTCAGATCGGATTGGGTAAGGTTCGATCGTTCATTTTTTCAACGGTTGTGGAAATCATTACTATCAGTGTTTCGTACGGTGCGATTTACTTGATTATTGAATTTACTTAAAATTTAGTATCAACCCCTAAAATAATCTAAAAAAACTGATGGACGGTGTGGATAATCCAAAAAAATTCAAGATGGCCCCACATAATTTACTTAGTAGGATAAAAAGTGCAGCTATGTAGCTTCTTGAAGAAGCTTTACACTAAATATATGGGAACGGATTGCCTACTCCCCCTGACACCAGCCTCGTGGCTGGTGGTCGGTGATCTGTGGGCCCCACCATGATGTATGAATTTCATCCACTCCATTCATCCATTTTTAAAGATGATATCAGGGATTTACCCCAAAAATGAGAGGGATATAAATCTCAAGTGAACCACACCACAGGAAAACAATAGTGATTGGATATCCATCATTTAAATCCTACTAAGGTCCACTGTACTGTTTATTTGACATCCAATCTGTTGATTAGGTCATAAAGACCCAGATGAAGGGAAAAAACAAAGATCAGCTTGATCCAATACTTTGATGGGCCCTAAAAAGTTTTCAATGGTTGACGTTCATTCAACACTGTTTCCTATAATGTGGTCCACTTGAGATTTGGATATACCTCATTTTTTGTGTAATACCATAAAATGATCTAGAAAAATAGATGGACAGAATTGATGAAACACATACATCATGGTGGAGCCCACAAAGCACCGATCACCAGCCATTAGCTGGTGGCAGGGGAGTAGCCAATCCATTTCCCATCTAGCTTCTTGAAGAAGCTTTATAATTTAAGTACAACTTGCTGTCTATAGCTAGCACCAGCTAGCCTATAGCTGTTCTTGGTACGTGTCATGCGAAGACAGCACTGATGCTCCTCGATCTCCGAGTTGTGAGAATGGTTCAAAGGAGATCAAAGTTACATCTTATGTGGGCCCCACAGTGATGTATTTATTATATCTACACCATTCATCTATTTTTAGAGTTCATTTTAGAGCATTATCCAAAAAAATGAAACATATCCAAAGATCATCTGGACCACACCATAAATAGCAATAGAGATAATGATTTTCACCGTTAAAAAATTTGTAGGGCCCACTATAACGTTTATTTTACATCTAATCTGTTTATAAGGTCACAAATAACTGAATGAATAGGAAAAATAAATTTCATAAGGTTATAAGTACCTGAATGAAGAGGAAAAATAAATTTCATATTGATCCAAAATTTCTGTGACCCTAAAAAGGGTTTCAATGGCAAATGTTTAATCTCCCACTAGTTTTTGAAGTGTGGTCCAGTTGATGGTTATATCTATCATATTTTTTGTCTCAAGCCTTAAAATGAGCTCCCTTTCGTATACAACTATACACCATCTCTCAGTATATGTTTCTCTCCAACAAAGAAATCACATGAAGCTCCAATACCTAATGGCAGAAAATGAAGGATTTGATCTATCAAATAACATCTAGCTAGCCTTCTTCTTACCTTCTTCTTCCACAGAAATAGAGAGACAAATATAGAGAGAGATAGACAGATATAAAGAGAGACAGAGAGAAATAGAGAGATAGAGTTGGGGGGCTCGGGTGTACATTGGGCGGGGTTTTTTGGTGCCGAACGAAAAGCTTGGGCGGTGAAACTTTTGTTTAGAAATATATTTACATCCGGGTTGGGTCGAGTTAGGTCGGTTCAGACCATTTTGATTCGAGTTTTCGGATCAGTTCTGTTCGAATACACCTTTATCCGAACCCGACCCGAAAAATGATCGGACCTGGATTGACAAACTCGATTAGGGCTGATCTAGGCCGTCGGTTCTGTTCGGAACGGTACCGAGTCGAGTCGGATCGGGTCCAACATGCCCACCTCTAACCACCATGAACATCGAATTCATGCCACATTGTGTTTGTGGGAGACCCAATACGAAGTAGGTGAGGATTTGATTCTCCATGGATGATTTGGGAAAAGGTTGACGAATAATTTTCACCATAGGTTTGCTCCCTATAGGTGAGGATTTGATTCTCCTTCTTGATGTTACTTTCAAGGAAAAAAAATCAAAAGTTGAAAAACTGAAAAGATGATCTGTAAGACAAATTTTGGGTGTCCTGAACGTGCTACTGGTTACCAATGATATTATGGAATAACGAATTGAATCTTAATATGGATAAGTCGAGATTACACTATACACCCATGGAACTCAATGTTTAGATTTTTTTTCTAATTGTTGAATTAATATTTTGCCCTTGATTATGAAGTTTACTGTGCGCTTGAGTCCAGGAGAAGTAATGCCAAACATTCATGAATCTTAAAATTCTAGGATCTGGATTATCTTTCGTAAATCACTCGAGTTTATCAAAATTATCCTGTAGTTCTCAACTTATTTTTCGCATACTTTGCTAGGAACTAGCAAAATGCTGGTTGGGGGTTGTGTTGAGGGTCAAATATTGCATATTAGACCCTAGTTATTATCTAGATTTACGAACATAATACCATGTAATGACCCACTTTAACCGTGTTTGTGATGCAGAGTGTAATTACAAGCTCGGAATGAAAAAGGATGCTTAAAGTTGAGATTTACTGCTCAAAATTCACCAAAGCATGCGACACATTTCAGGGGACCAAGATCGATGGAATTACACGCCAGAGATTCGAGAAAATTGAGAAACTGAGGCTCAAGTGGCCCGAAATTGGCTCAGAATGCAAGATCACAAGGTTCTCACCATCCGATCAGCTTAAAACTTCATACATGGCCTGAGAACCATAAATGAACTGTACATATCAAATTTCAGCTATTGACGATCTTTGGAAGTGGGCCAACGGACTGATCAGCCCCTTAATTCATTAAGTGGGGCCCACCTGATATCTGGAACTGCCTCAAAATTGTTCTCGACGGTTAAAATAATATGAGGAAGAGGATGGACGGTGTAGATTTCTCATAAACATCACGGTGGGCCCTGTGTATAAGGTGTGTGCACACTGCACAATGCACGCACGCGTGCACCAGAGACAATGCACGCGGGTCAGCGCTGCTGACCCGCACCTTTCTAAAACAGCAAGTGATGTTTCCATTTTTGCTTACGCATGGACGGCCTGCGTCTGTTTTGCGATCGACTGTGGGCCCCACCTATGGACCATATGACTCATCTGATCCGACTATCTTGTAGAGAGCTGCAAACACTATAAAACCATGTTAACTCTTTTCATTCATGCATACACACGTGTGCGTTAAAGAGGCCACAAAAGGGCTGCCCTGCAACGTTCAAAATTAATCCTTTTGTGATATCTTCTCTGGGCCGCGTCAATGGACCTTCAAAACCACTCATTCTTAACTGAAATTTCATCCTGAATCCAATGGATGGGGTAAATTTTCCAGAAAATGCTTCTGTGGGGCCCACCGATCACAACAGCGAAATGGTGCGAAAGGTTTCGCACATCCGCCAAAACTGACTTTTTCAGGATGTTGTGGCCTACCATCTTTGATCATATGACAGATCTGAACTGTCTATCATATAGAAGACCCAAGAAAGTCTTACGGAATGGTATTTCTTTGGAATTTGAGCGAGGAAAGAGGCGATTTTTGAGGTACTGAACTTGGCTGCGAAAAAGCTTTCGCTGCGCATGCGATAGCTTTCCAAATCCGATTCAAGTCTGATTTTCACCACTCCAGCAGCTATATAAGGAGATCAGTGGGGACGTGGAGCTTGGCCTTACGTGGAGCAAAGAAAGAGAGAGAGAGAGAGAGAGAGAGAAGGAGAGAGAGAGAGATTCTTTGTTTTTTTATTTCACTTTTCTTTTCCTTTTCTTTTTTCCTTTATTTATTTGGATTTAGCCTGACCATGTTAGGCTAAACCTCTTAACTAGGGCTAAGAGGTGAAGCTTGTGGCATGACGGGAATGATCTTATAGCCTGGATACATATTATGAACTGATTTTGATGATAGTTGATTAGTAGGAATATTTTTAGTCTTTAATGGTCTGTTGTGACTGAAATTACAGTGGGTCTGCAATGACTTTGAATGTTTCCTTTTCCTTTTTATGTTTATGAGTCAGGAAGCCCTGTTGTTCACTATCGTCTCCTGGGCATGGTCGGATGTCGATACCCTTTTTGACCTTCATAACAGGTTGATTGGTTGGTAATTAGTTTAATTCTGGTGTTTTCTTTGTCTCCTGGGCATGATTTGGTGATGGAATCCATTCTAATTCATATACCTTTCATCTCTTTGAAAACTAGATCAACGGCAGTTCAGTAAATTCCATAATTCTTGAAGCAGGCATAAGATCTTCCTGATCTTTACAAGTGGATCCTCTGAATCCCTAGTTACCCTTCTCTGATATCTCCTTAGTTTTAGATTAATTAACCTACAATTATTTCACAATTGCTACTTGATTTAGAATTCATCTTATTCTAGTTCAAATCCTACTTAATTTTAGATTACGTATAGTTTCAGTCCCTTGGGATTTGACCTCGGTCTTACCGAGTTATTACTACATCACAACCCTGCACTTGGGGAGTGAACAAGTTTCATTCTGAAGAAACGTCGCGCGTTACAAATTTTGAGGGAATCTCTACAAGATATCACATCAAATCAAGTCAAGTACACCACCTTACCTCAATGTCACCTCACCCTACAACAAGTACAAATGGTCACTCCCTCCTTTTTCATAAGTCAACTCTCTCTCTCCTCTACCCATCCCTCTTTTACAAATATTCAACTAAGCCCATACTTCCCCATCACTTTCCTTACACCCCACCACTCCATCCATCCTTTTATCTATTATTTTTTTTCTCTCTCTCATTTCTCAAAAATCTCCTACGCAACCCAATACTACACGTCGAAGCCTCCCCCAAACTTTCTCCCAAATGCTAAGTGTGGCCCACCCTCTCATCTCTCATCCCCACCATCAAAACTCCATCAACTACCATCAAAAGTGAAGGCAAGGAGCTAAGGAGGCTAAGAGACCAAAAAGAAGGTCGAGAGGTGGGTGATCAATCGTCAAATTTCATTTTTTTTTTACGACCACATGTGGTGGAACCCATTTGAAGTATGCAATGTATGAATGGAGGGCCCATAGTGGTGGGGTCCCTCATCTTCATCCCGATCTCTCTCTCTCTCTCTCTCTCTCTCTCTCTCTCTCTCTCTCTTTCTCTCACTACAAGAAAATAGGCCTTTAGCCATAATGTTTTAGCCTTAGTTGAAAAAATGGAGGCTAAATGTGTCTTTTAACCTCGGTTGTTAAGGAACTGAGGGTAAAAGTTCATCTTTCGCCTCAGTTGTATAGGAACCAAGGTGGAAAGTTTCCTTTTAGCCTCAGTTGCACAGGAACTGAGGCGAAAAGTCTACCTTTTAGCCTCAGTTGCATAGGAACTGAGGCGAAAAGTCTACTTTTAGCCTCAGTTGCATAGGAATCGAGGCAAAAAGTCCACCTTTTAGCCTCAGTTGCATAGGAACCGAGGTGAAAAGTCTATTTTTTAGCCTCAGTTGCATAGGAACCGAGACTAAAAGTCTACCTTTTAGCCTCAATTGTATAGGAACTAAGGCAAAATGTCTACTTTTTAGCCTCAGTTGCATGGGAACTAAGGCGAAAAGTCTATTTTTTAGCCTCAGTTGCATAGGAATCGAGGCAAAAAGTCTGCCTTTTAGCCTCAATTGCATAGGAACCGAGGCGAAATGTCTACCTTTTAGCCTCAGTTGCATAGGAACCAAAGCGAAAAGTCACCTTTTAGCCTCAGTTGCATAGGAACCGAAGCGAAAAGTCACCTTTTAGCCTCAGTTGCATAGGAACTGAGGCGAAAAGTCTACCTTTTAGCCTTAGTTGGATAGGAACTGAGGTGAAAAGTTATTTTTTAGCCTCAGGTGCATAGGAACCGAGGCAAAAAGTCTACCTTTTAGCCTCAATTGCATAGGAACCGAGGTGAAAAGTCTACCTTTGTTACTCTAGCAGAATGTGATGGATGATACGCAGGCACTTAGAAATTGTATAAATGGCATGCTTGTAATTCAAATTAATTGGTGTATATGGTGATAATTGATTATTTGACTAGATTGGTGGATATTTATTGGATGGTTAAAATGAAAAATATCCAACGGTCCTACTTCAACAATTGAGTGTCCATGAATACAAACGCACCACACGTGCTAATATGATACGTGTGAGAGATCTCATATGTTTATAAAATGGCTTGCACTTTTCACATGTAGCATCATGAAATCACGAATGCTCACTGATTATGAAATCCAAGCTAGTGGATCTCTCAATTTGAGTCACAGCAAAAGTCTACTTTTTAGCCTCAGTTGCATAGGAATCAAGGTAAAAAGTCCACTTTTTAGCCTTAGTTGCATAGGAACTGAGGCTAAAAGTCTACATTTTAGCCTCAGTCGCATAAAAACCGAGGCTAAAAGTTTACATTTAATAATATTGAAAAAAATTGAGAATCTTGAAAGAAGAAATAAATTTTAAAATTTTTGACAACTATGAAAAAAATGAGAATTTTGAAAAAAAAAAAAATTGAGACAATTGTGAAAAAATTGAGAATTTTGAAAAAAAAAAAAAAAAAAGAAGAAGAAGACGAAGAAGAAGAGAGTTTTGAAGAGATTTGAATTTTGAATTTTCTAAGAACTAAGAATTTTTAAAAATTTTGAGAACTTTTAAAAAATGAAGAATATATATTTTTTTAAAATTAAGAATAAAAAAATGATAATTATGAAAAAGTATGATTTTTTTTTTTAAAATTGAGAATTTAAAAAAAAATAAGAATTTTTAAAATTTTTGAAATTTTTGAGAAAAAAAGAATTTTGAATTTGAGAATCTTGAAAAAAATTGAGAAATTTCAAATAATTGAAAATTCTGAAAAAAATTAAGAATTTATAAAACTATTAAGAATTGAATTTTTTTTTTTTTTTTTTGATAATTTCGAAAAGACTGAGAATTTTAAAAATTTTGGATACATTTCAACAAATTTATAATCTTGAAAAAATTTAGAATTAAAAAAGAAAATTAAAAATCTTGATTTTTTTTTTTTCCTTTTTGAGAATTCTCATAAAATTGATAAAATTAAGAATTAATTTTAATGCAAGAACCCAAAAATGAAATAGTTCCAAATCTCATTTTGGCCCTGCAAATGAACGGACTCGATTTCCGGATTGCCTGCCATGTGTACCATAGAGAGATGAGTAGAGGTGAGCATCAGACCGAGTCGGATCGGATTCAGTCCAACTCGACCAGATTCGAAAATTGTAGAGCTTGATCCAAACTCGTTCCAATCCGGGACCGAGTCCGGGTTATCTAACTCGATCAGATTCAAACTTCCGTTAGCCTAAATCGATCCGAGTCCAACTTAGTCAGGAAAACCGAGTCGGATCGGATTGGGCAAGGCTTGAATCGTTCGTTTTTTCCAACGGCCTAGAAATCATTATTATCAATGTTTCATATGGTGCGATCTACTTGGTTATTGAATTCACTTAAAATTTAGTATCAACCCCTTAAATGATCTAAAAAAACTGATGAACGGTGTAGATAAACCAAAAAAATCACAATGGCCCCACATAATTTACTCAGTAGAATAAGAACTATAACTATGTAGCTTCTTAAAGAAGCTTTACAACGGATATAGCTTCTGGGAGAAGCTTCTTGGAGAAGCTTTATAATTACTGTCTACAGCTAGCACCAACTAGCCTATGCCATCGGATTGTGTACTTGAGCTACTGTATACTTTCATCGTTCTGGGTAAACTTAGTTGGGCCCACCAGGAATGCATGTGGTTTATCCACGCCGTCCATTCATTTTTCTAGATCGTTTTATGGGATCAACTCAAAATTGATGCATATACAAAGCTCAAGTGGGCCATACCACTGGAAAAAGTGGAACTATTGATTTCAACGTTGAAAATTTTTTAAGGCCCAGTGATGTTTATTTGTCATCCAACCTGTCCATAGGATGAGAAGGACATGGATGAATGGAAAACAAAAATATCAGTTTGATCTAAAACCTCTGTTGTCCCCAAGAATTTTTCAACAGTAAATGTTCAATTCACACAATTTCCGATGGCGTGGTCCACTTGAGGCTTGGATATAATCCATTTTTGGGATAGAGACCTAAAATTATGTGTTAAAAGAAATGGACGGAGTGGATACAATGCATGAATGACACAGTGGTCCACGGAGTTTACTCAGTACGCTTACCATACTGAGTTACTCAGTACGCAATCCGCTTCGCCGACCGATAGTTGCTCTCGGTACGTGTCGTGCGAATACATCACTGATGTTCCTCGATCTCCGAGCTGTGAGAACGGTTCACAGGAGATCAAAGTTACATCTTGCGTGGGCCCCACAGTGATGTATTTATTATATCTACACCGTTCATCTATTTTTAGATATGATTTTAGAGCATTATCCAAAAAAATAAATCATATCCAAAGATCATCTGAACCACACTATAAATAGTAATAGAGATAATGATTTTCACCATTAAAAAATTTGTAGGGCCCACTATAACGTTTATTTAACATCCAATCTGTTTATAAGATCACAAGTCACTAAATGAATAAGAAAAATAAATTTTATAAGGTCATAAGTACCTCACTAAAGAGGAAAAAAAAATTTCTTATTGATCCAAAATTTATGTGACCCTAAAAAGAGTTTTAATGGCAAACGTTCAATCACCCACTAGTTTTTGAAGTGTGGTCCAGTTGATAGTTAGATCTATCTTATTTTTTGTCTCAACTTTTAAAATGAGCTGGCCAAATGTATGGACGGTTTGGATATAACACATACCTCATGATCAAACCCATTACACTAGCCGATTCGACCAATCTGCTTCCGTCACCTGCGGGTGTGTCCGTCAAAACGCAGCCCGTGAACAACTGTATACACCTGCTATGAGTATGACTCTCTCTTTCGAATAAAACTATCCACCCTATCTGGGTGTATATTTCTCTCCAACAGAGGAATGCCATGAAGCTACAAACCCTAACAACAACAACAAAAGGTTTGATCTATCAAAGAATATCTACCTAGCCTTTTTCTTACCTTCTTCTTCAACAAAAATAAAGAGGTAGATATAAAGAGAGATAGAGTTGGGCGAGGCTTTTTGGCGCTAAACGAAAAGCCTAGGTGGTGAAATTTTTGTTTAGAGATATATTTACAGCTGGGTCGGGTCGGGTCGGGTCAGATCATTCGATTCGAGTTTTCGGATCGGTTCTGTCCGGATACACCTCTATCCGAACCTGACCAGAAAAACGATCAGATTTGGATTGGCAAACTCGATCAGGGCCGATCCAGGCCGTCGGTTCTATTCGAAACGGTACCGAGTTGGGTCGGATCCACTGGATCAGGTCCAATATGCCCACCTCTAGAGATGAGTATACCATATCCCGTGTTTCTTACGGATCCAATAGATCATCTCCGTGGCTTTTATTCATTTTGGAATTTGGAAGCTCGAAGCATAGCTCTCCCTCAAAATCCCTAAGCTCTGAAAGAAAATAGAGCGAAATCACGTTTTACTTCTACAAATCCATCTATCAAAATCCGAAAGGAAAACGGATCGAAATCACATTTAACTTCTGCAATTCGATCCTTTACAATGCCTAAAAACATCAATTTTGTCCTCCACACCAGAAATCTCTTCGCCGATTTCAGGTACTCGTTCTTTCGTCTTTTTTTTTTATTCCTACTGATTTCTCAATTGAAATCCTCTCAAAAATCAGAAATCGGGGCAGAAATCTTTCATTTTCGTGCGTTTTCCCCATTTGGCCATTTAAAATCCAATTTTTGCATTTTTTTAGTTCGATTTGAGTTTTTTTTTTCGCTGATTTCACTAAAATCTTGCTCAGGATGTGGAAAATCCTATTGTTTCTAGCTCATTTGGTGGATTTGAGTAGTTTTTGCATTGCAATATCAGTGATTAGGGTTTATTGTTCGATCTGAGAGCAAAACCTTATTCTCTGCTACGAAATCTGCTCCTCCATTGTCGATTTTCGTGCAGGCTAGATAAACAAGGGGCATATACACCGATTGCAGCTCCTCACCGAATCAAACCCTAGCTCTTCTCTCTGTCTTCTCCAATATTTCTCTCGTCTTCGTCAGATCTACCATCTCTCTCTCTCTCTCTCTCTCTCTCTCTCTCTCTCTCTCTCCAATCATCAGATCCTCAAAAGACAGTGAGCTTTTTTCCAATTTTTAGAGATTTATCTTTGATTTATGTAATATCATGCATTTGAAATACATTTTGAGATTTAGTATCTTCTGATTTGTTGAGATTTAGATGATAGTTTTGCATCATTTAGAGGAATCATGGTGAATCTTCACCCAAAGGGGATGTTTGATACTCCAGTTGTGTGTGATGCTTGATACACAAGCACAAAGAAATTGTACATGGTTTTCTTGAAACTTTCTCAATTGAGGTTCTCGAATGTGATTTTCTAAGAGGATTGAAGGTTTTCTTAGCAAAACTGGCCAAGTGTCTACCCCTAAGAATGCTCTTCGCTGGCAGTCTTAGCATTGTGAAGAATGATTCAACACTAGATGCGGACTATCAAATCAAAATCAGATCACAGACATGATTGATGCCCACACCCATTACATACTGGAATTATACACTAATGTGCTTGGCAATGCTATTCTTAAGATTAGTTTAGGACCTGAAGCATCAAGGAATCTGTAAATTCCAGGCCAGGAACATCACTTTCAAGTTCTGCGTAGTCAGATCACTGACTTGCTCCATTGTGTATGTGATGAATAGTGTCCTATTAATAGCATTTGTCGACAATGCAATTCAACATCCGTGATATCCACGACCTACTCACCATAGGAAGTCTCTCTGCCTGTTTTTTCAATCCGATAATAGTGGTATATGAATGATGCATTTAGATCTTATCTAGTAAGGAATGGAATTAATCACTAATTTCTGTCCTCATACCCAAACAAAATAGGGTTGCAGAACGTAAACATCATCATTTTGTTGAGAAAAGAGTCAATTCTAACGTAACTTACTCACAGTTTCTGTCCTCATACACTAGTATTAAGAAATTGTGGTTAAGGCTCTATTTGGTAGCAGGACTAAAAGTAAATTGTCGTAGGAATGTTTCCTGCCAGGCTCTGTTATTGGCCTTTTCCCATGGGAATTGCAATTTTGAATAAGTTCAAAAATCTTGGAATTTAAGAGCATTATAGTTTGAACACAAAATGACCAAAGAAAAGATGGAAAAGGTTTAATCATTATAGTTTCAACACTAATAATTGCTCTGAGGGAGCATTTTTTTCTTTTGGGCAATGCTCATGTGTCTTCTTGTTTGTAGTTTTTGGTGCTATCTCAACGCCTCTTTAATGAAGCTTGTTGTTATGTTTCAAAAAAAAAAAAAAGAGAAAAAAAAAAGAAAAAGAAAAAAAGAGGAAGGATGGAAAAGGTTTAATAATTGCTCTTGGAAGGCCATGTTCCTACTGTAATTTGGTTTTAGCTCTACCAAGCATTGCCTAAAATAAAAGCCATTGTGGGCTTCTATCCTTCAATCCTTCAGCTCATGGGAGTGAATTTGATGGTTCTATGCTTGTCATGAGCAGTGGAGTTTTGTTGGGCAGTATCCTATCAAATTCCATGGTTTTAAGTTGTAGTGCAGAATTGCAGGCCAGTAACAGCCCCAAGGATCTGTTTTGATTTTGACTGATTCATAGAGTTTGGTTGTGGCCCCATAAATTATTTTCATGGGCTGCTCAGATGTCGGACACTCTTTCAGTGATTCATGCGTTGCAACATCTTTTTGTTTCCGAATTTCTCCTGGTTCATTTTGAATTTGGAAACTTGAGGCTCTTATGATTTTCCTTTAGGAGCTTCGAGAAGAGGCACAGTGACCAGCAGATCTTCCAAAATCTTCAGTGCAGAATAAAAGAGTGTGCTATGTCTCTGTCAATCTTCTGCATTTTCTCCTCTCCTCTCTCTCTAATTATAATATTTGGATTGATACCCTTTACCAATTATATCATTTTCAGTATTGCTATGATATAATTTAATTTTATTTTTTCTTAAATTCAGATGTTTCCAGTTGCAGAGCTTGCAGAACTTACTAAAATGTTCGAAAATCCATGACCCACTTGCTTGGACAAACTCTCTAAAGGTGAAAAAAGACTGTCTTTATTCTAATCATACTATTATTCTTTAATTTGTAATAGCTTGGGTTGGGTCAAAATGCTGCTTTGTTGATCATAATAATTTTTAAAATCAATCACATAAACTGTTTATGCATTTGATAGTAAGCATTTATGTTATGGTCTGCCAACGTTTAGATTTTCAAAAGGCATTGTTCTGGTAATTGTGTAAATACATTCTAAGATTAGTTAATCAAATGTCGGGATTGAAGTACAGCCATAGTTGTATTGTCATCTAGCAACAAAACAAGTCAATAGACTAAAATGAAACAGAAATAAAATGAGTTGGGACAAATAACTAAATGGAGTAGAACTGCCTCAGATTGAATCTTGCTTATGAAATGCAGGTTAGCTAAATTGGAGTATTTTCTCAATGCATATTAGCTTTTGTAGTGGAATGGCTTATGGTTCCTTTTAAAGGTATTAAAAAGTACTCCTAGTTCTCATTACAAATGATAAATCTGAGTTAGTGAGAGTGATGGAAAAAAGCTAAAGGGAGAGTTCTTTCATGGGCTTTAGTGCGCAAAGATTTTACAGGAGTTAATTAGGAGAATATTTGTAGAGATTGGCTTTGAAAGTTCTCCTACAAGGAGTGCTATGTATCACTAAATGTGTGCATTATTCTTTGATTCTCTCTCTTTCTGTTACTAGTAATCAATTAGTATTTCAAAAACAGAAGTGATATCCAATTGATTCTTCTTCTTTTCTCAGGTGCTTCTTTCACCTCCCATTGTCGTCTATTCTCCAAGAGTTCTACTAGTGTATGTTTATGATGCTCATGCTGATTGTGCCAAAAATGTCAAGTATGTCAAGATTGATATTCGACATGTGATTGTGTATGCCTGCTTGTGAGGAAATTCAGGTTTAATTTGTAATATTTGTCTGCATCTCATTTTATCATGTGCAATATTCCTATTCCAGTACATAAAGTTGAAAATTGTTTGTGTTGCTTATGCCTCAAATACTTGCTAAATTCCTCATTTTGACAATTCATTACCAATTAGGAGATACTGACGAGCCAAATGATGGCAATGGTAGGAAGAGAACTAATGTGTTACTTCTTGGTGATTACCTTGGAGATCTAGGAATCTCTGATGGTTTAAACTATGAGAACCAAATTGCTGTTGGATTCTTGTAAGTAAATCACTTCCTTTCTGTCTTTTATAGTTATAAATTGTCAGTTTTCCTTTTTCCTGTGAACCGTTACTTGTAGATAAATGGTCTTAGTTGAATTTGTTGGGTTTATGTTTCAAAAGCTTGTTCCATTAGCATAATTCCAACTAGAATGCCATATGCTACCCTAAAATCACTTAGAATATTTCCCAGTTTCAGATGAAGTTGTAGATAACTAAACAAAAGAAGTCCAATGAATTTTATGTTGATGGGAATAAAGCCTTAATTGCATGATCTCCCCTTGGCTTGGAAGAACTTGGCTTTGTCGAGTCTAATTTAATTTACTGCACCTAGAGTTCTGGGTTGATGTGCTGATTATCTTCAGTGGAGATCTGTGTGCATTCAGACCTTGGTCAACCTTTTCATTTCACCAGACATAATTTGTGCTGCAATTTTTTCATTAAAATTCAACCAGGTTGCTTGATTATTAGTTTTTTCTGTAACTTTTGATAAAAGAATCTATTGATTAAGTCTGGTTTCTGTTTTCGCATATAACTATCAGTTTATTGATGTAAATTGAGTTCTGTGAGTTCCTGCAGTCTGTCCTGACTCTCATTTACGATGACAGTAGCAGATCACTCAAATCTAGTTTTCTGTGTGAAAGCTATTTGGTTGAAAACATTTCTCATTCTCGTGTAATATCACCACTGTATTTCATTTCTTGTTTGAGAGTTTCCTTTTCTAGAAAAATGAAGTGATTTGAAACGAATTTTTTTCTTTGTGAAAACAAATTCAAGTGCAGGCATGGGTATTTCCATGTGGTGAACAATGACTACACTCACTAGGAGATGTATGCGATTGGCGGAAGTGCAAATCCCGCCATGAACAGCCAGGGCAACAGATACCTTGCCAAGGAGGTAATGTAACAGTAACAATTGAATTCTCTAACATCTTCACTACCATAAACTACATTTACAAATTGAAAAATGATATGAGCAAGCCCTGTTAGATTAGATTCCTACCACTAATCCTAGTATATTTGAAATATCTGTTATAGATTAGATTAAATTAGATTTTAGGTTACCTTTAGTATATAAACATGTCATTGCCAATGGAATAATTCACTTAAGATCTTCATAATGTAGTTGCTAAAATGTAAGAACTCGGTGATTTGGTCCTTAGTACAAGCTAAATGTATGTCATCTCATCTAGTGAGGTTGTCACATTTTAGGCACTTGTGGTGAAGCTAAGGGAAGGCACCGGGCCAAATGCTAATACTGGTGTTGTCACCGGAGTTCTTGCAACTGTTGGGGAGCTTGCTAGGGTGGTGGGTTTACTTCCCTATTTTTTGTGTTATATTTTGAATCACGTAGTGTGCTATGGTACAAGTTCCAATTTCATCAAGTCTGATACTTTAAATTATCTTGCCTTTTATGTGGGTGGTATGAAAAGGAATGATGAAAAGGTTCTATTTTGATGCTAAATTGTCAAAGCATTGCTCTAGGAGTTTTTGCTTGTTTACTTTAATTTGTAACAAGTAGTGATCATGTTGTCATTTTGGTATCTACCTCCTTTGATAAAGGCTAGCATACTTGCTGCATTACACTTAAAAAAACAGGGTGTATATGTTGCATTACACTTTGGGAACCACATGATGTGAAGATAATCACTTACCAGTCATGTTTCCACATGAATGTTTTTTTTTTTCACTATTAGCAAGGGTGTGATTGTAATTAGTTTGTTGTGGTCCTTGTTATATGGAGGTTTTGGAATGAAGCAATATCTTAACTATGCAAGTAATTGTTGATGCCCTCTTGAATGGAGTTGCTGTTATAAAGCGTGAAGTGGCTGTTGCAACTCTTGGTCAAGTTGTACAGAGCACTGGGTATTGTGTTCTCATTACTAGTCCAAGCCAGAATAAAGAAGGATGGTTGTGTCAGCCTGTCAAGTTGGTAGGCAGCATTAAACTTGTGCTGATGTTTTTATCATGAATCCTGACAACTTTAAGATTTGTTTATTTTAGAAAATTGAGAATGGGTCATGATTGAGCATTTGCAGATTCGGGGGCTCTCTTGTGCCCACAATTTCCATGTGGAATGCATTGACAAGTGACTCCGGTTGAATGTGAAGTGCTCCCGTTACCGCTACTCCAGCTTCCCTAACCTCGATCTCAGCACCCTCTCCAACCTTCACGCTGACTCTGGGCGTCTCTCTGCTAGTGTTTTGATAGCCACACGCTATGTGCACACACAGCTAGCAGGCCAGAGCTACCTGTCGAGGTTACAGGGCCTGCTATATACAATCCGAATGGAGAATGCTGGTGGAGACAATGATGATGCTAGCCTGGAAGCAGCAAAAGATGGATGGGTAGTGTTATCTCAGGATCCGAAAAGCATGATGGAACCGGTGATGATGGGCGCGACCATGACTTTGTATTATTTGTGGAACCTAATGTTGTGTAACAATTTGATTGAGTTAAACTTTAAATAGACTATTGTTAACTGTTTTGTTGGTATTGTGGCCTTCGTGATTGATTGTTTCATGAGTAGATTAAATGAATGGATTAGTAGTTTAAATAAATATTAAAAAAAATAAACATTTTTAGCCTCAATTTGCAACTGAGGTTTAGATTTCGCCTCGGTTGTTAAGAACCAAGGCTAAAATTCCCGTGGCTAAAGGCTCTAGCCTCAGTTGTTAAGAACTAAGGTTAAAAATAGATTTAGCTTCAATTGAAGGCAATTGAGGCTAAAATTTGGATTTAGTCTCAATTGGAAACAATGGAGGCTAAAATTTTGATTTAGCCTCATTTCAAGAAAACTGAAGCTAAAAAGGTTCTTTTAGCTTCACTTGAAGAACTGAGGCTATAAAAGTTATTTTAGCCTCATTTGCTACTGAGGCTAAAGCCTTTAGCCACGGGGGTTTCAACCTCAGTTTGGATAATTGAGGCAAAACTGAGGCTAAGGTTTTAGCTTCAGTTTTGAACCTTTTTAGCCTCAGTTTTGAACCGAGGCTAAAGCCCCCTTTTCTTGTAGTGTCTCTCTCATTTCTAAAATTTGTGGCCCCTATTGTGATGTATGGTTCATATATTTGATCTACACGTATGGTTCATATATTTGATCTACACTGTCCGTGAGCCACCATGGTGCATGTGGTGCACATGTGAATCCATGCCATTCAGCACCTTGATGTGGGGCCACCTTGACGTATATATATCGTGGGCCACGTGTATGTGGACCCCACCTTGATGGATCCAGCAATGGAGCGTCCAGCAGCTGAGGTTGCTGGACCACATGCAGTTGGTGACGCATGGAGGAAAAACACCCCCCTCCCTTTTTATTATTATTATATATTACTTTATATGATGATGGCCCCACATGGGACTCACCTTGATGAACATGCCTCTCATCCAAACCGTCCATTCATGTGGAGCCCACCATCTGGTCGTCAGTTCAATCCTCCCACATGCACTCACGTGTATGAT
The DNA here is from genome assembly GCA_037074715.1 of Magnolia kwangsiensis. Classification (NCBI taxonomy): domain Eukaryota; kingdom Viridiplantae; phylum Streptophyta; class Magnoliopsida; order Magnoliales; family Magnoliaceae; genus Magnolia; species Magnolia kwangsiensis. The sequence continues at coordinate 98,236,860 of CM073584.1, forward strand.
ATATAATTATATATTTTATAATATATTATATGATATATTATATATTATATTATATTTTGTAATATAATATATGATATATAATATTTCATGTGGAGCCCACCGTTTATGATATATAATATAATAATTTTTTTATATATAAACAATATATATCTGTGGGCCCACATGGGACCCACCTTAGTTGCTGGCTGGTAGCCAGCGTACCTGCTGCAGCTATGTAGCAGTTGTATTTTCGCCAGCCGCTACCTGTACCAGTAAGGTGAAATCCTCACCGTCCACAGCTAGACGGTGGGACCCATTGCTGATGGGCACATCCCACCCTAACCGTCCATCTATCTGGCGTGCCAAGCATGGCCACACCATGATGAATTTACTTCATCCACCGTCCAGGCCATCTGGACGGTGTTGGATCAGTTTGGACGGTGCCAGGTCCACCTGCAGCCTACACGGCCACCTTGATGTGTTTATTTTATATCCTCTCCGTCCATCTACCCTGATTGGTGGGACCCATCAGATGTTTGATACACACCATCCATTATGTGGACCCATCACGAGGTATGTGTGATATCAACACCGTCCATCCACCGTCCACTGGACTAGACTTACTTAATGTATGTATTCTATTCACCGTCCATCCATTTCAGTGGACATGTGGGACCCACCCTCACAACTGCACGTGTGGGGTGGGACCCACCTTGATGTAAGTGTTTTATATCCACCGTCCGTTCTTGGATGGTGGTAGGTGGAGCCTATCCACTGATGTATATTCCATGCCGTCCATCTGTGATGCGGACCCACAGTGATGTATCTGTTCTATCCATTCCATTCACATGGGATCTGGGGCCACCATTATGCATGTGTGTGTACATCCACACCATCCAGCAATCTGTACGGTTGGGACCCACCTGGATGTACGTATCCCATCCGTGCCATGTGTGTGGCCTGCCATAATGTAAGTGTTACCTCCAAACCATCCATCATCTGGACAGTGTTATGGACACCACCATGATGTGAGTTTTGCTCTAAACCGTCCAGTTGTGGGCCCCACTTTCTACACGTGTGATATCCAACCATCTGTCCGTTTGAGGACGTGAGACCCATCTTGATGTATGCATCTCGTATCCACACCGTCCATCTGGATGGTGGGCCAGCGGCTTGCTGCTGCCTATTGCACGTCTGCAAGCTCTGTTGGCTCTGATCATGAGGCGTGTGTTATATCCAAAACGTCCATCCGTTTTGCCAGATCCCGGGCCCACCCTGATTTATATGTGATTTTTTTCTACACCATCCATGGTGTATGGGTTTTATTCTGACCATCCATCTGTGTGGACCCCAAGCATGAGGTATGCGTTATGTCCACAACGTCTAGTGGTTAGGACGGTGGCAACCCTCCTTGATGCATGTATATCCACATTGTTCACCTTCAGACCCCACATGCTATGTACACAGGGCCCACTTGCCGCATATTTGGGGCCCACCTTCAATGTATGTATTCCGTGTCTACACTATCCATTCAATAGCACTGTGGACTGCACCGTGATGTATGTGTTTAATCCACACCGTCCAGACAGTGTTGGACGGTGCTGGACAATGTTTGGACAATGTTGTCCAATGATTGGACGGTGCTGATGAGCTAGACCATATCCAGATGGTGCTGATTTACCTGAATAATGTTTGGACATGTAAGACCTGTATCCTAGCCCTTACTGTTCCGTCGACTCCCGCGATCCTTTCCATCGAATTTTGGCAACCTGCGACCTATAATCGATGTTTGCGCATGACCCTAAGTTATATCCTGTAGATTTGAGTCGGTTTAATCCGAGACTTGTACCATTGCAATCGCACAGTCGCCCCAATTTCAATGCTGTAACTCGCGTACCGATCCGATACCTTGACTAAGAGATGTGAGACGACGTTTATTTCGAGAAAACACCGCGCATTTGCAATCCCAAGAGAATCTGTACGACATGTCCCATCAATCAATCAATCAATCCATCAATCAATCACCTCATGTCAAGTACACACACCCATGCTTTCTTTCTCCACAAGTCAAGCAACCACCAAGTCAACTCTCATATCAAGTACACCATCACCTCACCCATCACTCACATCCATCACTTTCTCTCCTTACAACACACACACACACACTCTCTCTCTCTCTTTCTCTTCACATTTTCTAAGCCATTCCAAGCAACCAAAAATCACACGTCCAAACTCTTCCCATGGAGAGAAAAGTGCATGTGTGAAGCCACTTTTCCATTTTAAATCCATCATCCTAGCCATTCAAACCTCATCTTCCACCATCAAAGTGAGACATAAGGAGATTGGCTCTCCAACGGACCAAGAAGATCAAATGGTGGGTGCTCTATTAAGCCTAGATTTCCTTTTTTAGATGAAGGGCCAAGTGAGGCCTACTGATTGATGGTATGGATCTCACTTTGGACCCTAGGTGTGGCTGATGGCCCACCTTGATCCTCATGATCATTCCATAATGAGGCCATTCTCTATGGACCCCATCATGATGTTTATTTTTCCTTGTATGGGTAGGGTCATCTAGACCTTACATTTGGTGGAGATCAGAAAGGATCTTCACCATTGATTTTCAGTTTGATGGGCCCACGTGTAATGGGACTCACTTGATGTATGATTGGATGCTTGAAACAGATGGCTCATAGTGTCAGGGGTCCCTCCATCACACGTGTCCTCTCTCTCTCTTTTTCCCTTTTTGTGATGATGTAGTTGTGTGGCCCACCCGGATGAACCCCATCTTGATGTATGTATTACCCACGCCATCCAACCCCTTTTTGGTGGCTCACGTCCATGGGTGGGGCCCACCTAAATTGTATGCATGTAAATATTAGCTTTGTTCCACAAGCTCTTTAGGTAGGCCACTTGTGTAGGCCCCACCTTGACATATGGATTCAATCCACACCATCCATCCCATTTCCTAAATCATTTTAGGCTTTGAACCAAAAAATGAAGTTGATCCAATTTCCTAGTGGGCCATACCTTTGAAAATAGTGATTTTCACCTTTTAAATTCACTTTAATTTTCTTACCTACCGAAACACGTCGAATATGGGTCTCGTTTGATCTGTCTTGAGCTGTAGAGTGCAATGGCTGGAGCGGATTCACCAGATGCGGGCCCCCTGCATGAAAAATCGTAAGAAAACTAGATTTCAAATAAAAATAAAAAAAATAAATTATATGCGCTAGGCACTGCTTCTGCCAGAGGCGTACAGGCAGCGCCTGCGGCGTTCTAGACGGACGGTCAACAGGGACCCACGGTCCCAGCCGTGGGCCCCACCATGATGTATGCTCAGTATTCACATCGTTCATCAGGTGGGCCACTCCCTGGAGTGGACCCACTTCAAAAATCAGCTTGATCTAGGACTCAGGTGGCCCACATCAGAGGGAACAGTGGGAATGAACATCTGCCCTTGAAACACTTTTTTGGGCCACAGAATTTTTGAATCAAGATGAAATTTATTTTTCCTTTTCATCCAGGTCCGTGTGACCTTACCAACGGGTTGGATTGCAATTAAGCATTATGGTGGGCCCTAGTGGAACCCACCAGTGATGTATGTGTTTTATTCACACTGTCCAGGCGGATGGTGGAACCCACCTAAATGTATGTGTTACCATGCCGTCCAGCCGTTCTGTTAGGCTGCTAGACGGCTAGTGGACCCATGATGTACGTGTTCTATCCACACCATCCACACCTGGACGGTGGGACCCACCCTTGATGCTTGTGTTGCATCCAAACTGTTCAACCATTTGGCAAGCTTGTCTTAACAGGCTTAAGACTAAAAATAAGTCTGATCTAAAGTCCAAGTGGACCCCACCATTTAAGGTAGTGGACAATGATGTCTACCGTTCAAAATTTCTAAGGGCCATAGTAGTTTCCTATTAAGCTGATAATTGTTTCCACTTCATGTATCGCTATGATAATTTTATGAACAGGTTGAATGGGAAACATATGTTATGGTGGGCCTTAGAAACTTTAATGGTGGAAATCATTATCACCACTTTTATTTGGGTGTGGCCCATTTGATGTACATATGAGGCCCAATTGGTGTGGCCCATTTAATATACATAAGGCCTGTGTGATTAGGCCCATTTTGATGCATTCTAAGGCCCATGGGTTATGGCCCATTACAATGTACATAAGGCCCATTGGTGTGGCCCATTGATGTGGCCCACTTGATGAATATAAGGCCCATGTGATGCGGCCCATTTGATGTATCTAAGGCCCATGGGTTGAGGCCCAACGGGATGTCCTTAGGGTCCATTACAATGTATGATTCCCTATGGTTTATGTAATGATATTTATGGCGGGCCGTGCCTAGGGAGCAATGTTGGTTTGACGTCCACATTATAAGTATAATGTTGGTTAAATGTCCGCATTACCACTCTCCCTAGGGCCCATTGATAGGCCCGTACTTGATGTGTGTAGGATCGTCTAGGCCCATTTGCATTATAAGGATAGTTCATTACTTTATAACATGCTTAATATAATTCCATTATTCATGCCCATATGCATCATATGTATGTTTGATCATAGAAGAAGCTATTGAGCTGAGACATTTACGGGACTCCTTATGAGACGGAGTGCCCCATATGAGCGCATGGTATGCGTGGGATTGCTGCATGACTGTACGGTGTGATTCATGCATCTTGCATTTGAGTGACTTGATCATTGTACGCCCTAGCGACATTAGGGTCGTGGCTCCATAGGCACATCGTGGATGTCCTTAGATGAAAGTCCCAGAACCTTTTTGGTATTAGGAGTTGCTCCAATGTCTACACCGAGTGGATACACGAGCGCCCGGGTACCAAATACCAGTAGGCCGCATCTCCCACTGTGTCATGGTCGGTTAGGAGGGGTGTGGCCTTATCCGCCCGAGTGAGGGGGCTATAAGCTAGGCTGAGTTTGACCAGCTCGTAAATGAGCCCGCTATCGACGAGTTGGGTAGGTATTGACAGACTACTGGTCAGATGGATAGTGAGGTCTATTCGACTTGCTTGACTGTGCAGCTAGGGACGAGGCAGTCAGTGCGAAGTGTATTAGACTCCAATGATATCCTAGAGAGGAACTATACTGATATGTGTACTTGATAAGGACTGGCATGCTTACTTTGTATCTTTCATATGACATTTGGCTACATAGGCCTCACATCGCATGACCTTACTATAGCCGATAGCATTCATGCCTTACATCATATAGCTTTGGTACAACTAATAGCATTCATGGACTTACCGCATGTTTCCGTATTACTCTGATAATATATACTTGGCACTTGCCTTGCGCACATACTTACACCACCCTCTAAGCTTTTGTAAGCTTATGCATAATAGTTGCGTGCAGGTAGTGTTGAACAGCAGTAGCGCTGAGGCAGGAGTGTGCATCTGACTATTTTGGAACTTTTTTTATCACATCATATTTCCCTTTCCTCATTATACTTAAAGTCTTTGATATAGTGGACATGTGGTGATGTGATTTTGTGACTTAGTTATGCTTGTCGTTATTCTCTATGGATCTAAGGATCGGAATCTAGCATATGATTGTCAGGAGCCAAGAATGGGGCACTGCGGAGGCTGTCGGCACCGAATTCGGTGATCGGGATTCTTGTGAATCCGATTTTCAGGTTTGGAGCGTGACAGGACAGTTTTAGGCCTATACGATGGGGCCCACCTTCTTGAATATGAAGCCCTTGGGGTAAGGCCCATTGTAATGTATTCGTGGCTTATGGGCAATGCCCATTATGATATGTATTGGGCTCATGACGTGTGGCCCATTTGATATATTCGAGGCCCAGACACGTAGCCCATTTGATGCATATGAGACCCATGTGTAGGGCCCACATGTTATGCATTTGAGGCCCATGAGCAGGGCCCACCTGTGGTGTATATAAGGCCCATTGATACAACCCACCTTTTGTATTTGAGGCCCATGGGTTGTGGCCCATTATGATGGACTGAGGCCCATGGGTCATAGCCTATTGAGATGTATACTCGGTCCATATGTCGTGGCCCATTATGATTTATTTGCGGCTCATGTGTTGCAGCCCATAGTGATGTATATTAGGCCTAGGTATTATAACCCATTTGATGTATACGAGGCCCATTGGTGCGACCAATTGACACAAGCCATGGTGATTGTATGAGGCCCTTATATGAGGTCATAGGCCCATGATACGTTTGGCTCCATATAGACCATTCCTTAAGAGCAATGATGGTTAAATGTTCACATTGATGAGCAATGATGGTTGGATGTCCACATTGTGACCTTCCCTTAAGCCTTGTTAAACCCATTCTCATCGCTGCCGATTGTCGAGGCTGATTATTGTGACCGATTGCCGATTTTGATCATTGATCGATTCTAAGTGTTGTGGCCGATTGTCAATTCTGATTATTGAGGCTGAATATCGATCGATTCCGATTATCGTGGCCGATTACCGATTATCGATCAAGGTTAATTATCGTGACCAATTGTCGATTTCGATCATTGATCGATTCCGATTGTTGTAGCAGATTGCCGATTATGATTATCAAGGTTGAATATCGATCGATTTCGATTGTCGTGACCGATTACCGATTAGTGATTAAGGCTGATTATCGTGACCGATTACCAATAAGCGATCGAGGCTGATTAACGTGACCGATTGTCGATTTCGATTATCGAGGTCAGATATCGAGGCCAATTGTCAAGACCCAATGTGATGTATATGCGGCCCGTATTTGAGGCCTATTGCGATGTATATTCAACCCCGTGTTTAAGCCCCAATGTGATGCATATAAGGCCTATGTGATAAGGCCCATTATGATGCATTGAGGGTCAGGAGATGAAGCCCATTCTAATATATGTTAGGCCGTGTGAAGGGCTCATTGTGATGTGTATTAAGCTCTTGAGAGAGGCCCATGGTATTGTATATTTGGTCCTTGTGTGAGGCCATGGGTCCACTATATGTTAGGCTCTATGTGGGTCATTCATTGGGGACAATATTAGTTAAATGTCCACATTATCGAGGTTGATTGTTGATGCCGGTTATTGATACCGATTATGAGTATGTGACAGCATAGCATCATCGTACATGCCCATATGCATCATCTGCATATTTGTTATGAGATGTGGTTGATCATTGCATATGTCATTGAACATGTTGTTATGAGACTCCCTGATAGGTAGAGGTTATCTCACATGAGCACATGGTATGCGCAGGATTGATGCATGACTGGATTATATGACTCATGCATCTTGTATTATGATTACTGTACGCCCTAGCAACATCAGGGCCGTAGCCTCCACAGGTATATTGTGGATGGCCAGATGGGACACCAAAAATTTATTCTAGTATCGGGCCACCATAGATGGCCCTGGGTGAAAATCTCTAAAACCTCTTAGTACCAGAGGACGCCCCAACGTTAAGACCGAGTGGATACATGAGCGCCCGAGTGCCAAATTCAAGGAGGCCGCGTCTCCCACCGTGTTGTGGTCGGTTGGGAGGGGGTGTGGCCTTACCCACCCGAGAGTAGGGGTATAGTTAGGTTGAGTTTGACCAGCTAGTAAATGGGTCCACTATTGACCAGACGGATAATGAGGTTTCTTACGCTTACTTGGACTGTGCTGCTGGGAGAGGGGCAGTGTCATTTGGAGTGTACTAAACTCCGATGATGATCCCAGAGATGAACAGTACTGATATGTGGACTTATTGAGTAGGAGTTGCATACTCATTCATTCATTCATCACTATCCACTCGGGCTGGTGGTGCGCAACAATTTGTTATGTGTACCTTTGTAATGGCTAGGATTTCGGTTGGGACGTGTGACTAACTTGAGATCAGGAGTTTACCACATCGAGACTGACTATTCAAATTTAGGTATGAGACTAGTTTGGATAGAAGTCTCTTGTGATGGACCTCATGGCCCGCGATACTATGTACTATCATCCCGACTTCACCCTCCAGCATGGTCATTCCATTCACACCGCATATTGCATTACATCCGCAGCATATGACATTTTGGGTTACTGTGTTTCTGCATTTATATGGCTAGATACAATTGACGATATTCATGAACTCATCAGGAATTGCATATTGCATCGCATCCCCGACATTTGATATTTGGCTCTTTATGACTCCTCATTTGCATAGCTGTCATATATTGTGTATTCTGATATTGATTAACTCATGAACTTGTTTGTATTTTTTCTTACTCTATTATCGTATGATTTATGTTCTTGTTAGTATTTCTGCTTACTCTGATAATTCATGATCTTGTCGGTATTTCTACTTATTCTGATATTGTATGATTTATAGATAACTAGTATTTTCGATATTGTATGATAATGGCATTGGATTGAATACTTGACACTTACCTTATGCTCACACTTACACCACCCTCTAAGCTTTCTATAAGCTTATGCATGATAAATGTGTGCAGTTGGTGTTAGGTTGCAGCAGTGTTGAGCTTGGAGCGTACAACGGTCTTCTGGAGCTTGATTTTCAATTTATGTATTTTCCTTTCAGCACTGTACTCAAATGATTACATTAGTAGATATGTGATGATGATGTTGCCTTTGTGAATTGGATTATCTTGTGGTTATGCTTATTACGAGTTAAATGTACTTTAATTTTTTTTTAAATAAATCCTCCTTATAGGATCTCAGGATCAAAATTTGACGTATGGATTCTAGGAGCTGAGAATGGGGTATTACAGAAACTGTCGGCACCGGATCCAGCGATCAGGATTCTTGTGAATCCGATTTTTGGGTTTGGGGCGTGACAGTTATATTTTTTATGGACGAGTGGCCAACTCAGTGTGAATTCCCCTCAAGATTACACACCGCCGCATTAGGTAAGCATAATTATAAAACAAAACATACAAAATAATACATGATACAGGTCTTATTAGATGCATGGATACGTAAATGCATTCACACCCTGAGGATGCTCATCCGTGCAGAATTTGGGTTCGTCACCCATGTAAATACGCAATCAACGCCCCGGGATCAACCATGCGGAATGCAATCATCGATCTGAAAAAAATATCCAGTTGGACAAGGGCTAGTCGTTAGCGAAAGCATACTGAGTGGGACGTAACGATTGCCCATCGTACGAGGCTAGTCGTCAACGAAAGTCAACGAAAGCATACTAAGTTCAGTGTAACGACATACTAGCGATAGACGCTGGTTTGTGCCATGTATGCATGATTAGCCAAACCATTATTAGTCTGGTTACAATCAACCAGTTTTAAATAAGCTCAAGGTCACTACGGGGGCTCGTCACCAGCATAGGCCGACAGCTCGAGCATATGTCTCATACCACCATCCCCGGCTCATGAGACTACCATCTTAGGATGTTTAATGGAACCCGTCAACTAGTGGCCAATCATATTACAACATATGGGGCTTACCATTGCAGGGTTACATGATAAAAACATTCAACCCATATCGGGAAAATACCAGAACAAAGCCTCATAGGGCGATACCAAAACAAGCCATGTAGGGCAATTATTAAAATGGGCCACATAGGGCGAGTATCAAACTCATGCGATAAAAGATCATCCTTGAAACCCACTTAGACACAACAACCCTGGATGGTAGGCCCACATCAATGATCCATCTAGACTACCGCCCAATAACCACTAGATCAAAGGTCCATTTCAGCCACAACCAGTCGGGTTACATCCCAAGTATGGGTGTACATTTATAAGTGGGGATTTCCCACTGATGTACTAGTTTAAGTTCCATAAGCAATCCACAGATAATCCATAAGGATGAATAAATATGCAGGATAAACATTAAGCATGTAATGTAGCAATTCAATTTCAACAATTAACACATGTGACTATAAAATGGAGATATCAATTATAAATTAAAATAAAAACTATAACTTAAGCTAATGGGAAAATGAAAAGCTCAAGGGGAAGAATCATCACCTTATATCTCGAATCACCAATTGATGTTACTAGGAAGCGCGTTCCCTTAAAATCAAATCCTATCATGAATCAGGAACTTGTGCGATTAGATCGAAGTCCCACAATTACCTAGAGTTCATAGCCTAGAGTTTTAATTATTTTATCTTTAGGGTTTTAGTGTAGACTTAGGATTTTCATCATAGGGTTTAGTTCTATGAGTAGGACTATGATGTATGTGTAGCTTAAATGCAATATAGTAATAATATGGTTGGTTACAATTTAACGTTAATGATATAGCTGACATTCGTGACCATGGTAATGATTATCATTACAGTTTTAATAAAATGGTATAACCTATTATTACAGATAATATCTTCAAGTGATGGATACCATGCTAATAACATTAATGATAGTTTCATTTATAATAACTAACATTAGCATAACATGTTAATAGTAATCATTATGATATTAATTAATATTATGATCTGCTATCATGATAATATTTAAAAACAATGAGTAAAATACAACTGTTTACTAATTTGTAATTTCATTTATAATATTTAGTTCTAGCCTAAATTGTTCGTCAATAGCTAATCATTATAATGTTAGCAAATCCTAATAATAAGAGTGTGACAATAATATTAATGCAATGAGACCTGACTAGTCTTAGAAGGAAAATATTAACTCATTGAGTCGACTCAGTTGATTTGGGTTCAGTTGGAAATGTTACCTGACGATGATGCATAGCACTAGGATCGGGACTGGGAGCCCCAATATCGTTGATTTGCTGACTGAGTACGTCCCTGAATAATATGGGATTCGGGTCAGCCCTACTCAATGAGTTGACTTGGTTTGAAACTGAGTTGACTTGGTTCAACCAACCACCCTCTCTCTTCCTTCCCTTTCCTTTCTCCCTATCCTTTCTTCCATTTTTCCCTTTCCCTGTGTGGGTGTGGGCTAGAACTCTAGCAATGAACAGCCCGGTCCAGCTCAGGTGAGTCGAGTTGACTCGATAGCCATCTCTCCTCCTCTCTTTTCTTCTTCTCCTCTCCTTTCTTTTCTTCTCTTCTACTCTCCCTAGTCTTCCCAAAGGTCTGGACTAGACCAAACTAGTGTCCAACCCAACTGGACAACAGCTTGACTTACCTAACTCGGCCCAACGAGTTGAACTCGCCAGTGGGTCGGGTTGGCTCGATCCGAGCTGGTGCAGCCGTGCACACCTCCCATCTCACACCATCTCTCCTCTCTCTTCTCTCTCTCTCTCTCTCTTAGATGGCTCGAACTGAGCTAGGACTCAGCCCAGACTCAAACCGCATGTCCCGAGAGTTGGGTAGTTGCACCAGCGACTTGGTTGGGCCGAGCTTGGTGCATATGCACGCCACTCTCAACCTTCTCTCCTTTCTTTCTTCATCTTTTTCTTCCTCATTCTTCCTCTCTGTTGACGGTTCAGCACCCCTGGACGATTTGATTCCACTCGACTTGAACCGAATCCGATGCGTTTTGGATGAGGAAAACGAGACAACCATTAATGGTGGATCTTGAGTGGAGGCTTCTTCCTCCAATCTATTCCTTCCAGATGGTCCCAATGGACCCTAAAAAGCTTGTAGTTAAGCTTCATCGAAGTTTCAAAGAGGTTAGGTCGATGGGTTCGAATGGAGAAGGAACGAACGGTTTTTCTCATGTGCGGCTGTAAGGAATGGAGAGCTGATCCTTTTGCTATATAGGCTCTCCTCGTTCGAAACCCTAGACCTCCCAAAAATGTTGGATGCAAGCTAAACGGTAGGGATTTAGCTTGCTCGAAACCGCCCTCAAATACGGTGGGCAAAAACCGAAACCATCCACGGTTTCATTTAAAACACCCCAAGCATATGGATGGCCAAGATGGGACTGTTTGGATGCTCTAGATCATCCCAAATACCTCTCATGCGGATCGCCGACAGATTGCACAAAAGGCAGGTTTCCATTTCTTGAAACTGAGTGCTTGTAGGTCGGTTTTGTGGCCGAGATGGTGCGCACGTGAATGCGATCCAATGGCTGATATTAACAGGGATTGGTAGGACCCATACCGTGGAGATTATGAATGGTTTGGATCATGCATCTGACCCCGCCTTGTGGGCCACTGGAAATAAAAACGGATGTTCATCCGTCCCTTATTGCAGGCAAGGAGAGAGAGAGACTCTATTTTCGTAAGTTTCAGGTCAGCGCCGGTCGGGTGGGCTGGCACATCTGGTGTATAGCGAGTGCATGTGAACTGTGCACATGCACAACCCAAAAGTGGGGCCCATGGTGATTTCCCTCAAGATCCGATCCGCCCACCAGATTCCTCAAGTCCAAATAGCACCCCTAGCCAAGGACTAGGAAGATACAAGATTTAGGTGGGCCATAGTACTTGACTTACGTTCTTTAAGTGCCAACCACGTTGATCCAATGGCCGGATTGATTCTAATCTGATCGTCAACGGTTAGAAGGTACTAATGGACCTTTTGTAGGCGTAAGCACACCATCCTATGTTTTTATTCGAATAAGATATAAATTTAAATTTTTTTAATCTAAATTCTTATATATATATATATATATATATATATATATATATATATATATATATATATATATATATATATATATATATATATATATATATATATATATATACATCATGTTGTGGGTTAGGTTATATAGGACCATCCATCCCATGTTTTTATAACATTAAATGTTTAATTAGTATTACTATTATTATTACCTACACATTGTTATCTATTTATTCTTTTTGTTTATTTATTTATTATCATTATTGTTATTATTATTATCATTATTATTTTAAATTATGAATGTGGGGCCTACCTCTAGTCAAAAATATTTCTCCGGGTGAGTAGACCACTACGAGTTATTTGCCTTGTTCGTCCACTAATTTTAACAACCAAGTAAGTCGCGCCAAGTGAACATCCACTTATCAACTCTCAACATCTTAATGATTCCAACCCTCCAACGGTTGACTCATCCCTAGTTATTAATAGCCCTATGCATCTTGAGAAGCATTTAGGTGTGATCTGGTAGTCGTGATTCGACCTATGTTTTCCTAAGGATAGATAGATTTAGGGCAACTATTTAAATAAGCTAGGTTAGCGTTCATATTAAGTTAGGTTATACAGTAACACTCAAGTACTGAAAGTATGGGGTGTTACAATAACAAACTGCTGCTACCCCAAATCTAAGAACTGCAACTAATAATAAATAAAATCAAATCCATAAAGATTGATCTTCCTAAATCATTCCAAGTCAGGACTATAATCACTAAACTGCCATCGATGTGGAAAGACTATAGAAAGAAGTTGCTGTATAAGATTGAAGACTACACACTGTAACAAATCTAGAAACATCTTCAAATTGAGGAAGAATCCCGTAATCGCGACAAAAGTAATGCCAACAAGAATTCATCGTCCAAGATACACGTAGTTGAAAATACTAATAACAAGAATCCCAAGAAGGACAATTTCCTGAAACCCAATAAAGAGAAATTTAATAAAAATGCCCAAAAAAAGAATGAAAAGTTCAAAGGCTCATGCCATGTCTGTGGACAAACCGGGCACTATGCTCGAGTATGTCGATATCGCAAATCTAAAAAAGAGACAAGTGTAGTAGAAGAATGTGATATTGTGTCTGTGATCATTGAGGTGAATACCATCCAAAGAAAGGTTTCCGGTTGGTGGTATGATACTGCCGCTACTATACATGTATGCTATGATAGATCAGCCTTCAAAACTTATGAGGAATTGACCGATGGTCAAATGGATAATGAAGTCCAATCGAAGGTTGATGGCAAAGGAACCGTTGAACTGATATTCACCTCTAGAAAAAAAGTGATTCTGACAAATTTCCTGCACGTCCCAGACATGAGGCGAAAATTAATTTTTAGGGATCTTTTGGGTAAAGCAGGAATAAGAGTGGTATACGAGTCAAGAAAACTGATTCTGTCTATGAATGAGAACTTTGTCAAAAAGGCAAATACTTATAACGATATGATTAAGTTTTCTCTAAATGAAAGTAGCACTTCTGCGTATATGGTTGAATTCGCTGGACTGAGGCATGATAGACTAACCCATATACGGTATAGTACCTTGAAGATCATGGATAAGAATGGTTTAATCTCATATAAAGAAAATGAAATCGATAAATATAAAGTGTGCATACGATGCAAAATGATAAAGAAACTTTTTTCAAGTGTTGAGAGATCGTATCAAGTATTGGATCTTCTACACAGTGATATCTGTGAGTTAAACGACATTCTTACTCGTGAAGGTAAAAGGTATTTCATAACCTTTATTGATGATTGCTCTAGATATATGTATGTGTACCTATTAAAGAACAAAGATGAAGCATTGAACGACAGAAGTAGAAAATCAACTAAATAAGAAGATAAAAATTTTCCATAGTGATAGAGGAGGAGAATACTTTTCTAATGAATTCGATAACTTTTGTGAAGACCATGGATTAATACATCAATGTACTGCGCCATACACACCTCAATAAAATGGAATAGCTTAAAGAAAGAATAGAACACTAGTAGAAATGGTCAACTCAATGCTAATCAGAGCAAAGTTGTCGCCAAGTCTATGGGGTGAGGCACTGCTTGCAGCGTATTAAATATTAAACAAAATTTCATATAAAAAATATAAAATATTTTCATATGAAACATGAAAAGGTAGAAAACCTAACTTATGATATTTAAAAGTGTAAGGGTGTCTAGCATATTGCAGAACCCCTTATCTAAAAGGAACAAAGTTAGGACCTAAAGCTATTAAGTGCGCCTTCGTAGGGTATGCACAAAATAGTAAAACTTATAGACTTCTATATCTAGAGTCTAATACAATAATAGAATTAAGAGAAGTTTTTTTTTTTGAAAACTCACTATCCTTAGAGACAAAGGATAATGAAGTCCAAACTCTTGATATAGAACAAGATAGTTCAGCTCCACAAATAGTGGAATCTCCTATTAAACCTCGTAAGAGTCAAAGGACAAGAATAGAGAAGAGTCTAAGTGATGACTATATAAACTCTCAGCGCATCTTTTTCCATCTTTTAGAAGGAGATAGAGAAAATGTTATAAGAAAAATACATATAGTAATGACTATAAAAGATTATCCTAAAATATATAAAGAGATTGTATCTTCTAGAGACTCAGCTTTCTGAAAAGAAGCTATTAATGATGAAATTGAATCCATAATGTCAAATCAAACATGAAAACTAGTAAACTTACCTCCAGGTTCTAGACTCATAGGTTGCAAGTGGGTATTTAGGAATAAATATCACACTGATGGAAGTATTCAAACCTTAAAGCTCGACTAGTAGCTAAGGATTTTAGAAAAAAAGAAGGGATATATTATTTTAACACATATTCTTCTGTAGCTAGGATAACATATATTAGGATATTATTTGCGCTAGCTTCTATACATCATCTTCATATCCACCAAATGGATGTAAAGATTGCATTTTTGAATAGTGACCTTAATGAGGAGGTATACATGAAACAACTTAAAGGATTCGTTCTACTAGGAAATGAAAATAAAATATGTAGATTAATTAAATCTTTGCATGAATTAAAATAAGCACCAAAACAATGGCATGAGAAGTTTGATTTCAAAATATTATCTCATGGTTTCATGCATAATGTAGCTGATAAATGCATATATTTTAGAGTAGATGGTAGTTGTACGATTATTATTTGTCTGTATGTCGATGACATGTTAATAATAAGTAATAAAATAGAAAGTGTGACCGAAACGAAGAGGTTTTGTATCTTTCATATTCAAAATGAAGGATCTTTGACAAGTTGATACCATCCTACGTATCAAAGTTAAAAAAAACATTATTCGGATTATACTTTATGTCAATCTCATTATATTGAAAAGATACTAAACAAGTTTAACCATCTAAATATAAAAGAAGCAAAAACCTCATTTGATCCAAGTATCAAGCTAAAAGATAATAATGGAAGAACAGTTGCACAATTGGAATATGCGAGTACTATAGGGAGTCTTATGTATGTTATGCAATGCATTAGACCTAATATCACATATGTTACGAGTAAACTTAGTAGGTTTACTAGTAACCCTAGTACTGAACACTAGAATGCAATCGACAGAGTCCTTAGTTACTTAAAAACAACCAAAAACTTAGGACTATTTTATTCAGAGTTTCCTACCATATTGGAAGGATATACCGATGCAAGCTGGATATCAAGTGCAAGGAACAACAAGTCTACTATAGGGTGGGTATTCACCTTAGGAGGTGTAGATGTATCTTGGGGATCTAAGAAACAGACTTGCATAATGCACTCGACCATGGAATCTGAATTTATAGCCCTGGCTATAATAGGCAAAGAAGCTGAGTGGCTAAGGGATTGTCTATTAGAAATCTCTTTATATGTAAAGCCTATGTCGGCTGTGATAGTGAAGCCACTTTAGCTAGAGTTTATAGCGGCACATATAATGGTAAGTCTGGACATATAAGTCTTCGACATGATTATATCAGATAGTTAATTTGAGATGGAATAATTGCTATTTCCTATGTGAAATCAAGTAATAACCTACCGGACCCTTTTACTAAACTTCTACTGAGAGAGGTAGTGAAGGCTACATTTAGAGGGATGAGTTAAAACTCTTCAACCAAAGTTCCACCAGTAATGGTAACCCAACCTAATGTCAAAAAATCTCTAATTTTATGTTTAATATGGGTAAAAACAAGTTACTAATATGTGAAAAGTTTTCAGCACTAAGTTATATAAGACCTCATTCATAATAGATAAGTGATGAGGGTTACAAAAGAGGATTGAGTCTTACAACTCTTAATGAAATCTAGTCTAAAGAACAAGTATCTTATAGTAATGAAGATACTGGAAGGATTTCACCTATATGAACGTAGAGATGGTGTCTCTTATGAGAGTTAGGAGTTTTCTCTTGGGATCGTTCACAAAATAGGATAAGCACATGACCATTAATTGTGCTGAGTAAGATTGTGGAAACTCTAATTAGCACATAGTGAATATGTGTGTGGTTTCTTCAGCTCTATTATCTAGGAATAACTGGTTCAACGCTACGGCTACCAGTCATTTCGATAGAGCTCTAAGATACTTACACTAAGGGAAGATTCAAATCGAAAGATAACTTTCTTTATGCATATAAATTGTTTATTCTAGCAAAAATATTTTCTAATAAAATATATTTTAAAAAATTAAGTGGGAAATTGTTGTAAAATGTTGATTTTAAATATATTTTAATTATATATATATATATATATATATATATATATATATATATATATATATATATATATATATATATATATTAAAATGGTTTGCAAAACCTTTTTTTTTAGTGTTTTAGGAATAGTCCCACATTGAAAAATGAGAAGAAGTTTTTTGGGTATATATGTGAAGAGTTGAGTATTATAATACTTACCCACATCGTCTAAAGGAGAATGGAACTTATGTGTTCCAGTGCGTAGTACTGAAACACCCGCACGCGCACGCTCACGTACAGGCACTAGCTATAGAGGGTGTGGGTATGTGAGGCAGTATGGCTATAGAGGCACTAGTGGTGCACTTTGCACTTCTCTTCTACAAACCAAATTTCATCAATCCAACAAAGTTGATCAAAACCATTGCCTGAAAATCAGACCAGAGGTGTGGTCTAGAACTGTTCAACTGAACTAGTAGCTGAAGAACAGGAAGAATAGACCTAGTGCAATGGTCTTATTCACAAAAAAAAAAAAAAAAAAAATCTTCTTCTCTCTTTTTCTTCTGAGATTTTTATTTTATTTTTCTGTATTTCTGCTAGACTGTGTAACAAAGTTCCATTAGTAGGCCTTCGTGTTTATTGAACGTAGACCCACATTAGGCTCATCGTATCCTAGAAGCATTTTGCCTACAACCTTTCAACATACTCAATTTAGTTGAGTAGGGGCAAATAACGCTTTAAGGACAGCGTCCCAAACATACTTCAGCTTGTCCTTATATCAGATTAGATTTTTTGGTTTTCACAATTTTACAGAAAATCTTTTTACCTATAATTTTCCAACAATAGTCCACTGCTACGCATGCAAAAGTTTGGCGGGACTATAAATTTATCACTACGTACTAGGAGGTATGATTAGTACCAGTTAAAAATTTTATAATTAAAAACACAACTACTTGATTAAACTAATATGCCAATTTAAACTTTAACATTAAGGATTTCAAGCCAAAGTGAGTCCAATTACATATACTACAAATGATATACCAATCAAGTAACTAGTCTATAGGATATGGTAAGCTTGTGTATACTTACAAGTTTAAGTGACTAGCATAAAATCCAATTTAAGAATTCATATAATTCAACTAAACACACATAAGCATGAATTAAAAATATGTTCAAATACAATCACAAATACAAACATATATAATAGTTTAGTTTTCGTACTTTGCTCCTAGCAGACGTACTTTTCGTGATGATATGTCATTAAAGTATTATAAAATTGTAATTATTTTGCTAGAAAAATAATTTATAATCATTACTCATTTATTTTATACATTGATAACAGCCCAAACAAATAGGCTATTATTATTGTGGTCACTGCATATGGAATTGATCTAGCATGAAAGTATTAGGAGTTAGCCTTTGTTAAATCGGGTCCTTGCTCTTGCTCCGATAGTAGACTCTCAGGAGTTTCAACACCTGGTCAAGGGTTCGAGTACCCATAGGTGGTGAAATCCCACTACCGTGTGAGTGTGTGGCGTTGTGTGCATGTGTTATAAAAAATAAAATAAAATAAAAAGCCTTTGTTTAATCCTTCCTCTCACATTTATATCTATCAAATTCGGTTATTCATATCTGTTTAAAAAATTATATTTTAGGAGATGGCTCTTTATACACACACACACACACAAAAACTCACGCTCTAGTGGAATTTCACCACCTATGGATACTCGAACCCTTGACCGGGTGTTGAAACTCCTTAGGAGATGGCTCTTATAATCAAAAGAGGAACCCAGCTATTTATATCCATAATTTGTAATCCATGGCTTCATGAGATGAGAAGACCTAGCTACAGTATGCCTCCGATGAATGGAATGATGAAAAGGTCCCTCCCAATTTTATTTTGCCTTTGACCATTTGTTTGTGGATCAAGTGGGGGTGCAATTTCTTCAGTTGAGGCCCATCAATGTAGGCCACCAGATGGATGGTCTGTATCTTCTATACACCACATGCATAGTGATGGGACCTAAAATGTTCTCCATATTTTCTTGGATCCTAAATTGATGTTGATTTGCTGACCATATGGATCCAAGGCACTATAAGTGGAAGGAACACAAATCAAACCATTCTAGCCATCTGATCAATAGCATATCAAATGGATGATCAAGATCATTTAAATAAAAGCAGGTACAATAAAAAATTCGAGCCGTCTTTTTGTTAAGGCCCATCAGGGGAGTATTAATTTTATCATGCAATCTTAACCATCCCATCAGCTTGGGAACAGATTGATGTAGACCCGTTTGTAGACACATTCATGGCAAAGATGGACTAGAGAAGGCCGGATTGAAGGTAGAAAGGATCCGGACCGTCAGAACCTTAACTCAGTAGTATCTTGCAAATCAAGATGAGTTTTTTAACATATTATATATAATTTTGGGTAGTAGGACCTACTTAAGCAAACCAACCCAACCCCACCATGCCGGGTTGCCCACCCCAGATTCGAGGGATTCCACCGTATCAACGCTCAAAAGTTACATTTAGTTTCATTTTTATTATAGATGGTAAGTTTTAGTTCGCACATGACTTTTGATCATTTGAATAGTAGAAATCATGCCCAATATGAAAATTTCTTAGAAAAGTAAGGAAAATAATGTGGTTGGGACAAATTGGACACTTATTATTTTTTGACCAAAAACCATGAAGGCTAACAGGAACAGAGTTTGTCTATAAATAGTAAGTTTATAATTTATGTAAGTGACCTCTTTATGGTGATTTAGTTGAGTCTAAGGGCATGTTTGTTAACGCTGAATTTTTACACTTAACGCAGAATTAGGAAAATGTTTCGTGTTTAGTGGTGTTTGTTAATGCGTGGTTAAGCGATTTTTCACTAAATTCTTTCCGTGGTAGGAGTCTGCCTTAATGGTGAATGCGGAATGCGCTCAGTGAATTTTTCATTAAACAAAAATTTTTACTTTCAAAATTACCCCTTCTCAAGTTACTACCGCAATTTTTTCTCTTTAAATTGTTTGCACGGGAAAAAATTAACTTTTAACTTGTGAAACTTTTTATGCCCCACCATGATGTATGTGTTTTATCCATTTTTAAAGATCATTTTAGGGCTTGATACCAAAAATGAGAGGAATATAAATCTCAGGTGGACCATGCCACAGGAAAACAATAGTGATTGGATATCCACCATTAAAATTCTCCTAAGGCCCAATGTATTGTTTATTTGACATCTAATCTGTTGATTAGGTCATATAGACATAGATGAATGGAAAAACAAATATTAGATTGATCCAAAACTTTTATGGCCCCCAAAAATTTTTTAATGGTCGACGTTCATTCAACACTATTTTCCTGTAATGTGGTCCACTTGAGATTGAGATATACCTCATTTTTTATCTCATACCATAAAATGATCTAGAAACATAAGTGGACGGCATGGATGAAACACATACATCATGGTGGGGCCCACATAGCACTGACCATCAACCATTGGCAGGTGGCAGGGGAGTTGTCAATCTGTTTCCGCGAATGCGGATTCGATACTGATAGGTTAAGTAGTGAGACTGCTACTAAAGTTACATCACCAAGTTATGTCGACCCCATCATGATGTATGTTTTGTATCCACGCCATCCATCCATTTGGAAATATAATTTTATGTAAAGATCCAAAGAATGAGTCAAATCCAAAGCTCTAGTGGACCTCACTACAGAAAACAGTGGGGAGAGTGACGTCCACTGTTAAAAACTTAAATAGGCCACAAAATTTTTTGATCAAAATGAAATTTTATTTTTTCTCCTTCTTTCATGTCTATGTAACTTGTGAAAATGTTGGATTTCAAATAAAATCATGGTGAGCCTTGGGAAGGTTTCAACAGTAGGCATCAATCTCCCCACGGTTTTTTGTGGTGGGGTCAACTACATATTTGGATCTACCTCATTCTTTAACTCATGCTCTAAAATTAAATCTCCAAATAGATGTACTGAGTAGATAAACCACATGCATCATAGTGAGCCCATGGAACTTGATGACGTCACTTCGGTAGTGAATCTGGCCGCTGTATTGACGTTAGCAAGTTCTGTGGGTCGCATCATAAGATATGTCTAATATCCAAACCATCCATCCATTTGACGAGCTCATATTAAAGCTTGAGATGAAAAAAGAAAAACTGCAAAAAGCAGTGGGGGATTGAACGTCTACCATTGAAACCCTTTTCGGGGTCATAGAAGTTCTAGATCAATATGAATTTTTTTTCCCTCTTCATACAAGTATTTGTGGCCTTATGAACACATTGGATGGAAAATAAACTTCAATAGGCCACTAGGGAGTTTTGGATATGTTTTCACTTCATCCAATTGGGAATGACCTTATAAACGATTTGATAGCGTATAAATACAAGGCAGGCATTATTTGAAGATTTTGTTGCTACTAGTGTTCAATCCTATACAACACATAGTGACAATCTTCTCGCTAAGAGGAATTGAGGGCCTTATGATGATATTTTAGTTTTTTATTAAGTATTTTAGTTTATTTGAATTAAATATAATGATTTTACTTTTATTTAATAAAAAATAATTTCTTTATAATGTAAAACATTTCCAAATGATAAATCAGGGAAAATGTGTCAAATTAACATATTTCAGACATTTAAGATGTTTGTTAACAAACAGTTTATTTCAGATTTATTACTTAATTTTTAGACTTCAACCATGATTATCAAACAAGCTTTTTTACTTCAGATTTCAAATTCAGGCTTTAGATTTCAGATTCAGGCTTACAGATTTCAGATTTAACAAACGGTGCCTAAGTTAGTGTAAGCCGCTGGAGGTGATTGGTTCTCTGCATCTACAACCCGTTGTATGGTACCTACTCTTTTTATGCCTCTTGAGTCTTGATATTTCAATGGCAAAAAAAAAAAAAAAAAGCTTATTAAAAATGGAACCCACCGTGATGTATTTGTTTTATCCACACTGTCCATCCTTTCTGCCATCTCATTCTAGGACATGACTCCAAAATTGAAACACATAGCTCAAGTGGGCCACAACACAAAACAATGAAGATAATAACATCCACCATTGAAACCTTCTTAGGCCACAATAACATTTATTTATCATCCAACCTGGTCCTAAGGTCACAAACAAAACTAGATAAAGGGAAAATACAAATATCAGATTGATCCAAAACTTGTGTAACTCAAGAAGTTTTTAACACTAACCGTTCAATCCTGTTTCCTATGATTTGGCCCATTTGAGTTGTGGCTGCTTCAATTTTAGGCTCTTACTTTAAAATAACTGGAAAAATCAAAGCGTATATAAAGCACATACATCTAAGGTTGTACATCGAGCCGAGTCGAGTCGAGGTGGGCCAAGCTCGGCTTGACTTGTCCATGCTATAGTCGAGTTCGAGCCCTCGAGCTTTGAAGCTTGGCTTGTTTGCCAAAGCTTTCGAGTTGAGTTCGAGTCGAGCTAGTGGTTCGAGTCGAGTCAAGTTTACCTTAGTAGAATAAGGAAAAGAAAAAGAGGGAATGGGGACGGGTAAGGTCGGGTACGGTTTTTTAGTAAAAAATTTTAAGTTTTAACTCTTTTTTTTCTTGAAAAAAACTTATATATATATTATATTTAATATTAATATAATATGTATAATTTATATTATTAAAATATATTACTCAAGCCAAGTCAAGCTCGAGCTCAAGCTTCGAGTCGACTTCGAGTCGAGTCGAGTTGAAATACACCATGGTCGAACTTGGCTTTAACTTAACTTGAGCTTTAGTAAACAAGCTTGACTCACCTTGAGTCAGGCTTTCAAGCCAAGTCAATCTGAGCTGAGTTGAGCTGAGTCGAGCGAGCTTTTCAACCTAGCTTAATTCGTGTACGGACCTACATACATCATAGTGAGTTGTACGGAGATCTGACACCACACAGCTAGCTAAACTTGGTAATCCTGAAAATAGAGGTAAGTTACATTAGCCTGTCTTTTGCATCTAAATGAAAGGTGAAAATAGATATTTCCTTTCATGAATTATTAAAACCTAACTACTCTACTAGCTCTTATCTATATATCTATCTCTACCAATAAAAAAAACAACTATAAGCAACGATACAATGTTGTTCTTTCATTTTTGGACCACTTCGGAGATGTGATAGCTCTAAGATTCATTCCGGACACCAATGACCTCGTGGGGAAGCCGATTGGCTAGTGTACCTCATATCAGCTATACATATGATGTATTGACATCAGCAAGTTCGGTGGGTCTGATCATGAGGCATGTGTCATATCCAAATCGTCCATTCATTTGGCAAGCTTGTCTTAAGGCTTGAGACGAAAAATAAGACAGATCTAACCATCAAGTGGACCACACTGCAAAAGGCAGTGGGGGATTGAACGTCTACCATTGAAACCCTTTTTGGGGTCATGGAAGTTTTGGATCAATATGAAATTTGTTTTTCCTATTAATTCAGCTCTTTTTGACCTTATGAATAGTTTGGATGGAAAATAAACATTATGGTAGACCCTACGAATGTTTAACGATTAAAATCATGATCTTCGCTGCTATTTGTGGTGTGGTCCAGATGATCTTTGGATATGATTCATTTTTTGGTTAATGCTATAAAATGATCTCTAACAATAGATGAACGGTGTAGATATAATAAATACATCATTGTGGGGCTATGTAACTTTGATCTCCTTTAAACCGTTCTTACAACTCATAGCTCAAGGAGCGTCAGTGCTCGTCTTCACACGAAACGTACCTACAGCAGCTATATGTTGCTGTGTGGTACACCAGCCAATCTGCTTCCCCTCATGGTGCATGCAAAAGAGCTCGAGAAATTTACGACTGTGGGCCCCACCTTTTATCCATTGGATATTCTTGAAACAATACAAACTTAACATACGCACTTAGACCTCTTCGTACAGACGACAAATTCCAGGACGAAAATACCCCTCCTTTTCACGGAAACGGATTGGGTACTCCTGCCACCCGCCAATGGCGGATCATCGGTGGTCTGTGGGCCCCACCACGATGTTTGCTTTTCATCCATGCAGTCCATTTATTTTTCCAGATCGTTTTATAGTATGAGACCAAAAATGAGGTATATCCTAATCTCAAGTGTACCACGTTATAGGAAACAGTGTTGAATGAGCACCAACCGTTAGAAACTCAAGTGGAGCCTACTGTGATGTTTGTGAGAAATCCTCCCCATCTAAGTTCATTCATAGGGTCACAAAGACCTAGATAAAGAGGAAAAATAAATTTCATATTGATCCAAAACTTCTGTAACCCCTAAAAGGGTTTCAATGGTAGACGTTCAATTCCCCACTTCCTTTTACAGTGTGGTCCACTTGATAGTTAGATCTATCTTATTTTTTGTCTCAAGCCTTAATATCAGCTCGCCAAATAGACAGATAGTTTGGATATAACACAGACCTTATGATGGGACCCACAAAAGTAACACAGAAAAATAAATAAATAAATAACACAGACTGCCGTGGCAATGCCGCGGCAATCTGGAAGATATTATTTTTTTTTTTAGGGAGAACTTTTTCTCCCTTACATTTTTCTCTAATACATAATTATGTAAATATGTATACATAAGTATATAAAAATATTTTTCTATCTTTTAATTCATTTCTTTGTCTATGTATTTAATAAGCATCTCCTAAACTAGAATGATTTTTATTATAATAATTATTTTTTACACATGCACACACACCCCCACACACTCACAGTAGTGGAATTTCACCACCTATGGATACTCGAACGCTTGACTTGGTGTTGAAACTCCTAAGAGTCTACCAACCGAGCAACAGTTAGGATCCAAACTAGAATGATTTACTTAACGTACCATATATGATTTTGGGTTAGGAGAAGCTAATTAAGTAGGGCAAGCATAAAATTCAGTGGGGCAAACATAAAAATGAGCAGGGAAAACATGAAATTCAGCAGGGCAAGCATAAAAAAGAGCGGGGCAAACACAAAAAAGAGCAGGGCAAGCATGAATAAGAGCGGGGCAAACATGAAAATGAACGGGACAAGCATGAAAATGAGTGGGGCAAATACGAAATTCAGCGGGGTAAACATTAAATTCAGCGGGGCAAACATTAAATTCAGCGAGGTAAACTAGAAATTGAGCAGGAAAAACATGAAATTGAACGGGGCAAATATGAAATTGAGCGGGGTAAACTTGAAATTGAGCGGGGGAAACTAAAATTTGAGCGGGGCAAACATGAAATTGAGCAGGAAAAATAAGAAATTGAGTGGGGCAAACATTAAATTCAGCGGAACAAACTAGAAATTCAGTGGTGCAAACATGAAATTGAGCGGGCAAACTTGAATTTCAGTGGAACAAAAATTAAGAAATCGTTCAATATTATCAAGCATTGCTCGATATATCGAGATTTGAACATCGATATTATCGGGACATACTCGATATATCGAGAAATTATTGAAATCTTAGTGTTGGCTGCTGAACATTTCAAAGGTAAAGTCGATATTATCGAGCAACGCTTGATATATCGAAGATTGAATCTCGATATTATCGAGACACTCTTGATATATGTCGATACTTATATCTTAAACCAAGCGTACTGAGATGAAGTGATTATGTAACTTTAAGTAAAAAAAAGTTACTTGTAATTGATCTTAAACCAAGCTTACCGAGCTTACTTATCTCAAATAAGCTACTTATTTACTACTGTAGGTATACAAAGTAACTTGTTTCAGGGTATCTAAATAGGCTCTAAAAGCCAAATACCTTACACCAGCACAAGTTAGTGATAAGTATGGATACTCTAATGCTTGATCGGGTGTTTGTTAGAAGTTCAATTTAAAACTTCTGTGGCCTCTAAGAAATGATCAACATTAGAAGTTCAATTCAAAATTTCATGTGGTGTGGTCCATTTGAACATTGGATATGTTTAGATTTTTCGGCTTAAGCCATGAAATTATTTGTTAATTTTGCCCTGCTGAATTTTATGTATGTCTCACTGATTTTCATGTTTGCCCCGCTAATTTCCTAGTTTGCCCCACTGATTTTCTAGTTTGCCTCGCTGAATTTGTAGTTTGCCCCGCTGATTTTCTAGTTTTTTCTCCTCAATTTCATATTTTCCACACTAAAATTCAAGTTTGCCCCGCTCAATTTCATGTTTTCTTAACAGGGTATTCGCGTACTTCTTTGAAGAGGGCAACTCTCTTCTATTGTTAAATGAATAAAGAAAGAAATTATAAAAAGAGAAAAAAATTTATATGCTTATATATACATATTTATACAAATATGTATTAGAGAAAAATGTAGGTAAGTGGAATAAAGTTCTCCGTGTTAAAAAAAATAGACTGGCGCGGAACTACCGCCGATACAGCAGTACTGCCGCAGTACAATGGCTACGGTTATAATCCGTAGCCATAGAGGGTGCATAGACTATCGCGGCACTACTGTTGGTTCGGCGGTTCGGCGGTACTACCGCGACAGGCTGCAATGGCTACGGTCATAGCTACGGTTATAATCTGTAGCTAATCATAGCTATAACCGTAGCCATTGCAGCCTGTCGCGGCAGTACCACCGAACCGGCTATAGTGTCGTTGTAGTCTATGTAGTCTATGCACCCTCTATAGCTAGAGATTATAACCGTAGTCATTGTACCATGGCAGTACCGCCGTATCGGCGGTAGTGCCACACCAGTCTGTTTTTTTATAATAAAAAAATTTATAACACGGAGAACTTTATTCTACCTACTTACATTTTTCTTTAATACATATTTATATAAATACGTATATATAAGCATATAAAAAAATTTCTCTCTTTTTATAATTTCTTTCTTTATTCATTTAACAAGAATATGTTCTAAACCAAAATTATTTACTTGATGTATTATGTATGATTTTGGGGTAGGAGAATCAACTTTAGCCAACTAACCTGATTATTTTCTAAGATTTCATCAGGTCAATGGTCGAAAATCCATTTCCTTCACTTTATGATCAATTTTAATTAGTTTGCGGTCAATTTCAATCAAATTTAGATGGCTTGGATTGTTGTGCAGCTATGCCATGTACAGTGGAAGAATTCCTTTCATTTTTTAGTCTGTGTTGCACTAAAAAAATAAAAATAAAATGGGCTTTATTGTTACACACTGTCAGCATGACGATTCATATGCAGGTGTAGCAATTATATATGACACAGGCAAATAACAAAATTGTGTTTGCAAAAATGATGATTTATATACTTGCCCCGCTCATTTTCATGTTTGCCCCGCTCATTTTCTAGTTTGCCCCACTCATATTTCAGTTTACCCCACTGATTTTTTAGTTTGTTCCGCTCATTTTCATGATTGCCCCGCTCATTTTTCATGCTTGCTCCGCTCATTTTCATGTTTCCCCAGTTGATTTTCTAGTTTACCCTGCTCATTTTCATGTTTCTCCCTCTCATTTTCATGTTTCCCCCACTGATTTTCTAGTTTTCCCCGCTGATTTTTTAGTTTGTCCCGCTCATATTTTAGTTTTCCCCACTGTTTTTCTAGTTTGCCCTACTGTTTTTCTAATTTGCCCCGCTATTTTTCTAGTTTGCCCCGCTCATACTTCAGTTTGCCCCGCTGTTTTTCTAGTTTGCCCCGCTATTTTTCTAGTTTACCCCGCTCATATATCAATTTGCCCTGCTCTTTTTCTAGTTTGCCCCGCTCATATTTCAGTTTGCCTCGCTAATTTTCTAGTTTCCCCCGTTCATTTTCATGCTTGCCTCGCTCATTTTTATACTTGCCCCGCTGATTTTCATGTTTGCCCCACTGATTTTCATGCTTGCCCTACTAATTTTCATGGGTGATTTCGTCATGTATAAACCATATAGTTTCCTTGTTTGGATGAAACTTTTGTTTTGAAGTTTTTTGGGTCTGAATCTTTCTTTCTACTCTCAGTTGAAATAGGGTTTGAGAACACAAAAATTGACGTGTTCACAGCTTTTACTCATAATCTTTATATGGTTAACTCTACTTGATAATCTCATAATCACTTTCATGACAAACTACATAAATAATTGTGTTCTTTAATTTTCTTCATTGCTTTCACATTTTCAATCAACGGTATGATTGTGAGTTCATAATGGTTTCCTAATTATTCAAATAAACATGAAAATCAAAGCCAACAGTAAAATTTGGAGAGGAATGATATGATCGTTGACAAGATAATATGAATAGTATGAATAGTACTCTCGGGTCTTGAGTTTATTCAACTGTGATGCATGGTTTGGTGATTCAGGCCAGTCATCTAATGGGTCGCACCATGAACCAAATTTTCCCTACAAGTAAATCAATCTAGTTTAGGATTCTTACTCTTGCTCGGGTGGTAGACTCTTAGGAGTTTCAACACCTAGTCAAGCGTTCGAGTATCCATACCCGGTAAAATTCCACTAGTGTGAGTGCATGGGGGTGTGTGTGCATGTGTAAAAAAAAAAAAAACATTCTAATTTAAGAGATATGCTTGTTAAATAAAAAGACAAAGAAATGAATTAAAAGATAGAAAATATTTTTATATACTTATATATACATATGTACATAATTATGTATTAGAGAAAAATGTAAGAGAGAAAAAGTTCTCTGTAAATATATATATATATATATATATATATATATATATATATATATATATATATATATAAATAAAATAAAAATCTGCTAGACAGCCGTGGCACTGCCACTGATTCGGCGGCAATGCCATGGCTGTCTGTGCTCTTTTTTTTTTTTTTTTGCTAGGTTGCTTTTTTGGGTTCCATCATAAGGTCTGTCTTATATCCAAACCGTCCATGTATTTGGTGAGCTCATATTACGGCTTGAGACAAAAAATAAGATAGATCTAACTATCAAGTGGACCACACTGTAAAAGGCAGTGGGGAATTGAACGTCTACCATTGAAACCCTTTCAGGGGTTGCAGAAGTTTTGGATCATTATGAAATTTGTTTTTCCTCTTCATCTAGGTCTTTGTGACTCTCTGAATGAACTTAGACGGGGAGGATTTCTCACAAACATCACAGTGGGCCCCACCTGAGTTCCCATTGCCGGACCATCCGCCAGCGCTCGTCTCTGCACGCTAGCATGAGGAAGGAAGGGGTATTTTTGTCCTCAAATTCAGTGTCCGTATGAGGAGGTCTAAGTGCATATGTTAAGTTTGTATTACTTTGTAAAAACCACTGTCCATAGTGTTAAATTTCTCAAAGAGCCCGGCCGGCAGTCCTCGAGCCTAGTAAAAGTACGTATGATGGAGAGAAGGCCAAAGTTTTGTAAGGCCCCATCATGATGTATTTATTATATTTACACTTTCCATCCATTTAGAGAGATCATCTCAGGGCATGTGCCCAAAAATGAGTCCTAACAAAAGCTCAAGTGGACCACATCATAAATAGTATTGGGGGACAACGATTCCCACCATTAAAACAACCATTGGGTCCACGATAATGTTTTTTCTCCATCCAATCTGGTCACATAAGCATGAATGAAGAGAAAAAAAGAAATATCATATTGATCCAACACTTCCATGACCCCAGGAATGTTTCAAAGGTAGACGTTCAATCTCCCACTGCTTTCTGTAGTGTGGTCCACTTGATCTTGAATTTGTCTTATTTTTGGGCTCAACCCTTAGAACAATCTCACAAAATGGACGGACAATTTGGATATAACATGTACCTCGTGGTGGGCCCCACTGAACTTGGTGACCTCGAGGTCGCTGGTGTGCAATAAAGATTCCCCATTACCACCTTCAGCTGGTGTCTAATTCCCCGGATTGCAGACTCTTCCTACTTCATCATTTTGATTTAGTGAAATTTGATTAATATATGTATCTCTACTGCATAAGGGTTACAAGTGGACCTCGATTCCTTTGTAAGTTTCAAAGATAGCAAAATTTTCTATATTAGTGTTTCCGGTAGCCGTTCGCCATATGAGGATGTTAGCATTATCATCGAAGCATTTAAATGGCATGTGGCATGGCCAAATATCAATATAGATGGTCCATTCAAGCTAAAGTGGAAAACTGCGCTGGATGAATATTATAAAATGGAGAGTCAAGATACCACATCAGTATTGATTAAAAGTCTGTTAAATAGGTCCTTATGTTGATTAGGACAAAGCAGCCTCAGCCCTAGCCCTTCTCAAGAGGGCTGGGTTGGGCCTGAGCTAGGTTTACAAAATTAGGGTCAACCTTATGAGTTAAAGATAAGTAATATATATGACATTTGTATTTTGTTACAATTGATGACGTCAAATAAGATCATTCATTAATGGAAGTGTATGCCTTTTTTAATTATTCATTATATCCATGGACTTAAATGAGTATATCATGTCAAAATTTTCAAAGGAAATAGAAGTGTGAACATTTTTCAAAACATGAATTTTAGCTAGATTAATGGATTTTCATCTATATGCAAATATAAATCATGAATGTTCATATCCTTGATCGATGCCATAAAAAATGAAAATGGAGGCTAGATGCCGATCTTTCAAGAGAAAGTCTTTTCACCATCTATTATAGATGAGAAGTAGAGAAATTCTCTCACACACTCCTACAATAGAGCTAAGAGAGTGCCATGTGAGCTGACCACTAGGTGGGCCTTGCACGTGTTGATGCATGGATGGAAGGGAAGAGGAGAAGAATTTTCCTTCTCATCTCTTTTTTCTTCTCTTATTTCTCTCACTCTAAGGTGATGACTTCCAAGGAATAGTGATGTCTCTCTCTCTCCCATCCTTTAAGATAAGATTATTATACAAGGAAGAGTTAGAGTTTCGAGGTGATAAACCAAATATATATTTGCTTCACCATCTAATAGACTTTAGTATGCCTTATTTCATCTAAAGACTGTAATCATGCTTATCAATGTATTTATAATGACCAGATCCTTTCAGTACTCTAATGGCAATCATCCCCAATTCAATGTCCCATGCAAGTTCAAAGGACGGATCAATATATTTAACCAGTGAAACAAATCAACAATTAAAATGGAATATTTTCAATAATTGAAAAATCTCAGTTAAACATTAAATGTATTGGCTAACTTGGAAAATGCTTGATGAATAGTGTTTTTTGTTTTTTTTTTTTTTTTTTTTAAACACACGTACACACACCCCACACGCTCACGCTAGTGGAATTTCACCACCTATGGGTACTCGAACCCCAGACTGGGAGTTGAAACTCCTAGGAGTCTACCACCCGAGCAAGCGTAAGGACCCACATGTTGAAAAATCACAAGATCGGTGCATAAATATGTCTGGATAAACAAGTGGATCCACATGTTGAATTATACGAGCCTCAACTGGATCTTCATGAATGCACTTAGCATCACCCACATGTTAGATGCCAATGTATACTTGTAAAGTGAGCTTAAGTACATATCACTAAAACCTTAAAACTCCTCACATATCCTCAAGTGTAAAATTTAAATTTATCAACACCAGTAAACTTTTATGTCATCCTAATCCAAGCTAGATGGTTCTTCTGGTCTAGAGAATTAAATTAATCTATTAATGCGTCTAATAAGTCCACCATCGGGAGCTTATTTCTACCACATGCTTACACTACAACATCGGGTAGGGTTACGACATACCGATCGATTCATTATCATGCCCAATGATAGAGATCTCCCAGTACCGACTTGTCATTAGACCCCATGTGTGTGTGTTACGACACACACACACACACATAGGACTACATCAAGTGTAAATTACCACAAATTTGTCCTATAACCTTTTGAGTAGTCATCGTCTCATGGGCATTGAGATTCATGGCAACTCAATCTCCCTTGGTATGTGGCTGTTGTGTCCAATATCAAATTCATGGAAACCTCTCTCATTTTTATTTTTTTTTGTAGTTTTAAAAAAAAAAAAAAAAATTTTAAGAAACTAACCACTTGTACATATTGAGAACATGACATATACCCAGGGTGCTACAAAAAGATCAGCACCTCACCTATCATGTGCACCCAAAACAACCAACAAGCCCAAAAGGGGCAAAGACAACCCCAACTACGGTTATCTATTAATCCTTTCTAGTAGCACTTAACCTAACATTGTCTAGTGTAATCAACCACCTAACTATGAAATGGATATCAGCTCTACTAAGGTACTTGTAACCACCGTTACCCATCCTAGCTGATGCATCTGCCACCGCGCGCATTACCTTCCCACAGGTATGGGAACCTTGAAATGGATGGAGCATTGAAGGGATTGGATGGCACCAAGCTGCCACCAATGTTAATTTCATGGGGCAAAAGCTTGATGATTATAAAATGCCTCGGCAGTCATAGCGGAGACAGTCTCCACAATGATGATGGACAACCCCAAGAATCTACAAATCTACAAATCTCCAAATCATCCAACTACAATCCAGGCTTCTGTAGAAGTGTCCGTGACTCTACCATAGGATTTATGGAAAGCAAAAATCATTTGCCCTGAATGATTTTTGCAAATTACCCCAGCACCGCCACCAACACCAGGGTTACATCTAGTTAATAGACTCATTGACTTATACAACTATCATGTTTTTTCATGCTCCACACACATTAATGAGGTAAACGAATGAATCACATTATGATGAAAACGATGTTTATAATGTAAGCATTGATTTCATTAGCACATCAACATAATGTTCACCATCAAAATTGAAGCCCACAGTTTGAATTGTTTAAGTTCCAATCATCCATCACACTTATCGGAGTATCAAAGATCCACCCATCGTTATACCTACACTAACATATATACAGACTCAATAGTCTACCTGATGTAGAGCAGGCGGGTCGCGGACAGTTTCATGGCCAAGATAGATCAGAAAAGGTCCGATCGATGACAGAAGTGATCCGGACTGTCAGAACTTAAAACAACACAAGTGATCTGGACTGTCAGAACTTAAAACGGACGTATCTCGCAAACCAGAATGAGCTATTAGATGTACCATATATGATTTTGGGGTAGTACGAGATACTTTAGCCACCCAACCCGACCATGTGGGGTTACCCATGCTAAATTTGCGAAATACCATCAGATCAATGGTCGAATTCCCATTTTAATTTCATTTTTTACTATTTATAGTAAATTTTATTTTGATTATAACTCTTCATCCATTGGGCTTTAGGAGTTGTGCCCAACATGAAAAGTGCTTAGAATAATTAAGAGAAAGCATGGTGAAGCCAAATAGGACACTTACTAATTTTGGCCGAAAACCATGCGCACTAGTAGGAATCATGATCGTCTATAAATAGTCAATTTACAATTTATAGTGAGTCACAAATTCTAGGAGTTTTAGTTGTAGCTTAATTTCGAAACTTCTTTCATGGCTTAGTATCCGTATATAAGGGGTGTAAACTCGTTTATTCATATATTAATCAAATTACGAATTTTATAGAATTAATTTCTATTTTTCTTTTTTTCTTGGGTGGGTTCAAGAAGTCTCTGTGGGGAGTCTAGAGAAGTTTCGTGGATTCGGAAAAGTTCTCACATCCTTCCCTGTATCACTACATTTCTAATACATATGTACCATATAGTATTAACACTAGAGTAATAGGCTAGGCTATTCGACATGGCCAGCCTAGCCTGAGCAAAATACCTAGATTTCATGCCCAAGCCCTACGCTTTATGGTTGGGTCACTCGGGCAGGGCTAGGTAGCCCAGACCATTACCACGTACCCTTATGGGGCATTGATCAATGAACTGTCCAAGCCAATCGGCCATCCCACATGTTGAACAATTTGGAACATTGCTAATGCTCCCACCATCGAAACATTATAATACAAGCCTTAAACACATTTTAAAATGGACTTTTGGAAATTCAAATTACACATGCATGCGCAATGGTCCTTAAAGAGCAAGGGCATGTTTGGAGTCAAGCAAAGTTACAAACTCGTTCATAGTTTATAATCCATTTATGTATGAAAACCTAATTAGAAACTAAGACAACTAGCTAATCCAACATATGATTATTCAGTGAGGATTTGTTTTGTTCCCTAAAACGCAGGAACCACTTAACCCTATCTTAGTTCACATGACGAATATTTGCTTATGTGAACATGTGTAACATTCTCCAAGCTCCAAACGTACTCACTCACGTGTGTAACCGTTGAAGTTCAAGTGTCATACATGTGCAAATGTGCCACAATCAATCTTTAGCATCCAACACATAGCGCATGTGTTGAGGTGCATGCACGTGTCAATGGGTCACCATCCATTAGAGATAGCAATGGGTCAGGTTGACCTACGGGTCAATTGGGCTAGGTTGAGGTGCATGCACTTGTCAATGGGTCACCATCCATTAGAGACAGCAATGGCTCAGGCTAACCTACGGGTCAATTGGGCTAGGTTGATGACGCAGGGATGAATGTGATGAGGTTGATCACCATCTTCCTCAAGGGGAAAACTGCTCCAAATCCATGTATCGAGCTTCTTTGGACTCCTCACATAGACTTCTTAAATCCACGAGGAAAAGCAAGGAAAATAGAAAATAAATTCTATAAAATTTGTAATTTGATCGATGAATGAAATAAATAGTTTCACCACCCTTTAAATAAGGATACTTAGCAATGGAAGAAATTTCATAATCAAACTACAACTAAAGCTCATAGAATTTGCGACTTACCATAAATAGTAAACTTATAATTTATAGACGGTCGTGATGTCCAGTAGTGCGCAAGGTTTTCAACCAAAAATAGTCAGTGCCCTATTTGACTTCACCACACCATTCTCCTAATTATTCTAAGCACTTTTCATGTTGAGCACAACTCCTAAAGTCCAACAAATGAAGAATTATAATCAAACTAAAACTTACTATTTATAGTAAAAACGGAATTAAAACAAGGAAACGACCATCAATCTGATGGTATTTCGTAAATTTGGCTTGCGCAACCCAACATAGTGAGGTTAGGTGGCTAAAGTAGCTCGTCCTACCACGAAATCATATATGGTACGTCGAATAACTCTTTTCGGCTTACAAGATATGCCTGACTTAAGGTCTGATGGTCCGGGTCACTTCTGTCGTCGACCAGGCCTTTTCGGATCCATCTTAGCCATGAAACTGTCCGTGACCTGCTCTAATCAGTTGAGGTGCATGCATGTGTCAATAGGTCACTATCCATTAGAGATAGCAATGGGTCAAGTTGACCTATGGGTCAATTCGGCTAGATTGAGGTGCATCACGTATCAATGGGTCACCATCCATTAGAGATAGCAATGGGTCATGTTGACCTATGGATCAATTGGGCTAGGTTGATGACGCAAGGATAAACGTGATGAGGTTGATCACTATCTTCCTCAAGGGGATAACTACTCCAAATCCACAAAGCTTCTCTAGACTCCTCGCAAAGACTTCTTGAATCCACGCGGAAAAGCAAGGAAAATATAAAGTAAATTCTATAAAATTCATGATTTGATTGATGAATGAAATAAATGAGTTCACAACCCTTTAAATAGGGATACTAAGCAATAGAAGAAATTTCAAAATCAAACTATAACTAAAACTCCTGGAATTCACAACTTACTATAAATAGTAAATGTACTATTTATAGACAATCGTGATGTCTAGCAGTGCACAAGATTTTCAGCCAAAAATAGTAAGTCTCCTATTTGGCTTCACCGCGCTATTCTCCTAATTATTCTAAACACTTTTCACATTGAGCGCAACTCCTAAAGCCCAACGGATGAAGAATTACAATCAAACTAAAACTTACTATTTATAGTAAGTCACGATTTTTAGAAGTTTTAGTTGTAGTTTAATTCCAAAACTTCTTCCATGGCTTATTATCTCTATTTAAAGGGTTGTAGAATCATTTATTTCAGATATCAATATAACGCCCTGAAAATCGAGGGTTGAGCATAAGCTCAACTCCCGAGTTTCAAAACATCACTTATGCAACATAGATAATGATGATTGAATGTTGTCCATATTAGTGCATTAAACATGAATGGGATTATACCAAATCAGCATATCATACTCCAGAGACAGTTGAATTACGCAAGCAGAAGACAGTGATAGATATATAAATCCTATAAACTGATGTAGGTCTCTGGAGTGTGAACATATTACTAGGTTAAATATATACATGTTTACTTCCCAAAATAGCAATGATAAAATTTAATGTTTGTTAATCCATATCCCTGTAGCCCCGTCGGCGTAAATCCAGGTCTACATAGACCCGCCCGAGAGTTGCATGCAGGAGAACTCCTCATCGTTATCATAAAAATCAGGCTCCGCCTCGCAAGCATCGTCATCATCTACAACTAAACTAGAGTCTGGTTGGTTTTTAAAACACCTTCCCAGAACGTGGGAGTGAGTGATCAACTCAGTAGAGCTATAAGACAAAGGTTAAATTTTATCAATTCAGTCAAACAGTAATGATAAAGTAGTATAACACTCATATCCTAAGTACTCTTGTTAATGCAAGAATGGTACGCTGTAATGATGCATGCCCTCGCCTGCACTCCCTCAACGACATCATCTCACGATCGTGCATGAAAAAATCCCTAAACGTGCGCTTTCTCGCCAAAATACATGCAATGCGGTGCATTCAAAAACTTGATGTTTTATTTTGCAACTTCCTTCATCAATTCCTGTAAACAAAATAAAAATAAAAATAAATTAAATTTCTTAAAATAATGCTAGAAAAATCTTGTGGCTATGAATTATGATAAGAAAAAATCCTAAATCCAATTTGGACCAAAATAGTCCCCGGCAACAGCACTAAAAACCTGATGTTTTATTTAAACCAACCTGATTTAAATTATTTTAAACTCGCAAGTATACGAATCAGATGTAGATATGGTACGTATTACAAGATCGTTCCCATGAGGACTGGTTATCACAATTTAAAATTTACGATTTTTCTTAACTAATCCAACAAATAGTTTAACAAACTACTAACACAAATCTATGAAAAATAACTGAGAGCAAGGAAGAAAATTCAATCAATGAGAGTACTAGGACTTTCGAATCCACCCCTAATTATCCTAACTCTTATTGTACCTGTTGATTCACCCTAATTCAGATTGATATAAATTTAATAAATAAAGTATACTTTATATCCTTGGTCAGGCACACAGAATGTATAACCCTGAAAGCATAAAGATCACATCTTTCCATCCATGGTCAGGCATGAAGAGATGTAGATTCCTATTTCTTTTTCTATAGGAAACTTGTTCATGGTCAAACATAAGCACCTAGAATAAGATTCCAAACAACATCTACATCTAGACTTTAGTTAAACTCATAGAA
This sequence comes from Magnolia kwangsiensis, assembly GCA_037074715.1. NCBI lineage: Eukaryota > Viridiplantae > Streptophyta > Magnoliopsida > Magnoliales > Magnoliaceae > Magnolia > Magnolia kwangsiensis. The sequence goes on from CM073584.1 coordinate 98,274,235, forward strand.
TGGAGTAGCACGGAGTTTTCATGTAAGCACACTAGAGAAAGAAATAAATCAATCAAATCCAAATAAAATCAACACATAATAAGAGTTATTCAAATTAGGGGCTTCATCTCAGCCCTAGCTAAAAGATTAGCAATCTATAAAATCAATTGAAAAGAAGGAAAAATAAAATTTGGTAAAAGAAGACATCCTTCTCTCCCTTCTTTCTTCCTCTCTTTCTCTCTCCTCTTTCTTCTCTTTCTTCTCTTTCCTCTCTCTCTCTCTCTCTCTCCTTGGCTCTTGATCTACTCTCCCTTAAGCTCTTCACGTCTTCCTCCTTTTATAGCTGCTGGAGGGGAGGTAGAACGGCTGGAGTTGGTGGAAAGGCTACGCAGCAACAGCCGCGTAACTCCTTTACGCAGCTAAATTTGGGCGCAAAACAACACTACTTTCCTCGATCAGTTTTTAAAAAAACACCTTCCCTTAGGACATTTTTGAATGCTCTACATGATGGACAAATCAGATCTTTCATCTGATCAAAGATGGTGGGCCACAACCGCCTGAAAAATTACTTTTCACAGAAGTGTTTTTCACCACAGAAGTGTTTTCGGGAAAATCTAACCCGTCCATTGGATTCCTCTCAAAAAACTGGTCAAGAATGGTAGGTTTTGAATGTCTGTTGACGTGGACCAAAAAAGCAATCACGTTGAGATCTTTTTAAACGTCGCAGGGTAGTCCACTTGTAGCCTTTGTATCGCACACGTGTGTATGCATGGGTGTCAAAGGTCAACATAGTTTTGATGTTTGCGAACCCCTCTACAAGATGGACGGCTTGGATCACCCGTACGGGCCCTGATGGTGGCCCACTACCTTCCACAAAACAGACAGCATTGGTTACGCAGGAGGTCGAAAATGGAAATTTCTATTTTTTGATGAATACGCGGGTCAGCGCCTGCTGACCGCCTTAGTCTGTCCGGTGCACGGCGTGAGCGTGTGTACTGTATGTACACACACTGTACATGTGGGGTCCACTGCGATGTTTCTAAGAAATCTGCACCGTCCATCTATTTTTTCTCCCTGATTAAAGGGTTGAGACCAAAGTTGAAGCATATCCTATTATCATGTGGGCCCCACTTAATGAATTAAGGGGCTGATCTAGCCATTGGGGCACTTCCATAGTGATACAAGAGCTGAGATTTGATGTGTACAGCTAATTTATGGCCCTTAGGCCATGTATGAAGTTTCGAGCCGAATGGATAGTTGGAACCATGTGATCTTGCATTCTGGATACTTTTCGGGCCTCTTTAACATGAACGGCTTGATTTCCTCAGATCCCTGGCATATAAATTCTTTAATCTTAGTCCTCTGGAGTCCATCCTTTGCTCTAATAACTTCGGAGTGTCAAATCCATACTTTTAGTACTCTTTTTCAGTCTATGCTCCTAATTATTCCCTACAACAAAAACACAATTAAAATATGACATTAAGTATTATCATGTACGCAAAATCAGGTTATACCCGGGAGCAATGGGAATTTAGTTATACTCGGAATAACCATCTAGGAAATAATAATAGTTGTGCCCTACCAATCTCTCAAGCATTTGGACTATGAAAGAAAGAGGAAAGTGATCCTTCCTAGTGACCAGGTTCAGTTTACGGTAATCAATACAAACTCACCAAGCCGTAGTCATGCGGATTGACACTAATTCATTATCATCATTTTTCATCACCGTAATCCCAGACTTTTTAGGAACAACTTGAACTGGGCTGACCCAAGTGCTATCCGAAATGGAGTAAATGATACCAACATCTAACAACTTAAGCACCTCTGCCCGAACGACCTCTTTCATGTTAGGGTTAAGCCTCCTCTATATTTCACATGACGTTTTAACATTTTCTTCAAGATGGATACAATGCATACACACAGTGGGGTTTATTCCCTTTATGTCCATTATTATCCACCCAATAGCTGTCTTATGTTCTTTAAGAGCATTAAGCAACTTACCCTCTTGTTCCTTATCAAGGTTAGAAGCTATGATGACAGGAAGGGTTTCAGAAGGACCTAAAAATACATATTTGAGAGTTTCAGGTAATTGCTTAAGGTCAAGTTCGGGTGATTTCTCAATAGACGGGACCAATTTAGACTTAGATGGTGGAAGAAGTTCCACTTTAGCTTTTTATTTTGTAGCATCCATTATAGGATTAGAGTCAAGCAATGCATTGACTTCTTGGATGGAACTTTTAATGTCAAAATCTATGCCAAAATGTGCTAGACACATCTCAAGAGCGTCTTCGGAAGATTTAAGGAAAGAGTTATGCACTAGACTCTCAATCATGTTCACTTCAAATATATCATCCGAGTCTGCCGGTTATTGTCCAGCATTAAAAACATTGAATTTAATCTTCATGTTACCAAAAGACAACTTCATAACTCTATTCCTACAATTTATGATAGCTTTGGATGTGGCTAAGAATGGACATCCCAAGATAACCAGGATTTTACTAGTAGGATTATGGACGGGCTGAGTATCTAGATTGATGAAATCCACTGGAAAATAAAACTTAACAACCTGGATTAGCACATCCTCAATAACACCATGGGGCACCTTGACAAATCTATCAGCTAGTTGTAGTGTTATTTTAGTTGATTTCAGCTCACCAAGTCTTAGCTGCTCATACACAGAATATGACAACAAATTAATGCTTTCCCCTAAATCAAGCAATGCCTTCTCAATCTTATGATCTCCTATGACACAAGAAATGGTAGGAGCTCCTGGATCTCTAAATTTAGGAGGAGTGTTGTGTTGAATCATAGAGTTGAGTTGCTCCACAAGGAAGACCTTCTTATGAACATTCAACTTACGCTTCCGAGTGCATAAATCTTTAAGAAACTTAGCGTAAGTAGGGATTTTCTTGATAACATCAAGCAATGGAATGTTAATTTGCACTTGCTTAAACATCTCCAATATATCATTCAAGTTGTTTGCTTTCTTAACCGGTGCCAGACATTGAGAAAAAGGTGTTTTAGGCACATAGGATAGCACAGGAGTGTTTCCTAGAGAGTCAGAGTGCTTTTGGACTTTGGACTTACTAGTATGTCTCTCCGCTTCATTTTGGTCTTCTGATTTGGAATTTGACTCTTCCCTAGGTATCTCTACTCTATTCTTGATCTGTTTACCAGACTTAAGGTTAATGATTGATTCGGCTTACTCATGATATTGTTCTTGGTTTGAATTAGAGTCAATCTCATACTGTCCTTTTGGATTTACCACAGGTTGGCTAGGAAACTTGCCCTTATCTCTCTCACTCAATGTGACAGTAAGTTGACCCAACTGTACTTTCAGCTTGGCAATGGATTGCGCATTTGCATGTAAGATTTGCTAGTTAACTAGTAAAGTTTGTTGGGTGTCTTTTTGAAATTGAAGTGAACCTTGCATAAAAAGATTGAGTGTATCCTCAAAAGATGGTTTCCTAGATTGTTGAGGTACTTATTGATACTGTGAAAACTGTTGAGGTTGTCGACTGCCAACTTGTGGGTAAGGTTGCATAGGAGGATTTTCAAATGGTCCTCCATGTTGTGGTCCTTTTGCTCAAGAAAAATTTAGATGTCTAGCCCACCCTGGGTTGTAAGTGTCTGAGTAAGGATCATTCCCAGGTCTTCGAAAAGTGTTTATAGCATGTACTTGTTCAGATAGAAATTTCAGAAATGCTGCACCAGATGGAAAAGACTACGTAGGATGGGCAGGACTGGAACATATGGCACATGACTCAATTTGAGTTATTTTTGGAGGTCCATTATTTAACATCAAAGCATCAACTTTTTGTGTCAGGCTATTAATTTTGGCATAAAGATCTGGCATGACTCATATCTCATATATACCACCTTTCTTCTGTAGTTGGGGACTTCTTTCACCTCTATTTGAATAGTCCCATTACTAGGAGTTTTCACACAAGGTTTCAAAGAAATTTCAAGCTTTTTATAGAAGTATTGAACCTGTTGCCACTTATCAAAATTATGGTGTAGACATTTAAGAAGCAAGTCCTTCCATCTTTCCCAACATTTATAAGAGTGCTCACCCTCTTTTTGTGTGAAATTAGTAATTTATCTACGGAGAGCATTAATTTTGTGAACAGGGAAGAACTTGTTTATGAACTTCTTAGATAATTGGTCCCATATAGTGATAGATCCAACTCCTAGAGAAATCAACCATGATTTTGCCTTATCCTTCAAAGAAAAAGGAAAAAGGATCAAACGGATCAAATCATCTGAAAAGTTTTGAAACCTAAAGGTAGAATAAATGTTTAGGAGTTCTTTCATATGATGATATGGATCTTCCTTATCTAAACCATAGAAGGAGGGCAACAATTGTATGACCCCCGATTTAAGTTTAAAGTGTGTTGCCGTGGTGGCTGGCAACACTATGCATGAAGGTGAATTAAATTGGACAGGAACTGAATAATCTCTAAGCGCCTTAATTCCATTCTTGTCCGCCATTTCAAATTGGATGTTTCTAAATCTTATACGAAAGGTTCTTTCTATTTCAGGATCAAAAGGTGTTAATTCTATGTTTAGAGATCTACGTCCTAGCATAAACTATGTTATTGCAATGTAAGAAAGAAAACTAAACTAAGATGCAGCCTACAAGAAATAAAACTGAAACTAAAAATTAGGAATTCCTAAAAATAAGATAAAACTATGTAAACAAGAATTGGAAGAAAGAACTCGGAAAAGGAGATGATCGATGACCTAGAGAAGCAATCACGCTGAGATCTTTTTGAAGGTCATAGGGCAGTCCGCTTGTAGCCCCTGTATTGCACACGTGTGTATGCATGGGTGTCAAAGGTCAGCATGGTTTTGATGTTTACGAACCCCTCTATAAGATGGACGGCTTGGATCAACTGTACGGGCCCTAATAGTGGCCCACTGCCTTCCACAAAACAGACAATGTTGGTTACGCAGGAGGCCAAAAATGAAAATTTCCATTTTTTGATGAATACATGGGTCAGCGCCTACTGACCACCTTAGTCTGTCCAGTGCATGGTGCAAGCGTGTGTACTGTACGTACACACGCTGTACATGTGGGGTCTACTACGATGTTTCTAAGAAATCTGCACCATCCATCTGTTTTGTCTCCCCAATCAAAGGGTTGAGACCAAAGTTGAAGCATATCCTGTTATCATGTGGGCCCCACTTAATGAATTAAGGGGCTGATCTGGCTGTTGGGACACTTTCATAGTGATTCAAGAGCTGAGATTTGATGTGTATGGCTAATTTATGGCCCTCGGGCCATGTATGAAGTTTTGGACTGAATGGATGGTTAGAACCACGTGATCTTGCATTTTGACTACTTTTCGGGCCTCTTTAACGTGAACGCTTGATTTCCTCAGATCCCTGGCGTATAAATTCTTCAGTCTTAGTCCTCTAGAGTCCGTCCCTTGCTCTGATGACTTCGGAGCGTCAAATCCATGCTTTTAGTACTCTTTTTCAGTCTACGCTCCTAATTACTCCCTGCAACAAAAACACGCTTAAAATATGACATTAAGCATTATCATGTATGCAAAATTAGGTAACAGCTGGGGTCTGATATGCAATATTCAACCCTCATCAGTGCATGGTCGTGTTAACCAAGTTCTTGATTAGGTTTAATCAAACAGCAGGTTAGGAAGCTAAGGCACCTCCCTTTATATCACTTACCCCAAACAATCATCCATCTAGGGTCGTCAATCATAGTTATTCACATACGATGGATAGTTCCAGGTCGCTATAGAGAGGCTCGTCACCTTAATGCAGGCTTAGCTTATACTCAAGGTTTCTACGGAAAGGCTCATCACCTTACTGTATACCAAGTGTATGCTCGAGGTCACTACGAATGGCTCATCACCTAATCGTAGGCCGACAACTCGAATATAATGTCCCATACTACCGTATTCGGCTCACGAGTCTGGATTGCTCACTGGACACTACGGGGAGGCTCCTCACCCCATCATAGGCCAACAGCTCGACCACGGTGTCCCATACCACCATGCCCAGCTCATGAGTCTTAGCGGATCATGGTACCGAGGTTAAACAGGTTTTCCACTGGTAAGTTTGGTACCTTAGATTCAAACAGTAGCGTCCATACATGATAAACACACATCAAGCCAATCGGGTTATTTGACGAGCTCGATTGATACAAGCGTACGTTAACTTAATCGACATGGAGTGCATAAGCACTCCGCGTGGCCTAACCACTGTCGACAAACAGCGTATGACTCGAATTCGTCGAAACACATCCGTCATAGTTAAAACAGTTCGACCACCTATCGTAAACCATTACCGATTGTCTGGGCTACATCATAGCCCCAATTACACTCCAAAAAAATAGCATTCACATGTGATAATTCAAGACAGCATGTGACATCCAAATCTAAACATAAATCTTATCTGAGCATTTCAACAAACACATACTGCACATGTCATCATACATATGCATTTCATCTGTAAATTACATAGTAATAAGATAGGTTACATAAAGGAAACTGTAATTATGTATAAGGGAGTTGAGAATCCTATCTCAAAACCCTCATTAAGTACATTACATCAAGCATATACTCTATCAGGCATTTTATCAAAAACTTAGACTACACATATTACATACACGTAATATATTAGTTATAACATAGATTATAGCAAATCCTTTCCCAAAGGAGTTGCCACGCAAACAACAATCATATATTTGAAATCAATAATCATGGCAAGCACAAATCACATAATTCCATATTCATTCAAACATTTCAATAAATACTTGGAATGCATTAAAATTAACATATACACACATATATATGTAATATATGGAAAACATCGCATCTAAGCATATGTGATAGCAATCAAGTCAGTCATAAATCATTAACTGACACTGAAAGCCTTGAAAATCATAACCTAAAAGCTTATAGTCTGCACCTTACGCCAATAGACTCGTAACGAACTCAGTTCGAACACTAACTCTTTGTCTACGGCACAACGGCAACCTATAGTATGAAATAGGTTAGCTATTTCACCATTTGCTCTATTTGAATCCCTAAAATAGATTAGAGTTAGTATTTCTTACCTAAGTACGGAGTCAAAATCGCCGGTATAACAACACAGAAAAAGTGGTTAAGCACATGGAGTGGTAGGATCGAATCCCAAGAACAATCTCCCACTTTCTCTCTTTCCTTCTCTCTTTGCTCTCTTCTCTCTCCTAGGGTTTGAAAATTCATATGTGAAGGGAGAGACAGGATTTAAAGCTCTTATATAGGCCCAAGACTGATGGAAATGGCCCAGGGCCACGATATACTTAGGTTATAGCTAAGGAGTGGTCGTTTCGGTCCAACAGGGCACATCTGGAGGCCCCTTTGCATGCGGTCGGGAATAAGCTCCCTGACCTTGGCTCTAGGTCAAGTTAAGATCTCGGACCCATAGGATCCGTGGATCGGCCGCAAGGGACCTGTTTCAGTTCAACGGTCACCGATACTCGATCAGGGCCACAAGTGCACTGACATGTGTTGAAAATTTTTCCTGATCCAAGGGTGTAATTGGGTCAGAATTTGGTGGTCTGAATCCTTAGATTTGACTTGCAAGTGAACAACTCAATTAACTTAAGTTTCAGTTCATTTCCTAAAGATATTTACATTTCTCACACACTTCACTCCGGACTCAAGTTGTGCGTTTTTGGATACCTTTAGGGCTTGATTTTTGAGATGGTTGTCAAGTCTACCAAGGCGGTCATAACTGTATAGTTTTGAGGTAATTGGACTTTCGACGTGCGGTCCAGGTCTGATATGGAGTTTCATGATGCTCCCAAGAGCAACTAGGTTTTGAGATGGATCTTAGATTTTTAGGGTAAAGTAGCGTTAACGATCCTGCTAGTTTTGAGTCTTTCAGTTCATATTTAAAGCGTTTAGAGTTAATTTCATAAATAATATATTTAACACTTAGTTAATTCTCATCTAATTTCTAAAGGATTCGGTCCTTAGTGATTTCTGTCTAAGGTGGTACTCAGGTCTTTGTACGGATTTTTCCAAGACATTACAATCAATCAAATTACAAATTTTATACAATTTATTTTCTATTTTCCTTGCGAATTCAAGAAGTCTCTATGAGGAGTCCAGAGAAGCTATATAGATTCGGAGTATTTACCCTTGAGGAAGACGGTGATCCTCACATTCATCTCTACATCATGATAGCCTTTTTTTTTCCATTAATTACTCTCTGATCAAATGGTCCTATCTCATCCACTAGGTCATCATGATAGCTTGTATTAACTTAACTTTTCTTGGATCTAAATGTAACACCCCGGATTTTGGCCAATCTGAGATTTGACGTCCTTAGGCAATGGGTCAATTGAAACACCTGGAAAATTGCTTAGAACCCAATTCCATAGCCAAAGAAACCACTTAGAATCAATTCCTTTAGAAAATATGACTAAGTTAGCTAGTGCAACGTTAGAATAGCTGGGAAATGGTCCCTGATCGCTTTAAATACGTTCTACAAGGCCCAAAGCGAGTGGAACCAAGGGTGCTATAATGCTCTAAAGCCTCGGATCAAACTCTAAGCCGGTTTGTCCTCGGGACCTCCTTGAAACTTTGTATTGGATCTAGACCGCGCGTCGAAAGTCCGATACCTCCTATCTTAGACCGTTAGAACCGTCTAGCTGGACTTGACACTCATTCCGAAAATCAAGTCAAACCGATAATCACAGGCTATTTCATTGAGCCCGGACCGAAGAGAGTGTGAATAGGGACATAGTTGGAATTTCAAATTCAAATCTGGCACACAAATTTGACGCATCAGTATTAAGCATTCTGACCGTCAGAATACAGCCAAATTACACCCTTGGATCAGGAAAAATTTCTATTACATATCACGAGACTTATAGGTCTGATCTTGGTGCGGTGACCGTTAAACTGAAACTGGGCCGCCACGTGCGATCTGGGAACCCTACCGGCCTGAAATCTGGATGCGTGCTAGATCCAGTATGCATGAGCTTAAGTCCGATCGTATTTGGCCAGGGGACCTTCAGAAATGCCCTTTTGGACTGAAACGGCCCCGATTTGGTTAGGCACCAAGTAAACATTGTTCCCAAGCCTATTTTGGGCATGTTGTAGGCTATAAAAGGGGTTGAAACCCTCACTCCTCTCTTCCATCCGAATTTGAGAGAAACCCTAGCTTGGGAGAGAGAAAAAGGTGGGAGATTGTGAGAGTGTGGGAGAGTTCTTCCTGCCACTTGTACTACGCGTTGCACGTGCTTAAGCAACACACCTCTACCGCTTTCCCGGCGATTCCACCGCGATCCTAGGTAAGTAAAAACCCTAAATAGTTGTTGATTTAAGTTTCCCTTGTTTCCATAGCGATGTAGCTTATGAATCTTGTGTATTAGGTTCCTTATTCGCCGTAGACGAAGCGTATACGCTCCGTTTCAATTTTCGAGTCTACAAGACATAAGGTGCGGATATTAGACGCTTTGATTGACTGTTTCCAAAGCTTTCAATGTCGTTTAATAGTAAATTCTTGACGGTAACGCCGTTTGACATGTACAAAATGCTCTCCGTTTCCTGTTTCGTAAATTAACGAAGAATATGAGATTTAGGGCATTTTAGTCATTTGTAGGAAGTACAGTTTACATTCATATTTTGCTGATGTGATTGACATGGTTTGTTGTCGCATTAGGAAGTTAGAAATGCGTGTATAATTAGTTTGGCGAAGAGATTCGCCTAGTTGCGCACTTTGGGTCGACATACTATATGTAGACTTAAGTGTGTAGTGTATGTGTTTGTATAAATGCTTGTATTAGTATGTATTGAATTAAATGATGTTATGTAGTGGTTTGAGAATGATTTCTTGATTAATATGCTGACCTAAATGATTTCCTACATGTTGACCACATGCATGATTCCATTACATGTATGGAATGTATGTGTTTGAAGATTTGCTTAAGTTGAATGTTATAACATGTGTTAACATGCTCACATGATTGCATTTCAATTCCAAAAACCTTTGCATATATTGTTAATGTGATTTCATGGATGTGTGGGACTAGACTTAGTCCAGGCAGTCGGTAACCGAGCGAATTCGTGGCTGACTGGTCATAGCCACGAACGACGCGTCGATGAACGTGATTCGTGTTTAGAGTTGGCGGCAGTGGTTAGGCCACGCGAAGTATTTTACGCACTTCATGTCGTTCGACTTGAGATGCGATCGCGCCAGTCGAGCCCGTCAAGTAACCCGACTGGCCGATGTATGTTCACCTTGTATGAGTCATAACTGCTTGAACCTAGGGTACTGAACTTACCATTGTAAACCCTGTTAACCATGGTACCTTGATCCACGAAGACTCATGAGCCGGGCATGGTGGTATGGGACACCGTGGTCGAGCTTTCGGCCTACGCTGGGGCCACAAACCTTCCCGTAGTGACCAGTGAGCACCTATGACTCGTGAGCAGATTATGGTGGTATGGGACACTATATTCTTGCTGTCGGCCTACACTGATAAGGTGATGGGGGAGCGGTGCAACGAGTGCGAGCAACAGCCCTGGCAGCCCTTTGTAGTGACCGCGAGCGTATTCTGAGTTCACGGGAGGCGACGACCCTTCCGTGCAGTAGAGTACAGTAGGCCTGTATTGATAAGGTGATGGGGGAGCGGAGCAACGAGTGCGTGCAACAGCCCTGGCAGCCCTTGCAGCGACCTACGAAATGTACATCGTATGAGATTACTAGGAGTGACGACCCTAGACAGGATCCGTGTTGGGATTGATACAAGGGAAGTACCTTAGTTTCCCAATCCTGCTGTTTGAATGGATTAATAACAACTTGGTAATCATATCACCATAGCATTGCATGTGCCTGGAAGATGTGGAGCACTCTAGGGAGTGTGGCATGCCGCGGTCGTAAGATGTTGCCGTATGAGGGTGATCGTCGGTGAGGGCATACATCACGTCATGTCATAATTGCATTAACAACAGTATTAGGATTGTTTGATTTATTGCTTTACTATTATCGCATGATTGATTTGAGAACATGTTAATCCTTGCTCTATTATTCCACTGAGTTAGCTACTCACTCCCACGTTACGGGACGGTGTTCCGGACACCCACCAGACCTTTTTGTGATTGCAGATGATGGCGCGGCCTGTGAGGCAGAGCCGGACTTGATGATGATGAGGAGGATCCCTCCTTTATGCGTGTTCTGATCGACGGGACTACAGGGAGGTTGATTAGATACTTTGACATTTGTCATTTTATATTTTTAGCGCACTCATGTATATTCGTTTCATCTACTTTTGGAGTATACATGTATATGTATAACCTGGTAACATGTTCACACTCTGGAGACATACAACAGTTTATATATGTTATACATACTATTACAGACTTCCGCTGGTTAATTTAACTGTCTCTGGAGTATGATATGCGGTTCTAGCTTAATCTCACTCATGTCTAATACATTATCACAGACAACATTCAATCATACATATCTATGTTGCATAAATAACATTTTGGAACTCGGGAGTTGGGTTTTTGCTCGACCCCCCGATTTTCGGGATGTTACACTAAATGGCTTTTGGGACATAATACGCTGACTAAGGAAGCTCATTTGGATACCACCAAATAAGTTACATTTTCTACTTACAGCAGTAGAAAAGTAACTTATTTTAGATAAGTATGTTTGATTTATAATTTATAAGTAACTTTATTACCTAAAACTATTTAATTACTTCAATTAATGTTTTTAGCTAGGAAAGGCCATAGAGCTGAGAAGCTGATAAGTAGATTTTTTATGGAATATACTTATCTTCTTAATAAGTAGAAACTAAAATAAGTTATTTGTAGCATAAGTAACTTAAGATTGAAGATCGTGAAAGCGCCCTGGTTTGTCAATTAGCGTGAGTGTTGAGTCAGCCAGACTACAGAGCCGCATAGGAAGATCAATTCAAAGTATCTGCCTCAACCGGATGTGTGCAAGCTCGCCATGGGTAAAACTAAGCCTCACATCCCATGTCCCAAAACACCAAGTACTTAAACCCTTAAAACAAGTTTTAAGTTAAGAAAAGTTTTTCAAAATCAGAAAATCTCTAAGTTTTCTGGCTTTATCGATTTTATCGATACACATCTCGATATGATCGACCTACACTGTTGATGTCCTCGATGACAAATCGATTCCATCGGAATGAGGACAAAAGTGTCCAATAACCACATATATCTCTAGACGGATTTATCAACGTATCCATATGTCTATCGATATCATCGATATTTGAATCTTAAGTCCATCGAAGGTGACTCAATAATATCAACAGATAAATCTCCGGTGCCCCTGTTTTCACTTATAAATATCATATATGCATTGATATATTAAAGCCCTCCTCGATACCATCGAAGTTTAAATTTCGATGATATCGGAAGGCTCTCGATGATATCGGTCATGGGCGCGAAGATTTCTAACAAAATATTTCAGGATAGTTTATCTATGATCAAGGGTCACTCGATGGAATCGATATTCAAATATCAATGATATCGGTACGGTTTCGATGGCATCGAACAGGGACAGAAATTGTCCAGCAAGCTTAAACAAAAATCTCTTAGATTTCTCGATGCCTCAACATAGCTATCAATATCATCGACATTCAAATTCTGATGATATTGAAGGTCCCTCGATCATTCTTGTAAACCTGAAATATTTCAAAGCAAGTCCCTCTCATTTTCAAATGTCGAGGAATCAAACCTTATATCAATGAAATCGGAGTTTAAAATCTGATGACATCGACACGTGTTTCGATTCCATCGACCAGCTGGTAATAGGTTTCAAAAGCGTATAATATTTGAGTTTGTGTCATCGAGTGGACCATTGATGCTATCAAGAGTATACGCTCTATAATATCGATCCCGCTCGATGATATCGAACTTTGTCATAAATGTGACCGTTTTATATCCATTGAAACCTTTTGCCTATATAAAGAAGACTTGTCTATTATTGTTGGTAGAGAAAGAAGAGAGTGCTTTTGAGTATTTTACCTTGGATCATATACCCAAAGCCCTTTCTCTAATGGGAGTTCAACCTCCAATCCACCCTCATCATTGATATTTAATATAGTGGATCGGGGAATGAACTTTCGCATTCAAAGATCCTCCATCTACTATCTTAATGGAAAATCATTAAGCTAGGATGCCTTGAATGCATAGATGACTAAAATCACTCTATCTTTCTTATAGGAAAACATTTAAGAGAGTAAAATTCTGTCTTAACCGTGACCCAACCCAACACCGTATATTGGTACATCATCTGTGTTGCAGATCAAGGAAGCAGAAGATTCCTCATCAACAAAGAAGGAGATCTTCGACAATGTGTTAAATAGGACTCATCCACTTATCTGTAAGTATCTAGAGTCCAGGAGACCCTTTGATCATTCCTTTGTAGGATTGGGTCTAAGATGTTTCTCACCCTCGCAAGTCCTCTATGAGGCCTCTGGCGGGAGTGTACATAGTGGGTGCGTTGTGTTGACCCTTGCTATTTGAAAAGCATAAACAGTTAGGGTCTTGTGGAAGATCCTTACCCAGTGTGCCTAAAAGTGGGTGCGTTGTGTTTACCCTTGCTCATGAGAGGACAAACAGTGAGGTTCCTTGCGTGGATCCTTGGCCAGTGTGCCTAAAACTGGGTGCTATGTGTTAACCCTTGCTCAGGGAACATAAACAGTCAGCCTAGGAGTAGGTTGTAAAGGTTTGAAGATGAACCTGATTTAAAACTTTAGGTTTAAGGTGAACCGCTGTGAAACCTCCTTAGTGAAATCCAATACACTCAAGGATTGAGTACGGTTACCAAGAGTGGAGTAGATAAATAGTCGAACCACTATAAAAATGACTGTGTTTGAGATTACTATTCTTTTGATTTTGTGATTTACTTTAATATTTTCATATCTGAATATCTGAGATCACACCTCACACACATACACAGTCATATCCATTATAAACTAGTTTGAATATTGTTCATCTCTCAAATAGTTTGTAATTGGATCCTCTACGGGACTTGGAAGCCAGTAAAGTTACTATTGAGTAATCCTAATATAGGCTTGGTGTTAGGATTAGTGTAATAGGATTTTAAATTATTATAAAATTATTAAAAAGTCTTATTCACCCCCCTCTAAGACATTTTGGCATATTCTTATTTCAACTAAAGTGGTCTTTACTGCAATTTCAATTGGTATCAAAGTGGGTCTCTTTTTAAGGGCTTCACCACCTAGAGAGGGATCTTGACTGAAGTTAGGAATATGGCCAAAGGAGAGGGCTCATCAGTCATTAAGCCTCTAGTATTTGATGGCTCAAATTGCACATACTGAAAGGCTAGGATGCACTACTTTCTAAGATCTTTGAATCATGATGTTTGAGATATAGTTGAAAGTGGATATGTGTCACTATCTAAACAAATTGTACTTGATAGTGGCACAACCATCACAAAACCCAAACCCAAAGAAAACTAGACGACTTTCGACAAAAAAAAACAGACTGTTGTAGCAAAATCTATGAATGTCATCTACTGTACTGTGTCCCAAGACATCTTCAATCAAATAAGTATGTGTGGGACATCTAAAGAAGCATGGGATCTATTGGAAACAACCCATAAAGGCACAAGCACTATGAAGAGGTCCAAACTACAACTGCTAACCTCACGGTTTAAAAATCTCAGAATGAAAGAGCATGAGACTTTCATGGAGTTCTTCACAAAGTTGAATATCATTTGTAACTCCATGGGTAGATTGGGAGAAAAAGTTCCAGTTCCTAAAATCTGTAGGAAAATACTGAGATCACTGCCAGAACGGTTTAATCCCAAAATTACAACTATTAAGGAGTATAGGAACATAGACGAAATGAAAGTAGAAGAACCGATAGGTTCTCTACAAACTTTTGAACTACACTTCAAACAAACCCAAAAATTTAAAACTACTGTTCTAAAAACTTCAAAGAAAACAACAAATGAGGATAGTGGAAGTGAAAAAGAAGATGAAGATGAGGAAGTGTCTTTGCTGACACAACAATCCAGGAAATTCTTTCAAAAGAATCGTGGTCGTCCTTCCAAAGGAAGAAAGGTAGACAACAAGCCTTATGTAGGTAAATTTGGTAAAAAGACCAAAAAACCATAATGTTATACCTGTTAGAAGTATGGACACCTATCTACTGAATACCCAAACAGAAAAACTAAGGGCAAGAAAATTGTTGCCACATGGGATGATACAGAGGAGTCAAACTCAGAATATAGTGACTCAGAAAGCGATGGAGACCAGAAATCCCTGAAAATTCTTGTGGTCTCCACTGCTCCAATCATTCCCATTGAGACTAGGAACGAAGAACCATAAGCCACTGAATTATTTCCATCTAATAATGAGGAAACAGAGGAGAAAGAAGAGAAACATGATAAACTACAAGATGCTTACAATCAATTCTATATTCATAGCATCCACATCCTTAAAAGACTTGGAATGTCTGAAAATAAAAAGAAATTGCTGTAAAAAGATTTGGACAAAACCTTGAAAATTAATACACATTTAATCAATATTTACAGCAATATCATTCAGACAATGATAAGTTAAAAAGAATCAATTTATCTCTAAAGATGGAATCATCAAAGCTTATGAAACAAGTTGAATTATTAAAAGATGAAAATGAGCAACTCAAGAATGAGAATCACACACTCTATTTTGACTTAGAAAAATCTAAAAAATTTGCTGAAATAAATTAAAAATTTTTTCAGAGTGGTGAAAAGCCAGAAAAGTTGTTGGGGATGGGAAGGTGAGACAAAGACAAGAGTGGCCTAGGGTATGATAAAACTAAGATGAGAATTGAAAATGCAGCACCTACAACTAAAAAATTTGCTGCTTCAGGTAGTAATATGAGAACCACTCTAGTTTGTCATTTATGTGGTGATATGGGTCATTATAAGTTTGAATGCTTGACTCCTAGAAGGACTTCACATAACTCCAGTCAAAATCATATTAGAAAATTCAAACCAGTCAGAGAAATATAGAATGTCAAAAGTCCACCTAGGAGAAACACTCATCTATCACCACCTAAAATGAAAGACAGAATGAAGGAATCATTAGATCAAGTGGATGAAATAAACATGAAAACTAAATCTACCACATTAAAGAATTCTGTCTCAAAATGGATGGTAAAAGAAAAATTGAAGTGCCTAATAACTAACTCTATTCATATACCCTGAAATATCAAGCATGAAAAGACAAGTCCAGATCATGCATTTAGATCTGGATATTTGCTGAAATAATGCAACTTTTGCTGAGCTCTAAATGATATATCTAAGATTCTTCACCTCAATCTTTTGTATATAAACATTCTAATGTTTATAAGTTTGTTGTGTATAGTGATTGTACATAATTTTGCTGTGTATATTATTGATTCATAAAAATACTAAAAGTATACTTGAAGGGTCGTCTAAATGCTGAAAATGAAAAATCATTCATCTTCGATATGTCTGTCAATATATCATTCCCGATTAATCGATAAAGGGTCAATATCATCGACGCCTCATTGGAATGTGAAAAGCCATATGATCGAGAATGATATCGAAGACGGTCTCGATAACATCAGGAGAGGTACATCGATATCATCGAAACTCTGGTCGATGATATCAAAGACTGCCGCTCGATAAAAGGTGGTCGAGCGAAAAATCTTTATTTTTCGAAAAAAGGGCATCCCTTTCTTTTTTTTTCTGCTCATCCCCTCAACCGAAAGTCCATCGGTGGGTCCCAGAGAAGCCTCGAAAACTGGTATTACTCCTCCATTCCTTCCACTCCATATTTTATCTTTCTTTTGGTTGGGTATTTTCAGTTTCTTTAAAAGAGGGATTTTGTCCGTTCTTCCCAAATCTGTCGTTATGGGTAAGGACAAAGAAATAGTGTCATGTCCTGGGGAGTCATCTAGAGCCTCTCGACGAAAGACTCTTGCCTCAAAAGAAAAGATAAGAGCCCGTTAAAGATCTCAACAAACTTCACGTGGTGGTCCCAATCTGAACCATTGACATCTCCTCTGACTGAATTAACTTCATGTCCACCAAAATACACGGGTAGGAAGCTCATTCACCAGAGAAAGGTACACAGGGATTGTCTAAAACCACACAATCTAGAATCCCTATTTGCTGAAATCGATTGGTTGCCTGATCTCAATTTCGGTGGGTCATGTCAACTCGAACGAACTCTTAACTTCCTTATCGCGTGTCATTCACCCGTGTCTAATCCTCCTTCTATCATGGTCTCTTTGGATGGTGATGATGTACTGATCACTCCCGCCACAATGGCAAACATTCTCAGACTGACAATGGCACCAGAAGGCCTCCCTAAAATGGACCTCGAAAATGTTGAAATTCGGTTGATGGGTACCTATGTCATGGTAGAGACATCTCTTGGTATTAAGGAATGCGTTGAAATCTAGGTACATGGAACCACAATTTCGGGTTTTGCACACTATCTTCACCACAAATATATATCCTAGAAGTACCAACCGGTCCGATCTCACAAGTTTTATGACCATGTTAGTGTACTCAATTGCCAAAGGGATAAAGATCTATCTTCCGACTTTACTTGTTCATCAATTGGTCTACACCGTTTATACATCCAGGAACCTTCACTTGCCCTATCCCTGGATCATAAACATGATATCCAACGCCATCGGCTTCCCAACGACCAATGATCCGGTACTTCCTCTCCAAGTCTTCAACAAAAGAAACATTCACAAAATGGACTTGAAGTTCCACAAGTACCCTGAGGACCCAGAGGAAGGCATTCAAAAAGAAGGAGTAGGAGGTGAAGGTGATATTCCCCGTGAAGAAGCTAAGGCAACTGGAGATGAAGCTCCTGGGCCCCATCAAGCATCCACATCAGGGCCTAGGCATGCTAAGAGTTTTAAGCTCCATCAGGATCAGATTGGAGAGATTCAGCAGGATGTTTCCCAGCTCAAGGAATCGGTGGGTGGAATCGGTGAAAGGCTTACTATCTTAGAGCACCTAGTGAACGGAGTGTAGCAAACCGTGCAACAGTTGGTTAAGCTATTCACCTGTCATCGAGATGATACGGCGCCATCTTCCTCGGCTCCATAAGTATTGGTCTTTACATGCTATCACATATACCTTACTCTTATTTTCATGTATGAACATTAGAGTCTTTTTGGATGTTCTAGACTCTCATGGGTGTATGTGATAACTCTCTAACCTGCATAGTCTAACGTGTTTTTTTGTGTGATTGTATATAGCCATGATTGGGTTACATACTGATGGCTATTTCTGGGTGCCCTTAAAATGGGCTTGGTAATATTGCTGGGATAACTATTGATCTACTGCCAATCTGGGCAGTATAGATTGTTTTGGATATTTTGAATATGGCTGATCATAATTCCTACCTATTCTCTGCCATATTGCAATAAGTGATCACCTATTTTCTTTGAGTATATGTGGTTTGTGCTTGTATTGCAGATGGTAGGTAATGCATTTAATGTTGTGTTTATCCAGCTTACCTAATTCACTACCTTACTTGATATCCCTTGCATACATAGGATTCACATATGAGATGTTTTAGATCACTGGTTTAATTATTATCCATCCATCTTCACTCTATGTATGCTTACTGAATAATGTTCTCCCACATGTCTTTAAACTTCAGCCAATAACTACTATAATGCAATCTTTGTCAATGATTGACAAAAAGGGGGAGAAAAGTTCAAACACCCCATCAGGAAATGTATATCTGCTTAAGTATGGTGTTGCAGGTGTTAGGGGGAGCAGTTGCACCAAGATAGGGGGAGTTTGTAAATAGGGGGAACAACTTTTGAATCCTACTGAATGATTATGTGTGTGCTAACTAGAGTAAAATTATGAAATTGTGTAAAGTGTATGTACACACAATTTAGGATGTCAGTATAGAAGCTGGTCTAGAGTTTTTTGATATTTTGTCACATAATTGACAAAGGGGGAGATTGAAAGTGCCATGGTTTGTCAATTAGCATGAGTGTTGAGTCAGCCAGACTGTAGAGCCTCATAGGAAGATCAATTCAAAGAATCTGCCTCAACCGGATGTGTGCAAGCTCGCCACAGGTAAAACTAAGCCTCACATCCCATGTCCCAAAACACCAGGTAGTTAAACCCTTAAAACAAGTTAGAACATCATAGGGTCTTTAAGTTAAGAAAACTTTTTCAAAATCAGAAAATATCTAAGTTTTTTGGCTTTGTCGATTTTATCAATACACATCTCAATATGATTGACCTGCACTGTCAATGTCCTCGATGACAAATCGATTCAATCGGAATGAGGACAAAAGTGTCCAACAACCACATATATCTCTTGATGGATTTATCAATGTATCGATATGCCTATCAATATCATCGATATTTGAATCTCAAGTCCATCGAAGGTGACTCGATAATATCGATAGGCAAATCTCTAGTGTCCGTATTTTCACTTAAGAATATCATATATGCATCGATATATTGAAGCCCTCCTCAATACGATCGAAGTTCAAATATTGATGATATCGGAAGGCTCTCGATGATATTAGTCATGAGCGCGAAGATTTTCAGCAAAATATTTCAGGATAATTTATCTATGATCGAGAGTCACTCGATAGAATCGATATTCAAATATCGATGATATCGGTACGGTTTCGATGACATCGAATAGGGATAGAAACTGTCCAGCAAGCTTAAACGAAAATCCCTTAGATTTATCGATGCCTTGACACAGCTATCGATATCATCGACATTCAAAATCGGATGATATCGAAGGTCCCTTGATCATTCTTGTAAACCTAAAATATTTCAAAGCAAGTCTCTCTCATTTTCAAATGGCGAGGAATCGAACCTCACATCGATGAAATTGGAGTTCGAAATTCGATGACATCGACACGTGTTTCGATTCTATCGACCAGCTGACAATAGGTTTCAAAAGTATATGACATTTGAGTTTGTATCATCGAGCGGACCGTCGATGCTATTGAGAGTATACGCTCGATGATATCGATCTCGCTCATAAATGTGACCGTTTTATATCCGACGGAACCTTTTTCCTATATAAAGAAAACTTGTCTATTATTGCTGGTAGAGAAAGAAAAGAGTGCTTTTGAGTGTTTTACCTTAGATCATATACCCAAAGCCCTTTTTTCTTATGGGAGTTTATCCTCCAATCCACCCTCATCATTGATATTCAATAGAGTGGATTGGGGAATGAACTTCCGCATTTAAGGATCCTCAAGCTACTACCTTAATGGCAAATCATTAAGTTGTCATGCCCTGAATGCATAGATGATCGGCATCACTCTATCTTCCTTATAGGAAAACATTTAAGAGAGTAGAATTCTATCTTAACCTTGACCCAACTCGACGCCATATATTGGTACATCATATGTGTTACGGATTAAGGAAGCAGAAGATTCTTCATCAATAAAGAAGAAGATCTTCGACAACGTGTTGAATGAGACTCATCCACTTATCTGTAAGTATCTAGAGTCTAGAGGACCCTTTGATCATTCCTTTGTAGGATTGGGTTTAAGATGTTTCTCACCCTTGCAAGTCCTCTAAGAGGCCTCTGGCAGGAGTGTACATAGTGGGTGTGTTGTGTTGACCCTTGCTCTGTGGATAGCATAAACAGTTATAGTCTTAAGGAAGATTCTTGGCTAGTGTGCTTAAAAGTTGATGCGTTGTGTTGAGCCTTGCTCGTGAGAGCATAAACAGTGAGATACCTTGTGTGAATCCTTAGCCAGTGTGCCTAAAACCGAGTGCTATGTGTTAACCCTTGCTCAGGGAGCATAAACAGTCAGCGTAGGTGTAGGTTGTAAAGGTTGAAGGTGAACCTAATTTAAAACCTTAGGTTTAAGATAAACTGCCATGAAACCTCCTTAGTGAAATCTCCTACACTCAAGGGTTAAGTGCAGTTACCGGGAGTGAAGTATACAAGTAGTCGAACCACTATAAAAATGACTGTGTTTGAGATTGTTTTTCCTTTGGTTGTGTGATTTACTTTAATATTTTCATATCTGAATATATGAGATCACACCTCACACATATACACAGTCATATCCATCATAAACTAGTTTGCATATTGTTCATCTCTCAAATAGTTTGTGATTGGATCCTCTACCAGGCTTGGAAGCCAGTAAAGTTACTATTGAGTAATCCTAATATAGGCTTGGTGTTAGGATTAGTGTAATAAGATTTTAAATTATCATAAAATTATTAAAAAGTCCTATTAACCCCCCTTTATGACATATTGACATATTCCTACTTCAATTAAAGTGGTCTTTACCGCAATTTCAGATCGTGGTGAGGCCTTTAGATTTCCACCCCCGTGAAGTTGTTGGTTGAATTGAATCATAGAAAATGACTCATTAATTCAAACCATGGAAAATGACTCATTAATTCACCGAATTAAGAGCTCCTGAACTTTCAAGGCTTAGAAAAAATCAAGCCATTGAAAAACATCACGGCATCGATTGTTCATAAATTCGATATCTAGTGCCATCACAATCAATTGAACAATGTCTGTAAAGTCAACAACAGTTGTTTATTAATTTGAAAAAGCCCCCCATCTAGAATCTTATCAGGAACAAAGCATGAATACTTGGAAATGACAGCTTGAAGAGGTGGGCCCCACGTTGAAGATCTATTCTTCTACTGGCCAGCTAGTGGGCCCATGTAATCACATGGAAGCATGATATGGAGCATCCATCTGTTGGGCACTGCATTGGATGACCAGATTTGTAACTGTTTAAATATAGGGAGGCACTCCAGCCGTACCACCTTGCAAGATGTGGGGCCCACTTGATGTATTCACACCATCCAACCCATCCATCAGATGAGTCACTTCAAATAACCCCTAACTCCCAATAGTGATCAGATCCATCAAAATCTGTAGTGGGCCACAACGAAGGGAAATCCCACCCTTGAATTTCACAGGGGCATCCCCTGAGCTATAAAACAGTTTGAATTTTAGCCTAACCGTTTGTCTGGCCTGGATCGAGGGGCTTAACGGCGTGGATTCTATATATACAAACCGGTAGGTCACTTACTCTAATCAAGAGCATTCCCTCACAACATGTTCCGCATGTTATGGCCCATCTGAATTTTGAATCGGGCAAATTTTCACCCGCAGAGGCTTTTTTAGTTGACAAATATAATGAACGGTTTGGATTCCCTAACACATAAGTGGAATCTACATCTGATTAGTACCTCTGTACCGTGTGGTATCTGTACCACAGGAGTGCACTCAAATATAACGTTCGTTAAACGATCTAATCCATGTTCCACACATGCAATTCTAGATCAACAGATATGATTACGCAAAGGGCTAGCTAAAAAACCGAAAACGAAAGAATTCAAGTCACACGTGTGAAGAGGGTGCGTTGTACGCCTACCAACGCAGGCGACAAAGCCAGTCGTAGGGCGCTGACTCAGGGAGAGTAGCCAGTCCGTTCCCTTCTCCGTACGTTCACATGATGTATACATGACATTCACTCCCATCCGGGGAACGGATTTGGCTACGCACCCTGACACCGGCCAATCGCTGGTGGTTGGTGCTCCGTGGGCCCGACCATGATGTATTTGTTTCATCCATGCCGTCCATGTATTTTTAAAAATTATTTTACGGCATAAGACTAAAAATGAGGTATATCCCGATCTGAAATGGACCACATTACATGAAACAGTGTTGAATGATCGTCAACCATTAAAAACATTTTGGGTGCCATAAAAGTTTTGGAAAGAGATGATTTTTGTATTTCCCCTTCATCTGTGCCGGAATGACCTAATAAAGAGATTTGATGTCAAATAAATAGTACATTGGGCCTTAGGAAGATTTTAACGATGGATATCCAATCACTATTGTTTTCATGTGGTGTGGTCCACTGAGATTTATATACATCTAATTTTTGGCATAAATATCTAAAATGACCTTTAAAAATGGATGAACGTAATGGATGAAATACATCATGGTGGGGCCCATAGAGCACCGACCACCAGCCACAGGGTTGGCGTCAGGGGGAGTAGCCAATTTGTTTCCTACCTATATATAGCTAGGGACGGTAGGGAAATAGATTTGGCTACTCCCTCTGACACCAGCCCTGTGGCTGGTGGTCAGTGCTCTATGGGCCCCACCATGATGTATGTATTTCATCCATTACATTCATCCATTTTTAAAGGTCATTTTAGATATTTATGCCAAAAATTAGATGTATATAAATCTCAGTGGACCACACCACATGAAAACAATAGTGATTGGATATCCATCGTTAAAATCTTCCTAAGGCCCAATGTACTGTTTACTTGACATCCAATCTGTTTATTAGGTCATACAGGCCCAGATGAAGGGGAAAAACAAAAATCATTTCTTTCCAAAACTTATGTGGCCCCCAAAATGTTTTTAATGGTTGACACTCATTCAACACTGTTTCATGTAATGTAGTCCATTTCAGATCGGGATATACCTCATTTTTTTGTCTTATGCCATAAAATGATCTTTAAAAATAAATAGACGGCATGGATGAAACAAATACATCATGGTGGGGCCCACAGAGCACCAACCACCAGCCATTGGCTGGTGTCAGGGGGAGTAGAACAGATTAGCTACTCCCCCTGACACCAGCCCCGTGGCTGGTGGTCGGTGCTCTGTTTGCCCCTCCATGATGTATGTATTTCATCCATTTTTAAAGGTCATTTTAGATATTTATGCCAAAAATTAGATGTATATAAATCTCAGGTGGACCACACCACATGAAAACAATAGTGATTGGATATCCATCATTAAAATCTTCCTAAGGGCCAATGTATTGTTTATTTGACATCCAATCGGTTTATTAGGCCATACAGGTCCAGATGAAGGGGAAAAACAAAAATCATCTCTTTCCAAAACTTTTATAGCCCCCAAAATGTTTTTAATGGTTGACGCTTATTCAACACTGTTTCATGTAATGTGGTCCATTTCAGATTGGGATATATCTCATTTTTTGGTCTTATGCCATAAAATGATCTTTAAAAATAAATGGACGGCATGGATGAAACAAATACATCATGATGGGGCCCACAGAGCACCAACCACTAGCCATTAGCTAGTGTCAGTGTAACACCCTGAAAATCGGGGGTCATGTATAAACCCGACTCCCGAGTTCCAGACCGTCACTTATGCAACAAAAATGATTATGATTCAATGTTGTCTGAGTTAAAGCATTCACATGAGTAAAAGTATATCAAAACTGCAATTCATACTCCAGATTCAGTGATAAAAGTAAGCGGAAGACTAAAGGATATACATATCACTGTATGGAAAACAAAATAGATCTCAACTGTCTCCAAAGTATGAATACATCTCTGAGTCTCATATATATATAAATAAACAGAATTAAAATGTCAAAAATAGTCCCACTGAGAAGTCCCGCCAATCCAAGCCACCTAAGCAAAGCCGTCGTGGTACTGTATATATGAGAACTCATCCTGGTCCTCATCATTATCCGGCTCTGCCTCCTGGATCTCTGCCTCACCTGCATCTAAAACAGGGTCTGATGGGTGTTGCAAACACCATCCCGTAACGTGGGAGTGAGTAGCTAACTCAGTAGAATAATAGAGCAAAGATTAACATGTTCTCAAATCAATCATGCGATAATAGTAAAGCAGTAAATCAAACATTCCTAATACTGTTGTTAATGCAATATGACGTGACATGATGGATGCTCTCACCGATGATCTCCATAATACGGCACCATCTTACGCCCACGACATGCTTTATTCCCACAGTGCTCCACATCTTCCAGGAACATGCAATGTGATGGTGATATGATTACCAAGTTATTATTAGTCCATTCATACAGCAGGATTGGAAAACTAAGGTACTTCCCTTATATCAATCCCAACACAGATCCTGTCTAGGGTCGTCACTCCTAGTAATCTCATACGATGTATATTTTATAGGTCGCTGCAAGGGCTGCTAGGACCGTTGCTCGCACTCGTTGCACCGCTTCCCCATCACCTTATCAATACAGGCCTACTGTACTCTCATTGCTACGGAAAGGTCGTCGCCTCCCGTAGACTCAGAATAAGCTCGCGGTCACTACAAAGGGCTCGTCGCCTGATCAGTGTAAGCCGACAGCAAGAATATAGTATCCCATACCACCATAATCTGCTCACGAGTCATAGGTGCTCACTGGTCACTACGGGGAGGTTTGTGGCCCCAGCGTAGGCCGACAGCTCGACCATGGTGTCCCATACCACCATGCCCGGCTCATGAGTCTTTATGGATCAAGGTACCATGGTTAATAGGGTTTACAATGGTAAGTTCAGTACCCTAGGTTCAAGCAGTTATGACTCATACAAGGTGAACATATAATGGCCAGTCGGGTTACTTGACGGGCTCGACTAGCACGAGCGCATCTCAAGTCGAACGACATGAAGTGCATAAAACACTTCGTGTGGCCTAACCACTGCCGCCAACTCCAAAACATGACTCGCGTTCATCGACGCGTCGTTCGTGGCAAAGATAAGCCAAGCACGAATTTACTCGGTTACCGACTGCCTGAACTAAGTATAGTCCCAAACATTTATAAATCCACATCAGCAATCATATAAGAGTAATGGAAATGAAATACAATAATGTGAGCATGTTAACACATGTTATAACATACAACTTAAGTAAATCATCTAACACATGCATTTCATACATATAATGAAATCATGCATATAGCCAACATGTAGGAAATCATTTACATCAGCATATTATTTGAGAATTCAATCTCAAACTAATTTATAACACCATTTGATTCAATACATACTAATATAAACACTTAGTCTACACACTTAAGTCTACATATAGTATGTCGACTCAAAGTGCGCATTTGGGTGAATCTCTTCGCCAAACTGATTATGCACGCATTCCTAATATCCTAATGCGACAAAGAGACATGTCAATCATATCAGCAAAATATGGATGAAAACAGTATTTCCTACAAATGACTAAAATGCCCTAAATCTCATATTTTTCGTCTGCTTACGAAACAGGAAACGGACAGCATGTTGTACATGTCAAACGGCGTTGTCGTCGATAATCTACTATTAAACGACATTGAAAGCGTTGAAAACAGTCAATCAAAGCGTCTAGAATCCGCACCTTTTATCCTAGAAGTGTATTGATTCGAACGGAGCGTATACGCTTCGTCTACGGCGAACAGGCAACCTATTTCACAAGATGTATAAGCTACCATGCTAAGGAACCGACGAAACCTTAAATCAGCAAGTGTTTAGGGTCTTTTCTTACCTAGAAATGCGGCGAAATCACCGGAAAAGTGATTGAGGTGCGTTGCTTAAGCACGTGCAACAGGTAGTGCAAGCAGCAGGAAGTTCTCTCTCACTCTCTCTCACAATCTCTCACCTTTTCTCTCACACTAGCTAGGGTTTCTAGAAAATTCGGA
The DNA here is from genome assembly GCA_037074715.1 of Magnolia kwangsiensis. Taxonomy (NCBI): domain Eukaryota; kingdom Viridiplantae; phylum Streptophyta; class Magnoliopsida; order Magnoliales; family Magnoliaceae; genus Magnolia; species Magnolia kwangsiensis. Next base: position 98,300,661 of record CM073584.1, read on the forward strand.
TGGGTGAGAGAAGTAAGGCTTTAAGGCCCTTTTATAATCTAAAACATTCCCAAAACAGGCTTGGGAACAATGTTTACTTGATGCCTAACCAAATCGGGGCTGTTTTGGTCCAAAAAGATATTTCGGGAGGTCCCCTGGCCGAACACGATCAGACTTAAGCTCATGCACGTCGGATGTCGCTCACATCCCATTTTGAGACCAGTAGTGTTCGTAGATCGCACGTGGTGGTCCAGTTTCAGTTCAGCGGTCATCGCACGTAGATCAAGTCTACAAGTCTCATGATATGAAAGAGAAATTTTTCCTGATCCGAGGGTGTATTTGGCTGAATTCTGACGGTCAGAACGCTTAATAATAACGCTCCAAGTCGTGTGCCAGATTTGAATTTCAAAATTCTAAATCTACCTTATTCTCACTCTCTTTACTCAGGCTCAACGAAATAGCCTTTGAATGTCGGTTGGACTTGATTTTCGAAATGATTGTCAAGTCCAGCTAGGCAGTTATAACGGTCTAAGATTGTAGGTATCGGACTTTCGACGCGCGGTCTAGATCCAATACAAAGTTTCAAAGGAGTCCTGAGAACAAACCGGTTTAGAGTTTGATTCGAGGTTTGAAAGTATTATAGTGTCATTGGTTCTACTTGTTTTGGGTCTTGTAGAACGTATTTAAAGCGATAAGGGATGATTTCACAGCTACTCTAGCGTTGCGCTAGCTAACTTACGCTTATTTTCTAAAGGAATTAATCCTACGCGATTTCTGGTCGAGTTGGTACTCTAGTCCAAGTACGGGTTTTTCCAGGGCGTTACAGTTAGGGGGAGCAGCCAATCCATTCCCATGTAGGAAACGGATTGGCTACTCCCCCTGACACCAGCCCCGTGGCTGGTGGTCGGTGCTCCGTGGGCCCCACCATGTTGTATGTATTTCATTCATTACGTTCATCCATTTTTAAAGGTCATTTTAGATATTTTGGTCAAAAATTAGATGTATATAATCTCAGGTGGACCACACCACATGAAAACAATAGTGATTGGATATCCATCGTTAAAATCTTCCTAAGGCCCAATGTATTGTTTATTTGACATCCAATCTGTCTATTAGGTCATACAGGCCCAGATGAAGGGGAAAAACAAAAATCATCTCTTTCCAAAACTTTTATAGCCCCCAAAATGTTTTTAATGGTTAACGCTCATTCAACATTGTTTCATGTAATGTGGTCCATTTCAGAACGGGATATACCTCATTTTTTGGTCTTATGCAGTAAAATGATCTTTAAAAATAAATGGACGGCATGGATGAAACAAATACATCATGATGGGGCCCACAAAGCACCCACCACGGAGAAGTGAGGTGTTGAGAAGTGAGTAGACGAGCACTGACGGTCCTCGAGGTCCGAGTTGTACCAACGGTTCAAAGGATATCAAAGTTGCATGGCACACCATGATGTATTTATTATATCTACACCATTTGTATATTTTTAGACATAATTATAGAGCATTATTCAAAATAAATAAATAAATAATAATATCCAAAGATCATATGAACCACACCACAAATAGTAGCAGAGAATAATTTATACCATTAAATAATTTGTGTGGTTCCCATGATAATTAGATTTTTCTTATTTTTTGTCTCAAGCAATAAGATGAGCTCACCAAATGAATAGACGATTTGGATATAACACATACTCCATTATCATGACATGTTTACATATAGCAAGCAACTTATATGCAGCTGACGTGAAAAGTACATAAAAAGCATGACACGTAAACATGGAATACATATTTTTTTTAGAGTTATTTGGGGCCCACCATAAGGTATATGTTTTATTTAAGATGTTCATGTATTTTGACTTATCATTTTAGGTGTTGAGAAAAAATGTGATATATAAAAAGTTGAAGTGGACCACACCACATGAAATGGTTAAATTAAATTTAAAAAATGTGAATCATATCAAATCCGATCCGACTCAGTTTCCCAACCATGTATCGGATCGATCTGAGTCAAGTGACTCGGACTTAGTCCCGTATTAGTTTGAGTTCGGATCAAGGCATAGGGATTACAAATCGGATCAAGTTATACTCAATCCGATCCAATCCAAACTAATGCCCAACTCATATACCCATGGCTCACATGTACACACATTAACTTAGCCATCCAAAAGTTTGGGCCCACCTTGAAGACCATTACATATCTTAAAAATTAGTCATATCCATTCATCAAATGGGCATCAAATGGGCCACATGACAAAAAACCATAATTGACTGCCACAATATCCACTCGATGGATGTACTTATGTGGCCCATTTGATGAATGGATTGAATGGATTTTTCTAAGAAATTATACATGTTCAAAGTACATCCAACCTTTCAGGGGACGTGGGGATTGGCCAATGACCCTCCCACTAGCCAATGGTTAATCGTCGGTGCTCTATGGCCCCACCATGATGTATCTGTTTCATATGGAAGCATCCATCCATTTTTTCTATATCATAAAAAGGAGGGAAATCCATATTTTAAGTGAACAACGTTCAAGTAAACTATGTTGATTGAACTCCCACCTTTAAAAGCTCCTTGGGGTCATAAAAGTTTTGGATCAAGTGATGTTTGTGTTTTTTCCCTTCATTCAGGTCCTTATGACCTAATCAACAGGTTGGATGTCAAATAAACATTGCAGTGGGCCTTAGGACGTTCTAATGGTGGACATTCAATTTCTACTATTTTTCCACGGTGCAGTCCACCTGAGATTTAGATCTGCTCATTTTTGGGATCAAGCCCTAAAATGATTTGGAAAAACGGATGAATGGCATGGATAAAACACATACATCATGGTGGGGCCGACAAAACACCGACCACGTACGGGCTATCTTGGTAGTGGCAGCATCACTAAGGAAACTGCGTCCTTTTGGACGGTTAAGATGTTACATGCACTTCACTACACGCAGCTCAGAGAAGTTTCCTAACAAGCTCCACCATATATGAACATCCATGCCATATGTGTCTGCCTATCGTACGTGTGTACGTGTGTAAGATCCGAGCCGTATATCAAGTGTGAAACACACTTTCAAGTTTTTACAGAGTTGTATATATGTGTTTACAATCGCCCACCTGACGAGAGATCAACCTGAGTTTTGGGCTGACAAATCACTATATTGGTGGCATTCTGATTGATGGATTGGACCTCAGACATCTTGTTCCACGATTGCATACGTGTCTTGCGTCGCCCCGCCTTTATGTCGCGCTGCCTTTATTTCCTATGGGCCTCTGCCCTGAACGCGGATTACACCAAAGCTTTATTGGGTTGACCTTGATGTATGTGGTTTATCCAAGCTTTTCATTCATTTTACTAGCTTATTTTAGATCATAAGCCTAAAAATAAGATAGATCTAATGCTTAAGTGGACCACGTCACTGGTTGAACGCCTACTGTACGTTGAAACTTTTCAAGGGCCACAAAAGTTTTAGTTAAAGCTGATTCACGTGTTTTCCGTTCATCTAAGCTGATGTGACCTTATAAATAAATTAGATAGCAAGTAAACAGCACGGTAGGTCTTAATAAGTTTTCAAAAGTCGCATCATTATCCCTGACTGTGCGGCGTGGTCTACTAAGAAAACATAAAAATAAAGCGCAGGTGCGACCAAAACACACGCGTAACACCCCGACGCATAGCTAAAGTAGTAGACTGATAGCCAGTGGGGGTGGCCATCAGAAGCGTCAATTGATAGGAAGCGGATCTCCCCCTCATACCAACCCCCTGGCCGGTGGTTGGTGCTTTGTGAGCCTCACATTGATGTATGTATTTCATCCATTACGTTCATCCATTTTTAAAGATTATTTTAAGTATTATTTAAAAATAAGAGGTGTATAAATCTCAAGTAAACCACGTCACATGAAAACAATAATAATTGGATATCATCGTTAAAATCTTGAGAAAATGACCACTGTGGACAAAACCTTTTACCCAGCGGTTTTTATCGCGCAATAGAAACTTAAGTTACCAAATTAGACTAGCACGTGCGGACAGCGACGTTCAGGACGAAACTACCCCTGCTTTTCACTGCGAAGACGAGAGCCGACGCTCCTCCAACTGAGAGTTGTACGAACGGCTTAGGAGAGATCAAAGTTACAGGGCCCCACAGCTATGTATTTATCATATCCACAACGTTCATCCATATTTCAAAATCATTTCGGAGCATTATCCCAAAAAAAATAAATCATATCCATAAATCAATGGACCACACCACAAAGAGCAGCGGGAAAATTGATTTTCACTGTTAAAAATTTTTGTAAGGCCCATCATAACATTTATTTTCCATCCAATCTATTCATAAGGTCACAAAGGCATGGATGAAGAGGAAAAACAAATTCCATGATGATCCAAAACTTCTGCAACCCCTAAAAGGGTTTCAATGGTAGACATTCAATTCCCCATTACCTTTTACTGTGTGGTCCACTTGATAGCTAGATCTGTCTTCTTTTTCATCTCAAGCCTTAATACGAGTTCACTGAATAGATGGACGGTTTGGATATAACATATACCTCATAATGGGACCCACAAAAATCAGTGGGGATTACAACTGGGAAAGGAAAAAAAAAAAAAAAAAAAAGTGAAAAAGAAGACAGCAAGTTGGGGTCGACCGGCTCAACCCGGTCGACCGGCCTATGGCTACGGATTATAACCGTAGCCAAAACTACAAGCTATGGAATTTTTTTTCCTTTTTCCTTATTATGTTTTATTTTTAATTTTTACATGGAGAATTTTATTGTACCTACATTTTTCTTTAATACATGTTTATATAAATATGTGTGTGAGTGTGTGTGTGTGTATATATATATAAATTTTTCTCTTTTTTTTTTTCATTTATTTCTTTATTCATTTAACAAGAATATCTTCTAAACTAAAATTAGTTACTTGACGTACCACATATGATTTTGGGGTAGGAGAAGCTATTTTAGCCAACCAACCTAGTTATTTTCTAAGATTCCATCAGGTCGATGGTCGAAAATACGTTTCATTCACTTCACGATCAATTTCAATCACTTCATGGTCAAATTAAAAATTGAGCGAGGCAAATATGAAATTGAGTGAGTAAATTAAAAATTGAGTAGGACAAGGTATGAATTGAGTGAGGGAAGCTAGAAATTGAAGGAGATAATAGAAATTGAGAGAGGTAATATAGGAGTTCAGCGGAGGAATCTAGAAATTGAGCGAGGAAACTTAGGATTTGAGCGAGGAAAGCTAGAAATTGAGCGAGGGAACCTAGAAATTGAGCGAGGTTTAGGCTACGTTGAAATTGAGCGAGGGAACCTCGCTCAAATCCTAAGTTGCCTCGCTGAATTTCTACGTTGCATCGCTCAATTGATAGGTTGTCTCGCTCAATTCCTAGGCTCTTTCGTTCAATTTATATATTGTCTCACTGGATTTCTAGCTTCTCTCGCACAATTCGTAGGTTGTCTCGCTCAATTCATATATTTTTCCATATCATTTTATGGTATGAGACCAAAAATGAGATATATCCAGTTCTCAAGTGTACCACATTACAGGAAATAGTGTTGAATGAGCGTCAACCATTAGAAACCTTTAGGGGGCCCACTGTGATGTTTGTGAGAAATCCTCCTCGTGTAAGTTTATTCATAGGGTCAAAAAGACCTGGATGAAGAGGGAAAAAAAATTTCATAATGATCCAAAACTTCTGTAACCCCTAAAAGGGTTTCAATGGTAGACGTTCAATTTCCCATTGCCTTTTACAGTGTGGTCCACTTGATAGTTAGATCTATCTTATTTTTCGTCTCAAGCCTTAATATGAGCTCGTAAAATATATGGACGGTTTGGATATAACACATACATCATGATGGGACCCACAAAAGTAACATAGAGCAAAAAAAAAAAAAATTCAGTTTGCCCCGCTCAATTTCCAGTTTCCCCCACTTAATTTCTAGTTTGCCCCGCTCAATTTCTAGTTTGCCCCGCTCAACTTCCAGTTTGCCCCGCTCAATCTCTAGTTTGCCCCGCTCAATTTCCAGTTTGCCCCGCTCAATTTCTAGTCTACCTCTCTCAATTTTCAATTTACCCCGCACAATTTCGAGTTTGCCCTGCTCAATTTTCAGTTTGCCCCGCTCAATTTCCAGTTTGCCCCGCTCAAATTTCAGTTTGCCCCGCTCAATTTCCAGTTTGCCCCGCTCAATTTCCAGTTTGCCTAGCTCAATTTCCAGTTTACCCTGCTCAATTTCTAGTTTAGGTTTAGGTTTAGAGATTTGAGTTTAGGTTATAGGTTTAGGTTTTGGGATTTGAGAATGGGTTTGGGTTTAAGTTATAGGTTTTGGTTTCAGTTTAGGTTATAGGTTTAGAGATTTGAGTTTAGGTTATAGGTTTAGGTTTTGGGATTTGAGAATGGGTTTGGGTTTAAGTTATAGGTTTTGGTTTCAGTTTAGGTTATAGGTTTTGGGATTTGATAATAAGTTCCGGTTTAGGTTATAGGTTTTAGTTTTGGTTTAGGTTATAGGTTTTGATTTAGGTTTAGGTTATAGGTTTATGTTAAGGTTTAGGTTTAGGTTATAAGTTTTTGGATTTGAGAATGGGTTCAGGTTTAGGTTATAGGTTTTGGTTTAGGTTATAGGTCTTGGGATTTGATAATGGGTTCTGGTTTAAGTTATAGGTTTAGGTTTTGGTTTAGGTTATAGGTTTTTATTTAGGTTTTGGTTATAGGTTTTGGTTTTGGTTTAGGTTATAGGTTTTGGTTTAGGTTATAAGTTTATGTTATAGGTTTTTGGATTTGAGAATGAGTTCGGGTTTATGTTATAGGTTTTGGTTTTGGTTTAGGTTATAGGTAATAGGTTTAGGATAAGGTTTAGGTTTAGGTTTAGGTTATAGGTTTTGGGATTTGAGAATGGGTTCGGGTTTAAGTTATAGGTTTGGTATTGGTTTAGGTTATAGGTTTTAGTTAAGGTTATAGGTTATAGGTTTAGGTTTAGGTTAAGGTTAAGTTTAGGTTATAGGTTTTGAAATTTAATAATGGGTTCGGGTTTAGGTTATAGGTTCTGATTTTGGTTTAGGTTATAAGTTATAGGTTTAGGATAAGGTTTAGGTTTAGGTTTAGGTTATAGGTTTTGGGATTTGAGAATGGGTTTGGGTTTAGGTCATAGGTTTTGGTTTTAGTTTAGGTTATAGGTTTAAGTCAATTTTATGTTTATCCCGCTCAATTTTCAGTTTGCCCCGCTCAATTTCTAGTTTGCCCCGATTAAGTTTCAGTTTGCCCTGCTCAATTTTCAATTTGCCCCGCTCAATTTCCAGTTTACCCCGCTCAATTTCTAGTTTACCCCGTTTAATTTTCAGTTTACCCAGCTCAATTTCTAGTTTGCCCCACTCAATTTTCAGTTTGCCCCGCTCAATTTCTAGTTTGCCCCGCTCAATTGATAGTTTGCCCTGCTCAATTTCCAGTTTGCTTTGAGTGGGACAAACTGAAAATTAAGCGGGGAAAATTAGAAATTGAGCGGGGCAAACTGGAAATTGAGCAGGGTAAACTGAAAATTGAGCGGGGCAAACTAGCAATTGAGCGGGGCAAACTGAAAATTGAGTGGGACAAACATGAAATTGGCCTAAACCTATAACCTAAACTAAAACCAAAACCTATGACCTAAACCCGAACCCATTCTCAAATCCCAAAACCTATAACCTAAACCTAAACCTAAACCTTATCCTAAACCTATAACCTATAACCAAAACCAAAACCAAAACCTATAACCTAAACCCGAACCCATTCTCGAATACCAAAACCTATAACCTATCCCTAAACCTTAACATATAACCTAACCTAAACCTATAATTATAACTTAAAACTATTCCCAAATCCCAAAACCTATAACCTAAACGTAAGCTTTCCCTAAACCTATAACCTAAACTCAATTTTCTAAAGTGAAACCTACACCTAATCCTAATCTCAACTCCCTAACATAAATGTAAACCTAAATTTAAAAATCCAAACTTAAACCTAATCTCGAACCTGAACCCGATTTCCTAAACCTAAACGATAACCCATTTTCAAATCCAAAAACCTATAACCTAAACCAAAACCAAAACCAAAACCTATAACCAAAACTTGAACCCATTCTCAAATCTTAAAACCTATAACCTAAACCCGAACCCATTCTCAAATTCAAAAACTTATAACCTAAACCAATACCAAAACCTATAACCTAAACCCGAACCCATTCTCAAATCCCAAAACCTATAACCTAAACCTAAACCTAAACCTTATCCTAAACCTATAACGTAGCCTAAACCTCGCTCAATTTCTAGCTTCCCTCACTCAATTCATACCTTGTCCTACTCAATTTTTAATTTATTCACTCAATTTCATATTTGCCTCGCTCAATTTCTAGTTTGACCATGAAGTGATTGAAATTGACCGTGAAGTGAATGAAATGTATTTTCGACCATCGACCTGATGGAATCTTGGAAAATAACTAAGTTGGTTGGCTAAAATAGCTTCTCCTACCCCAAAATCATATGTGGTACGTCAAGTAACTAATTTTATTTTAGAAGATATTCTTGTTAAATGAATAAAGAAAGAAATGAAAAAAAAAAAGGAGAAAAATTTATATTTATATATATATACACATACACACACATATTTATATAAACATGTATTAAAGAAAAATGTAGGTACAATAAATTTCTCCATGTAAAAAATAAAAATAAAAAATAAAAAAGAAAAAAGAAAAATAAGTGCAGAGCATTATAGCTATGGCTACGGTTATAATCCGTAGCCATAGGACGGTCGACCCCAACCTACTGGTTTCTTTTTCATTTTTCATTTTTTTTTCCTTTTCCCTGTTGTAATCCCCACTGATTTTTGGGTTTTGGGATTTCAGAATGGGTTCAGGTTTAGGTTACAGGTTTTGGGATTTGTGAATGGGTTCGGGTTTTAGGTTATAGGTTTTAGTTTTGGTTTAGGTTATAAGTTTTGGTTTAGGTTTTAAGTTTAGGTTTAGGTTTGGGTTTGGGTTTTGGGATTTGTGAATGGGTTCGGGTTTAGGTTATAGGTTTTAGAATTTGAGAATGGGTTCGGGTTTAGGTTATATGTTTTAGGTTTTGGTTTAGGTTATAGGTTTTGGGATTTGAGAATGGGTTCGGATTAGGTTATAGGTTTTGGTTTTGGTTTAGGTTATAGGTTTTGGGATTTGAGAATGGGTTCGGGTTTAGGTTATAAGTTTTGGTTTGGGTTTAGGTTATAGGTTATAGGTTTAGGTTTAGGTTATAGGTTTAGGATAAGGTTATAAGTTTTGGGATTTAGGAATAGTTTTAGGTTATAAGTATAGGTTTAGGATAAGGTTATAGGTTTTGGGATTTGAGAATGGGTTCGGGTTTAGGTTATAGGTTTTGGTTATGGTTTTGGTCTAGGTTATAGGTTTTAGGATTTGAGAATGGGTTCGGGTTTAGGTCTTAGGTTTTGGTTTTGGTTTTGGTTATAGGTTTTGGTTTTGGTTATAGGTTAGAGGTTTAGGATATGGTTTTAGGTTTAGGTTAGAGGTTTAGGTTATGGTTTTAGGTTTAGGTTATAGGTTTTTGGAATATTTGATAATGGGTTCGGGTTTAGGTTATAGGTTTTGGTTATGGTTATGGTTTTGGTTTTGGTTTAGGTTAGAGGTTTTGGTTTTGGTTTTAGTTATAAGTTTTGGTTTAGGATAAGGTTTAGGTTTAGGTTATAGGTTTTGGTTTTGGTTTTGGTTTTGGTTATAGGTTATGGTTTTGGTTTAGGTTATAGGTTTTAGGATTTGAGAATGGGTTTGGGTTTAGGTTATAAGTTTTGGTTTTGGCTTTGGTTTAGGTTATAGGTTTTGGAATTTTATAATCGGTTCAGGTTTAGGTTTAGGTTTAGGTTATAGGTTTTGGATTTGAGAATGGGTTTTGGTTTAGGTTATAGGTTTTAGAATTTGAAAATGGGTTCGGATTTAGGTTATAGGTTTTGGATTTGGTTTAGGTTATTAGTTTTGGTTTTGGTTTAGGTTATAGGTTTTGCTTTAGAATGGGTTTGGATTTAGGTTATAGGTTTAGGTTTAGGTTATAGGTTTTGGGATTTGAGAATGGGTTCGGGTTTAGGTCATAGGTTTTGGGATTTGAGAATAGGTTCGGGTTTAGGTCATAGGTTTTGGTTTAGGTTATAAGTTTTAGGATTTGAGAATCGGCTTGGGTTTAAATTATAGGTTTTGGTTTAGGTTATAGGTTTTGGGATTGGAGAATGGGTTCGGGTTTAGGTCTTAGGTTATGGTTTTGGTTATGGTTATAGGTTTTAGGATTTGAGAATGAGTTTGGGTTTAGGTCATAGGTTTTGGTTTTAGTTTTGGTTTAGGTTATAGGTTTTATGATTTAAGAATCGGCTCAGGTTTAGGTTATAGGTTTTGGTTTTGGTTTTGGTTTAAGTTATAGGTTTTAGGATTTGAGAATGGGTTTGGGTTTAGGTTATAGGTTTTGGTTTAGGTTATAGGTTTTGGGATTTTAGAATGGGTTCGGGTTTAAGTTATAGGTTTAGGCTTAGGTTTAGGTTATAGGTTTTAGGATTTGAGAATGGGTTCGGGTTTAGTTCATAGGTTTTGGTTTTGGTTTAGGTTATAGGTTTTGGGATTTGAGAATCGGTTCGGGTTTAGGTCATAGGTTTTGGTTTTGGTTTTGGTTATAGGTTTTGGTTTTGGTTTTGGTTTAAGTTATAGGTTTTTGGGTTTGAGAATCGGTTCGGGTTTAGGTTAAGGGTATGGTACCTGCAAATACAAATATAAACATGGCCTGTCCAAATTGCCAGGCCCTGCCGTCCATAGGAAATGGACAACTTCATCATAGTCATAACAGCGGTTCCCACCTTCCAGGGACCCCCGCTCTTCCGGATAGCTCCGACGCACATCCGGGTCTGCTCCATCAATTTTGAGTAAATACATAAACACGGTCTGTCCAAATGGCCAGACCACTCCAACCATGTGCATTCTTGAGTCAAGAGACGTACCAGATGCTTGAATCTGAAATATGCATTTAAACATAAAATGGCATTAGGAATCGCTTCTCAAAACCGCAGACTGTTTTCTTTTAAAACTCGTTCATCTCACCTGAAAACCTGTCACATAATGAATAACTATAACCACAATGAGTGATGGCTCTTTGTAAACACGCACCTAAGAAAAAAAAGGAAAGAAAAAATTTGCTTATAAAAATATTTATACCAAAATTTGACTATCCATTCAATATAATGCCTTATATTTAGAAGTGAGCTGAATTCGATTGTCAATGCCACAAAGAACTATTTGTCAAGATGCTAACTATTATAAAAGAATTCAAAGAAGATTGTACAAAGTGAAAATCACAAAAAACACTACGGAATAGAAAAATGAGAAATCTCGGTATGTAAACAAGATATTCAAACAATCAGTTCTACCAAATGAAAAATTACAAAATCTGTTACCAATTAGAAGACACCTAACGAATCGGTAAGCCAGAAGTAGCTTGAAAAATCAGTAATCTTTATGAGATTGAAAACAAACCAAGAGGAGTTATATGATCGTTTGTGAGAAATCATCCTCATCTAAGTTCATTCATAGGGTCAAAAAGACCTAGATGAAGAGGAAAAAAATTTCATAATGATCCAAAACTTCTGTAACCCCTAAAAGGGTTTCAATGGTAGACGTTCAATTTCCCATTGCCTTTTACAGTGTGGTCCACTTGATAGTTAGATCTATCTTATTTTTCGTCTCAAGCCTTAATATGAGCTCGTAAAATATATGGACGGTTTGGATATAACACATACATCATGATGGGACCCACAAAAGTAACATAGCAAAAAAAAAAAAAAAAAATCCAGTCTGCCCCGCTCAATTTCTAGTTTGTCCCGCTCAATTTTCAGTTTCCTCGCTCAATTTTTAGTTTGCCCCGCTTAATTTTCAATTTGCCCTGCTCAATTTCCAGTTTGCCCCGCTCAATTTCTAGTTTCTCCCGCTCAATTTTCAGTTTGCCCGCTTAATTTCTAGTTTGTCCCGCTCAATTTGCAGTTTGCCCCGTTCAATTTCTAGTTTGCCCCGCTCAATTTTCAGTTTGCCCCGCTCAATTTCTAGTTTGCCCCGCTCAATTTTCAGTTTATCCCGCTCAATTGAGCGGGGCAAACTGGAAATTGAGCGGGGCAAACTAGAAATTGAGCGGGGCAAACTAAAAATTGAGCGGGACAAACTAGAAATTGAGCGGGGCAAACTGGAAATTGAGCGGGGTAAACTAAAAATTGAGCGGGGCAAACTAGAAATTGAACGTTGTAAACTGAAAATTGAGCGGGACAAACATGAAATTGACCTAAACCTAAACCTATGACCTAAACCCGAACCCATTCTCAAATCCCAAAACTTATAACCTAAACCTAAACCTAAACCTTATCCTAAACCTATAACCTATAACCTAAACCAAAACCAAAACCTATAACCTAAACCTGAACCCATTCTCGAATACCAAAACCTATAACCTATCCCTAAACCTTAACCTATAACCTAACCTAAACCTATACTTATAACTTAAAACTATTCTCAAATCTCAAAACCTATAACCTAAACCTAAACTAACCTTTTCCTAAACCTATAACCTAAACTTAATTTTCTAAAGTGAAACCTACACCTAATTCTAATCTCAACTCCCTAACATAAATGTAAACCTAAACTTAAAAACCCAAACTTAAACCCAATCCCGAACCTGAACCCGATTTTCTAAACCTAAATCATAACCCATTCTCAAATCCAAAAACCTATAATCTAAACCAAAACCAAAACCAAAACCAAAACCTATAACTAAAACCTATAACCTAAACCCGAACCCATTCTCAAATTCAAAAACCTATAACCTAAACTGAAACCTATAACCTAAACCTGAACCCATTCTCAAATCCAAAAACCTATAACCTTAACCTAAACCTATAACCTATAACCTAAATCAAAATCAAAACCAAAACCCATAACTTACCCATTCTCAAATTCAAAAATTATATTGATGCAATTATAGCTACGGTTATAATCCGTAGCTAAAGTGTATCAAAAATTGTTATCCTTAAATCTAAACTTACACCTTAAACCTAAATTTTCAAATTCCTAAACCTAAACTTACACCCTAAACCTAAATTTTCAGTTTGCCCCGCTTAATTTTCAGTTTGCCCCGCTCATATATGGACGGTTTTGATATAAGACATACATCATGATGGGACCTACAAAAGTAAAAACAAAGTAAAAAAAAAAAATTTCGGTTTACCCCGCTCAATTTCTAGTTTGCCCCGCTCAATTTTCAGTTTGCCCCGCTCAATTTCTAGTTTGCCCCGCTCAATTTCCAGTTTATCCCGCTCAATTGAGCGGGGCAAACTGGAAATTGAGCGGGGCAAACTAGAAATTGAGCGGGGCAAACTGAAAATTGAGCGGGACAAACTAGAAATTGAGCGGGGCAAACTGGAAATTGAGCGGGGCAAACTAGAAATTGAGCGAGGGGACCTATAAATTGAGCGAGGCAACCTAGGATTTGAGCGAGGCGAGGGAAGCTACAAATTGTGCGAGGGAACCTATAAATTGAGCGAGGCAACCTACGAATTGAGCGAAGAAGCTAGAAATTGAGCGAGACAACCTAGGATTTGAGCGAGGGAACATCGAAATTGGAGTGAGGCAACTTAGGAATTGAGTGAGGGAAGCTAGAAATCGAGTGAGGAAAGCTAGAAATTGAGCGAGGCAAGCGAGGCGACGTAGAAATTGGAGCAAGGATTGAGCAAGGGAACCTAGAAATTGAGCGAGGGAACCTAGGAGTTGAGCAAGGCAATGGAAAAATTCAACGAGACAATTGAGAAATTGAGCAAGAGAAACATCAATTTGAGCGAGGCAAGCTTGAAATTGGGTGAGGTTAACATGAATTAGAATGAACTTTAAATGTAATTGACTTAGCCTAACAATTTTCTTTGTTGAATTTGACCGATCAGTTAATGAAATTGACCGAGATTTACATGAAATTCTCTTCGGTGAATTTGATCGAGCAATTAATGAAATTGACCGAGCGGTTCATAAAATTTTCAGTACGCACTTATAGTGCTGAGTTAACTAAGTTGGGCACACCCAGATCCATAGCTCAATTGGCAGACTGAGTAGAGATACCTCATATCAACACTTGAGGTCCTGGTATCGATTCCTAGTAGGGGTGGCTAACATGGAGTGTGTGTATTGACATGGGTGTGTACTAACAACCTAACCTAAAAAAACTTTTTTTAAAAAATTAATAGGAAAATATTAAAAAAATTAAAAAATTAAAAATATTGAGTTAGGCCCACCTTGAATGTATGTGGACTATCCATGACGTTCATCCATTTTTCCATCTAAAGCAAGGGTTTCAGCCCAAAATGGTGGCATATTGAAATATCAAGTGGATCACACCACAGGAAACAGTGTTTCCACCGTGGAAACCTTTTTATGCCCCTACAATGATGTTTTACTTGTAATCCATCATGTCCATAGGATGATTTTCGCATGGATGAACCAAAAACCAAGATGGGAGCTTCATTCGGCATTTCAATGGCCCACAAAAAATTTACGCCGTTTAGGTAAATGTATATCATACCTGTCATGCGTACTGTCTTCCGTGAGGGAACATTTTTAGGAAAAATGAGATAATGTTGATGAATAAAGAGGGTGGGATTAGTGGTGTACATCGAGTCAAACCGAGTTGAGTTGGCCTCAGCTCGACTCGGCTCGAACAGTGGCTAACCTCAGCTTGAACTTGGCTGATCTCGGTCCTCGGGCCTGATTGGCCAGCTCAGCTCAGTTCAATTAACAGCTCGGGCCGAGTTCGAGCTAAGATCGAACCGAGTTTGCTATTGAGGCATTTCCACAAACACCTTAATTGCAACTTCAAAATCTCACTGTTTTACCTACAAAGGCAATGATTTTATAGGTATTTTCTCAAACACCTTCTAAATAATAATAATAATAAAGAGAAAAAAAGGTATTTGTTCCATGTACATACCTTCCTATCCACCTTGCCACTAGCCAAACCTTCATTGCCACCAGCCACATGTCGTTCAGTCATTTTATCAAACAGTTGGTGAGCAACATTAATGACAAAGTAACCGAGTCACCGAACTAGTTCGATTCAAGTTTGATTCAAGCTAGATTTGATCCGAGTCGAGTTGAGCTGGCCTGCTCGAACTCATTTTTGAGCTCAAAAAATCAATTCAACCTTGCTTGAACTCAACACCGAACTGAATCGAGCTTTTTTCAGATTGAGTAGAGCGAGCTAACCGAGCTAGCTCAATTCGTGTACACCCCTAGGTGGGATCCAGCTAGAGCGTGGTGCGATCCAAGCAACAGATGTAGCGGTGGAGTTTTCGTCCTTTTTTTTTTTAAAAATGGAGCGAGAGAAGGGAGGGAGAGGAAAAGCAACGGCAGTAAAAAGAAGGGGTAGTTTCGTCCTCAACGCCGCTGTCCGCACGTGCTAGTCTAATTTGGTAACTTAAGTTTCTATTCCGCGATAAAAACCGCTGGGTAAAAGGTTTTGCCTACAGTGGTCATTTTCTCTAAAATCTTTCTACAGCCTATTATAATGTTTATTTGACATTCAATCTGTCTATTAGGTCATACAGGCCTTATTATAATGTTTATTTGGCATTCAATTTGTTTATTAAGTCATACAGGCCCTACTATAATGTTTATTTGACATTTAATTTATTTATTAGGTCATACAGGCTCAGAGGAAGGTGAAAAACAAAATCATCTCGATCTAAAACTTTTATGGTCCCCAAAATATTTTTAATGGTAGATGCTCATTCAAAACTGTTTCATGTAATGTGGTCCAATTGAGATCGGGATATACATCATTTTTGGTCTTATGCCGTAAAATGATCTTTAAAAATAGATGGACGGCATGGATGAAACACATACTTCATGGTGGGGCCCACAGAGCACTGACCACTAGCCATTGGCTGCTGTCAGTGGGAGTAGCCAATCCGTTCCCCAATTGATAGTGGGGTGTACTAATTATTAAAAAATAAAAAAAACACGTGCGTAACGAGAAACCGTGTGGTCACCAACCAAAGCGCGTCAAGGCGTAGTCAAGCAAGCGTTTTCTATTTAAATAGTCTCATCTCCGTTCTTCTGTGACGCTCCAGGAACCAAGATAAAAAACAATACTACCAGCATTTAGGTTTGGCAGTAGATTTTGATAGAAAGATATGAAGTCGATGCCAAAATCTCCATCCCATGCAGTACTTGCCTTTTGCTTTTGGTGCATACACCTCTTGTGTTCGGTAGAGCGATCCACAACTCAGACAACAGATCCATCTGAAGGTATGTATATACCTTTGGATGCATACATTTGTACGTGTATTTATGCATGAAATTGTAAATACTTCTTTTTTTTTTTTTCTAATGAGAAATTGGAATTTTATTTATATACAGTAAAAGTAGAACTTGTTCGTCTTTCTATATAACAATTTGGTTGGTTTTCTTTCAAAACAGTTGAAAGCATGTGAGATATTGATTTTTAAAGTATTATTTTTTTTCAAACATTGAGGATACGGAGGTATAGCTGGTGTGGGTACCTGTCGTGCGAAGACGGGAAACGGATTGGCTACTCCCCCTGCCACCAATGGCTGATTGTGGGTGCTATGTGGGCCCACCACGATTTATTTGTTTTATCCATGCCGTCCATCTATTTTTATAGATCATTTTATGGAATGAGACTAAAAATGAGGTATATGCCAATCTCAAGTGGACCACGTTACAGGAAACAGTGTTAATTGAACGTGGACCATTTAAAACTTTTTGGTGCCGTAAAAGTTTTGAATCAAGCTGTTCTTTGTTTTTTCCCTTCGTCTAGGTCAAGGTCTGTATGACCTAATCAACAAACTGGATGTCAAATAAAAAGTACAGTGGTCCATGTGATGATTTTAATGGTGGATATCCAATCACTGTTGTTTTCCTGTGGTGTGGTCCATCTGAGAATTATATATATTTCATTTTTGGGATCAAGTACTAAAATGATCTATAAAAATGGATAAACGGCATAGATGAAACACATACATCATGTTGGGGCCCATAGAGCACCGAACATCAGCCACCGGGCTAGTGGCAGGGGGAGCAGCCAATCCTTGTCTGCCCAGACGAGCCCCTACGCTCCTCAATCTCCAAGTTGTATGAACGGTTCAAAGGAGATCAAAGTTACAAGGAGATCAAAGTTACGTGGCCTCAAAATTATGTATATATTAATATATCCACACCATTCATCCATTTTCAAGATCATTTTGAAGCATGGGCCAAAAATTGAATCTTATCTAAAGCTCAACCATGCCACAACACAAATAGAAGCGGGATAATGATATTCATGGTTAAAACATTTGTAGGGCCCACCATTACATTTATTTACCATCCAATCTATTGGTAAGGTCACAAGGACCTGGATGAAGAGTAAAATAAATATAATACTGATCCAAAGCTACTGTGACCCTGAAACTCATGTTCAATCCCCTACTGCTTTTTGCAGTGTCGTCCATTTGATATTTAGATCTGTATTACTTTTTCAGTCAAGCCTTACCATGAGCTAGCCAAATGGATGGATGGGTTGGATATAATACATATCTCATTATGGGACCTACAGTATTTGCTGACGTTAATACACCGGCTAAGCTTGTGTGGCATACACCAGCCATTCCGCTTCCACATTGGAACCCATGTGAGATTTATTGCTTCGTTTTTGTTCTCTCTCATAAGGGAAGCGGATTGCCTGTGAGAAGCGGATTGCCTTTGAGTCTACCTCGATTAAACATAATATTTTATCCACTCTGTCGGTCCATTTTACTGAATAATTTTAGTTCTTGATTGTAAAAACTAAGCATATCCAAAGATGCGGACCTCACCACAAGAAAAGGTGTGAATGTAACATCTATTGATGAAACAACCTCGAGGGTCATAGAAGTTCTGAATCAAGATAATGTTTGTTTTGTTGGGGGCCTTGCATAAAACTTTAGGATTTAGCCTCCTGAACAAATCAGAATTATGAGATAATAATAGCACTGAAATAAATCAAAGCAACAATCCACACCACACAAGAGATTTTTACGTGGAAAACCCTCAAAGAGGTAAAAATCATGGGACCCTGTCCAGATCAACAATCCACTATAAACCACGGGACTTTTTCAATATACCGCTCTTGCGACAGCCAAAGCTTCTTGCTACTTCTGTCACGGGTTATCTCCATTTCTAGGATCTGTTTAGTTGGGCCTAAGTCTTTCATCGCAAAAGACTTGCCCAACTCCTGTTTCAGCCTGTCAATCTTCTTGATGTCTTTTTCCGTGAAGAGCATGTCATCAATATATAACAGCAGAACTAAGAAATCACCATCTGAGAACTTGCGCGTGAACACAAAGTAGTCCGACTCCGTTCTGTCATACTCATACTATAACATGAACAAATCAAACTTCTTATACCATTGCTATGGAGCTTGTTTCAGCCTATACAAGCTCTTCCTCAGCCTACACACCATATGCTCTTTGCCCTTGACTTCAAACCCCTCTGGTTGGTGCATGTAGATCTTTTCTTTCAGGTTACCATGGAGAAAGACAATTTTAACATCTAACTGCTCTATTTCCAGATCCATGCTAGCTACAAATCCAAGCAACACCCGTATAGATGTCATCTTTACCACTGGTGAGAATATATTCTCGAAGTTTATGCCTTTCCTCTGACCAAATCCTTTTACCACAAGTCTAATCTTGAACCTCGTCTATGAATTCTTCTGCTCAACCTTCTTTCTGAACACCCACTTGTTGCTCAAATCTTTCTTACCCTTAGACAGTTTCACCATGTCGTAGGTGTGGTTCTTATGCAAGGATTTCATCTTCTCTTGTATAGCTTTTAATCACTCTTCCTTATGCTCGTTGACTAGGGCCTCAGAATAATCTTCTGGCTTTTTTTCATCAGTCAGCATAATGTACTCATGCGGTGAGTACCTCTTGAACGACTGTCTGTCCCTAGATGACCTCCTCACCAGTGGCTTAACAGGTGGATCAAGTGAGGGCTGTTCCCCTGGTCCATCTTCTGAAGAAACTCGCTCGTCCTCTGCACCTTGTTGTACTTCCCCGTCATCAGGTACCACGAAAGGAATAATCGGATTTATGTCCTCTAGCTCACCTGAACTAGACTGATTCTTCTTTATCTTACCAATGTCCTCTAACTCACCTCAACCACTCTTCCTTATGCTCATTGACTAGGGCCTCAGAATAATCTTCTGACTTTCTCCATCAGTCAGCATAATATACTCATGCGGCGAGTACCTCTTGGACGACTGTCTGTCCCTAGATGACCTCCTCACCGGTGGCTTAACAGGTAGATCAAGTGGGGACTGTTCCCCTGGTCCATCTTCTGAAGGAACTCGCTCATCCTCTGCACCTTGCTGTACGGAAGGAATAATCAGATCTATGTCCTCTAGCTCACCTGAACTAGACTGATTCTTCTTTGGCTTACGAAAGTATTTTATACACTGATGTTCAAAGAAAACCACATCTCTGCTCCTGACGAGCTTCTTCTCGGTCGGATCCGACAATCTGTAACTAAATTTTTCATCACCATACGTTAAGAACACATACTGTCTGATTTTCATATTGAGCTTGGACCTCACGTCCTTTGGTACGTGTATGGATGCCCTGCATCCAAATACCCTGAGATGACTATACGATGGATCATGTGCAGTCCACACCTTCTCAGGCACTTCTCCATTCAACGGGGCTGATGGAGATTTGTTTATCAGATACTTCGCATGGGATAACATGCATCTAATTCTCTCAATAATGGTGTGATTCATTCGCTCTGCTATGCCATTATGCTGAGGGATCTTGGGAACCGTCTGTTCATGCCGTATACCCAAGGACTTGCACTACTCATGAAAGTCGTTAATTTATTTACGACCATTGTCAGTGCGGATGCACTTTAATGATTTACCTGTCTCTATCTCGACCATAACGTGAAACAATTTAAACGCACCAAAGACCTCGTCCTTAGATTTCAATGCATAAACCCAAACCCTCTTAGATGTATCATCTATAAAAATAACAAAATATAATGCCTCACCCAAGGTTTTTATCCTCATAGGGCCACAAACATCAGACTAAACCAAATCTAATGCATGCATTTTATTAACATGAAAAACAGATTTAACAAATGAAACTCTATGTTATTTCCCTGATAAACAATCAAGACGGGTTTTGAGAGGCATACCTGTCATGTCTGGAAGGAGTTGCTTCCTCGCTAATAGTTGAAGTCCTTTTTCACTCATGTGACCTAGACGCCTGTGCCACATGTCAATAGCTGAATCTTCTGCTGCGTTTAACCCACCCTTGCATACACTGACACTTGCCTTGTATAGGGTGCAACACTTCTTTCCTCTGGCTGTGATCAACGAACCCTTGATGAGCCTCCAGCGCACACCAGCAAACCGGCTTTCATAACTATCATCATCCAACCTTCCCGTCGACATCAAGTTGAGGCGAAGGTCTGAGATACGCCTCACATCCCTGAGAACTAATGTGCAGCCCACATCAGTTTTCACATAAATATCACTGACCCCTACGATCTTCGATACGCCAGAATTCTCCATCTTCAAGGTCCCATAGTCACCTGACATGTAGCTTGTGAAGAAGTCTCTGCGTGGAGTTACATAAAAAGAAGCTCCTGAGTCAATCACCCAGTTGGTGTTCTGACTCGTAGCGTGAGATATACATTGTGATCTGCTGAAAGAATAACTACAACGTCCTCATCTGAAGTGACTGCAGTGGAATCTGATTCATCTTCCTTCTCCTTTCCTTTTTCTTTCTTGTCGTTCTTAACCTTACGACATTCATGCTTGTAGTGGTTCTTCTTGCCACAATTCTAGTATTTAACATATTTTCTGTTACTCGACTTGCCTCTTGATTTATCTCGTGCCTTCCCGCCCTTCCTGCTCTTTCCTCTCCCTTGTTCTTGTGTCACAAGGGCCTCTTGCTGAGCAGACCCCTGAGACTTCCTATTTATCTCATCGTTGAAGAGACAGCTAGTCACCTGTTCCATGGATATCTTTCCGTCTGATGTGAAGTTACTTAGAGACACCACCAATGTCTCCCAACTGTTAGGCAACGAACTAAGCAAAAGTAAAGCCTACAATTCATCATATAGGACCATCTTCATAGCGGAGAGTTGGTTCACTATATTGCTGACCTCATTCATGTGCTCGGTCATAGAACCACCATCCTTGAACTTGAGATTCACAAGTTGCCTTATCAAAATTTTTTTATTATTGGTTGTCTTCCTCTCATACAGCCCTTCTAGTTTTAGCCATAGGCTAGCAGCTGTGATTTCCGTAGACACATGGTGGACCATAAAATCATCCAGCCGTTGTCTAATAAACCCCACTGCCTTCCGGTCCATCTTCTTCTAATCATCATCAGACATATCCTTAAATTTTGCTGATATGCCTAAAATTGGAGAATATAGGTCCTTGTAATAAAGTAAGTCCTCCATCTTAGCCTTCCATATGGTCCAGTTAGAACCATTGCGGCTGATCATCCTTGATGAGCCACTTTCCATAATTCCAAACCGATCCTACCCGTTCAATGAACTTAGCTCTGATACTACTTTGTTGGGGTCCTTGCACAAAACTTCAGGATCTAGCCTCCCTAACAAACAAGAATTATGGGATAATAATAGCAATAAAATAAATCAAAGCAACAATCACACACCACATGAGATTTTTACATAGAAAACCCTCAAAGTGGTAAAAATCATGGGACTTCGTCCAGATCAACAATCCATTATAAAGTAGAACGTTACAACTGATCACAAGCACACCTTGCTATGATCAAACCTTCATCACTCACGCGGGAGTGGATAAACAGTAAGAGAAACAAAGAAAACTGAGAGATCTCACCGATTACGAGAACATAGAAATGTTGAGATATGGTAGATCACTTCCACGAATATAACCTCCCTTCTACCAGCTTTCTCTCTCCCTTTCTCTCTCTCTCTCTCTCACCTCTTTGATAGCCCTCTTGTATTTTTCTTGTACACCATCATACCCTAGAAAAACCTTAGAGACCCTTTTTATAGTTTTAAGAAACTCCCTTCTGCATCCCAGTTGTGAAAAGACTTGTGATACGAAATCCGTACAAAATCGCAGAACGAATCCGCATAACCACGACTGGTCATGCGCCACTCATGACCAGTCGAGCACCACCTACAACTGGTCGTGCACCTCCCATGACCGGTCGAGCAACCCGGAGAAAAATATCCAAACCTCGCTGAACTTTGAGTCGTGTCACGACTCGAACCTACGACTGGTCGAACTCCAGCCCACGACTGGTCGTGCAGGGCTCACGACCGTTCGAGCACGAGACAAAAAATCCCATTATGTTTTTCCATTCATCCATGTCCATGTGATCTTATGAACAAGTGGATGAGAAATAAACATAATTGTGCACCCTAGAGAGGTTTCAACGGTGGAAAATCATTATTCCCACTATTTCCTATGTTGTGGTACACTTGAGCGTTGCATATTCCTCAATTTTTGGCTCTAACTCTAAAATGACCTCAAATAATGGATAAGCGGCATGAATAAACCACGTGCATTTACAGTGGGCTAGCAGAGTTTACTTAGTACGATAAAAGCATACTAATTAAATTAAGAGATTTTTCCTAATGTATATCTCACCTTCTACCTTTCCGCTTTTAGAACCATTCAAACTTTACTTTACCTAACTAAACCATTGCTGTACAGGAACAACCCGGTCAACCCCATATCGACCCCATATTGTTGCCCATCTAACCCAAAACGGATTGGCTACTCCCCTTGCCACCATCCAATGGCTGGTGGTCAGTGTTCTATGGGCCCCACCATGATGTATGTGTTTCATCCATGCTGTTCATCTATTTTTCTAGATCATTTTATGGTATGAGACCCAAAGCAAGGTATATCCCAATCTCAAGTGGACCACATTACAAGAAACATGAAACATTGTTGATTGAATGTTGACCATTAAAAACTTTTTGGGGCCATAAAAGTTTTGGATCAATTTGATCTTTATTTTTTTTCCCTTCTTATATGTTTATATGACCTAATCAACAAATCGGATGTCAAATAAACAATATAGTGGACCTTAGGAGGATTTTAATGGTGGATATCCAATCACTATTATTTTCCTATGGTGTTGTCCACCTAAGATTTATATCTCTCTCATTTTTGGGATCAAGCCCTAAAATTATCTGTAAAAATGGATGAAACATATACATCATGGTGGGCCCACAGAACACTGACCACCAGCCATCGGGCATGGAATAACTACTAACAGGTTGAGTAGCAAGAACGTCACCAAGTTATGTGGGTCTCACCATGATGTATGTTTTGTATCCACACCATCCATCCATTTGGAGAGATCACTTGGAAAGGTTTCAACGGTGGGCATCACTCTCTCCGCTGTTTTTTTAGGAGGGGTCCACTTAAGCTTTGGATCTAACTTATTCTTTGGCTAATGCCCTAGAATGATCTCTCCAAATGGATAGACGGTGTGGACACAAAAAATACATCATGCTGGGACCCACATAACTTGGTGACTTCACTTCGGTAGCAAGTCTCGCTACTCGAAACAAGATTGGGATGCTCCAGCATTCTTCTCAACTCAAACTTGATCGAGCACTTCGTATGCAATGAACTGGAAGAGACAAACCCAAGCGGATCAATGGACATAGGTGTGGGGGCTCTACGGGCATTTAGGCCTTAGTAATTTGAATAAGACTAATGACTGCAATGGATGTACTCCAGCTTCGTGAAATTGACCGAGTGTGACATGAAATTGATCGAGCCTCACATGAAATTCACTAAGCCTAATATGAAATTGACAAAGCCTCACATGAAATTGATCGAGCTTTACATGAAATTGACCGACCCTAACATGAAATTGATTAAGCTTCACATGAAATTCACCAAGCCTCCAATGAAATTCACCAAGCCTCACAAGAAATTCACTGAGCCTTACTTAAAATTGACCGAGCTTCACGTGAAATTGACCGAGCCTCACTTGAAATGGATTGAGCCTCACATGAAATTAACCGAGCCTCACATGAAATTCACCAAACCTAACATGAAATTGACCGAGCCTAAATGAAATTGACCAAGCTTCACATAAAATTCACCGAGCGTAACATGAAATTGACCGAGCTTCACATGACCGGGCCTAACATGAAATTGACCAAGCTTCACATGAAATTAACTGAGCGTCACATGAAATTAACCGAGCTTCACATGAAATTGACCGAGCCTAACATGAAATTAACTGAGCTTCACATGATATTCACCGAGCCTCACAAGAAATTCATTGAACCTCACATGAAATTTGACCAAGAACTCTGGCAAATTGGAAATTGGATTGCTCAGTACGCTCTTATTGTACTAAGTAAAATAAGTTGGGCCCACCTTGAATGTATGGAGTCTATCCATGTCGTCCATCCATTTTTCCATCTAATTCAAGGGGTCGAGCCTAAAAGCGAAGCATATCCAAAGATCAAGTGGATTATACCACAATAAACAACAGGGATAATGATTTCCACCCTTGAAACCTTATTAGGCCCTACATTGTTGTTTATTTGTCATCCAACTTGTTCATATGATCATGTAAATATGGATGAACGGAAAACACAAATATAAGCTTGATCCAAAACTTCTATGGCCTACAAGAAAGGAGATGGAAAACTCAAAAACTAAGGTTGTGTAGAAAACCCTAGTTTTAATAAAATGTTATAAAAAAATGAATCATGAGAAATTAATGTATTAGGGAGAAAATAGCTTCCTAATCTCTTTTTATTAGTAATGAATATATAAAGATATGGTGTCCCAAGGGAGCACCAAAATAAACATAAAACACTGTCATTTTCCATTGTGTAAATCTTATTTTAATGGAAACTAAATAAGTAAGTTCATCTACATATCTTGCCTTAACTGCTATACAAGGAGATACTCCACCAAGGTGTCCCGTATCCATTATGATACGGCCGTATCGGCCGATTCGTAATGGAAATAGTTGACACTGTTACGCGATACGGGGTCGAAACAGCCATTACGGAATTCTGTTACAGGGCCGTTACAAGCCATAACGACCGTTAAGGGCCTTTAAAAAAAAAACCTTACCTTTTTCCTTTCTTCTTCTTCTTCTTCTTCTTCTTCTTCTTCTTCCTTTTCTTCTTATTCTCGGGCAGCTGCGACTGCGGCTGCGGCTGCAACCTTCTTCTTGTACTTGTTCTTGTTCTTGTTGTTGTTCTTCTTCTTCTTCTCTCTCTCTCTCTCTCTCTCTCTCTCTCTCTCTCTCTCTCTTCTTTCCCTCTTTCCCTCTTTTTTCTTTTCTCTCTTCTTTCCCTCTTTTTTCTTTTCGGTTTCCCTCTCGCTCCTTTTTTTTTTTTTTTTTTTTTAAATTTGCAGGTGTACCACACACCAGCTGCTGTAGGTACGTGTCACTCTAAGATGAGCGCTGACACTGCTCGAGCTTCGAGTTATACGAACGGTTACAATGATGTATTTATTATATCTACACCGTTCATATATTTTCAGATATCATTTTAGAGCACTATCAAAAAATTGAATTATATCCAAAGATCATTTGGACCACACCAAAAATAGCAACGGAGATAATGATTTTCACCGTTAAACAATTCGTAGGGCCCACCGTAACGTTTATTTTCCATCCAATTTGATCAGACCCGAGTGGGCCCCACCATGATGTATATATTTTATCCATGTCGTCCATCCATTTTGCCACGTCATTTTAGGTCAGGATCCAAAAAATTAGTAATATCCAAATCTTAAGTGGACCACACCATAGGAAACAGTGGTTATAGAATGCTCACCATTAAAAATTTCTTAAGGTCCACTATAATGTTTATTTTCAATCTAACCTATTAATTGGGTTACACTGACGTGGATGAAGGGAAAACACACATGTCAGCTTGATCTAAAACTTTTGTAGCCCCCAATAAATTTTTAATGGTGAACGTTTAATTATTATTGTTTCTTACGGTGTAGTCCACCTGAGCTTTGGATGTGCCTCATTTTTGGGCTCATGCCCTAAAATTATTTGGCAAAATGGATGGACAGTGTGGATATATAACACATTCATCACGGGTGGGGCCCAAAAAACTTTGACACGTGTTCTACACTTCACAATCCGAGTCCCGCCTAATTCGGGCCTTAAAAAATTGTACATGAGACATATATTAACTTAAAATTTAGTAATTAAATTATGGACTGCAATTGCTAACTCACAATGTCAAAATCAAATTGTTTGAATAATTTTAATTGTTAATTTGTGGACTTTTATTTTTTAAAATAGGGTCTTTTGATTTTTTTCATGATTCACTATCCAATAAATGTCCACCAATTCATAAGTAGGATAATGGCAATAAATTGCATGAATTTGATGCTGATTTGGAGCACAGATTAGTCTTCCAAGTTGGCCCCAAATTGGCAACGCCATCTACCTGAATTTAATTTTATTTTTTTAAAGAACTATTGGGAGAAATGATATAAAGTTGTTAAGTATATAAATTAGATATTTAAAAACTAAATATATGAATTTTGTAGTTAAATTTAGGTTACCCGGTTCAAAATTAATCAGACAGTCTGATACAACTTTTCACTAAAGAGTGGACCGTTACACCACTAAAAATATGTTCCAATTTATAAATGAATGTATATTTGGAATGCTTAGAATATTTCGAATTTAATCCATATTTTTCATATTTTTTTAGCAAAAAAAATTTTTCGCCGTTATAGGCCGTTACGCCCTCGTATCGCCGTTATACCCTCGTATCCGTATCAGTTTCAGATGGCACTATTACGCTAACCGATACCGATATAGGACACCTTATACTCCACATATTATTTGATGGAAATAGGTGGTGGATATGTTTCTCTTCTATTGAATCTTTTTTCATGATTCAGTAGCATTTGTACCACTGATCATTGATGCATACTTGTATGATTGTATCATGACCGATCATCAATCCTAACCGTTGGCTCTTAAGATGTTTGCCTTGCTTTGGATGGTGCAGCGGCTACTCTAAACTCCATATTTCAGCAGTGGAACATTTCTGCAACAACTGATTGGAATATAAGTGGGGAACTGTGTAGCGGGGTTGCCCGTACGGGAATCGACAATGTGAACCCTGGGATCGAATGCCTATGCACTTTCAACAATGGATCCATCTGTCGCATAACAAAACTGTATGTGTTCAATCATGTGCCCTATCCATTGATACACACCTAACACACGTATGAATATTTGATTTTGCTTCAAGGGTAATGATATTAATGGGCCCGCATCTTATCTGGTTCGAAGATATGGACTTGGGCTATCAATGGGTTGAGATCTGTTGGGTGGTTTCAAGCAAGGTGTTCCAAAATGGTAATGGTGGCTGTAACAGCCACCACCGTTACCGTTATGATACAGGCCATAATGGCCGTTACAGCCCCCATATCAATCATTACGGCCGTTTTTTATTTTTTGAAAAAACTGTTACTTGACCGTTACAGAACCGTTATGGGACTGTTATGGTTCATTACAGGCCCGTTACGGGGCCATCATGGCCTGTTTTTCTGTAACCGAGCCTGTTACACCCATTTTAACCCCATAAAGCGTAACGGTTATGACCATTACCGTTATGACCGTTATATAACCGATTTTGAATACATTGGTTTCAAGGACTACTCATGACGTTTTGGGCTTTGGTCTTAAACAATAAGGGGTGAAACATATTTCAATTGATAAAGGTTGTGATTCAATGAGGGGTGCTTATTTGAAGGGGTGAAACATATTTCAGCTATTTGGGTGGACAACACAGCTGTCCGAAATCTGGACCATATATTAGGTAGGGTACACTGAACATGCCATGGATTGAAAATAATATTGGTCTATTGATTAGGAGGTTAAACTTGTACCAGAAAAAATGGGCAGTTAAACAGAAGAAAGTGCAATGATTCAAATTCAGCGTATCTCAGTTGATGACCCAGATATTTGGTACATGGCATGTTTATAGTGTTTCCTGCCTAATCAATGGGCCTAAAACTCTGAAGCTTGTTCTGATGCATCACATGAGGGGCCCTTCATTGGATCATGACCCATAGGCCTCAGGTCTGAAAAGTTCAAATTAAGTCTCTGGTAGACCGTTGCTCAGCCCACGTCCAACCCATTGATAACACACTAATTTGGACTATTCATCCAGTGGCCCTGCTTCTTATTGTTGCCAAAGCCTAAAATATCTACCAACCGTGGTGGCATTGAATGTGGACCTTGGCTCTTTTTCTTTGAACAATCCATTGACAAGTGGTCGATCGCTGAGCAGAAAATGGATGACTAATTCTTTCTTTTCTTTTCTTTTTTTTTCACTCTACAGGTGGGGCCCACGTTATTAGGTTTAAACTATTCATGGGCCCATCACTGGCCTCTTTGTTTCTGGCTTATATAAAGAGGAGATCAAGTCCCCAAGCTTGCATGCACATGTTAATATATGCCCTTGTATAAATTCATTTATTTCTGTTTGTTTTGCCCTTCAGGAGCGTCATCATGCAGAATTTAACAGGTCACATTCCAGAAACCATTGGGAATCTGACTCACCTCAACTACCTGTATGGGTTTCTCTGCTCTAATTTGTGATTTCCACGTATAAAAACTTTGATTCGCTAGCAAGAGTATGATGGATGATACCCAGGCACTTAGAAATTGCAAAATGTTTATTGTTTTTATCTGACTATTAGATTGGTGGACGTTTATTAGATGCTTATAAATGAAAACATCCACGGTATTATTTTAATAAGTATCCGAGAATATAGGGTCAGCATTGTTCAACCAATCTGATTTTTTGTTCGTTTAGTTTGAGTTGATATATGCCCCGTGTACCATTTCTAAGTGCCTGTGTATCAAACATCATATGAAGTCAGATTATCAAAAAAACCCCTTCCACAAAACACCCGTTTCAGGGCCAAAATAACCTTCCTCTTATGCGTGGGGTATTTTGGTCACATTGAGAAATTAGGACTGGGCCCGGTTCAAGCCCATAGCTCAATGGTTAATAAGGTGTTTTTCAACAATGAGGTTGTGGGTTTGACCCATCTTAACCAGTGGCCCATTTGGTAATTGGGCCCAGCTATTAGTGGGCAGATGGGCTACGATAAGTGTGGGCATGTACATATGACAAAACAGAAGGTGATCAGAAGCATCCATCAGGTGGGCTTACTGCATTTTTGCTGCAGGCCAAAAGTACAGTGACTTACCGTTGGATCTGAGGCCTTTAAACGTATGGTTCAAAAAGTTAAATTCCTCCATTTTGCAAAGATTGGATGGTCTGGTCCATGTGATTTTGGGATCATAGCCCATCTATGGTGGGTACCTGATGGAAAATTGGATCACTTTATCATGGCCCATCCTTGCTCCTTCGATGGCTGCTGCTTCAATGCTTGCAGCTTATTACTGCACTAATTACAAAGTTTGGCATTTATTTGCAGGGATTTGGGTAGCAACTATTTAACAGGTTCCTTGCCTTTATCTATCGGCAACTTAAGGTCCATGCAGTACATGTAAGTTATTTAGGAGCTTCTAGCATATAAACAAGTAGCTTGACCATGATGTTGTTGTTGTGGTTGTTGATGATGATGATGTAATTGTTGGCAGTCACGGTGATGGTCATGATCATGATCATGATGCTGATGGGGTTTTTTTTTTCCCAGGCTTGACACGTCGTGAGCTTCACTCGACCGGTCAAGGGCTGGTGCACGACTAGTCGTGGATTAGATCAACTCGTTTTCCAGCAAGTTGTGGCTTTAGATTTTCGAGGTACTCGATCAGTCATGGGATGTGCTCGACCGGTCGAAGGTGCCACTCGACTGGTCGAGGACTCTGCACAACCAGTCGAGCTTACGCAGATTTGAGTCCGGATCTTGTGTGGATTGCGGAAATCTGAGGTAGTTTCGCAAGGAGTGCGAAAGAGAGTTTCTTAAACTATAAATAGGGGTGCCTAGGGCCTTTCTAGGCATTGTAAGAAGGTTTTCTAAAGCTTTGCAAAGGTTTATTAAAGGATTTTGGGCTATCAAAGGTGAGAGAGAGAGAGGAAGCTTGCAGAAGGGAGGTTATGCTCGTAGAGGTGATCTATTGTGCACTCGACATCTTAGCGCTTCTACGTCCTCGTGATTGGTGAGATATCTCTGTTTTCTTTGTTTCTCTTATTATTTATCCACTCCTGTGTGAGTGAAGAAGGTTGTAACGTTCTACTTCATAGTGGATTGTTGATCTCGACGAGGTCCCGTGGTTTTTACCTCTTTGAGGGTTTTCCACGTAAAAAATCTCGTGTTGTGGTTTATACTTTGATTTATTTCATTGCTTTATTATCCTGTAATTCTGGTGTTTTTTGGGAGGCTAGATCGTAAGGTTTTGTGTAAGGCCCCCAACAAAGTGGTATCAAAGCTAAGTTCATTGAACAAAGTGAGATTGGTTTTGAATTATGGAAGGTGACTCATCAAGGATGATCAACCTCAATGGTTCTAACTGGACCATATGGAAGGCTAAGATGGAGGACTTACTTTATTGCAAGGACTTGTATGCTTCAATCTTAGGCATATTAGCAAAACAAAAGATATAACAAATGATGATTGGAGGAAATTGGACCGGAAGGCGGTGGGGTTTATTAAACAATGGCTGAATGATTCTGTGTTCCACCATGTGTCTATGGAGACCTCAACCGCTAGCCTATGGCTGAAATTGGAAGGGCTTTATGAGAGGAAGACAACCGGTAATAAAATCTTCCTGATAAGACGACTTGTGAATCTTAAGTTTAAAGATGGCGGTTTTGTGGCTGAGCACATGAATGAGGTCAGCAATATAGTGAACCAGCTCTCGGCTATGAAGATGGTCCTGGATGATGAATTGCAGGCTTTGATATTGCTTAGTTTATTGCCTGACAGTTGGGAGACATTGGTGGCGTCTCTAATTAACTCCGTGCCAAATAGAAAGGTATCCATAGAACATGTAACCGGTTATCTCTTCAATGACGAGACAATGAGGAAGTCTCAGGAGTCTACTCAACAAGAGGCCCTTATGACACAGGAATAGGAGAGAGGAAAGAACAGAAAGGCATGAAGGCTGGAGATAAATCAAGTGGCAAGTACCAGGAAGGATGTTGAATACTAGAACTATGGCAAGAAGGGCCACTATAAGCATGAATGTCGTAAGAATAAGAACGACGAGAAAGAAGAAGGAAGATAAATCAGATTCCACTATGGTCACTTCAGATGGCGACGTTGTAGTTATTTTTTCAGTAGATCATAATGTTTGTCTCACTGCGAGTTAGGACAGCGACTGGGTGATTGACTCGGAAGCCTCTTTTCATGTGACTCCATGCAGAAATTTTTTCACAAGCTATAAGTTAGGTGACTATGGGACTGTGAAGATGAAAAATTTTGGCATATCGAAGATCGTAGGGGTCAATAATATTTGTGTAAAGACTGATGTGGGCTGAACATTGGTTCTCAGGGATTTGAGGCATATCCCAGACTTCGTCTCAACTTGATGTCGACAAGAAGGTTGGATGATGATGGTTATGAAAGGCGGTTTGTTGGTGGGCGCTGAAAGCTCATCAACGGTTCATTGACCGCAGCCAGAGGAAAGACTTGTTGCACCCTTTACAAGGCAAGTGTCAGTGTGTGCAAGGGTGGGTTGAACGCAGCGGAAGATTCATCTATTGACATGTGACACAGGCGTTTAGGCCACATGAGTGAAAAAGGGCTTCAAGTTCTAGCGAGGAAGCGGATCCCTCTAGACGTTACAGGTACATCTCTCAAAACCTGTATTAATTATTTATCAAGAAAACAATATAGAGTTTCATTTGTTAAATCTGTTTCTCATATTAATAAAGTGCATGCATTAGATTTAGTTTATTCTCATGTTTGTGGTCTTATGAGGGCAAAAACCTTGGGTGGGGCATTGTATTTTGTCACTTCTATAGATGATGCATCTAGGAGGGTTTGGGTTTATGCTTTGAAATCCAAGGACGAGATCTTTGGTGTGTTTAAATTGTTTCACGTCATGGTCGAGAGAGAAACAGGTAGATCATTGAAGTGTATCCGTACTGACAATGGTGGTGAATACATTGGTGACTTTCATGAGTATTGTAAGTCCCTGGGTATACGACATGAATAGACGATTCCCAAGATCCCCCAGCATAATGGTGTAGTTGAGCGAATGAATTGCACCATTGTAGAGAGAATCAGATGCATGTTGTCCCATACGAAGTTGCCCAAAACATTCTAGGGAGAAGCAATACACATGGCAGTGAATTTGATAAATAGATCTCCATCAGCCCTGTTGAATAAAGAAGTGCCTGAGAAGGTGTGGACTGGACAGGATCCATCGTACAATCATCCAGGGTGTTTGGATGCAGTGCATCAGTTCACGTACCGAAGGACAAGAGGTCCAAGCTCGATATAAAGATCAGACAGTGTGTGTTCTTGGGTCCAAGTTCGATTACAGATTGTGCAATCCAACCAAGAAGAAGCTCGTCAGGAGCAGAGGCATGATTTTCTTTAAAGATCAGTGTATAGAAGACATTGGTAAGCTAGACAAAAACCCGCCTAGCTCCCATGAGCTAAAGGACATGGATCCGATTATTCCTCACCTGGTGCCTGATGACGGAGGAGTGTAGCAAGGTGTAGAGGACGAGGAAGTTTATACAAAAGATGGATCGGGGGAGTAACCCCCACATGATCCACCTATTGAGCCACAAGTGATGAGGTCATCTAGAGACAGACAGTCGTCCAAGAAGTACTCTCCGCATGAGTACATTATGTTGACTGATGGGGGAGAGCCAAAAGATTATTCTGAGGCTCTAGCCGATGAGCATAAATGGGGAGTGGTTAAAAGCTATGCAAGAGGAGATGAAATCCTTGTATAAGAACCACACCTATAACATGGTGAAACTGCCTAAGGGCAAAAAAGCTTTGAGTAACAAGTGAGTATTTAGAAAGAAGGTTGAGTAGAAGAATTCACAGACGAGGTTCACGGCTAGACTTGTGGTGAAAGGGTTCGGTCAGAGGAAAGGTATAGACTTCGAGGAGATATTCTTACCAGTGGTGAAGATGACATCCATACGGGTGTTGCTTCGGTTGACGACTAGCATAGATCTGGAGATACAGTAGTTAGACGTTAAAACTGCTTTTCTCCATGGTGACCTGGAAGAAGAGATCTATGTGCATCAACTAGAGGGGTTTGAAGTCAAGGGCAAAGAACATATAGTGTGTAGGCTGAGGAAGAGCTTGTATGGGCTGAAACAAGCTCTATGGTAATGGTACAAGAAGTTCGACTCTTCATGTTACAACATGGTTTTGTGTAAGGCCCCCAACAGATGCAACTGTTGGCAATGATGATGATAATGATGATTTTGCGATGATAATGATTTAATGAACCAAAATGCACTCCATAAGTTTAACAACCATAAAATATTTTGCAATGGAGATAATGAAGATGATTTCCAACGTCTGTGAGAGTCTTGTGTTTGTTGTCAATGTCTTAAATGTTTCTATAACATGGACTCGATGTCATCGACCAGATGTCTATGTCATCGACAGATGCTCGATCCCATCAAGAAAATAAAGAAAAACCCTAGTTAATTGCTGGACAGTTTTGGAGGTGCTACTTAATGGCATTAAAGGATGCTTCAATGGCATCGAAGGATGCTTCAATGTTATTGATAGGTCTTCAATGCATGTGGATGCCATTGAAGGTACCATTGAAGACTCGCGCAGAATTGCAAAAGTGCGTGATTTGTTTCCTATTCCGGTTGTGATAGTATATATATCAGGTGTAATTGGGATTATGGCTTTCTAAGTTGTTCTTAAGGGTTCAAGAGCACAGCTAGGGATTCAAAGGAGATTCGAGGGGATGTTTGAATTAGTAAGATCATCTATCTCTTGTAATATTTCTTTCATAATGCATTACTCGTCACTTTATGCTATAGTTTTTTCCATGTAAAATTTTGAATTATTTTTTGTTTGGGTTTGTTTGTGTGATTGCAATTAGTTTGCCTAATTCTTCTCTGTATGCTTCCATGAGTCCCAATAAGTGGTATTAGAGCTAATGTTAGGAAGCGGATCGAATCTGAAAGCAAGTTATCAATGACATCTAACATGAAGTTTGATATAGAGAAGTATTCCGATAAAAATAATTTTGAAATATGGAAAGTTAAGATGAATCGCATCCTAGTTCAATAAGAATTGGAAGATGCAATCCTTAAAAAGGATTATAAACCATGAAAGAAGAAGAATGAAATAATTTAGATAAAAAGTCAATATCTCAATCTAGTTGTGTCCAACGGATGAGGTCCTTTATAATGTTATGAGAGAGAAAATTGCAGCAGATACATGGACGAAACTAGAGAACATGACCATTGTCTTGGCACTTCTGTCACAAAGACGATAAGAAAGAAATGAGATGACATGGATGCTTCTACAAATACAATGGTTACGAGGGGGAGAAATTCTGAGCAGGATAGTGGATCTTCATGATCGAGATCCAAATAGAAAAGCAAGGGCAAAGGTAAGATAAAGTTGGAACTATGGCATGACAAAGTTTATGAAGAAGGATGGTTTGAATTCTAAGTCGAGGAATGAGAAATCAAAGAGTTCTTCTAGAGACGTCAACACTATGGAATCCAGTGAAGAGGCAAGTGATAGTGATGTGATGACCACATCAAAATTTGGGTATTTCATTGATGAATGGATTTTGGATACATGAGCTTTGTACCACATGATCCCCCATAAGAGTTGGTTCACCAGTTACAGTGAGTGCGATGGTAGTAAAGTGTTTATTGGCAATGACAATGCCTGTAATATGGTTGGTGTTGGATCGATACGCATCAAGTTATTTGATGGCATGGAGTGTAACTTGACCAATGTGAGACATGTTCTTAAGTTAAGGAAGAGTCTAATATCTTTAGGTGTACTCGAAGTAGAGGTGTACACGAACCGAGTTAGCTCGGCTAGCTCACTCGAGTTGACTTGAAAAAGCTCGATTTGACTCAGTTCGAAGTTGAGTTTGAGCCAAGTCGAGCTGATTTTTTGAGCTCGAAAATGAGTTCGAGTCGAGTTTGAGCTGGCCCTTGCTCAACTTGACTCGGATCGAACCCAACTCCAATCAAACTCGGATTGAACTGGTTTGATCACTCGATTACTTTGATATTGATGTTGCTCACCAAGTGTTTGATGAAATAACTCAACGAAGTGTGGTTAGTGGCAAGGAAGGTATGTATATGAAACAAATACCCATTTTTTCTTAGTTTTTATGTTACTCAGAAGGTGTTTAATAAAATACATGTAAAACCATTATTGCTGTTTTACAGACAGTAGCATTTTGAAGGTGCAGTCCAGGTGTTTGTGGAAATGTTGCACAGGCAAAGTCGGCTCGATCTTAGCTCGAACTCGGCTCGAACTAGCCCGAGCTGCTAACCAAACCAAGCCAAGCTGGCTAGTCAGGCTTGAGGATCGAGTCGAGCCCAGTTCGAGTTGAGATTAGCTAGTGGCCGAGCTGAGTGGAGCTGAGGCCAACTCGACTTGGTTTGACTCGATGCACACCCCTAACTCGAAGCGCTTGGGTGCAAATTCATTAGGTTTGATCGTGTCCTCAAAGTTTTAAAAGGGGCATTCATAATAATGAAGGTATAAAGGAATGGAAACCTTTGTAGGTTGATTAGGAATACTTTATTGGGTAGAGCTGCATCGTCCATAACAAATTCCACATTTGCATTGTGTGAGATGTGCACGTAGGCCACATGAGTGAGTGGGGGCATGAATGTACTTTTTAACTATTGTGTAATTGTAATTTTTTAAAATATTGATTTTAGTACATATGAGCATTGTATATATAGTAAATAGTTAGGTTATCTTTTAAGTCTGGAAAACATGTTTGTAAGAGGGTTATGGATTATGTACCTTTTGATGTATAGGGGCTGTCATCCGTAATTTCTGTTGGAGGCTCATCATGCTTTGTTACATTTATTAATGACTAGTCTAGAAAGGTATGAGTTTATTTTATTAAAAAGAAATTCGAGGTTTTCACCAACTTTAAACAGTGGAAAGTGATAGTAGAAAAATAGTCATGGCGAAAGGTGAAAGTGTTGAGGGCATATAATAGTTGGGAATTTACTTTTAGGGAATTCAATCGGTTTTGCAAAGATAAAAGGATTGTGAGGCACAATATATTGAGCCACACACCAGAGCAAAATGGTGTGGCTGAGCAGGTGAATCAGACTCTCATGGAGAGGGCCTGATACATGATGAATAATGTTGTGTTGGACGAGTAAACGTACACTTAGGTCGTTAACACGGCTTGTTGCTTTGAATCGGTCTCCTTCTATAGTTATAGATTGTAAAATTTCAGAGGAAGTGTAGTGTGGTCTACAGGTTAACTACTAAAGGCTGTGAGTATTTAGTTGCGATGCTTACTCTCATGTACCATCAGTTGAGAGGGATAAGCTGGACTAAAGAGCTAAAATGTATGTCTTTTTCAGCTATGGTAATGGTGTGAAAGAGTACATATTATATGACCGAGTCATATACAAAATCATCCTTAGTCGTAACATTAAATTTGAGAAAAGATCCTTATTCCGCAAGGATGAACAGAAGGAGGATGAAAAGCTGATTGTGGACATTCATATGGATGGAGATGAGACTCAATCTGATACTGAGATATAGATAGGGGTATAGGAGAGCAACGATATATGAGAAGGAATCCACTAAGGAATTGTAGCTAACCGACGAGATATAGGGATGACTCGAATGTTGCATTTGCCCTCATTATGGATGAGGGGAATCCATTTACTTTTCGGGAGGCTCTTGATGATGTAAATGCCGAAAAGTGAAAACCAACAATGCATGATGAGATGAACTCCCCGTACACAAATGAGACGTGGGAGCCGGTGGAGCTTTCCGTCGGTCATAAAGTGATCGGGCACAAGTTGATCTTCAAGAAGAAACATGGCAAGTACAAGACAAGGTTGGTAGTAAAGGGATATGCTCAGAGAGAAGGCGTTGACTTTATTTAGATATTCGCTCTCGTGGTGAAGTGGATATCTATCAGATTCATGTTAGCACTGGTTGCCCATTATAATCTCGAGTTAGAACAGATGAATGTGAAGACTGCTTTCTTATATGGAGAATTAGATGAGCAGATTAACATGAAACAACTAAAAGGTTTTAAAATACAAGGAGTAAAGAACAAGGTTTGCAGGTTGGTGAGGTCATTTTATGACCTGAAACATTCGCCAAGGTAGTGGTACTAGAAATTTGATTCTTTCATTGTGAGTCAGCTTTACTAGGAGTGAGTATAATCATTGTGCTTATTACGAAACATTAAGTAATGTGAATTTTATTATCTTGGTACTATATGTTAATGACATGCTTATCACCAGTCATAGCATGTATATCGACATACTAGAGACTAACCTATCAGGAACATCTGAGATGAAAGATCTGGGGGTTGCAAATAGGGTTCTCGGCATTAACATACACAGACAAAAAGATGAGCAGGTTTTGGTTATCTCAAGTAGAATATCTTGAGAAGGTATTGGTGAAGTATGAGATGGACAAGAAAAAGCCGGTAAACGTTCCCCACATTGCTCATTTTAGGCTTTCTTTAAAATAGTGTCCTGAAACAGATGAAAAAAAATAGGTTATGTTTTGTGTGCCTTATTTGAATACGGTTGATAGCTTGATGCATGCTATGGTTTATATATATTTCACATACAGTGGGTGTTATTAGTAGATACATATCTAACCTTGACAAGCAATGCTGGGAGGCAGTGAAATGGCTACTTTGATATATTTGAGGTACGCATGACTACATCTTGACATTTAAAAAATCAGGAGACAAGTTAGTAGGCTATGTGGATTCAGATTACGCGGTTAATGTGGATAGTAGAAAGTCGACTTACAGTTACTCATTTATATTAGCGGGTGGAGCGATCAGTTGAATGTTGAAGATTCAGTTTGTGGTGACACTTTTCACAACAAAAGCTTAGTATATGGCGGTGACAGAAGTATTTAAACAAGGTGTTTAGTTGAGAGGAATGATGAATCAGCTTGGGCTTCAACAAGAGGTCATGACTGTTAATTATGATAGCGAATGCATAAAAATATGGCAAATAACTCTGTTTATCACTCATGCACTAAATGTATTATTGCGCGTCATTATTTTATCTCATAGTTGCTTAAGGAAAGAGACATGTCTCTTAATAAGATACACACAAGTGTGAATCTAGATGAAATGCTTACAAAGGTGGTTTTTATAGAGAAGTTCAAGTTTTATGCAACTTCTTTGGGTTTGACAAAGGCATAATGAGGACAAAGTGTGCATGAGAAGTGATGATGAACCTATGATGGAAGGCAATTATAAGTGATGATGACAAATGAGAAATGGAGAATGAAGATTGAAGACATGGTAGAGATTGTTGTCAATGTCTTAAATCTTTCTATAATAGAGTCTGTCGATGACATCGACAGACCACTCAATTTCATTGAGCAAATGTTGATGCCATGACAGATGCTCGATCCTTTCGAGAAATTTCAAAAAAATCCTAGTTGATTGCTGGACAATTTTGGACGTGCTACTTAATGGCATTGAAGGATGCTTCAATGTCATCAACAGGTCTTCGATGCATGTTGATGCCATCGAAGGTCCCATCGAAGATGCGCACAGAATTGCATAGGTGCACAATTTGTTTCATATTCTATTTGTGATAATATATATATCGGGTGTAATTGGAATTAGGAAATGAGTAGGCCTTTATAAGTTGTTCTTAAGGGTTCAAAGGTATAGCTAGGGATTTAAAGAAGATCCGAAGGGTTGTTCGAATCGGTAAGATCATGCATCTCTTGTAATATTTCTTTCATAGTGCATTACTCGTTGCTTTGTGCTATATTTTTTCTTACAAGGGTTTTTCCACATAAAATTTTGGATTGTTTTTTATTTGGGTTTGTTTGTGCAATTGC
This sequence comes from Magnolia kwangsiensis, assembly GCA_037074715.1. Classification (NCBI taxonomy): domain Eukaryota; kingdom Viridiplantae; phylum Streptophyta; class Magnoliopsida; order Magnoliales; family Magnoliaceae; genus Magnolia; species Magnolia kwangsiensis. Next base: position 98,339,727 of record CM073584.1, read on the forward strand.
AATTACTTTGCCTGATTCTACTATGTGTGCTTCCATAAGTCCCAACAAGTGTTCTCATTGCTAATCCCAAACCTAGATAAAGGAGGATGGTTGTGTCAGGTCCACTGCTGATGTGGAATTTTTTCCACAACTGACTTGAGGACCTATGTTTAATTGAGGATACAGTTTTGATATAGTGGAATGACAAAAAATTAAAGGATCAATGTAGCTGACGATCAATGTAGTTGACCCCAAATATTTGGGATAAGGCTTATTTGATGATGATGATGATGATGAAAAGATCATTAGTCAATGGAGAAGATTGGAGAAGCTCATTGAGGCACATCATTATATTCAATTAAAGCACACATGATGCACTCAATTCATTAGCATCCACTAGTATGTATTGTCGACATCCCAATTATTTGGGATAAGGCTTATTTGATGATGATGATTATGATGAAAAGATCATAAGTTAATGGAGAAGATTGGAGAAGCTCATTGAGGCACATCATTATATTTAACTAAAGCACACATGATGCACTCAATTCATTAGCATCCACTAGTATGTATTGTCAAAATCATTATCTGGCTTGTCAACAATTGAATAGACTCCAAAACCAAAAACCGGAAACTCTCATGCCATACCAACAATTGTGTGTGGCTAATGACCATAGAGTGTACCATTAATTGACTTAGGAAGTCTAATTTATACGAGACTACAAACATGCTCCCTTAAATTTAACTTTTCATGGCCAGTCATGCCTTACATATTTCTCAAGTTGTAGAAAGTGTTCAATTTCAATGTTTTTGTGACAAAATCAACAACTCAACATGTATTCGTTATCCAAACTTGATATCTTCACTTTTCATAGACATTCAAATAAAGTGATAATGAATGTCCATGTGCTTGCTAACCTTCATGGAAGACAAAATTCTTCATAAGAGATATTTTTAAGCTATACTCAAAATAGATCATGGTGGGATAGTCTCGAGGATAATACATCTCTTCAAGCATTTTGTAAGAGAGATTGTTGAGCTTCCTCGAAATATATCATGATTTGGATAGTCTTGAGGATGATACATCTCCCGAACATTTCTCCTTAACTAAATGTCTTAGCCTGCATGAAATGTTGCAATGTACTTGGCTTTCACAATTGAGAGAGTGATAACCTCTTTTTTATTTTATTTTATTTTATTTTAAGACAACGTGTATATGCTGCTTCCAATATATAGAACATGTAGCTCGATGTTATTGGCCTACTCGCTAAATGTGAACTCAAAAGATTGAGTTTCATTACTAAAGATACCATGATCATGTGGACTTTTTATGTAGTGCTAAGATTCCTTTTTCCTACTTAAAGACGAATCTATCTTTGAGATTCCGTGCAGTGATAGGAAGTCCTATTTACACGAGACTTTTATCATTCTCCGTTAAATTTAATTAACTTTCCATGACTAGTCATGCCCAACATATTTCTCAAGTTGTAGAAAGCGTTCAATTTTAATGGCTTTGTGACAAAATCAACAACTTGATCACAAAATAACAACAATAATAACAACAACTTGATCAAATGTCTTTGATACTTAAACTTGATATCTTCAATTTTCACAAACTTTCAAATAAAGTGATAATGAATGTCCATGTGCTTTCTATATTCATGGAAGATAGAATTCTTTATAAGAGATATTTTTGAGCTATTCTCAAAATACATCATGGTAGGATAGTCTTAAAGATGATACAACTGCACAAGAATTTCATAACCGATATTGTTGAGCTATCCTAAAATAGATAATGGTTGGATAGTCTTGAGGATGATGCATCTCCTCAAGTATTTTGCTTAACTAAAATGGCTTAGCCTGCATGAGATGTTGCAATGTACTTGGCTTTTACAGTTGAGAGACATAAAACCTCTTATTTCTTTGAAGACAGTGTGGATGCACTGCTTCCAATAAGTAGAACATGTAGCTCAATGTGATCATTGGCCCATTTGCTAAATATGAACTCAAAAAGTTTGAGTTACGTTGCTATGCAAGTAAAATATAAACCCAATGTTTCCTCATGTTTCTCAATAAGTGTGATAAATTACTTGATACAAACGATATATCCCGTATGATAACTGATACATATTTGTGTATTGAGGATGTAATACGTAATGCAATACCGATATTTTGAACACCGCACGGAACCAAGTAACTCAAGATAGGAAAAATTAAATAAAATGTTGTAATTGAAATGAAATGCAATCCTATCATTCCCTCACAGAGTTTAAGGCTTTGGGTAGGCGAATAAAGTAAAAGAAAGCAGAGAAGAATAATAACAAAATTAAAATAAAGATAGTTATTATTAATGTGATTAGGATGTGTGAAATGGCATACAATCTAGGTTATTTGAGAGGTAAGTAAGAAAAAGGGTGTTTAAATACCCTCTATTTATTATTTATTATTATTATTATTATTATTTAAATACAAAAGAGATAGTTGTATATCCTTGATTCTAACCCTACTCTTGATTTCACTGGCTTCTTTAGTAGCTATTCCTTAGATCGACCTCCAAAGTGAACCAACACCTTAGCATGTTGGAAATCATCAGGGTGCCTTGGACCCTGGGCTGACCCTACATTCTCTCTCCATGACTTTCTTTCACCCTTTCTCCATTCTCTCCATCTCTATACCCCTAAAATGGCAGTTGTTACATGCGCAGGATTTATAGACCTCAACTATCGGCTCGTGAACGATCGATGGTGACGTTTCCACCTCTCCCATCAATGATTGTGCTTATGTATACTTATGTAGGGATTAGGCGGAAAAAATTAGCTACATGAGCCGTCAGGTTGCCATAGGCCAACGGTGACTTGACACCCCTTTATGATATTGCTTTAGTAGGAGTAAGGCAATAGTTCTATTCAATAAAATTGAGTCACGTGGATTGTCAACTCACCATGAGCCTTGGTTTTATTTTGTTGATCAGGTCCATTGTTTGTTTCTCGAAGATACTAGGGACCCTTTTTGCTTTGCCCGTTTGCATTTTCAATGCTTTATGGGTTAGTCAGAGACAATTTTATCGAAATAAGGCATAAACAATGTTTCTGGAGAGTCTGGATAATCGGCTAGGATATGATTCGTTAGGTTCCAAATTTACCTATCAAGATAATTGTTTGTTTCTAAGATGCGCCAAGGGTCCTCTCCATCTTATCAGTTTGCATTTTCAATAGTTCCTAGATTGCCCAAAGAGTTTAATTAATGCCTGGCTGAAGCTCAGGGTAGTTCAATCTCATTCAGAGCAGGGTGTCTACCTAAGGATAAAACTCATATAGGACAAAATTAAGAAAAATAAAAAGAAATATCATTTTCAAGTAAACTAAGACCACTTAGGTTTCCATATTTATGGAAATACCATTGAATCTATTTAATTAGCTGATAAAATGCGGTACTTAAAAAAAATAACTACCAACATTGCTTACCTAACTTTTCCTTGAAGTTTAATGGATAATCAAAACTATCCCTCTTGTTATCACTGTTGTGGATGGACAATGGCCCGTTAGTCATGCTAAATGGATAACTATCATATGTCGATGTAGAGTTGTGAACAGATGAATATGGATGGTTGAAAAGATAACATTCAATTGTGAATGTTATACTGCACAAAATGGTTATTATCTGCTTTTAGTGTAATTATCGGGTCCTTCCCATCAGTGGTAGTGTGGCACCCAAAAATATAAACAATTCCAATCATCAAACCATCTCTCTATGTGGCACCCATGATGAAGGTGCCCAAATTAATGCAACTAATGGAATGAAGTTGTTTCTAATTCAGTGCTTGTTGTGAATCTTGTGATATATGTCATTAACATTCATATTGATCTTGCTTTTTCAGGAGTGTTAGTACCAATTTGTTGTCTGGAAGCATCCCAAAGGAACTTCGAAATCTTCGAAATCTAATCGAGTTGTAAGATATCATTTATTACTTAACCTGGTCATTTAACTTTTAATTAATTAAAGTTCTATGCTGGCTGTGATAATTGTAAGGAGTTGTTCATTGGTCTAGTGTAATCATTAACACTAATTTTTAGTGCAAGTAGGGTTGTACACGAGCCAAGCTAGCTTGAAAAGCTCACTCGTCTTGATCTAGCTCGGCTTGACTGGGCTCGAACGACGACTTGAGGCAATCTAAGCTTCATATGACCCAACTCATTTTGAAAACAAGCCAAATTCGATCATAGTGGATCTTGACTCGACTCAACTCGAACTCAGCTAGGCTCTAAGCTCGAGCTCGAGCTTGGCTCGACTCGAATATATATTATATTATATTTAAAAATAAAAAAAGTTAAATAAGATATATATATATATATATATATATATATATATATATATATATATATATATATATATATATATATGTATATATATATATATATATAGACTAGGTTGAGTCAGGTGTCGATTGGGTTGGGATGCTAGGTTGAGTCGAGTGCATGTTGGGTATTGGCTAGGGGCCTGTTTGGCCAGCTGGATTAGATGGGCTTAGGTGGGATGGAATTGCATATGGTCCTATGCCAATTCACTCCATGTTTGGGCAGAGTGGAAAAGCTTGGAAGTAGGTTAGATGGAACCGTATTGGGTCTCGTGCCAATTTCACTCAATGTTAGCAAGTTGTGTAGGTCCCACCATGATGTGTGGGCTATATCCACACCATCCACCCATTTTTTGAGATCATTTTAGAGCATGGGAAAAAAAATCAGGTAGATTTAAAGCTCAAGTGGACCCCACCATAGAAAGTAATGGGGATTGAGCACTTACCGTTGAAAACTTCTTTGGGGCCACAAAAGTTTTGGATTTGCCTTTTTTAGGTCCATGCCATAAAATGAGGTTACAAAATATATGAATGGTCTAGATATAACACACGTGTGTTATTCTCAATAGTTTCAAATGATGGTGGGTATATCCTTTCAATGTACCACTGTATTACAAACAAAGCAAGGAATTAAGCTTATCCCATGGTAGCAGGGAACAATCCCTACCATGGGTAATAATTATGTTTTTTGAATCCTATCCCACCTAATCCTTTCCAATGCAACTGGCCAAACAGGCCCTAGGTTGGGAGTATGCTCGACTTGACTCGAGGTCAGCTCCCCTCGACTTGATCCACTAGCTTGCCTCAAGCTTGACTAGAAAGGTTTGGCAAACAAGCCAAGCTCCGATGGTAAGCTCGAGGACGAGCTTGAGGAGAGAACGAACAAGTCAAGCCAAGCTTGGCCCACCTCGACTCTACCACACACCACCGACCTGGCTTGTGTGTTGATGTCATTGAGTTATGTGGGTCCCATCATGAGGTATGTGTTATATCCAAACTATCCATCCATTTGGCAAACTTGTTGTAAGGCTTGAGCCAAAAAATAAGACAGATCCAAAGATCAAGTGGACCACACTGTAAAAAGTAGTGGGGGGATTGAACATCTACCATTTACAACCTTTTGGGGGTGACAAAAGTTTTGGTTCAATATGATATTTGTTTTCCCTCTTCATCCAGTTCTATAAACCTTATTAACTAATTAACTGGAAAATAAATGTTATGGTTGGCCCTACGAATGTTTTAACGATGAGAATTATTGTCCCCACTGCTATTTGTGGTGTTGTCCACTTGAGCTTTGGATACGATTAATTTATGGGCTTATGCTCTAAAATGATCTCGCCAAATGGATGAACGATGTGGATATAATAAATACATCATTGTGGGGCCATGTAACTTTGATCTCCTTTGAACCGTTCATACAACTTGAAGATTGAGCAACGTTAGTGCTCGTCTTCACACGACACATACCTACACCAGTCAAGTCGGTGGTGTGTGGTACACCAGCCAAGTAGTTGTTATAACCATCTGATCATGATCGAACGAGGAAATGGATTGGCTACTCTCCCTGCCACCAGCCAATGGCTGATGGTCGGTGCTCTGTGGGCCCTACCATGATGTATGTATTTCATCTATGCCGTCCATCTATTTTTCTAGATCATTTTATGGTATGAGACAAAAAACGAGGTATATCCCAATCTCAAGTGGACCACATTACAAGAAGCAATGTCAAAAGAACATCGACCATTAGAAACTTTTGGGGGGCCATAAAATTTTTGCATCAGGCTGATCTTTGTTTTTTTCCATTCATCTAGGTCTGTATGACCTAATCAACAGATTGGATGTCAAATAAATAGTACAGTGGGCCTTAGGAGGATTTTAATGGTGGATATCAAATCACTATTGTTTTCATGTGGTGTGGTCCACCTAACATTTATATCCCTCTCATTTTTGGGATCAAGCCCTAAAATGATCTGTAAAAATGGATGAAACACATACATGATGGGGCCCACAAAGCACTGACCATCAGCCACTGGGCTGGTGGCAAGGGGAGTAGCTAATCCGTTTCCCTTACGTGTCACACACGTATGTGGGGGCCACCACTCTAGACCCAACAACTTTCTAATCACAGTAATCACACTGTTATTTAGTTTGCACATGCTAAACCATCACTTCAATAGTAGGTGATTGCATTGGAATTTGTTTTCCTAGTGTTGCAACTCAAGATCGTTAGTATGCGTGGTTCCTTTGAGCCCACATATGGAGATGGTCCAATGGTTGAACCTCTATCTTCTCGATGCGATTATAAATGAGCTATGGTGGTGTAACCATCTTTCAAAAATGAAATTGACCATTGATTGTTGGAGTTGATCGCGAACTGTGAAAAATGCTCTTTTCATTGTTCTAAATTCATCGGCATATATGTTGTGTCTAGTTTTGGAATGTCACTCAGTTCCAAATCAAAATTGAGTTGTCATGCCTGGAATGAGTCAAAGCCTAAAAATAGGCCACTTAAAATGCCTGAAATGGGCGTTGACTTGGATCATTCAAGATCGTAGTTGAGCCTACCTAGAGGAGTTAGCTTCATCTAATAGTTAAAACCACTGAGATTACATGGCATTTTTCCGTCGTTTAGATTTACATTTATCATCTTCATTAAATTATTTTGATTTTCCATTCTTTTGCAGGCACTTGGGTACCAATTCTTTCAATGGCTCACTCCCTCAAGAGGTGGGGAATTTGGTAAATCTAAAAGTCATGTAAGTTCTTAACCATATCTTTAATCTATTGTATGACATGAGCAAGATCCCAATCCATACATCAGGTGGGCCCCATGTCGATAACCTGGAAAAAAAAAAGGTTGGTCAACCTAGTAGGTGTGTTGGGAAGTCATGGAAGTAAATCCCGAATTCAAATCGAACACATGGAAGATGAACATAACAAAGCATGCACAAGTACACATGATTTTGCATGGAAAAATTCTTGGAAGAAAAAACTACAGCACAAATCGACAACAAATCCACTATGAAAAATGACTTACAAGAGATGGATCTTACTTACAAATGTGAAATCTTGGAGAAAACCCAAGCTTACCTTCTAAACCCTCTTAGAAATATTTTAGCTCCCTTTATGATGCCCTAATCCCGTATTATTCCCATATTTATAGTATGACAACCGGAATAGGAAACAATTTGCGCCATTATACAAAATTGCATGCGTCGTTAATTTAAGGATCAATTAATTGACATCGACCGAGTTCCATCGAACTATGCTCAAAATTATTTAGAGAGTTTACATGAATTTTCTGAATTATGTAGATCGATCGATCCGAGAGTTTGATTGATCAAACTTGTCTAAAAGTGTCTAGAGACCAATCTTATAAAACCCGAGGCTCACTAGATTAATCGATCAAACTGGTCAATCGATCGAGACCCTTATTCATGTACAGATTGAAAACATCAAACAACAATCTCCACTGTGGCTTCAATTATCATTAACCACAGCTCCAAGCTCCATCTCTAATCATTTCCATCATAGATTCATCATCGTTGTTGCCTTTCCTGAATACTCCGTCTTCATCAAACATTTTCCATACCTAGAGAAGTCGAACAAAATTTGAACTTCTCTATGAGAATCACATTTATAAGCATATTCAACGGATTCATGCTTGTGTGGATTTTTTTGAGAGTAACATCACCTTCCTCAAGCACCTGTCAAATAAAATGATGATAAACATTAATATATTTAGTTCTACAATGGTAAACTAAATTCTTTACCAAGTTGATCCCACTTTCTCTGTTACAATTAACTAGCACGGCCTCTTATTGAAGATCCAACTCATTCATCATTCCACTCAACCAAGTACATTCTTAAAAAGCCTCTGTCACTGCCATAAACATAGCTTTGGTTGTGGAAAGATTAACCACAAACTGAAGCTTTGATATTCAATTGATTGCTTTACCCACTAGTACAAATGATTAACCAGTAGTTGACCTTATGTTGTACACATTCCCTACATAATCAATGTCCACATAACGTACTAACTTTCTCTTTGATTTTTCGAATGTCAAAACATCGTTTGATGTACCTCGAGATATCGAAGTAGCCATTTAACTACCTCCCAATGTTGCTTGTTGGGGTTTGACATATATCTGCTGACAATACTTACTGCATTTGAAATCCCCAGTCTTGTAGAGACCATGACATACATCAAGTTGCCAACCATGCTCGAGTAAGGCACACGAGAAAAAACTACTTTTCTTCATCTGTAATGCGATATTACCCTAAAGAAAGCCAAAAATGAGCAACACGGGGTGTGGTAACTGGTTTAGCCTTGTACATCACAAGCGTCACCAACACCTTCCTAAGGTATTATGCTTGAGACGACTTTAACCTGCTCATTTTTTTATCTTTGTGTATGTCAATGTCGAAAATATTCCTCCTTGCAGCCCCATATCTTTTATTTTGAATGTCCTTAATAATTGAGTCTTCAATATACTGATCTTAAACATGCTTTGGTTAGTGATATGCATGCCATTAACATATAATAAGATGAACTCCCCATCACTTAGTGCATTGAAGTAAATACAATGATCATCTTCACTTCTGGTAAACTGTTCACTAGCTATGAAAGAATCAAATCTTTTATACCATTGCGTAGGCAATTGTTTTAGGCCGTATAATACCTCCACAACTTACAAACATTATTCTTTATCCCTTACACTTCAAACCCCTATGGTTGCTTCATGTAGATATGCTCTTCCAGTTTCCCATGTAGGAAAGCAATCTTCTCATCCATTCGTTCCAATTTCAAATTGTATTGGGCAACTATGTTAACACAAATCTAATAGATATCTACTGAACAATTGATGCGAAGATCTTGCAAAAGTCAATGTCTTCTTTTTTAGCATACCCATTTGTAACCAATCTCGTCTTTATCTATTATGTTTCTTTCTATAAATTCACTTAGAATCGATCACTTTATGCCCAACGGGAAGCTCCTTCAGCTCTCATGTCTCATTCTTGTAGAAAGAGTCCATCTCATCTTGTATCGTCCCATCCGCTTCTCAGCATCCGAATGATCCAGTGCTTCCTGGAAGGTAGACAGATCCCCCTCATCGTCATATCTCTAATTTAATCTCAAATCCTAACGTATAGCTTTGATACCACTTGTTAGGAAGCCGGGAAAGTAAACTTCGAATTCAAATCAAACACATGAAAGATAAATGCAACGAAGCATGCACAAGTACACCTGATTTTACGTGAAAAATCCTTGCGGAAAAAACCACGGCACAAAGCAACAATAAATCCACTATGAAAAATGAATTATAAGAGATGGATCTTACTTACAATTGCAAAACCCTTTAAAAAAACCTAGCTTCCCTTCTAAACCCTCTTAGACATGTTTTAGCTCCCTTCATGATGCCTTAATCCTGCATTATACCCGAATATAACAATCAGAATAAGAAATAATTCGTGCACTTATGCAAAACTATGCATGCTATCAATCTAAGTATCGATAAATTGACACCGATCGAGCACACCCTCAATTAATCATGCTCCCATGTTCAATCAATCGAACATGCTCAAAGCTGTCCAGAGAATTTAGATGATTTTTCTGAATTATGCCAATTGGTTAAGTCGAGAGTTCGAGCAATCTAACTTATCCAAAAGTGTCTAAAGATCAATTCGTTGCTCACTCGATCAATCGATCAGACTGGTTGATCGATTGAGACCCCTGTTTCATGTACAGATTGAAGACATCAGACAACAAACTAGTCCACAATGTACAATGTTAATGGACCACTAACGAAAGTTATTTTAGCCATGTAATTGTTCAGTACATGTCGGGTTTTTACTCATGCTTCACACGTTCAAACGTATACAAGATTGGGTACAATCAATTCAAACAAGGCTAAAGCTAATTTAAAAACATAATTTAGATTCACAAATAGGAAGAAGAAGAAATTAATAGGAAGAAGAAGAAATTAGAAGGAGAAGAACTTCTACACTTTGAATCTTTTACCGCAACTCTTTCTCAAGAGCTTCAGCCTCCAAGGATTGATCACCCCATCTTCTCATTGGAAGGTCTAAGTCTTAGGCATGAGATCCCATGGGTCTCCATATATACAGTTCCAAATAGGAATTACCTCATATATATGCTTTCTCACTTAATACACATGTTTTATTTATTTATTTATTAAACGAAAGAATTTTTTTATTCAAAACTATACATCAGATGTTACATTCGGGCAGCCCCTAGCCTCAAAAATACCATGGCCCGCCTAAACAAAGCAAACGAAAACTGAAAGGTAGGTCATCAGCCCTTTCGAATGCTCCCCAGGTCCAAGAGGGCCCCACGAATGCCCCGAGGAAGCTCTGACACATCATGGAAGAGCCTGACCGTCAACATGGAACTGTGTATAGCAAAATGATCACAATCAAATCAGAGCTTAATGATCTAACAGTCAGGCCCACCAACCACTGAAAATTGATTCCATAAATGATCAATTAGCTAGTTTAAGCTACCTTCTTGAAGTTCACTAGATGTGAAGCAAATGAACCATACGAAACAATTGGACTATGAACTAAGATTACCATTGGTGGGTCCAACTGTCTGACGACCATAGCAGTTTGATCTGATGGTGGTGGCTAGCCAAGGTCCATTATACACTAATAATCTGTTATATACTATTGACTGTCATTTTTTATTTTTTTATTTTCTGTCATGCCAAGCACTATTTGCCCCTTGGGTGATCAATTTCCAAACATTTTGTTGATATAAACTTCAACAGTAACATTGACAGTAATGGTGTGAGTGGTCCAATTCCTTCAACATTTGCAAATCTAGTAAACTTGGAGAAACTGTAAGTCTGTTTTCTTTTCCTCTTGATTTCCTTCCAAGCAATGAAATTATCGTCAACCTGATTTTTATATATATATTTTTACATTGTAAAGTATGCTGTGATTTCAGGTGGGCCTTTGATAATGAGCTCAATGGCACGATACCTGACTTCATGGGGAATTGGACCAAGCTTAAATTTTTGTAAGCTAATATAATAAGATTTGCTCTTTTCCTTTCCTCAATTGAATCCTTTCTTATTTATTGGTTGGGGTTGTAATCAAACCGGTTATACATTGGGCCTGAAAGTTAAGACGAGGGTGAAAGTTCGGCCTTGCCCTGGACCGTGGCTCAGACCGGGCCTCAATAAGGAAAGTTGTCAGACCTGGGTCTGGGATTGGCTAGTTGACTTGTCAGATCTAAAATTCAGTCCCGGATCCGCCAACCATGATTTTAAAATTTGTTTTGGATTGGGAGTCATCCAGAGAATTGAAACTAGTATAACCTGCCCTGACTTGTTCCGACTCGTTTTGGTTTCTGAGAGTGATTCTCCCAATGGCCTGTATTTTTCTCCACTAATGCTAAGCTGAAGTGGACTAGATATTAGATTATATTTATAACCATGCAACAAGCAGCCCTACTGATGCGGCTGGATCGTGCCTGCCTTTTACATCAATCCTACCCGGTGGGACCCACTCCAAATCATCCATGAATAGTGTCCTACTTGAAGCACATCTTGGGTACAAGTCCCTTGTAATTATCTTTGTTTTATACAATCAATAGATTCGTATCTCATTAGGATGGAAAGAGGTAGTAGGATTAAAACTCTATAAATGGGTGTAATCTCTAGATTGTTAGAGTTGATTTTGAATGAATTTTGATGTTAAAGGAAGGTTGTTCTCTTCTTCCTGAAATTCTAGCAATGTCATCATGCCATTGTTGATGGGTCGTGTCATGTAGACCCTTGCTGAGTTGCTCTTGGGTCCGCCAATAACTGTGCCTTGACCATCTGTTATCCCCATTGGTATCACTGGTGCAAAAGTTGCCATGCTGATTTGTTGGTGTTTTCCGTCACCCCGCCACTGTCCTCACCTGTTGTCATTTCAACCAGAACGGACCATGTGACCTATAAATCAGGCTCATTACTGGCCCATTTAGTTTTCCTTGATAACGTTGATTCATTGTTTGCTTGAGAATTTTAACTAGAGAATGCTTATGTAGGAAACTGTATGGAAATGCTTTCCAAGGTCCAATACCTTCCAGTCTTTCCAGTTTAGAATCTCTAACTGATTTGTAAGTATGTGTTTCTTCCAAGGTCCATACCTTTCAGTCTTTCCAGTTTTCCTCGATAACTTATTGAATTTGTTTAAATTGAATATTCAATGATCGCATAGGCAAATTGGTGAAATAACGAGCAGAAGCTCGTCTTTGGCATTTATCAAGGGAATGAGGAACTTAACCACTTTGTAAGTAACCATGATACCTATATATGTATTAATGCTAATTTTCTAATTTATTGTTGTTGTTCTTGTTTTTGTGATATAATCGAAATAATTTTATTTATTTATTTTGGAGAATCGTGAGAAACAGTAAGATTTCAGATAGAATTCCATTCGACATTGGAGAGTACCAATCATTACAGCATCTGTAAGTTGTTCACATCACAATCTCCTATGTTTGAGCAAGGGTTGGGCCTAGGGCTGTCAATGGGCCTAGCCTAAATGGCTAGTGATGGTTTCCCAAACAGGATTTATAGTAGTCGTGTTGAGCTTTCTAGATATATAAGAGGGTTAATGGCACTAGACAATGCAGGAGTGGGCATGTTAAGAAGGAAAACTCGTAAAAAGATGAAGGGCTGAGTCTCACTCTTATGGCTGTTGTCTTATCTTCCGCTTCTTTCTTTTTAGCTTGTGGGTTGGGTTTTGTACTGGAGTCATATGATCGGCAAAGCCCCCGCTTTTTGTGGATTCTCTCCCGAATGTCTATAGTCTGTTAATTCAGCAATAAATAATCTTTCCAAAAAAACAAAAAAGGGCTGTCAATGGGCAGGCTGGGCTGGGCTTCATGCTACTTAATCTCAACCTAAAAATCACTAGGCTAGCACAAAACCAGACCTTGTCCAAATAACAATAATAGCAACAACAACAACAACCACTTGCCAAGGCCAAAAGCCCACAGGCTAGCCCGACCCATTGATGGCCCTAGTTGGGTCATACTACGATCAGCGCAGCCCACCTTGTTTATGTTTTTGGCATGAATTATAGGCCTAAGCCTGCCCATGAAAGCCACAAATAAGCCTGGGTATTGGCTGATGCTGGGCACAACAGAAAATGTTATAATATATGGGTGTCGGCCGGCTTATTTATTCTTTGGGCCTGCCAATAGGTCTACGCTGAGGACTAGACCAGCACCCTAAAAATAATGTCCGGGTCCATTTTGGGCCCAAATGCCTCAAAGAGGTACATGAGTCATTTTTACTGTTATTACATTAATATTTATTTTATTTTTTTAGGGATTTGAGCTTTAACAATTTAACTGGTGAAATTCCAAGCTCGCTCTTCAATATGAATTCCCTTTCTTCCTTGTAAGAGTCAAACATCTTCTATACTAAGCTGCTTTAGTGCTGATCCTAGTATTTCTCCTTTCAATTTTCCTTCTTTCTCATTCTCATATTATAAAATATAACAACTTTTAAATGGTATTTGATGTTTGCATATTCTTTTGTTTTTGGTTGTCTCAATTGGCAGGTTTCTCGGAAACAATAGCCTGTTTGGTAACCTTCCTTCTAATAAAAGCTCATCGCTCCAGAACATGTAAGTTCATTTGACGTAATACCTAATCATAATCAAGATTGCATTTTTCCAACTTGGATGCCTTTGGATATGTTATTGAGTTCAATTGCAATAATTAGTTCAATATGGTGGAAATCACCAAACTACAATTACCATATATGGTGATGTTGAGAGAATCAGCTCCAAATTGCAATTTTCTATCAAGTTGGACAGAGGAGTTCATTTGCAATTTAAGGGTCACTTCCTAATATACGTACCATGACAAGTGCAATGTGGCCATTTCCTTTATATTGGACTGATTATTTTAATTGGATTCAATTGAACAACCAAATGCATCCTTGGATATTGTCCAGGATTTCTTGTATATTTTTTTTTCTTCTCTTTTATTGTTCAGGGCAAAAGATTGAGTTGTGAATATTCGATTGATTCATTATGTCTATCTTAATGTTCCACTTCGACAGAAGTAAATGAATCTTTTTGTTCTGATGAAAGGCTAATCTTTTATCTAACATATTTGGTTGGTTCTGGCTCTGTTACTAACTTGCATTAAATGTATGTTAATTCATTTTCGTATATGTTGTGTTGGCAGAGATTTATCATACAATCAATTATCAGGAAGCTTTCCCTCTTGGATTACACAAGGATTGCAACTGTATGTCCAAAAGAAGCACAAAGTTTGCTATTTTCATCTTTATTTCTCTAGTGACCAAACAATTCATTATATCAGTAAGGGTGAATTTGGATGTCCTGGTGAATTGAATTGCAATAATTAGTTTAGTAGAGAAGAAACAACCAAACTTTAGTTACCTTGATATTCAGAATGAGGAAGTAGTACTCAAATTGCATTTACATTCCTTTCAAGTTCAACTTGAAAGTAACTTAATTGCAATTTGGAGGGTACTACCCCTATACAAGTATAGAGGAACGTGATGGAATTTGATCATTCAACCTCACTGAAGTAGTAATTCTTGCAATTTTATTCAATAGAGCATCCAAATGCAAGATAGGACAATATCCCTCTTTATTTCTTCTTATGATATATGAATATGATTTTGAATTAGATTAACACCTGTTATGACACATTTGATGGTTCATAACCATGACTAGTTAAATCTATGCACCAGAATCAGGCATATGCAAGTTACAATATTAAGTTTGGAGTCCATATTTAATATTGAAAAGTGCTAGTGTTTTTAAGAATGAGAACATAGCATAAGTGTGCAAGATTAGGAACATTCATCAAAAGTGCCCAACCTTGAACGTGCCCTTGCAAAAATCAAGCTGCTCCATGCATCAGAAGGGTCAATGTGGATGAACAAAAAAGACAGTTTGGGAAAAGACAACAGATGCTATGTATTCAACAAGACGTGAATGTAAAAGTGCTAAAATGGTGCACTGAATGTGAACATAGCACAGGGGTGCAAGATTAGGAATTTTTTTAATGAGGGTCCTACCTTGAACGTATCCTTGGTAAAAATCAAGTTGGTCCGTTCATCACACGGGCCACTGTATGTAAGGGTGCAAATGGGTCGGCTAAAGGGGTCCTAGACCTGACCTATGTAATAATCGGATCAGAACTTTGGTCCCATACTAACCCATTACATTTGGGGTCGGGTCTATATTAGTTCCAAGCTTTAAAACTCCAAAACACTTATTTAGTGGGTTGGGTGTGGGTCTTCTATACCGGACTTGACGCATTAATCTCGTAGGTCAGGTCTGGATTGGGTGTGAAAATTCTAAGGGGCTTTTGAAACAAATAATGCTCTCAATATGTTAGTACCATCAAGATTTAAATCAATGAGCTCCAAGAGCATATATGGTCCTAAGCTATCTTAGATAAATTTGAGAAGAATTTATGATAAATTCCAAGCATAAGTTATCTTCAATTAGCTAACCCACACTATATATTTAAAATAAAAAATATATTCACAAATCATCCATTTCAATTTTCGACTCTAAAAATATAGAGAGAGAGAAAAGAAGAGAAGAAAGAAAGAAGGAAGAGGAGAGCTATCCAAATTAGGGTTGACGCCTCACTCTCCATCTCTTATATCAATGAATTTCCATAATGTCAAAAGTACTTTGAATAACAAATCCCCATTATGTGCTAAACCACTATTAATAAAAGTGCAAGCATAAAAACAAAACTAAGTAGGTCTAGGTGGGCAATACAGAATAAAAAAATAAATAAAAATAAAGGTGGGCAATATAGATACAGCCCACATCCACATCCATTAACACTCTCCCTTAAGTTTGCCTATAAATATTGTTGATGCCAAGCTTGAAGTATATATGTGTAGCTTGATTGTGATAAAGAGCCTGGGTGAACACATCAACAAGTTGTTCCTGAGATTCGATATATGATTTAGAGATTTCACAACTAAAGACCTCATGTATGAAGTGACAATAAACTTTAATGTGCTTAGTTCTTTCATGATAGAACGCATTGTTCCTGAAATGGGATGCCACCTAATTACTACAAATAACCACATAGATAGACTCACTATAGGCCCCATATCTTATAATACTTTCTTGACCCACATTAGCTCACAGGTGTCATAAGCCATGCTTTATATTCTGCTTTAGCACTTGATTGGGTCACCACGCACTTAATCTTACTATCCCATGGGACTACATTGTTGAGGGTCAAATATTGCATATTAGACCCCAGTTATTACCTGAATTTATGGACATGATACTGTTTAATGGACTATTGTAATCGTGTTTGTGGTGCAAGGTGAATTTAGGAGCCTGGGCTGAAAAAGGGGTACTAAAAATATGAATTTAAGACTCAAAAGTCACCAAGGCAATGGACAGACTCCAGGGGACCAAGATCGAGAAATTTACACGTTAGAGATCAAAGGAAATTAAGCCGTTCACATTAAAGAGGCCTGAAAAGTGTCCTGAATACAAGATCACAGGGTTCCCACCATCCGTTCAATTCGAGACTTTATGTGTGGCCTGAGGACCATAAATTAACCATACACATCAAAAATCATCCATTGGATCGTTGTGGAAGTGACCCAACGAACAGATCAGCCCCTTAAATCCTTAAGTGGGGCCCACGTAGTGGGCCTCACTCATCATCCAGTTCGATGATCTGAACCATTCAGTATGTCCAGAGGAGGTGCATAACCATTGCCTAGCTTTTCTTTTTGGCCCATGCACGTGTACACACGTGGATCGTGATTAAACGCAAGATTGACGGTGGAATGAAGAGTCTTGTGGGCCACACCGAAATCAACTTGGTCTCGTCCTACCTGAACGATTTTTCGTCCTGACGCCAATGGACGAAGTAGATTTCATATACATCGGAAGGAGTGGGCCCCACCGACAGCCAGCGTAAGCAGCACTGGCTCTATTTCGCAGTCCGGAAGAATCGGACGTTCCGGATCGTCTTGGCCCACCACCGTGCTTCATCGGTTGGATCTGGACCATCCATCAGAAACCTACGCTCCCTATCATCCTAGCCTAGATGACGAAATTTCAAGAAACAACGAAGATCGGTTTTCAACCGTCTAAACGGAGGACGAATGGTACAATAAAAAGTTATGTGGGCCACACCAAAACAGAAGAAAAACAGTTATGTCTGGCCTTTTTTTCGTGCTGATCTCAGTGAATGGAGTGGATTTTCTATCAGAACTCGTCTGTGGGGGTCACCAAACATCAGCGTAAAAGCTATACACAAGGTAATTACGTAAGTGGCCTACCGCCTCTCCCAACGCTGACTCCAGCACGGACTCTCCACGGCCTTCCTGCTTCTTTAAAAGGGAGAGAGAGGGAACGTAAAAAGGGGGAGTCCTGGGACGTGTGCATCCGTGGAGGCCAGGTGGGGGAGTACAAGAGAGTTTTTTCTAGTTTTTCTATTTTAGTTTTTCTTTCTTTCTTTTGAGAATTAGCTAATCATGCTTGTGGTTAGCTAACCTCTTAGATAGGGCTAAGAGGTGAAGATTGTAAAGTGATGAGATTGATTTTATAGCTTTGATTTATATTCTAAACCGATTTTAATTATGGTTTGATTTTAAGGAATGCCTTTACTTTTTAATAGTTTGTTGTGACTGAAATTACAATAGATTTGCGATGGCTTTGAGTATTTCCTTTCCCTTATTATGTTTATGACGTCCGGAAGCCCTGTTGTTCACCATCGTCCCCTAGGCATGGTCGGATGACGGTACCCTTCTTAACCTTCATACATTGATTGATTGGTTGGTAATTAGTTTAATTTTGTTGTTTACTTTGTCTCCTGGGCATGGTTTGGTGATGGAATCCATTCTAATTCATATACTTTTCATCTCTTGAAAACTATATCAAAGGAGGTTCAGTTTGATTTCCATGGTTACACCCTTCAACTGGATGAAGATGGAACTCTAAGTCCAGTTGAGTTCTTGAATAGGCATAAGATTCCCTGATCTCTACAAGTGGATTCTCTAAATCCCTAGTTTTCTATCTCTGATTTCTCTTGAGTTTTAGATTAACCTCTCACCATTATTCATCAATTTATATTTGATTTAGATTTCATCTGAGTCTAGTTCTAGTTCTACTTAGTTTTAGATTATGTACAGGTATCAGTCCCTTGGGATTCGACCTCAGTCTTACTGAGTTTATTACTACATACAACCCTGCACTTGGGGAGTGAACATGCATTCCTCCCACAAATGTACAATACCCAATAGTAAATTATTTGTCTGCTAAAAGACCCGCCTAGTCTAAATTTAAGTACCTTATTGCCTGAAGACGATCGTTCCGTTGGTTCAAAATATCTTGACTTGGTACTCCTTTAAGTTATCATAGAATGTAAATAATTGTATTCATACTCTTGAAGAATTCATAAATTGGCTCACTACACTCACAACATAATATATATTTGGTTGAATTATTGTTAAATAAGTTTTCCAACTAATCTTCTATACCTCACAAGTCTTCTACTGCATCACCTTGATTTCTTACAATTTTTTTAATTAGGATCCATTAGTGTATTGACGGCTTAATGCTTAGAAGACATGTCTCCATGAGCAAATCTACAACATATTTTCATTGAGACAGATTTATTCCTTCTTTAGATATAGCTATTTATATACCAAGAAAGTATAAAAAATGACCCAAATCTTTTGTAAGGAAATGTCTCTGAGCATACTTCTTTAGCTCATCAATCCACCTATTTTTGTCATGAGTAAACCTTTAACTAAAACACTGAAAATGGAAGAGTTAGCATAGTGAGGAGGTCGTATGATGTCTTCAACTACAATAAGTATAGGCATAACTTCCGCTTAAAGAGATTTATTGCCTTTTAAGAAAAACGGTGTAAAAGGAAAAGTAACATTTGTATATACATTGTTTTCAAAGTGAAGGACTATAGTAACAATAACCTCTATGTCAGGGAGTATATAAGAAAAATTCATTCACTGACTCGAGCATTTAATTTATCATGGTCCGACTCCAATGAATAAATAAAGTAGACATATCCAAAAACTTTGAGAGGAAAAGAAAACAACAAAGTATTTGAGAGTAACATTTGATAAGGTGATTGACCCATTAAACAAATGAAGGCATTCAAACTATTAGAAAACATGTCGTAAGTACTACATCACTCCAAAAAGCTTTTGGAAACATTTATGTGAATTAATAAAGCATAAGTTACCTTAAGTAGGAGATGTTTTTTATTGAGGGTTAAATATTGCATATCAGACCTCAGTTATTGCTTGGATTTACGAACATGGTACTGTTTAACGGTCCGATTTAACCGTGTTAGTGATGCAAGGTACATTTGCAAGCTTGGACTGAAATAGGGTGCTAAAAGTAAAAATTTAATGCTTAGAATTCACCAAAGCATGGGACGGATCACAGGAGACTAAGATCGACAGATTTACACACAAGAGATCCAAGAAAATTGAGAAATTGAAGCTCAAGTGGCTCGAAATTGGTCCAAAATGCAAGATCACAGGGTTCCAACCATCCATTCAGCTTGAAACCTCATATATGGCCTAAGGACCATAAATTAACCATACACGTCAAACTTGAGCCATCGGATCCTTGTAAAAGTGGCCCAACGGATAAATCAGCGAGTTAGGGCCCACCTGATACCTGGATGTGCTTCAATTTTGAACTTAACGTCTGAAATAATCTGACAAAACGAATGGTCAAAGCGGATTCCGTATATACATCACAGTGGACCCCAAATGCACTTGAGTGTGCACAGTGCGTACGTGCGCTGGACGTGCACCGGACTAGCCGTTCCGCTCAAACACATTTTACCTAAGTGTTTTTTGCAAATAGGCAATGTCTGCAAGGTGCGGACGCTGTAATGATCGGTGGGCCATCAAGACGAGCTCATATGAATGGTCTGAACCGTCCATTCAAACCAGGAGGATATTTTGACTGTACCCATGGCGTTTTCTGAGTCCCATGCATGCACACACAAGCAGATCGCCGTCAAACGCAAGATAAATGACGAGGTGAATTGATACATTGGGCCACTCCAAACTTGAGCAAAAATACCCCTTCCCAACTAGTTTTTCGCTAGGAATCCAATGGACGGGATAGATTCTTCCAAAAACATCACTGTGGGGCCCACTGAACACGTCAGCGGCCTCTGTTTTCGCAGGCCCTACGTCCATGAAAACCGGACGCAGTGGGTTGTTCTGTGATCAAGGGCATGGTCAGATCCATGATCGGGACCGTCCACACGCTCTATCATGTGATCTTGAACCCAACCACGGAGTCAGAACCAAGTTCAAGGACATTAGCCATCCCAATACTCGTTCCAAACGTAGCTGTTTGTGAGTTTCTCACTGCGAAAAAGAGAGTGCGGGTCGTATGTGAAAGGGTGTGCATAAGAAGGTCGGTTCTTCTAGCTGACTTGCTACTGTTATAAAAGGAAAGGAGAGAGAGAAGGCAAGGGGGAATCCAATCCGGGGACTCTGCGGTGGAGGCCTGTGAACGTGAAAGCAGAGAGGAGAGAGAGAGAGAGAGAGAGAGAGAGAGAGAGAGAGAGAGAGAGAGAGAGAGAGAGAGAGAGAGAGAAGGGCATGGGTTTTTCCTCCTTTTCTTTTTTTTTTTTTCTTTAATCTTTGTTTTACTTTTTCTCGAGATTAGCCTCATCATGTCTATAAGTGGCTAAACCTCTTAGCTAGGGCTAAGAGGTGAAGCTTGTAGCGTGATGAGAGACTTTTTGTTGTGCCTTTTGTTTAAACTGAATTGATGTTGATTTTGGTTTAATTAAGGGAATGTTTTTAGTTTTTAATGGTCTGTTGTGACTAAAATTACAATGGTCTGCGATGGCTTTGAGCATGTTCCTTTTCTTTTTATGAGTATGACGTCAGGAAGCCCGATTGTTCACCATCGTCTCTTGGGCATGGTCAGATGATGGTACCCTTCCTAAACTTCATACATCTTATAATTGGTTGTTGATTAGTTTAATTCTATTGTTTGCTTTGTCTCTAGGGCATGGTTTGGTGACGGAATCCATAATTCTTACACCTTTCATCTCTTGAAAACTAGATTAAAGAAAGTTCAGTTCGATTTTCATGGTTACACCCTTCAACTAGATGAAGATGAGACTCTAAGTCCAATTGAGTTCTTGAAGCAGGCATAAGATCTCTCTGATCTCTACAAGTGGATCCTCTAAATCCCCAGTTTCCTACTTCTGATTTCTCTAAATTTTTAGATTAATATTTCACCATTATTCCCTCAATTTCATTCGATTTAGATTTCATCTTAGTCTAGTTCTAGTTCTACTTAGTTTTAGATTATATATAGGTTTCATGAGTCCCTTGGGATTCGACCTCGGTCTCACCGAGTTTATTATTACATCACAACCCTATACTTGGGGAGTAAATATTTTTTCATTCCTGAACACCATCTTGTTGTGGGGTATGTGCACGTGTTGTTTAATATATGATACCTATTATAGAAAAATATTAACTAAAAGCTTGGGATATATATTCTTTGGCATCATCAAAATGAAACACAAATATTTTTGAATTAATTTGATTTTCTACTTTAATATGAAAAGCTTTAAAAATAAAGGAATAATTCAAACTTGTCTTTCATTAAATGAATCCACATCGTTCTTGAGAAATAATCATCAACAAATGTAACAAAATAGTCATATCTTGACCTACTGGATATTTTAAGTGGTCCCCAAACATTTGAATGAACTAAAGAGAAATAAATTAAACTACACTTTTTCACACTTGGTAGGTAAGTAGTACAATGATGTTTGTTGAATTCACACACATAATACTCTATATATGACATAGATGGCCAAGAAAGAATGACACCCTTAAGAATCTTCAATAAGGGGAGATGCTTTTATGTGTTGTTGCGCCAAGTCATGATCAAGATACTACTACTTGTCATGTTCATGTCCTCTACCAATCTTCTTCTTCATCTTTGGATCTTGAAAAACATAGTTTAAAGGATATAAAGTGACAAAATAATTAAGAGATTTGGTAAACTTTCTAATAGACAAAGAAGACTTGAAAGGAAATTTTGGAATAAACAAGACAGGATAATGAAAGGGAATGACTTGTATGAACAGTACCCATTCCACATGCTTTGGATTGTGTACCATTTGTCAGAGTGACAAATGAACATGTTAACAATGTATCAATGACCAATGGATTATGGGACCTGGATCCTAAAATGTTATAGCAAATGTCACAAATGTATCCATAGGGGTGGAAGCAATTGCAGAAGTGGTAGGAATAGGCCGATTTTGTAAAATTTTGCAACTTGGAGTTCTCTTGAGTTAGTGTAATTGTTTCACCAGTTGTATGTTGTTGGAGAGTTATAGATGTAGAATTAGCCAAATGTGGGCCACTGCTCTCTCGAATATAAAATGCTTAATTAGCCTATGTCGGCTTTTCATGGAGATCTCAACTTTTTTGAATAGAGTGATTGGAGAATCCACAATGCGTGCACTTCCTAGGTCCACGACCTTCTCCCATTTTGTCACAATCACCTTGATACCTCTTTTACCATGGCTACCACCATGACCTTGATACTGAAAGATGCAAAAACAGAATTGTCATTGGCTCCACTCATAGAGTTCAATGATACAAGCTAGAGACGAGCATGCACTTCGTTCTGAGATAACACATCTTTACCTTTTGATATTTGTGCATGAACTGGTTCATACTCATGTTTTAACATTGATAAGAGTTTGGTCACACAAAAGTCTTCATGTTGCTGACGTAGCTTCTCCAAATTAATGATAATAGGTTAATACACATTTTTCTCCTCACATTTCTTTGAGTTTGAAATAGTATTCACCTAGAGATTTATCACCTTGTTGAAGCTCAAATATTTTTCATGTAATCGATATGTACAAGAGATGTTTTTGTTGGATGACTACATCTCTCATAATGTTTCCCACACTTCCTTTATTATGTCAAGAAATATTATATTGGCATTGATGGATAGTTCATGCTGTGTATTCTCTTGTATCCATTGATAATAAATACTAGAACTCTCACCAAGTTTGTTTGTGTTCAAATATCTTGATTTGTCCTTAGCTAGTTAGAAACACTTGGACAAACTTAGACCACTGGAGATAGTTTATTCCATTTAATTTAATAAGGTTATCTAGACCCCTAAATGTTAGATGGATTTATGAATCCAAATTTTATATCACTTTTCATCTCGATCAGAATAAGTAAGAAGAGAATACTACAAATCTCTCACAAACACAGGCTGGCCTAGCACAATCGACAAACACCCCACTTGTATGCTTCACGTAATGCGCACATCATGCTTAAAGAGAGAAATCAACCCATACATCCACGGTTTCCAATTGTCTATGGATGAATATGATCACAAACACAACATCCAACATGAGCTAGCAACCCACATGCTTCTAATAACCACATGAGAGATGAAATCACATGGACTTCATTCACGTACTCACACATTCACTATTACAAAAGGCTCATCACAAAAAAAGAAAAGAAAAGAAAAGAAAAGAAACCCTAGATTTTTTAAAAGCAATTCAGCATTGGAGGGATGAGAAGTACCAATAAGGTAAAAGGAGAAAGAATGAGAGAATTGGAGAAAGGAAAAAGGTTCATGAACAAGGATGCTATGATACAATGTAAAAGTATAGAAAAAGAAAGAAAACAAGAGAAGAGTGTGAGAAGAGAAGAAAAGGTGGGGAGAAGAGAGCAACCCAAATAGTGTTGACGCCCCTATCTAGTTTAAATCTTTTATATTAATGAATTTTCATTACGACAAAAGTACCTTTAGTAGCAAAAGCGAGAATCCCCATCATGTCCTGAATCACAGTTAACAAAGAAGCAAGTATAGAGATAAAACTAAATAGCCTTAGGTAGAGTGTACAGTGGGTACGACGACCTGCATTCATTCTTAGTATGGATTTAGTATTGGATCTCATTTGAGGGTTCCTAATTTCTCACTTGACCTAGGTAGTATTACCTAGCTAGTCAAACTTTAAACTTTCCTATACTTGCATTAACTAACTACCAGCCTTTGAAAATAATAATAATAATAATAATAATAATAATGCCAATACCAATAACAATAACAAGTCTCATGTATATCTCTGTGTTACGTGTATAGTATATGATAGGTGTGGCCCAGAACCCTTTTGCTGGGGCCCTCCCAAATGGCTGTATATCTCCTTTCTTCTTAATAGATTTCAGGTGGTAAGTTCCCACCTTTTTTCTTTCTTTCTATCTTTTTTTTTTTTTTTTTTTTGAATTAAAAAATAATAATAACAATAACAATAACTATAAACTCTTGATGGATTCAAATTTTAGACCTAGGCCCACTTATTATCAGGTTGGGTCCAAGTACAAATAAAAATGAAATGTTGGGAAAAGACGAACACTATCCATTCAACTTACATGTGCAGGCCACCTAATGAGAAATTAGATGCTTAAGCCAAGGCATTCTCCCAATAGTCCCCATCTATTGAGTGACAATGATCTCCCATACATGCACCACACTTGAACATGTACTATGAATCTACTCTTCAATCTCTCCTTGTGTGTATTGCCTCAGCATTTCTCTTTGAAATACTTCCTACAATGTATGTGGCATTGACCATAAGCTCCTTACACTATCTCATGTTCAGGAACTTGGTTGCTAACAACTTCAACATCGATATTAATAATAACAGGTATTTACAAATGACGCCTTTCTACTCATTTCGACAAAATAAAAGCATACCTAAGCAATTTTTGTAACTTTCCAATGATACTGCATTTCCTTGCATAAGAAATTCAAACTATTAGTCGCATTTAAGTGTTTGATTCTTTTAGATTCAGTACTTTTCCTTCAGGGTGGAATTGTCTTCAGCAGGACTTTTCATGCTATCAAGATTCTCTAACAGGTAAGCCATCTTTTCTTCTTCTCCATTTTTTTTATAGGTAATATATGGGCTATAACGCCTGACATCAATGTTGAAACACACTCTTATCTATCATAGAGGCTTCTTTTGGCAACATTTGGATGCAGGAGAGAATTGAATTGCAAGCATTTATTTTAATCAAGAAAGAATGAGAAAAAGTAATGAGGAAGTAGTAGGTATTCAAAAAAAAAAACAAAAAAAGGATTACCAATTGGAGCTGGGACCCTCAATATGAATGCTAAGGGAGGAAGCTTTGAATTGGTTATTTCCATCTGGACTGCGCTAGCTTACCTTCACTAATCAAGCACCACATTGATAGAACTTTCATGAGATCAACTGTCCATTAGGTAAGCTACTTCATGTTCATGTGGAACCCAAAAATCATGATGATCCAAAATCAAGCAGGCCACACCATAGGAAACAATTGAGATGGGCACAACCACCATTAGTTTTGTGTAGGGCCCACTGTAGTGTTTATAAACCATTCAATACATTCATCTAATATGCTTCATTGAGACAAAAGAATTAGCCACAACTCATACTATTCCATAGGGCTGTAAATGGGCCAGGCTTTGAGCTGGCTTCTGAATTCTTTGGCCAGGCTTTCAGGCCAGACCTCAAATATTTGCCATTGCTAGGCTAAGCACATCCCATTGATAGGCCCACTATTCCAAAATGCAGGTGGGCCATACCACGCATATTAAGAGGTTTTAGGTATACATTTATACGGTTCCCCATCGAGCGGCCGACTTGAGTGTTGAATAAGCTTGCTTTTTGGCCATACATAATGGATGGGGTGGATCATGGACATAAAGTTGTTTCCTTCACCTACAAGAGAAAGTGATGTTCACTGCATACCTACATGAGTTACCCCACCATTTTTCATTTCCACTTTGTTGGACTCAATAGCGCAGCCAATAGCACCCTTTTAGTTTTACCTTGCTATAAAATGCCAGAGCTTCTCTTGAGAGTATATAGATCACCTAAATGTATTGTTTACTCTTTACAGTTTGCATTACACCGGGAACTTTATCAAAAAAAAAAAAAAAAACTACCTAATTAAAATGAAATTTACATTTTGATACCTTTTCTAAAAAGGTTTTCAAAAAGTTACCTCATTAATCAATATAATTATCACTCAACCTCCTGTCACAGCTGCCATGCGAGCAAATGGGCTGGGGGCTTAGTTGAGCCCTGGCATGATGTTTATGTAAAATTCACCATGACTACCATATAAGGGCATGTTTGGCTGGGCGCTGGATGTGGTATTAGATGGAATTAGGAGGGTTATCCAGTGCCCTACCATCCCATCCGCTGTTTGGGATGGCGGAATGTGCCTTGCCCTCGTAAACAGTGCCAAAATCTGAGACGGATTTGCCAATTTCGAGATGGGAGTTTCACCACTATGTGGGTCCCACCGAGATATCAATGAGATATCCACTCCCTCCAACATTTTCATCAGCCCAAATTCAGCCATAAACCTATTTTCAGGCCGCTATAAAACAATGAGTGGGACACACCACAAGAAGATGTGGAGATGCAAACCCATCCATTTGTGACGGGCCAAACAGGCTGCTGTATATCCCATGGGCTATCCCAAACCCATGGGATCAAGGGACAAACACTGACACCATCATCATTACTTAAAATCCATTCCATCCCTCTTAATCCCATGGGATCCGTCTGTCCAAACACGCCCTAAGGGTTGCAAACAGTATACTAGACAATTCTCGTCCTCCAAAGAATATCCACTAATGTTCCCACGTGAATCATGGATGGGTATGGTTTTTGAGCCATTGGCCTAAGTTTTTGTATGGAATCTAATGGTTGGAGTCGATTTCATATAATTATCACAATGGGCCCCTGTGAAAATCAAAGGTGGACATCTCTCTCCCAATTATTACCTTTTTTGTGGCCCACCAAAATTACAAGTCAGCATGAATTTTTGCCCCTACTTTTAGGCCTAATGTTGCACTAAATATCTAATTGTCAAAGTGGATTTTACATAAACATCATGGTGGGCCCTGTATAATGAAGAGTTGTATCCCATACATTTTTTTTTTTTTTCTAAATAATCCTCGTACAATTGGTGGAGCCTATTGTGATGTTTACGTGAGATCCACTCTGGCATTAGATACATAATCCTTGTTTAGGCCTACATCCAAAAAATAGGCCTACTTGTGATTTAGGTGGGTAACACCAATGAAAACAATTGGCAGAGATAGATGTACCCTTCATTTTTACAAGGTCCACTATGATGGTTTTGTGAAATCCACTCCAACCATTAGATGCCATGCCAAAATTTAGTCTGGGGCCTAAAAATCAGGCTTGCCCTGAATTCCGGTGAGCCATACTAAGGGAGATAGTTTGGAAGGCCATCATTGCGTTGTACACAATTTCCAACCATGTGGTCCACCTGAATCATAGATAGGAGTGATTTTTAAGCCCTTGGCCTAACATGAGGCGACGCATTTGATGGTCAAGGTAGATTTTACATAAACATCATGATGGAGCCCACACAAGCAGCCCACCAATAGGCGGCCAAAGGAATGTAAGGGAAGATTGGAATGATAATTATATATTAGGTTGGTAGTATTTTGTAAAATTCTGCATTTTGGTTCTTTTATGGAAAAACTTGTCTAAGGTTTCCCAAGCCATGCATTTCTTAGTACGGTGAGTTGACCACCCGTTGGTGGTGTATAGTCATTCTATTGTATCAACAAAGTTATAAGTGGTGTGATCCCACCTTTCTCAATAAACAAAAAGAAAAAGAAAGAGTTAATTATCCTGGATTTTGTACCAAGCATTTTCATCATAGGAACCTCTGGAGGGACAGGCTGGATATTCAATTTCTTTTCTGATTATATATCGTGAAGCTCGTGTATTCCATTCTTTACAGTTAACCGAATTACACACTCTATAGCCGTCTCTGATTCAGGCACATAACTATATTCGGGGAATGCAGCCTTTGATTGATGTCACTGTTTTGTTGGTTCACAGATTCGTCATTTGCAATAAATTGCGGTGGTGGTGAGTACACATCAGGAGATGGAATGTTGTATGATAGTGATGTCAATGATCCCGGTATTGCATCATATTATCTGGTCAACAGGACCAAGTTGGCTGTCAGTAATGTTGGGGTCGGTGATAACCTCGAAACTGGCATATACACTACATACTCTCAATCTCAGTTTACGAATACTTCGGACCCATACCTATTCCAGACAACAAGGATATCACAAGGATCGCTTAGATACTACAAGCTTGGGCTTGTGAACGGACAGTATAAAGTGACTCTGCAATTCGCTGAGATACAACTTAAATATGGGATTATTCTGAATGGCTTGGGAAGGCGTGTATTCGACATTTTTATCCAGGTGTGTACAATATAGTACGTAGCACAACGTATGTAGTAGTGAACACTGATATTAATCCAGACTATATGATAAAAGTCAATGTAGTATATATACTTTAGGAGGTGTGGTTTTGTTCCTCTCTAGGGCCAGCAATGAGTCCCGTGCAGGTCAGCTTGGGCCTAACTGATTTACTAAATGGCCATGAAAATGTCCCAAAGCCCACCTATGTCCTAAGATGAGATGACTAAGTCCAACCCTTTAGTAGATTTTTGTGCTCAGTGTTTGTGGTATCGATATTATTAGCCAATTTGGTACCGTATGGGTCTCCTATGAAACACAGATTGTGTCAATGAAAATAATTGGCATGTTATTTTTTGTTTTCTAATTCGATTGTATGATTTATGACCTATATGAGCTCTTTTTGGATATATATATATATATATATATATATATATATATATATATATATATTGCATCAATTTTGCTATAGAGTGTATAGTTTAGAACCATATTACTGTCCTACTTATGTAATCATGCCTCTTTTGATTTGTCCCACAGTTCCATTGAAGAATTTCATAAATTTTCTAATGTTTCCATGTACATTCATGTTGGACAACCTCAAGTGCAGGGTTGCGAAGTGGTATAGTACTTGGTAAGACTAAGGTCGATTCACGGGAATTGAATTTATTGAAACACTATTAGGATTTTCTGTGAATTTAAGAGAATAAATGACAACCAAGGATTCAAGAATCTCCAATTAATCAATCATTAATATGAATTTATCAATTTAACTTGATCACTCAATTAGAATTGAATAGGAATTTGTTCTAATCGGAATATAGTTCTGTTAAATCAATAGATTATTTCCAAACAAGATATATGAATCGTAATTGATTGATTTCTCATAAAGATCTAAGTAATTGTTTGTATAGAATTTAAAGCATCTATTGTACCCAGAGTTAGCAATAAATCAAGTAATTTTACATATCAAAACTTTCACTAATACTAATAATTCAACCAAGACAATCACAATTCAACTATAAAAAGCATAATCATTGAATTAAAAATGAATTAACATTAAAAATGTCTTAAAAGGTTCACCCCTTAACTTTAGCTACGAGATTAGCCAAGCATAGCTAACATTTTAAATCAGAAAACAAAAAAAATAACAATAATTAAAAATCCAAATTAGAACTAAAGGTTGAGGAAGAATGAAGGCGCCGAAGAAGCTCCGTCATAACTCTCTCTCTCTCTCTCTCTCTCTCTCTCTCTCTCTCTCTCTCTCTCTCTCTCTCTCTCTCTCTCCAAACCTTAGATTGTGTCTAATTCACGTCCACATCAACTCATTAAATAAGAAAAATCCCACCAACTTAGAAAATTCAAGAACTTGCGCACTTGCATGCACTGTTGATCAAATTCTTCAATCGATCAAGTCCCTATTGAAGTCCCTTCAATCAAATTAAAAAATTTTCAATCAAATTAAAGTTGTCCAAAACTGTTTAGCAAGTGAGCATGGCGAATTAATCCATTTATCTCATAGCCAGGGCCCCATATCTCATGAGATAGGACCTCGGTTGAACCCCCCTCATGGGCCCCATATTACATGGGTACCGCCTCACATGAGACCTCCCGCTCTGATACCACTTTGATGTAAGACAACCAACCAATTGCTCTAAAAGTTTGAATTGATAGAGTATGGTGAATTAATCCCTTTATCTCATAGCCCAGGCCACATATCTCAGGGGTTAGGACCTCGACTGAACCCTCCTCGTAGGCTCCACATCACATGAGTACCGCCTCACATGAGCCACTTGCCTCACACAGGCCGCCCACCCCAAGTGTGTCCCTGCATCCCATAGGCTACCCCACTCGAGCGGTATGAAAATGCCCCGGCATTGGCAAGTCTCTTCAAAAAATATGAATTTATCGATCCGTTGCTTTTATCAATCGAGTTCAATCGACAACCTGTCGATCGAATCAAAAAGTTCGAAAATTGTCCAACAACCAACTTCGAATTTTCAAAGTTTCTCAATTGAATCGACAAGGTTGTTGATCGAATCGAAAAATGTGATTTTTTCTAATATCTTCCAAGATCTTCAAAGGTAGGTTTCTTCAAGGTTCTTTCATACTTTTTCTTAAACTCTTTTAGGCTTCAAATCTCCTCATATATTCTTTCCTCTACATAGAAAACACATCTAGTTAAATCAATTTAACATTCAAACACATTGGAAAATAGATGGAAAACTAATGATAAATATACAATATTTAGCACTTAACACATATTTGAATGATCAAAATCACTACAAGTTTCGTTAGCTGGGGATATGGAAACAATATCGATATCGCCGATAATATCACTGATAACCAGAAATATTGGAAAACATGGGGGAAACGGTAGAATTTTTAATGAAACTTCAAAAGATGTTTAAATACACATTTGCATATTTATGAATAAAAATTTGCGAAATATGTATATAATAAGTTTCCATTTAATGGAAGGATTAAAAGCATATATCGTTATAAGAAATAGTCTAATCGTTGTAAGAAATAGTCCAACCATCCCACCCATCCAATCATCCATCCAAAAATTAGAATATTGACAACTCGTGATATTTTATCAAGAAATCATCAACATCTGAAAAGGAAATGAAAGATTGTGGTCTTGATATCGCACATGTTGTGGTAATGATAATATTGAGATATTATCAATATTATCAACAACAAGTTGCAAACTGCATGCAACGATGTGCTCATTAAAAAAAATTGAAATATAATTTTTTCTTTTTAATAAACAAACTTTCTATGATATCTGTGTGTTGACGATATTATTGAAATATCGTTGATACACTTGTTATACAAGCATCACGGCGTCACCTAAAATTTACACACTAAAAAATATAGATGATATCGATACATTGGCAATACAAGCGATGCTTGAAATTTACACAATTGAAAATATTGGTGATATCGATACATTGGCGATACTTAGTACATTGATTATGCCAGGAATTTTTAATGCTATCAATGTTATCACTTTCGCTATCAATGTTGTCAATAACGACAAGCTAGAGATAACGATAATATTGGAGATATTTCGATGATATCATATGATAATTACACACCACCAAACCTTAGATTGTGTCTAATTCATGTTTATAAGGCCTCCTAAAATATGAAAAATCTCACTTACTTAGAAAATTCGCGAACTTATGCACTTGTGCACACCATTGATTGAATCCTTCGATCAATTAAGTCCTATCAAAGTCCCTTCAGTTGAATCAAAACATCTTTTGATCGAATTGAAGTCGTCCAAAACTGTCCAGCAAGTTTCTTCAAAAAATTTGAATTTATTAATCTGTTCTTTCAATCAATCAAGTCCAATTGATGACCTATTGATCAAATAGAAGCCTTTATCGATAGAAGTTTCCATCGATTGAATCGAAAAGTGTGAAAATTGTTTAGCAACCAACTTTGAATTTCCAGAGTTTCTCGATAAAATTGACAAGGCTGTCAATCAAAACGAAAAATGTGATTTTTTTGTAATATCTTCCATGGTCTTTAAAGCTAGGTTTCTTCAAATTTCTTCCAGACTTTTTCTTAAACTCTTTTAGACTTCAAATCTCCTTAATTAGTTTGAATTCATCTCAGACTTCATATTCTTTCCTGCATAGAGAAAACATATCTTGTTAGACCAATTTAACATTTAAACACACATAAAAAGGATGCAAAACTGGGGATAAATATGCAATATTTAGCACTTAACACCTCACATGTAATATCCATCTATCCACACACACACACACACACACACACACACACATACACACATATAATCCATATATCCATGCACGCACACACATGTAATCTAGGGATAAAGCATCATCCTCCACACTTAAGGCCTACCTTGCATTTGAATCAAACTATATTACCTTCTAGAAACAAGCAAATGAAATTTCTGCCCCCTTAATCAGGAAAATTCCTCCAGCAGAATTTTCACAGAGTTATAGGGCAGGAAACTACACAAGCCCCATCTAGAGGGCTGAGACAGGGGCAGGGAGAGATAGGGGAAACCTCTTTACTGACAAGGAGCCCTTGTAGAACTTTCATCTACCTATAACAAGAGACCAATTGCACCAATGGGCATAGGGTACAACACCCTAAACTCCCTATAACGGCCATGTCAACAATAATCATTAATATGGGGAACTTTATAAAGGAAAAGGTAGCAATACTTTAACGATGTCATGTCTTGTGAATATGTTGCTGATAATTGGAAATATGTATATTAAAGGGAGTTTCAACATAGCTAAATGAGCAATACTAATATTATTAGTGATATTATCAATGATATCGTTGATAATAGAAACACTAGTTATAAGGCTTCTTATATACTTGAAGTGTGCATGTGGGAAATGTATTTTGTATAGATCTCATGGCCATCTTGAGGTAGCTGGTTATTAAGATGCAGATTTTATAAGGTTAAGACATGATTGGCGGTTGACTACAGGCTATTGTACTTTTCTTGGTAGTAATGTGGTTCCCTGGAAGAGCAATAAGCAAAATGTTGTTACGCAGTCTAGTGTTGAAGTGAAATATAGATTCATGCATTGTCAGAGTATCCTAAAATTATTCAAATGTCCCCAATATCATCTGTATCTCTAGCTCAACCATACTAATAACACTGGTAGTCCTAGAAATTTGAGGTATCGGCTCTATATTGCTAAATATTGTCAATATTTTCGATGGTGTAAATTTTTGGTTTCGTTGTATCACCAATATTTTTTACTGTGTAAATTCCTCTTATCACTTGTATCACCATTGTATTGGCAATATTTCACTAATATTGCCAATGTATAGATATTGCCAAAAAAAAATATTTTAAAAAAATTATTTTTGATTTCTTTATGGGTACATAGTTGTACGCAGTGTTTAAATTGTTGACAATAATGCTGATCATATGGTGATATTATCGCAGTGTTTAAATTGTTGACAATAATGCTGATCATATGGTGATATTATCATTAGTGTAACTTGGGCAATATCGAGACCACAATCTTTTATTTACTTTATCATGGGAAAGTAAAGCCTTTTTTGCTCATAGAGTAGCAGACAAGAAAATTACCCTAAATTTTTTCTCCCTCATCATAAATAGGGATTGTGAAGGGATGAATGGGGCATATGGTATCTGTTCACTCCCCAAGTATAGGGTTGTGATGCAGTAATAAACTCGGTGAGACCGAGGTCGAATCCCAAGGGACTGAACCTGTACATAATCTGAAACTAAGTAGAACTAGAACTACACTAAGATGAAATCTAAATCAAATAAATTTAAGAAATAATGGTGAAAATTTATCTAAAATTAAGAGAGATCAGAGGTAGGAAACTAGAGATTCAGAGGATCTACTTGTAGAGATTAGAGAGATCTTATGCTTGCTTCAAAAACTCAACTGGACTTAGAGTCTCATCTTCATCCAGTTGAAGGGTGTAACCATGAAAATCAACTGAACTTCCTTTGATATAGTTTCAAGAGATGAAAGGTATATGAATTAGAATAGATTCCATTACCAAACTATGCCCAGGAGACAAAGTAAATAACAGAATTAAACTAATTACCAACCAATCAACATGATATGAAGGTTAGGAAGGGTACCGTTATCCGACCATGTCCAGAAGACGATGGTGAACAAAAGGGCTTCCTGACATCATAAAAATAAAAAGGAAAGGAACATGCTCAAAGCTATCATAGACTCATTGTAATTTTAGTCACAACAGACCATTAAAAATTAAAAAACATTCCCTTAAAATCAAATCAGGATCGAACAACAATTCAGTAATAAATCAAAACCGTAAAGTCTTCCCGTCACTCCACAAACCTCTTAGCTCTAGCTAAGAGGATAGCTAACCACAGGCATGATTAACTAAGTCTTAAAAGAAAAGAAAAGAAAAACTAAAAATAAAAAATAAAAAATACTAGGAAGAAACCAAAAAACTCTCTCCCTCTCTCTCACATCCACAACCGGCTGGATCTCCCTCTACTCCTTCTTTCATCTCTTTTATGTAGCAATACAGGCAGTGGAAAGCTGTTAGTGGAGGGCTGGGAACATGCGTAACCCGTATGCACGTTACGCAGTTGCAAAATGCAACCTGTGCAGGGGATCCATGCTCGACCTGCGTTCGACATGTTAGCCGATCCGTTTCGGCCATCCAATCCATTCAAGTTTCTTGATGATGGCCGGTTGCTCCAGGGGAAAGATTTGATCCGTTAGGATCATCGGTCTGATCCTAGCCAAGATCACGGAATGCCCTGGATCGTCCGGGACTCTCCGTACATGTGTAACAGAGCTCGCTCTTCTTGCGCTGTGCAGATGGTGGAGCCATGATCAGATTTTTCAAAGAAATCCATGCTGTCCATTGGTTTCCCCTTGAAAAACCAGTCAGGAATGGTCAATTTTAGACTGATTTCGGTGTGGCCCAAAGAATTTTCTCCATACCGTCTGTCCTACATTTAGATGGTTGAAATCCAATCCATGCTAGCTTTCGAAATTATGTCACCTAGGCTTGAATCATACAGCCTTTGGAAATCTAATGGATGGTCCAAATTTTCACGTTACATGATGAGTGGGGCCCACTGAGCAGTCTCGACATCGGACAACGTAAACGCTGTTGCATTTTTAAATGTGGAAGTAGAAGTCGGTCAGCGTGCGTTGACCGACTTTGGCTGTAATGGTGCACGGCTGGTGCACGTGTACTCTATATACAGGTCTATATACAGGTAGTGTACGTATGGGGTCCAACATGATGTTCTTGAGAAATCCGCTCCATCCATCCAATTTGTTGCATCATTTAAGGGGTTGAAACTAAATTTGAAGCATATCCAGATATCAGGCGGGCCCCAAATCAGAGTTTTATGGGCTGATCTATCCGTTGGGCCACTTCCACAATGATCCAATGGCTGAAATTTGATGTATACGATTAATTTATGGTCCTTAGTCCAGATATAAAGTTTTGAGCCGAACGGATGGTGGAAACCCTGTGATCTTGCATTCTGGCTGACTTTCAGGCCACTTGAGCTTCAGTTTCTCAATTTTCTTGGATCTCTGACGTGTAAATCCATTGATCTTGGTCCCCTAGGGTCCCGTCCATTGCCTTCGTGAATTCTGAGCGTAAATCCATGCTTTTAGCATCCTATTTCAATCCAAGCTCGTAAATACACCTTACATCACAAACACGATTAAATCAGGCCATTAAACAGTACCATGTTCGTAAATTCAAGCAATAACTGGGGTCTAATATGTAATATTTGACCCTCAACACAACCTCCAACTAGCATCTTGCTAGTCCCGAGCAAAGTATGCGAAAAATAAGTTGAGAATTACAGGATAATTTATATAAACTGGAGTGAGTTTTGAGAAACAATCCAGATCCGAGAATTCTAAGATTCATGAATGTTGGGCATTACATTCCCTATACTCAAGCGCTCGGTAGACTTCATAATTAAGATCAAAGTATTAATCCACCAATTAGAAAAATTCTAAACATTAGGATCCATGAGTGTATAGTATAATCTCGGCTTATCATCATTAAAATTCACTTCTCTATTTCAGGATATCATTGGTAACCAACAAGAGAATTCATGATAACTAAAACTTGCCTCACAGATCATCTTTTCATTCTTCCAGATTTTAATTTTTTCCATTAAAAGTAATGTCGAGAAGGAGAATCAAATCCTCACCTATAGGGAGCAAACCTATGGTTAAGACCGTACACCCAACCCTTTTCACATATCATCCATGGAGAATTAAATCTACACCTATAGGGAGCACACCTATGGTGAAGATTATTCGCCCAACCCTTTATAAAGGTATCTGTCTCTTTTTTTTTAGCTAGGTATTTTCTTTTTCTTTAATTGATCATGACGGGTAAATTTTTAGGCTGGTTCCTTACATGCTTAGTGATTACCAAGTTAACCCTTCAATATCAAACTAAAACCTTAGTGTGAAAGCGAGATGTGACATGTGAAATCATGACTCAATCAATATATACAACTTCTAATTCTGAATTAATAATTCATACTTAACTGTGAAATATAACAGATACTGAATCCAAGAGTCATAAATCCAACATTACATATCTTATAATTCTAAATCAAAGATGGCTATCAAAATCACTTCGAATTTATAAGATATTCCAGAAAAATTAAAAAAATTTACAATTTTTGCTCAAGACCAAGAAAACACTGATTAGGTTACCTAATCTCTCACCCCCAACCTAAAATCTATATTGTCCTCAATGTAAAAGATATGAGCATGCAATGCACATGAGACAACTAAAGTAAAGAAAAAGTGATGGAAAGATAGTACCTGAATGAAGAAATCAAGAGAGAGACTTTCTAAGAGGTCGCAAATGAAAGTCGGTCAGCACGAGAGTGGAGACATGAAAGCAAACTATCCTAAAATAACGCGGGAAGCAAACTAACCTAATAGCATAAAATCGTCTATCCTAGAATATCACAAAGCAAACTACCATAGTCCTATGAAAGTAGGGAAAAACTACTCGATCATGACGTAAGGTTCCTCTTCCGGCCAATATCTTGATAAGTTTCTCAGTAAGTTCCTAAACAGGATCATCCAAAAGCCCTTTTTGCAATAAGCTTGGATGCCCTAGAGCATGACTTTTCAGAGAAACTTATGTACCTCATAAGAAATTTTTCGTTGAATTGCTTGAGGTATCCAGAGTATATACGATTCACCTGTAACATAAGAAGTTTCAATATTAGTATCCTATGGTGAATCAGAGACTACAAGTAAATAAAGTTCAGAAAACTTGTTAAGCAGTGATGTAGTCTCAACATATTCTGAAGTTTCAAACTTCGGTTCAATTTTCAGCTCCTCTTCCTTTAATGGTAAACATTCAGGGTTTGAGGAAGGAGGGGCTTCAGAATGAGGGTTCTCTTAGTCAGTGATAACTACCAAGGTATTGTCTTACGAGGCATCCACTATTTCTTTTATCATAGGTTCATTTGAATCTGCAAAGAGTGTCAAGCAATCATCTAAAGAGTTGGGACATTCAACTGAGAGTGACTCATTTTTTGCATTGAAGTGTGTGATGATCTGTTCAAGGATTCCATCATCTTTAAAAGTAGATGGAGGTATGCTCTCTTGCTCCAGCCCTGCATAGACAAATTGAGGGTCAGTAGACGAAATATTAATGTAAGGACTTCATTCATGGATACTATTTAGAAGAGGCATTGAATTGTCAATAGTGTATGACTCAGATGGTGGCCTTAACTGGGTGGTTTCAAGTTCCAGAGTCATATCAAGCGGCTCGTTCATCTCCCGAATCACATCATCATTCGATTCGGAGGAGTGGTCCAAACATATTTCATAAGAGTTAGAGGGGTCGGTTGTAAGGGGCTCATCCTCCACTTTTAAATCAGACATGTTAGGTGAGAGGAGTGACTCATTTTGACCGACCACTTCGTGTACATTTTGATCATTAACTTGGACCAAACTTGAGATTGATTCTAGGAGAATTTGGGCTGCACATTCATAATAGTCATACCAGTACACATCATTGTCTAATTCCGTGCAGTGCACACTTCGGATGGGATTGCTTTCCTCACATTCTATTCCCAGATTGGGTTGAGGTTCACATAAATTAACATCTTTCTTATCATTAAACTTGAGTGTGTCATCATTATATTTAAAAGACACCTATGTCTCTTTACTATTCTTTTGAATAGTCATCAAGATCGACTCATTGAGAAATTGAACCGTATTCTCATTAGTGGAATTCAATTCCTCATTTGTAATTCCAGAGTTCTTCAAAAGCGAGTTAGGATCACTTTCCTCGCATTGTATTTTTGGAATGAATTGTGGCTGAATGACCGAGCCTCCTCTACCTTATTAAGGCGTGAATTAAGCGCTTCCAACGATTTTCTTGTTTCTGCGAGACAGGCCAGGCTACGCTGAATTGAATCCACTTGGATATTTTTTGGTTGGATCTCAAAGGTAGGGGATTCAAGAGGATAATCATTATAACATGTTGTTGGTTCATTTCCTCAATTTTGATGTTTTCACTGATTATAGTCATACAGATCATAGTTGGGAGAATTTGATGGTTGGTAATGCATATTATCACTCATAATTTAATCACGCATTATTTTCTTTTTATCGGATGAGTGATAATAATTCTCCATCCCATAGTTATGATAACCCTAACACTCACGTACTGTTTTGTTAATTCATGGGGTGTAATTATTCTCCCGCATATGACCGCGTAAGGACTTCCTAACCAGTGGATCATTATATTCTAATTGGTTTTTGATGATAGTTTTAGAAAAGTTTTGAGACATAGGTTGATTTCTACCATAATCATCATCCCAATATAAATTATTCTTCTCAGCATACTGGCATTCTCACTCGTGCATATATATGATGAGACCCTAACTCTGAATTTAATCTTAAGAAAAATAAAAGAAAGGATTCTACAGCAGTATAGAAAGTAAGAGGGGGAGAAGTTACCAGGTTCGATATTCTTAAGTTAAAACTTGAAAAACAAAACAAACCAAGTCAGTATCAAGGAGATAAAGACCTAATCTAAAAAATAAAGAAAGTAAAGAAATTAGGATGAACTTACCAATTTAGACGATCTATCAACGACCCTAAAAAGTAGGAAAGCGGGTTAGTTTCTAAAAATCAAATAGAAAGAAAAATCTAAAACTAAAGCTAGTATAATCCTATTCTTAATTTAATTCTGAAACGAATTAATTTAAAAAATACGTAGTCGTCAGTCCCCAGCAACGGTGCCAAAAACTTGTTCACTCCCCAAGTATAGGGTTGTGATGTAGTAATAAACTTGGTGAGACCGAGGTCGAATCCCAAGGGACTGAACCTGTACATAATCTGAAACTAAGTAGAACTATAACTACAGTAAGATGAAATCTAAATCAAATAAATTTAAGGAATAATGGTGAAATATTTATCTAAAATTAAGAGAGATCAGAGGTAGGAAACTAGAGATTTAGAGGATCCACTTGTAGAGATCAGGGAGATCTTATGCCTGCTTCAAAAACTCAACTGGACTTAAGAGTCCCATCTTCATCCAGTTGAAGGATGTAACCAAGAAAATAAACTAAACTTCCTTTGATATAGTTTCAAGAGATGAAAGG
The DNA here is from genome assembly GCA_037074715.1 of Magnolia kwangsiensis. Classification (NCBI taxonomy): domain Eukaryota; kingdom Viridiplantae; phylum Streptophyta; class Magnoliopsida; order Magnoliales; family Magnoliaceae; genus Magnolia; species Magnolia kwangsiensis. The sequence continues at coordinate 98,379,584 of CM073584.1, forward strand.
TATATAAATTAGAATGGATTCCATCACCAAACTATGCCCAGGAGACAAAGTGAACAATAGAATTAAACTAATTACCAACTAATCAACATGATATGAAGGTTAAGAAGGGTACCGTCATCCGACCATGCCCAAGAGACGATGGTGAACAACAGGGCTTCTTAACGTCATAAATATAAAAAGGAAAGGAACATGCTCAAAGCTATCGATGACTCATTGTAATTTTAGTCACAATAGACCATTAAAAACTAAAAAACATTCCCTTAAAATCAAATCAAGACCAAACAGCAGTTCGGTAATAAATCAAAACCGTAACGTCTTCCCATCACTCCACAAGCTTCACCTCTTAGCCCTAGCTAAGAGGTTAGCTAACCACAGGCATGATTAACTAAGTCTTAAAAGAAAAGCAAAGAAAAACTATATATATATATATATATATATATATATAAAAAAACTAGGAAAAAACCAAAAAACTCTCTCCCTCTCTCTCACGTCCACAACCGGCTGGATCCCCCTCTACTCTTTCTTTCATCTCTTTTATATAGCAATATAGGTGGTGGAAAGCTGTTAGTGGAGGGCTAGGAACGTGCGTAACCTGTATGCACGTTACACAGCTGCGAAACGCAACTTGTACAGGGGATCTGTGCTCGACCCGCGTTCGACATGATTAGCCGATCCGTTTCGGCCATCCAATCCGTTCAAGCTTCTTGATGATGGCCAGTTACTTCAGGGGAAAGATTTGATCCATTAGGATCGTCAGTCCAATCCTAACCAAGATCATAGAATGCCCCGGATCGTTTGAGACTCTCCGTACGTGCGTAATAGAGCTCGCTCTTCTTGTGTTGTGCTGACGGTGGGGCCATGATCAGATTTTTCAAAGAAATCCATGTCGTCCATTGGTTTCCCCTTGAAAAACCAGTCGGGAATGGTAGGTTTTGGACTGATTTCGATGTGGCCCAGAGAATTTTCTCCCTACCGTCTGTCCTGCATTTGGACGTTTGAAATCCAATCCACCTAGCTTTCGAAATTATGTCACCTAGGCTTGAATCATACAGCCTTTGGAAATCTAATGGACGGTCCAGATCTTCACGTTACATAATGAGTGGGGCCCACTGAGTAGTCCCGACATCGGACAGCGTAAACGCCGTTGCATTTTTAAATGTGAAAGTAGAAGTCGGTCAGCGTGCATTGTCCGACTTTGGCTGTAATGGTGCACGGCTGGTGCACGTGTACTCTATATACACGCAGTGTACGTGTGGGGTTCAATATGATGTTCTTGAGAAATCCGCTTCGTCCATCCATTTTGTCGCATCATTTAAGGGGTTGAAACTAAATTTAAAGCATATCCAGATATTAGGCGGGCCCCAAATTAGAGTTTTATGGGCTGATCTGTCCGTTGGGCCACTTCCACAAGGATCCAATGCTTGAAATTTGACCTGTATGGTTAATTTATGGTCCTTAGGCCAGATATAAAGTTTCAAGCCGAACGGATGGTGAAAACCCTGTGATCTTGCATTCTGGCTGACTTTCTGGTCACTTGAGCTTTAGTTTCTCGATTTTCTCAGATCTCTGACATGTAAATCCATTGATCTTGGTCCCCTGAGGTCCTATCCATTGCCTTGGTGAATTCTGAGCATAAATCCATGCTTTTAGCATCCTATTTCAATTCAAGCTCATAAATACACCCTGCATCACAAACACGATTAAATCAGGCCGTTGAACAGTACCATGTTCATAAATCCAGGCAATAACTGGGGTCTGATATGCAATATTTGACCCTCAATAGTATCCCCTCGCAAATATGTTTGGCCTAGCCATGTGGACATGAGAGCTTTTGATGTAGAGTAGGTCGCGGACACTTTCATAGCCAAGATGGATCAGAAAAGGCCCAGTCGACGACAGAAGTGATCCAGACCGTCAAAACTTAAAATGGATGTATCTCGCAAAAGTCAAAACAGAATGAGTTATTGGACGTATCATATATGATTTTGGAGTATGACGAGCTACTTTAGCCACCCAACATGGCATGGGGTTGCACACGCCAAATTTGCGAAATAACACTAGATCGACAGTTGAAATCCTATTTTAATATTGTTTTTACTATTTATAGTAAGTTTTAGTTTGAGTATAACTCTTCATCCATTGGGCTTTAGGAGTTGCGCCCAACATGAAAAGTGGTTAGAATAATTAGGAGAATAACATGGTTGAGACAAATAGGACACTTACTATTTTTGGCCGAAAACCATGAGGTCGAGTGGAAATCAAAACCATCTATAAATAGTAAGTTTAGTATTTATAGTAAGTCACAATTTATAGGAGTTTTAGTTATAGTATGATTCTGAAACTTTTTTTAAAAAAAAAAACGAAGCGATAAATTCATTGATCACATAAACGAGCCAAGGCCGGCTTACACATTTGGGCAGGGCCGATTACAAAAAGGAAAGGGGCCCACCTATCATATGGATAGAGAAGGAAAAAGGTAAAACAAAACGATTGAACCGGCTTAGGCCAGGCGAAGGGTGCCGACTTTGTCAAGAAACAGAAGACCTTTAATAGTTGAAGGAAGTGCGTCATGAGATAGGAACGAGGTATTGGACTAGGCCTTGCTCCCGAGCCGAGCCAACCCATCAACTACTGAGTTTGCTTCTCTTGACGTGTGGACAATTTGAAGATGAAGAGAGTGGGAGAAGAGGGAGACTCTAGCTTTCCAATACCAAAACGGCCAGCTAACATTGGCCAGATCCGTAAGGCCCTTCACCACCACCATGGAGTCACTAGCGAGCAAGATCTTAGAATATCCCAGGCTGTGAGCCAGCGTTAGTGCATTCAAGATGGCTTTAGACTCAGCCCTCGTGTTTGTCCCAACGTTGTAGCCATGGGAAAACTCGAAGAGGAATCTACTTGCCTCATCTCTACCAACTCCCCCACCACCCAAAGGCCCTAGGTTCCCCCTCAAAGAACCATCTACATTCAGCTTAATCCAGCCCGTAGGGTGCCTGCACCATTTCACAATCGAGATCTTAGGCTTTCTCGACAGAGGGATATTGATGCTCCAGCTACTGTACATACTAGAGACGGAATTGAGGAGGGCTCTTGGGGGCGGAAGAAAGGGGCTAACATGTTGTGCCCAAGATCCGTATGATTCTGAAACTTCTCCCTAGGGTCGTAGCCTTATTTAAAGAGTTGTAAACTCATTTTTCATCATCAATAAAATCATTTCGAATATTTTAGAATTATTTCTATTTTCTTTTCCTCGTGGATTCGAGGTTTCTCTGTGAGGAGTCAAAAGAAGTTCCACGGATTCGGAACAATTATCCTTGAGGAAGATGGTGCTCGACTTCACATCCTTCCCCGCGTCCAGTGTTCAAATTATTGGTATCGCGCTACATCGCATTCTGGGGATACAGATACATATCGGTTATCGCATGAGATATATCAGTTGTATCGTGTAATGTATCATTGTTGTTGGAAACATGGGGCAACATTAGGAAATTGGTTGATTTTTTTAATGAAACTTCAATGATTGTTAAAAAAAAGACATCAATACACACTTATAAATCAAAGCATTACAAAAAATAGTACACACAATAGTTTTTCTTTGTATGGGATCATAATCTATGTGTTGTCTAATTGAATTGATACAAATATATTCAATGTCCATTCATATAATTTATAAATGTAAGAAGACGTGTGGAATCACAAGCAATACATTCAAAAGCAAAAGAAGAATCACTACATTGGATTATATACATGTTTGATTTGAAATTGGACACAAATTGCAAACGATTTGCAAGAAATTGAAAATTTTTGATTTTTTTTTAAAAACATTTTCCACAACTCGACCCATATCCTCCAAATCTCGAAATTGAAGCTCCCAATCCATGATTTTTCATGCAAAACATGCAAAATCATAGTTTTGTAACAATTTAACACTAATTTAACATAATTTGCAGAAAATAAAAAGGATTGAAATTCGAAAATGCTCACCAAATCAAACATGTGGGATATATCGCACTACTTGTGCATTTCGTATCGCCCTGGTGGGATACAAGATATATCATAGGATATATTGGCTGATATCGTCAATATTTAAAACATTGTCTGCGTCAACTTTGCACATTTCCTAGACATTGTGAAGGTCACTGAGGTCGAGGCGCTGCAGTAGAGGTAAGCTGGGTTGAAGCAGCGACCCACTGATTAGTATTGGCCTAAGAGAAGGTCCAAAGTTTATTAGCCCAGCAGGAGACTGATCATTGGGGGGGGGGGGGGGGGGTGTGGCGGTTAATGGTGCACAAGGCCCAACAGATCCTGTTGGAGTGGGCCCATTGGCAGGGAAAGGCCAAACAAAAATAGTATAGGACCATTATTATCTAGGCCAGAGTCAACCGGCCTAGCTAAATTGAAAATAGAGAGAGTGAATCTCGATTCCTCCGATGATAAAAAAAAAAAATCCGACGGTTTGAGAGGTTGAGTTGCCTGGACTACTCGGACGAGGAAAAGATTGCCGGCCAAGAGGGGTTTTCGGTGAGCTTGGTATCGGAAGAGGAGAAGTACAAGTGAATTGTACTTACATGCATGTATTGTAAAAATCAAAAAATCAGTAAATGGAATATTTTGTACTATAAGGTTTTGTTTGTTAGTGCAAGTGAATTGAATTGCCATCATTTAGTTTAGTCAATATGAAACTAATACTGTTTCCTAGCATCTGTAATGATGGAATTTCCCACAAAATGCAGTTATGTTTCTTTCAAAACCAAATTATGAGAGAAATAATTGCCAATTCAATCTAGTGTGCTCCCACCTTTATGGAAAAAAAAAAATGTAACCATCAAGCATCTTTTGAAAAGTAAGCTTACAATAATTAAGGCAGCGAAACAAAACAAAACAAAACTATTCCATAGAACATGGATTGGATAGTATAGTAGCGATATGGATAACATGGATAGGCTAGTAGCGATATGGATCTTCTTGAACTCCAAAGGTAGGTCCAACAAATCTTTTTTTTTTTAATGGTGAAAAAAAATGTTCATGCTTTCCTGAAGTATGGATGTTTGGCAGTACCAAACATATCAATCACCATCCTTTGCAAATGTGTTGTGTTTCAGCTTATGCAGTTTGTGAATTCATCATGACCGTATTCTCTGCTTGTTTTGATACTCTATTAATTGCTTTCCCAGGGTAATCTCCAATTAAAAGATTTTGATATAAAAAAGGAGGCAGGTGGAGTGACTAATTGTGTGGTTTTGAAGACTTTCAAGGTTAATGTATCCAAGAATTTCATTGAAATCCATCTCTTTAGGGCTGGAAAAGGGACTCATTTGGTTGGGCCATCCATTTCAGCCATCAACGTCACTCCAGGTAATATATATTAAGAACTGAATACTAGAATCAAATTCTAAAGTTTCTATATGTTCAGTACTAACAGATGAACATTTTGGCTGTACTTTTAGATTTCCCAGCAACTTTTAGTAACCGTGCGCCAACTTCTTGGGGAAAGAAGAACAAGACTGGCTTAATTGTTGGGATTATAGTTGGTGCTGTTGCTCTGAGTTTTATATCCATTTCTGCGATATTTATTTGGAAACAAAGGAGCAGGGGCATCCATGAAGATGAAGGTAATACCAATATTACTAAATTAGGGTGTGTTTTGGTGCTCAACTGAACTGGATTGAAATTTATTAAATTCATTATAGAGGAATGATCAAAGTGGGGGTGGCACCATTTTAATTCATATATCAGCTTGAAATGGTAGTAATAACAATATAGGGAGATGGCCCCACTTTGATCATTTTCTATTTATTGAATTGAACTAGCACGATGCTGTTAGATTTAGCCCATGTTTTAAGCATCGAAGATACCGACCGATATATTCCATGATATATCTTGTGTCCTACCTATGCGATACGAAACGACAAGTAGTGGTGATATATCCCACACGTTTGATCCGGTAATCATTTTCAATTTTTAATCACTTTTTTTTTGTTGAAATTATGTTTGTCAAATGGTTACAAATCCATTGGTTCTTCATATTTTGCATGAAAAATAATGAAGTTGGAGCTTTGATTTCAATTTCCATTTGTTCTTCGTATTCTCCATGTTTTTTTTTTCCCCAAATAATTCATTTAACTAGCTGTCAATTGAGACCAATTTTGAAGTATTTAAGAGTATTTGATGAAATGATCATCACATATACTCTAATTTCAAAACTTGAGTTTAGGTGGCCCAATTTTGGGAAAATTTAAATTTTCCCTAATTTCTCCCAAATTGCTTGCAATGTTGCATTCCAAACATGAAATCAAGCATGTCAGAGGGCTAATCTACTGATTTGTTAAGTCCTTGTCAATTTTTAGAAATTAAAAATTATTAAAATATTAGTTTTTTCTTGAAATTTCCCTTCAACAAGCTGTCAATTCAGACTAAGTATGAAGTATTTAGGAGTGATTGATAAAATGATCATCACATATACTGTAAATGTTATCCATTCAATTTGAATATAGTTGCATTAGTTCAATTAGGCAATGCATTACTTAGGACACTATACAAAGGAAACCTATTACATATACTACTTTTTTTAGATGTTATGATTTCAAAGTGTGTTTCAAGGTCTTTTTTAACAATCCTTGAAGTTTCATTGACAAATTCAACAATTTTCCCAATGTTTTCCCATGTTTCCCAAAAAGTGCAATAAATTACCTAATACAAATGATATATCCCTTGCAATAACCGACACATACCTGTATGACGCAGGGAAGGACGTGAGGTCGAGCACCGTCTTCCTCAAGATGATAAATATTCTGAATCCACGGAACTTCTCTGGACTCCTCACAGAGACTTCTCGAATCCACGAGGAAAGAAAGTAGAAAATAAGAATAATTTCTAATAAATTCGAAATTGATTAATGAATTCCCAAAATCGAGTTCACAACCCTTTAAATAAGGGAACCAAGCAATAAGAAAGAAATCAGACTCAAACTATAACTAAAACTCTTAGAATTCGCAACTTACTATAAATAGTAAACTTACTATTTATACACGGTCATGATGTCTACTAGTGCGCAAGGTTTTCGGCCAAAAATAGTAAGTGTCCTATTTGGCTTCACCAAACCGTTCTCCTAATTATCCTAAGCATTTTTCATGTTGGACACAACTCCTAAAGCCCAACGGATGAAAAGTTATACTCAAACTAAAACTTACTATTTATAGTAAAAACAAAATTAAAACGAGGAAAGGACCGTCGATCAGAGGGTTTCTCGCAAATCCGGGCTGCGTAACCCGGCGTAGTGGGGTTGGTTGGCTAAAGTAGCTCGTTCTACCCCAAAATCATATATTTTACGTCGGATAACTCATTCCGGATTGTGAGATACGCCCGATCTAAAGTCCGATGGTCCGGATCACTTTTGTCGCCGACCGTGCCTTTTCTGATCCATCTTGGCCATGAAATTGTCCGCGACCCGCTCTACATCACTGTAGCCCAAGGATGCAATACTTCACATGATACTGATATTTCAAACACTAGATTTAACATTGAAACACAACCTAAGTGATATGTATTGAAACTCCAACTCAGACACTTTTAACTTGCATGTTATGGTCCTAAAATACTTTAACATGAAAATCCACTCAATAGGAGAGTGGATTCGAGTCTTTGGTTTAAGTTTTCTCAACTAGGAGATATCGCAATTTTTCTTTGAAAATTTTCTAGTTACCAATTAGCTTTCTTAGGCCATATTTAGTTATCCTTGTAAGCAAGATTTTGTTCCACCTAAATCAATATTCATAACATTTCGAACACGACCCAAAACATCCTAGGTATTTACTTGGTACGGAAAAGGTGGAAAATTACTACTCTACATACTGGACATCCGTTTTTAGTGACATTTTGCAAACATGCAACCGATTGGATAAACATAATTTCATTAAAAAAATAAAATAAAAAGCAATCCCTGGTGCTTCTAATTTTGGGTACTAAATTAAATATAGCAATTGCAATATGGCGGCTTGAAATACATTGGTCATTTTCTATTTTATGGAAATGATCCATCACAAATCAATTAGAAACTTGAAAGTTTAGAAGAACATAGAAATGGCAAAAGGAACACGAAGAAAGTAGTAAATGAGGCCAAATTTAAGACACGTCATGGTCTTTGTGCTAGATTGAGAGTAGAATAGGTGATAAATGTCTTCAAACCTGTGAAATTGAGAAGGGAATGTAGGGGCTGTTGGAAATAATTTGCTGAAAACAATAGATAATATTCAGAAAAATAAAAATAATAATAATAAAATAAAGTAAAAAAGGATGACTTATTTGCTTGAGTTGAGGCATGACTAGGTCACCTAGCTTAAAACCAAATCTGCTATCCTTGGACCGCCTCCCAAGTGCAACAGGAGTCCTCCAGATATAATGACTATTACTCAGTCCCAACCATGCACTCGTTGTACATAAGCTCAAACCAGCATATAGAACTTAACTGAAGTGAGTTGACTTAGTAGCGAGCTCAGTCGCCAAAACAATATTGAACTAGATACAAAATTTTGAAGAAATTAAAAAAGAAATCATTGGTTTGAATGAAAAAAATCAGAAAAGGAGTAGGTCTATATATAAACGACGATTAGGTACTTAAAGCACCGTTTTAAATAGGTTAGGTCTGTTGGGTTTGAACTCAACTGGTGCGACTACCCAAATAGATGCATCCCTAGTTTGAAATTCGTGCAAAATCGAAAGGTGCAAGTATAGTACTCATGGAGTGTAGAACAAAAACCATTAGCACGAGTGTACTCTCAATCTACACATAGACCTAGACCCGAACCCAGATGGCCTAGCGCAGCATGCGCGCACATGACCACGATACAACTCGGCTCGACTCGGTGCTCGCGCATTGTAAAGAGATGGTCCAACCCAAATGGCTATTCCTCCTTGGCGGCTCAAGCCTTATACAAACTACATCTCTCATATGCATGAGATTTCTTTGGTTCTTTCTTATGTGAGACAAGAAGGCTACACTAAAAACAAAAACATTTTAAAAAAAGAAACATGGAGAGAAAACTTAAATTTTGAAATAAAATTATTAAAAAAAAAAAAACTTTTTTAAAATACAATAGGGGCATTAATAATATTAGTTGCATTAAAAATGATGACCAAAGGGTATTGGTTAAGTTCAATGAGATCAATGAAAGGTGGAGAAGCTATTTTCAGAACTTGCTAAGTGACAACCATATGAGAGCTTAGAGAGCGTAGATACTTTCAAGAGATTAGTAATCAAGAAGCTTTGGAAAAGATGAAGATAGGAAAGGCATTTGTTCCGGATGGTATACCAATGGATGTTAAGAGGTGCACAGTAGGTACAGATTTATTTTGGTTGGCAAGATAACAAAAGCTCCAGGAATTACTTTGCTTATACTATTTAGAAGTTTGGTTGAAATGGGAGTCTTTTGTTTTCACTAGGTCTTTAGTTTTTTAATGTTGCGTGACACGATGTGTCAGTTGGTATGGATGTTGTATTTGATGTCTTAAATCAAGTTAGACACTATGTCTGTTGATGCCATCGACAGCCTGCTCGATGTCACCTTCAATGCCATTGAAAATTTTTTCGAAAAATCATATTTTTCCTCTAGATAGTTGAGGTGTTAGTTCGATGTCATTGGTAAGTGTTTGATGCCATTGAAGGATTAGTTTCGATGCCATCTAAGAGTATTCGATGGCATCGACAGATTCTGCATAGATTTTTTGCAAAGTTGCGAATTTGCGGGATTTGTTTCCGATTTCATTTGGGATTCTTTCCAAGGCTATATATATGGGAGTAAACGGGATTGGGAATAATTCTAAGGGTTTTTAAATTGTCCTAGGGTTTCGAAGGGTGTAGCAAGGGTGAGATTCGAGGTTGTTTGAATCGGGTAAGCTCTTTCTCTTTGTAATTTCTGCCTTCATAGTGATATTTGTCCCTTTGTGCCGTGGTTTTTTTTCTGAAAGGGTTTTTCCATGTTAAATCATTGTGTTCACTTTCTGTTTGTCTGGTGCTTATTGGATTGCTATCCTTCATTCATCTCTGTGTGCTTCCGTGGTTCCCCCAACGGTGGAAGGCTCTTATTTCTTTTGTTTTTGGGTGCATGGCTTTTGGGTTTTAGTAGTGGGGTTTGGGTGTAGTAGGATTTTATGCTTTTGTTTTCTGTTGTGTTCCAATGGTTTTTGTTTGGTGTTACTTCCTATATTATATGATTTCTGTTTTTTAACAAATGATAAATGTGTAGAGTAAAGATCGTCAGATGGTCATTACAGTGTGGTTGTTTTTTCTTGGTTCAACTGAATGTTTACAATTCAATTATTTGCTTCATCAAAACAGACCCTTATAAAGAAAATCGTCAATTAAGTAAATAGAACTACAAATTGGGGATTCATACAATTTTTTCCAAACAAGTTCATGAGAGAGAGAGAGAGAGAGAGCATGCATTTTTGTATTCCATTTAAGTAGATATATGATCCTAACCTGCTCACTTATGTGAATTCCCAGAGCTTCTAGAGATGGGTGCCAACCCAAACACTTTTAGTTATTCCGAACTGAGGACTGCCACGGGAAATTTCAGTCTGGAAAATAAGTTGGGATCAGGAGGATTTGGGGCTGTTTACAAGGTAATTTTTATCTTACGGATCTGAAATGAATGTATCAGAGGACAGTATCATTCGATTTTCAATTTGCGAGATTAGGTGAATGTGAATGATTGTCACAGAGGAAAACAGAGCACCAATTGAGAACTAAGGGTGTGTTAGGAAGTGAATACAAATCCCAATGTGTGTGGACATCCAAACAGGCCTCTATATAACTCTCTCTGTGGTGACTCGGGCTCATTTTATACTGCAATTATGTGCATACCTACCTAGTACCCACTTCACATACTAACATTTATACATCTATCCACCATACATGTGTATATAAATAAATACATGTTGGAGTATTCATTTACTTTATCAAACTGTGGTATTTTTGTAGGGTACGCTTTCAGATGGAAGGACGGTAGCTGCAAAAAAACTCTCAGTGGCATCTCATCATGGAAAGAGTCAGTTTATAACAGAGATTGTTACCATATCAGCAGTGCAGCACCGGAACCTTGTGAAGTTGTACGGATGCTGCATCGAGGGAGATGAGCGGATTTTGGTTTACGAGTATCTCGAAAACAAGAGCCTTGATCATGCACTCTTCGGTACAAAACATTTCCCTATTTCTGTAAAACCATACTCTTGAGCTATGACTAAAACGAGGAACGTGGTGGCCGTTGGTAAGAGTAGGATCTGGTAACCACACCTGCCAATCCAGCATATGCATGTGTGGCATCCAGGCCATTCATCTGGTGGGCCCCATATGAATCTACAACTGCCCAAATCCAGGCATTCTGATCATCAGGTAGCCCAACACATGTTTGAAACAAATGGACAATTATAAAAAAAAAGTTACCAACATCCACATTTATCATACACATGTTCCCCACTTGAAGATTGAACTACCTTTATTTTTGGGTCATGGCAAATGCAAGGTGGGTCCCATCTGATGAACAGTCTGTTTTCTTGCATATACGTTCTACATGAGCAATTTGGCATATACTGGGGGGAATTTCTATTTAGGGGTATCAATGGCACCCTTACTGTGGTATCAATGGCAACACTCAACCAAAATAGATGTCTTGTTCAGTCGATTTCCGTATTACATATATTAATCAGTGTATCCATAAGAGTATAATGCATCATGTCCTTGTAAATGCATGTCATTTCCTTGCAGGAGACGGTAAGTTGCATCTAAATTGGCCCACCCGCTACGGTATTTGCTTGAGTACGGCACGAGGCCTCACTTATCTCCACGAGGAGTCGAGGCTCCGAATCATACATAGAGATGTCAAGGCCAGTAATATTTTGCTTGATGCTGATCTCAATCCCAAGATTTCAGATTTTGGTTTGGCCAAACTATATGATGATAAGAAGACACACATCAGCACACGGGTTGCAGGGACAATGTAAGAAACACTCAATTGTTTACATTCATCTCTCATACTTAACAATCTGTTTGGATGCTCAATTGAACTAAATCCCAACAATTTATAAGAAATTATCAAAGTGGGATGGCCTTTTAAATGATATGATGAGTAAATACCAAATTGCAATTCCATGAACTTGAAGTTGGGAGTGAAACAACTTTAGTTCTGAGTGAGGGGCTAGTACCTCATGAAGAATGGAGTAGGGCCAGGGAAGCCCACTTTTATCATTTGCACTTTAGGGCACTATCTAATGTAGCAGGAATGTGCAGAAAGATTAGGAGATGATCGTTGTCTTCCTCTATGATAAACCTTGAATACACAAAGGTTTACCAAAAAAAAAAAAAAAAAAACACTAAAATGATAATAAAATTGATAATGAAGATGTGGCTTAGCCTTGATTCTTGAGATTACCTGGCATAATAAACTTAGTAAAATTAGTAAAGGGCTTGTATGTTGACTTTAGAGGACTTTGAGTTATCGTAGGCAATGTTTTAAGTATCAACAATATCTGCCAATGTCCCATGATATATCTTGTATCTCATTTATGTTATATGAAACATACAAGTAGTTGAATATATCCCATTTGTTCGATCCAGTGAACATTCTCGATTTTTTATCCTTTTTTTTTTCTATAAATCATGTTAAATCAGTGTCCAATTGTTGCAAATTCATGATTTTTCATGTTTTGCATGAAAAAAATTAAGGATTGGGAGCTTCGATTTTGAGATTTGGAGATGGTTCAAGTTGCGAGAAATTTAATAAATCAAAAATTTTTCAATTTCTCATAAATCGGTTGCAATTTTTGTGTCTAAACATACAATCAAACATGTATGTAACTTGATTTAGTGATTATTCTTTTACTTTTGAATATATTGTTTGTGTTTCCATATCTTATTACATTTTTAAATTATATGAATATACTTGTAGCAATTCAATTAAATAACATATAGATTATGACCCCATACAAATAAAATCTATTATGTGCACTTATTTTTTATGATGTTTTTATTTATAAGTGTGTATTGATGTCTTTTTAAACAAGACTGAAGTTTTATTGAAAATTTTAATTAATTTCCCAACATTTCTCCATGTTTCCAACAATAGTGAATTATTATGCGATACAAGTGAGATATATCCCATGCGATAACTGATACATATCTGTATTCTAAGGTTGCAATACGTAATGCAATACCGATATTTCGAGCACTAATCACGGGACTCCTTAAACACTAAAATGGCTGAGAAATAACAAAAACATAACTTATGGAACTGAAGGAAATGATCATTGGCATTTGTTTTTAAGTCATCATATCATTTAAAATGGCCATCCCACTTTGATTATTGCTTATAAGCTGATTATTGCAACTTAATTTAATTGAGCATACAAGAACATGTCCTAATTTGCTCATTATGAGTTTTTTTTTTTTTTTTTGGTGGAACCTTGGGCTTCTTGAATTCTTGAAGTGGGTATCTTGCACCGGAGTATGCCATGCGTGGGCATCTGACAGAAAAGGCTGACGTGTTCGGATTTGGGGTTGTCGCACTTGAGATTCTTAGCGGAAGACCAAATACAGATACAAGCTTGGATCAAGATAAGATATATCTCCTCGAATGGGTACAGCATTTTAATCACCTTATAGGAATCGGTCTGTAAGCTGTTAATTCGATTCTTTCATCAGGATACACATGTTATCGGCACATATACGAACACGCACATGCAATTTTTCGAGACTTGTTATCTTGCTCAGTGTTGCAGGTTCCTGCTATTACCTTTCATTGGTTACGATTCAAATGATAATCACTGAGGTTGCGTTTGGAGCACCATTGATTCGAATCATTATTATGAATCAAATAAAGTGGAAATAACGAAATGGTAATTTCCTTCCCACCGTATTGAAGTTTTGGGAATGAAATCACAATTGTGTTACATTCAAGTTGGACTACAAAGATTTGTAATTGCAATTTGAGGGGCTACTTCCTGGATGTGGACTCTGGGAAACGTTAATTAACTTTCATTGTTTTGCCATTTTGATTAAACTGATGCCTGGAATTCAATTCACTTGTGCATCCAAACGCAACCAAAGAAGAATGCAACATGTAAATGGGCCAAACACAAGCATCCTACGTGTGCCTACATGGGATATATGTGTGCAAGAGCTGGGTAATCAATCAAGTGGGTTCCATTGAAACTGGGTGGCAGACAGTTTCATGGCAAAGATGGACCAGAGAAGGCCTGATCGGAGGCAGAAATGATCCGGACCGTCTGAACCTTAAAACAATCATACCGCAAACCAGGATAAGTTTATTGATGTAGCATATATGATTTTGGGGTAGGAGAAGCTATTTCAGCCAACCAACCTTGCTATGCCAGGTCACCCATGCCGGATTTGCGAGATTCCATCAGATCGATAGTCAAAAGTCTATTTTATTTTCATTTTTACTATAAATAGTAAGTTTTAGTTTTGAGTATAACTTTTTATCCTTTGAGTTGTAGGAGTTGTGCCCAACATGAAAAGGGCTTAGAAAAATTAGGGGAATAACGTGGTTAGTCCAAATTGGACACTTACTATTTTTAGCCTAAAACTATGAAGTCTAGTAGGAATTGTGACTGTATATAAATAGTAAGTCACGTACGTTTTTAGGGAGCTCGAGTCTAAAACTTTGTCCTAGGTTTGAGGCCATTGTTTAAAGGATTGTAATTTTGTTTATATATATATATATATATATATATATATATATATATATATATATATATATATATATCATCCATCAATTTATTTCAAATTTATTAGAAAATAGTTCTATTTTTATTGCTCGTGAATTTGATGAAGCTTTGTAAGGAGGCCAGAGAGCACCATGGATTCAGAGTAGTTATTCCCCGAGGAAGACGGTGATCAACCTCGTCATGTCCTTCCCTGTGTCAGTTTCATAGCCTTAAAATATAAGGCCAGCTGACTTTTCAGGTGGACCACAAAGATAGCTAATGGATTAAATTAAATGGACAAGTCGCCTACCTAGTCAGTGGACCAGCCAAAATTTTTGGGCTAGGCTACATCCACTGCAGGACGTGCCTAATGAACAGCCCATATCTCACACACTTGTGAGATATAGGCATATGTAGGGTGTTTCTATTTGGCATTTGCAGATGCGCATCTAAAAGTAGCATTGCTTCAATCACAAAATAATGAACTTTCTTCACAATTCATTCTACCAAGTGATCACTAGCTATCTTTCAATGATGGATTTGTGGACATAAGATCGATGTATTATTACTTTTGCACACAATGTATTAATAATACCTTATCATTCCATAATTTCTTAGGCTTGGACTCTACATGAAGCTAACTGTCCATTGGAACTGATCGATCCGACACTGTCCGAGTTTGACAAAGGAGAAGCGCTAAGAATGATTGGAGTAGCTCTTTTGTGCACTCAAACATCTCCAGTGCTACGCCCGCCCATGTCCCGTGTGGTGGCCATGCTCTCAGGCGACGTTGAAGTAAGCAGTGTCATATCGCGGCCCAGCTACTTGACTTTGTGGCAATTCGATGAATTAACCAACTCCCTGAGTGACAATATATCAAGAGGGTCTATGGAAATTACAATGGAAGGCCCATGTGACACGTTGAACAATTCAAACTGGTCTACTCCTGCGGAACACTCGCCTCTGCCCACTCAGCCATTTTTGCAAGAGATCATTGGAGAAAGACAGGGCTGATGGACTTTTCTAAGCTCTGCATGCATTTCTTCAAGTTATCCTCTCACTGCTATGAATCTTTGTTCATATCTTTTATTTGGATGTTGAATGAATCTTATCAGGCACTATGTATATGTGTCATAATTCAAAACGCTGAAAACTCGACTCAACCCGATGTCCTGCTGGGTGGGGATGACTCTAAGACTCAGTTGAATCTTAAATTAAGATAGTATTAAATGTTTTCCATTATTAAATAATACAAGTATCCAAAGAAAATTGCAAGTGCATTAGTATTCCATCAGTTAAGAACCTTGCTTCTGTTGAAGGAGTTGACTGGCGAGTGATTCGACTTGACTCAATATGAATCATGTCAACTTGATCGAGTCTACTATTGTACTGGACAAGTTTTTAAAAACTAAAACAAATGAGACTCAATAAAAAGTTTCTGGCTAACTTGGCTTGTTTTCTCAACGAGCCCAGTTAACTCAGCTGATTTTGGAGTCAACTCCATGAGTTTTAAACTATGATATTGTTGGAATATTTTGTTAAATTAAATAAACTGTTTAAAATTAAAAAGAAAAAAAGAAAAAGAAAAATAGATAGAAAATCTATAGAGTTGAGTCAAGGCATGAAGTGAGTCACTCAGCTTGAAATCTAATCTCCCCTTGAACAGCATCCCAAGTGCAATGGGTTCTCAGAACAATCAACCTCCAGCATACAACGACTATAATTCGGTCCCAGCAGTGTACTCACTGTACATGGGTTCGAACCACTTGTGGTCTAACCCCAAAGTGCTGAGAGGTAACTCAGTGATGGCTGATGAAGTCAGCAACCAAAACCCGTAAGCTAAAAAAGGAATAGAAAGAGTTTTCACAAGAGGATAGTATTTTTGTGGTTTTTGAAAATGGAATGGAAGACATATTAGCCAAATCCATAATTCAGGTGGTGGTCCAACTGAGTGGAAACAGTGATGGGGACGTTCACTATTCAAATTGTTTCACTTAGTATGGCCCACATAAATCACATATAGGCCTAATTTTTTGTACCCATGCATAACATTTTATGAGGCAACTAATGGTTGGAGTAGATTTCACACAAACATCACAGTGAGCCCCATAAAAATAAAGAGCAGGCATCCTCTCTCACACTATTTATCCATGTATGGCCAACCTAAATCATACGTCTGCCTTATCTTATGGCTAAATTTCCATCATGCATAGATTTCAAAGGCACATTATGGTGAGATCCGCCATGAGCCCCATCCCACTCCCTCTCTATGACTATGTATATGAGAATTAAAAAATAAATAAATAACTACAGAAATTTATATCTCATACCTTTTTTCAGAAAGTTTTTCAAAAAGATATATCATGAATTAATATAATTATCATTCCAGAGTATGCGGCTTGAGTAAGCCTACTATGATGTTGATGTAAAATCCACCCTAACCACCAAGTGCATCACCCCATATTACGTACAGTGCCAAAAATCAGTTCCAATGTTAAGTAAAGCGCCAAAAATCAGTTTCATATATGATTTAGGTGGCCTACATGATTGGAAATAGTATATAGAGCGACACTCTCGTTCCAAATTGTTTCCATAAGTATAGCTCATGTGAATCACGGAGAGTATGAATTTTTGAGTTATGGGCCTAAATTTTTGTGGTATCTAATGATTGGTATAGGTTTCATATAAGTACATGGAGATTAATATTTAGAAGTTTTAAAAGAGAGAGAAATAACTGCATACAATAAATCTATTATTAGAGATAAGAAAGAGAGAATTGTAGAGAAATAGTAAGACATAGATAGTGCTAGAGATTCTTCAACACCATACATACAAAATTGAGATACAGATGCTGGACCCTTCAAATTATTGTAGGTTGTTGCCTTAGAAATGACCTACAATAGAAGGAAAACAGCCTTCAAAGCCGGACCAAACCCTCCTAGCTCAGCTTATTTTGCAGAACTCAAGTCTTGGTAGCAGTTTTAAAGGTCCCATTTGGATAACACCAAATAAGTAGCTTTTTAAATTTATATAAGTTAATAAATTACTTTTTCTAAATAAGTTAGTTTATTTAATCAACTTAAATAAATAATTTATTAAATAAACTTATTTTTTATTTCTTTTTAACTTTTGAAAAGTAACTTAAACCATGGTTGTAAAGAGTGCACTCTAATTGTGATGAATGGATGTGCCATGTTGGGAAATCCACCATGATGTTTTGATAAATCCACCCTCTCACTATTTTATGCATCTCATTTTAGAAGGTGGGCCCAAATATGACATAAATTCAACATTGAAGTGGGCACACTGCTTAAAACAGTAGTATTGATCACGCCCATCATTGAAACCTCACCCACTGTTATGTGGCCCACCATGATGTTTTTGAGAATCCTACCCATCCACCTGTTTTTCCAACTAATTTTAATTGGTAGGCCCAAATATAATGAAGATCCAAAACTCAAGTAAACCAGGCACCTTAAAACAATGTGTAGACACCCCACTCAAGCTAACATCTTGAAGAGACAAAGACAATCTAGACCATAATCAACAACCCAAACTCCAAACCTTGAACCCAAAGCCCAAATCTGAACCCTTAGAACCTCACAAACCAACCTGAAATTCCAAACCTAAAGCTAATCAGTGCCAGGTCATCACAGTAATGCACTCATGTAAGCCGAAAACTTGAAAAAAAAAGGACCATCGGATGAACTACCGCGCCACACGCTTGAGCTCGGCACGGGCGGTAGTTTGACTACCACCGGCGGTAGTTTGACTACTACCAGGCCTACACGCTTGAGCTCGGCCCGATCGGTAGTTTGACTACCACCGGCGGTAATCCAATTACCGCCGCTTGCGAGGCGCATGTGTCCTTCGAGCAACAGCTGACTCAAAGTCTGAAAATCACCTTTAACCCCCTATCCGACCTTATTTACCATTTTACCAACCTAAGAGCTATTGGGAGTACTCCACGTGGCGTTTCTCTCCCCTCAACCACTCATAACTTGCAACATCATCTTTTACCCCTCCAAGACCACCATATTTACCATCTTACCTACCTTTACCTACCACTAAGAGCTAATGAAAGAATGTCACATGGCATTCCTCTCCGCTTAACCAATCACAAGTTGTTATGTCAACTTTTACCCCTTACCTACCTACCAATTACAGCAACGCCATTAGAGAAGACTATAAATAGCCATCTCCCCCTTCACATTTCACACACAACCAAGAGAGCCTAAAATCCAAGTGAGAGAAAGGGAGAGAGAGAAGGAGAGGAAGACAGTGAGGGTAAGGAGATGCTCCTGAGCCTCCAAGTTCAGATTTTTTAGTTCTTCCTTAGCCTCATCCCGACCTTCCTAACCCCACAAGCCTAGCCTGGATTGATTATGGTGCAGTCCATGTCTTAGCGTACTCAAGATCAAGCCAAAGATCCATTCATTTTACATACAAGCATTCATCATGACATATATTCCCTTCTCAACCCCTCTACTTCTCTAAATCTTTAGTGAATGTATACTCTATGACTTATCATACACCAGATCCTGTCACATTATAAATTCCTAGTGATCTAGTCTATTTTTCTTACATTTTATATAAGCATCATTATATCCGTTTTCTAAACACGTTGTTGGACGTATGCTCTGTGGCTTGTCGAAATCTCGGATCTTGCCGTATCAGAAATCCACGTGTGTACCTAATCTTATCTCAACCACATCAGAAATCCACGTGTGTGCCTAATCCTATCTCGACCACATCATCCATCCCTTGAGATTGTTTTACCACATAAAGTAGAGACAGTACGTTCGTACAGGCAGAGAGGGTTCCTAATACCTTCCTTCTTTGTAACTGAGGTCCCTTACCCGGAATCCCCTCAGAAAAGTTTAACCAAATGTCAACAACTTCACAATCGTGATTGAAGACAAATTCAAGTAACTCACTAGTCGACCGGCAATGAATGGATTCTAGCCTCCCACCTCTGTACAAGAAAAAGATAAATCAAAAGAAAAGTAACGTGCTTAAGTAAAACGTGCGAGGTGAAAACCCGAAAGGGCGCCTCGAGTAAAAACAGCGGGCATGTACCGGACTTGATGAAAACCTGAAAAGGCACTAAGGGTAAAAGAGCACAGCTGCCAAGGGGCAGGCAAGAACAAAAACTCGGGACGTGGTGAAAATTCGAAAGGGCGTCATAGGCAAAAATGACGAGAAAGTCGGTCGTAGTGAAAACCTAAAAAGGCGTTACGGGAAAAAATGACTATAAAAAAATACAAGTACAAAGGAAGCCAAGGCAACAAGCAAAGAAAAGAAATATATGGAAACGATAGGTCCCAGATTAGAATTCTGTCAGACTCTACCCAAATCCAAGGGGTATGATCCTAGTATACGCTACTCTCGGGGAATTGGGATCCCAAGTAAACAACTCAGAATACCGGATTTGACGTGGGTTAAGTTTAATATTCTGATTCCACCATCCAGGCACAAGCTCAAACGTAAGCAAACACTGACAAATTTGGCACAAAAAGTTTCTTTAAAACATCTTTTTTACAAGTACATTATTTTCCTTCCTTTACAAAAATAAAAATAAAAATAAAAACATTCATACATATATAGGACAAGCAACTAACAAAGTCGGGGATTCACAAAGTTAAGTTCAAAGCTCCAAAGGCCCACATTTCAAAGCCCTAGAGGCTCACATTCCAAAGCACCAGAGGCCCACAGTTCAAAGCCCCAAAGGCCCACATTTCAAAGCTCCAGAGGCCCATGGTTCAAAGCCTCAGAGTACCACATTTTAAAACACACAAGGCCCACAAGTTCAAAGCCCCAAAGGCCCACATTTCAAAGCTCACAAGGCCCACAAGTTCAAAGCCCCAAAGGCCCACATTTCAAAGCACCAGAGGCCCACAAGTTCAAAGCCCCAAATGCCCATAGTTCAAAGCCCCAGAGGCCCACTTTTCAAAGCCCACAAGGTCCACAAGTCAAAAGCCTACAAGGCCCACAAGTCAAAAGCCCACAAGGCCTACAAGTCCAAAAGCCTACAAGGCCCACAAGTTCAAAGACCTAAAGGCCCACATTTCAAAATCCATAAGGCCCACATGTCCAAATCAGGCCCATGTTCCCCAATTGCCCCATTAATTCATTAGTGGAGGCCATCTGGTTATTCGATCCAGACTGTACAATAAAAACTAGACGACGACACCCTCCCGTGAGATTGGAAGAATATTTCAAAAATCTTAAAAATATCTTTAAATAAAAACCGTTAGCCCCACCAACTCATCAATGGAGGCAACGCGACTATTTACTTAATTTGTACAAATAAAAATCGAAAGATGACGCCCACCCGAAAGATCGAACGGATATTTTTCAAAAAAATCCAAAAACAATTCAAAAAAAATCTCCAAGTAGTTCAGTTCCAAAGAGATTAGATTTCAAACAAAAACTTTTAAAAAATGCACCCAGCGCGCAGTACACTGAGGAATCTTACATATTCTCCAGTTGCGGTTAGTGCAAACAACTAAATAAGATTCGATCTCTTCCAGTTTCCCTGGAGGATAATCGAATCCGTACATGATACATGTACGATTGGCCCGATCTCTATATCTGGACAGTCATAAGATTACTAGTAGAAGTGAGTGGATCTATCTCTGTAAAGAATAATCAAACTCAAAGTGACAACAATCCATTGTAACCATAGTATCAAAATCAGCAGACTACTTGGCAAAATATTACCTATACATACCTAGTCCGAGAAATTCATAAAATTTGATTGAGTCCAAGTTGGCATAGTGAGTTCCCCGTAAGGCCGCACCAACGCGCAAGCAGCTAACCACTTTGACGATCAAATGGATCAAATACTCTTAGGGTGATTACGTAGCAAAGAAGTAACAGACCAAACATATGGGAATCCTCATAAAGCTAGACCAATGCACAGAGGCCCTACTTTTTAGACTTACCCTCCAATGCTATTAACAATCTGACGTGAAAGGGTTGTAATTAGTGCCCATATTGCTGCACCAACGCGTAGGGGCAATCACAATGTTTTCCTCAGCCCTAATGATACGTGCAAGTCATCTCTTTTCCAAATAATCAGCTGACAATGATATAATGTGTAACGCCCTGAAAATCAAAGGTCGAGCAAAGCTCAACTCTTGAGTTCCAACGCATCACTTATGCAACATAGATTATGATGATTATTATGAGTGTATTCGAACATGAGTAGGATTATACTAAAACAGCATATCATACTTCAGGGATAACAAAATTGAGCAAGCGAAAGACTGTGATAAATATATAAAGTATATAAGTGTTTCACAACCTCCAGAATATGAGTATGTTATCAGGCTGAATATATACATATATGTTCTAAAATTTATAAATTATCAAAGTGTAAATGTCCAACTAATCCATAAGTCCTTGCGCATCGGTATGAGATCTACATAAATTCACCCAATAGTTAAATGTAGGAGAACCCTTCCTCCTCACTTACGAAGTCCAACTCTGCTGTATAAACCTCACCATCACCTACATCTAAACCAGAGTCTGGGTGCTGTTTTAAAAATACCGCCACAGGTGGGAATGAGTAGCTAATTCAATGAAACTATAAAGCAAAGGTTAACATGTCATCAATTCAGTCAAGCAGTAATAATAAAGCAGTAAAACAATCAAGTCCTAAGTATTCTTGTGAATACAGGAATGATATGTTATAATGATGCATGCCCTCACCTACACTCCCTCAGCGACATCATCTCACGATCGCGACATGCACCCCATCCTCTGTGCACTTCCTCGCCAAAGCACTGTGTAATGCGATGCATGGTTGTGTTAACCAAGTTCTTAATTAAGCATACTCATACAGTAGGTTTTGGAAGCTAAGGTACCTCCCTTTTATCATTTACCTAACAATGATTCATCTAGGGTTGTCAATCCTACTTAATCACATACGATAGGCAAGTTTGAGAGTTTATACAATCGGTTGCTACGGGAGGCTCGTCACCTCAACGTAGGCTTAATTCACACTTGAGGTCACTACCACCAACGCCCTACCAACTGGCAGTATATTTTCGAAGGCTCGTCACCAACCCGATAGGGGACCACAGACAGGCTGCTTCATTGGAGGTCGAAAGCTCGAATACGGTGTCTCATACCACCGTATTCGACTCACGAGTTTGGGTTACTTACTGAACACTACGGGGAGGCTCGTTGCCCTAGTGTAGGCCGACAACTCGACCACGGTGTCTCATGCCACCATACCCAGCTCATGAGTCTTAGCGGATTGAGGTACCAAGGTTAGACGGGCTTTTTACAAGTAAGTTTGGTACCTTAGGTTCAAGCAGTAGCATCCATACATAGTGAACATACATTGGGCCAATCAGATTACTTGACATGCTCGATTGGTATGAGCGTATGTTGAATTAATCGACATGGAGCACATATGCACTCCTTGTGGCCTAGCCATTATCGATAATCAGTGTACGACTCGGATTCCTCGAACATATCAGTCGTGACTAAAACAGTTCATCCACCGATCGTAAACCATTACCGATTGCTTGGACTATATCGTAACCCTAATCATACTTCAAATACAATAGCATTCACATGTGATAGTAAAAGACATCATGTGACAACCAATCTTAATATAAATCTCGTTTGAAAATTTCAACAAACAAATAGTACACATGTTATTGTACATAGGCATTTCATCCATAAATCACATAGTAGTAAGATAGGTTACATAAAGGAAACTGTAACTATAAATAAGGAAATTGAGAATCCCATCTCAACACCCTCATCTAATACATTTCAACAAGTATTTTCTCATTCAGGTATTTTATCAAACACTTAGACTACACGTATCACATACATGTAATAAAGTGGTTATAATGTATATTATAGCAAATCCTTTTACAAGGGAGTTGCCACACATACCACAATCATGTTTTCTCAAACATCAATCATAACAAGCACAAATCATAATTCCATATTCATTCAATCATTTCAACAAACACATAAAATGTATTAAAATCAACGTAGTTTATATATATGTGTAATATACGAAAAACATCGTATCTAAGCATATGTGATAGCAATCAAGTCAATAATAAATCATTAACTGACATTAAAAGCTTTAAAAACCATAACCTAAATGTTTATATTCCACACCTTTCGCCGGTAAACCCGTATCGAACTTAGTTCAAACATCACACCTTTGTCTACGGCACAACGGCTACCTGAATCACGAAATAGGTTAGCTATTTCATCGATTCATCTACTTGGATACCTAAGACAAATTAGGGTTAGGATTTTTTATCCAAAAATGGAGTCAAAATTGATGGTGTAGCAATGTGGAAGGGTGAATCGAGGCGTGGAGTAGCAGAATAGAAGGACGACAGCAAACTCCAAGGATCTCCTCTCGATCTCCACTCTTTTCTCTCATTCTCTCTCTTAGGGTTTGGAGAAAATCGTATGGAATAGAAATGAGGTGGGTTTAGGCACTTATATAGGCCCAGAACTGATGGTAATGGTCCCAAGGCCATGGTATACTTGGGATATAGCCAAAAGTTGGCTGTTTCGGGTCAATGGAGCACATCTGGAGGTCCATTTCCTGTATGCGGTTGGGAGTAAGTCCCCTAACGATTGATCTATGACAGGTCAAGATCTCGGTCCGATCGGATCAGTGGATCAGCCGCGGGGGACGAGTTTCAGTTCAACGGTCATCGATACTCAATCAGGGCCACAAGTACACTGACATGTGTTGAAAATTTTCCTGATCCAATGGTGTAATTGGGTTAGATTCTAATAGTATGAATCCTTAGATTTGGCCCGCAAGCGAATGACTCAATTCACTTAAATTTCAATTCATTTTCTAAAGATATTCGCGTTTCTCACATACGTCGCTCCGGTCTCAAGTTATGTATTTCTGGATACTATCTGAATTTGATTTTTGAGATGGTACTCAAGCCCAGTAAGGCGATCATAACTGTATAGTTTTGTAGTAATCAGACTTTCAATGCACGGTTCAGGTCCGATACGGTGTTTCAATATGCTCCCAAGAGCAACTGGGTTTAAAGATTGATCCTAAGTTTCTAGGTTATGAAGCATTAGCGATTCTAATGCTTTTAGGTCTCACGGTTCGTATAAAAAGTGGTTCAAGCTAATTCTACTAATTATTCAGTTGTGTACTTAACTAAATTATATATAATTACGACAGAATAAGGTCCTAGGGCAGTTTTACGCCCCTTTCTGAGACTTTTAGTTAGTATATTATTTTAATTTATTTTTTAGTAGTTCGTCATCAAGTCTGCTTCATCTCCATCAAATTTTCTTAGATTTTGTACTGTAGAAAAAATTCTAAAAAATTATAGAAGCACTAGCTATCCAAACTAATGATTTTCAGATAGTTGTCACAATGACCTATATTTAACTATATTAAAATTTTTATTATATTTTCACTTATTTTTATATAAAACTAAACTTATCAAGCTTCAATCTGACTTTTGAATCATATAAATTGGAATTATAACAAAGGAGATATAACTTTTTAAAGTTAGAAAAAAATTATAGAAAATGGGGTAGAAAATGGGCCGCCTGGCCCGCTGTGGCCTGCCCGGCCCACTGGACGGCGAGCCCTCGCCATCACGGCAAGGCCATCGCTGGCTCGCTGTCCTATCTGGTGGTGGTTTCACCACCTGATATTTGAAATAGGTGTATTTTACAAACCGGAATGAGTTATTCGACATGCAATATATGATTTTAGGGTAGGAGAAGCTGCTCTATCTAAATAATATATTTATTTCATGAGATTCTAAAAGGTTAATAGTAAAAAGTCCATTTTATTTATTTATTTACTATTTATAGTAAATTTTAATTTCATTATTTTTTTTCATCGTTTAAACTTTACGATTAGTGTCTAATATAAATGTACTTAGAAAAATTTGAAGAATAAGAAGGTGAAAGGTGAGATTTTGAAGGAAATGTGAGATTTTGAAGGAAATGGATTAAAAAGAAATTTGTGGCTTTAAGATTGAGTTCTGAAAAGTCAATTAACGTGTTATGATCGACTCATTGCCCAAGGACATCTAACTCTAGATTGGCAAAAAGCTGGGGCGTTACAATCTACCCCCCTTAAAAATAATTTCGTCCTCAAAATTGGATAAGGGTAATGAGTAAAGATTTTATTATTTCTTTTATTGATTTCAAGTCTATATGTGTGGTAGGGAGTATACTATCTATGCTAGTCTGGCTCCTTAAAACTTTTTCGCCCTGAAATTGGCTAAGGCTCCTATTAAGTTAATATTCAACGAGCACATTTGTGGATACACTAACCTCGGCTATTGTAATTCAGCTTATAACCATTGTTACGAATTATTTTAATACTTAAATCCTAATTGTTGTTATTCTAATAACTTCATTGTTGACATTTTAAGGAATGTTCAACTCCTATTTAGTGACCATTTAGTGACCTAACCTTTCGTCTAACCTGAATCAATTTCCTTCAATCCTGGTCTAGTGGGGCAAGGGCCCATCACGCTTCCGATACACCACTTTGATCCAATGAATGTACAAACTGACTTAAATAGATTAGGCTCATAATGTTCTACCCCCCTTAAAAATTATTTTTTTCTCAAGGCTCAAGAATTTATGTTCTGATCCGTATGTCGGAACAAGGTGTAATTTATGACCTATCCTTGACATGAAATGAGAAACGATCACTTAATACATTGGTTCCCCTTTCAATGATGATGTGTACTATGGCATTGGTACCTATGGTTATAGAAAGGAGCTAAAAATGAAGGGTGTTGTGGTTGATTTCAGGGACGGGTATGAGTTTGTAGCGAGATGCCTAATTCTACCAAAGGACTTTTGCCACGGTCCTGACTTACCTTTTTTAATCATGTCCGGTTCAATATTATAAGATAATATATTCATTATTAGTGTATAAAGAATTTGGATAAAATAGGTCAACGGGCCGACTATCTCTCTAAGTTCATGTAATGCCCTGGAAATCGGGAGTCGTGTATACACTCGACTCCCGAATTCCCTTGTATCACTTATAATAATCGATTTTCTTATTAAAGTACGATTAATCAGGTTTAAATACGTAGCCTGAAATTTCTTGAAACATGAAGTACAACCACACATGTCTACTGAAATAAAAGAGATCAAGTATATTTTTATCAGTCCAAAAATATACATGGGTCACATCAGGCGTTGCCCAACAAAATCGTAAAAGAATAGTATGTCCAAAAGAATAAAGCTGAGTCTACTACTCAGCGATTCAACGTCCCATCTACCGAGCCAATGAAGACCCGCTCATCAACTGGAAGTAGGAGAACTCGTCCTCTTCCTCGAGGCTCATGTCCCTGGGTTCCTCATACTCTGCATCACCTGCATCTACGGACGAGTCTGGTTGGTGTTTTAAAACACCGTCCTAGAGTGGGAGTGAGTGATCAACTCAGTGGGTGCTATTAATCTTAAGTTGTAACAGGCATCAATTACATTATAAACTTAATGAAAAATAAGTATTCATAAATACCTAACAAATCTTATTAATGCATATGCATGATAGATGTTATGATGCATGCCCTCGCCACAATACTCCCTCGAGCGACCATATCTAACGATCACATATGACCAACACTTCCTCAGAGCGACCTCGACTACCGGGTCGCCACCCTAACAAGAGCAATGCAAAGTGATCATGTTAGCCGAGTTCTTAGTTAAGTCCATTCATCCAGTAGGTTGGGAAAACTAATACACCCCACATATCAATACCCTGAACGGATTGTAAGGCCAAGACCCCCCAACATGTGAGGCCAAAACTTCGCGATCCTTGATCCCGTCAAGTTTTCCATCCCTGACTTCAAGCACATGGAGAGTGCCGAGAAGAAGGAATTGCTCACGGCCACTATGGGGAGGCGCGTCACCCCAGCGTAGGCCGACAGCTCTGACATAGTGTCTCATTCCACCATGTCCGGCTCACGAGGCGGTGGATCGATTTCAATCTGGTTATCGATGGGCTACAACAGTTGTAAAGTGTTTCAGGTTCCATACATATGTGAGCAAATAGGGTTAACAAAATAAGGTTGGTCAGTCAGTAGACTAGGCTGCATGAATTCAGGAAAGTACATGGCGGAACGACATCAGGTACGAGCGACCCATGTAACTTAATTACTGTCGCCCACACGTACTCGCTTAAATCCATGGGTTTAGCGTCAAGACGGTCCTACCAAGGGAGCCACCTCCGCTCTCCTCGTATTCCTAACCAACCCAAGGGTTTGGGTGGTGATTCATAACATGCCAACTAACAGGGTTATCAACTGGCATAAACAATATCATATTCTCATACTCTTGAAGATATAATTCAGAATCTCCTAATAAGAGAGGCTAACAATATCATGAATAAAGGTGCATGTGTGTTGTGTGGGTTAGTGGGGAAGTTAAGCACTTCATACATCTCATAGAATCAAAATGCACAAGAGTTAATTAATCATACATGTTATGAAGCAACACCATATGAGAAAAATCAAACAAGACATGAACATATAATCATCCATTTGTACTAAATCATATGAGAGGCAAGAACAACATCATATGAGAACTAAAAGATACAATTCCATACAATTCCAACAATCATACAATTCCTAAGTTTCTCTAGATTCTCCAAATACGTCATCCAAACAAGAAAAATCATTTGGCTCATAGTATAGTTGGTGCTAGGTCACCTAAGAATAATAGTCAGCACCTATGAATCGTTGAGAGCTCTAGGAGAGGTTCTAGGGTTGACAAGCTCACGGGTGGATTCGTAGAGATCCTGAGTCAAATGAACTTTCATATAAGGGTTACATGTAAATCCTACCTCAACACAAAAGATTACAAAAAGATGGGTGCTTACCTCTCCAATAGGTTGAAAATGGAGCTTAGAGTTGTGGATACGAGAGAAAGGAAGGAGATTTTTTAAGGTTCTAAGTTTCCTTGGTTCCTCCACCAACAACACCCACCTTCACTCTCTTCTTCCTCTCTTCCTCTCTTTTTTCTCTTTCTCTCTTTCTCTCTTTCTTGTCTCTAGGCAAAATCGTATGGGGAGAGGGGGTGCCCAAATGAGGCCCTTTTATAATGTCAGATTTTGTGTAAATGGCCCCGAGTGTTGGGTTTTTACTATACTATCCCTATGAGAGGGTTTTTCTAGTCTCTAGGGCCTACTATGGGGTGTATAAGTCGATATACACCGTATATACGATCGGCCCGCCATTTGGATGTGTCAATCAATGGATAGGATTAGAAGTCTGTTTAACGGTCACCGATGGTCAATCGGGGCCACGGCTATATGGATATGAGTAGGAAAATATCCTTACTCCACGTGTGAGGTTTGGTCGCAAACCGATGGTCCGAAACTCTCAACTTTGCATAAAAGTGGACGACCCAATTCACTTAAGTTTCAGATTCATCCTTTATGGTATTTACACTTCTCATGCACTCATCCTTTGGCTCAAGTTAAGCGGTTCTGAACCATTCCCAGCTCTGATTCCCGTGATGGACGTCAAGCCCAGTAAGACAGACATTACTCTATAATTTTGTAACTAGCGGCCCACCAACGAGCGGTCTAAAGCTTGTTTGGGAAATCAGGACATTTTTAGAATGAATTAGGTATTAAGATTTCTTGTGGGCGATAATTAGGGCTTGAATTAACTATGTTCATAGTGTAACCTATTTATAACTAGTGAAAGTCGAGATTTAGTCATAATTACTCTAAACCATCGATTTTAAGCTAAAAGAGTAACAAGGTTGATTTGGTCTATTAGTTAAGATCTGGGCCTTATCTGATTCGACCCCAATTAGATCTTTAATTTAGTCATGATTGTATTGATTAATTAGTGATGGGTCGGTTAGATTTGGGTCATATGTGAGTAAATCATGGGGCTACGCCTGATGTTCAAGTGATCGGGCGGATTCGTTGGCTTCCTACGGTTAATTAATTTAACTTATGTAGTTCTTTACTGGTTTCACCCCTGAATATACTAACATTCAGTGATAATGATCATTAAGTGATATCATAAGTTAATTATACGAAAAAAAAATTTAAGGATTTTTGGAAATCCAAAATAGTGAAAATCTAGGATGTTATAGTTCGTATACATAATATGTATGCCAGAATAGTCTGCAATTCGAAACATAATTCCTAACTGTCTATTGCTCATTTGAGAAACTTCTTGGGCCTAAAAAGAAAAATCTCTAGTAGCTATATGTTCTTAACACTTCTCAAAGGTGAAGTAATAAACTTTTTGTTGTAAGTGGTCGGGCCAATACAGAAGGAAAGTTATATAGTGGGTCTGAGCCAGATACACAAACCTTTTTCCTAGCTATGACAGAAATTTTATCATATTTGTTCTTAATCCTAGTTGATCCCGATCTTCTGCTTGATTAGAGCATTGAGTTCATTGGTAACTACCAGATTGAGAATTCGATTCAAACCGTGAATACTTCGCTTATATATAGTTTTTCTCCTCCGTGTTCCCGATTGTAATAAGTCCTTGTGAAGAAAATTCTAAGGGGTGTGTTGATTTGACCTAACGTTCAATCTGAGGGATATATAAGTTTTCTCTGAACATGAATAGTTTCTAATCAAAACAAGCTTCCTAAGAGTTATTAAAGAAGTCTATAAGTATTAAGGGGATTCAACGAAGGAACGAGGTCTCACTCTAACCTAATTAAGACAACTAACTAAGTCTATATTTCAATTATCTTAGCATAATCAGTCTTTTACATTCATTAGTATAACCAGTAACCTGGCCTTAACTTGGGAGTAGCTGTAATCCAATAGTTATAATCCAAAGTCTATGCTCATACGCTAGATGATTTCATATAATTTCTAATACAAAGAATTATTTTATCACTTAGGGTCAAAGGTCATCTGATTGGAATTGAGTTACCCGAACTTGAATTTAACTGCACTCGAGCACTTCACACATGACCATATCAGCTAAGGAGGTTCTAGGGTTCACATTATTAATTTATTGGATTCCTTATATTGTCAAACCTTTTGAAATCTAGGAGTATTAACTTTAGGTCCAAAACTATAAATGTCCCAACATTTGATGGTCATTGTGGTTTATATAATCCTCATTCCCAAGGTCCTAGTTATCTCATTACTCCTCTCTGAACTGCTTGGTTTGGGTCCTTAGGCCCGTAGGGTCCATTTTTTCTAACTGTACGTGCACATATTCACGCCTTCTTGGATCTATTTCGAGTTCAAAATTATCAAGTACAACTCCAATTCGTCGACTAATGATCTAAATGTGATTGAGATCCATTTGCATGATCTTGAACGTATATGGGCTAAACTACTGAAGTTAATCTCGCCAGTCGGTGAAAATTGGGATTCTAATGTGGTTTCTAAATTTCATCGCCCCCTTCTTAAGTCAGAGTGCATGAAAGTGCGTCGTGTTACCATAATCTAGGTCCAGTTTAATCCAACTCATGCTCTGATACCATCTTGTAATGCCCTAAAAATCGAAGGTCGAGCAAAGCTCAACTCCCGAGTTTCAACGCATCACTTATGCAACATAGCTTATGATGATTATTATGAGTGTATTTGAACATGAGTAGGATTATACTAAAATAACATATCATACTCAAGGGATAACTAAATTGAGCAAGCGAAAGACTGTGATAGATATATAAAATATATAAGTGTTTCACAACCTCCAGAGTATGAGTATGTTACCAGGCTGAATATATACATATATGTTCCAAAATTTACAAATTATCAAAATGTAAATGTCCAACTAATCCATAAGTCCCTGGGCATCGGTATGAGATCTATATAGATCTACCCGATAGTTGAACGTAAGAGAATCCTTCCTCCTCACCTACGAAGTCCAACTCTACTATATAGACCTCTCCATCACCTACAACTAAATCAGAGTTTGGGTGGTGTTTTAAAAACACCGCCACAAGTAGGAATGAGTAACTAATTCAATGGAACTATAAAGCAAAGATTAACATGTTATCAATTCAGCCAAGTAGTAATGATAAAACAGTACAACAATCAAGTCCTAAGTATTCTTGTTAATGCAGGAATGATATGCTATAATGATACATGCTCTCACCTACACTCCCTCAGTGACATCATCTCACGATCGCGGCATACACCCCTTCTTCTGTGCACTTCCTCGCCAAAGCACCGTACAATGCGATGCATGGTCGTGTTAAGTAAGTTCTTAATTAAGCATATTCATACAGCAGGTTTGGGAAGCTAAAGTACCTCCCTCGTATCATTTACCCAATAATGATCTATCTAGAGTCGTCAATCCTACTAAATCACATATGAGAGGCAAGTTCGCAAGTTTATACGATCGGTTGCTACGGGAGGCTCGTCACCTCAATGTAAGCTTAATTAACACTCGAGGTCACCACCACCAACACCATACCAACTGGCAGTCTATTTTCGAAGGCTCGTCACCAACCCGACTGGGGACCATAGTCAGGCTACACCAATGGAGGCCGACAGCTCCAATACGATGTCCCATACCACTATATTCGACTCACGAGTTTGGGTTTCTCACTGGACACTATGGGGAAGCTCGTCGCCCTAGCGTAAGCCGACAGCTTGAGCACAGTGTCCCATACCACCATGCCTGGCTCATGAGTCTTAGTGAATCGAGGTACTAAGGTTAGACGGGCTTTTCACTAGTAAGTTTGGTACCTTAGGTTCAAGCAGTAGCGTCCATACATGTTGAACATACATTGGGCCAATCGGATTACTTGACAAGCTCGACTGGTACAAGCGTATGTTGAATTAATCGACATGGAACACATATGCACTCCTCATGGCCTAGCCACTGTCGATAATCAGCGTACAACTCGGATTCCTCGAACATATCCATCGTGGCTAAAACAGTTTGGCCGCCGATCGTAAACCATTAGCGATTACCTGGACTACATCGTAGCCCCACATCACACTTCAAATACAATAGCATTCACATGTGATAGTAAAAGACAGCATGTGACAACTACTCTTAATATAAATCTCGTTTGGGCATTTCAACAAATAAATAGTACACATGTTATCTATCGTACATAGGCATTTTATCCATAAATCACATAGGAGTAAGATAGGTTACATAAAGAAGACTGTAACTATAGATAAGGGAATTGAGAATCCTATCTCAACACCCTCATTAAATACATTTCAACAAGTATTTTCTCATTCAATCATTTTATCAAACACTTAGACTACACATATCACACACATGTAATAAAGTGGTTATAACGTATATTATAGAAAATCCTTTCACAAGGGAGTTGTCACACGTACCACAATCATGTATTCTCAAACATCAATCATAACAAGCACAAATCATAATTCCATATTCATTCAATCATTTCAACAAACACATTAAATGCATTAAAATCAACGTACTTTATATATATGTGTAATGTACGAAAATATCGTATCTAAGCATATATGATAGAAATCAAGTCAGTAATAAATCATTAACTGACATTGAAAGCCTTGAAAACCATAACCTAAATGTTTATAGTCCACACCTTTCGTCGGTAAACCCGTATCGAGCTCAATTCGAACATCACGCCTTTTTCTACGACATAATGGCTACCTAAATCACGAAATAGGTTAGCTATTTCGTCGATTCATCTACTTGGATACCTAAAACAGATTAGGATTAGGATTTCTTACCCAAAAATGGAGTCAAAATCGACGGTGTAGCGATGTGGAAGGGTGAATCGAGGCGTGGAGTAGCAAAACAGAAGGACTACAGCAAACTCCAAGGATATCCCCTCGATCTCCACTCTTTTCTCTCATTCTCTCTCTTAGGGTTTGGAGAAAATCGTATGGAATAGAAATGGGGTGGGTTTAGACTCTTATATAGGCCAAGAACTGATAGTAATGGCCCCAGGGCCTTGGTATACTTGAGATATAGCCAAATTTCGGTTGTTTCGGGCTAACGAAGCACATCTGGAGGTTCATTTCCTACATGCAGTCAGGAGTAAGTCCCCTGAAAATGGATCTACGACAGGTCAAGATCTCGGTCCAATCGGATCAGTGGATCGGCTGCGGGGGACCAGTTTCAATTCAACGGTCACCGGTACTCGATCAAGGCCACAAGTACACTGACATGTGTTGAAAATTTTCACTGATCCAAGGGTGTAATTGGGTCAGATTCTGATGGTCTGAATCTTTAGATTTGACCCGCAAGTGAACGACTCAATTCACTTAAGTTTCAGTTCATTTTCTAAAGATATTCGCGTTTCTCACACACGTCACTCCGGACTCAAGTTGTGCGTTTCTAGACACTATCTAGATTTGATTTTTGAGATGGTAGTCAAGCCCAATAAGGCGGTCATAACCGTCTACATTAACGGTAATCGAACTTTCGACGCGCGGTTCAAGTCCGATACAGTGTTTCAATGTGCTCCCGAGAGCAACTGGGTTTAGAGATTGATCCTATGTTTCTAGGTAATGTAGCATTAGCGATTTTAATAATTTTAGGTCTTGCAGTTCGTATAAAAAGTAGTTCAAGCTAATTCTACGAATTATTCAATTTAGTACTTAACTAAATTATACCATAATTACGATAGAATAAAGTCCTACGGCAGTTCTATGCCCCTTTCTGTCACTTTTAGTTAGTATATTATTTTAATTATTTTTCTAATAGTTCGTCATTAAATCTACTTTATTTTCATCAAATTTTCTTAGGTTTTATGTTGTAGAAAAAATTTTAAAAAATTATAGAAACAGCAACTATCTAAACTAATAATTTTCAGACAGTTGTTATAATAACCTATATTTAAATATATTAAAATTTGTATTATATTTTTCACTTATTTTTATATGAAACTAGACTTATTAAGCTTCAGAGTTATAATGAAGGAGATAGGACTTTTTGTAGTCAAATAAAAATTACAAAGAATGGGGCAGAAAAAGAGCCGCCTGGCCCGCTGTGGATCGCCCGGCCTACTGGTGGTTTTGCCACCTGATATTTGAAACAGATGTATTTTACAAACTGGAATGAGTTATTCGATACGCAATATATGATTTTGGGGTAGGAGAAGCTACTTTATCGAAATAACTTATTTGTTTCATGAGATTCCAAAAGGTTAATGGTCAAAATCCCATTTTATTTATTTATTTAATATTTACAGTAAATTTTAATTTCATTATTGTTCTTCATCATTTAAACTTTAGGATTAGTGTCTAATATGAAAGTACTTAAAAAATTTTAAAGAATAAGGTGGTGAAAGGTGACATTTTAAAGGAAATGTGAGATTTTGTAGAAAATGGGTTAAAAAGGAATTTGAAGCTTTAAAATTGAGTTCTAAGAAGTCAATTAAGGTGTTATAATCGACTCATTACCCAAGGACGTCTAAATCTAGGTTGGCAAAAATCCAGGGCGTTACACAATGGCAGGCAACAGATTCGAATCACTATCTTTTCTGACTAGAAGGTTGGGGTGTTCACTCGCTTTGACCTTCGGTTGCTCGCAACCTTGGTTAAAGAGGGG
This sequence comes from Magnolia kwangsiensis, assembly GCA_037074715.1. Lineage (NCBI taxonomy): Eukaryota > Viridiplantae > Streptophyta > Magnoliopsida > Magnoliales > Magnoliaceae > Magnolia > Magnolia kwangsiensis. The sequence goes on from CM073584.1 coordinate 98,414,815, forward strand.
CATTTGTAGACACCCCACCTAAGCTAACATATTGAAGAGACAAGGACATTCTCGACCATGATCAACAACCCAAACTCCAAACCCTAAACCCAAAGCACAAATCCGAACCCTTAGAACCTCACAAACTAACCTGAAATTCCAAACCTAAAGCTCAACAGAGCCAAGTCAGCACAGGAATGCACTCATCTGAGCTGAAAACATGAAAAAAGGACCATTGGATGAACTAGCGCACCACACGAGACCCACACGATCGAGCCCGGCCCAGGTAGTAGTTTGACTACCGCTGGCAGTACTTGCTCACGAGGCGCGTGTGTCCTCCGTGTCACGCCTCAAACTCAGAAACCGAGCTCACAAAATTTCTGATCACCGAATCTGGCACCGACAGTCTCCGTAGTACTCCATTCTTGGCTCCCAACGCTCATTCGCCAGATTCCGATCCTGGGATGCTACAAGGAGGATTTTCAACATCGGTTTGATTTGTAATAAGTATAACTAAAGGTATAACCCACAAACAACAATCAAAACTCCATCACATTTTCACTATGATCAAAAAATTTATAAGTACAATGAGCATAAAGGGAAATACAATGATAATGGACAAAAAGCTCCAAGATGATCTGTTAAAAGCTCCTGCCTTAGCGCTGCTGCAGTCCACGTCACCTACATGCAATGGTCATGCATAAGCTTATGGAAAGCTTAGAGAGTGGTGAAAGTGTGTGCGTAAGGTAATAATACAATTATACACTATCAGAGTAATGTGAAACAAGCTGATGAATCCATAAATACCATTAGTCGTATCAAGGTTATGCAATGCAAGGCATGAATGATGTCAGCCATACCAAGGCCATGCGATGCGAGATGCAACTCAAGCATACAAATCCTCATCTGAGTCCATATGTCAATACAGTTTAAATCTGGAATATCACCGGGGTCTAGTGCACTTCAAACCAGATTGTCGGTTCATCGCAGCAATAAGGGGAGTAGAAGAGACCTCACTATCCGCCTGCCAATATCGGGCTCATCTCATCAATAGTGGACCCATTCCTGTAGCTGGTCAAACTCATCCTAGCTTAGCCCCCTCCTCTCAGGCGGGTAAGGCCACACCCCCTTCCAACCGACCACGACACAATGAAAAGCGCCGTCATCTAGTAATTGGCACTCGGCGCTCATATACCCACTCGGTCTAGACGTTGGAGTAACCTCCTGGTACTATAAGGGTTTAGGAACTTTCACCTATGGATATCTATAGCACCCTATATAAAATAAAATTTTCGGTATCCAATCCTGCCAACCACGACATGCCTGTGGAGGCTATGGCCCTGATGTCGCTAGGGTGTACACTATACATGTCACACAATGCGAGATGCATGAATCATGCAATCTAGTCATACAGCAATCGTGCGCGTACCGCGCGCTCATGTTGGCATCTCCCTTCACCAGGGAGTACCATAACAATCTGTCCAATGGCATGTGCCATGATTAGTCACTCATCTCATCACAAGCATACAAATGATGCGCATGGGCATGTATCATGATGTTATGTTATCACATACTCATAATCGATATTAAAAATTACATACGGTGAATGGGGCCAACTTATTTGCGTTAACCAACGCAAAGAATGTGCCTAACAAGGCCTAAGGGAAGGTCACAATGAGGGCATCTAACCATCATTTCCCATCAATGTGGACATTTAACCAACATAGCTCCCAAGGAGTGGCCTATATAAGGAATTCATACACAATATAACGATAACACATACATCACATTGGGCCTCACTCATGGGCCTCACATACATCGCATCGGGCCGATCATCTGGGCCAATTCGAATGGGCCGATTCAAATGGGCTGACTCAAATGGGCAGATCAAATGGGCTAATTCAAATGGGCTGATCAAATGAGCCGATTCAAATGGGCCAGATCATGGGCCGAATCGAATGGGCCGAGTCAGATAGGTTGAATCAAATGGGCCGATTCAAATGGGCCGATCAAACGGGCCAATCAAATGGGTCAAAGAAAATGGGCCGATCCACTAGGTCATTCATCTATTATTAGAGATCAAAAAAAAAAAGAATCATATCAAAGGATCATCTGGACCATACCACACTTAACGGTGGTAACAAAGGGTCCCACAATAGGGTTTATTGCCCATCCAATCCATCAATAAGGTCAGAAAGACCTGGATTTAGAGGATAAACAAATATTATATTGGTCCAAAACTCTTGTCACCCAAAAAGGGTTTTAATGGTAGTCATTCTATTTCCACCATTTTTCTGCGGTACAGCCCACATGATACCAGATCTATCTTAGTTTTAGTTCCAAGCCTTAGAGCCGGCTTACCAAATGGATGGACGGTTGGACGATCTGTATACAGCAGGTGGGGTCCACGGTCACGTAATGGGTGAATGGTTGGATGGCATAAAAATATGTCACGAAAGGCCCACCGTCCAACCATCTGGATGGTGGGATACAAACATACATTAAGGTGGGGGTCTGGACGTCCACAGCAGTGGGACCCACATACCTTGGTGGCGTCATTACACCAGCTACTTGCTAATGTAAGGTACCCAACCAAACTACGGGTGCATGCGGGCCCCAACGATCAATGTTTTGGATGGGGCATCCTCAAATGTGGGACCCCAGAATTTGCTGACACTAATCAGCATATGGGTCCCACCACCAACTCACACTCCCCTGGTAGCCACCCGTACTCGGCATCAATGCCAAGACCTCAACGTTGAAATGAGGTATCTTTCACTCCATCTACCATGTGAGCTGTAGATTTGGGTCCCACTATTTGGACGGTCTGGATCTCATGTGGGATCCATAGAATTGCTGATGTGAAAAGGGCGGTGGGTCCCACCACCTGACAGATAGATGGCGTGGATCTAAAACATCAAGGTGGGCCGTACATGGCACCTAACTCAGCTGGTCGCTGACCAGTGTTACACCATCCAATCCATTAAAAAGGGTGGGTCCCACACGTGGACCACACGTCCAGATATATATCTATATATAATTATATCATGTAATATAATATAATATAATATAATAATATATGCATACCCTATATATACATATATTTTATTATTATATATCAGCAGGTGGCTGAATCATCCTTCAACGTCCAACGTCCAAATGGACGGGTGGACAAAATACATACATCATGTGGCCTGTCGTCCCAGCTCTGCTGGGTGGATGGCTACATCAAAGGCACACATGCATCTGGTGGGCCCCACCCTCACATGTGTGGGGTGGGTCGCACGCCAATGGATGGACGGTTTATAAAACATATATATCATGGTAGGGCCCAACAGCAACCACCTTGCTACTGTAAGATGGGTGGATGGTGCGGATGATATCAAGCATTAATGTGGGCCACAAGCCATCACACACAAGGGAGAGAGAGAGAGATCGGTGATGGGGAGGGGCCCCGCCACTATGGACCCCTCATTGATATAAAGTATACATCATGGTTGGTCCCACAATAAGTGGGCCCTCAAGTTGAATTTAATGGTGGATCACCCACCAATTGCTAATATTCTTTCTCCCTTGGCTTCCTTGACTTCTCGGCTTCGATCCCAACAGAAGATGATGAAGTTTGATGGTTTAGATGGAGGATGAGAGGGTAGGAAGTGGGCCACACTAAAGCTTCTCCATGAGAGCTTGGGAGGTTTGGACGTGGGATGGTTTGGTTGCTTGGAAATGGGTTTGAGAAATGAGAGAGGGAGAGGGTTGTAAAGAGAGAGAGAAAGAGAGAGAGAGAGAGAGAGAAAGAGAGAGAGAGAGATGGATGGAGTGATGGATGTGGTGAGTGATAGGTGTATAAGAAACTTTTGACTTTAAGGGTAGATTGTGTAAGAAAATTATACGGTGTGTAAGAACTTTTTGACTTGTGGGGTTGCTTGGGGATGGATGTGAGGTGATGTGTACTTGACATGTACTTGACCCTTGATGGGATTGATTGATTGATTGATGGATGTGACATTCGGTAGAAATTCTCTTGTGTTTTGCAACGCGCGGCATTTTCCTTAAACTAAACGCCAGCCCACATCTCCTGACCAGGGTATCACCTCGGCACGCAAGTCTCGACATCGAAACTGCGGTGACAGCGCAGTCGTTAGGGTACAAGTCTTGGGTTGAGTAGACTCCAATTGACAGGATTCGTCTTAGGAATACTCGCAAATGTCAGATAAAGGTCGAAGGTTGCCGGAATTCGACCGGAAAGACTATGGAATACTACGGAGCGGTCTTGTCTAAGATACGAGTCTCACAGCTCTCCCCTCCTAATAAAAATTTCATTTTTGAATTTTACACAATCATCGCAAATAGACATAACTCATGAGGAAGAAGAAATATGCAATCATCGTATAAAAATCAAAGAAAGCATACAAAATACAACACAACCAATTATAAAAAAAGATGGGGATAATGCTCTCAAATCTTGGCCTCACACTCCCATGAAGCCTTCTCAACAGAATGGTGACCCCACTGAACCTTCACTAATAGAATGAACTTGGTTTGGAGGACCTGCTCCTTTCGATCAAGGATACGAACTGGCTACTCGATATAAAAAGCATCCTCACGAACCTCTAATAACTGCTAAATCAATAACAATAACTATGTCTGACCCATACTTCCTCAGCATAGAAACATTGAAAACATTGTAAACGCTAGACAATTGAGATGACAAGCCAAGCTGATAGGCCACAGCACCAATGTGCCCAGTGATCTCAAAAGGTATTATGAATCTTGGGGCAAGCTTGTCCTTTGCTCCGAATCTAACTACGCCCTTCATAGACGAGACTTTGAGATACACATGGTCCCCTACAGTAAACTCCAAACGACAACGCTGGCGATCAGCAAGACTCTTCTGCCGACTCTGAGAGCTATGCACATCCTCTGCTTGATGATATCGATAGCCTCTGACGTCTGTTGCACAAGCTCAGGACTTAAGAGACGACTCTCTCCAACCTCGGTCCAACAACTCGGTGATTTATATGGTCTGTCATATAGTGCCTCAAAAGGAGTCATACCGATGGTCACATGATAGCTATTGTTGTACGCGAACTTAACTAATCGCAGATGCTCATCCCAGGAACCCCAAAATTAATCGCGCAGTCCCGAAGCATATCCTCAAAAATCTGGTTGACCCTCTCGGTCTGGCCATCGGTCTGTGAATGATACGGGATGTTGAGCTGCAAATCAGTCCCCATCACTATCTAAAAGCTCTTCCAAAACTGAGATGTGAATCTCGGGTCTCGGTCAGAAACTATCGAGACCGGAACGCCATGCAGTCTCACAATCTCTTCCATAAATAACCTCGCAAGCTGGTCCATATATCAAATCGCACGCATCACAAGAAAATGTGCTGACTTCGTTAGACGATCCGCAATAACCCAAATAACGTCTTGACCACGCTGAGTCCTCGGCAAGCCCATAATAAAATTTATCGACACGTGCTCCCACTTCCACATCGGGATGCTCAATGACTGCAATATTCTCGAGCATCCTCCACTCATGGACCATCATATGCGCCATCAGGCCACGTGGCTGACGGCTGAGGGCATCTGCCACCATGTTCGCCTTGCATAGGTGATACTAAAGATCGAAGTCATAGTCTTTTAGGAGCTCCATCCAGCGCCTCTGCCTCATGTTTAGCTCGGACTAAGAGAACAGGTACTTCAAGCTCTTGTGGTCGGAGAGTCTCGAACCTAACCCCATAGAGATAATGCCTCCACACCTTCAGTGTGAAGACAACAACAGTCAGCTCTAAATCATGCGTGGGGTAGTTCAGCTCATGGACCTTAAGCTGACGAGACGCGAAGGCCACTGGTCTCTCATACTGCATTAGGATAGCATCCAAACCAATATGCGAGGCATCGGTAAATACAATAAATCCATCACTCCCAGAGGGAAGAGTGAGGACAGGAGCAGACGTGAGGTGGTCCTTCAACTTCATAAATATTCTCTCGTAGGCGTCACTCCAAGTAAACTCTGCGCCCTTCCGAGTCAACCTAATCAGCGAGACTGCAATACAAGAGAAACTCTCAATAAAATGCAGGTAGTAGCCCACTAAACCAAGGAAGCTGTGGATCTCGGACGCAGTCGTGGGCTGGTCCCACTAAAGCACCTCCTCAACCTTCGAGGGGTCCGCTGCGACGCCCTCTCTCATCACCACGTGACCAAGAAACTTCACTTCTTCCTCCCATAACTCGCACTTCTTCAGCTTCGCATACAGCTGGTGCACGTGAAGGGTCTGCAAGGCAATCTCCAGGTGCTGCTCGTGCTCCTTACGAGTCCTCGAATAGATCAAAATTTTATCGATGAAGACTACAACAAACTGACCAAGATACGGGCGGAAGACCTCGTTCATCAACTGCATGAATACCACAGGCGCATTGGTCAATCCGAAGGACATGACCTGTAACTCAAAATGACCATAACGCATCCCGAAAGCTGTGTTCGGAATGTCCTCCTCTCAGACCCGAATCTGATGATAACCGAAACACAGGTCAATCTTTGAAAAGAACTGTGCACTCTGCAGCTGATTAAATAAATCGTTGATCCTCAAGAATGAGTACTTGTTCTTGATTGTGATTTTGTTGAGCTCGCGGTAGTCCACGTAGAGCCTCAACGAGTCATCCTTCTTCTTCACGAAGAGTACCGGCGCTCCCCACGGTGAACTGCTCAGACGGATAGAGCCCAACTCTCGCAACTCATCCAATTGCTTATGTAGTTCCTGCAATTCCAACGATGTCATACAATATGGGGCCTTCGAAATAGGCACGGTACTGGGCATGAGATCAATCTGAAACTAGGTGAGTCGATGAGGTGATAATCCTGAAATCTCCTGGAACATATCGAGAAAATCACAAACCACAGGCAACTGGTCGATGCTCACTGTTATGGGCTCATCTATGACACACATCATCAAACAAGATAACGACTCTCCTTTGGGCTCTGTAATGAACTGGAATTGCAGCACGCTAGGTATACAAAACGTGATTGTCCTCGCGGAGCAGTTCAATATGGCCTAGTACCCGGTAATCCAATCCATACCCAGGATGACATCGAACTCAGACATCGGCAAAGCAAACAAATCGGCAGGCAAAAAGATATCCCCAACTAGAACAGGGGAAGACGAGCAAAATCAGCTCAACACTGCAGTCTTTCCCAAGGGAGTCGATACTAACAGGCCCTCATGAGCAGACTCTAATGGCAAGCCAGTCGATTGATAAAAACTCTCATCCATAAAAGAATGCGATGCACCAGAATTAAACAACACACGTGTACTGCATGCAGAGACTAAAAGTATGCCCTTGACGACTCCTCCGAATGACTGTATGTCCTTCTGAGCTGCATAGAACCTAACCTGAGCCAGCTAGGGAGGTGTTCGTCCCCTCTGAGCGTGTTTCTGCTACTATTGTCGCTGAAGTGGTCAAAACTATTACCTCTGCTGCTGTGGTCTCGGAGGCTGGTGCTGATGCGACTACTGAGGTGGCCTGGGTGGTGGAGCTGTTGTAGCTGCTATTATGGGGGTCTCTGCTGCGACTGTGGTAGAGGATGTTGTGGACCTCTCGGCTTCTACTACTGCTGCTGGGGGCAGGGACACTCCCACATAAGGTGCCCTGTCGCATTACACCCAAAATAGGTGCCGATGAACTGCCTCGGAGGTGGTGCTGGAGGTGCTACTGGCGCTCGAAAGTCTGAGTGACCTATACGCCTCTGTTGTGGTCAACGCTGTTGGGAGTCTCCAGAAGGAGCTTTTCTCTTCCGGTCTCTCCTCTGACTGTGATCGAACTGAGAAGCGGCCCACTCAGCCTTATAAATCTGGGCCTTCTATATCACCCCCTCAAAATTCAGGAGCTCATGCCCAATAACACGGCCTCGAAGAGCGTAACGCAAGTCGTCCTTAAAACGGTGGGCTCTCCACTCCTCATCATCTACCAGATATGACGTAAATCTGGATAGCGCTACAAAATGAGCCACGTACTAAGCTACCGTCATATCACCCTATACTAAGACCTCAAACTCCAACACTCGCTGTCGTCAAATGTGATCAGGAAAATACTGTTAATTAAACCAATCCACAAAATCCTCCAAGGTCCATATAAAATCTGTGCCTACTGCTCGGGAGACTGATGTCCACCAGTGCTCAGCCTCACCATGGAGAAGGAATACTGCTAATCGGACTCGCCGCTAGGTCGTACATCCCATCGTATCAAATATCTTCTCCATATCGGAGCACCATCTCTCAGCTGCTGTCGGGTTTGGTTCGCCCCAGAAAAGCGGGGGCTCGAGCCGTCGAAACTCTCGGAGAAGGGTGCTTGCGCACTCCTACTCTTCCTAGTTTTGCGAAATGACGGGGTACCTACCCTGCCCCTAAAGAGCGGCAGTTACAACCTGTAACATTTGTTGTAACTGGGAGGCACTCACAAATATGGTCGGATCCACACCGGTCTCTGGTGGAGGAGCAACATCCTCAGGATGGGTGGTAGGAACCTCTGGTGGTGGAGTGGGGATCGTAGGTGATAGGACAAAAGCCACAGGTGGTGGAGCAGGAGTCTCAAGAGGTAAAGCGGGAGTCAATCAGGTTACTCTCCTGCATGGCATGTCCTATAAGAAAGAACGAAGGCGCCTATCAACTTTGAAAACTCTCGAAGGCACACACGTTAAAGGCCTATAATGGAATATCTCTAAGCTATCCGAACTTTGGGACTTACTCATTCTAAACTTATAACAGACATATAATGTTGTTTTCGATCATTCCCAAGTTAGGCTCTGATACTAACTTCTGTCATGCCCCAAACTCAGAAACCGGGCTCACAAAATTTTTGATCACCGAATCTGACACCGATAGCCTCCATTGTATCCCATTCTTGACTCCTATCGCCCATTTGCCAGGTTCTGATCCTGGGATGTTACGAGGAGAATTTTCAACATCAGTTTGATTCGTAATAAACATAACTGTAATGCCCCGGATTTTTGCTAACCTGGAGTTAGACGTCCTTAAGCAATGGGTCGATCCTAACACCTTATTAACTTCTCAGAACTCAATTTCAAAGTCTCAAATCCCCTTTCAACCCATTTCCTTCAAAAATCTCACCTTTCACCACCATATTCTTCAAATTTTTCTAAGCATTTTCATATTAGACATAAATCCTAAGGTTTAGGTAATGAAGAACAATAATGAAATTAAAATTTACTATAAATAGTAAATAAATAAATAAAATGGGCTTTTGACCATTAACCCTTTAGAATCTCATAAAAAATAGGCTATTTGGATAGATCAACTTCTCCTACCCCAAAAACATATATCGCATGTTAAATAACTCATTCCGGTCTGTAAGTTACACTTATTTCAAATATCGGGTAGCAAAAACACCACAAGATAGGACAGCGAGTGGGCGATGGCATCGCCGAAACGGTGAGGCCTCGACGGCCAGCGGGCCGCTGCGGGTCAGGCGGCCCGTTTTCTGCCACATTTTCTAAAATTTTTGTCAAACTTTAAAAAATCATATCTCTCTTGTTATAACTCTGATTTAGGTGATTTAAAAGCTAGATTGAAGCTTCATAAGTCTAGTTTCATATAAAAATAAGTAAAAAATATAATAAAATTTTTAATATAGTTAAATATAGGTCATTGTGACAACTATCTGAAAATTATTAATTTAGACAGCTGCTGCTTCTAGAATTTTTAAAATTTTTCTACAATGTGAAATCTAACAAAATTTGGTAAAGATGAAGTAAACTTGATGATAAACTATTAAAAAATAATTAAAATAATATATTAACTAAAAGTGCCAGAAATGGGCATAAAACTGCCCTAAGACCTTATTCTGTCATAATTAAGGCATAATTTAGTTAAGTACTAAACTGAATAATTAGTAGAATTAGCTTGAACCACTTTAAATGTAAACTGTAGGATCTAAAATAAGTAGAACTACTAATTCTATGTTTCCTAAAAATCTAGGATCAATCTCTAAACCCAGTTGCTCCTGAGAACACTTTGAAACTTCGTATTGGACCTGGACCGCGCGTCGAAAGTCCGATTACCCCGAAACTATACAGTTATGACTGCATTACTGGACTTGACAATCACCTCGAAAATCAAGTCCTAATAGTACCCAAAAATACACAACTTGAGCCCAGAGCGAAGTGTGTGAGAAACACAAATATCTTTAGAAAATGAACTGAAACTTAAGTTAATTGAGTCGTTCGCTTGCAGGCCAAATTTAAGGATTTAGACCGTCAGAATCTAACCTAATTACATCCTCAGATTAGAAAAAATTTTTAACGTAAGTTAACGTACTTATATCCCTTATCGAGTACCGATGACCGTTGAATTGAAACTGGTCTCCCACGGTCGATCCACTGATCCAATCGGACCAAAAACTTAGCTTGACCTATATCCAATGTCAAAAAGCTTAAGTTTAACCGTATTTAGAAAAGGGGCCTTCAGAACAACTCTGTTGGACCGAAACAGCCAACTTTTGGCTATAACTTAAGTATATCATGGCCTTGGGGCCATTCCCATCAGTTCTGGGCTTATATAAGGGCCTTAAACCTTCTCTCTCCCTTCACATACGAATTTTCAACCCTAGGAGAGAGAAGAAAGCAAATAGAGAAAGAAAGAGAGAGAAAGTGAGAGAGAAGTTGGAGAGAGTTCCTGGGATCTTTCCCTACCGCTCCACGTACTGAACCACCACTTCTATATCACTTTTTTGGCGATTCTGACTTCGTACTTGGGTAAAAAAATCCTAACCCTAATCTATTTTAGGGATCCAATTAGAGTAAAAGGTGCAGTAGTTAACCTATTCCATATTATAGGTTGTCATTGTGCTGTAAACGAAGACTCAGCGTTGAAACTGAGTTCGTTACGAGTCTACCGGCGTAAGGTGCAGACTATAAATGTTTAGGTTATGGTTTTCAAGGCTTTTAATGTCAGTAATAATTTATGACTAGCTTGATTGCTATCACATGTGCTTAGATACGAGGGTTTCTGTGTGTTATGCATATATATAAATATGTTAATTTATAATGCATTACATGTGTTTGTTGAAATGTGTGAATGAGTATGGAATTATAATTTATGTTAACCTTGGTACCTTGATCCACTAAGACTCATGAGCCGAATATGGTGATGCATGGGACACTGTAGTCGAGTTGTCAGCCTATGTTGGGGCGACGAGCCTCCCTATAGTGACCAGTGAGCAACCCAACTTGTGAGCCAAATATGGTGGTGTATGGGACACTTTATTCGAGCTGTCAACCTATGATCAGGTGACGAGCCCGTAATGACCTCGAGTATACACTAGAAACTACGTTGAGTCGATGAGCCTTTCCGTAATGAATTAGAGTATAAACCAAGCCTACACCGACCGTGACGAACCTCTCCGTAGCGACCTGGAAACTATCTATCATATGTGACTACTAGGATTGACGACCCTAGATGGATCAATATTTGGGTATATGATATAAAGGGAAGTGCCTTAGCTTTCCAATCCTGGTGTATGAAAAGGTCAAATAAGAACTCGGTAATCACGCTCATGCACCACATTGCATGTGTCTTTGGCGTTGGTGTTGAGCACAAGAGAAGGGGTGCATGCCGTGACCGTAAGAGAAAGATCGTAGAGTGAGTGCAGGTGAGGGCATGCATCATTACAACATACTATCCTTGTATTAACAAGAGTACTTAGGACATGAGAGTTGTATTGTTTTATCATTACTGTTTGACTGAATTGATAACATGTTAACCCTTACTTCATAGTTCCACTGAATTGATCACTCACTCTCATGTTCTGGGACAGTGCTTTAAATACCAACCAGACTCTGTCTTAACTGCAGGTGATGGCGATGTTTATGGGGCAGAGCTGGATTATTTCGATGACGAAGAGTTCTCCTATATACAACTCTCTGGCGGGTCTATGTAGACCTGGAGTTGTGCTAGCGTGGCTACAGGGTTCTGGATAGAGAACATTACATTTGTTATTTTTGCACATTTTGGAACACCCATGTATATTCATTTTATTCATTTTTTGAAGTATACATGTATATACTTAACCTGATAACTTGTTCACACCCTGGGGACCTACATCAGTTTATATACTTTACATATCTATCACAGTCTTCCACTTACGAAATTAACTGTCTCTAGAGTATGATATGTTGTTTTGGTATAATCCCACTCATATTTAAGGCACTAATACAGACAACATTCAATCATCATTATCTATGTTGCATAAGTGATGTGTTAGAACTCGGGAATTGGGCTCCTGCTCGACCCCCGATTTTCGAGGCGTTACAATAACCAAAGGCATAACTCACAAACAATAACCAAAACTCCAACACATTTCCACTATGATCAAAAACTTTATAAGTACAATGAGCATAAAGGAAAATACAATGATAATGGACAAAAAGCTCCAAGATGATCTGCTAGACGCTCCTGCCTCAGCGCTGCTGTGGTCCAACATCACCTACACGTAACGGTCGTGCATAAGCTTACGAAAAGCTTAGAAGGTGGTGAAAGTGTGTGCGCAAGGTAGTAATATAATTATACAGTATCAGAGTAATGCAAAACATGCTGATGAATCCATGAATACCATTAGTCGTACCAAGGCTATGCAATGCAAGGCATGAATGATGTCAGGCATACCAAGGTCATGCAATGCGAGATGCAACTCAAGCATACAAATCCTCATATGAGTCCATACATCAATACAGTTTAAATCTGGAATATCACCGGGGTCTAATGCACTTCAAACCAGATTGCTGTCCCATCGCACGCGATAAGGTGAGTGGAAGAGACATCACTATCTACTTGTAAATATCAGGCCCGACTCATCAATAGCAGACCCATTCCTCAAGCTGGTCAAACTCAGCCTAGCTTTACCCCCTCCTCTCAGGTGGGTAAGGCCACAACCCCTTCCAACCGACCACGACACAGTCGAAAGCATGATCATCTGCTAATCGATACTTGGCGCTCATATACCCACTCGGTCTAGACATTGGAGTAATCTCCTAGTACCATAAAGGTTTAGGAACTTTCACCCAGGGATATCTATAGCACCCCATATAGAACAAGATTTTCGGTATCTAATCCTGCCAACCACGATATGCCTGCGGAGGGTATGACCCTGATGTTGCTGGGGCGTACAGTATACATGTCACACAATACGAGATGCATGAATCATGCAATCCAGTCATACAACAATCATGCACGTACCACGCGCTCATGTGGGCATCTCCCTTCACCAGGGAGTCCCATAATAATCAGCCCAATGGCATGTGCTATGATCAGTTACTGATCTCATCACAAGCATACAGATGATGCGCATGGGCATGTTTCATGATGTTATGTTGTTACATACTCATAATCAATATCAAAAATCACATACAACAAATGGGGTCAACTTATTTGGGTAGGTTAACCCATGCAAAGAATGGGTCTAACAAGGCCTAAGGGAATGTCACAATGAGGACATCTAGCCATCATTACCCATCAATGTGGACATCTAACCAATATTGCTCCCAAGGAGTGGCCTACATAAGGAATTCATACACAATGTAATGGCAACACATACATCACATTGGACCTCACTCATGGGCCTCACATACATCGCATCGGGCCAATCGAATGGGCTGATCAACTGGCCCAATTTGAATGGGTCGATTCAAATGGGCCGACTCAAATGGACCGATCAAACGGGCTGACTCAAATGGGCTGATGAAATAGGCCGATCGATAGGTCGAATCAAATGGGCAGATCGAATGGGCCGAGTCAAATGGGCCGAATCGAATGGGCCAAGTCATATGGGCCGAATCGAATGGGCCGATCAAACGAGCCGATTAAATGGGTCGATCCACTAGGTCATTCATCTATTATTAGAGATCATTCTAGAGTATTATTCAAAGAGAGAAAGAAAGAAAGGAAAAAAAAAAGAATCATATCAAAGGATCATCTGGACCATACCACACTTAACAGTGGTGACAAAGGGTCCCACAATTAAGATTCCAATGGGCCCCACCATAGGGTTTATTGCCCATCTAATCTGTCCATAAGGTCAGAAAGACCTGGATTTAGAGGATAAAAAAATATTATATTGGTCCAAAACTCTTGTCACCCAAAAAGGGTTTTAATGGTAGCCATTTTATTTCCGTTGTTTTTCTGCGGTGCGGCCCACATGATACCAGATCTGTCTTAATTTTACTCCCAAGCCTTAGAGCCGGCTTACCAAATGGATGGACGGTTAGATGATCCGTATATAGTAGGTGGGGTCCACGGTCACATAATGGGTGAACGGTTGGATGGCATAAATATATGTCATGAAAGGCCCACCCTCCAGCCATCTGGACGGTGGGATACAAACATACATTATGGTGGGGGTCTGGACGTCCACAGCAGTGGGACCCACATACCTTGGTGGCGTCATTACACCAGCTACTTGCTAATGTAAGGTACCCAACCAAACTGCGGGTGCATGCGGGCCCCAACGATCAATGTTGTGGATGGGGCATCCTCACATGTGGGACCCCAGAATTTGCTGACACTAATCAGCATATGGGTCCCACCACCAACTCACACTCCCCTGGCAGCCACCCGTACTTGGCATCAATGCCAAGACCTCAGCGTTGAAATGAGGTATCTTTCACTCCATCTTCCATGCGAGCTATAGATTTGGGTCCCACTATTTGGACGGTCTGGATCTCATGTGGGATCCATAGAATTGCTGATGTGAAAAGGGCGGTGGGTCCCACCACCTGACAGATAGATGGCGTGGATCTAAAACATCAAGGTGGGCCATACATGGCACCTAACTCAGCTGGTCGCTGACCAGTGTTACACCATCCAATCCATTAAAAAAGGTGGGTCCCACACGTGGACCACACGTCCAGATATATATCTATATATAATTATATCATGTAATATAATATAATATAATATAATAATATATGCATACCCTATATATACATATATTTTATTATTATATATCAGCAGGTGGCTGAATCATCCTTCAACGTCCAACGTCCAAATGGACGGGTGGACAAAATACATACATCATGTGGCCTGTCGTCCCAGCTCTGCTGGATGGATGGCTACATCAAAGGCACACATGCATCTGGTGGGCCCCACCCTCACATGTGTGGGGTAGGTCGCACGCCAATGGATGGACGGTTTATAAAACATATATATCATGGTAGGGCCCAACAGTAATCACCTTCCTACTGTAAGATGGGTAGACGGTGCGGATGATATCATGCATTAATGTGGGCCACAAGCCATCACACACAAGGGAGAGAGAGAGAGATCGGTGATGGGGAGGGGCCCGGCCACTATGGACCCCTCATTGATATAAAGTATACATCATGGTTGGTCCCACAATAAGTGGGCCCTCAAGTTGAATTTAATGGTGGATCACCCACCAATTGCTAATCTTCTTACTCCCTTGGCTTCCTTGGCTTCTCGGTTTCGATCCCAACAGAAGATGATGAAGTTTGATGGTTTAGATGGAGGATGAGAGGGTAGGAAGTGGGCCACACTAAAGCTTCTCCATGAGATCTTGGGAGGTTTGGACGTGGGATGGTTTGGTTGCTTGGAAATGGGTTTGAGAAATGAGAGAGAGAGGGTTGTAAAGAGAGAGAGAGAGAGAGAGAGAGAGAGAGAGAGATGGGTGGAGTGATGGATGTGGTGAGTGATAGGTGTATAAGAAACTTTTGACTTTAAGGGTAGATTGTGTAAGAAAATTATACGGTGTGTAAGAACTTTTTGACTTGTGGGGTTTCTTGGGGATGGGTGTGAGGTGATGTGTACTTGACATGTACTTGACCCTTGATGGGATTGATTGATTGATGGATGTGACATTCGGTAGAGATTCTCTTGTGTTTTGCAACGCGCGGTATTTTTCTTGAAATAAACGCCAGCCCACATCTCCTGACCAGGGTATCGCCTCGGCATGCAAGTCTCGACATCGAAACTGCGGTGACAGCGCAGTCGTTAGGGTACAAGTCTTGGGTTGAGTTGACTCCAATTGACAGGATTCGTCTTAGGAATACTCATAAATGTCAGATAAAGGTCGAAGGTTGCCGAAATTCGACCGGGAAGACTATGGAATACTACGGAGCGGTATTGTCTAAGATACGAGTCTCACAGCTCTCCCCTCCTAATAAAAATTTCATTTTTGAATTTTACACAATCATCGCAAATAGACATAACTCATGAGGAAGAAGAAATATGCAATCATCGTATAAAAATCAAAGAAAGCATACAAAATACAACACAACCAATTATAAAAAAAGATGGGGATAATGCTCTCAAATCTTGGCCTCACACTCCCATGAAGCCTTCTCAACAGAATGGTGACCCCACTGAACCTTCACTAATAGAATGAACTTGGTTTGGAGGACCTGCTCCTTTCGATCAAGGATACGAACTGGCTACTCGATATAAAAAGCATCCTCACGAACCTCTAATAACTGCTAAATCAATAACAATAACTATGTCTGACCCATACTTCCTCAGCATAGAAACATTGAAAACATTGTAAACACTAGACAATTGAGATGACAAGCCAAGCTGATAGGCCACAGCACCAATGCGCCCAGTGATCTCAAAAGGTATTATGAATCTTGGGGCAAGCTTGTCCTTTGCTCCGAATCTAACTACGCCCTTCATAGACGAGACTTTGAGATACACATGGTCCCCTACAGTAAACTCCAAACGACAACGCTGGCGATCAGCAAGACTCTTCTGCCGACTCTGAGAGCTATGCACATCCTCTGCTTGATGATATCGATAGCCTCTGACGTCTGTTGCACAAGCTCAGGACTTAAGAGACGACTCTCTCCAACCTCGGTCCAACAACTCGGTGATTTATATGGTCTGTCATATAGTGCCTCAAAAGGAGTCATACCGATGGTCACATGATAGCTATTGTTATACGCGAACTTAACTAATCGCAGATGCTCATCCCAGGAACCCCAAAATTAATCGCGCAGTCCCGAAGCATATCCTCAAAAATCTGGTTGACCCTCTCGGTCTGGCCATCGGTCTGTGAATGATACGGGATGTTGAGCTGCAAATCAGTCCCCATCACTATCTAAAAGCTCTTCCAAAACTGAGATGTGAATCTCGGGTCTTGGTCAGAAACTATCGAGACCGGAACGCCATGCAGTCTCACAATCTCTTCAATAAATAACCTCGCAAGCTGGTCCATATATCAAATCGCACGCATCGCAAGAAAATGTGCTGACTTCGTTAGACGATCCGCAATAACCCAAATAACGTCTTGACCACGCTGAGTCCTCGGCAAGCCCATAATAAAATTTATCGACACGTGCTCCCACTTCCACATTGGGATGCTCAATGACTGCAATAGACCAGGGAGCATATAATGATCGACCTTAACATGTTTGCAGGTGTCACACTTGGCCACAAAACTGGCGATCTGGTGCTTCATCCCTATCCAAAAATATTGTTACCTCATATCGCGGTACATCTTCGTCAAGCCAGGGTGGATAGAAAATCACGATCGATGTGCCTCGGTCATAAGATCTCTATGCAACTCAGGAATATTCAGGACACATAATCGGCCTCTGAAGCGAAGTTCACCGTATGAACCAATTTGCCAATCTGCTTGACTCTCAGATGCCGCCTCAGCCATATAACTCTGCAACGACTCATCAGCCTGCCGAGCCTCGATCACCCTTGAGACAAGAGAGGGTTAAATCGACAGGCTCGATAACTTCACGATAGAAGACTGCAGGCCGAACTCAAAATCATATTCTGCAATATTCTCGAGCATCCTCCACTCATGGACCATCATATGCACCATCAGGCCACGTGGCTGACGGCTGAGGGCATCTGTCACCATGTTCGCCTTGCATAGGTGATACTAAAGATCGAAGTCATAGTCTTTTAGGAGCTCCATCCAGCGCCTCTGCCTCATGTTTAGCTCGGACTAAGAGAACAGGTACTTCAAGCTCTTGTGGTCAGAGAGTCTCGAACCTAACCCCATAGAGATAATGCCTCCACACCTTCAGTGTGAAGACAACAACAGTCAGCTCTAAATCATGCGTGGGGTAGTTCAGCTCATGGACCTTAAGCTGACGAGACGCGAAGGCCACTGGTCTCTCATACTGCATTAGGATAGCATCCAAACCAATATGCGAGGCATCGGTAAATACAATAAATCCATCACTCCCAGAGGGAAGAGTGAGGACAGGAGCAGACGTGAGGTGGTCCTTCAACTTCATAAATGCTCGCTCGTAGGCGTTACTCCAAGTAAACTCTGCGCCCTTCCGAGTCAACCTAATCAGCGAGACTGCAATACAAGAGAAACCCTCAATAAAACACCGGTAGTAGCCCACTAAACCAAGGAAGATGTGGATCTCGGATGCAGTCGTGGGCTGGTCCCACTGAAGCACCTCCTCAACCTTTGAGGGGTCCGCTGCGACGCCCTCTCTCATCACCACATGACCAAGAAACTTCACTTCTTCCTCCCATAACTCGCACTTCTTCAGCTTCGCATACAGCTGGTGCACGTGAAGGGTCTACAAGGCAATCTCCAGGTGCTGCTCGTGCTCCTTACGAGTCCTCGAATAGATCAAAATTTTATCGATGAAGACTACAATAAAATGACCAAGATACGGGCGGAAGACTCGTTCATCAACTGCATGAATACCACAGGCGCATTGGTCAATCCGAAGGACATGACCTGGAACTCAAAATGACCATAACGCATCCCGAAAGCTGTCTTCGGAATGTCCTCCTCTCAGACCCAAATCTGATGATAACCGAAACGCAGGTCAATCTTTGAAAAGAACTGTGCACTCTGCAGCTGATTAAATAAATCATTGATCCTCAAGAACGAGTACTTGTTCTTGATTGTGATTTTGTTGAGCTCGCGGTAGTCCACGCAGAGCCTCAACGAGTCATCCTTCTTCTTCACGAAGAGTACCGGCGCTCCCCACGGTGAACTGTTCAGACGGATAGAGCCTAACTCTCGCAACTCATCCAACTGCTTATGTAGTTCCTGCAATTCCAACGATGTCATACAATATGGGGCCTTCGAAATAGGCGCGGTACTGGGCATGAGATCAATCTGAAACTAGGTGAGTCGATGAGGTGATAATCCTGAAATCTACTGGAACACATCGGAAAAATCACAAACCACAGGCAGCTGGTCGATGCTCACTGTTATGGGCTCATCTATGACACACATCATCAAACAAGATAATGACTCTCCTTTGTGCTCTGTAATGAACTAAAACTGTAGCACGCTGGGTATACAGAACGTGATTGTCCTCGCGGAGCAGTTCAATATGGCCTAGTACCCGGTAATCCAATCCATACCCAGGATGACATCGAACTCGGACATCGGCAAAGCAAACAAATCGGCAGGCAAAAAGATATTCCCAACTAGAATAGGGGAAGACAAGCAAAATCAGCTCAACACTGCAGTCTTCCCTAAGGGAGTCGATACTAACAGGCCCTCATGAGCAGACTCTAATGGCAAGCCAGTCTATCGATAAAAACTCTCATCCACAAAAGAATGCGATGCACCAAAATTAAACAACACACGTGTGCTGCATGCAGAGACTAAACGTATGGCCTTGACGACTCCTCCGAATGACTGTAGGTCCTTCTGAGCTGCATAGAACCTAACCTGAGCCAGCTGGAGAGGTGTCTGTCCCCTCTGAGCGTGTTTCTGCTACTGTTGTCGCTGAAGTGGTCAAAACTATTGCCTCTGTTGTTGTGGTCTCGGAGGCTGGTGCTGATGCGGCTAATGAGGTGGCCTGGGTGGTGGGGCTGTTGTAGCTACTATTATGGGGGTCTCTGCTGCGACTGTGGTAGAGGATGTTGTGGACCTCTCGGCTTCTACTACTGCTGCTGGGGGCAGAGACACTCCCACATAAGGTGCCCTGTCGAATCACACCCAAAATAGGTGCCGATGAACTGCCTCCGAGGTGTTGTTGGAGGTGCTACTGGCGCTCGAAAGTCTGAGTGACCTAAACGCCTCTATTGTGGTCAACGCTGTTGGGAGTCTCCAGAAGGATCTTGCCTCTTCCGGTCTCTCCTCTGACTGTGATCAGACTGAGAACCGGCCCACTCAGCCTTATAAATCTGGGCCTTCTATATCACCCCCTCAAAATTCAGGAGCTCATGCCCAATAACACGACCTCGAAGAGCATAACGCAAGTCGTCTTTAAAGCGGCGGGCTCTCCGCTCCTCATCATCTACCAGATATGAAGTAAATCTGGATAGCGCTACAAAATGATCCACGTACTAAGCTACCGTCATATCACCCTATACTAAGACCTCAAACTCCAACACTCGCTGTCGTCAAATGTGATCAGGAAAATACTGTTGATTAAACCAATCCACAAAATCCTCCAAGGTCCATATAAAATCGGTGCCTACTGCTCGGGAGACTGATGTCCACCAGTGCTTAGCCTCACCATGGAGAAGGAATACTGCTAATCGGACTCGCCGCTAGGTCGTACATCCCATCGTATCAAATATCTTCTCCATATCGGAGCACCATCTCTCAGCTGCTGTCAGGTTTGGTTCGCCCCAGAAAAGCGGGGGCTCGAGCCGTCGGAACTCTCGGAGAAGGGTGCTTGCACACTCCTGCTCTGCCTAGTTTAGCAAAATGACGGGGTACCTACCCTGCCCCTAAAGAGCGGCAGTTACAACCTGTAACATTTGTTGTAACTGGGAGGCACTCACAAATACGGTCGGATCCACACCGGTCTCTGGTGGAGGAGCAACATCCTCAGGATGGGTGGTAGGAACCTCTGGTGGTGGAGTGGGGATCGTAGGTGATAGGGCAAAAGCCACTGGTGGTGGAGCGGGAGTCTCAAGAGGTAAAGCGGGAGTCAATCAGGTTACTCTCCTACATGGCATGTCCTACAAGAAAGAACGAAGGCGCCTATCAACTTTGAAAACTCTCGAAGGCACACACTTTAAAGGCCTATAATGAAATATCGCTAAGCTATCCGAACTTTGGGACTTACTCATTTTAAACTCATAACAGACATATAATGTTGTTCTCGATCATTCCCACGTTAGGCTCTGATACTAACTTCTGTCATGCCCCAAACTCGGAAACCGGGCTCACAAAATTTTTGATCACCGAATCTGACACCGATAGCCTCCATTGTATCCCATTCTTGGCTCCTATTTCCCATTTGCCAAGTTCTGATCCTGGGATGTTACAAGGAGAATTTTCAACATCAGTTTGATTCGTAATAAACATAACTGTAATGCCCCGAATTTTTGCTAACCTGGAGTTAGACGTCCTTAAGCAATGGGTCGATCCTAACACCTTATTAACTTCTCAGAACTCAATTTCAAAGTCTCAAATCCCCTTTCAACCCATTTCCTTCAAAAATCTCACCTTTCACCACCTTATTCTTCAAATTTTTCTAAGCATTTTCCTATTAAACATAAATCCTAAGGTTTAGGTAATGAAGAACAATAATGAAATTAAAATTTACTATAAATAGTAAATAAATAAATAAAATGGGCTTTTGACCATTAACCTTTTAGAATCTCATAAAAAAATAGGCTATTTGGATAGATCAACTTCTCCTACCCCAAAAACATATATCGCATGTTAAATAACTCATTCCGGTCTGTAAGATACACTTATTTCAAATATTGGGTAGTAAAAACACCACAAGATAGGACAGCGAGTGGGCGATGGCATCGCCGAAACGGTGAGGCCTCGACGAGCAACGGGCCGCTGCGGGTCAGGCGGCCCGTTTTCTGCCACATTTTCTAAATTTTTTGTCAAACTTTAAAAAATCATCTCTCTTGTTATAACTCTGATTTATGTGATTTAAAAGCTAGATTGAAGCTTCATAAGTCTAGTTTCATATAAAAATAAGTAAAAAATATAATAAAATTTTGGGCGCACGCCCTTATATACCCTGTACATTCCCCCCATTTGTGTCCCGTCCAAAGAAAACCCCTAAAACTTGCACTTCCTTCACAAACAGCCCTCCCCATAGCTCCATTTTCATTTTTCAGCAACTATCTCCAAAATTCGTGATTCCACACCACCCCTAGATCCATCCTTGGTCAAAAACGACCACCCTCCATCGTTCCTTTGAAGTTGGCAGCCCTCCCTCTTAAAGATTTTGACTTTTGGAGCTCCAAAAACCCCCAAATCGAGATGAAATCGTGAGGTGCTCCATTCCACTTTTTCATTTTCATTTCTCCTTTAAAATACATCCTTGGGAAGCTTGAAGCATCCCTCTACGACGTCTAGATCTCCCTTTTTCAGTTTGGACAGCCACTTCTCTGCATTTTCTTCATTTTTCATGGCTTTCGTGAAAGCCATTTTAGGCCTTTTATCACTCTCCTTCATCTTATCTTTGATGGGTAAAAGGAAGATTACAGTAGACAAGGCTGGGCCAAGTCGCCCTGCTCAATCGAGAAGACCGCGGGGTGGTGCTGTAAGTTCAAGCGCCGCCACAGGTCCAGCTACAGCCCTAAAGTGCCGTACAAAGCGGGATTTGGATCCCCATACTCACCTTGGGCGAGTAATTCTATCAGAGATGCCTCACGGCCAATACACTAATCGCAAAGTGTTGTTTGAGGCGGACGTGGAAGGGCGATTGTTCGGTAAATTTTTATTGTTCGAGCGCCTTAAAGCTGCGCATTGGGGTCCGATCTTTGAAGCTCGCGCTCGTGCTAATGTGAGCACCATTCGTGCCTTCTACGCTTGTATCTAGAATCCTACGTTAGAGCCATTGCAGTTCAAAATCCTTTTTGGTAGAGATCGGATGGCTACGATTGATGTGCGACTGATTGCGCGACTTCTGAACGTGCCTCTTGGTGATGTTCATCCTAGTGAGAAGAATCTGAGGAGTAGGCGTGAACGAGATCGCCGCACCAGGTTTCTGTGCTGTAAGTTGGTTCCATGGCAGCCTAATAATAGCCTCAAGGCAACGTATATATCTAATGATTTGCGCCTGCTGCACCATATCTGCACGTTCAATGTTTATCCCAGGTCGACGAATCGCATTGAATGTACACGCCTTATGGTCAATTTCTTGTATCTGGTGGCCCAGGGAGAGAATGTATGTATGGCCACTTTCATCTTGCGACAGATAATCCTCATAGCCAAGTCAAGAAGAACATCTGAATCACTTCCTTTTGGCCGACTGATATGCAAGATCGTGCTTGAGTTTGCTTACAGACTTGGGCCGGAATTGCCAGTTTCGATTCATAGCATTGATGAGTCGACTATGGTCAAGATGAAGATTGGGTCACAGTACCGTGAAAATCAGCTTGAGGAGGATAGCGAGGATGACTTTGATGATGAGGAGGATCCAAGTGAAGGAGAACCTGGAGCAGAAGTTCAGGAAGAACTCCAGAAAGAGGCAGAAGAGGAGGCTCAGGATACAGATGAGAGCCCTCCTCCTTCTGCGCAGGCTACTAGCGATGATCGCATTGCTCGGATTGAGGAGAGTCAGGTCGCCTTGCGAAGAGAAGTTCAGGAACTTCGCGCTGAAGTCGAGGATGCCAAGGCCGTTACGAAGAAGAAATTCGGCAAGGTGACTCGCACCTTGAAGGCGATCCTGTGTTGCTTGCAGGATAAGGGTGCTCCTCCTCCATCACCCGACTCGGACTAGCGATGCGACCTTAGATGTTGTTGTTAGTAGTTAGTCATTTTCTGCTTTTGTTGTGTAAGCTTGTTAGGGCTAGTGCCTTGCTTATGTTGCTGTTGTAATTTTAACTGTCTTAGTTCCCATGTATTTCTCGTCATGATGCTTGTAAGGATATATCCCTTATATTGTGACAATTTTGATTAAATGAAATGCATGGAATGCCTTTGACTCCTTGTGTGAATGATTGTGGTGTATTTGTGCTATTGAGACTGACAAGGTTGCGCCCTATTTTGAATATAGGGAATGCCGCCTAAGGCTACGCGGAGCACGGCTCGGCTTGCATTGACTGAGCCAATGGATCAGGCTCCTTTGCAGTCTGACACCCATGCGGACCCTGCTATGGGCCCGATTCCTGAGACAGTTCGTGCGTCTCAGCCTACTGCTGGTCCTACAGTTGGACCACCACCGTTCACACTGCCAGTCAGAGAGCCTTATCATGCATCAACTTCGGCGCAGCACACGCCACAGCCTGCTCCACCTCCTGACAGATTTGAGCAGATGATGGCTATGATGCAGCAGCAGCAGCAGCTTCTGACTACCATTGAGGGGACATTAGCCCAGGGTGGGGGCGTGACTCCACCTGCACCACCTGCGTATCCATCTGAGGATGCTTATACATACGCCCAGGATGAGGGCATGGCTCATCCTGTACCGCCTGCTTACCCTGCGGGGAATGCCGCAGATACACGGGACTTATTAGAGCGATTTCAACGCTTACGGCCTCCCACTTTTACGGGTTCTCACAGACCCGAGGAGGCCGAGTACTGGCTCGACCATGTGTCGAAGATATTGCGGATGCTTCATTACACAGAGGCCGAGCAGGTAGAGCTGGCTACATTCCTGTTTGAGCGAGAGGCCAGCCTGTGGTGGGATAGCGTATTGCGGACCGTTGCCGCCAACTTTATATGGATATGGGCAGCGTTTGAGTTCCGCTTTCACGAGAAGTATTACCCCCAGACGTACAGGCATCGCCGGGAGAATGAGTTTCTTCGCCTCCGACAGGGAGCCATGACAGTCACGGAGTATGAGCATCGGTTTACGGAGTTGGGTAGATACATCCCGACTATTTTGGCTGATGAGCAGATGCGCATACGGCACTTTTTAGAGGGTTTGCGACTGGATATTCGGTCGAAGATGTGCTATGTGAGCATTCCCTCATATGCGGAGTTGATTCACATGTCTATGCGGGCAGAGCAGGATATGGATCGACTTGCGCGATCTCGTGGCCTTGTTACTTCTAGGCCGCGACCAGACATGCATGACAGGCCCTTCGAGGGCAAGAGGCCTTGCGTCAACCCTCCTACTAGGGCTACAGCGCCTGTACCACCATTTTGGCATCCTGATTTGACATGTACATACTGTGGGAGGTCAGGCCACTTGGCGCAGAGTTATTTTTCTCAGATGCGGGACAGTGGGTTCTCACCGCCGTAGAAGATTGACCGTGCACGTTCACAGGCGATATCAGCACCGCCTATACGGTTAGCTCCTGCGCACCCTTCTTTCAGACCTCCGGTATCGCAGATCAGACAGCCTCCACGGCCCTTGACACAGCGGCCGAATCGGCCACAGGAGGCACGGGTTCATGCATTGACAACTGAGGCAGCTGCGACACCGACTTTTCAGCATTCGACCTTTGAGGTCACGGCCCATATTGGAGGTACTCCTATTTTCGTGATGGTGGAAACTGGTTCCACGATTTCTTTGATATCACGTGCTGTAGTCAGGCATCTTGGGTTACAAACTATTACTATGGATAGGGTGCGAGTCCTTGCAGCTCATGCGGATTATTCAGATGTTACCCAGATGTGTGAGGGTTGTTTGGTTGATCTGGGAGGCAGGACGATGGCTATTGATCTTGTCGTCGACCCCTCCCTTGTTTATCTCGACGTCATTCTTGGCATGGATTGGTTGACTACAGCGAGGGCCGAGATTGACTGCGAGACTCGTATAGTGACTGTGTACGAGCCAGAGGGTGCATCCTTCACATTTCCAGTGCGGGTAAATCTCCCTTTCCGCATACTTAGTTACGTCACTTTATTGGGAGACGCTGGTGCCCAGGTACTTGAGCATACGCCAGTCGTTTCCGAGTTTGAGGATCTGTTCAGGAAGATCCCTGGTTTGCCGCCCCGATGAGAGATCGATTTCACTATCGATCTGGTTCCTGGTTCTACGCCCGTCTCACTGCCGACGTATCGCATGGCACCGTGTGAGATGGAGGAGTTGAGGACGCAGATTGATGGTCTGCTAGAGCTTGGCCTTATACGGACTAGTGTGTCTCCTTGGGGAGCACCGGTCCTATTCGTGAGGAAAAAGGATGGTTCGATGCGATTGTGTATTGATTATCGCAGACTGAACCAGATCACGGTGAATAACAAGTACCCTTTACCCAGAATTGATGACCTGTTTGATCAGCTGAGAGGAGCGCAATACTTCTCGAAGATTGATCTTCAGTCGGGATATGATCAGTTGCGCGTCAGGGATGAGGACGTGTAGAAGACAGCATTCAGGACCAGTTTTAGCCACTACGAGTTCCTCGTGATGTCGTTCGGTCTCACGAACGCACCAGCCATGTTCATGGATCTGATGAACCGGGTATTTCGGCCTTTCCTCTATCGATTCGTCGTTATTTTCATTAACGACATTTTGGTGTACTCCAGGAGTCGAGAGGAGCATAAGGAGCACTTACGTTTGGTCCTAGATACGCTCAGACCGCATCAGTTGTTCGCACAGTACAAGAAGTGCGACTTCTGGAAGCAGGAAGTGAAGTTCCTGGGACACGTGGTGTCCAAGGATGGCATGGCAGTTGACCTGTCTAAGGTAGCTGCGGTGCAGGACTGGGAGCAGTCTAGTTCTGTCACTGAGGTGAGGAGTTTCTTGGGTCTCGCTGGCTACTATCGGTGCTTCATACATGACTTCTAGAAGATCGTGAGACCCTTATCTCAGTTGACACGGAAGGACGTGAAGTTCTTCTGGAATGACGAGGCGGAGTCAGCTTTTTAGGAGCTGAAGGACAGACTTACGTCAGCCCCTGTGCTAGTATTGCCAGAGCAAGGGGTTAGAAACACTATATACACTGACGCGTCTAGCGTTGGTCTGGGCTGTGTCCTTATGCAGAGGGACAGGGTAATTTCGTATGCCTCGAGATAATTAAGGAAGCACGAGGAGAATTACCCTACACACGACCTAGAGTTGGCAGCCATTATATTCGCACTGAGACTCTGGAGACATTACCTCTACGGAGAGGAGTTCGAGCTCTTTTGCGACCACAAGAGCCTCAAGTACATATTCACGCAGCGAGACTTGACTATGAGGCAGCGGCGATGGATGGAGACGTTGAAGGACTTCAAGTTTGAAGTCTCTTACCATTCTGGAAAGGCGAACCTTGTGGCTGATGCGTTGAGCCGCAAGAAGGCGATAGAGTTTGCGGCTCCGCTGATGGTTGCCGAGTGGGATATGGTTGAGTTTTTGCGAGACTTTGAGCAGAAACTCACCGTAGAGAAGCCGTTTAAGTTCATCGCACATGTACAGGTTCGATCCCAGATCGATGACCGAGTCATTGAGGAGCAGAGGGACGATGCGCATCTGACTGAGCTTCGAGAGCAGGCCAGTGATGATGCAGACGCCGACTGGCGAGTTGGTATGGATGGGGGCTTGCGTTATCGTGGCCACCTATGCGTCCCAGATGTCCCTGACTTGAGATGAGAGATTCTCGAGGCTGCGCATTGTACTAGACTCGCGATGCATCCAGGCAGTACGAAGATGTATCGTGACGTGAAGAGGACGTATTGGTGGGAAGGTATGAAGACCCACATAGCAGAGTTCGTGTCCCGTTGTCTCACTTGTCAGCAGGTGAAGGCAGAGCATCGCCGACTACCTGGACTTTTACAGCCTATGCCGATCGCAGAGTGGAAGTGGGATTTCATTTCCATGGACTTCATTTCTGGGTTGCCGAAGATGAAGAAGGGACATGATTCCATTTGGGTGATCGTCGACCGTCTGACGAAGTCGGCGCACTTCCTACCGATCAGAGTTACGAACTCTGCAGACGAGCTGGCTAGACTATACATCAGGGAGATTGTGCATCTGCATGGAGTTCCGTTGGAGATCGTGTCGGATAGAGACACGCGGTTCACTTCTATTTTCTGGACTCGCATTCAGGAGGCGATGGGTGTGAAGTTGAAGTTCAGTACTGCCTTCCACCCACAGACAAACGGACAGACAGAGCGGGTGAACCAGATCTTAGAGGACATGTTGCGAGCTTGCGCATTAGACTTCAAGGACAGTTGGGATGATTATCTTACTTATGCGGAGTTTGCGTACAACAACATCTTTCAGACGAGTATCGGTATGGCACCTTATGAGGTGCTGTATGGGCGACCTTGTCGCGCACCGCATTGCTGGGCAGAGGTCGGTGAGCGTAGCTTGATTGGCCCAGAGTTAGTGCAGGCAACGTCAGAGAAGATTGATATTATTCGACGTCGGCTTCTTACAGCGCAGAGCAGACAGAAGAGTTATACCGATACGAGACGACGGCCACTAGAGTTCACAGTTGGGGATCATGTGTTTTTGTGAGTTTTCCTTATGAAGGGAGTCCTTCGGTTCGGGAAGAAGGGGAAGCTGGCACCGCAATTCATTGGTCCATTCCAGATCTTCGATCGTGTGGGAGCAGTGGCTTACCGATTGGCTTTACCCACGCCTCTCGCGAGCGTTCACAACGTATTTCATGTTTCTATGCTGAAGAAGTACGTTGCTGATCCTTCCCATATCATCAGATGTAAGCAGGTGCAGTTAGAAGAGCATGTTACATATATCCTGCGACCGACACGTATCCTAGACAGGAAGGAGCAGGTACTGCGTAGCAAGGTGATTCCCCTTGTGAAGGTATTGTGAACGCATCACTCTGAGGAAGAGGCTACCTGGGAGAAAGAAGCCGAGATCAGAAAGAACTACCCACATCTTCTCGAGGAGTACGAAAAGGTACAAATTTCGAGGACAAAATTATTTGTTAAGGGGGGTAGATTGTAACGCCTGTGAAAAATCCATACTTGGGCTCGAGTACCAACTCGACCCGAAATTGCGTAGAATTAATTCTTTTAGAAAATATGACTAAGTTAGCTAGTGCAACGCTGGAGTAGCTGGAAAATAGTCCCTGATCACTTTAAATACGTTGTACAAGACCCAAATCGAGTAGAACAAACGACTCTATAATACTCTATAACCTCGGACCAAACTCTAAGCAGGTTTGTTCTCTGGACCACTTTGAATCTTTGTATTGGATCTAGACCGCGCGTCGAAAGTCCGATACCTCCTATCTTAGACCGTTAGAACCGCCTAGCTGGACTTGACAATCATTTCGAAAATCAAGTCAAACTGATAATCACAGGCTATTTCATTGAGCCCGGACCGAAGAGAGTGCGAATAGGGACAGAATTGGAATTTCAAATTCAAATCTGGCACACGACTTGACGCGTCAGTATTAAGCGTTATGACCATCAGAATTCAGCCAGATTACACCCTCGGATCAGGAGAAATTTCTATTTTATATCATGAGACTTTGAGCCCTGTTCTACGTGCGGTGACCGCTGAACTGAAACTGGTCTGCCACGTGCGATCTGCGGACCCAGCCGGACTGAAAACTTAATACGTGGTAGATCTGGTACGCATGAGCTTAAGTCCGATCGCATTCGGCCAGAAGACCACCAGAAAGCATCTTTTGAACCGAAACAGCCCCGAATTGGATATGCACTAAGTGAACTTTGTACCGGAGCCTATTTTCAGCATTTTTGGGCTTATAAAAGGGGTTGAAACCCTCACTCCTCTCTCCCATCCGAATTTGAGAGAAACCCTAGATTGGGAGAGAGAAAAGGTGAGAGTTTATGAGAGAGATTAGGGGAGATTTTTCCCGTCTTCGTGACACCTGTTGCTAGTGCCTAAGCAACACCTCCTGATCACCAAGCCGGTGATTCTTCCGCATTTTCAGGTATGAAACAACCCTAGAAGTTGCTGATTTAAGGTTCACTAGGATCCATAGCTTTTTAACCAATAGGTCTTGTAAAACAAGTTCTCTTATCGCCGTAGACGAAGCCTATACGCTTCGTTCAAATTTACGCATCCATAAGAGACTAGGTGAGGATTTTAGACGCTTTGATTGATGGTTTCCAACGCTTTCAATGTCGTTTAATAGTAGATTATCGACGGCATCGCCGTTTGACATGTACAACATGCTATCCGTTTCCCGTTTCGTAAATCAATGAAGAATATGAGATTTAGGGCATTTTAGTCATTTGTAGGAAGTACAGATTACATTCATATTTTGCTGATGTGATTGACATGGTTTGTTGTCGCATTAGGAAGTTAGGAATACGTGCATAATTAGTTTGGCGAAGAGACTCGCCTAATTGAGCACTTCGGGTCGACATACTATATGTAGACTTAAGTGTGTAGTGTATGCGTTTGTATAAATGCTTGTATTAGTATGTATTGAATTAAATGATGTTATGAAATAGTTTGAGATTGATTTCTCAATTAATATGCTGACCTAAATGATTTCCTACATGTTGACTATATGCATGATTTCATTACATGCATGAAATATATGTGCTCGAAGATTTACTTAAGTTGTATGTTATAACATGTGTTAACATGCTCACATGATTGTATTTCAATTCCAATACTCCTACATAAATTGCTGATGTGATTCCATAATTGTTTGGGACTATACTTAATCCAGGCAGTCGGTAACCGAGCGAATTCGTGGCTGGCTGGTCTTGGCCACGAACGATGCGTCGATGAACGCGAGTCGTGTTTAGAGTTGGCGGCAGTGGTTAGGCCACGCAAAGTGTTTTACGCACTTCATGTCGTTCGACTTGAGATGCGATCGCACTAGTCGAGCCCGTCAAGTAACCCGACTGGCCGATGATGTTCACCCTGTATGAGTCATAATTGCTTGAACCTAGGGTACTGAACTTACCATTGTAAATCCTGTTAACCATGGTACCTTGATCCACGAAGACTCATGAGCCGAGCATGGTAGTATGGGACACCGTGGTCGAGCTGTCGGCCTACGCTGGGGCCACAAACCTCCCCGTAGTGACCAGTGAGCACCTAGTCTCGTGAGCAGATTATGGTGGTATGGGACACTATATTCTAGCTGTCGGCCTACACTGATCAGGCGACGAGTCCTTTGTAGTGACCGCGAGCGTATTCTGAGTCTACGGGAGGCGACGACCCTTCAGTAGCAGTAGAGTACAGTAGGCCTGTATTGATAAGGTGATGGGGGAGCGGTGCAACGAGTGCGAGCAACAGCCCTGACAACCCTTGCAGCGACCTACAAAATATACAGCGTATGAGATTACTAGGAGTGACGACCCTAGACAGGATCTGTGTTGGGATTGATACAAGGGAAGTACCTTAGTTTCCCAATCCTGCTGTTTGAATGAACTAATAACAACTTGAAAATCATATCACCATAACATTGCATGTGCCTGGAAGATGTGGAGTACTCTAGGGAGTGTGGCATGCCGCGGTCGTAAGATGTTGTCGTATGAGGGAGATCGTCGGTGAGGGCATACATCACGTCATGTCATTTTGCATTAACAACAGTATTAGGATTGTCTGATTTACTGCTTTACTATTATCGCATGATTGATTTGTGAACATACTAATCTTTGCTCTATGATTCCACTGAGTTGATCACTCACTCCCACGTTACGGGATGTTGTTTGCAACACCCACCAGACCCTGTTGTACATGCAGGTGATGCTGAGATCCAGGAGGCAGAGCCAGACTTCGACGAGGACCAGGACGAGTTCTCGTACATGCAGTATCATGATGGCTTTGCGTAGGCGACCTGGATTGATGGGACTTCAGTGGGACTATTTTGAACATTTGATTTTGTTAATGTATATGTATATGAGACTCAGAGATGTATTCATACTTTAGAGACAGATGAGATCTACTTTATTTTTTCTTACAGTGATATATATATTGTTTAGTCTTCCGCTTGCTTTTATCACTGGATCTGGAGTATGAATTGCAGTTTTGGTATACTTTTACTCATGTGAATACTTTAAATCAGATAACATTGAATCATAATCATTTTTGTTGCATAAGTGACGGTCTGGAACTCGAGAGTTGAGTTTATACGCGACCTCCGATTTTCAGGGTGTTACAGAGAGAGAGAGAGATGGGTGATGGAGTGATGGATGTGATGAGTGATGGGTGTGTAAGAAATTTTTAACTTTAGGGGTAGATTGTGTAAGAAAAGTATGGGATGTGTAAGAACTTTTTGACTTATATGGTTGCTTAGGGATGGGTGTGAGGTGATGTATACTTGACATGTACTTAACCCTTGATAGGATTAATTATTTGATGGATGTAACATTCGGTAGAGATTCTCTTGGATTTTATAACACGCGGTATTTTTCTCAAACTGAACGGAGGCCCACATCTCCTAGCCAGGGTATCGCCTCGGCGCGCGAGTCACGGCATCGGAACTACAGCGACAGCGCGGTCGCTAGGGTACAAGTCTTAGGTTGAGTTAACTCTAGTTGACAGGATTCATCTTAGAATCGTGCGTAAACTTTAGATAAAAGTCGAAGGTTGCAGAAATTCAACCGCGGAAGCCTACAGAATGGTACGGTCTAAGATACGGGTCTTATACTCCGAGCAACAGCTATCCCAACGTCTGAAAATCACCTTTAACAACCTATCCGACCTTATTTACCATTTTACCAACCCCAGGAGCTAATGAGAGTACACCACATGGCGTTTCTCTTCCCTCAACCACTCATAACTTGCCACATCAGCTTTTACCCCTCCAAGATCACCATATTTACCATCTTACCTACCTCTCTACCTACCACCAAGAGCCAAAGTCAACTTTTCTATATATTTACCCCTCCAAGACCACCATATTTACCATCTTACCTACCTCTACCTACCACCAAGAGCCAATGAGAGCATGATATTGGAGAAGGCTCTAAATAGCCCTCTCCCTCTTCACATTTCACACAACCAAGAGAGCCTAAAATCCAAGTGAGGGAGAGGGAGAGAGAGAGGAAGAGAGTGAGGGTAAGGAGGTGCTCCTAAACCTCGAAGTTCATATTTTTTAACTCCCCCTTAGCATCATCTTGACCTTCCTAACCCCACAAGCCTAGCCCGGATTAATCATAGTGCAATCCATGTCTTAGCCTACTCAAGATTAAGCCAATCATCCATTCATTTTACATACAAGCATTCATCATGACATCTATTTCCTTTCAACCCCCTACTTCTTTAAATCTTTAGTGAACGTATGCTCTGTGACTTACCATACACCGGATCCTATCACATCAGAAATTTCTAGTGATTTATTCCATTTTTATTACCTCTTTGCATAAGCATCATCACATCCGCCTTTTAGACACGCTGTTGGATGTATGCTCTATGGCTTGCCGAAATCTCGGATCTTGCCGCATCAGAAATTCACGTGTGTGGCTAATCCTATCTCGACCACATCATCCATCCCTTGAGATTGTTTTACCACACGAAGTAGAGACCGTAGGTTCGTACGGGTAGAGAGGGTGTCTAACACCTTCCCTCTTTGTAACTGAAGTCCCTTACCTAGAATCCTGGATCGCAGACCAGGAGTCAATCTAAGGTATGAGAGTATTTAGATTTCTCCAACCTTACGTATTCTGTGGGTTTTATCCAACTGCGGGATTCTAAGATTAATTGGCTAGTAGCGACTCCAACATCCACAAATCAGCTTAATCACCCCCACCACCAAAACATAACATACAAATCAGTATGAGCGCCAATTTTTAGTGTCTATACAATGTTATTAAATCTGGCACCCTAGAAGTAGGAGCTCAAAAACATGGAGTGTCTCACCATGATGCTTTTCAAAAATCCACCATGTTCACCATTTTTGTCAGCTCATTTTAAGCTATGAGCCTAATTAAGTATGAGAAAATTACAACACTCAAGTGGACCACACACTACTTGAAACAGTGATATTGAACTGTCATTGCCTACATTAATTTTTTAAAATATCCAGCGGTTTCTTCATATGATCTTATGAGTACGGGAATAACTTTACTATTGGTTTAGATGGCATATAATTAGCATAGTCATCCTTAGGAAGATTTCATTAGTGATCATTCAATCCTCGATGTTTCCTTCAATGTGGCCCACTTAAGATTTGGATCTGCATATTTTTGGGACTACCTCCTAACATGATGATCTGGTAAAATGGATGGATGGGGTGGATTTCTAAGAAACATCATTGTGTACATAGATACGTGTGGAGTCGGGTTCACTCACCAATCGACCTCCGGCAAAAGCAACTGAGCAGATTAGGTTAGTTTGAGGTAACAAACATTGTTCAATCAGGCCATGATTGTGAACCCACTTTGATATATGTGTTATTTACCTATGCATTCCATTAATTTTACCTGCTCATTTGAGGGCATGAGCCTAAAAATCAAGCTAATGCAAATCTCAGGTGGACCACACCATTAGAAACATGGTGAATGAATGCCCACCATTAAGTTCTTGGGGGCACAAAAGTCTTAGAACAAGCTGCATTTGTGTTTTCCTTCATCCTTGTCTATGTGATCTTATCAATAGGTTGGATGGAAAATAAACATTATTGTGGGCCCTTGGATGTTTTCCTTCATCCTTGTCTATGATTTTTAATGGTGGGTCCTGAAATTTTGAATTTTCATATAGTCTGTCATAATTTACACGAATTTTGTAAGATTTATTTACTTTGATAATTTAATGTTCGAATTTTCTTTGGTAGATGAATTAATGTCAATCATTGATTATCACTTGATTAATTTTAAAGAACAATAAATTATCATCTTTATTCAACCATCCATACCTTAATTAATTATAATTCTTAATGCTTACATTAATTGATTAATGCAGTCCACTAAATGGTTAGATCAATCATTAAATCTGGATGTCATCATCATTTGATATTTGAATTTTGATAGTCTGTCTAGATCAAGTTAGATCTCAATCATATAATTATTCCACATAATGAATCAACATATGATTCATTATTTACCATTTCTTCATATTGATGCAGATCATCCAATGATTCGATCGATCTGAAATTTAGGATTTTAATTTATTTTATTTTTAAGAATCAAATGAATGCTAAGGATTTAATCATACATTTTAGATTATGTAATATAATTCTTTTAATTTTCTTAAATTGAGGAAGAATCTTGATAAATCTATGATCGGTATAAGTGTTGAATTAGTATAATTCTTAAAATTATTACATTATTGAGTCTTATAAAACTAATGAATTATATAGATCATATCGATCGCTATCTATCAGGAAAAAATTTTCACCTTTTGCACATAAGCTTTAAATCCATGCACATTGGTATACCTTTCCACACTGATGAATTAGACTGACATAAGGGGTGTTTTAAATTTAAATTTTATTTTAAAAAAAATTATTGGGTTACACTTTAAACTCAACATTTTGAAAAT
Source organism: Magnolia kwangsiensis (assembly GCA_037074715.1). Classification (NCBI taxonomy): domain Eukaryota; kingdom Viridiplantae; phylum Streptophyta; class Magnoliopsida; order Magnoliales; family Magnoliaceae; genus Magnolia; species Magnolia kwangsiensis. The sequence goes on from CM073584.1 coordinate 98,449,993, forward strand.
GAATGGTCGAAGGTAAAGGCTCCGAACAATCCCAAAAGTCATCTGATAAGTTGGATGGGATTGTCCAACTTGCATGATTTTCTGTATATCAACATGGCCCCTCAGATAAACACTCTGGAGCTCGTGCATAACACTCGCGTGTGTGGCTTTTGATTCACTCGCGCAGACTAACAAAAAGAAAATGATGTACCTATTCCAAGAAAAATAATTTTTAAAAATTTAAAAATTACTGCAGAAGCCACCTTGGATACTGTGACAGGTACTCGTATTTATAGTAATATAAAATTACAATACTCTACCAATCCGATGCAGGGCGCATGCATACAACCGTTCGTGTATATGCTTTTCCCCGCCCATTGATACACTAAATTCTTGGGTGTATATGATATTTACCAACTTCCGAGTTCACACTTATGGAAAAGGCAAATAGTGACTGTTGGGGAAAAATGTGTCAAGCTCGGGTAAAGTTCTGAGATTCGTATGAGAGTAGGTCAGCTTCGCCGACACTGCCTGAAGAATCCGAGACAACACCGAGAGAACAGAGGATAGGCCGGGAGGCGTAAGCAAGGACAAGCAATGTCGCTCTGTTAGAGTGATAACCTCGCCTGCATGACCCCACTAAAGGCCGAGCGTGTAAAAGTCATTCAACCGATAGAGTAAGATCCCCTCAGGGAGTTGATTCTGTCGGTCACGGCTGGGAACCCGTCCTCCTGTATCGGCCAAGACTCCCCCGAGGTCGGTCACGACCTGGCCGAGACTCCCCCAGAGTCGGTCGAGATCTAGCCGAGACGGAGAGTGGCGGAACGAGGACAAATGCTGATCTACGGAAATCCAGGGATACGGGTAGCGGATCCCGAGATTCTCGGGATCCTGAGCGATCCCAGGAGAAGAATCCTCTGAAGATAAGGATTAGCAAACTGTATAAATCTCTAAGCTTGGAACTGAAGAAGGTACGCAAGACTAACCGAGACAAGCTCTTGGCTATTGACCAGATAACTGACTTAAGCATCGGAGGTTCCCCGGCTCTAGCCAGGGTTCCCTTGACATTATTTCTGTATAGGTGAAGGAGGGTCCGTCGCAAGGAAGCCGTCCCATAAAAACACTGCAACAGCTTGGCGCCGTCTGTGGGAACCGGACAAAAAGTCGCTTTCTCCAACCATTCGAATGGCAAGAACAAGAAGGACGGACCCAGATGAAGCTAGGGAGGCCGCTGCTAGCGTCGCTCAGGGAGCTCCCCCGGCTGCACCGCCTGCCGCTGCAAGCCAACCCAACCAAGGGAACGTATACCTGGATCGCGAGGTTCAGGAAATGCATTCCGAGATGGCTGCCATGAAACACATGCTGGAACAACTGTGCAACCAGCAGATGCAGCGCCAAGAGTCGACACCAGCTCATCCACCAGCGTCTGTAGCGTAGCCTCCCGTGCCACAGTCGCCTAGACCACCGAGTCAGCCTCGAGAACCAAGTCACCCATCGCCTGCCCGTTCAGCAACAGCCGTTCTGCCTCCCTCTGATCTGAGGCATAGAATAGATCAGAGGAGGCGCAGTCGGCTACCTGCAGACGCTGAAGAAACGGCCGAGAGCGCCGAACCCTGGAAGGCTGACATACAAGACTTCAAGAACGAGGTCCGAGAGAAGATGGCGGATATAAAGCACGGTCGGAACTCAGATCCGACCAAACACGAAGAAAAGGCTTCTCCGTTCGTGGACGAGGTAGTGCGGGCCCGGTTGCCGGAAAGGTTCCGCTTACCCCAGATAACTCCTTTTTTTGAAAAGACCGATCCGACAGAGCATCTTGAATGCTTCAGGACCTACATGGAATTGCACGACGCCTCGGACGCTGTTATGTGCCGAGCGTTTTCTCTGACATTGATAGACGTAGCTCGACTTTGGTTTAAGCAATTGAAACCCAGATTGATAAAGTCGTTCGCTGAACTCAGTGATGCCTTCCTCAGCAATTTCATTGGCAGAAAGAAGAAACTGAAGCCTCCCGCGCATCCGAACAACATAGTTCAGAGGGAAGGAGAACTACTAAAAGACTACATTAAACGCTTCAATTTTGAGTCCCTGCAAGTTCGAAAGCATTCTGAGGAGACAGCTCTCAACGCTCTCATGTAGGGAGTTAGAGAAAAGCCTTTTTTGGCGTCACTGGACAAAAACCCGCCCGATACTCTGGGCGAGTTTATGGTTCAGTCGGACAAATACGCCGATGCGGAGGAGACGCGACTCCTAAGAGAGAAAATCCAGAATACGAAACCATCGGCAAAAGAGTCGGCCAAAAAAGAAGCCGACTCAGCCGGAGGAAGAAAGCTAAAAGACGACCGGGGGCGAGACGACAGCAGGCCAGGGAAGCGACCAGACAGAAAATTCTCCGCATATACCCCCCTGAACAAATCTCCTGAACAAGTACTGATGGAGATCAAGACCGAGGGCTTCGTCAACTGGCCTCAGAAAATGCGAGGGAACCCTGATCGTCGGAACAAGAATAAATATTGCCACTACTATCGTGATCACGGTCACAACACGAGTGACTGTTATCACTTGAAGGACGAGATTGAGCGGCTGATTAAAGAGGGCCGGCTGAGAGAACATACGGTAGGGACCGGCGTCGCCGCGGGACCGAGTGAAGAGCGGCCCCAAGAAGAAATTCGAACTATCGTCGGGGGTCATCGAGGCGGCGGGGACTCAAATAACGCCCGAAGAAACCACGCCAGAAGCCTCGACCGCCCCGAGTCTGAGGTTCTCCTGCTATCTCGGCCTCCCAAGGAGAAAAAACGAGAGAAATATTGTATCTCGTTCACTGAAGAAGATGCTCGAGGCATTCATCATCCTCACGATGATGCGCTCGTAGTCACCCTCACCACCGCGAATAGAAAAGTGTTCCGGATACTGGTGGATACAGGGTCATCAGCGAACGTCCTATTCGCTCCAGCATTTGATAGAATGGGCATAGGTCGGTCAGTACTACGGCCTATCCGAACCCCGCTCATCGGATTCTCGGGCGGACAGGTACTCCCAGAGGGAATCGTCTCGCTGCCGCTCACCGCGGGAACCGCGCCCCATCAAAGGACCGGGATGGTCGACTTCCTGGTAGTGGACCAACCATCAGTGTATAACGCCATCCTCGGCCGACCGTCTTTCAGCCTCCTTCAAGCCGTGGTGTCTACCTACCACCTTTCCATGAAATTTTCGACTGAGTCGGGAGTAGGGATAGTGAAAGGAGACCAGCAAGAGTCTCGGAAGTGCTACGCCATCGCGGTAAAAGTCCCGGCTGAGATTTCGATGATTGAATCACTGGACCCCCGTATCGGATTGTACGAGCGGGGAGAACCGATGGAAGAACTCGTCTCGGTGCCATTAACCGAGATGAACGCTTCAAAAGTAGTCCGAATCAGCTCGTCCTTGAGCCAGCCTCTTAGAGAACGGATAATCACCTTGCTTCGACGGTATGCCGATGTCTTCGCCTGGAGTCATGAAGACATGTCTGGGATCGATTCCTCGGTCATAACACACCGACTCAACATCGACCCAACCTACAGGCCCATCCGACAGAAACGTCGCCCTCTCGGCCCGGAAAGGTACACTATCATAGGAGAGGAGGTCGGCAAGCTTCTTAAAGCCAAGTTCATCGAAGAGATATACTATCCGGAATGGATAGCTAATGTCGTACTCGTGAAGAAAGCCAATGGAAAATGGCGAGTCTGTATAGACTATACGGATCTAAACAAAGCCTGCCCCAAGGATAGCTTCCCTCTTCCTCGCATCGATCAGCTGGTTGATAGTACAGTGGGTCATGAACTGCTAAGCTTTATGGACGCCTATTCATGCTATAATCAAATTGTAATGCATGAGAATGATAAATCAAAAATCGCCTTTGTCACCGACAAAGGCCTTTACTGTTACCGAGTGATGCCGTTTGGGTTAAAGAATGCCGGAGCGACATATCAGCGGTTAGTGAACAAAATGTTCGCCCGGCAAATAGGCCGAACGATGGAAGTTTATATTGATGATATGCTCGTCAAAAGTAAACAGGCGTCCGACCATGAGAAGGACTTGGAAGAAATATTTTTGACTCTGCGTAAATATAAAATGAAGTTGAACCCCAGCAAGTGCGCGTTTGGCGTGAGCTCGAGAAAATTTCTCGATTTCCTCGTTAGTCAGCGAGGAATCGAAGCGAATCCTGAGAAAATCAAAGCCTTACTCAAAATGGAATCTCCCAAAACGATCAAAGATGTTCAAAGGTTAACAGGAAGAGTGGCCGCGCTCAATCGCTTCCTTTCCCGAGCCACAGACAAGTGTCTCCCGTTCTTCAAGCAATTGAAGGGATGACAGACGATGATGTGGACGGACGAATGTGAGAAAGCGTTTCAAGAACTGAAGGCTTACCTCGGATCTCCACCGCTGCTATTTAAGCCCGAGCCTGGTGAAGTGTTGTTGTTGTATTTGGTCGTATCTGAAGCCGCAGTAAGCTCAGTATTAATACAAGAGAGTCAAGGGAAACAGCTGCCAGTCTACTACGTTAGCAAAGCCTTGCTGCCAGCCGAGACAAGGTATCCTCAGCTTGAGAAAGTAGCCTTCACTCTTGTAGTTTCATCACGACGCCTTCGGCCATACTTTCAGGCCCACACCATCGTCGTTGTGACCGACTTACCACTCCGCCAGATTCTCCAAAAGCCGGAAGCCACTGGCCGACTTACAAAATGGGCAGTCGAATTAAGCGAATTTGACATACATTACCGGCCCAGGGCTGCTTTAAAAGGACAGGCGGTCGCTGACTTCCTTGTCGAAGTGGTTCCTAATCCCGATAATATGCTCGAACCAGAGGAAATTAATGTACCCGAGGCTTCCTCCTCTCTCGAGCCGACACCTTGGAAGCTATTTGTTGACGGATCATCCAACTCGAAGGCAAGCGGGGCAGGGGTAGTGTTAGAAACTTCCGACCAAACTTGTATGCAATATGCCTTGCGACTCGGCTTTCAAGCATCCAACAATACAGCAGAATACGAAGCCTTATTATTAGGCCTCAGACTCGCCGCGAGTCTTGGGGTGACCCATTTGAACGTTTTCAGCGACTCACAATTGGTTGTTAACCAAGTTTTCGGCGTTTATCAGACTCGAAAAGAGCAGCTAAAGGCGTACATGGAAAAGGCTAAAGAATTGATCAGCGGATTCCAAAAGTGTGAAGTAATTCGAATACCCAGAACCGACAACGTCAAAGCTGACCACTAGCAAAGCTTGCCTCAGCAGATGAGAAAGACATACCTCGGTCAGTTCTAATTGAACATGTCCCTGAACCAAGCGTAAACGAGCCGACAGTCTCGGTCCTATTTCCCATCGATCCAGCGACTGCTTGGTTTGACCCACTCGTCCACTACCTCAACAATGGTGAACTGCCAGAAGACCGAGCCGAGGCACGGTGATTAAAAATTCGAGCCTCGCGCTACACTATCTTGAATGGGATTCTGTACAAAAAAGGCTTTCATACTCCTCTACTAAGGTGCGTCGACTCCCAAGAAGCCGATTATATCTTACGAGAGATACACGAAGGAATATGTGAAAACTATTCAGGAGGACGCTCGCTCCCCAACAAAGTGTTGCGGCAGGAATATTACTGGCCGACCATACAGCATGACTCCAAACGATTCGTCCAAAGATGCAACAAGTGTCAGCGGTTCGCAGTGATCCCAAGACAACCCCCCGAGGAGCTGACTCTGATGTCGGGACCGTGGCCTTTTGCACAGTGGGGAATAGACATAATCGGGCCCTTTCCATTGGGAAAGGGTCAGACTAAATTTGCCGTGGTAGCGGTGGACTACTTCACGAAGTGGGCTGAAGCAGAACCATTGGCGAAAATTACTGAGCAAAGGGTCACGAGTTTCGTTTGGAAGAATATCATATGTCGGTTCGGGATACCCCGGACGATAGTGACAGACAATAGAAGGCAGTTCGACAACAAACAATTCCAGGAGATGTGCAGTAACCTCGGGATTCATAACGTATACGCCTCGCCTCATCACCCTCAGACGAACGAACAGGTCGAGGCGATCAACAAAATCATAAAGCAGCATCTCCAGACAAGACTCGACGAAGCAAAGGGAGCATGGGCCGAAGAACTTCCGAATATACTGTGGACCTATCGGACCACAGCACGGACCGCGACGGGAGAAACCTCCTTCTCTCTATGTTACGGTGCGGAAGCAGTCACACCGGTTAAGATCGGTATTGGTTCAACCCGAGTCAACCTGTATAATGAACGAGAGAACGGTGAACTCCTCTCATTCGCACTTGATTCGTTGGAAGAAAGAAGAGAAAGTACTCGATCGAAGATGATGACTCGACAAAGACAGGTATCTCGGTTTTACAATCGTCGAGTTAAAGTACGACGATTCCGAACCGGGGACATGGTCCTCCGAAGGACCTTCTCAAATACTAAGGAAATTGCGTCGGGTACATTAGGGCCGAATTGGGAAGGCCCTTACATCGTCTCAGGCACCATCCAACCTGGAACCTACCGGCTGGAAGACCTGAATGGGCAGCTGTTGCCTCATCCTTGGAACGCCGAGCATCTCATGACTTATTACCCGTAAGATACAATCAAACACGCTGTAATTGAAGTCGACTCAATAAAAGTTCTATTTCATATAAGTACCCAATGTCGGGTCAGTTACAAAAAAAAATTATTACAAAAAGAAAAGTACAATGTCCGACTCTCCCGTTTAGTCGGAATTCAAATCCTAGGCGGCGCCCGGGGGACCGGCCTCGTTGGCAGCAGCATCTCCTTCAGCGGCTTCGCCCTCGGCAGCCTCGGTGGTCGGACTGTAGACTTCGAAGGCGGAGAGATCGAGATCAGGGAAGGCCGCCCTCATCTCCAAAACGCAGGCCTTGTAACCACCTTGATAAAGGTGGTCCCTCTCCTCCTCAAACTCGGTAGATTCGAGGAAGGCCTCCACGGCTCTGTCTCGCTCCTCCTTGGCTCGGCGCGTCTCTTCCTGAGCTTCTTGGACAAGGCCGGCGGCCTCGGCCTTCACGCGGGCAAGAACACCCTCGCACTCGCCATGGACTCGGAGGAGGCGTCGCTCCCTCTCTTCGGCTTCTTGAAGGAGCGAAGTCAGACGAGCATGGTCGGCCTTGACTCCTTCGAGAGCTGCACGGGTGTCCGCGGCCATCTTCCGAGCAATAGAAAGATCGCCGGTCATGATGCCGATCCGGCCCTCAGCGATCTCTCTACGGCCCTCAGCCTCGGCCGCTACCTTCTTCGCAGTCTCTGCTTCGGCTGCGAGTTTCTGGGAGGCGACCAGCTCCGAGCTTGCTTTGACGAGGCAAGGAGCCAGCTGCAATACAGAGACGGTGAGCTGTGTTGAAAAACTTAACCAGAGAGCGACACAAGAATGAAGAAAAGTTTACCTCAAAAAGCAGCCTCGCTGTATGCCCGAGGGTCTGGGCCGTTGGAGCGTTGTAATAGTTGACGAAGTCTCTCTCGCTCCCGTGGGCAAGCGCCCAAGGAACCATCCCCGCAATGATCTTCGTGAAGGGGGACTACGGTTGAGTCATCTCCCTTCTCGGGGATTCTTCGCGCGGGGCCTCCCTCGGCCCTGAGACCTCCTCAGCGGCAGGCCCCGACTCAGGTGTCACCTGAGTCACTGGATGGGTCGGCCCTGCTTGCTCGGCCCTCTCATCAGGGTTGAAAAGGACGACCACCTGGAAAATGGCGGGCGCAGCAGCAGGTGGAGCGACCGTTTCCTTCCCCTTGCCCGTGGTCTTCTGCTGCTTCGAAGGTCGAGACCCAGACAGCAGAGCCGATCTTGGGGGGGCCTTCACTTTGGAAAGAGGCTTCAAGGCGGGTCGAGGCTCGGCCATGCTCTCGGGCGTAGGTCTCAGAATAGGATAAGCTTCGGGGAGGTCTGCAAGGACGAGTAATAAGATTAAGAGAGCAAACGGAAAACTAAGAAGACAAATATAAGGAGGGCGAAGTACCTGAGACGAACGAGTCTAAGCCTGCGAGGTGAAGACGCTCAGGTTGCAGAAGCAACTTCCAAGATCGCTCTGCCGCGCTAAGCTTCCTCAACTCTCTTATCCGAGTCAAAGCCCCGGACTCGAGCTTCCCTCTCCTCTTCGAGATGTCCGCAAGACATTGTAGAGTCAAGATCAGCGGAAGAGGATATATAAACGGAGAGTAAGAAAAGGAAAGATCAGTGAGCCGAGGCACCGAGTCACCTGCTCTACGGAATGTACGGGATACTTGAGGCTCGTACGGCCACGAGTAGGCCGACTCCCACCGACCGCATGCCTAAAACCACCTCTCCTTCCAGAACTTGTTCGAAGTAGGTGGGTCGGTTATTAGAGATCCCCCCTTGCCTCTCCACGCGCTCAGAAAGTAGAGGCCAGGGAAGTTAGGATTTGGTCGGACTTGGTACAGGTAGAGGAATTCATCGACCGTGAGGGAAGGTTGCTCTAACTCGGACCAAAGCATGGCACACCCAAACAAGTTCCTCCACGCGTTTGGGACAATTTGGCCGGGGGCTATTTTGACTCGAGAGAGAAAGTCACGGGCAATGGGCTGGAGTGGCAGGCGCAAGACACACTACATCGAGACTTGAAAAATTGCTACCATCCCTGCGGGGGGATGGTCGGGTAAATCACCCGGACAAGGGAGATGAAGGACGACCAAATCAGGGACATGGTAACCAGCCCTGATCCGGTTTAAATCAGATTCGGTAAGAATAGAAGCAACGAGACTGCTGGGCTCGTCTCCTTTCCCTTTCGAAGATGACCCAGAAGCCTCCGCAGTTCGAGTCAAAGAGTATGGAACGGCCGTTCCTTCGCTCGTAACTAAATCATCCTCTCCCTCTCCATCCTCGTCCTCCATCTGATCCGCCCAAGGGTTAGTTCTCCCTGGACGAGTCACCAGAGATGTCCCACCGCTGGATGGACCTGTCTGGGCAGGATGCTCAGCCGATGGGCTGCCGGATTCTCTGACAAGCCGAAATGCGGCGTCAGCTCCGACGACGAACTCCGTCAACAGGGATGGTGGGTCTGTAACGTCCCAAAGGTGTTGGGACACGCCCTCATCTACTGACATTTCCTCCCGAGGGCTTTGAGAGCTGTGTGCGGCCATTAAAGCTGATTAAAGGAGAAGGAAAAGACTCACCAAAGAAATCGACGACGACTGCAAAGAAAGGTTGACGGAGAAAGAGGCAACAGCGGAGGAGGGGGAGAAGAACAAGCGAAAATGCGCTCGGGATCAGACACGGACGGGAGGAAGGAGGGCGAAAACAAAGTTCGTACCGTCCTCCCGCCCGGGCTTTTTATAGCCGCGCCACGTGGTCGGGTCATTATGGCAGAAGCGAACCAACGTTCGCCTCGGCTCCCCCATTCGACGCGTGGCGACCGTTGATTGACTGCGGTGAAGTTGTGGCCACGCGTCTGCCTTTTATACGCGGACGGAGCTAGTTGACGGCTGGCCGCACGTGCGACCTTGGGAGGTGCAACGACGCATGCTAGGGACGACTCAAAGAACATTAAATGCCTCATCATTGTCTCGGATACTAATGCGAACCGACCGATAAAATCGTACTCCTTGTTGCCATAGACGACACAAGGAGCAAGGGGGGCTCACTGTTGGAGAAAAATGTGTCAAGCTCGGGTAAAGTTCTGAGATTCGTATGAGAGTAGGTCGGCTTCGCCGACACTGCCTGAAGAATCCGAGACAACACCGAGAGAACAGAGGATAGGCCGGGAGGCGTAAGCAAGGACGAGCAATGTCGCTCTGTCAGAGTGATAACCTCGCCTGCATGACCCCACTAAAGGTCGAGCGTGTAAAAGTCATTCAACCGATAGAGTAAGATCCCCTCAGGGAGTTGATTCTGTCGGTCACGGCTGGGAACCCGTCCTCCTGTATCGGCCGAGACTCCCCCGGGGTCGGTCACGACCTAGCCGAGACTCTCCCAGAGTCGGTCGAGATCTAGCCGAGACGGAGAGTGGCGGAACGAGGACAAATGCTGATCTACGGAAATCCAAGGATACGGGTAGCGGATCCCGAGATTCTCGGGATCCTGAGCGATCCCAGGAGAAGAATCATCTGAATATAAGGATTGACAAACTGTATAAATCTCTAAGCTTAGAACAGAAGAAGGTACGCAAGACTAACCGAGACAAGCTCTTGGCTATTGACCAGATAACTGACTTAAGCATCGGAGGTTCCCCGGCTCTAGCCAGGGTTCACTTGACATTGTTTCTGTGCAGGTGAAGGAGGGTCCGTCGCAAGGAAGGCGTCCCATAAAAACACTACAACAGTGACTATGGATACATCCACGAACACCAAGCATGTGATGACCCCCACTCATCATTGCCCAACCATGATTAGAGGCGATTTAAAAAAAAAAAAAAAAAAAATAGATGCACCGAAAGACCAGTATATATTTCTTGAACCAAATGCTCTAAAGTAGGTGATAGTGAATCTCTCTTTCTCAACGACCATCTAATAGCCCTAAAATAATTTTCCTTTCTTCAAGAAAAAATGGCCAAAAAAATAGCTAGAAATCTCAGATGGGTTTCACTTGTTTGGGTTGCAAAATAAAAATAAAAATAGCCCTAAAAATGGTACTTCTATTGGATAAAGAAATTCTAATTTACCATAGACGAGGTGATACAAAAGTATATACACCGAAAGTTTAATATATACTCTTTGCACCCAATTCTTCAGTGCCCACGTGTTGAGATTGTGCAGATGATCACTACTGTCCATGTTGTGGAATCAATTCCATATGGGCTACTTGAGTAAAATTACGCTGAACGATGGTATTGATCATCACCATCTGTAGACGAATGTAGAACAATAAGGGCTCTTACTCTTACTCGGGTGGTAGACTGTCAGGAGTTCCAACACCGGGTCAAGGGTTCGAGTTGGTGGTGAAGTTCCACGCAAAACAAAAATAAAATTAGAACAATGAAAGAAGAATTTTCAATGCCTTGCATTCAACCGTAACTCAATAGCGTAAGCCTACCGAGTAAACTCTGTAGGGTTTACTGTGATTTATGTATTTTATCCACTCCGTCCATCCATTTTACCAGACAATTTCAGGGCTTGAGACAAAAAATTAAGCATATCCAAATATCAAGTGGACCACACCACAGGAAATACTGTGAATTGAAATTCTACCATTGAAAATTTCTTGGGGACCACCGAAGTTCTGGATCAAGCTGATATTTGTCTTTTTCCCTTCATACAGGTAACAAATAAACATCACTATGGGCCTAGAAAAGTTTCAACGGCGAAATTCATTATTCTCAGTACTTCCCGTGGTGTTTGGATATGCTTCAATCTTAAGCTTAACCCTAGTATGATCCGGAAAAACAGATGGACGGCGTGGATAAACCACGTACACTCATAGTGAGTAACTCAGTACGCTATCCGATTTGGCTTGGACGCGGATTGCGCAGCCTATTGAGTAAACTCTGTGGGACCTACTGTGATTATGTGTCTTAATCACGCCGTCCATTTGGTTTGTAATATCATTTTAGAGCATGATTCCAGAATCAAAGCACATCCAAAGCTCAAGTGGACCACACCGGAGGAAACAGTAGGAATTGAACGCTGCCGTTGAAAATCTTCTTGATCCTATCCATTATTTTTCTACAGTTTATTTTATAGTTTATTCTATTAAATATTAGACCATTAAATTTTAATGATGGGTTGAAATTGTGAAATTCATATAATTTATGTAATATCTGAACACTACTCTGCCTCGTGTACCATAAAGAGATGGATCTAGGCTACTGCGGTTCACCGCGGGATTTCCGGCGAAAGCCTTTCGCAGGAAGTTCCTGCCAACGATGCTGGATGGCCCACTGCAGCGTATATTAGAAAGCCATTCTGTCCATCGCTTTGCTAGTTCGTTTTATTACTTTATACTTCTTGCCGGTGAATAAAATGCTCAAGTAGGTCAGACGAGAGGGAAAACTAAGGAAAGAAATTTCTACCGTTGAAACTTTTTTAAGCTCCACCTTAATATTTATATGCTATCCAAACCATTTATAAGATCATTTCCAATGGGATTAAGTGAAAAAATTAAAAATATTTCATGATACAAAAATTTTATGGTCATAAGAATGTTTCAACGGTGCTCACTGAATGTACACTGTTTCCTATTGATTGGCCCACTTTAGTTTTGGATACACTTAATTTTTGGTCGTACATCCTAAAATGGACGGGGTGGATTTCTCAAAAACATCTCGGTGGGCCACACCAGCATCTTGCGCAGGTGGAAAGGGTGAAAGTGTGTGCATTTTTATTTAGGTGGCCGCCGTGACTTTTGTATACCTTACTCCAAGGGAAAAAAGAAGGAAAGAGGCGGTCCACCCAGATCATGACGTGTCACAGTTGGGAAAGCGGAGGGAAAATTTTGGGTTGTGTTGACTAAGTCCTTCGTTGAAAAGTGGTGTGATTAGAAGATCGAAGCCATTGAAACAGTTGTCATCTACGTGGCCCATTAGACACTTGCATGGACAGCGTCTTCTTTTGTGCGAATTTTGGTTGGTGTACAGTACCTGGCACCTGGCCAGTGGGTAATCCGGCCCTTCCAACTAATGGGTCGTCTGGACCGATTGGCCCTGGTTGAAAATGACCTGGAATCCTCGGCAACTCCTGTTTTAAGCATCCTAGCTCCATGGACCACCAGCTTCCACTCCATCCATCAGGTCCTGATATAGGATTTAGGTTGGCTACAAGGGAAGCGGATTGGCTGGTGTAACTCACACCCGCTACATATAGGGAGCGGCTTAGATACTGGACGCTTCGGTAGAGTGGGGTGGGGTGGTGAGATACAATTGGTTGAATATCAAAAACACGATGCCTTCCATTAATGCTCTTTTCCTTAGAGTTTCGCTGGGGTATTGATCGTACTCACCTCGACGTTTGGACAAATTATTTAGAACACTACCATATATTCCTTAAAAGGCTTTCCTACATGTTTTGGAGATTATTTTGGATGAAAATATCCCTAATCTTGATTCAGTAGTTGTATAGTTTTCTAAAGACTAAGAAGTTACTTTGTGTTTAATGTCAATAAAGTGATGTGTACGGAACTCTTTTGTGTGTGGGCAAGGACTAAACTCATGGGGCACATATTGATGTATGTGTATAATCCATGCCATCCATCCTTTTTACCATGTCATTCTAAGGCTAGGGCCCAAATATCAGCTTGATCCAAAGCTCGTGTGGGTCATATAATAGAAAATAATGGTGACAATGGAATCTACTATTGAAACTTTTCAGGCTCACCATGACGTTTGTTAGAAGTGGACATTGCCCAAGTTAGGACTTTTTGGGCCCACGCCAAGTTGCCCAACAAAGTGGACGAAATAGATCTCCTCATTGTTGGCCCCAGGCTATTGTTCAAATGGTTATCCTTTCCTTTGGTAGTAAAGGAAGTGAACATGTAACAATCATAATCTGAGAAAACTATAGCTCATGACCTCTACGACCCATGACAACTACGACTCATATAATATGATAACTACAACCCTTATTATATTACAATCACGACCCTTACCACATTACAACCACGACCCAGGTATAGGTCGTGGTTGCCATGTTATATGAGTCATGATTTTCATGAGGAAAGGATCGTGGTTGTCATGAGATAAGAGTGTGGTTGTCATGCTATGCGGATTATAGTCTTCATTTTATAGGCCTTGGTAAGGACCAACTAGTGGGGCATAAATTGATGTATATGAATAATCTATGCCGCCCATCCTTTTTGTCGTGTCAACCACAACCCTTACCTCATGACAACCACGACCCATTTAACATGACAACCACGACCGATATATAATGACAACCACGGCCCATATGACATGAGAACCACGACCCCATATTACATGACAACTATGATCCATGACAACCACGACACATGAGATTTCTCATTGATGACTAGGGGCGTACCATTTCTATCATTGAGCTACAAAGTTGATTGGGTCGTGTATCACAGGATATCTCTAGCTCTCATGTTATATGGGTCATGGTTCTCGTGTTATATGGGTCGTGATTTCGTGTGATATGGATCGTGGTTCTCATTTTCTACTCTCAAATTACATAACAACCATAACCCATACCTTATAACAACCATGACCCACATAACATGACAACCACGACCCATATAATATTACAATTACAACTCATATAACATGAGAACTACGACTTATACAACATGACAACTACGACCCACCACCATGTATGCGTTTCATCCATGGGGTCCATCTTTCTTGCCATGTCATTTTAGGACTAGGGCCCAAATATCAGCTCGATCCAATACTCGTGTATTCCACACAATAAAAAATAATGGTGACTATTGAAAGTTTCTAGGCTCACTGTGATGTTTGTTAGAAGTGGACATTGCCCAAGTTAGGACGTTTTGGGCCCACGCCAAGCTGGTCGACAAGGCGGATGGATCGGATCACCCCATTGTGGGCCTTAAATTATGATACCAATAGTTTGATAGAAAAGAAATTGAACACGTTGAAAACCACGATCCATACAACATGACAACCACTACCCATATAACATGACAACTACGACCCATGCAAACCACGACCCAAATGGGCCCACATTGATGTATGTGAATAATCCATGCAGCCCATTCTTTTTCTTGTGTCATTTTAGGAGTAGAATCAAATATCAATCACGACCCTTTGTGGATGAAAACCATGATTTATTGTGAATGTGAACCACGACCTTACACATGACAACCATGACCCGTATAAGATGACAACCACGACCCATGAAACCATGATCCATACAACATGACAACCACGACCTATATAACATGACAACTACGACCCATTCAAACCACAATCCAGACAACATACAAATCACGAACCATGCAACATGACAACCACGACCCATATAACATGACAACTATGACCCATGCAAGCCACAACCCAAATGGGCCCATATTAATGTATGTGAATAATCCATGTCGCCCATCCTTTTTGTTGTGTCATTTTATGGGAAGGGTCAAATATCAACCACGACCCTTTCTGGATGAAAACCACAATCCATTGTGCATGTAAACAATGACCTCTCGAATGGATCGTGGTTGTCATATAACAAGGGTCAAGGTTGTCATATTATTTATATAGGTCGTAGTTGTCATGTTGTATGGGTCGTGATTGTTTACCAAGTTATATGAGTCATAGTTGTCATGGGTCATCGTTATCATGTTATATGGGTCGTGGTTATCATGTTATGTGGGTCGTGGTTGTGATTTATTTAGGTCGTGGTTGTCATCCACGTCGTAATTATCATGTTATATAAGTCATGGTTGTCATGTTATGTGGGTCGTGGTTGACATATATAGGTCGTAGTTGTCATGTTATATGGATCGTAGTTATTATTATGTGCGGTTTGTGGTTGTAACATAGTAAGGGTCAATGTTGTCATGTTATAATGATTGTGGGTCCTGTCGTGATTTATGTGTCGAATCCAATCCGTCCATTAGATTTAGAATTTTATTTGATGTCATGTGCCAAAAAATGAGTTACATCCAAAAAATTTATGCCCTAAAAGGTTTTCAATGGTAGGTTTTCAATTTCACTGGTTCTATGGTATGGTCCTTTGATATGCCTCATTTCTTGGCTCATTTCTTAAAATGATCTTTCAAAATGAATGGACGACATGGATAAAATATATATATCACAATGGGCCCAATAAGACCTGTGAGGCCCATATCCTAGTCCATACCGTTCTGTATATTCTCATGGTCCTCACGGTTGAATTCCAGTGACTCACAATCTGTTATTAGCATTTACACGCGATCCTGAGTCGTGTCCCGAATATTAGAGTCAGCTCGACTTGAAACTTGTACCAGCGTGACCGCGTTGTCGCCGCAGTTCTGACGTCGTATCTCGCGCGTCGATGCGATACCCAAGCTAGGAGATGTGGGCACACGTTCAATTCGAGAAAAACGCCACGCGTTACGAATTTCGAGAGAATTTCTATGGCACGTCACATCAATCAATTAATGTACAAATTAAGTACATCCCATCACAAGCCATCACTCACCCATACCCCTCTCTTCACTAAGTCAACAAGACTCATATCTAACCATTCCCTTCTTACCAAAAGTCAAAAGAAACCATACCCTTCATCCCATCTCCCTTACAACAACTTATCCTCTCTCTCATTTTCTCACTCCATCCCAAGCACCACAGGAGCATCCAACGTCCAAGCAAGAGAGCTCATTGAGAGAAGCTTTGTGTGGCCCACTCCCTACCACTCAATCTTACATCTTAGCCATCAAATCCTCATCTTCCTCCATTAAAGTTGAAGGCAAGGAGCTAAGGAGTCCATGGAGCCTAGAAGAAGCGGAATCGATAGGTGATTTGTAGGTTAGATTATATTTTGATAATGGACCAAGTGGGGCCTATCGATTGATGGTATGAATCCCATTTGGGGCCCATCTTGATGTATGCGATGTTTAGGGAGGGCCCATAGTGGCGGGGTCCCTCCCCTCCTCTCTCTCTCTCTCTCTCTCTCTCTCTCTCTCTCTCTCTACTTCTCTTTCTCTTCTCTTCATGTATGATGGCCCACCATGTATTTTATCCATGTCATCTACTTGTGGGGGCCGCCTTGCTGGACTGTCCAGCCGCCGAGCTTGAGATGGACAGGCCCAGGTGAAGATGAAAACACAAATGCCTGCTTGATGTAATGCAGCTGGTGGGTCCCACACGTGTGGACCCACCTGGAAGTGGAAGGGCTGGAGCACCACACCCCGCCATGTAGCTATTGTGGCGCAACAAGTTCCGTGGATTCCATCACACAGTATGTGTTATTTTCCAAACCGTCCATCCGATTGGTGACGTGGACCCACGGTGATATATGTGTTATATGCACCATCCCTCCATTAGCAGCTCGTGGGGCCACTCTATACATGTGGCACGTGTGGGGGTGGGACCCACCTTGATGTAAGAGTTTTATACACACCGTCCATATTTGGACGGTGGTAAGTGCAGCCCACCGCGATGTATTTTTTTATACATCCAAGTCGTCCATCTGCTTCGGTCATGGGACCCACCCACACGTGTCACACGTGTGGGGTGGGACCCGCCCTGATGGATGTGCCTTGTATCCACATCGTCCATATTTGGACGGTGGTGCAGCCCACCTGACATATGTATTTTATCCCTGACCGTCCATCTGGACGTGCTGGTGGGGCCAACCTTATGATATGTTGTATATTTGAGCCGTCCAGCAGCTCATGCTGTTGTTGACATCAGCAGCTATGGGCTGATCACGAGGCATGTGTTTCTCCAACCGTCCATAGCTGTGGGCCGCACTCTAATATATGTGTTTCAACCATGTTGTCCATGGGTCTCACGTGGGGACCACAGTGATGTATTTATTTCATCCACAACATCCATTCATATGTGAGGACCCCACCTTGATATATGTTTTGTAATCCACGCCGTCCATCTGTTGAAAGACCCACTATGATGTATGTTTTGATCCCACACCGTCCATCTGGACAGGTGGTGTGGGACACCACCATGATATTTGTGTTTCATTCATGCTGCCCTACAGCGTGGGCCCCACACACGTGTGGAACCTACCATGTTGTATGTACAGTGTGGGGCTTGCCTTGATGGACCGTCCAAATCATGGACTCCATCATGACATATGTATTATATACACACCATTTGTCCATTTATGGTGGGACCCACCCTGATGTAGTGTTGTATCCACTCCATGCATCCATGGGTCCCATGCGAGGCCACCTTGATTTATGTATCCTATATCCCCACGGTCCACTTATCTAAGGCAGTGGGATGCCACATCATTATGTATTTGTTTCATCCACGCCATTCAAATAGTGTTGGACGGTGCTGGACAATGTTTGGATGATGTCATGGGCTCCATTACGATGTATGTTGTACCCACGCTGCCCATCTGGTGGGGACCCCATTTGCTGCGTATACAGGGCCCACCTGTTATGTATATAAGGCCCATTAGTGCAACCCATATAATGTAACTAACTTAATGAATATGAGGCCCATTGGTGTGGCCTGTGGATGCAGCCCACTTGATGTATGCGGCCCATTGGTGTGGCCCATTGATGCAACCCACTTAATGTATTTGAGGCCCAAGTGTCGGGCTCACCTATTGTATAATTATGACCTATTTAGCGAGGCTCATTATAATGTAATTCTGGCCCATATGTCATGACCCATGGTGATATATTCTCGACCCATAAGATGCGGCCCATTGTGATATATATAGGCCCAAGTATGTGGCTCGTTGTAATGTATTTGTGGCCCATTTGGCAAGGCCCAATGTGGTGTATACGTGGCCCTTGAGTGAGGCCCATTGTGATGTATATCGGGCCTTTGTACGAGGTCATTGGTCTGCTATATGTTTGGCTTTGGCTCTATGCGAGCCACTCATTGGGGGCAATATTGGTTAAAAGTCCACATGATGAGCAATGATGGTTGGATGTCCACATTGTGACCTTTCCTTAGGCCTTGTTAGGCCTATCCCCACCGATTCTGATTTTCATGGCCAATTGCCGATTCCAATTTTCATGGCCAATTATTAATTCCAATTTTCATGGCCGATTATCGATTCCAATTATAGTGGTCGATTGTTAATTCTGATTTTTATGGCCAATTGTCGATTCCGATTTCATGGTCGATTACCGATCCCGATTGTCGTGGCCAATTGCCGGTTCTGATTTTCATGGCCGCCTGCCAATTTCGATTTCATGGCCAATTGTCGATTCCAATTTTCATGGTTAATTATCAATTCTGATTTTCATGGCCGATTACCGATTCCAATTATCATGCCCGATTGTCGATTCCGATTTTCATGCCCGATTACCGATTATGATTGTCATGGCCAATTGACGATTTCAATTTTCATGGCCGATTGCCGATTTCGATTGTCATGGCTGATTGACGATTTCAATTTTTATGGCCGATTGTCATTCTGATTTTTATGGCCAATTGTCGATTCTAATTTTCATGACCGATTATCGATTCCAATTGTCGTGGTCAATTGCTGATTCTAATTTTCGTAGCCGATTGCCAATTTCGATTGTCGTGGCCGATTGCCGATTTCACTTTTCACGGCCGATTGCTGATTCTGATTTTCATGGCCGAATATCGATTTCGATTGTCAAAGCCAATTCCGATTATCGAGGCCAATTTCAATTGTCGAGGCCGATTAACGAGACCCAATCTGGGGTATATGCGGCACTCAGCGATTCCGATTTTTATGGTCAATTGTCGATTATCGAGGCCGATTCCGATTATCGAGGTCGATTCTGATTGTCGAGGCCGATTAATGAGACCCAATGTGGGGTATATGCGGCCCGTATTTTAGGCCCATTGTGATGTGCATTCAGCCCATGTTTGAGGCCCAATATGATGTATATGCAGCCCGTATTTGAGGCTCATTTTGATGTGTATTCAGCCCGTGTTTAAGGCCCAAACTGATGTATATATAGCCCATATTTGAGGTCCATTTTGATGTATATTCAACCCGTGTTTTAGGCTCAATGTGATGTATATGAAGCTTATTTGATAAGGCCCATTGTGGTGCATTTGAGGGCCAGGCGATGGAGCCCATTGTGATGTAGATTAGGCCCATGTGAGAGGCCCATCGTGATGTGTATTAAGCTCTTAAGTGAGACCCATGGTGTTGTATATTAGGCTCTTGTGTGAGGCCATAGGTCTACTATATGTTAGGCTCTATGAGGGTCATTCCTTGGGGCAATGTTAGTTAAATGTACACATTGTCGAGGCCGATTGTTGATGCCTGTTATTGATACCGATTATGAGTGTGTGATAGCATAGAATCATGATACATGCCCATACGTATCATCTGCATGTTTATTGTGAGATGTGATTGATCATTGCATATGTCATAGTACAAATGATTTATAAGCCTCCCTGATAGGTGGAGTTATCCCACATGAGCGCACGGTATGCACAGGATCGATTTATGATTGGACTACATGACTCATGCATCTTACATTGTGTGATAGTGATTACTATACGCCCTAGCGACATCAGGGTTGTGACCTTCACGGGCATGTTATGGATGACTAGATGGGACACCAAAAATGTTTGGTTCGAGCATCTGGGCACTTTGGATATCCGTGGGTGAAAGTCAATAAACCTTCGAGGCTAAGAGACGCCCTAACGTCGAGACCGAGTGGATAAATGAGCGCCCGAGTGCCGAATACCAGGAGGTCGCGTCTCCCACTGTGTCGTAGTCGGTTGGAAGGGGGTATGGGCTTACCCACCCGAGAGTAGGAGGCATAGATAGGCTGAGTTTAACCAGCTCATAAATGGGTCCGCTATCGACGTGACGGGTAAATATTAGCTAACTACTGGCCAAGTAGATAGTAAGGTCTCTTCCACTAGCATGGTCGCACATCAGTGGGCGGCGATTTGCATGTAGAGTGTACTAGACCCCGGTGATGATCCCAGAGATGTACAGTACTGATTTATGGAGCAGGAGTTGCATACTCAGCATTGTATTCATTTATTCATTCATTCATTATCTACTTGAACTGGTGGTGCGCAACTAATTGTTATGTGTGCTTTCGCAATGGCCAAGATTTCGGTTGGGGCGCGTGACTAACCTGGGATCAGAAGTTTATCACATTGAGCCTGACTATCTAAATTTAGGTATGAGACTGGTTTAGATTGAAGTCCCTTGTGGTAGACCCCGTAGCCTGAAATACTACGTACTATCATCCCGAGTTCACATTCCAGCATGGTCATTCCATACGCACAGCATATTGCATTACACCCGCGGCATATGACATTTTGGGTTACTGTGTTTCTGCATTTATATGGTCTAGATACGGCGGACGGTATTCGTGAACTCATCAGGAATTGTATAATTCATTGCATCCTCGGCATCTGATATTTGGCTCTTTATGACTCCTCTCTTGCATAGTTAATCTATATTGCGTACTCTGATATCGTATGATTCATGATCTTACCAATATTTTAGATATTATATGATTATGGCATTGTATTGAATACTTAGCACTTACCTTGTGCACACACTTACACCAACCTTTAAGTTTTTTATAAGCTTATATACGATAGATGCGTGCAAGTGATGTTAGGTTGCAACGGCGTGTAACTTGGAGCATATAGCTGATTTCTAGAGCTTTGATTTTAACATATGTATTTTTCTTTCAACATTGTATTCAAATGTTTATATTAGTGGATATGTGATTATGATGTTACCTTAGTGATTTGAGTAAACTTGTGGTTATGCTTCTTACGAAATAAATGTACGTTGAAAAATTCCCATTATAGTGTGAGTCGAGAATGGGGTACTACGGAGGCTGTCAGCACCAGATTCAGCAATTGAAAATTTCGTGAGCCCGATTTTCGAGTTTGGGGCATGACAAGACCATTCATCTCTACATATATAGGGATGCGTAAGTCGAGTAACGTCACTTACTAAAATAGCCTTCCCGAGGTCGCTGGACTCCTTGAAGACTCTTAGAGTTACACGTAAGTTAATTTGCATAGGAAGTGAAAGTAGATTGGCTGGTGTACCACCATGAATGTATGTGGCCTATCCACACCTTCTATTTGTTTTTCCATCTTATTTTTGCGGTTGAACCCAAAATTTATTCATACCCAAATATCAAGTAGACCTTACTATAAGAAACAATTGGAGTAATGATTTCCACCATTAAAACCTTTTTAGGGCCCATAGTTATGTTTATTTCTCATCAATCTTGTTAATATGATAACAAGGATATATATATAGATGAAGGGAAAAAAAATAAATATAAGCTTCATCCAACACTTCCGTAGCCCCCTAGAAATTTTCAAAGGGAGATGTTGAATTCACACTGTTTCTTGTGGTGTGGTCCACTTGAGGTTTTTATATACTTCATTTTTATGCTCTAGCCCTAAAATTATCTTTTAAAATCGATAGATGGAGTAGATAAAATACATAAATCATAGTGGAGCCCACAGAATTTACTCAGTACACTTAAAACCCGGCACTAGGTTACTGAGTTACACAGTATGCAATCTGCTTCCAACCAGGCACTAGGATTTCTTACTAAAGCCTGACAGGAAGTTCTTGCGCAAAAATTCTGGATGGGGCCCACTATGATGTTTGTTAGAAATCTAACCTGTCCATCCATTTTTTGAGCTCATTTTACGACATGAGATCAAAAATTATTAGGATCCAAAACTCAAGTGGGCCATACTAGATGAAATAGTGGGGAAAGGAATTCCTACAGTTGAAACCTTCCCAGGATTCACCTTAATGTTTATATAGCATTCAAAGCATTTATAAGGTCATTTTCACCCAGACGAAGTGAAAAAACTAAGAAATTAAACAATACAAAACTTTTGTAGCCATATAAATGTTTCAATGGTGGTCACTAAATCCCCACGGTTTCCTCTCGTGTGGCCTATTTGACTTTTTGATCCTCCTCATTTTTTGTCACATATCCTAAAATGAACTCGAAAAGCAGATGGACATAGTGGCTTTCTCACAAACATCGTAGTGGGCCCCACATAGAATCTTGGGCAGGAACTTCCTGCTAAAGGCTTTTGCAGGAAATCTCGTTCCCTGCGCCCATGTTGTAGGTACATGCCGTGCGAAGACGACCCACCACACAGAAAACCGTGGGAGCAATCAAATTCACCGTTGAAACATTTATAGAGCCCACCATGATGTATTTTTGAGATCTATGCCCTTAATAAGCTTTGAACGGTGGATGTCAGTGTCCGCACTGTTTTCAATGATGGGTCCACTTGAACTTTAGATCTATCTCATTCTTTTTCTCATGCCATAAAACGATCTCTCTAAATTGATGGACGGTATGGATACACCACATGCATGGTAGGGTCTACATAGCTTGGTGAGGTCCGGAAACACAAACGTGTGGATTAGGGAAAGGGATTGGCTACTCCCCCTGCCACTTGCCAATGGCTAGTGGTCGGTACTCTGTGGGCCCCACCATGATGTATGTGTTTCATCCATGCCGTCTACCCATTCTTCCAGATCATTTTATGGTATGAGCCCAAATTTGAGGTTGATCCAAATCTCAAGCGGACCACAAAGTTTTGATTGAACTCCCATCATTAAAAACTTCTCGGGGGCACAAAAGTTTTGGATCAAGATGATATATAATTTTTCCCTTCATCCAAGTTTGTATGACATAATCAATAGTTTAGATGTCAAATAATCATTACAGTGGGCCCTAAGAGGTTTTTAATGGTGGAAATTCAATCACTACTGTTTTCCCATGGTGTGGTCCACCTGAGATTTAGATCTACCTCATTTTTGGGATAAATATATAAAATTATCTTTTAAAATGGATGGAAGGCATGAATAAAACACGTACATCATGGTGGGGTCCACATAGCACCAACCACTAACCAAACCGCGTCCGTGGATTAGGGAAGTGGATTACGTACCAAGTTACTCAGCACGGGCTAAGAGGTGAAGCTTGTAGTGTGATGGGAGAGGCTTTGCTTGTGACTTTTGTTGCGACTAAATTGACATTGATTATAGTTTGATTAATGGTAATGCTTTTCGTTTTTAATGGTCTGTTGTGACTGAAATTACAATGGGTCTACGATAGCTTTGAGCATGTTCTTTTTTTTTTTTTTTTATGTTTATGACGTCAGGAGGCCGTGTTGTTAACCATAGTTTCGTGGGCATGGTCGGATGACGGTACCCTTCCTAACCTTCATACTTGTGATTGGTTGGTAATTAGTTTGATTCTGTTGTTTGCTTTGTCTCCTGGGCATGGTTTGGTGATGGAATCCATTCTAATTCATATACCTTTCATCTTTTAAAAACTATATCAACAACAGTTCAGTTTAACTTCCATGATTCGTGAAGCAACTGTAAGATTTTCCTGATCTCTACAAGTGAATCCTCTGAATCCCTAGTTCCCTTTCTCTGAATTTTCTTAAATTTTAGATTAATTATTTCAAAATTGCTAATTGATTTAGAATTCATCTTAGTCTAGTTCTAGTTCTACTTAGTTTTAGATGATGTATAAGCTTTAATCCCTTGGGATTCGACCTCGGTCTTACCGAGTTTATTACTACATCACAACCCTGCACTTGGGGAGTGAACAAGTTTTTAGGGCCTGTTTGGCTAGGCAGATTGGATGGGATTGGGTTGTAGTAGAAGGGATTGGAAGGAGCAATCCCGGGATTGGCCGGGCATCCCAAATAGGCACGTTAAACTTCTTCCTGGATATAGCAATCCCATGGGATTGCCAACAATCCACTGATATCACCATTATTACCTTGAAATCCAACTAATCCCTCCTAATCCCATCTATTTTGTCTGGGACATATTTGGTTGGATGGATCGGAAAGGATTGGCCAAGCGTAATCCTGGGAGTGGCCAGGCGGGCCAAACATACTCAGTGGTAAATTCTTGAGAAATAGCAATCCCATGGGATTGCCGACAATCCACTGACGCAACCATCATTACCTGCCATCCACCCTAATACAATCCAATCCCATGGGATGGGCTTGTCCAAACATGCCCTTAGCGTACTGAGTAAACTCTACGAGGTTCACTAGGATTTATGTATTTGATCCCTTCGTCCATTCATTTTATTGGATAATTTTAGGGCTTGAGCCTAAAAATGAAGCATATCTAGCAATAAAATGAACCACACAATAGGAAACAGTGTGAATTGAACATTTACCGTTGAAAAATTCTCCAAGACTAAGTAAGTTTTGAATCAAGCTTATTTTTATGTTTTCCATTCATCCATGTCTTTATAATCTTATGAACAGGTTGGATGACAGATAAACATCACTGTGGGGCCTAGCTAGGTTTCAATGGTGGAAATTATTATTCCCACTGTTTCCTGTGGTATGATCCACTTGATCTTTGGATATGATTCAATTTTGGGTTCAACCCCTTAAATTATTTGGAAAAATGGATGGACGGTGTGGATAGACTACATATATTCACGTTGGGCTCAACTGAGTTTACTCAGTACGATAAAAGCGTACTGAGTAACTTAGTATGCAATCCGATTTCGTGAATTAGCTACTGTTGAGCAAGGAAGCGTTACGTACTAAGTAACTCAGTACGCCGAGCGTGCCGAGTAAACTCTGTGGGGTCCACTGTGATTTACATATTTTATCTGCTCTGTCCATTCGTTTTAACATATAATTTGAGGGCTTGATCTCAAAAATGCAGTATATCCAAATCTCAAGTGGACCTTACCACCGGAAATAATGTGAATTGAAATTCTATTGTTGAAAATTTCTTAGGGCTCAAAGAAGCTTTGGATCAATTTGATATTTGTGGTTTCCCTTCATCTATTTCTTTGTGATCTTACGAACGGGTTAGATGATAAATAAACGTTACTGTGGCCCTTAGAAAAGTTTCAACAGTGCAAGTCATTATTTCCATAGTTTCGTGTGGTGTGATAAAACATTTGCCTTTGAAAATTTCTCGAGTTTGCATGTTGTATGGATCGTGGTTTGTATGTTGCATGGATCGTGATTTGCATTGGTCGTAGTTGTCATGTTATATGGGTCATGGTTGTCATGTTGTATGGATCGTGGAAAAATGAATGGACTGCGTGGATAGGCCACATACATTCACAGTAGTACACTAGTCAATCTACTTCCAATGCGAATTAAAAGTTACTCGACTTACTGTTCACTCCCCAAGTGCAGGGTTGTGATGTAGTAATAACTCGGTAAGACCGAGGTCGAATCCCAAGGGACTGAAACTTGTACGTTATCTGAAACTAACTGGAAATATAACTAGAATAAGATGAAATCTAAATTGAGTTGTAATTTGAAGAATGATTATGAAATATTAATCTAAAACTTAGGAAAAATCAGAGATGGGAAACTAGGGATTCAGAGGATCCACTTGTAGAGATCAAGGAGAACTTATGCTTGCATCAAAAATCATGGAAATTACTGAACTGCCGTTGATCTAGTTTTCAAAGAAATGAAAGGTAGATAAATTAGAATGGGTTTCATCACCAAACCATGCCCAAAGACTATGGCAAACAACAGAATTAAACTAATTACCACCCAATCACATGTATGCAAGTTAGGAAGGGTACCGACATCCAACCATGCCCAGGAGACTATGATGAACAACAGGGCTTCCTGACATCATAAACATTAAAGAAAATGAAAATATTCAAAGCCATTGCAGACCCATTGTAATTTCAGTCACAATAGACCATTAAAAACCTAAAACATTCCCATATTAATTAACTAAAATCAACGTCAATTCATGCATTAAAATTTAAATAAAATCAAATCTCCCATCTCACTACAAGCTTCACCTCTTAGCCGTAGCTAGGAGGATTTAGCCTGCCATGGATGGGCTCAATCCAAATAAATAAAGAGAAAAAGAAAAGGAAAAGAAAAAACCAAGCTCCTCTCTCTCTCCTCTGCCCACGTTGAAACCCAAGCTTGAGCCCTCTGTTCTTCCTCCCCAGACCCTGAATGAATGCTCCCCACGTCCTAAACCTCCTTTTATAGCTGTTGGAGTGGTGAAAATCGGATTTGAATCGGATTTGGAAAGCTATGCATGCCCATTAAAAGCTTTTTCGCAGCCAAGTTCGGTGCCTCGAAACACGCCACTTTCCTCCCTCAAATTTCAAAGAAACACCGTCCCTTAGTACTTTCTTGGGTCCTCTACATGATAGACGGTTCAGATCTGCCATATGATCAAAGATGGTGGGCCAAAACTGTCCAGAAAAGTCAATTTTCGCGGATGTGCGAAACCTTTCGCACCATTTCGCTGTTGTGGTCGGTGGGCCCCACAGAAGCATTTTCTGGAAAATCTACCCCGTCCATTAGATTCAGAACGAAATTTCAGTCAAGAATGGGTGGTTTTGAACGTTCATTGACGTGTCCCAGAGAAGAAATAACTAAAAGATCAGATTTGAACGCTACCGGGCAGCCCTTTTGTGGCCTCTATATCTCACACGTGTGCACGCATGGGTGCAAAAGGTCAGCATGGTTTTGTAGTTCTCGAAGCCCTCTACACGGTGGACGGATCAGATTGGCCAAACGAGTAATGAGTGGGGCCCACTACCGTTCGCAAAAACGGCCAGCGGCCGTGCGTCCGCTGCGAACGAATTTTTTTTTTTTTTTTTTTTTTCTTTCTGTCAGAGACGGTCAAGCCGTCTCTGACACTTGCCATGCACGGCGAGTGCACATGTGCACTGTACACACTCATCTCATATGGGGTCCATTGCACTATTTTGGAGAAATCTGCACCGTCCATCTGTTTTGACTCCTCATTTAAGGCGTCAATAATAATTTTGAGGCAGTTCCAGATATCAGGTGGGCCCAGAATCAACGGTTTATGGGCTGATCTATCAGTTGGGGCACTTCCCGAGATCTTCAATGGCTGAAATTTTATATGTACGGTTAATTTATGGTCCTCAGGCGACGTATGAAGTTTCAAGGCGAACGGATGGTGGAAACCTCGTGATCTTGCATTCTGGACGTCCTTCAGGCCACTTGAGCTTCAATTTCCAACTTTTCTCGGATTTCTGACCGTGTATATTTGTCAATCTTGGTCTCCTGGAGTGTGTCCCTTGCCTTTGGCGTCATCAGATCGTTAAATCTCAACTTTTAACGTCCTTTTTCCATCCATGCTCATAAAATCACTTTGCCACACAAGAATGAGAAAACGAGCCATTAGACAGCATTATATTCGTAAATCCAGACAATATCTGGGGTCTAATATGCAATATTTGACCCTCAACACAACCCCCAACCAGCATTTTGCTAGTCCCGAGCAAAATATGCGAAAAATAAGTTGAGAATTATAGGAGAACTTTCTATGAAATCGAGTGAGATTTTGAACAAAATACGAAAAATTTAATATTCATGAATGTTAGAAATTGTATTCTCCTGAGCTCAAGCGCACGGTAGACTTCATAATCAAGTATAAAGTATTAATCCATCAATTAGAAAAATATTAAACATTGAGATCTATGGATGTATAGTCTAATCTCGGCTTATCATCATTAAGAGATCCAATTGTTAATTTCATGATATCATTGGTAACCAACAAGAAAATTCATAACAACCAAAACCTAATCCAAAACTTGCCTCATAGATTAACCTATTAACTTGTGATTTTTCTATTCAAAGTAATGCCAAGGAAGGAGAATCAAATCCTTACCTATAGGGAGCAAACCTATGGTGAAGATCGTACACCTGACTCTTTTTCACATATCATTCATGAGGAATTAACTCTACACCTATAGGGAGCAAACCTATGGTGAAGATTAATTATCCAACCTTTTCAATTTTTATACCATGATGGCAAGATATTTCAGACTGGTTCCTTTCGTGCTTAGTGATTACCAAATTAACCCTTCAATATCAGACTGAAGTCTTAACGTGTAAGCAAGACGTGTCCTGAAATCATGATTCAATCAATGTTTACAACTTCTAATCATGGATTAATAATTCACTTAACTATGAAATCTAACAGATACGGAATTCAAGAGTCATAAATCCAACATTATTTATCTTGAACTTCTAAATCAAGGGTATCCATCAAAATCACTTTGAATTCATAAAAATTTTCAGAAAAATTTTAAAATTTTTCACAATTGTTGCTCAAGACCAAGAAAATACGGATTTGGAAGCCTAATCTCCCACCCCCAACCTAAAATCTACATTGTCCTCAATGTAAAAGATATGAACATGCCATACACATGGAACAACGAAAGTAAAGTGATGGGAAGATAGTACCTGGATAACGAATCAAGAGAGAGACTTTCCAAGAGATCACGGCATGGAAGCTTGTCAGCATGAGAGAGAAAGCAGAACAAAAATAATGAAAATAAAATCCTACCTATACCACTTTCGCAGGTGCTCTCGATTGCATTTAGCGAATGCAACAAGCCTTTAAACCCCTAGGTTACCCCTAGTGGACGAGTTGTAGTCTCGTGAGGGTTTGCAGTAATGTTACCCACAAATATTGAATCGATCATCCCGCAAGGTTCCTCTTCCGGCTAATATCTTGATAAGTCTCTCAGTAAGCTTCTCAATAGGATCATCCAAAAGCCCTTTTTACAATAGGCTTGGATGCCCTGGAGTTTGACTTTCCAGAGAAACTTATTTACCTCATTAAAAATGTGTTGATGATTTGCCTGAGGTATCCAAAGTATAAATGATTCACCTGTGTCAGAAAAAGTTTCAGAGTTAGTATCCCATGGTGAATCAGAGACTACAGATAGATCAAGTTGAGAAAAATTTTCAGGAAGTGGTGTAGTCTCAACACTTTCCGAAGTATCAGACTTCGGTTCAATTTTCAGCTCCTCCCCTAATGGTAAACATTCAGGATCTGTGGAAGAAAGGGCTTCAGAGTAAGGGTTCTCTCGGTCAGTGCTGACTGCCGAGATGTTGTCTTGCAAGGCATTCACTATGTCTCTTATCATGGGATCATTTGAATCTGCAAAGTATGCCAAGCAATCATCAAAAGAGTTGGGACATTCTTCTGAGAGTGACTTATTTTCCACCTTGGAGCTCGTGATGATCTGCTCAAGGAATCCATCATCTTTAAAAG
Organism: Magnolia kwangsiensis; assembly: GCA_037074715.1. Classification (NCBI taxonomy): domain Eukaryota; kingdom Viridiplantae; phylum Streptophyta; class Magnoliopsida; order Magnoliales; family Magnoliaceae; genus Magnolia; species Magnolia kwangsiensis. The sequence continues at coordinate 98,479,586 of CM073584.1, forward strand.
TGGACGGATGTATGCTCTCTTGCTCCAGCCCTGCACAGACAGATTGAGGGTCAGTATACGAAACATTGATATGATCACTCTGTTCATTGAAATTACTCAGAAGAGGCATTGAATCGTCCACATTCAACAGTTTAGATGGTGGCCTCAACTGGGTGGTTTCAAATTCCAGAGTCGTAGCGCACAACTCCTCTTTCTCCCGAATCATATCATCATTCAATTCAGGGGAGTGGTCCAAATATGTTTCACAAGAGTTATAAGGGTCAGTCATAAGGGGCTCCTCCACTTTTAGATCAGACATGTCAGGTGAGTGAAGTATCTCATTATGACCGTTCTCTTCACGTACTTCTTGATCATTAACTTGGATCAAACTTGAGATTAGTTCCAGGGGAATTGTGGTTATACATTCAGGATTGTCATCCCAATACTCATCATATTTTGGTTCAGTGCAGTGCACACTTAGGATGAAATCACTTTCCTCATATTCTTCACCTAGAATGGGTTGAGATTCGCATAAACTAACATCTTCATCATCATTAGAATCTAGTGTGTCATGTGATTGAAGTGTATCATTATATTTGAAAGACAGCCATGTCTCTTCTCCATTCTTTTGAACAGTCATAGAAATCGACTCATCGGTAAATTGGACCATATACTCGTTAATGGAATCCAACTCCTCATTCCAAATTCCGGATTCTTTTAAAAGTGGGTGCGGATCACTTTTTTCGCATTGTTTTTCTAGATTAGGTCGTGGCTGGGATGACCGAGCCTCCTCTATCCTATCAAGACGCGCATCGAGTCCTTTCATTGTTTCCATTACTTTTCTCATTTCCACAAGACAGGCCGAAAGATTACGCTGATACGAATCCTCTTGGATCGTTTCTGGATGGATTTCAAAGGTAGGGGATCCAAGAGAATAATCATTATAACATGTTATTGGTTCATCTTCACAGCTTTGATGTTTCCACTGGTTATAGTCATACTGATCATACATGGGAGAATATGATGGCTGATAATAATCCTCATTCCCATAATTACGATCGTATACAGCCCTACTAACCAATGGAAGATAACGTTTTAGTCGGTTCTCAATGTCTGTTTGTGATGGAGAAAAATCTTGAGGTATACATTGAATTCCACAACCCTCGGGCATTCCCCAATATCTCCTATCCATCTCAGCGTATGCATGTACCCACGATTCCATGGTAGAACCCTGACTCTGAGTCTAATCCTAGAACAAAAGAAAAGTCCTATAGAAATATGGAAAGAAAGAGAAGAAGTTAGAAGGGTGTTACCAAATAAGAAGTTCCTATATTAAGATCCTGCAGAAAAAAAAAAAAAAAACAAATTAGTTTCTAAAACAGTTAGTCTAAGATTATAAAATTTCTAAAAACCCTAATAGAGAAAAAATAAAGAAATTAGAAAAGATATCACCAAATTAGAAGTTTCTATCTCAGAATCCTACAAAACAGGAAAGATAAGTTAGTTCAAAAAAAATCAGAAAAATCTAAACCTAAAACTGAAGTTAGTAAAAATCCTAATCTTAAACTAATCCTAAAACTAATTAATTTCAGAAAAACGTAGCCGACAGTCCCCGGCAACGGCGCCAAAAACTTGTTCACTCCCCAAGTGCAGGGTTGTGATGTAGTAATAACTCGGTAAGACCGAGGTCGAATCCCAAGGGACTGAAACTTGTACGTTATCTGAAACTAACTGGAAATAGAACTAGAATAAGATGAAATCTAAATTGAGTTGTAATTTAAAGAATGATTATGAAATATTAATCTAAAACTTAGAAAAAATCAGAGATGGGAAACTAGGGATTCAGAGGATCCACTTGTAGAGATCAAGGAGAACTTATGCTTGCATCAAAAATCATGAAAATTACTGAACTGCCGTTGATCTAGTTTTCAAAGAGATGAAAGGTAGATAAATTAGAATGGGTTCCATCACCAAACCATGCCCAAAGACTATGGCAAACAACAGAATTAAACTAATTACCACCCAATCACATGTATGCAAGTTAGGAAGGGTACCGACATCCAACCATGCCCAGGAGACTATGGTGAACAACAGGGCTTCCTGACATCATAAACATTAAAGAAAACGGAAATATTCAAAGCCATTGTAGACCCATTGTAATTTCAGTCACAATAGACCATTAAAAACCTAAAACATTCTCATATTAATTAACTAAAATCAACGTCAATTCATGCATTAAAATTTAAATAAAATCAAATCTCCCATCTCACTACAAGCTTCACCTCTTAGCCCTAGTTAGGAGGATTTAGCCTGCCATGGATGGGCTCAATCCAAATAAATAAAGAGAAAAAGAAAAGGAAAAGAAAAAACCAAGCTCCTCTCTCTCTCCTCTGCCCACGTTGAAACCCAAGCTTGAGCCCTCTGTTCTTCCTCCCCAGACCCTGAATGAATGCTCCCCACGTCCTAAACCTCCTTTTATAGCTGTTGGAGTGGTGAAAATCGGATTTGAATCGGATTTGGAAAGCTATGCATGCCCATTGAAAGCTTTTTCGCAGCCAAGTTCGGTGCCTCGAAACACGCCACTTTCCTCGCTCAAATTTCAAAGAAACACCGTCCCTTAGTACTTTCTTGGGTCCTCTACATGCTAGATGGTTCAGATCTGCCATATGATCAAAGATGGTGAGCCAAAACTGTCCGGAAAAGTCGATTTTCGCGGATGTGCGAAACCTTTCGCACCATTTCGCTGTTGTGGTCGGTGGGCCCCACAGAAGCATTTTCTGGAAAATCTACCCCGTCCATTGGATTCAGAACGAAATTTCAGTCAAGAATGGGTGGTTTTGAAAGTTCATTGACGTGTCCCAGAGAAGAAATAACTAAAAGATCAGATTTGAACGCTACCGGGCAGCCCTTTTGTGGCCTCTATATCTCACACGTGTGCACGCATGGGTGCAAAAGGTCAGCATGGTTTTGTAGTTCTCGAAGCCCTCTACACGGTGGACGGATCAGATTGGCCAAACGAGCAATGGGTGGGGCCCACTACCGTTCGCAAAAACGGCCAGCGGCCGTGCGTCCGCTGCGAACGATTTTTTTTTTTTTTTTTTTTTTTTTTTCTTTCGGTCAGAGACGGTCAAGCCGTCTCTGACACTTGCCATGCACGGCGAGTGCACATGTGCACTGTACACACTCATCTCATATGGGGTCCATTGCACTATTTTGGAGAAATCTGCACCGTCCATCTGTTTTGACTCCTCATTTAAGGCGTCAATAATAATTTTGAGGCAGTTCCAGATATCAGGTGGGCCCAGAATCAACGGTTTATGGGCTGATCTATCAGTTGGGGCACTTCCCGAGATCTTCAATGGCTGAAATTTTATATGTACGGTTAATTTATGGTCCTCAGGCGACGTATGAAGTTTCAAGGCGAACGGATGGTGGAAACCTCGTGATCTTGCATTCTGGACGTCCTTCAGGCCACTTGAGCTTCAATTTCTAACTTTTCTCGGATTTCTGACCGTGTATATTTGTCAATCTTGGTCTCCTGGAGTGTGTCCCTTGCCTTTGGCGTCATCAGATCGTTAAATCTCAACTTTTAACGTCCTTTTTCCATACATGCTCATAAAATCACTTTGCCACACAAGAATGAGAAAACGAGCCATTAGACAGCATTATATTCGTAAATCCAGACAATATCTGGGGTCTAATATGCAATATTTGACCCTCAACACTTACGAGGAGTCCAGAGACCTTGGGGAGGCTATTTTAGTAAGTCACGTCACTTGACTTATGCATCCCCGTATATGTAGAGATGAATGGTCTTATTGGGCACATTGTGATGTATATATTTTATCCATGTTGTTCATTCATTTTGAAAGATCATTTTAAGGATTGAGCCAAGTAATGATGCATATCAAAGGCTCATGTAGACCACACCATAGAAAGCAGTGAAACTGAAAACCTACCATATAGCATGACAACTATGACCTATGACGACCACGAGTGACAACCATGACCCATATAAAATGATAACAACAACTTATATAACATGACAACTATGGCCCATATAACATGACAACCTCGACCCTTGCTACATGACAACCACGATCTATTTGAAGGGACGTAGTTCACATGCACAATAGATCGTGATTTTCATCCATAAAGGGTCGTGGTTAATAATTGACTCCAACCCTAAAATGACACAACAACATAGATGAGCGGCATGGATTATTCACATACATCAATATGGACCCATTTGGGTCGTGGTTTGCATGGGTCATAGTTGTCATGTTATATGAGTCATGGTTATCATGTTGCATGGTTCGTGGTTTGCAATGTGTTCATATCCTTTTCTATCAAACTATTGGTATCATAGCTTAAGACCCACAATGGGGTGATCCGATCCATCCACCTTGTCGGCTACCCATATAACATGATAACCACGACCAATATAACACGATAACCACGACCCATGATAACCACGACCCATATAACAAGATAACAGCGACCCATATAACAGGACAACTGCGATCCATATAACTGCAAACCATATAATAGGACAACTGCGACCCTTATAACATGACAACCACGACCTATATAACATGATAACCACGACCTATATCAACACGACCTATATAATATGACAACCATGGCCCATATAACATGATAACCACAACCCATTACAACAACCCTACTGACAACCACGACCCATATAATATGACAACCATAAGCCTTACTACATGACAACCACAATCCATTTGAAGGTCGTGATTCACATGCACAATAGATTGTGGTTTTTCTCCACAAAAGTGTTGGATCAATCTTATATTTATTTTTTTCCCTTCATCCATGTCCTTGTAATCATATTAACAGGATTGATGAGAAATAAACATAATTGTGGGCCCTAAAAAGGTTTCAACGGTGGAAATCATTATTCCAACTGTTTTATATGGTTAGGTCTACTTGATCTTTAGGTATGATTAAATTTTGGGTTTAACCGCTAAACTAAGATGGAAAAATGGATGGACGTTGTGGATAGATCACATACATTCATAGTGGTACACCAACCAATCCATTTCCGACCCGGATTAGAAGTTACTCAACTTACATGTAGCTATATGAGTCTTCGAGAAGTCCAGATTCCCGAGACCTCGGGAATGCTATTTTGGTAAGTCATATTACTTGACTTACGCATCCCGATATATGTAGAGATGAATGGTCTTATTGGGCCCATTGTTATGTATATACTTTATCCATGTTGTCCATTCATTTCGAAAGATCATTTTAAGGAAGGAGCCAAAAAAGAGGCATATCAAAGGTTCATGTGAACCACACCATAGAAAGTAGTGAAATTGAAAACCTACCATTGAAAAACTTTTGGGGCATAACAACCACGTCCTATATCAACCACCACCCACATCACATTACAACCATGACCCATATAACATGACAACTACGACCCGGATAACAACCACAACCTATAAAACATGACAACTACAATCCATATAACATGACATCTACGGCCCATGACAATCATGACCCCATATAATATGACAACTACGACCCATATAACTTCACAACCACGACCCTTGCTACATGACAACCGCAATCCATTCGAATGGTTGTAGTTCACATGTACGATGGATCATAGTTTTCATCCACAAAGGGTCATGGTTGATATTTGACCCTACCCCTAAAATGACATAACAAAAATGATGAGCGGCATGGATTATTCACATGCATTAATGTGGGCCCATTTGGGTCGTGGTTTGCATGGGTCGTAGTTGTCATGTTATATGGGTCGTGGTTGTCATGTTGCATGATTCGTGATTTGTAACGTGTTCACTTTCTTTTCTACCAAACCATTGGTACCATAACTTAAGGCCCACAATGGGGTGATCCGATCCATCCACCTTGGGGTTGTCATGTTGCATGGTTCATGGTTTTCATCCACAAAGGGTCATGGTTGATATTTGACTCTATCCCTAAAATGACACAACAAAAAGGATGGGCGGCATGGATTATTCACATACATCAATGTGGGCCCATTTGAATCGTGGTTTGCATGGGTCATAGTTGTCATGTTATATGGGTCGTGGTTGTCATGTTGCATGGTTCGTAGTTTGCAACGTGTTCACTTTCTATACAAGTTAAAGTCTTCATTTTGATAGACCTTAGCAAGGACCATATAGTGGGGCTTACATTGATGTATATGAATAATTCATGCCGCCTGAGGCCAACAATGGGGAGATTCGTTCCGTCCACTTTGTCGGCCAGCTCGGTATGGGCCTAAAAAGTCCTGACTTGGGCAATGTCCACTTTTAACAAATATCATGGTGAGCCTGAAAAGTTTCAACTGTGAGTTCCATTGTCACCATTATTTTCTATTATGTGACCCACACGTGCTCTGGATCAGGTTGATATTTGGGTCCTAGTCCTAAAATGACACGGTAAAAAGGATGGACGACATGGATTATACATATACATCAATATAGGCTCCACGAGTTTGCTCCTTGCCCATGCGCAAAAAGGGTCATGTACACATCACTTTATTGACATTAAATACAAGGTAACTTCTTAGTTCCTAAAAAAAACTATGCAACTACAGAACCAAGGTCACGGTATTTTCATTCAAAACCATTTCCAAAAGTTGTCAGAAGGCATCTAGGGAATATGTGGAGTGCGGTGGCGTTTGAAGTAATTGACCCAAACCGGAGGTGACTACGGCCAATTTCCCTTTCGTTGGACGTCTCAATCCGTTTGTCAGTACACGCACTCGACCACATAAGGGTAAAAGTTATTTTACTCATTTCTTTTCCTTGCTCCCCTGCTGAAGTGACGTCATCACTTTCCATGGGCAAAACCATGATGTATGTATTGTATCCACACCGTCCATCGATTTCATGATATGATTTTAGAGCATAATCCAAAGAGTGAGAAAGATCAAAATTTCAAGTGCACCCCACCGTGGAAAACAATAAAAATTGAACACCTACCATTAAAACCTCTCTGAGCCACAGAAGCTTTCGATCAAGCTAATATTTATACTTTACCTTATTCCATGTCTTTTTTAACTTATAAAAAAGTTGGATCTCAAATAAACATCATGGTTGGCCCAGGAAGGTTTCAATGGTGGCCACACCTCCCACAGTTTTCTGTAGTGGGGTCCACTTAAACTTTGGATCTGCCTAATTCTTTTGCCCACTCCCTAAAATAATCTCTCCAAATGGATGGCTGGTGTGTATACAACACATACATCATGGTGAGGCCCAAAGAACGTGGTTACGTGACATAAGTAGCAAAACTCGTTACTGACTGGTTCAATAGCCAACCCGCCTCCTAACTCTAGTTAATTTAAAGAATAAAAAATCCCAACCCTACAAATTACAAAAATGCGTTCACATGAGTATTAAAAGTAGTAACATGTCTAAGTGGCACCCATCATAATGTTTCTGATAAATCTATCCCGGCCATCAGTTTTTCTAGATTATGTTACAACATGGACCTAACAATGATATTGATCCAAACTTCCAGTGAGCCGCACGATAGGAAAAGGGAGGATTAAGCTTCCGCCTTGAAATATCCTAGCAGCCACAAAAGTTTTGCATTACGTTAATGTTTTTATAATTTCATTTCATCCCAGTAGGAATGTCCTCATGAACCATATGAATGACATATATAGATCATGGTGGGCCAAGGAAATTTTCAACCACAGGAATTCCCCCACTAACCTTTACAGCCGTACGGCCCAAATGAGTTTTAGATCAACCCCATTTTTGAACTTACATTACCAGATGATATGGAAAAAATACGAACAGTGTAGATTTCTCACAAATATCACGGTGTTACTCACCTAGCCTGCCATCGAATGAAGTTTATGCGGATGACTCTGGCCGCAATTGGTAAGGGAAGCGGGTTAGCTTCGGAACTAGACGGATGTTACGTCATCACATTCTTTGGGCCCACCATGATGTATGTGTTGCATCCACACCATTTATCCATTCGGAGAGATCGTTTTAAGGAGTGAGCAAAAGAATTAGGCAGATCCAAAGTTCAAGTGGACCCATTACAGAAAAACAGTGGGAGGTGACGGCCACCGTTGAAACCTTCCTAGGGCCGACTATGATGTTTATTTAAGATCCAGCCTTTTTATAAGTTAAAAAAGGCATGGAATAAGGTAAATCATAAATATTAACTTGAACGACAGCTTTTGTGGCCCAAAGAGATTTTAATGGTAGGCGTTCAATCTCCATTGTTTTCTACAATGGGGTACACTTGAAATTTTGATCTTTCTCATTCTTTGAATTATGTACTAAAATGATATGAACGGTGTGGATACAATATATACATCATAGTGGCGCCCATAGAAAGTGATGACGTTACTTCAGTGGGGAGAACAAAGAAAAGAAGGAGCGTTTACAATTGTACGACCCATTTATGGGCCATTTACATTGGTATGAACACTTCTTTTTACCTTTTAAGAATAAACCTTCTACGTACGGACAGCTTTTCGAAAGTAGAAAATGCCGCAGCTTTTCCTTCCGCAAGAGGATCGGCTAGTGCTAGGAGACGAGCGGACGAGCGCTAACGCAAAGTCCGAGTAGTACGAACGGTTCGAAAGATATCAAAGTTACATGGCCCCACATTTATATATTTATTATATCCACGACGTTCATACATATTACGAGATCATTTCAGAGCATTATCAAAAATAAATAAATCATACCCAAAGATCAACTGGAGCACACCACAAAGAGCAGCAAGAAGATAAATTTTCACCGTTAAAAATTTTATAGGGCCCACCATAATATTTATTTTCCTTTCAATTTATTCATAAGGTCACAAAGACCTGGATGAAGAGGAAAAACAAATTTCATCATGATCCAAAACTTCTATGACCCCTAAAAGGGTTTCAATGGTACACGTTCAATCTCCACTGCCTTTTACAGTGTGATCCACTTGATATCTAAATTTGTCTTATTTTTCATCTCCAGACTTAATATGAGTTCGCCAAATAGGTGAATGGTTTGGATATAACACATACCTCATAAAAGGACCCACAAAGGCGTTGGGGATTATAGCGGGAAAAAAAAAAAAAAAACCTTAGAACCTATGGCTAAATATTATAACTGAAGTCATAACCGCAGCCATGCTTTTTTGATATATGGTTCGCTATGTATAAAAGGTCTTTCAATATGTACTTGGATATGTTTCGAATGTTTTTCGATTGATCCAAAAAGATTCAGAACCATCCAGCGAGTTTGCCTAGAGAATCCATCAATTTTCGATACATATCGAAGTGTATTCGATATGTATCGAAGCTATAGCTACGGATTATACCGTAACCATTATTATGGTCCGTAAATGACTGCATTTTTTTTTTTACATGGAAAACTTTATTCTACCTACAATTTTCTCTAATACATATTTATATAAATATGTATATATATGCATATAAAATTTTTTTTCCTCTCTTTTTTCATTTCTTTCTTTATTCATTTAACAAGAATATCTTCTAAACCAAAATTAGTTGTTTGACGTACCAGATGTGATTTTGGGGTAGGAGAAGCTACTTTATTCAACTAACCTTGTTATTTTTCAATATTCCATTAGGTTGATGGTCAAAAATTCATTTCATTCACTTTGCGGACAATTTCAATCAGATTACGATCAATTTCATTTACTTCGTGATCAATTCCATGCATTTCATGGTCAATCCTGGCGATTCCCCTTCAGTTCACGGTCAATTCCATGCATTTCACGGTCATTTCTGACGATTTCGTTTAGATTCACGGTCATTTCTATGCACTTCATGGTCAATTCCCTTCACTTCATGGTCATTTCCATGCATTGCACGGTCAATTTGCTTCACTTCACGGTCATTTTCATGCATTTCATGGTTATTTTCGACGATTCCATTTAGATTCACAGTCATTTCCATGCACTTCACGATCAATTCCCTTCACTTCACGGTCATTTTCACGCATTTCACGATCAATTCACTACACTACACGGTCATTTCTGGCGATTCCGTTTAGATTCACGGTCATTTCCATGCACTTTACGGTCAATTGCCTTCACTTCACAGTCATTTTCAAGCATTTCACGGTCAATTCACTTCACTTCACAATCATTTTCATGCATTTCACAGTTATTTCCAGTGATTCCGTTTAGATTCACGGTCATTTCCATGCATTTCCATGTGAGGAAACAGTGTAAATTAAATTTATATGGTTGAATTAGATTAGAGTGTCCTGAGTAACTCAGTACGTAATCCACTTCCTCACCACAGACGGGATAAAATAAATTATGATGGACCCCACGGAATTTACTGGGTACACAATCCACTTCCCTTAGATACGTAATACTCCACATACATTGTTTCTAGATGCAGAAGTTCCTGCGCTGGCAACTAGGTGGGATCCATTGTGATGTTTGTGAGAAATCTTTCCCTTCCATTTGTATTTTTGAGTTCATTTCAGGAAATGTTGCCAAAGATGAACTGTATCCAAAGTTCAAGTGAGCTGTACTAAAAGAAAATGTGGTTAGGGAAATTCTTACCGTTAAAATCTACTTGTGTTCAATAGTAATGTTTATAAGCCACCCATACTATTAATAACTTCATTCTTATTGGGATGAACTGGAATAAAAAATATTAACATGATTCAAAACTTCTTTGGCTAATGAATATTTCAACTGTAGAAGATCAGTTATTAAGTTTTTGGCCCACTTGAGCTCCGAAAGCGGCTCATTTTTGGCTTCATATTCTGAATTGAATTCAAAAAAGAGACAAACGAATAAAATTTCTCACAAACATCACTGTGAGCCCCACCTGTCTTTGGCAAGCAATCCACGTCGTTTTTTCTTCAGATAAACAGCTACTTGTGCGTTTTTCCTCAGATAAACAGCTACTTGTGCGTGACCGAGTGCAATCAGTGCTTAAACGAAAAATCATCCATTGGAAGAGCATTTATTGGTAGGAAACAGCCTACTAGTATCCACCAAAGCTATTTTCCCACATCATTTCGATAGGCTTTTGGCTACTGAGCGTAAGCGTTCAGCGTTAATGCTCTTTTCCTTGCAGTTCCGTTGGAGGTCTCGCTCCATTTGCCAGTGCACGCACTCAGACGTCGCCACTTTCTATGGGCAAAATAAAAGTTATTTTAGTCATTTCTTTTCCTCGCTTCCCCATTGAACTGATGTCATCACTTTCTATGGGCAAAATGCTGTTCGTACTATATCCACACCGTCCATTCATTTCGTGATATCATTTTAAGGCATATTTCAGAGAGTGAGAAAAATCCAAATTTCAAGTGCACCCCATTGTAGAAAGCAATGGAGATTGAACACCTACCATTAAAACCTCTTTGTGCCACATTAGCTTTCAATCAAGCTACTATTTATGCATGGAAATGACCGTGAAATGTGTGAAAATGACCGTGAAATGTGTGAAAAAAATATCAGTTTAATTAGACACTCCTAGAGTCTCAAAAATCTTTCAATGGTAGGAACTCAATTTCCATTATTTCTTATGGTGTGGTGCACTTGGGGGTCAGATCTATCTCATTTTTCAACTCATTTTTAAAATGAGCTGGATAAAGGGATGAACGGTGCTGGATAAAGGGATGAACGGTGCGGATAAGACACATATATCATGGTTAGGCCCTCCAAATATAATATTTTTTTTCTACGATGACGTGAGGGGCTATGAATGAAGGCGGCTGGCAACCTCACCTTGAAAATGCAAACGCAGCTGAAAATTAGGTTGTTTCATTTTCCCTCGGTCGCGACTTAGATTCTAGCGTATGTCAACACCCGGAAGTGCCGTAGTGTTAAGATAGTACAGATGATCGGTACCTTCCATGCTATGGAAACAATTCCATATTGGCTACTAAAGTACAATAATGCTGAATGGATTGTCTTGATCATCACCATCAGTAGATGAATCTAGAACTGTGAAAGTAAAATTTCCTACGGTTCACATTCAACCGTAAAAATCAAAAGATACGATCACTAAAGAAGAGTAATTGTGATAAAAAAAAAGTCCTATCTACGGTGGTAGCATGAAAACGGACGGTTCAAATCGTCGGACCATATCAGAACGTTGGCCCCAATGGGTAGTGACTTAAACAAGACCCCGAGTGCGACGGATGCAAAGCGAACTCGCCGTGAATCACACGGGTCGGTTCGATCCCGGTCCCTAGGAACCGAACCGTTCCTGACGGCTGTGGGATATTAGGAGCGGGAATAGGACAGTTAGCACCTTAGAGCCGAACGGGGCCCAGACCGTTAAAAATGATTTGGCTTCGAATCAGTTCCATGGTTCTATTTTTTTTTTTACGATCAAGCTCAATTACATCTTTTATTTTATAATTTATTTCATATTTATTTACGTTATTATCCATTTGATGAATGATTTAAACATTGTACAAGGTGTACAAAAATATATTTATAGAAACAATCAAATAATGCATTGTGAACTATACATAATGAGTCAAATATGAAAACAATCAAAGGATTCACGGTTCAGTTCCACGATTTGGTTCCACAGTTCCGTTCTATGAATTGGCTCATAGTTCAGTTTAATTCTACATACTCCCAAACCAAGAACCGAACTAATATAATCGATTCTTTGATTTTTGAAATTGGAACCAAAACTGGTGCACTCTAGATCCGGATCAAACCGTACCGTTTGGTCAGTTCCGGTCTGGTTCCACGGTTCTACTGGTTCGATGTGCACCCCTAAGCACTGGGGAGGCTTGGACATAGATTGCGTGGCGCACTGAGTAAACTATATAAGGCTCTGTGGTGTAGGTGTCTTATCCACTCCGTCCATCTGGTTTACCAGATAAATTTAGGACATAATTCTAGAATTGAAGCATACCCAACGCTCAAGTATACCAGATCATAGGAAACAGTAGGGACTAAACACTTACCGTTGAAAACTTCATTGAAGTAAGTTTTACATCAAGTTGATATTACTGTTTTCCCTTCATTCATGCCTTAATGACCTTATGAACAAGTTAGATGACAAATAAGCATCACCGTGAGCCCTACCCTACGTTTCAACAGTGGACACCATTGTCCCACTCTTTCATGTGGTGTGGCCCACTTAAGTTTTGGCATGCTTCAATTTTGGACCCATGCCCTTAAATGAGCCAGTAAAATGGATGGACGGTCCAGATAAGTTAACATGGATCACGGCTCTGAGTTACAGCGTACGATCCGTGAAAACCGTAATATCACTCGACAGGACACGTGGAAGGACTATCTATCAATCGGGCCCACCTGTATACAGTGGCTCATGTTTTTAAAAATAAAATCCATCAAACAATCCTACCCATTAATTTTCTACAGTTTATTCTATTGAATATTTAACCGTTGAATTTTAATGGTCGTAGATGAGATGATTGAAATCGTGAAATCGGCGTAGTTTATATCTTGTAAACCATCCAGGCATGCTAAGGCCTAGCACATGTACGGATCCCATTTTCACACCATCCTGCCACGTTTACTGTAGAGAGTTGGATCTAGGGTTTTACAGTTCAATGGGGATAGTATATTATCTCCACTGAATATCTGAGTTGATTGATTGTTGCATGTGTATTCCTCAGGGCGGCTCAAAGGGGTAGGCAGGTCAGGCAATCGCCTGAGCCCCTAATTATAAGGCCCTATAATATGGTAAAATTAAAATTGTTTAACTATGAATGCCTAAAATTATAATAAAATTAAAATTAAGGGGATGAGAAAAAGCCTAAAATTACTGTACACTTCGGTAGGCGAGGGGCTACTGACGTTGTGGAATAGGATTGGATGAATGTCAAGAGCCTGCTGCCTTACAATAAATGCTCTTTCCAGCAGAGCTCCGTCGACATCTCTCTCCGTTTTCCAGTGCACGCACCCAGCACGTAAGGGTAGACGCTTTTTCAAGTCATTTCTTTTCTAGAGCCATGTTGAAGTGACGTCACCATTTTACGTGGGGCCTATCATGATATATGTATTATATCTACACAGCCTATCCATTTGACGAGATCATTTTAGGACATAATCTAGAGAGCGAGAAAGACTCCAAATTTTAAGTGCACCTCACTGTAGAAAATAATGGAGATCGGATGCTTACTATTAAAACTTCTTTGGGTCATAAAAGGTTTTGATTAAGCTAATATTTATATTTTACCTTAACCCATGTCTTTTTTGACTTATAAAAAAGTTGAATCTCAAATAAACGTCATGGTTGACCTAGCAAGGTTTTAATGGTGGCTATCAATATCTCACTCTTTTCCCTGATGGGGCCAGCTTGAACTTTGGATCAGCCTAATTCTTAGGCTTACTCTTTAAAATGATTTCTCCCAATAGATGGAGGGTGTATACAATGATGGGCTCAAAGAATGAGGTGACGTCACATAAGTAGCCAGACTTGCTACGTTCTGGTTAAGTAGCCAACTGGCTCCGTTTCCAATGGACGCAGATTGCGGCTAAAGCCATCAGCATGAACTTCCTTCATTGGCACGCTAGGTAGGGTACTCTATGGTATTTGTGAGAAACCGACTCCATCCATCTTTTTTCCATATCATTTAATAGTGTAGGCCCATAAATGAGGCAGATCTAAAACTCATGTGGGCTGTATGGCTGAAAGCAGTACGTAAGGGAATCCATGTGGTTGAAAATTTCCCGGGTCCACCATGATGTATATTTACCATCCATATGGTTCATGAGGTTATTCTTACATGGATGAACTGAAATAATAAAAACATTAGCATAATTTAAAACTTTTGTGTTTCAAAGGCAGAAGCTCAATCCTCACCTTTTCCTACCATGTGGCCCACTTGGTGTTTGGATCAATATCATTGTTAGGTCCATGTCGTGACATAATGTAAAAAAACTGATGGCCGGGCTAGATTTATCAAAAACATTACTGTAGGAGCCACCTAGACATGTTACTACTTTGAATACTCTATGTGACGGCGTTTTAGTAATTCATAGGGGATGGGATTTTTAATTATTCAGGGTAGGGAAGCGTGCTGGCTACTCAACCAGATGGGAGAGTCTCGTGAGACGTAGCTACGTTCTGTGGGCCCCACCATGATGTATGTGTTGTATCCACACCATCCATCCATTTGGAGAGATCATTTAAGGGAGTGAGCCAAAGAATTAAGCAAATCAAAAGTTTAAGTGGACCCCACCACAGAAAATAGTGGGATGGTGACCGCCACTATTGAAACATTCCAGGGCTGACCATGATGTTTATTTGAGATCTAACTTTTTTATAAGTTAAAAAAGACATGGAATAAGGTAAAGCATAAATATTAGCTTGATCGAAAGCTTCCATGGCCTAAAGAGATTTTAATTGTAAGCGTTCAATCCCCATTGTCTTTTGTGGTAGGGTGCTCTAGAAATTTGGATCTTTCTCATTCTTTGGATAATGTCCTAAAATGATCTCACAAAATGAATGGCCAGTGTGGACACAGTATATACCTATGGTCTAACGGAAAGAGCATTTACTATTTCATGGACGAGTGCATGCATCGCCAAACAGAGAGAGAAGCCTAACAGAGCTCCAACGGAAATGACATTAATTATAAGGCAACATACTCTTAGCGTCCAACCAATCCTATTTCACCACGTCACTCCAATAGCCTCTTGGGTACTAATATCTAATCCGCGGATTGTTATTTTTTCTAAACAGCAAAACAATCACAGCTTCTCAATTTTGAAGTATTTTCTACTTTTTCGCTAAACAATATCTGCAAAACAACTTCTCATGGAAAATTACATTCTCAGAGTCTTGATCCATTGGTTGTTGCTGCTTCAACAAATATAGGATTCGTCGGGTTCTATTGTTCAAGAATTTATATTTTAATTTATTATTTATATCAATTAGTTTTTGTTTATCTATTAATATTGTTTCTTATTTGTGTCAAACTCTCAACTTGTTAATATTTAAAATGATTGGTAGAAAATATGCATTTGGATATGAAAAACTCAAGAAAAAAAAATAGAAAGTTCAGTGCAATCTCAAAGAGGGGCCCTTAACAAATATTTTGTTGACAAAAGGGAACCAAATTCTAATCAAGAGGTAATAGGTGAAGAACCAAGTATTAATGGGGACTTGGAAGAAGTTGATAATGTTGATGTGACTCAAGGGGAGAACTTAGAAGATAATGTTAATGTGACATAATAAAATAAAATTTTGGAACAAATTGTTAGTGAGACATACATAGATAGTCCAAGCTATGATGATCAATTTATTTTAAATATCACTTGTTATGATCCTGGACATTGGAAGGAAATTAATACGAAGTTACGAGATATCTTAGTAGAGAAAGGTCCAATTAGAATTGATGATATTGAGTTCCGAAAAGATAAAAATGATAGGCATTTCTCGAAAGAATATTATATTCGTAAACTACCAAATGAGAAAAAGCAAGATAGGAGATGGTTAGTGTATTCAATAGATACAGATAGAGTATTTTGTTTTTATTATAAATTGTTTGGCTCAAAATATAGTACAAGTCAGTTAGTTAACAAATGATCAAGAGATTGTAAAAATCCTAGTAAAAAGCTCAAGTATCACGAAATATCTAATGAGCATGTTATCAATATGACTAGATGGTTTGACTTGGAAAAGAGATTGTCAAAAAATGAGACAATTGATAAAAGTGTCCAGGATCGAATTAACAAGGAGAAAAACATTGGGAAAAAATTCTTATTAAAATCATTGTTGTGGTGAAAACGTTAGCTAGAAATAATCTTGCATTTCAGGGGAAGAAAAAATTATATGAAGATAATAATGAGAACTTTTTAGGCCTAATAGAAATGATAGCAGAGTTTGATCTTATAATGTAAGAATATATTAGACGTATTTAAGTACATGAGATTCATAATCATTACTTGGGACATAACATACAAAATAAGTTGATCTTTATGTTAGTCGATGAAGTCAAAAGTATGATCATTAAGAAAATCAAAAGAGCAAAGTATTACTCAATTATTTTTTATTATACTCCCGATGCAAGTCATCAAGAATAAATGACTGTTATACTATGAAGTGTTGATACTTCAGTAAGTTTAATAAAGATTAATGAACACTTCCTAGAATTTTTTATGGTAGATAACACATCGGGAAAAAGACTTTTTGACGAACTTTTAATTACACTAAGGAAACATGATCTTGATGTGGATGACGTTAGAGGACAAGGCTATAATAATGGATCTAACATGAAATGTAACAAACAAGGTGTGCAAAAAAAAAGTTTTAGATTTAAATCCTAGAGCATTTTATACTCCTTGTGGTTGTCGTAGTTTGAATTTAGTTCTTTGTGATATGGCTAGTTCATGTTCTAACGCAATATCATTTTTTAGAGTAGTACAACGTATATATTCTTTATTTGCTTCTTCTACAATAAGATGAAAAGTTTTATTAGAGTATATTACTTTGACTCCTAAACCTTTGTCCCAAACACGTTGGGAAAGTCGCATTGAAAGTGTCAAAGCTCTAAAATTTCAAGCCTAAAAAATTAGGGATGCTTTATTGAAATTAGCACCTAAGACAATAAGTAAAGCCAAATGCTTAGCAACCTATGAGATTGAAAATTTTGAATTTATATTGGAAATGAATATCTAGTATGAGATATTGTTTGCTATAAATTCCGTTAGTAAGAGCTTACAATTTAAAAATATGCGTATAAATCTTGCAATGGATAAATTAAAGGGACTTATTACTTATTTCAAAAACTATAGAGAAAATGGTTTTAAAACTATTTTGGATTTATCTAAAAAAGTTGCAGTTGAGATGAGTATAGAAGTTGTATTCCGTAAAAAGCGTGTCATTCATAGGAAAAAATAATTCGATGAAAATGAAAAAAAAAATGATGATGAGATGATGAAGTCAGTAGAGGAATCTTTCAAAATTAATTATTTTTATTATATTGTAGATCAAGCAATATCTTCCATGCAAGATAGATATGAACTATTTTCAAAGTATGATGGCATATTTGGCCTTTTGTTTAGTCTTGAAATATCAAGATCTTTTGATGATTGCACTTTAGAAAAAAAATGTCTCGATCTTGAAAATTTTCTTAAGCATGACATGCATTCTGATATTGATGGTTTGGATTTATTTTCGAAATTAAAAGTTTCAAAAGAAGTTGCAAAAACAGAAATTAATACTCCAATTGAAATACTTAATCTAATAAAAGAACTAAATTATTTTCCAAATTATTTTATTGCATATATAATATTACTTACCATACTTGTTACAATTGTATCTGCAGAAAGAAGTTTTTCAAAACTTAAGATTATAAAAAATTATTTACGAACAATTCTGTATCAAGATAGATTAAACGGTTTAGCAATTTTATCTATCGAAACTGATTTATTGAGTAAACTTGAATACAAAAGTTTAATTAGTAATTTTGCATCTAAAAAGGTAAGAAGCAAATTTATAGTTTAATTTGAATTTTTTAAAAAAAAAAACTAAAAAGCCTCATTTTTATGACTTGCCTAAGGCCCCCCAAAATTTGAACCGCCCCTGGTATTCATATGTAAAAAATAGGAAAGAGGTGGCCCACCCTGATCATGATGTGTGGCAGGTGGAAAAGTGGGTCTGTTAATTTCAACTCATGGGTCCGGTCGAGTAAGGCCTTTGTTAAAAAGTCGTGTGATTGGATGATCGTAGCCATTAAAATAATCATCTAGGTGGCCCATTTGACAACTTACATGGACAGTTGTCTTCTTTTGTGCGAATTTTTCTCGGTACCCAGCACTTGATACCTGGAAAGTAAATAATCCGGCCCTTCCAACTAATGGTCCCATTGTAATTAAAAGCAAAGTAGAACATAATGAGAAGAGAAAAAAGATTACGAAACAATCAGACAGGATACAATGAACTTTCAATCTAAATTTCAACACAAAAAATTGCACATTTAAGTGTTGAACAAATCTCTAATTTTGATAATGATGTCTTTAAAAAGTTCTAAATAAATGCAGCAAGAGATCATATTCGAGCGCACTTCACAATGAATGGTTTATCTGAAAAATTAATGGAGAGAATATAATGATGTTTCTGAATTATAGTTTCCATGATTCATAGCAATTGAATGATTATAAAGTTCTTTTTGAAGAAATACCAATGTGTATCTTCAAGACATCCACACCCATTCACAGCAAACAAAATTATTCTATGAAAGGACATGACCACTTGTCATGTGGTAGTTATTTCTATATCCTTTTAGGCAGAAAAAGTCATCCAACGGTTTAAAACTGTTTCTACATAAGCAACACATGGCATAGGTGCTACATGTACAACCATGCCACATTTGCTCTCAATCAACACAAAGTTTGAGCAATGTGCCAAAAAGACTATAGCTCTTTTTTCTCCATGTGTAGATCCACCCGTGTGAAGTGCTAAATGTGCCTGATAAAGTGCTTAAGTAGTCTATGCAATGCACACGGGTGCGGACGGTGCAACTGTCCTTGAGGAGATTTGAACCCTAGTTGTAAGAGCAAAAATCTCTTTTCTTATAAACTAGCTATACACACTTTTTGTGGAAAGTTTAAATAATTAATATATTTATTTACTTACTAAAAATGACAACCATTGGGAGGGTACCAGATGTTCTATGTGGAATTTGGTAGTTGTGGTTGGACTGGAGGTTGGAATAAGTGAGAGAGCTGGCAATTATTATGGTTGTTCTGGTCCATCTTTAATATTGGCTGTTGGGACCAGTGTGCTTTTATTTTACACAAGTTGAAGAAGCATTTCTTGCATGATCTTCATATTCCAAGCCAGCTCCTGAATGCAGGATACTACTAGATGTGTCTGTGGGGAGAGGACTTCCTGCATTTTAAGACTGGGAAAGGGAGAGCTCCTTCTTCATGGTTGGTCATAACTATTCAGGATCGGGTATGAAGATGTTTGATTATGTATGTTGGGGTCGAATGGGTGCAATGTTGTTGGATTTGGGGCTACCTCGTAGCGTCTTAGATTTTTCCACTTTTGGATTTTATAAATCATTTTTATAAAAAAAATCACTACAATTAGCTTCTTTTGTCACTTATTGACCTTTAACACCCGATGTTAGCCTATACGTGTGTGTTACTAGTAAAGAATTGTATAAGTTCGATTAATTAACCATAGGAAGTTAACGAATTCGCCCGATGACTTAAACCGTGAGTGTAGCCTTGTGATTTCATCTATGATCCAAATCTAGCCAACTTATCACTGACTAATAAAGACAGTCGGAACTAAATAAAAACCTATCTAAAACCAAGATAATTAGTGGTTAGATCTTAATTAACGAACCAAAATAACCTAGTTACTATTTTAAGCCCAAGAACCAACAATTTATGGTGATTAAAATCGAATCATCATTTCTATTAATTTCGAATATCTCATACAATAAACTTAGCTAATCAAAACTCTAATCATTATACAAAAAAAATGTCGCTACTCAATTCATCATATAAATGCCCTGATTATCTCTAGACTACTAAACAAAAAACTATAAAAAGACGTTCATCTTAGTATGCTTCACATCCATTGTGGGATATTGAGCCGAAATCACAACTTTAATAGTTTAACTTGGGCTCGCAAGGAGAGTGCATTAGATGTACAAATACCCTTAGGATTCGTTAGCAACTTAAGTTAATTATTTTCATCCGATCTTTACTAAAGTTGTGGCTTTCAGACCGTTAGAATGCAACCAAATTTAGGATACTAGCCTAAGTTAATATTATACACATTTATATAGCCATGACCCCGATCGGCGATCGGTAACCTTCAAACTCACTTCTAATCATACTTGTCGATCGGCGCATCCAAATGGTGGGCTGATCGTATCCATGCATAGATCATCACTAGGGCCAACTATCCTACAACGCATATCGACCCATTCATCCTCTATCGAACTCCGGTAATTGGAGACACCCTCCCATAGGGTCAATACACCAAAACCCTGGCCCTTAGGGCAATGACACCACTTTTGGCACTATATAAACCCATATTTAGGGAGCTCCCTCTCCACATATGAATTTATCCTAGAAATTGAGGAAAATAGATAAATAAAGAGAGATGGAGAGAGAGAAAAAAAGACGAAGAGAGAAAGATAGTGTGGTCCTTAGTGTTTGCTTGCACCAGAATTCCTTCGATGAAACTTAAGCTATTACCGTTTTCTCCTATCAAATCTATCCCTACATGTGATTGGAGGCAAGAAATGCTTTGTACCTCTCGGTTAAGCTACCTCCTGTTAAATTCTATGAATCTTACCTAAGTTTCATTTGATTTGATTAGGAATTGGTGTTTTTCCCTAAAAACCCTAACCTTAACCACAATTAGTCGCATGAAACCCTTTCAAGGTGCGAACCAATCTTTTAGGTTTCTTTTTTATCAACTATTGATAGTGTTAGATAATAATTTTAGATTATTGTTAGGATTTCATGCGTTATATATGCTTAAGTTGATTTATTATACCAACTGTAATGTCACTTATTATTAGTAGTCAACATATTTGATGAAATGTTTGAATAAGATGAAATTATTACTGTTATAATTCTTGTATATAAATTGACAAGTGATGTTGATGTATGTTGGATTGTATTGACATACATTGAATTATATTGATTTGTACACATGTTTGTATATTGTGGTATTAAGTTATTTCGTGATTATGTTTATATATTTGATAATCTAATTTGTATTCGTGTGAATCAAGCCCAGCAAAATGTGAAATAGGTGGATGACCCACTTTGAGTTGGCTATCCCGAACTTATACGATTGACCGAGGTTGAATACGGACAATTGGCAGAAGTTCGAGCTACACAAGATGCTTCACACTTAATGCCGATTTTGTCTAGAGTCCCTCGTTATTGATTGGATTAGTCCAATTTATGGCCCAATTATTCTTATGGTTGGTGGTTGTATAACATTTAAATGAATATAGTATACCACTGGTACCATTGAATTAAGTCCATTCATAACCATTAACCTGTTACAATCCTACGTGCCACAATGAGTCACGAGATCCGGTTAATGACTCGTAATATAATGGCGGTATCCTGGCTTCACCAACCTGCTGTATGAACTGGGGGATTAATAATCACATGGCTACTCATGCATATCATAGGATATGTAGTTGTAAAAGGTGTTAGAGTCGCTTGTTGAGGGAGTGCTGGCATTCTGTGAAATAGGAGTTGAAGTAGCTTGTTGGAGTGTTGGATTGTAAGGATCATGCATCATCTCATCATAACATTAATGCACTTAACAATTAAATTAGAAAACTATTTGATTTGTTATGCCATCACTACCTACACTTGATTGTGTTGATAACATGTATAACTTATGAAAATAAAACCACTGAACTAGCTACTTACTCCTACCTGGGACGGTGTTTTAAAACACCAAACAAGAGATATTATGGGTGTAGGTACCACCTTTGACTCGGGCTGGATAAATCCACCCCGACTTCTCCACTTGCTGAAGAGATAAACCAATCAACCTAAATTTCTGATGGGGCATAATCCGACTATGTTAGCAAGCCACGAAGCATATGTTTGTACTAATTGAGTATTGAGTGTCATGTATGTTATGCAACGAATATGATGCTAAGTATGTAATGATGTGTGTGCGATGCAATGTCAAATATAATGCAATAACATAAGCAGGGGGGTTGAGAAGGGATAGGTGTTGCATAATGTTAATGCGGGAGTAAATGGAGCTAATTGAAATTGGATGGTTCGATGGATCGTAGTGTCACAAGGATTAGACTGAGTAGGCGAGGATTAGGGTCTTGATGGCTTAGGAGGCTAAAGATTTGACTTAGCTATGCTAACCTGGGCTAGACTCTTTCCTGCAACCCTCGATCCTTTCTCATTGGTGAAGTGATTGAGGTGACTAAGGGGAGAGGCTTAAGGAGCTTGGGGGTTTTAGTATGTGGTGGATAATTGGAAATGAGAATGAATAGGGTATTTATAGGGTATAAGGCTAATTTTTCTGTAATAGTTGAGAAGTCTAGGAGTGAACAAGGGTAAATGGCTAAGATTTGAGATCGCCACATGGCAAGATCTCAATGGTTGGATTATGTGAAAAAATGATAATTTTGGGCCAATGGGAGGGGTACAGAGGCCTTTCAAAGTCTCCACACACTTATTAGTTGAAAGGGATGTCTTACATGTGTTGAAAGCCTCCTTCCAAGGCAGGAGGTGTGCCACGTGGCAGGCGACGGCCTACCAACTGCCCAAGCCACTTCTTCCCTCCTACTTTGGTAGGTGGCCTCCCATAAACGTGTGGGAGCTCCAATTGCTTTGGAGTTCATTTGTTGGAGTTACTTCGGACCTCTAATGAGCCCATGGGTTTGGGCTTAAACTTAGTTTTGAGTTGGCTTAGAGTTGGTTTTGACTAGGTGGGTTGAGCGGGTTTAACCCAGCAAGTTGACTCAGTATGACTTAGTGAGTTGACTCAGTATGACTTAGTGAGTTGACTCAATATGAGTTGACTCAATGGGTCGACTCAAGTTCAGGGGCTCCCGGGTTTAGGCTTCTATGGTTTTTGGGTTGTGGATTAAAGCTTTAAGAAGGGTTTGGATTAGGTTTTAGCCACTGAATTAGGTTGAGACGATTCAATCCAAACAGCTTGTTGGCCCAGGTGGGGTGTCTACACCATCATATGGGCCCCACCTTGGATGTGGTCCTTTCATAATGCCAGACATCAGATATGAACTGTCCATCATGCAAGCCTATCGATAATGTGGATTGTCCATCATGTAAAGCCTAACTTCAAAGTGGGTCGTCCATCATATGGGACCCATTTTGGAGACCTTTGATGTGGATTGTCCTCATTTCGAGCTCACCTTGATATGGGTCATTCATATTGTGGTACCCATCATCAATGTTATTGTACATCGTGTGGAGCCCACCTTTGATGTGGATCGTCTATTGTGTGGACCCCACCTTTGATGTGGGTCGCAAGGTCCCACCTACCTTAGATGTGGGCCATTCATCATTAGGGGCTAACCTTTGATGTGGACCGTCCATTATGTGGGACCCAACTTCAATGTGCATTGCCCATCTTATGGAGCCCACCTTTGATGTGGACCATCCATCGTGTGGGCCCCACCTTTAATGTGGGTCATCCATCATGCAAGGCTTGTTGTGGGCCATTCATCATTATGGGCCAATCTTTGATGTGGGCTGCCCATTATGTGGTGCCCACCTTGATGTGGGTCATCCATCATGAAAGCCCACCATCAATATAAATTGCCCATCATATGTGGCCCACCTTCAATATCCATTGCCCAACACGTAAAACCCACCTTTGATGTTAATTATCCATCGTGTGAGTCCCATCTCTATCTTTGATACGAGCGCTCCATCATCTGAGAGGTTGTTGAGGGTCAAATATTGCATATTAGACCCCAGATATTGTCTAGATTTACGAACATAATATTGTTTAACAGCCGATTTAATCGTGTTTATGCTGTAGGTTGAATTTAAGAGCTTGAGCTGAAAAAGGATG
The DNA here is from genome assembly GCA_037074715.1 of Magnolia kwangsiensis. Classification (NCBI taxonomy): domain Eukaryota; kingdom Viridiplantae; phylum Streptophyta; class Magnoliopsida; order Magnoliales; family Magnoliaceae; genus Magnolia; species Magnolia kwangsiensis. The sequence goes on from CM073584.1 coordinate 98,504,067, forward strand.
CTAAAAGCTTGGATTTAACGCTCTGATGATCACCAAGGCAAGGGAGGGACCCAAAGGGACCACGATCAACGAATGCACACGCCAGAGATTCGAGAAAATCGAGTAACTGAAGCCTAAGTAGCCCAAAATTGGTCCGAAATGCAAGATCACGAGGTTTCCATCATCCGTTCGGCTCGAAACTTCATTAAGAGAACATCCTGTCGCGGTTCGGAATGCCTCGAGCCATCATTAGTGACGGAGGCTTACACTTTTGTAATAGACCATTCGAGAGCTTAATGAAGAAATACGGTATCTCTCATAAAGTGAGCACCCCATACCATTCACAGACAAGTGGGTAAGCTGAGATTTCCAATGCGGAGATCAAACATATCCTGGAGAAAACGGTTAACCCTAGCCGTAAGGATTGGTCAATCCGATTGACCGATGCCTTATGCGCGTACCGTACTTCTTTTTAAACCCCTATTGGAACATCTGCCTTCAGACTTGTCTATGGAAAGGCCTATCACTTGCCTGTGGAGTTAGAACATAAAGCATACTGGGCGATAAAAAATCTGAATTTCATTTTGGACAACGCTGGCTCGCTACACAAACTTCAGTTAAATGAACTTGAAGAAATCCGGAACGATGCGTACGAGAACTCGAGAATTTACAAGGACAAGATAAAGCCGTTTCATGATTAACATATTCTACGAAAATCATTCACGTTAGGTCAAAAAGTCTTTTTGTACGATTCTCGACTATATCTCTTTCTGGGTAAGCTTCGATCTCGTTGGACCGGCCCTTACATTGTTGTCACTGCTTATCCTCATGGGGCCGTCGAGATAAGAGATCCCGACAATGGTAAGGAGTTTAAAGTAAATGGACATCGATTAAAACCATTTGTCGAGACATTTGATTCAGAGGACATGTTCATGCCTCTGACTGCTCCTGTTTACCAGGATTGATCTCCTAGTTTGATAGAGGTATAGGCAGGTTTATCGCTTTCATAGGACTAGGGTAGTTTGCTTTATTTGTCTGGCTGAAGACGGTAAACTTAGCGCTCCTGGGAGGCAACCTAGCTTTTCAATCCATTTTCATTTTATTTTATTTTTTGTGTTAGTTAGTTCAATGTTTGTGGGTAACATTATTGCAAACCCTCACGAGACTACAACTCGTCCACTAGGGGTAACCTGGGGGTTTAAAGGCTTGTTGCATACACTAAATGCAATCGAGAGCACCTACGAAAGTAGTATAGGTATGATTTTATTTTCGTTATTTTTGTTTTACTTTCTCTCTCGTGCTAACCAGCTTCCATACTGTGATCTCTTGGAAAGTCTCTCTTTCGATACGTTATCCAGGTACTATCTTCCCATCACTTTACTTTTGTTGTCCCATGTGCATTGCATGTTCATATCTTTTACATTGAGGACAATGTAGATTTTAGGTTGGGAGTGGGGGATTAGGTTACCTAATCAGTATTTTCTTGGTCTTGAGTAGAATTTGTGAAAATTTTTATGACTCTTGGATTCAGTTGTCTGTTAAATTCCATAATTAAGTTTGAATTGTTAATTCCGAATTAGAAGTTGTAAACATTGATTGAGTCATGAATTCACATGTCACATCTCGCTTACACATTAAGATTTCAATTCAATATTGAAGGATTGACTGGGTAATCACTAAGCATGTAAGGAACCAGCCTGAAAAAAATAAATGCCTAACAGGATCGATATGAAAAAAAAAAGGGAAGAAAACGATCTCTTGAAAAAATTTAGGCGAATAATCTTCACCATAGGAGGAGATTTAATACTCCTTGAATAATATGTGAAAAAGAGTCAGGTGTACAGTCTTCGCCATAGGGTTGCTCCCTGCAGATGAGGATTTGATTCCCCTTCGTAGCATTATTTTTATTAGAAAAATCAAAAGCTAAAGGAATGAAAAGATGATCTGTGAGGTAAATTTTGGGTATCATGAATGCTCTGGTGATTACCAATGATATCTTAGAATAACGAATTGAATCTTAATGTTGATGAGCCGAGATTACACTATATGCTCATGGATCTTAATGTTTAGAAATTTTCTAATTAGTGGATTAATGTTTTGAACTAGAGTAGAAAGTTTACCATGCACTCGAGTCCAGGAGAAAGTAATGGCCAACATCCATGAATCTTAGAATTCTAATGCTTAGATTATTTTTCAAATATCACTCGGGTTTACAGAATCTCTTATATCAATCTCAACTTAATTTTCGCATACCTTGCTCGGGACTAGCAAGATGCTGGTTGGGGATTGTGTTGAGGGTCAAATATTGCATATTAGATCCCAGATATTGTCTGGATTTATGAACATAATATTGTTTAACGACCGATTTAATCATGTTTATGCTGCAGGTTGAATTTAAGAGCTTGAGCTAAAAAAAAGATGTTAAAAGCTTAGATTTAATGCTCTGATGATCACCAAGGCAAGGGAGGGACCCAAAGGGACCACGATCGATGAATGCACACGCCAGAGATTTGTAGAAATCGAGAAACTAAAGCGTAAGTATCCCAAAATTGGTTCGAAATGCAAGATCACGGGGTTTTCATCATCTGTTCGGCTCGAAACTTCATATATGACCAAGATACTATGAATTAACCGTACACATCGAATTTCATCCGTTTGATCATTGTGAAAGTGTCCCAACAGCTAGATCAGCCCCTTAATTCATTAAGTGGGGCCCGCATGATATCTGGATCTACTCCAATTTTGGTCTCAACTCATAAAATGCGGTGAAAAAATGAATGGGCGGAGCGGATTTCTTAAGAACATTATTATGAACCCCACATGTACGTTGCATGTACGTGGGGAACGACGGCACACGCCGTGCACCATTACAGCAATAGTCGGTCAGCGTACGCTGACCGACTCCTTCTTCCAAATTTAAAAAAACTCAACAGTGTTCGAGCAGCATCATCCGCTCGAACCATAGTGGGTCCCAATCACTGTAAAAATTGCAGATCTTGACCGTCAATTGGCCTTCCACCGAGCCTCTTATCACTGCCTAGGTGGCAGAATTTCAGAATATTGCGAGGATCTAAATCCAATCATTCAAACGCAAGATGAACGGCAGAGTAGATGATCTCGTGGGCCACACCGAAACCTCTCCAAAGCCATCCATTCCAAACGGTTTTTCGAGGAGAATATAATGAACAAAATGGATTTCTCTATCTCCATCAATTAGTGGGCCACCATCTAACACAGCGTCGGTTGCGTAAGTCTCTGTTACGCACGAACAGACGCTGGGACATGTAGTGGGCCCTCACCATTCATCACACGAACTATCAAGACCACTCATTCGGTCCAGGAGGTGGCAAAGACCCACTCTAAGATCTCCGTATGGTCCCATCCATACACATATAGACGGATTGTATTCAAATGTAGGTCGAACGGTAAGAAGATCTGGTATAATGGGCCACGAAAAACTTGAAACAAATGTAGGTCGGACGGGGTGGATTTTATCAAAAACATCAACATGGGGCCCACCGAACAGGCCAGCGCAAGTCCATGCGCAGGACAGCGTGCGGACGCTGCCGACCTATCTGGGGCGTTCCGTGATCATGATCATGGTCAAATGGGTAATCCATATCGTTCAATATCTTCCAATGTGGCCCAAAACCATAACCATGGAGTCCAATTCGGTTTCCTGGACGTCTTTCTCGACCGAAAACTCTTTCCAAACGCAAGTAGAATTGCATTTTCTGTCGCTGCGCACGTGAAACTCCACCAACTCGAGCAGCAACTGACCTCCATACAGCTGGCTATAAGAGGAGAAAAGAAGAGAGAGAAAGATTCACGGCTGGAGCTTGGAGGAGGCACGGTTGGGAAGCTAAAGACGTGAGAGGGAGAATCTTGTTTCTTTTCTTTTATTTGCTTTTTTTATTATAATTATTTTAGAGATTTAGCCCGATCATGAGCGGCTAAACCTCTTAGCTAGGGCTAAGAGGTGAAGCTTGTAGCATGATGGGAGGACCTGTTGCTTGTACAATTTGTTTAGACTGAATGATGTTGATGTTAGTTTAATTTTAAGGAATTGCTTTTAGTCTTTAATGGTTTGTTGTGATTGAAATTACAATGGGTCTGCAATAGCTTAAAGCATATTTCTTTCCTTTCATGTTTATGACGTCAGGAAGCCCTGTTGTTCACCATAGTCTCCTGGGCATGGTCGAATGTCGGTACCCTTCATAACCTTCATAGTATAATTGATTGGTTGGTAATTAGTTTAATTCTGTTGTTTGTTATAGTCTTTGGGGTATGGTTTAGTGATGGAATCCATTCTAATTCATATACCTTTCATCTCTTTGAAATTATATCAACGACAGTTCAGTAAATTTCATGATTCTTGAAGCAGACATAAGATCTCCCTGATCTCTACAAGTGGATCCTCTGAATCCCTAGTTTCCTTTCCTCTGATTTCTCTTAAGTTTAGATTAATTAACCTACAATTATTTCACAATTGCTACTTGATTTAGAATTTATCTTAATCTAGTTCTAGTTCTAGTTAGTTTTAGATAACGTACAAGTTTCAGTCCCTTGGGATTCGACCTCGGTCTTACCGAGTTTATTACTACATCACAACCCTACACTTGGGGGAGTGAACAGAGGTGGTCCCCTTTAACTGCATTGTCACTACTACGCCGGGAGATGAGAACCAGAGATAGAGAGAACAAAGTGAAAACGTATAAAGTTTAATAATAAGCATAAGCAACTTTGCGTTGTTAAATTATATTTGAAAAGGTGCTTGTATAAGAAGTTACTTAGTATCCAAACAATCCCAAAAGTTTCTGTATTTAAAAGACAAGGAAGTTCAGATACATGTCCATGTACCGCAAGGTTGATGTCCATCAAAGAGCATAAATCTATACGTCCCAAGTTGACACATGTGGCCAACTTGTTGGTCAATTTTTACATGCTTGACTAACTGATCAATTTGGTTAATTTTATATTTTTCACGTTAACGAAGACTCCCAATAGTCCAGCACGTGAGCCAGACTCACCCGACTTTTTAGGCCATGTTCATGGTAGGTGCCGCTTGACAAATGGCACAGATTTCGTTTGCACACACAGGGTTGGCACGCATGTCTTGCAGAAATTGCTTTCAGTTTCTCCTTTGTTTTCTTGGCACAGCCTCTCATCACATCGCAGCCCTTGATTCACCATGATAAGGGTCATCTTGAACTTCGAAATTGGTTCCCATGAATCTTGAAATGCTTAAAAAAAAATACCTGTACTTGATCTTTGGGCGGGACATTCATTTCTGATAATGTGGACGGGACATGCATTTCTGATAATGTGGACGGGACATGCACTTGATCTACCAGAGCATTCCCTTCTCTGGGACATGGCCTCCATGATGTATGAGTTTTATCCACACCATCCATCCATTTTTTCATATCAATTTAGGGTATAAGTTTAAAAATGAGGCACATTCAAGACTCAAGTGGTACACACAGTGGGGATTAAAGGGCCACATAAGTTTTGGATCAAGCTGATATTTGTGTTTTCCCTTAATTCAAGTCCGTGTGAACTTCTGGACAGGTTGGATGGAAAATAAACATCACAGTGGGCCTTATGAAGGTTTCGACAATGGGCATCATTATCACCACTACTTCCTATGGTGTGGTCCACTCGAGCCTTTGATCTGCCTCATTTTTGGGCTTATATCCTAAGGAATTGGAATTACCACATCACCCCCAATTTTGGTCATTCCTTTACAATGATTTGAATGAATTGCAATCCAATTCAGCTGAGCATCCAAATGCACCATAATTTAGCAATATTGCATTACCTTCATCTTCATCAATACCCCTACTCCTACATCTCCAGATAAAAAACTGCGAAAATGGATACAAAGCTTAGAGCACCAACACCAACTACAATTCCGGTGATCAAACCAGTCTTGCTTTTCTTTCCTCAACCTGGCGGACTTCTAACAGTCGGTAATGTGTATATTCATTTGTTAGCGTCAAACAACTAAAAATTTGCAGAATTTAATTCTAGTATTCAGTCCTGGATATATTACCTCAACTGACATTGATGGTCGAAATGGTTGGACCAAAAGTACCTTGATTAGGTATACAACAAGTCCTTTTCTGATGTAGAGCAGGTTGCAGACAATTTCATGGCCAAGATGGATCAAAAAAGGCCCGGTCGACAATAGAAGTGATTGGGACTGTCAGAACTTAAAACGGACGTCTCTCGCAAATCAGAAAGAGTTATCGAATGAACCATATATAACTTTTGGGTAGGATGAGCTATTTTAGCCACCCTACCCACTATACCGAGTTATCCACGCCGAATTTACGAAATATCATCATATCAATAGTTGAAATCCTGTTTTAATTTCATTTTTAGTATTTATAGTATGTTTTAGTTTGAGTATAACTCTTCATCCACTGGGCTTTAAGAGTTGCACCCAACATGAAAAGCGTTTAGAAAAGACGAGAACGCCATGGTTCAACCAAATAGGACACTAACTATTTTTGGCCAAAAACCTTGTTCACTAATGGAAATCATGACTCTATAAAATAGTAAGTTTACTATTTATATAAGTCACGAATTCTAAGAGTTTTAGTTATAGTTTGATTTCGAAACGTCTTGCATAGCTTAGTATCCCTGTTTAAAGGGGTGTAAAGCCTTATTTATTTATTTATTTATTTATTTCATCAGTTAATTTTAATTTTTATAGAATTTATTTTTTATTTTCTTTGTTTTTTAACTTGTGAATTCAAAAAGTCTTTCTGATGAGTTCAGAGTTCCGTGAATTCGGCACAGTTATCCCCTCGAGGAAGACGCGCTTGACCTCACACCCGTCCCTGCATCACTTTCCCCACCCAAAAGAGATGAATTTCAAGGAAATTTTTGGTTACAATAGCTGGAAAGTCCTCGAACCCACTTGTTGTTTCTTTTTTTTTTTTTTTATATCAAAATCTTCCAGCTGAAGGTTTCCATGAAAAAGTAATTAGTAGTTTCAAAACTAGTAAAGACTATTCTTACATCAAATTCACAGAGTACATTATCAGAAATGAATGTCCCGCCCAAAGAACAAGTACATGTATTTTTTTTAAAGCATTTCAAGATTCATGTGAACCAATTTCGAAGTTCAAGATGGCCCTTATCATGACTGTCCTATCGATGTTCTATGGAACCTTCAGTTTCTTTAGCCCACTTAATTATCCCAAGCCTAAATTTTAGTAAGATGCTTTGTGGCCTATAAGTACAAGGTTGAGAGAGAAATACAAAATAGGTCCACTTTCAACCCGAAAAGGTCACGGTATGGGAAGTTAGGATTTTCTGATCTGGGAAATTTTAAGGGTCATGGTACATCCACGAGCACAGTAGACTAATGGTCTAGATTACCGTATCATGGGCCCCACATGTCCGAATCGAAAAGTCGATTGTACTGTTGAAAGCCTCTCGCCGCGTATCATATAATTCCTACAGACAAAATGGTTGTGGGGCCCATCAATATCCTAGTGATTTATATATGTTAAGGTACCAACACAGTGGACCCCACCGACCACATCATCAACAGAGATCCCTTGAGAAATGATAGCCTCCTTATTAATGGGAGGTGGGCCACCTACCGTATTCCACGTTCCGAAATGGCATGGCCCACTAGGGCCAAAATCCAACGTGTAATTTCAACTCTCGTAAATGGTGGTTACTCATCAACGGTACATGCATACATTTTAAGCCGATCCAAGCCATCCAAATTTCTACAGCAAAAGCTGATGGATCGCATGCTGGTAATCACAAATGATGATCTTATGGGTTGTTGAATTTGGACCACTGACCATTTTATACTGACCGTCCATTTTATGGCCGCCAATCGGATGGTTAGGACCATTAGATAAGTGTTATGTTTGGAAAATGCACCACCCAAACCATGCACCCGGACGCGGACTGCGTGGGACCCCAACACCACGTAGCTAGGTAGCGTCCAGATTCTGCAGGGCCCACTGTGATGTATGTATTTTATCCACACCGCTCATCCATTTTTTCGGCTCATTTAAAGTCACGAGCTTAAAATTGAAGCATATCCAGAGATCAGGTGAACCACACCACAAAAAGCAGTTGGGTAATGACGTGTTCACCATTGAAACCTTCCCAGGTCCACAGTGATGTTTATTTAGCTCATAAATTCATATAGACCTGGACGAATGGAAACCAAAAACACCATCATGATCCGAAACCCAAACCTTATGTAGCCCTAGGAGTTTTCAATCCCTATTGTTTCCTATGGTGTTATCTACTTCAGCTTCAAAGAACTATATATATATATATATATATATATATATATATATATATATATATATATATATATATATATACAGTGAGCTGCTTAGATACCGAATCGCTTCAGTGGCTAAAAGGAAATGAAGTGACGTGATGAGATACAATTTCTTGAATACCAAGACAATGATGCCTAGCAATTGGGAGCGGAATGGATACTAAACGCCTCAGTAGCCAAAACGCTACCCAAGTGATGTCGCCAAACACCATTGGTTAGATACCAATGGCATGTGCCTTGTATAAGGAAGTGGATTGCGTACCCAGTAACTCAGGACAATTAGCGTACTGAGTAAATTCTGTGGGTCTTACAGTCGTTCATGTATTTTATCCACTCCATCCATGCATTTTAGTAGATAAGATTAAGTTGTTATCTCAAATAGACCACTACTGGAAACAATGTGAATTGAACATCTATCATTGAAAAATTCATGGGGGCCACAAAAGTTTTAGATCAATCTGATATTTTTGTTTTCACTTCATCCATGTCTTTTTAATATTATGTATGGGTTGGATGATAAATAAATCACTGTAGTTCATAGAAAGGTTTCAACAGTGGAAATCATTATTTCCACGGTTTCCCGTGGTATGGTCCACTTGAGCTTTAGATATACCTAAAATTTGAGCTCAACCACTAAAATGATCTGAAAAAATGGATGGACGGAGTGGATAAGGCAAAAACATTCACAGTGGGCCCCATTGAGTTTACTCAATTAGATTAGAGTGTCCTGAGTAAGTCAGTACGTAATCCGATTTCCTTGTATAAATGCTACTCCCTTATATCCATTAACGGATCTTTCTCGGTTTCCTCCGTGCACCATTCGGCCATGAAATTGGATCGTCCTACTGAGAAAATTCAGTTGGACTCACTTCCATCTGTTTCTCCATCTAACTTTAGGCTTTGGGCCCAAAATTTGAAGCCTTTAAAATTCTCGAGTGCACCGTACCATAGGAAACCGTGGAAATAATTTCCACCATTGAAGCCTTTCGGGGCCTACAGTGATGTTTATTTTTCATCCAAATTGTTCGAAGGATCAAAAAACATGTATGGTGGTAAAAACCAAATATAATCTTGATCCTAACTCCCGTGGCCCCCAATAATTTTTCAACCATATAAATTTAATTTACACTGTTTCCTCACCACAGACGGGATAAAATAAATTATGATGGACCCCACGGAATTTACTGGGTACACAATCCACTTCCCTTGGATACGTAATACTCCACATACATTGTTTCTAGATGCAGAAGTTCCTGCGCTGGCAACTAGGTGGGATCCATTGTGATGTTTGTGAGAAATCTTTCCCTTCCATTTGTATTTTTGAGTTCATTTCAGGAAATGTTGCCAAAGATGAACTGTATCCAAAGTTCAAGTGAGCTGTACTAAAAGAAAATGTGGTTAGGGAAATTCTTACCGTTAAAATCTACTTGTGTTCAATAGTAATGTTTATAAGCCACCCATACTATTAATAACTTCATTCTTATTGGGATGAACTGGAATAAAAAATATTAACATGATTCAAAACTTCTTTGGCTAATGAATATTTCAACTGTAGAAGATCAGTTATTAAGTTTTTGGCTCACTTGAGCTCCGAAAGCGGCTCATTTTTGGCTTCATATTCTGAATTGAACTCAAAAAAGAGACAAACGAATAAAATTTCTCACAAACATCACTGTGAGCCCCACCTGTCTTTGGCAAGCAATCCACGTCGTTTTTTCTTCAGATAAACAGCTACTTGTGCGTTTTTCCTCAGATAAACAGCTACTTGTGCGTGACCGAGTGCAATCAGTGCTTAAACGAAAAATCATCCATTGAAAGAGCATTTATTGGTAGGAAACAGCCTACTAGTATCCACCAAAGCTATTTTCCCACATCATTTCGGTAGGCTTTTGGCTATTGAGCGTAAGCGTTCAGCGTTAATGCTCTTTTCCTTGCAGTTCCGTTGGAGGTCTCGCTCCATTTGCCAGTGCACGCACTCAGACGTCGCCACTTTCTATGGGCAAAATAAATGTTATTTTAGTCATTTCTTTTCCTCGCTTCCCCATTGAACTGACGTCATCACTTTCTATGGGCAAAATGCTGTTCGTACTATATCCACACCGTCCATTCATTTCGTGATATCATTTTAAGGCATATTTCAGAGAGTGAGAAAAATCCAAATTTCAAGTGCACCCCATTGTAGAAAGCAATGGAGATTGAACACCTACCATTAAAACCTCTTTGTGCCACATTAGCTTTCAATCAAGCTACTATTTATGCTTTATCTTATTCCATGTTTTTTTTAACTTATAAAAAGGTTGGATCTGAAATAAACATCATGGTCGGCTAGGAAGGTTTCAATTGTGGCCATCACCTCCCACTGTTTTCTATGGTAGGGTCCACGGGAACTTTGGATCTACCTAATTCTTTTGCTCACTCCCTAAAATGATCTCTCCAAATGGATGGACGGTGTGGATATAACACATACATCACGGTGAGGCCCAAAGAACGTGGTTGCGTGACATGGGTAGCAAAACTCGTTACCCACTGGTTCAATAGCCAACCCGTGTCCAAACTCCGTTTAATTTACGACTGTACGACCCATTTATAGCTCATTTAGAGAAATTTACGACTGTACGACCCATTTATGAGACTAAGCCCACATCATTTTCCCTTCCAAGAATACACCCCAGCTGTACGGACGCCTTGCCAAAGGTCGAAAATGCCCCCTTCAACCGGATCGGCCGCTGCTCGAAGACGAGCGTCGACACTCCTCGAACTTCAAGCTGTACGAACGGCTTAAAAGATATCAAAGTTACGTGGCCCCACAATTACGTATTTACTATATCCACAACGTTCATCCATATTTTGATATCATTTCGGACCGTTATTCAAAAAAAAAAAACATATCCAAAGATCAACTGGACCACACCACAGAGAGTAGCAGAAAATTGATTTTCACCGTTGAAACTTTTGTAGGGCCCACCGTAATATTTATTTTCCATCCAATCTATTCATAAGGTCACAAAGACCTGGATGAAGAGGAAAAACAAATTTCATAATGATCCAAAACTTCCGTGACCCTAAAAGGGTTTCAATGGTAGATGTTCAATCCTCCACTACCTTTTACAGTGTGGTCCACTTGATAGCTAAATCTGTCTTATTTTTCTTCTCAAGACTTATAACGAGTTCACCAAATAGATGGACGGTTTGGATATAACACATACCTCATAAAAGGACCCACAAAAGCGATAGGGATTACAATAAGAAAGAAAAAAAAAGCCTGGAATCTATGGCTACGGATATAATCCGTAACCATAACTGCAGCCCATGCTTTTTCGATATGTCATTTGCAACGTATCGAAGGTCTTTCAATTAATCAAAAAAGTTTCAGAACTGTCCAACAACTTTGCATAAAAAATTCTGTAATTTTCGATACATATCGAAGTGTACTCGATATTATTAAAGATATAGCTACGAATAATAGCTATAGCTATAACTGCAGTCCGTAAAAGTCTATGCAATTTTTTTTAATTTTTTAATTTTTAATATTTTTATTTTTATTTTTTACATGGAGAACTTTATTCTACCTATAATTTTCTCTAATACATATTTATATAAATATGTATATATAAGTATATAAAAAAAAAATTCTCTCTTTTTTTCATTTCTTTCTTTATTCATTTAACAAGAATATCTTCTAAACCAAAATTAGTTACTTGATGTACCCTATATGATTTTGGGGTAGGAGAAGCTACTTTAGCTAACTAACCTAGTTATTTTCAAAGATTTCATCAGGTCAATGGATCGAAAATCCATTTCATATTCATTTTACGGTCAATTTCAATCAGTTCGCGGTCAATTTCATTCATTTCATTTACTTCATGGTCATTTTCATGTATATCATGGTCATACCCGCCTATTCCGTGTTAATTCACGGTCCTTTCAGCACATTTCACGTTCAATTCCCTTCACTTCACGGTCATTTGCATGCATTTCGCAGTCAATTCGCTTCAAACCATGATCATTCCCATGCATTTCACGGTCATCCCAAACAATTTCATGTTGATTCACGGTCATTTCGAGGCATTTCACGGTCAATTTCCCTCACTTCATGGTCATTTGCATGCATTTCGCGGTCAATTCGCTTCAAATCATGATCATTCCCATGCATTTCACGATCGTCCCAAACAATTCCGTGTTGATTCACGGTCGTTTCGAGGCATTTCGCAGTCAATTCCCTTCACTTCACGGTTATTTGCATGCATTTCGTGGTCAATTCGCTTCAAACCATGATCATTCTTATGCATTTCACGGTCGTCCCAAACAATTCCATGTTGATTCACGGTCGTTTCGAGGCATTTCACGATCAATTCCCTTCACTTCACAGTCATTTACATGCATTCCGCGGTCAATTCACTTCAAACCATGATCATTCTCATGCATGGAAATGACCGTGAAGTGAAGGGAATTGACCGTGAAATGCATGAAAATGACCGTGAAGTGAGGCGGAATCGTGGAAATTGACCGTGAAATGCATGAAAATGACTATGAAGTGAAGGGAATTGACTGTGAAATGCATGGAAATAACTGTGAAGTGAAAGGAATTGACCGTGAAATGCATGGAAATGACTGTGAAGTGAGGCGGAATCATGGGAATTGATCGTGAAATGCATGAAAATGACTGTGGAGTGAAGGGAATTGACTGTGAAATGCATGGAAATGACCGTGAAGTGAAGGGAATTGACTGTCAAATGCATGGAAATGACTGTGAAGTGAGGCGAAATCGTGAGAATTGACCGTGAAATGCATGAAAATGACTGTGAAGTGAAAGGAATTGACTGTGAAATGCATGGAAATAACTGTGAAGTGAAGGGAATTGACCGTGAAATGCATGGAAATGACCGTGAAGTGAGGCGGAATCGTGGGAATTGACCGTGAAATGCATGAAAATGACTGTGAAGTGAAGGGAATTGACTGTGAAATGCATGGAAATGACCATGAAGTGAAGGGAAGGGAATTGACCGTGAAATGCATGGAAATGACCGTGAAGTGAGGCGGAATCGTGGGAATTGACCGTGAAGTGCATGAAAATGACTGTGGAGTGAAGGGAATTGACTGTGAAATGCATGGAAATGACCGTGAAGTGAAGGGAATTGACTGTGAAATGTATGGAAATGACCATGAAGTGAAGGGAATTGTCCGTGAAATGCATGGAAATGACTGTGGAGTGAAGGGAATTGACTGTGAAATGCATGAAAATGACTGTGAAGTGAAAGGAATTGACTGTGAAATGCATGGAAATGACCGTGAAGTGAGGCGGAATCGTGGAAATTGACCGTGAAATGCATGGAAATGACTGTGAAATGCATGGAAATGACCGTGAAGTGAAGAGAATTGACCGTGAAATGCATGAAAATGACTGTGAAGTGAAGGGAATTGACTGTGAAATGCATGGAAATGACCATGAAGTGAAGGGAATTGACCGTGAAATGCATGGAAATGACCGTGAAGTGAGGCGGAATCGTGGGAATTGACCATGAAAGGCATGAAAATGACTGTGAAGTGAAGGTAATTGACCGTGAAATGCTTCGAAATGACCGTGAAGTGAAGGGAATTGACCGTGAAATGCCTCAAAATGACCGTGAATCAACACGGAATTGTTTCGGATGACCATGAAATGCATGGAAGTGATCATAAATTGCCGTGAATTGACCGTGAAATGCATGCAAATGATTGTGAAGTGAAGCGAATTGACCGCAAAATGCCTCGAAATGACCGTGAATCAACACGGAATTGTTTCGGATGACCGTGAAATGCATGAAAGTGATCATGAATTGAAGCGAATTGACCGTGAAATGCATGCAAATGACCGTGAAGTGAAGGGAATTGACCGCAAAATGCCTCGAAATAACCGTGAATCAACACAAAATTGTTTGGGACGACCGTGAAATGTATGAGAATGATCATGGTTTGAAGCAAATTGACCGCGAAATGCATGCAAATGACCGTGAAGTGAAGGGAATTAACCGCGAAATGCCTCGAAACGAACGTGAATCAACATGGAATTGTTTGGGACGACCGTAAAATGCATGGGAGTGATCATGATTTGCCGCGAATTGACCGCGAAATGCATGCAAATGACCGTGAAGTGAGGGGAATTGACCGTGAAATGCCTCGAAATGACCGTGAATCAACATGGAATTGTTTGGGATGACCATGAAATGCATGAGAATGATCATGGTTTGAAGCGAATTGACCGCGAAATGCATGCAAATGACCGTAAAGTGAAGGGAATTGACCGTGAAATGCGCTGAAAGGACCGTAAATCAACACAGAATAGGCGGGAATGACCATGATATGCATGAAAATAACCATGAAGTAAATAAAATGAACGAAATTGACCGCGAACTGATTGAAATTGACCGCAAAGTGAATATGAAATGGATTTTCGACCATCGACCTGATGGAATCTTGAAAAATAACTAGGTTAGTTGGCTAAAGTAGCTTCTCCTACCCCAAAATCATATAGGGTACATCAAGTAACTAATTTCGGTTTAGAAGATATTCTTGTTAAATGAATAAAGAAAGAAATGAAAAAAAGAGAGAAAATTTTTTTTATGCTTATATATACATATTTATATAAATATGTATTAGAGAAAATTGTAGGTAGAATAAAGTTCTCCATGTAAAAAATAAAAATAAAAATATTAAAAATTAAAAAATTAAAAAAAAATTGCATAAACTTTTATGGACTGAAGTTATGGCTACGACTATTATCCGTATTTATATCTTCGATAATATCGAGTACATTTCGATATGTATCGAAAATTACAGGATTTTTTATGCAAAGTCGCTGGACAGTTTAGGAACTTTTTTGATTAATCGAAAGACCTTCGATACATAGCAAAAGACATGTCGAAAAAGCATGGGATGCAGTTATGGCTACGGATTATATCCGTAGCCATAGATTCTAGGCTTCTTCTTTTTTTTTCTTTGTTGTAATCCTTACTACCTTTGTGGGTCTTTTTATGAGGTATGTGTTATATCCAAACTGCCCATCTATTTGATGAGCCCGTTATAAGTCTTGAGAAGAAAAATAAGACAGATTTAGCTATCGAGTGGACCACACTGTAAAAGGCAGTGGAGGATTGAACGTTTACCATTGAAACCCTTTTAGGGGTCATGGAAGTCTTGGATCATTACGAAATTTGTTTTTCCTCTTCATCCAGGTCTCTGTGACCTTATGAATAGATTGGATGGAAAATAAATGTTACGGTGGGCCCTACAAAAGTTTCAACAGTGAAATCAATTTTCTGCTGCTCTTTGTGGTGTGGTCCAGTTGATGTTTGGATATGATGTTTTTTTTTGGATAACGGTCCGAAATGATATCGAAATATGGATGAACGTTGTGGATATAATAAATGCGTAACTGTGGGGCCCATGTAACTTTGATATCTTTTGATCCGTTCGTACAACTCGGAGATCGAGGAGTGTCAGCGCTCGTCTTCGAGTAGCGGCCGATCCGCTTGAAGGAAAAAGCAGGGCATTTTCGACCTTTGGCAAGGCGTCCGTACAGCTAGGGCGTATTCTTAAAAGGGAAAATGAGGTGGGCTTAGTCTCGTAAATGGGCCATAAATAGGTCGTACAGTCGTAAATTCTCTTTAATTTAAAGAATAAAAACTCTCATCCTCCACAAATTACTTTTGCGTTGCCATGAGTATTAAAAGTAATAACATGTCTAAGTGGCACCCAACATAATGTTTCTGATAAATCTATCCTGACCATCAGTTTTTCTAGATTATGTTATAACATAGACCTAACAATGATATTGATCCAAACTTCCAGTGGGCCGCTGGATAGGAAAAGGTGAGGATTAAGCTTCCGCCATTGAAATATTCAAGCGGCCACAAAAGTTTTAGATTACGTTAATGTTTTTATAATTTCAGTTCTTCCCATTAGCAATGACCTCATGAACCATATGGATGACATATATACATCATGGTGGACCAAGGAAATTTTCAACCACAGGAATTCCCCCACTTACCGTTTCCAGCCGTACAGCCTGTTAGGAAATTTTGACCTGCGGAATCACACAGATCTAGATCTAGGATGGCAATCCAATGGCACCAAGCACACAAGAGAATACAGAGAACACCCAGATTTAACGTGAAAAACCCTTTCGGGAAAAAACTACGGCACAAAGCGACAGATCTCCACTATGAAAGTATCAATTACAAAGAGAGAGGACTTACCCGATTCGAACAACCTCGAATCTCACCCTTGCTACACCCTTTAGAAAGCTTTTTTCATACATAGAAAAGCCCTAGGAACACCTATTTATAGTTTAGGCAACTTTCCTTTCGCATCCCGGTTGCGAAATGACTCAAATCCGCGGTTTCGCGTAAAATCGCGGAACAAACTGCGTAACCTACGACCGGTCCTAAGAGAGCTACGACCAGTCGTACTATGACCGGTCTTACAGTCCCTACGACCAGTCCTAGGCCCCGGAAAAAAAACAGCATAACTCGCTGGACTTCGAGTCGTACCAGGGCTCGAACCCATGACCGGTCGAGCACCTCCACGACCCCCACGACCGGTCGTGGCTCCCCCACGACCAGTCGAACAACATGAAAACTTGAAGATTGAAGGCTTCTCCTCAACAATCTCCACCAAGTCTTCATTCTTCAACCATGTAACTACTTGACCTCTTCTCTTATTTCTGCATCTCATCATAGCTCAAGATCACATTAGCCAATCAGCGCCAATCGAGGATCTAATAGATACCTGCTATACCGTCGGTGCGAATATCTCTGAGAAGTCGTCCCTTCTCTCTGAGCATAACCCATCGCCACCAACCTCGATCTATATCTATGTTGTATCCTCCTTAAGATCCACCTGTATCCAATCGCTTTCCGGTCCACTGGAAGCTCCACCCGCTCCCAGATGTCGGTCTGGTACAACGAATCCATCACATCACCCACAGTCACCTTTCACTTTTCAGCAACAGGCTCACCTAGAGCCATCTGAATAGAAGATGAATATCCTGCAATATTGGAGTCGTCCATGTACCTCGTCGATGTCCTGCGCGCGATCATGCCGTGTGATTCTTCACACAAGTGGCTGCTCCACCTGCTTTGTATCCCTGTCCCCGCGTCTCAGCCTTCTTGCCCTGCCCGCTCATGTGGCCATGTCCAACATGCCACAAACGTGCAGAGGTGGAATCCGCTACATCCACCGTAGCTCCACCTTTTGAAGTGCTCCCGATCAACTTTTACAAGTTACCGAGTCGTTGCGCCTTCATGACTACCCGTGCCCCCTTAGATACATTAAGAGCACCATGAATACCTGTGTACTTGTATCCTTTTACCTCAAGCACACCAAGAGAAATCAGATTCTGCTTCAAATCAGGAACATGCCTCACATCTGTCAAGGTACGCTCCACCCCATCAAACATCCTGATGCGCACAGAACCAACCGCCACAACATTACAAGCAATGTCATTGCCCATAAA
Source organism: Magnolia kwangsiensis (assembly GCA_037074715.1). Lineage (NCBI taxonomy): Eukaryota > Viridiplantae > Streptophyta > Magnoliopsida > Magnoliales > Magnoliaceae > Magnolia > Magnolia kwangsiensis. The sequence continues at coordinate 98,521,865 of CM073584.1, forward strand.
TACCTGTCCACCATCGCACTCCCTGTAGCTGGTGAACCAACTCCGATGAGGAGTCATGTGAAAAGATGCCCATATGTCTAGCATCCACTCATCTTTACGATCATCGTATGACCGTCTAAGCGAAAACACAGATAAAACATCACCATCACATCCACTCGATCCATCTGACGTGGCAACATTAGCATCCCTGCATGAAGCCTCAAAATCTTCCCTCTTCGATTTAGGATTTTTATAATCCCTCTTCACATGTTCTTCCTTCCCACAATTCCAGCACTTTACTTTTCCTTTGCCCTTGCCCCTGGATTTGGATATAGAACTAGAAGAACCTGTACCTTGTACAGAATTCCTACCCACTGTAAACAGTGCATCAGAAGCCGTCCTCATGTCATTATTCAGTTGTCTCATAGCCTTCCCTTGAAGGGCTGAGATAACAGTATCGATACTCAGGGTTTTATTCATGCTGCACATAGTGTCCTTGAATGCCTCATAGGACGCCGGGAGAGAATTCAGCAACATATATGCTTGTTCTTCATCTTTCATCACTTCCTCCATATCCAACAATTTGCAAATCAATTTATTAAAGTTGCTGATGTGAGCCTCCAGATCTCCACCCTCTGTCATCTTGAAGTTATACCACTGCCGCTTCATGTGTAGGCAATTTTCTAAGGATTTCTTCGCATAGACATCCTCTAACTTCGCCCACAAACCAGCCGCAGTTTTCTCCCTCATGACATTGTAGAGAACCTCATCCGTGAGACAAAAACGGATCAATGATAAAGCCTTCTTATCAAGAGTATTCCATTCATCATCAGTCACAGTAGACTTCCGCTCTTCAAGAGCACCATCCTCGCCTTGCTTGGTTAATAGGCTAATCATCTTAACCTTACATAACTCAAAATTATTTTTTTCTGAATACTTCTCAAACTCATACCCAGCACTCGCCATTATTACTAATCCCTCAGATTCAGATCTGTGTCCCAACTTTAACTCTGATACCAGTTGTTGGGGGTTTTGCCCTGCGGAATCACACAAATCTAGATCTAGGATGGCAATCCAATGACACCAAGCATACAAGAGAACACAGAGAACACCCAGATTTAACGTGAAAAACCCTTTCGGAAAAAAACCATGGCACAAAGCGACAGATCTCCACTATGAAAGCATCAATTACAAAGAGAGAGGACTTACCCGATTCGAACAACCTCGAATCTCACCCTTGCTACACCCTTTAGAAACCCTAGAAGCCCTTTAGAAAGCTTTTGTCATACATAAAAAAGCCCTAGGAACCCCTATTTATAGTTTAGGCAACTTCCCTTTCGCATCCCAGTTGCGAAAGGACTCAAATCCGCAGTTTCGCGCAATATCGCGGAACAAACTGCGTAACTTACGACCGGTCCTAGGAGAGCTACGACCGGTCGTATTACGACCGGTCTTACAGTCCCTACGACCAGTACTAGGCCCCGGAAAAAAACAGCACAACTTGCTGCACTTCGAGTCGTACCAGGGCTCGAACCTATAACCGGTCGAGCACCTCCCACGACCGGTCGTGGCTCCCCCACGACCGATCGAACAATATGAAAACTTGAAGATTGAAGGCTTCTCCTCAACACAGCCCACATGAGTTTTAGATCTGCCTCATTTTTAGACCTACATTATCAGATGATAGAGAAAAAATGATGGACAGAGTAAATTTTTCACAAATATCACGGTGTGCCCCACCTAGCTTGCCGTCAAAGGAAGTTCATGCGGATGGCTCTGGCCGCAATTGGCAACGGAAGCGGGTTGGCTTCTGAATTAGAAGGATGTTACGTCACCACATTCTTTAGGCCCCACCATGATGTATGTGTTGTATCCACACCATCCATCCATTTGGAGAGATCATTTTAGGGAGTGAGTAAAAGAATTATGCAAATCCAAAGTTCAAGTGGACCCCACTACAGAAAACAGTGGGAAGTGACGGCCACCATTGAAACCTTCCTAGGGGGCCGACCATGATGTTTATTTGAGATCCAACCTTTTTTACAAGTTAAAAAAGACATGAAATAAGGTAAAGCATAAATATTAACTGGATCGAAAGCTACTGTGGCCCAAAGAGATTTTAATGGTAAGCATTCAATCTTCATTGTTTTCTAAAATGGGGTACACTTGAAATTTGGATCTTTCTCATTCCTTGGATTATGTACTATAATGATATCACAGAATGGATGAACAATGTGGATACAATACATGCATCATGGTGGCACCCATGGAAAGTGGTGACATTACTTCAGCGCGGAGAGCACAGAAAACAAATGACTTGAAGATAAGGTTTACCCCTTATGTGCGTGCACCTGTGAACGGAGAGAGACGTCTAACAGAGCTCCAAGAAAAAAAGCATTAGTGGTAAGGGAACATACTCTTTGTATTCAACCAACTGGATTTCACCATGTAGCGTTTTGGCCACCGAAGCATTCTGTATCTAGTCCGCTCTCATCACTTTTCTAAAATCCCTCGCTATTTTTCCAGTTTTGAAATCATGACTCTTTCCAATTGTTGGATCTGGTGCGGGGCACATGGCTGATGTAGATCGGGTCGCAAATAATTTCATGGCCAAGATGGATTAGAAAAAGCTCGATTGATGACAGAAGTAATGTAGACCATCAGAACTTAGAACAGACTATCTTGCAAACCGGAATAAGCTATCGAAGGTAGGACAAGCTACTTTAGCCACCCAACCACATTGCGCTGGGTTACCCACATTGAGTTTGTGAAATATGATCATATCGGTGACCGAAATCCTATTTTAATTTCGTTTTTACTATTTATACTAATTTTAGTAACGAGTATGACTCTCATCCATTGGCCTAGAGTTTACTATTTATAGTAAGTCACAATTTTTATGAGTTTTAGTAGTAGTTTAATTCCGAAACTTCTCCCCGGGGAAGACAGTGGTGATGAGGAGAAGCCTTCAATCTTTAAGTGTTCATGTTGCTCGACCGGTCGTGGGAGATGCTCGACCGGTCATAGGTTCGAACCCTGGCACGACTCGAAGTCTAGCGCGTTGTGCTGTTTTTTTCCGGGGCCTAGGACCAGTCGTAGGGGTCTACGACCAGTCGTAGAAGAGCTACGACTAGTCGTAGGTTATACAATTTGTTCCGCGATTTTGCGCGAAACTAAAGATTTGAGTCCTTTCGCAACTGGGATGCGAAAGGGAAGTTGCATAAACTATAAATAGGTGTTCCTAGGGCTTTTTTAGGATATGAGAAAACTTTCTAAAGGGGTTCCAGGGAAATTAAATGGTGTAGCAAGGGTGAGATTCGAGGTTATTCGAATCGGTTAAGTCTTTTCTCTTTATAATTTCTATTTTCATAGTAGAGATCTGTCACTTTGTGTCATGATTTTTTTCTGAAAGGGTTTTTCACGTTAAATCTGAGTGTTATCTTTGTTTTCTTGTGTGCTTGGTGCCATTGAATTACTATTGTAGATCTAAATCTGTGTGATTCCGCAGGGCAAAATTCCCAACAAGTGGTAAACTCTCATGTTCATATAGTTAGGAAAGTGAAACCACGTGAACGGGTTGAAATATTCCAACCAAAAAGATTATGTTTCTGTTGCCCCCCTTCCAAGGTGAGGCCTCATATAAATGGCTTGGATAATTGAGAAATGACCCAAAACGAAAGGCTAAAGCCTCTATGCACCCGGTCAGTTGACGGCCCTGATAGATTCCACGATTTGCTATCAATGGCAAAACCCCACCATTCTGGATTTGAGCAAACACATATGCATGTGATCCAGCCGTTCATCTGGGCAGACCCACCGGACATCTGCCATCGTCCAAAATTCTCACCCACCCAACAATCCTAATCATCCAAATCACATTACTTGGGACGATTGCAAATGAATGGTCAAAGGTAAAAGTTTCAAATGATCCCAAAAATCATCGGTCAGATCGATGGGACTGCAACGTGCTTGATTTTGTGAATATCAACTTGGCCCCATCAGATGAACAGTCTGGAGCTCGCGCATGACGCCCACGTGTGTGGCATCTGATTCACTAGTACGGATTAACCCCAAAAAAAAAGGTCCAGAAAAATAATTGTATGGAAAACGAAAAATTACTGCGACAGTCATCATATTTTCGGAATATAAAATTACAATACTCTACCGATCCGGTGTACAGCGCATGCATACAACCATTCATGTATTTCCCCATGATACACCAAATGCTTGGCGTATATCCATTCACCTGGCAACTTCTTTCTGAATTCTTATGCTTATGGGCGCAGATTGGATACTGAAAAGGTCAGTAGCCAAATTGCCACTGAAGTGACGCCACCAAGCTGTGGACCCCACTATGATGCATGTATTGTATATATACCGTCCAACCATTTGTAAATATTGTTTTATGGCATTAGAAAGAAAATGAGATAAATCTAAATTTCGAGTAGACCACCACAGAAAACCGTGGGAGCAACCACACCAACCGTTGAAACATTTATAGGGCCCACCATGATGTATTTTTGAGATCCAACCTATTCATAAGTTAACATAGAGATAGATAAAGTGAAATAAAAAATATCAGCTTGATTGTAAACTACTGTGGCCCTTAAGAAGTTTTGAACGGTGGATATCACTGTCCTCACTATTTTCTATGGTGGGTCCGCTTGAACTTTAAGTCTATCTCATTCTCTTTATGATGCCATAAAATGATCTCTAAAAATGGTTGGACGGTATGGATACAACACATGCATCAGGGTGGGGTCCACAGAGCTTGGTGACGTCACTTCTACTGACCTCGTCAGTATCCAATCGGCGCCCAATTCTGATCATGGTGAAGTCAAACAATGACTATGCGTACACCCCAAACACCAAGCATGTGGTGGACCCCACTCATCACCGCCACAGCAGATACACTGAAAGTCCAGTATATATTCTTTGAACCAAATTTTCTTAAACAGGCGAAAGTGAATCTCTCCCTCTTTAAAAAACCACTTCATAGCCCCCAATTGATTTTCCTATCTTTCTTTGAGAGCAAAAGGCCAAAAAATAGCTAGAAATCTTGCATGGGTTTCACTTGTGTCGCAAGAAATTTTTTTATTTTTTATTTTTTAAAAAAAAAGACTCCAAAAAATGGTACTCCTATTGAATAAAGAAATTCTAATTTCCCATAGATGAGAGTATTCGCGAGGGCATACATGCATGCATCACTGCCCAACCATGACCGGAGGTGATACAAAAGTATATACAACGGAAAGTTCAGTATATACTCTTTGCACCCAAATCTCTTTTGGTGGGTGCAGGTGAACCTCTCTCTCTCTCTCTCTCTCTCTCTGGGAACAAAAAACAAATAAAAAAGAAGAAGCTTAAAATCTCACATGGGTTTCTATTGTTTTGCAAGAAAAACTAACAAACCTTCAATCACAAAGACCAATAAATAAAATGGTATTTTTCATCTAGAGAAATGCTCCAGTGTTCCTAGTTGCATCGGTCCATACGGATAGTTCAATTGATCAATCTGAACCGTCCATCAAGTCCAGAACACATTTCATGGACTCCATCCAGAAATCACATTGATCGAATGCTCTAATTCACCCTTGATTTGGCCTTATTTTATATACCTTTACTTTTTCCAAGCTATGGATGAGATGACTAGTATCCCCTACAAATAATGATTCTTTAAAATTATAAGCAATCCGTAACGACCCCTAACAAATAGATGGATCAGATTATCGATTGGACTTATGTGAGTGTAAGCAATCTTGACCATCCAAATTAAAATCCAAAGATCAATGGTTACAATTTGTTGGGCTGGTTTGATGTTTTCATGGTAGTCCATAAAACATAGATTGGACCTAATGTACAATCCAGATCAATAAATTGGAGTGAATTGGAGCGTCTAAGTGGTCTGATACAGGTAGGAGCACCATAACTAATAAAGCTCTGAGATCGCAGGAGCATTGAGAATTTGTATAAACGAAATTCCCAATTTCCCATATAGCGAAGTATTTGCAACTGCATATGGAAGGAAAATATATAAATACATAGGCAGGCGTCGTACATACCTTCCAATGAGTCTGTTGTCGCATTAGCTGTAGTTTGAGCTGTGCGTCTCTCTATCAAGTACAAGAGATGCATACACCCAAAGCAAAAGGCAAGTAAGATATGAGATGGAAATTTTCGTATCAACTTCATCTTTCTGTCTAAAGCTTTTGTGTATGCAACTATATTTGTTAGAAAGGGAGAGAGAGGAAAATGAAATGGACCCAAATGATTGGGAATCCCAATCTTCCGTTTGACATGAACATAAATTTCCTATTTGCTTGAATTTTCAATGTGTCACGTTATCATTGAATGCTGCATTAAAGGGCTTTTTTTATTTTTAAGTTGAATTACATCTCGAAAATGGGTAAAAACAATGCTTTGGCTGATTTAAACTTGTGAGCCCCATATGCGACTTATCCACACCATCCAAACTTTTTAATGGAACAATTTAGGAGTGATTCCAAAAATGAGGCAAATCCCAAGGTCGAGTGGGCCACACTTTAAGAAACAATGATTGTAAAGATGTCAACGGTTGAAAGCTATTTTCTCCCTGAGCCCACATTAATGTTTATTTTTCATCCAACCTGTCCGTAAAGTCACAGAGTCATAGATAAAGGGAAAATATAAGTATCAGTTTAATTCAAAACTTCTAAGGCCCTCAAAAATCTTTCAATGGTAGGAACTCAATTCCCATTATTTGCTATGGCGTGGTCCACTTGAGGTTTAGATATGTCTGGTTTTTCGGATTATTTGCTTAAATGAGCTGGATAAAGGGATGAACGGTGTGGATAAGACACATATATCATGGTGGGCCCCACAAATATAACAATTTTTTCTTGGATGACCTGAGGCGCTATGAATGAATGCGGTTGGCAACGCCCCCTTGAAAATGCATTTGAAAATTCAACGACAGGATTGCAAGCAGAGGATATGGATTCTTTGGAGAGGCTTGCCTTGCCAATGTAGTTTCATTTTCCCTCGGTCGCGACTTAGCTTCTCGATATGTCAACACCCGGAAATGCCGAAGTCTAAAGATAGTACAGATGATCAGTACCGTCCATGTTGTGGAATCAATTCCATATTGTTTACTTAAGTAAAATAATGCTGAAATATTGCCTTACTCATCACCATTTGTAGATGAATTTAGAACTACGAAAGTAAAATTTTCAACGGATCACACTCAACTGTAAAAATCAAAAATATTACCATTACAGAAGAGTAATTCTGATCAAATGTCTTATCTATGGTGGTAGTATGAAAATGAACGGTTCAAATCATCGGATCATATCAGAACGTGGGTCTCAGTGGGTAGTGACCTAAACTAGACCCCAAGTCGCGACGGATGCAAAGCGAACTCATTGTGAGTTATTCAAAAGGAAGCATTGGGTTGGCTTGGACGCCGATTGCATGGCGCACTGAGTAAACTCCGTGGGGGCCCACCGTAGTGTATGTGTCTTATCCACGCCGTCCATTTGGTTTACCAGATGATTTTAGGATATAATTCAGAATTGAAGCACATATAGAGTTCAAATGGACCACATCACAGAAAACAAACAATAGGAATTGAACGCTTACCATTGAAAACTTCTCGGAAGCACGAAAGTTTTGGATCAAGCTGATATTAGTGTTTTCCATTCATCCATGCAGGTATGACCTTATGAACAGGTAAGATGACAAATAAACATCACCGTAGGCCCTACGTTTCAAAAAGCTCGATGGGCAAGCTTCCATTGAGCTTTTTCTTTTCTTTTCTTTTTCTGTTAGCTTGTTAGTACACCCGCCGTTAATTCACACTTCACTGTTAGCCACCCTACTAGGGAATCAATACCAAGACCTCAATGTTGAAACGAGGTGGCTTTCACTCAGTCTACCACTTGAGCTTGTTACTCTTCAAATTGATGTGTCTGAGGTTAGAAAAAGACCCAAGAACAGAAGGAAGAAAACCTACAAGCCTTTTTTGGGAAATGCTGATAGACATTACCTTGAAATCCTTGCATGTTATTTCATTCCATGAACATGGATTCTCGTCAGAAAATTTCCAATTGCTTAAGGAAGCTTCTGGGTCTTCTTAGATTGATGTCTTGAATGAGAGAAGAGCTAAGCCTTCTTTATTCAAGCAAAGTGTAGGAGGGTTGGAGATGGGGAAGAGAAAAACCATGCAAAAGAGGGAGAGAAAAACCATGGGTGAGAAAAACCAAGGAGAGTTGGATGAGATCGTTATGGAGAAATGCGAGAAACCCAACTAAGGGAGGAGTGTTTGGATGGAATCTCTGCTCAATTATCTGGTGGAATTCTTATGCGGAATGCATGTGGGTGGTTTTAACCACAATAGAGAGTGGTTGTGGTTGGTTTTGTGAAGAAGGTAGAATAATAGATACATGAATCTAAGGAGGGATTTTGCAATCCCTCCATATCCCCCCCATATACAGCAAAGGACGGACGACTTCATGCAGACGACGCCACCCAAACAGGAAGAGGGGTAGGGTAGGAGGGATTTGACAATCTATCCCACCTAATCCCCTTTAATACGCCAAAATCCGTTTGCCCAAACAGGCCTTAAACGTTGTTGGTCGCTCAGTTTGTTTTCTATTGTATGGGCGTGTTAGAATCGATACAGTGGCTTGATCCAAATCAATAAACTTTGACCCGAAGCGCCAAAATAAATAGATGTTTAATATGAATGTATATCATCAGATTATAAGAAAATTGGTTGCTTATTCGATTACTTGCAGAAGTTTATAACGATCAGGCAATAATCGAAGGGTAATGGGGTTCTTCTTTTGAAAATGGGTTACTTTTTTCTTCGATTAAAAAAAATGACTTTCAAAATACCAGTGCAAATAAAAAAAAATGACAAACTCACAAGCAGTCACTAGGAGTAACTGTAAGAATGAGTCTCTTGAAAAAATTGTTTGATATTAGATAAAGAACAAATTCAACATGTGAGTGTTGACTTAAATTACAACTAAAAATTATGGCTAAGAATTACTGCTACTATTAAGATATGCTGAGATAAAAGATAAATGGATAGATTTGATTGATTGTTGTTGGTTGGTTATTTTTTGAGATGATTGATATTGAGATGTCTTGCTCCGTCACATTCCTCTGTTATTTATAGATTTTTGTTGTAGCTTATTCTTTCCTTCTTTCATTACTGCAATGATTACAGTAGTTGAAAAACCTTACTCTAGATCCATCTTTCTGTTACATTTCTTTTTCATAATTGCTCCTCTTCTCTTGACCAAGCTCTGCTTCGGTCGATAATCATTCATCGATCACGCATCGGCCGCATTACTTTTGTCGGTCGTCTGATGACGTGTAATATTAATTCTCTAGATGTTTCTTTCTTGAATATGGCAGCTAAACCATTGCCAAGTAGTCTTCCATATATTCGTTCCGCTTCTGAACACCTCTTGACCATTCATTTTGCTTCCGGATGCCTCTCGTCCGCTCGTTCTACTCCTAAACATCTATTGGCTGCTCGATTTGCTTTTGAACACCTCTCGGCCGAGCCTCTTGGGTGCCTCTTAGCCACCTAGTTTGCTTTTGAATACATTTCAGATGCTCTCTATCTTATTATCCTGCCAGTTGTGATTTTGTAAAAAGCACTCTAAGTATCCTTAAAGATCTTTAGCATAATATAATTTTTCCTTACTATAATAAATGTCATTTCCAATTGAGTTTTCCAAGAACGGTCAAAAATAGAATACAAAAAGTTATATATACATACAAGTAAAGTCATATGTGTATATATGAAAATTAAAAACGATCATCATCACCATCTATTAATCTCATGCAACATTGGCACATCAGTAATGGTACATAGGTTATTCGTTGTCGTGCTTCCATTTGACAATGAGAACGATTGGCTGTGAGCGATGCCAATTGCATAATACCCCTATCCATCCTCAACTTAACGAGAGTAAGAGCTTTGACTAGCCTCCATGATGTTTTTTTTTTTTTTTTTTTTTTGTCTTTTTTAAATTGAAAGGTTTCATTTCATGTGTAAGTTATATAGAACTTGGACAATTCAGGCTTCCCCAGGCAACAAGATCCAGGGGGAGCCTATCATATCGCCTAACACAATCGGCATCCTACCTACAATGCAAAACTTAAGAACCCTTTTTGGATTTCCTAATGGACCCCAGCCCCACTTTGTCTAGCAAAATTAGACTCTGGATCTAAGGTGAGAGGTCCGAAGTGTGCTTGAAAAGGGAATTTCTCTGACACTCACTACCTAGACACGTCAAACTGTCTACCGAAGCATTCCCTTCTCTCGGGACATGGCCTCCATGATGTATGAGTTTTATCCACACCATCCATCCATTTTTTTTCATATCAATTTAGGGTATAAGTTAAAAAATGAGGCAGATCCAAGACTCAAGTGGTCCACACAATGGGGATTAAAGGGCCACATAAGTTTTGGATCAAGCTGATATTTGTGTTTTCTCTTAATTCAGGTCTATGTGAACTTATGGACAGGTTGGATGGGAAATAAACATCACAGTGGGCCCTATGAAGGTTTCTACAATGGGCATCATTATCACCACTACTTCCTATAGTGTGGTCCACTTGAGCCTTTCATCTGCCTCATTTTTGGGCTTATATCTTGTGGAATTGCAATTACGACATCGCCCCCAACTTTGGTCATTCCTTTGCAATGATTTGAATGAATTGCAATCCAATTCAGTTGAGCAACCAAATGCACCATAATTTAGCAATATTAGCATTACCTTCATCTTCATCAATACCCCTTCTCTTGCGTCTCCAGATAAAAACTAGAGAAAATGGATATAAAGCTCACAGCACCAACACCAACTGCAATTCCAATGATCAAACCAGTCTTGCTTTTCTTTCCTCAACTTGGCGGACTTCAAACAGTCAGTAAAAAAAAAAAAATGGAAGGGAGAGGATTGTGATGTTAATATCAAATAGCTAAAAAATTGTAGAATTTAATTCTAATATTCAGTCCTGGATATATTACCTGGACTGACACTGATGGCCAAAATGGATGGACCAAAAGTACTTTGATTAGGTATACAGCAAGTCTTTTTCTGATGTAGAGCAAGTTGTGGACAGTTTCATCGCCAAGATGGATTAAAAAAGGCTCGGTCGACGACAGAAGTGATCTGGACTGTCAGAACTTAAAGCGGATGTATCTCGCAAACAAGAATGAGTTATCAGACATACCATATATAACTTTTGGGTAGGATGAGCTATTTTAGCCACTCAAGCTGCTATACCAGGTTGTCGATGCCAAATTTGCGAAATACCATCAGATCGACGGTCGAAATCTTGTTTAAATTTCATTTTTAGTATTTATACTATGTTTTAGTTTAACTCTTCATCCATTGCGCTTTAAGAGTTGCGCCCAACATGAAAGGTGTTTAGAAAAGATAGGAGAACGTCATGGTTTAGCCAAATAGGACACTTACTATTTTTGGCCGAAAACCTTGCGCACTAGTGGAAATCATGACTGTCTATAAAATAGTAAGTTTACTATTTATAGTAATCACGAATCCTAAGAGTTTTAGTTGTAGTTCGATTCTAAAACGTCTTCCTTAGCTTAGTATCCCTATTTAAAGGGGTGTAAAGTTTTTTTTTTTTTTTTTAATTCATTAATCAATTTCAATTTTTATAGAATTTATTTTTTATTTTCCTTGTTTTTTTCCTCATGGATTCGAGAAGTGTATACGATGAGTCTAGAGAAGTTTCGTGAATTCAGAACCGTTATCCCCTTGAGGAAGATTTGCTTGACCTCACGCCCTTCCCTGCATCACTTTTCCTGCACAAAAGAGATGAATTTCAAGGAAGTTCTCGGTTACAATAGCCTGGAAAGACCTCTTAACGGCTCTCCTACAGACCCCACTTGCTGTTTTTATTTTTTTATCAAAATCTTTCAATCGAAGATTTCCCAGAAGATGTAATTAATAGTTTCAAAACTAGCAGAAACTATTCTTACATCAAATTCACAACCTACATTATCAGAAATGAATGTCCTGCCCAAAGATCAAGTACAGGCATTATTTTTTAAAGCATTTCAAGATTCATGGAACCAATTCCAAAGTTCAAGATGACCCTTATAATGACTGTCCTATCGATGTTCCGTGGAACTTTCAGTTTCTTAGCCCACTTAACTATCCCAAGCCTAAATTTTAGTAAGATGTTTTGTGACCTATAAGTACAAGGTTGAGAGAGAAATACAAAAAAGGTCCACTTTCAACCGGAAAAGGTCACGATATGGGAGGCTAGGATCTTCTGATCTGGGAAATTTTAAGGGCCATGGTACATCCACGAGCACAGTAGACTAATGGTCTAGATTACCGTATCATGGTCCCTACATGTCCAAATCGAAAAGTCGATTGTACTGTTGAAAGCCTCTCGACAGAAGGGTTGTTGTGGGGCCCATCAATATCCTAGTGATTTATATATGTTAAGGTACCAACACAGTGGGCCCCACCGACTAAATCAGCAACAGAGATCCCTTGAGAAATGATAGCCTCCTTATTAATGGGAGGTGGGCCACATATCGTATTCCACGGTCCGAAATGGCATGGCCCACTAGGGCCAAAATCCAACGTGTAATTTCAACTCTCTTAAATGGTGGTTACTCATCAACGGTACATGCATACATTTTAAGCCAATCCAAGCCATCCAAATTTCTACAGCAAAAGCTGATGGATCGCATGCTGGTAATCACAAATGATGATCTTATGGGTTGTTGAATTTGGACCACTGACCATTTTATACTGACCGTCCATTTTATGGCCGCCAATCGGATGGTTAGGACCATTAGATAAGTGTTATGCTTGGAAAATGCACCATCCAAACCATGCACCCGGACGCTGATTGCGTGGGACCCCAACACCACGTAGCTAGGTGGCGTCCAGATTCTGCAGGGCCCACTGTGGTGTATGTATTTTATCCACACCGCTCATCCATTTTTTCGGCTCATTTAAAGTCACAAGCTCAAAATTGAAGCATATCCAGAGATCAGGTGGACCACACCACAGGAAGTAGTCGGATAATGACGTGTTCACCATTGAAACCTTCCTGGGGTAACAGTGATGTTTATTTAGTTCATTAGTTCATGTAGACCTGGACGAATGGAAACCACAAACATCGTCATGATCCAAAACCCAAACTTTCTGTAGCCCTGTGAAGTTTTAGTAAGTTTTCAATCCCTATTGTTTCCTGTGGTGTGATCAACTTCAGCTTCAAAGAACAGCTAAAAACAACTAGCCATTCAATGATCCAAATGACCAGATCTTTAATTCAACAGCCAGATTAAAGATCCAATGGCATGAAACGTCTGAATTAAATAGCTAACGTTCATAAACATTTTAGCAACATTCTGATATTTGAAGGCCTCAGGTGCAACGGTCCATTCCCTTCATCTTAATAAATTGAACCCTTCGGGTCCAGATAATCCAGAATCGAATTGAATGGGATGATTTTTTCTACAATAACAAATGCTACTCTTTTATCTTTTTACTAAGTTAATTGTGTTTAACAAAATTGAGTTACCGAATTCATTGGGTTATTGAGTTTGAAAGCTTACTAAGTCTGCTAGAGACAATGATCATGCTAGCTGAATTTCTAAGGTGGCCTCTTCGTGATTATTGCACATAGGATCAGACAGGCTTGCCGTGTTTTAGAAACAATTCATTGACAACGTACCAACGATCACTGATCACCAAGGAGAGGGCGAATCACATTTTAAGGACAATGTATCTAGTATGTGTTTGCGCTTGATTATGATCAATTTTATATTTTATTTTTTAGGTATCCAAAATTATTATTTTCAAAATTTTCCCAACATTAAGCAATTTGCTTTCAACTTTGGCTCATTTACGGGCTCATGGGCTTTTAAATGAGCTGGCAAAATAGAGGGGTGAGGTGAATTTCTCAAAAATGTTAAGGTGGACGAGGTCCGATCGAGGTTAAGTTAACACGACAATCAAGGTGGTTGGACATTTTAAGCCAAGGGTTGCCCCACCGTGTGACAAATCTACAATGCCCATTGGATTTATCATCTCATTTTAGGCCATGAGCTGAAAAATTAAGCCAGTACAAAGCTCAAGTGGGCCAAATGAACAGGAAAAGGGGGATTGGCCAACCACCGTTGAAACATTCATGGGGAGCATAGATTTTTTGTAACAAATTCACCCAACCCATCTGTTTTTACAGCTTATTTTAGGGAATGAGCCCAAAACTAAGGCATATCGGCAGCTTTATATAAAAAAACATCACCCCCACACTCGCACTTTGGTGGGATTTCACCACCTATGGGTACTCAAACCCTTGACGAGGTGTTGAAACTCCTTAGAGTCTACCACCGGAGCAAGAGTAAGTAGAGCTGTACACAAATCGAGTTAGCTCGTTAACTTGCTCGGATCGACTCGGAAAAGCTCGACTCAACTCAGATTAAAACTATGTTCGAACCAAGTCGAGCCATTTTTTATGAGCTCAGAACAGTTCGAGTCGAGTCTGAGCTAGACATAGCTTGACTCCGTACTAAGCTCGACTCGACTTGACACAGCTCGAACTCGACTCGGATTGAGTTTTCCTAATATATACAAATTGAAACAAAAAAAAAAAAACAACAAAAACAAAAACAAAAAAAAAAAAAACTTCCCTTTACTTACTTCATTTCAGTTCGCCAGAGACCCCAAGACCCGAACCATAACCCTAACCCATTCGTTTGCCCAACCCTAACACAACATCCCAGCCAGCCCCCATATCGCCCATCAGCCATCGCACATCTCCCCATTTCGCCCAAATCGGCCAGCAACCCTTAATCCCTACCTCGTTCGCCTCCTCTTAGCTGTCTGTTCACCCAAATAGCATCGTCCGTCTGTTCGCCAAAATAGTGGGGCGAATACTCTCATTCCAGCATCTGTCTGGATGAGTAGCATATAAAAGTGAGTCCTCTCCTCCCCTCTCTCCATTTTTTTCCAGCGAGTAGCGTCCTTTCGACCAACGACCACTGGCCAGGTAGCTCTGGTACAATCAGACGAATCCATCCGACCAGCGACTACTGGTTGGGTGGCTCTGGTACGGTTAGACGGTGGCTCGAAATAGACCGAGTTGCTGGTCGAGCCAAGCACGAGCTGCCATTCCAAGCTCGAAGGCCAAACACGAGCTGAGACTCAAGCTATCCGAGTCGAGCACGAGCTAGGGAAAGCTCGGCTTGACTCGTGTACACCTCTAGCTCGGACTTGACTCAAATTATTTCAAGCCCATAAAAAATGGCTCGACTCGGTTTGAACACAGTTTTGATCCGCAGCAAGTCGAGCTTTTCTGAGTTGATGCGATCGAGCTAACGAGCTAACTCGACTCGTGTACAACTCTAGTAGGCACCACTTTGAGCTTTATATCTGCCTGAAGTTTTTGCCCAATGCCTAAAATGAGCTTGAAAAACAGATGAACAGGGTGGATTTCTAATACACATCAAGGTGGGCCCCATATCCCGTCAGGGTTAGGCTGTCACGCTAATTCGGAGTTCTTGGCAAGGGCAGCAACGGAGGATAGTTCCCCGTTTCAAATTTACAAAAATTCATTCATTTAGGTAACAAACAGCATGCGGTTTAAAGTATAGCTATGAAACAGTTTAAAAATTGAAGTTTTTTTGGGTTCATGGCCTGTATTGAATGCCTTTAACAGCAGTGGGCATATATGAAAAAAATCCAAGTTTTTTTAATTCATTTATGGGGCAGTGGAAGACGAGGTGAAAGTGACGCCCAAACGGCGAAAATAGCCGGGACCCGCATGTTAGGTTTTACAGGAAACCGGATCACCGGCAACACACAAGCAACCAGACATGGTCTGACCGCTGATCGACCACTGATCGGTGCTGTGTGGGCTTCACCATTATGTATGTGTTTTATCAATGTGGTCCATTCATTTTTCTAGATCACTTTAGGGCTTGATCCAAAAAAAAAAAAAATGAGGTAAATCTAAATCTCAAGTGGACCACACCATGGGAATACAATAGTGATTGAATATCCACCATTAAAATCCTGCTGGGGCCCACTGTGATGCTTATTTGACATGCAATCTGTTGGTCAAGTCATAAAGACATGGATGTAGAGAATGTAAGAATCCTATAAGGTAGGCCTTATTGATCAATATGGTTTGGATTGTCCCGAGAGTTGGATAATGTGATCGATAATGTGATCGGGTGTACCAGTGGGCCCCACTAAGTTGTGATACATCTAAAAATTGATGTCAAGGATGAAGTGCTACAACTATGATATGCACACAGTTTTTTAGAGGAACTATGATTATGAATTCGTGTGGAGCCTTGGGGTAGAAGAGTTTTGATGGGTTTCAAACTCTTCACCCCAAAAGTAACAATCTCATCATAACTTCTCTAAAAGGGTGTAAGGAGAGGAAGACCTCAGCATCCTACCCCAACAACTTACGCCCTATAATTCTTCATATCTCCATATCTGATGCATAAATCAAATATCAGCTTTATCTAAAACTTTTGTAGTCTTCAATAAGTTTTTAATGATGAACATGCAATCAACACTTTTTCATATGATGTGGTCCACTTGATATTTAAATCTACCTTATTTTTTTACTTATATCGTAAAATGATTTAAAAAACAATGGATAGATAGCATGTATGAAACACATACATCATGTTGGAGCTCACAGAGCACTGACCACTTGCTAGCTAATCCGCACTCCGAACAACCCAAGCCTAGAATTGGAACCCACATGTTAAGTGAAAACAACTGGAATTGAATGCTTGCCGCTCAAAACTTCCTTAAGACTAGAAGTTTTAGATCAAACTAAAATTCGTATTTCACTTAATCCAAGTATGTGTGATCTTATGAACAGGTTTGATGGGAGTTGGCCTAAGAAGGTTTGAACGGTGTAAATCATTATATTATTGGTTGTTGTGAAGTGGTCCAGTTGAGCTTTGGATATGTTTTAATTTTATGCTTGTGTACTACAATAAAATGAATAGACGGCATGGATAAAATATATAAATCACGGAGGCCCCACAGAATCCTGTAACCTGTAAATCGGTTGTGTTGGGGTTGCCAGTAAATTCAGTTGGGCCCACCTTGAATGCATGTGGTCTTTCTACTCCGTCCATCCATTTTTCCATCTAATTTAAGAGGTTGACACCGAAATTAAAGCATATCCAAAGATCAACTAGATCATACCACCGGAAACAGTGGCGATAATGATTTCCACCATTGAAACCTTTTTAGGCCCCAAAGTGATGTTTATTTATCATCCAACCTGTTCATAAGATCATACAGACATGGATGAAGGGAAAACACAAATATGAGCTTGATCCAAAACTTCTGTGATTCCACACACAAGATATCCACAAACCTAACCTCAAGTCATCCAAATCCAATGAAGTGGTAATGACATCTAGGGTATACAAGAACCATACATACACGAGTATCTCTAAGCAATGATGGCCATTGTGTCTACTTCATTTTATTCCCATTAAGAGTTCTACTTGCAATTAGTCATGAAGAGCCAAAGAATATTCCATTCAACTAAATGATCATAAGTAAAACAATACATGAACGATTGACTTTTTGAGGGTACACATCTAACACATGACCTAAAAATTGCACTTATTTGAGAGGTTTGGATTGTTCATGGTCCTATTTCAACAAACGAGTGTCCACAAATGAGAGGTTTCGATTGTTCATCAAATCTAATATTGGGATTTCGATTCAACGACGTAGACTTCCACAATCTAGTCTGTTTAATTTGACTTCATTTGCACCACTTATACAATTTCTGAGCGCCTGTGTATCAAGTGTCACATACAGCAGGAGTTTCAAATAACTCTCCAATAACATCCCAAATACAACCGATCGAAACCTCTACATGACATCCATTTATATGGTATACATACATGCATCCATCACAGTATGTATTTATCTACATATGTACCCATGTTCGTATGTATTTGTGCATTCATGGACAGCTTAGAAGTCGATCACAACTCTCCTTCTCCAATGATCTCTTGCAACATCGGCTGCATGGGAAGAGGCGAGACTTCCACATGAATGGACGTGTTTGAATTCGATGATGTGCCACATTGACTGTTCATGGTTCTTCCAATGGACTCTCTTAACATATCATCAGTCCTAAAGCTGTTTAAGTCATTGAATTGTAAGTCATTGAATTGCCACTCTGTTAAGTAGCCAGGCCACAACATGCCACTGCTTACTTCAATGTGGCCTGATAGCATGGCTACCACATGGGACATGGATGGCCTTAGCATTGGTGATGTTTGAGTGCACATAAGAGCTACACCAATCATTCGTAGTGCTTCTCCTTCGTCGAATTTGGGCAGTGTTGGATCGATCAATTCAAATGGACAGTTAGCTTCATGTAGATTCCAAGCCTGAGAAATTATAGAATTGTAACTTATTAGTAACACATTGATGAAAGTATAAACATATCAATTTAACATCCATATATCTGTATCGAAAGCTAGCCAGTGATCATTTAGTAGAACGAATTATCAACATAAGTCATTATTTTGTGATTGAAGGAATGCTACTTTGTCGATGTTCGTCTGCAAACATGAAATAGAAACATCCCAGATGTGCCAATGTGACATATGTGTGTGAGACCTAGGATGTTCATTAGCCAGGTCTTGCTTGACCCTAGCCCGAAAATCGGGGTGGTCCACTGATTAGGCAGGTCATTTGTACATTTGATTTAAACCATTGGCTCTCCTTTTCAAACCATTCATAAATTTTATAGAATATAGTTGACCTCGAGTATGCCATCCAGATTTTTGGGCTAGGAAACATTTTCCACGGAACCCACTTGATCGATGACTCATATCTTGCATATGTGTCCCATGTTGGCACGTGTAGGATGCTTGTGTTTTGCAGATTGGTAAGTTGCCATTCCTTTTAAGGTTGTGTTTGGATGCACAAGAAAATTGAATTGCAAACCTTCAATTTAACCAAGACGACAATATGACAGAAGTGAATGAGGTTTCCTAGCAGAGTCCACAGCCAGGAAATACTCAAATTGCAATTACGATTCTTAGTTGTCCAACTCAAAAGTAACACAACTGTAATTTCCCCCCCAGACTTCCAATACAAATGCTAAGGAAATACAATTTAGTTATTTCCACTTTATCAGTCTCATAATTGCTATTTGAATTTATTCTTCGGATAAAAAAAAAGCTATTCAAATCAGAAGTGCTTCCAAATGCACCCTCGATTATCATTAATTTGATTCATAAACAATGAAGCCTAATCACTGGAACATGGAAACTGCAAGCAAGATGAAGAATCTTGATAAACCACAAGTGCATGTTCGAATTATGTTCCCACAACACCTAAATCCTAATTGAAGAATTAAATTACCTTCCTATGGATTCTGATTAATATAAGGTAATTAAAATGTCATACCCATTCGAGGAGATATATCTTATCTTGATCCAAGATTGTATCTGCATTGGGCCTTCCGCTAAGAATCTCAAGTGCAAGAACCCCAAATCCGAACACATCAGCCTTTTCTGTCAGATGCCCACGCATGGCATACTCTGGTGCAAGATACCCACTCCAAGAATTCAAGAAGCTCAAGGTTATTTCCATATAAAAACCTCATAATTAGAAAATTAGGATGCGTTTGGATGCTCAATTGAATTAGATTGCAATAATTTGATCAGTAAGATGGTTTTTGAATGCATTAGTGAATTCAATTGTGCAAATTCAATTTAGTCAAGAGGAATGAAATGAACTAATGATGTTTGACAAGTATTCACAGTAAGGAGATTAAATTTTTTTAAATACATGTTTGGACTAATAATAGCAATCAGGTTTGATAGTGAATCGAAACACACCCTGAAGTGCAAATGATCAAAGTGGGGCTCCCCCTACCCCATTCATTATGAGACACTAGCCCCTTAACCAGAACTACAACCGTTTCAGTTCTAACCATGGAATTGCAATTTGGTGTTTCATCATCATATTGATTAAAATAGTCACCCCACTTCGATCATTTCTTAACAACTGATTCTTGCAATTTAGTCCAATTGAGCATCCAAATGGGCCCACAGGTGAATGTAAACAATAGATTTAATAAGACCGTCGGGTGCATTGTGAATTGAATTGCAAACCTTCTGTTTAATCAAGACGAATAATAGAAAGAATTAATGATTTTTCCTAGTACTCATAAGAAGGCTATCAAAATTTTATTTCTCCACCTTTTTGGACCATAGTTCTAAAACTCAGTGACTCAGCTTTACTTGGCTGAGTCAACTTGACTGAACAAGATTTCAGCTGACTCACATGCAAAATCATTCATGAATGTGAGTTGGTTCCGACTTGGCAAGACTCCTTGAGTCTGCTCACCTACTCAATCAATTTGATGGGGCATGACTCAAACCAAGTCGCAGGTGGCGAGTGTATTGTTTTCAATAAAGAGGAACGTGAGGAGATTCATGACCGAAAGGAAGTGAATTGAATCCATCCACCAATGCACAAGCGCTGTGTTGAGACTATTTTTCCCAGGTTTAGTTATTTCTGCTATTACTCTGAATATCCCTTAAGCCATTTCTTAAATATCGAGTCAAGTCGAACAAAGACTCGGGCAATACTTTGAGTTGAACCGACCCAGTCGGATAACAAGCAGTGTATTTTTTGAGTTTTTGAACTATGTTCTGGACTAATAATTGCAAGTTGATTGTGTATCCAAATGCACCCTAAAGTGACAATGACCAAAGTGGGGTTGGACTCACTCCTTTCAAAATGGGGTAATAGCCCTTGAAATGCATATATTTGCAAATTGTTTTTAGTCCATAGTTTTAAAACTGTTGACTTGAATCGAAATGTAGCTGAGTAGACTCGACTGGATGAGACTTCCAGCCGACCCTCCAAGAATCAAACTTGCATCAGTGTGTTTAAACATGTTACACAAGCAACAACTGAGCCTTTTTTGTGGATAAATTTATATATATAATAAGTTCAAATCTTTGTTCGCACCGCTTGTATCCTTCAATTATATATTATACCAACTGAGTCAATTTAAGAATCGTTTGAGTCTTTTGGGTCGACCCAACCCAACCGGAAATAGTCGAATCGAGTTCTTGGGTTTTTGAACTATGGTTTGCTCATCACATTGATCAAAATGGCCACCCCACTTCGGTGATTTCTCATCAACTAGATTGTAGCAATTTAGTTTAATCAAACGTCGAAGATGGTCAAGTGGCTCTTACATTGTCCCTGCGACCCGTGTGCTGATGTGGGTCTTCCTATCATCGTATAGCTTGGCCAAAACAAAATCTGAAATCTTGGGGACAAGGTCAGAGTCAAGTAGAATATTACTGGCCTTGACATCTCTATGTACAATCCGGAGCCTCGATTGTTCGTGCAGATAAGCAAGACCTCTGGCTGTACCCAAGCATATCTCATAGCGGGTGGCCCAGTTTAGATTCAAGTTGCTCTTTCCTGCGAGGAAATGAAATTGCTAATGATCATGTGTGTGCGAGAACAATGTTGTTTATCAGGTGAGGCCCACCTTTCATACGCCACGGCCCAAATATCATGCTGGTATGATCATCATCAGGCAGATAACTAGTGCATGACAAATGTGGTTCTTAACTGTCCATTTATTTCATACAAATGTGGAACACCTTATGAATGGATGGCCTAGATTTGGGCAATGGCCCATCCATGGTGAGACCCACCAAATAGATGGCCTGGATCTGTTACATACACGCCAGATTGGCATGTGTGTGTGTGGTAGGATTCCACACCCTACTCTATGATAGGCCATCACAAGAATATGGTCCCATACCGAAGAGTGCCTGATCAAGGCTCTTGTTTTCAAGATACTCGTAAACCAGAAGCCGCTTATCTCCCTCGATGCAGCATCCATACAAACTCACGAGATTCCGGTGCTGCACTGCAGATATGGTAGCAATCTCTGTTATGAACTGATTCTTTCCTTGATGAGATGCTACCGAGAGTTGCTTCACGGCTATTACCTGTCCATCTGAGAGTGTTCCCTATAAAAACACAATGAATAAATATAAAATAAATGAATACTCACGTTACCTATGCATCTATATGCATGGATGGATGGATGATGTAGAACGGGTCATGAATGACTCAATGGAGTGCCAGGCTCACATGAATTTGGGCTAGAAGAGCCCTGATTGGGTACAAATGACCTAAATGCAAACTATAGCTTCTGACAGTCATATCTTTGTGACAAGTTATCGGATTTGCCCATATATATGCATTGGAAAGCTATTGATGAGCCCTACGACATGGAAATTGATGGAGTATGTTGACCTCAAGGATTTCTAAACAAATGACAATTTTCCGAGTCAAAATTATGTTTAGTTCAAAACTTACTATTTTAAGTAAGTTCCTTTTTTCGCTTTTTGTGGGGTTTTAAGAGTCTGATTGAGGTCCAAAGTTGATGTAGGACGGCCTAATCTAACCTCAAATGATCATGGTATTTGAAAAGGGGCAGATTCATGCAATCTTTAAAAAAAATAAAAAAATATTAGCCTGATTCATACATCATAAACACAAGAAAGAAATAAGGTCAATATAGCATTGATTAGGGCCATCCATCACAAACATGAAGTGTTGAATCTTAAAATCTGAATTTAATTGGATCCAGCAAAAAATAGAACTTTCGTCTTGCAATAGGTCCGTCTAACGATCCAAATGGATTTTCTAATCCAGAAAAATAAGAATTTCCTGGATTGGAAATCTGAAAAATTCAGAAAAAAAAATATGTGGTTCTTCAAATGTAGATTTGGGTGATGGGTTTTATGTGGGGATGAAAAGGGAATGAGAATCTTTTGAGATTAGGAGAAAAAAGAAGAAAATGTGGTTAAAGAGAAGAATATCTTGAGAAAAGAGAGAAGGAGAAAGAAGTAGGGGATGAGAAAATTGTTTACTTGGGCCTCACGCCCTCTTCCAATCACTGGAAGTCGAAGACGAGATCGTCAGAAGCCAAAAGCTCTCATTTTTCTTTCATAAACATAACATAATGTGCTATGGGTTTAGGACAACCCTTATAAAATTCGTAATTACATGAAATTACCAAAATACCCCTACTAGAAAAAAGTTTCAAAAAAAAGAAATTTGCACAAAATTGTGCACAAACTATCTTAAAACATAACTAATTCAAATATTCATAAACTAAATGTAAATTTAAGATGCCTAATGGGCCGCGATGATAGTGCCGTGAAGGTGGTGTAATGAAGGTGGGCCGTGACGATCCAACGGTCCGATCACACCATCCTCGCAATCCAATGGTCCAAATGTCTCCTCTAAGCAACTTACACATGTCACGAACACATGTGTAAGGTCTTCAACCTCTAGAGACTCGACCTGTATCCGTCGTCTAACCACATTGACGCGGGTAATGCACGCCTCCTGCGTTGATATACTTTGAATGGCCTGGTGTCCGCATCAAAAGTCTTTGTTTAATCACCTAAGGGTTGTTTATGAGTTTGGGTAGGATTATATGTCTTTACTGCTTTTTAGTAATTTTTACTATTTCAGAAAAGTTTCCTGGTTTGAGTTGTAGTAGGAGTCTAGGGCTTCTTTTGCTTAAATGAGGCCATCAAGTATGTTAACAACAGCACTTTTCATTCAATAATGTCAGTTTTATTTCTCATTTTAGAGATTCGCTCTGCTTATGAATTCAAGGATTAGGAGAAAACAGTAATCTTCTTCCTTCATCCATGCACCCACTATGCCAGCTAATCTTTGTACGTTTCTAGGTGTGTCATATGCATGCATGCGTTGATGTCCATTATCAAATTATCAAGAGTGCATAATTAAAGGCCTGTTTGGATCTCCCCACAAATTGGAATCTGTTTCCATTTTCTCAACCCAAACCAAGTGAGACAATAATGTTCTAGAATTACAAACCCGTTCTTTTCTCATTTGTGATTTGAGCCGAACCCGTTTTACTGACAAAAGTGGAAACTTCCAAACACATCCTTAGTTCTTAAATTTCTGTTTCTTTTTTATTTCAGATCAAATGCAAAAAGGTACCTTATAAACGGGCCCAAATCCTCCCTCTCCCAACTTATTTGCCGGACTGAAGTCCTCTGTTGCAGCCCTTAGTTCAGAATAACTGAAACTGTTTGCTTTGGCAGCCATGATTAGACAATCTACGAATTCAAATACGAAGGAAGGTTTGGATCATATAACTGAAACTGTTTGCTTTGGCAGCCATGATTAGACACTCTGCGAATTCAAATACGAAGGAAGGTTTGGATCATATTATCTACTAAATCAATGCATGCACAATCTCTATCTTTGAACATGGGCTTCACTAAAAAAAATAAAATCGTATGGCTGTGTTTGCATGCACAACCAATTGAATTGTGAGCATTCAGTTGAGTCCTGATGAAATAACCAGACTGTAACGACAATCAGTTGCTCTCCTTTCAAGTCCAACCTCAAAATTAATGTATCGCAATTTCAATAACATTCCATTAATATAAATATTTTATAATTTTTCCATTTCCAGTCCACTGAACTAATCATTGCAATATGATTCAATTGTGCATCCAAGCACATCCTAAGGGTGTGTTTGGATGTACCCTAAATCACAATCACAATGGATATTTTGGCAAACCAGATGTTCATCAATTCCGTTGAGTGTTCGAGCAGAGAAAATGGGAACTCCAGTATAGAGAGTAGCAATTGTCCACTTTTTCTGCCCCAAGTCAATATCTAGGATGTTTCAGGTCATGTTTGAAATGTTGCAGATATCGACCTGGGTGGAATGGAATCCTGCCCTCCTGGACATCTGAATATGGCCTAAGAAAGCCAATTGACCACAAGAAGTTTTTTTGGAACAAAATTGTAATTTCTCCTGTTTGAGACGGAAGACTATATTCCGCCAATTGAGTTACAAGTGTCCAAGTTCGAGTTTCAAGGCATATCGATTAGGTTGTGTTTGGATGCTCAGTCGAATTGAATTGTAATAATCCATTTCAATAAAACAGAAAGTGACCAAGTATGGTTAGTCTCAAGATTGCAATTGCAACCATTTCAAGTTGGTATACATGGAATTGCAATTACAGCATCACCCCCAACTTTGATCATTCCTCTGCAATGATTTGAATGAATTGCAATCCACTTCAGTTGAGCATCCAAATGCACCCTAATTTAGCAATATTGGAATTACCTTCATCTTCATCAATACCCCTTCTCCTGCGTCTCCAGATGAAAACTGCGAAAATGGATATAAAGCTTAGAGCGCCAACACCAACTACAATCCCAATGATCAAACCGGTCTTTCTTTTCTTTCCCCAACCTGGCAGGCTTCTAACAGTCGGTATGAAATCTAAAAAGGAAAAAAAAAAATAAAGGAAAAGAAAAAGGATATGGATATTCATCTGTTAGTATCAAACAGTTAGAAATTTGCAGAATTTAATTCTAATATTCAGTCCTGGATATATTACCTGGAGTGACACTGATGGCCGAAATGGATGGACCAAAAGTACCTTGATTAGGTATGCAGCAAGTCCCTTTCCCGGCCCAAAAGAGATGGATTTCAAGGAAATTTTCGGTTACAATAGCCTAGAAAGTCCTCTGAACGGCTCTCCTAGAGACCCCACCTGCTTCTTTTTTTATATCAAAATCTTTCAATTGAAGATTTCCCTGAAGAAGCAATTAATAGAGTTTCAAAACTGGTGGAGACTATTCTTACATCAAATTCACAAACTACACTATCAGAAATGCATGTCCCGCCTGTCAGTTTCTTTAGACCACTTAACTATCCCAAGCCTAAATTTTAGTAAGATATTTTATGGTGATATACTTAAATAGCATTTGGATGCACTATTATATGGAATTGGCAATTATTGGTCTAAGTAGAAAAACTAAGTTCTATTTATGATGGATTAGGCTCCAAATTGCAAGTCCACTAGATTTAAGTTGGACTAAAAAGAGACCTGACTGAAATTTAAGGGCCACTCTCTTCATTACAGGAACTAGAAATCATTATTGTTATTTTTTCATGCTTACTTGGCTAAACAAATCAATAACTTGTGATAATAGTTGATTTACAACTTATGATTTGAGCTGAACGTAAGCAGAATGATTTGAATCCCATCTTGAATCTCTTTTATCTAGATGAATCCTACAATTCTATGATTTGAATCCTATGATTTAGATTCAAATCCGGATTTATAATTGTTCTCTTTTGTTTTAAGGTTTACTTCAAGTTGGCATCAAAATATTAGTAAGTTCAACCCGCACTAACCATACACGGCCAATGCAGAACGATCGACGCTCATCTCCAAGCTAGTGCAAGTTCATGTCATGTGGTGACTAAGGTCAACGCAAGACCATCATCGGCACAATCTGCGCTAACGATCTGGCCAGTGCAGGTTCATGGTTCTTACTCCCAGCTCTGTATCCAAGGACAATGCAAAGTGTCATTAGGCAGTCTTAGCAAAGATAAAGCTCACTCTCCGCTCACCTCCTTGTGCTGACACTCGGGGCAAGGTGAGAACAAGAGTCCAACAACTCATCCCTTTGAAATGTGGCTTCGAACTAGCCAATGGATCCCCAGCAATGGCTCTGCAGCAACTATCTGAGTACTAGCAGACTGGCTCCGCGCTGACTGTCTAAGAGACCTAAGCAGTGGTCCATGTGATTGTTTAGGGCTCTGGAGGTGGCTCCGCGCTGAATATCCAGAGCTTCAAACAGTGGCCTCGTCTAACTGTTCAAATTGGTGAACTGAATTCCCCAGTGGTCTCGCTAGCTATCAAGACAATCTGCGCTGACCCCTGGTTTTTCCAGCAGAATGGTCCAATGTTGTTTCCATCAGAGGTCTTTTGAACGCCTCAGGGCAAGGCAGACAAGCTGGTTGAACTTCTAAATTTCCTGGAAATATAGGTCATGAATGCTACTTGAGTCCTCGAAACAACAGAATGCTCCTCCAATCAATGATATTAACACTCTGAAGACGAAAGACCATAGATTACGACTTTATCCATCATTTGCATGACTCTATTTTGTACCACGTCGCATACTAGTTCTCTCTAGTTTTACCTTTTAATTGAGGGATTTTTTCCCCAGGTAATGTAATTAAAGACATGTGCCAAACCATAACCTGCAACGTACTTTATTCCTAGATCAATGAAAGCCTCTCGACAGGGCATATTTGGGTGCATATCTTTGCAATGGAATTAATAATCAAAATACTATCAAACCTTATCAAACAATAGACATTTGTAATAAACACTTGGCTTTCATTTTATGTTTTTAAATTGGTGGGGCCATTGAGAATCATTTAGAAAAGGTCAGTATTTTATTTTGTACTTTATAAGAAATTAAATGATAGGCATTCTCTTCAAAGTTAAACCGTGGAGCTTTTTCCTATGGTTTCTTACTTCTTGAGTAGTGGAAACACCAAATTGATCTATGACTTATTTGGAATGTTGTTATGGATGCTTGCGATCATGTTGACATATATGTGTTGTGGTTATGATGGTTGGAAATCAAAATATCTTTTCTTGTCGGTCTACATAATTAAATTCCGCCTTTTCCAATGTAATTCTACACTTAAGAAAGGTAAAAAGAACATAAATTATTATATGATTCTTACATGTTTTTTAAGGTAACTTTCTTGAATGACAAAAAATAAAGGAAAGACAAAAATCCTTTAACACTATAATGATACCATAAATATGTTTGAGATTTGGGTGAAGGTCTCCAACTCAAAGATGAGTGATAAGCGCTCTCTGTATTCATTGTTATAAGAGTACTTAGTTGTAACCTATTTACAATGAAATAGGTTTGTTTCCCAATTCAACGGAAACAACCCAGAAGATAAATACAAAGATACAAATTTGAATTTACTCGATCTTTGTTTTGACTAAGTATTTTCCAGATCTGCTGGAGGTGGGTTATCCTTATCCTTGGACACGTGGCTACCGAGGGAAGTATCCTCTATAATTATTTGGTGCATATTGATGGGAAATGGATGATAGATGAGTTTTAAATATTTTTTTTCTGATTTATTTATTTTTATTTTCAAAGAAAATCAGAAGAAAAAAATCTTATGATTTTCAATACAATTTCCAGTTCCGTATGATTCAACCCCTATTACAATTTAAAATACAATAATGATTTTGACAACATTGCTTATGATATAAATGCGGCTAGGAAAAAACCCATTTGTGTATTCTTTGGCCGTCCTTTTTTAAACTACATGCTTTCTAAGTTTTCAACTCAATAAATTACAGCTAATCATGATGAACCTGATGCTTTGACCAAAGGCATCAATCGATCAATATTTTTTATCAACATGCTGACTTTCTTATATAAAACAAAGAGAAATGTGAAGTCTACTCCAATATTACTCTCTCCACATTTGTGCTAGATCTGAGCATAACCAAAAGTTTAGTATATAGGGTTATGTGATAATACTTGTAAAATGGCCGATGCTCTAGGGTGATAAAACATAATGTCTTTTTCAAAATTTCACAGGTAGTGGTCAAATCAATAATTTCTGAAAATTTTGCAAAGAATGTCCGACTAATAGGGAAAGAAATAAATAACTTATGGCGTTTTTGGATGCACAGTCGAATTAAATTGCAATTTTTTGTTAGGTTAATAAAATTGAAATAACCAAATTGAACTTTCCTTGGCATTCATGTTGAGGGTCTAGAGAGAGATGTAACTACAATTTGGGCTACTTCCTAGCCATATATACTAGGAAACATCATTAGCTTTTTTTTCATTGACTCTTGATTAGTCTGAGCATTCACAATTCAATGTGCATCCAAACGCAAAATTAGGAAACGGATCCTACTATAAAGTACACACCTGGACATAAATATCAAATACACGCCTTCCAACATCCTGCCAAGTATTTTCGATGGCTATCTCAGCAAATTGCATAGCTATGGTGTATTGGCCGTTCTCAAGACCGAGACCATAGTATCTTAACGATACTGGTGATATCCTTGCTGTCAGGAAGAGCTCCGGGTCCAAAGTATTCAGAAACTGAGAAGAAGAGCTTCTGATATATGAGGCATTATTGTTCTCAGCAAACAACCCAGCATTGCTGACGGCCCACCTGGTCTCGTCGGTCACATAATATGTTGCTGTGCCAAGAGCTTCATTATCATTTTCATATACCGTTCCGTTGGAAGATGTCATCCCTCTGCCGCCGCACTTGATTGCAAATGAATAATCTGTAAGCCAATAAAATAGTGAAATAGATCAAAGCCTACGGTTACATGATTCTGATTATATGGGTGTCGGAATCAGACACTGCTACAGAGTGTCTGATTCAGCCAACCTAACCTTAGAGAATTTAATACAAGATTTTTCAGCAAGCTTTAACCATTTGTAGAATTTTAATTTAATTTTGTCTGTAGAGGTTTGTTGTTCCCACATGATTGTATAGGGTGGCCCATCTACATGCACATGCGCCCATGTGGCAGATACGTGTGAGACCCAAGCCATCCATCAGGAGTCACACCATGTTAATGCACTGACCTAAAATCCAGGCTGGTCCACTCATCAAGTGAGCCACGACACCAGAAGCAAATCATGGAGGACAAGCATTTCTAACCATCCATTTGTTTCTTGATCTGCAGCTCACCCAATTTGAGGATCAGCCTGGTTTACTGGAAGGCACATCTAAATGGTGGAATATAACTGATGGATGGCTTGGATCTTGCACCCATGGGCTACATCGGCACCTGTGGTGGAGTGTATGTGGGCTGTCATATGATAGAAAAGTGGAAATAGACAATTTATAATGTCCTCCCATAGCATTCATATTCTAGGGTCCGCTAAAAAATTCAATTCAGTTGCTTTCAGGATGGACCTGAAAGAAATTTAATTGTGATCGACTGCTGCTTCCTCATTATGGATAATAGCATAAAAAATAGCAAACTTTTGGCAATTCAATTCATGCATGCACCCAAACACAGCCAAATGCAAGTGGAAGAGGAGAAGAGATGACTTACAGATTGGAGGATCCCAATTGTACGGAAAGTTCCGCTGAAGACAATTCAATCCTGAAGGCAAAGCACTGAATGCCAGAGAATCAAACACTTAATGCAACTAAAAGAATATGACAATTTCTTATGTAACAAAGATGCACAACCAATTCAGGGAATATGGTGTCCTTAGTTACGACAGTTAATCGAACATGCTTTTGTTTTGTCAAAAGAGTGGAGCAGCATCGCCAATGAATAATACCTGTTATTAGAACTATCAATGATGAAGTTGTTGGCGACCAAATTCCTGAAACGGGAGACAATTCAAAAGGAGCTTACTGTCCATGTTGTTACATTGTCGCGAGTACATTGAAGAGTAGTGCTGAGGTGATAGATTAAAGAGGTGATTTGCAGATGTGTGAGAGATCCATGCCACTCATTAGGTGGGGACCACTGCGGCGCATGCCCTGGCCTAGGAATCTAGAGTGGACCGCACAAGGACGTTGGACACATAGCATTTGCTGTCTTCTCCAACGGACTTTTTTGCTCATACACATGCAGCCTGTAGGATGCATGGACCAGCCTGATTATTTCCAATGGCATGTTCAAGGTGGGACCCACCTGATGCATGGCCCTGATGTGTTTGATCTTTCATATACGTGCTATGTTCACATGTTGGGAATCACTTGGCACTTTCTAGATTGAATATTGGTACCCTGAGTTATACTGGAACTTCCATGTGCTTGATTACGAAGCACATACATAAAACTAGTCACAGTTGTGGTGTGTTTGAAATGGGTAAGAACTGGTCAGAATATAAATCCAAAACCATATTTATATAGCACGCAAAAGAAATAAAGAAGGGTGTTGTCCTATCTTAAGTTTGGATGCTCTATTGAATCAAATTGAAATAATTACAAGTTCAGTGAAGTGGAAATGACCAAATTGCATCTACCTTCCTCAATACGCATAATGAGGAAGTGAGCTTCAAATTGCAACTGTGTTACTTTCAAGTTGGACTTGAAAGGAATTTTCCTGCGAATTGTGGACTACTTGTTCTCAATAGTCGATACTAAGGTTACTACTATTTGGTTATATGATATCGACTCTATTAAACTAAGTATCGCATGTCAATTCAATGGTACATCGACACAGCCTTAATGGCATAATGAACTATTTTGTAGCTAGAGAAATGAAGATGAAAATGGCAAGCTTTGTGCTTCTTTTGGACATACAGTTGTAAGCCTTGTGTAATCCAAGAGGGAAAACTTCCTGATAATTGATTGTATGACAAATCTCTGCTGACACAACATATAATCAAACGAATTCATCAAACAATATCAACAACAGCCAAAAACACTAGATATTAGAGCTGTTTTACTAGATATCAAATGGTATTCATGTTAAAGAATGACAAAAAAAAAAAATCAATGGACTTTTGCGGAAGAAAACAATGAAAGAGACAAATAAAAATGCAACTACAGATAATTTCCAAGTCCGTGTTTGGTTTGACTATCAAATTGAATTGGAATAATTAGTCCAATAGAAAGGAAATGACCACATTGCAATTACATTAGTAAGCATATTACGCCCTCAAATTGCAAATTAATTCCTTCCTGTCCAACTTGAAAGAAAGTTGCAATTTGGAGTCCCTCAATGTGACTACTACAAACCGTAGTCATGGTTTGATTATTTTCACTTCATGGAGATAATTATTTAAATTTAATTCAACAATGAATCCAAATGCGGCCAAGTGAGGAAAATGCAATTTAAACTATGAATTCAATATAAAAAGGTCAAATAACATACATGCTAACAAGTGATGAGCTTTTACTGGAAGGAAGGCTACCAGACAAGCTATTGTTTCCAAGACACCTGCAGATTGAGATGGATAAAAAGAAACACAAAATGCATACACCAAATAACACTTAAAGAGGCTGGATCCAATACAAAGGTTTCTATGTTAAGCTTAACAAATCAATGTTGTTCCTTAATTACCCTTCCATAAAGCATGGTTGGTCTTATAGCCATCCTATAAAATTTCCCTTTAAATGGTACATGACAATCACATAAACTCCAAACGCACGTTTATTCCACTCAACTTGAATTCTATGGGCAATCCTTCTCAATCTCTCCACTACCATTAATTATTGACCCAACATTTCAAAAGTGGTCATTTTGGGAAACTTCTTGGTCAAGAACCTTATCTAAATCCTACTTTTCACTCCTATTGTTACTAAAGTTGAACTCCATATACTCTATTTTAGCCCGGCTAATTTTAAATCATTTACATTCGAAAGCACCCCTCCATAAATCTAGCTTTGTGCTCATGCTCTCCCTCGCCTTGTCTATCAAAACTATGTCATTTGCAAACAAAATACACTATGGGATCTCTTCTTGCGAATGCCTCATTAACTCATCCATAGCTAATGTGAAAAGGTATGGGCTTAATGCCAACCCTTTGTGTAAGCTTACACCAATCGGGAACTCACCTGTCTCTCCACCAATGGTCCTCACATGTATTACCGCTCCCTTACACGTATCTTTAATCATGTCAATATATCCTCTTGAAACTCCTTTCTAACCAAACACCCACCCAATCAACACTTTAGGGACCTTATCATATATTTTCTCTAAGTCAATAAAGATCATGCGTAGATATTCCCTCCTCTCCCTATAATTCTCCATCAACTATCTTACTATGAAAATAGTTTCAATGGTAGACCTCCCAAGCATGAAACCAAACTGATTTCCTAATGCATTTCTATCATGTGTTAACCTCTACTCAATCACTCTCTCCCACAGTTGGTTTTCTAATTCATTTCTATCATGCCTTAGTCTTTGCTCAATCATATGTGTATGTGTGTGAATTTGTCTTTATTTGTGTGCATGTGTATATGTTTTCATATCCTCTGTTGGAGTACCATATGTACATATATATGAATAATATGAGGGTTTTATGCACTTAACAACACAAGCATTGCCCTAACCATCTTTTTCTCCTCTCTTTTTCTACGCCTTCTCTTCCACTCCTATTGATTTCTTCTCCAATCTACTTCGACTTGGTATCAGAGAAAGGACTCATCTTGTCGTTCTATTCATAGATGTCATATTTTGCTGACATCAGTTGCCGTACAACTGATGTCAACATTTGTACTATTCATTCGACCATATAGCAAATGAAGTGTATGGTTTAATAAATCTTAATTTTAGAAGGTTTTTTTTCTTTTTCCGGGGGGAACTTTTTAGCAAGATTAAGGTGAGTTTTGAGGCTCCCAAGGTATTTTTCTAAAAGTGTCCATTTTATTGAGAATTTGCAGATGCAAACCCCGAATTCAGATCACACAACAATAAGCAAACGCAAACAAAGCATGACAAGTACACACAATTTTAACGTGGACAAACCCTTGTGAAAAAAAAAAAACACGGCACAAAATGACAACGTTCACTGTGAGAGCAAAAGGTACCAGAGATGGAAGCACTTACAATTTCAGAAAACCCTCGTTTTCTCCTCTTAAAAGCCTAGAAATGTATTAGCCCTCCTTACAATACTCGAATCCCGCAATTACACCCATATATATAGTATAACACCCGAAATAGAAAATAATTCGCAGCAATTACATAGAATTGCACGTGTCATCGATCTAAGTATCGATCGATTGACATCAGAGTAAGCATGATAGTAAGCATCACAACCAAATAATCGCAACACTGAGTCATCAACATCCTGACCACTCCATACTTCTTCTAGAATTTTACAACCAATCTGTGTAGACAAAGACTGATTCACCAAGTAACAAGTCGTGTTAACAGCCTTGGTCCATAACTCCTTACCTAACCCAACATTGCTTAACACGCTTCGGGCTCTCTCTAAGAAAGTCTTATTCATTCATTCCAACACACCATTTTGCTCTGGTGTGTGTTTGACTGTGTTATGCTTTACAATCCTCTCATCTTTACAAAATTGGTTGAATTTTTTCGAAGTGAATTCTCCACCATTGTCTGTCCTTAATACTTTCAACTTTTGTCCCGAGTGTTTTTCTACCATTGCCTTCTACACTTTAAAGGTGGAAAAATTGTTTGATTTATACTTCATGAAGTATACCCACACTTTTCTAGAGTGGTCATCTATGACTGATACAAAGAACTATGAATCTCCTCTAGAAACTACAGGCGACGACCCTTATACATCAGAATGCACATAATTTAGAACACTCTTACTAACATGTTTTCCCGGCTTACATGATAATATTGATTGTTTGTCAAATATACAATGCTCACATATATTTAAATCAATGCTTTTAAATATAGGAATCAAGCAATGGTCATAGAGTACCTTCATAACATGCTCGCTCAAGTGGCCTAGATGTAAATACCACAAACATGCCGACGTGGACTCCGCTACAGACATTACAGCTCCACCCGATATGGTATTCTCAATCAACTTGTAAAGGTTACTGCTCTGTTTTGCCTTCATCACTATGAGTGTCCCCCTTGAAACTTTTAGAACACGATCATAACAGGTGAATTTACAACCAAGTGCATCGAAAGCTCCTAGGAATATCAGATTCTTCCTCAGCCTAGGGACGTGTCTCACATCCATTAGAATGCGCTCTGTTCCATCAAACATCATAATGCGCACTGTTCTGATTCCAACAACCTTCCAAGAAAAATCATTTTCCATAAATACTTGTCCACCATCGCACTCACTATAACCGGTGAACCAATCCCACTGAAAAGTCATGTGGTATGAAGTCTTTGAATCCAAATCCATTCATTGCTAAGATACCCGGATTTAGATGCAATCAAAACGTCACAACCCTTCACCTCTTCACTAGATTTTGTTATGTTGGCCTACTTTGGTGCTTCATCTAATTTTTTACCTTTCTGAGCCTTAGGATTTCGACGATCCTTCTTCATATGCCCTTGTCTTCCACAGTTCTAGCACTTCATATTTCCCTTGTCCATGGACTTGGACTACAATCGCGAGTTACCTTTCTCCCACTCAGAATTTCTTCTCCTAACTACCAACACATCTATAGAGGAACCCACACCATTGTCCTTCTTTCTCAACACCCTCAACTGAATGGCTGAGATAACAGTCTCAACATCAATGGTCTCTCTATCGTGACACATACTAGTGTTTACGAAGCTATCGTAAGATTCAGGAAGAGATTTCAATAGAATTAAAGCTTGATCTTCCTCACCAATCTTCACTTCCACACTCATCAATTTGTAAATGAATTGATTAAATGTGTTAATGTGATCATTAAGATCCAACCCTTCTACCATCTTCAGATTATATAATTGTTTTCTCAAGTACATATGATTAGACAACGATTTTGTCATGTACAAGCTATCTAGCTTCTTCCAAAGTCCTGTGGTGGTCTTTTGATCAAGGGCATTGTAAAGGACATCATCCGCAAACATAGTTGGACTGAGGTTTTCACGCTCTCATCCAATTCTTCCTAGTCTTCAATGTTCGTAGACATTGGACGCTTCTCTACACCAAGGAGTGTATGTTGCAACCATTGTTGAACTAGAAGGCCTCTCTTCTTCACCTTCCATAGTTTGAGTTGTTTTTATCCTCTAACCCTACTTGCGGCCAGTGTTCAAAATATCGGTATCACGTAATGTATCGCAACCTTGGGATACAGATACGTATCGGTTATCGCACGGGATATATCGTTTGTATCACATAATTTATTGCACTTTTTGGGAAACATGGGGAAACATTGGCAAAATGGTTGAATTTTTTTATGAAACTTCAAGGATTATTTAAAAAGACCTTTATACACACTTTTAAATCATAAAATATCGAAAAAGAAGTGCACATAATAAATTTTCTTTGTATAAGGTACTAAGTTATGTGTTATCTGTTTAAACTAATGTAAATATATTTAAATATGATACATACCATTTATAAATGTATAAAGATATGTATGAAAATGAGTCATATCCAAACCTTAATTGAAATTCATTTTAACATATCATTTTGAGGCATGGCTCAAAAAATAAGGCAGATCCAAATCTGAGGTAGACCACACCACACAAAATAGTGGTCATTGAATGATCACCATTAAACTTTTTTGGGGCTATAAATTTTTTGTATAAAGTTAATATTTATGTTTTCCCATCTAGGTTTGTCAAACCTCATGAATAGATTGGATGACAAATAAACATTATGGTGGGCCCTAAAAAGCTTCAATGGTGGACATCATTGCCACCACATTTTCTTGTGGTGTGGTACACTTGATCTTACATTTGTCTCCTTTTTGGGCTCATGCCTTAAAATTACTTATGAAAATGGATGGAGGGTGTGGATTGGCTGGTGTACCACACATCAGCGAGGTATGGGTATGTGTTGTGTGAAGATGGGATGCGGATTTCCTACTAAATCCTTTCCCAGGAGTGGGGCACACCGTGATGTTTGTGAGAAATCTACTCCATCCATCAGTTTTGTGAGCTTATTTTAAGACTTGAGGCAAAAATTGAGCAGGATCCAAGACTAAAGTGGGGCGCACTAAAGAAAAAGGTGGGTAGGGAAATTCCTACCGTTGAAACCTTCCTAAGTCGACAATGATGTTTACATTCCATCAATACCGTTCATAATGTCATTATGACTGGGATGAATTGAAAACCCAAATATTAGACTGATTCAAAACTTGTGACCCCACGAATATTTCAACTGTGGACCTTCAATCCTCACATTTTCAGCCCACTTGAGTCTTAGATCCGGCTCATTTTTCGGCCCTATGTCTTAAAATGTACTCAAAAAACGGATGGACGGAGTGGATTTCTCACAAACATCGCAGTGAACCCCACCTAAGTTTCCAACACGTGAACTTCATGTGATAAGGGTCGAATATTGCATATCAGACCCCAGTTATTACCTGATTTTGCGTACATGATAATGCTTAATGTCATATTTTAATCGTGTTTTTGTTGCAGGGAGTAATTAGGAGTGTGGACTGAAAAAGAGTACTAAAGGCGTGGATTTGATGCTCCGAAGTCATCAAAGGAGGGGACGGAATCCATAGGACCAAGATTGACGGATTTATACGCCAGGGATCCAAGAAAATCAAGTCGTTCACATTAAAGAGGCCCAAAATTGGTGCTTAATACAAGATCACATGGTTCCTACCATCTGATTGGCTCGAAACTTCATACATGGCCCGAGGAACATAATTTAACCATACATATCAAATTTCAGCCCTTGGATCACTATAAAATTTCCCCAACTGACAGATCATCCCATAAACCATTGATTCTGGGCCCACCTGGTCTCTGGATATACCTCAATTTTGGTCTCAACCACTTAAACGGGGAGAAAAAAATAAATGGATGGATTGGATTTCTGAGAAACGATGCAGTGGACCCCACATATAAGGTGGGTGTACACCGTTTGGTGCATCTCAGCAGCCGCACCGGACCGAAGAAATCGGTCCAAGTCGGTGTTGACCGACTCACGCAAAAACGGAAACTTCTGTTTTTTTTCAACAGCGTTAACGCTGTCCGGGATCGGTTGCTGTTGTGGGCCCCATAAATTGTCCCAATAGACAATCCAAACCATTCATCAGATTCTTAGAGGCCTACTCACCAAGGCGTAGGTGACATTTTTGAGGAAACAAGGAGGATGGGATCGCAGACATCCAAAAGGAAGATGGACGGTGGAATGAAATCATCCATGCCTCACCAAGAAGTTGATCCAAAAATGGTCATGTCTGACCGATGTTTGGTGACTAAGCTAATGGACAGTGTGGATTTCTCATCCAATGATTTTCATAGGTTCCACCAACATCACAGCGCACAGTTGCGCAGACCCTGTTTATAGCAAGTCCGAGAAATCCGGCCGTTGTGGGCTGGTTCTGTGACCTTGATCACTGTCGGATGGGTGATCCAGACCGTTCAATGTGTTCATAGGGAGGCTAATACCCTACCCAAGATGTCAGAATTGACAAATAGGTTGATATCACGCCGCAAATATGCTCCAAACGCAAGACGTTTTGCGCTTTCACTGCACATGTGAACTCTGCTACGAAACAAAGTCGGTCCGACTGATACAGCCGACTTCTCCACTAACCTTAGCAGGACTATAAAGGGACGTCAGAGAGAGAGAGCAAGGGGACCCATTCCTTGGAGCCGGATCATCCATGTTTTGGTGGAGCAGAGCAGGAAAAAAGCCTGGAGAGCAGATCCAGAGTCAAGGAGAGAGAGAGAGAGAGAGAGAGAGAGAGAGAGAGAGAGAGAGAGAGAGAGAGAGAGAGGAAAGAGAAGAGAGAGAGAGAGAGAGAGAGAGAGAGAGAGAGAGAGAGAGAGAAGAAAGAGAAGAAAGAGAGAGAGAGAGAGAGAGAGAGAGAGCATCTTGGACTGGACGGGAAGCATAGAACGAGAGAGAGAGTAGAGTTGTTTCTCTTTTGATTTTTTTTTTATCTCTTTTGTTTAAGGGACTTAACTTAGTCATGTTGCTAGGCTAAACTCCTTAGCTAGGGCTGAGATGAAACCCCTAATTTGAATAACTCTTATTATATGTTGATTTTATCTGGATTTGATTAATTTGTTTCTTTCTCTAGTGTGCTTAACTGAAAACTCCGTACTTTTTCATTGTATGAGCTTAACCAAAATCTAGATGTGGATGTTGTTTGGAATCTCATTCTAGGTGCTTGTGTCTGACCATGAACACGTTTTCCTATAGAGAAAGAAATAGAAATTTACATCTCTTCATGCCTGACCATGGATGGAAAGATGTGATCCTTATGCTTTAAGGGATTATACATTTTGTGTGCCCAACCAAGGACATAGAGTATGCTTTATTTATTAAATCTATATCAAATTGAATTAGGGTGAATCAACAGGTAAAATAAGGGTCAGGATAATTAGGAGTGGATTCAAAAGTCCTCGTATTCTCCTTGATTGAATTTTCTTTATTACTCTCGATTATTTTCATAGATTTGTATTAGTAGTTCGCTAAACTATTTGTTGGATTAATTAAGAAGAATCATAAATTTTGAATTGTGACAACTAGTCCTCGTGGGAATGATCTCGTAATGTGTACTATATCTATATTTGATTCGTATACTTGCGAGTTTAAAATTATTTAAATCAAGTTGGTTTAAAGAAAACATCAAGTTTTTCATGCAAAGCCAAGACGAGCGTATACGATCGTCCACCTCGAGTTGTACAAACAATTCAAAGGAAATCAGAGTTACATGGGCCCCACGATAATGTATTTATTATATCCACACTATTCATCCATTTGGAGAGATCATTTTAGATCGTGAGCCCAAAAATGAGTCATATCCAAACTTCAATTGGACCACACCACAAATAGCAGCAAGGACTGATTCTCACCGTTATAACATTCGTAGGGTCCACCATAACGTTTGTTTTCCATCCAATCTATTCATGAGGTCACAAAGACCTTGATGAAGAGGAAAAACAAATATCATACGATCCAATACTTTTGTGACCCCTAAAAGGGTTTCAATGGTAGACGTTCAATATCTCGCTACTTTTTCTAGTGTGGTCTACTTGGTCTTTGGATCTGTCTTATTTTTTGGCTCAACCCTTACGACGAGCTCGCCAAATGGATGAACGGTTTGGATATAACATATACCTCATGATGGGACCCACAGAACTTGGTGACGTCAACACACCATCCAGGTCGGTGGTGTACAGTACACCAGCCCATCCGCATCCCATAATAAGGGCTCGGAGCCCTTTTTTTCGATCTATCATTTGGCCAAGGTTTTCTTTGGATTTTGCCGAGAATTTCTCCAGATTTCGCCGAAAATTTCCCTGGATTTCGCGATTTCTCTGAATTTCGACGGATTTCACCCAAATCTCTCCCAAATCAGAGATTTTATTGCTACGATTCGAATGCCTTTCAAATACAGCTTACAATTAGGGTGATCTCCTCTACAGGTACCAAAATCTACTTGTTGAAAGTTTTTTTTCCCGAATAATGAGTCTGTTTTGATGGGTTTTTTAATCCGTCGTCGACCGGTCGTGAGCTGGTGTTTGACCGGTCGTGGAGTTGAGTTGTAACTTGACTCAAAGTCCAATGAGTTCAGACTATTTTTCTCCTGGGTGCTCGACTGGTCGTGGGAGGTGCAAGACCGGTCATGGGTGGCGTTCAACTGGTCGTGGTTACGCAGATTCGTTCCACAATTTCGTGTCGCAAGTCCTTTCGGAGTTTCCTAAAATTATAAAAGGGGGTCATTAGGGTTTTTCTAGGGCATGATGTGTACATGAAAAATACAAAAGGGCTACCAAAGGTGTGAGAGAGAGAAAAGAGAGAGATGAAGTTTGTGGAAGGGAGCCGTCGTCTCAGCACTTCTACATCCTCGTAATCGGTGAGATCTCTCAGTTTTCCTTGTTTCTCTTACTGTTTATCCATTGTTGCTTGAGTGATGAAGGTTTGATCGTAGCAAGGTGTGCTTTTGATCGGTTATAACGTTCTTCTTTATAGTGGATTGTTGATCTGGATGAGGTCCCGTGGTTTTTACCTCTTTGAGGGTTTTCCATGTAAAAATTTCTTGTGTGATGTGTGATTGTTGCTTTGATTTAATTTTATTATATTATTATTCCATAATTCTGGTTTGTTCAGGAGGGATAGATCCTAAGGTTTTGTGCAAGGCCCCCAACATGTTTGTTGATTTCCGATAATAATGGAGGAGAAAATCGTGCGATATCGCACGATGTATCGGCTATATCGAAGATATATAGCACGATATCGACGATATATCGTGTGATATCTAGATTTTGGGATTTTTTGTATCTTTCGGGGGTTATCAGATGGGTTTCATCTTGCTGGGGCTGATAACGATAATATCGGCCGATATAGTATCGATATTTCAAACACTGCTTGCGGCGCATATTTACTAATAACATTGATTATCTCCTCTCCTAACACAAATTTTATTAATAAAATCCTACCAATTATTCTCTTAACATCTACAACTATATCCTTAAAACTTTATCTACCACCATCCCTACCCCCATTTCTATCTATGCTCGACTCCTTTCCTATATACCGAACTTCATATCCATCAATTTCTCTAATTGTTGCCCCTTTCCATTTGGTCTCTTAAACATAAGCTATGTTAACTCTTCTTCATTTCATTTTATCTGCTAACCCGTTACTCGACAATGTTTCTATATTATGTGGCAAGACGAATCCTATTCTCATGGACTAGCTTCTTTACCTATGCACATCCAGAAGGGTGTGGGAACCCTTGCTTACTTCCACATGATGAATGGATTGGATGTCATTAAAACGTCACAATGGGCCACACATGTCTATTTGCACATTCAGCTTAATTTAGAAACATTCACATTTGATCCAAACTCAAGTTAAAAATCATATGCTAGGACCAACATGAAATGACATGAATAAAAGAGTGTTTGGCTCTTACAAGTAACGAAGTGAAGTCAAATTGAAGAGAGAAATTGGAATTTCACCAGTTAAATTGTTGAAGCTCAAATCCCTGAAAATTTAAAACAAAGAAATAATTTAACAACAGAAAAAACAAAATACAAACTGACTAATGTGATAGCACCGGAAGCAAGTAGCTGCCCACCAACTAGGGATATTAAAAGACCAAGATATCTCGTTGAGGGTTTTTGGACCCAACTGGACTTGGGTCTCATTTTTATGCCGATGGACAAGCCTGGGCCTACTTTCAGGACCAAGGAATAAATAGACTGGGCCTGCTCCCATAGAATACAGTTCTTTCTGTTCTGGCTCAGCCTCAAGCCATACCCAGACCTTTTGATGGCTCTCATGGGTGGAACTGGGCTAATCACTGAGCAAATACAGGAGATTGTGTTGTGAACAACTTACAGGTGCTGTAGTGATTGATACTCTCCAATGTCAGATGGAATGGTATCCAAAATCCCATTATTTCTCAAGATTCTACACATAAACACAGAATTCAATTGTATCAGAACAACAAGAATAGCAACGGAAGCAGCCACAGCGGCAGCAGTAGCAACAAACAAAAATAAATATAGATTGGTACACTGATCACTCACAAGGTGGTTAAGTTCTTAATAAATACCAACGATGAGGTCCCATTCGTTATGTCGCTAATTCGCCTATGTGACCATTAGATAGTCAATTAAACAACAACAATAAAAGAAAAATTATAGTTAAATTGGAAATGACTAAGCAATGCAAATACTCACAGATCAATTAGGGATGTTAAATTAGAAAAACTCGATGGTATTAGACCTTGAAAAGAATTCCCTTGAAACCTCCGACATTAGCATTCATGGGTTAAAATTCTCTACACTGATCAAATGGGCCAGTCGCAAGCCTGATTTTTAGGCCCACTTATCTCATGGTTCAAAATATTATCCAATACTGAGTTGACTCTGGCTTGGTATCAGTGAGAACACAATGAGACACCGGGTTGAGTCACACTCCAAAACTTGACCGAGTAAGAACGAGTCAGGGCAAGTGTAACGACCCGAAAAATTCCGTACCAAGACCCAAGTACCACCTCGATCAGAAATCACTTAGGATTAATTCTCTTAGAAATTTAACCTATGTTACCTAGCGCTATGTTAGACTGGCTGTGAAATTAGTGCTGTTCGCTTCAAATACGTTCTGCAAGACTTAAAACTTGTAGAATCAATGACGCTATAATACCCTGAAATCTAGGATCCAACTCTAAACCCAATTGTTCTAGGGAATGTTTGGTAACTTTGTATTGGATCTAGACCGCGTGTCGAAAGTCCGATATCTACAATCTCAGACCATTATGACCGCTTAGTTGGACTTGACAATCGTTTCAAAAATCAAGCCCAACTGATGTCCTGATGCTATTTTACTGAGTTTGGAATGAAGAGAGTGAGAAAAGGAAAAGAATCAGAAAATTAATTCCATTTTTTTGAAATCTGGCACGTGTCATTTGCGCGTTATTTTTAAGCATTCTGACCGTCAGAATTCAACCAAATTTTACCCTCGGATCAGGAAAATTGACCCTTTCATGTCATGGAACTTGTAATCCTGATTTAGGTTCGTTAACCGTCGAATTGAAACTGGTCCGCCACGGATGATTTGAAAATTCGATCGGACTTAAAACTTAACTGATTAAAGATCCAATGTTGGTGAGCTTAAGTCCGACCACAATCGATAACAGGACCTCCAGAAATGCTCCGTTGGATCAGAAAAATCCTGATTTGGATATAACCTAAGTATACCTTAACTTGGAGTTCATTTTCGTTATGTTTGGTCTTATAAAAGGGCCTTAAACCCTT
Organism: Magnolia kwangsiensis; assembly: GCA_037074715.1. NCBI lineage: Eukaryota > Viridiplantae > Streptophyta > Magnoliopsida > Magnoliales > Magnoliaceae > Magnolia > Magnolia kwangsiensis. The sequence goes on from CM073584.1 coordinate 98,565,114, forward strand.
AGCTTTCTAACCCATACGAATTTTTCAAAGCCTAGAGATTCCAAAGAAAGAAAAGAGAGAGAAAGTGTGGAAGAATCCGGTGAAACTCCGTAAGATCCTTCCTAGTGCATCTATACTATAATCTGGCGTATCTGAATCATTCTTCCGGCGATTCTGACTCTGTTCTTAGGTAAGTTAAGCTAACCCTAACCTTTTTTGAAGCTTAGACTAGCTATAGTAGAGTGCTAGCTGACCTATTTCATGTAATAGGTTGTCATTGGTCCGTAGACGAAGTGTGAGTAAACAAACTGAGTTCGTTACACGTTTACCGGTGTAAGGTGCGGACTATATGCGCTTAGGTTATGGTTTTCAACCCTTTCAATGATAGTTAATGATTTATTCATGTTATGAATGCAATTACACATGCCAAATGTGCTGTCTGTTTTGTCTTCCGTATACGTATGCTGTATATTGTAAATACCGTATTTCATGTATATGTTAGAATACACGTATACGTATGGAATTTGCTGAATTGATTGCCATGATAAATTGTCGTTGTTATATGCTTAATATGTATACAGAAACTTCTTGGCGAAAGGACTTGCCCTACTTTGCAACGGTGTCGACATACATGATGTATGTTGAATAGTGTAACCTAAGTGTTTGAATAAATGTCTAAGTGAGTTAGTAGTTAGCAAAGTGTGATTGTTATGATGGTTGGGATATGGATTTTAACCATAGTATTTGTGTGTATGATTCCCTCCATGAATCATGTAACTTTGGTTGTCCATGTTAAATGAGTGTATGGCTTCCTCTATGATTTGTATATTTAGTTAAATCATGATAAATGTGTGTATTAATTCCTGCATGTATTATCTGCATTTTCAAGTTATGCTTCATTTGTTGTTCATGTGAATGCTGAATATGACTCATATGCTAGTTATTATCCTTGTATGTGAATGGGGCTGTGTCACAGTCCAGGTAATCGAAAAACGTTTCGCAAGTAGTGGCTAAGGTTGCTTTCGTCATACAAGATAAGTTTAGCGAATCTGAGTCGTGCTTGGGGAGTTCAGCAGTGGTTAGGCCACACGGAGTGCTTATGCATTCCATGTCGTTCAACTCAATGTACGCTTGGCCTAGTTGAGCTTATCAACTAACTCGATTGACCGATGCTTGTTCACCATGTTTGGTCACCACTGTTTGAATCTAAGACACTGGGCTTACCAGTGTAACTCCTGTTAACCATGGTACCAAGATCCTCTAAGACTCATGAGTCAGGCATGGTGGTATGGGACACCGTGGTCATGATGTCGGCCTACGTTGGGGCCACAAACCTCCCCGTAGTGACCAGTGAGCACCCTACTCTGAGTAGATTATGGTGGTATGGGACACTATATTCTTGTTGTCGGCCTATACTGATTGGTGACGATCCCTCTGTAGTGACCATGAGTTTATCCTGACACCGCATGGGGGCGAAAAGTCCTGATGCAGTCTTAAGAATATAAATAGGTCTGTATTAATAAGGTGATGGGGGAGTAGAGCAACGATTGCTCGCAATAGCCCTTGCAGTGACCTAAAACCATAACATCGTATGAGATTCCTAGGACTGACGACCCTAGAATGGATCGATGTTGGAAAATGATACAAGGGAGGTGTCTTAGCTTCCCAATACTGCTGTATGAAAAGGACTAATAAGAACTTGATAATTATATTCATAACACCGCATTGCATGTGCTAACGGCGTTGGTGATAGAGCACTGAGGAAGTGAGTCATGCCGCGCTCGTTAGATGATGTCGCAGAGGGGATTGTGGTGAGGGCATGCATCATTCTTCATCTCATCCTTGCATTAACAAGAGATCTAGGACTTGTGTGATTGTACTGCCTTATCATTACTGCTTGATTGGATTGATAACATGTTAACTTTTGTTGTATAGTACCACTGAGCTGATCACTCACTCCCACATTCTGGGACGGTGTTTAAACACCAACCAGACTTTGCTTTGGATGCAGGTGATGGCGATGTTGGCGAGGAAGGGCCAGACTTTGATGAGGATGAGAAGGCGTTCTCATACACGCAGTTTTCAGGCGGGTTTGACTAAGCCTTGTCCTGACCATCGGAGATTTTTTTGGGATATGTATTGTATTATTTTGAACGGTTCATGTATGTATTTCGAGACACAGACATATGTATATTGCCCTGGGTAGAGCACACATCATTTGGGAATTTATTTTGTATCATGTATGTATTTAAGTCTTCCGCTTGCTTTACTTTAATATCTCCGAATTATGTCTGCTAATCTAGCTTGATCTATATCATGTTTTATGCATTAATACAGACAACATACAATCATCATCGAATATGTTGCATAAGTGATGTTTTGGAACTCGAGAGCTGAGTTATACTCGACCCCCGAATTTCAGGGCGTTACAGCAAGTTGTACCTATTTGTCTCTGAGACGCTGGTAAGGCCTGAGCATGCATTTCAGGTCTGCTAAATAAAATGGCAGAAGCTGAACCCCATCTGAAAACACATCTATTATGACTATTTCTAGTAAAAGAAGGGACCATGGCCAGGCCAAACTTTTAAGACTGCATGATAGATGAACCAAACCTTGTCGTAATGTCAGCCCCGACATATAGTGGTTTGACTGCAGCCTTAAGACAGAGAATAGAAAAGATTAAATTGAGAGAGGAAAGAGCAAATCTCAGTATATTAACTTACAAAGCTTTAAGCTTAGTCCAACTCCCTATGAAGTCGGGTATCAAGCCATTGAACTCATTATCAGAGGCCCACCTGAGATTGCAACATGCTTTACAGTGTTAAAAATAAAAAATAAAAAATTAAAATCAAAATAAAAATCAAAATCAAATTTAAGATAGTTTCATTGCTTGGAAGAAAATCAAAAGTGAGAGAGAGAGAGAGAGAAAGAGAGAGAGAGAGAGTTACACTGTTTGCAAGTTTACTAGATTGGCAAATGTTAAAGGAATCGCATCGCTGACAACGGAACTGTCTATGTAACTGTCCACGTTAAAAAAAGTTTGTAATCAGATGGGGGGGGGGGGGGGGGGGGGGGGGCACCCATATTTATCTAGTTTTCATAGCCAATATTTTTGGATGGTTCTTTTACTATATTCCTGATGAAATCAAGAACATCGTGGAATCAACTTTCAGTGGGCCTTAGTGTTTGATCACTGGAAGATCATGATCTATCTGTGATGGGGATATCCCGCGCATGCACGCCGGGCCCCCTACGCATGTATGCCAGAAGGAGGGCCCCACCATCAATCTGGATAGATGGCGGCATCTAAAGAGGGTCTCCTAGCTAAAAAATGAAGTTTTGGTTCAAAAGGGTGGGCCTGATAGTTAAGAAAAGCCCATCATGGGATCTCATGATCGTTGCCCACTCATCGGATTGATTTCATATTTTAGGTTTTGCTTATTATTATTATTTAGAACATCGTAAATGCTTTAGATTTCTTTGTTTGGTTTTTATTTTAATTTACTTCATCACCAAGTAATAGGTTACGCACATGGTGCGAGTTTTTGGGGTATAGGTTTTTTCCTATAAATAGGCATCCCTTGTAGTTCTTTTCATTCATTCAAGTTTAATAAAAATTCATACTTTATTTTTTTCTGCTCTCTTCGTGAGTTGTGGAAGAATTCAAAAGTGGGTGCGAAGCTCTCCCTTTTCGAAGGGCTAACTACCATGATGCAAAGGCACATCAATCCTGATTCACCCCATCTTTCTTCATCTCTTTTTTTCCCATCTGCTACCACCATCCGTGCTTCAAATTCGTTATTTGTTGTATCAGTTTCTTCATTACAACAGATTTCCAGATTTATGCCCTGTAGGAGGTCAGAAACTTCGCGGAGTACTACCCACAAGCCGCTGCTCAAATCAACCTGAAACTTTGGAGTTTTGGAGCTTACCCCCAGCCGACCAGTGCCAAGGAGGGCTTTCTCGAAACCAACACCCCCTCGCACATGCGGTCAGGCACCTGCGCATGTGCGAGCACCTCAGGCCCACTGTCCACATGCAGGAATCGTCTTTGGTTCAGGTTTTATTCTTCTTTGCCTCCTCATACATTTTTTCTTCATAACCATAAATCTGGATTGCGTTTTTCCTAACTTGTTTGTCGTTTTCATTATCGTAGGGTTCCTTGAATTGAAATTGAGGAATCCCTTGGATTGGGGATTAATTTTTATGCATATGTGGCTGATTTCTATTTTCCTTTGACATCGTTTGGTTTATAATTTTTATTGGTCCATTCCTAACCTGTGTCGGCCTAGACCCGCATAGATTCCCCTTTTAATTGAATGATTTGGACTATTATATGAGATGTAGAATTTGTGTAACTATTTCTGAATTGGTATGATCTAAGCCTGAATTCTTGCATCTCATACTTAAATGTCATGTCCTGTATCAGTCTGAGATCATTCTGCAGCATATCATTCATTTTTGTTAGTGATGCCTGGCAATGTTCGAAGTATCAGTATCACTACACGTTTCAATGGCCAAGGATACAGAAACAATATCGATATCACCGATAATATCGCCAATAACCGGAAATGTGGGGAAACATCGAAAAAACGGTGCAATCTTTCAATGAAATTATGGGAGATGCTAAAATATACATATTTACATATTTAAGAATCATAAAGTTGGAAAAGAATGCATACATAATGTGTTTCCATTTAATGGGGGCCTAAAAGCATGTGATGTTGTAAGAAATTAGTCCAATCTTCCATCCACACATGATATTTTGTCGAGAAATCGTCAATAATGGGGGCCTAAAAGCATGTGTTTCACAATATCGACAACACATGATATTTTGCAGAGAAATCGTCAATAACTGGAAAGGAAACAAAAGATTGTGGTTTCGATATCGCCCATGTTGCGATAATGATAACATCATGATATTATCAATAATATCGTCTACAAATTGAACACTGCATACAACCATGCGCCCGTAATAAAATTTAAAATGGAAACTTTTCAAATAAACATATTTTTCACAATATCGATACATTGGCGATATTATCAAAATATCATTAATATACTGACAATACAAGCAACTCCTGTAATTTACACAATTGAAAATATTGACAATACATTAGCAATATTGATACATTGTCAATACAAGCGACACTTGGAATTTGCACAGTAAAAAAATATGGGCAATACATTCGCAATATTAATACATTGATGATCCCTAACGATACATCATTGATACCAGAAATTTTTATGCTACCAGTGTTATCAATATAGCAACCAGTGTTACTTGCATCGCCGCACTAGAGATAAAGATAATATCGGAGATATTTTGATAATATCGGTGATACTTCAAATAATGATGCCCAGACACTAGAGAAGGCATTGATGCAGCAATCAAATATAAAGGGTGGGCCATGGAAATATCATGCCATAAACTGGTTATGGGCCCATTCACAATGAAACAAAACAGCTTGCATAGCTTCAATCGGTGGGCCACTAGAGTGAAACACCCATCTTGAATTAGAGATGCATCATAAAGATAAGATGATTATTACTATTCGGCACCTAGCAGCCATGGTCTAAAAGACAGGCTGGGCCACTCATCAGGTGGGCCATACTGAACAAGTAGACCACTAAAAGAACTTGCTTTAGCAGGCTGTAAACCTTTTACACCATGGCCCATATGATGAATAGAGCAACCCAATTTTCGGGCCTAGGCATCTGCACTGGGAGACCAACCGGATGGATGGCTTGGATGTATACTCATGTAGCTGGGCTAGGCATCAAAGATATGATCAATAACTTACAGATGTTTCAGAGTCACCAAATCCCCCATCTTTGAAGGCAGTGGCCCACTGAAACCATTTGAGCTAATGCTCCTGCGACAGAATCCAAATCAAAATAATTCAAGCAAAATGATAAATTCAATGTCCAATAACTAGACACGCCACATAATTCATGATGATTGGTCAAGTACCCACTTGCAAGGGCGCTTTGGGGATATTATCAGCAGGCAGGAATGGGCCCCATGTGGGTAGTCAGTTCTAGTTAGGTCTGGGTTGGGTCCTTTTGATGGACTGCTTAAAATCAGTTTGGACCAGGTCAGGTCTGGTTAGTTTTAATAGTAGATTTATATATTTAGTCTTTGTTGATTATTCTAGCAAAAGAAGTGAAGTTTCCTTAGCCACACATGAGCCCATTTACACACCATGCCCATCTCAAAGTGGCACATTTGGTGCAATCTAATCCATCCAGCGGATGGGCTCAACCATGTAAATGCTCTTGTTTGTCCCGAACCCAACTCAAAACCTAGATCCAAAGACCCAGTAGGTACGTACTCGGCGGGTACCCAAACCCAAATAGGATCTCAGTTCGGGTCTTCAAGGCCAAAATTCATCTTAAATTAATAAAAAATCACATAATTAATTTAATTATGTAAAATCACATAATTAATTTAATTATGTACCAAGGAATTAAGGATATCTTACAAAGATAAAAGATTTCGAAGGTTTCCGAGTTCATTTGGGATGCTTCCGGACAATGCATTGATACCAAGGTTCCTAATTCAAAACCAAAAAAAAAGATGAATGTAAATGTAAACACATAGATCTCCAAATGAATGAATTAGAAATGAGTTTTCTTTGCTAAGTATTGATTTGGGCCCCACATATTGAGATCGTTGAATTTTTGAGCCCCCTTTTCTTGATGGGGCATGACACAATAATCACACTGAAAGGTTGATCCTGACCATTTAGCAGAGAAGAACATTGACAGTTGAAAGTTTCCCTATCAATGGTTCATATCCATTCATCAATATTGATGGACGAGAATTATCGGCTGTTGTAAAATATTGATTTTAATAAAAATATTTTAATAATAAAATATATGAAAAGTTGTTTTTTGAAAAAACTTTTTGGGGCTTTGGGAATAGTCCCACATGGGAAAGAGAAGAGAAAGAAAAGTGGTTTAAATGATAATAGTAGAGTACTATAATATTTGCTTACCTAGTTCGTGGACCATGGGACTTGCGTGTTCCAGTGCTTTGCACTTGAACACCGCGCACGCGCTCGGTCTCGGTCACGGGCTCGGTGTGAGGGCGTGGGCATGGGCATGTGAGGCAGTGTGGCTATAGAGGCGCTAGTGGCGCACTTGAATGAGAGTCCCTCAGAATATATAGAGGGTTAGAAAAGAGCTGTTGAAGAAAATCTGTAACAGCTGTGCAATAAGTACAGGGTCCAGCTGAAACTGCTGCATGGCTAGTCCCAACAGCTATAAAATGGCTAGCTGCTGTCTCACAATAGTCAGCATGCAGCAGCTTAAACGGCCCATGCACAACAGTCAAAAAACGGCCATAAAACGGCTAGTTTTCTCAACAGCCAGAAAACGGTCATGGGATTTATTTCTCTGGACCATAACCCCCAGCCACCATAGCCTATAAAATGAGGGCCTAGATGGGTTTCAAAACCATCTCAACTCACTCCAGTAAATCTATACGAATTCTAGAAAAACAGCCTCTCCACTCATATATTCTAAGTGTTATCCAGCAACATAGCAAGGTGTCAACCTTAGCTTGAAGGACAGACCAGCGGTGTGGTCTAGGACGGTTCAACCGAACCAGCGGCTGAAGATTAGAGCTTAATTGAGCAGAATTCTAAACCACTTTTCTATTTTCTTCTTTTCTTCTTTTGGGATTTTTCCTTTATATTGTAATACTGCCAGAAATAGTGAAATTGATTTTCATTTGGTGGGCGTTCGTGTTTGCTGAACGCAGACCCACATCAGGCTTGTCGTATCTTAGAAGTATTTGCCTGTAACCTATCAGCATACTCAATTTACTTGAGTTGGGGCAAATAACGCTTTAAGGACAGCGTTTTCAGACGTGCTTCAGCCTGTCCATATTATTTTCGGTTTCCATGTTATACAGAAACTACATTAATCTGTATAAATTTTCCAACAATCTTAAACGTTATTTCCTAAAATGGAAGCCGATAGCGTTTCATCTATTAAATTGATGAATCAGGACTTGATACGTCTTGATCGGTTCGATGGAACCAATTATACAAGATGGCAAGACAAGCTGAAATTTCTCCTGACGGCGCTGAAGATCTACTACATACTAGATCCAAATCTTCAAGCACTACCTGAAGCAACCGACAAAGACACACCTGAGCAGGTGGTTGCCCGCGCTAAAAGAGCCGAAGACGAACTCTTGTGTCGTGGACACATTCTGAACGCACTCTCCGACCGTCTGTACTATCTGTACCAACAGACATCATCAGCAAAGGAGATCTGGGCCGCACTGGAATTCAAGTACAAAGCTAAAAAAGAAGGGACCAACAAATTTCTCATCGCCAGGTATTTTGACTTCAGCATGGTAGATAATAAACCGCTACTGCCCCAAATCCAAGAACTGCAACTAATAGTAAACAAAATCAAAGCGATCAAAATCGATCTTCCTGAATCATTCCAAGTTGGGGCTATAATCGCTAAATTGTCACCGATGTGGAAAGACTATAGAAAGAAGTTGCTGCATAAAATCGAGGACTACACACTGGAACAAATCCAGAAACACCTAAGGATTGAGGAAGAATTCCGTAACCGCGACAAAAAGAATGATAACGGGAATGCCTCGTCCAAGGTACACGCAGTAGAAAACACCAATAACAAGAATCACGAGAAGGATGATTCCCTAAAACCCAATAAAGAAAAATTCAAGAAAAACGCCCAAAAGAAGAACGAAAAGTTCAAAGGCCCATGCCATGTCTGTGGAAAAATCGGGCACTATGCTCGAGTATGCCGATATCGCAAATCTAAAAAAGAGGCAAGTGCAGTAGAAGAAGGCGATATCATGGTTATGATCACTGAAGTGAATACCATCCAAGGCAAAATTCCAGGCTGGTGGTATGATACTGCCGCTACAGTACATGTGTGTTACGACAAATCAGCCTTCAAAATGTATGAGGAATTGACCGATGGTCAAGAAGTCCAAATGGGTAATGAAGTCCGATCGAAGGTCGTCGGCAAAGGAACTGTCGAACTGATATTCACTTCTGGAAAGAAAGTGATTCTGACTAATGTACTGCACGTCCCAAACATGAGGCGAAATTTAGTTTCTGGGGATCTTCTGGGAAAACTAGGTATAAGGGTGGTATACGAGTCAGGAAAACTGATTCTATCTAAGAATGAGAATTTTGTTGGAAAGAGATATGCTTGTAACGGGATGGTTAAGTTTTCTCTGGATGAAAGTAGCACTTCTGCGTATATGGTTGAATCTGCTGGACTGTGGCATGATATACTAGCCCATATAGGGTATAGTACCTTAAAGTTCATGGCTAAGAATGGTTTAATCTCATATACAGATAATGAAACTGATAAATGTGAAGTGTGCATACGATCCAAAATGACGAAAAAATCTTTTCCCAGTGTTGAAAGATCGTCTCAAATACTAGATCTTGTGCACAGTGATATCTATGAGTTAAACGGCATTCTTACTCCTGGAGGTAAACGGTACTTCATAACCTTTATAGATGATTGCTCTAGATATGTGTATGTTTATCTATTAAAGAGCAAAGATGAAGCATTGAACATGTTTAAGATATATAAAGCAGAAGTAGAGAATCAACTAAGTAAGAAGATAAAAATTCTCCGTAGCGATAGAGGAAGAGAATACTTCTCGAATGAATTCGATAACTTCTGTGAAGAACATGGACTAGTACATCAATGTACAGCTCCATACACACCTCAACAAAACGGAATAGCTGAAAGAAAGAATAAAACATTAGTAGAAATGGTCAACTCAATGCTAATAAGAGCAAAGTTGCCACTAAGTCTGTGGGATGAGGCACTGCTTGCAGCATGTCATATAATAAACAGAATTTCATCTAAAAAATATAAAGTATCTCCATATGAAACATGGAGAGGTAGAAAACCTAACCTACGATATCTTAAAGTGTGGGGGTATCTTGCATACTGTAGAATTCCTGATCCAAAAAGAACTAAGTTAGGACCAAGAGCTATTAAGTGTACCTTCGTAGAGTATGCACAAAATAGTAAAGCTTATAGACTTCTAGACATGGAGTTTAATACAATTATAGAATCAAGAGACGTTGAATTCTTTAAGAACTCACTATCCTTGGAGTCAAAGGATAATGGAATCCAAACTCCTAATAGAGAACCAGAAAGCACAGCTCCACATATAGTGGAAGCTCCTATTAAACCCCGTAGGAGTTAAAGAACAAGAATAGAGAAGAGTCTTGGAGATAACTACATAAACTCACAACGCATCATTTTCCATCTGGTAGAAGCAGATAGAGAAAATGTTATAAGACAAATACCTATAGTAATGAGTATAAAAGATGATCTTAAAACATATGAGGAAGTTGTATCCTCTAGAGACTCAGCTTTTTGAAAAGAAGCTATAAATGATGAAATGGAATCCATACTATCAAATCAAACATGAAAACTAGTAAACTTACCTCCAGTTTCTAGACCCATAGGTTGCAAATATGTATTTAGGAAGAAATATCACACTGATGGGACTATCCAAACCTTTAAAGCTCAACTAGTAGCTAAAGGTTTTAGACAAAAAGAAGGGATAGACCACTTTGAGTATAGACTACTTTGACACATACTCACCTGTAGCTAGGATAACATCCATTAGGATATTATTTGCGCTAGCTTCCATACATCATCTTCACATCCACCAAATGGATGTAAAGACTGCTTTCCTGAACGGTGACCTCAATGAGGAGGTATACATGGAACAACCTGAAGGTTTTGTTCTACCAGGAAATGAAAACAAAGTATGTAGATTAGTCAAATTGTTGTATGGATTAAAACAAGCACCTAAACAATAGCATGAGAAGTTTGATTCCAAAATACTATCTCATGGTTTCATGCATAATGTAGCTGACAAATGCATATATTCTAAAGTAGATGGTAGTTATATCGTTATTATCTATCTATATGTTGATGATATGTTAATAATAAGTAATAAAATGGAAGGTGTGACTGAAACAAAGAAGTTTCTTTCTTTCGTATTTAAAATAAAGGATCTTGGACAAGTTGATACCATCTTAGGTGTCAAAGTTAAAAAATATTGTGGGGGTTATGCTTTGTGTCAATCTCATTATATTGAGAAGATACTAAACAAGTTTAACCATCTAAATATAAAGGAAGCAAAAACTTCATTTGATCCAAGTATCAAACTAAAAGAAAATACTAGAATAACAGTTGCACAATTAGAATATGCGAGTGCTATAGGAAGTCTTATGTATGCTATGCAATGCACTAGACCTGATATCACATATGCTGTGAGTAAACTTAGTAGGTTTACTAGTAACCCCAATAATGAACACTGGAATGCAATCAGTAGAGTCTTTGGTTACTTAAAAGTAACCAAAGACTTAGGATTATTTTATTCAGAGTTTCCTGCCGTATTGGAAGGATATACAGATGCGAGCTGGATATCGAGTGCGGGGGACAACAAGTTTACTACAGGGTGGGTATTCACCCTAGGAGGTGCTACTGTATTTTGGGGATCTAAGAAACAGACTTGCATAACGCACTCGACTATAAAGTCTGAATTTATAGCCCTAGCTGCAACAGGCAAAGAGGCTGAGTGGCTAAGGGATCTTCTATTAGAAATTTCTTTTTGTGTAAAGCTTATATCGGTTGTATCACTACATTATGATAGTGAAGCCACATTAACTAGAGCATATAGCGGCACTTATAATGATAAGTCTAAACATATTAGTCTTCGACATGATTATGTCAGACAATTGATTCAAGATGGAATCATTGTTATTTTCTATGTGAAATCAAGCAACAACCTGGCAGATCCTTTCACTAAACCTCTACCGAGAGAGGTAGTAAAGGCAACATCTAGAGGGATGGGGTTGAAACTCTTCAACTAAAATTTCACCAGTGATGGTAACCCAACCTAAAGTCAGAAAATCTCTAATCTTGGGTTTAATGGGTAAGAACAAGTCATTGATATGTGAAAAGTTTTCAGCACTAAATTATATAACCTCATCCATAATAGATAAGTGTTGAGCGTTACGAAAGAAAGTTGAGTCTTAGAACTCTTAATGAAATCCAATCTTTAGGACAAGTGTCTTATAGTAACGGAGACATTGGAAGGATTTCACCTATATGAACGTAGAGATGGTGCCGTCTCTCATGAGAGTTAGGAGTTTTCTCTTGAAATCGTTCACGAATTAGGATAAGCACATGGTCATTAATTGTGCTGAACAAGATTGTGGGAACTCTAACAACACATAGCGAATATGTGTGTGGTTTCTCCGACTCTATTATATAGGAATAACTGGTTCAAAGCTGCAGCTACCAGTCATTTCGATAGAGTTTTGAGATACTTATACTAAGGGAAGATTAAAATCGAAAGATATCTTTCTTTATGCATATAAGCTAATTATTCTGACAGTATGTTTAACCGAGAAAATATTTTTATAAAAAATCAAGTAGGGGATTGTTGTAAAATATTGATTTTAATAAAAATATTTTAATAATAAAATATATGAAAAGTTATTTTTTGAAAAAACTTTTTGGGACTTTGGGAATAGTCCCACATAGGAAAGAGAAGAGAAAGAAAAGTGGTTTAAATGATAATAGTAGAGTACTATAATATTTGTTTACCTAGTCCATGGACCATGGGACTTGCGTGTTCCAGTGCAAAGCACTGGAACACCGCGCACGCGCTCGGTCTCGGTCTCGGTCTCGGTCATGGGCTCGGTGCGAGGGCGTGGGCATGTGAGGCAGTGTGGCAGTAGAGGCGCTAGTGGCGCACTTTGCACTTCGCACGTGCGCATCGTGTCGCAGAGGGTCGCTCCCTTCGTGAACCGGAGCGAGATGTGTGCGAGTCGCGGTGCGACTAGTGGCTAAGGCAGATGGTTGGTTGGACGAAAATCTAAAGGGCTGAATGAGAGTCCCTCAGAATATATAGAGGGCTGTAAAAGAGCTGTTGCAGAAAATCTGTAACAGTTGTGCAATAAGTACATGGTCCAACTGAAACTGCTGCATGACTTGCCCCAACAGCTATAAAACGGCTAGCTGTTGTCTCACAACAGTCAGCATGCAGCAGCTTAAATGGCCTATGTACAACAGTCAGAAAATGGCCATAAAACGGCTAGTTTTCTCAACAGCCAGAAAACGGTCATGAGATTTATTTCTCTGGACCATAACCCCCAGCCACCATAGCCTATAAAAGGAGGGTCTGGATGGGTTTCAAAACCATCTCAACTCACTCCAGCAAATCTATACGAATTCTAGAAAAACAGCCTCTCCACTCATATATTCTAAGTGTTATCCAGCAACATAGCAAGGTGTCAACCTTAGCTTGAAGGACAGACCAGCGGTGTGGTCTAGGACGGTTCAACCGAACCAGCGGCTGAAGATTAGAACTTAATTGAGCAGAATTCTAAACCACTTTTCTATTTTCTTCTTTTCTTCTTTTGGAATTTTTTTCTTTATATTGTAATACTGCCAGAAATAGTGAAATTGAGTTTCATTTGGTGGGCGTTCGTGTTTGCTGAACGCAGACCCACATCAGGCTTGTCGTATCCTAGAAGCAATTTGCCTGTAACCTATCAGCATACTCAATTTACTTGAGTTGGGGCAAATAACGCTTTAAGGACAGCGTTTTCAGACGTGCTTCAGCCTGTCCATATTATTTTCGGTTTCCATATTATACAGAAACTACATTAATCTGTATAAATTTCCCAAGATCGGCTCAGTGTTAGTTGCAGATTTTGGCCCATCCATAACAATGTGAAGCATGGGGACCATTCTGATTACCCATCTGCCTTATGGATTACACTGTGGATGGTCCATCGTATGCATTATTGGCCTTCAAATGGAGGTTTAAAATAAATAAAGAGACATGATCTAGTGGGCTCAGTGCATGGTAATCAATCTGAATTATCCATTTGGTTCGGTCAACACTTTGTCCACCACTCTGAAAACCCACATCAATCCAATGCTCCTTGGCATCCATGACTAGACCCTGTCCTCTAAGAACAATCTTGTCCATCTATTTTTGCATGCCACGGTTTGGATAATGCAATCAGTATGATTTTTTCAAGGAAGCCTATGAAGAGGGGACTGAATCTAATGGACAGTCTAGATAGGTGATGAGGATGCTAGCAAGTCCAAATGCAACTAGGTGCATGGAAACATTTCCATACGGTTAGCTCACTAGATCATTCCTCTAAAATAAAAATGGTCATCCAAAAACATGCAATGATTAAAGGCCCATTGATCAGATGGCCAGCATTGTTCAATCAGTGTAATTATGTACCAATGGGGCATCCATGGTAGTGGCCACCGAATGGACAATCTAGATGCAATGACTGTAAGATCATATGCAGAGTGGTTTTGAGCATCATCCCCAACAACACATTATCATGAGTATCATTGCCAATGAATACATCATGCTCATGATCATCAATATCATGACCATCATCTACATTATGATCATGGCCGAACTAATTTTAATTACATGTTAGATGATGTTATGTAACTTACAGGTATTGCATGGATGTTAAATCTCCAATAAATGAAGGTAAGGCACCAGTTAAGTAATTTCGACCCAAATTCCTGCAAATATAGACCAAACATTGAACTTAGTAGTAGACTAGAAGTATTGAAGCAGCAAGATGGCCCACACATATCAAGTGGTCCCAATTTCCCATCAGGAGGGGCCCCACAGATGGGCTATCTTCCTGAATCACATCGATCAAATCATCCCGACCATTCAAAATAAAGGACTCCAATGTGGTTGTTAACATATTTTTCTTTCAACTACCCCTTTAGTGGCCTTTGATCGAATGGACATGATCATAAGATTGGTGCACTTTGTGACAGCAGCCTATCTAATGGATGTTTCAGATTTCGTGCCTTCTCGTTCCATTGCTTCTCTGAAACAATGGGCCGGACTGGGCCTAAGCCCATGATCCCAAGCCCATATCATTTATTTTACCGGCCCTGACCTATAGGTCTGACAGCCACGCCAAGGCCTGACCCATAACACCACTAACAGGTAAATGTCCGGCTCTGATCAGGCATCAACATGAATAATTGGTGAGTCTACCTTGGCATGCAGCATCCTCTATCCCAAAAAAGCTTCACGTGTTTAGGACATCTGAGCCATGTAAATGGTGGACCCCATATTGAAGATCACTTGTCTAAAAAAGTAGGCTGATCCACACATTAGATGGACCATATGTGTACAGTGAGTCAGACCATTGGCCATCTTTTGATTTCAATGGTGTATCCAGCTTGCTAAGTAGAGCAGTCTGCCTGGTGAGCAGATTGGCTGGATTTCCTCACCACAGGACCTTCATGGTGGGTTCCAATGTTTACATGATGTCCAATACAAATGATACATTTATTTGTTGGCTGAAGTAGACCCAAGCTTGCAGGCCCAAAAGTTAACCCAAGCCCAACCCACAATAGAATGGCATGAAAATCAGATGGCCCAGCTCAAACTGTAACTCTCATATGCTCAAAAGACCCCCATGCAGAAGGGGGCGTTTTGTTCATTTACTGATCATTCTGAGGAGAAATCCATACAGATTGGTGAGATGCGACAGATACCGAAGCACATACGGGATTGAGCCTCTTGCATTCAAAGCATAAACTTTTCTAAGGGGAAAAAATAAAAAGAATGAATTTATCAGTATTCTAAAACTAGTAACTTAGACTTGAAGCAATCAACAAATTAGACTTGGATGAGTTGGCCCGATGGCTTGGCCAAGTCTAGTATTATATATATATATATATATATATATATATATATATATATATATATATATATATATATATAATGACAACAAGGTGTCCCTGCTCCTTTTTAGGACAAGACTAATCCCGCGGATGCACACAATCACCCACAAACCATGTGCATCGAGTAATCTCAGAGAGGGGAATCGAATTTGTGTATGTGGAGAGCAAACCCACAGCACTCACCATTCACCTAAACCCCGTGCAGGTCCAAGCCTAGTAAATTTGACATAGTCTAATTTATCTTTAGAAAATTTTTAAAATGTCTTTTAATTGTATAGGAGTGTAAGGCTCTTAAGATGAATCAGCCCATTGCCAAGCACAAGGCTCCTTACGAATGTCAACATGTGAGCCTGGGGTCAGCTTCGGCCCGGATAATGAACTGTTCTGCCGTCCAATTCCAAATTTTCATTTTTCCTAGATTGAGCCTGACCAATTGACATCCCTAAGGCTTCTACTGATAAGAAATATTTGACCCGATAAACATATTGTGCACTGTATCCAATGTGATACTCATAATTTATAGTGAAACACAACAACGATAAACTTATAAACAGAAAAAATACTTGATAGATTCTCAACCGTTTCATAGGTTGCAAGTGAATTAATTTATTATAAAGCATCAGTGAAAGTTGGAGATGATACCATAGATGATGTATGGTCTATTATGAAGATTAAAACTTAGTTTGAAACAAAGTGCCTTATTCAAAACGTGTTTTGGCCCCATAACAGACCATTACAGGGCCCCTTCTATCCATAACACGTACCTGTTACGTGGCTGATTTTTAGTTCAAAAAGATCTACAAAATCTTCCTCATGATGTAGGAAATATAACATGTTCATAGAAATGATTGAAGTTTGTAACATGTGATCAACTAAGATACTGTCAAGTACCTTGAAGATACAACAGAAAGAGTGCTACTAGTTTGACTGTTAATGAATACAATAATCCGAATTATTGTTATCAATACAAAGAATGGATACTTGGTATGGTGATGGGACCCACCTTTTCAGTTCATCGTGATGTAGAGTTCATCCAGCGGGCCACATCCTCCATCCTCATCGTGAAAAATGATTAAGTTGGATGACACAAACTTTCTGGTCCATGAACCGTGGATGGATGGTTTGTAGAAGAGGAGCAATGGTCCACATTCAATGCCATGAATGGTTAGGATGAAACGATTGGTGGGAATTTGGGCTGTTGAATCTGTGTTGGGGCCCACCAGATGGAAAGTCCTGAATAGCATTTGTCAATCGGTTGGACTCCAGTGGGCAATGATACAAATACTGCTGAAAATTTGAAAATCACGTGATTTTTTCACGAGAAATTAGCTGCAGGAAGTTATCCTGATATTGTCTCTAGATTTTCAAAATATTGGCTTTTCTTAATTCTTTTGCCATGTTTATCCCTATATTGTGTAACAATTATACACACACACAAATTCTCAAGTACAACAAGCTGGAAGGTACAGCCATTTTGGTAAGCGGTGAATAATTAATTTTATTAGCAGTAATAAATAAAGGAATGGAAAAAAAAAAAAAAACTGCAGCGAAGGTAGGCTCCACCATGGTGTTTATGTGAAATCTTCTCCATCCACCAAGTGCGTCACCCCATGTTAGGCCCAAAGCCCAAAAATCACACCCATCCGTGATTCAGGTGGACCATTGACACAGGGATAGACATGATGAGGTCGATCACTGTCTTCCTGGAGGGATAATTACTCTAAATCTACGGAGCTTCCCTAGACTCCTCACATAGATTCCTTGAATCCACAAGGAAAATTAGAAAAATACAAACAAATTCTAATAAAATTGAAATAAATTGATTTATGATAAAAATGAATTTACAATCCTCAAAATAGTGATATCAAACCTAAGAAGAAGTTTCAGAATCAAACTCCAACTTAAACTCTCTAAAAAAACGTGACTTACCATAAATATTAAACTTATTATTTATATATGGTCATGATTTCTATTAAACTTCATGATTTTTAGCTAAAATAATAAGTGTCCAATTTGGCCTAACCATATTATTCTGCTAATTTTTCTAAGCCCTTTTCATGTTGGGCACAACTCCTAAAGCTCAGAGGATCAAGAATTATGATCAAACTAAAATTTACTATAAATAGTAAAAATGGAATTAAAATGGACTTTCAACCGTCGATATGATGGAATCTTGCAAATCTGGCATGGGCAACCTGGATTAGCAAGTTGGTTGGCGAAAGAAGCTTCTCCTACGAATAACTCATTCCAATCTGTGAGATACGTCTGCTTTAGGGTTCTGATGGTCTTGATCACTTATGCCTCCGATCGGGCCTTCTCTGGTCCATCTTGACCATGAAAGTGTCCACAACCCGCTCTACATCAACCACATTATTGGAAAGAGTGTACAAGGCAAGTCTCATCCTCCAAATTGTAACCCTTAGTGTGGCCCACCTAAATCATAGATTAACTTGACGTTTGGGCTTCAGGCCTATATTTTAGGGTGGCATCTAATGGTCGGCATGGATCTCACATACACATCATGGTGGGTCTCATCGAAAACAAGGGTCATTCTCCCCTATCATTAGGGATTTTAGCACTTGGATCGCCTAACGTTAGCACAAGCACCGACATTGTGTGCTGCTTGAAAATCTTTGTGGACCCACCATGATGTATGTTTTTTATCCATGTGGTCAATCCATTGTGCAAGCTCATTTCAGTAGATGAATCCATAAATGAGGCAAATCCAAATTTCAGGCAGACCACACCATAAGAGAGTGGTGATTGAAGGCCCGCCATTAAAAACTTCTTGGGAGCGACAAAAGTTTTGGGTCAAGCCAATATTTGTGCTTTGACTTCATCTAGATCTACGTAGCCTAATTTACAAGTTGGGTGGCAAATAAACATTATAGTGAGCCCTATGAAGTTTTTAATGGTGGGCGTTCAATCACCATTGCTTCTTGTGGTGTGGTCCACTTGAGATTTGGATCTACCTCATTTTTGGGCTCATGCCTTGAGATAAGCCGAAAAAATGGATGAACGGCATGGATAAAACACATGCATCATAGTGGGGCCCATAGAGCTTTCCAGCAATACATGATGTTGGTGCTTGTGTTACGCTGCTGCCGCAATTTAAATCCTAAAAAACAAACTTTTGGAGACGCTAACCCTTGTTTTTTACAGAGCCCATTATAATGTGTATGTGAGATCCAATCCTACCGATAGATGTCACTCCAAAATATAGGCTTGGACCCATATGTGATTCCTGTGCGCTATGCCAAGGGTTATGGTTTGTAGGGTGAGACTTAGCCTGTATACTCTTACCAATATTGTGGTCCACCCATATCGCAAATGGGCTGATTTTTGGGCTTTGGATCCAACATGGGGTGATGCCCTTGGTGGACGGGATAGATTTCCATAAACACTATAGTGGGGCCTACTTGACCCGCATACATTTTCACACACAGAAATTTGCTCTGTTTTGGAAACCCCTAATTTGCTCTGGCCCACTTGATTTTTATTTCAATAGAGATGCATGAGAACTTTGGACTTTTGACACATGATGTAGGCACAAAATCTAGATCGTCCACTAGATGTATCACCTCATGAAACCCTATATGTGAACTTTTATACTTGAACCAAAAATCTAGTGGGCCAAAGCAAATTGGAAACCCCCAAGCCCTTAATTTGATTCTCAATTTGCTATGCCCCATCATATTTTTAAATCAGGCAAAAAAGTTAGTTATGCGCATTTCATGAGGTGACTCATCTAGTAGACCGTTTTATTTTTCTGACCACATCATGCATCAAAAGTTCACATGAAGTTTCCATGAGAACGAATTCCAAGAGGGCATCTCTCTCTCCCTTGTACACACAAATACACACACACACACATAATTTATTGAAAAATAAGAAAAGACATTGGGGCACCGGTTAAGGCCAGGGACCCTTTGATGCCTAAGTCAGGTAGTTTCGAAGGATGAGTAGAAGAATCAGGATAGTTGTTGTGCGTTTTATTGTAGAGGATGCCTTTATTTATAAACTTTTGGGAGCGGTGATGTATATGACAATACTTTTGGTGACTGCGTATTACGAAAGAGATCTTCTTCTAGATGTGTCGTGGTTATCTCCCCGAGATCCATGACGAAGATCTCGAAAAGATCTTATCTCAATATATTCTAAGTGTTGATGTTGGTAACGAGACCGAGGTCGATATCTGAAGTCGACCTCCGAGCTTGAGGTCTTTGGTCAAAGCTAACCTCTGAGGTCGCGGTTGATACCTGAGGCCAAGTTCGCCATCTGAGGTTAAAGTTAGTAACCGAGGGAGAGGTCATATCCAAGGTCGACCTCCAAGGTTGGTAATCTAAGTCGAGGTCAAAGCAATCCATAATCATCGAGTATAGCCGTTTGGCTCATCTGTCTCATACAGCTAGTCAATCTATTTTTACTCATAACAATATATATATATATATATATATATATATATATATATATATATATATATATATATATATTGGAACGCTCACCTATGAACCAGTTTGTACGTACTACGTACGGACTTTTTTGAGAACCCATCATAGGTGATGTGGATCCAAAATCTGAACCGTTCATGTTAAGCAGCACCTCGTGAAACCCCCTAGGCCGAAGTTTTACTTTGATCTAAAACTTGATGGGCCATGAAAAATGAAAACAGTTTCCTCCCTTGATTTGTATTTCTCTTTGCTATGGCCCACCAGAATTTTAGTTTGGGGTGAAAATTTGTCACATGGGGTTTCATGGGATTCCGCATCACATGAACCATTCAGATTAGACACCCATGGCACGTGTGCAAAGGTGCGCACGTGCGTAGGTGCGCAGGGGAGCATGACTCTCTCTCTCTCTCTCTCTCTCTCTCTCTCTCTCTCTCTCTCTCTCTCTCTCTCTCTCTCTCTCTATATATATATATATATATATATATATATATATATATATATATATATATATATATATATATATATATATATATATATATATATACAGACACACAATGTTTTATGTATCATTATTGTATAATGTGTCACACCCTCAGGATAAAGGTACATAAAGATTATCATATAGGATATATCGATTGTACTGCAGAATGTATCATTGTTGTTGGGAAGGATGGGAAAATATTGAAAAATTGGTCAATTTTTTCGATGGAATTTCAAGAATTGTTAAAAAAAGACCACAAAATGGATAGAGGTGGGAGCACAAAGCAAAATCACAGACAACATGTGGCCTAAGATGCCAATCATAAAATCCCTGCCAATTAAAAGGCCCAATCGAGATCATGGGATCATATAAGAGGTGGGACCATGTAGCAAAATCAAATAATGGATTGGATGTGTTATGTCTATCAGGTTATCAATGTATAGTGCGTGCATTAGCATACATACAGTGCTGTTATGTGGCAGGTGGTCCCGTTGTCGAACGTGCATTTGCATTTGATGGCCAGGTTCATGTCCACATCATCGTCGATGCTCTTCGAATCATCAACGGCAACCCCACTGCATGGATCACCACTTATGTTCCACGGAGGCAATGCAGACACGTTCCATTCCCAAAGGATGGAGTTTAGAGCGACCACTGCACCATCCAAAGGAAATGTGTAGCCAACAATACGGATCACTTCATGCATGGATGGTCATGATTCAGCTATGTAATCAATCATTGGATTATTTCCTCTCTTTCTTACAACCGCTTGCTATTTTCCAGTTTTGAAAGCAACTCTTTTCAACTGCTGGACGTAGCGCTGGGCACATGGCAGTGGGCCCCACCATGCATGGCTTATAGAGGGAGAATTCCATTGGTCTAATACACCGAACCATTGCAAAGGTAGCTTTGCCAATGGACTGTTCAGAAAGATACACATTCAAGTTCGACAGGCAATGTTCAGACGGTTAGAATTGTGAAACCACACGAACCAATTTAAATATTCAATCAAAGAGATTATCTTTCTGTCGTTCCCCATCCAAGGTGAGGCCCATCATATAAACGGCTTGGATCATTGAGAAATGACCCAAAATCATAGGCTATAGTCATTGTACCCCATAGCAATACAAGGTAATATAATCCAACATTTGAACATTCCTGGCCCGATGGACCCAGCTGGTTGATGGCCCTGATAGATTTCATCCATTAGCATTAGAAAGTCAACATTCAACGTTTTGCTACCAATGGCAAAACCACTCCATTCTTAATTAAATAAAATATTGTAACATATCACGAGCAAACACATGTGTGTGATCCAGCCGTTGATCTGGCTAGGCCCACCAGACATCTGCTATCGTCCATAATTCTCACCCACCCAACAAACCTAACCATCCGATAGAATTACTTGTGAGGATTGCAAATGAATGGTCAAAGGTAAAGGTTCCAAACAATCCCAAAAGTCATCTGATCGGATGGATGGGATTGTCCAATGTCCATGATTTTCTGAATATCAACATAGCCCCGTCAGATGAACAGTCTGGAGCTCGTGCACAACGCCCACGCGTGTGGCATCTGATTCACGCGTATAGACCAACAACAAAAATAAAATGATGTCCCCGTTCCAAGAAAAAAAAATTTTGAAAAATGGCAAATTACAGTATAAGTCACCTTGGATACTGTGACAGGTGGTATAAGTCACCTTGGATACTGTGACAGGTACTCATATTATAGTAATATAAAATTACACTACTCTACCAATCCGCTGCACGGCGCATGCATACAACCGTTCGTGTATATGCTTTTCCCCCGTTGATACACTGAATTATCGGGTGCATATGCTATTTACCAACTTCTGAGTTCAGATTTATGGAAAAGGTAAATAGTGACTATGGATACACCCACGAACACTAAGCATGTGGTGGCCCCCACTCATCATTGCCCAACCATGATCAGAGGCGATAAAAAGTAGATACACTGAAAGTCCGGTATATATTCCTTGAACCGAATGCTCTTAAGTAGGTGAAAGTGAATCTCTATCTCCCTCAACGACCATTTCATAGCCCCAAAATAAATTTCTTTTCCTTGAGAACAAAGGCCAAAAAAAGCTAGAAATCTCAGATGGGTTTTATTTGTTTGGCAAGCAAAATAAAATAAAATAAAATTATAGAGCCCAAAAAATGGTACTTGTTTGGCAAGCAAAATAAAATTAGAGAGCCCATTAAATTCATAAGTCGCATGCTTCATTGCCCAACCATGACCAGAGATAATGCAAAAAGTATATACACCGAAAGTTCAGTATATACTCTTTGCACCCAATTCTTCTTTGGCAGGTGAAGGTGACTCTCTCTCTCTCTCTCTCTCTCTCTCTCTCTCTCACTATTCCAAATCCTCCAAAATGATAATTCTCTCTTACTTTGAGAACAAAAAAAAAAAAAAAAAGGCTTGAAATCTTACACGGGTTTCTATTGTATTGCAAGAAAACAACCAAACCTTCAATCACAGAGACATAAATAAAATGGTACATTAGAAATGCTCCAGTTCTCCCAGAGCACTCTTTAAATTATAGTGCTGCTATTTACATTGGTCCATTTGGATAGTTCAATTGATGAATCTGGACAGTTTATTAAGTCCAGAACACATTTCATGGATTACCATCCAAAAATCAATCGAATGCTCTAATTCACCCTCGATTTCGCCTTATTTTCTATAGCCTTCCTTTCCAAGCTAGGGATGAGATTACTACGATTCCTTAAAAATAGTGATTCTTTCAAATTATAAGCAATCCGTAACGTGTCCTAATAAATAGATGGACCAGATTGTCAATTGGACCTATTTTATTGTAATAAATATTGACCGTCCATTTTAAAACCCGATGATCAACGGTTAAAATTTGTTAGATTGGTGTGATGTAACTAAGAATGCTTTGGGAAAAAATTATTAGACGCTTTCTTTTATGCTTTTTTTTTTTCTGAACGGCCAAAAACGTATGTTACGAAATTAGATTTTTCAAGCATGACAAATGAATTTTGAACAAAAATATTAATTTTTAAGTAAAAGTGACTAAAAAAGTAGGGGTATTTACGCTTTTACTGGTTTATTTATGCGAGTAGAAGTCTAGGTTAGTAAGGCAAGTTTTGTTCAGGTCGAAAAGAGAAGGGCAGGTGGAAGGTCGCGTCGATACTAAAAAAATTACCGGGCGGAGAGTGCAGGAGGATTTTTCTTTTAATGTATAAACAAATTTCCAATTTCCCACGTAAAGGCGTATTTGCAATTGCATGTATAGCACATATATAAATACACAGACAGGTGTCGTACATACCTTCCAATGGGTCTGTTGTAGTTCGAGCTGTGGACCTCTCTACCAAATACAAGAGATGTATACACCCAAAGCAAAATGCAAGTAATATATAAGATGGAAATTTTCGTATCAACTTCATCTTTCAATCAAGACCTCTTTCTGCATCAAATGGCTGAGAGAGAAGAAATGAACCCAAATGATCTTCTAAAGAGAGGAAATGGACCCAAATGCTCGCATCCTCTTTTTGTGATTTTTGGAGAGAGAGAGAGGGAGCTTGCCTTGCCTTACCTTACCGTCGTTGAAGGACGCAATCCCCTGCCGGACGGTAATCCGTCCGGGCAGGGCTCCGTGGGGCCCGAAGTAATGTACGTGTTTTATCCACGCCTTTAATCGCTTTTCTCGGATCATTTTAAGGTATTACTTTAAAAATGAGGCAGGTCCAGGTCTCTTGTGGACCACAAAGCGGGGATTTAACTTCCACCATTAAAAACTTCTCGGGTGCTTGAGAAGTTTTGGATCAAGATGATATTTGTGTTTTCACTTCATCCACGTCTTCATGAAATTATTAATAGGTTGGATGGTAAAAAAATAATCATGGTGGCCCTTAGAAAGGTTTCAACGGTGAGAGTCATTATCACTGCAGCTTTCTTTGATGTGGTCCACTGGAGGTGTGGATCTGCTTAATTTTTTACCATATGACTTAAAATGGTCTGAAAAAAGCTATTAAAGGCGTGGATAAAACACTTACATTACTTTGGGCCCCACCGAGACACAATCCCCGTCTGTCGTTGAATCGGTTTCATTTTCCCTCTGTCGCGACTTACGATCTGGCGTATGTCGCCACCCACTGGTGCCGACATGTTGAGATAGTGCAGATTATCAGTACCGTCCTTGTTGTGGAGTCAATTCCATATGGACTACTTAAGTAAAATAATGCGGAACGGTTGGTATTGATCATCAACATCTGTAGACGAATTTAGAAGAATGAAAGTAAAATTTTCAATGGCTTGCATTCAACCGTAAAAATTCAAAAGATACTATCGTTACAGAAGGGTACTTATGATAAAATGTCTTATCAATGTTGTTAGTCTGAAAATGGACGGTTCAAATTATCCGACCATATAAGAAAGTGGGCCTTAGTGGATGGTCACATAAACTAGACACTGAACCGCGACGGATGCAAAACGAACACGCGGTGTATTATTCATAAGGAAGCACTGGGGTCAACTGGACGCGGATTGCTACCGTACAGAGTAAACTCTAGGCCCACCTTGATGATGGGTCTTATTCACGCCGTCCATCTGGTTTGCCATATCATTTTAGTGCTTGATTCCAGAATCAAAGCATATCCAAATCTCAAGTGGACCACACCACAGGAAACAGTAGGAATTGAAAGCTGTGGTTGAAAATTTTCTTGATCCTAACCATTATTTTTCTACGGTTTATTTTATAGTTTATTCTATTGAATATTTGACCATTAAAAATTAACGATCGGTTGAAATTGTGAAATGATGTAATTTATATAATATCCGCTGAGACCCTGCACCTGGGCACACTATTCTGCCACGTTTACTGTAGAGCATTGCGGAAACGGATTGGCTACTCCCACTGCCACGGGCCAATGGCTTATTGTCGGTGCTCTGTGGGCCCCACCATGATGTACCTGTTTCATCCATACCATTCATCTATTTTAATAGATCATTTTATGGTATCAAAGAAAATATGAGGTATATCGCAATCTCAAGTCGACCACATTACAGGAAAAAGTGTTGAATGAACGCTGACTATTAAAAAAGTTTTGGGGGCCATAAAAGTTTTGAATCAAGATGATATTTATTTTGTCCCTTTATCTGGGTATTTATGACCTGAACAAAAGATTGGATGTAAAATAAACAGTACAGTCGGCCTTAGGAGGATTTTAATGGTGGATATCCAATTATTATTGTTTTCCTGTGATGTGGTCCACCTAAGATTTATATCCCTATCATTTTTTTATAAAAAACTATAAAATGATCTTTAAAAATGGATGACCAGAATGGATGTAACACATACATTATGGTGGCGCCCACAGAGAACCGACCACAGCCACAGGGCTGGTGTCCGGGGGAGTAGCCAATCCCTCTCCTTGGCTACTCCGGCTGATGGTCGGTGCTCTGTGGGCCACACCATGATGTATGTGTTTCATCCATGCCTTCCATATATTTTCTTAGATCATTTTATATTATGAGACCAAAAATGAGATATATCTCAATCTCAAGTGGACCACATTATAGGAAACAGTGTTGAATGAACATTGATCATTAAAAACTTTTTGAGGGCATAAAAGTTTTGGATAAAGCTTATCTTTGTTTTTAACCTTCATGACCTAATCAACAGATTGGATGTCAAATAAATAGTTCAGTGGGCCTTAGGAGGATTTTAATGGTGGATATCCAATCACTATTGTTTTCTTGTGGTGTGGTCCACCTGAGATTTATATCCCTCTCATTTTTTGGAACAAGCCCTAAAATAATTTGTAAAATAGATGAACCAAGTGGATGAAATACATACATCAGGGTGGAGCCCACAGGGCACCGACCATCAGCAACCATGCTGTGGTAGGGGAGTAGCCAATCCGTTTACCAGCATTGCTGTTTCCCCACGGTCGCGGATTTCCTGCAAGGATGCAAGTTGGGGTCCACCGTGATGTTTATGAGAAATCCAACCCGTCCATCCATGTTTTGAGCTCAATTTAAGACATGAGACTAAAAATAAGGAGTATCTAAAACTTAAGTGGGCCATACGAAATGAAACTGTGAGGAAATGAATGCCTACCTTTGAAATCTTATATGTCATCCGAGGTCATTTTCACTGAGATGAAGTGAAAACACCGAAAACATATGCTGATAGGAAAACTTTGATGGCCATGTAAATGTTTAAACGATGGTCACTAAATCCACACTTTTTCCTCGTCTAGTCCATTTCAGTTTTGTATCCACCTTATATTGGGTAGAATGTTCTAAAATGAACTCTAAAACAGATGAATGGGTTGGATTTTTAACAAACATCTCAGTAGGCCCCACCCAGAATCATTTACTGTAGGGCCACCTTGATAATACGGTGTACATCCACGCCGTCCATCCGTTTTCACAGCTCATTTTAGGCACAGTTCTAAAAATTAAGCAGATCCAAACCTCTGGACCGTATCTATTTCACGATGGTTTGTACATTCTTTCTAGGTGGCAGCCATATATGAGCTGATTGACTTTTGTATACGTATTCCTACGGGAAGCGGCTTGGCTTGTGTACAAAACACCAGTCATATAGCTTATGTATGGACGTCAACAAGCACTATGGGTATAATCACGAGGTACGTGATATATCCAAACCGAGCATACATTTGGCAAACTCATCTAAAGATTGAGACGAAAAGTAAGACAGATCTAACTATCAAGTAGACCACACTAAAAAAAAAATCAGGGGAATTAAACTTCTACCATTGAAATCCTTTTCGGAGTTACATGAGTTTTAGATCAACATGAAATTTGTTTTTTCCATTCATTCAGGTCTTTGTGACCTTATGGACAGAATGGATGGAAAATAAATATCGTGGTAAGCCCTTTGAATTTTTTAATGGTGAAAATTATTATCCCCACTGTTATTTGTAGTATGGTCTACTTGATCTTTGGATATGATTAATGTTTGAATAATGCTCTAAATTGATTTTGAAAATGGATGAATAGTATAAATATAATAAATACATCACTATAGGGCTACTTAACTTTGATCTCCTTTTAACCCTTTTTACAACTTGGAGCTCGAGGAGCGTCGGTGCTCGTCTTCCCACCACACGTACCTGTAGCAGCTGTATAGCTGGTGCGTGGTATACAAGCCATCCACTTCCAGGAAAGTGTGTCTGTGCTTTTCAACTCGTGGGTCGGTTCGACTATGGCCTTTGTTGAAAAGTAGTGGGATTAGAGGATCGTAGCCATTGAAACAGTTGTCATTAGGTGGCCCATTTTACAACTTGCATGGAAGGCATTTCTTTTGTGCGAATTTTGCTTGGTGCCAAGTATGGACGTGGTTTGGCTAGGTCGGTACTATGTGGATCCTACCATGGTTTATATGTTTCATCCACGCTATCCATCCATTTTAAAAGATAATTGTAGGGCTTGATGTGAAAAATGAGGTATATCTAAATCTCATGTGGACCACACTATGGGAAAACAGTAGCAATTGAATGTCCACCATTAAAAACCTCCAGGGCCCATTGTAATGTTATTTGACATATGACTTGTTGATTATGTCATACAAACTTAGATGAAGGGAAAAACTATATATCAGCTTGATCTAAAACTTTTGTGGCCCCAAGCAGTTTTTAATGGTGAGCGTTCAATCAACAATGTGCGGTCCACTTGAGATTTGGATCAACCTCATTTTTGGGAGGATCCTTACTCTTGATCCAGTGGTAGACTTTCAGGAGTTTCAACACCCGATCAAGGGTTCGAGTATCCATAGGTGGTGAAATCTCACTACGGCGTGAGTGCGCGGGGGTGTGTGTGCTTGTAAAAAAAAAAACCTCATTTTAGTGACCATACATAAATGATATGGAAGAATGGGTAGACGACATGGATAAAACACATACATCATGGTGGGCCCATAGATCACTGACCACTAGCCATTGCAGGTAAGGGTGTACATTGAGTTGAACCAAGTCGAGCTGGCCTCTGTAAGTGCTATGATTTCATATCCTTTTTGTTGTCAAATTTTGTTGTGTCAAAACCTATATCTATGTCTTGTATATCTTGTGTTTTATGTTTGAAGACTAGTCATTGCAATCAAGACATATCAAGACATCGCATTTCAAAACAAGATCTTAAAAGAAGAAAGTTTTCAAGTCTTGGATGATGAAATCAAGAATAGAAGTTGTCAAGGTTGCATGTTCAAGATTTGATCAAGTTCAAGTTTACTAGAAGACTTTGTCAAGTCAAGATCAAGCACATGAAGGCCTACTACAAGTTTTGAATATTCACAAGCTTCTCTTAAGAGTCATCTGAGTGTACAGACTTTCAATGTCCATCTCACTTTTAAGGTTTGTTTGACCTTAGATTGACCTTAGGATGGGCTTTACTGTAGGTCATTCCGGATACATAACTCATATATTTTAATATGCTTGTTTGGAGTGTTCTAAGACCAATCCTAGGGACTTCAAAACCAGTCCTAGCTTTGCTACGACCAGTCTTAGGTTTTTCAGGACCAGTCCTAGGTAGTTGAAGATTTTCGAATCTTTCTAGCTGTCCTACGATCAGTCATGGACATCCTACGATCAGTCCTGAAAGTTCTACGACTCGTCCTTCGACCGGTCGTAGCCCTACGGCTCAAACTCCAGCAACCTATTTTGGGGTCCTACGACCGGTCGTAGGTGTCCCATGACCAGTCGTAGATGGCCCACGACCGGTTGTAGACCACTCAAGACCGGTCGTGAAACTGAAAATCAAATCCCGCGAAAATCTTTCAAAAATCTTTGGAGCTACGACCAGTCCTAGGATTCTAAGACCAGTCGTAGACGGGATTTTTCAGTCTATAAATTGAGCATGAATTTCAGAGTTTTAGCACTTCAAATCAATTCTATTCAAGCATTCTTTAGGCTATACTCTGAGATAAGTTTGTGTTTATTTTAAGCTACATTGTGTTTATTTAATATTCCTTTTGCTAGCTTATTCTTATTTGATTTTGATTTACATTCCAATCTTATTAGAAAAGAGGAATTTCTGATATTCCTTCTTCTTGGATTCAAAATCAAATAGATCTAGCCCATTTGATCTAATATTAATTAGACTTAGAACCATTCTTTAAGTGAGTATTGGACTTTGAACGTCGAATCGAACTTCCACTCCGATTGGTTCTACCGGGCTTCTTCAAAAGGTGATTCAGGTATTTTACATGTTTTGTAATTTACTTTCTCTGGTTTTTGTTTGAGATTCGCCAGAAAAATCTCATTGTATTGGTTATCTGAGAAGAGCCAGAAAACTCAAATTGGGGGTTTTTAGATTGTGTAAGCCCGAAATCAAAGACACAATTGTGAAGGTTTTAGGTGAACCTGTGAAACCTATTTCGATAGTGCATGCTAATATCCCCTGTGTGATGATATTAGGAGTGGAGTAGCAATCTATGTGGCTGTTGGATAACAGTTGGTGTACACACAGGCGAACCACTATATATCATTGTGTTGTGGATGTGCTTTATTCTTTCATTCCTTTATTCATTTAGTTTTGTGATTTGTGTTTGTGGATGAATGTTGTAATCACTTCAAACAAGTGTGGATGAATGTTGTAATAACTTAGGATTTATTTTTCGCAAGTTATTTTGATTACCTTGCTTATTATTCCTCATTTTTTGTGATACAAGGACGTTCTAGAAATAAGGTTGTCCTACCTTAAACCTCTGGTTTTTGGTGTAAGGTTGTCCTTAGAACTGATAAAGTATCAATCTCTTTATTTTAGGCTATTGTGATTGTTTTATATTCAGCGTTGTACTTTAAATCTTTTATTATTCCGTTGTTATTAGTTTTATTTGGCATTACCCTATTCACCCCCCCTCTAGGGCATATAGCTAGGCCCTTTCAAGTGGTATCAGAGCCTAATAGCTCGTGTTTATTGTTTATTTATTGGATTTATTTCCTGAGCTAATGATCTAAGCTATATTAAGATGTCAAATTTTGATAGCCTATCAGTCACTAGGCCACCACCTTTTAATGGCACAAACTATGCTTATTGGAAAGCCAGGATGAGGATCTTTCTTAAATCCTTGGATGAAAGTGTGTGGCTGGCCACTGTGAATGAATGGAACCCTCCTATCACTGAAGTAACTAATAGTGATGTTCAAAATCAATGAAAGTAACGACTTATTCTCTTTGTACCACACTTCAGAAAAGTAAAAGTAGTGCAAATGCAAAAGCACTAAATGCAATTACTTGTGCATTATCACCAGATGAATTTAAAAGAATCATCTCGTGTGAAAATGCAAAACAAGCATGGGATATATTAGAAATGACACACGAGGGTACATCCATTGTCAAGAAATCTAAAGTCCAACTCCTCACAACTAAATTTGAAGAAATTCATATGGAGGAGAATGAGATGTTTATGTACTTCTACACGAGATTGAATGACATTATGAAATCTATGTGGGGTCTTAGTGATAGAATCCCTGAAAGTAAAGTGTGCGCAAAAATACTACGTTCACTTCCTGAACGGTTCAATTCTAAAGTAACCGCGATTCAGGAACTTCGTGATACGGATACCATGAGGGTTGAGGAATTAGTTGATTCACTTCAAACCTATGAGTTATCCTTTAAGGCTCCTAAAGGAAAATCAATTGCTCTCAAATCATCTAAAAATGTTTCACAAGAGAGTACTTTGGATTCAGAATATACCGAAGATGATATGGCGCTTTTAGCAAAAAGGTTTTACAAATTTTTCAAAAACAAGAAAAAGGTTGATTTTCAAAAATCAAATGATAAGAGACGATCTAAACCTAGAACTCGTAAATCCTTGAAAGATAGTCAATGTTACAACTGTCAAGAATATGGGAACTTATCTAACAAATGTCCTAAAAAGGACAAATCAAAAAAGAAAAGCATGACGGCTACTTGGGATGAATCATCTGATTCTGAATCCTCTTCTAAATCAGAAGATTCTGAAACTAAGTCGGGCGATGGTGTTAAAGCCCTTATGACTCTAGCCAAGATCACCTATTCAGATCATGATGATACATCTAGTGAAGAAAATCTGAATAGTGATTGTGATAATGAAGACGATATTCAAGATGCTTATAATGCCCTTTATAAAGAGAGTTGTAAAATTGCTGTCAAGCTTAAATTACAAAAAGAAAAATTTTCTAAGCTTAAGGAAGATTATGAGTCCCTTGTTTTAGAAAAGTCTCATATTTTCGATTCTTTTGAAAAGACCAAATGTGATTTAGATTTCAAAACCTTCCAAATTGAAGATTTGAAATCCGAAAAAGAAAAACTTAAAAATGAGGTAGCTTCTCTTCTGAGTTTGAAAGACACATGGAGATATGCCCAAGGTGATCTAAAATTAGAAAAATTATTGTCCGGATCAAGAAAATGTGATGATCGATCCGGATTGGGATATGATAAGAATACATCTCATAAATAAAAGAACATTGCTCCTAAATTTGTAAAAGGAGAGTCTTCAACCTCAAAAGAAAATAATTCCTATCAAGATTTTTCCAAAAATTCTAGGCTTTTTTAAAAATCTAAAGGTGGCCATGTCAACTTTATTTTTCAAAACCGAAATCAATTAGTTGAAAAAATTATTGATCTTCTCAAGGAGCTATTAAAGTCGAACTTTATAGGTCGTTCCTACAATTATAAACAGAAAAAGACCATCTATACTCCTAAACCCAAAACAGTTATGAAATGGGTTCCTAAAGTTGCCAACTTGGTTGCCCACAGTGCTTTCAAAGCAACTAGTCATTCAAAGTGATACCTAGATAGTGGATGCTCCAGGTATATGACAGGTGACAAAGCTTTATTCACCGATCTTAAAGATATGACTGACGGGTCAGTTACATTTAGTGATGAAAGCAATTGCAAAATTATTGGCCAAGGTACGGTTCAACTTTATAACCTTCCCTTATTTAAGAATGTCTTATATGTTGAGGGTTTAAAACACAACCTATTAAGCATTTCTCAGATATGCGATAACAACCACAATGTGAAGTTTTCTAATCAAGGTTGTGAGATTCTTGATAAAAGGGGTTCTGTTATATTAACTGGTCGCTGAACTTTTGAAAACTGCTACATCGTTAGTGATGCTAGCTCATCTACTCAATCATGTTACATGGTCCATACCGATGAGACTAAATTATGGCATAAACGCCTTGGACATGTACACTATCGGAACTTATTTAGATTGAGCAAAAGAGAACTAATTAGAGGTCTACCCAAATTGTAAAAAGTAGACAAAATATGTGGTGAATGCCAGTTGGGCAAACAGATTAAGAGCTCTCACAAGAAAGTGAACTCTAACACCACATCTAGACCACTCGAGCTTCTCCACATGGATCTTATTGGACCTACCAGATTGGAGAGTCGAGTAGGTAAAAAATACATCTTGGTTATCGTAGATGACTATACAAGATTCACTTGGGTATCATTCTTAAAAGATAAAACTGAAACCCTGGACGAAGTGAAAAAGGTCATCAAACGAATCCAAAATGAGAAAAGTTCTCATGTTAGCAAGATCCATAGTGATCATGGATCTGAATTCAAAAACAGTAGTTTTGAGAAATTTTGTAGCAATCAGGGAATATCACATGAATTCTCAGCGCCCAAAACACCGCAACAAAATGGTATAGTTGAAAGGAAAAATAGAGTGCTTTAGGATATGACTAATGTTATGTTGAATAGCATGAAGCTCTCTAGAAATCTTTGGGCTGAAGCAGTTAATACCGCATGTTATATTATTAATCGGGTCTATACTAGTAAATCCGATAACAAGACTACTTATGAATTATGGTTTGAAAAGAAACCTACTGTCAAATACTTTCGGGTTTAAATACTTTCGGGTTTTTGGCAGCAAGTGTTATATTTTACAGGATCGTGAAAATTTGGGTAAGTTTGATACGAAGAGTGACGAAGGAATTTTTCTTGGTTATTCTTTGAACAGTCGAGCTTATAGGGTTCTAAATAAGAGAACTCGTATGATTCAAGAATCTATCAATGTAGTCATTGATGATCATTTGAATACTCCAGCCTCAAGTTCAGATGATGATGAAACTCTTATTATTGACAATCAAGATATCTCATCAAGTCAAAAAGAATCTGAACCAAGGACTGTTAAAAATCATCCAACCAATCAAATACTTGGAAATCCTCTCACTGGAGTTCGTACTCGCAAACAACTTGAGAACATATGTAATTATGTTTGTTTTACATCCCAAGTAGAACCGGTCAACGTAAAAGAAGCACTTTCTGACGAAAATTGAATAGTTGCTATGCAGGATGAACTTAATCAATTTGTTCGTAATGATGTCTGGTATCCTGTTCCTAGACCTAAAGATAAAAACATTATTGGAACAAAGTGGATCTTTAAAAATAAGTCTGATGAACTCGGAAATATTATACGAAACAAGGCTAGACTGGTTGTACAAGGGTACACTCAGATTGAAGGCATCGATCATGATGAAACCTTTGCTCCAGTTGCTCGCCTTGAATCAATCAGACTTTTTATTTTCATCGCATTTTTAAAAAATTTAAAATCTATCAGATGGATGTAAAGAGTGCTTTCTTGAATGGCGATTTACATAAAGAAGTGTATGTTGAACAACCTTCAAGGTTTGAAGACCCTAAGTTATCTGACCATGTATTTCGTCTCAAAAAGGCTCTCTATGGTCTAAAACAAGCAGCTAGGGCATGGTATGAAAAATTGACTAAATTCTTACTTAGTCATAACTTTCAAGTAGGTAGTGTCGATAAGACGCTTTTTGTTAAAAAGAATAACAATGATATTTTGATGGTTCAAATATATGTTGATGATATTGTTTATGGATCTACTTGTTCTAACATGTCTACTGAGTTTACAGAGTTAATGAAATCAAAGTTCAAAATGAGCATGGTTAGCGAACTTAACTATTTCCTAGGGTTGCAAGTAAAACAACAACCTGATGGAATTTTCATTTCCCATACCAAATATGCTTTAAACTTGGTTAAAAGGTTTGGATTTGAGAATGGTAAGAACTTTGATACTCCTATGAGTACAACATTAAGACTCTCAAAAGACTCTTCAGGTAAAGATATAGATCTTAAATTATATCGCAGTATGATTAGTAGTTTGTTATATCTTACTCCTAGTAGACCTGATATCGCATTTAGTGTTGGTATTTATGCGAGATATCAGTCTAATCCTAAGGAATCACATCTTATTGATGTTAAACGGATTATTAGATATGTCGCAAGTTCTATAAATTTGGGTCTTTGGTATCCTTTTGATACTAATGTTCAATTAGCCGGGTACTCAGATGTTGATTGGGCCGGTAATATCGATGACAGAAAATTAACCAGTGGTGGTTATTTTTACACTGGAAATTGCTTAATCTCTTGGTTTAGCAAGAAGCAAAGCTCAATATCACTCTCCACTGCTGAGGCTGAATATATTGCAGCTGGATATGCATGTACTCAACTAGTTTGGATGAAACGCATGCTTAGTGATTATGGAATTAATCAAGATTCAATGATCTTACATTGTGATAATTCCAGTGCTATAAACATTTCCAAATACCCAATCCAGCATTCTCGTACTAAGAATATTGACATTAGGTATCATTACATTCATGAGTTGGTTGAAGAAAAAGTTATTTCATTGGAATATATACCAACCGAAACTCAACTTGCTGATATATTTACTAAATCGTTCGACAAAAGCAGGTTTAATAAATTGAAATTTGATCTTGGTATGTGCATTTTACATTGAATATTCTTGCTTGTATGTATCATAGTGTATTATATTTCATATTATAATTGTTTAAATTTCAAATTTTTTTATTAAAAATGCATTTTTGGTCGATGCTCGACCGGTCGTAGTTGTTCACGACCAGTCGTGATTCGACTGGTCGTGGATCTCGTGAACATCATATAATTTGGGGAAAATCCCCTTCTTCTTCATTTCCACACCTACCTACGACGAGTCGTGGCTCGACCAGTCATAGGATTTCTCGATTTTCTTCAAAGTAAGTCCTATTTCATCATTTTTCTTGAAGTTTCTTGCTCTCTATGCTTTGATTTGTTCATAGTATAGCTTGATTTCATCTCTTGGTGATTTTTTTCAAGGGTTTCCTCTCTATTTGCTGATCTAAAGAAAACTCATCTTTCATTTGTGCATCTTGCTTGTTCTTAGTATATATTTCTGAATATGGATGCTAGAGGAAAAAAGAAAACATCCCGTGGTCCATCTTCTTCCAGATCTGCACCGATAACTAAACGGCACCTTCGGTCACCCGAAGATGATTCTCAAGATGTAAGAGATCTCCGTGTCCGTAACATTATCGTTGAGCATACCGCTGATATAAATCACATTGCTCCATATTGTGTCATTCCTCTTCTTGAATCTGTAGGCTGGACTAACATTTTGCTTTGGGGTGGGTCTGCATACCAGTCCATTGCTCAATCAATGGTTGCATGCATTTCAGATTTTTTCCTTGATAATTTAACATTTTCAATTGATACTAGAGAAGGGAATTTTGAAGTTGACCATCATTTGATATCAGGTATTATGGATATACCTGTTAATGATGAAGGAATATCGATTCTTACTTTATAGGAAAAACCTTCAAAATCGAAAAAACGTATGTTAGCCAGAGATTTATGCAAAATTGATGTGCATTGGACTCACAAAGGGAATGCGCTCCCTGCAAAGTATCTTTTACCCAAATACAGAATATTACATCGTTTCTTCATTTCCAATGTATATCCTCGGTCCGGTAATAAAACCAAGTTAACTTCTTTCATGGTTCGTGTGTTGCATTCTATTGCTTCTGGAACCAAGGTCTGTCTTCCTTCTTTGATTTGTCATTCCATTATACAATTTCGTTTCCATCCGGGTCATAGTGATATTCCATTCGGTTATCTTATGAATGTTTTAGCCACTCACATGCTTGTCGATAAACCTGTTAATGAGGCACCAATTCTTCATCTCATTTTCAACAATGCCAATCTTAATAAGATGAAATTGGATCTGCTCCCTGGCTAATTTGATGAAGCTGGTGTTAGTGGTATTGGTGGTGATGGTGGTGTTGCTGGAAACGAAGAGGAAGCTGGTGATCTTCTACAATAAGATGTTAATATGGATGACTTATTTGATGACATAGTGTAAGCCCCGTATCTTAGACCGTACTGTTCCGTAGACTTCCGCGGTCTTACCGGTCAAATTTTGACAACCTTCGAACCTTAACCTATATTTGCGCGTGACCTTGAGTCACACGTCGTTAACCTGAGTCGACTCAACCCAAGACCTTTACTATAGCGACCGGGTCGTCGCCGCGGTTCCGATGTCGTGACTCGCGCGTCGAGGCGATACCCTGGTCAGGAGATGTGGGCCAGCGTTCGGTGCGAGGAAAGACGCCGCACGTTGCAAACCCCGAAGAAAAGAATCTCTACCCAACATCACATCAATCACACCAATCAAATCACTCAGCCATACCTCTCCCACCAACTAATTAAAACAACCCATGCTTAGCCTATTTCCCTTATCCCAAAAGTCAAAAAGACCCATACTTCCCATGTCTTCTCTCTTACACACCACTCCTCCCTCTCTCCTATCACTCCTCTCCCATCATCTCTCTCATTCTCTCTCTCATTCTCCCAAGCAACCCCAAGAGGTGAATCATCCATGGCTTCCATGGAGAAAACCATGTGTGGCCCAACTTCCTATCACCCAATCCTAACCTCTAAAGTCGATCTCAACCGTCGAATCTTGTTCCCTTGAAGCTCTACAATATGTTGGTGGAAGATTGAATAGAAGATCAAAGGTGGGTGCTTCTTTCTATCTCTTTTTCCCTCTCTTTTAATATTTTGGTGTGATGATGAGGCCGTGTGGCCCACCTGGATGAACCTCATCTTGATGAATGTCTTATCCAAACCATTCAAGCCATGTGGGCCCTACCCTCGGTGTTGGGAAAACACGAGTATCAGGTTGATCCAATCAATGAGGACATGCCCACGTGGGACTCATCAGCTGTGGTCCCCACCCGTGGGACCCACCTTGATAATGTATTCACATCACCCGTCCAGCGTCCAGGGACGCTGGACGTCGGTTCAATGAAGTGTTAACAGATAGTGAGTCTCACTCACAGCACTGTCAACAAAAAAAAAAAAAAAAAAAAAAAAAAAATATATATATATATATATATATATATATATATATATATATATATATATATATATATATATATATACACACACACACACATTA
This sequence comes from Magnolia kwangsiensis, assembly GCA_037074715.1. Taxonomy (NCBI): domain Eukaryota; kingdom Viridiplantae; phylum Streptophyta; class Magnoliopsida; order Magnoliales; family Magnoliaceae; genus Magnolia; species Magnolia kwangsiensis. Next base: position 98,603,094 of record CM073584.1, read on the forward strand.
TGCTTGGTTTGTGCTTTTTGGGTGGCCACTTATAAAGGCCCCACCTTGATGTATATTCATAATCCATGCCGTCCATTCCGTTTCTTAGCCCATTTTAGGCGTTGAGCCGAAATTTGAGACCAAACCGACTCTTGGGCGGGCCATACCATAGGTAATAGTGGTATTATTATTAAAGCCCACCTTGATCCTTCTATTTACCAAAAATACATCGCATATTGGTCTCATTTTATCGATCATGCGCCGTAGAATGCAATGGGTGGAATGGATCCACTTGAAACGGGCTCCACATGGGAAAAACCGCCAAAAAACTATTTTTTTAAGAAAAAAAAATAAAGAGAACAGCAGCAGCGTCTGCTGCTGCTGACATACCTGCGCCCAAGCAGGGCATCCCGCGCCATTGGCGGACGAGTAGGCAGGGAACACGGTCCCTTATGTGTGCCTCACTGTGATGTGTTTTGGAGTATCCGCACCGTCCATTTTGTAGGCCTTTAGGGAAGTGGGCCGCCCTCCAAAAATCAGCCCGATCTGGATCTCAGATGGCCCACATTACAAGGGACAGTTGGGCTGAACGTTTACCATTGAAACTCCTTTTTGAGTGTCCCAGAAGTTTGGATCATTATGAAATTGGTTTTCCCCTTCATCTAGGGTCTGTGTGACCTAATCAACGGTTTAGATGGCAGATAAACATTACAGTGGGCCCCGCATGGGACCCAGTGATGTGTCTTTCCCACAACGTCCATCTATGTGGACCCCACGCAATTGATTAACTGCTGTGGTACGTCAGCAGGGACTGTGGAGCCCACAGATGTAAGTATTGTATATCACACCGTCCATTTCTGAATGGTGATTGGTGGGAGCGCACTTTGATGTACTATCCATCCAGACCGTCCATTCACAAGGGGGCCTACCATGATGGATGTATTTCATCCAGCGGCCGTACTTCCATTCACACACACGTGTAGAATTTATATATAATGCATATATTATATATATACTATATAATATAATATATTATGTATTATACAAATGATGTGGTGGGCCACTGCTACGTGGAACCCACCTTTATCATGATGAATATGGGCAGCCTCCTGCCACGTGCAGATACATTAACATATAAATTATATTATATAGCATATAATATATTAATAAGAGTATATAGGTGGCACACTCACATGGACCGCACCTTGATTAGGTGAAGTATCCACACCGTTCGTCAGATGGTGCTGCTGGACTGACGTCCAGCAGCTGTGGGACGTACCATGATGTATGTGTGTTTCATACCCGCGTTGTCCATCTGCATGCAGGGCCCATGTAATGTATGCGTGATATCCACACCGCCCAGTAGTTGGACGCTGGGACCCACCTGATGTGTCTACACATCCAGATGATCCAGCTCTATGGACGGTAAAATCCCTCTGCACGTGTGTAGTGCACTAGACGTGGGACCACTTTTATATGCCTTATTCACATCATCTAGCGTTCTACATGGTGAAGTCCACTTTGATTCCTCAGTGTCCATTGCCCAGACGTGGGGCCTCACCTTGATGAGTGTGTCGCAATCCACACCATCCACACTAACATGGACCCACCCTGGTAAGTATGAGCTTTATATCTATACCGTCCACCCTGTTTTCTAGGTGGTTTTGTGATGTGGAACCACCTGCATGTAAGTGTTTCATCCATACCATCCAGTCCTTGGGCGAGGACTGGACCCCACCATAATTTGTATCCATGCCGTCCATCTTGTTGGCCGCCAGAGCAGGCCTCACCTGTCGTATATTCAGGGCCCACCGTGATGTATTTGACCCACACCATCCAGCAACCTAGGCCGGTGGGATCCACCATAATGTATAAGTTATATTTTTACGCGATCCATTTGTATGTGTAGGGCCACCTTGACGTAGATGCATGTTACCCATCTGTTTTGTTGGATGGCTGCCCCATTAGTCCGATGACGCGTAGCCCAATGTAATGTATATGGGGTCCATGTGATAAGGCTCAATGAGATGTATGTGAAACCCATGTAATAAGGTCGATGAGATGTATGTATGACCCTTGGGATGTGGCCCGCTTTAATGTGCCTGAGGCCCAGGTTTGAGGCCCACTTGATGTATATGAGACCCATATGATGAGGCCCACTTGCTTGAATCTGAGGCCCATGGGCCAGGCCCCTTGTGATTTATTCGTGGCCTATGGGGCCCATTATGATATGTATTATGACCATTGGTGCGGCCCGTTGATGCGGCCCACTTGATGTATATGAGACCCATATGATGAGGCCCGACTTGATGTAAACGAGGCCCATTGTGACGTGTATTAGGCCTATGATGCGTGGCCCATTTGATGTATTCAAGACCCTGATACGTGGCCCATTTGATGCATAAGAGACCCATGTATAGGGCCCACATATTATGTATTTAAGGCCCATATGCAAGGCCCACCTGTTGTGTATATGAGGCCATGGTGATGCATTTACGTCCCATTCAACTTGGCCCATTCGAATCGGCCATTTGACTCGGCCCATTCGACTCGGCCATTTGACTCGACCCATTTGACTCAGCCCGTTTAATTCGGTCCATTGACTCGACCCATTTGTATCGACCCATTTGATCAGCCCAAATTGATTTGGCCCACTTGACCGTATATGAGGTCCATTGGTGTGGCCCATTTGATGCGGCTCACTTGTTGTATCTTAGGCCCATGGGACGTAGTCCATTGAGATGTATACTCGACCCATATGTCGTGGTCTATGGCGATATATTTTCGGCCCATTTAGTAAGGCCCAATGGGATGTATTTTTCAGCCCATGTGTTGAGGCCCATTATAGTGTATATGCGACCCATGAGTGAGGCCATTGTGATGTGTACTAGGCCCTTGCGTGAGGCTATGGGCCCACTATATGTTTGCTCTATATAAGCTACTGCTTGGGAGCAATGTTGGTTAAATGGCCACCTTATTGGGTAATGATGGTTTAATGTCCACATGTCCATATTGTGACTGTTCCGTAGGCCTTATCAGGCCCATCTCACCAAATTTTGATTTCCATGGCCGATTGCCGATTAACGGTCGAGGTTAATTATCGTGACCGACTACCGATTCCGATCGTCATGGCCGATTGTCGATTCCGATCATCGAGGCCAATCATTGATCGATTTCGATTATTGTGTCCGATTGTCGATTTTGATTATTGAGGCTGATTGTGGAGGCCCATTGTGATGTATTCATAGCCTATGGGCGAGGCCCATAGTGATATGTATTAGGCCCATGAGCAGGACCTACCTACTGTGTATATGTGGCCTTGAGCAAGGCCCATTGTGTTGTATATTAGGTCTTTGTGTGGGGTCATGGGTCCACCATATGTTAGGCTCTATGTAGGCCATTCCTTGGGGCAATGTTGGTTAAATGTCCACATTGTCGAGGCCTATTATTGATACCGATTATGAGTATGTGACAGCATTGCATCATGATACATGCCCAAACGCATCATCTGCATGTTTGTTATGAGATGCAGTTGACCATTGCATATGCCATAGTGCTGGTGGTTTATGAGACTCCCTGATAGGCAGAGATTGTCTCACATGAGTACACGGTATGTACAGGATTGATGCATGACTGGATTGTATGACTCATGCATCTTGCATTGTATGTTGTGATTACTATACGCCCTAGCGACATCAGGGTCGTAGCCTCCACAGGTATTTCGTGGATGGCTAGATGGGACACCGAAAGTCTGTTCTATATGGGGTGCTATAGATATACCTGGGTGAAAGTCCCTAAACCCTCTTGGTTCCAGAGGTTGCTCCAATGTCTAGACCTAGTGGGTAGATGAGTGCTGAGTGCCGATTACCAGATGGCTGCGCTCTCCACTATGTCGTGGTCGGTTGGAAGGGGGTGCGGCCTTACCTGCCCGAGAGGAGGGGGCAAAGCTAGGCTGAGTTTGACCAGCTCGATGAATGGGTCTGCTATCGACGAGCCGGGCCCGATATTGGCAGGCGAATAGTGAGGTCTCTTCCACTCGCCTTGTTGCGCGCGATGGGGCGGCAATCTGGTTTGGAGTGTAATAGACCCCGGTGATTTCTCAGAGAGAAACCGTACCGGTATGTGGACTTATTGAGTAGGAGATGCATGCTCATTCATTCATCCATTCACTATCCACTCGGGCTGGTGGTGCGCAACTAATTATTGTGTACCTTCGTTATGGCATGGATTTCGGTTAGGTGCGCGACTAACCTAAGATCAGGAGTTTACCACGATGAGTCTGACTATCCAAATTTAGGTATGGGACTGGTTTGGATAGAAGTCCCTTCTGGTGGACCCCAGAGCCTGCGATACTACGTACTATCATCCCGACTTCACACTCCAGCATGGTCATTTCATTCACACTGCATATCACATTGCATCCGCAGGCATATGACATCTTGGGTGGCTATGTTTCTACACTTATATGGCCTATACAGACTTTACAGGATTTGTATATTGTATTGCATCCTCGGCATTTGATATTTAGCCCTTTATGACTCCTCATCGCATAAATATTCTATATTGCGTATTCTGATATTGATTGACTCATAGACTTGTCCATACTTCCGCTTACTCTGTTATCGTATGATTTATATCTTGTCAGTATTTCTGCTTACTCTGATAATTCCTGCTCTTGTTAGTGTTTTTGTTTATTCAGACAATTATATGGTTTATGGATTACAGGTTCTCCGGTATTATATGATTATGACATTGTATTGAATACTTGACACTTACCTTGTGCACACACTTACACCACCCTCTAAGCTTTCCATAAGCTTATGCACGATAGATGCGTGCAGGTGATGTTAGGTTGTAGCAGTGTTGAGCTTGGAGCGCGCAGTGGTCTTCTGGAGCTTGATTTTCTATTTATGTATTTCCCTTTCAGTGTTGTACTCAAACGATTATATTAGTGGATATGTGATGATGATGTTGCCTTTGTGAATTGGGTAATCTTGTGGTTATGCTTATTACTAGTTAAATGTACAAAAAAAAATCCTCCTTTTAGGATCCCAGGATCGGAATCTGGCAAATGAATGTTGGGAGCCGAGAATGGGGTACTACGGAGGCTGTCGGCACCGGATCCGGTGATCGGGATTCCTGTGAATCTGAATTTTCGGGTGTGGGGCGTGACACATAGAAACTGATTCATCTAATGATCCAGATTATGATCCTTCTGGTTTTGATGCACGCCTTCGTGCATTGGAGGAAAAAGTTGATAATATGAATATAGCCCATGATATGAGATTCAAGTACATGCAAAAATATCTTCGTCGCATAAATAAGGGCTTACACCAGATTGATCCAACTATCCCTGCTCCCTCCTCTGGATCAGATTAAGTGAATTATCTTCTGGATAGTATGCCATTTTCTTTTATTTTGGGTTTGTATTATGAATTATGGTTTCATAACATTGTCTTTTAGATATTATATTATGGATTATGACTTGATGCTTAAGATTTTTATTTTATATCCTTTCAAATCACCTTCTCATTATTTGCTCTCTATGTTCTCCTTTCTATTGTGCCTTTCCCTTGTCATTTTGTGACAAAAAGGGAGAGTAGTAAAGCTAATGCTAAAAGGAGAGTAATATGGATAGGGGGAGTAATTTATTTGTATTGTATGAGCAAGGATATGTGGATTGAAGTTTTGAGGTTTTCATGTTATGTATTGATTATATGAGCAATACGCGTATTACTCAAGGGGAGTAGAGTATTTTGTGATTTCATGACTTATCATTCCTTATTATCTTTGATGCTATGTGTTTTATCACAAATTTGATAAAGGGGGAGATTATAAGTGCTATGATTTCATATCCCTTTTGTTGTGCCAAAACCTATATATATGTCTTGTATATCTTGTGTTCTTTGTTTGAAGACTAGTCATTGCAATCAAGACATATCAAGACATCGCATTTCAAGACAAGATCTTAAAAGAAGAAAGTTTTCAAGTCTTGGATGAAGAAATCAAGAATAGAAGTTGTCAAGGTTGCATGTTCAAGATTTGATCAAGTTCAAGTTTACTAGAAGACTTTGTCAAGTCAAGATTAAGCACATGAAGGCCTACTACAAGTTTTGAATATTCACAAGCTTCTCTTAAGGGTCATCTGAGTGTACAGACTTTCAATGTCCATCTCACTTTTAAGGTTTGTTTGACCTTAGATTAACCTTAGGATGAGCTTTACTGTAGGTCATTCCGGATACATAACTCATATATTTTAATATGCTTGTTTGGAGTGTTCTAAGACTAGTCCTAGGGACTTCAAGACCAGTCTTAGCTTTGCTACGACCAGTCTTAGGTTTTTCAGGACCAGTCCTAGCTTTGCTACGACCAGTCTTAGATTTTTCAGGACCAGTCCTAGGTAGTTGAAGATTTTTGAATCTTTCTAGCTGTCCTACGACCAGTCCTAGACATCCTACGACTAGTCCTGGAAGTTCTACGACTCGTCCTTCGACCGGTCGTAGCCCTATGGCTCAAACTCCAGCAACCTATTTTGGGGTCTTACGACCAGTCGTAGGTGTCCCACGACCAGTCGTAGATGGCCCACGACCGGTCGTAGACTACTCAGGACCGGTCATGGAACTGAAAATTAAATTTCGTGGAAATCTTTCAAAAATCTTTGGAGCTACGACCAGTCCTAGGATTCTAAGACCAGTCGTAGACGGAATTTTTCAGTCTATAAATTGAGCACGAATTTCAGAGTTTTAACACTTCAAATCAATTCTATTCAAGCATTCTTTAGGCTATACTCTGAGATAAGTTTGTATTTATTTTAAGCTACATTGTGCTTATTTAAGTATCCTTTTGCTAGCTTATTCTTATTTGATTTTGATATACATTCCAATCTTATTAGAAAAGAGGAATTTCTGATATTCCTTCTTCTTGGATTCAAAATCAAATAGATTTAGCCCGTCTGATCTAAAATCAATTAGACTTAGAACCATTCTTTAAGTGACTATTGGACTTTGAACGTCGAATCGAACTTCTACTCCGATTGGTTCTACCGGGCTTCTTCAAAAGGTGATTCAGGTATTTTACATGTTTTGTAATTTACTTTCTCTGGTTTTTGTTTGAGATTCGCTAGAAAAATCTTATTGTATTGGTTATTTGAGGAGAGCCAGAAAACTCAGATTGGGGGTTTTTAGATTGTGTAAGCCCGAGATCAAAGACACAATTGTGAAGGTTTTAGGTGAACCTGTGAAACCTATTTTGATAGTGCATGCTAATATCCCCTGTGTGATGATATTAGGAGTGGAGTAGCAATCTGTGTGGCTGTTGGATAACAGTTGGTGTACACACAGGCGAACCACTATATATCATTATGTTGTGGATGTGCTTTATTCTTTCATTCCTTTATTCATTCAGTTTTATGATTTGTGTTTGTAGATGAATGTTGTAATCACTTCAAGCAAGTGTGGATGAATGTTGTAATAACTTAGGATTTATTTTTTGCAAGTTATTTTGATTACCTTGCTTATTATTCCTCATTTTTTGTGATACAAGGACGCTCTAGAAATAAGGTTGTCCTACCTTAAACCTCTGGTTTTTGGTGCAAGGTTGTCCTTAGAACTGATAAAGTATCAATCTATTTATTTTAGGCTATTGTGATTGTTTTATATTCAGCATTGTGCTTTAAATCTTTTATTATTCCGCTGTTATTAGTTTTATTTGGCATTACCCTATTCACCCCCCCTCTAGGGCATATAGCTAGGCCTTTTCAGCCTCAACTCCACTCGGCTGGGCCACTAGTTAACCTCAGTTCGAACTCGGCTCAGCTCGGTCCTCGAGCTTAACTGGCCAGCTCAGCTTGGTTCGATCAGCAACTCGGGCCAGTTCGAGCCGAGTTCACTTATGCAGCATTTTCACAAACATCTGGACTGCACCTTCAAAATCTCATTATATGTAAAACAACAGCAATGGTTTTACAAGTATTTTATCAAACACCTTCTAAACAACATAAAAATTTTAAAAAAAAATAGTATTTGTTTCATATACATACTTTCCTTGTCACCAACCACACTTCGTTGAGTCATTTCATCAAACACTTGGTGAGCAACATCAATATCGAAGTAACTGAGAGTCACTGAACTAGTTCAATTTGAGTTTGATTCGAGTTGGGTTTGATCCAAGTCAAGTCAAACTGGGGCCATCTTGAACTTGGCTCGAACTCATTTTTGGGCTCAAAAAATCAGCTCGACTCGGCTCGAACTCACCTTCGAACCAAGTCGAATCGAGCTTTTTCAAGTCGAGTCAAGGGAGCTAACCGAGCTAGCTCAGTTCATGTACACCTCTAGTGGCAAGGTGAGTAGCTGATCCGTTTCTACCTAGTACCTGACACCTGGGCAGTGGGTAATCTGGCCATTCCAACTAATGGGTTGTCTTGACAGATTGGCCTGGGTGTGCAACTCTTGTCTTAAGCACCCTAGCTCCGTGGGCCCCACCAGCTATGTATTTAAAATCCACTCCATTCATCAAGTCTTAATCTGGGATTTAGGTTGGTCACACGACAAGGTAAAATGGAAATTGAATGCTAGCCATAAGTTTGTATGTGGGATCAATGGGACATGACAAAAAATTCCAATTCAAATCATAACCTAAAAAAAAATATATCTTTCTATAGTTTTTAATCACTACATTTTTTAGCCTTTTAGCAATTTTCTTTACCACTTTTATTGCAACAAATGTTTTCAAATTTATGTTTATATTATTTTCTTTGAATAAAACTGTAGGAAGCTTTTTGATAGTAAGTTACTTAAGGTAAGCTAATTATTCCACAAGTAATTTATTTTAATTTCTATTATTATGAAGATAAGCATGTCTGGCAAATAATATATTTATAAGCTTCTCATCTCTTTCCTTTCTCCTTATGTCTTTCTTCAGCAACTTATGAAAAGTGAAAAAGCTATAATAATAATAAAGTTAACTTAAGTGATTATATAATTTTAGGTGAAAAATGTTACTTATAAGTAATTTGAAAACCAAACTTATTTATCTAAAATAAGTCACTCATCTAGTGTTGTAAAAGGGTAACTTATTTGGTGGTATCCAAATGGGCGCTTAGAGACCAAATGAATGTTTAAGGATTCAAGTGGGCCCATGTTTGGAATTTAAACGATTGGTTTGTTCAATCTACTAGATATGATTACGACATTAAAGGTTCTAAACATATCAAAACTCATTAAAATAAATAAAAAGAAGAAGAAGAAGCCCAACAATAGTATGTTGGTTGGGTTGGATGGGTTAGTTCAACCCAACCCTATTGCAATTAAATGAGCTGGGTCTAATCAAGTTAAGGCTCTACAAATTTTACATGCATCGGGTCAACTTATCAATTAATAGGTACCAGGTCAAGTTAAGACCAAATCCCTTAAACATTTAATTAAATTGGTTGGGCTTAGGCTAACTTGATAGAAGGAAGAGTGTTAGGAGGAAAATCATCATCTACCTCAGGTATGCAAAAACTTGAATCTACATAGTTATTCTTGAATCCACAACATAAAAAGAGAAATTCTAAATTTTATCATTCAATAATGTTCAAACTTTTTTATTACATCACTTACAAAGAAAAAACAAAATCCTAATTAGGAATCTTAATTTGACTAAAGTAGAATTTACCCAAAATAGTAAATTTTACTAAAAATAAAAGTTCTTAATTTAATCGTGTCGGATGATTCCTATCAAGATTAGAAGCAATTCTTAAGAATATTGCATATAATAAAACATTAAAATAAAGGAGGTATGTCTAAATTAAAACTTATTATAAACAGTAAATTTTTCATAAAAGTGCGATTTTGAATGAGAAGAAACTATTTTCTCGTGAACTTGACTAACATGACCCGCTATGGAGTTGGTTGACCCTAAATGGCCTATTATAATAAAGATTCATACGTCATGCATCCCATAACAATACTCAAATGAAAGTTATGGCCAATTTACGGTTTATACTTTGAACAAAGAATTCTCCCTATCCAAAATGAATTTAATTGAATTAGATGTACCTAAGGCCTAATTATATCCTGCCCTACATAGGCCTGGGCCTGGATCCGACGAATTACGTCCACTTATGTTCAAGCTTCTTTTGGTCCAACTGTGCCAATAATAGATCTACGACCAACTCTATACCAATCCCTTCCACTTGAAAAGAACATGTCCTCGAGTTATTCATTGGACTCAACTCATGATACTCATATAAATTTATCACCTTGAACATCCGCGACATCTCCATATTGTAACGTCTTGAAAAAATTCGTACGAAGACCCAAGTACCACCTCAGGCAGAAATCACTAAGGACTAAATCCTTTAGAAATCAGACGAGAATTAATTAAGCGTCAAACTAGATTATCTGTGAAATTAACATTAATCACTTTAAATATGATTTGTAAGACTCAAACCGGGTAGAACCATTAATGCTACATTACCTAAAAACTTAAGATCCACCCCAAAACCCAGTTGCTCTCGGGAGCACCATCAAACTCCGTAGGAGACCTGGGCCATGCGTTGAAAGTTCGATTACCTTGAAACTATACGGTTATGACTGGCGGCCTTGCTGGACTTGACAACCACCTCAAAATCAAGTCCAAATGATATCCCGAAACGCACAACTCGAGTCCGAAGTGAAGTGTGTGAGAAACGTGAATATCTTTAGGAAATGAACTAAAACTTAAGTGAATTGAGTCATTCGCTTGCATGCCAAATCTAAGGATTCAGACCGTCAGAATCTGACCCAATTACACTCTCGAATCAGGAAAAATTTCTAATACAGGTTAGTGCACTTTTGACCCTGATCAGTATCGGTGACTGTTGAACTGAAACTGGTCCCCCTCAGCCAATCCACTGATCCGATTGGACCGAGATCTTAACCTGACCTATATCCAATGTAAGGAAGCTTAAGTCCGACCGCGTTCAAGAAAGGGGCCTCCAGAACAACTCCGTTGGACCGAAACGGCTAGTCTTTAACTATAACCTAAGTATATCATGGCCCTGGGGCCATTCCCATCAGTTCTGAGCCTATATAAGTGCCTTAAACCCTCTCTCTCTCTCATTCCATACAAATTACAAATCTTAAGAGAGAGAAGAGAGCAAAGAGAGAAAGTGAGAGAGGAAGTCGGAGTTTATTCTTGGGATTCAAACCTGTCACTCCACGTGCTTAACCATCCTGTCTGTATCGTTATTCCAGCAATTCCGATCCCGTTCTTAGGTAAGAAATCCTAACGCTAATCTGTTTTAGGGATTCAAATAGAGTAGAAGGTGCAATAGCTAATCTGTTCCATACTATAGGTTGTCGTCCTGCTATAGACAGGACTTAGCATTTAAACTGAGTTCGTTACGAGTCTACCGATGAAAGGTGTAGATTACAAATGGTTAGGTTATGGTTTTCAAGGCTTTCAATGTCAGTAATGATTTATGACTGACTTAATTACTATCACATGTGCTTAGATACGAGGGTTTCTATGTATTATGTATCTATATAAACGATGTTGATTTATAATACATTCCATGTGTTTGTTGAAATGTGTGAATGAATATGGAATTGCGATTTATGCTTACCATGTTTATTGACTGAGAATTCATGATTGTTGTACATATGGTGAACCCTTTATAAAGGGATTTGCTACAATACCTATTATGACTACTTTACTACATGTATATGACATGTGAGCCTAAGTGTTTGATAAAATGTCTGAATGTGAAAATTTTTGTTTAAATGCATGTAATGAGGGTGTTGAGATAGGATTCTCAATTCCCTTAACTATGGTTATAGTATCCTTTATATAACATATCTTACTACTATGTGTTGTATGGATGAAATGCCTATATATGATAATATGTGTAGTATGTGTTTGTTAAATTGCTCAAGTAAGATTTATATCTGATTTCAGTTATCACATGCTATTTTGGATAATTATATGTGAATGCTATTGTTTGAAATGTGATTAGGGCTACAATGTAGTTCAGGCAATCGGTAAATGTCTGTGAACGGTGGTTGAACTGCTTAAACATGACGAACACGCCTGATGAATTCGAGTCGTATGTTGCTTATCAGTAGTGGTTGGGCCACGTGGAGTGCTTACGCGCTGCATGTCGATCAGCTCGACGTATGCTTGTACAAGTCAAGTTTGTCAAGCAACCCAGTTGACCCGATGTATGTTCACCATGTATGGATGCTACTGCTTAAATCTAAGGTACCAAACTCACCAGTGAAAACCCATTTAACCTTAGTATCATGATCCACCAAAACTCATGAGTTGGACATGATGGTATATGGGACACCATGGTCGTGTTGTCGACTTACGCTGGGGTGACGAGCCTCCCCATAGTGACCAGTGAGCAACCAAACTCATGAGCCAAATACGGTGGTGTATGGGACACTGTATTCGAGATGTCGGCATATGATCAGGTGATGAGCCTGTAGTGACCTCAAGTATACACTAGAAACTACGTTGAGGTGACAAGCCTTTCCGTAGTAAACTAGAGTATAAACCAAGCTTGTGCTGAGGTGACGAGCCTCTCCGTAGCCACTTGAAAACTGCCTATCGTATGTGATTACTAGGATTAACGACCTTAGATGGATCAATGTTTGGGTATATGATATAAAGGGAGGTGCCTTAGCTTCCCAATCCTGCTGTATGAATAGGTCTAATTAAGAACTTGTCTAATACGATCATACATGCATTGCATGTGCTTTGGCAAGGAAGTGCACAGAGGAAGGGGTGCATGTCACGATCGTAAGATGAAGTCGCAAGAGGGAGTGTAGGCGAGGGCATACATCATTATTACATACCATCCTGACATTAATAAGAGTACTTAGGACTTAATTTTTGTATTACTTTATTATTACTTCTTGATTGAATTGATAACATGTTAACCTTTGCTTCATAGTTCCACTGAGTTGATCACTCATTCTCACATTCTAAGATGGTATTTTTAAATACCTACCAGACCCTATTGTAGATGCAGATTATGGCGATACTTGCGAGGCAGAGCCGAACTTTTATGATGACGAAGAGTTCTCCTATATGCAGTTATCAGGCGGGTTTATGTAGACCATGTTTTGATCGATGGGGTTACAGGGATGCTAATTAAACCCCATTACACTGTTATTTTGTTGTACTTTTAGAACACCCATGTATATTCATTTTGATTATTTTTGGAGTATACATATATATACTTAACCTGGTAACATATTCACACTCGGGAGGCTTGCATCAGTTTATATATTTTATATATCTATCATAGTCTTCCACTTGCGTAATTTAACTATCTCTGGGGTATGATATACTGATTTGGTATAATCTCACTCATGTGTAATGTACTAATATAGAAAACTTTTAATCATCATTATCTATGTTGCATAAGTGATGTGTTTGAACTTGAGAGTTGGACTCCTACTCGACCCCAGAATTTCAAAGCGTTACAAGTTAGTATCAGAGCATAATTTAGATTAAAATGGACCTGGGTTATGGTCACACGACGCACGCAGACATACTTTGACTTAGAAGGGAGCGACAAAACATAGAAATGATCATAGGATTCTCAGTTTTGTTAATCGAAGGAATTGACCAGAATTGACACTTAGAATCGGGGCTTGTACACATCTGAGATTATGTGTGGCGACCCTAGATCTTTGTTAGACCATCAATCGATGGGATTAGACAATAAATTGACACTTTATACTATCAAATAATCCGAAATGAGTGAATATACGCGAGATAGGACTCGAAACGACTCAAAACGGAGTCGCGGGCCCAAACATTGTAAATTGGGGGGGGGGGGGGGGGGGGGAGGGGGCGAAGTGCACCCCGCACATTTCCAGCACCCTGGGGGGATGACATTGCCCTTGGGGTGAGCCACCGCTAGACAGTCCAGGGACCGGCGATGACATCGCCGGATCGGCGAGCCCTCGCCGATCACCGACCTGGACCTGTCAAGCCACAGTGAGCCTGGCGGGCCGGCACATGTGGGACGCTATGGGGAGCCCTATATTCCTCCGGTTTGCTCCCCTCTAACCTCTTACACAACTCTAAGCTTTCATTTTTCTCAACAAACTCCTTTTTCTCCTCTCAAACCACCCCTGCAATCCCATCTTCTTCCCTTTACTTGTACCGTCTCCACTCTTTTCTCAAATCCATCTTCCACAACTACCTATCTCCCTAAATCCCTCTTATTTGAGTACATAAACATTCCTTTGTGTCTCAAAAACCTCAAAGTCCAACAACTCATCCTATTCCTCCACCTTATTTAGCTCCAATGGCTCTTTCCGAGCTTGTAATGACCATTTTCTCCATTTCCACACTTTTTTCTCTCATGGGGAAGAAGAGAGCTTCCACGGATGAAGTTGAGCCTAGTCGCCCTACTCGATCAATGAGTCAGACGGACGCCGCCGTAAGTGTGAGCGTCGATCGGGAGATAAGGACAAAGCGGGATCTCGATCCCCTGGCTCCCCTTGAAAAGGCTCTGCTGGCGAAGCTGTCTCACGGAAGGTTTAAGGGCCCTAGGGTCCTTTTGAAACGCATATGGATGAGAAGATCTTTGGGCAATACCTGGTGATGTACTGCCTGGTGGATGCCGGGTGGGGTCCCATGTTTGAGGGTAAGACTCGGGCAAATGTGAACACTATCTGAGCCTTCTACGGGCGTATCTGAGAGCCGACATTGGAGCCTTTGCAGTTCAATTTTTTGGTGGGAAGGCGAGACCTCATAGTCAATGTTGGCTTGATAGCCCGAATCATGGGAATGCCGCTTGGCGAGGTCCATGCCAATGAGAAGAATCTTGCAAGTGCACGTGAAAAGAACCGCCGCGCGCAATTCCTTTGTGGCCACCTGGTCCACTGGAATCCAAATAATAGCCTCCTAGCATCCAAGATGACCGACGACTTCCTCTTTCTCCACCACATCTTCACGTACAATGTGTACCCCAGGTGGAGCAATCGCAGCGAGTGTACGTGCTTGATGGTAGACTTCTTGTACTGTGTTAGGCAGGGAGACAACCTGTATCTACCGACCTTCATCTTACGAGAGATAGTCCTGACAGCCTGCCCTACTAGGACGGCCATTTCACTCCTATTCAGTCGACTCATATGCAAGCTTGCACGTGAGTTCAATTACAGACTTGACACAGAGGTTCCGGTGCCGATCCATTTCATCAACGACACTACTCTTAACAACATGGAGATAGGGCCGCGACATCGTCGAGCCTGACTTGATAAGAGTGAAGATGAGGCAAAGAGTAAAGAGGAAGAGACTGATGAAGAGGGTGGCGATGAGATAGAAGAAGGGAAAGAAGGAGAGGAAGAGGAGGCCCGGGACACTGATGAAGGCTCTCCTCCTGCTGCTATGTGAAAGCGTGACAGTGATCGGGTTGTTATGAAAGCCTGCTTGGCTTGACTAGAGGAGGGCCAGGCTGCCTTACGACAAGAGGTTGGTGAGACCCGGGCCTTCGTGAAACAAAAATTCAAGAAGGTGTTACACACCTTAAAGGCTATCCTGTGCTGCATGTAGGATAAGGGTGCACCTCCACCATCGCCAAATTTCGACGACTAGTCACACATGTAGTCGTCTTTTTAGTTTGCTTTATGTGTGTTTCTTTTCTTGTGATATGTATAGCCTTGTTAGGCATAGTAGTGTAGTAGAGTGGTTAGTATGTTTTAGTGTTTAAAACCTTGCATATATTAGCTCACATGCATCTTCTGTCATGATTCATGTAATACTGCATCTCATGTATTGTGACAATTTTGATAAATGAAATGCGTGAAGTTTCTTTAAGTTGTATGTGATTGTTGTATAGTTGGGTTTGTGAGCAAGCTAAATCTGACCTGGGTTGCACCCTATGTTGTATATAAGGAATGTCACCTAAGGCCACACGGAGTACGACACGTCTCACATTTGGCGATTCGATTAATAGGACACCTCCCCTGAGCGATAGCCAGCCAGACCCTAGTTTGGGCCTGACTCACGATACTATGTCAGATTCTTAGCCGGCCACTGGCCACACTAATGGGGTGACACCTGTTACACCACCGGTTTCAAATCAAAACCATGCGTCTACTTCGACGCCGCACATGCCTCAGTCTGCTTCCCTTATTGATAGGTTGGAGCAGATGATGCTCCTGATGCAGCAGCAACAATAGTTTTTGGCCACCATGGCCGGGGTCTTTGTTCAGAGCATGGGTGTGGTTCCACCTGCACCTCATGTGTAGCCTACGGGCAATACTAGTGCTAGTGGCCTTTTTGAGCAATTCCAGCACTTCCGACCTCCTACCTTTGAGGGTACTCACAGACCCGAGGAGGCCGAGTATTAGCTTGATCGCATTTCTAAAATGCTGAAGTCGTTACACTGCATTGAGGTAGAGCAAGTGGAGTTAGTCACTTATATGTTTGAGAAGGAGGCCATCTTATGGTGGGATAACATCCTGCGGACGGTTCCCATGGGGTATGTGTGAACCTGGGAAGCCTTCGAGACGCGCTTCCACGAGAAGTACTTTCTCCTCACATATCGGCGTGAGAAGGAAAGTGAGTTTGTTTGCCTCCATCAGGGAGGGATGATAGTTGATAAGTATGAGAACAAGTTCACAGAGCTGGCCAAGTACGCTCTGTTGATCTTAGATGATGAGCCGATGCGGATGCGGCGATTCTCTCAGGGTCTGCGACCCGAGATATGCTCCAAGATGTGTTGCACTAACATACCCCACTATGCTGAGCTTGTGAGTATGTCTCTACGAGCGGAGGAGGATGGGGATAGATTATCCCGCACGCATGTGCCTATGGTTCCTAAGCCGCGACCAGAGCTGTCGAGTCGATCATTCCTTAATAAGAGGCCCCGTACAGACTCGCCTCCCAGGCTCGCGGCTCCACCAGCCCCTATGAGGCAACTAGACTTGTGGTGCACCTACTGTAGGAGATCTAGCCACGTTGATGCCCATTGTTTCACTTAAATGAGGGACAATGGCTTCTCACCACCTCAGAGGATCAACCGCCAGCTTCCTCAGACGTTTACAGCTCCACCTCTATGGTCAGTACCAACACATCCATCATTTCGACCGCCTGCACCTCGATTTAAGCCACCTCAATGGCCTATGGTACCGCAGCCAAACTGTTCTCAATAGGCTCGTGTGCACTCACTTGCAGCTGAGGCCTCCGAGACAGCGACCGCACTACCATTGGCTTTTGACTTCACGACGCATGTTCAATGTACACCAATCTTCTTATCGATGGATACCGGGTCCACTATCTCTATTATATCATGTGCAATAGTCAAGTGACTGGGGTTGGAAACTAGTCTTATGGTGGGGGTGAGAATCCTTACCGCCACAGGGACTTTCTCAGACACTACCAGGATATGTAAGGAGTGTTCGATAGATGTAGGGAGCAGAATAGTGCACATTGACCTGATTTTCACCCCGTTGCATCATTATGACATCATTCTCGGTATGGATTGGCTTACGGAGATGAAGGCAGAGATCGACTTTGATACTAGAGTGGTGACAGCCTGTGGACCAGAAGGCACGACCTTTACATTCCCAGTGCAGGTCAGTTGGCCTTATCATATCAGTTATTACGCTTCCTTGCTAGAGGATGTTCATGGTCCGGCACTCGAGGACACCCGTGTAGTCCAAGAGTTCTCAGATGCATTCAGAAAGATACCAGGATTACCCCTCAGCGCGAGATCGATTTTACTATCGATCTAGTGCTTAGTGTAACTGTAACGTCCTGAAAATTGGGGGTCGAGCAGAAGCTCAGCTCCCGAGTTTCAACGCATCGCTTATGCAACATAGATAATGATGATTGAATGTTGTTTATATTAATACATTAAACATGAGTGGGATTAGACCAAAACAACATATCATACTCCAGAGACAGTTAAATTTCACAAGAGGAAGACTGTGATAAAAATATAAAATGTATAAACTATTGTAAGTCTCCAAAGTGTGAACATGTTACCAGGTTAACTATATACATGTATACTCTAAAAATAAATAAAATGAATATACATAGGTGTTCCCAACAGTGCAAAATAACAAATGTAATGATGTCTAATCAACATCCCTGTGACCCCGTCAGTTAGAACATGGTCTACATATACCCGCCTGATAACTGCATATAGGAGAAACCCTCCTCATCATCATAAAAGTCCGGCTCTGCTTCGCAAGCATCGCCATCATCTGAAACTAAAACAGGGACCGGTTGGTATTGCAAACACCGCCCCGTAACGTGAGAGTGAGTGATCAACTCAGTGGAACAATAAAGTAAAGATTAACATGTTATCGATTTAGTCAAGTAGTAATGATAAAGCAATATAACAATCAGGTCATAAGTACTCTTATTAATGCACGAATGACATGAATGCAATAATGCATGCCCTCGCCTACGCTTCCTCAGCGACTTCATCTTACGATCGTGGCATGCAACACTCCCTCAGTGCTTGACCTGCAATGCTAAACGCACACGTAATGCAGTGCATGTAACATGATTAGCTAGGTTCTTACTTAGGTTTATTCATATAGCAGGATTGGGAAGCCAAGGTACCTCCCTTATATCAATACCCAAACGATGATCCATTTTAGGGTCGTCAGTCCTAGACAATCTCATACGATGTTGCGATTATAGGTCGTCAAAAAAGGGCTCGTCACCAAATCAGTGTTGCTCCTGCAGGAAACACATCACACACACAGGATGCGACAACTGATCAGTCTAAGCCTAGTTATACTCTAATGCTACGGAAAGACTCGTCGCCTCAACACAGACTCAGAGTATGCTCGAGGTCACTACAAAGGGCTCGTCACTAATCAGAGTAGGTTGACAACTGGAATATAGTGTCCCATACCACCATAATTGGCTCATGAGTCTAGGTTGCTCACTGGTCACTACGGGGAGGCTCGTCGCCCCAGCGTACGCCGACAGCTCGACCACGATGTCCCATACCACCATGTCCGTCTCATGAGTCTTAGGGGATCGAGGTACCAAGGTTGATGGGATTGCACTGGTAAGTTTGGTACCCTAGATTCAAACAAGAGCGTCTATACATAGTGAACATACATCGGATCAATTGGGTTACTTAACAAGCTCGACTAGCACGATCACACGTTGAGTTGATCAACATGAAATGCATAAGCACTCCGTGTGGCCAAACCACTGCCGACAACTCTAGTACGGCTCGAGTTCGTCAAACATGTCTTACGTAGCTAATAAATCTCAGCCATGAACTCAAAGTCAGTTACCGATTGCCTGGACTATAAAATAGCCCTAAACACATTCAATTATAACAGATAATCATATGAGATAATCAAAGCAATAATAGATCAATAATTCAAAAATCATACAAGCATCCTACAAAATACAACTTAAACATGAATACGCACATATGCATTTCATGAATGAAACAGATACTATATTATATGGTACATGGAGGGAATCATACACATAATTATGGTAGTTGAGAATCATGTCTCAAGACCTATATAATTTACAATTTACTAACTACTTACTCATGCAGACATTTTAACAAACACTTAGACTACATATTACAACATACATGACGTATGTTGGCAAAAATGGAAATCTGGACAAATCCTTTCACCAAGGATTTGTCACATACACGACAAGCATATATTCACAACGATTAATCATGTCAAGCCCGAATCCAAAATCCATACTTAGACAGGTATTTCAACAAATATATAGAATGCACTATACTATACATATTTCATACGTATTCGTAAAGTGAAACAAACCATGCGTTTGGCATGTGAACTAGCAACCACGTCAATAATAAACCATTAACCGACATTGAAAGCTTTGAAAACCATAATCTATACATCTATAGTCTGCACCTTACGCCGTAGAAGCGTAACGAGTATGATTTAAACGGTAAGCCTTCGTCAACGGTGAATTGACAACCTAGAATATGAAATAGGTTAGCTACATCATTACTTAGACTATTGAAAACCCTAGAACAGGTTAGGATTAGGATTTCTTACCTTTGTATGGTGTTAGGATCGCCGGAATAACGATTCAGATAGGTGGATTAGGCACGTAGCAAGACTGGGAAGAATTTCTAGAAGAAACACTAACTCTCTCTCACTTTCTCTCTCTTTCTTAGCTAGGGTTTGAGAATTCGTATGGAATTTGTGAGAGAGGGTTTAAGGTCCTTATATAAGCCCAAAACTAACGAAAATAGCCTCAGGGTCAAGGTATACTTAGGTTATGTCCAAATCGGTCTATTCCGATCTAACAGAGCATTTCTGGAGATCCTCTTACTAAATGCAGTCGGTCTTAAGCTCACTAATATAGGATCTTGATCAAGTTAACTTTTCAGTCCGATCGGGTTTCCAGATCGACTGTGGCGGACCAGTTTCAGTTCAACGGTCATCGAAACTCGATTAGGGCCACAAGTATTTTGACATGTGTGGGCCATCTTCCTTGATCCGAGGGTGTATTTGGGTCAGAATCCAACGGCCAGAACACTTATAATTGGTCCGCAAGCGACACGACTTAGATTACTTAAATTTATATTTAATTTCTAAATATATTTACTTTTCTCACACTCTTCGCTCCGGATTCAAGAAAATAGTCCTAGGACATCATCTAGACTTAATTTTTGAGGTGATTGTCAAGTCCAACAAGACGGTCATATTTGTCTAAGTTCGTCGCTATCGGACTTTCGACGTGCAGTCCAGGTCCGATACGACATTTTCGAATGCTCCTGAGAGCAACTGGGTTTAGAGTTGGATCCTATATTTCAGGGTAATGTAGCGTTAACAATTCTACAAGTTTTAGGTCTTGCAGATCATATTTAAAGTGATTGGTGATAATTCCACAGGTAATCTAGTCTAGCGCTAGTTAATTCTCGTTTAAGTTCTAAAGGATGTAGCCCTTAGTGATTTCTGCTTGAGGTGGGATTTGAGTGCTCAAATAGAAGGAAAAGAAGGGAGAATTCAGTAATGGAGGTGGGTTTTGAAATGGGTAGAGTGAGGGTGCACGAAAATGAAAGAATGAAGGGTTTGAAAGGTAATTTTTGGGAAGATTTGAGAGATTTTTGAAGAAAGGAAAGCTTAGAGGGGTGGTTTGTGAAGCGAAGACGTCGTAGGAGGGTTTTTATTTAACCAACCATACATCAGTGGGCCACACAAGACCCTATAAGGATCGGCCCGCGCCGGCCCGCCCTATCTGGCTCGACTGGTGGCGAGGCCTCGTCGATCTCTGGACTAACTGGCGATGGCTCGCCAGTGGGGTGAGGTCCTCCTGCCCCCTAGGTCACAAAAAGGTATGGGTCCCACCCTGGGTCCCTCTGGAAGTGCCCCGATTGGGCCCCTACTCTGTTTCGACTCATTACGGGTCATTTTAAATTGAACCTGATACATATTCATATTTACAGTTTTCTAACAGCTGGAATGGGATGATACATGGTATAAACCCGTCGATTGACGGTTTAGAAGTGGATTGGGATCATTTTGCATGATTCACGGGTGTGTACGGACCTGATCTCGGTGACCGTTTATAGTAAGTTTTAGTTTAAGTATAGTTCTTCACCATTTAAACTTTAGGATTTGTGTCTAATATGAAAGTACTTAGAGAGACTTGAAGAATGAGGTGATGAAAGGTGAGATTTTCATGGAAATGGGTTGAAAAGTGATTTCTTTGGCTTTGGAATTGAGTTATGAGAAGTTATCAAGGTGTTATTGTTGACCCATTGCCTAAGGACGTCTAATTTCAGGTTGGCAAAAATTCAGGGTGTTACAGCAACACCCATATCTCTTCCGACTTATTGCATGCCTCCATGTGAGATGGAGGAGCTGAGGAAACAGATCGATGATCTGTTGAATACGGGCTTCATACGACCGAGTGTGTCCCCTTGGGGGGTACCTATACTATTTGTGAAGAAGAAGGA
Organism: Magnolia kwangsiensis; assembly: GCA_037074715.1. Lineage (NCBI taxonomy): Eukaryota > Viridiplantae > Streptophyta > Magnoliopsida > Magnoliales > Magnoliaceae > Magnolia > Magnolia kwangsiensis. Next base: position 98,624,995 of record CM073584.1, read on the forward strand.
TGGGTCACTGCGATTGTGTATTGACTACCGTAGATTGAACCAAGTGACGGTGAAGAAAAAATACCCTTTGCCCAGGACTAATTATCTGTTCGATCAGTTGAGGGGGGCACTGTATTTTTCGAAGGTTGATCTGCAGTCGGGGTATCACCAGTTGCGCGTCAAGGATGAGGACGTGTAGAAGATAACTTTTAGGACTATTTTTGGGCACTACAAGTTCCTAGTGATGTTGTTTGGACTCACGAATGCACCGACCGTGTTCATGGACCTGATGAACGGGGTGTTTCGGCCATACTTATACCGATTCGTCATCATATTTATAGATGACATCCTCATATACTCCAAGAGTCGGGAGGAGCATGAGAAACACTTGCGAGCAGTCTTTAATACTCTCAGGAAGAACCACTTGTTTGCACAGTATAAGAAGTGCGACTTCTGAAAATGAGAAGTCAAGTTCCTGGGACATGTGGTGTCCAAGGAAGGGATAGCTGTGGACCTTGCTAAGGTAGCCACAGTTCGTGACTGGGAGCAACCTGGTTCGGTTACTGAAGTGAGGAGTTTCCTGGGTCTGGCAGGTTACTACTGTAAATTCATTCGAGACTTTTCCAAGATATCTAGACCGTTGTCTCAGCTGACTAGGAAGGATCTCAAGTTTGCCTGGAATGAGAAGGCAGAGGCAACTTTCAGGGAACTGAAGGACAAGTTGACGTCCGCCCCTGTGCTAGTATTGCCAGAGTAAGGTGTCAAGTATACGATATACACCGACGCTTCTCGTGTTGGTTTAGGTTGTGTAATGATGCAGAAAGATAGGGTTATTACCTATCTATCGCGGTAGTTGAGGAAACATGAGGAAAACTACCCTACGCATGACCTAAAGTTATCGGACGTCATTTTTACTTTTAAGATCTGGAGACATTACCTAAATGGAGAGGTGTTTGAGCTCTTTTATGACCATAAGAGCCTCAGGTACATATTTACACAGAGAGACCTGAATATAAGATAGCGGCGATGGATGGAAACCTTGAAGGACTTCAAGTTTGAGGTCTCCTACCATCCTGGCAGGGTAAACCTTGTGGCAGACACGTTGAGCCTCAAGAAAGCTATAACATTTGCGGCTTCGCTGATGATAGGCAAGTGGGACATGGTGGAATTTATGCGCGACTTCGAGCAGAAGTTTACTGTAGATGAGCCATTTAAAAGCATCGCACATGCTCATGTGCAACCACTTATCGACAACCGAATCATAGTGGCTTAGGAAGAGGACAAATTGTTAGTGAAAATGAGGAAGCAAGCTAGTGGCAAGGAAAACTTGGAATGGAGAGTTGGTATGGATGAGGGTTTACGTTATCATGGCCGCCTATGTATCCCAAACCTTCATGACCTAAGGAAGGAAGTTCTCGAAGCTGCTCATAATTCAAGGATGGCAATGAATTCTAGGAGTACGAAGATGTACCAAGATATGAAACGTTCATACTGGTGGGACAACATGAAGGCCCACATAGCAGAGCGTGTATCACGTTTCTCACGTGCTAGCAGGTCAAGGCCGAGCATCGTTGACCTCCTGGACTACTTCAGTCCATGCCCATAGCTGAATAGAAGTGAGACTTCATCTCTATAGATTTTATCTCAAGGCTGCCAAAGACGAGGAAAGGACATGACTCCATCTGGGTGATCGTGGACCGGTTGACGAAATTAGTTCACTTCCTTCTGATTAAAGTCTCAAACTCTACATATGAGTTGGCCAGGTTATACATCAAAGAAATCGTACGTCTGCATGGAGTTCCTATGGAGATCGTGTCGGATCGAGACACGCAATTCACATTTATCTTCTGAACTCGTATTCAGGAAGCGATGGGTGTGAAATTGAAGTTCAGTACCGCGTTCCACCCACAGACTGACAGGCAGACGGAACGAGTAAATCAAGTGTTGGAAGATATGCTGCGAGCTTGTGTGCTGGATTTCATGGACAGTTGGGACGACTGTCTTCCTTATGCAGAGTTTGCGTATAATAACAGTTTTTAGGCAAGTATTGGCATGACCCTATATGAGGCCTTGTATGAGCATCCCTGTCAAGCACCGCATTGCTAAACAGAGGTTGGCAAGAAGAGCCTAATTAGCCCAGAGTTAGTTCAGGCGACTTTGAAGAAGATCAACATTATCAGGCGTCAACTTCTGGCAGCACAGAGCAGACACAAGAGATGTCGATATGAGACAGCGACCACTAGAGTTCGAGGTCGGGGACCATGTATTCTTGAAAGTTTCTCCCATGAAGGGAGTCCTTCGGTTTGGCAAGAAGAGGAAGGTTATGCCAAGATTTATTGACCCATTCCAGATACTGAATTAAGTGGGAGTGATAGCGTACCGCCTGGCTTTACCTACTCCACTAGCGGGCGTGCATAACGTATTTCATGTGTTTATGCTGAAGAAATATGTTTCAAATCCTACACATTATCAGATGGGAGTAGGTGCAATTGAGTGAGGATGCTACATATGTACTGCGTCTGACGTGTGTCCTGGATAGGAGATAACAAGTACTTCACAGTAAAGTGATCCCGCTTGTAAAGGTACTGTGGACACATCATACTGAGGAGGACGCTACTTAGAAAATAGAAGCCGAGGTCCGAAAGAACTACTCTCAGATTCTCGAAGAGTATAAAAAGGTACTAATTTTGAGGATAAAATTTTTCTGTAAGGGAGCTAGATTGTAACGTCCCAGAAAAATTCGTACAAAGACTCGAGTACCACCTCAGGCAGAAATCACTAAGGACTAAATCCTTTAGAAATTAGACGAGAATTAATTAAGCACCAAACTAGATTATCTATGAAATTAGCACTAATCACTTTAAATACGATCTGTAAGACCCAAACCGAGTAGAACCATTAATGCTACATTACCTAAAAACTTCAGATCTACCCCTAAAACCCAGTTACTCTCGGGAGCACCATGAAACTCTGTAGGAAACCTAGGCAGCACGTCAAAAGTTCGATTACCCCAAAATTATACGGTTATGATCGCCTTACTGGACTTGACAACCACATCAGAAATCAAGTCCAAATGATATCTCCAAACGCACAACTTGAGCCCAAAGCGAAGTATGTGAGAAACGCGAATATCTTTAAGAAATGAACTAAAACTTAAGTGAATTGAGTCGTTCACTTGTATGCCAAATCTAAGGATTCAGACTTCAGACCGTCAGAATTTGACACAATTATACCCTCGGATCAGGGAAAATTTTCAATACTGGTCAGTGCACTTATGACCCTGATCGAGTATCAGTGACCGTTAAACTGAAACTGGTCCCCCGCGGCCAATCCACTGATCTGATTGGATCGAGATCTTAACCTGACCTAGATCCAATGTCAAGAAGCTTAAGTCCGACTGTGTTCAAGAAAGGGGCCTCTAGAATAACTCTGTTGGACCGAAATGACCAGTCTTTGGCTATAACCTAAGTATACCATGGCCCTGGGGCCATTCCCATCAGTTATGGGCCTATATAAGTGTCTTAAACCCTTTCTCTCTCATTTCATACTAATTACAAACCCTAAGAGAGAGAAGAGAGCAAAGAGAGAAGGAAAGAGAGAGAAAGTGAGAGAGGAAGTCGGAGTTTGTTCTTAGGATTCAAACCTGTCACTTCACGTGCTTAACCATCCTGTCTGTATCGCTATTCCAGCGATTCCGACTCTGTTCTTAGGTAAGAAATCCTAATCCTAATCTGTTTTAGGAATTCAAATAGAGTAGAAGGTGCAGTAGCTAATCTGTTCCATGCTATAGGTTATCGTCGTACTGTAGACGAGGAGTTAACATTTAAACTAAGTTCGTTACGAGTTTACCAACGAAAGGTGCAGATTATAAATATTTAGGTTATGGTTTTCAAGGCTTTTAATGTCAGTAATAATTTATAACTGGCTTGATTGCTATCACATGTGCTTAGAGATACGAGGGTTTTCATGTATTATGTATCTATATAAATGATGTTGATTTATACTGCATTCCATGTGTTTGTTGAAATGTGTGAATGAGTATGAAATTGTGATTTATGCTTACCATGTTTATTGACTAAGAATTCATGATTGTTGTACGTATGGTGAACCCTTTGTAAAGAGATTTTCTACAATACCTTTTATGACTACTTTACTACATGTATATGATATGTGTAGCCTAAGTGTTTGATAAAATGCCTGAATGTGAAAATGCTTGTTTAAATGCATGTAATGAGGGTGTTGAGATAAGATTCTCAATTCCCTTAACTATATTTATAGTATCCTTTATATAACCTATCTTACTACTATGTGTTGTATGGATGGAATTCCTATATATGATAATGTGTAGTATATGTTTGTTAAATTGCTCAAGTAAGATTTATATCTAATTTCAGTTATCACATGTTGTTTTAGATTACTATATGTGAATGCTATTGTTTGGAATGTAATTGGGGCTATGATGTAGTCTAAGAAATTGGTAAATATATGTGAACGGTGGTTGAACTGCTTAACCACGACGGACACGCCCGATGAATCCAAGTCATACTCTGCTTATCAGTAGTGGTTAGGTCACGCGAAGTGCTTACGTGCTCCATGTCGATCGGCTCGACGTATGCTCGTACCAGTCGAGTTTATCAAGTAACCCGATTGACCCAATATATGTTCACCATGTATGGACTTTATTGATTGAATCTAAGGTATTAAACTCACCAGTGAAAACTCGTTTAACCTTGGTACCACGATCCGTTAAGACTCATGAGCCGGACATGGTGGTGTATGAGACACCGTGATCGTGCTGTTGGCCTATGCTGGAGCAACGAGCCTCCTTGTAGTGACCAGTGAGTAACCAAACTCATGAACCGAATATGGTGGTGTATAGGACACTGTATTCGAGCTGTCGGCCTATGATTAGGTGACAAGCCCGTAGTGACCTCGAGTATATACTAGAAACTACGTTGAGGGGACGAGCCTTTCCGTAGTAAACTAGAGTATAAACCCGGTCTGCGCTGAGGTGACGAGTCTCTCCGTAGCCACCTTGAAACTGCCTATCTTATGTGATTATTAGCATTGAAGACTCTAAATGGATCAATGTTTGGGTATATGATATAAAGGGAGGTGCCTTAGTTTTTCAATCTTGCTGTATGAATAGGTCTAATTAAGAACTTGGCTAACACGATCATACATGCATTGCATTTGCTTTGGCGAGGAAGTGCATAGAGGAAGGGGTGCATGCCGCGATCATAAGATGAAGTCGCAAGAGAGAGTGTAGGCGAGGGCATACATCATTATTACATACCATCCTCGCAATAATAAGAGTACTTAGGACTTGATTGTCATATTGCTTTATCATTACTACTTGACTAAATTGATAACATGTTAACATTTGCTTCATAGTTTCACTGAGTTGATCACTCACTCTCACATTTTGGGATGGTATTTTTAAACACCAACCAGACCCTGTTGTAGATGCAGATTATAGCGATGCTTATGAGGCAGAGCCGGACTTTTATGATGACGAGGAGGAGTTCTCCTACATGCAATTATCAGACGGGTCTATGTAGACCATGTTCTGATCGACAGGGTTACAAGGAAGCTAATTAAACCCCATTACACTGTTGTTTTGTTGCACTTTTGAAACATTCATGTATATTCATTTTGATTATTTTTGGAGTATACATGTATATACTTAACCTGGTAACATATTCACACTCTAGAGACTTACATCAGTTTATATATTTTATATATCTATAACAGTCTTCCGCTTGCGTAATTTAACTATCTCTAGGGGTATGATATGCTGATTTCGTATAATCCCACTCATGTGTAATGCACTAATACAGACAACATTTAACCATCATTATCTATGTTGCATAAGTGATGTGTTGGAACTCGGGAGTTGGGCTCCTGCTCGACCCCTGAATTTCCGAGCATTACACATATCCTTGAGAAGATCAATAACATAGTTGTTACCATTGATTTTCCTAAGTATCGGGACTAGACCTATCTTCTAATTTCTCAGCTTGTTATATGCCTTAGTCGGAAACGATCCTTGCATAGGTGAACCAACACGTTATCACCCATTTTGAACACCTTCCCAATGTCGTAAAAGATGGCCCGTTATATAAGTTTTCGAAAACGGTATGATCCATTCATTATAGAGAATGGCTAGAAACTGATAATGGCTAATGCCAATGGTCCAAAAAATGATTGGTCATTCAGTGATCCAAACGACCATATCTTTAATCCAACGATCAAAAATGTCTGGATTAATGAGACGATATTTAGAAATATTTTAGCAATGTTTTGATATTTGATGGCCTTGGGGGCAACGGTCTACTCCCTCCATTTATATAAATCAAACCCTCCGGTCAAGAGAATCCAGAATCAAATTGAATGATTTCTTCTATAATAACAACAACTACCTTTTTTCTCTTTTTACTAAGTTAATTGTGTTTAATAAAATTGAGTTCTCGAATTCTGGGTAATTGAGTGAGAAAACTTATTGAGTCTGTTAGAGACAGTGACTATGTTAGCTAAGTTTCTAAGGTGGCCTCTTTGTGACTGTTAGTCTGCTACACATAGGACCAAATAGGCTTGTCGTGTTTTGGAAGCAATGTACCAACAACCCACCAACGATCACTAATCACTGAAGATATGGGGCGAATCATGATTTAAGGATAATGTTTCTAATACATGTTTGAGCTTGATTCTAATCAATTTTATATATATATATATATATATATATATATATATATATATATATATATATATATATATATATATATATATTCGATATCCAAAATTATTATTTTCAAAATTTTTCCAAAATTAAACAATTTGCTTTTGAATTTGGCTTCATTCTAAAATGGTGGCCTAAAAGCCCTAAAATGAGCTAGCAAAATAGAGGGGTGAGGTGAATTTCTCAAAAATGTTAAGGTGGACCTTGTCAGTCAAAGTTAGGTTAATGTGGCAATCGACATCAATAAAGGAGTTTGAGAGGTAGGGGTGTACATGAACCGAGTTATCTTGGTTAGCTCGCTCGACTCGACTCGAAAAAGCTCGATTCAAATCGGTTTGAAATTGAGTTTAAGCTGAGTCAAGCTAATTTTTTGAGTGTGAAATTTGAGCTTGCCCGAGCTCGACTAAACTCGGATCGAACCGCAACTTAAATCGAACTCAGATCGAACTAGTTCGGTGACTCGTTATTTTGATATTGATGTTGCTCAGCAAGTGTTTAATGAAATGACTCAATGAAGTGTTGGATGGTGGTGGGGAAGGTATGGATATGAAACAAATATCTTTTTTTTTTCTTTTAAAAGAAATCCAACTGTTTCTTCATTGCATCTGGGTAGAATCATATACAAATGGGAGGACCTTCTCAAGTAACAGACTAGGAATGACATAAATGTACAGGGTTACAAACCTATCCTATCCCAAAATAGAATCCAGTGAAGGAAACAAACTATGACAGACAAAACAACGGTATTGTGTCCAAAAAGATGTTTTTTTTTTTTTTCCTTGGGTTGTATACCAAACAAATACCTTTGTATGTTGATTTTTATGTTTTCTACCTTTGTGACAAATCCACTCCATTCATCTATTTTTACAGCTCATTTTAGGAGATGAGCAAAAAACTGAGGCACATGCGAAGCTCAAGTGGTCATAAGACAGGAAACAATGACATTGAATGCCTATTGTTAAAAGACATTCAGCCAGCCATTGTGGGCCATATTGAGTGTTGGATTGGCCTCATTATTTGGTTCATGTCCTAAAATGATCTTAAAAATAATAATAATAATAATAATAACATGATAGATTTCTCACAAACATTAAGGTGGCCCCAAATAAGTTTGGGTTAGCTGCGCAGCATAAAAATGTTAATCAATGTCACAGTAAGAGGTTTCAGGGGATGGTTACTCGGCTGTATGTCGGGCCTACACCTATCTTTTTGTACATTCAGTCTGACCATAGGATTTTTCATTTCATTTTAGGGCATGGGCTCAAAAATAAAGCCTATAAAAAGCTTAAATGAGCCAAACGAACATGAAACAATGGGGATTAAACTCCCGTGGTCGAAACATTCATGGGGCCTCAGGATGTTTGTGATAAATACACATGCCCATCTGTCACACGATAGGAAACAGTAGCATTAAACATCCACGGCTGAAAGATCTTGAGGCCATCGTAGGGCCCACTTTGAGCTTTATATTTGTTTGATTTTTTTGTCCGTATCCTAAAATGAGCTGACAATACAGATGAACAGTGAATTTCTAACACACATCAACGTAGGCCCACATACGGTCGGTGTTAGATTGTCACGCTAATTGGGAAATTTTGGTAAGGGCGGCAAAGTGGGGTAGTTACCAACGCAAAAATATAAAAATTAATTCATATCGGTAAGTTTAATGTATAACGGTGGAAATTATAGGCGGCTTTGGGAAATAGTTTAGAAGTTGGAATCTTTTAGGTTCACGGTCTTTATTAAATGCCTTTAAAAGCAACTGGCATATAAAAATTCCGAGTTTTTTATTCACATATGAGGCAGTAGAAGACGGTTTAGCTACTGACAGGTTAAGTAGCAAGGCTCTACTGAAATGTCGTCACCAAGTTTTGTGGGTCTTACCTGATGTATGTTTTGTATTCACACCGGCCAACCTTTTTAGGGCATAAGCAAAAGAATGAGTAAAATCCAAATTTACTGTGGACCCACACATAAGACAGTGGAGAGAGTGACGTCTACCATTAAAAAATTCTAAGGCTCACAAAAGTTTTTGATCAAGCTGATATTTGTGTTATCACTTATTTAATTTTGATGTTAACTTAATATCTCAAATAAACATCAAGGTGGACCTTAGAAAGGTTTCAATGGTGGGCGTCACTCTCTCTACTGTTTCTGTGGTGGGTCCACTATAGCTTTGAATCTGGCTCATTATTTAGATTATACTGTAAAATGATCCCTCCAAATGAATAAACGGTGTAGATACAATAAATATATATATATATATATATATATATATATATATATATATATATATATATATATATATTATGGTAGGGCTTACAGAACTTAATGACGTCACTTCAGTAGCGAGTCGGGGACTCAATCTGCCAGTAGCCAATCGGCGTCCGTAGAAGATACGTGAAAGTGACGCGGAATTCAGGGGCCCGCGTGTTAGGCTTAAGAGGAAGCCGGATCGCCCGCAGCACGCAAGCAACTGGACGTGGTTTGGTTACTGATTGGTTATCTGTGGGGCTTATGATGATGTATGTGTTTTACCAAGGCCATTCATTTATTTTTTCAGACCATTTTAGGGCTTTATTCAAAAAATAAGGCAAATATAAATATCAAGTGGACCACAGCATGGGAAAACAGTAGTAATTGAATGTCCACCATTAAAATCCTCCTGGGGCCCCTTATGATGCTTATTTGACATACAATCTGTTAGTTAAGTCACACATACATCGACCTTGAAAAATTTTTTTCGCCCTTAGAACTTTTTAATGGTGGGTATCACTCTCCTCACTGTATTCTGTGGTGGAGTCCACTCGAGCTTTGAATTTGAATCATTCATTGGATCATGCCCTAATATGATATTTCCAAATGAATGAACAGAGTGGATACAAAACAAACATTATGGTGGAGCCCACAAAACTTAGTGACATCTCTTCAATAGTAAGCCTGGCTACTCAACCTGTCCGTAACTAATCCCGTCCTCTCATTTCTTACTTATGCATTAGAATAAGCTGAAAATCATATGTACAGCATGGATAAAATAAATACATCATAGTGGGCCCTACAGAGCTTGGGCATGGATATTCGTAGTGATACGTGCTGCCGGCGATCCGCGTGAAATGACACGGCCTACGATTCCAAATGGAACTGTGAGTTTTGCTACGCGCACACCGGCGTAAAATAAAACTCATCTCTTCGCGCCGCACGTGCCATGATAGCATATATGCATGAGATCCAATCCATCCATCATTTTGGTCCGACCTTGTGCATTTTTTTCCAAAAATAAATATCGATGTAGGCCCCAATAATGGAAACGAGTGGGTGGCTTAGAAAACTTCAGCCCAGTTTTCAGAGCCGTACATTTGTTTTACTATCTGTGACCTGACCAGTAGATCAACCTGATTCTTGGGCCAGCATTTGATGGATGGATTGGATCTTATAACTATCATTCTATGCCGGCACAGCAGTAGCATGCATTTGAGTTTTATTGCAATGGCATATGCGCTTGGGAAATCTCATATAAACATTTGGGTTCATTTCTCATCTCTCCATGGTGTCTTCTATCTCATGCAGTTTGATAAACAGATATGAAATTGGTACTAGAATCTTCTTCATATGCATTAGTTGCCTTTTGCTTTGGGTGTATAGAGAAATTTCCAAGTGTACGACCAGTATATGGCCCATTCTCGAGACGAAGCCCACCCCATTTTCCCACGAATACTCCCTGGATGTACGGACGCCTTCCCAAAAGTCAAAAATGCCCCTGCCTTTTCCTTCAGCCGGATCGGCCGCTGCTCGAAGACGAGCGCTGACGCCCATCGAACTCCGAGTTATGCAAACGGTTCAAAAGAGATCAACGTTACATGGGTCCTACGGTTATGTATTTATTCTATCCACAACGATCATCCATATTTCGAGATCATTTCGGAGCATTATCTCAACAAAAAAATCATATCCAAAGATCAACTGGACCACACCACAAAGAGCAGCAGAAAATTAAGTTTCACTGTCGAAACTTTTGTAGGGCCCACCATAACATTTATTTTCCATCCAATCTATTCATGAGGTCACAAAGACCCGGATGAATGGGAAAAACAAATTTCGTAATGATCCGAAACTTCCGTGACCCTGTAAGGGTTTCAACGGTAGACGTTTAAAGCAGAATGGTAATGTTATTTGCTACGCTCAGACGTATAGATACGAATTATAACCGTAGTCATATATACCATAATCCGTAGTAATAGAGTCCACCCGAGGTGCCGCGTCACTTGCTGGCCTGTCCGGCGGAGCCAAGCCCATAGGATGGTCCTTACGGCTACGGATAATAACCATAGCTAAAATTCGTAGTAATAGGTTTTTTATTTTTTTTGTGTTTTTTTTTTTTTTTTTTTTTTACATGGAGAATTCTATTCTACCTATAATTTTTTCTAACACATATTTATATAAAAATATATATATATTAGCATATAAAAAATTTTCTCTTTTTTTTTTCATTTTTTTTTTTATTCATTTAACAAGAATATCTTCTAAACTAAAATTAGTTACTTCATGTACCCTATATGATTTTGGGGTAGGAGAAGCTACTTTAACCAACCAATCTAGTTATTTTTCAAGAATTCATCAGCTCGATGATCAAAAATTCATTTCATTCACTTAGCGATCAATTTCGTTCATTTCATTTGCATGCATTTTATGGTCATTTTGCTTCAATTCATGATCACTTCCATGCATTTCGAGGCATTTCGCGGTCAATTCCCTTAACTTCATGATCATTTGCATGCATTTCGTGGTCAATTCGCTTCAAACCATGATCATTCACATGCATTTCACGGTCATCCGAAACAATTCTGTGTTGATTCACGGTCATTTCGAGGCATTTCGCGGTCAATTCCCTTCACTTCACGGTCATTTGCATGCATTTCGCGGTCAATTCGCTTCAAACCATGATCATTCCCATGCATTTCACGGTCATCCCAAACAATTCCCTGTTGATTCACAGTCATTTCAAGGCATTTTGCGATCAATTCCCTTCACTTCACAGTCATTTTCATGCATTTCACGGTCAATTCGCTTCAAACCATGATCATTCCCATGCATTTCACGGTCATCCCAAATAATTCTGTGTTGGTTCACGGTCATTTCGAGGCATTTCGCGGCCAATTTCCTTAACTTCATGGTCATTTGCATGCATTTCGTGGTCAATTCGCTTCAAACCATGATCATTCACATGCATTTCACGGTCATCCGAAACAATTCTGTGTTGATTCACGGTCATTTCGAGGCATTTCGCGGTCAATTCCCTTCACTTCACGGTCATTTGCATGCATTTCACGGTCAATTCGCTTCAAACCATGATCATTCCCATGCATTTCACGGTCATCCGAAACAATTCCGTTTTGATTCATGATCATTTCGAGGCATTTCGCGGTCAATTCCCTTCACTTCACGGTCATTTACATGCATTTCGCGGTCAATTTCCTTCACTTCACCGTCATTTGCATGCATTTCGCGGTTAATTCGCTTTAAACCATGATCATTCCCATGCATTTCACGGTCGTCCGAAACAATTCCGTGTTGATTCACGGTCATTTCGAGGCATTTCATGGTCAAACTCCTTCACTTCACGGTCATAGGCTTAGGTTTAGGTTTTAGGCTTTACGTTTACGTTTAGGTTTGGGTTTGGGTTTTGGGATTTGATAATGGGTTCGGGTTTAGATTATAGGTTTTGGTTTCGGTTTAGGTTATAGGTTTTGGGATTTGATAATGGGTTCGGGTTTATGTTATAGGTTTTCGTTTCGATTTAGGTTATAGGTTTTGGGATTTGATAATGGGTTCGGGTTTAGGTTATAGGTTTTGGTTTCGGTTTAGGTTATAGGTTTTGGGATTTGATAATGAGTTCGAGTTTAGGTTATAGGTTTTAGTTTTGGTTTAGGTTATAGGTTAATGGTTTAGGTTTAGGTTATAGGTTTTTGGATTTGAGAATGGGTTTGGGTTTAGGCTATAGGTTTTGGTTTTGGTTTGGGTTTAGGTTATAGCTTTTGGGATTTGAGAATGGGTTCAGGTTTAGGTTATAAGTATAGGTTTATGTTAGGTTGTAGGTTAAGGTTTAGGGATTTGAGTTTAGGTTTAGGCTAAGGTTTAGGTTTAGGGAATTGAGTTTAGGTTATAGGTTTAAGGAAAGGTTAGGTTTAAGTTATAGGTTTTGAGATTTGAGAATAGTTATAGGTTTAAGTCATCCCAAACAATTCCGTGTTGATTCATGGTCATTTCGAGGCATTTCGCGGTCAATTCCCTTCACTTCACGGTCATTTGAATGAATTTGCGGTCAATTCGCTTCAAACCATGATCATTCCTATGCATTTCACGGTCATCCCAAACAATTCCGTGTTAATTCACGGTCATTTCGAGGCATTTCGCGGTCAATTCCCCTCACTTCACGGTCATTTGCATGCATTTCGAGGTCAATTCGCTTCAAACCATGATCATTCCCATGCATTTCACGGTCATCCGAAACAATTTCGTGTTGATTCATGGTCATTTCGAGGCAATTCGCGGTAAATTCCCTTCACTTCACGGTCATTTGTATGCATTTCGAGGCCAATTCACTTCAATTCATGATCACTTTCATGCATTTCACGGTCATCTGAAACAATTCCGTGTTGATTCACGGTCATTTCGAGGCATTTCGCGGTCAATTCCCTTCACTTCACGGTCATTTGCATGCATTTCGCGGTCAATTTGCTTCAAACCATGATCATTCCCATGCATTTCACGGTCATCCGAAACAATTTCATGTTGATTTACGGTCATTTCGAGGCATTTCGCGGTCAATTCCCTTCACTTCAAGGTCATTTGAATGCATTTCGCAGTTAATTCGCTTCAAACCATGATCATTCCCATGCATTTCACGGTCATCCCAAACAATTCCGTGTTGATTCATGGTCATTTCGAGGCATTTTGCGGTCAATTCCCCTCACTTCACAGTCATTTGCATGCATTTCGCAGTCAATTCGCTTCAAACCATGATCATTCCCATGCATTTCACGGTCATTCGAAACAATTCTGTGTTGATTCACGGTCATTTCGAGGCATTTCACTGTCAATTCCCTTCACTTCACGGTCATTTGCATGCATTTCGCGGTCAATTCGCTTCGATTCATGATCACTTTCATGCATTTCACGGTCATCCGAAACAATTCCGTGTTGATTCACGGTCATTTCGAGGCATTTCACGGTCAATTCCCTTTACTTCACGGTCATTTGCAAGCATTTCGCAGTCAATTCGCTTCAAACCATGATCTTTACCATGCATTTCACGGTCATCCGAAACAATTCCGTGTTGATTCACGGTCATTTCGAGGCATTTTGCGGTCAATTCCCTTCACTTCACGGTCATTTGCATGCATTTCGCGGTCAATTCGCTTCAAACCATGATCATTCCCATGCATTTCACGATCATCCGAAACAATTCCGTGTTGATTCACGGTCATTTCGAGGCATTTCGCGGTTAATTCTCTTAACTTCACGGTCATTTGCATGCATTTCGCGGTCAATGTACTTCAAACCATGATCATTCCCATGCATTTCACAGTCATCCCAAACAATTCCCTGTTGATTCACGGTCATTTCGAGGCATTTCTTGGTCAATTCCTCTCACTTCACGATCATTTGCAAGCATTTCGCAGTCAATTCGGTTCAAACCATGATCATTCCCATGCATTTCACGGTCATCCGAAACAATTTCGTGTTGATTCACAGTCATTTCGAGGCATTTCGCGGTCAATTCCCTTCACTTCAAGGTCATTTACATGCATTTCGCGGTCAATTCGCTTCAAACCATGATCATTCTCATGGATTTCACGGTCATCCGAAATAATTCTGTGTTGATTCACAGTCATTTCGAGGCATTTCGCAGTCAGTTTCCTTCACTTCACGGTCATTTGCATGCATTTCGCGGGCAATTCGCTTCAAACCATGATCATTCCCATGCATTTCACGGTCATCTGAAACAATTCTGTGTTGATTCACGGTCATTTCGAGGCATTTCGCTGTCAATTCCCTTCACTTCACGGCCATTTACAAGCATTTTGCGGTCAATTCGCTTCAAACCATGATCATTCCCATGCTTTTCACGATCATCCGAAACAATTCCGTGTTGATTCACGGTCATTTCGAGGCATTTTGCAGTCAATTCCCTTCACTTCACGGTCATTTGCATGCATGTCACGGTCAATTCTCTTCAAGCCATGATCATTCCCATACATTTCACGGTCATCCCAAACAATTCCGTGTTGATTCACGGTCATTTTGAGGCATTTCGTGGTCAATTCCCTTCACTTCACGATCATTTGCATGCATTTTGCAGTGAATTCGCTTCAAAGAGCCGCAGAAATTTGATTTTCACCGTTGAAACTAGGCCACACCACAAAGAGGAGCAGAAATTTAAT
This sequence comes from Magnolia kwangsiensis, assembly GCA_037074715.1. Lineage (NCBI taxonomy): Eukaryota > Viridiplantae > Streptophyta > Magnoliopsida > Magnoliales > Magnoliaceae > Magnolia > Magnolia kwangsiensis. The sequence goes on from CM073584.1 coordinate 98,640,154, forward strand.
TTTCACCATTGAATCTTTTGTAGGGCCCGCCATAATAGTTATTTTCAATCCAATCTATTCATAAGGTCACAAAGACCTGGACGAAGAGGGAAAACAATTTTCATAATGAGTTCGTGTTTAGGCTATAGGTTTTGGTTTTGGTTTTAGTTATAGGTTTTGGGATTTGAGAATGGGTTCGAGTTTAGGTTATAGGTTTTGGTTTTGGTTTAGATTATAGGATATAGGTTTAGGTTTAAGTTTTAGGATTTGAGAATGGGTTCGGGTTTAAGTTATAAGTTTTGGTTTTGGTTTAGGTTATGGGTTATCGGTTTTGAGATTTGAGAATGGGTTCGGTTTAGATTATAGGTTATGGTTTTGGTTTAGGTTAAGGTTTAGGTTTAGGTTAGAGGTTTTGGGCTTTGAGAATGGGTTCGGGTTTAGGTTATAGGTTTTGGTTTTGGTTTAGGTTATAGGTTTTGGGATTTGATAATGGGTTCGGGTTTAGGTTATAGGTTTTGGTTTTGGTTTAATATGGGTTCGAAAATGCGTTGAAATGACCGTGAATCAACACGGAATAGGCGGGAATGACCGTGAAATGCATGGAAATAACCAAAACCAAAACCAAAACCTATAACATAAACCCGAACCCATTCTCAAATCCCAAAACCTATAACCAAAACCAAAACCAAAACCTATAGCCTAAACCCGAACCCATTCTCAAATCCAAAAACCTATAACTTAAACCGAAACCAAAACCTATAACCTAAACCCGAACCCATTCTCAAATCCCAAAACCCAAACCCAAACCTAAACCTAAACGTAAAACCTAAAACCTGAACCTAAGCCTATGACCGTGAAGTGAAGGATTTTGATCGTCAAATGCCTCGAAATGACCGTGAATCAACACGGAATTGTTTCGGATGACCATGAAATGCATGGGAATGATCATGGTTTGAAGCGAATTGACTGCGAAATGCTTGCAAATGATCGTGAAGTGAAGTGAATTGACCGCGAAATGCCTCGAAATGACCGTGAATCAATACGGAATTATTTCGGATGACCGTGAAATGCATGGGAATGATCATGGTTTCAAGCGAATTGACCGCGAAATGCATGCAAATGACCATGAAGTGTGGGGAATTGACCGCAAAATGCCTCGAAATGACCGTGAATCAACACGAAATTGTTTGGGATGACCGTGAAATGCATGAGAATGATCATGGTTTAAAGCGAATTGACCGTGAAGTGCATGCAAATGACCATGAAGTGAAGGGAATTGACTGTGAAATGCCTCGAAATGACCGTGAATCAACACGGAATTGTTTGGGATGACCGTGAAATGCATGGGAATGATCATGGTTTGAACCGAATTGACCGCAAAATGCATACAAATGACCATGAAGTGAGGGGAATTGACCGTGAAATGCATGGAAATGACCGTGAATCAAAACGAAATCACCGGGATTGACCGTGAAATGCATGGAATTGATCGCGAAGTAAATGAAATGAACGAAATTGATCGCGAACTGATTGAAATTGACCATGAAGTGAATGAAATGGATTTTCAAGCATCGACCTAATGGAATCTTGAAAAATAACAAGGTTGGTTGGCTAAAGTAGCTTCTCCTACCCCAAAATCATATAGGGTACATCAAGTAACTAATTTTGGTTTAGAAGATATTCTAGTTAAATGAAAAAAGAAAGAAATGAAAAAAAAAACAGAGAATTTTTTTTTATATGTTTATATATACATATTTATATAAATATGTATTAGAGAAAATTGTAAGTAGAATGAAGTTCTCCACGTAAAAAAATAAAAAATAAAAAATAAAATCATAGAGGGGCACAGACTACAGTTATGGCAATGGTTATAATCCGTAGCTATAGGAGTCGCCAGGTGGGCGTGGCCCCACCAGATCAGCGCGCCCCCACTGGATATGTCAGAGAGTGGCGCGGGCGTGCTAGTTCGGCTCGCCCACCCCGAATAGGCACCTTTGGCTACGGATTTTTCTCGATATAGCTACGGTTATAATCCGTAGCAAATTACCTTGTATCTAATAAAATAAAATCTGTTTTTTTTTAATGTTGAATCTTTATTTTTTTTTGGGTCCCATCATGAGGTCTATGTTATATCCAAACCGTACATCTATTTGGCGAGCTCATATTAAGGCTTGAGACGGAAAATAAGACAGATCTAACTATCAAGTGGACCACACTTTAAAAGGCAGTGGGGAATTGAACGTCTACCTTTGATACCCTTTTAGGGGTTATAGAAGTTTTGGATTATTATGAAATTTATTTTTCCTCTTCATCCAGGTCTTTGTGACCTTATGAATAGATTGGATGGAAAATAAATGTTATGGTGGGCCCTACAAAAGTTTCAACGGTGAAAATCAATTTTCTGCTGCTCTTTGTGGTGTGGTCCAGTTGATCTTTGGATATGATTTTTTTTTTGGATAATGCTCCAAAATGATCTCGAAATATGGATGAACGTTGTGGATATAATAAATACATAACTGTGGGGCCCAATCTTAAACCTAAACCTAAACCTAAACTTGAAAACCTAAACTTAAACCCAATCCCGAACCTGAACCCGATTTCCTAAACCTAAACAATAACCCATTCTTAAATCCGAAAACCTATAAACCAAGCCTAAACCAAAACCAAAACCTATAACCTAAACCCGAACCCATTATCAAATCCCAAAGCCTATAACCTAAACCAAAACCAAAACCTATAACCTAAACCCGAACCCATTCTCAAATCCCAAAACCTCTAACCTAAACCGAAACCTTAACCTAAACTAAAACCTGTAACCAAAACCAAAACCAAAACCTATAACCTAACCCGAACCCATTATCAAATCCGAAAACCTATAACCTAAACCCGAACCCATTCTCAAGAAGCAAAAACCTCTAACCTAAACCTAAACCAAAACCTGTAACCTAAACCAAAATCAAAACCTATAACCTAACCCGAACCCATTCTCAAATCTCAAAACCTATAACCTAAACCTAACCCTTAACCTAAACCAAAACCTATAACATAAACCTAAACCAAAACCTTAACCTAAACCTATAACCTATAACCTAAACCAAAACCAAAACCTATAACCTAAACCCGAACCCATTCTCAAATCCCAAAACCTATAACCTAAACCAAAAACTATAACCAAAACTAAAACCAAAACCTATAGCCTAAACCCGAACCAATTCTCAAAACCAAAACCGATAACCAAAACCCGAACCCATTCTCAAATCCCAAAACCTATAACCCAAACCAAAACCTATAACCTAAACTAAAACCAAAACCTATAGCCTAAACCCGAACCCATTCTCAAATCCTAAAACCTAAACCTATAACCTATAACCTAAACCAAAACTAAAACCAAAACCTATAACCTAAACCCGAACCCATTCTCAAATCCCAAAACCTATAACCTAAACCAAAACCTATAACCTAAACTAAAACTAAAACCTATAGCCTAAACCCGAACCCATTCTCAAAACCAAAACCTATAACCTAAACCCGAACCCATTCTCAAATCCCAAAACCTATAACCTAAACCAAAACTATAACCTAAACTAAAACCAAAACCTATAGCCTAAACCCAAACCCATTCTCAAAACCAAAACCTGTAACCTAAACTCGAACCCATTCTCAAATTCCAAAACTTATAACCTAAACCAAAACCTATAACCTAAACTAAAACCAAAACCTATAGCCTAAACCCGAACCCATTCTCAAAACCAAAACCTATAACCAAAACCCAAACCCATTCTCAAATCCCAAAACCTATAACCTAAACCAAAACCTATAACCTAAACTAAAACCAAAACCTATAGCCTAAACCCGAACCCATTCTCAAAACCAAAACCTATAAACAAAACCCGAACTCATTCTCAAATCCCAAAACCTATAACTTAAATTAAAACCAAAACCTATAACTTAAACCCGAACCCATTCTCAAAACCAAAACCTATGACCTAAACCCGAACCCATTCTCAAATCCCAAAACCTATAACCTAAACCAAAAACTATAACCTAAACTAAAACCAAAACCTATAGCCTAAACCCGAACCCATTCTCAAAACCAAAACCGATAACCAAAACCCGAACCCATTCTCAAATCCCAAAACCTATAACCCAAACCAAAACTTATAACCTAAACTAAAACCAAAACCTATAGCCTAAACCCGAACCCATTCTCAAATCCTAAAACTTAAACCTAAACCTTAACCTAAACCTATAACCTATAACCTAAACCAAAACTAAAACCAAAACCTATAACCTAAACCCGAGCCCATTCTCAAATCTCAAAACCTATAACCTAAACCAAAACCTATAACCTAAACTAAAACTAAAACCTATAGCCTAAACCCAAACACATTCTCAAAACCAAAACCTATAACCTAAACCCGAACCCATTCTCAAATCCCAAAACCTATAACCTAAACCAAAACTATAACCTAAACTAAAACCAAAACCTATAGCCTAAACCCGAACCCATTCTCAAAACCAAAACCTATAACCTAAACCCGAACCCATTCTCAAATCCCAAAACCTATAACCTAAACCTAAACTATAACCTAAACTAAAACCAAAACCTATAGCCTAAACCCGAACCCATTCTCAAAACCAAAACCTGTAACCTAAACTCGAACCCATTCTCAAATTCCAAAACTTATAACCTAAACCAAAACCTATAACCTAAACTAAAACCAAAACCTATAGCTTAAACCCGAATCCATTCTCAAAACCAAAACCTATAACCAAAACCCAAACCCATTCTCAAATCCCAAAACCTATAACCTAAACCAAAACCTATAACTTAAACTAAAACCAAAACCTATAGCCTAAACCCGAACCCATTCTCAAAACCAAAACCTATAAACAAAACCCGAACTCATTCTCAAATCCCAAAACCTATAACTTAAATTAAAACGAAAACCTATAACTTAAACCCGAACCCATTCTCAAAACCAAAACCTATGACCTAAACCCGAACCCATTCTCAAATCCCAAAACCTATAACCTAAACCAAAAACTATAACCTAAACTAAAACCAAAACCTATAGCCTAAACCCGAACCCATTCTCAAAACCAAAACCGATAACCAAAACCCGAACCCATTCTCAAATCCCAAAACCTATAACCCAAACCAAAACCTATAACCTAAACTAAAACCAAAACCTATGGCCTAAACCCGAACCCATTCTCAAATCCTAAAACCTTAACCTAAACCTATAACCTATAACCTAAACCAAAACTAAAACCAAAACCTATAACCTAAACCCGAACCCATTCTCAAATCCCAAAACCTATAACCTAAACCAAAACCTATAACCTAAACTAAAACTAAAACCTATAGCCTAAACCCAAACCCATTCTCAAAACCAAAACCTATAACCTAAACCCGAACCCATTCTCAAATCCCAAAACCTATAACCTAAACCAAAACTATAACCTAAACTAAAACCAAAACCTATAGCCTAAACCCGAACCCATTCTCAAAACCAAAACCTATAACCTAAACCCGAACCCATTCTCAAATCCCAAAACCTATAACCTAAACCAAAACTATAATCTAAACTAAAGCCAAAACCTATAGCCTAAACCCGAACCCATTCTCAAAACCAAAACCTATAACCAAAACCCGAACCCATTCTCAAATCCCAAAACCTATAACCTAAACCAAAACCTATAATTTAAACTAAAACCAAAACCTATAGCCTAAACCCGAACCCATTCTCAAAACCAAAACCTATAAATAAAACCCGAACTCATTCTCAAATCCCAAAACCTATAACCTAAACTAAAACCAAAACCTATAACCTAAACCCGAACCCATTCTCAAAACCAAAACCTATAACCTAAATCCGAACCCATTCTCAAATCCCAAAACCTATAACTTAAACCAAAACCTATAACCTAAACTAAAACCAAAACCTATAGCCTAAACCCGAACCCATTCTCAAATCCAAAAACCTATAACTAAACCTAAACTTTAACCTAAACCGTTAACCTATAACCTAAACTGAAACCAAAACTTATAACCTAAACCCGAACCCATTCTCAAATCCTAAAACCTAAACCTAAACCTCAACCTAAACCTATAATTTATAACCAAAACCAAAACCTATAACCAAAACCAAAACCAAAACCTATAACCTAAACCTGAACCCATTCTCAAATCCCAAAACTTATAACCAAAACCTATAACCTAAAGCCGAACCCATTCTCAAATCTCAAAACCTATAACCTAAACCAAAACCATAACCTATAACCTAAACCCAAACCCATTCTCAAATCCCAAAACCTATAACCTAAACCAAAACCTATAACCTAAACTAAAACCAAAACCTATACCTTAAACCCGAACCCATTCTCAAAACCAAAACCTATAACCTAAATTCAAACCCATTCTCAAATCCCAAAACCTATAACCTAAACTAAAACCTACAACCTAAACTAAAACCTAAACCTATAGCCTAAACCCGAACCCATTCTTAAATCCAAAAACCTATAACCTAAACCTAAACCTTAACCTAAACTGTTAACCTATAACCTAAACCGAAACCAAAACTTATAACCTAAACCCGAACCCATTCTCAAATCCTAAAACCTAAACCTAAACCTTAACCTAAACCTATAACCTATAACCTAAACCAAAACCTATAACCAAAACCAAAACCAAAACCTATAACTTAAACCCGAACCCATTCTCAAATCCCAAAACCTATAACCTAAACCAAAACCTATAACCTAAACTAAAACTAAAACCTCTAGCCTAAACCCAAACCCATTCTCAAAGCCAAAACCTATAACCTAAACTCAAACCCATTCTCAAATCCCAAAACCTATAACCTAAACCAAATAACCTAAATTAAAACCAAAACCTATAGCCTAAACCTGAACCCATTCTCAAAACCAAAACCTATAACCAAAACCCGAACCCATTCTCAAATCCCAAAACCTATAACCTAAACCAAAACCTATAACCTAAACTAAAACCAAAACCTATAGCCTAAACCCAAACCCATTCTCAAATCTAAAAACCTATAACCTAAACCTAAACCTTAACCTAAACTGTTAACCTATAACCTAAACAGAAACCAAAACTTATAACCTAAACCCGAACCAATTCTCAAATCTTAAAACCTAAACCTAAACCTATAACCTATAACCTATAACCTAAACCAAAACCTATAACCTAAACCAAAACTAAAACCTATAACCTAAACCCGAACCCATTCTCAAATCCCAAAGCCTATAACCAAAACCAAAACCAAAACCTATAGCCTAAACTCAAACCCATTCTCAAATCCAAAAACCTATAACCTAAACCTAAACCTTAACCTAAACCGAAACCAAAACCTATAACCTATACTCGAACCCATTCTCAAATCCCAAAACCTAAACCGTGAAATGGACACGGAATCGCTAGGAATGACCGTAAAATGCATGGAAATGACGATGAAGTGAAGTGAAATGACCACGAAGTGCGTGGAAATGGCCGTGAAGTGAAGTGAATTAACCGTGAAGTGCGTCGTATTGACCGTGAATGAACACGGATCGCAAGGAATGACCGTGAAATGCATGGAAATGACAGTGAAGTGAAATGACCATGAAGTGACCGTGAAGTGTGTGGAAATGGCCGTGAAGTGAAGTGAATTGACCGTGAAGTGCGTCGAATTGACTGTGAATGAACACAGAATCGCTAGGAATGACCGTGAAATGCATGGAAATGACAGTGAAGTGAAGTGAAATGACCGCGAAGTGCGTGGAAATGGCCGTGAAGTGAAGTGAATTGACCGTGAATGAACACGGAATCGCAGGGAATGACCGTGAAATGCATGGAAATGACGGTGAAGTGAAGTGAAATGACCGCGAAGTGCGTCGAATTGACCGTGAATGAACACGAAATCACTAGGAATGATCGTGAAATGCATGAAAATGATGGTGAAGTGAAGTAAAATGACCACAAAGTGCGTGGAAATGGCCGTGAAGTGAAGTGAATTGACCGTGAAGTGCGTCGAATTGATCGTGAATGAACATGGAATCACTAGGAAAGACCATGAAATGTATGGAAATGACGGTGAAGTGAAGTGAAATGACCGCGAAATACGTGAAAATGGCCGTGAAGTGAAGTGAATTGACCATAAAGTGCGTCGAATTGACCGTGAATGTAACATCCCAAAAATAGGGGGTCGAGCATAAACTCCACTCCCGAGTTTCAGAACATCACTTATATAACATTTTCAATGATGGATGAATGTTATCAGCATAAGGCATAAAACATGAAGTAGATTTAGCCAAAACAACATATCGTACTCCAGAGACAGTTAAATTTCTCAAGCGAAAGACTGTGATAAATATATAAAATGTATAATTGATTGTAAGTCTCCAGAGTGTGAACATGTTACCAGGTTAACTAAATACATGTATACTCCAAAAATGGAAAGAAAAGAATATACATGGGTGTTTAAATAAAAGGTGAAATACCAAGTGTATTGGCATTTAATCAATAACCCTGTAACCCCGTCGATCAGAACCTGCATAAAGGAGGGATCCTCCTCATCATCATCAAGTTCATCTCTGCTTCGCAAGCATCACCATCATCTGAAACTAAAATAGAGACTGGTTGGTGTGTCCAACACCGTCCCGTAACGTGGGAGTGAGTAGCTAACTCAGTGGAAACTATATAGCAAAGGTTAACATGTTATCAATCCAATCAAGCAGTAATGATAAAGCAGTACAATCAAACATGTCCTAGATACTCTTATGAATGCAAGGATGATATGAAGAATAATGCATGCCCTCACCACAAACTCCCTCATGCGACATCATCTAACGATCGCGGCATGAATCACTACCACTGTGCTCTCACACCAACGTCAATGACACATGCAGTGCGATGTCATGAGTATGATTACCAAGTTCTTATTAGTCCTTTTCATACAGCAGGATTAAGAAGCTAAGACACCTCCCTTGTATCATTTTCCAATGTTGATCCACTCTAGGGTCGTCAGTCCTAGAGAATCTCATACGATATTATGGTTCTAGGTCGCTGCAAGGGCTGTCAGGGCTGTTGCGTGCAATCGTTGCTTCTCTCCCCCATCACCTTATCAATACAGGCCTATTTATATCCTTAAGACTACAGCAGGACTCGTTGCCCCTATGTAGTGTCAGGATAAACTCAAGGTCACTACAGAGGGCTCGTCACCAATCAGTGTAGGCCGACAGCAAGAATATAGTGTCCCATACCACCATAATCTGCTCAGAGTAGGGTGCTCACTGGTCACTACGGGAAGATTTGTGGCCCAGCGTAGGCCGACAGCTCGACCACGGTAACCCATACCACCATGCCCGGCTCATGAGTCTTAGGGCATCTTGGTACCATGGTTAACGGGAGTTTCACTGGTAAGCTCGGTGTCTTATATTCAAACAGTTGCGACCAAACATGGTGAACAAATATTGGTCAATCGGGTTAGTTGATAAGCCCAACTAGGCTAAGCGCACATTGAGTTAGACGACATGGAATGCATAAGCACTCCATGTGGCCTAACCACTGCCGAACACCCCAAGCACGACTCAGATTCGCTAAGCTCATCCTGAGTGGCGAAAACAACCTCAACCACTATTTACAGAACGGTTTTCGATTGCCTGGACTGTAGTAAAGCCCCATTCATATACAAATCTAACAACTAGCATATGATTCATATCCTGTATCCATATGAACAATCATGAAGTATAACTTGAATGTAAATAGTACATGCAGGAATTCATCCACACATTTAACATGCTTCAACTAAGTACACAATCCATGGAGAAAATCATAGACTCACTTAGCATAGATAATCTAAGTTACATTATTCATGGAGGAATTCATAGACTCACGTATTGTGATGGAGATCCATATCTCAACCAGCTTAGCAATCATACTTTACTAATTACTAATTCACTTAGACATTTATTCAAACACTTAGATTACACATTATATCATACATATTTTGCATTCATTAGCATACGTATTAGGGCAAATCCTTTCGTCAAAGGGTTATTGCCTATACATCAATCGTATATCCATGACAGTTAGTCATGGCAAACACGAAAGAGAACTCCATACTCATGCAGTCACTTTCACAAACACTTTGACTACACAATATGACATACCCCACGGATGTTGATAAACATGTATTAGGATAATCCGTTCGCCCAGAAGTTGATACACATGCATCTAGCATACATAGACAACGCTTAATCATGGCAAACTCAAATTCATATTTCATACATATACGGTATTTTCTACAAATACGAGGAATACAGTATATTCAACATAATTAACGAATAACTGAAAAATGAAACGGACAACACTTTATACATGTGAAATAGCATCTTAGACGAGAATAAATCATTACTTAACATTGAAAGTCTTGGAAACCATAACCTAAACGCATATAGTCCGCACCTTACGCCGTAGAATCGCAACGAACTCGACAGAGACTCTAAGTCTTTGTCTACGGCACAAAGGTGACCTGTAGAATAAAATAGATTTTCTATTTCATCACCTACGCTATTCAAACCTCTAGAACTGATTAGGGTTAGGTTTTCTTACCTAAGAACGAAGCCGGAATTGCCGGAAAAAATGATACAAATGTGATAGTTGAGTACTTGAATGGCAGGGAAGAAGCCCTGGGTCGAACACCAACTCTCTCTCACACTTTCTCTCTCTTTTCTCTCTCTCTCTCTAGGATTTAGGAAATTCATATGGGTTAGAAAGCTAAGGGTTTAAGGCCCTTTTATAAGCCCAAACATAACAAAAACGGACTCCAAGTCAAGGTATACTTAGGTTATAACCAAAGTGGGTTTGTTTCGATCCAACGGAGCATTTATGGAGATCCTGTTATCAAATGCGGTCGAACTTAAGCTCTCTAATATCGGATCTTGGTTAAGTTAAGTTTTCAGTCCGGTCGGGTTTCCAGATCGACCGTGGCGGACCAGTTTTAGTTCAGCGGTCACCAAAACTCGATCAGGGCCACAAGTGCTATGACATGTAAGGGCTAACTTTTATGATCTGAGGGTGAAATTTGGTCAAATTCTAATGGTCAGAATGCTTAAAAATGTCGCGCAAGCGACACGTGCCAGATTTATTAAAAATTGAATTAATTTTCTAAATATTTTCCTTTTCTCACTCTCTTCACTCCGGACTCAGTAAAATGGTCTCAGGATATCGGTTGGGCTTGATTTTTGAAATGATTGTCAAGTCCAACTGGGCGGTCATAATGGTCTAAGATTATAGATATCAGAATTTCGACGTACGGCCTAGATCCAATACAAAGTTTCAAAGTGCTCCCGAGAGCAACCGGGTTTAGAGATTGATCCTGTATTTTAAGGTAAGGTAGCGTCAATGATTTTATAGGTTCTGGGTCTTACAGATCGTATTTAAAGTGGTTGGTGCTAATTTTACAGGTAATCTAGTTTAGCGCTAGTTAATTCACGTTAAATTTCTAAAGAATTTGGTTTCAAATGATTTCTTTAGCTTTGAAATTGGGTTCTGAGAGGTTACCAAGGTGTTATGGTTGACCCATTGTCTAAGGACGTCTAATTTCAGGTAGATAAAAATCCGGGGTGTTACAGTGAATGAACACGGAATCGTTAGGAATGACCGTGAAATGCATGAAAATGACGGTGAAGTGAAGTGAAATGACCGTGAAGTGCGTGGAAATGGTTGTGAAGTGAAGTGAATTGACCACGAAGTGTGTCAAATTGACCGTGAATCAACACGGAATTGCTGGGAATGACCTTGAAATGCATGAAAATGATGGTGAAGTGAAGTGAATTGACCGCGAAGTGCGTGAAAATGGCCGTGAAGTGAAGTGTATTTTTAACCATCGACCCGATGGAATATCAAAAAATTACTATGTTATTTGGCTAAATTAGCTTCTCCTACCCCAAAATCATACATGGTATGTTATGTAACTCATTCTAGTTTAGGAGATATGCTTGTTAAATAAATAGACAAAGAAATGAATTAAGAGATAGAAATATATATATATATATATATATATATATATATATATATATATATATATATATATATATATATATATATATGTATGTATGTATATTTACATAATTATGTTTTTGAGAAAAATATAAGGGAGAAAAAGTTCTCCCCATTAAAATTAAAAAAAAAAAAATCCACAAAAACTAACAAAGAACCTATTGCTACGGATTTTAGCTACGGTTATTATCTGTAGCCATAGGGACCACCCTATGGGCATGGCCCCGCCAGATTGGTGTGGCCGCCCCGGACAGGCCAGCAAGTGGCGCGGGGGGCCACCAGATCGGCGCGCCCACCCCGGATGGACTCTATTGCTACGGTTGGTATTAATGGCTACGGTTATTATCCGTAGCTATAGGTCTGACCGCAGCAAATGACATTGCCATTCTGCTTTGAACGTCCACCGTTGAAACTCTTTCAGGGGTCATGGAAGTTTTGGATAATTACGAAATTTATTTTTCCTATTCATTCAGGTCTTTGTGACCTTATGAATAGATTGGATGGAAAATAAATGTTATGGTGGGCCCTACAAAAGTTTCAACAGTGAAAATCAATTTTCTGCTGCTCTTTGTGGGGTGGTCCAATTGATCTTTGGATATGGTTTTTTTTTTTTTGGATAATGCTCCGAAATGACCTCAAAATATGGATGAACGTTGTGGATATAATAAATACATAACTGATGGGCCCATGTAACGTTGATCTCCTTTGAACCGTTTGTACAACTGGGAGTTTGAGGAGCGTCAACGCTTGAAGATAAAAGCAGGGGCATTTTCGACCTTTTGCAAGGCGTCCGTACACCTGGGGAGTTATTGGAAAGTAAAATGGGGTGGGCTTCGTCTCGGGAATGGGTCATATAGTGGTCGTATAGTTGGAAATTTCTCTTTGGTATATATGTCCACAGCTCAAACTTCAGCTAATGCTACAACAGACCCGCTTAAAGGTATGTACGTTTGCATGCCTGGATGTGCATGGAGAGAGAGGCTGAGTATCTGTTGGCTTTTGATATTGGAATAGAGAGAGAGTGTGTGTGTGTGTGTGTGTGTCTGTGTGTTTGTGTTCTACTTTCCCCCATTGAACAGAATGTCACTTTCATTTGTTAACAGGGGAGAATTTTACAAACTATTGATATTGAATTTACATTAATTACTATTTTTCATTAATTTAAGTAATTATCACTGAAAGTACCTTCCATTACATTTTTTTAACCAAAGTTGGTCGGGGAAAGGGTTGCAGATCAGGTGGGACCCACTGTGATGTTTATATCAAATCCACTCTAACATACTGCTGTTGTAACCCTATGTTATGCCCAGGGGCCAAAAATTGGCCATATCAGTGATTCTGATAGAGCTGTACATGAGTCGAGTTAGCTTGGTCTGCTTGCTTGACTCGACTCAGAAAAGCTCGACTTGCCTCGGCTCGAAATTGAATTTAGATTGAGTTGAGCTAGTTTTTGGAGCTTGAAAGCATTTGGAGCTGAGTTCGTGCCCTAGCTCAACTTGACTCGAATCGAACCTCAACTCAAATCGACTCGGATCGAATCAGTTCTGTGACTCTGTTATTTTGACTTTGATGTTGCTCACCGAGTGTTTGATGAAATGACTCAACGAAGTATTGTTTCGAGTGCACACATTCTCCGCGGGATCGACTAGTGGCGAGGAAGGAATGGATAAGAAACAAATCACTATTTTATTTATTTTATTTTTTTTACATTATAAAAGTGCCCTCAAATCTTGATTTTGATGTTGCTTGCTAAGTGTTTGATGAAATACCTATAAACTGTTGTTAATGTTTTGCATTCTGTAAGAAATTAAAGATGCACTTTATGTTTGAGAAAATGTCGCACATGCTCGAACTCAGCTCGAACTGGTCTGAATTGTTGATCGAACAGAGCCGAGTTGGCCAGTCAGGCTCGAGGACTGAGTTGAGCTAAGTTTGAATTGAGGTTACCTACTGGCCGAGCCAAGTTCGAGTTTGGGTTACCTATTGGTCGAGCCGAGCCGAGCTATGCTAAGCTCGACTTGGTTCGACTCATGTACAACTATAGTGATTTAGGTGGACTATATGATTGGAAACAGTACATAGGGCAATACTTTCCAAACTATTTACCTTGGTTTGGCCCATTTGAATTCTGAATGGACCTATTTTTAGGCCCATGCCTAAATTTTGGCATGGCATTTAATAGTTGGAATGGATCATCACGATGGTCCTTTTAAAATTCAAGGGTGGACATCTCTCTTCCATAGGTTTTCCTTGGTGTGACCCTCTTGAATGATAGGTCAACCTATTTTTTTTGGAAACAGTACTAACATGAAAGTGCACATATAATGGTTAGAGTGGATTTCACATACTGCATCAGGGTGGGCCCCAAAAAATTAAGGGTGGGCTTCCCTCTCACAACTACCTTGAGTTTTACACTAATATAATTAAAAAAAATTTGACACTTTTATAAAGCCCGCCTTAATGGTACATGAGATCTACTCCAAGCATCAGCTGTGTACCCACTTTAGCCCAAGACCAAAAAATCAGTTTTACTAGTAAAGAGGGATGGGTTGCGTCAAAGAGGGAGAAAGAGCTTAGGTTGCAGCATTGGAACACACCCACACGCTGACATGGGCTATGAAGTTGTAGAGGCATTAGTAGCACACTTAGAAACTGATGATGGTTAATGCCAACGGTCCAAAAACAACTGGTCATTCAGTGATCCAAACAACCATTTCTTTAATCCAACGGTCTAAAATGTCTAGATTAATGAGTCAATATTCAGAAATATTTTAGCAATATTTTGATATTTGATGGCCTTAGGTGCAATGGTCCACTCCCTCTATTTATATAAATCGGACCCTTTGGGTCTAGAGAATTTATAATCGAATTGAATGATTTCTTCTATAATAACAACAACTATCATTTTCTTTGTTTACTAAGGGCATGTTTGTTAATGCTGAATTTTTACACTTAACGCGGAATTGGGAAAATGTTCTGTGTTTAGTGGTGTTTGCTAATGCGTCGTTAACATGGAAGAAGGAAAGCGCTAAGTGGTTTTTCACTTAATTCTTTCCATGATAGGAGTCTGGCTTAATAGTGAATGTGGAATGCTCTTAGTGAATCTTTTATTAAACAAAAGTTCTTGTTTTCAAAATTACCCCTTTTCAAGTTACCACGACAATTTTTTCTCTTTAAATTGTTTGTGCAATACAAAATCAACTTTTAACCTGTGAAACTTCTTTAAGCCCTACCATGATGTATGTGTTTCATTCATTCTATTAATCCATTTTTAAAGATTATTTTAGGGCTTAATACCAAAAATGAGAGGAATATAAATCTTAGGTGGACCATACCACAAGAAAACAATAGTGATTGGATATCCACCATTAAAATTCTCCTAAGGCCCAATGTACTATTTATTTGACATCCAATCTATTAATTAGGTCATATAGACCTAAATGAATGGAAAAACAAAAATCAGCTTGATCCAAAACTTTTATGTCCCCCAAAAAGTTTTTAATGGTCAACGTTCATTCAACACTGTTTTCCTGTAATGTGGTCCACCTGAGATTGGGATATACCTCAATTTTGGTCTCATACCATAAAATGGTCTAGAAACATAAATGGATGACATGGATGAAACACATACATCATGGTGGGGCCCACATAGCGTCGACCATCAACCATTTGCTGGTGGTAGGTAGGGGTGTACACGAACTGAGCTAGCTTGGTTAGCTTGCTTGACTCGATTCGACTCAGTTCGAAGCTGAGTTCGAGCTGATTTTTTAAGCTCGAAGATGAGTTTGAGCCGAGTTTGAGCAGGCCCCAGCTTAACTCGACTCGGATCAAATCCAGCTCGAATTCAGCTTGAATCGAACTCAGATCGAATAGTTTGGTGACTCGGTTACTTTGTCATTGATGCTGCTCACCAACTGTTTGATAAAACGACTCAACATAGTGGCAAGGAAGGTTTGGCCAAAAAAGCATGGGGGTGAAGCTAAAGCCAATAAAGATGCGGGCGTCTCTACAGGTCTAATGAGGGATAGAAAGGCGGAAAGGGATGGCATAGCTGTTGTAATACTGGAGTAATTTTTCATGGATTTTTGCCGTGGAGAGATTGTTTGTGGTGGGGGTTGATCTGCAGTTGTAGATAAAATAGTAGATGACCCCTTGCCACCGATAAAAACTTCTCTTTTTTCCTTTTTCTTTTTTGGTTTTTATATTACTTACAAGGTGTTTGATAAAACACCTATGAAACTATTACCTCTGTTTACAAACAGTGGAATTGTAAAGTTGCAGTTCGGGTATTTGTGGAAATGCCTCAATGATGAACTCAGCTCGTTCTTGGCAAGAACTCGGCCTAAGCTAGCCCGAGCTATTGACTGAACTGAGCCGAGCTGGCCAGTCAGACTCGAGGACCGATCTAAGCTGAGTTCAAACTGAGGTCATCCAATGTTGGATGTAAGACCCGTATCCTAGACTGTATCATTCTGTAGGCTTCCGCGGTCCTCCCAGTCGAATTCCAGCAACTCTCAACCTGTATCCGACGTTTGCACGTAATTCTACCAAGACCTGTATATTGAAGTTGGCTTGATCTGAAACTTGTACCCTAGTGACCGCGCCGTCGCCACGGTTCCAACGCCGCGACTTGGGCACCAATCCGATACCTGGGTCAGGAGATGTGGGCCCGCGTTTATTCTGAAAAAATACTGTGCGTTACAAATTGTGAGAAAATCTCTACTACATGTCACATCAAATCAAGTACACAAACCCATATCCCATGCCACCTCACCCTACCATAAGTACAAGCAATCATCACTCTTTTTCCCTAAGTCGACTCTCTCTCCCCTACCCATCCCTCTTCTACAAAAATTCAAACACACCCATACCTCTCCATCCCCTTTCCTTACAACACCCATCTCTTATCAATCTATCACCTCTCCCTCTCTCATTTCTCAATCTCATTTTTTAAGCCACAAAAATTTCAAACGTCTAACCCTTCCAAGAGCAAGCCAAGTGTGGCCCACTTCTCTACCACCCAATCTCTCATCCCCACCATCAAAACTCCATCATCCACTATCAAAAGTTAAACATAGGAGCTAAGGAGGCTAAGGGACCAAGAAGTAGGCTCATAGGTGGGTGATCTAACCATCAATTTTGTTATTTAAGGGTTCACATATGGTGGAACCCATCTTGATGTATGCTTTGTATTTAGGGAGGGCCCATAGTGGCGGGGTCCCTCCCCTTCTCACCAATCTCTCTCTCTCTCTCTCTCTCTCTCTCTCTCTCTCTCTCTCTCTCTCTCTCTCTCTTTCTTTCTTTCTTTCTTTCTTTCTATCTCTCTTATATGGATGATAGTGTGGTTGTGTGTGTGGCCCACCATGAAGTGTATATTTTATCCATGTCATTCACCTTCATGGGACCCACCTGACGGATGTGTTGGATCTACACCGTCCAGCACGTTAACGGGCCTAGACGGAAGGAAAAACACAAATACCATGTTGATCCAAATAGGTGGGCCACATCCATGTGGGACCCACCATGATGCCTGTGTTGTTTCCACACCGTCCAGCAACCAGGGACGCTGGACATGACATTACAGTGAAGTGTGAACTGGACAGTGATGTATTGACGCCAAAAACAAAAGTATTAGTTTCGATTCAAACTTTTGGGTGGACCACTCATGTAGGCCCTACCTTGATGTACAAATCAAATCCACGCCGTCCATTCCATTTCTCAGTCCATTTTAGGCGTTGAGTCAAAAAATGAGGTTAATCCGATTATCTGGCGGGCTATTGCATAGAAAATAGCAGTTTTACCGTTGAAATCCACTATGATATTTCTATACACCGAAACATGCTCAATATTAGGCTTGCTGGATTTGTTATGAGCTGTAGAATACAATGGGTGGAGTGGATCCATCTGATGCAGGCCCTATCACGGAAAAACCACGAGAAAACATAAAAATAAAAAAATATATATAATAAGGGTGCAGCAGGTGCTGCTACTGCTCGTCCAGAGGATGTTGCAGCAACATCCTGTTACTGCACTTGGACGGGAGGATGGGTATGGGGTCCCAACCGTGGGCCCCACCATGATGTGTGAGAACATCAACCCCATGCATTTGATTGGCCCTTTAGGGCAGTGTGCCCCCTCCCAAAAAATCAGTCATATGTGGATGCTTAGGTGGCCCACGTCACAGGAAACGATGATGATTGAATGTCTACCATTGAGACCTTGTTGGGTCACAAAAGTTTTGAATCATTATGAAAATTATTTTTCCTCTTCATCCGGGTCTGGTGACCTTATCAACAGATTGGATGGAAAATAAACATTATGGTGGGCCCAACGTGGGCCCCACATGATATATGTGATTTGCATCTAGGCCGTTAGTCCAGGGCCTGGACGCTGCTCCTATTAAAAGGATATAATATTATATTATATTTTTATATATATGATGTGCATATATCATTATAATATATTATATTATATGATGTACATATATATATACATCATATAACCCATGTGGGACCCACCTGCTGGACAGATTGGCGTGCCAAGCACAGCTCCCACAATGATGCACATGTTGTAATCCCTACCATCCATCCATTCATGTGGTGCCACCGTGATGTTTGGGTCTTAGCCGCACTGTCCGAATGGTTGGACGGCGGGCCCCACAGTCTGATGCATATGTTGCATCCTAACCATTCATCTAGCTGGTGAGTGTGTCTCAAGGCTTGGGAATAAAAATAAGACAGATCCATTATCACTTAGACCACACTGCAGAATAGTGGGATTGAACGTCTACCATTACAACCCTTAGGTCACAGAGGTTTTGGACCAATACGAATTTGTTTTTCCTCTCATACCAGGTTTTTGTGACATTATGAACTAACTGGATGGACAATAAAAGCTATGGTGGGCCCCTCTAAATGTTAACAGCGAAAATTATTATCACCATTGTTATTTGTGATATGGTCCAAATGATCTTTTGATCTGATTCATTGTTTGAATAATGCTCTAAAATGATCTCTATAGATGGATGAATGGTACGGCCCAAGCAGTGCGGCCTACTTGTTGTATTTAAGAGGCCTAAAATGACGTATTTGGAGTCCATGGGTTGAGGCCCATAGTGATGTGTATTCGGCCCATTTGAATCAGCTCATTTGACTCGACCCATTTGATATGGCATGATATTATATATATATATATATATATATATATATATATATATATATATATATATATATATATATATATATATATATATATATATATATATATGACCCATGCGTGAGGCCCAATATGATGCGTATATACCTCTTAAGTGAGGGGCATGATGATGTGTATTAGACCCTTGTATGAGACCGTGGATTCATTATACGATTGACCTTATAAGCGTCATTCCTTGTGAGCGATGTTGGTTAAAGGTCCACATTGGTGGGCAATGATGGTTGGACGTCCACATTATGACCTTTCCATGGGCCTTGTTAGGCCTTTCCTCATCATTTTCTAGTGGGTTAACCCAAATGCTTGGGCCGCATTGATTTTCATTGATCCATTATCGGTCGTCCATCTATGGACTCTGCCTTGCGTCGAGGTTGATTATCGATGCCGATTGTCGTGGCCGATTGCCGATTCCGATTATCGATTCCAATCGTTGTGGCCAATTGCCGATTTTGATCATCAAGACTGATTATTGATCGATTCTTATTGTTATGGCCGATTGCCGATTCCGATTATCAATCGATTTCGATTATTGTGGCCGATTGCCGATTCCGATCATCAAGGTCAATTATTGATCAATTTCGATTGTTGAGGCTGATTGTCGAGGCCAAATATCGAGGTCGATTGTCGAGGCCCAATGTGATGAATATGCGGCTCGTATTTGAGGCCCATTGTGATGCACATTTGGCCCGTGTTTGAGGCCCAATGTGATATATATGTGGCCCGTATTTGAGACCCGTTGTGATATGTATTCAGCTTGTGTTTAAGCCCTAATGTAATGTGTATGTGGTCCGTATTTAAGGGCCCGTTGTGATTTGTATTCAGCCCATGTTTAAGGGCTAATGTGATGTATATGAGGCCTATGGGATGAGGCTCATTGTGATGCATTTGAGGGTCAGGCGATGAAGCTCATTGTAATCTATGTTAGGCCCATGTGAAAGGCCCATCGTGATGTTTATTATGCTCTCGAGTGAGGCCCATGGTGTTGTATATTAGGCTCTTGTGTGAGGCCATGGGTCCACTATATATTAGGCTCTAAGTGGGCCATTCCTTGGGGGCAATGTTGGTTAAATATTCATATTGTCAATGCCAGTTATTAATACCGATTATGAGTATGTGATAGCATAGCATCATGATACATGCCCATACGCATCATCTGTATGTTTGTTATGAGATGTGATTGACTATTGCATATGTTATTGGGCAGATTGTTATGAGACTCCCTGATAGGTGGAGGTTATCTCACATGAGCGCACAGTATGCGCAGGGTTGATGCATGATTGGATTGTATGACTCATGCATCTTGCATTGTGTTGTAATTACTGTATGCCCTAGTGACATCAGGGTTGTAGCCTCCACAAGCATGTCGTGGATGGCTAGATGAGACACTAGAAATGTTTGGTTCAAGCATCTGGGCACTTTGGATGTCCGTGGATAAAAGTTCTTAAACCTCCATGGCTAGGAGATGCCCTAACGTTGAGACCGAGTGTATACATGAGCGCCCGAGTGCTGAATACTAGGAGGCCACGTCTCCCACTGTGTCATGGTCGGTTAGGAGGGGGTGTGTCCTTACCTGCTCGAGAGTAGGGGGCATAACTAGACTGAGTTTAACCAGCTCGTGAATGAGTTTGCTATCGACGTGTAACGCCCCAAAAATCGAGAGTCGAGCAGGAGCCCAATTCCCGAGTTCCAACGCATCACTTATGCAACATAGAAAATGATGATTTAATGTCGTCTATGTTAGTGCATTAAACATGAACGAGATTAAACTAAATCAACATATCATACTCCAGAGATGATTAAATTTAAGCAAGCGGAAGATTGTGATACATATATAAGACGTATAAATTGTTGTAGGTCTCCAGAGTGTGAACATGTTACTAAGTTAACTAAATTACATGTATAGTTCCCAATATTACAAAATGATAAAGGGTAATGTCTACTAATCCATATCCGTGTAGCCCTGGTGATGCAACTCCAAGTCTACATAGACCCGCTGGAGAGTTGTAAATAGGAGAACTCCTCCTCGTCATCGTATAAGTCAGGCTCCGCCTCGTAGGCCTCGACATCACCTGAAGCTACAAGAGAGTCTGGCTGGTGTTTTAAAATACCGTCCCAAAGTGGGAGTGAGTGATCAACTCAGTAGAGCTATAAGGCAAAGGTTAACATGTTATCAATTCAATCAAGTAGTAATGATAAAGCAGTACAACTGTAAGACCCGTATCTTGGTCCGTACCTTTCCGTAGACTTCCGCGGTCTTACCGGTCGAATTTCGGCAACCTTTGACCCTTAAACAATATCGACGCGCGACCCTGATTCATGTACCAACAACCCGAGTCGACTCAATCTGAGACCAATACCATAACGACCGCGCCGTCGTTGCGGTTCCGATACCGCGATTAGCGCGCCGAGGCGATACCCTGGTCAAGAGATATGGGCCAACGTTCGGTGCGAGAAAACGCCGCGCGTTGTGAAATCTAAGAGAATCTCTACAATGTGTCACATCAATCTCATCAATCAATCACCCATCAATCCATCACATGTCAAGTACACATCACTTCCATCCCTTTCCCCAAGCAACCACAAAAGTCTCCCAAACCCATACCTCTCTTACACAAAAAGCTACCAAAGTTTTCACCACCCATACCTCTCTTACACAAAAGCCTCAAAAGTCAAAGATTTCTTACACCCCCCATCATTCATTCATCCATCCATCCATCCATCTCTCTCTACATCACTCTCTCTCTTTCTCTCTTTCTCATTTCAAAAATCCAAAGCAACAAAGAGCCCCACGTATGGAATTTCTCCAAGCTCCCTAAACTCCAAGTGGCCTACCTCTTCATCCCAAAATCTCTCATCTCAACCCTCCATTCTCCATCTCCTCCATTGAAGTTGAAGCTAAGGTGCCAAGGAACCCCTAGGAGCGAGAAGATCGGACGGTGGGTGCTAGATCATACTTATTTTCTTGTTTTTATGACGGGCTAAGTGAGGCCCACCGATCAATGGTGTGGATCTCACTTGGGACCCTAATATGTGGCCGATGGACCACTTGAATCATCATGATCATTCCATGATGGGGCCATTCTCCATGGCCCCCATCATGATGTTTATTTTCTTTTCAAAGGTCATCTAGACCGTCCATGTTGGTGGGGAAAGGATCTCCACCGTTAATCTTAAGTTTTGATGGTCACATGTGCAAAATGACCCACTTGATGTATGATTTCATGTAAGGGAGGGCCCATAATGTCGGGGTCCCTCCATCACAAGCCGTGTCCCACTCTCCATGTCTCTCTCTCTCTCTCTTATTTTTATTTTTATTTTATTTTATTTTATCATATTTTATGTGATAAGGTTGTGTGGCCCACTTGAATGGACCCCACCTTGAGATTTATTTCATTCAAATTTTTATTCAAGTGAGGCCCACCTTATATGATTGAACCCATGACAAACATCAGTGGTGGCCCACTTCATCAGGGCCCACCACAATATATCTTAAGAGGAGGCCCATCGTCCAGCGTCTGGGACGCTGGACGTCCCTGTACAAACAAAAAAAAAAGAGAAAAAAATGAGGCTTTTGGGGTGGCCCCCTAGTGTAGGCCCCCCCTTGATGTATATGTTCGATCCAAGCCGTCCATCCCTTTCACCATCTCATTTTAGGCGTTGAACCAGAAAATGAGATTGAACGGAGCACCGGTGGGCCATAGCGCCAAATATTGTATCATCACCTTTCAAATACCTTTTTCTTATTTTATTTCATTTTCTTTCATAAAAAAAATTCAAACTTTGGACTTGTTGGATTCATTGCAAGGTGAGGAATCCTATGGTCGGGGTGGATCCACTTAAAGCGGACCCCACACTAGAAAAACCACGGGAAAACAAAATTTTCCCAAAAATTATAAGAGGCAAAGCCTCTGCTTTATTGCCTGCAGGTGACAGCGCTGCACGCTGCTGCGTGCAGCCGTGCAGTGGCGGGCGGTGTCCAAGCCAGGGACCCACGGCTCCAGCCGTGGGCCCCACCTTAATGTTTGTTTGACATCCAACCTATTCACGAGGTGGGTCCCCTCCTCAGGTGGGCCCCCTCCAAATTTCAGGTCGATTCAAAACTCAGGTGGGCCACATCACATGAAACAGTGAGATTGAGCTTCTACCATTGAAATCTTTCTAGGGCCCACTGAAGTTTTGAATCAAGCCGAAATTTGGGTTTTTCCTTCAACCGAGTCTGTTTGACCTTATCAACGGGTTGGATGCCAAATAAATATTACAGTGGGCCCCACATGGGACCCACAAAGGATGCATGTGCTTAAGTCCACCGTCCAATGGACAGTGGCGCCCACCTTGATGATGTATTAACTCCACCGTCCAGCGGACGGTGGAGCCCTCCTTAATGCATGTGTTTTCCCTCTGTTCAGCGGTAGTGGGACCCGCCATGATGCATGTGATGCATTCAGACCGTCCATCCACTTGGTAAGGTCATTTTGGCTTGAGTGATGATTAGGTGGGCCACCTATGTTGGGAAAGGCCCATTCAATCTATTTAAAGGCCTATGGGTTAGACCCATCTAATCTATTTAAAGGCCTATGGGTTAGACCCATTTAATTTACTGAAGGCTTAGGGATTTAGGCCCATCTGATTTATACAAGACCTAAGAACTTAGGCCCATTTGATGTGTTGCAAGTCCATGAGACTAAGCCCAATTGATGTACTTGAAGCCCCATGTAATTGGACCCCTTTGTTGCATTCTTAAAGCCCATGGATGTGGACCCAGTTGATATATTGTAAGGCCCATGGGACTAAACCCATTTGATTATAAAAAGGGTCCATGGGATTAGGCCCATGGAATTTATTCGAGACACATGAGTTAGGCCCATTTTATTTGATTAAGGCCTAGGGGTTTAAGCCCATTGAACTCATGTTAGGCCTATGGGTTGAGGCCCACTCGACCCACATGTGGGACCCAATTGGTGTGGCCCATTGGTCACATACTAGACTCATGAGACTATGCTCATTTGATGTAATCTAAGACGCACGGGTTATAACCCATTGCAATGCACACAAGACCCATTGGTGTGGCCCATTTATATGGCCCATCTGATGAATAAAAGGCCCATAAGATATGGTCCATTTGATATATATGAAAAGCCCAATGGGATAAACCTAAGGTCCATTGTAATGTGTAATCCCAATACTGGTTATGTAGCGACGTTTAAGAAGAACGTGCTTGGGGGCAATGTTGGTTTGACGTTCACATTGCGAGTGTAATGTTGGTTGGATGTCCACATTACGACTCTCCTTAGGGCCCATTATTGGGCCGTACTTGCTGTGTTTCGGCCGTCTAGGCCCATCTGCGTCGTAAGAATGGTTCATTACTCATTTACATGTTTAGTACAGTTTCATGACCCATGATCATACGCATCATATGTATGCTTGACGTGAGAATTGTCTGATCATAGCATTGCCTTCGGGCAGGTTATTTATGGGCTCCCGGTTAGGCAGTGTTGCCCTACATGAGCGCACGATATGCGCAGGATTTGATGCATGACTGGATAGCGTCAAACATGCATATCGCATTTGTATGACATGGATATTGTACGCCCTAGCGACATCAGGGCCGTGACCTCCACAGACGCATCGTGGTTGGTAGGATTGGATGCCGAAAATCTTGTTTTACATGGGGTACTATAGATATCCCTGGGTGAAAGTCCTTAAACCCTTATGGTACCAAGAGGTTGCTCCAACGTCTAGACCGAGTGGGTAGATGAGCGCCGAGTGCCAAATACCAGTTGGCTATGCTCTCCACTGTGTCGTGGTCGGTTGGAAGGGGGTGCGGCCTTACCCACCCGAGTGTAGGGGACAATACTAGGCTGAGTTTGACCAGCTCGAGGAATGGATCCGCTATCGACGAGTCGCGTCCGATATTGGTAGACGGATAGTGTGGTCTCTTTCACTTACCTTATTGCGTGCGATGTGGCGGCAATATGGTTTAGAGTATACTAGACCCTGGTGATATTTCATATTTTAAGCTGTATTGATGTGTGGACATAGATGAGGATCTGTATGCTTGAGTTGCATTGCACATCGCATGGCCTTGGGATGGCCGATACCATTCATGTCTCGCATTGCATAGCCTTGGTACAGCTCATGGTATTATGGTTTCATATGCATATTCCGAATTACTCTGTCATTGCATGTTCATATTACTACCTTGCGCACACACTTTCACCACCCTCTAAGCTTTCTGTAAGCTTATGCACGACCGTTGCGTGCAGGTGACGTTGGATCGCAGCAGCGTTGAGGCAGGAGCACGTTGCAGAGCGTTTGGAGTCTTTGGTTCTTTACCATTGTATTTCCCTTTATGCTTATTGTACTTGTAAAGTTTTTTATCATAGTGAAAATGTAATGTATTTCTTGATTGTTGTTTGTGGGTTATGCCTTTGGTTATGCTTATTACGAATCAAACTGACATTGAAAATCCTCCTCGTAGCATCCTAGGATCGGAACCTGACGAATGGGAGCTAGGAGCCGAGAATGGGGTTCTACGGAGGCTGTCGGCGCCGGATTCGGCGATCGGAAATTTTGTGAGCCCGGTTTCTGAGTTTGGGGCGTGACAACAACAATCATATCCTAAGTACTCTTGTTAATGTAGGAATGGTATGCGATTGTAACGCCTTGAAAATCCGGGGTCGAGCATAAACTCCACTCCCGAGTTCCAGAACATCACTTATGTAACATTTTCAATGATGGATGAATGTCGACTGTATTAATGCATAAAACATGAAGTGGATTAAGCCAAAACAGAAAACATAATCATGGGACAGTTATAATATGCTAGCGGAAGACTGAAATGAATGTATAAACATTATAAGTCCCCAAAATATGTCTGCAATGCCCAGTCAATAATTATAAGTGTTGTGTCAAAAATATAAAATGTCAAAAGAATGTAATAGTCTTCTACATGCATAATCCCTGAAATCCCGTCGATCCGGACTCGACTCATGCGAATCCACCCGAAAACTACATGAAAAAGAATGCCTCCTCGTCATCCTCGCAATCCGGCTCCGCTTCACAAGCATCGCCATCATCTGAAACTAAAACAGGGACTGGTTGGTGTTGTAAACACCGTCCTGTAATGTGGGAGTGAGTGATCAACTCAGTGGAACTATACAGCAGAGGTTAACATGTTATCAATTCAATTAAGCAGTAATGATAAAGCAGTACAATCAAACATGTCCTAGATATTCTTGTTAATGTAAGGATGAAATGTTTTCATGATGCATGCCCTCGCCTACACTCGCTCGTGTGACACCATCTTACATTCGTGGCATGCTTTCTTCACTCTGTGCAATTTAACCACGACACATGTAGTGCGATGTTATGAACGTGATTACCGAGTTATTATTAGTCCTTTTTATACACCAGGATTGGGAAGCTAAGGTACCACCCTTATATCAATACTTAAACGATGATCCATTCTAGGGTCGTCAGTCCTAGACAATCTCATACGATGTTGCAGCTCTAGGTCGCTACAAAAGGGCTCATCACCAAATCAGTCTTGCTCCTGCAGGAAATACATCACACGCACAGGACGCGACAATTGATCAGTGTAGGCCCAGTTATACTCTAATGCTACGGAAAGACTCGTCGCCTCAACACAAACTCAGAGTATGCTCGAGGTCACTATAAATGACTCGTCACCAATCAATGTAGGCCGACAGCACGAATATAGTATCTCATATCACCATAATCGGGTCACGAGTCTAGGTTACTCACTGTTCACTACGGGGAGGCTCGTCGCCACAGCGTAGGCCGACAGCTCAAGCACGGTGTCTCATACCACCATGTCTAACTTATGAGTCTTAGTGGATCGAGGTACCAAGGTTAGAGGGGCTTTGTAGTAGTAAGTTTGGTACCTTAGGTTCAAACAGTCGCGTCTAAACATGGTGAACATACATCGGTCAATCGGGTTAGTTGATAAGCTCAACTAGGCCAAGCGCACGTTGAGTTGATTGAAATGGAATGCATAAGCACTCCGTGTGGCCTAACCACTATCGAACATCCCAAGTATGACTCGGATTCAACGAACACATCCTACATGGCGTAAATAACCTCAACCACCATTTTAAGGGCTGTTACCGATTACCTGGACTATGTCATAGCCTTAAGCACATTCAATTACAACATGATGTCCTATGAAATAGTCAAAGCAGTAATGGATCAATATTACAACTCATACAATCATATGAACATGTTCTGGAATGCATTGTAAACATGAATTCACACACATTCAATTCATAATCAAGCAAACATCAGAGTAAGTCATACATGGAGAAAATCATACACATCATTGATGTAGTTAAGAATCATATCTCAACCCGCATACAGGTACATCTTACTAACTATTAACTCGTTCAGACACTTTTACAAACACTTAGTCGACACATTACATCATACATATTATGTATTAATTAGCATACGTATTAGGGCAAATCCTTTCGTCAAAGGGTTGTCGCCCATACAACAATCATATATCCATGACAGTTTGTCATGGCGAGCATGAATACAAAGTCTACACTCATTCAGTTATTTTCACAAACACTTAGGCTACGTATACTAACTACATATCATATGTTGGTATAACATGTATTTGGGCTAAACCTTTAGCCCAGGAGTTGTTACACATACATCTAGCATACATAGATGGCAGTTAATCATGGCAAACTCAAATTCATATTCCATACGTATACGGGCTATTCTACAAATACATGGAATACAGTATATTTAACATAGTTCACATATAACTGAAAGGCGAAACGAACATCGCATTTTGCATGTGAAATAGCATCCACGTCAGTAATAAATCGTTATCTAACATTTAAAGTCTTGAAAACCATAACCTAAATGTATATAGTCCACTCCTTAAACTGGAAAACGCGTAACAAATATGATTTAGACGCTAAGTCTTCATCAACGGCGGATTGACAACCTAAAGCATAAAATAGGTTAGCTACAACAACACTTAGACTTCTCTAAGCTCCAAAACAGGTTAGGGTTAGGATTTCTTACCTGAAAATGCATCTAGAATTGCTGAAAAGACGACATAGTAGCGTGGGTTCGACACTTAGAACAACAGGGAGGAATCCCTGTAGTGTTGAGGGTCAAATATTGCATATCAGACCCCATTTATTGCCTAGATTTATGAACAAGATATTGTTTAATGGCCCATGTTAACCGTGTTTGTGCTGCAAGGTGTAATTACAAGCTTGGACTGAAATTGGGTATTAAAAGCATGGTTTTAGCGCTCAAGATTCACTAAGGTACGGGACTGATCCCAGGGGACCAAGATCAGTGGATTTACACGCCAGAGATCTGAGAAAATCAAGCCGTTCGCATTAAATGAGACCGAAATTGGTGCAAAATGCAAGATCACATGGTTCCCGCCATCCGATTGGCTCGAAACTTCATACATGGCTTGCAGGATACAAATTAACTGTACATATTAAATTTCAACCATTGGATCACTGAGGAAGTGTCCCAACAGTCAGATCAACCCCTTAATTCATTAAGTGGGGCCCACTTGATATTTGGAACTCTCTCAAATTTGGAGTCAACACCTTAAATGAGGTGGCAAAACAGATGGACGGTACGGATTTCTCACAAGCATCATAGTGAACTCCATCTAAGGTGCATGTGCGTAGTGCATGTGTGCACTAGCCGTGCACGGCTGAAACCAGAGATAGTCAAACCATCTCTGTCGAAACTCAAAAATAGAAATATCTGTTTTTAAACAGATTACGCAACAGTGGCCGTCGGTGGTTGCTTGTGGGCCACCATCACTGATCAAAGGTCCGATCCAGACCGTTCATTAGCTCCACGTGGCCTCTCTTATCACTCCCTAGGTGGAAGAATTGCAAGGGACAGCGGATGTGGACTTCCAACAGTTCAAAATGTACAATGGATGGTAGGTCTGAAATCAAATATTTCATACTCAAAGGGCAACCAAAACCATCCATCTCCAGACCAAATTTTGAGAAGAAGACAATGAATGGGGTGGATTTCTTAATACCAGAGCAACGTGGACCGCATCGACTTTTCTTCACAAAAATGGAAAGAACCGTTTCTTTCTCCAGCGCTCGCAACAGAGACCTACCGTTTGCAGTTGTGGGACCCATCCATTGTCCAAATGGACAATCCAAACCGTCCATAAGAATTGTAAAGGTTCTTTTACCACTGCCTAGGTGGCAGTTTTCAGTTGGCAGCAAAGATCGATTTTCGATCGTCCAAATGGCCGACTGACGGTGGGAAGATTTGATTCAATGTACCACACTAAACTCAAACAAAAATACTCTTTCCCAACTGAAATCTCGAGAGTAATTCATTGGACGGGTCGGATTTTTCGTCTGACATCAATCTTAGGCCCACCAATCATCACAGATGCTGTGTTCTTTTCCTTTTCCTACGTAAACAGGGAGTCCTGCTGCTGTGCGAATTCGAAATTCTCACCGCCTCTGGGTGCGAAAAGCTCCTCCCCACCGTCCTTGAGAGCTATAAAAAGGGAGAGAAAAAAAGAAAATCCATTCACGGCTGGAGATCTTGGGACTAGGGCTGGAATGTGAAGCAGAGAGAGAGAGATAGGGAGTACAGAGAGTTTGTTTTGGTTTAAAGTTTATTTTATTTTATTTTCCTATGGGATCTAGCCACATCATGTCCGGCTAAACCTCTTAGCTAGGGCTAAGAGGTGAATCTTGTAGTGAGATGGGAGAGTTTATTTTATGCCTTTAATTTAATTTTAATTCATGAATTGACGTTGATTTTAGTTGATTATTATGGGAATGTTTTTAGTTCTTAATGGTCTGTTGTGACTGAAATTACGATGGGTCTGCAATGGCTTTGAGCATGTCTCTTCTCTTTTATGTTTATGACGTCAGGAAGCCCTGTTGTTCACCATAGTCTCCTGGGCATGGTCGGATGACGGTACCCTTCCTAACCTTCATACATGTGATTGGTTGGTAATCAGTTTAATTCTATTGTTTGCCATAGTCTCTTGGGCATGGTTTGGTGATGGAGTCCATTCTAATTCATATACCTTTCATCTCTTTGAAAACTAGATCAACGGCAGTTCAGTAAATTTCATAATTCTTGAAGAAGGCATAAGATCTCCCTGATCTCTACAAGTGGACCCTCTGAATCCCTAGTTACCCTTCTCTGATATCTCCTTAGTTTTAGATTAATTAACCCACAATTATTTCACAATTGTTACTTGATTTAGAATTCATCTTATTCTAGTTCAAATCCTACTTAATTTTAGATTACGTATAGTTTCAGTCCCTTGGGATTCGACTTCGGTCTTACAGAGTTATTACTACATCACAACCCTGCACTTGGGGAGTGAAAAAGTTTTTGGCGCCGTTGCCGGGGACTAACGGCTATGCTTTTCTGAAATTAATTAGTTTCAGGATTAGTTTAAGATTAGATTTTCTTTTTAGAATTTTCTAATTCTAAGCTTAGTTATTTTCCTTGTTAGAATTTTTTCCTAAACTTACTATTCTTCATTCTATCTAATTTTTAGAACTAATCCAATTTTTCTGTTTTGTAGGAAACCTCTAATTTAGTAAGCTCTTTCTAATTTCTCTTTCTTTGAAATTTCTTCTTTTCTTTAGAAATTAGTTTACTTTTAATTAGAACTTTCTATTCTTAGAAACTAACTTGTTTTGTTTATTCTGCAGGATCTTAACCTAGGACTTCAAATTTGATAATTTCTTTCCATCTCTCCCCTTTATTTTTTAGATTTCTACTTCTTCCTTTCTCTTAGGTTTAAGTTAGAATTTGAGAGCTGAGTGTGTTTTATGCCCCAGTGGGCACGTGACAACACTCGACGTCTCGTGACTGAAGGAGGATTAGTTGAGGGGTTGACTATCCATCGCAGGACTAGACACCACTTGAATTCTCCTGAGTTAGAGGAGGTTATGGCTGAAAATCAACCTCAAGCACTACCCCAACCAAGGGTTGAGGAAGTACATGAAGAGAATGAGGTGCATCAGGCACCCCCGCCTCATACTTTACGAGATTATTTACAATCGGCGGGGGTGAGTACGCCCTCATGCATGATTTTTCCAGAGAATACAGGACATATGGACATCAAGCTAGGGGTTATCCAACTCCTTCCTAAGTTCCATGGGCTTGAGTCTGAAGAACCATACTTGCATCTGAAAGAGTTCGATGAAATCATAGGCACCTTATACTTTCCTAATGTATCTGAGGATACTATTACGTTGAAACTCTTTCTATTTTCCTTGAAAGAAAAAGCCAAGACGTGGTTACATTCACTGCGTCCTAGATCCATTGGCACATGGAATGATATGCAGAGGGAATTTATAAAGAAATTTTTCCCACATCATAAGACAATTACCCTCAGGAGAGCAATCATGAACTTTTCCCAAAAGGAAGATGAAACATTCTTCCAATGTTAGGAAAGGTTCAAGGATCTGGTTAATGCATGCCCACAACATGGCTTTAAAATATGGCGCATTACGAATTTTTTCTTTGATGGGCTAACATCTTCCATGTGCCAAATGGTCGAGACAATGTATAACGGAGAATTCATCAATAAAAATGTCGACGAGGTATGGGATTATCTCGATAGTCTCGCTGAAAAAACATAATCGTGGGACTATTACCCAAGGACGAACACTACGTCTAGGCCGACTCATTCAAGGGAAAAATGAGGAATATATCTCCTGAAAGAGGATGATGATCTTAACGCTAAGGTGGCCAATCTCACAAGAAAATTTGAGGCCATGGAAGGAAAGAAGGAAAAGGTTAATGAAAGTGTTTGCAGCATCTATGATTACAACATTCATACTACTGAAAATTGTCCTTCAATACCTGCCTTTCGAGAATTATTGAATGAACAATCTAATGCCGTAAATAACTATCAAAGACCTTTCAATGGACCACCCTCTAATACGTACAATCCTGGCTGGAAAAATCATCCAAATTTTAGTTGGAGGAACGGACAAACTGCTACCCCTCAAGGTTTCTTCAACCAAAATCCAAATCAGGGGAGACCTCAAAAAGAACCGGCTCAAAATTCTGTGCAAGAGCTGACGCAAATAATGCAGGATTTTATACAAAAGATAGATTCACGTATGACGGCTATAGAAAAGGGGATGCTTCCTGCACAACCAATCCTCAATCCTAAAACGCAATACGAGACAGATAATCTCAGCTCTTCAAATCAAATGGGGCATGCTAAATCCATCACCACTCTTAGGAGTGGGAAGGTTATTGATAAAACCCTTCCGGTTAGGCCTGAAAAGCCTCAAGAACCAAAAGAGGACAATAATGATGGATCTAGTGACGCCCCACAAAAATTTGAACCAGAACCTCTAGAAAAGCCAGTTGCTCCGTTTTCCCAACGGTTGGTTGAACCAAAACGTCTCTCTAACTCTCAGGATATCCTAGAGGTGTTGAAACAAGTAAAAGTCAACATTCCTCTGCTTGATGTTGTAAAACAGATACCTTTATATGCTAAATTTCTAAAAGACTTATGCACGACCAAACGACGAAAAAGTGTTCAAAAGAAAATTTCTTTAACTGAGAAAGTGAGTGTCATCCTGAAACAAGATGTGCCGCAAAAAATCAAAGATCCCGGTTGCCCAACCATATCATGTGTAATCGAAAACTATCGAATTGATCACGCACTTCTTGACTTAGGAACAAGCGTCAATCTGATTCCCTATTCGGTATACCAACAGTTAGGTTTGGGTGAATTAAAACTCACTCGAACCACACTACAACTTGCTGATCGTTCTGTTCGTGTACCAAGAGGGATCATCGAGGATGTGTTAGTCTAGATTGATAGATTCTACTACCATGTTGATTTTATCATCTTGGACACTAAACCCATCAATGACACGAGCACTCAGATTCCCGTCATTCTTGGTCGCCCATTCCTGTCCACTTCAAATGCAATTATCAACTGCAAGAATGGTGTCATGACTATGTCTTTTGAAAATTTGATATTGGAATCGAATATCTTTTTCAATAACAACAGCAACTCAGAGGATGATGACGATTTTCATGATGTTAACATGATTGATTCTTTTGTGGAAGACAGAACACTTCTCACCTTATCCTCTGATCCTCTAGAGACGTGTCTGGCCCACTCTCATGATCTTGATAATGATATAATTAGGGAGACGTGTGCCATGCTGGATACTGCACCGGTACTTGAAGTTAACCGGTGGAGGCCACAAATTGAAGAATTACCCCAAACCGATGTAGTGTCTCTACCGTCTAACCTCAAGCCACCGAAGCTTGACCTAAAACCTTTGCCCTCTGATTTAAAATATGTCTATTTAGGTCAAGATGAGATGTACCCGATGGTGATCTCTGCCCACCTGGAGAAACAATAGGAGAGTATGCTGATATCTACTCTCATTGAGCATAAGGGAGCTCTTGGATGGACGATAGCGGACCTCAAAGGAATTAACCCATCGATTTGTACTCACCGCATATATCTTGAGGACAATGTAAAGGCTGTTCGGCAATCACAACGTAGACTGAATCCAAACATGAAGGAAGTGGTTAAGGCCGAGGTTCTCAAACTATTGGAAGTAGGGATCATATACCCCATATCCGATAGTCAATGGGTGAGTCCAACTCAGGTGGTTCCTAAGAAGTCCGGGATCACCATCGTAGCCAATGCCAATAATGAACTCGTGCCAACCAGAGTTACTACTGGTTGGAGAATGTGCATTGACTACATAAAGCTGAATACCGTCACAAGGAAAGACCACTTTCCTTTGCCCTTCATTGATCAAATCCTGAAAAGGCTAGCTGGTCATTCCTATTATTGTTTCCTTGATGGGTATTCAGGTTATAATCAGATTGAAATCGCCCCTGAGGATCGGGAAAAGACCACATTTACATGTCCCTATGACACCTTTGCTTACAGAAGGATGTCATTCGGGTTATGTAATGCCCCTGCCACCTTTCAGCGATGCATGATGAGTATCTTTTCTGACATTGTGGGGAAATATCTAGAGGTCTTCATGGGCGATTTCTCTATTTTTGATTCATCTTTCAGCGAATGCTTAGCAAGTCTTAAATGTGTGCTGAAAAGATATGAAGAAAAAAATTTGGTACTTAACTGGGAGAAGTGTCATTTTATGGTTCAAAAGGGAATTGTCCTTGGGCATATCATCTCTTCAAAAGGAATCGAGGTAGATAAGGCAAAAATTGATCTTATCTCTAACCTACCTCCACCCAAGAATATCAGAGACGTGCGATCCTTCTTAGGACATGCAGGCTTTTACAGACGATTCATAAAGGACTTTAGTCTCCTCTCTCGTTCTTTATGTAATCTTCTTCAAAAGGATACACCATACGAGTGGACTGAGCAGTGCCAAGAAGCTTTCACTAAGCTTAAGGGCA
The DNA here is from genome assembly GCA_037074715.1 of Magnolia kwangsiensis. Classification (NCBI taxonomy): domain Eukaryota; kingdom Viridiplantae; phylum Streptophyta; class Magnoliopsida; order Magnoliales; family Magnoliaceae; genus Magnolia; species Magnolia kwangsiensis. The sequence continues at coordinate 98,674,841 of CM073584.1, forward strand.
TGTTAACCACTGCACCTATCATGCAGCCACCCGACTGGAGTCTTCCTTTTGAACTTATGTGAGACGCCTCTGATTATGCTCTTGGAGCGGTTCTAGGCCAGAGAAAAGATAAGCGGCCTTACGTTATTCACTACGCAAGTAGGACTCTAAATCCTGCCCAAGTGAACTACTCGACTACAGAAAAGGAACTCTTAGCCATAGTGTTCGCTTTGGACAAATTTAGATCCTACCTGATCGGATCTAAGATCATCATCTACACAGATCACGCGGCACTTAAGTATCTTCTTTCTAAGAATGATTCTAAGCCCCACCTGATACGATGGATCCTTCTACTCTAAGAATTCGATTTGAAAATTAAAGATAAAAAGGGAGTAGAAAATGTAGTGGCCGATCACCTTTCTCGCCTTAATACCTCTGATTCCCTTGAGACGACTCATATTAATGATATGTTCCCTGATGAACAACTGTTTAGAGTCTCTCATTCACCTTGGTTGGCTGATATTGCTAATTATCTTGCTACAGGTTCCATACCGACACATTGGACATCACAAGATAAGAAGAAATTTTTCACCAAGGTGCGTAACTTTTTCTGGGATGATCCATTTTTGTTTAAATATTGCCCAGACCAAATCTTAAGGAGATGTGTGCCAGACGATGAGCATCAGAGTGTCATCTCCTTCTGTCACTCACAGGCCTGTGGTGGTCACTTTTCTGCTAAAAAGACCACGGCCAAGATTCTACAGTGTGGCTTTTACTGGCCCACTATGTTCAGGGACACTCATGAGTTTTGCAAGGCTTGTGAGCGTTGTCAGAAATTGGGAGCATTGTCCCATCGAAATATGATGCCCTTAAATCCTATCCTTATCATTGAAGCATTTGATTGATGGGACATCGATTTCATGGGACCATTCCCCCAATCCTTTGGAAACCTGTATATTTTGCTCACTGTAGACTATGTCACTAAATGGGTCGAAGCAATTCCATGCCGCAAAAATGACCATCGCACGGTCATTAAATTTTTGAAAGAAAATATCCTGTCGCGGTTCGGAACGCCTCGAGCCAATATTAGTGACGGGCGCTCACACTTCTGCAAAAGACCATTTGAGAGCTTAATGAAGAAATACGGTATCTCTCATAAGGTGAGCACCCCATACCACCCACAGAAAAGTGGATAAGCTGAGATTTCTAATAGGGAGATCAAACATATCTTAGAGAAAACGGTTAACCCTAACCGTAAGGATTGGTCAATTCGATTGACCAATGCCTTATGCACGTACCGTACTGCTTTTAAAACTCCTATTGAAACATCTCCCTTTAGACTTGTCTATGGGAAAGCTTGTCACTTGCCTGTGGAATTGGAACATAAAGCATATTGGGCGATCAAAAATCTGAATTTCAATTTGGACAATGCTGGCTCGCTACGCAAACTTCAATTAAATGAACTTGAAGAAATTCGGAACGATGCGTATGAGAACTCGAGAATTTATAAGGACAGGATGAAGGCGTTTCATGATCAGCATATCCTACGAAATTCATTCGCACCAGGTCAGAAAGTCCTTCTGTACGATTCTCGACTACATCTCTTTCCGGGTAAGCTTCGATCTCATTGGACCGACCCTTACATTGTGGTCACTGCTTATCCTCATGGGGTCGTCGAGATAAGAGATCCCTACAATGGCAAGGAGTTTAAAGTAAATGGACATCGATTAAAATCATTTGTCGAGAAATTTGATTCAGAGGACATGTCCATGCCTCTGATTGCTCCTGTTTACCAAGACTGATCTCCTAGTCTGACGGAGGTATAGGTAGGTTTATCGCTTCCATAGGACTAGGATAGTTGCTTTATTTGTCTGGCTGAAGACGATAAATTTAGCGCTCTTGGGAGGCAACCCAGCTTTTCATTTCATTTTCCTAGTTAGATAATTCAATGTTTGTGGGTAACATTACTGCAAACCCTTATGGGACTACAACTCGTCCACTAGGGGTAACCTAGGGGTTTAAAGGCTTGTTGCATATGCTAAATGCAATCGAGAGCACCTGCGAAAGTGGTATAGGTAGGATTTTATTTTCTTTATTTTTGTTTTGTTTTCTCTCTCGTACTAACCTACTCTCTCCCAGTGATTGCTTGAAAAATCTCTCTCGATTAGTCATTCAGGTATTATCCTCCCATCACTTCTCATTTACTTTCGTTGTCCCATGTGCACTGCATGCTCATATCTTTTACATTGAGGACAATGTAGATTTTAGGTTGGAGATGGGGGGATTAGGTTTCCTAATCAGTGTTTTCTTGGTCTTGAGCAAAAATGGTGAAAATTTTTAAAATTCCTGTGAATTTGAAGTGATTTTGACAGATATCCCTAATTTAAAATTTCACAACACGTGATGTTGGTAATGTATGACTCTTGGATTCAGTATCTATTTGATTTCACAGTTTAAGTTTGAATTGTTAATCCAGAATTAGAAGTATAAACATTGATTGAGTCATGAGTTCACATGTCACATCTCGCTTTCGCATTAAGGTTTCAGTTCAATATTGAAGGATTAACCTAGTAATCACTAAGCATGAAAGGGACCAGCCCGAGAAATTTTACCATCATGATTATAAAGATGAATTGAAAAGGTTGGGTGAATGGTCTTCACCATAGGTTTGCTCCCTACAGGTGAAGCTTGATTCCCCAAGAATGACACGCGAAAAATATTGAATGACTAGTCTTCACCCATAGGTTTGCTCCCTACAGGTTAGGATTTGATTCATCTCATTGACATTACTATTAATGAAAAAATAAAAAGTTGAAAGAATGACAAGAAGATTTGTGAGGCAAATTTTTATTTTCATAAATTCTCTTGCTGGTTACCAATGACATCCTGAAATAGAGAAGTGAATGTTAATGATGGTAAGTTGAGATTAGATTATACAACCATGGACCTCAATGTTTATGATTTTTCTGATTGGTGGATTAATATTTTGAGCTTGACTAAGAAATTTATCGTGCGCTTGAGTCCATGAGAAAGTAAAACCCAGTAGTCATGAATCTCAAAATTCTAGTACCTGGATTATTTCTCAAAAATCATTCGGCTTTACAGAAATTTTCATATAAGTCTCAACTTATTTTTCGCATATTTTGCTCGGGACTAGCAAAATGCTGGTTAGGGGTTGTGTTGAGGGTCAAATATTGCATATCAGACCCCATTTATTGCCTAGATTTATGAACAAGATATTGTTTAATGGCCCATGTTAACCGTGTTTGTGCTGCAAGGTGTAATTACAAGCTTGGACTGAAATTGGGTATTAAAAGCATGGTTTTAGTGCTCAAGATTCACTAAGGCAAGGGATTGATCCTAGGGGACCAAGATCAGTGAAAATCAAGCCGTTCGCATTAAATGAGACCGAAATTGGTGCAAAATGCAAGATCACATGGTTCCCGCCATCCGATTGGCTCGAAACTTCATACATGGCTTGCATGATATAAATTAACCGTACATATTAAATTTCAACCATTGGATCACTGAGGAAGTGTCCCAACAGTCAGATCAGCCCCTTAATTCATTAAGTGGGGCCCACTTGATATTTGGAACTCTCTCAAATTTGGAGTCAACACCTTAAATGAGGTGGCAAAACAGATGGACGGTACGGATTTCTCACAAGCATCATAGTGGACTCCATCTAAGGTGCATGTGCATAGTGCATGTGTGCACTAGCCGTGCAAGGCTGAAACCAGAGACAGTCAAACTTCGAAACTCAAAAACAGAAATATCTGTTTTTAAACAGATTACACAACAGTGGCCGTCGGTGGTTGCTTGTGGGCCACCATCACTGATCAAAGGTCCGATCCAGACCGTTTCATTAGCTCCACGTGGCCTCTCTTATCACGGCCTAGGTGGAAGAATTGCAAGGGACAGTGGATGTGGACTTCCAACAGTTCAAAATGTACAATGGACGGTAGGTCTGAAATTAAATATTTCATACTCAAAGGGCCACCAAAAACATCCATCTCCAGACGAAATTTCGAGAAGAAGACAATGAATGGGGTGGATTTCTTAATACCAGAGCAACGTGGACCCCACCGACTTTTCTTCACAAAAATGGAAAGAACCGTTTCTTTCTCCAGCGCTCGCAACAGAGACCTACCGTTTGCAGTTGTGGGACCCATCCATTATCCAAATGGACAATCCAAACCGTCCATAAGAATTGTAAAGGTTCTTTTACCACTGCCTAGGTGGCAGTTTTCAGTTGGCAGCAAAGATCGATTTTCGATCGTCCAAATGGCGGACTGACGGTGGGAAGATTTGATTCAATGTACCACACTAAACTCAAATAAAAATACTCTTTCCCGACTAAAATCTCGAGAGTAATTCATTGGACGGGTCGGATTTTTCGTCTGAAATCAATCTTAGGCCCACCAATCATCACAGATGCCGTGTTCTTTTCCTTCTCCTGCGTAAACAGGGAGTCCTGCTGCTGTGCGGATTCAAAATTCTCACCGCCTCTGGGTGCGAAAAGCTCCTCCCCACCGTCCTTGAGAGCTATAAAAAGGGAGAGAAAAAAAGAAAATCCATTCACGGCTGGAGATCTTGGGATGTGGGCTGGAATGTGAAGCAGAGAGAGAGAGAGATAGGGAGTACAGAGAGTTTTTTTTGGTTTAAAGTTTATTTTATTTTATTTTCCTATAGGATCTAGCCACATCATGTCCGGCTAAACCTCTTAGCTAGGGCTAAGAGGTGAAGCTTGTAGTGAGATGGGAGAGTTTATTTTATGCCTTTAATTTAATTTTAATTCATGAATTGACGTTGATTTCAGTTGATTATTATGGGAATGTTTTTAGTTCTTAATGGTTTGTTGTGACTGAAATTACAATGGGTCTGCAATGGCTTTGAGCATGTCTCTTCTCTTTTATGTTTATGACGTTAGGAAGCCCTGTTGTTCACCATAGTCTCCTGGGCATGGTCAGATGACGGTACCCTACCTAACCTTCATACATGTGATTGGTTGGTAATCAGTTTAATTCTATTGTTTGCCATAGTCTCTTGGGCATGGTTTGGTGATGGAATCCATTCTAATTCATATACCTTTCATCTCTTTAAAAACTAGATCAACAGCAGTTCAGTAAATTCCATAATTCTTGAAGCAGGCATAAGATCTCCCTGATCTGTACAAGTGGACCCTCTAAATCCCTAATTACCCTTCTCTGATATCTCCTTAGTTTTAGATTAATTAACCCACAATTATTTTACAATTGTTACTTGATTTAGAATTCATCTTATTCTAATTCAAATCCTACTTAATTTTAGATTACGTATAGTTTCAGTCCCTTAGGATTCGACCTCGGTCTTACCGTGTTATTACTACATCACAACCCTGCACTTGGGGAGTGAACATGTAGCAACACCCTAACTTCCTCACCCTTTTCTCTCTCTTTTCTTCTATTCCTTAGCTAAGGTTTGGAAATTCGTATGGGATATGAGAGTGAGGGTTTAAGGCCTTTTTATATAAGTCTAAAATCGACGGAAATAGCCCTAAGGCCAAGGTATACTTAGGTTATAATCAAATCGGGCTCTTTCTGATCCAACGGAATACTTCTTGAGGTCCTCTTGGTAAATGCGGTCGGACTTAAGCTCACTAGTATTTGATCTTAAGCAAGTTAAGTTTTCAGTCCGACCGGGTTTCTAGATTTGGTCCGTGACGGACCAGTTTCAGTTCAACGGTCACCGAAACTCGATCAGTGCCACAAGTGCTTTGACATGTGTGGGCCATCATCCCTGATCCGAGGGTGAATTTGGGTCAAAAACCAATGGTTAGAATGCTTAGAAAAGGCGTACAAGCGACACGACTCAGATTACTTAAATTCTTATTTAATTTTATAAAAATCTTCACTTTCTCATACTCTTCACTCCGGACTCAAGAAAATCGTCCCAGGACATCATCTGGACTTGATTTTTGAGGTGATTATCAAGTCAAACCTGGGGTCATAATTGTCTAAGTTCGTCGCTATCGGACTTTCGACATGCGGTCCAAGTCCGATACGAAGTTTCACGATGCTCCCAAGAGCAACTGGGTTTAGAAATTAATCTTAGGTTTCTAGGTAACGTAGCATTAGCGATCCTACTCATTTTGGGTCTTGTAGTTCATATTTAAAGTAATTCAAGCTAATTCTACTGAGTATTCAGTTTAGTACTTAACCAAATTCTACCATACTTATGACAGAATACGGTCCTAGGGCCATTCTATGCCCCATTTTTGATACTTCTAGTTATTATATTATTTTAATTATTTTTTTAGTAGTTCATCATCAAGTTTACCGAGTCTCCACCAAATTTCATGAGATTTCATGTTGTAAAAAATTCTAGAAGCAGCAGCTGTCCAACAAGTGATTTTCAGATAGTTGTCACAACGATCTACTTTAAACTATATTAAATATTTTATTTTTCACATATTTTTATAAAAACTAGACTCATTTATCTTTAATCTGATTTTTGAATCACCTAAATCGGAGTTATAACGAGGGAGATATGATTTTTCAAAGTTTGACAAAATGCGTAAAAAAAATACAGAAACCGGGCTGCCTGACCGCTGTATGGACGAGGCCTCGCCAAACCGATGAGCCCCTCGTTAGTCACTGGAATTTTTGGCGAGGGTTCGCCCCAGGGGTGATGTCCCCCCCCCCCCCCCCCCCGGGATGCCGAAAACATGTGGGACCCACCTCGGGTCCCTCTAAATTGAGCCGTTTGGGCCCATGAGTCTGTCGAGGCATTTATCGGGTCTCATTTGCAAACTGAAATGAGTTACGTGAAGTACAATATATGATTTTAAGGTAGGAGAAGCTAATCTATCCAAATAACCTATCTACAACATGATATTCCAAGAAATCAATAGTCAAAATCCCATTTTATTCATATATGTACCATTTATAGTAAGTTTTAGTTTAAGTATAGTTCTTCACCATTTAAACTTTAGGATTTATGTCTAATATGAAATTAATTGGAGAAATTTAAAGAATGAGGTGGTGAAAGGTGAGATTTTGAAAGAAATGGGTTGAAAAGTGATTTTTAAACTTTGGGATTGAGCTCTGAGAGTGTTATGGTTGACCCATTTACTAAGGATGTCTAACTCCAGGTTGGAAAAAATCCAGGGTGTTACAGTGATAATGATGTATGCCCTCGCTTATACTCCCTTAGCGACATTATCTCACGATCACGACATGCACTACTCCAGACACGTGCACTTTCTCACCAAAGCACATGCAATGCATGTATGATTGTGTTAGCCCAATTCTTAATTAAGTTTATTCAAATGGCATATTCGGAAAGCTAAGGTACCTTCATTTTCGTCAGTTACCCAAACAATGATCCATCTAGGGTCGTTAATCCTAGTTAGTTTCATACGATAGGCAGTTCCAGGTCACCACGGAGAGGCTCATCACCTCAGTGCAAGCCTAATTTATACTCTAGTTTACTACGAAAAGGCTTGTCAGCTCAGCGCAAACCTACAGTATGCTCGAGGTCACTACGAGAGGCTTGTCACCTGATCGTAGGGCGATAGCACGAATACAGTGTCCCATACCACCGTATTCGGCTCACGAGTTTGGGTTGCTCACTGGACATTGCAGGGAGGCTTGTCGCCCCAGCATAGGCCGACAGCTCGACCACGATGTCCTATACTACCATGTTCGGCTCATGAGTCTTAGCGGATCGTGGTACCAAGGTTAAACGGGTTTTCATTGGTAAGTGGTACCTTAGATTCAAACAGTTGTGTCCATACATAGTAAATACACATTTAGGCCAATCGAGTTAGTTGACAAGCTCGATTGGTACGAGCGTACGTTGGATTTAGTCGACATAGAGCACGTAAGTACTCTGCATGGCCTAACTACTGCCGACAATCTCCGTACGACTAGGATTCCTCGAACGTATCTGTCGTGGCGAAACTAACTCATCCACTTGATTGGAACCCTTTACCGATTGCCTGGACTACGTAGTAATCCCAATCACACTTAAATGTAACAGGAAACCATATGTGATAGACATATCAGTATTGAACAAATAATTCAGACAATAGAACCACTTGAGCATCTTATGAAATACAAAATTTACATAGCATTACACACATGCATTCCTTACATAAATCATATAATAGGATATAAGCTACATGAAGGAATTCATACATATAGCTAAGGTGATTGAAAATATCTTTTCAACACCTCCATTAAAGGCATTTCATCAAATAAGTACTCATTCAGACATTTTATCAAACACCTAGACTACGCATTTCAACATATATGTTATAATTTAGTTATAACCTATATTATGGCAAATCCTTTCATAAAGAGTTTGTCACACATACAACAATAATATATTCATGATGAATACTCATGGCAAGCACAAAACATAATTCCATATTCATTCAGACATTTCAACAAACACATATAAGGCATTATATTCAACATGATTTATATATATATGTGTAATATACAAAAAACATCGTATCTAAGTATATGTGATAGCAATCAAGTCAGTCATAAATCATTACTGACATTGATAGCCCTGAAAACTATAACTTAAACATTTATAGTCTGCATCTTTCGCCAGTAGACACGTATCGAACTCAGTTTGTACACTAAGTCTTTGTCTACTGCACAATGGTTACCTGAATCACGAAATAGATTAGTTATTTCACCGATCTTCCTATTTGGATATCTAAAATAGATTAGGGTTAGGATTTCTTACCCAACAATGACACCGGAATCACTGGAATAACGACATGGGAAGGCTGATTCGGCACTTAGAGCGAAAGGATCAAATCCCAACAACTATCTCCCACTTTCTCTCTCTTTCCTTCTCCTTTTCCTCTGTTCTCTCTCCTAGGGTTTGAAATTCGTATGGAATGAGAGAAGGGTAGGTTAAGGTCCTTATATAGGCCCAGAACTGATGACATTGGCCCCAGGGCCATAGTATACTTAAGTTATAGCCAAAGAGCGGCTATTTCGATCCAACAGAGCTGATCTGGAAGCCTCCTTTCTGCATATGGTCTGGAAAAAGTTCCCTGACATTGGATCTAGGTCAAGTTAAGTTTTCGATTCGATCGGATTTACAGATCGACCGCGGAAGACCAGTTTCAGTTCAACGGTCACTGTTACTTGATCAAGGCCACAAGTACACTAACATATGTTGAAAATTTTTCTTGATCCGAGGGTGTGGTTGGGTCAGAATCTGATGGTCTAAAATTTTAAATTTAGCCTACAAGTGAATGACCCAAATCACTTATGTTTGAGTTCATTTTCTAAAGGTATTCGTGTTTCTCACACACTTCGCTCCGGGCTCAAGTTATGCGTTTTTGGATACTATTTGGATTTGATTTCTACGATGGTTGTCAAGCCCAGTAAGACGGTCATAACCGTATAGTTTCACGGTAATCAGACTTTCGATGCGCGGTCCAGGTCCAATACAGAGTTTTAATGTACTCCCGAGAGCAACTGGGTTTTGAGATAGATCTTAAGTTTTTAGGTAGTATAGCGTTAACAATTCTACTAGTTTTGGGTCTTACGGATCGTATAGAAAGCGGTTCAAGCTAATTTACCGATTAATTCAATTTAGTACTTAATTAGTTTTCGTCTAATTCCTAAAGGATTTGTTCCTTAGTGATTTCCGCCTGAGGTGGTACTCGGGTCTTTGTACAGATTTTTTTGAGACGTTACACGATGTGCTGAGTAAATATTAGCTGACTACTAGTTAGGTGGATAATGAGGTCTCTTCCACTTATATGGTCGCGCGTCAGTGGGTGGCAAATTGCATGTAGAGTGTACTAGACCCTGGTAATGATTCCAGAGATGAACAGTACTGATATGTGGACTTATGGGGCAGGAGTTACATATTCATTCATTCACTATCCACTTGGGCTGGTGGTACGTAACTATTTGTTACGTGTGCCTTCGTAAAAGTCAAGATTTCGGTTGGGGTGTGCGACTAACCTGAGATTAGGAGTTTACCACATTGAGTCTAACTATCCAAATTTAGGTATGAGACTGGTTTGGATAGAAGTCCCTTATGATGGATCCCATAGCCTGCGATACTACGTACTATCATCCCAACTTCACACTACAGCATGGTCATCCCATTCGCACCGCATATTGCATCACATCCGCGACATATGACATTTTGGGTTACTGTGTTTCTGCATTTATATGGTCTAGATACGGCCGACTGTATTCGTGAACTCATCAGGAATTGTATATTACATTCCATCCTTAGTATCTCATATTTGGCTCGTTATGGCTCTTCATTTGTATAGTTGATTTGTATTGCGTACTCTGAATTTGTATAACTTATGGATTTGTCAGTATTTTCGCTTATTCTGATATCGTATGATTCATGATCTTGCTAGTATTTCTGATATTTTATGATTATGACACTGTATTGAATACATGGCACTTACCTTGTACACACACGTACAATACCCTCTAAGCTTTCTATAAGCTTATACACGATAGATGCGTGCAGGTGATGTTAGGTTGTAGCAGTGTGGAGCTTAGAACATGTAGCTGACTTCTGGAGGTTGGATTTTGACATATGTATTTCCTTTTCAGCATTGTATCTAAATGTGTATATTAGTGGATATGAAATGATGATGTTCTCTTTGTGATTTGGGTAAACTTGTGGTTATGCTTCTTACGAGGTAAATGTACGTTGAAAAATTTTTCTTGTAAGATCCTAGGATTAGAACCTAGCATATAGGCGCTAGGAGCCGAGAATGGAGTAGTACGGAGGCTGTCGGCACCAGATTCGGCGATCATGATTCCTGTTAATTCGATTTCCTGATTTGGGGCATAACATTGGAGATGTATACCCCTAGTGGTAGGGGAGTAACCAATCTATTTCCATGGGATGCAAATATCCTGCGAAAGCCTTCCCCATAAGCTCCGTGAGCAGATTGTCTGGTGTACCTCATATCAGCCATATAGTTGTTGTATTGATGTCAGCAAGTTCTGTGGGTCTGATCACGAAGAGGTATGCATTATGTCCAAACCGTCCATACATTTAAAGAGCTTGTTTTAATGCTTGAGACTAAAAATTAGATAGATCTAACCATCAAGTGGACCACACTGAAAAAAGCAGTGGGGGATTGAATGTCTACCATTGAAACTCTTTTTGAGGTCACAAAAGTTTTGGTTCAATATGAAATTTGTTTTTCCTCTTGATTCAGGTCTTCGCGACCTTATGAACAGATTGGATGGAAAATAAACATTATGGTGGGCCCTACGAATTGTTTAACCGTGAAAATCATTATCTCCACTACTATATTTTGGTGTGTTCTAGATGATCATTGGATACTATTCAAAAAATGCTCTAAAATGATCTATAAAAATAGGTGAATGGTGTAGATATAATAAATACATCACTGTTGGGCCATGGAACTTTGATCTCCTTTGAACTGTTCATACAACTTGGAGCTCGAGGAGCCTCAGTGCTCGTCTACAAGCGACACGTACCTACAACAGCTATATAGCCAGTGTGTGGTACACTAGCCAATCCGCTTCAGGAAATTCCTGCGCTGGGAACTTAGGTGGGGCCCATTGTGATGTTTGTGAGAAATCCTCCCCGTCCATCCATTTTTTGAGTTCATTTTAGGACATATTGCCAAAAATAGAATCCTATCCAAAGTTCAAATGATCCATACTAAAGGAAAATGTGGTTAGGGAAATTCCTACCATTGAAACCTTCCTGGGTTCATCAATGATGTTTAGATGCCATCCATACTGTTAACAACGTCATTCCTATTGGGATGAACTAAATTTAAAAAAAAACATTAGCATGAATCAAAACTTCCGTGGCCCCATGAATATTTCAACTGTGGACGTTTAATTGTCATGTTTTGGGCTCACTCGAGATTTGGACTACAATTAAATTTTGGCAACATGTCCTAAAATAAACTCATAAAACGAATGGACGGAGAGGATTTTTCACAAACATCACTGTAGGCCTCACTTGGGTTTCTAGCATAGTAACTTCTTAGAAAAGGCTTTTCATAGGAAATCAGCCTCTGTTTCCGCAGACGCAGATTGGATACAAACAGGTTGAATCATGATGTATGTTTTGCATCTGCGCCGTCCATCCATTTAGAAAAATAATTTTCGATAAAGATATAAAGAATGAGTCAAATCCAAAGCTCCAGTGAACCTCACTAAAAAAAAAAAACAGTGGGGAGAGTGACGCGCACCATTAAAGACTTAAATAGGCCACGAAAGTTTTCAATCAAGATGATATTTGTTTTTCCCCTTCTTTCATGTTTATGTTAATTTGTGAATAGGTTGGATTTCAAATAAAAATCACGGCGAGCCTTAGGAAGGTTTCAATGGTAGGCATCAATCTAGCCACTATTTTTGTGGAGGTGTTAACTAAATATTTGGATCTACGTCATTCTTTAACTCATGCTCTAAAATTAAATCTCCAAATAGATGGACAGTGTAGATAAAGCACATACATCATAGTTGGCACATGGAACTTGATGACATCACTTCGAATCTATTCAACATTCAGTAGCTAATCCACGTCGGATGCAGATTAGTTGGTGTAACTCACACTAGTTATATAGTTGTTGTATTGATGTCAACAAGTTATGTAGGTCTCATTATGAGGTATGTTGTAAGACCCGTATCCTAATCCGTACTGTTTCGTTGTTTTTCGCGATTCTTCTCGTCAAATTCCGGCAATCCGCGACCTGTAGTTGATGTTGCGCATGACTGTAAGTCGTATCCTATTCATTTGAGCCGGTTTAATCCGAGACTTGTATCGTTGCGACCGCACCGTCACCGCGGTTCCAACGCCGCAACTCACGCACCGATCCGATACCCAGACGATGAGATGCGAACCCGCGTTCAGTTCGAGGAAAAACACCGCGCGTTGTAAATCCCAAGAGAATCTCTACAAAGTGTCAAATCAATCCCATCAATCAATCACCCATCAATCACTTTATGTCAAGTACAAGCACCCATGCTTCCTTTCTCTACAAGTCAAGCAACCACCCAAGTCAACTAATACATCATCTCACCCATCACTCACATCCATCAACCATCACCCCATCACTCACCTCATATCTCCCTACATCTCTCTCCCTCTCTCTCTTTTCTCACACCAAACTCAAGCAACCAAGAGAGCCTCCCACGTCCAAGGCTTCCCATGAGAGAAGTGCATGTGTGAGGCCCACTTTTCACTCCCAAATCTCCCATCCTAGCCATCTATTTTCCATCTCCACCATCAAAGTGGAGCTCTAGGAGACCGGCTATCCAACGGACTAAGAAAATCAAGTGGTGGGTGTTTTCATAATCTAGATTTTTATATTTCTATGATGGGCCAAGTGAGGCCCACCGATCAATGGTGTGGATCTCATTTGGGACCCTAAGATGTGGCCAATGGCCCATCTTGATCATCAAATCATTCCATGATGGGGCCATTCTCCATGGACCCCATCATGATGTTTACTTTCCTTGTATTAAAGAGGTCATCTAGACCGTCCATTTCTAGTAGAGATGGATCTCCACCGTTGATCTTTTATTTGGATGGTTCATGTGCAATGGGACCCATTGATGTATGATTGGATGATTGAAACGGAGGGCCCATAGTGCCGGGGTCCCTCCATCACGCGTGTCCCACTCTCTTACTCTCTCTTCCTCCTTTTTTTTATTTACTTTCCTTGTTGGTTGATGTGGCCACATGGCCCACTTGAATGAGCCCCACCATGAAATATGTATTTTATTCAAGCCATCCGATATAATACCTACACCATGTAGCCATGTAGTGGCCCACCTAAAGCAGGGCCCACCTTAAGCATATACGTCCAAACGTCCAGCGTCCCTGGACGCTGGACATCAAGAGAAAAACACAAGTATTGGCTTATTTCTAAGCCTTTGGGAAAGACCACTTGTATAGGTCCCATCTTGATGTATGTATTCAATCCATGCCGTCCATCCCATTTAGAGGTCCATTTTAAGCGTTGAAATGAAAGATGGGGTTGATCGGAGCATTTGGTGGGCCATAGTTTTAAAAATGGTACCATTACCATTGAACTCTACCAAAACTCTTCCTACACGCTGAAAAATGGCCGATATTGGTCTTGATGGATGTATTTTGTGCTTGAGAATACAATGGGCGGAGTGGATGCACTTCAAGCGGGCCCCGCATATGAAAAACCGCAGAAAAGGTTTTTTTTTCCAAAAAAAAAAAAAAAGAAGCAAAGCAGCAGCTCTGCTGCTGCCGTCAGAGCCGCAGGCTGCGGCCGGACAGCAGCCCACGGCCCCTGCCGTGGGCCCCACATGATGTATATTTTGTATCCACGCCGTCCAATAGGTGGCCCACTTTCTGAGGTGGGCCCTCCCCAAAAATGAGATCCATCCAAGACTTAGGCGGCCCACACCACAAGAAACAGTGGTGATTAAATTCTGCCATTGAAATCCTTTTGGGGTCCACAGAAGTTTTTGATCAAGCCGAAATTTGTGTTTTCTCTGCACCCAGGTCCCTGTGACCCTCACCAACGGTTTGGATTGCATGCAAACCTGATGGTGGGCCACACACGTGGATCCCACCCTTGATGTATGTGTTTTACAACACCGTCCACAGCAGTGGATGGTGGAGCCCTGTGGACGGTGGAGCCCACCTTACTGCATGTGTTTTCTTCACACCGTCCAGTGGACGGTGTGGATGCCCACTGTGGTGTATGTGTTTTATTCACACCATCCATGTGTGGATGGTGGGACCCACCATGGTGCATAAGTTGTATCCTAACCGTCCATCCATTTTATCAGCTAAAATGAGGCAGATCTATGGTTCAAATGGGCTCACTTTGGTATGTATATAGGGCCCATGTTGATCCATTTATGGCCATTCATTTAGGCTCACCTTGGTGCACACCTAAGGCCATGGGATTAAGCCCATTTGGCATATGTAATGCCCATGGGTTTCGGCCCATTTGACATATGCAATGCCCATGGGATCCGGCCCACTTCTTCTATATAAGGCCCACGGGATTCAAGCCCATTTGATACATATTAAAGCCCATGGGATCAAGCCCATTTGATGTGCATGGGGCACAAATGGAGTGGCCTAGTTGATATATTTAAAGCTCATGTGTATGGGCCCATCTGACATATTTAAGGCCCAAGTTGTGAGGCCACTTTGATGTATTTCAAGGCCCATGGAACATGGACCATTGCAATGTACATAAGGCTCATTGGTGAGGCCCATTAATGCAACCCATTTGGTGAATGTGAGGCCCATGTAATACGACCCATTTGATATATCCGAGGCCCAGGGATCGAGGCCCAACGGATGTCCTTAGGGTCCATTGCAATGTACGTTCCTCATGGTTCGTGAAATGATATTTATGGCAAGCCGTGCCTAGGAAACAATGTTGGTTTGACGTCCACATTGTATGTACAATGTTGGTTAAATGTCCGCATTGTAACTCTCCTTAGGGCCCATTGATAGGTCCATACCCGTTGCTATTCATTGCCTTATAACATGCTTAGTATAATCTCATGACTCATGCCCATACGCATCATATGTATGCTTGATATGAGTAATGATTGATCATAGCATACGCCATTGGACAGACCATTTACGGGACTCGTTATGTGATTGAGTGCCCCACATGATCGCGCAGTACGCGCTGGATTGCTGCATGTTTTGACAGCGTGATTCACGTATCTCGCATACGTGTGACTTGATCACTGCACGCCCTAATGACATCAGGGCCGTGGCTCCACAGGTACATCGTGGATAGCCGTATTGGATACCGAAAATACTTATTCTAGCACTGTGGGCACTTAGGATGTCCTTGGGTGAGAGTCCCAGAACCTTTTTGGTACCAGGAGATGCTCCAACGTCTAGACTGAGTGGGTACATGAGCGCCCGAGTGTCGAATACTAGTAGGCCGCATCTCATACTGTATCGTGGTCGGTTGGAAGGGGGTGTGGCCTTATCCGCCTGAGAGAGGGGGCTATAAGCTAGGCTGAGTTTAATCAGCTCGCAAATGAGTCCGCTATCGACAAGCCGGGTAGGTATTGGCATACTACTGGTCAGGCGGATAGCGAGGTCTTTTCCGCTTGCTTGATTGTGCAGCTAGGGAGGTGGCAGTCATTGCGAAGTGTATTAGACCCCGGTGATATCCAGAGAGGAACTGTACTGATATACGTACTTGAGGAGTACCGACTTACTTGGATTGCATTTCGCATATGACATTCGGCTATATAGGCCTTGCATTATATCGGTGTGGCCGATGACATTCATATCTCATCGCATAGGTTTGGCATGGTTGATTTTATGGACTTACCACATACTTCCGCATTGTTCTGATACTGTACACTTGGCGTTTGCCTTACGCACACACTTACACCACCTTCTAAGCTTTTGTAAGCTTATGCACGATAGTTGCGTGCAGGTAGCGTTGGACAGCAGCAGCGCTGAGACAGGAGCGCGTATCAGGACCTTTTGGAGATTTTTGATCACCTTGTATTTCCCCTTTCCGCATTGTACTTAAATTTTTGATATAGTGGATATGTGGTGATGTTGTTTTGTAACTTAGTTATGCTTGTGGTTATGCTTGTGGTTATGCTCCATTACAAAAAAAAAATTCACTCTAAAAATTCTCCTTATAGGATCCCAGGATCGGAATCTGGCATTTGATTACCAGGAGCCGAGAATGGGGCACTACTGAGGCTGTCGGCACCGGATTCGACAATCAGAATTCATGTGAATCCGATTTTTGAATTTGGGGCGTGACATATGTGTTATATCCAAATCATCCATCCATTTGGTGAGCTCGTATTAAAGTTTGAGATGAAAAATAAGCTGTAAAAAGTAGTAGGGGATTGAATGTCCACCATTGAAACCCTTTTCGAGGTTACAGTGAATCAATATGATTTTTTTCCCTCTTCATACAAATATTTATGACCTTATGATCATATTGGATGAAAAATAAACTTGAATAGGCCACAAGAAGTTTTTGATCAATATGGTTTTGCTTTATCAAATTGGGAATGACCTTATCAACATACATCATATAAATATAAGGTTGGGCTTTATTTGAAGGTTTTGTTGCCACTGGTGTTCAATCCTATATAACACATTGTGACAATCTTCTTACTAAGAGGAATTGAGGGCCTTATGATGATATTTTAGTTTTTTATTAAGTATTTTAGTTTATTTGAATTAAATATAATGATTTTATTTTCATTTAATAAAAAATATAATTTCTTTATAATATAAAATATTTCTAAACAAGGGATAAATGTGTTAAATTAACATATTTTAGACATTTAAGATGTTTGTTAATAAACAACTTGTTTCAAATTCAGTACTTAATTTTTAGACTTCAACCATAATTATCAAACAAGTTTTTTTTACTTTAGATTTTAAATTCAGGCTTTAGATTTTAGATTCAGGCATCAAATTTCAGATTCGATCTTTAGACTTTGGATTTAACAAACGGGGCCTAAGTTAATTGTGTTTAATAAAACTAATTTCTCGAATTCACTAGGTTACTAAGTTTGAAAATTTATTGAGTCTACTAGAGACAGTAACCATGGTAGTTGAGTTTCTAAGGTAGTCCCTTTGTGACGGTTACACAGGGGACCAAACAAGCTTGTTGTGTTCTTGAAGCAATTTGCTAACAACCCACCCATGATCACTAATCACTGAGGAGATTGGGTGAATCATGATTTAAGGACAATGTATTTAATACATGTTTGAGCTTGATTTTGATCAACTATAGATTTTATTCTTTTCAATATCCAAAATTATTATTTTCAAAATTTTCTTAAAATTTAACAATTTGGTTTTGAATTTGGCTCATTTATGGGTTGGTGGCCTAAATGCCCTAAATGAGCTGGCAAAATAGATTGGTGAGGTGAATTTCTCAAAAATGTTAAGGTGGACCCTTGTCAGTCAAGGTTAGGTGAATGCGGCAATCGACATTAACAAAAGAGTTTTGAGTGCTAGTTGGACATTTAAGCATAAGGTTGCCCGACCGTGTGACAAATATACCATGCCCGTTGGATTTACCATCCCATTTTAGCGCATGAGCTGAAAAATGAAGCCAGTACAAACCTCAAGTGGGCCAAATGAACAGAAAGAGGGGGTTGACCACACAATGTTGAAACATTGATGGGGATACAGATTGTTTGTGACAAATTCACCCCCATTTATCTGTTTTTACAGCTCATTTTAAGTGATGAGCTGATAATTGAGGCATATCTGACCACACAATGTTGAAACATTGATGGGATACAGATTGTTTGTGACAAATTTACCCCATTTATCTGTTTTTACAGCTCATTTTAAGTGATGAGCTCAAAATTGAGGCATATCTGAAGCTCAAGTGGGCCATTAGACAGGAAACAATGAGATTAAATGCCTACCGTTAAAACATCCTATGGCTATGGTGGGCCACATTGCGTGTTGATCGGCCTCAAATTTTTTGGTTTATGCCCTAAAGTGTATTGAAAAGAAGAAGCAAATAAAAAGAATAGATTTCTCACAAACATAAAAAAAACAAAGTATATTCTTCACAAACAACAATGTGCCCCGAATAGGTCGGGACAAATAACAAGATTTATATGGTCAACACACCTGGTGGATGGATTAGATGGGACATACTTGTACCACTATGACAAGTGAATGGTGTGTAAATTAATCAATATATATTTAATGTATATAATAGTATTATAAAAACTAACTTGATATGTCACAGTAAGAGGTTTGAGGGGATGGTTACTCGGCCCTATCTGGTGCCTACGACTATACTTGTGACAAATCCACTCCGTCCATAGGATTTTTCATTTCATTTTAGGACATGGGCTCAAAAATGAGGCCAATCGAAAGCTTAAGTGAACCAAACTAACATAAAACAGTGGGGATTAAACCCCTCCGATTGAAACATACGTGGGGCTATAGGTTGTTTGTGACAAATCCACCCGTCCATCTGTTTTGTCAGTTCATTTTATAGAATGGCCCAAAAAATGAGGCTGATGCCAACTACAGTGGGCCACACGATTGGAAACAGTAGGATTGAACATCCACGATTGAAAGATCTTGGGGCCAACGTAGGGCCCACTTTCAGTTTTATATCTGCCTGAATTTTTTGCCCATCACCTAAAATGAGCTAAAAAGACAGATGAACATGGTGGATTTCTAACACACATTAAGGTGGCCCCACATACGGTCGGGAGTTAGCTTGTCACGCTAATTGAGAGTTTTGGTAAGGGCGGCAAAGTAGGGTAGCTACCAACGCAAAAATACAAAAATTCAATTCCTATCGGTAACCGACAGCACGCGGTTTGATGTATAATGGACGCGGATTAGGTACTGAGAGGTTGCGTAGCGAAACTCGCTACTGCAGTGACCTCACCAAGTTTCGTAGTATCATCATGATGTATGTTTTGTATCTACACCGTTCATCCAGTTAGAAAGATCATTTTAGAGCATTAGCTAAAGAATGAGCAAGATCCAAATCTGTAGTGAACCCCACTACAGGAAACAGTGGAGAGAGTGACACTCACCGTTGAAACCTTTATAACAGTGAAAATTATGGGCGGACTTTGGGAAACGGTTTATGGGTGGTCTTTGGGAAACGGTTTAAAAGTTGGAATTTTTTCGGTTCACGGCCTTTATTAAATGCCTTTAAAAGCAGCGGGCATGTACGAAAAAATCCGAGTTTTTTACGCCTACATGGGGCAGTAGAAGACACGTGTAAGTGGGGAACGGATTGGCTACTCCCCCGACACCAGCCCCGTGGCTGATGGTCGGTGCTTTGTGGGCCCCAAAATGATGTATGTGTTTCATCAATTCCCTTAATTCATTTTTACAGATAATTTTAGTTCTTGATACAAAAAATTATAGGGATATAAATCTTAAGTGGGCCACACCACATGATAAAAATAATGAATGGATATTCATAATTAAAATCCTCAGAAGGCTCAATGTACTGTTTATTTGACATCCAATCTGTTGATTTGGTCATAAAGACTCAGATGAAGGGAAAAAATAAATATCAGCTTGATCCAAAACTATTATAGCTCCCAAAACGTTTTTAATGGTCAAAATTCATTCAAAATTGTTTCCTATAATGTGGTGCGCTTTAGATAGAGATATACTTCATTTTTTTTTTGTACTATAAAATGATATGTAAAAATATATGGACGGCATGGATGACACACAAACATCATTGTGGGCCCCACAGACCACCGACCACCAGCCAATGGCTGGTGTCAGGGGGTAGCCAATCCGTTCCCGTGAAGGGAAGTGACGCCGAATTCCGAAACGACGACAGTAACCCTGGGAGTCGCGCGTGTTAGGTTTTATTGGAAACCCGATCGCCGGCAGCACACAAGCAACCGGACGCGGTTTGGCTACTGATCGGTGCTCTGTAGGAGTCACCATTATGTATGTGTTTTATCAAAGCCGTCCATTTATTTTTTCAGATAATTTTAGTCTTTATTAAAAAAATGAGTCAAATATAAATATCAAGAGGACCACAATATGGGATAACAGTAGTGATTGAATTTTCACCATTAAAATCTTCCAAGGGCCCACTGTGATCTCTCTAAATGGATGGATGGTGCGGATACAACACTTACATCACCGTGGTTATCACGTAACTTGGTTACGTCACTTAATTAGCGAGTCTCGCTACTCAACCTGTCAGTATCTAATCCGCGTCCCATCTGAATCAGCTGAAAATCATATGGACAGCTTGATAAAATAAATATATCATAGTGGGCCTACGGAGCCTAGGGATATTCGTAGTGATACGTGCTGCCGGCGATCCACGTGAATTGACGCGGTCTACGGCTCCAAATAAAATTGTGAAGTTTGCTACGCGCACACGGGTGTAAAATAAAACTCATCTTCGCTCCGCACGTTCCATCATAGCATATATGCATGAGATCCAATCCATCCATCATTTTGGTCCGACGTTGTGCATTGTTGGTCAAAAATTAATATGGATGCAGGCCCCAATAATGGAAACGAGTCGATGGCTTAGAAAACTTCAGCCCAGTTTTCAGAGCCGTACATTTGTTTTACTATCTGTGACCTGACCAGTAGATCAACCTGATTCTTGGGCTAGGAAAATAAATATAAGAGTGTTGTTCTGATGGATGGATTGGATCTTAGATCTATCATCCTATGCCTGCACAGCTGTAGCATGCATGTGAGATTTATTGCATAGGCATATGCGCTTAGGAAATCTCATAAAAAAGGTTACTGTAAGCATTTGGGTTCATTTCCCATGTCTCCACGGTCCGACTCATGCAGTCTGATAGAAAGATATGAAGTTGGTACTAAAATCTTCTTCTTATGCATTACTTGCCTTTTGCTTTTGGTGTCTGCGCCTCTTGTGTTTGGGGGAGAAGTCCACTGCTCAGACTTCAGTTAATGCTGCTACAACAGACCCGTTTGAAGGTATGTACCTGTCCATGCTTGGATGTGCATGGAAAGAGAGGCTGAGTGTCTGTTGGCTTTTGATATTGGAAGAGAGAGAGAGAGAGAGAGTTTGTGTTCTACTTTCCCCCATTTCACGAAATGTCACTTCCAATTGTTAAGAGAGGAAAATTTTACAAGCTATTAATATTGAATTTACATTAGGTACTATTTTTCATTAATTTAAGTAATTATCACTGAAAGTACCTTCCATTACATTTTATACCAAAGTTGGTTGGGGAAAGGGTTGCAGATCAGGAGGGACCCACTGTGATGTTTATATCAAATCCATTCCGACATACTGCTGCTGTCACCCTATATTACGCCGTGGGGCCAAAAATTAGCCCTATCAGTGATTCTGATGGAGCTGTACATGAGTCGAGTTAGCTTGGTCAGCTCGCTCGACTCGACTCGCCTCGGCTAGAAATTGGATTTGGACCGAGTTGAGCTGGTTTTTGGAGCTTGAAAGCATTTTGAGCTTGCCCGAGCTCGACTCGACTCAGATCAAACCTCAACTCGAATCGACTCGGATCGAAACGGCTTGGTGACTCGGTACTTTTGACATTGATGTTGCTTGCCGAGTGTTTGATGAAATGACTCAATGAAGTATTGTTTCGAGTTCATACATTCTTCGCGGGATTGGCTGGTGGCGAGGAAGGAATGGATACGAAACAAATCACTACAAAAAAAAAACTTTACATTATAAAATTGCCCTCAAATCTCGATTTTGATGTTGCCCGCTGAGTGTTTGATGAAATACCTATAAATTGTTGCATTCTATAAGAAATTGAAAATGCACTCTATGTGTTTGAGAAAATGTTGCGAAGGCTCGAACTTGGCTCGAATTTGCCTGAGCTGCTCACTGAACCGAGCTGAGCTGGTAAGTCAGGCTTGAGGACAGAGCCGAGCCGAGTTCGAGCTGGGGTTAGCTACTGGATGAGCCGAGCCGAGCCGAGCCATGCCGAGCTCGACTCAGTTCGACTCTTGTACAACTCTAGTGATTCAGGTGGACCATATGATTGGAAACAATACATAGGGCAATACTCTCCTAATTATTTACCTTGGTTTGGCCTATTTGAATTTCGGATGGACCTATTTTTAGGCCCATGCCTAAATTTTTGGCATGGCATTTAATAGTTGGAATGGATCATCACGATGGTCCTTGTAAAATTCAAGGGTGGACATCTCTCTTCCATCAGTTTTCCTTGGTGGGACGCTCTTGAATCACAGGTCAACTTAATTTTTTGTCCTTGGGCCTAACATGAAATTGCACATCTAATGGTTAGAGTGGATTTCATATATTCCATCAGGGTGGGCCCTGAAAAATTAAGGGTGGGCTTCCCTCTCACAACTGCTCGAAGTTTTACACTAATATAATTTAAAAAAAATAAAAATTGACACTTTTACAAAGCCCACCTAGATGGTACATGAGATCCACTCCAATCATCAGCTATGTACCCACTTTAGCCCAAGACCAAAAAATCAGCTTTGCCAGTGATTGAGGTGAGACGCACCAAATGAATCAGTTAAGAAAGAGACTTCTACCCTTACTTTTTGCAAGGCCCACCATGATGATTATATAAAATCCACTTCAACTATTAGATGCCACAACAAACTTCCAGGCATGGGCCCAAAAATCAGGCCTATACATGATTCATGCGGGCCAAGCAAAAAAGTTTAGCCAGTGAGCATTGACCTTACATTATTTACAGCCATGTGGTCCACCTGAATATACACCACTCAAGCCACCCACCCCTTTCCTTGTAGGGTAGACTCACTTTTGGCTAATAAACCTAAGTGGCAGGTACTAGAAAGATAATTACAAGGGGCAGCCTATTGACAAACCTTTTTGGAATAAGGTACCCGAATGCTAATTTTATATTAAGTAGGATTTCGTTCCTAAGAAATGATATCTTAGGAATCTCCATTATCCACTCTACCATATTTACAATTTTCCTTCTTTGTCAAAATCATCAATTGTAATTTTTTTTTCCTTCTCAAATTCAGGGATTTGATTTGGGTCCCCCTTTTATAAATTCGGTTGTATGATGATACAAAATATACAAGCAACATCTATCAGAAATTCCTTATTCATTTCTGTAATTTTTTTATGGTATGAGTTGTCCTTAAACATGAAGATCCTTATTTTACAGCGTATTAGGAATGATACGATTTTGATATGTACATTTTGATGGGGATTTTCTCCTCAGGCTCGACCGGTCGAGTGCCTCGCACAACCAGTCGAGGATGGTGCTCAGCTAGTCAAGGCCTGGCTCGACTCAAAGTCTAGTGACCAATTGTGTTAATTCTTCCGTGTTGCTCGACTAGTTGAGGAGTCTGCTCGACCGGTTGAGGACCCTACTTGATTAGTTGAGGTTACGCAGATTTAGTCCGGATCTGGTACGGATTGCGTAAAATTGAGGCGGTTTTGCAAGAGGTGCGAAAGCGAGTGTTGCCTAAACTATAAATAGGGGTCCTAGGGTTATTCTAGGGCAATGCAAGAGAGTTTCCTAAAGCTTTGCAAGGGTTTTCTAAAGGGTTTAGGGCTATCAAAGGTGTGAGAGAGAGAGAGAGAAAGAGAGAGGAAGCTTGTGGAAGGGAGGTTTTGCTTGTCAAGGTGATCTACTGTGCACTCGTCTTCCCAGCGCTTTACGTCTTCATAATCGGTGAGATCTCTCCATTTTCTTTATTTTTTTATTGTTTATCCACTCTTGCGTGAGTGAAGAAGGTTTGATCCAAGCGGTGTGTGCTTGTGATCGGTTGTAATGTTCTACTTCATGGTGAATTGTTGCTCTGGACGAGGTCCTGTAGTCTTTACCTCTTTGAGGGTTTTCCATGTAAAAATCTCTTGTGTCGTGTGGTTTATGCTTTAATTTATTTCATTGCTGTATTATTCCATAATTCTGGTGTTTTGAGAGGTTAGATCCTAAGGTTTTGTACAACCAGTCGAGGCCTGACTCAATTTAAAGTCTAGCGACCAATTGTGTTAAATCTTCCGCACTACTCGACTAGTCGAGGAGTCTGCTCGACCGGTCGAGGGTGTCGCTTGATCGGTCGAGGACCCTGTTTGACTAGTCGAGATTATGCAGATTCAGTCTAGATTTGGTGCGGACTGCGTAAATTTGCAGCGGTTTCGAAGGAGGTGTGAAAGGGAGTTTCCTAAACTATAAATAGGGGTCCTAGGGTTATTCTAGGGCAATGCAAGAGAGTTTCCTAAAGCTTTGCAAGGGTTTGCTAAGGGGTTTAGGGCTATCAAAGGTGAGAGAGAGAGAGAGAGAAAAAGAGAGAGAGGAAGCTTGTGGAAGGGAGGTTCTGCTCGTAAAGGTGATTTACTGTGCACTCGTCTTCTCAGTGCTTTTACGTCCTCGTAATCGGTGAGATCACTCCGTTTTTTTTATTCTCTTATTGTTTATCCACTCCTACGTGAGTGAAGAAGGTTTGATCTAAGCGGTGTGTGCTTGTGAACGGTTGTAACGTTCTACTTCATAGTAAATTGTTGCTCTGGACGAGATCCTGTGGTTTTTACCTCTTTGAGGGTTTTCCACGTAAAAATCTCGTGTCATGTGGTTTATACTTTGATTTATTTCATTGCTTTATAATCCCATAATTCTGGTGTTTTAGGAGGCTAGATCATAAGGTTTTGTGCAATGGCCCCCAACAAAGTGGTATCAAAGCGTCCAGGTTTATTGAACGGAGTGGGATAGGTTTTCAATTATGGAAGGTGGCTTATCGAGGATGATCAGTCTCAATGGTTCTAACTGGACTATATGGAAGGTTAAGATGGAGGACTTGCTTTATTACAAGGACTTGTATGCTTCATTCTTAGACATATCAGTAAAAACAAAGGATATGACAGATGATGATTGGATGAAATTGGACCGGAAGGCGGTGGGGTTTATTAGACAATGGTTGAACAATTCCGTATTCTACCACGTGTTTACAGAGACCTCAGCCGCTAGCCTATGTCTGAAATTACAAGGGTTGTATGAGAGGCAATAAGAATTTTCTAATAAGACGACTTGTAAATCTCAAGTTCAAAGATGGTAATTCTGTAGCTGAGCACATGAATGAAGTCAGCAATATATTGAACCAACTCTCTGCTATGAAGATGGTCCTGGACAATGAATTGCAAGCTTTACTATTGCTTAGCTCATTGCCTGATAGTTGGGAGACACTGGTGGTGTCTTTAAGTAACTTCGCGCCAGACGGAGAGGTGTCCTTGGAACAGGTAACTAGTTGTCTCTTCAATGAGGAGACAAGGAGAAGTCTTAGGGGTCTACTCAGCAAGAGGCCTTTGAGACACAAGAACGGGGGAAAGGAAAAAATAGAAAGGGTGGGAAGGCCTGAGATAAATCAAGAGGCAAGTCGAGCATTAGAAAGGATATTGAATGCTGGAATTGTGGCAAGAGGGGCTACTACAACCATGGATGTCGTAATAAGAAAACGACAAGAAAGGAAAAGGAAAGGAGAAGGAAAATGAATTAGACTCCACTGTGGTCGCTTCAGATGGCGACGTTGTAGTTATTCTTTCAGCAGATGATGATGTTTATCTCACGGCTACAAGTCAGGACACTGACTAGGTGATCGACTCCGGAGCCTCGTTTCATGCGACTCCACGCAGAGATTTCTTTACATGCTACAAGTCAGGTGACTTTGGGACCGTGAATATGACATATTCTGGCATATCAAAGATCGTAGGAGTTGGTGTTATTTGTGTGAAGACCGATGTGGGTTACACATTTTTTATCAAGGATGTGAGGCACATTCCATACCTTCGCCTCAACTTGATGTCGATGAGAAGGTTAGATGATGATGGCTATGAAAGTCGATTTGTTGGTGGGTGCTGAAAGCTCATTAAGGGTTCGTTGATTGTAGTCAGAGGGAAGAAGTCTTGCACCTTGTACAAGCAAGTGTCAGTGTGTGCAAGGGTGGGTTGAACGTAGCAGAAGATTCAACTATTGACGTGTGGTACATGCATTTGGGCCACATGAGCGAAAAAGGGCTTCAGCTACTAGCAAATAAGCAGATCCTTTCATACGTGACAAGTATACTTCTCAAAACCTGTATTGATTGTTTATTTACGAAACAGTATAGAATTTCATTTGTTAAATCTACTTCTCATGTTAATAAAGTGTATGTATTAGATTTGGTTTATTCTAATATTTGTGGTCCTATGAGGACAAAAACCTTGGGTGAGGCATTGTATTTTGTCACTTTTATAGATGATGCATCTAGGAGGGTTTGGGTTTATGCTTTGAAATCCAAGGACGAGGTCTTTGGTGTGTTTAAAATATTTCATGCTATGGTCAAGAGAGAGACAGGTAGATCATTGAAGTGCATCCGCACTGACAATGGTGGTGAATACATCGGTGACTTTCATGAGTATTGTATGTCCCTAGGTATACGGCATGAACAGATGGATCCCAAGACCCCCTCAGCATAATGGTGTGGCTGAGTGAATGAATCTCACCATTGTTGACAGAATCAGATGCATGTTATCCCATGCGAAGTTGTCCATGCATTTTGGGGAGAAGCAATGCACATGGCAGTGTATTTGATAAACAGGTCTCTCCATCAGCCCTGTTGAATGGAGAAGTACCTGAAAAGGAGTGGACTAGACAAGATCCATCGTACAGTCATCTTAGGGTGTTTAGATGCAGGGCATCCGTTCACGTACTAAAGGACAAGAGGCCCAAGCTCGATATGATGATCAGGTAGTGTGTGTTCTTGGAGTACGGTGATAAAAAGTTGGCTACACATTGTGGGATCTGACCGAGAAGAAGCTCATCAGGAGCAGATATATAGTTTTCTTTGAAGATCAATGTATAGAAGACATTCGTAAGCCAGAGAAGACCCAGCCTAATTCTAGTGAGCTAGAGGATATGGATCCAATTATTCCTCATATTGTGCCTGATGACGGAGGAGTACAACAAGGTACAAAGGACGAGGGAGTTTCTACAGAAGATGGTCCGGGGGAGTAGCCCCCACTTGATCCACCTATTTAGCCATAGGTGAGGAGGTCATCTAGAGACAGACATCTGTCCAAGAGGTACTCACCGCATGAGTACATTATGCTTACTAATGAGGGAGAGGTATAAGATTATTCTGAGGCCCTAGTCGACGAGCATAAGGGGGAATGGTTGAAAACTATGCAAGAGGAGATGAAATCCTTGCATAAGAACCACACCTATGATATGGTGAAATTGCCTAAGGGCAAGAAAGCTTTGAGCAACTAGTGAGTGTTCAGAAGGAAGATTGAGCAGAAGAATTCATAGATGAGGTTCAAGGCTAGACTTGTGGTGAAAGGGTTTGGTCAGAGGAAAAGTATAGACTTCAAGGAGATATTTTCACTAGTGGTGAAGATGACATCCATACGGGTGTTGCTTGGGTTGACTGCCAGCATGGATTTGGAGATAAAGCAGAGTTAGATATTAAAACTGTCTTTCTCCGTGGTGACCTAGAAGAAGAGATCTACATGCACTAACTAGAGGGGTTCGAAGTCAAAGGCAATGAGCATATGGTGTGTAGGCTGAGGAAGAGCTTGTGTGGGTTGAAATAAGCTTCAAGGCAATGATACAAGAAGTTTGACTCGTTCATGTTAAAGTATGGGTATAACAGAACGGAGTCAGACCAGTGTGTGTTCACGCTCAAGTTCTCAGATAGTGATTTCTTAGTTCTACTGTCATATGTTGATGACATGCTCATTAGGCTAGAGACATCAAGAAGATTAACAGGTTGAAACAGGAGTTGGGCAAATTGTTTGCGATGAAAGACTTAGGCCCAGCTAAGTAGATCCTAGGAATGGAGATAACCTGTGATAGAAGCAGCAAGAAGGTTTGCTGTCACAAGAGTGGTATATTGAGAAAGTCCTAGAGCGGTTCAATATGAATGCAGCGAAGCCGGTTAGTACTTCACTGGATGAACACTTCAGATTGAGCGACAAGTAGTGTCCCAAGACGAAGGCAGAGGTGGATGAGATGTAAAAGATACCCTATGCGTCAGTAGTAGGAATATTGATGTATGCTATGGTGTGTACGCGCCTAGACATATCATATGCGATATCTTGCCAATCCTAGCAAAGAACATTGAGCAGCGGTGAAGTGGATACTCCGAAATCTAAGAGGCTCATACGGGTGGAGCTTATGCTATGGTGACGGAAAACCTTTGTTAGAGGGCTACACAGATGCAGATATGGCAGGTGACAGACTCTAGGAAGTCTACATTAGGGTTTATGTTCACGTTTGCAGGGGGAACGGTCTCTTGGTAGAGAAAGTTATAAAAGGTAGTAACATTGTCGACGACGGATGCCGAGTACATTGTGGTCAGAGAGGCATGTAAAGAGATGCTTTGGATGAAGAGGTTCCTACAGGAACTTAGCCTGAAGCAAAAGCAGCACGTGGTCTATTGTGATAGCCAAAGTGCTATACACTTGATCAAGAATCTAAGTCAACACTTTAAGTCGAAGCACATAGAGATTCGGTATCACTAGATTAGGGATACTTTGGAATAGAAGGTGTTACAGCTTGAGAAGGTCCACATGGACGATAATAGCTCAAATATGATGACCAAGACATTACTCAAGGGCAAGTTTGAGGTTTGTAGAAACTTGGCTGGCTTGAAGATGGTGAATTTTTTGTGAGTCAAAAAAAGGAAGATTAGATGCGGATTTTCTCCTCAAGCTCGACCGATCGAGTGCCTCGCACGACCGGTCAAGGGTGGTGCTCGACCAGTCGAGGCCTAACTCGACTCAAAGTCCAGTGACCAATTGTGTTAATTCTTCCATGCTGCTCGACCAATTGAGGAGTCTACTCGACTAGTCGAGGGTGCCGCTCGACCGGTCGAGGACCCTGCTCGACTAGTCGAGGTTACGCAGATTCAGTTTGGATTTGGTGCGGACTACATAAATTTGAGGCGATTTCACAAGATGTGTGAAAGGGAGTTGCTTAAACTATAAATAGGGGTCCTAGGGTTATTCTAGGGCAATGTAAGAGAGTTTTCTAAAGCTTTGCAAGGGTTTGCTAAAGGGTTTAGGGCTATCAAAGGTGTGTGTGTGTGTGTGTGTGTGTGAGAGAGAGAGAGAGAGAGAGAGAGCTTGTGGAAGGGAGGTTCTGCTCGTAGAGGTGATCTACTGCGCACTCGTCATCTCAGCGCTTTTACGACCTCGTAATCGGTGAGATCTCTCTATTTTCTTTATTCTTTTATTGTTTATCCACTCTTGCGTGAGTGAAGAAGGTTTGATCCAAGTGGTGTGTGCTTGTAATCGGTTGTAACGTTCTACTTCATAGTGAATTGTTGCTCTGGACGAGGTCCCATGGTTTTTACCTCTTTGAGGGTTTTCTACGTAAAAATCTCGTGTCATGTGGTTTATGCTTTAATTTATTTCATTGCTTTATTATCTCATAATTCTGGTGTTTAGGAAGGCTAGATCCTAAGGTTTTGTGCAACGGCCCCCAACACATTTTATTTATTTTTCTTTTACCTCAAGATTTAATTAGGATATTTAGGATAGATTTGATTTCATTGTAATTTTATTTTTTGAGGCCATTCCATCCGAATAAATTTAGAGCTATACTCAATAAAAATCATCAAGCAATTTTACACTTTCACTTTCATTTTCTCCAATTTTTTACTCTTTTTTTTTTAAGTTTGTTTTTTTTTTTTTTTTTTTTTTTTTTTTTTTTTTTTTTATATATATATATATAAATATGGTAATAGAGCACCCGATCCAGGGCTCTTAAGTCAGCCATTGTTGTTTTTGGTGAACATCTCATGGTCATCTTTGACATGCAATTCGAAGCACCATTTTCACTGTGCCGTTTTGCTTATTGTCGACCATCATTCCGTTTCCCGCATATCGGCGCCAACTTGCTGTAAACCCAACAACCTTAACTTAGTCATCCCAATCTATTGTGAACCCATCTTCGTTGCCAGTATACGAGAACCCATTAGACACTACTCTGTTAGTGGATTAATCTCCAACGTCTCCCATTACCCCTGTTCGCCAGCAATCCAAGCCAACCCATTCGCCATTAACCCCGCGTGCCAACAATCCAAAACTTGTTCCAAACCAAACTAGTTGATGTAGGACTTGAAAATTAAGTATGTTATGCAAAATTTCAGGCTTTAGATCACACTAATTTTAGAACCATCACAAAAATTCCACATCTCACATAAAGTCAAGCATTCAATAAGGAGAATCTACGAGGGTCCAAGCCTACACATGTTTGGGCTGAATCAATTAAAATTATAGACCAAACAATGCTCAAAGGAGAAAAGATTCATCCACACATTCAAAGGATTACTTTCTAATCCAAGGGATTCACATGTTTCAAATTGGGAAAACATAGGATTTGCAAAAGTGGAATAGGACTTGGGAATTAGGATTATCTAGGGTTACAGTTAGGGAAATAAGGTGAGAGAGGAGTGAGAGAACCTGTAATTAGTCCACACGTGTGGACAACAGGCTGGCTTGACACAGATGCGTGGATTGCTGCCCACACGTGTGTGAGGCCTACGAACCCAAAAAGGGCCAACTAGGGGTTGGTCGGCCAAGGATGGGCCACCCACACACCAAGTTTTAGGGCAATCGGATGACTGGTTTGAGCATGGTGCTTCGCTGAAGTTTCGGCCCTCTTGCAAGGCCTGATTCTGGAAATCTGCTGTAGAGAAGGATTGACTGCAAAATAAAGGTGGATTTGAAGAGTGGATGGCTGTGGGAGATGATGAATATAGAGGGTAGGAGGTGGGGGCGATTTGAGATGGATGTGGTTTTGTACTACGGTAGTTAGCCCTTCGAAGAAGAGAGAGTTTCGCACCCAATTAGATTTCCACAACATAGAGAATTAGAGAAGCAGGAAAACACAGAATTTTATTAATAATCTTCAATGAAAAAAAACCTACAAGGGGTTGCTTATTTATAAGAAAACCTTATATCCCAAAAGGCATGCCATGTGCGCATACTATTACTTATAGATGAAGTAACAAAAATAATAACTAATCAAAGCAATCTAAACCGTTCATGATGTTTCTAATAACAATAATAAGCAAAATTCAAAGTCTTGAATCATCTAGGGTAGTGGGCCACGATCATGAGATCCAGTGTTGGGATCCACATGACGATCGGGTCCACTCCATGGAACCAAAACACAGTCCTCTGACTAGGAGGCTCTCCATGGATGTCGTCATTGATCCAGATTGATGGCGGGGCCCTCCTTGCGTACATGCTTAAGGGGCGTGCGTGTGCAATAGTTGTCCCCATCACTAGTGCACCACAACTCTGATGGGGACATCTCGCGCACATGCACGCCCCCTATGCACGTACGCAAGGAGGAGGGTCCCACCATCGATATGGATCGATGACGACATCTAGGGAGGGCCTACTAGTTAGAGGGCTGCGTTGTGTAATTGTTTCTGAACTATCGTGATCTAAAGCCTGACAATCCTACACATCATATTTGAATTTCATGTCCTGCGTCAAATTTAGTATCAGAGTTTAGGGTTATTATAGGGGCATGCATTGCATGTTTAGGGTTTAATTTATTTGTGTCCATTATGCATTAAGTAACATCATATAGAGTTGTTTAGAGGTCCATAATTTCTGATATAGGCTACTGAATTTTCTACTATCAGAAAATCCACATATCTCTTTGCTGGATTTTCTATTGGTAGATTTTTTGGATAGATAGGTTGCTGGAAATTTAGTAGTATTGTGTCGTTTTCTCCATATAGAGTCTTATATGAGCATTTAGTCCTATCTAGGCGCATATAGTCATAGTAGAAGGTCCTTAGATTGAGTTAGTAGTTGTATGCCCATACATACGGGTCGTGGTTTTGGCTTGCACCCTACACTAAACATGGAGCAATTGCAAGAGTCAATGAACAAGCTGATCCAGCAGTTTGAGTCTTTTAGTAGGCGCTTGGAACAACGTATGGACCAACACTTTGAATAGCTGGATGTGCACATTACTCAACTAGAGAGCTCCGCTAGGGCAAATCTCACCATTGAGGAAGATGCCCAATCTCAAGCAGGTGGTTAGGAGGATAGACCAAAAAATGGAGGTGGCCAAGGAATCGGTCACGGGTGCGTACTCATGCACCCACCCCGTGAGGCACATCAGGACCACTATGACCCCGCAACTTCTCAAAGGAGTTAAGAGTAGATGCCCCCACGTTTGATGGCCACTTAGACCCTAAAGTTTTTTAAGATTGGTTATCAGACATGAACCACATTTTTGAGTGGTACGACATGTACGACTTTGTGGTTAGAGAGAGTGCACTAGAGGCTAGTGTAGAGTTACCCACTGAGGTCATTCCGATAGTGGATGAGTTTCGTGATATCTTTTCTGATGATCTACCGGATGAGTTTCCCCCTATGAGGGATATACAACACTCCTCCCATGAGGGATATACAATACACCAGGACGTGGGACACCGAACTACCTATAGCCGAGTTTACGTTTAATAGTTCTGTCGATTGGTCCATAGTTCCAAGTCATTTTGAAGTCGTTACTGGTTATAAACCTTGGAAACCTATTGATCTTGTCCCTATGTCGTTGTCCCATCGGCCGTCAGAGTCTGTAGAGGCTTTTGTGCATCACATTCATTCATGGCATCAATAAATCAGGCAGAAGATCATGACTAGTAATGAACATTATACACTTTCTGCAGACCAACATAAAAGTTTAAAGGAATTCGATGCAAGGGACTCTGTGATGGTCTGCATCAGGCCAAAGCGGTACCTTCTGGGAGCCGTTCATAAATTACACGCACGTAGCGCTGGACTATTCAAAATTATAAAATGAAACGGTTTCAATGCGTATGTGGTAGATCTTTCACCTTCCATGGGAATTAGTTCCACATTAAATGTGGAGGATCTAGTTGCATTTCAAGGGACCACTGATACATTGTCCAACCTTTCACCTAGCCATTTTGATTCCCCAAACCTTTCTGTTAATCTATGGCCCCCTCCCGACCCATCTTCCCAGTATTTACCTTCTATACGTACCTTTCCCATACCCAGAAAGGAGGTAGAGGATATTCTGGACCATCAGATAATATCCATGTCGAACAACGGGTTTCAGAAGTTCTTGGTCAAGTAGAAGTCACGCTCAACTTCAGACAGTACGTGGCTTGCTGAGGAGGAGCTTCAGAGACTTGATCCTTACATCTTAGAGCGGTCCCGGAGTTTTGTTTCGCCAATGCATGTACGTAAGGACGAGGGCCCTACCATCGATCTAGATCGATGATGACGTCTAGGGAGAGCCTCCTAGTTAGAGGGCTGCGTTTTGGTTTGTTGGAGTGGACCCGATAGTCATGTGAATCCCACTATGAGTTCTCATGATCGTGGCCCACTATTCTAATTAATCTAGTACTTTGGGTTTTGCTTATTATTGTTATTAGGAGTATCATGGACGGTTTAGATTGCTTTGATTAGTTGTTATTTTTTATTACTTCGTCGCCAAGTAATAAATAGGCACATGATACAAGTTTTGGGGTATAGGGTTTTATTATAAATAGTCACCCCTTGTAGTCTTTTTTATTCATTGAATATTAATAAAATTTTTACATTTTTCTGCTACTTTTCAAGTTATGAAAACCTAATTGGGTGCGAAGCTCTCTCTTCTTCGAAGGCCTAACTATCGTGGTGCAAAGCCACACCTATCATGATTCGCCTCCACCTTCTTTTATCCATATTTCTCTTCTCCTACAATCATCTACGCTTTAAATTCATCTTCTATTGCAGCCGTTTTTCTCTTTATAGCAGATTTTCAGAATCTGGCCTTGTACGAGGGCTAAAATTTCGGCGAAGTACCACGCACAAACCGTGCATCGGATCGAGCTGAGATTGGAGGTTTTGGAGTCCATCCTTGGCCAACCAGGGCCAAGGTGGCCTTTTTCTGAATAGTGGGCCCCACATGTGCGGTCGGGATCACACGCACGTGCGTCTAGGTCATTGTTGTTGTTCACGTGTACGGTACTTCTCTGGTTCGTCTCTCTCCTATCTTTCACTCCGCTTTCACCCAAAATCCCTAACTCAAACCCTAAATTATTCAAATCCCCAAATTTATGCCTTTTCTTCAACCTTAGGGTTCCCCGAATTGAATTTTCTAAATCCCTTGGATTGGAGAAATCATTTCTGTGTATGTGTGGATGAATTTATCCTCCTTCGATTCTTGTTTGGTATATAATTTTGATTGATCCGGCCCTATAATGTGTAGGCATGGACCTGCATAGATTTCCTTTGATTGAATGCTTGAACTTTTGTATGGGATATGAAATTTCGAGTAATTGTTTCTGAACTATCGTGATCTAAAGCCTGACAATCTTGCACATCATAATTGAATTTCATGTCCTGCATCAAACTCCCACTCCTCTGCTGTAACATCTCGAATTTTCACAGCCAGAGCTTATACTCGTGCCCAAGAAAACTAGGTGCTAATGAT
Source organism: Magnolia kwangsiensis (assembly GCA_037074715.1). Classification (NCBI taxonomy): domain Eukaryota; kingdom Viridiplantae; phylum Streptophyta; class Magnoliopsida; order Magnoliales; family Magnoliaceae; genus Magnolia; species Magnolia kwangsiensis. Next base: position 98,709,745 of record CM073584.1, read on the forward strand.
GTATAAATTGGATGCTTTCGACACCTTTTTTTTTTTTTTTTGGATCACATACAGATAAATTCATGAAAGTAACATTCACAAGAATAAAATCAACTATATTGATTATATTTCATTAAAGTAAAAAAGAATAATCAAATGCCCTCTCAATAGAAGCTTATTACATTTATCGAGTTCGCAATGGGAGCATTAACTAAATCATAAATTGTCTTCTTATTTTTTCAACATAAACTTCCTTAGGAATATTGTTCACTAGGTCTTCAATCTGTACGTCACCTACATAATCTGTATGGTTAGGAGAGGATCAATGCCCTACTCATAGTGATGATTATCCTTTAAGATTAATAGTAATTTAAGAGATTTATAAAAGTAATATAAATGTTCTAATAAGTCCTGTACTCCATAGCTACAAGAGGTATCAATATGCACAAGCAATCTACACGAGATGTATACCTAGCAAAGTATATGCGGTTCATCACACTTAGCTATCGCCATAATGTGGAATATGATTAGAGTATCCGACTCGACCCGCACTCTCACTATAAGGATCTTCGCCGGCGTGTCCCACGTTTAACATGAATTTATACGGTTACCCCAAGACAAACACAACACATGAATGAATGATTTACGTGACACGATTTGTTCATAGAGCGACTATTTGCAACATCCAATCCCGGAAGTGATGTGACACTATATTTGCGATTTACACATCGATTTGTGCACCACTATGCATGAAACATGGAATTATGTGTCGCCCTAGTAGCCGTTACCGAAACGCATTACGTCCATGATGTTTATTTAATCATTAGAAGAGGGATTCCTAACATAGTACTTGCACTTACAAAGAATACAAACTGAATCATGGGGGTTCTCGAATATCAAGACACATGCCCAAGCCTTTTGAAGATAGATAGCATAAGGCCAATATAGAGAAGAGTGACAATGGTCAACTCAAACAGTGGCAATGGCTAACATAACAAATAGAAGAGTAGCAACGGCCGATTCTTTAATAAGGAGAGTGACAATGACCAACTTAACAAAAAGAAGAGCGACAACAGCCAATTCTTTAATAAGGAGAGTGGCAGGGCCAACTCAATAAATTTGGTAAGGCAAGGGCAAGGCTTGTATCCATGGCCCCATATAAATTCAGAAAGATCACTATGTAAGTAATATTATACTATAATCTCAAAGGGTAATTAATAATAAAACATATAATTGTAGCATGAAGGCACGTTAGGGCAAGGTACAAATAACATGAAAGCAGGTAAAGGCAAGATAAAAACAACAGGATGGCATGTAAGGACAAGATAAATATAATGACTTAAATTAGTGTAATCTTAAAGGATAAAACCCTCACTTGTGGTTGCCTGACCTCCTACTAACAAAGTTGAATGTTCTGACACATGCTTTACGATCGATCGTGTCCAAGATGTGGATCGGATCTCTTTGGAATCTCTAATATGAACCTCCTTGGCCAAATCTTAACCTCACTGGAAAAGGACTGGCCGGTGCTGGTTCTTCTCTCTCTCTCTCTCTCTCTCTCTCTCTCTCTCTCTCTCTCTCTCCCTTTCCTTCTTTCTTTCCTTTCTTTCTTTCCAATGATAAAATCCCTTCCCCGTCTGAGGTATTTATATACCTCGTAGGAGGTCTCGAAGTTTCTTGCGTAATAAGTGATACGGGTCGGTCACGGTGCGAAACCAAGAAATCTTACGCATAATGGTACTGACTTGCGTGTTCATGTCCTGTACAATCTATCTGGCCTTATCTTGGTCATCTGGCCCGTTGGTTCCCTTTGATGCCCACTGTAGGTTGCCCTCGAGACACCTGATCGGTGTTCTCAAGTGCTTAGGTCCCTTAACAATGTCAGTTTACCCAGGGACATATGGGCCCTGTTTCTGATAGAATTTCTTGCTGCCCAACTTTTTCATCCCGATCGTCCCTCATGATCGTCCGGATTTGTTGTCCGATGCTCTCTGGCCCGTAGGAGTGGTGGGTCCTATGATGGTGCACTTCGCGGTTTTCTCCGTGGCTTGCGGAAGGATTCTCTGCTCTTGAATTTGCAGCATTCTTTCCGGAAGTGCCGCTTGCATAAGAGAAAACGGTGTAGTGTCTTGTTCTTTTCTTCTTTATGCTTCTTTCGGGCGATGTGGAGAGAGTCGGACGTCTCTCTTCTCTGTCATGGACAGTCCAGATCAGAGCCAGATTTCCAGACTCGGTTACGCTAAGCGCGGAAGTTTTCAGCAGCGTTGGAACGAATCCGACTCCGATTCCATTGCCGGGGTAAGTGGGCAGCGAATGCTGAGGAACGGCTTGAATTTGTTCGTCATTTCATGATGGTGGGTTCCACTGTACGCTTCTATCGCAGTCGGATTACAATCCTGAACGTGGCAACAGTGAGAAACGTAAAAGAAGTTTCGGACGTAGTCTGTTTGTGGCCAGATTTTTGTATGTGTGGGGTCTTTCCTATGTGCGACACAACCTAGGATGTGGTTGGACCTATCCTTTGGACGTGATGGACAGTCCTGATCATTGCGGATGATCACAGGGGTGGCCCGCCAATCCATCAAACGGACTCTATCAGTTTGATTGTTGCGGGCGGGAGAAAAACTCTCCCCGTTTTATGTTTCGTCGGGTCAAATGTAAGACTTTGCGTTTGGTGCACTGTTGGAGTTCGTGTGCTGCGTGCGCACACCACTCAAGGTGGGGTCCACAGGGATGTGTCTAGGGGATCCACTCCGTCCATCCATTTTTTCATCTAATTTAAGGGATGGAGCCCAAAATTGAAGCATATCCAAAGATCAAATGGCCCATATCACATTAAACAGGGGTTACCATGGTTTCTACCGTTGAAACCCTTTCTGGGCCCTTCAGTGATGTTTATTTGTCATCCAACTAGTTCATAAGATCATATAGACATCGATGAAGGGGAATATCCTACTAAGATTACCCCTGACTTTTGATGGACGCCTAAATCGACGGTTAAGGGGTTGATTTGTCGATTGGGCCACTTATACAATGATCTAAGGGATGAAATTCGGTGTGTACGGTTAATTTATGATATCTAAGAATGATATAAAATTTTACATGCAACAGATCATGTGAACTATGTGTTTTGGAATTCAAGGGTTTATGTCAAGGGCATTTTCGTAATTATTGTTGATTCATGAGTTTTTGAAAATCTAATGGCTCCACATAGTTACAGGAACTTTTCTAAGCAATTCTTACAAAAGAACACATATCTAAATCATTATGGATAGGGAGTTATTTGTCATTTCATTAAAGGGAAAGTACTTACATCAAGTCACGTGATGGGTCTTATCTTGAAATCAACGGTCAGATGGCTTGGTCTATGGAATGGAGGTCATTCCCAATGGTTAGATCCGTGTCAGGTAATAGATGTAAGGTTGGGATAGTTAGGTTTGTATTGCACACATGTACATATTAGTTAATTTCTTGGTAACGCCCGAGAAATTTCAGTACTCGGGTATTGAAATGTACCGCGGGAGGGGGGGGGGGGGGGGGTTGGGGGTGCGTGTGCGTGAGTTGTCCCCATCGGGGGGGTGGGAAGGCGTGTGCGCGAGTTGTCCCCATCACAAGTGCACTGCAACTCCCACCCCTCGGCCCCCAAACCTAGCTGCGCCCCCCCAAACAGCAACCCTTAGACCATCAACCAGTGCCAACCCATCTCGCTCACATCAACAACCCCTGTAACATCATACTCTCCACCTAAATCTCAAAACCCGAATCCCTCTATGGTCTTCTTTAAGCATCATGAAATTGGTTTTGAGAAATTTTCCTCTGCACTCAAAGAAGTTGGCTATTGTCAATCATTAGCGGATTATTCCCTTTTTATGCATTCCAATGGCACTCTCTTCACGACAGCCCCTGTTTATGTTGATAATATTATCTTGATAGGAAATAATCTAACCACCATTACCGCTTTAAAGGTGTTTCTTTCAAACCAAGTTTCACATTAAATATCTCAACGCACTGAAATGCTTCTTAGAAATTGAGGTGGCTCATTCTCAAAAAGGAAAATTTCTCAATCAACACGAATATACCTTTGATATTCCCAAAGATAGTGGACATCTTGGAGCTCGTCCTACTACTTTCCTTATGGAATATAATTTGCATCTAACCGATGAACTTGGTACTCTTCTTCTAAATCCCTCCATCGATCGGCGACTTGTTGGATGCCTCGTATACTTCACCATCACTCGACTTGACATTATTTATGTGGTCAACATTCTCAACCAGTTCATGCACACTCCATGCCAACACCATTATGATGCAACTATTCAAGTGCTCTGATATCTCAAGTTGTCTCCTGGTATGGACATTCTTTTGTCCTCCACTAGCTCCCTCCAATTATCGGTTTATTGTGATTCTGATTGTGCCAGTTGCCACAAGACCCGGCAATACAACGGGTTACTTTACAATACTTAGGAGCAATCCTATATCTTGGAAAAAAGAAAAGAAAAAAAAAGAGACCATTGTCTCCAGGTCATTTGCCAAAGCTAAGTACGCACCATAGCCAATGCTACTTGTGAACTCACTTGGCTCAAAATGCTCATTTAAGATTTAGATGTTCAACTTCCTCAGCCAATGCGTCTTAATTGTGACAATCAAGCCACTCTTCACATGGCCACCAATCTAGTTTTTCATGAACAAACCAAACACATCACTGTTGATTGTCATCTTGCCCATGAAAAGATCACTTCTGGGGTTATCTTCACTTCTTATGTGCCCACCAATCATCAACTTGCGAACATCTTCACCAACGCTCTTGGTCACAACCAATTTTTATCTTTTACTTGGCAAGTTGGGCATTACAGATCTCCACACCCCAACTTATGGGGGAGTATTATGAATGATATGATTTTGATATATTCATTTTATTTGTTTTCCTTTTACGTCAAGATTTGATTAGGATGTAATTATTTTAGAATGGATTTGATTTCATTGTAATTTTCTTTTTTGAGGCCATTCTAATTGTATAAATTCAAAGCTATACTCAATAAAAATCATCAAGCAATTTTACACCATTTTACTTTCATTTTCTCCAAATTTTGGTTTTTTATCGCAATGCTTGACCAAAGTTCTCTTTCTTGGAAAATAAAAAACAGACCACTGTTTCATGATTGTTTGCCAAAGCCAATACTACTAATGAACTTTTTTTGCGTAAAGTCCTTCTACAAGATCTTGGAGTTATGCATTCCCAACCCATGCACCTTTATTGGAGTTATGCATTCCCAACCCATGCACCTTTATTGTGACAATCAAGATGCTCTTTACATTGCCAATAACCCCATTTTTCATAAATGTACGAAGCATATCGAGATTAATTGTCACGTCATTTGGGAGAAATTATCCTCCGGCATAATCCACACCTCCTATGTGTCTACTCAATATCAACTTGCAGATATTTTCACCAAAGCACTTGGACGAGACCATTTCCATTCTTTGCTTGGCAAGTTGGGTGTTATCGACGGACACACACCTACTTGAGGTTGAGGGTGAGTCTTAGGATTCTCTGTTATTCTCCGGATCATATTTACAAATTTCTCTGGCAAAATCAGCAATTGTATTTTTTTCTTCCCAAATTCAAGGATTTGATTTGGGTCCTTTTTTTATAAATTCGGTTGTATGATGATATAGAATGTACACGAGACGTTAATCAGAAATTCCTTCTTCATTTCTTTAAAAACATTTATGATCTAAAATCAAATGGTTAAATGTTTTACAGCATCTTTTATTTTCAAAAAGTAATATTTTTGTCAGGAGTCATGGGAGCATTTTTTTCCCCAAGAAATGATCACATACAACATTGTATGTAACTCACAATACAATGTTTTGGGTTTTGGCTTATATGGCACTTTGGTGGAACATGTGATTGGTGAAAAGTTTAGAGCATTCTTGACGATCACTGGGAGTGAAAATTAGAACAATCTAATCATCAGGTGGGCTTACCCGCCTATTAAATAGACCATCCGGATTATCATCCTAGGCCGTGATGAATGGACGATTCTAGTTATCATTCCAGACCTAGTGGATTTTGATGATGAGGTGCACTTATTTCATGGTTCGTTTGTTTATCGCTACAAAGCCATGTGTTAGGCAATATGGTTAAAAAAACCATCTCAAGACTTTAAATTATAGATTCATTTTCAAAGCCGTTGAGAATCTATTATGATAACATTGCTGCAATGTTCTTCTCCAATAATAATAAAAGTTCATATACATCAAAACACAGAAAGTTTTTTTTTATGAAGGAGAAAATTTAGAATCATCTAGTATTTGTATAGCACATCAGCAAGAAGCTGATTTTTGTAGAGCCATTAACTAAAGGCTTACCTCTCAAGTCTTTTGAGGAACTAGTCGATAGTCATTCACAAAATTATTGGTAAATTAAAATTTTGTTTCATTAGAGGGGGAATACTGACACTAGCTATGTGCATATTTCAAGTTATCTGGTATAGTTGACAATTCAGTTTTATGGCAATAAGGTTTTGTTCCTTTTTAAGTATTATTTCATGCACATGATTTAAAGTGAACTTCTTTTAAGGAATAAAGCATCTCTTGGTAGAGATGGTAAGATTGCCCAAATATTTGCATGCTTGGCCATACTTAACATAAGATTTCTACAACACACACCCAAGTTATCATGATCCATGTTGCTTGGAGTATTGATATTTGTGATTATATCTGGTCCCACTTCAATAAATATCGTGACGACTGTCATGGTCTCAAATTAATTGTCTCAATAGAATGAATTATATGTGATACTATCCATGATCCATTATAGATATCTAGTAAAATTTTTTATCTTGTAAAACTAGTAGTAAGCATACTTAATCCATTACATATTAAATAATGACACAAGTGATCTAAGTGGGAAAACATAAGAATTATGGGCCACATTTGACATTGGCTTACTGGGCGATGGATGGAATGGTTTAGATCATAAGAGTGGGAATCAAGCGAGGCCTACAAAAATGTGGCTTGTACACTTTTTGCTTATACCTCATAGAGTATTGATTTTTTTAAACCTCATATAGTACTATACCAATAAGAGAAAATAGCAAAAGCTCTCTCTCTCTCTCTCTCTCTCTCTCTCTCTCTCTCTCTCTCTCTCTCTCTCTCTCTCTCTCTCTCTCTCTCGTGCCAATGGAGTTTTTTTTTCAATTTTTTTATTTTTATTTTTTATAACAAACATTGGATGTCTACTTCATTATGTGAAGGAAGTTTTTACCCAAAAAATTTCCCCCGTCACATGGTGCCAATGGGGTTAGCAGTGAGGTTGTTGATGGGCAGGATTTGCCATTGATAATCACTCCTTTAAAAAGAGCTTGGTTCTCGACTCTTTTCTTTGTGAAAAAATGTTTGTCCCATTACTATGGGAGAGGAAGGGGAGGAAAATCCAATTTACTGTTGAGACATACAAATGAGGTAAATATAGGGAATACAAATACCCAGATCTGGATTCAAGTTATTCACCATTGCTTTCTCACTTTCAGTCTCAGAAGTATGAGTGGTACTAGGGGTAGGGGTATGACTACGACTATGGTAGTGGCTATGAGTCTTCATCTAGCATCAATAAATATTCTTACTCTGGTTCAACGCGGTAGATGAATCATGGTAGTGAGGATCATGGTCAATCATCTTTAGGTTTTATTGACATAGACTTCCCCTTTGGCTCTAATTATTATGAATATGCAACATTAGTTCTACACCCATAGTCGGATGATGACAATGAGGAGGTCGAATAATCACAAATAACAAGATTTTCATTTTGGTTCTGATGTGTATATTATAAAATTGAAATATTTTTGCATTTATGTTTTTTCATTGGGTTCTGACTGACATTATCTTGTGACTTATATTTTGACATTCTTTTAATATTATTTTCATTATTTTATGACCAATGTTTTAAATATCGATGATATCAGTCGATATATCCTACGATTATCTTGTATCCCACTTGTGCGATACGAAATGCATAAGTAGTGGGATGTATCTCATATGTTCGATCTGTTGAGCATTTTAAAAAAATCTTCAATCCTTTTTTCTATAAATCATGTTAAATGAGTGTCAAATTGTTACAAATTCATGATTTTTCATGTTTTGCATGAAAAATCATGGATTGAGAGCTTTGATTTCGAGATTTGGAGGAGAATGGCCAAGTTGTGAAAAATTGAAAAAAAATCAAAATTAAACATGTATGTAACCTAATCTAGTGATTCTTCTTTGGCTTTTGAATGCATTGCTTGTGTTTCCACACGTCTTCTTACATTATAAATTATATGAATAGACTTTGATTATACTTGCATCAATTCAATTAGGCATCGCATAGATTAAGTCCCCATACAAAGAAAATCGATTATGTGTGCTTGTTTTTTTATTTTTATTTTTATAATATTTTGATTTATAAGTGTGTATTGATGTCTTTTTTAACAATCACTGAAAAATTTGACCAATTTCCAATGTTTTCCCATGTTTCTATCAACAACGATACACTACGCGATACAACTGATATATCCCATGCAATAATCGATACGAATCCGTATCCCAAGAGTGTGATACATAACACGATATTGATATTTCGAACACTGTTTATGATTAATATTTTGATACATTATCCATGATTAAATAAGTGTACATAATTAATCATCTAATTATTAGTATTACATTCATTTTCATATAATTTTATTATAAATATTAGATATAAATTAACTATAAGACTTTTGCAGTCAATTTAAATCTCTCAAAGCTTGTCAGGTTCATAAAATTATCAAACAGGCTGAGGCAGTATTCTTATAAAGGAGTGGACCACTATGCCATCATGTAAATATTCAAAACCGCAAAAAAATACATATTTGGAATCCTCTAAATATATGGGATTTTCACATTTTTTTAAATGATTTTTTCACAAAAATCTGACCATTACAATGGCCAACAACCATCATGCCTACTTTATTGGTAACGGTAGGGACTAGGACCGTTAAGCCCATTGTTACCATTGTGGAATAATTTGGTCTCGACAGAACACCAAAATGAATAGGAAATACTCTCTCTAACACTTACCCTGCTGTAAATCTTATTTTAATAGAAAATGAGTAAAATCACCTGCATGTCTTACCCTTATTGCTATACAGGGAGTTACTCTATTCATTGTTTGATGGAAATAGTGGATTTGATGTCTTCTGTTGATTTTTTATTGTTTTTCCGTGGCTTAGTAGTGTTTGTACGGGTGATCATTGATGCATACTTGTATGATTGTATCATGATTGAACATGCATGTTAACAATCCTAACTGTTGACAACTAACATGTTTGCTTTGGATGGTGCAGCGGCTACTCTAAACTCCATCTTTCAGCAATGGGGCATTTCTGAATCGTCTAGGTGGAATATAAGTGGGGAACTATGTAGCGGAGATGCCATTACAGAAAGTGGCACTTTGAGCCCTGGTATCAAATGCCAATGCACTTTCAACAACGGATCCATTTGTCGCATAACCAGCCTGTATGTGTTCTATGATCTATCACACACACTATCCATTGGTACACATGTAACACACACAAGAATTCTTTGATTTTTCTTCATGGGGAATGATATTATTGGGCCCACCTCTTATGTGGTTCGATTACCTGGACTTGGGTTAGCAAGTGGCTTCTACAACCACTCATAACGTTTTGTGTTTTGGTCTTAAATTGTAGCCCTATGCTTGGGCCTTGCTTTAGGCCCAATAAATAAATGGGCCTGATCCATGCCTAAATTAAAAAAAAGGATTGTGATTCAATGAGGGGCCCTAATCTGAGGGGGTAAAAAATATTTCAGCTATTCAAGTGGACGACACACTTGTCATAAATATGGACCATTTATTAGGTAAGGTACACTGAACATGTCATGGATTGAAAATAATATTGGTCCTTTGATTAGGAGGTCAAACTTGTATGAGAAAAATAGACGGTTAAAAAGAAGAAAGTGCAATGATTTAAATTCAACATACATGGTGTGTCCTGTATATAGCATGTTCACAGTGTCCCCTACCTAATGAATGGGCCTGGAACTATGACACATGTTCTGACACATTACATGAGGGGCCCTTCATTGAATCACGAACCATTGAGCAAGTCGTAGCCCAATTGAGGTCCATTTATTGCTGTTTGGACTCAAGAGTCAGTGCTGTGGTCTAGGAGTAGGCCTCAGGCCTGAAAAATTCAAATTAAGGTCTCTGGTAGACCGTTGCCCAGCCCATGTCCAACCCATTGACAATACTAATTTGAACTTTTCATCTGGTAGCCCAGCCTCTTATAGATGCCAAAGCCTAAAATTTCTACCAGCTGGGGTGGCATTGAATGTGGACCATTTATCATTTTGTTTGAACAATCCATTGACGGGTGGTCGCTGACCAGAAAAATGGATGGCTTATTCATTTTTCACTCTACAGGGGGGCCTGCTGGATTAGATCTAAATCGTAGGTGGGCTCATCACCGGGCCTCTTTGTGTGTGCCTCATACAAAGAGGAGATCCTAAGCCTACAAGTGTATTTTAGAATATGCACCGATATTAATTCATTTATTTCTATTTGTTTTGCCTTTCAGGATGGTCAATGGTCAGAATATAACAGGTTACATTCCGGATGCCATTGGGAATCTGACTCACCTCCTCTTTCTGTATGGGTTTCTCTGCCCTAATTTTTTATTTCCACGGAGAAAAACTTTGATTTGCCTGTAGAGTATGATGGATGATACACGGGCACTTGGAAATTACATAGAAATTGCATACACATCATACATAATTCAAATGAAACCATCTAAATTATGGGTACTAGTTTAGGTGTACCATGCACCAAAAGTTATGTTTATTTTATTATCTAACTATTAGATTAGTGGACATTTATTGGACAGTTAAAAATGAAAATATCCAATGGTCATATTTCAATAAATAAGTGTCTATGAATAAGAGGTTTTAAGTGATTGTTTGGAATCTCTTCTTTAATTGAATAAAAGCTTTACGAGTAAGAGCTAATCTAATAATCTCTTTTTATTCTAGCTTTTGTTTACAATAAGCTCATTTAGTAAAATCACTTATTCAAAACTAAAAAAAGTTGTTATTTGAAATAAGCATGTTTGGTAAAACGCTTAAACAAGAGCTTCTTTTAGGGGTACTTGATGTCATTTTTAAAAATTACAACAACTCCGTTATAAGAGTAATCCATATGTTTGTTTTTGTGGATCTCACCATTAGAGGTGGGCATCGAGTCGAGTCGGACTGAGTTAGATCCAACTCGACTCGATCTGATTTTGTCAAATACTTAACCCGAACTTGATTCGACTCGGGGTCGAGTCCAGAGGGCCTGACTCGATCCGAACTGGATCTTGGCTAGGTTGACCCAAACTGAGTCTGACTCGGTCAGAGATACCTAATTAGATCGAGTTGGCCACGATTCAGATCGGGTCAATGGGTTATCAGGCTGGCCGGCTAAGCATTCGAAAAAGACTGAGTTGGCCCGTATGCACCACAATGGGCCTAGGCCACTCAGAGCCATCCATTTGATGTTTTATTTATTTAAAACAACAAAAAAATAAAAAAATAATACTTGAAATCGAGCTCGAACGTGCTGGGTAGGCGGACGAGTGGAGGAGTGAGAGAGAGAGAGAGGAGGAGGAGGAGGAGCTCGAAATCAAGCCGAACAGCGGACGGGTGATGCTGTGCCGTGTGCGGATGGGTGGAGGAGAGAGAGGAGGGGAGGAGGACGGGTGCTGTTGTGCGGTTGTGCCGGAGCAGGGGGCTCCGGGATCGGGTTAGGTGTGGTGTGGTGGCTGCTAGGGTTAGGGTAGAGAGAACGAGGTTATTTTTGTTAGGTTTTTATAGTACTCGATAACTGGATCAAGTTGGGTTTCGGATCCGGTCGAGTCCGACCAGATTGGGTTTCGGATCGGGATAGGGCTACTCGATCCAAACTCGACTATGTCATTCGGTTCGGGTCGAGTCGGATCCACCAAGTCGAGTCAGGTCCTGCCTAGCTCGACTCACCATAGATGAACCGTGCTCGAAATGGCAAAAGAAATGAATGTTTACAATCTTCATATGTTTTAGGGCAAGATAGCCTAACACAACATCTTTCCCAAACTCTCCTCTTCCTTCTTCTCTCTCAATTTCTCCTCTCTTCTTCACACTAATCATCAAATCATTCTCTACTTGATATCAGAGCATACATCCAAGTATTTTGCATCCAACAAATCGAGAGGCGACACGTCACCTTGCTGACATCAGTAGCCGTATAGCTGATGTCTGCGTTGTACGAACGAATGGACTCCGTTTGAGCTAAAAGTTTAGGGGTTTGATAGATCTTGATTTTAGAAGATTTGTCATGATTTTTTAAAGAATTTTTTGGACATTCTTTCATGGTATTTTGGGCGAAATAGAGAAATTAAAAAATCGGGCCCTTTTTCCGTTTTTCTTCAATCTACCTCAAATCGGTAAGCTTTTCTTTGATTTCTTTGCTCAAGATGGACCGAAATCTCCCTCCCAAGCTACCCATGGAGGAGCTTTTACCTAAGATCAAATTTTGAGAGGTTTTTAACCTTAAATGGATGTGCGGCTGAGCTGTTTTTCACTCGGTTGGGCCATTTTTTACTGCGTTTCATGTTATTTTAGATGATTACTATTTGTTGGAGGTTTATATCTTATTATCTTGAAAGATTGAGTGAGATAGAGTTGTTTGAATCACTTCTTCTTGGCATAGGGCCTCTCTCGGCATAGGTTTATCTCTCTTGGACTCTCCTATGGCTGACAAAAGGCCCTCATCTCTTGGTGTCACGCCCCAAACCCGGAAATCGGATTCACAGGAATCCCGATCGCCAAACCCGGTGCCAACAGCCTCTGTAGTACTCCATTCTCGGCCCCTAGCGTACATACGCCAGGTTTCGATCATAGGATCCTACAAGTTGGATTTTCCATCGTACATTTGTCTCATAAGAAGTATAACCACAAGTATACCCAAATCATAAAGGCAACATCATCATCATATATCCACTAGCATAATCATTTGAAAACAATGCTGAAAGGGAAATATATATATCGTAATCAAAGCTCCAGAGGACAGTTGCACGCTCCAAGCTTAACGCTGCTGCAACCTAACGTCACCTGCACGCATCTATTGTGCATAAACTTACAAAAGCTTAGAGGGTGGTGAAAGTGTGTGCCCAAGATAAGTGCCAAGTATACCATAAAACCCATAAATCATACATCATTGGAATAAACGGAAATACTGACAAGATCATGAATCATACGATATCAGAGTAAGTGGAAATATACTAGTAAGTCCATGAGAGTTATCTGTCGTACCAAGGCTATACGATGCAAAACATAATAAGACAATAACAGATGCTGAGGATGCAATGCAATATGCAAATTCCGGCGAGCCACGAATACCATTAACCTCATCTAGGCCATATAAGTGTAAAAACATAGTAACCCAAAATGCTAAGTACTATCGATACAATGTGATATGCGGTGCGAATGAAATGACCATGCTGGAATGTGAAGTCGGGATGATAGTACGAAGTATCACAGGCTATGGGATCCATTACAAGAGACTTCTATCCAAACCAGTCCCATACCTAAATTTGGATAGTCAGACACAATGTGGTAAACTTCTGATCTTACGTTAGTCGCGTGTCTAACCGAAATCCTGGCTATGCGATGGTACACGAAACAAATAGTTACGCACCACCAACCCGAGTGGATAGTGAATGAATGGATGAATGGATATGCAATTCCTGCTCAATAAGTCCACATATCAGTACGGTTGCTCTCTGAAAAAATTATTGGGGTCTATTACACTCCACACCGACTCCCTCCCCCCTAGCTGCATAGCCCTGCGAGTGGAAGAGACCTCACTATCCGCCTAGCTGGCAGTCTGTCAATACCTAGTCTGCTCGTCGATAGCGGACCCATTTACGAGCTGGTCATACTCAGCCTAGCTTATAACCCCCTCACTCTGGCGAATAAGGCTACACCCCTTCCCAACCGACTACGACACAGTGGGAGACACGGCCTACTGGTATTCGGCACTCGGGCGCTCATGTTCTACTCGGTTTAGACGTTGGGGCACCTCCTGGCTTTGGAGATTCTAGGATTTTTATCCAAGGATATCCTAAGTACCCACAGTGCTAGAACTAAGTATTTTCGGTGTCTCATTTAGCCATCTACAATGTGCATGTAGAGGCCACGACCCTGATGTCGCTACGGCGTACAATGATCAAGTCACATATATGCGAGATGCATGAGTTACAGTATCCAGTCATGCAGCAATCCAGTGCGCACAGTGCGATAATGTGGGCACTCCGTCTCATAAGGAGTCTCGTAAATAGTTTACTCAATTGGCGTATACGCATGAATCATGAAGTTATACTAAGCATTTTATATGGTGATAAATTATCCTCACAACGAAGATGGGCCTTGATGGCCTACACACGATAAGTATGGGCCTATCAATGGGCCCTGGGGAGTGTTATAATGTGGACATTTAACCAACATTATTCTTACAATGTGGACGTCAAACCAACATTGCTCCCGTGGCATGGCCCGCCATAAATGTCATTACATAACCCATGGTGGAATCACACAATGTAATAGACCTTGTATACATCCCATTGGGCCTCGACCCATGGACCTTAAATACATCAAATGGGCTTCAACCCGCGGGCCCTAATACATCACAATGGGCCTTAACCCATGGGCTCCAAATACAGCACAATGGGCCTCAACCTACGGGCCCTTATACATCACAATGGGCCTCAACCCATGGGCCCTAATACATCACAATGGGCCTCGTAAATATCAAGGTGGGCCTCAACAACAGGCCATAAATACATCAAGGTGGGCCTCCTCAAATGGGCCTTATAAATATCAAGGTGGGTTTCAACAACAGGCCACAAATACATCAAGGTGGGCCTCCTCAAATGGGCGTTAAATATGATAAGTGGGCCACATCGCATGGGCCATATGCATATCAAATGGGCCACACCAAATGGGCCCCATGCATATCAAATGGGCCATACCCAAAGATGAGTGGTGATAGTGATTTCCACCATTAAAATTCCCAAGGCCTACCATAACATTTATTTTCTACCCAATTTGGTCATAAGGTCACACAAACTTGGATTAAACAAATTTCCTAATGATCCAAACTTTTGTGATAGCAAAAGAATCTCAATGGTAGGAACTCAATCCCCACTACTTTTTGCTGGATGGTCCACTTGATCCTAGATCTGTCTCATTCTTTAGCTAATGCCATAAAATGAGCTCTTAAAACGGTTAGAGGGTTTGGATGCAACACATGCATCATGGTAGGTCCCACTGTCATTAGACAGTATGAATAAAACACATAAATCATTATGGGTTTCACCATCTAGCTATATCATTGGGGGCTCCACCGCCCGCCTGGACGGTGTGAATAAAACACATACATCATTATGGGTCCCATATGGGGCCCACCATAACGTTTATATACCATCCAATTCGTTGATAAAGTCACATGGACCCAGATGAAGAGGGAAAACAAATTTCATGCTCATCCAAAACTTCTGGGATAACCAAAAGGGTTTCAAAGGCAGACGTTCAATCACACTGTTGCCTGTGACGTGGGCCACCTGAGCTTCTAATATGGCTAATTCTTGGGGTGGCCCACTTCCCTGAGGGGGCCTACAAAATGGACGGTGTGGATATACAAAACACACATCATGGCGGGGCCGACGGCTGGGACCGCGGGTCCTGCTGACTGTCCGCCAAAACGGAGCAACAGGCACTGCCTGTATTTATTTATGTTTTCTTTCCTTTGATTAATTGATTTCTTGAGGATTTTTGTATGTGGGGCCTGCATAAGCTGAATCCAGTTCAGCCAATGGATACTACAGTCCATAACAAATCCATCAAGCCCAATATTAGGCATCTATCGGCGTGTAGAAAAATTAAAGTGAATTTAAACGGTGAAAATCACTGTTTTCAAAGGTATGGCCCGCCAGAAGATTGGATCAGCTTCATCTTTCGGCTCAACACCTAAAATGAGTTGGCAAATAGGATGGACGGCGTGGATTGAACTCATACATTAATGTGGAGCCTACACAAGTGGCTCACCCCAAATGCCTTGAACCAAGGCTAATATTTGTGTTTTCCATGAACGTCCATCGTACAGGAACGCTGGACGGTTTGTGTTCTTCAAGAGGGCTGCCCAGGTGGGCCACCAAATGATGATAGTTGTGGATATAACACTTATAAAGTGGGCGCCACCTATAGGTGACTTGGATAAAATACATGTCTTATAGTGGGGTCCATCCGAGTGGGCCACAGGCCATTTCATCACATTAACAGAGAGAGAGAGAGAGAGAGAGAGAGAGACGTGATGATGGAGGGACCCCGACACTATGGGCCCTCCTTTGCAATCAATCATACATCAAGTGGGTCCCATAACACGTGGGCCCACCAAATCCAAAATCAACGGTGGAGATCCCTTCTCCACCAAAATGGAAGGTCTAGATGACCCCTTCTTATGCAAGAAAAATAAACATCATGATAGGGTCCATGGAAAATGGCCCCATCATGGAATGATCATGAGAATCAAGATGAGTCATCGGCCACACCTAAGGTCCAAAGTGAGATCCATACCATCAATCGGTAGGCCTCACTTGGCCCTTCATCAAAACATGAAAAATCTAGCCTAATAAGCACCCACCTTTGATCTCTTCTTCCTTCTTCCGCCAATGCATGCTACGGCTCCATAGGAACGATTTCAATGGTTGAGATGAAACTTGGATGGTGGAGATGGAAGGTAGGAACAAGGTGTCCCGTATCGGTATCGGTTGGCGTAACGGTCACCTCTAAAACCGATACGAATACGGGGGCGTAACGGCCCGTAACGGCGTAAATTTATTTTTTTTTGCCAAAAAAATATGAAAAATATGAATTAAATCCGAAATATTCTAAGCATTCCAAATATGCATTCATTTATAAATTGGAAAGTGTTTTGGTGGTGTAATGGTCCACTCTTTGGTGAGAAGTTGTATCGGACTGTCTGATGAATTTATGAACCAGATAACTTGAATTTGATAACAAAATTCATATATTTAATTTTCTAACTATCTACTATCAATGATAGATATATTAGAATGAATGTAATATGAAAATATCTTATATTAGGTGTTTGCAAATATTTTGAGGAATTTCTTGAACATACCTGTGCATGTGACTGTGATTCATGTCTATGACCTGTCATCCTCAAGTCAAGAATATTTTTTTAAAAAAATAGTAATGGCTGATATACTCCCCTGCAACTTGATTGACTGTGATTCATGTCTGTGACCTGTCATTCTCAAGTCAAGAATATATATTTTTAAAAATAGTAATGTCTGATATACTCCCCTGACAGTGTCAAGTGTGTGCATGATTGCATGGCTTCTTGCAATAATACTGTTGTGAGCTGTCTGCTGCAAAATGCAAATACTTACCTTAATACAAATATATACTCACAATCACAAGTCAACACCAAAATAAAAATTTGCTTTTTTGTGGTTGCTCGACCTCCACATCATCGTTATCGTCACCATCAGGCTGAGGCTGTCCAATAGGTGTAGGTGCTGCATATCCATAATATTTAGTGCCAGAAGGAAATACTAGATCAACGAAACCAGAGGATGACTGATCCTGACTAGGTAACGACTCTGACCCTGAGTAAGGATATCCACCAGTACCCGTCGAATAGCCATACTGGTGCCCATACTCAGGCCGTTGAGAATCTTGAGATTGAGAGTGCGTCTGTTATGATGAGTAACTTGGATTTGGATCTAGATATCTATAATCATATGGATATTGATCGGGAGGGCTACTCCAACATGAATGTGATGGAACAGGCTCAGTATAACCATCATAATCATAATCCATTTGACCATAAGAATATCCATCATAATAACCAAGACCATGAGCCTACTGATGTTCCGGACCTCCCGGACCCGGTGCACCACTAGATGTACCCTCCTCCTGCTGGCTGTATCGTGACTTGGTACATCGTAGGTCCGACCTCGTGTACCACCTCATCGATATTCATCGGCATCACGATCTGTAAACGGCTGAATAGGGCGTTGAGCTACACCAGAAGTGCCAGCACCAGGGACAGGGGGGTCATCGTCACCATCATCCGATACGGTTAAGCTACCACCGCTTGTACTCTTTTGTTGATCTTGAGCCATACCCGTACTTGGCATAAACGATGCCCCTCTTACTGGTTCCAACACATCTGCACGACTCTCTTGTTGCGCTCTACGTATTTCTGGGTCATCAATTTCCAATTCTTCACTATCCTCTTCAATTTGCTTTTCCCTTGTTTCCAACCAAGGTAGAAGCGGGTCATCCTCATCATAAATATTGTCCAAGTTTATTGGACAGTCGTCTCCGTCATCGACAGCTGTAATGCTCCTATGATGTCGTCGCATTCTTAGTTTTATATTATAGTGCATGAAGTCTATCTAATGTTCCAGTCTGTAATCTATTCCTAATCTTTGAATGAATAAGTGAAAAATAACTCCAATTCCTTTTGCAGCTAGATGAAGATGTTGTCTGGCTTAAAACTTTTACTGCGATTTTTTAGAGAGCCTTCGTACTCTCTCCGAAATTAATCCATCATTCGGCCTGTTGCAACCTAGATACTGCATGCTGTGCAAGAGCATCTCCAAAGCTACCAAGGCGATTTTCAAATGTATCTAATTTATTCAACGCCTTTATCTGCATATCTAAGTCAGGCTCTAATTTCTTTATCACATTTTTTAGCCCAACACGAACTTCATCATCCTTAACAAATGATTGGGCATATCTATACCTAGGATTTAGATAGTAAGCTGCTGCATGAAGATCATGATGGAGTTGTCTTGTCCATCTTCTGTCGATCATCTTCCAATAAGACTCCCAACTTCTACAATCACATTGAATTGCCAACTTTGCTTCATCCATGACATCTACTGAGGGTCAAATATTACATATTAGACCCCAGTTATTACATGGATTTATGAACATGACACTGCTTAATGGATTATTTTAATCGTGTTTTTGTTACAGGGTGTAATTAAGACCGTTGACTGAAAAAGAGTATTAAAAGTATTGATTTGATCCTCCAGAGGCACCAGAGCAAGGGACGGACTCCAGAGGAATGAAATCGATGGATTTACACACCAGAGATCAGAGAAATTCTATCCACTCACTTCGAAAAGGCTTGAAAAAACGTCCAGAATGCAAGATCACAGGGTTCCTACCATCTGATCGGCTCAAAATTTCATACATGGCCTGGGGGTCTTAAATTAACCGTATACGTAAAATTTCAGCCATTGAATATCACGGGAAGTGGCCCAACAGCCAGATCAGCCCCTTAATTCATTAAGTGGGGCCCACCTGCTCTCTGGATATGCCTCAACTTCGGATTCAACGCTTTAAATGGGGATACAAATTAAATGGATGGATCAGATTTCTCATGACCATCACGATGGTGGCCCATGAACATCGCATGTATAAAGAGTGTATGTGCATTCAACGTGCACCGGACTGAATACATTGGTCAAAGTCAGTGTTGACCGACTCCCCATGCAAATGGAAACTTCCGCTGTCTGGGATCGGTTGCTGCTGTGGGCCCCACCCATTATCTAAATGGTTAATCCAAACTGTCCATTTGTTCCCTATGGCAGCCATAATCCAAGCCTAGGTGGCAAAATTTAGAGAGGACAGATTGATCGATTTTTAACCGTTCAAAAGCAGAATGGACGGTAGGCTTAAAATCATGTGGACCGCACCAAAACTTGACCAAAACTACTCCTTCCTGATTGAAATTTCACTAGGAATCCAATGGACAGGGTGAATTTTATCAAAAACATCAATGTGGGGCCCACCGAACAGGGCAGTGCAAGTCCATGCGCAAGACAGCGTGCGGACACTGCCGACCTACGTGGGCCGTTCCGTGATCATGATCATTGTCGGATGGGTGATCCAGACCGTTCAATATCTTCCACTGTGGCCCACAACCATAACCATGGAGTCCAAATTGGTCTCTTGGATGTCTTTCGACCGGAAACTCTTTCCAAATGCAAGTGGAGTTGCGTTTTCTGTCGCTGCGCACGTGAAACTCCACCAGCTGACTTCAGCAACCTATATAAGAGAGAGAACGTGAGGGGGAGGAGGATCTTAGCTTGGACGTGGAGAAGAGAGAGAGAGAAAGAGAGAATTTAGAGAGTTTTTCTTATTGTTATTTCTTATTTTCCTTTTTTATTTTTCTTAATTTTTGGAGAGCTATAGCCGCGCCATGCCGATGATGGGCTAAACCTCTTAGCTAGGGCTAAGAGGTGAAGCTTGTAGTGAGATGGGGAATTGATGCTTGTGCCATTTGTGTAGACTGAATGGATTTTGATTTAATTTTGTTATGAGAATATTTTTAGTTTTTAATGGTCTGTTGTGACTGAAATTACAATGGATCTGCGATGGCTTTGAGTATTTATATTTCCTTTTCATGTTTATGATGTTAGGAAGCTTTGTTGTTCACCATAATCTCCTGGGCATGGTCGGATGTCGATACCCTTCCTAACCTTCATACATATGATTGGTTGATAATTAGTTTAATTCTGTTGTTTACTTTGTCTCCTAGGCATGGTTTGATGATGAAATCCATTCTAATTCATATACCTTTCATCTCTTAAAAACTATATTAATGGCAGTTCAGTTAAATTCCATGATTCGTGAAGCAGGCGTAAGATCTCCCTGATCTCTACAAGTGGATCCTCTGAATCCCTAGTTTCCTATCTCTGATTTCTTTTAAGTTTTAGATAATAATTTCACAATTATTTCCTAAATTCTATTTGATTTAAATTTCATCTCATTCTAGTTCTAGTTCTATTTAATTTTAGATTACGTAAAGGTACCAGTCCCTTGGGATTCAACCTCGGTCTTACCGAGTTTATTACTACATCACAACCCTGCACTTGGGGAGTGAACAACATCGTATAGGAAGCCCATGGTAGTCACCTTTAGGATCGACTTGACCTTCTTCCAATATTTGTTGTCCCGTATGGTGTTCACAACTTCAACCGGTGTCCCTGATGTCTTCTTCCCATGTTTTGTGTTGAGTCATTCTCGGGAACCGAATATCTCACTCAACTCTCCCCTATGCTGGAATAAACTCTCTAATGCTATAAAGTTTGTTGTGAATCTAGTTGCCGCAGGCCTCAACAACTCTCGTCCTTTCGTAAACTTTCTCATTATTACAATTACTTGATTATGGTTGTAAATAAACGTCGTCACTTCTTTCGCCCTTTCGACCATTTCCTTAACATTCTTCTTCTTCCCAATATGTTCCAATATAAGATCAATACAATGAGCAGCACATGATGACCAAAAAAGATGTTTTCTCTTTTCCATCAACATATGTCCTGCAAGCTTATATGTTGCTTCATTATCTGTCACAATCTGCACTATATTCTCCTCTTCAATCTCGTTCACAACTTTATCCATCAGTCCATTAATATAAGTAGAATTTTTTGTTGCCTTTGAGGCATCAATTGACTTATGGTATATAGTTCCTAAGTGACAATACACCATGAAGTTGATCATGTTGTGTCTGGTTGGGCTAGTCAAACCATCACACATGATCGTGCATCCTCTGGCTTGCCATACAGGTTTAAAGGTAGCCACGTATGCTTTTACATCCACATACTCTACATCTGTCCATTTTCCCCCAATTTTCTTAGCCGTGGGAGCTTTTATTCTTTCACCTGCTTCTGCTGCTGCATCAATTACTACCTGCCAATATGGAGAATTGGCCGCATTAGGAGGTATGTTGGCATGTATAAATAACTTTGCTGCTGCTCTACCTAATTTCTCAATGGAAGTTCTACTCCACATTTGTCTTATCTTCTTTTGTTTAGTTGATTCTTTCCTAAATAGGATTGGATCAATAGAGGGTCTCCTAGGCTTATTAACTTCTTCATCCAAACGTATATGGGCATTACGTGAAGATGTCTGTCGTCGGCTCCCAAACATATGTTGTGACCCACCAAACCTACCCCCCACCCCCACCTGCAGAAGCAGTTACACTTTCAGTTGCACTCCCACTCCCACTCCCACTGCCCCTCCTGTATCATGCACTGACCCATGCGTGCCAAACATGTTGCGACGTTCTTCCTCTTCACGAGCTAGACGCAAGCTCTTTCTCTTAGCTATAGTTAATTCTCGATCTGAATCTTCATCAGAATCAATAATATCTTCATCACGAATGCCCATATATTCAGGAGTAAACACCTCCTGTCAAGCTGAATCCCAAATATCATCTTTCTTCTTTTGTACAGTAACACGTTTACCCTTCGACTCATCCAGACTAGCTTGCATTAAAAACATTATCTCTTTTGGTATCTACTACATGGCGCAACTTGACCCTTTCGATGTGTCAAATGTTGTTTGAGACGGATAATTCCATCAGTCACTAGTCTATCACAATACTTGCACTTCATTTGGTGCCTACTACCATCAACCCTCTCACAATGTTGCCATCCAATATCCTCACTTGTTGCTGGCTAAATCCAGACATTTCTTTAGGTTTAGGTAGATACTAGATAATTAGATATGAGTACTATGAGTGTATGTCTGTATGATCTATGCTAATAAAGATGATTTTATGTTCTAACTAAACCCTAAGAAGCTCCAAGGCAAAACCTGTCCAATATAAGCAAATACAAACATAAAGACACTAATTCGAAAATAGAAAAAAATTATAAAATGACCTCACAAATCTGTTAAATGCACATTAACATGTTCTATTATAATTAACACATCAAATTCTATGATTAAATCAACAAACTATATATTAAAAAATGATTTTTCGAATTTTGAAAAAAATGGCCAAATTAATGCCTAAATAGAAAAAAAATATAAAATGACACTCCAAATCTGTAAAATGCACATTAACATGTTCTACTATGATTAACACCAGTGTTCGCGTTATTGGCGAATTGTTGATAATATCAACGATAATATCGGTGTCGCCAGCTTTGCGACACCGAAACCCCTAAAATTCGTTTCTCTGCCAGTTGTCGGCGAAAAATCGTCGATATTTTGCCGATTTTTTTGAGATGGGCGATATTATCGGAATATGCATTTCCTGACGAAATATTAGGAGATATTGTCTGATATTTTCGAAATCTCCACTGTAGCCACCAACCCCACGAGAAAACTGTAGCTACCTACCCCTTTTTTCTAATAAATATCGGGGAATCAGGGAAAAAAAAATTCAGAGTGATTTTCGTACATGGTTAATCGGAAGTCGGAACCAGATCTAGAAGAGGACCTTTTCGATCGACAGATCCGGTATGTGTATGCAAAACCCCTCTTTTCTCGCCATCTCCCCTCTTTTCTTGACAGAGCTTCTCGTTTTTTGGATTTCTTTACGAAAATCCCTGAAATCGGATTTCACACCATGCGAAAATCGCTCTCGCACCAGGAAATTGGATTTCGCCGAGCGAAAATCCCTCTCGTGGTGAGAGTTCGTGCCCTGCGAAGATGAAAATGAAATACCTCTCGACCTGGGAAGTAAATCTGACGGACGCTGTGCGAGTACGCTCCTATCGTACTTACTAAACTCAGTTGGGCCCACTTTGACTGCATGTGTGGTTTATCTAAGCCGTCCATCCGTTTTTCCATCTAATTCAAGGGGTTGAGCCCAAAAATTTAAGCATATCCAAAACTTCCGTGGCCCTAAGAATTTTGCAACGGTAGACGTGCAATTCAACTATTTCCTGCCGTGTGGTCCAGCCATGATGTATTTGGGCCCCACCATGATGTATGTGTATTATCCACTCCATTCATACATTTTTTCAGATCATTGTAGGGCTTTATCCCAAAAACGAGATGGATAAAAATATCAGGCGGATCACACCATAGGAAAATAATCGTAATTGGATATCCATCACTTAAATCCTCCTAAGGCCCACGGTACTGTTTATTTGGCATCCAATCTGTTAAGTAGGTCATAGAGACCCAGATTAAGGGAAAAAACAAAGATCAAGTTGTTCCAAAACCTTCATGGCCCTCAAAAAGTTTTGAATGGTCAAAGTTCATTCAACACTATTTCTTGTAATGTGGTCCAATTGATATTAGGATATACCTGTTTTTTTTTTTTCCATATAATAAAATTATCTATAAAAATCGATGGACGACATGGATGAAACACATACCTCGTGGTGGGGCCCACAGAGCACGGCAGGGGAGTAACCAGTCCGTTTCCAAAGCTCAAGTGAGCCGTACTATTGGAAAAATGTGGCTAGAAAATTTCCTACCATTGAAACCTTCTTGGGGTTCAACAGTAATGTTTAGATGCCATCAGTACCGTTAATAATGTCATTACTATTGGGATGAACTCAAAACAAAAATATTAGCTGAATCAAAACTTTTGTGGCCCTACGAATATTTCAACTGTGGACATTTAATTATCATGTTTTAGGCTCACTTGAGCTTTAGATACGGTTCATTTTTTGCATCATGTCCTAAAATGAACTCACAAAATAGATGGACGGGGAGGATTTTTCACAAATATCACAGTGGGCCCCACCTAAGCTTGCAGTGCAGGAAGGAAATCCAAGTCCTGCGCTGTTGTTGAAAGGGGCATGGATGGCTGTTTGCGTACTACGTATGGCACGCTAAGCGTACTGAGTAAAGTCTGTGGGGTCCACCGTGATTTATGTATTTTATCTTGTCTGTCCATCCATTTTACAAGATAATTTTAGGGCCTTATATCAAAACAGAAGGATATACAAGGATAAAATGGACCACACCATAGGAAACAGTGTGAATTGAAGTTATATCGTTGAAAAATTCTTGGGGGCCACAGAAGTTTTGGAACAAGATTATATTTGTTTTTTCCTTTCATCCATGTTTGTTTGATCTTATGAACAGTTTGGATGAAAAATAAACATCATTGTGGGGCATAGAAAAGTTTCAACTGTGGAAATCATTATTTTCACTGTTTCCTGTGGTATGGTCTACTTGAGATTTGTATAAGCTTCAATTTTGGGCTCAACGCCTAAAATGGGACGGAAAAATGTATGGAAGGTGTGGATAAACCACATAAATTCATAATGGGCCCAATTGAGTTTACTCAGTACAATAAGAGCGTACTAAGTAAGCAATCCAATTTCGGGTGCATTGGCTACAGATAAAAGCTGTAGCCAAAAACTGTAGCCAATGCAAGCAGATTGGCTACGCCCCTACCACCAGCCATGGATGGTGGTCGGTGCTTTGTGGGCCCCACCATGATGAATGTGTTTCATCTATGCCGTCTAACTATTTTCCTACATCATTTGATAGAATGAGACCAAAACTTAGGTATATAACAGTCTCAAGTGGACCACATTATTGGAAACAACATTGAATAAACTTCAACCATTAAAAACTTTCTGAGGGCCATAAAAGTTTTGGTCACGCTTATCTTTGTTCTTTCCCTTCATCTGGATGTGTATGACCTAATCAATAGATTGGATGTCAAGTAAACAGTACAACCATCCTTAGGAGGATTTTAATGGTGGATATCCAATCACTGTCCCTATTTTTTATGGTGGGGTCCGCTTGAACTTTATTACAGGCCACAAAAGTTTTGTATAAAGCTGATATTTGTTTTTTCCACTTCTTCTAGATTTATGTAACCTTTTCAATGGGTTGGATGGAAAATAAACATTATGGACACGTTATGGTGGGTCCTAATAAGTGTTTAATGGTGGACCGTACAATCACAACTGTTTCCTTTCGCATTGTCCACCTGAGACTATCTGTTTCATTTTTTTCCAGTACTCATCATGTTGTATGTATAAATCACAATAAGCCCCATAAAGTTTACTTAGTATGTAATCTGCAAACTCTTTCCTCAATTGTAATTTATGTGAAATTTTGATTTGATCTAACATCTTAACCCTTGAAATGATTTGGGCTTATTACACTGAATACGAACCAATGCACCTTTTTTTGTCGATTATTGCAAATTTGTATACTACTAAGGAGCAAAATGTCGTCTGGATCGGGAAAAGGAGGAGCAAGGGACATTGGGTGGAAACATGGATGGCTAGTGGAAGGGAATAAATATGGGGCCATATACAACTATTGTGGCCAGGTGATACGGAGTGGAGGAGTGTCTAGGCTAAAGGAATATTTGGTAGGGGGATACAAGAATATGAAAGACTGTTTAAGTGTAACAAGGCTAGTGAGAGAGGAGATGAGAAGAGTTCTGACTGAAGCGAAGTCAAGCAAGCTGCAGCAAAAGGATTGGGAGAGGGAGGAGCTATGAGGCACTGGATGGGGCCTAGGTGCTATCAACGAGCACGATGATGACGATGATGAGGGGATCGTGTACCCCGATGACTGTGTTATGGCTCAAGAAAGGAGTGATTTTAGACAAGTGATTCGTGAGTCTTGGGCTTCAGAGTGGGAGGGGGAGAAACGAAGACGGATTGATGAGAGTAGGTCATCGTTTGGGACGTCCCGACATGAGGCTAGTGGGAGCAGCAGATGATTTGAGGGAGGCAGCGGCATGGCCTACAACGCACGTAAAGCGCTTGTGTCCCAAATGCATCCATTGCAGGCATTAATAAAAAAAGATTAAAAAATATGTGGAGCAAGGGGCTCAGGGAGAAAGTGGGTGGCGCTATATCTAGGTAGTTCATCTCGAGTCTTGTACCAGCAAATGCAGTAGCCAGTCCTCATTTCAAAAATATGATTGAGGAGGTGCAGCGTGCCCGGCCCGGCATGAAGCCTCCCACGCCACAGGAGATTCTTGGCGTCTACCTCGATCGGGAGCACGAGGAGATACAGGCTTGGGTACGTGGACTCAAGCCGAACTGGAAGCAGTATGGGGTAACAATCATGTGTGATGGGTGGACAGGACCCACGAAATTGTTCATTTTTCATGGTGTACTGTAGAGGACTACCGGTTTTCCTCAAATCCATTGATGCATTAGCCAGAATAAAAGATCACGAATACTTCTTTGCTCTCCTGAAAGGAGTGATTAGAGAAGTTGGGTCCCAGAATGTTGTCCAAGTTGTGACGGACAATGGCAGTGCGTTCGTTAAGGCGGGGAAGAAATTGATGCGGAAGTTCAATCTCTATTGGACCCTGTGTGCGGCACACTGCATTGATTTAATGCTCGAGGAGATAGGCCAAAGGGATTCTGTTAGGAAAACCATCCAGGATGCGAGGAAAGTGACAAACTTTATATACAATCACTCGTGGTTGTTGGCTGTAATGCGAGAGTGTTGTGGAGGAGACATCGTTAGACCAGGCGCAACACGATTCGCCACGAACTTCATTGCACTTGACAGCTTATACAGGCACTGCGTGGGTCTCAGAAATTTGTTCAGGTCCGAGAGATACATGGGGTGGAATTAGAGGAAGACTGAGGGTGCAAGGACTTGTTCGAATATAGTGCTTTCCAATTCCTTTTGGAAAAAAGTTCATAACGTCGTTTCCTTCCTACATTCGATGTACAAGGTCCTACGAGTCGTAAATAATGAGACGTGGCCTTCGATGGGGTCAATGTATGAGCTTATGAGAATTATGAGACGGGATAATGACTGCAATCCCCACTTCGTATTAGTGGGTGATCGATATCATCGATCGTCGATGGACTGGGACTCTCGAGCACCACTCCGCCAAGCTGGTAAGTTTGTTAATACAATTGAATACTTTAAGCATCACTTCTGTTTCCATGTTAATACAAATGAGTAACTAATATTCGGGTTTCAGCATACTACCTGAATCCCAAATTTCATTATACACGTCGGCTCCATGAGAATTAAGATTTGACGATGGCCATCCACGAGGCGTTCGAACGATTGTTCCCAGAATCAACAGCGCAAGCAGATTTAGGTAACCAGGTAATGTAATAAAATTTCTTCCTTATAGCCTTTAGAAATATGGGTGATTAAAAATAATGACTTGTAAATCCATGTTTACAGTTGTTGCGGTTTAGGGATGCGAGTGGTACGTTTTTATCCACACTAGCAAAAGCATCGACTGAAACAATGATGTCGTGTGAGTATGGTAACATAATTAGGTAATTGCATTTTTCGTTTAAACTTCAAACTAAAACAAGCTCCTCATGGATTACAAGTGAGTGGTGGACGATGTACAGAGTCGACACGCCCGCACTGCAGTTATTAGCAGTCTGTGATCTCGCATAGACTGTATCCTCCTCACCGTGTGAGAGAAATTGGAGCACATGATCACTCATACACACCAGCAAAAGGAACAGACTAGCATATGAGAAGCTGCAAAAGCTCGTTTATTGCCATTACAATATGAAGTTAAGAGAGAGGCAGTTGCGGGTAGACTGAGACATGGAGGAAAATTAAGACCCGATATGTGATGATGATGACCCACTTTATGAGTGGGTCAAATCAGCTGATTTAGATGATGCAGAGGGAGGCCCTGCCCCACAAGTAGCCGAGGGAGCAACGGCTCTGGGTATCGATGTCGATTAGGTAGTAAAGGAACAAAAAACGCATACAGACTCCTTTGATCCTTTGGTGAGGAGTTCGACACGTTCCAATCAGGGTGAGGAAGCACCTTCACGGCCTCCTCCTCCTCATCAAGTCGTAGTGAGTGATGATGATGATGAGACTCAACCCCCACTTGACACTGGTCTTGGGGATGACGACGACGACGATGATGGTGATGAGGGAGGGGACGGAGGCACCGACACTAGTATAGGTGGTACTAGTGGGGGTGGTGGGGGGTACAAGATGGCTCAGAGCCAACGATCAGTTGGCCAGTTCACTGAGGAGTAGAGCTTTGACCATGCCACTCAAGACGAGGATCATGGATCTCGTCCACCATCCAGGGCAAGAGCATCAGAGCCCAGATATATGTACGAGTGTCGTTCGAAGAAGAAAGCCGGACGCGCCGCGGCTGATGCTCTCACACACAGCTTGTCATCTATGGACATAAGTTCAGATCAGGGGAGCTCCACCTCTGTCCCACCTTATGCTCATGGGGGATATCATGGGTATGGATATGACAGCTCTGACATTCAGTCACGCTCATCTACCCATGGGTACAGGCAGCTAGAAGACAGTTCTTTGAGTCATGACCCTTTGACAGGAGGATATTCGGGGTACCCATATGACTGACAGCAATACTATCAAGGAGTCGGGGTTGGACTTGATCTATTTCCTCAGTACCAATGTGTCCCGTATCAATATCGGTTAGCGTAACGGTGCCCTCCGAAACCGATACGGATGTGGGGGTGTATCGGCGATACGGGGGCGTAATGGGCCGTAACGGTGTAAATTTTTTTTTGTCAAAAAAATATAAAAAAATATGCATTAAATCTAAAATATTCTAAGCATTCCAAATATGCATTCATTTATAAATTGGAACATATTTATGGTGGTGTAACGGTCCACTCTTTGGTGAGAAGCTGTATCGGACTGTCTGATGAATTTATGAACCAGACAACCTGGTATTGGCTATAGATATTTTATATTTAATTATTTTACTCTATAATATAAATATGAATTAATTAGAATGAATCTAATACCAAAATATCGCATATGTGTAGGTTTGTTGTATTACATACCTTGTGACTTGTGTACATTTTATTTCAACATACAATCTAGGGACTTTTATGTCCAATTATATAATTCATATATCTAACAAATTAATATAATTTTTTTCAATAAATATTAAGAAAGATTTGAAATTATATTCAAGTAAATAGTGTTGTTGATTTAGAACTGATTTGGTGGACCATTTAATACCCCAAATCAATGTTAAATTCATGCAATCTATTGGCACTTATCTCACTAATGGATTGGTGGATATTTCTTGAACAGTGATAAATGAAAAATATCAAATGAGCATGTTTCAAAAAAACAAGTGTTTGCAAATTAATGACGAGAATCATTTAAACAATTTAATTTTGGAATTGTGACTTGGCAACAACAGTGCCATAATTTAATTTATTAATTTTGAGTTAATGTATGCCTCATGGACAATTTTTACGGCCATGTACATAGGGCCCACCATGATGTATGTATTGTATATCAATGACATCCATCTGTTTTATCAAATTATTTTAAGGCATGGTCCAAAAATAAGGTAGATCCAAATTTAAGGTGGACCACTAGTGGGTGAGGCCTTGAAATTGGGGTCCACCTTGATGTATTTGTATATCTGTGCCGTCAATCTATTTTGCCAACTCATTTTAAAGCATGATCCAAAAAATCAGGTAGATTTAAATCTTAGGTGGACCACTAGTGAATGACGCACTGAACATAGGACCCACCTTGATGCATTTGTTGTATATCCATGTTGTCCATCCTTTTTGCCAACTCATGGTCCAAAAAATAAGGCAAATCCAAATCTTTGGTGGACCACACGATAGGGATTGAATTCCCACAATTAAAACTTTTATTATTATTATTATTATTATTATTATTATTATTATTATTATTATTATTTGTTAATATTATTTTTTAAACTGCGAACTTGTGTTTTCCTTGATCCATGTCCATGCAACCTTGTCAACAGTTTCAATGGTAAATAAACATTACAGTGGGTCATAATAGGTTTTTAATGGTGGGCATTCAATCTTACCGTGTGGTCCACTTGAGATTCGAATCTACTTCATTTTAAAGACCATGCCTTGAAATGATCAAGAAAAACTGATGGGTGGCATGGATATATAATATAACACATAAATCAAGGTGGACCACATGCATAAAAACAATGCAAGTGCACGGTGGACATTCAATCCTACTGTGCAGTCCACTTGAGATCTGGATCTGCTTCCTTTTAGGGACTATGCCTTGAAATGATCAGGAAAAACTGATGGGTGGCATGGATATATAATACAACACATAAATCAAGGTGGGCCGCATGCACTAAAATAATGCAAGTGCACTACGCGGCATAGGCTGTAGAGTACCAATAAAATAAGGTACGTACGTGGTTGTAAAACAGCCACGCCAGGCGCGGATTAGCTACCTACAGGTTTGAGTAGCGAGAAACGCTACTGAAGTGACGTTACCAAGTTCCGTGGGCCCCACCATAGTGTATGTTTTATATCCACACCTTCCATCCATTTGTAGAGATCATTTTAGGGTAATATCCAAAGAATGAGTTAAATCCAAAGCTCCAGTGGACCCCAGCACAGAAAACTGTGGGGACAGTGACACCCACCATTAAAAAATTTTAAAGGCCACGAAAGTTTTAGATCAAGCTGATATCTGTGTTTTACTTTATTTCATGTCTTTTTTAACTTTTGAACGGGTTGGATTTCAAATAAAAATTATGGTGGGCCTTAGGATAGTTTCAACGGTGGGAATCACTCTCCCCGCTGTTTTCTGTGGTGGGGTCCACTACATCTTTTTGTCTGCCTCAATTCTTTGGCTCATGCCCTAAATAATATCTCAAAATGGATGGACGGTGTGGATACAACACATACATCATAGTGGGGCCCACAAAACTTGGTGACGTCACTTCAATAGCCGACTCGCTGCTAACCTGTCAGTATCTAATTCGCGTCCGGCCACACCCCATTCATTTTTTTTGAGACTGCGACAGAGGGAGAGAGAAATGAGAGGGAAAAATAAAAATAAAAAGAAAAAAATGAGAAGGAAAGAAAGAGAAAACGAGAGAGAAGGAGAAACCGAGAGGGAAAAAGCAAGAGGGTGGAGAGGAAGTTGCATCAGAGGGGAAAAAAGAAGAAGAAGAAGCAGGAGGAGGAGCTGCAGCAGCGTCGTGATGAATTGCAGCAGCGCTGCGAAGAAGAAGAAGAAGAATAAGAGGAGGAAGAAGAAGAAGAAGAAGAGGTTAGTTGTTTTTTTTTTCGTTTTTTTTTGTTTTGTTTTGTTTTTCTTTTCTTTTCTTTTCTTTTTTCATTTTTTCTTTTCTTTTCATTTTTTTTTTTTTGTTTTTTTGTTTTTTTTTAAGGGTTACTGCCTGTAACAACTGTTACGGGCTCGTAACAGCCGTTATGCCTTGTAACGGCCGTTACAGCCTCATAATGGCCGTTTCGGTTCCATTTTCTGCACCTTTCTGTTTCAACCCCGTATCGCGTAATGGTAGCCACCGTTACCATTACGTATCGGCCGTTACGGCCGAAACGTAACCGATTTGGGATACCGTACTCAGTACTCTGCTCAGGAAATGCCGTTGATGTATGTCACGCAATTCCCACGTCTAGGCGTACTCGTACAGTTTGGGGAGGATGACTATCAAAGGTACATAAGAGAGTTCCTCAATTGGTACGAGCAGAGGATGACCTGGGACAAGTATTGTCAATATGTTGGGCAACAGTACTACTCTCGACTGCCACGGGATCTAGACAATGATTACGAGCCACCTCGTCACTCTATGTGGAGATAAAACATTGTCAGAAATGTGTATTTTGTTAATTCATTTACTTTTGTATGCCTTAATTGTTGTAAGCTTGCATTTGTATTATATAAACTAATTTTGGTTACTATTTGAGTGATTTCTTACGACAACGCATACTTTTTGGCTCCCAGTAAAGGGAAACTTCTAATTAAATGCATTATTTTTGCAAAATTTTTATTCCCGAATATGTAAATATGTTTATTTAGGCATGTCCTGAAATTTCACTGAAAAATTCCATCATTTTCCCCATATTTCCTCCTTTTTCCCTGCGTTTCCGGTTATCAGCGATTTATCAACGATAACGATATTATATCTTTATCTCCGGCCACCGAAACTTGTAGCGATACTGACAACTCGAACACTGATTAACACATCATATGACATGATTAAAACAGCAAAATAACCATTAAAAATTGATTTTTTGAATTTTAAATAAAATGGCAAAAATTCATGCGTAAATAGAAAAAAATATAAAATGGCACCCCAAATCTGTAAAATGCACATTAACATGTGTTACTATGATTAACACATCATATGGCATGATTAAAACAGCAAAACAACCATTAAAAATTGATTTTTCGAATTTTAAAAAAAAGGGCAAAAATTCATGCGTAAATAGAAAAAGATATTAAAAAAATATAAATGGCACCCCAAATCTATAAAATGCACATTAACTTGTGCTACTATGATTAACACATTATATGACATAATTAAAACAACAAAACAACCATTAAAAAATGATTTTTTGAATTTAAAAAAAAAAGGGCAAAAATTCATGCGTAAGTAGAAAAAAATATTAAAAAAATATAAAATAGCACCCCAAATCTGTAAATGCACATTAAGATGTGCTACTATGATTAACACATCATATGGCATGATTAAAACAGCAAAACAACTATTAAAAATTGATTTTTTGAATTTTTAAAAAAAGAGCAAAAATTCATGCGTAAATAGAAAAAAATATTAAAAAAATATAAAATGGCACCCCGAATCTGTAAAATGCACATTAACATGTGCTATTATGATTAACACATCATATGGCATGATTAAAACAGCAAAACAACCATTAAAAACTGATTTTTCGAATTAAAAAAAAAAAGGGAAAAAATTTATGCGTAAATAGAAAAAAATATTAAAAAAAATATAAAATGGCACCCCGAATCTGTAAAATGTACATTAACATGTGCTACTATGATTAACACATCATATGGCATGATTAAAATAGCAAAACAACCATTAAAAATTGATTTTTCGAATTTTTAAAAAAAGGACAAAAATTCATGCGTAAATAGAAAAAAATATTAAAAAATATAAAATGGCACCCCAAATCTGTAAAATGCACATTAACATGCTCTACTATGATTAACAGATCATATGACATGATTAAAAGAGCAAAACATATTAAAAAAAATATAAATACCTATTTTTGACGAATTTCAGAAAAATGGCCCTCCAAGCTTTGATTCAACCAAATCCATTTATTAATGTGTTTTTATCTCAAATACTCAATCAAGGTTGGTCAAAAGAGAAGTGATGGGAGAGAGAGATGGTGAGTGATGGGTGATGGGTACTTGACATGCAAGGGATGGGTAGCTTTGACTTTGGGTTTGCTTGGGGGTGTGGTGTGAAGTGATGTGTACTTGACCCTTGATTGATTGATTGATGTGACATTGGGTAGAGATTCTCTCGGAATTGCAAATGTACTGCATTTTCTTCGAACTGAACGCGGGTCCATATCTCCCTGCTAGGGTATCGAATCGGTGCATAATACCCGGCGTTGGAACCGTGACGATGGCGCGGTCGCAATGGTACACGTCTCAAATTAAGCCGACTCAAATCTACGGGATACGACTTAGGGTCGTACGCAAACGTCGATCATAGGTTGCAGGTTGCCGGAATTCGATGCGAAGGATCGTGAGAGTCGACGGAATAGTACAGGCTAAGATACGGTTCTTACAGCTTTCCCACCTAATAAAAAATTCGTCTTTAAAATTTACAACACGACACAACTAATACAAAACTCACCAAGGAAGGAAAATCCTATCCGAACACAACATGCCAACATAATCAAACACCTAAGAGATAAGGACAACGCCTGCGAATCTCAGCCTCCTGCTCCAAAAATGCCTCATCATATGTGGACCATCCATCGGGTGGGGTACACTTGATGTAGATGGTGCATCATGTTGGGTGACAATTTGATGTGGGTCATTCATCATGTGGGGCCCCACCTTCAATAAGCCTTGATGTCCACCATCCATCATGTGGGTCCCATCTTTGTTGTGGACCATCCCTCATATGATGCCCACTTGATGTGGAGAGTCCATCACGTGGGCTGCATTTTTATGCGGGCTATTCCTCATGTGGGACCTACCTTTGGTATGAACCATGCATTATGTGGGCCCACCTTGATATGGACCATTCATCATTTGGGGCTCAACCTTCAATATGGATTGTTCATCATGTGGGCGTAGCTTTGATGTCAACCATCCACCATGTGGTCCTAACTTCAACATCCACCATTCATCATGTGGGTCCCACCTTTGATGTGGACTGTCCATTGGGTGGGGCCCGTTTAATGTGGATGGTCCACGTGGGGCCACACTTTGATGTGGGCCATATATCATGTGGGGCGCACCTTGATGTGGATCATTGATCATGTGGGGTCCATGTTGATGTGGACCATTCATCATGGGGGGCCTTACCTTTAATATGGGTTGTGCATCATGTGGGGTGTAACGCCCCGGTTTTTGGAACCTAAGTATATGACTCGACCTCCAAAAACCCGAGTGTTAGCCTATAAAATTCAATGTAAACTTGAACCGCTTATCATTAGTCAGAGTTAACAGCAACGAAGCTAGAGTAAACCATACATTAAATAAAAACATTCTGACCATAATAAAAATCCAAATGTAGCGCCCATACAAGACTTATACAATCCTTAAATAGCAAAGTTTATTAATTAAAAGCAGAAATCTATCATCTAACAGTGGAGCTCAATATGGGTCGCAGGGATCCCGTCTAGCTCATCAATTACCCGATCTGCTATAGCAACCCAACGAATAACATCAGCTCGTTCTACACCTGCATCAATTATTACGGTTTGATAACGTCAATGGCTATTGCAGTGAGGAGTACCCTCTAAGATTGCACACTCATCATTCATAATCTAATATAGATCACAAGTCATGAAAATGTACATATCAAACAAGGCATTTCATAATCATGATCACATACTCAAAAATTAAGCCAATCAACAGAATCTCACCATAAGCAAAATATAATAGCGATCACAATGTAAGGGAATATGTCCAGATAATCAAACAATCAATTATATGACTTTCTATTGCATCCAAAATCACATTGTACATGAACTCCGCAAGATGGCTAGAAAGTCGATAAACGAACTTCAGCTCCACCTGAAAATCATGGTACAAGCGAAATCCATAAGATGAATCGAAAAATAATCTTTAAACCTCTACTTCACCTGGAAATCATATCATATGTGAATACCGCAAGATGGCTAGAAAATCGATAAACGAACTTTAGCTCTACTTGGAAATCATCATACGACTGAACACCGCAAGAGGAAGAGAGAGTCAACATTGGAACTTCGGCGTCATTCGAAAATCATATGAACTACGCAAGATGGCTAGAAAATCGACAAGCAAACTTCAGCTCCACTCGAAATTGATAACGAATTTCGCATAGTGACCCGAAAATCAACAGGACATGCAAATATAACCATTAAGCTGCAGAATGGCGTTAATGTTCCATCAAAGCCACGAAGGGCAAATAAACGATCCAAGCCACGTAGGGCAAATATGCGGTCGAAGCCATGTAAGGCATATGTGCGATCCAAGCCATGTAAGGCAGATGTGCAATCCAAGTCGCGTAAGTCAAATGTGCGATCTAAACCGTGTAAGGCAAATGTGCGATCTAAGCCGTGTAAGGCAAATGTGGACCGCAGGATAATAAGTCTAAGATAGGTTCCATTCATTCCATCATTTAAGCGTAAGTGGTAGCATATAGTTAATTAATACATGTACAACAAAAGATAGCATGTTATCATCAAATCATTTATGCATGTTATAATTAAATAGAGATGTTTATCATCTAACACATGAATTAATTACACAACAACTTAACCTATTCAATAGTAAGGTAAGTAACTCAATTAGAGGAATCATGCCATCATCTGTATCCTGATTGATGAAATTAAGTGGTAAGCTCAAAGGGTGAGTCCTCACCTTGGTCAAGTAATCTAGTCTGTGTAGCCCGCTAGATAGTATGAATGCAGCCTGATAGAGCCGAATCTAATTGATAAACATGCGACCACGACCAAATCAAAATATCAATGAAAATGCTAAATGCTTGGCTTCAACGGTCAATAAACTTAATGAAGACTTGTTGAGTCAACTCATAAGCAGACAAATGAAACGGGTCTTGATTTACCTTGACTTGAAGTTTATCTCGGTGACTTAGATTTGGGTCAACTGGCAAGGTGTGGATGCAACTATGACCCACCAAAATGATAGCGGCTAAGTCGCTTAATGGGTTGACTTGACAACAACTCCAACCCAAGCTCCCTTCTTCCTTTCTTCATTCTCTCTTCCCTTTCTCTTTGCCAAAAGCCTGGAATGTCCAGCAATGGTCTGGAGCGAGTCAACTCAGACTCAAATCGGCAGCCGTAACTTGGCAACGAGTTGACTCGACTCCCAACTCTCCCTTCCTTCTTTGTTTTCTCTTTCTTCCTCATTTCTCTCCTGACGCAATGACCAGTAGGGTCAAGGCTCAACTTGGCCAAGCCCGAGCGAATCCGCAACCTAACTGGAATAGAGCTGGTGCAGTAGCCTCGACACTCGACTAAAACGTAGCACCACCCTGCTGCATCTCTCTTTCTCCCTCTCTATTCCCTATCTCCTTCCTCCCTACCCTTCTCTGATGACCGGATAGGTTAGCAACCAAACCCAAACCGAGCTCAGTTTGAGCCTAGCTGGTGCGGCAATGGCAGGCGACACCAGCTTGTGCAGCAGCAACGTCTCGAACAACTCTCTCTCTCTCTCTCTCTTCTATTTTCTCTTACAACCGGATAGCTCGTGCGACCAGACCAGACCGAACTCGGTCCTAGTCAAGCTGTTGCGGCATTGGGTCAACAGGCAGAAGGTCTTGAACTCTTGGGGAAGAAGCTTAGGCTTCAATGGTAGATTGCCATCTGATGGATTTTTCTCCAATCTGAGCCGTAGGGATGATAGGAATCAATCCAAGGAGCTTGCAGGAGGGAGGTTTCCGAGCTTTGCGGTGATTTTCTCGGTGGGTTCGAGCTTTGAAAGAACTGGCGGAGTTTCCATTGAAAGGTCATGAGCAATGGGTAAAACCGACTGTTGCTCGATCCTTTCCTATTCTAAGCGTTCCTTGAACTCTCCCAGATCCGTCAGATCGAGGTTAAACGACCTGGATTCATTCTGTGGCAGGGAGAAACTGTTGGCGCAACAAAACCGGTTGTGGTTTGGTTTTTGGCGTCAGTTTTTCCACTGAAAACCCTAATGCGCATGAGCAGGAATGGATGGTTGAGATGCGGTCACTCCAACGGCTAAGATGGAAGGAAGTACAGCCATGTGGATCGCCAGCGTGGAAAGAGAAAACACAGATTTTTCCGTTTTCGAAAAATGGTTGCACACGGCCTAACTGTCCCCGTGTTTGTGCGGCCGCACGTATGAGTCATCATGTGAAATTTTAGGGGTTTAGGTAGATTCAAAACCCCTGATAGATAGACAGTTTGGATTAGGCGTTGGTGGCCCATTATCAACACAGCCCATGGTGTTTTTCAAACGTCATCATGGTGGGAAGACAAAAGAAGGAAGAAAGCTTCCTTCTTCGGGCCAACCACGTCTGAACGGGTCTCTCGGACTGGTGCACGGAGAGTGCACACATGGGCCGTGCACACACATCAAAGGTGGGGCCCACTAAGTTGGCCTAATAGAAATCCACTCCGTTCAATCGTCTTGTTAGGTCAAATTAGGGCCCGACCCAAAGAATGAGGTAGATCCATGGCTTAGGTGGGTCATATACGCCAAGTTCGTGCTTGATTAGTGGTTTGCGCGGCCCATGGTAACGTTAAGTGAAATCTGGCCCATCCATTAGTTTCAACATTACTATAAAAATAATATATAATAATAACTATATTAGTATATAATATAATATATATTATAAACATATTTACAACTTATAATACTTTTATTGTATTATTTTATATTAATAATTATCTATCAATTAATAAAGTATTAAATTTGTAATATTATATATATTATTAATAATATTCAAAGTGTACTATAATTAATTAATACAATATTATTATATATTCATTATAATAATATTAGTAAATAATATTTTAGATTATATAATAAAATATATTTACATATTTGTTTAGCATAATACATTAATAGTCATAGATAAGTATCTATTTACAATCATTAATATTTATAATGTATTTTTGTGATTATATATGCATGTATTAGTATAGAAAAATTAATATTAAGGGATATATATTTTATATATATGGTATAATACAATAATATATAGTTAAAATTATAAAATGTAAATATTAATTAATATACATCAATTATATAATAATGTGTTGGTATACAATTTATTTTATATATAGTTTAAATAATATACATAATTTGAATAATTTAGGTAACATATGTATTATTACAAATAATCATAAAATTATTTTATATTATAATATATATATACAATTATATCACATTTAAAATGAATTATTATAGTATCAACTTAAGATAGACTACCCATCTGACTTTGAGGTAGATCTATAGCTCTAGATTTGACGATCACTTCTACAATTAGATTCCCCTACATCTCAGTTGGACGGGCGACCATGAGTTTGAACTGTTGGATTACTTTGAGATGATCATCGACGGTCCAAAGGTTCCTTAGATGAATCTAATGATTAGTTTTGACGTCAAGATCCATCATTGAATGAGGTGAGGCATAAGTCTAATGATCTATCTCGAACTCCATGGTTTATACGCAATCCCAACAGTTGAATCTTGTAATCCAGAAGCGCAAGTATTTCAGATTCACTCCTCACTAGTTCCAGGTGTCCTAAAGTAAGTGTAAGTAGGGGTCATACCACTGACTTTATGCTTAGAGGGTCAGGTGGCTTAATATACGAATGAGGATCCTTCTAATGATCGATTTTAGGATAGAACGAAGGTGAATGTTTAGATGAATTAGCTTTGTGTTTATACCAAGTTAGGTCCTCATGGTAACACCCAATTACTGAAAAGTACGGGGTGTTACATGGGGCCTTACCTTCTAAAAAAAAAACGAGAAGACGGGCCAATATGGGAAGTACCTAAAGAAAAATTTAGGACAAACTTGTACCAAAAATAGCCATAATTGTGTACCCACTTTAGCCAAATGTGCTCCTAAGAAGGGAAAAAAAAGAGTAACCTCTCCAACACTTATTTTTTAAGAATTTCTTTTGCTAGTTTCTAAAAAATTAAGTGGTTAAGAATTTGTTTTGGTAGTTTGAAATAAAATTAAGTGGTAAAATTACAACTTTGCAAAATGGTCTATTTTCAAAATAAGAGCTTACTCTTTTAGAATAAGCAAATAAGTTCTTATTAGTAGAGATGCCAAATAAGATTGTTCAACCAATTTGATTTTTGGTCAGTTTAATTTGAGTTGATATATGTCATGTATGCCATTTCTGGGTGCCTGTCTATCAAACATCATACTGCAAAGCTAGAATATCAGTTAATTCCCCTTCCACTTTCAGGACCAAAATAACCTTCCTCAAATGCATGGGGTAGTTTCATCACATGGAGAGTTTCAATTAGAACTGGCCCAGGTTCAAGCTCAATGGTTAATAGTGTGTGTTTCAACATCGAGGTGGTCCTGGGTCCAGCCCAGCTCACCTATAATACGAAACCTCGTCTATCAAAAAAGAAGAAGAACAAGAAGAAATGGCTCACCCAGTGGGTCATTCGGTATTCAGGCCCAGGCTTTACTGGGCTGGACAGTTTCGATCAATTTTTGGCTATGTGTGTTTGGGGCTACTTTCAGGCCCAAAAAAATGAATGTAGTGTGCATGGGCAACATTTAATAAATGAGCTTTGCGAAGCCACACAGGTGTACAATGCATCTCATCCATACACTACCTAATGTGTGCCAACATGGCACATGGGTGTGAGATCCAAGCTATCCATCCATCAGGTTAGTCTTGTTACTGGTGGTAAGCTCTTTAGCTGGCCCACACAGGTGTAGAAGGCATCTCATCCATACACCACCAGATTTGTGCCAACGTGGCACACAGGCATGAGATCCAAGCTGTCCATCCATCAGGTTAGTGCCATTATTTTGACACTTTGGCACAAAAGTCAGGCTAGTAAGCTTTTGAGGTGTCCCACAATTTTCAAAATAAATGGATGGCTAAAAAAGCTTTGGCTAGTTTCTGTAAGCTTTCTTACGGTTTGGATCTTATGCCCATATGCAATGCTGGTACATGTCATGACATGTTGATGAACTGCCTTGTAATTGTGTGGGCTTAGCAAACCTCTAACAACATATTCTTTTACTGCCCAGTCTGAGCATTGATCTATGCCTATTTATGGTCTAATGGGATCATAGCCCATCTATGGTGGGCTAACTAATGGAAAATTGGATCACTTGATCATGGCCCATCCTTGCTTGTTTATTGAATGCTGCTTCAGTGCCTGCAGCTTGCTACTGCCACTAATTACAATGTTTGGCCTATATTTGCAGGGATTTGTCTTGGAACTATTTAACAGGTCCCCTGCCTCCCTCTATCGGCAACTTAAGGTCCCTGCAGGGAATGTAAGTTTTAAGTTATTTAAGAGCATCTAACAAATAAGAACTAGCTTGACCATGATGTTGACAACCACGACCATGATGATGTAGTTGTTGGCAGTGATGACAATGGTTATGATCATGATTATGATGTAGCTGCTGGCAAATGATGATAATGAT
Organism: Magnolia kwangsiensis; assembly: GCA_037074715.1. NCBI lineage: Eukaryota > Viridiplantae > Streptophyta > Magnoliopsida > Magnoliales > Magnoliaceae > Magnolia > Magnolia kwangsiensis. The sequence goes on from CM073584.1 coordinate 98,751,209, forward strand.
GATGATGCAATGAAAATGATCATGTGTTGGCCTGCTTTAATGAACAACAATACACCCCACAAGTTTAAGAACTGTAAAATATTTAGCAATGGAGATAATGAAGATGATTAATAATGGCTATGAGAGTTTTGTTCTCTCATTGCCGATCTCAAGTATGAATGGAGGAAGGTTGTGTCAGGTTGACAGCTGGCATGGAACTTCTGTCATAACTTTTATCATGGATATTGACAATAAAGAAAAGAGTTGAGAACCTATGGTTTAATTGTGGACATGGTATATGACATAGTTTAATTAAGGATATGCACCATGGTTTTGGTAGCGTCACCCTGTAGAAATTCTGGCAATGCCGAATTACTAATCATGTTGTGCACCATGACCTATAGGGTCCGGTTCCACCTTTCAGCCACATAATTTTACTTTAGTATCTCAGGCACATGTATTAGGTGATGTTGCTACAATCCTCTAAATATTCTATAAAACTCAAATGCTTCTAGAGTAACCAATTTACCATATATAAGGTATTGGTACTTATAGCGAGAGTAATCATCTATAAGGGGATAAAAAAATACTTGTGCTCATTTTAAGATGCAGTAAAGAACAATTTGCAAATGTTTGTATGTATCACATTTAAGAGTCTCGCGCTTTTGGTGGAACCCTTCTTTTATCTTAATTTGCTTACCCTTAATGCATTCAATAAAGACCCTAAAGTCCATAAAGTTTAGAGAATGAAGAATTTCTTATCACATAAGCCTTTTCATCCTTTCCATGAGAGAAATAGCTTAGTCCCATTTGTCACGGTGTGGAAGAATTTTCATTTTATCGCTTGCTTAGTATCATTGCCATTTCCATGCAAAGAACTAATGTTGTAGACGTACGAGTCACTCCAACCATATTCAAATCATAAGAAATACCGAGCTTTTCCATTTCCAGATTAAAAACACAAGCGTATTTGTCTAAACAAGACATATAAACTGAATTGCGTCTTATGTAAATCACGCAAATAGTGTTTTTTATATTCCAAATATAACCTGACTCTAACATGTGCTTGTATCCAAGTAGTTTGTTTCATTTTTTATTCCTAGTGTCCTTGTCTCTAAGTTAGAAGATGTGCACTCTTGTATCCAAGTATTTTGTTTCATTTTTTTTTATTCCTATCGTGTCCTTATCTCTAAGCTACGAGATGTGCACTATGTAATATTACCACGTACTGAGCCCCCCCTCCTCAATGTTCATTGCTCATTTTAAGTGTTACAGTGATGCGGACATCAGTGCTACACCCTTTAGAGTATACTAGAGGAGGAGGTGTTGCTAACAGAGTATTGGAGAGGAAGAGTTAATGTGGATGGATGTTGGGTCCATCGGATCCATTTTCTGATGCGTTACGAGTGCACGAGCGACATGACCGTACTCTAACCGCAGTCCCATGGGGTGGATTTCACGCTCTATCGCGCGGGTGTTTTAGTTTGAGTCGTCTTATTGTTCTTTTCCTTATTTTCAAGGGCTTTAGTGCACTTTTTGTTTTTTGGTTATTTTGTTATTTTCTTGTTTTCAAGGGTTTTAGTACATTTTTTGTTTTTCCGTGACTTCTATAGACTGTGAGAAACTTTATTTTATTTAGTGAATAAATGAGAACTCGTATGTTTTCTTCCTCTTTTACCAAAGAGAGTAGAATTTCAGGATTGACCCTTGGGTGTTGAGGATTCCACCCTGATTTCAAATTTCCTTTCTTTCTAGATCTTTGAGGTGGAAAAAAGGACATGTACTCTCTTTTACCAAAGAGATTAGCCGTCTTCTTTTCTTCGATGCCTTAGAATTTGTACTCTCTTTCATCTTGAACCAATCTATTCTTCATCTCTTTCGTTCCTGTCTATATTTACCTTTTGTTTGAATGGAAAAGATAGATGGCTAGTTAGGAGAATCGGATCCGAACTTGACTGTAGACTAGTTATATCCCTAGGTCTTTTTTTATTGTTTACGTAATTTTATGCTAAGGGGCATGATCTTGATAGAATGATTTCATCTCTGTGTTGAGATTTGTTTAATTGACGTGATTGATAACAATTAGTTGATTAATTTTATTATTTGAATCTCTTTAACCTAATTATACATGTATCTATGGTTAGGCCATCACATGTCCTTGCATCATACAATTGATTTAAATGGACTAAAATGAGGGAGAGAGTTCATAACGAGAAAGACTAAGAGTTCATCTTCTATCATTAGTCCTAATTATATGAATTTTTGAAACCATGTTAGACAACTCAGCGATGTACTCACGTATATTTTCAAGGCCATTATAAGATGCACTAGTCAGTTTGTATAGAAGTGAATTTGTCCTTGCTTTATCTAATTTTAAAAATTGGTTTCTAATTTCAGTCAGGAATTTCTTAGTATTGTCAGTGTTCGGTACGACACCCTTCATCTTAGAAAGCAAGTGTTTTATAATGTTGAGGCACATTTTGTTAGACTTGACCCAATTCCTGTAATGTGCAATCTCAGATTTCAAATTGGAGTAGATATTTTAGGAGGTTCCTTCTCTTTCAAGGCAAGGTTCAAGTCCATGCAAGCCACTAGTTAGATCCAGTTAAGGACAATATGACATTGTATTGAGTTGAAATGTTGAAAAGGTTCATAGTTGAATGTACAAAATGGAAACCCTCATATAAATTAATAGATATGTCTCTATTTAAGAAATGCATGAATATAAACTAAAAATGAAGCATTGCACTATCATTCAATTATTTGGAGCCTTCAATCTATTTACTTAGGATGATAATGAGCCTACTTTATTAATTTCAGCAAGAACGTATCATCATAACCCTTTTTTAAGGCGGCAACTGCAGCACACAAGTGACTCTAATGCACATGAAACTAATTAATGCTGATTACATAAATCTAAGATGTTTAACACCTTTAGGTGAGGTGGATCTTTAAATTTTATATCACTAGCAGTGTTTTAAATAGCTATACTATATAATATGTAGCTTATGACACACGATGTAGCTTAGCCTTAATGCTATGTAGTCGCATGTAACCTATGCTACATGATAATTTGCATAACGCTGCACATTGCATATACTACACTACACACCATGTAGTTCACATCAACATTAAAATCAATTAATGTTTTCAATGATTTATTACATTTTTTTATGCTTGTAGTAAAATGATATAAGTAATAGTATTAAATAAGTATTGTTGCTATTTTTTTTTACCTTATAGACTTTATCATTACCATTTCCTATTACTTTAAGTTGTGTTTGGTTGCACCAAATATCATAAAATTTTGTTAAATTTCATGACTAATAAATCTAATTTGGTGTAGAATAATATGAATTGGTGTAACCTTGATTAAAAATCTAGAGGTAGCGTGTAGCTTACACAACAAGCTATGCCTCACGCTTTAGAGGGGAAGGCTATGCTACAAGCTATTCACTATTTAAAACACTGATTACTTACACCAATAACTCCACTTGTCTCGTGACCTGCCAAACTATCATTTTGTAACACCATGTGTTTTCAGGACCCGAGTATATGACCCATTTCCCAAGAACGCGAGTGTTAATTTAAAAAGTGTAACGCCCTGAAAATCGGGGGTCAAGCAGAAGCTCAGCTCCCGAGTTCCAACGCATCACTTATGCAACATAGATAATGATGATTGAATATTGTTCGTATTAGTGCATTAAATATGAGTGAGATTATACCAAAACAGCATATCATACTCCAGAGACAGTTAAACTTCGCAAGCGGAAGACTGTGATAAATATATAAAATATATAAACTATTGTAAGTCTCCAGAGTGTGAACATGTTACCAGGTTAAATATATCCATATATACTCCACAAATGAACAAAATGAATATACATAAGTGTTCCAAAAGTGCAAAATAACAGGTGTATTGGCATCTAGTCAGCAACCTTGTAACCTCGTCGATCAGAACATGGTCTACATAGCCCCGCCTAATAGCTGCATATAGGAGAAACCCTCATCATCATAAGAGTCTGGCTCCGCTTCGTAAGCATTGCCATCATCTGAAACCAAAACAGGGTCTAGTAGGTGTTTAAAACACCGTCCCTTAACGTGGGAGTGAGTGATCAACTCAGTGAAACAATAAAGCGAAGGTTAACATGTTATCAATTCAGTCAAGCAGTAATGATAACTCAATACAACAATCAGGTCCTACGTACTCTTGTTAATACAAGAATGATATGAAATAATGATGCATGCCCTCGCCTACACTCCCTCAGTGACTTCATCTCACGATCGTGGCATGAAATACTTCCTTAGTGCTTGACCTGCTACGCCAAACGCATACGTAATGTGGTGTATGCACATGATTAGCCAGGTTCTTACTTAGGTTTATTCATAAGCAGGATTGGGAAGCTAAGGTACCTTCCTTATATCAAATCCCAAACAATGATCCATTTTAGGATCGTCAGTCCTAGTAAATCTCAGACGATGTTGTGGTTCTAGGTCACTACAAATGGCTCATCACCTGATCAGTGTAGGCCTAGTTTATACTCTAGTTGCTACGGAAAGGCTCGTTGCCTCAGAGTATGCTCGAGGGTATTACAAAGGGCTCGTCACCTGATCAGTGTAGGTCGACAGCTCGAATACAGTATCCCATACCATCGTATTCGGCTCACGAGTTTGGGTTGCTCACTGGTCACTACGGAGAGGCTCGTCGCCCCAGCGTAGGTCGACGACACGACTACGGTGTCTCATACCACCATGTCCGGCTCATGAGTCTTAGCGGATCGAGGTACCAAGGTTAAACGAGATTTTCACTGGTAAGTTGGTACCTTAGATTCAAGCAGTAGTGTCCATACATGGTGAACACATAATAGGCCAATTGGGTTACTTGACAAGTTTGATTGGTACGAGCGTACGCTGAATTAATGGCATGGAGCACTAACCACTGTCGATAATCATCATATGACTCGGATTCACCGAACGCATCAAATGTGGTGAGACTAGCTCGGCCACTCAAACAGGAATTATTACCGATTGCCTGGACTACGTCGTAGTCCCAATCACAGTCAAATGCAATAGGCATTCCTGTGTACTAATCAAAACAGCATTTAGCAACCAATTCAGCTATAAATCTCATATAAGCATGTTAATGAAAATGTAGAGTACATGTCACCATACATAAGCATTCGTCCATAAATTACGTAGTAGTAAGATACATTACATAAAGGAAACGGTAACTATATACAAGGTAATTGAGAAACCCATCTCAATGGCCTCATTAAATACATTTCAACGAGCATTTACTCATTCAGGCATTTTATCAAACACTTAGGCTACACACTTCACATACATATAATAAATTTGTTAAAACACGTATTATAGCAAATTCTTTCACAAGGGAGTTGCCACACGTACAACAATCATGTATTCTCAAACATCAATCATAACAAGCACAAATAATCATTCCATATTCATTTAATCATTTCAATAAACACCTAGAATGCATTAAAATCAACGTAGTTTACATATATATGTAATATAAAGAAAACATCGTATCTAAGCATATGTACAGCAATCAAGTCAGTCATAAACCATTACTGACATTGAAAGCCTTAAAAACCATAACCAAAATGTTTATAGTCCGTAGCTTTCGCCGATAGACTCGTAACTAGCTCAGTTTGAACACGATGTCTTTGTCTACGGAAAAATGACAACCTGCAGCATGAAATAGGTTAACTATTTCACCCTTTACTTTATTTGAATCCCTAAAACAGGTTAAGGTTAGGATTTCTTACCTAAGAATGGAGTCGGAATCGTCGGAATAGCGATACGGAAGCAGTGGTTAAGCACGAGGAGTGGCGGGGATCGAATCCTAGGAACAACTTCAACTCTCTCTCTCACTTTCTCTCTCTTTCCTTCTCTGTTTGCTCTCTTTTCTCTCCTAGGTTTCCAAATTCGTATGAAAAGAGAGAGGGGTGGGTTTAGGCCATTATATAGGCCCAAAACTGATTTCAATGGCCCCAGGGCTATGGTATACTTAGGTTATAACAAAATACGGGCCGTTTCGGTCCAACGGAGATGTTCTGGAGGCCCCTTTTCTACATGCGGTCGGACTTAAGCTCTCTGACCATAGATCTAGATCAGGCTAAGTTTTCGGTCCAATCGGATAGTGGATCGGCCGCGGGGGACCAGGTTCAGTTCAACGGTCACCGGTACTCAATCAGGGCCACAAGTGCACTGACATGTGTTGGAAATTTTTCCTGATCTGAGGGTGTAATTGGGTCAGATTTTGACGGTCTGAATCCTTAGATTTGGCCTGCAAGTGAACCGACTCAATTCACTTAAGTTTCAATTCATTTCCTAAGGGTATTCGCGTTTCTCACACATTTCGCTCCAGGCCCAAGTAAATAGCTTAGAGATACTATCTAGACTTAATTTTCAAGATGATTGTCAAGTCCAGGAAGGCGGTCATAAATGTATAGCTTTGGGGTAATCAGACTTTCGACGCGCGGTCCAGGTCCGATACGGAGTTTCGGCGTGCTCCCGAGAGCAACCGGGTTTTGAGATGGGTCCTAAGTTTCAAGGTAATGTAGCGTCAACGATTCTACACGTTTTGGGTCTTACAAATCGTATTTAAAGTGGTTCGAGCTAATTCTATTGATTGTTCAGTTTAACACTTATCTAAATCGTGCCCTAATTACGACAGAATAAGGTCCTAGGGTAGTTCTCCGTCCCTTTTTGGTACTTTTAGTTGGTATATTATTTTAATTATTTTTTTAGAAGTTCGTCATCAAGTCCACTTCATCCCTACCAAATTTTATTAGATTTCATGTTGTAAAAAAAATTCTAAAAATTCCAGAAGCAGCAGCTGTCCAAACTAATAATTTTTTGACAGTTATCACAACGACCTATATTTAACTATATTAAATATTTTATTATATTTTTCATTTATTTGTATATAAAACTAGACTTATCAAGCTTCAATCTGGCTTTTGAATCACCTAAATCGGAGTTATAACGATGGAGATATGACTTTTTGAAGTCAGACAAAAATTGAAGGAAATGGGTAAAAAGGGGATTGAGACTTTGGGATTGAGTTCCGAGAAGTCAATTAAGGTGTTATGATCAACTCATTGCCCAAGGATGTCTATTTCCAAGTTGGCAAAAATCTAAAATGTTACAAAAAGACCCAAGTTACATATATAATCTTTTTCTTTTATCATAGTTAGCAGATAAGCGTAGAATGGACAAGTCAGCATGAAGAAAAATTTTCATTCACATTTAAAGTATACAAAAGTTTGCCCATAATAACTTATACAAACTAATATCTCCACGTTAACATTACAAGATTTACATACGTGAGAAATATATAAAAGCATATAAACGAAGCTGTAAGATCACGCAGCTTCCTTGGTAGGTACAACTATACATCCTTGACCTTCATAACGGCTCTTCATCAGTCTAAACCTGTATATCACTTAAGCCACCTGTGCTACCTGTACAGTTATATATTTGATAGATGAGTGGCTAACTCAGTGTGAATTCCCCTCAAGATTACACGTCGTTGCCTTAGCTAAGCATAGTTAAAATGACAAGGCAATTAAAACAATACATGATGCAGTTTTTTTATATGCATGGATGCGTAAATGTACATTGACCTGGGGATACACGTCCAGTCGGACTTGGGCTCGTCACCCATGCTATCATTAACCTGGGAATGATCATCCAGTCGGAACAAAAGAGTCGATAGTCGGTAGTCTGGGAGCTAGCGAAACAATACCCCAACAACTCTAAGGCACGTGCTACAACATCCAGAATTAGCCACCCGTCATCGCCAATATGCTATGAATGCATGATTAGCCAAACCATTATTATTTCAATTACAATCATCCAATTTAAGTAAACTCAATGGTCACTACGGGGGGCTCGTCACCCAGTGTAGGCCCACAGCTCGGACATAGTGTCCCATGACCACCATCCCCGGCTCATGAGATTCCCCCACCTTAGGATGCTTAATGGAACCCATTGATCAATTGCCAATCAATTTCAATAAGTAGGGATTCCCATCGCATGGTATAGGTCATAAAAGACACACAAGGAAATCATCAAAACATGGGACAGGTGTTAAATCACAAAGGTAAAAGAATGCTTGGAATACTAATCGAGACAGCAAGGGTCAGGTAAGATTAAATCAGAGCGGTTAAAGGGGTCATTTCAAGCCATTCAAGCTTTATAACCTATGGATGGTAAATCTCACATTAATATTCCATGTCCCACATAACCTTCAATCGAGGGTCCATTCCATTCCACACTCCATCATATTACATCCTAAGTATGAGTTCACATACATGAGGGCTTTTTTTTTTTTTTTTTTCAAAAAAATTATATCTTTGATTATCTCAAAAAACCTTTACAAGTGGGCAACTTCTATACAAAAAACAGAAGACCCACCCCGAAATCCGAGGAACTAATTACAAAAAACACCCAAAAGGGATCAAACCATTTTGATCGCACCCAAACCCACTTTGTCTAGAAAAATTTTACCTCGAACCTGACGGGGAAGATTTGAAAGATTCTTAAAAGAAACATGAGACTGAGAAGCACTACCAAAATAGGCCAAGAAATCTGCCAGCAAGTTCACTTCCCGTTGGACGTGCACCACCGCAACTGAAACCCGCCGCGTCAATTGACTTATTCTAAACAACCATGCCTTCCATTTCCAGCCTGGCTACGCCAGCCCATTGATCAGGTTAACTACGAGCCTCAAATTTGACTCAATAATAATATGATCGAATCCCCTCTGAATACCGCTAAGAAGGCCATCATACACCGCTCGCAACTCGGCAACCGTGTTGGTCCCAAAACTATAACCGTGTGAAAAGGCAAAAATGAAATCACCCCTTCCCTCTACAAAGTCCACCTCCACCAGAACTCCCGGGATTCCCCCTGGCAGAACCATCCATGTTGATTTTGATCCAACCAGGCTTTGGCCTTATCCACCTTACCACCTTTGTTCTGTTGCCGGGATTGACAGTTGACGGGGAGAAATTATGAGGCGTCCGCAGCCCTGTCACACCTCCACCGTTATGAGTAGTGTTTAGTAAGGAATCCCACCATCTGATTTTAGCAACGACTCTATCAGGGGACACCAATCGACCTTAAAAAATTGCTGCATTGCGAGCTTTCCACAATTCCCAGATAATTAAGCAAGGAAGCAACATGAAGTTTACCGATCGTTGAAGGAAGCAACATACACAAGAGGGCTTACCTACTAATAAGTGTAGTGAATATAGGTCTACAGTGACTTACAACAATTCATGTGAAAATATACCATTATAACATGACAGGCATATGTTAAGCATAATAATCACAACAGGTCATGATGTGAACTATAAATTAAAATGAGAGCTATCATGTAAGCAACTATCGCATGCAATCATATTTCACAATTGTCAACCGTAAATTAAATATAAATCATGTAAGAGATCGCATGCTATGAATTAACAATTTTGATTCTTAATGAAGACTATAACTTAAACTAATTTGGAAATGGAAAGCTTAAGGGGAAGAATCATCACCTTATGTTTTGAACTGCCTTCGCCATCGCTAGGAGGCACATGCACCCTTAGGGTCGAACCCTACCACAAATCATGAATCTTATACAATTAAATTCAAGTTCTACACACTACCTAGGGTTCAAGGTCATCGCCTAGGGTTTGAATTATTTATCTTAGGGTTTTAATGTAGAATTTAGGGTTTTCATCCTAGGGTCTAGCTAATGCTTAGATCCTAGGATTAGAGCTCTAGTTGGTGTACTATTAATTACAGTATAAGTTAATTATTACAAGAGAACTATTAGCATCTATGTTGTAATCTAACGTGACACTAATAATCATTATGGTATGCTCTAACATCAATGGTGACAAAATGAAACACTAATATTTAGTAATTATAATTCTTATATGTAATAACTAATATTAGTATAGATAATTTACTAATGGTTATTCATTTCTAATAATAACAATTCTAACGAGGATAGAGATGGTAACAATGTTAATTGATGTATGCAATGTTAACCACGAAATCACCATAAACACTAACAATGGGATTGACATTAACTATCATGATAATAATAGTCAGTATGTTGGTAATAAATAGCGTGATCTGTTACTAATATCTAATAATCAACACCAGTATAAATAACGTGTTAATGGCTAATCATGATAAATTAAATACTTTAGGGAGCAAAGATGACTTACATTAGTTGACTCGAAAGTGAGTTAGGCCTCCAATCCCGATCTGTTTCCAACGGCCCCATCATGGCCACCACTTTACTCGTGCAAGTTCAGCGCCAACTAGACTTGGCCAAGGCTCGGCCCAACACATCAGCCCATGCCCGTGACTCAAGCGAGTCGAGTTGAGTCAACTCGGTAGCACCCCAACACCTTTTGCCTCTATCTTCTTCCTCTCCTTTTTTCTTCCTCTATTTCTTCCTTTCTTTTCTTTGTTTCCTTCCTTTCCCTACCCTGTTTTTACAATCAGACAGGTTTTGGATCCTCCCAAATGCATGACCCATACCGAGTCAGCTAGAATCGACGCGACTTGAATGCACAACGGCCCCAACTCCCCCCCCTTCTTCACTATCTTCTTCCTCTACCTTCTCCCTCCTCTCTGCTCTTCTTCTCTCCCTGGCCTTTAACAGGGTCTGGAGTGGCCCGAACACATGCCCAAATCGGACTGAACTCGGTCCAGCGAGTTGGTCTCGCCAGCGGGTCGGGTTTGCTCGACTCGGCAGCCAGTGCAACGGTTGCAGTCACCCCCTTTCATTTCTCTTCCTTTCTCACTCTCTTCTCCCTCCTTCTCATTCTTTGCTTGCTATAAACCCGACAACGGCAATGGACTCTGCCTGACTCGGCCCGGACGAGCCGGTCATGGTGGTGTGGTGCAACAACCACACCACCCCATCTCTCCTTTCTACTTCTTTCTTTTCCTTCTTGTTTTCCTCCGATGGATGGCGGTCATAAGGGCTACTCATTGACGGTTCCAGATCTGGAATCCGCAGTCTCACAAGCACCAGTAGTGGTGTAAGTTCGACGTGGAAGACGGTCGAGCTTCAATGGCAAGTTCACACTAGAGGCACATTCCTTTGATCCGTCTCTTCTGGGCAGTCCAGAGGAACCCCATGGAGCTTCTTGACATGCTGAAATGAAGGTTGGAGGTGGTTAGGTTGGTGGGTTCGACAATAGGAGAGAACGGCTGGTTTTCGAGTTGTGGTAAGGCGTGGAAGAGAGACCCATTGCAACTCCATCCACTGGGCTTAAATCGAGCCCTAAGCTCTCTCTTAGGGCCGTCGGATCGTTGATGGGCGTCCCAGATTTAATTTGGTAGAATTCGCCTCTCAAAACTGTGTGCACGGACCGAAATTGGCCCCCAGTTTTGCTTGGGAAGCCTTGAGCAGTTGGGTGGCTGAGATGCCTCAGTAAAGGGACTGCTAGGATGGGCAGATCCGCCTTCACGCGGATCGCCGACAGGTTGCAGGGAAGACAGTTTCCATTTCTGGAAACTGTGTTTGTATGGCTTGTTTGGGTCGAAGATTGTGCATGTGAACTTGCCCTTCCAAGTGTGGGGCAAAGTGGGGTTTGATCAAAATTCACGCCCACACCAGATGGACGGATTGGATTGAACTAACGGGGCCATATGGCGGGCCACATACTGAAATCACGGACATCAGTCCGTTCACTGACGAGAACCAGAGAGAGGGAGATTTCTTCCCATTTGCAGGAAGGCTCGGTCAAACCTTGTTTGACTAGTCTCTTTAGTCTGGTGCACCCCTGGTACACCAGAACCGTGCTCATGCATGACTCGGGTGGGGTCTATAGTGGTGTCTTTAAGGAATCTAGTCCGTTCATTAGTTTTGGAGGTCCCAGTCAGGGTCTCAGACCAAATATCGGGTGGATCCAAATCTCAAGTGGGCCCCAATGACTTGATTTAGATTATATTGGTGGATTTCCGCCAATCTAATGGTTGGATCACCCTGAAATTGATCGTTAACAGTTGGAAAGGTCCAAGGGCCATTTAAGCTAGAAATCAATGGCTAGCTTATCCATTATATGACTTGTTATGCTCTTATAATATTAAATATTATATTATAATGCTTTTAATAATATCATTTGTTATTAATAATAATAATAATAATAATAATATTATTATTATTTACATATTTTGTCATGTTATGGGACACTTAAGCAGGGATGGGGCATATCTAAACCACAGGTGGGCCATGCAACAAGGACTTTAGTGCGTATTTGATGGCCACGGGAAAATCCAACGACCAGTTTTAGGATCCGATGGTTTGATCATTACCAATTTACTCCGTCACAGTCCTAGGTATTGTTTGAGTGATCGGGACGCTTTATGGTCCACCATGGATGGTCAGATGGTCAAGCTTATGATCAAATAGGTCCGTAATCTAAACCGTTAGATGGCCCCAAGACTTAATGGTTGGTTTTAAGGTTTAAATAATCGATTAACGGCCTTGGATCAGTTCACACAATTAACTACTCGACGATATCGGGTCCAAGGTGGATCATGTGGATAAGCGGGCCACAACGATTTAGTTTAAATCCCTAGTAGTTAATTATAAGTTTTGGAATTCCACGACCCCATTGGTTTCCAATTGTTAATCCACACCAGTCCCATGGTTGGATAACTTTCATCGTTAGTTATGGACTAGTTGATTATGGGTTTGGTCCCAAGGTTAATCATGAAATCAAATGATATGATCTGCGTCTTCAAAGGGTGGAGCGTCTAGCGGGACGTTGTAGGCCGATGAATGGTGGATCTCATGATTCAGGGTGTTAAATCCGAAATAGTTGGTTAGATTTGTCCATGAATGGAATTGGATTTCTTCCAACGGTTGGATTCAAATTAGAACGAATGTAGGTGTTTGAATAAGATAGGTTTGTATTTATACTAAGTTAGGTAACACGGTAACACCCGAGTATTGGAAGGTATGGGGTGTTACACATTCCTCTTTGTTCTGATCACCATTTACTATGGACATAAATGCAACCTCATGCAATCCTTAAAACATATAAACAATCATTGAATTCCACACACATGAGTCTAAAATTGGAATGTTCGAGGGATAGGAAATTAGAGACAGGCTGTCAACTCGGGTTGTGTTACGGATGGATAAAGCTTTAGTGTGGAATGTTCGAGGGATAGGAAATCAGAGGATTATCAGGACATGTAAAAGATTAATACGTGAGCATAAACTGTGGGTTATGGCCTTTCTTAAGCCGATGCTTACAGATGAAAAAAGAGTAGGTGTTGGCCTATCCCTGGGTTTCTATAACTCTTGCTCTAACCTCAACATAGGTGGAAAGATATGGGTCTTCTTCAGAGATCAGATTGCTTTTTTGGTGGTGAAAGCGACTAACCAAGTCATCACTGTAGTGATCCCAGGCCAACATAACCAAACCTCCATCCATATATCCATTGTTTACACCATCTGCACAAGAAGCATTCAGAGAGAGTTGTGGGAAGATCTTGCGGATGCCTCCCGCACAATGTAGGGCCTGTGGGCGGTCTGCGGTGACTTTAATACTGTTATTAAAGCCTCTGAAAGAAGAAGCCGAACTGATCTGGATAGAGTGAGTGCTTCCGATTTCTCAGCAGCGATAAATTCAGCTGGTTTACTAGATGCTGGTTTCAAGGGTAGCTATTTTACATGAAGTAATAATCAGGCAGGAACAAGCCGCGTCTGGGTGCGTTTGGACAGGGTGCTAGTTAAGTGTTATTGGACCATCTCTTACCCCCTTTTCCAGGTGCAACACCTTCCGCGAATCTCATCAGACCGCGCCCCTCTTCTCCTCTTTTGCCCTCAGCAGCTATTTTGCGGTCCAAAGCCGTTTAAATTTCAGCGCATGTGGACCCAAGACGACTCCTTTTTGCCGCTAATCAAATCGGCGTGGGCTCAGGTCGATTCTAACCATCCTATTTTGAATGTGCTTGTTAAATTGAAATCTGTATAACTGGCTTTAAGAGTCTGGAACAAAAATTGTTTTGGAAATATTTTCACCCAGGTTAAGCTTGCCAAGGGGACTCTGGAGGCAGTTGAGTTGGAGATCCAATAGACTGCAACTGGTAATCCGTTCGTAGATATGGAGTTACAGAAACAACTCATTGAGGTGGCGGGAAATTTGCGCAAGAAGGAGTTATGTCAAGAGATTTTCTGGAAGTAGAAATTCAGGATTAGCTCGATGTCTGAGGCAGATAGGAATACCAGGTTCTTTAACACGGCAGCATCGACAAGATAGAAGAATTGGTATTCATAGTATTGTATTGGCTTTTGGTCAGGTTGTGATTGAACAAGAGGAAATCAGGGAAGAGGCCGTCTGATACTTTTCAAAGCTATTCATGTCAGCGCCTTGCGCCATCCCAGCAGATAGTCTGGATGTCATTCCACCCCTTGTTGTGCAGGAGGCTAATGACATGCTTCTCTCGCCTCCCTCCCTGGAAGAGGTATACTTCGCAGTCAAAGCAATCCCAGAGGACGGGGCCCTAGGCTCGAATGGGTTTTTAGGTGGATTTTTCTTAGCTTGCTAGGATGTAGTGGGTCAAGATCTACTCAAGGCGGTTTCCTTCTTCTTCTAAGGCGAAAATCTTCCTAGGGCTGTTTCTGCTTCCCTCATCTGCCGCATACCAAAATCAGCATCCCCATCCAAGTTTGTTGACTTTCGCTCAATAAGTCTTTGCAACTATTTTTATAAGATCATGACAAATATTATTGCAGCTAAGTTGAGCCGGGTGCTTCCCACTATCATCTTGCCTAAGCAGGGGGCTTTTATTCAAGGTAGGCCAATATTGGAAAGCATTGCGCTAGCCAAGGAGCTCTTCGGAGACATTAATAGAAAGGTTCGTGGTGGCAACATCGTTATCAAGCTTGATATGGAAAAGGCCTATGACAGAGTGGAGTGGTCCTTCCTCAAGCAAGTCCTGATACGTTTTGGGTTTAGCTCCAAATGGACACGGATGGTTGAAGGCTATTGGACTAATGTCTGATTCTCAGTTTTAGTTAGCGACACCCCGACGGATTTTTTCAAGTCCTCAAGAGGACTGCGCCAAGGGGATCCCCTATCCCCCAGCTTGTTCATTATTACAGTTGACGCCTTAAGCAGTGGCCTAAGAAGTTTGGTAGATCGTGGCCTTTGTAAACCTTATAGAGTGGCCCGTGACTGCTTTCGGGTCTCGCATCTCTTGCATGCAGACAATACTCTGTTGTTTGTGAATGGAGGTTTGGCCTCCCTTAGGAAATTGAAGGTCTTCCTTGACACGTATCAGGCGATCTCAGGCCAAGCCATCAGCTTGCGTAAGAGCTCTTTCTTCGTCTCAAGTAAGCTTCCACTATCCAGAATTAAAGCCACAGAGTCTTTGTTGGGAATTCCAAGAGCGGTTTCTAATCTTCTTTATCTCGGGGTTCTTATGGCAACGAGTAGGGCGAACGTCTGTCTATTCTAGACTCTTCTTGACAAGATCAAAGGTTGTATCTATGGCTGGCAGTATAGATGCCTATCTCAGGCGAGCTGACTAATCTTGCTGAATCATGTCCTTGCCAGTATTCCCATTCACACGCTTGCAACCACTCGCCTTCCAGTCCAAGTTATATCCTCTCTTGAGAAGCAATTTGCTGACTCCCTATGGGGTTGGGCCGATGGAAAAAAGAAATTACAATGGCGCAGCTGGAAATGTGTTTCCCACACTAAGAAAGGAGGTTTGGGAATTCGACAGTTGTCTGAATCCATGAGAGCATTTCGCATCAAGATGGCATGGACCATCCGTTTCCAAAGGGTTTCAAGCTTGTGGGGAAATTTTATGGCTGCAAAATACTCTGCTGATTTAGTAGAACCCCCTACCTCGAGACTCCTTGCTGCTGCGTCCCCGATTGGGAAGAAAATTTGATGTCTGTTCTCCTTTCTAGATTCTGCCACTCAGTGGAAGATCGGCTTTGGCAATTACAACATTTGGAATGTAAATTGGTCGGGCCTGGGGCCCCTTAGAAGCTTGGTCCTGGCTTTTATCCTTACTCGCTTGCTTTCTCTTCAACTCCATTAGTTGCTGGGTGCAAACGGTCCCCTCCCTCCATCAATGGTGTTTCAATACTTGCCACAAGATGCCATCGACCACATTTTTCAGTAGGGGTTTTGCATTTCGGAGGGCCCTTTCACCCCGTCAAGTAGATTCTCTGTTTCTTCGGCTTGGGCAGTTAGCAGAGTAGTCAAAGATAGGAAAGAGTGGGCTAATTGGGTGTGGCACACCAAAATGCCACCAAGGATTTCCGTTTTCTTGTGGAAAGTTCTAAGCAGAGCTATTTTGGTGGACGTCTCCATTCAGCAACAGGGCATTCAATTAGCATCAAGATGCAAGTGTTGTAGGCAGTTTTCTTCAAAGGGTCAGTCGACTGAGGCAATCCAACATTTATTTCTGGATAGTGAATTGGCAAAGCTGGCCTGGAACCGTCTAGGGGCGTGTTTCCAGATCAGCGTCCACTCAGCTTCATCTGTTGAATCCAGATTGTCGCAATGGTGGGGTGCCATGGCAAGTTCAAGTAATTCTTCGCTGCTTTGTAAGCTTATCCCGGGGTGTCTTTTGTGAGAGATTTGGAAGGCTGGAAACGCTGCCCGGTTTGAAGGGAAGAAAACCTCGCTGAATGTGCTTATGGGGCACGCTTTCAGGTGGGTGTCCATTGTTGAGGCCTCCCTGGGCAGCGAAAACAAGTCAAGAGCTGCGATCATTTGTGCGCAGCAACAGAGAACGTCTAAGTCGACTGTCTTGGGCCTCCCCTCCAAAGGTCTGTCTAAGTGTCCGACATTTGCTGAAGTGATTAGATGGATCAGGCCTTGCTATAATTGGGTCAAAGTAAACGTCGATGGATCCTTTAGAGGTAACTTGGGTTTAGTGAGAGGAGGAGGTGTTTGCAGGGATGACATGGGTCAATTCATTTGTGCTTTCTCCTCGGGCTATGGATTTGGTTTTAACTCCTATGCTGAGTTGCGTGCGGTGTTTGAAGGCCTACAGATTTTCCTGTCTAAAGGATTCAATCAGATCATCATTGAGTCGAATTCCTTGCAAGTTGTGAAATTTCTAAACGGGCTGAGCCACCCGAGCTGGAAGTGGAACTATTGGTTGCGCCGGATAAAGATGTTGAAGAGAAGAGGACGCATCGAGTTCGCGCATGTCTTCAGGGAAAGGAACGCACCTGCAGATGCTCTGGCATGCCAGGGTAGCGAGACTCAGATCTCTTCATCGTTTTACAAATATTCTGATCTCCCGCACAGTATTCAAGGCCTTCTTTTCTTGGATAAGGTAGGGCTGGGGACGATCAGAGAGGTTTCGTGCGGTTCTGGGAATCGTTCGTCGTTTGCTTGGTAGTCCATTCAGTGAGGTTTTGCTGTTTTATTTCGTGATATGATAGGTTACTCCAGGTCCTTTTTTCCAGGGGTTACCCGAAAGCAGGTTTTGTGATTATCTTTTCTCATGTATGGAAATTGCCTTTCGCCACAAAAAAAGGAAAAAGAAAAAAAGAGCGAGAGTCTAAAATTATAAAATTTCATCGATTGAGGTCCACTTTGGTGGTTAGCATAACTGGTTCCAAACTTTGGATTTTAGGCTCAAGGATTGCAATGTGATCTTGCTCTCAATGGACCACTTTAAAGAAGTCTGATTTTGGCCCAAGGTATGGCCATTGTTGGTCATTGATGGGTGAGAGAACTTTGTTTGAAATAGTTCCAAATTTGGGCCTAATAAGGACTTGATATACATACAAGATAATTGTGATCCAATCTGAAAATGTCCCTGCATTAATCACCAGACCTCCCACTCTAATACCACTTTGATGTATGACAATTAACCACTTGCTTTAAAAGCTTTAATTGATAGATCATGGTGAATCAATCCCTTTATCTCATAGCCCAGGCCACACATTCCATGGGTTAGGACCTCGGCCGAACCCCCCTCGTGGGCCCCACTTCACACGAGCCACCCGCCTCACACGGGCCACCTGCCTCACACAGGCTGCCCACTTTGAGTGTGCCCCTGCATCCCACAGGCCGCCCCACTTGAGTCCTGTGTGAAAATGCCCTTGCGTTACTCCACATGTCAATCTAGTGGTTCGAAGGTTATGGGGTTCATCCCTTATCAAACTAGGGTTGGGTCCCATATTCTAGAGTAGTCAGATAGCCCTAATTTGTGAATGGATCAATAGGTTTGACAATGGGCTTGAATCCAACCCTAAACCATTAAACCCAAAAACCTTTTTTTCTGAAACCACAACAAAACCCTAATCCTCACCCAACTTGGTCATTGCCCTAGGATTCCAGAGATGTCACGCCTGACATTGTCTTCAGATTTCAAGAATGTCGATTTTGACGATGATTTTGGCAGCCTCCGTTGGTTTCCAAAGATTATCGTCGTCGGTAATGGTGAGGAACTATGAGAATATAGGTGATTTAGAAAGGGATTTTCATGGGGTGACTCAGCAAGTTCCAACAACAGACAGTCGGAATTCCGTGGACGCCAGTATGCGTGCCAACCCAGGGGACGCAGATTGTGTCTCGTCCCTTCCTATGTAGACCCGGTCAAGGTAGGGGCTCTATGGTGCCCATCGTTATGTATGTGATTTATCCTCACCGTGTACCCATTTTAACAAAAATATTTTAGGGTATGAACCTAAAAATAAGCAAATCCAAGGCTTAAATGGACCACCCGTCGAGGATTAAATTCTCACATCAAAAACTTATTGGAAGCCACAAAAGTTTCGATCAAGCTTATCTTTGTGTTTTTATCCTTCATCCAGGTCTATGTGGCCTTATGAACATGTTGGATGGCAAACAAACATCACGGTGGGCCCTAGGAAGGTTTCAACGGTGGGTGACATTATCAGTACTACTTGTGGTGTGGTCCACTTGAGCCTTGGATCTGCTTCCTTTTGTGGCTCATGCCCCAAAATGATCTATCAAAATGGATGGATGGCGTGGATCAAACATATACATCATGGTGGGGGTCCATAGAGCTCGTACTTGCATTGAGTCCATCTAGGCGGGGGCAGGATGCAATCCAAATCTCGATATCAAGGAAGGTTGGCCAATGGTAAGATGTCCCCTTCCATTTTTTAAAAATATTTGGTAGCTCGCTATCGCGATGCCCTAGGTTCGCTGGCGACATTAAATATAGTGCCGAAATGTAGCCAATTATATGCACACCTAAACATATGTATGTACCTCGTGATGAATACGGTAAAATCTTAAACATAATGAATCAATATAACTTGTTCACGATGGTGGAACACCGTCATGCTGCAATGGGCCGGCATTACTCTACTTTTCTTCCTTCCCTTTATGCTTGAAAGCGGGGTTTTGTTCTCCAGCTTCCATGGCTGCTTTGCTGGCCATAGCTAACGATGACAGAAGCCTTGAGTGACTTGATACAAAATCTGGCCTGAATTTCCCACCGATCACGAGCTCCAGCGTAAGCACAGCCAGTGTCGTTTTTCTTTTATTTGTTGCCGCTAATATTGTCTTGGCCGGAGAGTGATATGTGGTGAACAGAGGGCGACGGGTCTGGATGTGGTGAACAGAGGGTTTCCGCTCATTGAAAGTGATATGTCGACTTCCCTTATCACCTTGCTGCTGCTACTCGAATCAGATACCCAGATTTGGCTCTCAATGCGTTTCGGTGGGTTTTGATAGATGTGAATGCCCAACAATGGGAAGATAAGAGATGAGTATTTTTTTTTCTTTTTCTTTCTTTCTTTACCAAAATCAATGGCTAATATCTACTCCTGAAGTATGGGTAAGGCAGTTTGGGTAAGGCCCTGGTGTGGGTCTAACTAGAATTTTATAACTGCATTATTTGCAACTGAAATTTCAAGGCCGGCCGTCAAGTGAGACCCTTCGTCCATTTGTTTTCACATGGGTATACTTGTATTGAAACTAATAGCCCAAGTATACAAGGCATTTGTCCTTAATCAAGTTTTCTTTTCATGGATTGCATCGATCGTAGCTTCTATGGGACTACTTGTATGCTCAATACAAATATCCAACAGTCAATAGGTCTGATAAATCTGAATCATTGATCATGTAAGGCCCATCTAATAGAAGTCTTACAAGGTAGTGTAGAGATAAAACCCATATAGGACAAATTAAGAAAAAGAAATATCATTTTCAAGTAAACTAAGACCCACCTAGGTTTCCATATTTATGGAAATACCATTGAATCTATTTAATGAACTAATAAAATGGTGAGTTTGAAAAACTACCAACATTGCCTATGCGACTTTTCCTTAAGGTTAATGGATAATCAAAACTGCCACCCCTCCTGTTATCACTGTTGTAGATGGGCCATAGCCTGTTAGTTACAGGAAATGAATAGGTTTCGTATGTCGATGTGGGCAGATGAATGTGGATGGTTGAAAGGACAATTTTCAATTCCAGATGTTCTACTCCACAAAATGGTCAGGATCCTCCTTTTAGAGCAATTATTGGGTCCTTTCCCATCAGTGACACCCAAAAATATAAAATGATTCCAATCATCAAACCACTCTTTATGTGGGACCCATAATGTAGGTGCCCAAATTAATACACCTAATGGAATGGACTTGTTTTTAATTCATTGCCTGTTGTGAGCCTTGTGATCTATGCTGTTAACATTCACATTGATCTCTTTTTTCAGGACTGTTAGCATCAATTTGTTGTCTGGAAGCATCCCAAAGGAACTTGGAAATCTTAGAAATCTAACCTCCTTGTACGATATCCTTTATTTCTTAATACAAGTACAAAATTAATTTAGTTATTTAACTTTTAGTTAATTTAAGTTGTATGTTGGCTATGATAATTGCAAGGAATTGTTCATTGGTCTATTGTAATCATTGACACTAATTTTCTGTGCAAGCGTTTGTTATAGCCATCTGATCATGATTGAATGAGGTGTCACATTCATATGTGGGGACTGCCATTCCAGACCCAAGAATGTTGCACCTGATAATGTACTTGGATTGCCTATCGTAGCACCATGATGTATGTGTTTTATCCATGCCGTCCACTCATTTTGCTAGCTCATTTTAGGGCATGATCCCAAAATTGAGACATCCAAATCTCAGGTGGACCACACCATAGGAAACAGTGGTGATTGAAAGCCGACCATTAAAAACCTCCTGGGGGCTACAAAAGTTTTGGATCAAGCTGATATTTGTGTTTTCACTTCATGTGTGACCTAATCATTAGGTTGGATGACAAATAAACATTATAGAGGATCCTAGGAAGTTTTTAACGGTATGCATTCAATCATCGTCATTTCCTATGGTTTCACTTGAGATTTGGATTTGCCTCATTTTTGGGCTCATGCCCTAAATGAATTGGCAAAATGGATGGATGGCGTGGATAAAATACATACATCATGGTGGGGCCCACAAAGCTTTTCCAGTAGCACATTGTATTGTTGTCGGTATTGTGTGCTACATTAAGCAATCTGAGTCCACCAACAATGTGTCAATCATAACAATCACACTGTTGTTTAGTTTGCATGGTTTAGCAATAGTAGGTGATTGCATTGGAATGTTTTCCCCATGTTGTGACTCAAGATCGTCGGTTTGTGTGGCCCCTTTGAGCCCACATGTGGAGATGGTCTAGTGGTTAGACCTCCATCTTCTCAATGCAATCATAAGTGAGCTACGGTGATGTATCTTTAAAAAATGAACTTGACCTTTGATTTTTGGAGTTGATTGTGAGCTGTTAAAATTGATCTTTTCAATGTTCTAAATTCATCAGCATATATTGGCAACTTTCACTGCTTTACTGAGTCGCATGTTTAGGTAAGCCATAGCCACACGATGAGCCAAAGATTGGTCAAGTACATGCATGGGGCTTATTCCTGATTTTCCAACATCCCCATAGTGCCATTGCAGGTGGGTATTTGATCAATTATCCTGTCTCTGGTTTTGGAATGTGACTCAGTTCCAGATCAAAACTGAATCGATATGCCTGGAACGAGTCAAAACCTAAAACAGGCCACTTAAAATACCTGAAATTGGCATTGACACGGATCATTCAAGACCAAATTGAGTTGATCCAGACGAGTTAGATCTGATAGTTAAAACCCCTGAGTTGACATGGCATTTTTTTATCGCCTGACTTTGCTTTTATCATCTTGGTTAAATTAATCTGATTTTCCATTCTTTTACAGGTTCTTGGGCACCAATAGTTTTAATGGGTCACTCCCTCCAGAGATTGGGAATTTAGTAAAGCTGCAACGTCTGTAAGTTCTTATCATATCTTTAATCTAGTGTGTAACACAGCCTGTCTATATGAGTAAGATCCACTCCATCCATTAGGCAGGCCCTCGTGTGAATAACCCATAAAAAAATTAGTCTGGTCAACTCATCGGGTGGGCCACAATGTACAATGTTAATGGACAGCTAAAGAAAGTTGTTTTAGCGATCTAATTGTTCAGTACACTGCGGCGTTGTTGGGTTTTCATTCATGCCATATCAAACAAGGCTAAAGCTAATCTAAGAACATGATTTAGATTCATAAACAAGAAGAAGTTAGAAGAAGAAGTTCTGCCGTCTAAATCTTTTACCACAACCCTGTCTCAAGAGCTTTTGCCTCCAAGCATTGATCACCCCATCTTCTCAAAGCAGGTGGTGCGCTCCACACATTCATACATGTACATGATCAGGTGCAATCAATTCAAACAGGGATAAAGCTAATCTTAAAACATAATTTAAATTCATAAGTGTGTAGAAGGAGAAGAACTTCGACACTTTGAATCCTTCACCATAAATCTTTCTCAAGGGCACAAAACCTAACAGGCCCAGCTAATGAGTGTGCCTCCCTGATTTTGGGCCATGGCTGCTAGGTGTGGGGATTGTCATGAATCACAAGACCTTCCGCTTTGATACCATGTCAAATCGCCACTTTCTCTAAAAGCTCGAGCTATTAGAGGATGGTGTATCAATGTATATCAAGTGACCTTAACACTCCAACACTGATCAGCTGCTATGGTGGTAATCTGCCAGACTTGACTATCATTTAATATACAAAAGGCTGTTTGTGACATTGTCTCACACTGCAGCGCAATGCGGGTGTTTCTGTGCAGGATCACTACTGCTTGAGTGGCACATGAATTGAGGTTGTTTACATGATACAAGAGAAGATAGAGAAAGAAAAGAGAGGAAAATGAGTGACAACATGCATGGGCCATCCCTGTCCTCTTCTTATTAATATAATAAAGCCCTAATACAAAAAAGAACGCTCCTCCTTAGGAGTACACACATAACCAACACACACATACAACCATTATTTCTCATTAATTCCAACATGACACAAGAATATGCTCCCAATGCTGGATTTGTGGTGGGAGAAAATAAAAATGGGAAGAGAGGAAACGAAAGAGAATGAAGGGGAAAAAAGAAGAAGAAAAGATCTTATTCCATTTCTTGCTTGATACCATTTTCATGATTAAAGAGAAGATAGAGAGAAAAGAGAGAAGAATGGGGAGAAAACAAGAGATAACACACGTGGGGCGTGCGGGAAGAATGGAGAGAAAATGAGAGATAACACGTGGAACGTGCTTCTCCTCTTATTATCAATATAGTGAAGCCCTAATACAAGCAATGTTTTAAACATTGACGATTTCGGCCGATATAACCCACGATAGATCTTGTATCCCACTTGGGCGATACGAAACGCACATGTAGTGCTAATATATCCCATATGTTGGATTCAATAAGCATTTTCAGTTTTCGATCTTTTTTTTTTTTTGGTTGAAATTATGTTAAATCAGTGTCAAATGGTTACAAATCCATTGTGTTTTTTAATTAATTTATTTATTTTTTGTTTTTAAATATTTTGCATGAAAAATCATGGAGTTGGAGCTTTGATTTCAATATTCATTGGTTTTTCATGTTTTTTAATTTAATTTAATTTTTTTTTGAATTTTTCTTCAAGCAGCTGTCAATTGAGACTAATTTTGAAGCATTTATGAGTGTTTGATGAAATTATTATCGCATACACTCTAATTTCAAAATTTGAGCGTTGGTGGTCCAATTTGGGGAAAAATCAAAATTTCCCCATTTTCTCCAAAATTGCTTGCAATGTTGCACTCCAAAGATGAAATCAAGCATGTATGTGGGCTGATCCCTTGTCAATTTTTTTAAAATAAAAATAAATTTTTAATTAAAAATTAATAAATTATTTTTTTCCTTGAAAGTTCCCTTTAGCTAGCTGTCAATTGAGACTAATTTTGAAGTATTTGATGAAATGATCATTATATACACTCTAAATGTTATGCATTCAGTTTGAATGCAGTTCCATTAATTCAGTTAGACAATACATAGCTTAGGACCCTATACAAAGGAAACCTATTATGCGTACTTTTTTGAAATGTTATGATTTAAAAGTATGTATGCCTTTTTTAACAATCCCTGAAGTTTCATTAAAAAGTTCAACCATTTTCCCTATGTGTTTCTCCATGTTTCCCAAAAAGTGCGATAAATTACTCGATACAAATGATATATCCTGTGCGATAACCTATACGTATCTGTATCCCAAGGATGTAATACATAACGTAATACCGATATTTCGAACACTAAATAAAAAGAAAGAATGGTATTCCTCAGGAGTACACACATAAACAACACACACTTAAACCCATTATTTATTATTATTTCACACAGAGGTCATACTGCCGGGAAAGTGTATGGATGATGCAAGTTTTTTTGTTTGTTTTTGCACTGGCCCACAACCAGTATACAGCTAGATACTTCCATTGCCTGACCCTTCATATCTGATTGTTGTATCAAAGCATTGTCTGGTATCTGGGCATCATGATCAACAAGGTACTGTGTATAGCTAAATGATCAAAATCAAATCGGATATTAAAGTGATCAAACAGTGAGACACTGCCAGCCACTGAAATTGGTTTCATAAATGAATTACCTAGTTTAAGCTATCTACTTTAAGTTTACTAGATCTGTAGCAAATGAAATGTACAAAGCAAATCGACTATGAACTTAGATTTCCATTGGTGGGCCCAAATGTCTGATCACCATCATTTTCTGATCTGATGGTGGTGGGTCTACTATACATTAACAATCCATTATACACTATTGACTAACACATTTTTTTTTTCCCCTTGTCATGCCAACCACTATTTGCCTTTTTGGTGTGATGGATTTCTAACCATTGGTTCTTGTAAGCTTCAACAGTAACATGGACAGTATCGGTGTGAGTGGTCCAATTCCTTCGACATTTGCCAATCTGGTAAACTTGGAGGGTCTGTAAGTCTTTTTTTTTCCCTACCCTCTTTATTTGCTTCCAAGCAATGAAAATTTTGTCTGCCTTGAATGTTATTTTACATTGTAAAGCTGTTGTGATCTCAGTTGGGCCTTTGATAATGATCTCACGGGTACGATACCTGACTTCATAGGGAATTGGACAAAGCTTAAATATTTGTAAGCTAATATAATGAGATTTGCTCTTTTTCCTTCCTCAATTGAATCTTCTCTAATTTATGGGATAGGTTTGTAATCAAACCGGTTAATACATTGGGCCTGAAAGTTAAGAACAGGTTGAAAGTTCAACCTGGCCCTGCGCTGTGCCTCTGGTGGGGCCTCGATCGAGAAAGTTGTCAGACCTGGGTCTGGGCTTGGTTGGTTTACTTATCAGATCTAAAATTCAGGCTCATGGCCTTCAACCATGATTTTAAAATTGGTTTTGGATTGGGACGCACCCAGAGACTGAAACTGGTATGACTTGCCCTAACTCGTTCTGACTCGGTTTGGTTTCTGGGAGTGATTCTCCCAATGACTTGTATTGTTCTTTACTAATACTAAGCTGGAGTTGGCCTGATATTGGATGATATTTAGAATCATGCAACAAGCAGGCCTATTAATGCAGCTGGATTGAGCCTTTGTTTCATATCAGTCCTATCCGGTTGGACCCACTCCAGATCATCCACGATTAGAGTCCTAGTTGTGTCTTGCGCAAGTCCCTTGTAGATTTAGTTTTATCCAATTAATAGATTCTTATCTCAATAGGATGGAAGAGGTAGTAGGATTCTTATGTTTGTTTTTCTACAGCTCTATACGTGGGTGTAATCTCTAGATTGTTAGTGGTTGATTTTGAATGAATTTTGATGTTAATGGAAGGTTAACTTCTTCTTCCTGATATTCCAGCAATGTCAAGACTGATGTTGATGGGTTGTGTCACGTAGACCCTCCTGAGTTGCTCATGGGTCCACCCAAACTATGCCTTGACTATCAGTTGGCGAGACACTTGCAGGACAGCCAGTTATACCCTTTTGTATCACTGTTGCAAACATTGCCACACTGATTTGTTGTTGTTTTCCGTCACCCTTGCCACTACCTGCACATTATCATTTCTACCCGAATGAACCATGGCACCTATAAATTAGGCTTATGACTGGCCCATTAAGTTTTCTTCAATCACCCCAATTCATTGTTTGCTTGAGAAATTTAACTAGTGAATGCTTGTGTAGGCGCTTGCATGGGAATGCTTTCCAAGGTCCGATACCTTCAAGTTTTTCCAGTTTGGTATCCCTAACTGATTTGTAAGTATTTGTGTTTCTTCATCAATTATCAATGCATTTGTTTAATTTTCTATCCAATGATCGCATAGGCGAATTGGTGAAATAATGAGCGGAAGCTCATCTTTGGCATTTATCAAGGGCATGAGGAATATAACCTTTTTGTAAGTAATCATGGTACCTATATATGTATTAATGGTAATTTTCTAATTTATCGTTGTTCTTGTTATTGTGATATAATGAATTTTTTTTTTCTTGGAGAATCTTGAGAAACAGTAAGATTTCAGATTCAATTCCACTCGACATGGGAGAGTACCAATTGTTAAAGCATCTGTAAGTTGTTCACATCATAATCTCCTATATTTGCATAGGGGTTGGGCCTAGGGCTGTCAATGGGCCAGGCTGGGCTGGGCTTCATGCTACCCAGTATCAACCCAAAATTTTCTAGGCTAGCACAAGCCTGGACCATGTACGAATGGTAATAGTAATAGTTGTCCATGCCTATGTGGCTGTGAACAGCTGACTATGTAAAAGTAAAATGGAGATATAAAAACTCAAATGGGAATGTCTAGTTATTTCAGTTGAAGTTATATTGAACAAAATTGTAATTCCAATTCAAGTCAATAATGCACTTATTATCACCCATGTTCATTACTACATACATGACCTAGAAGGCCAAAATATCATTTCGAGAAACTTGGGTGAGTGTTTCTTGTGGGCTCTAGCCTCTATCCCTCTTATCTCACACGTTCATTTTAATAAAATGACCACTTTGTAAGTAATAATGGTACCTGTCTATGTATTAATGCTAATTTTCAAATTTATTGTGGTTGTTCTTGTCATTGTGATCAAGGTCTACCATAACGGTAATGGTGGCCGTAACAGCCACCACCATTACCCTTATGATATGGGCTGTAACTGCCGTTGCAATCTCTCTCTCTCTCTCTCTCTCTCTCCCTCTCTCTCTCTCTCTCTCTCTCTCTCTCTCTCTCTCTCTCTCTCTCTCTCTTATTGGAAAAACAAAAAATCCAAAAAACTTGTATTGGTCCCGTGACGGTCCATCATGGGGTCATTATGGCCTTTACAGGGGGTGTAACGACCCCATAACTTATAACAGTTTCTGCCATTACCTTTTATGTAACAGCCTTTACGACCCTCTAATGGCCTTTACAGCACACCATGATTGTGATATAATCGATTTTTTTTCCTTGAGAAACAGTAAGATTTCAGATGGAATTCCATTCAACATAGGAGAGTATTGATCACTAAAGCATCTGTAAGCTGTTCACATCACAATCTCCTATGTTTATGCAGGGGTTGGGCCTAGGACCGTCAATGAGCCAGGCCGTGCTGGGGTTCATGCTACCTAGTGTCAACCCAAAATTCACTAGGCTAGCACAAGCCCGGAACATGACCAAATAATAATAATAATAATAAAACAACAACAACAACAACAGCACCATCATCATCATCAACAACAACAATAGTAATAACAAAATCCAAAATGTTTTCCAACCCAATTATGTGCCCATGACCAGCTCAACCTGGCCTATGACCACTTGCACATGCCAACTATGTAAAAGTAAAATGGGTATAGAAAAAACTCAAATGGGGATCTCAAGTTACTTCGATTCAATTTAAATTAAAAAAAAAAAAAATTGCAATTCCAATTCAAGTCAATAATGGACTTATATTACTGATGGACATCTTATATCACCCATGTTCATTACTGCATATATAACCCAAAAGGCCAAAATATCACTTAGAAAGACTTGGTGAGTGTTTTTCGATGGGTCTATGCTTCCATCTCACATGTTCATTTTTATTGAATGATTGGCAGGATATCACAAATGAGCCGCGTCACACACACACACATACATGTACGTGGGTGTGCATGTGCGTGTGCGTGTGTAAGGCCCAGGCTGGAGTAGCCCAATCTCAAAGCCCAAGCCCATCCTTTGGGCATAGAAAGCATGCCCAAACCTTGCTCAAAAACCTGCCCAGGACAAAAGCCCAGGGGCTGGCCCGACCATTGATGGCCCTGGTCAGGTCATACCAGGGTATTGGCTGATGCTGGGCATCAACAGAAAAAGTTGTAATATATGGGTCTGGGCCAGCCCATTTATTCTTTGGGCCTGACAATAGGCCTAGGTCGAGGATTAGACCACGGCCCTAAAATTGAGGTCCAAGTCCATTTTGGGCCCAAATGCCCAGAAGAGCTATGTTAGTCATTTTACTGTTATTACATTAGCCTTTTATTTAAATTTTTTAGGGATTTGAGCTTTAACAATTTAACCGGGGAAATTCCGAGCTCGCTCTTCAATTTGAGTTCGCTTTCTTACTTGTAAGAGTCAAACACCTATACTAAGCTGCTTTAGTGCTGATACTAGCATTTCTCCTTTCAGTTTTCCTTCTCTCACATTCTCATATTATGAAAAATAACAACTTTCAAGTGTTATTTGATTTTTGCATTTTCTTTTGTTTTTGCTTTTCCCAATCTGCAGGTTTCTTGGAAACAATAGTCTGTCTGGTAGCCTTCCTTCAAATAAAAGCTCATCTCTCCAGAGCATGTTAGTTCATCTGACTTAATTGTACTGAATTGTAATCAAAATTGCAATTTTCTCACTTGGCTGCTTTTGGATGTGTTATTGAATTGAATTGCAATAATTGGTTCGATAAATTGGAAATTGCCAAACTACAGTTATCAACTATGGTGTTCATATTGAGACAATCAGCTCCAAATTGCAATCAAGTTTAGGAGTTCATTTGCAACTTGAGGGCCACTTCCTAAGATACATACTACTACTACAACAATGTGGCCATTTCCTTTCTATTCGACTGATTATTGTAATTCAAATCAATTGTACAACCAAATGCATCCTCAGATATTGTCCAGGATTGCTTTTATGTTTTTGTTTTCTCTTCTATGTTCGGCATAAAAGATTGAGTTGTGAATATTCGATTGATTTGTTACGTCTATCTTGACGTTCCTCTCCTACAACAGTAAATGGATCTTTTTTGGTTCTTTAATTAGAATGCCGTTTGGTATCTGATGACAGGCTAATCTTATATCTAACACATTTGGTTGGTTCTGGCTCTGTTACTAACTTGCCTTAAATGTGTTTTAAATTCATTTGCTTATATGTTGTGCTGGCAGAGATTTATCATACAATCAATTATCAGGAAGCTTTCCCTCTTGGATTACACAAGGCTTGCAACTGTATGTCCAAAAGAAACACAAAGCTTTCTATTTTCATCTTCATTTCTATAGTGACCAAACAATTTATTATATCATTAAGGGTGCGTTTGGATGTCTTGTTGAATTGAATTGCAATAATTAGTTTAGTAGAGAAGAAATGACCAAATTGTAGTCACCTTGATATTCAGAATTAGTAAATAGTCCCCAAATTGCGTTTACAATCCTTTCAAGTTCAACTTAAAAGTAACTTAATTGCAATTTGGAGGCCACTACCTCAATACGAATATAGAGGTAGGTGATGGAATTTGGTCATTTCCACTTCATTGAACTAATAATTCTTGCAATTTGATTCAATAGAGCATCCAAAAGAAAGATAGGACAACACCCCTCTTTCTTCTTTCTTCTTATGATATATGAATGTCATTTTGCATTAGATTAACACCTGTTATGAGCCTAAGTCATATTTGAAGCTTTGATAACCATGACTAGTTAAGTCTGTGTGCAGCAGAATCAAGCATATGCAAGTTACAATATTATGTGTCCATATTCAATATTTAAAAGTGCTAAAGTGGTTCTCTAAATGACAACATAAGTGTGCAAGATCAGGGACATTCATCATGAGTGTCTGACCTTGAGCATGCCCTTGACAAAAACCAAGCTGCTCCATGCATCGAAAGGGCAAATGTGGATGAACAAAAAAGACAACAAATGTTATGTACTGAACAGAATGTGAACATAGGAGTGGTATAATGGTTCACTGATGAGGTGTGCAAGATTAGGGAAATTTTTTGTAAGGGTCTCCTACCTTGAATGTGTCCTTGGTAAAAATCAAATTGGTCTATGCATCATAGGTGCCATTGTGCCTTGACCTGACCACTGTGCATTGACCCGACCCATGTAATAATCAGATCATAACTTTGGCCCCATACCCAACCCATTAAATTTCAGGTTGGTTCCAAGCCCCAAAACTTCGACACATTTATTTGTTGGGTCGGGTATGGGTCCTCCTATACCCGACTTGACCCATTAATCTCAAGGGTGGGGTCTAGGTTGGGTATAAAAATTGCAAGTGTCTTGTGAAACAAATAATTCGATAAATATGATAGTACCATAAAGATTTAATTCAATGAACTCTAAAAGCATATGATCTTATGCTATTTTAAATAAATTTGAGAAGAATTTAAGATAAATTCCAAGTATAAATTATCTTCAGTAAACTAACCCACACTACAGATAAAGAAAATCTATTTAGAAATCGTCTATTTCAATTTTGAATTGTAAAAGTATAGAGAAAGAGAGAAATGAAGAGAAGAAATAGAGTAAAAAGAGAAGGGAAGGTTGGGAGAAGAGAGGGACCTAAGTTAGGGTTGACACCTCGGTCAATTTTTTGACATGCACCAAATAGGGAAGTAGGGGTAGGAGGGCAAAATCAGTTTCGTGATGAACATCCTATGCTGGTGTTGGTTTGAGAGGTTTGGGAAGAAGAAATGAGAAGAACGTGAAGGGAGGAAGAAGGAGAGAGTGGATAGTTTGGAAAGAGTCACTTGTGTGTTAGGGGAACCAAAACCCTAACACGCCTTTTGTTATATTACTAAAGAGCATATTTACATACTCCCGATGAGCACAAAAAGACTGTACACAACACACCCACACACTAACATTATATAAGTACATTGCATTACAACCCATCTTTCCTATACTCTTCCTCAAGTTGGAGCATGGATGATAATCATGCCCAACTTGCCAGTAAGACGTAGTGGAGCATCTCGACTAAGAGTCTTGGTGAGGTCATCAACTTGTTGTTCCCCAAAGTGAACGAAGGGAGTTGCAATCTCCTTGTCAGCCACCTTCTCCTGTATGAAGTGGCAATCAATTTTAATGTGCTTCGGTCACTCATGAAATGCCGGGTTGCTGGCAATAAGAATGGCGACCTGATTATCATAGTGCAAAGGAATGAGATTGGAGGGTCTTTAGCCAAGTTCCTACAAGAGAGTTCTAAGTCAAATAAGTTTAAATGTCGCATGAGCCATTGGCCTATATTCAGCTTCGGCAGAAGATTGTGCCACAACGGGCTGTTTCATACTTAGGTGATAAGATTATATAAACTTTCAACACAATTAGCATCTGAGTAGCCTGAATGGTGAAGATGACCATGCTGTTGAAAAAACAAACATTCAACCGGTGTGGACTTGGGATACCGAGGCATATGATACATGGCTATTACATGGGATGTATGAGGGGTATGCGTGAATTGACAAACAACACCCACAACATAAGAGAGATCCTACCGTGTAATAGTGAGATAAATGAATCGACCAATCAACCGATAGTACATCCTGGGATCAGAGAGGAGATCACCGTCATAAGGAATAATGAGAGGTTTAGAGTGTGGATAATATTGTGTAATGGGTATGTGTGGAGGTATATGTGGCATGTGGGTCAAGGTCAAGGGCAAGGTGTGTGGTGTAAAGGGGGGGTGATGTGGAGGTATATGTGGCATGTGGGTCCCATGGTCAAAGTCAAGGGTCAATGATCAATAGTCAATGGTCAATTGTGGTGTGTAGGTTTAGAGTGTGATTGTATTGTGTAATGGGTGTGTGTGTGTGTGTGTGTGTGTGTGGCAGATGGGTGAGAATAGGGGTGTGTGTGTGTGTGTGTGTGGATGCACATGTGTGCGGGCATGTGTGTAAAGGTATGCATGCATAGTAAAATTCAAGGTTATTATAAGAACATGTTTTGATCTCCCCTTCAATCTCTCCTTGTGTGTATTGTCTCAGCATTTCTCTTCGAACTACTTCTAACAATGTATGTGACATTAACCATAAGCTCCTTAAACTATCTCCTGTTTAGGAACTTGGTTGCTAACAACTTCGTCATCGATAGTTCTAATAGCAGGTATTTATAAATAATGATGCCTTTCTACTTATTTTGACAAAATAAAAGCATACATAATTAATTTTGTAACTGTTCAATGATATCACATTTCCTATGTTGGTCTATATCTGTCTTGCACAAGAAATTTAGTCTATTAGTGGCATTCAAGTGTTTGATTCTTTTAGATTCAGTACTTTGCGTTCAGGATTGGAGTGTCTTCAGCGGAACTTTTCATGTTATCAAGATTCTCCCACCAGTAAGCTGTCTTTTCTTCTTCCTCATTTTTAAAAGGTAATAAATGGGCCAAAACCGCTGACCTCAATGTTGAAATACACTCTATCTACCACGGAGGCTTCTTTTGGCTGCGTTTGGATGCATGAGTGATTAAACTGCAAGCATTTATTTTAATTGAGAAGTGTTGTGATAGGTGGCTTGTATTTTGTAGAATGGTGCAAAGAAAATTTTAGATATGATTGGGGGGGCTTGGTTCGGGGTATGAGACCCAACCCAAATAAAATAGGGTATTTTGGGTATTTCCTTGTATGGGGTAAAAATATTATTAATGGGGTCAAATTAGGGTTACGTAAAAAACTTGGGCTAGAATATTATTAGGGCTGTAATCCTTTTGAGAATAAGTGTTTTCGATAGGGGCTCATTCGTGGAGTAGGCACAACACCGAACCATGCAAATCCTTTGTCTTCTATATGTTTGGTTCTCCTTTTTGCATCAGTTTGTTTTCTTATATGAAGGAATAAGAAAAATAACGAGGAATTAGCCGGCAATCGGAAATAAATTTCTTTTGGATCGAACCTAAAAGCAATAAAATTGTCAATTGGAGGCAAGCTACAAATTGGTTATTTCCACTTAGACTGCACTTGCATACCTTAGGTAGGTAAATGGAGCATGTCATTTTCACTAACTGAGTGCCACATGGGTTGAACTTTCATGAGATCCACCTTTCTCGTTAGGTAAGTTGATGCGGACATCAGTGGTGCACCCTTTAAAGTGTATCAGAGGAGGCATTGCCGATAGAGTACCGGAGATGAGGAGTTGATGTGGATGGATGTTGGGTGCATTAGATCCATTTTCTGACGCACTACGATTGCAGGAGCGGCATGACCACACCCTGACCATAAATCCATGGGTCGAATTTCACACCATACCACACATGTATTTTAGTTTTAGGTGTTTTTGTTCTTTTCCTTAATTCAAGGGCTTTATTGCACTTTCTTTACTTTTCGTCCTTTTTTTTTTTTTTTCTTGTTTTCACGGGCCTTAGTGCACTTTTACTTTTTCCAGAGCTTATATATATATTGTGAGAAACCCTATTTTCATTATTATTGAATGAATATAAATTCGTTTATTTTCTTTCTCTTTATTCAAGAGATTAGGATTTTAGGATTGACCCTTGTGTGTTGAGGATTCCACCCCGATTTCAGATTTCCTTCTTTCTAAATTTTCGAGGTGTAGGAAAAGGTAAGAATCATCCTCCTTTTCTTTTGACGACAAAAGGACCTGTACTTTCTTCATCTCGAACCCTTCATTCTTCATCCCTTTCGTTCCTCTCTGGATATCTCCTTTGTAGTTTAAATGGAAAAGAGGGATGGTTAGTTAGTAGAATCAGATCCAAACTTGACTGTGGACTGACTTATGCTAGATCTAGGATATCCTCATATCCCTAGGTCTTCCTTTCTTACTGTTTATGCGATTTTATGCTAAGGGGCATGATTCTGACGGAATGACCCCATCTTTGTTTTGAAATTTACCTAATCCCTTTGACTGGAAATGGTTAGTTAATTGGTGTATTTATTTGAACATTCTTTAACCTCATTATACATGCATGTAGGATTAGGTCATCACATGTCCCTGCATCATAAGTGATGTAGGGACATGTGATGGCCTAACCATAAATGCATATATAATCAGGTTGAAGAGATTCAAATAATAAAATGAGGCAACTAACTATTATCAATCACGTCAATTAAGCAAATCTCAACATAAAGATGAAATCATTCTTTCAAGATCATGCACCTTAGCATAAAATCATGTAAATAGTAAAAGGGGAGGACCTAGTGTTATGACGATATCTCAGATTTAGCGTAAGCTAGCCCATAGTCAAGTTAGGATCTGATTATCCTAAATAGCCATCCCTTTTTTCCGTTCAAACTAAAAGGGAAATCCAGAGAAGAATAAAAGAAATGCAGAAGAGATATGGGTTCGATATGGGAGGGAGTACGCATTTTAGGGCATCAAAGAAAAGAAGACAGTTGATTCTTACCTTTTTCTGCACCTCGAAGATCTGGAAGGAAAGAAATCTGAAAATCAGGTGGAATCCTCAACACCCAAGGGTCAATCCTAAAACCCTAGTCTCTTTGATAAAAGAGGAAGAAAACATACGAATTCCTATTTATTCAATAATAATCAAATAGGGTTTCTCATAGTATATATATAAGCCATGAAAATTGTAAAAGTGCACTAAAGACCTTGAAAATAAGGAAAAATAAAAAATAAAAAGACGAAAAAAGTAAAAGAAAAATTGTACTAAAGTCACTGAAAACAAGGAAAGAATAAAAAATGCCTAAAATTAAAAACACTAGCACGACGGGGTGTGAAATACACCCCATGGGCCTGCGGTCAGGGTGTAGTCATGATGCTCCTACACTTATAGTGCATTTGAAAATGGGTCCGATGGACCCGGCGTCCATCCACATCAACTCCTCCGCTCCAATATTTTGTCAGTGATGCCTCTTCCTCTAATACACTCTAAATGGTGCACCACTGATGTCTGCTTCAGTAAGTTGCCTTATGTTTACTTGGAAACCAAAAATCATGGTGATCCAAAACTCAGGAAGGCCACACCATAGTAAATGATAGAGATGGGCACATCCACCATTGGTTTTGTCTAGGGCCCATTGTGGTGTTTATATACCATCCAATTCATTCATCTGATACACTTCATCTAGATGAAAAAATTAACTAAAAATCACACTATTCTGTAGGGCTGTCAAAGGGCCAGGCCTCGGGCTAGGTTTTGAATTGTTCAGGTTGGGCTTGGGCCTAGCAAATGTAAAAATTTTCCCAGCCCATTGAAAACCACTATTTCAAAATGCAGGTGGGCGGTGGGCCATACCAAGTGAATTTAGAGGTTCTAGGCATATATTTATATGGTTTCCTATGGCGTGATCCACTTGAGTGTTGAATCAGCTTGCATTTTGGCCACACATGGGATGGTGTATGAAATCCACTCCAGCCATTAGATGCCACATGAAAATTTAGGCTTGGGACCTAAAAATCAGGGCCATTTGTGATTAAGGTGGGCCATACAAAGGGAAATAGTTTGGAGGGTGATCATTGCCCTATATACTGTTTCCAATCATGTGGTCCACTTGAATCACAGATGGGGGTGATTGTTGAGCCCTTAGCCTGACATGAGGTGATACACCTAGTGGTCGGGGTGTATTTTACATAAACATCACAGTGGGGTCCACCCAAGCAGCCCACTCATTTGCTTGCACACCTACCCAACTGGGTTTTAAAGAAATGTAATGGAAGGTAGTGAAAAGATAATTATATTGATCATGAGGGAGCTTTTTGAAAAAGGTACCGATATGTAACTTCCATATTAATTAGTGCTTTTTTTTTTTTTTTAAATTTAAATTCACCGTTTTTTTTTTTTAATCTTCAAAAAACTCATCCAAGTTTTTCCAAGCCATGCATTTACTAGCATTGTGAGTTGACCAACCTGGATATGGTGCCGACCATTTACATCATGGTACCCTCCCGATGGACAAGCTGGATATCGCATGGGTGGTGGCATGCATATGGGCTACCATAGACTTGCATGTTGGATGAGCAAGCCTGTATAGAAATATTCAATTTCTTTTCTGATTACGTATCACGGGGCTTGTGTATTCCATTCTTTACAGTTAGCCAAATTAGACACCCCATGGCAGTCTTTCATTTGGAGTCACACAACTATATTCATTCAACGCAGCATTTGATCGATGTCACTGTTATATTGGTTCACAGATTCTTCATTTGCAATAAATTGTGGTGGTCCAGCGGTTACATCAAAAGATGGAGTGCTGTATGATAATGATGTCGATGCTCTCGGTGCAGCATCATATTATCTGGCCAACATGAGCAGGTTAGCCATCAGTAATGTTGGGTTGTATGATAACGATGGAAAAGACTTGTACACAGACTCTCAGTCACAGATTAAGAATACTTCAGACCCAATGCTGTTTTGGACAACAAGGATATCTCAAGGATCACTAAGATACTACAAACTTGGGCTTGTGAACGGACAATACAGCGTGACTCTGCAATTCGCTGAGATACAAATCAAAGATTCGATTACTTGGAGGAGAGGAAGGCGTGTATTCGATATTTTTGCCCAGGTGTGTATGATATAGTACGGTATACTTC
Organism: Magnolia kwangsiensis; assembly: GCA_037074715.1. Lineage (NCBI taxonomy): Eukaryota > Viridiplantae > Streptophyta > Magnoliopsida > Magnoliales > Magnoliaceae > Magnolia > Magnolia kwangsiensis. The sequence continues at coordinate 98,788,287 of CM073584.1, forward strand.
TTTAAGTTCGCACTTGGATGCACAAGGAATTTAATTGCGAACATTAATATTAATCTAGACTAGATGATAAAAGTCAATGTTGTAGTATATATAGTTTAGAAGGTGTCATTATGTTCCTTTTTGGAGGCGGCAATGGGTCCAGTCCTGGTCAGCTTGGGCCTGACTGATTTATTAAATGGGCTATGAATACAGTCCTGATGCCCACCTATGTCCTAAGATGAGATGATGTGGTGCAAACCTTTAGCAGATTCCTGTGCTTAGTGTTTGCAGTATCGATAATATTGGCTTATTTGGTATTGTATAAGCCTGTGCTTAGTGTTTGTGCTATCGATAGTATCGGCTGATTCGGTATTGTATGAACCTCATACGAAATGTAGGGGGAATTGTAAAATTCTCCCACTTTCAGAGATCAACAGCAGATTCAGATCCATATCTGGAACGTAGTTGCTTTCTGATTGCCAGAATCAATGACAGACAGTTGCAGCAGTGTGCGTTGATGTCAAATCTGGCACTGGGATTGGCATGCTCTGATACCATGTTGACGGCTACATCGTGCCGATCATAGGGGCTATGGACCTTATTACGTGGACCGGGGTCTCAGCCTTTCAACAACTCACGTGTTTTGGTTGCTAAAGCATCAAAACTAAATTTTGTTTTTCAACTTTATTAGAGAAATATTTGCCAATTCAATCCGCTAGTGCATCCAAATGTACCTTTTAAAGTATGTAACCATCAAGATTTTTTGAAAAGTAAGCTTAGGATAATTAAGGTGGCAAGAAACAACCAACCATTCCATAGAACATGGATAGGATAGTAGTGGTATGGGTCTTCTTCAACTCCGAAAGTAGGTCCAACAATCTTAAGATAAATGTTCATGCTTTACTGAAATATGGATGCTTGGGCACTCCCAAACATATCAAATCACCATCCTTTGCAAATGTGTTTCTGCTTATGCAGTTTGTGAATTCATTATGACCTTATTCTCCACTAGTTTTGATACTCAATTAATCGCTTTTCCAGGGTAGTCTCCAATTGAAAGATTTTGATATAAGAAAGGAGGCGGATGGAGTCTCTTATAGCGCAGTTTTGAAGACTTTCAAGGTTAATGTATCCAAGAATTTCCTTGAAATCCATCTCTTTTGGGCTGGAAAAGGGACTTGCTGCATGCCTGGTAATGGTATTTATGGGCCATCCATTTCGGCCATCAGAGTCACTCCAGGTAATATGTATTCAGAACTGAATATTAGAATTAAATTCTAAAGTTTCTAGATGTTCAATGCTAACAGATGAATACTTTGCTTTACTTTTAGATTTCCTGTCGACTTTTAGTAACCCTGTGCTAACTGCTGGGGTAAAGAAGAACAGGACTGGTTTGATTGTTGGAATTGTAGTTAGTGCTGGTGCTCTGAGTTTTGTATCCATTTCTGCAATACTTATTTGGAGACGAAGGAGAAGGGGCATCAATGAAGATGAAGGTAATACAAATACTGCTAAATTAGGGTGTTTGGTTGCTCAACCAAACTGGATTGCAATTCATAAAATTCATTGCAGCGGAATGACCAAAGTGGGGGTGGCACCATCTTCATCCATATACCAACCTGAAATGGTAGTAATAGCTATCTGGGGCTAGCCCCACTTTATTGAATTGAACTATCAATATTCTGTTAGATTTAGCATCCAAACGCCACCTAACTGATTTGTATTGAAACTCCAACTCAGACACTTGCAACTCACATGCTATGGTCCTAAAATACTTTAACAAGGAAATCCACTCAACAGGAGTGCATTTGAGTCTTTGGTCTGAGATTTCTCAACCAGGATTGCAATTTTACTTTGATAAATTTCTAGTTACCGATTAGCTGAGGCTGTATTCATATATCAATGTAAGAAGGATTTCGTTCCATTCAAATTAACATCCACACCATTTCAAGCAGGACCTGGAATATCCTAGCTATTCTTGGTGCATAAAAGGTGAAGTATTGCTACTCTACATAATGGACATCAAATTTCCATTGTTGTTACAAACATGCAGCTCAATTGATAAACATCTATTTCATCAAAAAATCCCTATTGCTTGTAATTTTGGATACCAAATTAAATAGCAGTAATTGCAATATGGTGGCTTCAAATATAGTGGTCATTTTCTTTCTTCTTTTTCCTATATATATATATATATATATATATATATATATATATTAATTGAACCATTGCAAGTCAATTAGAAACTTAAAAAGTTTACAAGAATATGGAAACACCAAAAGGAACACTAAGAAAGTAGCAAGTGAAGCAAAACTTAAGACGCATGACAGTCTGTGTGATAGATTGGTAGATTGGTAACTAGAGATGGTGAGAAATATGTTTTCTGACATGTGAAAATGATAGAGAGGAATGGTAGGGAAATTAATAATAGTAGCTGTATTAAAAACAATTACCTTTCTTAGGCTATATTTGGATGATAAACTTCTAGTTTACAATGACCTTTCTTAGGCTATATTTGGATGTCCAGGCAGGTGGATGTTGTTCTCCCCAAATGAACGTTCACAACATTTCAGGTGCTATCACCTGAAATGTTCTAGATATTGATTTGGAGCAGAAAGGGTGGAAAATTTTCCATTTTTCGAGATGCCCCAAACACCACAAAATGGATAAACATTTGTTTCACCAAAATACCCATTCTACTTGTAAGTTTGGGTACATTAAAACACTACCGTAGGATACTTTTGGATGCACTATTGAATTGAATTGCAATTATTATTTCAATAGACTCGAAATCAACAAATTATGGATAACTTTTATCATAAACTGTTTTTCTTTTAGAAAGGAGTGTGAGTGCAATATCACAGGTATGTCATCATTATGAATGCAATGGAATGCTGAATATTTCCAATTCAATTAATTGGTAGAGAGGTTCAGTTTTATATTTAATTTAAGTAGATATATGATCGTAACCTGCTCACTCATGTGAATTCACAGAGCTTCTGGAAATGGGTGCCAAACCAAACACTTTTAGCTATTCTGAACTGAGGACTGCTACCGGAGATTTCAGCCTAGAAAATAAATTGGGAGTGGGGGGATTTGGGGCTGTTTATAAGGTACTCTTTTTCTTACATGATCTGAAATGAATGTATCGGAGGGCATTATTATTATGTTTTTGATCTGTGAGTGTAGAGGAATGTGAGTGAATTATCACAGAGGAAAACAAAGTGCCAATTGAGAAGTGAGAACGGTGTGTTTGGAAGTGAGAACAAATCCCGATTTTTGTGGACATCCAAATAGGCATCTATATAACTCTCTGTGGTGGCTCAGGCTCATTTTATACTGCAATAACATGCAATGACATAGGCATTCCTACTCAGTAGCCACTACGTACTAACATTTGTACATCCATCCACCATACATATGTACATAAATAAATACATCTTGAAGTATTCATTTCTATCGAATTGTGGTATTTTTATAGGGTACACTATCAGATGGAAGGACAGTCGCTGCAAAGCAACTCTCAGTGGCATCTCATCATGGAAAGTGTCAGTTTGTAGCAGAGATTGTTACTATATCAGCAGTGCAGCACCGGAACCTTGTGAAGTTGTACGGATGCTGCATCGAGGGAGATAAGCGGCTTTTGGTTTACGAGTATCTTGAAAACAAGAGCCTTGATCATGCACTCTATGGTACAAAACATGTCCCTATTTCTGTAAAACCATATTCTTGGGCTATGACCAAAATGAGGAATGTGATGGCTGTTGGTAAGAGTAGCATCTGGTAACCACATGTGCCAATGTAGATTGCATGTGTGACATCCAGGCCATTCATATGGTGAACCTCACATGAATCTGCAACTGCCCAAATCCAGGCATTCCAGTCATCAGGTAGCTCAACACGTATGAAGAAAATGGCAAATTTTAAAAAAAAAATACCAACATCCACATTTTCCGTACTTGATGATTGAATTGGCCTTATTTTTGTAGCATGGCAAATGCAAGGTGGGCTACACCCAATGAACAGACTGATTCTCACACATATGTTCCACATTAGCAATCTAGCCGGACGACCAGGCCTGGCCTAAAAATTGATAAAATCCCCATTTCCCACTTGAATGTTCCTAATCTTGTTGATCGAGGAACGATTTCAACTTTCTTCATTCAAGATGCATGGTTGCCTAATAAAGGATTAGAATGGTATAATTGAGAAAGGATTAGAATGGTATAATTGAGAACATGACATGTACATATGAAGTTAGGTGAGGCATGACTGGCTGGGTCGGTTGGGCCAAAATGACTTGATTTCAAGCCAGGCTTGATAGTTAATCAGCCATGCATGCCAGGCCCAAGCCCAGCCCATGGGACATGCTAATGGTTCCAAGGCTGGTCCAAAACCAGCTTGGGCTTGTTGGGCAGGGCAGGTTGCCCAGTCACTGCAACCCTTGCTGTAGTATCAATGGCAATGCGACCAAAGTAGATGTCCTGTTCAGTCATTTTCCCTTTTACCCATATATCAGTGTATCCATGAGAGATATATATACATATTTATGGAAAGGTAACCTTAGCCAGGAATGAACCCTGGATCACTGACACACATACACTCTGCCGGCTCATCTAACAAGTGGGAGACATATAGTATTAAACATCACGTCCAAGTAAATGCATGTCATTTCCTTGCAGGAGACAGTAAGTTGCAACTAAATTGGCCCACCCGCTACAATATATGCTTGGGTACGGCACGAGGCCTCACTTATCTCCACGAGGAGTCAAGGCTCCGAATCATACATAGAGATGTCAAGGCCAGTAATATTTTGCTGGACGCTGATCTCAACCCCAAGATTTCAGATTTTGGTTTGGCCAAACTATATGATGATAAGAAGACACACATCAGCACACGGGTTGCAGGGACATTGTAAGAAAAACTCAATTATTTACGCTCACCTTTCTGACTTAACAATTTGTTTGGATGCTCAATTGAACGAAATTCTAACACTCAGTTTATAAGAAATGATCAAAATGGGATGGCTGTTTTAAATAATGAGTAAACACAAGGTGCTAGTACATCATTATGAATGGAGTAGGGGGAGGCCCACTTTGATAATTTTCACTATAGGGCACAATCTAATGCAGTAGGAATGTGTGAAAAGATTAGGAGAATATCTGATGATGACATCACGTCATGTACACCCTTACGTATATATCAGAGGAGGAAGTGGGTCACGCCGATTTCCTTGTAATTAGGCGAGTACCCGTGATCGTGCTGAAGACCCCATGTACATGTGCGGGCATCTGGAAGACCCCACGCTGGGAAGATAGTCATGTGCTGCTTTATGGAGTGATCCAGACCGTTGGATCGGAGGGACGCATGATCAGACCATTGGATCACATGGATCACATGATTGGGCCATTGATTGTTGATCGTCCACATCAGTTTTAGACTTTATCATATTTTATGATTTAGTTTTTTATTATTTTATATTTGGACACATTATGGGTGTTTTAGTTGATTTTATTTAGACTAGGGCTATTTTCGTTAAAGCTCATAAGACGGGGATTTTTGTAAAATTTGAAACTTTTTGGATCTATAAAAAGAGGAGGGGTGTGTGACCTCTCCCTCATTGAATTTCGTGATTTTTTTAGAAAAAAAAAGAAGAGAAAAGCTCTTACTTTCTTTTCTTCTCTTCATGCGATTTGAAGATACTTCCACGCGATTTGGAAGGAAGATTGGTGTGATGCTAATCTTCATCAACGGAGGTGCGAGGTCTCCACTTATCCTCACATCATCTTCTCTTTTCTTCTATATCCGGGTATTTTCTTCAGATTCTTAATGCTCCCTTCCCAAATCTTCGTCTTCTCCCAAACCTAACTTTTCAATATCTATTCATAATTCAAGCCTGAACCGACCTAAACCCATCCTCCCATGCCATACGTGCGACCGTCCGGCCACACGCGTGAAATCCACCCGCCCTTTTTGGTTTCCTACAATCATTATATCAAAACCCCTTTCTTCTATCCCTGAAACCCTAACTCTAAACCTAAATTTCCTAAATTTCTTACTTTCCTAAATTACCAAAACCCTAATTTTTACCTTAGGCTGTATTAGGTTTCCTAGTTTGAGATAGACTATATCCTATACTAATTGGATGTTCTTACATCCATTAAATCCTATTTTCTTTTTATTTAATGATCTTAAGTTACGATGTTGGTAGCTTAGGCTAGGATTATGTATGATTTTCATGATATTTGTAATGATTATAGCAATGCTTGTATTTTTTTTAATTAAATATCTTAATTCAGCCAGTTGATCTCACATGTTACTCAGTTCATGCATCGGTCCTGCATCAATATCATTCTCTTCCTCCTCTATAATAAGGCTTGAATCCAGAAAGATTTTAATAAAAAAAATCACTAAAATGATAGTAAAAGTTATCAGGATGAGAATTGTTCCTTTACTACATAATTGTTGTGGCTTACATAAGCCTAGATTCCTGAAATTACCTAAAAGAGTAACACACTAAAAGTAGTGAAGGACTTCTACACTTAGTCTCTCTTAGATAACTCAAAATGGAATTTGAGTTCTCACAAAACTTTCTAAACCCTAAAATGGCAGTAAAATAGCAAAATCATAACTTACGGATCCGAAGGAGATGATTATTGACATTTGGTGTTTGGTCATCATATCATTTAAAACGGCCATCCCACTTTATCATTTCTTATAAACCTATTATTGCAATTTAATTTAATTGAGCATCTGAACACATCCTAATTTTTTCATTATGAGTTTCTTTATATTTGGAACCTTGAGCTTCTTGAATTCTTGAAGTGGTTATCTTGCTCCGGAGTATGCCTTGTGTGGACATCTGACGGAAAAGGCTGATGTGTTTGCATTTGGGGTCGTCATACTTGAGATTCTTAGTGGAAGGCCAAATACAAATACAAGCTTGGATCAAGATAAGATATATATCCTTGAATGGGTATGACATTTTAATCATCTTATAGGAATCGGAGTCTGTAGGCTGGTAATTCAATTCTTTCATTAGGATGTACATGTTATGGGCACATATTTGAACATGCACATGCAATTTGTAGAGATATGTTATCTTGCTTACAGTGTTGCATGTTCCTGTGATTAGCTTTCATTGGTTATGAATCAAATGATTGTCACTGAGGTTGTGTTTGGAAGCACTTTTGATTTGAATCACAATTATGAATCGAATAAAGCGGAAATAACAAAATTGAAATTTCCTTGGCATCATAATGAAGGTTTGGGAACGAAAGCACAAGGGTGTTACTTTCAAGTTGGACTAAGACGATTTGTAATAGCAATTTAACTGGATGGGGTCTCTGAGAAACCTCATTAACTTGCTTTGTTTTTCCATTTTGATTAAACTGAAGCCTGGAATTCAATTCGCTTGTGCATCCAAACGCAACTGAAGAGGAATGCAACATGTAAATGGGCCAAACACAAGCATCCTATGCGTGCCGAATGGGATGTGTGCTAGAGCTGGGTCGTCAATCTAGTGGATTCTGTGGAAACTGTTTCCTAGCCTAAAAATCAGGCCAGCCCACTTTTCAGGTGGACCACAAAGGACAACCAATGGTTTAAATTGAATGCATGAATGGCCTACCTAATCAGTGTACCTGCCTAATGAACAGCCCATATCTCGCATGCATGTGAAACAAGGGCACATGTGGGGTGTTTCTATTTTGCGTTTGCACATGCGCGTCCACAAATTAGCATATTGCGTCACTCACAAAATAATGAATTTTCTTCATAATTCAATCACTAGAGCTTTCAACGATTGATTTATGGACATAAGATTGATGTACTGTTACTTTGTCACTCATTGTATTGCTAATATCTTATCATTCCATAATTTCTTAGGCGTGGAATCTACATGAAGCTAACCATCCATTGGAACTGATCGATCCGACACTATCCGAATTCGATGAAGGAGAAGCACTAAGAATGATTGGAGTAGCTCTTTTGTGCACTCAAACATCACCGATGCTACGCCCTCCCATGTCCCGTGTGTTGGCCATGCTATTAGGCGACGTCCAAGTAAGCAGTGTCACATCGCGGCCCAGCTACTTGACATTGTGGCAATTCAATGACTTAACCAGCTACATGACTGACTATATGTCGGGAAGGTCTATGGGAACAACGACGGATGGCCAATGTGACATGTAGAACAATTCGACCTGGTCCGTTCATGTGGAACACTCGCCTATGCCCTCACCTGTGCCCACTCAGCCGTTTTTGCAAGGGATCATTGGAGAAAGAGAGATATGATCGCCTTCTATTTGGATGTTGAATGTATCTTATCACTTCCTTGTCACTGCTCACCTTTGACTCTTAAGACTCGGTCGAATCTTACTTGGTTCAGCTTGATAATAATGAAATTAAGACTGTATTAAATGTTCTCATTGTTAAATGATACAAATATCCAAAGCCGATAGCTGGTGCATTTGTCTTCCACCAGTTAAGAACCTTCCCTCTGTTGAAGGAGTTGACTGGTAAGTGACTCGGACATGGCTCAGTATGTGTTGTGTCAACTCAATAGAGTCTGACTTGACAAGTCTCTACAAAACTCGGCCAAGTCAGATACGATAAAGAGTTTCTGACAGACAGCTTGATTTCTCACTGAGTCGAGTTAACTCAGCTGAGTTTGGAGTGAACTACACAAGTTTTAAACTATGATATGTGCCTGTGTATAAATCATAGTTCTAATACTCGCTGACTTGAAACCTAGCCGAGTCAACTCAACTTGGCGGGATTTTGAGACAAGTTGATGAAAACTCTCATGTGGGATTTATATTCAGGTACCTTTTACAAAAGGTTTTTAAAAAACTACCTCAGTAATCAATATAATTATATTACTCCACATTATTCCACCCGTTGGTGGCTCAGGTGAGCCCCACTGATGTTTATGTAAAATCCACCCCAACCACCAGGTACATCACCTTATTTTATGCCAAGGGCCTAAAAATCAGCTGTCTATGATTCAGTCGGCCCACGTGATTGGAAATGGTATACATCGCAACATTCACTCTCTAAACTGACGTGAATTGTAGATGAGTATGATTTCCAAGCCACAAGCCTAAATTTTTGCATGGAATCTAACGGTCAGAGTGGATTTCATATAATTATCATGGTGAGCCTTGTAAAAATTAACTACGTACATCTCTCTCCTAATTGTTTACTTTGGTGTGGCCAACCAGAGTTAAAAGTCAGCCTGAATTTTTTTATTTTCTTTTATTGACTGGACCTAAGTATGGACTAAATATCAAATGGTCAGAGTGGATCTTAAATAAAAATCTCAGTAGGTATTGGCATTGTCAAAATAAAATGTTGTTTCCCGTACACTTTCCTTTTTATTTTTTTTCCCTGTATTGTTGCGGAGGGACATCTGGACTTGTTGTTTGGTGGGTCCATCATAGTGTATGTGATATCCACTCCGTCCATTACATGCGTAATGTCAGTTTAGTCCCAGATCCAAAAAATGAAGTTGACCTATTATTTAGGTGGGCCACACTAAAGAAAACAGTTGGGAGTCAGGTGTGTATCCTTGATTTTTACAGGGCCTACCATGATGATTATATGAAATCCACTCCAAACATTGGATGTCAGACTAAACTTAGGCCCGGTGCCTAAAAATTAGGTCCATCCCTGAATCAGGTGAGCCATTCCAAGGAAAAGAGTTTGGAGGGCGATCATTGCCCTGTACATTATTTCCAATCATGAGGTCCATTTGAATCACGAATGTGAGTGATCTTTGGGCCCTTCATCTAACACGGGGTGATGCACTTGATGGTTCTGGTGGATTTTACATAAACAACACAGTGGGGCCCACCCATCTTCCGCCGTGCTCACCCAATTGGCATTTAAAGATAAAGCGACAGAAGGAAATGGAATTATAATTATTTCGATTAATGAAATAGATTTTTGAAAAAGGCACAAGGATGTCAATTCCGTAATAGTTATGTAGTCATTTGTAAAATTCCCTACAGGAGGGAACGGGAATCTCAGAGCCCCATACTAGCACCTGAGGATGTATGTGTAGTCCATGTGGTAGCCAAGGCTGCATGAGGATACTTGATCTGAAAGGATGAGCTTCTGATCAGTTGTGCATTTTAGGAAAGTAAGGATTTTGATGCAGCCGAACGTAGTCACAATGGACTGGAATCAACTACTTAAATACACTGACATCAAAATAGTATCTCATCTTAAATATAACTCTGATTGAAGTAATTCAAATCCAAATTCAACGTTGTTGAGTCTAGCTTCGAGAAAAGAAGCCAGGAAAAAGGCAAATTAAAACCCGATCTTGATCTCAATGTATATAACATCTTACTAAAGCAAAATACAAATTTCTAAGCCATGCAAAATATTTCTAAAACGTAATAGAGTTGCATTGTTTATATTTTTATATGCATGCTGCATAGTCCCAAACCCATGCATCTCGAGAGCGACTCCCAAATACATCAGCCTTTTTCTATCAAATACCCATGCATGGCATACTCCAGTGCAAGGTAGCCACTTCAAGAATATAAAGATAGCAGTTCCAGGTATTTCAATATAAAACAGGATCCTGTAGTAAGAAACATAGGTGGCATTTGGATGCCCAATAGGATTGAACGGTAGCAATTCAATTCAACAGCATGAAATTGCCAAATTAGCAATAGCACCATCCTAAGATTGTTTTAGGTCCAACTTCAACTCATGCATTGGCAACTGGTGGTATGGTTGTCATCATAAATTATAAAGAACCACTTCTACTTTGGTCATTCATTCTTTACCGAATTGAATTAACTATCCAAACGCACCCTTAAGAATATCAAAGTAGTTGTTTGAAGCACTTGTACAAAAACCAACGTTGCATGATAAGGAATTTAGGTTGTGTTTGGAAGCTCAATCGACTTGCATTACAACAATTCAAACCAAAGTGGTAATTTCCAAATTGTGCAAGCTCCATTCATAATGACAAACCAACCCCAAGATTGAAATTATGAAATGGAATGGATTTTGCTTTGGTCTTTTGTTCTACATTGAATTAGACCAATCAAGCATCCAAATGATCTGGTCTGTTATTGCAGTTAAGGCCTGGTTGTGGTATTGCAGCTGGAATCCTCATCAGAATCAGCAGGAATTATGTTTGTTTGGTTTCAGCGTCGAGCTTTGGGTCTGGTCTGTGGGAGGAGTCTCCGCAAAGCATGGGATTTCTTGTCTCGCTGTTAAATTTCATCCGAAGTGGAGCAGAGCTGGGAGCTTCTTCCTCTGTTTCGTAATTTGCAGTTTGATCTCTGATACTTATTAGTCTTTGTATCAGCAAGCTACTCCCACCCTTAGTAGGCCTACCCGCGTGAGGTCTGCAAGGGCTATTGGCTCAGTGGTAGAGTGTGCCCCTGATAATTGCCTCGTTGTGCCTGGGCTGTGACGGCTCTCAGCCACATGGATAGTTCAATGTGCTCATCAACGCCTGACCCAGAGATGTGGATCATCCAAGGTGCTAAGTCGTAAGACCATGTATGGGGCCTGACGCCTGCCCAATGCAGGAAGGTCAAGTTGGTGATGTGAATCATCCAAGGCACCAAGTCGTAAGACCATGGGGGCTGACACCTGCCCAGTACTGCAGGAAGGTTAAGGAAGTTGGTGACCTGATGATGGGGGAGCCGGCGACATGAAGCCCCGGTGAACGGTGGCCGTAATTATAACAGTCTTAAGGTAGCAAAATTCCCTGTCGGGTAAGTTCCGACCCGCACAGATCGAAGGCATAACGATCTGGGCACTATCTCGGAGAGGCTCGGTGCAATTTCAGGTTTGATTTGTAGCAGAGGGCAGAGCTATTGGTGGGAGTGTGTTTTGGCTCAATCAAGGATTAGAATGCCATATCAGGCCTGGATTGTTGCAGCAGCTTGGTTGTTTCCCTGGGAAGGCTGGTTTTTGGTTTGCTTTTGTGGTGGCCTGCAAGTTATTCTCTCTCTCTCTCTCTCTCTCTCTCTCTCTCTATATATATATATATATATATATATATATATATATATATATATATATATATATATATATATATATATATATTCTTCTGATCGATGTTCATCTCTTTTTGTCAGGCCCACTCAATTGGTTGTTCAAAAATAAAAACTATGTTATATGATAGGTGAGACTCGTTTGAATGATTCTACAAATATTTTGTCAAATCAACAAAGTTATAAGTGGTGTGCTCCCACCTTTCAGTTAGAAAAAAAAAAAAAACATCCACGTGCACCCTTAGAAAAGAATGTGAATGGAAAGTGCCAGCAATGCTTACATTGTCCCTGCGACATGCAAGCTGATGTGGGTTATCTTTGTTGGTGACAGATGTCTTAAATCTATCAAATAGGCTCGATGACATCGAGCAGGCTTTGGGTGAAAATTTACAGGAAATTCGGTTTCAGTCAACTTAAGAAAGTTCCGGAGAAAATCTAGCAACATATTCTCTTGGAAATTGCAGGAAATTCGGCTAACCCAAGGACAAGTTCGGCTAGCCGAAGTGTCGGTCGGCCAGCCCGAGCTTTGGTTCAGCTAGCCTAACGTTATACAGATTGTGCACATTATATATATGCGAGCATTGTATATATGGTAAATAATCTAGATTATCTTTTAAAACTGGAAAACATGTATATAAGAGAGTGCTTGATTATGTGCACTCTGACGTATGAGGGCCATCGTCAGAGATTTTCATTGAGAGGTCGTCATGGTTTGTTTCATTCATTGACGACTACTCCAGGAAAGTGTGAGTTTACTTTATGAAACGTAAATTCGAAGTTTTCATCATATTCAAACAATAAAAGGAAATGGTGGAAAAACAGTCAGGGCGAAAAATAAAGGTTTTAAGAACTGACAATGGTGGAGAATTTACTTCTACTGAATTTAATGAATATTGTAAGGATAAAGGGATCATTAGGCATGACACAGTGTGCCACACACCCGAACAAAACGGTGCAGCTGAACGAATGAATCGGACTCTCTTGGAGAGGGCTGGATGCATGTTAAGTAATGCTGTGTTGGGCAAGAACGTATGGACGGAGGCTGTTAACAAAGCCTACTGTTTGGTGAATTGGTATCCTTCTACAACAATTGAATGTAAAACTCCAGAAGAAGTATAGAGTGGTCATAAGATCGACTACTCAGATCTGCGCATATTTGGTTGTGAGGCTTACTTTCATGTATCGTCAGTTGAGAGAGATAAACTATACCATAAAGCCAAAAAGTATATTTTTATTGGCTATGGTATTGGTGTGAAAGGTTACAGGTTATTCGACGAGATCACACGCAAGGTCATCACTATCCGTGACGTCAGATTTGATGAAAACTCCCTATTCCACAAGAATGATAAAGAGAAGCAAGAGCAACCAGAAAATTTGACCATAAATATCCAAGTTGACACAGATGATATTCAGGCAGAAACAGATACGCAAATAAAGGTACAAGATCAGGTGGAGTAGCTACCTGTGAGAAGAAACCCACCGAGTCATCGTAGGTTATGGGCAAAATATAGGAATGATTTTAATATTACCTATGCCCTCGTTACAAATGAGGGGGACCCATCTACTATTCAGGAGGCTCTCAATGAGCTTAATGCAGAAAAGTGGAAGGCGACTATAGATGATGAGATGGACTCGTTGCACAAAAATCACACATGAGAGCTGATGGAGCTTCCAATGGGCTGAAAAATGATCGGATGCAAGTAGTTATTTAAAAGAAAATATGATAGATAAAAAGCTAGATTGGTAGTGAAGGGTTATGCTCAAAGAGAAGGAATCAACTTCACAGAGATATTCGTGCCGATGGTTAAGCAGGTGTCTATCAAGTTCGTGTTGGCACTGGTTGCCCAATACAATCTCGAGCTGGAACAAATGGATGTCAAGATTGCATTTCTACATTGGGAGTTGGAAGAACAGATCTACATGAAGTAACCAGAGGGCTACGAAGTTAAAGGGGTAGATAAAAGAGTTTGCAGGTTAATGAGGTCGCTGTACAGCCTGAAATAGTCGCCTAGGCAGTAGTATAAGAAATTTGATAATTTCATGTTGAGTCAGAAATTTACTCGGAGTGAATACAATCACTGTGTCTATTATAAGACACTAAGTGATGGCAGATTCATCATCCTAGTATTGTATGTTGATGATATTTTGATCGCCAGTCATTATATGTTTGAAATCAACGTACTGAAGACTCAGTTATCAGGGACATTCAAGATGAAAGATCTGAGGACTGTAAAGAGGGTTCTCGGCATAGATATTCATAGAGATAGAAAAATGAGCAGGCTTTGGTTATCACAGACAGAATACCTTGAAAAGGTGCTGAACAAGTATGAGATCGATGGATCAGGCAAAGCTGGTGAGCGTTCCCCACACGGCTCACTTCAAGCTTTCCTTAAAAAAATGTCTTAAATCAAATGAGAAAAAATAAGTTATGTCTTATGTGCCTTATTTGAATGCGGTTGCCAGTTTAATGTATATCATGGTCTGTACGAGAGTAGATATTTCACAGGCAGTCACTGTTGTGAGTAGATATATGTCAAACCCCAGCAAGCAACATTAGGAAGTAGTGAAATGGCTACTTCGATATATTCGAGGTATAAAAGACTACGTCTTAACTTTTGAGAATACAAGAACAAAGTTGATAGGGTATGTAGATTCAGACTACACAGGTAGTGTGGATTTCAGAAAGTTTACTTCGAGATACCCGTTTGTACTAGCAGGTGGAGTAATTAGTTGGATGTTGAAACTTCAGTCCGTGATAGCTCTTTTTACGATCAAAACAGAATATATGACACTGATGGAAGCGTTAATGAATGTGTTTGGTTAAGACGCATGATAAATCAGTTAGGACTTCAGCAGCAGGTTGTGCCGGTTAACTGTGATAGTGAGAGCGCTATTAATTTGACTAAAAATTTTGTTTATCAATCTCGTACTAAACACATTGATGTTCATCACCATTTTATCTAACAGGTGCTTAATGAAGGAGGCGTAACACCGGAGAAGATTCACAACAACATGAATCCAGTAGACATGCTCACTAAGGTTGTTCCTATAGAGAAGTTCAAATTCTGTGCAACTTCTCTAGGCTTGGCGATGGCGTAAAATAAAGATGGAGTGTTCACAAAAAGCGTTGATTAAAGTTATGATGTGATGTAGAGATAAGAGAAGAGGGCAAGAAAATATACGCTTGAAGATTAAAGACATGGTGGGGATTATTGTTAAAAGATGTCTTAAATCTGAAATTTTCGTGATCCTCAACCAGTCGAAGGTCAGACTCGACTAGTCGAAGGTTACGCAGACTGCGTAAATTTGAGGCGGTTGAGGACTTTTTCAAAGTCGGTGCATAAGTGGAGTTTCCTAAATTATAAATAGGGTGTCTCTAGGGCCATTATAAGGTATGTTAAGGCTTTCTAAAGTATTCTAAAGGGTTTATAAAAGGGTTTTAGGGTTATCAAAGGGTGTAGCAAGGGTGAGATTTCAGGTTGTTCGAATCGGATAAGTCCTCTCTCTTTGAAATTTCAATTTTTATAGTGGATTTTTGTCGCTTTATGTCGTGATTTTTTCCCTAAAGGGTTTTCCACGTTAAATCTTTGTGTTCTCTTGTGATTGCTTGGTGCTCTTGGATTGCTATCCTAGATCCATATCTGTGTAATTCCGCAACATAAATTCCAATAATTGCATCCATAGTTGGGCCCACCACACTAAAAATAATTCAGATTTTACTAACAGGTTAGCACATTTGCACATGACATTCAACCCTCCAGACCATCCAATTAGTTAAACTCTTTAATGAACCCTATCTCAAAAATCACAAAATTTACTAGGTCATGACTCTGATCATCCATCACCCATTTTCAGACGATCAAGAATTTTTTTAAAGAGTGATTGTCCAACACAAAAGTATATAGATTAAATGGTTAAAAACTACCAACAACTGGCATATTGTTATTATCACCCATGAGAGCGGCCTATCACTAGGTAAGTTTGAATTCTTCGGACGGATGATTGCATTAATTGTTCAATCTTATAAAGATTAAAAGTGATACAAGGTTGCCTTTGGATGGAATGAATTAATAACGGTCACTTTAAATTATCAGAAATAACCAAATTCCCAACCTCTCAATAATAATAGATGCTGGGAACAGTGGAAGCACACAAAGATGAATCAAGTAAAGTATTCCAATTAAAATATCAAGTCTAATAACAAACACTTCGAATTTAACGTTTAACCCTTATGAGAAAAAACCAAGGCACAAAGCGATAGAAATGCATCATAAAAACAGAAAATTATAAGAGATAAAGATTACCCGATTCGAACAAGTCTCAAATCACCCTAACTTATGCCCTTGAAACCCTATAACAAATTAAAAATCCCTAGATACCCCAAATTCTGGTTTCATGCATATATATTACATATACAAGAATCACAATCGAAATCGAAAACAAATCTCGCACTTACGCAATTCTACAGGTGCGCTAGATGATACCTTTGATGAGACTTCGATGGTATCGATTCCATTCGATGGGATTGAGAAAACACCAAAATGTTCTAGCAAGAAAACATAAATTTTTCAGATTTTTTCGATAGCATCGAACAACCTTCAATGGCATTAAGCTATCATCGACAAATGTATTGATTTTCAAATTTTAAGACATTAACAACAATCTCTACAATGTCTTTAATCTATAACCTTTATATCTCATTTTTCTTCAACTCTAATTTTGCATTGCATCATAGCTCCACCATCGCTTCTCATGTACACTCCGTCTTTCACTTTACGGCTTTGCCAAACCTAAAGAATTTTACACAGAACTTGAACCACTTTAATGAGCATGTTAACCAGATTCACACTAGTGTGAATCTTCTCTAGAGTCATGCTTCCTTCCTCAAGTACCTGTCGGATAAAATTGTGACGCACGTTAATATGTTTAGTATGTGAATAATAAATATAGTTTTTAGCTAAATTAATCACGCTTTCGCTGTTACAATTAACTGGAATAGTCTCTTGCTGAAGCTTCAATTGATTTATCATCCCTCTCAACCAAACATTTTTCTTAAATGTCTCCGTCACTGCCATATACTCAGCTTTAATTATAGAAAGAGTCACTATATAATGAAATTTTAGTTTTAGCCTCAACCTTTGATTATCCACATGATTCATCTATTTTTCAGATTATTTAATATAAAGGCAGATCCAATGTTAAAATAGACTGTAGCATAGGAAGCATTGACAATAATGATACCCACTATTGAAACCTTTTTAGGGCCTTAATTATCATCAACTTGCTCATAAGGTCATGTAGACCTGGATTAAGGGAAAAAATAAAAAAACAAATAACTGTCTCGATCGAAAACTTCTGCAACTCTAGAGAAATTTTTAATGGTGAGAGTTCAATCCCCCCTTTGTCGTCCACTTGAAACTTGATATACCTCATTTTTTTAATCTTACCCTATAATGGTATTTCAAAACAAATAGATGGTCATGGTGACCGCACAGAGTCTTGTCTGGATGGATTACCGTGCATGGAGGCGTAGGACACCTGCGCAGTTTGCTTCTCCCGAGCACCACCGATATAGTGGTGTCCAAAATCCGTGTGTCACCATGATGTATGTGTTTACATCTATGCGGTTTACCTTTTTTTTTTTTTTTTTCCCATACCATGTTAGAGAATGAGCCTAAAATTATATCCAAAGCTCAAGTGGACCACATCACAAGAAACGCCTACTTACCGTTGAATACTTCTTGAGAGCCACTGAAGCTTTGGACAAACTGAAATTTGTATTTTCCTATCGTCTAAGTCAGTGTGACTCTATTAATAGTTTGGATGAAAAAAAATTAAAACATCATAGTTAGCCCCCGGAAGGTTTTAACGGTGTACATCATTATCTCCACTGTTCCTGGGATGTTTTCCAGTTGAGCTTTGGATATGTTTCAATTTTAGACTTAGCCCTAAAATGAGTTGTTAAAAATGGATGGACGGCATAGATAAAATACATACACCACAGTAGACCCCACAGAATCCTGTAAGGGATATCCCGTATCCGTTGGGTTGGCTCACCATGAATCCTCGTCGGTGGGAAAAGGAAATCCAGATAAATTGACCGCTGTAAACACAACTTTTTATCTATTTCTTTTTTGGAAGAGTCCGAAACTTACCTCCCCAACTAAGACGTTGGACGTACGAACGAGCATTTGAGAACCAAAATACCCCTGCCCTGCCTTCCTTTAGGCAGACTGGATGGTGTGCGAAGACAAGCGCTGACGCTCGTGGGCCCCACCATGATGTATGTTTTGTATCCACACCTTTCATCCATTTTGGAGAGATCATTTTAAGGCAATATCCAAAGAACAAGTTAAATCCAAATCTTCAGTGGATCCCAGCACAGAAAACAGTGGGACAGTGACGCCCACCGTTAAAAACTTCAAAAGTCCACAAAGTTTTATATCAAGTTGATATTTGTGTTTTCCCTTATTTCATGTCTTTTTTAACTTTTGAACAGCTTTGATTTCAAATAAACATTATGATTGGCCTTAGGATAGTTTCAATGGTGGGAATGACTCTCCCCACTCTTTTCTTTGGTGGGGTCCACTACAGATTTTTATTTGCCTCATTCTTTTCTTTGTACCCTAAAATGATATCTAAAAATAGATGGACGGTGTGGATATAACACATACATTATAGTGGCATCCACAGAACTTGGTGAGGTCACTTCGGTAGCCGACCCGCTACTCAACCTGTTAGTATCTAATCCGTGTCCGAGCGTTCGCGCTAGGAACGGATTAGTTACTCCCCTTGACACCAGCCCGTGGCTGATGGTTGGTGATCTGTGGGCCCCACCATGATGTATGTATTTCATCTCTTACGTTCATCCATTTTTAAAGATAATTTCAAGGATTTAGCCCAAAAATAAGAGGAATATAAGTCTCAAGTGGACCACACCACAAGAAAACAATAGTGATTGGATATCCATCATTTAAATCCTACTAAGGCCCACTGTACTGTTTATTTGACATCCATTCCGTTGATTAGGTCATAAAGACCCAGATGAAGTGAAAAAACAAAGATCAGCTTGATCCAATACTTTTATGGGCCCCAAAAAGCTTTTAATGGTTGACGTTCATACAACACTGTTTTCTATAATGTGGTCCACTTGAGATTGGGATATACCTCATTTTTTGTGTAATACCATAAAATAATCTGAAAAAAATAGATGGACAGCATTGATGAAACACATACACCATGATAGGGACCAGAACACCGACTACCGGCCATTGGCTAGTGGCAGGGGAGTAGCCAATCTGTTTCTGTTAGGCGCGGACGCGGATTGCGTCCCACTAATCCATCTGGGAAGGGCTCTGTGGGGCCCACCGTGATGTAAGTGTTTTATCAATGCTGTTGATTGATTTTCTCAGATCATTTTAAATACAATCCTAAAAATGAAGTAGGTCCACAACTCCAGTGGACCACACCAAGAGAAGCTGCAGCGATAATGATACCTACCGTTGAAACTTTTTTAAGGGCCACCGTGATGTTTTTTTTTACCATCCAACCTATTCATAAGGTCACGTAGACATAGATGAAGTGAAAACACAAATATCGGCTTGGTATAAAGCTTCTCAAGCTCCCAAGAAGTTTTTAATGGTAGACATTCAATCATCACTTTGTGGTCCACTTAAGCCCTATACTTGCCTCACTTTTTAAATCATATATTATAATGATATGAGAAAAATGATGAATGGTGTAGATAACTCACTTACATAACGGTGGGCCCCATGGAGCCCTGCTCGGACGGATTACCGTTCGGGCGGGGTTAGGACGCAATCCGCGTCCATCAGCGCTGGTCTTCCCGCGTCAGGCAGGGGTATTTTGGTCATCAAATGCTTGTCCGTACGTTCAACGTCTAAGTTGAAAAAGTAAGTTTTGAACTTTTCATATAAGAAACGGAGTAAAAAGTTGCGTTTACAGTGGTCAATTTTTAGAAAATGCGCTTGCGTCGCAAGGGAAACGGACGCGGAAGGCCGTCAGATCATCCGGTATTCTCTTGGTAGGACGGGGCTAAGCTATGGGGCCTATTATGTTATTTGTGTTTTATCCGCATCATCCATACGTTTTGGCAGATCATTTTAGGCTTGAGCCTAAAAATGAGGCAGATCCAAAGCCCAAGTAACCTACACCATAGGAAATAGTAGGGATAATAATAGCCAGCGTTGAAACCTTTCTACTACCCACCGTGATGTTTATTTCCCATCAAACTCGTTCATAACCTCACATAGACATGAATGAAGGGAATAAACAAATATCAGATTGATCTTACACATCTGTGCCTCCCAAAACATGATTAATGTTGTCTGTTCAATCTCCACTGTTTACTGTGGAATGGTGCCCTTGATCTTTAGATATGTCTCAAGAAAATCTTGGACTGACACACTAAAAGGACCTGAAAATCATATGGCCGGCATGGATTAAAAAAATACATCACAGTAATCCCACGGATCTTGAATATGCCCTGCTGCGAGGGATATTCATGGTGCCACGTGCGGCCGGCGATCCGTGTTAAATGACGCTGTCTACATTCCAAAATAAAATTGATAGCTTTGCTAGGCGCACACGCGTGTACAATAAAGCTCATTTCTTCACCATACGTGCCATCATGGCATATATGTATGAGATCAAATCCATCCATCACTTTCTTCCCACCTTGTGCATGTTTTTCCAAAAATAAATGTAGTCTACTCAACATGTTAGCCCTAATAATGGAAACAAATGGATGGCTTACTTCATCCAAAAAACTTTAAAGCCATACATTTGTTTGCTATATATGGCCCGATCAGTAGATCAACCTGATTCTTGGGATAAGAAATCAATATAGTGGTGCCTTTCTGATGGATGGATTGGATCTCAGACTTATAATTCCAATTATAAGTCTGAGATGAGCTTTTATACACCACCAAATATATGACTATGAATTCATTAAGAGTTCTAAAAAGCTCATCCTTTTGCAATACTATGTCTGGACTAGTGCAATTTGTTAGATACATAAGTCTGAGATAAGCCTTTCTACTGCAAAAGTTATATCTGGACTAGTGTAATTTATTAGATACATAAGGCTATCAATTATTCTGCAATACTCCAATTGAGACATACTACTACATGTATTCTTCATGAGTCACACTATAATCATAAGGTGTACTAATAGGTAAACAGTAAAAATGGTTAAACTTTCTCAGTAATTTCTCAATGTAATGAGATTATGATAATACAATAACACCATATTACTTAGTTACTTCAATACTCAAGATTACACTAGCCTCTCCTAAGTCTTTCATGTCAAATTTAGATGATAAGAATTTCTTAATCTCAATAACTAATTTAATATTAGTTACAAAATTAAGCATGTCATCAACATAAATGCATATAATAATATAATCATTTCAAGAAATTTTAATATATATATATATATCTCTATCTACATCATTTATATAATAACCATTTGATTTTAAAACACTATCAAATTTTGCATGCCTTTGTTTAGGTGCTTGTTTTAGACTATATAATGATTTAATTAGTCTACATATTTTATTTTCTTTACTTGATATCTTATAACCTTCAGGTTGCTCCATATATTTTCTTTTTCTAAGTCTCCATTTAAGAAAATTGTCTTAACGTCCATCTGGTGTACCATCATTTTATATATGGAAGCTATCGTTATTAAAATCCTAATAGTTATAATCTTAGTTATATGAGAATATGTATCAAAATAATCTATTCGTTCTTTTTGTTTAAAGTCTTTTACTACCAGCCTAGCCTTAAACTTATCAACAGTTTCATTTGGTTTTAGTTTCTTTCTAAACACCCATTTACAGCCTAGTGGTTTATTTCTAGGTGGTAAGTTTACAAGTTTCTAAGTGTTATTAGATATAATAGATTCTAACTCATCATTTATTGTTTTCTTCTAAAATATTGCATCTGGAGAGTTAATCGCTTCTGTATAAGTTGTAGGATCATCTTATATTAAGAAGGTGAAAAAATCATCTCCTAAGTTAGTTTTTTTTTAACTCTAATACTTTTTCTTGGTTATATCTCTTCTACTACTTTCTTGTAAGTATTTTTACTAGTAGACACGATATCTGATTCGTTAATTTCCTCTATTCCTATAAATTTAGATTTCATAGGGAATACGTTCTCAAAGAACTCTGCATCTCTAGCTTCTATAATTGTATTAGGATATAAAATATTATCCTTAGTCTTTAAAACTATAAATCTTTAAGCTGCAGTATTTTGTGCATACCCTATAAATACACAGTCAGTTGTTTTAGGGTCTAACTTTCTTTTCTTAGTTTTGTGCAATCCTACTTTAACAAGAAACCCCCACGCTTTAATATATTTATAATTAGGAACATGATTCTTCCAAAGTTCATAAGGTGTTTATTCAAAAGACTTAGAAGAAATCTTATTTAGGATATAATAAGCAGACAAAATTACTTCTCCCCACGTATTTGAGGGTAAGCTTGAACTGTTTAACATAACATTCATCATCTCCTTAAGAGTTTCATTCTTACGTTCTATTATTCCATTTTGTTTTGATATATAAGAAGCTGTAATTTTATGAATTATTGCACTCTTTTCACATAATTCTTCAAATTAAGAAGATTCATACTCACTACCTCTATCCGTTCTAAGTCTTTTAATTTTTATATTTAACTGATTTTCAACCTCAGTTTTATATTTAGAAAAAATATCTAAAGCTTCATCTTTGCTCTTTAACAGATATACTCTAGTGAACATAGAGTAGTCATCTACAAAAGTTTTGTAATATCTTTTTCCACCTCTAGACATGTAATTTCTAAAATCACATAAGTCACTACGTCTCAACTCTAATAGAACAGAGGATCGTTTTATTCATTTAAAGGAGTCTTTAATGAATTTTGATTCTACACATGTTTCACATTTATCGAATTCTTCATTAGATATATTAGGTAATAAACCTAATATTTTCATTTTCTTCAAAGAAACTACATTCACATAACCTAATCTACTATGTCATAAATAAAATGGTTTAACGATATAAACAGAACTGGATGTCTTCTTATTATTATCATTGGATACATTTATAATGAATAAACCATCACTACAGTATCCCTTACCAACAAAAGTTCCATTTTTAGTCATTACAAGCTTATCTTAATCAAATACTAACTTGACACCAGCCTTATTGAGGACTAAACTAGAGACTAAGTTTCTTCTAATGTCAGGCACATGTAAGACATCATTCAATATCAGAGTCTTTTCAGAAGTGAGTTTCAAAAGTACTTTCCTTTTTCTACAGCTGAAGATATTCTAACATTACCCATGAACACCTGTTTATCATCTCTTATCTGAATCAAATACTAACTTGACACCAGCCTTATTGAGGACTAAACTAGAGACTAAGTTTCTTCTAATGTCAGGCACATATAAGACATCATTCAACATCAGAGTCTTTCCAGAAGTGAGTTTTAAAAGTACTTTTCTTTTTCTATAGCTGGAGATATTCTAACATTACCCATGAACACCTGTTTATCATCTCTTGATGTTTAGTAGGAGGTAAACATGCTATGATCTTCGCACAGGTGCTTAGTTGCACCAGTATTTAGTACCCACTCCAAGTTATTTATAAGAAAGACTTCTTAAACCACAAATACTACCATGTCAGACTTATTGCCTATATCTGTAAGATTATCTTGTAACTTATCTTTATTTTTCTTAAGTCTGCAAGTTTTAATGTGATGCCCAGGCTTTCCACAGTTGTGGTAATTTTCTTTTCTTTTTTTTTGAATTGATTATTTGCATTCTTTTTTTTTTGAGCTTGAATTCATTTGCATAATGTCCAGTTTTGCCACAGTTATGACATTTGCTATTTTTCTTATTATTTTTTCAACTTGATTCCACAAGATTTGCCTTTGAATCTATCTCATTTTCATTTTCTTTTTGGTCCCTATTTCTATTAGTATTCTCTATTTGTATGTATACACTAGTAGTTTCCAATGAAGCACTGTTCTTTTTTGTATTTCATTTTATTCTTATACTCTTTATAGGAAGGTGGTAACTTTTCTATCAGCTCTCTTGACAGAAATGCTACATCTAACTTAATGCTTTCTGTTGACATTTCATGAACTAGATTTTGAAAATTATGAATCTAATTTGTGACAGGTTTATCATCTGTCATTTCATAATAAAGGAAATTAGCGATTGCATGTTTCTTAACGCATGCATCTTCCAGAATGTATTTCTTTTCTAAAGAAATCCATATGTCTTTAATAAATTCATAAGAAACATACACGTCATATAGTTCGTTGGACAAAGAGTTTAGAATATAATTTTTACAATTATTTTCATTCGTCACTTCAGTTTGATTTACTGGATCTATAATAAGTTATTCAGATAGTATGTATGAAACTTTAAGGGTGGTTAATAAGAACATCAGTTTCTGTTTCCACTATTTAAAGCATTGTCTGGCGAATAGTTTGATTTTGGCCAACTCAGCAGAAGCATTTACTGTTACAGTGGCCATAGTTTATGTAATTCAACAATTCGATTTTAAGATTGTTGGAATATTTGGTTGAATTAAATAGACTATTAAAAATCAAGAACCAAAAAAGAAATTAAAATTTGAGAAAGAAGACTTATTGAATTGAGTTAAGGCGTGACATGAGTCACTCGGCTTGAAATCGAATTTGCTCCCCTTGGACAACGGCCCAAGTGCAACAAGTTTCCAGAGTAATTGACCTCTAGGATACAACAACTATGACCCGGTCCCAGCGGTGCACTCACTGTACGCGGGCTCGAACCACTTACAGTTTAACCCGAAAGTATTGAGTTGACTCAACAACAAACTCAGCAAAAATTCTTAAACCAGAATCAGAATAACAGAGAGAGTTTTATAAGATGAGAGGAGAATTTTTTTTCATACTTTAGAAATAAGAACGAAAGTCCTTATATAGATTCCGAAGTGGTGCATTAAGTACTCCTTTGAAAGGATTAGGTTTATTAGGTACACTCGTGCCCACACCCACGCCCATGCCCATACTTAGCCCATCGTGTCATGTCGTGTTGTGCATGGACTCGGACTCGGACTCGGCTTGGTATGGCACGACATGGCTTGCCTCAACGCGCGCGCGTGTGGTTAATGGTATAGATTAGAGCTATTAGCATAGCCCCCCTCCTCTCCTCTCCCCACAAGACCAAATTCACATGCCCCCTGAATGGGGCTCAAGCTCCAAGTAAAAAAGCTTATCTTATATACAAGATAGTTTTCTTTTTTAAATCCAATGTGGAACAAAACCTACAACTCAAAATCAACAGAAATTTCAAATGTGGAGGGAAACCAAAGTATTTGAAATTTCAATTTTAATATTAATTTGGAAACAAAATACAACAGATTTTTCCTTCAATCCGATGATCGAAGATGATTCAGATGGCCCATAGAGGGCTTGTGGGTCCCACAAATACAACGTCTAGTGAGCTCCTCTTGGAAATTTCCTTTTTGGGACAGTTTCTATAATGTCCCGAAATCCAATGGCCGAGTTGAAACTCTCAGCTCCCGAATTCTTGAGTGTCACGTATGCCCTAATGGGCCCTATATGCAATTGTAAATGAAGTATCCTGTACACAATGAAGAAATAAACCAAGCATAATGTAACATAATCTCATACAGAAATGTCAAGTGCTATTAATAAAATAAACATCCAATATAAGACCAAAATGTCCAAAATAATATCCAACTAGGGATCTAGTCTCATCCATACAAACAACCCAAAATGACTAAAGCCCTGGCTCAGTCCCGCAATTGTCCACTAAACTAATATGATCTGCCAAAGGTCTGGAAGTACGTCCGCACCTCCTCGTTGTGCACACCGACATCCTCCTGTGCATTTAGCTCCAGTGTCCCTACATCTATACTAGATTTTAGTTGGTGTTTTAGAACACCGTCCTAGAGTGGGAGTGAGTAGCTAACTCAGTGGTACCATTAACAATAAGTTACAAAAATTATCATACACAATAGTAAATTTAGTGAACAACATACATCATAGAATCCTATATACTCTAGTTAATGCAAATGCATGATTCAATGATATGATGCATGCCTCTCACCACTAACACTCCCTTAGGTGACAATATCTGACGATTGCGAATGACCAACACTCCTCAATGCGACCTCGACTACCAAATTGCGAAAGTAAATAATGTAATGTCATGTAAATGTTAGCCAAGTTGATTTATTAGATTCATTCATCCAGCAGATTGGGAAAACTAAAATACCCTTGTTAGAAAACATTGGCCTAATCCAATCGTGTGGCTCTAACGGTCGTAGCCGTATGACTATCGCGATCCTTAGCCCTCATGTGTTCATCAATCTCATAGCTTTTAAGCTCAAACGAAAATAATTGGGACTTCAAAGTCTGGCTCGTGATCACTACAGGGAGGTTGTCACCCCAGCATAGGCTGACAGTGGGAGCATAATGTCCCATACCACCATCTGTTATGCCCCAAACTCAGAAATCGGGCTTATAAAATTTTTGATTGCCGAATCCAGCGCCAACAGCTTTCATAGTACCCCATTCTCGGCTCCCGGCACTCATTTACCAGGTTCTGATCCTGAGAATCTATAAGGAGGATTTTCAACATCAATTTAATTCCTAATAAGCATAATTATAAGCATAACCCATGAACAATAACCACAAGAACACCATCACAAAATTTACTATGATAAAAAACTTTAAGGTACGATGCGTATAACGGGAAATACAAAATAATAATGAAAAATCTTGAAGCTCGACTGCACGCTCCTGTTGCGACTAAGCTATGGTTGCGTCCTGCCGTCACCTACACGCGTCAATCATGCATAAGCTTATAGAAAGCTTAGAAGGTGGTGTAAGTATGTGCGCAATACGAGTGTGCTCAGAATGCAATATCAGAGTAATACGAAATCATGTTGATGAGTCCATGAATGCAATCAGCCGTACCAAGGCTATGTGATGTAAGACATGAATACTATCAGCCACATCAAGGCCATACGATACAAGATTCAACTCAAGCATGCCAATCCTCATCCGAATCCACATATCAATACTACTTATCACTAGAACATCAAATATCAGTACAATTCTCACTCTTGATAATCGCGGGGGTTTAATACACTCCAAATGACATTGCCCCTTTCCCAGGCATGCACTCCAAGAGAGTGTAAGAAATATTACTATTCGCCTGATCAAGTGTACCAATACCTATTCGGCAAATTGATAGTGCACCCATTCATGAGGTGGTCATACTCAGCCTAGCAATGCCCCTTACCCTCGGGCGGATAAGGCCACACCCATTTCCAACCGATTATGATACAGTGGGAGATATGGCCTCCTGGTGTTTGGCCCTCATGCGCTCATGTATCCACTCGGTCTTGACATTGGAGTCATCCTCTAGTACTATCAGGTTTACGAATTTTCACCCAGGCACATCTATGGTATCCCGATGCTAGTAATAATATTTTCAGTGTTTGATCCTGCCATCTATGATATGCTTGTGGAGGCCATAGCCCGGATGTCGCTAGGGCGTATAGTAATCATGTCATACAAATGCGAGGTGCATGATCATACTATCAGTCATGTAGCAATCTTATGCGTACCGCGTGCTCATGTGGGGCAACTCCACCTATTAGGGAGCCCTATAAATAATCTGTTCGAAGGCATATGCTATCATCAGTCACTCCTCATATCAGGCATACATATGATGTATATGAGCACGAATCATGGAGTTATACTAAGTATATTATATGGTAATGAACTCTATTCATAACGAAGATGGGCCTAGACGGCCTATACAATACAAGTATGGGCCTAACAATGGGCCCTAGGGAGAGTTACAATATAAACATTTAACAATCATTGCTTTTACAATGTGGACGTCAAACCAACATTGCTTCCAAGGCATGGCCGCCATAAATATTATTACCTACATCATGGTGGAATCTCACATCGCAATGAGCCTCATATACAACACATCCAGCCCCACACAAAGGCCTCTCATATGTCTCATCGGGCCTCACTTGTGGTCCTTATATACATCATATTGGACCTCAACCCATGGGCCTCAAATACATCTTAATGGGCCTCATATACATCAAGTGGGCCACATCATATGGGCCACACCAATGGGCCAACATACATCAAATGGGCCGCACCAATGGGTCAACATACATCAAATGGGCTGCATCAAATAGGCTGCACCAATGGGCCAACATACATTAAATGGACTGCATCAAATGGGCCGCACCAATGGGCCAATATACATCAAATGGGCCGCACCATTAGGCCATATACATCAAATGGGCCACATCATATGGGCCGCACCAATGGACCAATATACATCAGATGGGCCGCATAATATGGGCACACCAATGGGCCAACATACATCAAATGGGTCGCATTGTATAGGCTGCATCATCTACACCATTCTTCTATTTTTAGAGATCATTTTAGTGCATTAATAAAAAAAAGAAATGGATTACATCGGAGCATTATCTGGACCATTCCACAAATAACAATGGAGAC
This sequence comes from Magnolia kwangsiensis, assembly GCA_037074715.1. Classification (NCBI taxonomy): domain Eukaryota; kingdom Viridiplantae; phylum Streptophyta; class Magnoliopsida; order Magnoliales; family Magnoliaceae; genus Magnolia; species Magnolia kwangsiensis. The sequence continues at coordinate 98,816,878 of CM073584.1, forward strand.
AATGACTTTCACTGTTTAAATTCGCGGGGCCCACCATTTTATTTTTCGTCCAACCTGATCATAAGGTCACAAAGACTTAGATTAAGGAGGAAAAATAAATTTCATATTGATCCAAACTTCCGTGACCCCAAAAAGGTTTCAATGGTGGATGTTCACTCTACACTATTTTCTATGGTGTGGTCCAACTGATCATTAGATCTGCTTCATTTCCCAAGCCTTAAGATGAGCTTGTCAAATGGATGGACAATTTGGATGGAACACATCCATCAGAGGGACCCGCAAAACTTGTTGCCATCAATCCAGTAGCTATTCAGCTGGTGGATGGACAGTACGAACATTAAGGTGGGCCAATACACAGATGGTGCAGATACAACATGCATCATGGTGGGGCTGTACATGGCACCGTCCAGATGGAAAAGTGCAGATGAAACACATACACATAAGGTGGGTCCCATGGAACTTGCTGACGTCCCACGTCAGCTGAATAGCTGGTGTGAGATACACCAGTCATTTCACTTCTCTCAGCTGGTGGGTCCCACGTGGAGCCCACCAGATATATATATATTATATTTATTTATTTATTATTATTTTTAATTTTTAAGAGGACAACAACATCCAGGCCCTGGACGGCTTGAATATTGCATCATGGTGGGGTCCACGATCACGTCCAGATGGACGGACGGTGTGGATGAGACTCATACATCAGATGGCCCCACACGGCACCGTCCATCAATGAACGGTGCTGATGAACAACATGGGTAAAACACATATATCATGTGTGGGCCCCTCAGACTGTGTTGACGTCAGTACATCAGCTATATGGCTGATGTGAGGTACGTTAGCCAACTAACTTCCTCATTAGGTGGGTCCCACGTATGGCTCACCATATTGTATTATATATATATATATATATATATATATATATATATATATATATATATATATATATATATATATATATATATATATATATATATATATTTATTTATTTTTCTTATGGAAGATCAACAATGTCTAGGTGGTATTCCCACCATCCCAATAGTGGACGATGTGGATCATCACATGCGGACGGTGGGCCACGCCGTCAGATGGACGGAGTGGATATAACACATATATTGGTGGGGTCCGCTTCATCATAAAGGAAAGAGAAAGGGAGAGAGAGAGAAATGTGAAGGGGAGGGACCCCGCCACTATTGGGCCCTCCCTTAAACAATGCATACATCAAGTGGGTCCCACAATAAGTGGGCCCTTAAAATAAAAATCAATGGTGGATCACCCACCTATCGGCCTTCTTCTTTAGCTCCTTCGACTTCTTAGCTCCTTAACCTCTTCTTTAAGGGTGGATGATGAAGGTTGGATGGTGGAGATGAAGGGTTTTGGGGTAGGGAAGTGGGCCACACCTAGCTTCTCCTTGGGAGGCTTGGACGTTGGATCTCTTGGTTACTGGGAAATTGTTTGGGAAATGAGGGAGAGAGAGAAGTGATGGGTGGAATGGATGTTGTAAGAAAGGGATGGTTAGGTATGGGCTTGGTTAAAATTTAGGTGAAAGAGGGATGGATGGAGAGAGGGAGAGTTGACTTGGGTGAGGTGGCATGGGGTATGGGTGGTGTACTTGACATTGATTTGATTGATTGATTGATTTGATGGGTGGTAGAGATTCTCTCGAAATTTGCACGTGTGACATTTTTCCTTGAAATAAACGTGGGCCTACAACTCCTTGCCACGGTATTGCTTCGGCATGCGAAAAGCGACGTTGGAACCGAGGTGACGACGCGGTCGCTAGGATATAAGTTTCTAGTCGAGCTGACTTAGATTTACGTACTGTAACTTAGGATTGCATATAAATACTGATTACAGGTCGAGGGTTGCCAAAATTTGACTGGGAGGACCGCGAAAGCCTATAGAACGGTACAAATTAGGATACATGTCTTACAGTTCTCCCCTCCTAATAAAAAATTTTCATCTTCAAAATTTACACAATCATCTCAATTCGACATAACTCATAAAGGAAGAGGAAACATAACATCGTCATATAAAATCGGAGACAACATATAAGATACAACATATAATCAATCATCAAAGAGATGGGGATATCACTTTAGAGTTTCAGCCTTGCGCTCCTAAGACGCCTCATCAACAGAATGGTGATCCCATTACACCTTCACCAAGGGATGACCTTGGTCCAGAGGACCTTCTCCTTTCGATCAAGGATACGAACTGGCTGCTCAATGTTATACGCGTCCTCACGAACCTATAGCGGCTGCCAATCAATAATAGAAACAATGTCTGACCTACACTTCCTCAGTATAGATATACGAAAAATGTTGTAAACGCTAGACAACTGAGATGACAAGGTAAAATGATAGGCCACGGCGCCAACGCGCCCAGTGATTTCGAAAGGTCCTATAAATCTCGGGGTAAGCTTGCCCTTCGCTCCAAATCTAACCATGCCCTTTATGGGCGAGATCTTGAGATACACTCTATCCCCAACAATGAATTCCAAGGGATGTTGCCGATGGTCAGCAAAACTCTTTTTTGCTGGCTCTGAGCTGTGCGCATCCTATGCCTTATGACACTATCAAAAAATCGAGCAAAGGCTACGGATAAAAACCGTAGCCATAGACCTATGGCTACGGTTTTTATCTGTAGCGTGGCCGTTGCCGTAGGTGCCATAACAATAGGTCCAAAACCTATGGCTACGGAGTTATTACGTAGCTATAGAGTACAATAGCTACAGTTAAAATCTGTAGTAATATTATCTGTAGCGAAAACTTCAAACTGTTATGGATATTGTTAGTAGCTAAAAATCTGTTGCAATATGCCTAAATTGAAAAGGCTACACCTGTCAGATTCATAACGATGGATATTATTCGTAGTTAAAGTCCGTAGTAATATGCCTAAATTGAAAAGGCTACACCTGTCAGAATAATGGCTACGGATATTATTTGTAACTGAAAGTCCGTAGCAATATGCCTAAATTGAAAAGGCTACACCTATCAAATTAATGACTACGGATATTATTTGTAACTGAAAGTCCGTAGCAATATGCCTAAATAAAAAAGGCTACACCTGTCAGATTAATGGTTATGGTTAATAGCCGTAGCTATTTTGTACCTTACAAAATTATATATAATCATTTGTTCATTCAATTACCACCTGTACAACCATTTAATTACAATCAGTTATTCATTCATTCAATTACAATCCTTCATTCAATTAATTACAATCAATTACACTCCAATTCATTCAATCAATTACAATTACAATTACAATAATGCTGAAAATACAAATCTTTGGCTTCATTCGAGAAATGTGCTCGACTTCACCGTAAAATTTCAATAGCTTCGTATATTCTATCATCCTACAAACAGTCATGTCATACATAAATTAAAATACCCATTGGGAAAAAGAAAGATAAAGTGAAAGAAGTGCATCATGTATAACAACTTTTTTTTTCTTATTGAATTAAAAAAAAAAAAACTTGAAGAAGAATGAAATTGACAGAAAGGAAATGATCTCACCATATGATTATAGGTTTTGGTTTTGGTTTAGGTTATAGGTTTTGGAAAAGGTTAGGTTTAGGTTATAGGTTTTGGGATTTGAGAATAGTTTTAGGTTATAAGTATAGGTTTAGGTTAGGTTATAGGTTAAGGTTTAGGGATAGGTTATAGGTTTTGGTATTCGAGAATGGGTTCGGGTTTAGCTTATAGGTTTTGGTTTTAGTTTTGGTTTAGGTTATAGATTTTAGTTTAGGTTATAGGTTATATGTTTATGATAAGGTTTAGGTTTAGGTTTAGGTTATAGGTTTTGGGATTTGAGAATGGGTTCGGGTTTAGGTTATAGGTTATAGGTTTTGGTTTTGGTTTTAGTTTGGGTTATAGGTTTTGGGATTTGGTTTAGGTTATAGGTTTTGGTTTTGGTTTTGGTTTTGGTTTAGGTTATAGGTTTTGCTTTAGGTTATAGGTCATAGGTTTAGGATAAGGTTTAGGTTTAGGTTATAGGTTTTAGGATTTGAGAATGGGTTCGAGTTTAGGTTAAAGGTTTAGGTTTAGGTTATAGGTTTTGGGATTTGAGAATGGGTTCGGGTTTAGGTCATGGGTTTTGGGATTTGAGAATGGGTTCAGGTTTAGGTTATAGGTTTCGGTTTTGGTTTAGGTTATAGGTTTTGGTTTAGGTTATAGGTTATAGGTTTAGGATAAGGTTTAGGTTTAGGTTATAGGTTTTTGGATTTGAGAATGGGTTCGGGTTTAGGTTATAAGTTTTAGGATTTGAGAATCGTTTCGGGTTTAGGTTATAGGTTTTGGTTTTGGTTATGGTTTAGGCTATGGGATTTGAGAATGGGTTTGGGTTTAGGTTATAGGTTTTGGTTTTGGTTTAACTTAGAGGTTTTGGGATGGGAGAATGGGTTCGGGTTTAGGTCTTAGGTTTTGGTTTTGGTTTTGGTTTTAGTTTTGGTTTAGGTTATAGGTTTTGGTTCAGGTTATAGGTTATAGGTTTAGGATAAGGTTTAGGTTTAGGTTATACGTTTTTGGAATGAAGAATGGGTTCGGGTTTAGGTTATAGGTTATAGGTTTAGGTTTAGGTTATAGGTTTTGGTTTTGGTTATAGGTTATAGGTTTAGGATAAAGTTTAGGTTTAGGTTTAGTTATAGGTTTTGGGATTTGAGAATGGGTTCGGGTTTAGGTCATAGGTTTTGGGATTTGAGAATGGGTTTGGGTTTATGTCATAGGTTATGGTTTTGGTTTGGTTTTGTTTTAGGTTTAGGTCATAGGTTTTGGTTTAGGTTATAGGTTATAGGGTTAGGATAAGGATTAGGTTTAGGTTATAGATTTTTGAATTTGAGAATGGGTTCGGGTTTAGGTTATAGGTTATAGGTTTAGGCTTAGGTTTAGGTTATAGGTTTAGGTCATAGGTTTTGGGATTTGAGAATGGGTTCGGGTTTAGGTCATAGGTTTTGGTTTAGGTTATAGGTTTTGGGATTTGAGAATGGGTTCGGGTTTAGGTCATAGGTTTTGGTTTTGGTTTAGGTCATAGGTTTTGGTTTTGGTTATAGGTTATAGGGTTAGGATAAGGATTAGGTTTAGGTTATAGGTTTTTGGATTTGAGAATGGGTTAGGGTTTAGGTTATAGGTTATAGGTTTAGGTTTAGGTTTAGATTTAGGTTATAGGTTTAGGTCATAGGTTTTGGGATTTGAGAATGGGTTCGGGTTTAGGTCATAGGTTATAGTTTTAGGTTTAGGTTTAGGTTATAGGTTTAGGTCATAGGTTTTAGGATTTGAGAATGGGTTCGGGTTTAGGTCATAGGTTTTGGTTTTGGTTTAGGTTATAGGTTTTAGTTTAGGTTATAGGTTATAGGTTTAGGATAAGGTTTAGGTTTAGGTTATAGGTTTTTGGATTTAAGAATGGGTTTGGGTTTAGGTCATAGGTTTTGGTTTAGGTTATAAGTTTTAGGATTTGAGAATCGGTTCGGGTTTAGGTTATAGGTTTTGGTTTTGGTTTTGGTTTAGGCTATGAGATTTGAGAATGGGTTCAGGTTTAGGTCATAGGTTTTGGGATTTGAGAATGGGTTCAGGTTTAGGTTATAGGTTTTGGTTTAGGTTATAGGTTTTAGGATTTGAGAATCGGTTCGGGTTTAGGTTATAGGTTTTGGGATAGGGTTTACGGTTCGAGTTTAGGTCATAGGTTTTAGTTTTGGTTTGGTTTTGTTTTAGGTTTAGGTCATAGGTTTTGGTTTAGGTTATATGTTATAGGGTTAGGATAAGGATTAGATTTAGGTTATAGGTTTTTGGAATTGATAATGGGTTCAGGTTTAGGTCATAGGTTATAGGTTTAGGTTTAGGATAAGGTTTAGGTTTAGGTTATAGGTTTTTGGATTTGAGAATGGGTTCGGGTTTAGGTCATAGGTTTTGGTTTAGGTTATAAGTTTTAGGATTTGAGAATCGGTTCGGGTTTAGGTTATAGGTTTTGGTTTTGGTTTTAGTTTAGGCTATGAGATTTGAGAATGGGTTCGGGTTTAGGTCATAGGTTTTGGGATTTCAGAATGGGTGCGGATTTAGGTTATAGGTTTTGGTTTAGGTTATAGGTTTTAGGATTTGAGAATCGGTTCGGGTTTAGGTTATAGGTTTTGGTTTTGGCTTTGGTTTAGGTTATAGGTTTTGGGATAGGGTTTACGGTTCAGGTTTAGGTCATAGGTTTTGGTTTTGGTTTTGTTTTGTTTTAGGTTTAGGTCATAGGTTTTGGTTTAGGTTATAGGTTATAGGGTTAGGATAAGGATTAGATTTAGGTTGTAGGTTTTTGGATTTGAGAATGGGTTTGGGTTTAGGTCATAGGTTATAGGTTTAGGTTTAGGATAAGGTTTAGGTTTAGGTTATAGGTTTTTGAATTTGAGAATGGGTTCGGGTTTAGGTCATAGGTTTTGGTTTTGGTTTTGTTTTGTTTTAGGTTTAGGTCATAGGTTTTGGTTTAGGTTATAGGTTATAGGGTTAGGATAAGGATTAGATTTAGGTTGTAGGTTTTTGGATTTGAGAATGGGTTTGGGTTTAGGTCATAGGTTATAGGTTTAGGTTTAGGATAAGGTTTAGGTTTAGGTTATAGGTTTTTGAATTTGAGAATGGGTTCGGGTTTAGGTCATAGGTTTTGGTTTAGGTTATAAGTTTTAGGATTTGAGAATCGGTTTGGGTTTAGGTTATAGGTTTTGGTTTTGGTTTTGTTTTAGGCTATGGGATTTGAGAATGGGTTCAGGTTTAGGTCATAGGTTTTGGGATTTGAGAATGGGTTCAGATTTAGGTTATAGGTTTTGGTTTAGGTTATAGGTTTTAGGATTTGAGAATCGGTTCGGGTTTAGGTTATAGGTTTTGGTTTAGGTTATAGGTTTTGGGATAGGGTTTACGGTTCGAGTTTAGGTCATAGGTTTTAGTTTTGGTTTGGTTTTGTTTTAGGTTTAGGTCATAGGTTTTGTTTTAGGTTATATGTTATAGGGTTAGGATAAGGATTAGATTTAGGTTATAGGTTTTTGGAATTGAGAATGGGTTCGGGTTTAGGTCATAGGTTATAGGTTTAGGTTTAGGATAAGGTTTAGGTTTAGGTTATAGGTTTTTGGATTTGAGAATGGGTTCGGGTTTAGGTCATAGGTTTTGGTTTAGGTTATAAGTTTTAGGATTTGAGAATGGGTTCGGGTTTAGGTTATAGGTTTTGGTTTTGGTTTTAGTTTAGGCTATGGGATTTGAGAATGGGTTCGGGTTTAGGTCATAGGTTTTGGGATTTCAGAATGGGTGCGGATTTAGGTTATAGGTTTTGGTTTAGGTTATAGGTTTTAGGATTTGAGAATCGGTTCGGGTTTAGGTTATAGGTTTTGGTTTTGGCTTTGGTTTAGGTTATAGGTTTTGGGATAGGGTTTACGGTTCAGGTTTAGGTCATAGGTTTTGGTTTTGGTTTTGTTTTGTTTTAGGTTTAGGTCATAGGTTTTGGTTTAGGTTATAGGTTATAGGGTTAGGATAAGGATTAGATTTAGGTTTTAGGTTTTTGGATTTGAGAATGGGTTTGGGTTTAGGTCATAGGTTATAGGTTTAGGTTTAGGATAAGGTTTAGGTTTAGGTTCTAGGGTTTTGAATTTGAGAATGGGTTCGGGTTTAGGTCATAGGTTTTGGTTTTGGTTTTGTTTTGTTTTAGGTTTAGGTCATAGGTTTTGGTTTAGGTTATAGGTTATAGGGTTAGGATAAGGATTAGATTTAGGTTGTAGGTTTTTGGATTTGAGAATGGGTTTGGGTTTAGGTCATAGGTTATAGGTTTAGGTTTAGGATAAGGTTTAGGTTTAGGTTATAGGTTTTTGAATTTGAGAATGGGTTCGGGTTTAGGTCATAGGTTTTGGTTTAGGTTATAAGTTTTAGGATTTGAGAATCGGTTTGGGTTTAGGTTATAGGTTTTGGTTTTGATTTTGGTTTAGGCTATAGGATTTGAGAATGGGTTCGGGTTTAGGTCATAGGTTTTGGGATTTGAGAATGGGTGCGGGTTTAGGTTATAGGTTTTGGTTTAGGTTATAGGTTTTAGGATTTGAGAATTGGTTCGGGTTTAGGTTATAGGTTTTAGTTTTGTCTTTGGTTTAGGTTATAGGTTTTGGGATAGGGTTTACGGTTCGGGTTTAGGTCATAGGTTTTGGTTTTGGTTTGGTTTTGTTTTAGCTTTAGGTCATAGGTTTTGGTTTAGGTTATAGGTTATAGGGTTAGGATAATGATTAGATTTAGGTTGTAGGTTTTTAGATTTGAGAATGGGTTTGGGTTTAGGTCATAGGTTATAGGTTTAGGTTTAGGATAAGGTTTAGGTTTAGGTTATAGGTTTTAGGATTTGAGAATGGGTTCGGGTTTAGGTCATAGGTTTTGGTTTAGGTTATAAGTTTTAGGATTTGAGAATCAGTTCGAGTTTAGGTTATAGGTTTTGGTTTTGATTTTGGTTTAGGATATGGGATTTGAGAATGGGTTCGGGTTTAGGTCATAGGTTTTGAGATTTGAGAATGGGTGCGGGTTTAGGTTATAGGTTTTGGTTTAGGTTTTAGGTTTTAGGATTTGAGAATCAGTTCGGGTTTAGGTTATAGGTTTTGGTTTTGGCTTTGGTTTAGGTTATAGGTTTTGGGATAGGGTTTACGGTTCGGGTTTAGGTCATAGGTTTTGGTTTAGGTTATAGGTTATAGGGTTAGGATGAGGATTAGATTTAGGTTATAGGTTTTTGGATTTGAGAATGGGTTTGGGTTTAGGTCATAGGTTATAGGTTTTGGTTTAAGATAAGGTTTAGGTTTAGGTTATAGGTTTTTAGATTTAAGAATAGGTTCGGGTTTAGGTCATAGGTTTTGGTTTTGGTTATAAGTTTTAGGATTTGAGAATCGGTTCGGGTTTAGGTTATAAGTTTTGGTTTTGGTTTCAGTTTCGGTTTAGGCTATGGGATTTGAGAATGGGTTCGAATTTAGGTTATAGTGTAAGACCCGTATCTTGGTCCGTACCTTTTCGTAGACTTCCGCGGTCTTACCGGTCGAATTCCGGTAACCTTCGACCCTTAACCGATATCGACGCGCTACCCTGATTCATACGCCGACAACCCGAGTCGACTCAACTCAAGACTAATACCATAGCGACCGCGCCGTCGTTGCCGTTCCAATATCGTGACTCGCGCGCCGAGGCGATACCCTGGTCAAGAGATATGGGCCAACGTTCGGTGCAAAAAAATACCGCGCGTTGCGAAACTCAAGGAAATCTCAATGATGTGTCACATCAATCACATCAATCCCATCAATCAATCAACCCATCAAGCCATCACATGTTAAGTATACATCACTTTATTCCATTTCTCCAAGCAACCACAAAAGTCTTCATCTCCCATACCTCTCTTACATAAAAAGCCACAAAAGTCTTCATCTCCCATACCTCTCTTACACAAAAGCCTCAAAAGTCAAGCTTTTCTTACACAACCATCACTCACCACATCCATCCATCACTCTCTCTCTCTCCCTTACATCACTCTCTCTCTTTCTATCTTTCTCATTTCAAAAATTTCAAGCAACAAAGAGTCCATACGTATGGAATTTTACAAGAACTCCTAAGCTCTAAGTGGCCCACCTTCCTACCCCATCATCTCCCATCTCAACCTTCCATTCTCCATCTCCTCCATTGAAGTTGAAGCCAAGGTGCCAAGGAACCTCTAGGAGCAAGAAGATTGGACGGTGGGTGCCTCTATAGGGTAGTTTTATTTATTTTTATGATGGGCCAAGTGAGGCCCACCGATCCATGGTGTGGATCTCACTTGGGACCCTAAAAGGTGGTCGATGGACCACTTGGATCATCATGATCATTCCATGATGGGTCCATTCTCTATGGACCCCATCATGATGTTTATTTTCTTTAGAAAGGTCATCTAGACCATCCATATTGGTGGGGAGAGGATCCCCACCGTTGATCTTCAGTTTTGATGGTCACATGTGCAAAATGACCCACTTGATGTATGATTTCATGAAAGGGAGGGCCCATAATGTCGGGGTCCCTCCATCACAAGCCGTGTCCCACTCTCCATGTCTCTCTCTCTCTTTTATTTATTTTATTTTATTTTATTTTATTTTATTTTATTTTTTTATGCAATAGGAATGTGTGGCCCACTTGAATGGATCCCACCTTGAGATTTATGTTGTTCAATTTTTATTCAAGTGGGGCCCACCTTAGACGTTGAACCCATGTCACCCATCAGTGGTGGCCCACTTCATCAGGGCCCACCACTCGTTAAAAAAAAAATACATATAAAAACCGTCCAGCGTCTGGGACGCTGGACGTTTCATAGAAAAGAGGAAAGGGAAAGAAGGAAAGGGTCTTTGGGTGGTCCCACTTGCTTAGGCCCCACCCTGATGTATCATTCTAATCCAAGCCGTCCATCCCTTTCACCATCTCATTTTAGGCGTTGAGCCAGAAAATGAGATTGAACGGAGCACCTGGTGGGCCATAGCGCCAAATATTACGTCCTCACCATTCAAATGCTATTTTTTTTTTATGTTATTTCACTTTCCAAGCGTCAAAAAAATTTGAACTCTGGACTCATTTCGACTGTTGCGGGCCACAGAACGCAATGGCCAGAGCGAATTTCATTTTAGCGGGCCCCACGTGTCAAAAACCCCGGGAAAACAGATTTTTCCCAAAATTGATAAGAGGCAGAGCCTCTGCATGTTGGCATCAGCAGGCAGCGCTGCACGCTGCTGCGTGCAGGCGGGCGGGTGGCCGCTGGCCACCCACGGCCCTGCACGTGGGCCCCACTGTGATGTTTATTTGCGATCCAATCTATTCATGTGGTGGGCCACCTCCTAAAGTGGGCCCCTGCCAAAATTCAGGCCCATCCAAGGTTCTGGTGGCCCACACCATAGAAAATAGTAGAATTGAATGTTTGCTATTGAAAATTTTCTTGGGGCCCACAGAAGTTTTGAATCAAGCTGAAATTTATGTTGTCCCTTCATCCAGGCCCGAGGGACCTATTGAACGGACTGGATGGCTTAGAAACATTACAGGTGGGCCCCACATGGGACCCACAATGACGTGTGTCTTAAAGACCATAGTCCAGTGGACGGTGGCGCCCACCTTGCTGTTGTAATGCTTCCACCGTCCGCTGGACGGTGGAGCCCTCTTGATGCATGTGTTTTATGCACGCCACAGCGTGTGTGCAGAGTGTGTGCGTGCTGTGTGTGTTGTATGGGTGTGCATGCGTATGTGTGTGTATACATACATATACATACATATTTATATTATATTGTATATATATATATATAAAATATTGTATATATATATTATATACATTGTTTATATACTATATATTTTCATAACATTCACAATGGTGGGCCTTCACGTGGGTTCCACCCGTGATGCAGACGTTGTATCCAATCTTTCCATCCATTTTAAGCAAATCATTCTATGGAATGAGTCAAAGTATGAGCCAGATCCACGGTCCAAGTGGACCCCATCTTAGCATGATTTGAGGCTCATCTTAATGTAGTTGTGACATTTATTGGGGCCCACTTTGATGTGGATGTACGGCCCATGGGATTGGACCATTTGATATATTCCAAGGCCCTTGGGTCCAGACCCATTTGATTATATAAGGTCTATGGGTTAGGCCCATTTGATATATATAAGGCCTAGGGGTTTAGGCCCACTTTGATATGCATGTAAGCTCATGGGTTAGGCCCATTTGAATTGTTTAAGGCCTAGAGATTTAGGCCCATTTGACTCATATAAGGCCTATGGGTTGCGGCCCATTTGATGTACATGTGGGGGCCCAATTAGTGTGGCCAATTTGTCACATATTAGATTCATGAGACTATGCTCATTTGATGCAATCTAAGGCCCACGGGTTTTGAACCATTGCAATGCACATAAGACCCATTGGTGTGGCCCATTTATGTGACCCATCTGATGAATAAAAGGCCCATAGGATATGGCCCATTTGATATATATAGGAAAATCCCAATGGGATGAACCTAAGGTCCATTGCAATGTGTAATCCCAATACCAATTATGAAGCGATGTTTAAGAAAATCGTGCCTAGGATGAAATGTTGGTTTGACGTCCACATTTCGAGTGTAATGCTGGTTGGATGTCCACATTACGACTCTCTTTAAGGCCCATTACTGGGCCGTACTTATCGTGTATAGGCCGTCCAGGTCCATCTGCATTGTAAGATAGTTCATTTTATTATAACATGTTTAGTACAGTTTCATGACTCATGATCATACGCATCATATGTATGCTTGACATGAGAATTGTCTGATCATAGCATTTGCCTTCGGGCAGGTTGTTTATGGGCTCCCGGTTAGGCGGTGTTGCCCTACATGAGCGCACGACATGTGCAGGATTTGATGCATGACTGGATAGCGTGAATCATGCATATCGCATTTGTATGACATGGATATTGTACGCCCTAGCGACATCGGGATCGTAACTTCCACAGATGTATCGTGGTTAGCAGGATTGGATACTAAAAATTTTATTCTACATGGGGTACTATAGATATTCCTGGGTAAAAGTTCCTAAACCCTTATGGTACCAAGAGGTTGCTCCAACGTCTAGACCGAGTGGGTAGATGAGTGTTGAGTGTCGATTACCAGACGGTTACGCTCTCCACTATGTCGTGGTCGGTTGGAAGGGGGTGCGACCTTACCCGCCCGATAGTAGGGGACAATGCTAGGCTGAGTCTGACCAGCTCGAGGAATGGGTCCGCTATCGACGAGTCACGCCTGATATTGGCAGACGGATAGTGTGGTCTCTTCCACTTACCTTATTGCGCGCGATGTGGCGGCAATCTGGTTTAGAGTGTACTAGACCCCGGTGATATTCCATACTTTGAGCTGTAATGATGTGTGGAAATAGGTGAGGATCTGTATGCTTGAGTTGCATTACACATCGCATGGCCTTGGGATGGCTGATATCATTCATGTCTTGCATCGCATAAGCCTTGGTACGGCTTATGATATTATGGTTCCATCTGCATATTCCGCATTACTCTGACATTACATGTTCATATTACTACCTTGCGCACACACTTTCACCACCCTCTAAGCTTTCTGTAAGCTTATGCACGACCGTTGCGTGCAGGTGACGTTGGTTCGCAGCAGCGCTGAGGTAGGAGCACGTTGCAGAGCGTTTTGGAGTTTTTGTTCTTTACCATTGTATTTCCCTTTATGCTCATTGTACTTGTAAAGTTTTTGATCATAGTGAAAATGTAATGGAGTTCTTAGTTATTGTTTATGGGTTATGCCTTTGGTTATGCTTATTACGAATCAAACTGGTATTTAAAATCCTCCTCGTAGCATCCCAGGATCGGAACCTGGCGAATGGGAGCTAGGAGCCGAGAATGGGGTTCTACGGAGGCTGTCGGCGCCGGATTCGGCGATTGGAAATTTTGTGAGCCCGGTTTCCGAGTTTGGGGCGTGACACATAGGTTTTGGGATTTGAGAATGGGTGCGGGTTTAGGTTATAGGTTTTGGTTTAGGTTATAGGTTTTAGGATTTGAGAATCGGTTCGGGTTTAGGTTATAGGTTTTGGTTTTGGGTTTGGTTTAGGTTATAGGTTTTTGGATAGGGTTTACGGTTCGGGTTTAGGTCATAGGTTTTGGTTTTGGTTTGGTTTTGTTTTAGATTTAGGTCATTGGTTTTGGTTTAAGTTATAGGTTATAGGGTTAGGATAAGGATTAGATTTAGGTTATAGGTTTTTGGATTTGAGAATGGGTTCGGGTTTAGGTCATAGGTAATAAGTTTAGGTTTAGGATAAGGTTTAAGTTTAGGTTATAGGTTTTTGGATTTGAGAATGGATTCGGGTTTAGGTCATAGGTTTTGGTTTAGGTTATAAGTTTTAGGATTTGAGAATCGGTTCGGGTTTAGGTTATAGGTTTTAGTTTTGATTTTGGTTTAGGCTATGGGATTTGAGAATGGGTTCGGGTTTAGGTCATAGGTTTTGGGATTTGAGAATGGGTGCGGGTTTAGGTTATAGGTTTTAGGATTTGAGAATCGGTTCGGGTTTAGGTTATAGGTTTTGGGATAGGGTTTACGGTTCGGGTTTAGGTCATAGGTTTTGGTTTTGGTTTTGTTTTTTTTTAGGTTTAGGTCATAGGTTTTGGTTTAGGTTATAGGTTATAGGGTTAGGATAAGGATTAGATTTAGGTTATAGGTTTTTGGAATTGAGAATGGGTTCGGGTTTAGGTCATAGGTTTTGGTTTAGGTTATAAGTTTCAGGATTTGAGAATCGGTTCGGGTTTAGGTTATAGGTTTTGGTTTTGGTTTTGGTTTAGGCTATGGGATTTGAGAATAGGTTGGGGTTTAGGTCATAGGTTTTGGGATTTGAGAATGGGTGCGGGTTTAGGTTATAGGTTTTGGTTTTGGTTTAGGTTATAGGTTTTGGTTTAGGTTATAGGTTATAGGTTTTGGTTTAGGTTATAGGTTATAGTTTTAGGTTTAGGTTTAGGTTATAGGTTTAGGTCATAGGTTTTGGGATTTGAGAATGGGTTCGGGTTTTGGTCATAGGTTTTAGTTTTGGTTTAGGTTATAGGTTATAGGTTTAGGATAAGGTTTAGGTTTAGGTTATAGGTTTTTGGATTTGAGAATGGGTTCGGGTTTAGGTTATAGGTTTTGGTTTAGGTTATAAGTTTTAGGATTTGAGAATCGGTTCGGGTTTAGGTTATAGGTTTTGGTTTCGGTTTTGGTTTAGGCTATGGGATTTGAGAATGGGTTCGGGTTTAGGTCATAGGTTTTGGTTTAGGTTATAAGTTTTAGGATTTGAGAATCGGTTCGGGTTTAGGTTATAGGTTTTGGTTTTGGCTTTGGTTTTGGTTATAGGTTTTGGGAAAGGGTTTACGGTTCGGGTTTAGGTCATAGGTTTTGGTTTTGGTTTGGTTTTGTTTTAGGTTTAGGTCATAGGTTTTGGTTTAGGTTATAGGTTATAGGGTTAGGATAAGGATTAGCTTTAGGTTATAAATTTTTGGATTTAAGAATGAATTCGGGTTTAGATTATAGGTTATAGGTTTAGGTTTAGGTTTAGGTTATAGGTTTAGGTCATAGGTTTTGGGATTTGAGAATGGGTTCGGGTTTTGGTCTTAGGTTTTGGTTTAGGTTATAGGTTTGGGATTTGAGAATGGGTTCGGGTTTAGGTCATAAGTTTTGGGATTTGAGAATGGGTTCGGGTTTAGGTCATAGATTTTGGTTTTGGTTTAGGTCATAGGTTTTGGTTTAGGTTATAGGTTATAGGGTTAGGATAAGGATTAGGTTTAGGTTATAGGTTTTTGGATTTGAGAATGGGTTCGGGTTTCAGTTATAGGTTATAGGTTTAGGTTTAGGTTTAGATTTAGGTTATAGGTTTAGGTCATAGGTTTTGGGATTTGAGAATGGGTTCGGGTTTAGGTCATAGGTTATAGTTTTCGGTTTAGGTTTAGGTTATAGGTTTAGGTCATGGGTTTTAGGATTTGAGAATGGGTTCGGGTTTAGGTCATAGGTTTTGGTTTTGGTTTAGGTTATAGGTTTTAGTTTAGGTTATAGGTTATAGGTTTAGGATAAGGTTTAGGTTTAGGTTATAGGTTTTTGGATTTGAGAATGGGTTCGGGTTTAGGTCATAGGTTTTGGTTTAGGTTATAAGTTTTAGGATTTGAGAATCGGTTCGGGTTTAGGTTATAGGTTTTGGTTTTGGTTTTGGTTTAGGCTATGGGATTTGAGAATGGGTTCAGGTTTAAGTCATACGTTTTGGGATTTGAGAATGGGTTCAGGTTTAGGTTATAGTTTTTGGTTTAGGTTATAGGTTTTAGGATTTGAGAATCGGTTCGGGTTAGGTTATAGGTTTTGGTTTTGGTTTTGGTTTAGGTTATAGGTTTTGGGATAGGGTTTATGGTTTGGGTTTAGGTCATAGGTTTTAGTTTTGGTTTGGTTTTATTTTAGGTTTAGGTCATAGGTTTTAGTTTAGGTTATAGGTTATAGGGTTAAGATAAGGATTAGATTTAGGTTATAGGTTTTTGAAATTGAGAATGGGTTCGGGTTTAGGTCATAGGTTATAGGTTTAGGTTTAGGATAAGGTTTAGGTTTAGGTTATAGGTTTTTGGATTTGAGAATAGGTTCGGGTTTAGGTCATAGGTTTTGGTTTAGGTTATAAGTTTTAGGATTTGAGAATCGGTTCGGGTTTAGGTTATAGGTTTTGGTTTTGGTTTTGGTTTAGGCTATGGGATTTGAGATTGGTTTCGGGTTTAGGTCATAGGTTTTGGGATTTGAGAATGGGTGCAGGTTTAGGTTATAGGTTTTGGTTTAGGTTATAGGTTTTAGGATTTGAGAATTGGTTCGGGTTTAGGTTATAGGTTTTGGTTTTGGCTTTGGTTTAGGTTATAGGTTTTGGGATAGGGTTTACGGTTCGGGTTTAGGTCATAGGTTTTGGTTTTGGTTTGGTTTTGTTTTAGGTTTAGGTCATAGGTTTTGGTTTTGGTTATCGGTTATAGGATTAGGATAAGGATTAGATTTAGGTTGTAGGTTTTTGGATTTGAGAATGGGTTCAGGTTTAGGTTATAGGTTATAGGTTTAGGTTTAGGATAAGGTTTAGGTTTAGGTTATAGGTTTTTAGATTTGAGAATGGGTTCGGGTTTAGGTCGTAGGTTTTGGTTTAGGTTATAGGTTTTAGGATTTAAGAATCGGTTCGGGTTTAGGTTATAGGTTTTGGTTTTGGCTTTGGTTTAGGTTATAGGTTTTGGGATATGGTTTACGGTTCGGGTTTAGGTCATAGGTTTTGGGTTTGGTTTGGTTTTATTTTAGGTTTAGGTCATAGGTTTTGGTTTAGGTTATAGGTTATAGGGTTAGGATAAGGATTAGATTTAGGTTATAGATTTTTGAATTTGAGAATGGGTTCGAGTTTAGGTTATAGGTTATAGGTTTAGGTTTAGGTTATAGGTTTTGGATTTGGTTTTGGTTTAGGTTATAGGTTTTTGGGTTTGAGAATCGGTTTGGGTTTAAGGTAAGGGTATGGTAACTGCAAATACAAATATAAACATAGCCTGTCCAAATGGTCAGGCCCTTCCAAAATATGGCCTGTCCAAAATGCCAGGCCCTCCTAATGCTGTCCATAGGAAATGGACAGCTTCATCATGGTCATAAAAGCGGTACCCACCTTCCAAGGACCCCCGCTCATCCGGATAGCTCCGACGCACATCCGGGTATGCTCCATTAATTTTGAGCTAATATAAAAATACGGCCTGTCCAAATGGCTAGGCCCTCCCAATGCTGTCCACAGGAAATGGAAAGCTTCATCATGGTCATAACAGCGGTTCCCACCTTTCAGAGACCCCCGCTCTTCTGGATAGCTTCGACGCACATTCGGATTTGCTCCATCAATTTCGAGCAAATACATAAACACAGTCTGTCCAAATGGCTAGACCACTCCAACCATGTGCATTCTTAAGTCAAGAGACGTACCAGATGCTTGAATCTGAAATATGCATTTAAACATAAAATGGCATTGGGAATCGCTTCTCAAAACTGCAGACTGTTTTCTTCTGAAACTCGTTCATCTCACCTGAAAACCTATCACATAATGAATAACTATAACCATAATGATAAGTACACATGTGTATTATTGACAAGAGACATACCATATACTTGAATCTGAAATATGCAGCTCCAATCCTCCCACATGCAACATCCACCTGAAAGAATGCATATAACCGTCATGCTTGAGTAATCAATACAGAAATGTACAAGTAAAACCATAAAACTAGAGATACTCACTGCATTTTTAGGATCTCCTCCATAGTTAACGATCTCATTCTAAAGCCTTTCTCCCTCCTCCTTTACCCGGGCTTGGGACCGGCAATGCAAGGAGTTGCATTGGCAGAGTTAAAAAAGGGCTTAGGCTCCAATTAGTTTTCAAAAAAAATATTTTCATAAATACTAATGTGATGACCAAATGGAGCCTAAACTATAAATACGTTCAAATATAGAGTACAAAATTCATTCAATATTTAATAAAAAAAATAAGTGCCAAATTAGTTCATAATTAGTTCAAAATGCACACTACACGCTCAAAATTAATTCAAAATGCACACACTACATATGTTCAATTATAGAGTACCAACATTGTTCAAATTATAGGATTCTCAAAGCCTCTTTCCCCCATTGCACAAATGATCCTAGACCAGCCTCTCCAAGTGTAGATGCAAACCCATCTTCTTTACACAAAGGAACGTGAGGTTGTATAACCTCAGTCAGAACAACAACAAAAGCTCCATCCTCCAATGGTTGGCAATGGATAATTGCATTTGGATTAACTTCGTGTACTCCACCACGAGCAACTACACCACGTTTTCTAAAACCAAGCAAGTCGCATCTCTTGCCGATATATATAATATCTGGCCATATTTACATATAAAATGGCATTGGTATTGTTAGCATTTATAATATAATTGTAAGCTCAATATAGTAAAAAATTTATACTTGCATACCGACGATGCCTGAGTAGATTTAACGATTGTTGGTGATGAGAGATTTCGAGTACGGTGCCCCTCTTTCTCCATATTGCCCAATATTTTCTTCATATCAACTATATCTTGACTCATATCATCCATTTTTTTCTTCACCTGAAATAACTCTTGAGTTATGCTCTCTTTTTCTTTTGTCACATGCTCTACCTTTGAACGAGAAGGGGCTGACTTCTTCAGTCTTAGTTTAGTTATTGAGCAACCTAGACCCCGTATTCGTCCTCTATTGTCAGAACCAACCAACTGTAAAATATTATAAATCAAGTTAGTTGGATATTCATAATTACCATAAAACTTAAGTAATTTACCAAATTTTATTAGTACCTCTATAAGGGCATCATCCATTCCGGTCATCCTAGAAGGAAGATTGCTACTATAGAGCTCATCTACTTTTTCCTGTGTAAAAATACAAATGAATGCAATATAATTGAAAGTTATAAATAGGCTTTTCATAAGATTACTAGTTAGTGGTATGAGGGATGCACTTACAGCAAGGTCAGGATACTGGACAACTTTGTCCTTTCGGGTATTGGCTCTTAAGAAGACTTCACATCTACTTATCTCGGCATCAGAGGTAAGATTCTTCTCCATCGCCTTTGCCACATTACATATCATTCAAATACACATTATTAATAGATTTAGATGAATGATAATTCAAATTTAAATTCAATTTTAAACTATAATATCTATTTTTAAATACATACCATTGTATGGCGAGTAACAGCCATGCCGTGCCTCCAAAGACACTAGGGTCCTTTTAGCTTGGCCCGATTGACTTTATTCCTTGTGCTTATCCTCTTAAATTCCTCGGTGCTACGTTGATCCACGAAGACCCTCCAATCCTCCATAGGGATACCTGGGGGGCAGGACCATCTCTCACAACAATAAGATCCTTGTTGTTAATATATTTTGCAGTCAATCTTCTCTTGTAATTCCTCCATGCTTCATTGATGCGTTTTGTAACGTAATCAAGATTTATATCCCAACTTTGACCCTCAAACTCATAAAGCTGTGACAATCTTTTTGTGACCATATGAATTTGTTCATGAGGCACTTGGCGAAAGTTCGAGTATATGATCGGGATATGAGAACGGGTGAGGACACCGACATGCGATACAAAGTCTCTGTGATCGGAACAGTCCTCATTTGGTTGCCCGAATTCATTCGTCTTTAAGACCTTTTTCCTATCAGGTTGCACAAGTAAAGAGACCCCCCTAGTAATGCCTCTCTTTTTTGATGAAGAAGAAACTGACACAATTACATAAAAAGAATAATAGTTATATATACACATCATTGATTACCGTCAATATATAAGAAAAAAGAAACTTACATATATAATTAAGGAGAAATATCTTATTACCTTTGGTGTTGCTTGAATCTGTACTCCCAAGCACCTGCGCACCCAATACCTCTGGTTGTGAATCCATGTGCCTATTTCTTTCCTAATATGAAAAGAAAAGGAAAAAAATAGCTAATGGTTAAGAAATTATTTAGATCACAGATAAAGTACAAAAAATTCACTATATTATCCAAACCTTGATTAGATTTCCTCCAATAAATATCATTTTGTTACATGCTTAGAAAATACAAACAAATCAATAGATTCTCTTTGATCGTTTTCTTTTCTTTGATTTCTCGACCACAACACTTACATCTTCAGATTCATTGAATATCAACTCATCAACCATTGCTAATGAGGTGAGATCAGGTCCTGCATCGGCATTACTTACAGCCTTTAATCGTTCCGATAGAATGCACGTCTCTTCTTCGACAAAAATTTTTTTTGGAACCTCTAAGACCACATGCCAGTCAAGATTTTTTGGATCTCTAGAGTAGAAAACTTGCGTGGCATGCTCTGCAAGAATGAAGGGCTCGTCACCGACTTTGTCTGAACTGTAAAGACTAGACAAATTTACTAATCTCAAATTCGCTTCGACATCAAAAGAAACACCATGATGTGTCACTTTCACTCAATCATACTTAAATAGGACGGGCTTGTACCCTGTTCGGTACTCCAATTGAATAATTCTACGAAGGACTCCGTAGCAAGGTTCATTTTCATCCACTGTATTCATATCCTTAGCACTTGATCGGAAGGTTGTCATGCCCTCTGTCCTAACCCCACTGTTTTGGTTCGTTTTATTCTCCTCATAGTCCTTAGTGACAAAGAGGAAACCATTAATACAATATTTATTGTATTGCATAGAAAAAGCTAAAGGTCCTCTCATTACATCCCACTCGTCGTAGCTAGGATGACTCTTCAGTACCCATGTACGAGCTTGTTCGTATTCGATACCCGCTAGGATAACACTTTGACCCGAACCTACTGGACCAACGTCGTCATCATTAAGGTCATCATCAACGATATCTTCCAACTTACGTAGTCCTGGAATGACTCCATTAAACCAATTTTTCAGCTTTTTCAGTAGGTTTGTTTTTTGTTTTCCTTTATATTGGTTGCAGAATTGTAACGCCCGTGAAAAATCCGTACTTGGGCTCGAGTACCAACTCGACCCGAAATCGCGTAGAAATAATTTCCATGGAAATTAAGCGTAAGTTAGCTAGCGCAACGCTAGAGTAGCTGGAAAATAGTCCCTGATCACTTTAAATACGTTCTGCAAGACCCAAATCGAGTAGAACAAACAACTCTACAATACTCTATAACCTCGGATCAAACTCTAAGCGGGTTTGTTCTCTGGACCATATTGAATTTTTGAATTGGATCTAGACCGCGCGTCGAAGGTCCGATACCTCCTATCTTAGACCGTTAGAACCGCCCAGCTGGACTTGATAATCATCTCGAAAATCAAGTCAAACCGATAATCACAGACTATTTCGTTGAACCCGGACTGAAGCGACCGCGAATAGGGACGGATTTGGAATTTCAAATTCAAATCTGGCACACGACTTGACACGTCAGTATTAAGCGTTCTGACCGTCAGAATTCATCCAGATTACACCCTCGGATCAGGAAAAATTTCTATTTATTATCATGAGACTTTCAGCCCTGATCTACGTGCGGTGACCGCTGAACTGAAACTGGTCCGCCACGTGCGATCTGCGAACCCTGCCAGACTGAAAACTTAATACGAGCTACATCTGGTACACATGAGCTTAAGTCCGATCGCAATCGACCAGGGGACCACCAGAAAGCAGTTTTTGGACCGAAACAGCCCCGAAATGGATAGGCACCAAGTAAACTTCGTCCCGGAGCCTATTTCTGGCATTTTTAAGCTTATAAAAGGGGTTGAAACCCTCATTTCTCCCTTCCATCCGAAAATTCCAAACCCTAGAGAAAAGGAAAGAGAGTTTGAGAGAAAGAGAGGAAGGGAATTTTCCCGCTTCCGAGTCGCCGACTGCTAGTGCTTCAGCACTTCTTTCCAATCACCTGGCTGGTGATTTCTCCCCTTTTTCAGGTATAAAATAACCCCAAAACTTGCTGATTTAGGGTTTACCTAGATTCATAGCACGTTAGCTAACGTATTCCATAAATCAGGTTCTCCTACTGCCGTAGACGAAGCGTACACGCTCCGTTCAAAATCCCGCAACCGTAAGAGACTAGGTGAGGATTTTAGACGCTTTGATTGACAGTTTACAATGCTTTCAATGTCGTTTAATAGTAGATTATCGACGGCATCGCCATTTGACATGTACAACATGCTCTCCGTTTCCTGTTTCGTAAATTAACGAAGAATATGAGATTTAGGGCATTTTAGTCATTTGTAGGAAGTACGGTCTACATGCATATTTTGCTGACGTGATTGACATGGTTTATCGCCGCATTAGGGAGTTAGGAATGCTTGCATAATCAGTTTGGCGAAGAGATTCACCAAGTTGCGCACTTTGGGTCGACATACTATATGTGGACTTAAGTGTGTAGTGTATGTGTTTGTATAAATGCTTGTATTAGTATATATTGAATTAAATGATGTTATGTAGTAGTCTGAGATTGATTTCATGATTAATATGCTGACCTAAATGATTTCCTACACGTTTACCTTATGCATGATTGCATTACATGCATAGAAAGTATGCCTTGAAGATTTGCTTAAGTTGAATGTTATAACATGTGTTAACATGCTCACATGATGTATTTCAATTCCAATACCTTTGCATATAGTGCTAATATGATTCCATAGATGTGTGGGACTTGACTTAGACCAGGCAGTCGGTAACCGAGCGAATTCGTGGCTGACTGGTCATAGCCACGAACGACGCGTCGATGAACGTGATTCGTATTTGGAGTTGGCGGCAGTGGTTAGGCCACGCGAAGTGTTTTACGCACTTCATGTCGTTCGACTTGAGATGCGATCGCGCTAGTCGAGCCCGTCAAGTAACCCGACTGGCCGATGTATGTTCACCTTGTATGTGTCATGACTGGTTGAACCTAGGGTACTGAACTTACCATTGTAAACCCTGTTAACCATGGTACCTTGATCCACGAAGACTCATGAGCCGGGCATGGTGGTATGGGACACCGTGGTCGAGCTGTCGGCCTACGCTGGGGCCACAAACCTCCCCGTAGTGACCAGTGAGCACCTAAACTCGTGAGCAGATTATGGTGGTATGAGACACTATATTCTAGCTGTCGGCCTACACTGATCAGGTGACGAGCCCTTTGTAGTGACCGCGAGCGTATTCTGAGTCCACGGGAGGCGACGACCCTTCCGTTGCAGTAGAGTATGGTGGGCATGTATTGATAAGGTGATGGGGGAGCGGTGCATCGAGTGCGAGCAACAGCCCTGGCAGCCCTTGTAGTGACCTACGAAATACACATCGTATGAGATTACTAGGAGTGACGACCCTAGACAAGATCTGTGTTGGGATTGATACAAGGGAAGTACCTTAGTTTCTCAATCCTGCTGTTTGAATGGACTAATAACAACTTGGAAATCATATCACCATAGCATTGCATGTGCCTGGAAGATGTGGAGCACTCTAGGGAGTGTGGCATGCCGCGGTCGTAAGATGTTGCCGCATGAGGGTGATCGTCGGTGAGGGCATACATCACGTCATGTCATCTTGCATTAACAACAGTATTAGGATTGTCTGATTTACTGCTTTACTATTATCGCGTGATTGAATTGTGAACATGCTAATCTTTGCTCTATGATTCCACTGAGTTGATCACTCATTCCCACGTTACGGGATGGTGTTTGCAACACCCACCAGACCCTGTTGTAGATGCAGGTGAGGACGAGATCCAGGAGGTGGAGCCAGAGATCGACGAGGACCAGGATGAGTTCTCGTATATGCAGTATCACGACGGCTTCCCGTAGGCGACCTGGATCGAGGGGACATCAGTGGGACTTTCTTTTTTGAACATTATTCTTTTGTTATGTATATGTATATGAGACTCAGAGATGTAGTCATACTTTGGAGACAGATGAGATTACTTTATTTTTTTCATATAGTGATATATACATTGTTTAGTCTTCCGCTTGCTTTTATCACTGGATCTGAAGTATGAATTGCAGTTTTGGTATACTTTTACTCATGTGAATGCTTTAAATCAGACAACATTGAATCATAACCATTTTTGTTGCATAAGTGACGGTCTGGAACTCGGGAGTTGAGTTTATACACGACCCCCGATTTTCAGGGTGTTACAAGTTGGTATCAGAGCATGAATGAGAGTATACTGGGCCTGGGTTATGGTCTTGCGACGTACGCTGTTGCTTCCTTTGACTTAGGTGGGTGCGAGAAGGGTCTAGAAACACGTCTAAGATCGCAGATTCGCCGATAGGCGAAGTTTATTAGAATCGATCGTAAGATCGAGTCTGTAACGCATCTCGGGTCGCGTAAAGCAACCCGAATCACTTCTAAGCTGTAGGAAGTCGGGTGGAGACGTCCTATGAGCGGTTTTAAACCGCAAAAGTGAATCCTTGGGCCGTGGGATGACCACGACTCCTGTAATCAATCGCTAGGGCTTAAAAACCCTGTTTCGCCAAAAATTCTCAAAATTTCTCCTCTAAACACTCCGACCTTTAGTTCTTTCTTATCCATTTCATGTTAGGCATCAAACTTAATGTGAAAATAACACCAATTAGTACTTTCATAAAATTTTACAGTGAATAGTAAAATTTCATGAAAAATGGCCATAAGGCTATTCTAACTTCACTTTCTTTAGCAAATAAGGATCTAGATAGATGTACTGGCTCCTTCTACCCCAAATTCACATGCTGCATCATATGGTTTGGTATTCGGGATTGCGATGTAGACCCGAAAATCCCTGAACACATGTTTGGGCTCATACAGACCAAAATACTATGAAATAGGGGGTGGGACGTAACTTTTTGGAACCCTGGGACCATGGGGGACCAGACCCATGGGGTCCCACCGGCCAACGTGGAAGTTGGCCGGCGATGCCATCGCCGGTCGGGCGATGCATCGCCGACCGGCGGGGTCCATTGGGGCTGTTTTTCGGGCGCACGCCCTTAAATGGGGTCCACACCCTCCCTATGTAACTCCCATCTCATGAAAACCCCCAAAACATACCCCTCCTTCACAAACAGCCCTCTCCATAACCCTATTTTCGATTTTTAGCAACCAACTCCAAACTTCGGCGTCCCAAACCACTTCTAGGACCCTCCTTGGCCAAAATCGACCACCACCCATCACTTATTGGGTGTTGGCAGCCTCTCTTCTTGAAGATCTCACCATTTGGAGCTCCAAAATCCCCCAAATAGAGCTGAAATCGTGAGGTGCTCCATTCTATCTTTTTGTTTGTATTTCTCCCTGAAAGTACAGCCTTGGGAAGCTTGAAGCATTCCTCTACGACGCCTAGATTTCCTTTTCTCAGATTGGGCAGCCATTTCTCCGCATTTTCAGCGTTTTTCATGACTTTTGTGGAAGCCATTTTGGGCCTTCTGTCACTCTCATCCATCATATCTTTGATGGGTAAGAGGAAAACCACAACAGACGAGGCTGGGACGAGCCGCCCTGCTCGATCGAGAAGATCGCGGGGTGGTGCCGCAAGTTCAAGCACCGCCGCAGGTCCAGCTGTAGTCCTGGAGTGCCGTACAAAGCGGGATTTGGATCCCCATGTACACCTTGGACGAACAATTTTATCAGAGATGCCTCATGGCCAATACACTGATCGTAAAGTGTTATTTGAGGCGGACGTAGATGGACGGTTGTTCGGCGAGTATCTGTTGTTCGAACGTATTGAAGCTGCGCACTGGGGACCGATCTTTGAAGCTCGCTCTCGTGCTAATGTGAGCACCGTTCGTGCCTTCTATGCTAGCATCCAGAATCCTACCTTAGAGCCTTTGCAGTTCAAAATCCCTTTTGGTAGAGATCGGATGGCTACGATCGACGTTCGGTTGATTGCGCGACTTCTCAACGTGCCTCTAGGTGATGTGCATCCTAGTGAGAAGAATTTGAGGACTAGATGTGAACGAGATCGCCGCACCAGGTTTCTGTGCGGTAAGTTGGTTCCATGGTAGCCTAATAATAGCCTCAAGGCGACGTATATGTCTGAGGATTTGTGCCTGCTGCACCATATCTGCACGTTTAATGTTTATCCCAGGTCGACGAACCGCATTGAATGTACACGTATTATGGTCGATTTCTTATTTCTGGTGGCCCAGGGAGAGAACGTATGTATGGCCACTTTCATTTTACGGCAGATAGTTCTCATAGCCAGGTCGAGAAGAACATCCGAATCGCTTCCCTTTGGCCGACTTATTTACAAGATTGCGCTTGAGTTTGCCTATAGACTTGGGCCCGAATTGCCGGTATCGATTCACACCATCGATGAGTCGACAATGGTCAAGATGAAGATTGGGTCACAATACCGTGAAAATTAACTTGAAAGGGATAGTGGGGATGACTTTGATGAAGAGGAAGATCAAAGCGAAGAAGAACCTAGAGCAGAGGTTCAGAAAGAAGCTCAGGAAGAAGCAGAAGAGGAGGCTCAGGATACTGATGAGAGCCCTCCTCCTTCTGCGCAGGCTACTATCGACGATCGCATTGCTCGGATGGAGGAGAGTCAGACCGCGTTGCGAAGGGAAGTCCAAGAACTTCGCGCAGAAGTCGCTGATGCCAAGGCCGTTACAAAGAAGAAATTTGGCAAGGTGACTCGCACCTTGAAGGCGATCCTGTGTTGCTTACAGGATAAGAGTGCTCCTCCTCCGTCACCAGACTCCGACTAGCGATGCGATCTTTGATGTTATTATCAGTAGTTAGTCATTTCCTGTTTTATATGTGTAAGCCTGTTAGGGCTAGTGCTTTGCTTATGTTGCTGTTGCTTAACTGTCTTAATTTCCATGTAATTCTAGTCATGATGCTTGTAAGGATATATCCCTTGTATGGTGACAATTTTGATAAATTGAAATGCATGGAATGCCTTTGACTCTTTAAGTGAATGATTGCGGTGTAATTGTGCAATTGAGACTGACAAGGTTGCACCCTATTTTGAATATAGGGAATGCCACCTAAGACTACGCGGAGCGCGGTTCGGCTTGCATTGTCAGAGCAGATGGATCAGACTCCCTCTCAGTCTGGCACTCGTTCGGACCCTACTGTGGGCCCGATTCCTGAGGCGGTTCGATCGTCTCAGCCTGCTGTTGGTCCTACAGATGGACCACCGCCATTTACACCATCAGTTAGAGAGCCACATCGCGCATCTACTTCCACACCTCATCCGCCACAGCCTGCTCCACCCCCTGACAGATTCGAGCAGATGATGGCTATGATGCTACAGCAGCAGCAGCTTCTGACCACCATAGTGGGGACTTTAGCCCAGGGTGGGGGTGCGACTACATCTACTCCACCTGCACCACCTGCGCATCCAGCTGAGGATGCCTATACTTACGCCCAGGATGAGGGCATGGCTCATCCTGCGCCGCCTGCTTTCCCTGCGGGGAATCCTGCCGACACACGGGGCCTTTTGGAGTGATTTCAGCGCTTGCGGCCTCCTACTTTCACGGGTTCTCACAGACCCGAGGAGGCTGAGTACTGGCTCGACTGAGTGTCGAAGATTCTACGGATGTTGCACTGCACCGAGGCTGAGCAGGTAGAGCTGGCTACCTTCCTGTTTGAGAGAGAGGCCAGTATGTGGTGGGATAGCGTATTGCGGACTGTTGCCGCAGATTTCGTATGGACGTGGGCAGCATTTGAGTTCCGCTTCCATGAGAAGTATTATCCCCAGACCTACAGGCACGATAGGGAGAATGAGTTTCTCTGTCTCAGACAGGCAGCGATGACAGTTACCGAGTATGAGCATCGGTTCACAGAGTTGGGCAGGTACGTCCCGACGATCCTAGCTGATGAGCAGATGCGCATACGACGCTTTTTGGAGGGCTTGCGACCGGATATTCGGTCGAAGATGTGCTGTGTTAGTTTTTCCTCCTATGCGGAGTTGGTTCACATGTCTATGCGGGCAGAGCAGGACGTGGATCGACTTGCGCGATCTCGAGGCCCGGCTGCTTCTAGGCCGCGACCGGATTTGCCAGACAGGCCCTTCTCGGGCAAGAGGCCTCGCATTGATCCTCCTACTAGGACCACGGTGCCTGTACCACCGTTTCGGCGCCCTGATTTGTCAGGTACATATTGTGGGAGGACGGGCCACTTGGCGCAGAGTTGCTTTTCGAGGATGCGGGACAGTGGGTTCTCGCCGCCGCAGAAGATTGATCGTGTACGTCCACAGAAGATATCAGCACCGCCTATACGGTCAGCTCCTGCGCATCCTTCTTTCAGACCTACGGTATCACAGATTCGACAGCCTCCACGGCCCTTGACACAGCGGCCGAACCGGCCACAGGAGGCTCGAGTTCATGCATTGACCGCTGAGGCAGCTACGACGCTGACTTTCCAGCATTCAGCCTTTGAGGTCACGGCCCATATCGGAGGTACTTCCGTTCTTGTCATGGTGGACACTAGTTCCACGATTTCTTTGATATCGCGTGCCGTAGTCAGGCGTCTTGGGTTACAGACTATCACTATGGATAACGTGCGAGTCTTTGTAGCTCATGGAGATTATTCGGATGTCACCCAGATGTGTGAGGGTTGTTTGGTTGATCTGGGAGGCAGGACGATGACTCTTGATCTGGTCGTCGATCCCTCGCTTGTTTATCTCGACGTCATTCTTGGCATAGACTGGTTGACTGCAGCGAGAGCCGAGATTGACTGCGAGACTCGTATAGTCACAGCGTACGAGCCTGAGGGTGCATCCTTCACATTTCCAGTGCGGGTAAATCTTTCTTTCCGCATTCTTAGCTACGCCACTCTATTGCGCGACGCTGGTGCCCAGGTACTTGAGCAGACGCCAGTTGTTTCTGAGTTCGGGGATCTGTTCAGGAAGATCCCTGGTTTGCCGCCCCGACGTGAGATCGATTTCACTATCGATCTGGTTCCTGGTTCTACACCCGTCTCACTGCCGACGTATCGCATGGCACCATGTGAGATGGAGGAGTTGAGGACGCAGATTGATGGCCTGCTAGAGCATGGCTTTATACGGCCTAGCGTGTCTCCTTGGGGAGCACCGGTCTTGTTCGTGAAGAAGAAGGATGGTTCGCTGCGATTGTGTATTGATTATCGCAGGCTGAACCAGCTCACGGTGAAGAACAAGTACCCTTTGCCCAGGATCGATGACTTGTTTGATCAGTTGAGAGGAGCGCAGTACTTCTCGAAGATTGATCTTCAGTCAGGATATCATCAGCTGCGCGTCAGGGATGAGGACGTGCAGAAGACAGCATTCAGGACCAGTTTTGGCCACTACGAGTTCCTCGTGATGTCGTTCGGTCTCACGAACGCACCGGCCGTGTTCATGGATCTGATGAACCGGGTATTTCGGCCTTTCCTCTATCGATTCGTCGTTGTCTTCATTGACGACATTTTAGTGTACTCTAGGAGTCGAGAGGAGCATGAGGAGCACTTGCGTTTGGTCCTTGATACGCTCAGACGGCATCAGTTGTTCGCACAGTATAAGAAGTGCGACTTCTGGAAGCAGGAGGTGAAGTTTCTGGGACACGTGGTGTCCAAGGATGGCATGCAGTTGACCTGTCTAGGGTAGCTGCGGTGCAGGACTGGGAGCAGCCTGGTTCTGTCACTGAGGTGAGGAGTTTCTTGGGTCTCGCTGGTTACTATCGGGGCTTCATTCAGGACTTCTCGAAGATCGCGAGACCCTTATCTCAGTTGACACGGAAGGACGTGAAGTTCGCCTGGAATGATAAGGCGGAGTCAGCTTTTCAGGAGCTGAAGGACAGACTTACGTCCGCCCCTGTGCTAGTATTGCCAGAGCAAGGGGTTAGATACACTATATACACTGACGCGTCTAGCGTTGGTTTGGGTTGTGTCCTTATGCAGAGGGACAGGGTAATTTCATATGCCTCAAGACAATTAAGGAAGCACGAGGAGAATTACCCTACACACGACCTAGAGTTGGCAGCCATTATATTCGCACTGAGACTCTGGAGACATTACCTCTACGGAGAGGAGTTCGAGCTCTTTTGCGACCACAAGAGCCTCAAGTACATATTCACGCAGCGAGACTTGAATATGAGGCAGCGGCGATGGATGGAGACGCTAAAGGACTTCAAGTTTGAAGTCTCTTACCATCCTGGGAAGGCGAACCTTGTGGCTGATGCGTTGAGCCGCAAGAAGGCGATAGAGTTTGCGGCTCCGCTGATGGTTGCCGAGTGGGATATGGTTGAGTTTTTACGAGACTTTGAGCAGAAACTCACCGTAGAGGAACCATTTGAGTTCATCGCACACGTACAGGTGCGATCTCAGATCGATGACCGAGTCATCGAGGCGCAGAGGGACGACGCGCATCTTACTGAGCTTCGAGAGCAGGCCAGTGATGATGCTGACGCCAACTGGCGAGTTGGTATGGATGGAGGCTTACGTTACCGTGGCCGCCTATGCGTCCCAGATGTCCCTGACTTGAGACGAGAGATTCTCGAGGCTGCGCATTCTACTAGACTCGCGATGCATCCAGGCAGCACGAAGATGTATCGTGACGTGAAGAGGACGTATTGGTGGGAAGGTATGAAGACTCACATAGCTGAGTTCGTGTCCCGTTGTCTCACTTGTCAGCAGGTGAAGGCAGAGCATCGCCGACCACCTGGACTTTTGCAGCCTATGCCGATTGCAGAGTGGAAGTGGGATTTCATTTCCATGGATTTCATTTCTGGGTTGCCGAAGACGAGGAAGAGGCATGATTCCATTTGGGTGATCGTCGACCGATTGACGAAGTCGGCGCACTTCCTACCGATCAGAGTTACGAACTCTGCAGACGAGCTGGCTAGATTGTACATCAGAGAGATCGTGTGTCTGCATGGAGTTCCATTGGAGATCGTGTCGGACAGAGACACGCGGTTCACTTCTATTTTCTGGACTCGCATTCAGGAGGCTATGGGTGTGAAGTTGAAGTTCAGTACTGCCTTCCACCCACAGACGGACGGACAGACGGAGCGAGTGAACCAGATCCTGGAGGACATGTTGCGAGCTTGCGCATTGGACTTCAAGGACAGTTGGGATGACTGTCTTACATATGCGGAGTTTGCGTACAACAATAGCTTCCAGGCGAGTATCGGCATGGCACTTTATGAGGCGCTGTATGGGTGACCTTGTCGCGCACCGCATTGCTGGTTAGAGGTCGGTGAGCGTAGCTTGATCGGCCCAGAGCTGGTGCAGGCGACGTCAGAGAAGATTGATATTATTCGACGTCGACTTCTTACAGCGCAGAGCAGATAGAAGAGCTACGCCGATACGAGACGGAGGCCACTAGAGTTCACAGTCGGGGATCACGTGTTTTTGTGAGTTTCCCCTATGAAGGGAGTCCTTCGGTTCCGGAAAAAGGGGAAGCTGGCACCACGATTCATTGGTCCATTCCAGATCCTCGATCGTGTGGGAGTAGTGGCTTACCGATTGGCTTTACCCACGCCCCTCGCGAGCGTCCACAACGTATTTCATGTTTCTATGCTAAAGAAGTACGTTGCTGATCCTTCCCATATCATTAGATGGGAGCAGGTGCAGTTAGGAGAGGATGTTACTTATATCCTGCGACCGACACGCATCTTAAACAGGAAGGAGCAGGTACTGCGTAGCAAGGTGATTCCCCTTGTGAAGGTACTATGGACGCATCATACTGAGGAGGAGGCTACTTGGGAGACAGAAGCCGAGATCAGAAAGAACTACCCACAGCTTCTCGAGGAGTATGAAAAGGTACAAATTTCGAGGACAAAATTATTTGTTAAGGGGGGTAGATTGTAACGCCCGTGAAAAATCCGTACTTGGGCTCGAGTACCAACTCGACCCGAAATCGCGTAGAAATAATTTCCATGGAAATTAAGCGTAAGTTAGCTAGCGCAACGCTAGAGTAGCTGGAAAATAGTCCCTGATCACTTTAAATACGTTCTGTAAGACCCAAATCGAGTAGAACAAACAACTCTACAATACTCTATAACCTCGGATCAAACTCTAAGCGGGTTTGTTCTCTGGACCACATTGAATTTTTGAATTGGATCTAGACCGCGCGTCGAAGGTCCGATACCTCCTATCTTAAACCGTTAGAACCGCCCAGCTGGACTTGACAATCATCTCGAAAATCAAGTCAAACCGATAATCACAGACTATTTCGTTGAACCCGGACTGAAGCGACCGCGAATAGGGACGAATTTGAAATTTCAAATTCAAATCTGGCACACGACTTGACACGTCAGTATTAAGCGTTCTGACCTTCAGAATTCATCCAGATTACACCCTCGGATCAGGAAAAATTTCTATTTATTATCATGAGACTTTCAGCCCTGATCTACGTGCGGTGACCGCTGAACTGAAACTGGTCCGCCACGTGCGATCTGCGAACCCTGCCAGACTGAAAACTTAATACGAGCTACATCTGGTACACATGAGCTTAAGTCCGATCGCAATCGACCAGGGGACCACCAGAAAGCAGTTTTTGGACCGAAACAGCCCCGAAATGGATAGGCACCAAGTAAACTTCGTCCCGGAGCCTATTTCCGGCGTTTTTAAGCTTATAAAAGGGGTTGAAACCCTCATTTCTCCCTTCCATCCGAAAATCCCAAACCCTAGAGAAAAGGAGAGAGAGTTTGAGAGAAAGAGAGGAAGGGAATTTTCCCGCTTCCGAGTCGCCGACTGCTAGTGCTTCAGCACTTCTTTCCAATCACCTTGCTGGTGATTTCTCCCCTTTTTCAGGTATAAAATAACCCCAAAACTTGATGATTTAGGGTTTACCTAGATTCATAGCACGTTAGCTAACGTATTCCATAAATCAGGTTCTCCTACTGCCGTAGACGAAGCGTATACGCTCCGTTCAAAATCCCGCAACCGTAACAGACTAGGTGAGGATTTTAGACGCTTTGATTGACAGTTTACAACGCTTTCAATGTCGTTTAATAGTAGATTATCGACGGCATCGCCGTTTGACATGTACAACATGCTCTCCGTTTCCTGTTTCGTAAATTAACGAAGAATATGAGATTTAGGGCATTTTAGTCATTTGTAGGAAGTACGGTCTACATGTATATTTTGCTGACGTGATTGACATGGTTTGTCGCCGCATTAGGGAGTTAGGAATGCTTGCATAATCAGTTTGGCGAAGAGATTCGCCAAGTTGCGCACTTTGGGTCGACATACTATATGTGGACTTAAGTGTGTAGTGTATGTGTTTGTATAAATGCTTGTATTAGTATGTATTGAATTAAATGATGTTATGTAGTAGTCTGAGATTGATTTCATGATTAATATGCTGACCTAAATGATTTCCTACACGTTTACCTTATGCATGATTGCATTACATGCATAGAAAGTATGCCTTGAAGATTTGCTTAAGTTGAATGTTATAACATGTGTTAACATGCTCACATGATGTATTTCAATTCCAATACCTTTGCATATAGTGCTAATATGATTCCATAGATGTGTGGGACTTGACTTAGTCCAGGCAGTCGGTAACCGAGCGAATTCGTGGCTGACTGGTCATAGCCACGAACGACGCGTCGATGAACGTGATTCGTATTTGGAGTTGGCGGCAGTGGTTAGGCCACGCGAAGTGTTTTACGCACTTCATGTCATTCGACTTGAGATGCGATCACGCTAGTCGAGCCCGTCAAGTAACCCGACTGGCCGATGTATGTTCACCTTGTATGTGTCATGACTGCTTGAACCTAGGGTACTGAACTTACCATTGTAAATCCTGTTAACCATGGTACCTTGATCCACGAAGACTCATGAGCCGGGCATGGTGGTATGGGACATCGTGGTCGAGCTGTCGGCCTACGCTGGGGCCACAAACCTCCCCGTAGTGACCAGTGAGCACCTAAACTCGTGAGCAGATTATGGTAGTATGGGACACTATATTCTAGCTGTCGGCCTACACTGATCAGGCGACGAGCCCTTTGTAGTGACCGCGAGCGTATTCTGAGTCCACGGGAGGCGACGACCCTTCCGTTGCAGTAGAGTACGGTAGGCCTGTATTGATAAGGTGATGGGGGAGCGGTGCATCGAGTGCGAGCAACAACCCTGGCAGCCCTTGCAGTGACCTACGAAATACACATCGTATGAGATTACTAGGAGTGACGACCCTAGACAAGATCTGTGTTGGGATTGATATAAGGGAAGTACCTTAGTTTCCCAATCCTGCTGTTTGAATGGACTAATAACAACTTGGAAATCATATCACCATAGCATTGCATGTGCCTGGAAGATGTGGAGCACTCTAGGGAGTGTGGCATGCCACGGTCGTAAGATGTTGCCACATGAGGGTGATCGTCGGTGAGGGCATACATCACGTCATGTCATCTTGCATTAACAATAGTATTAGGATTGTCTGATTTACTGCTTTACTATTATCGCGTGATTGAATTGTGAACATGCTAATCTTTGCTCTATGATTCCACTGAGTTGATCACTCATTCCCACGTTACGGGATGGTGTTTGCAACACCCACCAGACCCTGTTGTAGATGCAGGTGAGGACGAGATCCAGGAGGTGGAGCCAGAGATCGACGAGGACCAGGATGAGTTCTCGTATATGCAGTATCACGACGGCTTCCCGTAGGCGACCTGGATCGAGGGGACATCAGTGAGACTTTCTTTTTTGAACATTATTCTTTTATTATGTATATGTATATGAGACTCAGAGATGTAGTCATACTTTGGAGACAGATGAGATTACTTTATTTTTTCCATACAGTGATATATACATTGTTTAGTCTTCCGCTTGCTTTTATCACTGGATCTGAAGTATGAATTGCAGTTTTGGTATACTTTTACTCATGTGAATGCTTTAAATCAGACAACATTGAATCATAACCATTTTTGTTGCATAAGTGACGGTCTGGAACTCGGGAGTTGAGTTTATACACGACCCCCGATTTTCAGGGTGTTAAAAGAATATTACTGTCTCCTCTTGGATATACTGCTCTGCAATACAACCCTCAGGTCGTGTCTTGTTATGGACATAGGCCTTGAATGTCTTCATAAACCTGATAAAGTTAATGATACATTATATATACATGCAAATGTAGATATTAAGCTGATTTATTCTTATTAAGCTCACAGTGTACCGTTCGAATGGATACATCCATCGATAGTATACAGGACCACATATGCGAGCCTCGTAAGCCAAATGGATCGACAAATGCATCATAATGACAAATATCGATGGCGGGCATATAGTTTCAAGCTGACATAATGTCTTCTCCATGCCCCTCTCGAGAGTAAGGAGTGTTTGAAGGTCTACGGTTGTCGAGCACAAGGCATTAAAGAATGTGAAAAAGCTTGAAATTATAGGACGAATGACCTTCCTATCCCTGAATGCATGCTGGATAAGAACCGAGAGCCGATGTTGCATCAACACATGATAAGAATGAGACTTCATTTCCTTTAAATCCATGCAATCTTCCTTTACAATGGTCTTCCAATTCGCACTAAAACCAATCGGAACATGCAGCTCATGCAAAGTCTGGATGAAAAGTTTTTTCTCTTCTTTTCTTAGACAAAAAGGACCTTATTTCTAAATCACCTTGCCATTATTCTTTTTCAGCCATAGACGCTTCTTAATTCCCAATTGTTTTAGGTCCCTGCGTGCATTAACATCATCCTTGGTTTTACCAGGCGTGTTCAACATCAAGGCAAGAAGGATTTCACATATATTTTTCTCAATATGCATGACATCAAGGTTGTGACGCACGGAAATATCTTTCCAATACTCCAGATCAAATAATATAGACTGTTTGAAGAACCATGGTGATTCAACATCATCCGCTGGCTCTTGTCGGCCTCCATCAATACCCCTTATATTATTCTTCCCAGTCTTCCCCCACTGCATATTCAAGTTTGCGGTTTATCTTTTGACCTCAGTCCCATCCAGACGAATCGGTTGATGTCGTATCTCCACCTTCTTGTTGAACGTGCCAGCACTTGTGTCCTTCCTAGCTTGTTCTGACATTGGCAACCATCGTCTATGGCCCATATAAACATGTTTCTTTACATATTTGAGTCGCAAAGAATCTGTGTTGGGACCACATACAGGACAACTATACTTACCCTTTGTCCTACAACCAGAAACATTACCATATGCTGAAAAGTCATGAATTGTCCAAAGCAGAACAACACGCATGTTGAATTTGTTTTCATGGTATGCATCGAACGTCGTGACCCCTTCTTGCCATAACTTTTACAATTCATCAATCAATGACTGAAAATAAACATCAATATCCTTTCCTGGTTGTCGCAATCCCTCAATGAGCAATGTCAACATAGTAAACCAAGGTTTCATGCAAAGCTTTGGTGGAAGGTTGTACATCACACACATAACGGGCCATGAACTATGCGACATACTGAAAGTGCCGAATGGGTTAAACCCATCAGTAGCCAAACCCAATCGAACATTGCAAGGCTCAAATGAAAAATCTGTATACTTGTCATCAATATTCTTCCATGCAATAGAATCGGCCGGATGCTCCATCTTTTCATGTTGAAATTTCCTGGTTGAGTGCCAAGACATTTCTTTGGCCAACCATGGCACACTGAACATTCTTTGTAGCCTCGGTGTTAATGGAAAATACCTTAACACCTTCTTAGGTATTTGAGATCATTTTTTCTCAGAATCCATTTCAGTCTTGTACTTAGGAGTTTTACAATTTGGACAAATGATTTTCATCTCGTTCTCTCTCCAGTATAAGATGCAGTCATTTGGACAAGCATGGATTTTCACATAATCAAGACCCAACTTTGTAATGATCTTCTTCGCTTGGTAGGTATTAGTTGGGGCCTTGTTATCGGAAGGTAACACCTTCTTTAGTAGTTGAAGGATCTCTGTAAAGCTTTTTTCACTCCATCCATGATTCACCTTTAATTTGAAAAGCTGTACAATGAAAGTCAGCATGGTGAAATCTTGGGCCCCAGGGTATAGCTCAGTCATTGCGTCTCGTAGATTTGCTTCAAAATCATTAGTTTCATTTTCTCCAAAGACACCTTCTACTATAAGGGTCACATTCGGCTTATCCTGTATAACTTCATCTAGGTTATTACCACCAAGTTCTTGAACGATCATGTTGTGAACCTCATTTAAGTTCGGGACACTATGGTATTATTGCGAACTTGATTCACATACAGTACACTTAGGTGATACATGCTCCCCATGCATGTTCCAAATCGTATAGCTTGGGTCGAATCCATTTTTCATTAGATGTATTTCCATTTCATCATAAGAAATTGGAAAACGTGCACATCTGCAAGTGGTGCATGGACAAGGAACGGATTCTCTACCAGGAAGGTTTTCTTGTGCAAACTTTGAGAAACTTCTTATTCCAGAATTAAAACGTGGGTCTGAAAAACTTAGTGTCATCCACTCCCTATTCATTACAGTCGAATCTTGATTAACCAAGGGGTCCATTTTCAACCTGCACCTTACCAAAAATTAAAGTTAAAAATTAGCCTAATGCACCATCCAATTCAAAGTTGGAAATGAAGGAAGTACTATCAGATGATTGGACCCATATAGATATTATCTACCAAATACAATGTATTAAGGAGTTTGCAATCATTGTATTTTTACAATAAATTAATAATGTAATTTATAAGTAAAATATTAAACCACTTGCATAGATGAAAAGTCTCGCATGCATTTCTAATATATCAAGCTAAACGATGGATTGTACCAGTTAAAGACTTCACCACACAAGGGACAGATTGTACCAGATTCCTTTCACTTTTTCTAATGTGTGTATCCCACACTGACTTTTTCACTTCTCATTGTAACCCATGTGAAGCATCTCATTAAAGAGACCATGCAAGAAAGGCTCTGTGGGTCCACTGTGATGGATGTGACGTTAATTTGCTCCATACATCTATTGTGTGACCTTTTCTTTCTCTATTCCTTGGTCCATGTGCATAGCACATGCCATACCCTTGGTTTCACATCATGCAACCTTTTAGTAGTAGCTTTCATGGATGAGAATCATGCAATAAACCTTGAACATTTTGAAGTACAATGACTAAGTGCTTGTTTGTCTCCCTTACTTGCACAGAAGATACATATGCCTGGCAAAGGTCCACTAGTCCACTCTTTATCATCCCCATGCGGCACATGTGCCAACCTAGCTATTTCATGCTTCCCACCATGAAGATGAAAGTGCACCCATCAAGATTAGTGTATGCAGCTTTATGTATGCTTATACTAGATATGTAGATATCTATCAGGGAACACCCATATGCATATTCTACTATGTGTATCATAGTTATTTACATATGTAATACCTATATATAGATACAGTTGCATACATGATGCACCTAACAACATGAAAATTAAGTTGATCCATTCATCAAGTTGGCCACCCCAAGAATAGAACGGACAAATTTGGAATGATTTTCCAGAGGAAGTCATTGCTTTGCTGAGGGAAGATTTCAGAACAAAGAAGGCAATTGCTGAACTGACGTTGCAGGGTTGTCGCTTATTGTTTGATTTCTTGCACATGGTTCATATCGATTTTGAAACAGCTTTGCAGCTGCCTATAGCTTGGATTGATGAATATAACGCCTTCTTCTTTCCAGAATTATACTCTGATATTAATGAGTTGCATGGCTACCACGGATCTTATGGTGGAAGGGAACAACCAAATGCAAATCCGGAACTAAATGGGACACGCGAAATCAAGGTGCAACTTGAGATTGCAATAAGTGCCGCTGATAGTTCAAAGTCAGAGGAATGTGATGTTCCTCGTGTTAAGAAGCTTAAAATAGAAGAAAAACCAAAACCCTCTAGCAACTTTTATGAGATGGAACAGGATTACACTTTTGGTGATAAACCAGATGCAGAAATTAAGGAAGTCATTGGAGAATATGAACCATTTACATTTCCTGCTCTGCAAAATCCCGGTTTTGAATATTTTCATGGCAGCTTAGTCAAACTAGTTAGTGGTGGAAGAGACTATGATGCCGTGAAGAGCAGGCTCCTTATAGGTTTAAGCCAATAAATTGATGCGGACAACATTGTCGGAATTTACCGTGCTTCACTAAGCAATTCGGGGCAAACTCGGTTGCAGCTTTTTCAGAAGCAGGTTGAGATCACCAAAAATTTTCATGGAAATGCAAATGTTCACTACGCTTGGCTTGATGCTTCAAAAGAAGCTTTAACAGGGATCATGCTTAATGGGTTTGGGCACAATGTAAAGCCAAAATTCAAGCCCGTCTATGGCACAGGCATTCATCTTACCCCGGTGAACTGCTCCAATGTCAGGTATTCTGATGTTGATGAAAACAGTATACAACATATGGTGTTGTGTCGTGTTATAATGGGGAACATGGAACTTGTTCATCCTGGATCTGAACAATTTCAGCCCAGCAGTGAAAACTTTGATAGCGGCGTAGATAATCTTCAAAACCCAAAGCATTACATAATATGAAAAACTTATATGAATATGCACATATATCCAGAATATACTGTCAGTTTCAAGGTGCCTCCTAGCATCGAAGACTTGTTGGTTAGTAAAGAATGCAAATCTAACATGTCAGGGATTACACATTCTACTCCTCTTCGTAGCCAATTGCAGGATGCACCGCCTATTAATTTGGTAGTGGAATCTCATCAATTTTCGGCTTCCGTTAAGCAATATCAAGAAAAGGCTGGGGGTTTTGGTTCAAGAACCAGGTATCAAAACACAGGTCTCTTCATTCCCATATAAGTTCAAATTATATGCTTGCAAGCAACCCCTAGTGTGTATGTTTGACAGGAAAACCAAGGGGGGGGGGGGGGGGGGGGGGGGGGGGGGGGAAATGCTTGCTGAGAATAGTTAAATTCTATCTGGTTGAGACTGGTTCCTTGGGAAAGTCTAATATCTGTTTGGTAAGAACTAGGCAATTCTTGGGAAGTCTGAATTTTCATTTTCTAAGCTGTATCTATTGTACAAGTGGGATTACTATGAACAAGTGCAACAGAACCAAGCCATTGACCATTGACCAAGCAGGCCATGTGCTGACTCCCTATGTTTTAGACCACGACCTTTTCATGTGCTAAGACGTGACTAGGTAGTTCCTGAAAAGTCTGAAATTTAATTTTTAAACTATATCTATTGTGTTGTGTCAGACAGAACTAAGCCATTGATCAAGCAGGCCACAAAATGCATGGACTTCCTATGCTTTGGGCCATAGCTTTTTCATGTGTTAAGCCATTGATCAACTTTTTCATGTGATCAAGTGGACCAAATGAAGCATAGATAGCTTTTCCATGTGTGAGAATGCCCAATTTTCAGGCAATAAATTCTTCACATGTGAACATGTGGCAAATCCAAGTCATTGATCAAGTGATAAGACTGTTGGTCTGGAGGGGCAAATCGGCCCAGCCATTGATCAAGTGGCCCCATCCAAGCAACACAACGCATGGATCAGGACTCTGAATATCAGTTTCAGGGGGTGTATTGGACCTGTATCAACTCATATAGACCTGTACCAGCTTAACTAAAAAAAATACATACATATATATATATATATATATATATATATATCAAAAAAGGAAAAATGGGAACAACAAGAATCTATACTTGCTTGTGTTTGGAGAAGTATTTAATGGCGAATGCGACCATTCTTCGGTGAAAATGTTGTATGTCGGGCTGACCTGCTGAAAGAAAAGTTATTTTGTCTGACATCTAAAGTAAGGTAGCTGAATATTAGGTTTACAATGCTCTGTATTTGCATTACTGAGGTCTAACAATGGGTGGCTACCATACCTCTTTCCAGCTTCCTCTGCATTGGTTTCTTTTAATTTTGGTTTTCTATTTTGTAAACATGATCATGGGGGTTATGGGTTGGGATATTTTGTGTATTGGCTTCCATCTGATCTAACCATCCACCTGGATGTTATGTCCAAAACCTATTGAGTTGTTGGTTATCTATCACCTGTAACAAGAGTATCACATCCCTCCAATGTTCCAAATATCAAAATCTAAAAAAAAAAAATTAAAAAAAAAATACCACAGATTTAATGGTGGGCATTCAATCACCACAGTGGTGAAATCCCACGGCGTGCGTGTGTAGGGTGTGTGCGCGTGTGGCATGCGTGTGTGGGGGTGTGTGTGCGTGTGTAAATAAAAAAAAATTACCACAGATTTCAGAAACAGAGAGAGAGAGAGAGAGAGAGAGAGAGAGAGAGAGAGAGAAACTTACCTTGGTTCTTCTCCTTCTCCTTCTCCTTCTCCTTCTCCTTCTTCTTCCCCTTCTTGCGGTGAAAGAGGGTTTTGACAATAGAGATGGGGGAATGTGGCCAATAGACAGGGAGAGAGGGTGAGGAAGAGTGGCAGATCGAGAGAGGGCAAGGGAAAGAGAGCGGCTGACTGCGAGAGAGAGATCGAGAAAGAGATTGAGAGAGAGATTGAGAGAGAGATTAAGAGAGAGATGGGTTTCGAGCACGGGAGAAAATGGCGGACGCTCGGTTTGGGGAGGGACTTTTGAAGCGGGTTGCATACGTATTAACTCAGTACAGTTAGCATACTGTCTAAACTCTGTGGGTCCCACAATATTTCATGAATTTTATCCACTCCGTCCATACATTTTAGAAGATAGATTTAGGTCTTTATATTAAAAATGAAGCATATCTAAAGCCTAAATGTACCACACCACTAGAAACAGTGTGAATTCAACATCTACCATTGAAAATTTTGTGGTGGGCCATAGAAGTTTTAGATCAATATGATATTTCTGTTTTCACTTCGTCCATGTCTTTGTGATATTATGAATAGGTTGGATGATAAATAAACATCAGGAAGGCCATAGAAATGCTTCAACGGTAGAAATCATTATTCCCACGGTTTCCTATGGTATGTATTCAATTGAGTTTTATATATATCTCAATTTTGGTATCAATGGCTAAAATGATCTGCAGAAATGAATGGACGGAGTGGATTAGACAATTACATTCACAGTGGGCCTAATTGAGTTTAGTAAGTACTATAGGAGTGTACTACACCATATGTACGTTTCAAAAACTCAGTTTGGCATGGGGCGCTGACGGACAGCCCCCTGACTTGAATTTTAAGACCATGGGGCCCACTGGATATGTATTTTACATATCCACTCCATCAATTAATTTTAAATTATTATTTTAAATGTTGGTACAAAAAATGAGTCAGATTGAATTTGTAAGAAAACCACACAATATATTAACAGTAGATATTTAATTTTTATTGTTTCTTATGGTGTGGTCCGCTTAGACATTTAATTTATATAATTTTTGATCTCATCTACTAAAATTATATATCAAAACTAATGGACGGCTTAGATGACCCCATGGAGCCTCATAAGCATCATCTATGTTTAATATAGTATAGGTGAGGAGTTATGATTTAGTTACGGATCAGCTAGGATTTAGCGATGGAAAAAATCTGTAGTAAATTTGCTACGGATTTATTCCATAGCTAAATGCTTTCAACTTCCATAGCCTTTGCTCAATTTTTTGGTAGTGTGATATCGATAGCCTCTGACGTCTACTGCACAAGCTCGGGACCTAGAAAACGCCACTCTCCAACCTTGGTCCAATAACTTGGTAATATGCATAGTTTACCATATAGTGTATCAAAAGGAGTCATACTAATGGTTACCTGATAGCTGTTATTGTAAGAGAACTCAGTTAATCGCATATGCTCATCCCAACTACCCTCGAAGTAAATCACGAAGGCCTGTAGCATATCCTCAAGGATTTGATTGACCCTCTCAGTTTGGTTATCAATTTTCGAATGATACGCGGTGTTGAGCTGCAAAACAAACCCCATCGCTCTCTCAAAACTCCCCCAAAACTGAGGCGTGAACCTCGAGTCTTGGTTAAAAATGATCGAGACTGAAAACCGTACAGTCTCACAATCTCCTCAGTGAATAACTTCGAAAGCCGGTCCAAAGACCAGGTTGCACGAATCGTGAGAAATTATGCCGACTTCGTCAGGCGATCCACGACAACCTAGATGACATCATGACCGCGTTAAGTTTTCAATAAGCCCATAATGAAATCTATCGACACATGCTCCCACTTTCACGTCAGAACGCTCAACGACTGCAATGGACTAGGGGATCTCTGATGATCAGCCTTAA
Organism: Magnolia kwangsiensis; assembly: GCA_037074715.1. NCBI lineage: Eukaryota > Viridiplantae > Streptophyta > Magnoliopsida > Magnoliales > Magnoliaceae > Magnolia > Magnolia kwangsiensis. The sequence goes on from CM073584.1 coordinate 98,859,936, forward strand.
CACACTGGCATGTGTCACACTTGGCCACAAAACTAGCGATTTGACGCTTCATCCTCTCCTACAAATACTTTCACCTCATATAGGGGTACATTTTCGCGAGCCAGGGTGGATATAAAATCATGATCGATCTGCCTTGGTCATAAAATCCCTGTGCAACTCAGGAATATCCGGGACACATAATTGGCCTTTGAAATGAAGTCCACTATCAGAACAAATCTGCCAATCTGACTGACTCTCAGATGCCACCTCAGTCTTATGATTTTGCAACAACTCATCAGCCTGCTGAGCCTCGATCACCCTTATGACAAGAGAGGGTTGAATCGATAGGCTCAATAATTACACAATAGAAAACTGTAAAATCAAATGCTGTCATATCTTTAAGCATCCTCTACTCATGAATCATTATATGCGCCACCGGGCCTCTTGGTTGAAGGCTAATGACATCCACCACCACGTTTGCCTTTCTCGGGTGGTACTGGAGATCAAAATTATAGTCCTTCAGGAGCTCCATCCGCCTTTGCCTCATGTTCAGCTCGGATTGAGAGAATACGTACTTGTCGGAGAAGAGCTCGAACATAACCCCATAGAGATAGTGCCCCCACGCCTTCAGTGCAAAGACGACTGTTGTCAACTCCAAATCGTGTGTGGGGTAGTTCAGCTCATGGACCTTGAGCTAGCGAGACACATAAGCCACTGGTCTCCCGAGCTATATCAGGATAACACCCAAGCCAATATGCGAAGCATCGGTAAATACAATGAAACCATTACTCCTAAAAGGAAGAGTGAAAACAGGAACGGACGTCAGACGGTCCTTTAGCTCCATAAATGCTTGTTCATAGGTGTCGCTCCAAACAAACTTTGCACCTTTTCGAGTCAACCTGGTCAATGGGGCTGCGATATGGGAGAAGCCCTCAATTAAACGCCGGTAGTAGCCCACCAAACCAAGAAAACTGTGAATCTCGGATGCGCTCTTGGGCTTGTCCCACTGATGCACTGCCTCAACCCTTGAGGGGTCCACTGCGACACCATCTCTCGTCACCACGTAACTTAGGAACTTCACCTCCTCTTGACAGAACTCGCACTTTTTCAACTTCGCATATAGTTAGTGGGCACGGAGGGTCTGCAATGCAATCTCCAGATGCTGCACATGCTCCTCACAGGTCCTCGAATATATCAGAATGTTATTGATGAAGACCATAACAAATTGATCGAGATACGGACAGAAGACTTAGTTCATCAATTGCATGAATACTGCGGGCGCGTTAGTCAGTACGATGGACATGACTTGAAACTCAAAATGACCATAACACGTTTTGAAAGCTATCTTCGGAATGTCCTCCTATTGGACCCGAATATGATGATAACTGGAACACAGGTTAATCTTCGAAAAGAACTGTGCACCTTGCAGCTGATCAAATAAGTTGTCGATCCTTGGAAGCGAATATTTGTTCTTGATTGTGACCCGGTTGAGCTTGTGGTAATCCACACAGAGCCTCAATAAGTTATCATTCTTCTTAACGAAGAGTACCACGCTCCCCAAGGAAAACTGCTCGGATGAATGAATCTCAACTCATGCAACTTGTCCAACTGTCACTGTAGCTTCATCAACTCCATCGGTGTCATACTATAAGAGGCCTTTGAAATAGGCATGGTACCAACCACGAGATCAATCTAGAACTCAATATGCCAGCGCAGCGACAATCCCGGAATCTCCTAAAATACATCGAAAAAATTGTAGACCACAGGCAACTAATTGATACACAAGGCAATAGGCTCCTCAACTGCGCAGGACATCAAACAAGACAATGGTTCTCCTCTGGGCTCGACAACGAACTAAAACTGCGGTAAGCCTAGTATACAGAATGTGACCGTCCTCACAGAGCAGTCTAAGATGACGTGGTACTTGACAAGCCAATCCATGCCTAGGCTAACATTGAAATCTGGCGTCAACAACACAAATAAGTCGGTAGGTAAAAAGATATCATCGACTAGAACAGGGCAAGACAAATAGAAACGGCCTAACACTATAGTCTTCCCCAAGGGCATTGATATGGTTAACCCCTCACTAGCAGACTTTATCGGCAATCCAGACGATCGGCAAAAATTCTTAGAAATGAATGAATGCGAAGTACCGAAATCAAATAAAACTTGGGCGATGCATGCAGAAACTGAGAGTATAACCTCAACGACTCCTTTAGATAACTGCGTGTCCTACTGAGCCGCATAAAATCTAGCCTGAGATGGTTGGGGAGGTGTCTATCTCCTCTGAGGCCCCTACTGATGCTGCTGCCTCTGCGTTGGCCTGTGTTAGTGTCTCTGCTGCTACTAGCGTCTCAGCGGCTGAGGTGGCTACAGTTGCTGCTACTGGGGTCGCTGCTGTTGCAGTCATTACTGTGGTGGAGGCTATTATGGCCCTCTCGGCTATTGCTGCTACTGAGGGCGGGGGCACTTATGTATGTCGTGTCATGTCCCAATACATCTAAAATAAGTCCCTATAAATAGCCTCTGGGGTGGCGTTGGAGGCGCTGCTGATGCTCTAGAAAATGGGTTGCTTCTGTGCCTCTGTGGCCGTCGATGCTGCTGGGAGCTACCGAGGGGTGCCTGCCTCTTCCGATCTCTCCTCTGATCTCGATCGCTTTGCGTGTTGGCCCACTCAGTCTTATAAATCTGAGCCCTCCGTATTACCGCTTGAAAAGTTAAGAGCTCATGCCCAATAACATAGCCTCGAAGACTGTAACGCAAGCCGTTCTCAAAACAGTGAGCCTTTTGCCCCTTATTACTAACCAAATATGGCGCGAACCTTGATAGCGCCATGAAATGAGTCGTATAATATGCCACAGACATGTCTCCCTGCACCAAGGTCTCGAACTCTAATGCTCGCTGCCGGTGAATGTGATCGGGGAAGTACTGTTGGTCGAATCAGTTTACAAAATCCTCCCATATCCAAATGAAATTTGGCCCTATACAACACGGGTAATGGAGGTCCACCAATGCTTGGCCTCACCTTGGAGAAGAAATACTGTCAACCGAACCCGCTGATAGGTCGTACATGCCATCATATAAAAAATCTTCTCCACATCATGTCACGCCCCAAACTCGGAAACCGGGCTCACAAAATTCTCGATCGCCGAATCCAGCGCCGACAGCCTCCGCAGAACCCCATTCTCGGATCCTAGCTCCCATTCTCCAGGTTCCGATCCTGGGATGCTATGAGGAGGATTTTAAACGTCAGTTTGATACGTAATAAGCACAACCAAAGGCACAACCCACAAACAACAACCAAGAACTCCATTACATTTCCACTATGATAAAAAACTTTACAAGTACAATAAGCATAAAGGGAAATACAGTGGTGTAGAACAAAAACTCCAAAACACTCTGCAACGTGCTCCTGCCTCAGCGCTGCTGCGATCCAACGTCACCTGCACGCAACGGTCGTGCATAAGCTTACAGAAAGCTTAGAGGGTGATGAAAGTGTGTGCACAAAGTAGTAATATGAACATGCAATATCAGAGTAAAGCGGAATATGCAGATGGATCTATAATATCATGAGCCGTACCAAGGCTTATGCGATGCAAGACATGAATGGTATCGGCCATCCCAAGGCCATGCGATGTGCAATGCAGCTCAAGCATACAGATCCTCATCTATGTCCACATATCAATACAGCTCAAAATATGGAATATCACCGGGGTCTAGTACACTCTAAACGAGATTGCCGCCACATCGCGCACAATAAGGTAAGTGGAAGAGACCACACTATCCGTCTGCCAATATCGGGCGCGACTCGTCGATAGCGGATCCATTCCTCGAGCTGGTCAAACTCAGCCTAGCATTGCCCCCTACTATTGGGAGGGTAAGGCCGCACCCCCTTTCAACCTACCACGACACAGTGGAGAGCGTAACCGTCTGGTAATTGGCACTCAACGCTCATCTACCTACTCGGTCTAGACGTTGGAGCAACCTCTTGGTACCATAAGGGTTTAGGAACTTTCACCCAGGGATATCTATAGTATCCCATGTAGAACAAGATTTTCGGTATCCAATCCTACCAACCACGATCTGTCCGTGGAGGCTACGGCCCCGATGTCACTAGGGGGTACAATAACCATATCACACAAATGCGGAATGCATGAATCACGCTATCCAGTCATGCGACCAATCCTGCGCATATCGTGCGCTCACGTAGGGCAACACCGCCTAACCGGGAGCCCATAAACAACCTGCCCGAAGGCAAATGCTATGATCAGACAACTCTCACGTCAAGCATATATATGATGCGTATGATCATGAGTCATGGAACTATACTAACATGTTATAATAAAGATGGGCTCTGCGTATAACTGAGATGGGCCGAGATAGCCTACTTACTACAAGTATGGGTCTATTAGTGGGCCTTAGGGAGAGTGACAATGCGGACATTTAACCGACGTCATCCTTACAATGTGAGCATCTAACCATCATTGTTCCTAAGGCATTACTTACTATAAATATCGTTATATGCCATGGAGGGATCATGCATTGCAATGGACCTAGTTGCACTCAATTGGGTCTTAAGTACATCAATTAGGCCCTATCATATGGGCCTTACATTCATCAAGCGGATCACCTCAATGAGCCTCACCAATGGGCCTGAGGTCCTTTGCAATGGCTCATAACCTAAGGGCCTTAGAATTCATTAAAAATGAGCCCAATCACATGAGCTTTATGGGCCTAATCACATAGGCCTTATATATACCAAAGTGGGCCTCAACAATGGGCCACAAATACATCAATTGGGCCTACACACATGAGCCCATAGATAACAAATTGGGCCTTAGTGGGCGGGCCACAAATACATTAAGATGGGCCTCAACAATGGCCTTAAAATGATCTCAAAATGGTTAGACGGTTTGGATGAAACTCATGCATCATGGTAGACTCCCATGTGGGCCCACTATAACATTTATTTTCCAGCCAATCCTGGGCCCACTGAAATGCTTATTTGCCACCCAACCTGTTGTTAAGGCCCTGTGCGAAGGGGCCCACCAAAATGTTTATTTTACATCCCACCTGTTGATAAGGCCATGTAGCAAGGGGCCCACCAAAATGTTTATTTTCCATTCAAACCTGTTGATAAGGTCATATAGACCCAGGGCCCACCGAAATGTATATTTTCTACCCAACCTGGGTCCACTATACTATTTATTTTCATCCAAACTGTTCATTGAATCACATGGCTTAGGGCCCACTGTAATGTTTATTGCCATCCAAACCTGTTCATAACGTCACGTGGAGGGTCTATAGAGTAATCTCCAAGTGCTGCTCATGCTCCTCACGAGTCCTCGAGTAGATCAGAATGTCGTCGATGAAGACTACAATAAACTGATCTAGATATGGGCAAAAAACCTCGTTCATCAGCTGCATGAAGACCGCGGGTGCATTGGTCAGTCCGAAGGACATGACCTGAAACTCAAAATGACCGTAACGCGTCCTGAATGCCGTCTTCGGAATGTCCTCATCTCGGACCCGAATCTGATGATAACCGGAACGCAGGTCAAAGAACTGTGCACCCTGCAGCTGGTTGAACAAATCATCAATCCTAGGGAGCTGATACTTGTTCTTGATCGTGACTTTGTTGAGCTCGCGATAGTCAATGCAGAGCCTCAACGAGCCATCCTTCTTCTTCACGAAGAGTACCGGCGCTCCCCACGGCGAACTGCTCGGATGGATAAAACCCAACTCACGTAACTCGTCCAACTGCTTCTGCAGTTCCCGTAACCACAACGGTGCCATACGATACGAGGCCTTCGAAATAGGCGCGGTATCGGGCACGAGATTGATCTGAAACTCGGTGAGTCGACGAGACGGTAATCCCGGAATCTCCTGGAACACATCAGGAAAATCGCAAACCACGGGCAGATGGTCGATGCAGGCGTCAACAGGCTCCTCTACTGCACATGACATCAAACAAGACAACTGCTCTCCTCTGACCTCTGCAACGAACTGAAACTGTGGCACGCCGGGTATACAGAACGTGACGGTCCTCGCGGCGCAGTCCAAAATGGCATAGTACTCGGTGAGCCAATCCATGCCCAGGATGACGTCGAACTCAGACATCGACAAAACGAACAGATCGACAGGCAGAAAGGTATCCCCAACTAGAACGGGACATGACGAGCAAAATCATCCTAACACAGCAGTCCTCCCCAAGGGAGTCGATACAGATAGGCTCTCATCAGCAGACTCCAACGGTAAGCCATTCGATCGACAGAAGCTCTCGGTTACAAAAGAATGCGATGCACCAGAATCAAACAGCACTCGTGCAATGCATGCAGAAACTGGAAGTATACCCTCAACAACTCCTTCAGAAGACTGAGGGTCCTGCTGAGCTGCATAAAACCTAGCCTGAGCTGGCTGGGGAGGTACCTGTCCCCTCTGAGCGTGCTGCTACTGCTGATGGGGTCGCTGAGGCGGTCGAAACTGCTGCCTCTGCTGTTGCGGCCTCTGAGGCTGGTGCTGATACTGATGCTGCTGCTGAGGTAGCCTCGGTAGTGGAGGCTGCTGTCGCTACTGCTATGGGGGTCTCTGCTTCTGCTGTGGAGGTCTCTGCTGCTGTGAACCTCTCTACTGCTGCTGGGGGCTAGGACACTCCCATGAACGGTATCCCGTCGCACCGCACCTGAAGCAAGTGCCGGTGAACTGCCTTTGAGGTGGTGGTGGAGGTGCTGCTGGTGCAGCTGGCGCTCAGAAGTCTGGGCGACCTGTATGCCTCTGCTGCTGTGGTCGACGCTGCTGAGAAGGACTGGAAGAAGCCTGCCTCTTCCGGTCTCCCCTCTGACCACGCTCAGACTGAGAACCAGCCCACTCAGTCTCGTAAATCTGAGCTCTCCGCACTACTGCCTGGAAAGTAGGGAGCTCATGTCCGATAACACGACCTCGAAGGCCGTAACGTAAGCCGTGCTCGTAACGGCGGGCCTTCCTCCCCTCGTCATCAACCATATATGGTGCAAAACGCGATAGTGCCACAAAATGGGCCGCGTACTGTGCCATCGTCATGTCTCCCTGCACCAGAGTCTCGAAATCTAAGGCTCGCTGACGACGGATATGGTCGGAGAAGTACTGCTCCTCGAATCGGTCCACAAAGTCCTCCCATGTCCAGACATACTCAGGTCCGGCAACACGGGTAACAGAGGTCCACCAATGCTCGGCCTCACCCTGAAAGAGAAATACTGCTAACCGGACGCGCTGCTCGGTCGTACACGACATGGTGTCGAAAATCTTCTCCACATCGGAGCGCCATCTCTCTGCTGCAGTCGGATCTGGCTCGCCCTGGAAACGTGGGGGATCAAGCCGTCTAAACTCACAAAGTAAGGCGCTCGCGCGCTCCTGCTCTGCCTGAGCTGGTGAAACAGCTGGGCGTCTGCTCTGTCCCTGGAGTGCGGCTGTCACAGCCTGTAACATTTGCTGTAACTGTGAGGCACTCACAGTCACGGTCGGCTCCTCATCGGCCTCAGCTGGAGGAATGTCATCCTCAGGGAAAGAAGCAGGGATCTCTGAGGGTGGAACAGGAGACGCAGGGGGTAAAGCTGTAGCATCCGATGGCGAAGCAGAATCCTCCGGTGGTGGTGCGGGAGTCGATCGGGTAACTCTCCCAGGTGTCATGTCCTACAGGAAAGAGCGAGACGCCTATCAACTTCAAAACTCTCGAAGGTACACACGTTAACGGTCTGTATTAGAAGGTCGCGAAGCTATCCGAACTTCGGGACTTATCCATTCTTCACTCATAGCAGACATGTAATGTTGTTCTCGGTTATTCCCAAGTTATGCTCTGATACCAACTTCTGTCACGCCCCAAACTTAGAAACCGGGCTCACAAAATTTTTGATCACCGAATCCGGCGCCGACAGCCTCCGTAGAACCCCATTCTCGGATCCTAGCTCCCATTCGCCAGGTTCCGATCCTGGGATGCTACGAGGAGGATTTTAAACGTCAGTTTGATACGTAATAAGCATAACCACAGGCATAACCCACAAACAACAACCAAGAACTCCATTACATTTCCACTATGATCAAAAACTTTATAAGTACAATAAGCATAAAGGGAAATACAGTGGTGTAGAACAAAAACTCTAAAACACTCTGCAACGTGCTCCTGCCTCAGCGCTGCTGCGATCCAACGTCACCTGCACGCAACGGTTGTGCATAAGCTTACAGAAAGCTTAGAGGGTGGTGAAAGTGTGTACGCAAAGTAGTAATATGAACATGTAATGTCAGAGTAAAGCAGAATATGCAGATGGATCTATAATATCATGAGCCGTACCAAGGCTTATGCGATGCAAGACATGAATGGTATCGGCCATCCCAAGGCCATGCGATGTGCAATGCAGCTCAAGCATACAGATCCTCATCTATGTCCACATATCAATACAGCTCAAAATATGGAATATCACCGGAGTCTAGTACACTCTAAACGAGATTGCCGCCACATCGCGCACAATAAGGTAAGTGGAAGAGACCACACTATTCGTCTGCCAATATCGGGCGCGACTCATTGATAGCGGACCCATTCCTCGAGCTGGTCAAACTCAGCCTAGCATTGCCCCCTACTCTCAGGCAGGTAAGGCCGCACCCCCTTCCAACCGACCACGACACAGTGAAGAGCGTAACCGTCTGGTAATCGGTACTCAACGCTCATCTACCCACTCGGTTTAGACGTTGGAGCAACCTCTTGGTACCATAAGGGTTTAGGGACTTTCATCCAGGGATATCTATAGTACCCCATGTAGAACAAGATTTTCGGTATCCAATCCTGCCAACCACGATCTGTCTGTGGAGGCTACGGCCTCGATGTCGTTAGGGCGTACAATAACCATGTCACATAAATGCGGAATGCATGAATCATGCTATCCAGTCATGCGACCAATCCTGCGCATATCGTGCGCTCATGTAGGGCAACACCGCCTAACCGGGAGCCCATAAACAACCTGTCCGAAGGCAAATGCTATGATCAGACAACTCTCACGTCAAGCATACATATGATGCATATGATCATGAGTCATGGAACTGTACTAACATGTTATAATAAAGATGGGCTCTGCGTATAACTGAGATGGGCCGAGATAGCCTGCTTACTACAAGTATGGGTCTATTAGTGGGCCTTAAGGAGAGTGACAATACGGACATTTAACCGACGTCATCCTTACAATGTGGGCATCTAACCATCATTGTTCCTAAGGAATATCGTTATATGCCATGGAGGGATCATGCATTACAATGGACCTAGTTGCACTCAATTGGGTCTTAAGTACATCAATTAGGCCCTATCATATGGACCTTACATTCATCAAGCGGATCACCTCAATGAGCCTCACCAATGGGCCTGAGGTCCTTTGCAATGGGTCATAACCCATGGGCCTTAGAATTCATTAAAAATGAGCCCAATCACATGAGCTTTATGGGCCTAATCACATAGGCCTTATATATACCAAAGTGGGCCTCAATAATGGGCCACAAATACATCAATTGGGCCTACATAAATGGGCCCATAAATAACAAAGTGGGCCTTAGTGGGCGGGCCACAAATACATTAAGATGGGCCTCAACAATGGCCTTAAAATGATCTCAAAATGGTTGGACGGTTTGGATGAAACTCATGCATCATGGTAGACTCCCATGTGGGCCCACTATAACATTTATTTTCCAGCCAATCCTGGGCCCACTGAAATGCTTATTTGCCACCCAACCTGTTGTTAAGGCCGTGTGGGAAGGGGCCCACCAAAATGTTTATTTTACATCCCACCTGTTGATAAGGCCATGTAGCAAGGGGCCCACCAAAATGTTTATTTTCCATTCAAACCTATTGATAAGGTCATATAGACCCAGGGCCCACCGAAATGTATATTTTCTACCCAACCTGGGTCCACTATACTATTTATTTGCATCCAAACTGTTCATTGAATCACATGGCTTAGGGCCCACTGTAATGTTTATTGCCATCCAAACCTGTTCATAACGTCACGTGGCCAGGGGCCCACGTGATGGACGGCGTGGACACAATACATACATCTGAGTGGGGGCCACCGTCCACTGCCGTGGACGGAAGGCGTGAGTAAAACACTTGCATCACAGTGGGTGTCACCACCCACTGTTGTGTACGGTGTGGTAAGCCACACATACCACAGTGGGTCCCATGTAGGGCCCACCAAAGTGTTTATTTGCAATCCAACCCGTCCATTACGTGTGTCCCACCTGTTTGAGGGTTCACACCAAGTTTCAGCCACATTCAAAATTCAGATAGGCCCCACCAAGTGTTTTTATATGATTTAGGCATGTCTTCACATGATTTGGATGGTATGGCCCACCTGACTTCAGTTTGTGTATGATTTTTGGAGTCAACACACCATTCAAAGGGACCTATTAAATGAACGGTATAGATGTAAAATATACATCATGGTGGAGTCTACAAGTGGGCCAATGCGGCCACCCTTTTTAACATGGATGTCTCTCGACGTCATGGCACAAAGTCATGCCAAAAAAGAAAATTATTATTTTTATCCTAGGTGGGACCCACATTAACCAGATCTACCCCATCCATTGCATGTGTTCCACAAAATTAGGCGTCCAAACCAAGTTTCAGCCACGTCCAAATTTCAAATAGGCCCCACCAAATGCTTTTGTATGTTTCAGGCATGTCTTCACATGATTTTAGATGGTATGGCCCGCATGATCATCGGATTGAACCCATTCTTTGGCTCAACGCCTAAAATGTTATGGGAAAGAGGGTGGACGGCTTGGATCACACTCATACATCAAGGTGGGGCCTACACAAGGGGGACCACCCCAAAACTTCTCTTTTTCACCCCTTTCTTTTTCTTTTTCTTTTTTTTTGGTTACAGGGACGTCCAGCGTCCCAGACGCTGGACGATGGACTTAGAAAATATTGTGGTGGGCCCTGATGAAGTGGGTCACCACTGATGTTTGTCATGGATTCAACATATAAGGTGGGCCCCACTTGAATAAAAATTTGAATGAGATAAATCTCAAGGTGGTGTCCATTCAAGTGGGCCACACAACCTCATCACATAAAATAAGATAATAATAAAATAAAAATAAAAAAATAAAAGAGAGAGAGAGAGAGAGACATGGAGAGTGGGACACGGCTTGTGATGGAGGGACCCCATCAATATGGGCCCTCCCTTACAACGAATCATACATCAAGTGGGCCTTAAAGCATGTGGGACCACCGAAATTTAAAATCAACGGTGGAGATCCTTTCCCCACCAACATGGACGGTCTAGATGACCTTTGAAGAGAAAATAAACATCATGATGGGGTCCATGGAGAATGGCCCCATCATGGAATGATCATGATGATCTAAGTGGCCCATCGACCACAAATAAGGGTCCCAAGTGAGGACCACACCATGAATCGGTGGGCCTCACTTGGTCCACCATAAAATCAAGTAAATCTACCCTATAAAGGCACCCACTGTCCGATCTTCTCGCTCCTAGGGGTTCCTTGACACCTTGGCTTCAACTTCAATGGTTAAGATGAAGAATGGAGGGTTGAGATGGGAGATTTTGGGGTAGGAAGGTGGGCCACTTGGAGCTTAGGAATTTGGAGAAATTCCATACGTGGGGGCTCTTGTTGCTTGGGATTTTTGAAATGAGAAAGAGAGAAAGAGAGAGAGTGATGTAAAGGGAGAGAGAGAGAGTGATGGATGGATGGGTGAGTAATGGTTGTGTAAGAAAAGCTTAACTTTTGAGGCTTTTGTGTAAGAGAGGTATGGGAGATGAAGACTTTTATAGCTTTTTGTGTAAGAGAGGTATGGTTTGGGGAGACTTTTGTGGTTGCTTGGGAAAATAGAATAAAGTGATGTGTACTTGACATGTGATGGATTGATGGGTGATTGATTGACACATTATAGAGATTCCCTTAGTTTTCACAACGCGCGGCATTTTCTCACACCGAACGTTGGCCTACATCTCTTGATCAGGGTATCGCTTCGGCGCGCGAGTCGTGGTATCGAAACCACAACGACGGCGCGGTCGCTATGGTATTGGTCGCGGGTTGAGTCGACTCGGGTTGTCGGCACATGAATCAGGGTCGCGCGTCGATATCGTTTAGGGGTCAAAAGTTGCCAGAATTCGACCGGTAAGACCGCGGAAGTGTACGGAAAGGTACGGACCAAGATACGGGTCTTACACATCAGTGCGCCACCTCTCGGCTGCTATCGGATCTAGCTGGCCCTGGAAACGTGGGGGATCGAGCTATTGGAACTCTCGAAGAAGGGCACTTGCACTCTCCTGCTCTTCTTGGGCTGTCGAAACAATGGGGTTCGTACCCTATCCCTAAAGGGAGGCCGTCACAGCCTACAATATCTGTTGTAACTGGGAGGCACTCACGGGTACGGATCCGCACTTATCTCAGGTGGAGGAACAACATCCTCAGGCTAGGGAGTAGGGATCTCTGGTGGTGGAGTAGGAGTCGTAGGTGGTAGAGCGGGAGCCTTAGATGGTAGAGCAGGAGTCGCTCGGATCGCTCTCCTGGGTAGCATGTCCTATAGGTAAGAATAAGGCGTCAATCAATCTTAAGAAATCTCGAAGGCATGCACATTTAGAGAATTGAATCGGAAGGTTACGCACTCGGGACCTAATTGTCCTCAATTCATAGTAAACATGTGATGTTTTTCTCTGTTATTTTCAAGTTATACTCTGATATCAACTTCTGTCACGCCCTAAACTTGAAAATCGGGCTCATAAAATTTTCGATCGTCGAATCCAGTGCCGACAGCCTCCGTAGTACCCTATTCTCGCCTCCTGAAACCCATTTATCAGGTTCTGATCATAGGATTCTATAAGGAGGATTTTCAACAACAATTTGATTCGTAATAAGCATAACCATAAGCATAAACCATGAATAATAACCATAACAATACTATTATAAAATCTACTATGATAAAAAAAATTTAAGGTACAATGCGTATAAAGGGAAATATAAGATAATAAAAATAGAAACTCTTGAAGCTCGATTGCACGCTCCTGCTACGACCATTCTATAGCTACGTCTGGCCTCACCTGTATGCTTCAATCATGCATGAGCTTATAGAAAGCTTAGAATGTGGTGTAAGTGTGTGCGCAATACGAGCGTGCTCAGAATGTAATATCAGAGTAATGTAAAATTATGTTGATGAGTCCATGAACGCAATCAACCGTACCAAGGCTATACGATGTAAGGCATGAATACTATCGGCCACATCAAGGCCATACGATGCAAAATGTAACTTAAGCATGTCAATCCTCATCCGAATCCACATATCAATGCAGCTCATCACTAGAACATCAAATATTAATACAGTTCTCACTCTTGATAATCACCAAAATTTAGTACACTCCAAATGACACTGCCCCTTGCCCAAGCGTGCATTTCAAGAGAGAGTAAGAAACCTTACTATCCGCCTAGCCAATAGCCTACCAATATCTATCCGGCACATCGATAGAAGACTCATTCATGAGCTAGTCATACTCAGCCTAGCAATGCCCCCTACCCTCGGGCAAGTAAGGCCACACCCCTTTCCAACCGACCACGACACAGTGGGAGACGCGGCCTTCTGGTATTCAGCCCTTATGTGCTCATGTATCTACTCGGTCTTGACGTTGGAGTCATCTTCTAGTACCATCAAATTTACAAATTTTCACCCAGGGACATTTATGTCGCCCCGATGCTAATAACAATATTTTCAGTGTCTGATCCTTCCATCCACAATATGCCTGTGGAGGACACAACCCTGATGTCGCTAGGGCCTACAATAATCATGTCATACAAATGCGAGGTGCATGAATCATATTGTTAGTCATGTAGCAATCCTACGAGTACCGCGCACTCATGTGGGGCAACTCTGCCTATCAGGGAGCCTCATAAATAATCTGCTCGAAGGCATATGTTATGATCAGTCACTCCTCGTATCAAGCATACATATGATGCGTATGAACATGAATCATGGAGCTATACTAAGCATATTATATGGTAATGAAATCTATTCATAACGAAGATGGGCCTAACAATGGGCCCTAGGGAGAGTCACAATGCAGACGTTTAACCATCATTACTTTTGTAATGTGGACATCAAACCATTATTGCTCCCAAGGCATGGCCACCATAAACATCATTACCAACATCATGGTGGAATCTCACATTGCAATGGGCTTAATATACAACACATTTAGCCCCACACAAAGGCCTCTCATACGTCTCATTGGGCCTCACTCATGGTTCTTATATACATTATATTGGACCTCAACCCATGTGCCTCAAATACATCTTAATGGGCCTCATATACATCAAGTGGGCCGCATCATATGGGCCGCACCAATGGGGCCAACATACATCAAATGGGTTGCATCAAATGGGCCGCACCAATGGGCCAACATACATCAAATGGGCCGCACCAATGGGCCAATATACATAAAATGGGTCGCATCATATGGGCCGCACTAATGGGCCATATACATCAAATGGGTCGCACCAATGGGCCAATATACATTAAATGGGCCGCATCATATGGGCCGCACCAATGGGCCACATACATCAAATGGGCCACAACAATGGGCCATATACATCAAATGGGCCGCAACATATGGGCCGCACCAATGGGCCAATATACATCAGATGGGCCACACCAATGCGCCCACATACATCAAATGGGCCACATTATATAAGCTGCATCATCTATACCATTCTTCTATTTTTAGAGATCATTTTAGTGCATTAATCGAAAAGAAATGGATCACATCGGAGGATTATTTGGACCATACCACAAATAACAGTGGAGATAATGATTTTCACCATTTAAATTCGCAGGGCCCACCATTTTATTTTCCCAACTTGATCATAAGGTCACAAAGACTTAGATTAAGAGGAAAAATAAATTTCATATTGATTCAAACTTCCGTGACCCCAAAAAGGGTTTCAGTGGTGGACGTTCACTCTATGCTATTTTCTGCAGTGTGGTCCACCTGATCATCAAATCTGCTTCATTTTTGTCCCAAGCCTTAAGATGAGCTTCTCAAATGGATGGACGGTTTGGATGGAACACATCCATCAGAGGGACCACAGAACTTGCTGCCGTCAATCCAACAGCTATTCAGCTGGTGGATGGATGGTACCAACATCAAGGTGGGCCACTGCGTGGACGGTCTAGATATGACATGCACCATGGTGGGGCTGTACATGGCACTGTCCAGATGGACGGTGCAGATGAAACACATACACATAAGGTGGGTCCCACGGAACTTGCTTACGTCCCACGTCAGCTGAATAGCCAGTGTTAGAAACACCAGTCAATTCACTTCTCTCAGCTGGTGGGTCCCACGTGGAGCCCACCAGATATATATATATATATATATATATATATATATATATATATATATATATATATATATATATATATATATATATATATATTATATTTATTTATTTATTTATTATTATTTTTTAATTTTTAAGAGGATAACAACATCCAGGCCGTCATGGTGGGGCCTGGATATTGCATCATGGTGGGGTCCACGATCATGTCCAGATGGATAGATGATGTGGATGAGACTCATACATCAGATGGCCCCACACGGCACCGTCCATCAATGGATGGTGCTAATGAACAGCATGGGTAAAACACATATATCATGTGTGGGCCCGTCAGACCGTGCTGACATCAGTACATCAGCTATATAGCTGATGTGAGGTACGTCAGCCAACCAACTTCCTCATCAGGTGCGTCCCACGTAGGGCCCACTATATTATATTATATTATATTATATTATATTATATATATATATATATATATTTTTTTTTATGGCAGATCAACAGCGTCTAGGTGGTATTCCCACTGTCCCAATAGTGGACGGTGTGGATCATCACGTGTACGGTGGGCCACACCGTCAGATGAATGGAGTGGATATGACACATATATTGGTGGGGCCCACTTCATTATAAGAGAGAGAGAGAGAGAGAGAGAGAGAGAGAGAAACGTGAAGGGGAGGGACCCGACACTATTGGGCCTTCCCTTAAACAATGCATAATCAAGTGGGTCCTTAAAACAAAAATCAACAGTGGATCACCCATCTATCAGCCTTCTTCTTTAGCTCTTTGGACTCCTTAGCTCCTTAGCCTCTTCTTTAAGAGTGAATGATGAAGGTTGGATGGTGGAGATGAAGGGTTTTGGGGTAGGGAAGTGGGCCACACCTAGCTTCTCCTTGGGAGGCTTGGACGTTGGATCTCTTAGTTGCTTGAGAAATTGTTTGGAAAATGAAGGAGAGAGAGAAGTGATGGGATGATAAGGGATGGGTGAAATGGATGTTGTAAGAAAGGGATGGTTAGGGTATGGGCTTCGTTAAATTTTGGGTGAAAGAGGGATGGGTGGAGAGAGGGAGAGTTGACTTGTGAGGGGTGAGGTGGCATGGGGTATGGGTGGTGTACTTGACATTGATTTAATTGATTGATTGATTTTATGGGTGGTAGAGATTCTCTCAGAATTTGCACATGCGGTGTTTTTCCTCAAAATAAATACGGGCCCACAACTCCTAGCCAGGGTATCGCTTCGGCGTGCGAGATGCGACTTTAGAACCGCGATGACAGCATGGTCGCTAGGATATAAGTTTCGAGTCTAGCTAACTTATATTTACAGGTTGTAACTTAGGATTATGTGCAAATGCCGATTACAGGTTGAGGGTTGTCGAAATTCAACCGGGAGGATTGTGGAAGCCTAAAGAATGGTACGGACTAGGATACGGGTCTTACACCGTCCCCGACTCACGAGTCTTGGTGCTCACTGGTCACTAAGGGGAGGTCCGTCACCCCAACGTAGGTCGATAGCATGGGCATAGTGTCCAATACCACTATCTCTGGCTCATGAGTCTTGTGAGCCACAACTTATGATTAACAGTGGGCGCAAGGATCACAGGGTACCTCAGGTTCAATCAGGCATGTATAATCATTGTTATCATACAAGGATGACCCATCTATGGGTTAATATGCCCCCCACAAGACGAACCACAGACTGTACGACTTGAGAACGACGTCTCGTGTTGTCCAACTACGACTGATAATTCGCGGTTTGACTAGTTGGGCCAGACTTGCCTATGGGTTGACCCAACGGAAAGGTTGCCCAAAGGGATTCCAGTTGATCGGCCGATCCATAGGGGAATGTGTGCACAGTTAGATAACATATATTCAACAATTTCAGGGTCAATCTCACAACGATAAGCATATATCAGCATTACAATCATATGGACAGCAACACACTAGACTCCACCAACACATCCGCATGTGAAAGAGTTAACATTTTAATTTCAGCAGCAAATGGACCTCAAGGTCAAAACATTCTAGCAATTCAACAAAGATGGACAGCCATACACCACTTTCTCAATAATTTAATTTGCATGTGCCAACATAAATCACACAATTCAGCAATGTAGCGAGAATTAAGTACAATAAGTTCAGCAATTCAACAATTAGACGACAATTCACCCATTCTATGCCTAGCAACTTGCATGTAACAAGGTTCGAGATACCAAATCAACAATATTTGGAGAATTGGATGCTTAATTCCCAAAATAGATAAACAAATAGACATTCCACACATCCAGGAGTGCTCGTGAACTAAATCCCTCACCCAATTTTTTTGGGCAATCTTATGTCCACGTTCCAAATCAAGAAGTTTTAAAAATTCAGCAACATGCAAGAATAATACACCACACAAATTCACTAAGATCTATGCTAGGCACGATAATCGGCCACCTAAAGGTAATGGTCTGCACCTATTGTCAACCAGAAGCTCTTGTGGTCGCTCTAACTGCGTCAAGTCCGCAAACTCAACATGCCGGGGCCCTGCGTTACATGAAGATCATGGTAAGGTGCATGCATGTGGCTTGTTGCTAGAGAGAGATGGATGGGAGTCCGAATCTTACCTTAGATCGGGCGTAGCTTGATCCTACGGCGATTGGGTCAAAGTTTTCGGCAATGTAGGTGTGTGGGTGCGGGGAATTTCAGTCCCCAAGCACCACATGCACTACACAACTCTCCCTCCCCTTCTCTCTCCCCTCTCTCTCTCTCTCTCTCTCAACTGTTGAAATTTCAGGGGAAATGAGACAGAGAAAGGCTTAAGAGATTATATACCCGGAAAATTAATCATTTGGCTGGGTTCCATTAATTTCTTCAAATGGCCTTGTGGCGCCCATTTTTTATTATTGGGCCGACCTGATGGCCCCCAGCCCATCCAATTCATGGGACAGGTGCCCCATGGCTCGATGAAGGGCTGGATGAAGTTTGACGGTAAACAGATGTGGGGTTTTACTGTAATGATCCGATTTGTGATCAATGGTAACCGATTCTCGATCAATGATAAGATTTCGCAGGCGAGAACATGGAAATATTTTCATCATTCGGTGTAAGTTTAGAAGAGATCCAACGGCTGAAATACCCAAATTCACTGACTCAAGTAGCAGGGCCAATTGATTTAAAATTGCAGATTTTTATTCCCTAAGTAGGGCGACTTGCGTTATCGAAGTACCGACCGAACGACACAATTTGTCCATTTCCAGGTGTAGTTCGAGCATGTCATCCGTGATGGACCATAAGCCCAGTGAGGCCCATGGCCTCCCCAAGTTTCAAGATTTTTGGTTCTTCCTTGGGCAGTGCATAGCTTGTATGGATAGTCTCCAAGTACAATTAGGCTGTCTGGATCGACGGCTCGTGTTCGGCCGAACGCAATTAGATTTAATCATATTAGTAGCTTAATCCAGATTAATTTACCGGTATTAAATCCACCCTTGCGATCGGATCATACGGTCCTGTGTCAATTCACACGTGAATGCCTTAGGACACTATTCCAATTGGGCCGGGTGTTACCGTTTCCTTTGCATGTCGTATCGACCCGAGCCCTCAAAACTCTGTGATCTTCTGGCATGTGTGAATTCTCATCCCTTCTGAATCTGTAAGGTGGATCAGTACTTGTTTGCATGGGGTCTGTATGGTTCAGATCAGTAGATCATGGATCTAGATGGAAATCTCTACTTATGCCTTATGCAGCTTTGCAAATCCTAGTATTGTGGGGATTCTCCCGATCCCCCGACGCTTTGGATTGTAGTCGGATCTTCCTTAAGCAGAGATTGAATGGCTCGGATCTCGTTGAGCTATCAGATTTGAAAGTTATGGTGGCGAAACTCCCACTAATTCGGGTTCTTCTGGACACTATTACCGTGAACAGGGGTGTCGACTTTAGGTTCGGTTGCTGAATCAGGTGGGGTCCACTTAGGTGTGCCTTTGGAAAATCCACACCCTTCATCAGCTTCCTCGCCTCATGTTGGCCTAAGAGCTAAAATATGAGGCCGGGCCACACAGTCAGTTACCCTAGGGACTACACTCCCCATTGAAGCAAATTCTCCTTCATGTATACATGATTTGCCATGCAGGCACTTGCTATTTACAGATTTGCCATCTGTTTCCTAACTGACTCTCGGTGTCAGTTACAGGGGGGTGTACCGTTCAAATATCCTGAAATTTGGAGGGTATCCTTTATTTTTCATGCTCTTTCTATGGGTCAAGTTTGGGCTACGATCTTCAAAGGGTGTCCCATATGCTCTTTTAAATGGCTAACACACTCCGTTCTTCAAAACTGTGGTTGTACACATTTAGTTGAAACATTACCCGATGATCATATAACTTAATATCTTCATATTGACTAAATTTTCCTAACATTCAAATGGCCCATTTAGGGGATGCAAATACAATGGATGGTCAGATGACGTCCTAAAAATAGGAAGACTTGATGGTTGAAACTCTAATCATGTATATAAGTGTATGTATGATCAGTTTTGTAAACAGATGGACACAAGTGGGTTTTCGAAGTGATCAAGAGGTAGGACATGTATGCTGTTAGATTCGAGTGACTTGTTCATATGCGTAAGTTCTTCAAATTGTAGTTCAAATGATAGATTTAGCATATTCATAGGGGGTGAACAAGATGAATGAATCAAAATCTCAATTTAATATATGTATAGACGGATGCGGAGATTAGATACTTAGTTTACTATGATCGGGTGGTCCAAATCGAAGCGGACAGTCAGATGTCTCTATCTAACAGTGAATCTTTGATCGAGTGGTTGGTTCTGATGGAGAGGTGAGGATACTTAGATATATGATGGTCTTTCTTACAAATCGATGGTCAAATGACTTGATCTATGGATGAATATTATTCTCGACGGTCAGATTTAAGTTGGAGAATAGATTTAATGTTAGGATTATCTAAATTGGTATCATACACATATACATACTAAGTTAAATTTTATGGTAACACTCAAAAGCTTTTAATACTCGGGTATTAAAAAGTTCGGGATGTTACAGTGGGCCACATCCAGCCCTCAGGTCTACATTATCCATATTGTCTACCTAAGGTCTGCCATATAGTTGGTTCTGGTCTGATTTAGCTTCTATCAAGATATAGATGGAAGATTTCATCTCTTTATCTAAGAATAATCTAGGAAAGACCCAGTGTTAGAAGATCAATAACAATAACGGTCAACAAACTTACTTTCAGTATGATTAGAAAGTAATTTGTTTTCCTTCTTTGAAGAAAAATGGACTAATCTTGATAAAAATCTTGTTAAAATTAATAATTAGGTTTTTTAAAACATTTTATGTTTCATTGTGTTTTACAAAAAAATCCATCAATAAGTAGATTAATTTGATTTTTTCCTAACTTTTCATTTTTAGCCAACTTCGGAATCATTAGATCATGAGTGATTTTACAAGCTAAGGGTAATCAAAGGCAGATCAACATCATTGATGATCCGAATCAATGGCTAGATCTGTTTTTAGTATAATCAATATAGACTGCTCATTTTCATAACCATTGATAATAGATTGGTTATGATCATCCCGTTACTTGACTTTTGAGATTGACGGGCCCCACATGATGGTCCCTGTTGGACTATCTCCATTGTAAGCTATATGGATTGTCCATTTTCAAAGACATTAATTAGATTGGGATAAAGTGGTTTTTTCCATAGAGATGAGCAATAAAAGGTGGGATAGTCATGGAAAATCCAAATCAAAGACATTAATTAGATTGGGATAAAGTGGTTTTTTCCATAGAGATGAGCAATCAAAGGCGGGATAGTCATGGAAAATCCAAATCAATGAGATACATTTTCAAATACGAATAGTCAAACTACCCTGTTTTTCCACTAATCAATAGCTGGAGCTATCTTTAAAGCGATGGTCAAGTCATGGTCAGCATATATGATAGAGATGCTGTGACCCACCAAATTACAGTATTTTACAAGAAAAATCGTAGCGTGAACCAAACACAGTTTAAAACTCTTCTTACTCCCCATCAAAACTCAATGGTGTCAACCAAAAATCCTTATTTCCACAAAGAAACATTAAGCCAATTTTAAATTTTAACACTCCTGAGTTTGCCAAAAAAAAACCCACATAATTTGCTCCTTTGCGGCTAATTATCTAGGGCTGATAATTGGTTGGGTCCTATGGTACTCATACCCAAGTCTTGCCCATGTCTGTAGTACATGTATGCTTGGCTTAACCAAGTTTGGGTCCCAATGAGGCTTGGGTCTTTACTCATTCTGCTGTCGTAGCCTCGTAAATATAGAGCTTCAACATGAGGTCATGAGTTTGAGTACCCATTACAGTAAAAAATACCATGGTGTGAGTGCATGGGATGTGTGAGATTGAGTGCATGTAAAAAAGGAAAAAGAAAAATAAGAGCATGACTATACACATTTTTTGAAGAATTAATACCTATTAAGTTTTTGGATGTATACTTTGAGTTGGGTTTGATATAAATAAGAACATTTACATAGTAGATACCACTAAGTAGATGAAATAGATTAAGGTGTCACTTTGACGCATGCGTGGTGTGTAAACAGGCTCTCTTTTACATTCGTTCCTGTATAGTTGCTTCAATTTGGAATACAATTGAATTTTCTTTTAAATAAAAAGGAAAAAGTAAAAGGAGAAAAAAAAAAAAAAAACCTCTTTTACATGCGCACTCTTTGGAAACTCACTTCATTACTAGAATAGTTAATATATATTTAATGCATGTGATAGTATTATAAAAAGTAACTTGACCTAACTCAACTCAGTTCAAAACTGTGAGACCCGAACCAGTTTGCGAGCGGGTCCAAAAGGGGACCCGGGCTTGTTTAACAGGTATGGGTCCATTACGCGGGCCGGGTATCCATTCCACCCTACAAACAGCCGTCAGCATTACAAATGGGAAGCTACGCGAAGGTCCCAAGGACGGATGTAGGCGTCATCTACAGATAAGATCATCCGAACAGTTGGATTTTCTGTACCCCGTTTGCGTTACCGGGCGCGGATTGCCTCCTATCCCATCCCGTCTCTAGCCACGAGCAGTCAGTTCCGTGGGTGGGCCCACCGTGATGATGTGTTTATCCAGGCCGTTCATCCCTTCCCTCAAAACATTTTAAGGCAGATCTAACGCTCAAATGGACCCCACCACATATGACTCCCGTGTTTATTGCAACTATTCTTATTATTTGGCATGGTCCACATGAGCAATGGATCTGCCTCTTTTATGTGTGTTGATGCCAAAAACTAGTCAGCCCTCCCTCCACGTCGTCTGCCACGGGTAGCCCCTGGAACCTGCACCAGGAAGACAAGCAAAGGTGATCCTGGTTAAGCCGGGGAGACCCTCCGATGCCTAAGTCAGGACAAGGGAATCTGGGTCTAGTCGAGAGTAGAGGAGAGCTCGATTTCGCGTACTTGTAGACATGGTGATGCATCATATTTATACCTACCTGAGAGGCAGTCTGAGTCCGACAATCTCGGCACGATCAGAGGGATTCTAGGATCATGGAGATATTGCCCGCAATTTACTGATTGCGCAGCGTATCTAGTGGATTATGTGTATCCATGGGCGGAGTTACCGGCCACGTCTCGACGTGGTAGTTTCCATATCGAGCGAGTGGGGCATGCGTCTCTGATCATCGCCTCGGCTCATCCGATCCGATCGGAGTCTCAGCATCCGACCCTCCCGCAAGTCCGAATTTATGTGATCGATCAAGGGTATATCATGGTCCGATCGGATGTGGCTCTTCTCCGAGCTGAACTCTGCCTTAAGACTCGCGTGGTGTTGACGCTGAGTCCAGTTTGAACGGATCGCGCCTTAATCAGAGCGGTGTTAAGTCGGCTCGGAATAGTAGGCTCGGATCTTCCCATAACATAAGCCCCCTACTCTTCGAGTTTGCCTGCGGGCCCGGAGAGTACTTACACAGGAAGTTTTCCGCCATTGTCGCAATGATGGAAGGCTTTGAATTGCGCATGCTCGTCGCTTTGGCTAACGTGTGGCGACGGTTACGATCCTCGATCTTCTCCCAGCCTATGAGAAGTTGCCACGCGGGCTCAAGGCGGCGTATTTATGATGGCTCCGACTGCTGAGGCGTCCTTTCGGGTATCAAGGCGCATTACTCGATGTCAGAGCCGTACCGACGGTTTAGTACGCATCCAATGTGGTGTCGCTACGTGTGCTCGGAGGTCGGCTCGTGCCGATTTGGCTGTTGCCATTAAAACTTGCCATTAATGCAGGAATCCTTCGCTGCCTATATAAGGCGCTCCGGACATTCGTTAAGTACTTTACGTCCTGATTTACGAGAGCACACCAGAGAGGCGATTCCAGCCAAATTCAAGGTCTCCGGCAAAAAGTTGATTTCCGGCCATTATCCGATGAGTCTCGCTCACCTTCATCCTTGTTTCTGCAATGTCTTCCGACCTGGAGATGGTCCGCGAATACGGCGACGACTCCGAGCCGGAGAGTACCGAGAGCGGGAGCGGGTCTTTCGAAGGCCCTTTCGAGGCCACTCTCCAGTACCCCCCGCCTCGGAAGCAAAAGACGCTGGGTTCTAAGACCAAGCAACTCAGCAAGAAAACTGCCTCCCGAGCCCGCTGAGTCGAGACTCCTGCCACCGAAATGCCTGCTAACGTGCGGACTGCGGAGGTTGTCCCTGGGGGTTCTGTCATATCAGAAACCCAAATGGAATGGATTCAGACGGAGTTCCAGGTCCCGGACTCCGTTCAGATAAGGGCTCCTGGTCCCTTGGACGTTGCTGGCGCTCCAACTAAGGAGAAGTGACTATCTTCCTCTGCGCGCTTTAATGCGGAGTCCGACTCCCTTTACATCCCTTCATCAGGAAGGTAGCGGCGCACCTCTGATTGGCCCCCGGGCAGTTTACCCCGAATGCCTGGAGGGTGATGATCTCTGCCTACATCATCTGGAGGCAAGTTGGTAACCCCGAGCTGACCCCAGAGGAGCTGCTGAGCCTATACTTGGTCAAGCATGACAGTAACGATCCCTGATATTATTTCGTGACTCGGGGGAGCAAGGGATCAGGCTTAGTGATGCACCTGCCGTCCTCCAACAAGGACTGGAAGAACAAGTGGTTCTGGGCGGTAGGTGACTAGGAGGCTCCAGCGGCTGAGCTTAGGGCTTCAACGGCTCGTATCCCGACCCACTTTACGAAACTAGGTCAGATTTCATCTGGCGTCCGGGTTGTTGCCTTGGTTTTCACACGTTATCTTAGAAGTGACATCTCTTCTTTTTTGTTTCGCAGCTTTCACAAAGGGACTGCCGCTCCTAGACTCGGATCAGAAGAATCAGATCGCAAAGGCCAGAGCGGGGTCGGAGTCGCTTCGCTCCTGGGCCGATATGATAACTGCGGCCAACCTTCACTGGTCCTGGCTCTACAAATTTCAGCCTCTGCTCACATCTCTGAGTAAGCTGTCCTTACCTTTTCAATAATCTTTCCTTTACTTATTTAGTAGCTGACGGTTTTCTTTCGCAGGCATGGCTGAGGCGTCCGGGACGCGGCAAAGAAGCCCCCGAGTGAAGATCACTCGGAATAAGCCGGCTCCCCCTCGCGTGGGAGAATCTTCTGCTGCACCAATTCCATCAAGCCTGGCACCGAGGGAACCTTCTGTTGCACCAACTCCATCAAGTCTGACATCGAGGGAACCTACTGCACCAACTCCATTAAGTCCGGCACCGAGGCCCGCCGCACTCCCTCCGTGCTGCCGACTCCGAAGCGCCCTAGCGCAACCACGGCTCCTCCGGTAGTGCTTCGCCCGGTGATACGTCCTCCTTCGGGAGTCGTCCGAGTGACCGAGGCTAATGCCCTGGCCGTGCCGAGCTCTGTCGTTGGAGCTCTCACCGTCGTCGTTCCCCCCGCCGTAGGTCCTGCCGCAGCCTCAGAGTCCCTGATCGCTGTTCCCTCATCCTCCGAGCGGGAGGGGGCCAATAAAGTGGCTGATAACATACTTCCCCCCTGAGGTCGAGGGAGAGATCCGAGCCGAGGGTCAAAACTCGGCTGGCAGTAGGGTAGGGGCTAAGGAGGCTGAGGCCTCAGCCCAAGCGGGCATGAGCGGTGGGAGGTTTGAGCCCGCATATCACATGGCGTGCTTGGCTTCGTGGGCCGCCAGGCATGCCAAGGAGGAGGACATCGCTCGAAACCTCAAGCGGTCGGAGGGCGACTTCTTGAACGACTTCGCCTCCGTGTGCTACATGGTATGTCTCTGAGAAGACTCTTTTTTCCTATTTCATGTCGTTATACATTGTAGATTCTGATTTTTGCTTCCTGTCCAAGTCGTCCCGGTACTCCTCTCTAATCGGCAGAAAGCGCGAGATCACAAGAGGAGGGAGTCGGAGTTGGAGGCTCTCCAGGTCGAGGCGGCGGCCTTAAAGGCTGAGCAGACTGGCCTGCGCTAACAGCTTACGGGCGAGAGGGTCAGGGTCAGGCAACTACAGGGAGTCGTCGTGGACTTGGAGGCCAGGGAGCTGCATCTGCAGGACAAGGCAGATGACTTTAAGAAGACTGATGATGCAGCGACCGCTGAACTGATCTGCGTCAGGGCTCATGCGAACTCTCTAGCCATGGAGACCGCTCAACTTGGTGAAGTTCTGAATCGTGCCAAGGCCGAGGTGACTGAAGAACGGATACGAGCCGTGAGCCAGGCTGTGGAAGCCTAATGGGTTAAGGACGAGGCTTCTTTGACCATAGCAGTTGCTACTATAGTAGAAAGCTTCAAGACTTCCAAGGAGAGAGACGCTAAAGCTATAACATTCTACAACCGCGGCTTCGACACGTGCCTCGAGGCGGTTCTGGGTTTATACCCAGACCTTGACCTTGATTCTCTCCTGCCCGACGACTTTGAAGAAGCTTCGGCCGGAGTCATACGCTCGGATCAAGCTCCTGACGCTCAAGCTCCCGACGCCCAAGCTCCTCCAACATGAGGACTCGTTTTCTTTTTCTTTCTGAACTGTCATGTTCTTTTGTCCCTCCGAGGGGATTTAATGAAAGAATTTTCTTTTCACAGTCGATTTCCTTGAGATGTTGAGCTGTTTTCTTTATGGGTTTAGTCCGCTGTCGTTTAGTTCTTTGGGTCGATTATCCGAGCTTCCTTGGCCCAAGCTCTAGTTGGGTCCGACCCCTTAAGATATTCGGCTTGTCGCCTTTGTTTTGTTGTATGCCGAGCTGAACACTTAATCGGGAGGGGGGGATCATTATTAGGCTTTTTCCCTTGAAGGGATGCCTCGTCGATCTTTCGTGAGGTTAGGTTCCGATCCCTTAAAGGGTCGGACCGTTTAACTCGTGCCTGCGCGAATAGGACAGTTGGACGCAATCAAAAGCAGAATTGATCTTTTATTACGAGCCTTAAAGGTTAGTCGCTCGGAGGCGTACATTTTATTATGAGCCTTAAAGGCTAGTTCCTCACGGGTAGTAGATCTTCAAGTGCTCGGCATTCAAAGGATGAGGGAGATGACGGCCTTCGAGGTCTTCCAGGTGGTATGAACCCGGTTTGGCGGATCTGACCACACGATATGGACCCTCTCAATTGGGCCCGAGCGCTCCTGCCCCTAGTTCGGCCGTGTTCTGAAAAACCCGTTAGAGGATTAAATCTCCTGGTCGGAAGCGCATGGCTTTGACTTTGGAATTATAGAAGCGTGCCACCTGCTGGTGCCGAGCCGCCGCTCGGAGCTTTGAAATTTCTCTGAGTTCCTCGAGCAGATGCAGATTGGCCTCTATCTGCTCGGAGTTATGACTTTCTTCGAAGCCCCTAACCCGCGCCGTAGGGAGTCCGATTTCTACTGGCACCATTGCCTCTGAGCCGTAGGATAACGAGAATGGATTTTCGTCCGTCAAAGTCTAGGCTGTAGTCCTGTAAGCCCAGAGGACGAAGGGGAGCTCCTCGGCCCAATTTCCTTTAGCTTTTTCTAGTTTCATTTTGAGATGATGTTTGATGATCTTGTTGACCGCTTCTACCTGTCCGTTCGACTGCGGGTGTCGAGGTGATGAGTAGGTGTTCACAATGCCAAGTCCTTGACACATACTACGAAACTTGACATTGTCGAATTGACGGCCATTATCAGAAACGATGGTTCTCGGAATCCCGAACCGGCAGATGATATTTTTCCACACAAAGTCGATTACCTTCTGCTCGGTGATCTTTGCAACTGACTCGGCCTCGGCCCACTTCGTGAAGTAGTCGACTGTGACTATAGCGAACTTGACCTGTCCCTTCCCGGTGGGTAAGGGACCGATGATGTCGATCCCCCATTGGGCGAATAGCCATGACCCACTCATGGGTGTCATTTCTTCTGCCGGTTACCTTGGCAAGGCTGCGAAACGCTGACACTTGTCACACTTCCGAACAAAATCCTTAGAATCTTGCTTGGGAGTTGGCCAGAAATATCCTTGACAAAGTATCTTCATGACCAAGGCACGGCTGCCTGAATGATTTCTGCAGATTCCCTCGTGAATCTCCCGAATCACGTAGTCGGTCTCGTCCGGTCGGAGACACCTAAGGTAAGGCTGAGAATGCCCCTTCTTATACAGTACTCCGTCCAATATGGCGTAACGTGCCGCTCGGATCCTAAGTCGCCTCGTCTCTAGCTTATCCGAGGGGGTTTCGCCAGTTGATAGGTAATTGAAGATCGGGTCCATTCAACTAGGAATGGACTGGATAGGATTGACTTTCTCTGAATGGCCGATACTCGGGTGCTTAACGAACTCAACCGGAACGAAGCGCTGGATCTTTCCCTCGGATGCCGAGGCGAGTCTAGCTAGGGCGTCAGCCCATGAGTTGTCGGCTTTGGGGATCTGCCAAATGGTGTAACTCTAAAATTTATCGATCAATTTCTTTGCTTCCTCAAGGTAGGCTATCATTCTAACTTCCTTGACTTCATACTCCGAGGACATATGGTTCACTACCAACTGTGAGTCGCTGCGGACTTGCAGGGTCTGAACGCCCAGGCTCGCTGCCAGCCTGAGTCCAGCTAACAGCGCTTCGTACTCGGCCTCGTTATTTGAAGCTTTGAACCCAAGCCTGATGGCGTATTGAATCATCATTGAATCAGGTGCAACCAGGACGACACCGGCTCCTGCTCCTTTAATGTTGTAAGATCCATCAACATAAAGGACCCACCCCAGATTTGACGCGAGCTCTTGATTGCTCAGCGAAACGGGAAGTGTCATTTCGACTTCCTTTCTAACTTGCTCCTCATCCGGGGTTGTGAACTTGGCGATGAAGTCGGCCACAGCTTGTCCCTTGAGTGCCATCCTGGGCCGGAACTAAATGTCAAACTCTCCGAGCTCTACAGCCCATTTGGTCATCCGACCTGACACTTCGGGTCTCTGGAGGATCTGCCTCAAGGGAAAGTCTGTTAGTATGACTATGGTATGGGCTTGGAAATATGGCCGGAGTCTTCTGGCTGAGATGACGAGGCAGAGTGCCAGCTTTTTCATGGACTGACACCTCGTCTCGGCCGGTACCATGGCTTTACTTACATAGTACACGGGGTACTGCTTGGCTCTGACTTCTCTGATCAGAGCCGAGCTGACAGCTGAAGTCAAAGCGGCGAGGTAGAGGAACAAGGGCTCTCCTTCTTCTGGCTTGGACAAGAGAGGCGGCGATCCCAAGTACTGTTTCACTGCTGGAAGGCTTGCTCGCAATTCGGCGTCCACTCCGCCCCCTTATGGCCCTTCAGTTGCTGGAAGAAAGGAAGGCATTTGTCTGTAGCCCTAGATATGAAGCGTCCGAGGGCGGCAACTCTTTCCGTGAGACACTGTATCTCTTTTAAAGTCTGAGACGAATTCATGTCGAGGAGAACCTTGATTTTGTCTGGGTTGGCCTCAATCCCTCGCTGGCTGACTTGGAAACCTAGGAACTTCCCTGACTGAACTCCGAACACACACTTGGTGGGGTTAAGCTTCATCTGATATTCACGGAGGACGTTGAATGTTTCTTCAAGATCAGCGAGGTGGTCAGAGGCTTTAACACTTTTCACCAGCATGTCGTCCACATACACCTCCATGCTGTGTCCGATCTGTTTAGCGAACATCTGATTCACCAACCTCTGATATGTTTCCCCAGCATTTTTCAGGCCGAACGGCATGACCCGGTAACAGTAGAGTCCTCTGTCCGTGACAAAGGCCGTCTTTTGCCTGTCTGGGGAATACATTGTGATCTGGTTGTATCCGGAATAAGCGTCTAGGAACGAAAGTAGCTCATGCCTGGCTGTGCTGTCCACCAGTTGATCGATCCGAGGTAGTGGGAAGCTGTCTTTAGGACATGCCTTGTTCAGATCGGAGTAGTCTACACAGACCCCGCCACTTCCCGTTGGACTTCCTGATGAGCACAACATTTGCTATCCAATCATGATAGTACACTTCTTCTATGAAACCCGCGTCGAGCAGGACTGAGACCTCCTCGGCAATGACTTCATATCGCTCGGCATCGAACGGTCTTCTTTTTTGCTTCAACGACCGGTGGTCTGGGTCCACGTTCAGCCTGTGAACTAGCACGTCGGGCGAGATCCCTGCATGTCTGTGTGCGACCATGCGAAGATGTCCCGGTGTTTCCTCAAGAAGGCCAGTAACTCGTCTCTCCGCTCAGGATTCAGGGATGCTTCGAGCTAAATAATTTTGCTCGGGTCTGATTCATCGAGCGGTATTCTTGCTAGATCTTCGACGGGGGAGCTCTCTGTCGCTCCGCGAGGGTCCAAGGCGTCGACTACGAGCGTTTGTTTAGCAGCCCCTTTTCTCACGGCTATCGCATAACATCTCCAGGCCTTGCGTTGATCGCCTCAGAGATAACCAATCCCGCCTTCAGCCGGGAACTTCATCATCAGATGGTAAGTCAAAACAACCGCCCTCATTGCATTGAGGGAGGGTCGGCCTAGGATCACGTTGTGGACTGATGGAACATTGACAACTAAAAAGTCAACCAGGAGTGTGACTTGATGTTGCCCTTCTCTTGCTGTTACTGAGAGGGAGATGGCCCCTTCGGAGATGACTCTCTCTCTGGCAAAGCCGTGCAAGGGAGTCTTCACAGGTCAGAGTTTGGACCACGGAATTCTCATCTTTTCGAATGCCTCGGAGTACATGACGTCAGCCGAACTTCCAGTGTCGACTAAGATGCGGTACACTTTATGATTGGCTATGGTCATAGTGACCACTAGCGCGTTATCGTGCGAATGCTGGATCCCGCGCGCATCCTCTTCTGTGAAGGTCAGGCTGCACGGAGCGACTCGGAGTTCCTTGCTGGGACGTTCTGCTAGGTGGATATGGTGTTTCGACTCGGACCTCCGGGAATGGGCTTTTCGAGCCCTATTTGAGTCCCCTCCCCCAGCCAATCCTTCGAAGATGGTACGAATTTCGGCGGATTCCTCTGGGGGGTTGTTTGGCTGCTCCCGTGGTCGCTCCTCTCTCCGAGCAGACTTCTCCTTCTTCGTGTAACGATGCAAATGTTCTTTGCGGATGAGGGACTCAATCTCGTTCTTCAGATCTATGCAATCGTCCGTGTTATGACCGTGGTCCTGGTGGAAACGTCAGTATTTCTGTTTGTCCCGATGCTCTGGATCAGTTCTCGTACAAATCGGCCAATTGAGCAGTCTGTCTCCTCGGATATCCAGCAGAATTTGTTGGGTCGATGTGCTGAGTGGGGTATAGGAACGGAATTTCCCCTCCGGCCTGCGGCTCTGTCGACGATCGCGGGAAACGCGGTCATCGGTCCCTTTACCGGTCGACTGGGAGTCTTTGTTACGAGGCCTCTTCCCTTTATTCGTTGAGTCGGACACTTGCATTCCCTTGCGGGCGTTAGTAAACTCTTCAGCGTTGGTATACTTTTGAGCTTTCGCCATGAAGTCCGCTAGCGTCTTCGGCGGATTCTTTCTGATGGAGAAGGCGAACTTTCCTTCCTTCAGTCCGCTCAGGATGGCTGCGAGGGCTATTTTATCATCGTAGTCCTCGACATGTAACGCTTCTTCATTGAAGCGAGCGACGTAATCCTTCAACGATTCTTTCGGTGCCTGCTTAATGGTAAGCAGGTGAGTGTTGGGCTTCCGACTTCTCTTACCGCTTATGAATTGCGTAAGGAATAGTTGACTCAGTTCCGCGAATGAACCTACGGAATTAGGTTTCAGCTGGCGATACCAGATCCGAGCGGACCCTGTAGGGTGATAGAGAACTCCCTACACATCATTGCATCCGTTGCTGTCTGGATCTACATCCAGGATCGGTAGGACTCCAATTGTTCGGATGGATCCCCCGATCCCGAATACTGGATGACGGAAGGCATCCGGAACCTCTGCGGCATCACCTCGGCCATAATGGCCGGAGTGAAGGGGGAATCGGTTTCTTCCATCATCGCCTGGATCGTGGCCGGAACCATCGATTGCTCCTGCTTTTTCTTCAACGTCAGGAACTTATCTTTCAACTCCGCAAACTATGCTTCCCATGGGTCTTTATTCTCCACAACGACCTCTGGTGTCCTCCTTTCCCTTCTTCGCTCTAACTGATGACGGAGGTCCGTGGGTGACAGAGCAGATGTGGCCGAGTGAACAGTAGTCAGAGCTCGAGCGGGCTTGTTCCATGTGGATGCCTCGCCACGTGCCGCAGGAAGATTTTGACCCGACTGCGGTACCTCCGAACATTAGGGGGCTTCGGGTCTCACACTCCTCGGCACGGAGCGAGTTTCCACAAACAGCCCCATCGGCTTGAGAACGGGTTGTTTTTGGCCGGGCGTAGATCTGGCTTCCGCTGTTGTTTCATTCGGTTTATCTCGTTGCGCAGGGCTTGGATCTCGCTTTGCATGGTGCGGTACTTGCTGGACCGATTGCGCGATCGTTGGGAAGGCCCTGGTGCGGACTAGGCACGAAGCGATGACGACGACCGAGTCTACTCATCAGGTTATGGTTGTACCACTGCAGATTTCTTCTTTCTTTTCATTGCTTGGGTAAATGAGAACCTGACTTCTAGTTTCAGGTTCCCACAGACGGCGCCAAAAAATGTTGATGCCAAAAACTGGTCAGCCCTCCCTCCACGTCGTCCGCCACGGGTAGCCCCTGGAACCTGCACCAGGAAGACGAGCAAAGGTGACCCTGGCTAAGCCGGGGGACCCTCCGATGCCTAAGTCAGGATAAGGGAATCTGGGTCTACTAGAGAGTAGAGGAGAGTTCGATTTCGCGTACTTGTAGACATGGTGATGCATCCTATTTATACCTGCCTGAGAGGCAGTCTGAGTCCGACAATCTCGGCACGATCAGAGGGATTCTAGGATCATAGAGATATTGCCCGCAATTTACTGATTGCGCAGCGTATCTGGTGGATTATGTGTATCCGCGGGCGGAGTTACCGGCCACGTCTCGACGTGGCAGTTTCCATATCGAGCGAGTGAGGCATGCGTCTCTGATCATGGCCTCGGCTTGTCCAGTCCGACCGGAGTCTCAACATCCGACCCTCCCGCAAGTTTGAATTCATGTGGTCGATCAAGGGTATATTATGGTCTGATCGGATGTGGCTCTTCTCTGAACTGAACTCTGCCTTAAGACTCGCGTGGTGTTGACGCTGAGTCCAGTTTGAACCGATCGCGCCTTAATCAGAGCGGTGTTAAGTCGGCTCGGATCTTCCCATAACAATGTGCACTGCCTCTTTTATGTGCACACACTTTACAATATCTGAGAGAAGGGTTGGACTGCGTAAACAGATACATCACGGTGGCCCCGCCCACAGAACTGACCGTCTGTGGCAGGAGACGGGCGGGGTAGGACGCAATCCGTAGTCGCACGTTAACGGACGCTGATTTCCTGCCAAAGCCTTCCGCACAAAGTTCATGTGCTGAGAACTTAGGTGGGGCACGGTGATGTTTTTAGGAAATCCACATCATCCATTCGTTTTTTGTTTTCATTGTAGGATATAAGCTAAAATTGATACGTACCAAATACTCAAGTGGGCCAAAAACGTGAGGATTAAATGTCTACAGCTGAAATATTTATGTAGCCAAAGAAGCTTTGAATCGGGCTAATATTTGCGTTTTCATTTCATCCCAGTAAGAATGACGTTTATAGATAGCATGTAAACATTATTCTCGAAGCAAGGAACGTTTCAACGGCTGAAATTTTCTTACACACATTTTCCTTCGGCGAGGCCCACTTGAGTCTTGGATCTTTCTCACTTTTAGTCTAAAGTCCCGGAAGGATCTCACAAAACGGATACATGGGGGTGAATTTCTCAAAAAACGTCACCGCAGGCCCGCCGAAGTTTCCAGCGCAGGAACTGGCTTTTGGAGGAAACGTGCCTCCCACGTTAACCTAACACCTGCAAGGCACGTGTGTGGAAAGTGAGGGACGCGGATTGCGTACTACCCCCACCCGTCCCTGGCTCCGAACGGGCAGTTATGTGGCTGGCCCACCATGATGTATCTGTACATCCAAACCGTCTATCCCTTCGTGCAACTGAAATTTAATGCTATGTGCATTTTAATGCAAGCAAGCTTATTATTTAGTGTGGTCCACGTGATCGTTGGATCTACCTCATTTTTATTTTGATGCCTTAAAATAATCTAAGGGAAGGGATAGACGGTTTGGATGTACACATACATCACGGTGGGCCTGTCCACAGAACTGCCCGTTCGGAGCCAGGGACGGACGGGGTAGTAATCAATCCGCGTCCGAAAGTGGGTGTTCCCCGTTTGATGACTTAGATGAAATCGGACTGCGTACTGAGTTACACAGTGCCCTCTTATGGTACTGAGTAAACCCTGTTGGGGCCACTATGAATTTAGGTGGTTTATCCACACCGTCCATCCGTTTTTCCAGATCATTTTAGGGGTTGATCCCACAATTGAAACTTATCCAAAGATCAAGTGGACCATACCACAAGAAATAATGGAGCCATTGAAACCTTGCTAGGCCCCACAGTGATGTTTATTTGTCATCCAAACTTCTCATGAGATCACACAAACATGGATGAATGGAAAAAACAAAGATAAGACTGATCCAAAACTTCTATGGCCTCCAAGAAATTTTCAACAATAGACATTTAATCAACACTGCTTCTTTTGGTGTGATCCATTTTAACTTTCTATATGCTACAGTTTTGGGATAAGGCTATAAAATCATCTGGTAAAATGTATGGACAGAGGGGATAAAATATATAAACCATAATGGACCCTACAGAGTTTGCGCAGTACGCAATCGGCCTCCGACTTAGATACGATCGTCTAGCATGGGATGCTTGTTCCATGAGAAAAAATATCAGGCGTAGTCAATTTGAGTCAACGGAGACAAATCAAATGCCAGTGCACGGTAGATGTGAGCCGCTTCTCTTATCTAAATGTCACGAAAAAAAAAAAAAGCCGTTAGCTTCTTTCTCTCTCTTTTCTCTTCCGTATAAGGTGGAAAATTAGAGGGATCAACTATTACTTAGAGAGGTTTCAACGGTACTAAGTAAATACTGTTGAGCCCACTGTACATAGATGTAGTCCATCCACACCAATCATCCATTTTTCAAGTGCATTTGAATGGTTGAGATCAAAATTCAATCATTTTCAATGCTCAAGTGGACCATGGAACAAAAATCATTTGAGAATAATATTTTCTATTGTTGAAATATCACAGTGGCCCTTGGAGAGGTTTCAATGGTGGATGCCATTATCACCGCTACTTCCTTTGGTGTAGTCCACTGGAGATCTAAATCTACTTAATTTTCTAGATCATGCATGCTATAAAATTATCTGAGAAAAGTTATTAATGGTGTAAATGGACCCCATGGAGCCCTGCAGTCCAGGCAGGAATCCGCTTCCATTGCATATTGCCTAACTCATTAGGCTTAGTATGCTGATTAAATTCCATGATGTTTACCATGATTTATGTATCTTGTCCACTCCGTTCATCTATTTTACTATATAATTTTAACGCTTGAGCCCGAAAATGAAACACATATAGAGTTCAAACAGACCAAACCATAGAAACAGTGTGAATTGATTATATAACGCTTGAGCCCAAAAATGAAACACATATAGAGTTCAAATAGACCACACCATAGAAACAGTGTGAATTGAATGTCTACCGATGAAAAATTCTTAGGGCTACAAAAGTTTTGGATTAAGCTTATATCAGTGTTTTCCCTTCATCTGTCTTCGTGATAACACGAACAGGTTGGAAGACAAATAAAAATCAATGTAGGGCCTAGCCACGTTTCAACGGTGGAAATCATTATTCCTACTATTTACCGTAGTATCATCTACTTGATCTTTGGATATGCTTAAAATTTGAGCTGAACACCTTAAATTAGTGGTAAAAACTAATGGACGGTGTGGATAGACCACGTACATTCAAGGTGGGCCCAACTAAGTTTACTCTTTATAATAAAACCATAAAGAGTGACTCGGTACGCAATCTGATTCCTGTTGGAACAGAGGAGCGGTATATCCTCCTACGTTTCGTCCTTTCACTAAAGAGAGAGAAAGAAAGAGAAGCTAACGCGTTAGTTTTGGCCTTTGGAGGAGGGAAGCGGCCCATATCTTAGATCTAATAATGTCGTGACACGTCAACTCAGTCTCCCTTGGCGTATGAGTTACTCAGTACACAATCCGATTCCGTGCTGGGTGCAAATTTTTGACCAATCCCACTCTCACGTGTGGAAACCTGACACGTGTACAAGATCTAAGCCACTCATCAGGTAGGTCCACTTTGTTCATGGTGGGGATTCTAGGTGTCCTAGCCCATGGTATGGCCGTGGGGCGAGGATCATATCTCCATGGTACCGGAATCACCTGTCAAACTGCGACACTTGTTTTTCTCAGCTTGTACAACACCCCAGCTCCTTTGTCCCACTAAGTTGTATATGCAACATCCACTCTGTCCATCAGATTCTATCCTCGATTATAGTCTTTGGAGATATACATCAGCTAGAACCACATGTCAGGTGGGCCGCATCACAGGGAAGAATGTGGATAGAATTTCAACCATAGGTTCGTGTCCGAGGCCACCTTATTGTGTATATCTTTCATCAAAACCGTCTATCAATTTTAAATCACGCAGATAAAGTTAAGATACGGAAGCAATCTGGATGAAAGTCCTGACAAGTCACACCTCATGAAACTATAGGTTTTAGGAGCGATTTTACATTGATTCCATTGGTGCGGCAATTATCAGTTTTATATCAATCTGACATTGCATGTGCAGTTCCAATAACAGTTCTCACCTGATGGACAAATTGGATTTACATATATGTATATCCGTAGCCCTTGTTGTAAATGAATTTAGTCGATGTTTGTTAAAGGACATCACGACATGTTACAATAGAATACACAGTGACTTTAGTATTTGGGCAGTGGGTCCTCTTCCAATAATCAAAACCATTTATATATTATGGATCTCACATTGGTTGAGTGATAAACAAATATCAAAAGCTCATGGATTAGTCCTTTGATCATTTGGGTCTTTCCTTTAAAACGTGGACGGTCACTTAACTTTTAAATAATCAAACAGTTTTAAATTTTCCGTCCTGGCATGCCCTTTTGTTAACCTGAATCTGCATTTTCAGTCCTGGCATGCCCTTTTGTTAACCTGAATCTGCATGATTGCCCATCGTATAAACCGTTTGTAACATTTGAAAAAGCGAAGGCAGGTCATGTGCACGGGAGCAGATTGCGTCTGACCCGGGGCTGTATGAGGCTCATGTAGATTTCCGTAAAAAATCTACTTTGCCCACCTGTTTTGAAAGACTACAGTAGAACATGAATCTAAAAATTAGTCAGATCCAAAACTCATGTGGCCATACCACACGAAACACTGGGGATCAAACACATGGCGGTGACAGAAGTTTTCGTATAAGGATGATTTTCGCTCCTACAGTTTATGTGACTGGTAATAATTATATAAACGACTTAAGATGGCATATAAACTTCACGGTCAACCCCAGAAAGGTTTCAACAGTGGATGTGGTACAACTGAGTTTTAAATCCACCTGATTTTTAAAATCATCAATTTTGATCTTTCAAAACATATGAACGGAATACATTTTCCTCGGTCATTTCTCTCGACTCCATACAACCCGGAGCATAAAGATATCTCTCTGCTAGAAGTCACAAGCAAATCCGTGTTCTGTGTGGGAGCACATCGATTGAGGACTACCCTGCCTGTCCCTAGGTAGGAACAACAGAGGCTTTGATGGCCACTGTGATGTATGGGGTTTACCCACATAATCCATCCATTTTGCCTTATCATCTAGAGTACAAGCTAAAAAAAGAAGAAGAGGCAAATCCAAAGCTCGAGTGGACCACACCACAGGATGCAGTTGTGATAATGACACCCCAGTTGAAACTTTATTTGGGCCGCCTGTGATGGTTAGTCACCGTCTAACTTATTCATAAGGTCACCTAGACTTGGATGAAGGGAAAACAAAGGTATAAACTTGATTTAAATTTTTCGTGGCATCCTTAAAGTTTTAATCCCTATTGTGTAGTCCACTCTAAAATGATTTGGCAAAATGAATGGACCGTGTGGATAAAAGCCATACATTGCAAGACATGGCAAAATGACTTGGATGATAGCCCTATAGATGTCCCAGTGGCACGACATGGCTAAGCTGGCAAAATAGATGGGCAGTGAAGTACACGCTACTCTCCAATAGGGTGAAATTATCAGGTGCAAGTTTCGATCGGCAGTGTTAATTTCTCAACGCCTTTCTTTTATTAGGGGGGAATGGAGTGCATGTGGCACGACCACAAGGATATCTCCATGGCTCAGCGTGGGTGTATGTGCCGAGAGCAGTGAGTATAAGAGTCTTTCGAAATTCCCCAAAATATCTCTATTCCTCCGGACTCATCGCCCTCCACTGACTTTTCTGTTCAAACACTCCCAAATTCACAAGTGAAGGCATGCAACATTCGCGCACTATGTAACAATCCGTTGAGACTTCTGATACGTCCATAATGTAAGATTGTTCTTGTTAGAGAATGAGTTAAAAAATCAATTGGAATCACTACTTTGGTGGGCCACATTGGAAGGAATAATAAAGATGCACCAAACATATATATGTTTATGTATGAGGCACACCTGAGTTTTCGATCAGATTGGTTTTTAGGCCAGACATTGTGGATAAGAAAGTGCAGTTGATGCACAGAATGGATTTCACATAGACAGAATGGTGGACCTCGCAGAGGGCATGTATTTTACTTTTCTCATATACATTGTATGATACTTTACCTTACGTTGATATATTTTAAAAAGAAAAATTCCCTACTGTACGACCCATTTATGGCCCACCACCCATTTTAAGCCCACTTCTTTTTAAGCTTCCAAGAATACTCCGCCATATACAGATGACTTGTCAAAAGTCGAAAATGCCCCTGTTTTTTTCCTTCAAGCGGACAGCCTGTGCTTGAAGGTTGAGTTCCTATGGCTACAGATTAATTATAACTGTAGACATAGCAGTAGCCATTGAAATTTTTTTTAGAGAAATTTGGGACTTTGGACCTCACCTTTTATCCAGCAGGTTTTATGAAGCAATACAGACTTCGTGTGGGAACTTAGACCTGCTCATAATGGCAACGAACTTGAGGATGAAAATGGGCGGATGGTCAGTGCTCTATGGCCCCCACCATGATGTATGCTTTTCATCCATGCTGTCCATATATTTTTTCACATCATTTTATGGTATGAGATCAAAAATTAGGTATAGCCAAATCTCAAGTGTACCACATTACAGGAAACAGTGTTGAATGAGCGTTGACCATTAAAAACTTTTTGGGGGCCCACTGTGATGTTTGTGAGAAATCCTCTTCATCTAAGTTCATTCATAGGGTCACAAAGACCTAGATGAAGAGGAAAAATAAATTTCATAATGATTCAAAACTTCTATAATCCCTAAAAGGGTTTCAATTGTAGACGTTCAATTCCCCATTGCCTTTTACAATGTGGTCTACTTGATTGTTAGATCTATCTTATTTTTTGTCTCAAGACTTAATATGAGCTTGCCAAATATATGGACAGTTTGGATATAACACAGACCTCATGATGAGACCCACAAAAGAAATGTGATTTTGGAAAGCTGGGCTTACCTATTGCTACGGATTATAACCATAGCCCGTGCTTTCGTCTCTTTCTTTATTCATTTAACAAGAATATCTTCTAAACCAAAATTAGTTACTTAGTGTTCCTTATATGATTTTGGGGTAGGAGAAGCTACTTTAGCCAACTAACCTAGTTATTTTTTAACATTTCACCAGGTCGATGGTCGAAAATGCTTGGAAATGACCGTGAAGTGAAGAAAATTGACCATAAAATGCATGAAAATGACCGTGAAGTGAAGTGAATTGACCATGAAGTGCATCGAAATGATCGTGAATCTAAACAGAATCGCTGGAAATGATCGTGAAATGCATGGAAATGATCGGGAAGTGAAGCGAATTGACCGTGAAATGCGTGGAAATGACTGTCAAGTGAAGCGAATTGACCGTGAAGTGCATCGAAATGATTGTGAATCTAAACGGAATTGCTAGAAATGATCATGAAATGCATGAAAATGACCGTGAAGTGAAGCAAATTGACCGTGAAATGAGTGGAAATGACCATAAAATGAAGCAAATTGACCATGAAGTGCATCGTAATAATCGTGAATCTAAATGGAATCGCTAAAAATGACTGTAACTTGCATAGAAATGACCATGAAGTGAAGATAATTGACCGTGAAATGCGTGGAAATGACCATGAAGTGAAGCGAATTGATCGTGAAGTGCATCAAAATGACCGTGAATCTAAATAGAATCGCTAGAAATGACCGTGGAATGCATGGAAATGACCGTGAAATGAAGCAAATTGACCGTGAAATGCATGAAAATGACTGTGAAGTGAAGGGAATTGACCCTGAAGTGCATGGAAATGGCCATAAATCTAAACAGAATCGTCACAATTGACCGTGAAATGCATGAAAATGACCGTGAAGTGAAGTGAAGCGAAATGACCGTGAAATGCATGGACATGACCGTGAAGTGAAGGAAATTGACCGTGGAGTGCATGGAATTGACTGTGAATCTAAACAGAATCACCGAAATTGACCGTGAAATGCATGAAAATGATAGTGAAGTGAAGCGAATTGAACGTGAAATGCGTGGAAATGACCATGAAGTTAAGGAAATTGACTGTGAAGTGCATCAAAATGACTGTGAATAGAAACAAAATTGCTGGAAATGACCGTGAAATTAAGTGAATTGACCGTGAAATGCATGGAAATGACCGTGAAGTGAAAGGAATTGACCGTTTAGTTTCACTATCATTTCTGTTTAGATTCACTATCATTTCCATGCACTTCATGGTCATCCCTTCACTTCACGGCCATTTCTACGCATTTCATGGTCATTTTGCTTCACTTCAAGGTCATTTTCATGAATTTCATGGTCAATTTCGGCGATTCTGTTTATATTCACGGTCATTTCCATGCACTTCATGGTCAATTCCCTTCACTTCACAGTCATTTCCATGCATTTCACGGTCATTTCGCTTTATTTCACGATCATTTTCAGCTATTTAGTTTAGATTTATGGTCATTTTCATGCACTTCACGGTCAATTCCCTTCACTTCACAGTCATTTCCATGTATTTCACAGTCAATTCGCTTTATTTCACGGTCATTTTCAGCTATTTAGTTTAGATTCACGGTCATTTCCATACACTTCGCGGTCAATTCCCTTCACTTCACAGTCATTTCCATGCATTTCATGATCAATTCGCTTTATTTCACGGTCATTTCCATGCATTCCACGGTCATTCTCGCGATTCCGTTTAGATTCATGATGTTTTATTTAAACCAATCTGATTTAAATGATTTTAAACTCGCAAGTATACGAATCAAATGTAGATATGATACGTATTACGAGATCGTTCCCATGAGAACTGGTTGTCACAATTCGAAATTTATGATTCTTCTTAACTAATCCAACAAATAGTTTAGCGAACTACTAACAAAAATCTATGAAAAATAATTGAGAGCAATAAGAAAAATTCAATCAAGGAGAAGACTAGGACTTTCGAATCCACCCCTAATTATCTTGACCCTTGTTTTACCTATTGATTCACCCTAATTTAGATTGATATAAATTTAATAAATAAAGCATACTCTATGTCCTTGGTCGGGCACACAGAATGCATAAGGATCACATCTTTCCATCTATGGTCAGACATGAAGAGATGTAATTCCTATTTCTTTCTCTATAGGAAACCTGTTCATGGTCAGACACAAGCACTTATAATAAGATTCCAAACAATATCTACATCTAGACTTTGGTTAAGCTCATAGAATGGAAAAGTACAAAAATTTCAGCTAAACACACTAGAGAAAGAAACAAATTAATCAAATCAAGGTAAAATCAACACATAACAAAAGTCATTCAAATTAGGGGCTTTATCTCAGCCCTAGTTAAAAATTAGCAATCCATAAAATTAATTGAAAAGAAAGAAAAATAAAATTTAGTGAAAGAAGACATCCTTCTTTCCCTTCTTTCTTCCTCTCTCTCTTTCTTCTCTTTCTTCTCCTCTAGATCTCCTTGGCTCTAGATCTGCTCTCCCTTTTTCTCTCCTTATGCTGCTTCCAGATCTGGCTCCCAATTGCACGTCCCAGCCAAAACTTGGATCTCCCAGTCTCTCTTTCTGCTCTACTCCACGTTCAGCCACAACCCGTTTGAATCTTTTCCTTCCTCCCCCTTCTCTCTCTCTCTCTCTCTCTCTCTCTCTCTCTCTCTCTCTCTCTCTCTCTCTCTCTCTCTCTCTCTCTTTCTTTTCTTTTATAATAATAGGGAGGTCGACTATTTGTAAATACTCCTGGAGTCAGTGTGGAATGCGCACAACAACGTGCGCAGCAACTTACGCAGAAGAGATCGCAGTAGAACGCAGCCAATCTGCGTTTGGAACTGAAGTTCTGGCTACAGGAACTCCCAATGAAAAAATCTGAGCCATTCAACCTGTTA
Organism: Magnolia kwangsiensis; assembly: GCA_037074715.1. NCBI lineage: Eukaryota > Viridiplantae > Streptophyta > Magnoliopsida > Magnoliales > Magnoliaceae > Magnolia > Magnolia kwangsiensis. The sequence goes on from CM073584.1 coordinate 98,902,251, forward strand.
TATCATGGTCGGTTGGCCCAGGGAAGAATCTTGAACAGCCAGGATCGGTCCATGGTCGTTAAATGGCCCGCAACGTCCCAGTTCCGGACGCTTTGTAAACAGAGTGCGCTCGACCATACGCTGATGTGTTGGTGGGGTCCACTCCGACGTCTTGTGGGAAAATCCACATTGTCCATTGGCTTGTTCATGAAAAATCGGTCGGACATGAATGGTTTTGGTTGTCTGTTGATGCGGCCCACCTGATTTTCTGCTCTATTGTCCATTTTACATTTTAAGGCTGAAATCATCTCTCCCTTGTCTTTCGAAATTCTGCCACCTAGGAGATGGTCACGCCTACGCTCTGGAGTGAATGAATGGTTCATATCATCAAATCAGATGATGAGTGGGCCCCACAACTGTTCATTCATGGCCTCATTACGGACGCTGCAAACAGAGATTTTCATTTTTAAAAGGATAGTCGGTCAAACTGACTTGGACCAGCAATTCAGGACTGATGCACGGCGAGTGCATTCGTGCAGTATGCACGCACAACCAAGGTGGGGTTCAATGTGATGTTTACGAGCCATCCAATCCATCCATTCAATTGGTCTCCCCATTTAAGGCGTTGAATCCAAAGATGAGGCATATCTAAATAGCAGGTGGGCCCCACTTAATGAATTAAGCGGCTGATCTGGTCGTTGGGCCACTTCTCGAGATATCCAAAGGTTGAAGTTTAATATGTATGGTTAATTTATGGCCCCCATGCCATATATAAAGTTTCAGGCCGAATGGATGGCAGGAACCTTATGATCTTGCATTATGGACCATTTTCGGGCCTCTTTAACCTGAACCACTTGACTTCCTCATATCCCTGGCATGTAAATCCATCAATCTTGGTCCTCTAGAGTCCGTCCTGTACTCTAATGACTTCAGAGCGTTAAATCCATGATTTTAGTACTCTTTTTCAGTCAACGCTCCTAATTACAACCTGTAATAAAAACACGATTAAAATATTTCATTAAGCATTATCATGTACATAAAATCATGCAATAACTGGGGTCTGATATATAATATTCAACCCTTACCAATTAACAGTCATTTTGATGCACTTCACTGTCAATTCGCTTCACTTCACGGTCATTTCCACACATTTCACGGTCAATTCGCTTCATTTCACGGTCATTTTCATGCATTTCACGATCATTTTCAGTGATTTCGTTTAGATTCACGATCATTTTAATGCACTTCACGGTCAATTCACTTCACTTCACGGTCATTTTCACGCATTTCATGGTCAATTCGCTTCACTTCACGATCATTTCTAGCGATTCGTTTAGACGCACGGTCATTTCGATGCACTTCACGGTCAATTTGCTTCACTTCATGGTCATTTTCACGCATTTCACAGTCAATTTGCTTCACTTCACGGCCATTTTCATGCATTTCACAGTCAATTTCGACAATTCCGTTTAGATTCACGGTCATTTTGATGCACTTCACGGTTAAATCCCTTCACTTCACGATCATTTTCATGCATTTTCCGTTCAATTTGCTTCACGTCACGGTCATTTTCATGCATTTTACTGTCAATTTCGGCAATTCCGTTTAGATTCATGGTCATTTCCATACTTCACGGTCAATTCCCTTCACTTTACGGTCATTTCCATGCATTTCACGGTCATTTCCAGCGATTCCGTTTAGATTCACGGTCATTTCGATGCACTTCATGGTCAATTCGCTTCACTTCACGGTCATTTCTATGCATTTCACGGTCAATTCCGGCTATTCTGTTTAGATTTATGGTCATTTCGATGCACTTCATGGTCATTTCTAGGCATTTCACTTTCAATTCGCTTCACTTCACGGTCATTTTCATGCATTTCACGGTCAATTTTGGCGATTCCACTTAGATTCATGATCATTTGCATGCACTTCACGGTCAATTACCTTCACTTCACGGTCATTTCCATGCATTTCACGGTCATTTCGCTTCACTTCATGGTCATTTCCATGCATTTCACAGTCAATTTTGACGATTCCATTTAGATTCACGGTCATTTTGATGCACTTCATGATCAATTCGCTTCACTTCACGATCATTTCGACGCATTTCACGGTCAATTTGCTTCACTTCGCGATCATTTCCATGCATTTCACCGTCAATTCCGGCAATTACGTTTAGATTCACAATCATTTCGATGTACTTCATGGTTAATTTCCTTCACTTCATTCCACACATTTCACATTCAATTCGCTTCACTTCATGGTCATTGTCATGCATTACACAGCCAATTTCGGTGATTCCGTTTAGATTCATGGTCATTTCCATGCACTTCACGTTCAATTCCCTTCACTTCACGGTCATTTCCATGCATTTCACGATCAATTCCGGCGATTCCGTTTAGATTCACGGTCATTTCGATGCACTTCATGGTCAATTCTCTTCACTTCACGGTCATTTTCATGCATTTCACGGTCAATTCCGATAATTCCGTTTAGATTCACGGTCATTTCAATGCACTTCACGGTCAATTCCCTTCACTTTACAATCATTTTCATGCATTTCACGGTCATTTCGCTTCACTTCACGGTCATTTTCATACATTTTATGGTCAATTCCGGCAATTCCGTTTAGATTCACGGTCCTTTACGGTCAATTCCCTTCACGTCACGGTCATTCTCATGCATTTCACGGTCAATTTGCTTCATTTCATGGTCATTTCCATGCATTACACGGCCATTTCTAGCGATTCTGTTTAGATTCACGGTCATTTCCATCCACTTCACTGTCAATTCGCTTCACTTCACGATCATTTCCACATATTTCACAGTCAATTCGCTTCACTTCACGGTCATTTTTATGCATTTCACGGTCATTTCTAGTGATTCCATTTAGATTTACGGTCATTTCGATCCACTTCACGGTCAATTCACTTCACTTTACGGTCATTTCCACGCATTTCACGATTAATTTGTTTTACTTCACGGTCATTTTCATGCATTTCACGGTCAATTCCAGTAATTCCGTTTAGATTCACGGTCATTTCCATGCATTTTCGACCATCGACCGATGGAATCTTGAAAAATAATCATGTTGGTTGGCTCAAGTAGCTTCTCCTACCCCAAAATCATATAAGGTACGTCAAGTAACTAATTTTGGTTTAGAAGATATTCTTGTTATATGAATAAAGAAAGAAATGAAAAAAGGTGAGAATTATTTTTTATATATATATATATATATATATATATTTATATAAATACGTGTTAGAGAAAAATGTAGGTAGAATAAAATTCTCCATGTAATAAAATAAAATAAATAAAAATTAAAAATAAAAAGTGCATAGGATACAACTATAGCTACAGTTATAATCCGTAGCTATATGCCTTTTGTTTGAATTGGCAATGAATCGCGGATTTCGCGATCCATCCCCAAATCCTACAGCGAGCTGCGGTGGAATCGCGAAATCCATGATTCATCGCTGTTTCAAACAAGAGGCTTATGGCTACGGATTATAACTGTAGCTATAGTCGTATCCCAGCTGCCGCAGTCTTTTTTTTTTTTTTTTTTTTGCTGCTTTTGTAGGTCCCATCATGAGGTCTGTGTTATATCCGAACCGTCCATCTATCTGGCGAGCTCATATTAAGGCTTGAGACAAAAAATAAGACAGATCTAACTATCAAGTGGACCACATTGTAAAAGGTAGTAGGGAATTGAACGTATGTCATTAAAATCCTTTTAGGGATTACAGAAGTTTTGGATCATTATGAAATTTGTTTTTCCTCTTCATCCAGGTCTTTGTGACCTTATAAATAGATTGGATGGAAAATAAATGTTATGGTGGGCCCTACAAAATTTTTAACGGTGAAAATCAATTTTCCCGCTGCTTGTTGTGGTGTGGTCCAGTTGATCTTTGGATATGATTGTTTTTTTTTTTTTTGATAATGCTCCGAAATGATCTAAAATATGGATGAACATTGTGGATATAATAAATACATAACTGCGGGGCCCATGTAACTTTGATATCTTTTGAACCGTTCGTACAACTCAAAGTTCAAGGGGCGTAAGCGCTCGTCTTTGAGCACCAGGCGATCTGCCTTAGGAAGGAAACCAGGGGCATTTTCGACTTGAGAAATGGGGCCGTACAGTTGGGGCTTATGCTTGGGAGGTAAAAAGCAAGTGGGCTTAAAAAGGTTGTGGGCCATATACTTGTTGTACAGTTGGAAATTTCTCTTTTAAAAAGTAAAATTTTAGGACGCTAACATCAAGGATGTATGTGTTATATCTATATCATCCATCCATTTTGCCAAATCATCATAAGGCATGAGCAAAAAAAATGAGCCAAACCCAAAGTTCTATGGAGTTGGGCTTACCATGCAATTTGGGGAGTAGATTAGGTGTGGTCCAGCCTTACCTAAGATGATGCAGCTCTTACTGTGATGATCAATACATATGATGACCCGCACACACTTTGTTCGGCATACATTCATATATATATTTGTTGCGCATGCCGATACCACTCGTAGTGGTGGAGTACAAGATGTATCGGAACTCTTACATTATTATATGAATCTCTTAAATTATTATTAATCGTAAAGGATAACCATCACTATAAGTGGGGCATTGACCCTCTTCAACCGTACAAATGATGTAAGTGATGTGCAGATTAAGGACATGGATGACAATTCTCTTACAAAAGTTTATTTTGAATAAATAAAGATATAGCTTTATGTTTAGTTTTATTTATTTCCACTACAAGCTTTGATAATTTAGTAAGCACCCATTGAAAGAGCATTTGATAATTTGAATTCTTTTAATGTAATGGAATAATCAATACGGTTGATTTTACTCTCGTAAATGGTTACTTTCATGAATGTAACTGAATGTGATATAAATGGAAAGAAAATTAAGGTAAGATTTTGAAGCATCTAAATCTTTGCATTATTAACATCCGAAATTCTCCGGCATGAGTATGTACTTGAGCCACGAAAATTCGGGATGTTACATTATGTGTATTCGAAAAATATTTTCCTCCATTTTTTTTTTGTTCCTATGACACACCTAGTGGTGCACTTTGTAGAGGAGGTACAATTTTGTGAACCTGTCAGATATTGATAGATGTATCCTTTTGAGAGATAACACGTAGCAGAATTTATCAACTTTCTTTTTGCTAAATTTTTTTACTTTTTGTATTTTCCCATCATCATGTACGCATTAAAATTAGAGGATTGTATTGTTGAACGCTACATACTAGAAGAATCCATAATGTACTATATGGACTAAATGCCTGATAAGAAGTTAGGAAGCCATAAGAGAGTACAAAAGATATTCTATAATGAGGGTAATGATAATGCCGACTATTTCCAAATCGATAAGAAAGGGAAAATTAAGTTATCTCGTTACTACTGTGTAATATCAACAACCACGTAGATGGGTATTACAACATCATGCTGAAAATGCTCAATGGGAGGGGTATGTTGCCAAAAGTATATGTTTTTATCCTTAATATTTTTTAGATTGGACAATGTAAAGTAAACTTTTATTTTTTTATATTCTATTATATGTGACTTGTAGGAAGTACAATGCATACATTCATGGCCAACCACATAAGGGACAAAACTGAAGGGGCAATCTATCAATAGAAAAAGAAGTGGACTACAATGCTTGGTAAAGGAAACAACTAATATATAGTCATTATTTACTCCATGAAAATAATAAAAAATATTTGTTGTAGGTGCATTTTCGAACTGGCGAGACCTCGAGTCGTCGTGAAGATACAGCTCCACCTCTATGGGAACAAATTTTTCATTTGACAGATATTCGTAGTCAAGTTGTTGCATATAAGTGGGTGATTAGAGATAATACAGGCTTCCCTCTAGATTGCGTTAAAGTTATATTGGATGTTGTTGAGGTTCCTGGGGCGGATGTGTTGGGTGATGTTGGAGACAAGACACTAGTAGATTGTGATGTGGGTGATGTTCTCATTTGGCCTAGAGTGTTGACAAAAACATGAATATTTAGGGGTTTACTTAAAACTTTTGTTAAGTCAAGCACATACTTTTTAAAGTTGTAGTAAATGTGGATTGTGTTTGAATTTATTTTGGATATTATAGTCATTATTTACTTCATAAAAATAAGTGGCAATCTGTCGGTAGAAAAAGAAGTGGACTACAATACTTGGTTAAGGGATCAACTAATATATAGTCATTATTTACTCCATGAAAATAATAAAAAATATTTGTTATAGGTGCATTTTCGAACTGGCGAGACCTCGAGTCGTCATGAAGATACAACTTCACCTCTATGAAATTTTTTTTTTCATTTGACAGATATTCGTAGTCAAGTTGTTGCATATAGGAGAGTGATTAGAGATAATGCAGGCCTCCCTCTAGATTGCATTAAAGTTATATTGGATGTTGTTGAGGTTCTCGGTGCGAACGTGTTTGGTGATGTTAGGGACAAGACACTAGCAGATTGCGATGTGGGTGATGTTCTCATTTGGCATAGAGTGCTGATAAAAACATAAATATTTAGGGGTTTACTTAAAACTTTTGTTAAGTCAATCACATACTTTTTAAAGTTGTAGTAAATGTGGATTGTGTTTGAATTTATTTTGGATATTATTTGACTAAAACTTTATCTTAAATAATTTAGTAGTTTTATCTAACTAATTTGCACAGATTCCTGTTGTGATTTATTTCAACTTTTTGACACAAGGAAGGACGTGAGGTCAAGCACCGTCTTTCTCAAGAGGATAACTATTCCGAATCTACAGAACTTCTTTGGACTCCTCACAGAGACTTCTGGAATTCACGAGGAAAGAAAGCAGAAAGTAGAAATAAATTCTAATAAATTTAAAATTAATTAATGAATGAATAAAAATGAGTTCACAACCCTTTAAATAGGGGTACCAAGCAATGGGAAAGAAATCAGAATCAAACTACAACTAAAACTCCTAGAATTCACGACTTACTATAAATAGTAAATTTACTATTTATAGACGATCGTGATGTCTACTCGTGCGTAAGGTTTTCGGCCAAAAATAGTAAGTGTCCTATTTGGTTTTACCAAGCTGTTCTTCTAATTTTTCTAAGCTCTTTTCATGTTGGACGCAACTCCTAAAGCCCAACGGATGAAGCGTTATAATCAAACTAAAACTTATTATTTATAGTAAAAACGAAATTAAAATAGGGCAACGACCGTCGATCTGGTAGTATTTCAAAAATCAAGCTTGGGAAACCCAGCGTAGCAGGGTTGGTTGGCTATTCTACCCCAAAATCATATATTTTACGTCAGATAACTCATTCTGGATTGCAAGATACGCCCGATTTAAGGTTCGATGGTCTATATCACTTCTGTCGTCGACCAAGCCTTTTCTGATCCATTTTGGCCATGTAACTATCCACGACCCGCTCTACATCAATCTCCTCTACCTCAGAAGAACTCGTCTTCGAGTTCTCGTCTTGCTCTGGTTCATGATACTCAGTCAGGTCAGCGACGTCGAAGGTTCGTGAGATTGTCATGTCATCCGGAAGATCAACAACATAAACATTGTCATTGATCTTTCGGATGATTGGTACCAGTCCAATTTTTTTATTCTTCAACTTGTTATATGTTTCGGATGATTGGCTTGGGTTTGTGTAGATCTTTAATTTAGTTACGGTTGTTTGATTAGTCGGTAACAGATCAATTAGATTTTGACCCTATGTGAACAAATCATGGGACTATGTTTAAGTGATCGGTTGGATTTATTGATTTTCTACAGTTGATCAAGCTTATTTATACAGTTCTTTATCGGTACCAGCCGCATATAAGCTCACCTCGAGCATCAAGGGTTAATAAGTGATGACATGACTAGTTATATAAAAAAAAATTTAAGAATTTTCGGCTATCCAAAATAGCGAAAATTCGAAGTGTTACACCATAGGTGAGCATGTATCCTATGGATATGTCTTTTCACATAAGTCCAAAAGGTTGCATCCTTTCATATTTTGTTTTAAAAAGTTGTATCTTTTTAAGTATAAGGGTCGCACCAATTATATTTAAACCTAATAATCACAACTATTTTTGAAAGGGTGTCTCTACACCTTTAAGAGTGTATTCTCAAAGTCTATATATAGATTTTATCTCATCTGTCTTTTTTTTTTTTTTTTTTTGTAAAAAATGTTTGGTTTAATATTCAGAGTATGGTTGAAGTATTTTTTGGTTCGAGCTTGCATACAATAAGTGCACTGCTAGGACCGGATTATAGTCGTTATATCCTAAATGTCGATTACTCTAAAAACCTCTTGCACTTAGGATGATGTCCAAGAAGAGAAAATGTGAGTGACTCACGTCAGGCCTCGATTCCTACAGTATAATAAGTTTTCTAACTTTTTTATTTTAATTTTATAATTTAAATAGTTTTTGAAATCTAAATTGTCATATTCTCCCGTCTGTATCTACAAGTCATGCATTGACTTTTGAGCCGACTCTTGTGTCTACAAGTCATGCATTCACTTTTGAGACGACTCTTGTAATGAAAAGGGAAATCCATTCATTCATTTATAGGATGTTGGGATTTTAAGTTCCATAGCTTCATGAGATGAGAAGGCCTGGCTACAGTACACCTATGCATGGAATGATGAAAAGGTCCATGCCTAGACCTCAATCTCATACCCTGCTTGCCTTTTGCTTCTGGTGCATACATCTCCTGGCTTTGGTGGAGAGATGCAAAGCTCAAGCTATCAGTAATGCTACGACAGACCCATCTGAAGGTATGCATCCTTATAATCTCTCTCTCTCTCTCTCTCTCTCTCTCTCTCTCTCTCATGAAAATTTATTTCACCTTAGCAAGAACTCTATTTTCTCTAGTTTTGACTCTTTTGATTGAAACTCAACTGCACTCGCAAACATCCATGCTGTGGGCCACCAGATTTTTGTGGATCAAGTGAGTGATGCAATTCCTTGGGCTGAGACCCATACATGCTGTGGACCACCAGATGGATGGTTTGTATCTTCCATACACCACATGTATAGGGGTGGAGCCGATTTTATTTATTTATTTTTATTATTATTTTCATGTTTTCTTGGATCTGAAAATGGTGCTGAGTTGCTTGCCATATGGACTAAAGAAATGATACATAGAGTACTATAAGTGCAAAGATCACATCAGACCCTTCTACCCATCCGATCAATAGCCTATAAAATGGATGAACAAGATCATTTCAACAATAGCATATGTCCAATCAACAATCTGAGCCATCTCTTTGTTAGTGTCCATCTTACGAGAATAAATTTTATCATGCAATCTTAACCATCCAATGTCCATGAAATGTGCACCGGACCTAATGGACCATCTGAGTAAAACAATTGGACCGTCCAATTGTCCTGATGCAGCGCCAAAGTTTTTAATTTATTTAAGATAAGATCTACCGGTCATTGGATTTGCATATCCAATCCAGTACTCTATATGGCATATATAAAAGTATACTGAGAGATGAAAGCATTTAGGTGTCTTAGGCATGTTTGGGTGTCCACCAAATCCCAAGCGACTGCATGCATGAACAGGGAAAGATACTTAGGCTGCGTTGGATGCATTATGGGATTGGATTTTGCAATAATTATTTTAACTGTCCCACTTATCCAATTGGTGGGTATCAATTGGAAGAATGGAAATTAAAAATAAAAAATTTTTAAAAAAAAAACATCAACGGCCCAAATTCAACTAGAAAAATATATAGGATGAGAAGGATCAGTTCTAATTTCAACCAATTTTCAATCGACAATGGGATTCTCGAATTTAATGGTCGAGATTGGCTCAATTGGAAGAATGGAAATATAAAACATCATCGGTCCAAATTCAACTAGAAAAAGTGGATAAGAAGGATCAGTTCTAATTTCAACCAATTTTCAATCGATAATGGGATTCTCGAATTTAATGGTCGAGATTGGCTCAATTGGAAGAATGGAAATAAAAAAAAAATCATCGGTCCAAATTCAACTAGAAAAAATGGATGAGAAGGATCAGTTCTAATTTCAACCAATTTTCAATCGACAATGGGAGTCTCGAATTTGATGGTCGAGATTGGCAAACACGTACATTATGTACGGTGAATGATATACCAAAACTTAAAAATGGTCTATTATCATGTGGCTGAGAGTGATTCAGATTTTCAATTTTACTTTCCATTGACTCAGTCAAAATAAAGCTGTGAACTGCATATGTTCTGGGTGTGGCCCACCCACGTGACCATGTCTGATATCGAAGTTTTAAAAAATCGGACAAGAGAATCCATGATCCACGCGCATGTGTTAGGCATCTCACCTTCACGCAACCTATGAGCCAAAGTGGCAAAAGGGCATGCTATCCTAACCATCTATCGAATAAAATTTATTATTTCAAACGGTCTGGCACAAATCTCATGCCATTCAGTTTATCACATGTACCACAATTTACATAAAAGATGCATGGATAAAAACATTGGCCAAGTTTACTAATAAAATTGTGGCCCACCTTGATTAGAAAACAGCCTAGTTTCTTCGCTAAGGGAATTCATGTTTGGGCCTGCTTTATTTATGGCTTGGATCTCATATTTATATACTATACAGTATGTTGTCAATGTCTTAAATTTGTTTATAACAGGGTCTTTGTCAATGAGATGGACAGACCACTTAATTCAATTGAGCAGATGTTGATGCTATCAAGAAAATCTGAAAAATCCTAATTAATTATTGTACAATTTTAGAAGTGTTACTCGATGGCATTGAAGGAGACTTCGATGTTATCGATAGGTCTTCGATGCCATTGAAGGTCCTATTGAAGGTGCATGCAGAATTGCATAAGTGCTCGATTTATTTTCAATTTCACTTGTGATAATATATATATCGGGTGCAATTGGAATTAAGGAAAGATTAGGGTTTTTTAAGACGTTCCTAAGGGTTCAAGGGCATACTTCGGTTTCAAAGGATATTCAAGGGGTTGTGTCGAATCGGTAAGATTATCTATGTTTTGAATCACCAAGATTATCTGTCTTGTAATATTGCTTTTATAGTGCACTACTCATCGCTTTGTACTATGGCTTTTTCCGCAATGGTTTTTTTGTGAAGGGTTTTTTCGTGAGGGTTGTTTAGGTTTGTTTGTGCAATTGTGATTACTTTACTTGATTTTGCTCTATGTACTTCCATGGTTCCCAACAAGTGGTATTAAAGCTAACATTGGAAAGTAGATTGACTATGAAACCAAGGTATTAATGACATCTAACATGAAGTTCGATGTAAAGAAGTATTTTAGTAAAAACAAATGAAGTATGAAAAGTTAAGATAAATGATATCCTAGTTTTGCAAAGTTTGGAAGATACACTTCTTGGAAAGCGATCAAAAACTATAAAAGAAAATGAATAAAAAAAGTTAGATAAAAAAAGATAATAACTCAATCCAGTTGTGTTTAACAGATGGGTCATTTATAATGTAATGAGAGAGGAAACTACATCAAATACATGGGCGAAGTTAAAGGGTTCAAGTGTCAAAGACATATATGTCGACGATGACGACTTCAAAGACTCATGGGTTAGATGCCAAGAAGGTCACCTCGATGACCTACATATGCAAGATGTGTCCCTTTTCAAAGGGAATCAACTGCGCATCCCCAAAAGTTCGTTGAGGAGCTAGTAGATCATCCAAGAGCTATATGGAGGTAGCTTTAGTGGACACCTTGGATGGGACAAGATGCAAGCTCTTGTTGAAAAACTGTACTACTGGCCATAGTTAGTATGTGATGTGGGTAGAGTGGTATAGCGCTGTCATGTTTATCAGGTCTCCAAGGAATAGTCTCAGAATACATGTCTCTACAACCCGTTACCTATACTTGATAGCCCTTAGGAGGACCTATCAATGGACTTCATGTTAGGTCTTTCACGAACATAACGTGACATGGATTTAGTGTTCGTGGTAGTAGATCATTTTTCAAATGCAAGAAGACCCTCAACGTGACGCACTTGGCAAATTTATTCTTTAGAGAGGTCGTGCGGCTACACGGGATCCTCGAGGCTATCACTTCTAACCGCGATACAAAGTTCATTAGCCACTTCGGGCGAACTCTGTAGAACCACTTTGATAAACAACTTCAGTTCAACAGTGTCTACCACATGATCGGTGGCCAAACTGAAGTTGTGAATCGCACGTTGAGGAACCTCCTTCGACGTATTTTAGGAGAAAAATTGAAGTAGTGAGATTTAATCTTGTCTCAAGTGGAGTTTGCATTCAACAATATGGGTAAACCGCTCGATAAGGAAGTCCCCGTTCCAGGTTATTTATAGTCACCACACATTTGACTTGGTCCCTTTGTCCAAGCTCCTAGGTATGAGTATTGCAGCAAAACACATGTTAGACAGAATCATGGGCATTCATGTGAGGTATAAGACAAGTTATATGCTTCGAATGACAAGTACCTGGAGCAACTCAACAAGCATCGACGACAAAAAATGTTCTGAAGTAGGCGATCAAGTTATGGTTCATCTATGCAAGGAGTGATTTCTGGCCGGGACGTATAACAAGTTAAAGAACGAGAAGATTAAACTAGTGTCAATCATCCGAAAGATCAATGACAATGCTTACATTATTGATCATCTGCACGATATGGAGATCTCGCGGACTTTCAATATTGCAGATCTGACTGAGTATCATGAATCAAAATAGGACGAGAACTCGAGAACGAGTTTTTTCGAAGTTGAGGAGACTGATGTAGAGCGGGTCGCGGATAATTTCATGGCCAAGATGGACCAGAAAAGGCCCAATCGGAGACGAAGATGATCCGAACCGTCAGAACTTAAAACAGACGTATCTCACAAATCAGAATGAGTGATCGGACGTAAAATATATGATTTTGAGGTAGGACGAACTACTTTAACCACCCAACCCTTGGGTTGCACAAGCTGTGTTTGCGAAATACCATAAAAGAAACTGTCGTTTCCCTATTTTAATTATGTTTTTACTATAAATGATAAGTTTTAGTTTAATTATAACTCTTCATCCGTTGGGATTTAGGAGTTGTGCCCAACATAAAAAGTGCTTAGAATAATTAGGAAAACAGTGTGGTGAAGCCAAATAGGACACTTACTATTTTTGGCCAAAAACCTCGCGCACTAGTAGACATCACGATCATCAATAAATAGTAAGTTTGTTATTTATAGTAAGTCTTGATTTCTAAGAGTTGTAGTCATAGTTTGATTCTGAAATTGCTTCCATGGTTTAGTATCTCCATCTAAAGGGTTGTAGGATTGTTTATTTTATTGATTAATTAATTTCAAAGTTTATAAAATTTATTATTATTATTTTTTTCATGGATACAAGAATTCTCCGTGAGTCGTCTAGAAAAGCTACGTGAATTCGGAATAGTTTTCTCCTCGTGGAAGAAGGTGCTCGAGCTCACGTTATTATTCCCTGCGTCGTGTAGTCAGCGTTGGGACGTCAGGTACATGAATACAAGGTAACTAGTGGAAATTGCAAGTGGTGTAAAGTGAGGACCGTTCCGTCCATACAAAAGTATAAAAAATCATTCCTATGAGCAGCTGACAGCAAGCGGTCTAACGTTTAAAGGTGAAAACAAGCGAATCTTGGAAAATAGTTTATACGCTAGAGATTTTCGGTAAATAATCCAATTAAGGCAAGTGGTCATTTGGAAAAAAATCTTCTTCTTTTTTTTTTTTTTTTTTTTTTTACATGAAGAGAATTATCATTTTTTGGTATTTGTAATGGAGAGAGAGAAAGAGTCACGCTCACCCAGTGGATTGGGTGCAAAGAGTATCCACAAACATCATGGCGGCTCCACAGAGCTTTGGGGGTTAAAGGGGGCCGTTGATCAGGCAAGTTACGCTCGTGCAAAATTCACGCACCAGGAGGGCGTTCCCCAAAAACCAACGTAGAAGGGACTCAAAGGAGAGATTTGCTGAGCGCATACAAGCGTGTAAAATAAAGGTCATGTCCACTCCACACACGTGCCATCATAGCACATATCTGTTAGATCCAATCCATCCATCAGTTTTATCTTACCTCGTCGACGTTATATTCCAAAAATAAATGTTGTCCGCTCAGAATGTGGGCCCCAGTAATGGAAATAATCAGATTACTTAGAGAATTTCATCTAAGTTTTTCAGAGCTGTATTTTGTTTTGCTGTATGTGGCCCACCTGACCAGTAGATCAACATGAGCCTTGAGCTAGGACATTTATATATTGGTGCCGCTCGCCTATTGTGCCATGCTGGCACGGCGTGTACACGTGTTTTTTGCGAGAAATGATGGACGCAGATATCCTGCAAAAGCCTTTCACGCGAAGTTACTGGGCTGGGAACACAGGTGGGGCAACGTGATGTTTGTGAGACATTCATCCAGCCCATCTGTTTTGTGAAGTCATTTTAGGACATACAGCCACAATGAGCCGGATCCAATACTCAAGTGGGCCGAAAACGTGAGGATTTAATGTCCACGCTTGAAATATTCATGGGTAACAAAAATTTTAAATCAGGATAATATTCGTGTTTTGGGTTAGTCACAATGGTAATGATGTTATAAACGGTATGAATGGCATGTAAACATCACTGTCAACCCAGGGAGGTTTCAACCGCAGCAATTTCCGAACCTACTTTTCCTATAGTGCGGCCCACTTGAGTCTTGCATCTCTTACTTTTGGGCTCAAGTCCTAATGAGCTCACAAAATGGTTGAACGGGTTGTATTTCTTAAGGAAGTGGATGGCAGATCTGTGGGGGCACCGTGATGTAAATGTCTTATCCACACTGCCCATACCTATTAACAGGTAATTTTACAACATGGTCCAAAAAATTAAGCAGGTCTATATCTCCAGTGGACCATACCAAAGGAAGGAGTGGTGATAATGACACCCACTATTGAAACCTCTCTAAGGGCCACTGTGATGTTTTTTTACCATCTAATCTATTCATAAAGTTCCGTAGACATGGATGAAGTAAAAACACAAATATTAGTTTGATCTGAAACTTCTGCAGCTCCTAGGAAGTTTTTAATGGTGGGACTTCAATCCCCACTTTGTGGCCCGTTTAAGCCTTGGTTCTAACTCATTTTTGGGTTCATAACTTATAATGACTTTTAAAATCATAATGGCTCCCACCAAGCTCTGCCCGAATGGGTTAATGCCCCGGCAGGTAGGACGCAATCCATCCATTTCTTACACACATTACGAGTAGGCCTACCAAAGGAAATCCGCGTCCAGATTGGCCGGTGTATCACACACCAGCTATATGGATAATATATTGACGTAATATGGTTATGCGGATCTCATCTTGAGGTATGTGTTATATCCAAACCATCCTTCAAGTTGGTGAGCTGGGTCTTAAGGCTTGATTCAAAAAATAAAATAGATCTAAAAATAAAGTGGACCATGCTTCAAAAAATAGTGGAGGATTAAACCTCTACCATTGAAACTCTCTTGGGGGTTACAAAAGTTACGGGTCAATATGAAATTTATTTTTCCATTTCATCCATGTATTTTTAACCTTATTAATAGATTGGATAGAAAATATACACTATCATGGGCCTTACAAATTTTTTAACAATTTATCCTCATTGCTAATTTTTGTGTGATTATTTGAGTTTTGGATATGATTTGCTTTTCGTCTACTACTCTAAAATGATCTTGAAAAATGGATGAACAGTATAGATATAATAAATACATCATTGTGGGGCATATAACTTTGATTTCATTTGAACTATTGGTACTAAGTTGTTGGAGCTCAAGGAGGGTTGGCGCTCGTCTTCACACAATACCTACCTACACCTGCTATATAGCTAGCTAGTGGTACACCAGCCAATCCAGCTCGGAACTTCCAATTACGTGGGAACCCGGTTCCACCTGAAGGGACGCGTATTAGCTACAGACAAGTTGAGCAGCGGATTGGCTAGTGTACCTCACCCCCAACTATATAGTGTTGTATTTATGTCTGCAAGTTATGTGGTTCTAATCATGAGGTATGTGTTATATCAAAATTGTCTATTTATTTAGTTAACTAGTCTTAAGGTTTGAAACTAAAAATAAGAGAGATCTAACTATCAAGTGGACCACATTGCAAAAAGCCGTGGGGATTGAACGTCTACCATTGAAACTCTTTTTGGAGTCATAGAAGTTTTGGATTAATATGAAATTTATTTTTCCTCTTATTTTAGGTGTTTGTGACCTTATGAATAGATTGGATGGAAAATAAATGTTATGGTGGGCCCTACAAATTGTTTAACAATGAAAATCAATATCTCCATGACTATTTGTGGTATGGTCCGTTGATCTTTGGATATGATTCAATTTTCAGATAATACTTTAAAATGATCTCTAAAAATAGATGAACAGTATACATATAAAAAATACATCATTTTGAGGTCCATGTAACTTTGATCTACTTTCAATTGTTCATAAAACTCGGAGTTTGAGGAGCGTCCGTGCTCATCTTCTCACGACACGCGCTTACGGCAACTATTTAGCTGGTGTGTGGTACACTAGCCAATCCGTTTCCCAACTACCTACTGACAGGTTGACTAACTGGACTTGCTGCTGAAGTGACATCACGTATATATGGCCTACAATGATGTATATTTTATATCCATACCGTCCATCCATTTGGAGAGAGAATTTTAAGAGAGGATATAAAGAATGAATCAGATACAAACCTGGAGTAGCCCCATTACAGAAAAGAGAGGGAGAGTGACGCCAACTGTGGAAACCTTCCTAAGGTCCACCGTAATGTTTATTTGAGATCCAATCTATTTATAAGTTAACACACGCAAGAAAGAAAAAATACAAATATCAGCTTGATGGAAAACTTTTGCAGCACTCGGAAGTTTTTGATGCTAGGCGTTACTCCCTCCTCTTTTCTATAGTGGGATCTACTCCGGTTTTGAATCTGACTCATTCTTTACCTGATGCCTTAAAATGATCCCTCCAATTGGATGCACTATATGAATACAAAACACATATATATTATGGTGGGGCTTACATAACTCGGTGACATTGCTTCAGTAGCTAGTATCGCTATTCAACCTGGCAGTAGCCAATCCACGCCCCATCGGTAGCGGATTATCTTCTGGTGTTCACACACTGGCTATACAGCTGTATATCGATGTTAGCAAGTTTCGTGGGTTTTATCATGAGTTGTGTATTATATCAAAACTGTCCATCCAAATTTTGAGCTCGTCATCGCGAGGCTTGTTATAAAAAATAAGATAAATAGAAAGATTAATTGGACCACACTACAAAAAGCAATGAGAGATTGAATGTCTATCATTGAAATCTTTTTTGGATCACAGAAGTTATAAATCAATATAATATTTGTTTTACCTCTTCATACATGCCTTTATGACCTTATGAATAGATTGGATGTAAAATAAACGTGACGGTGGACCTACTAATGTTCTAAGGGTGAAAATCATTATCTTGCTGCTATTTGTGCTGTGGTGCAGTTAACGTTTGGATGTAATTCATTTTTTGGCTCATGCATTAAAATGATCTCAAAAACTGAATGAAGGATGTGGATATAATAAGTACATTTTGGAGCCATGCAACTTTGATCTCCTTTGAACCGTTTGTACAACTCGGATAGACTGCGTTCGTCTTACATAGACCAGCTATACAGCTGGTGTGCGGCAAACCAGACAATCCGCGTCCGGATCCACCGAGGTGGATGGGATACATGAGTGTGCGTCTCTCAGTGATGTATGTGCCTTATATACACACTGTCGAATCGTTTTGAAAGCTCATTCAATGCATTAACCAAAAATGAAGCAAATCCAAATCTTATTTGGACAAACGACGGAAAATAGTTGTGATTAAATCCTCACCATTAAAAACTTCACGGGGGCGCTAGAATGTTGATTTTCCATCCAACTTGTTGATAAGGTCACAAAGATCTGGATGAAGAGACCACACAAATATCAGTTTGATCCAAAACTTGTGGCCCACGATAAGTTTTCAACGGTCTATTACCACTGCTTCCTGTATTATGGTCCACTTGAGATTTGAATCTGCTTCATTTTTCAGATCATGCCCTAAAATGACCTTTCAATACGGGTGGGCGGCATGGATATAGTCACAGACACTACCGTCAGGGGTCCCACCCCCTCAGTGGATCCCGGGTCTTCACCTAATCCTCACCTAATCCGTACCCTTGTTGGCACAGGCGTGTGCGCTATGTGAAGCTCATGTGGCATCCTTATTAATAGGAAACAGATTGGCTATCGGTGCTCTGTGGCCCCCATCATGATGTATGTGTTCCATCCATGCCGTCCATCTATTTTTATTTTTATTTTTAAGATCATTTTATGATATTAGACAAAAAATGAGGTATATCCCAATCTCAATTGGACCACATTACGGGAAACAATGTTGAATGAACTTTGACCATTAAAAACTTTTTGGGGACCATTAAAGTTTTGGATCAAACCAATCTTTGTTTTTTCCCTTCCTCTGGTTTTGTATGACCTAATCAACAGATTGGATGTCAAATAAACAGTACAGTGGGCCTTAGGAGGATTTTAATGGTGGATATCCAATCACTATTGTTTTCCTGTGGTGTGGTCCATCTGAGATCTATATCCCTCTCCTTTCTAGGGTCTAGCCCTAAAATGATCTTTAAACATGGAAGAACGGAATGGATGAAACACATACATCATGGTGGGGTCCACAGTGGGCGGGTGGCAGGGGGAGTAGCCACTCCGTTTCTTATTAATAGGGGCTTATTTATTTATTTTAATAAATAAGATCTTAATTTTAAAAAATAGACTGTCTGCTAACATTTTAATTTATTTTTTAAAAACTTTTTTAGGAAAAAAAAAAAAAACCAAACACAAGTGATGGAGATGTCACACTTTTCTCTTTTTGTTTTTGTAGGACCTGATGTATTTAACTTTTATACTCATTTTGAGACAAGTTTGATCTAAACTTATGAGTAATTTACATCATGATCTCTTTTTTCTCTTTACAATCTCTGAGCAGAGATTGGGCCCACATGATAAACGACCCATATTGAAGGTAGGGCCCATATGATCATAAATGGTCCACATCAAGGTAGGACCACATAATGCATGGTCACATCAAAATTTGGGCCCCAATGATGAATGGTCCACATCAAATGTGGGACCCACATGATGGATGGTGAAATTGAATGTGAGACCACATGATGGAAGGTTGACAACAAAGTTGAGCCCACATGATGAACAAGTCATATTGAAGTTTGGCCCCACAGGATGGATGGTCCAAAGAAAAGTTGGGACCCACATGATGGATGGTGGACATTAAAGGTGGGTCCTACTAATTTTATTCAATTCAGACATGTGGCGACATGTGTTATGAACGATCCAAATCGGTCAAATGTTTGTAATTTGGATCAGTGTTGGGTATGCCAAAATTCTTTTTTACTCAAATTGATTAAACACTCATAACCTTAGGCCACAAACTAACCAGATTAGAATTAGAACTATGAAAGTTAATCTAACTGTTTGGCCATCAATATTATATCAATCTGGTGATTTAGAATGGGAGGGTTAGTCTTTCATAAATGAATTTTTTTTTAACCCTACGATAATGACTTTTTTTTTTTTTTTCCAATGGTGATAACATTTTAAGTTTCTTAATGAATTAATTAATAATGGATGGATAAAACTTCAAATAACATTGATAACTAATTTTTGTAATTTATAAGAATGGTACAATCAGAGAAAGAAAATTAAATTGAGTAGAGAAATAAAAATAATTACATATCGCTAATTACATATCGCTGCTTATGTAGATCGAACAACTGAGGTATGTAGTGTGTAGGACTTGATCTACTAAGTAAGAACTCGATGATCGGTGGGATCCAACGAAGGTGGCCATAGATATTTAATCTACTCTTAAGGAGTAATTCAGCGATGCCACTAAACAATAACATATTTAAGCTAAACTAAGGATTTTAGACTTGTTGTAGTGTGGTTGGACAAAAGTAAAATATCTAAGTTAAAATTATGGATAGGTAGCAGTACACTGTAGAGATTGATTGATTATGTGTGACGAGGGACTATAGCTCTTCATCGAATGCTACTTTTATAGACTTGGAATGACGATGGTTGAGCTGACATTTTCTTATTGGTCCTTGAATATAAATTGGTTGTCCTGGAAGGATTTAATTTTATTTTTTTTTTCCCATCATAATATGATTTTCAATTAATTTTGGATGGATTCTTTTTCTATTCTTCCATAGTCTCCGAGAAAGCATTGATCGCTTTGGAAAGTTTCATTTTTGGCGTGATTGTATTTGATGGCCTTACTTTGCATATCCTGAATAGCAAGATATCTGACACCAGCAGTGCTTTAATTATCTTCTTACATATGCTACGGGTCACATGTGTCACTCGTGCGATGATCACATGTATTTCATATAGTGTCCCTCTTTTCTCGATTGCAGATGTACAAATCTCCACCAAAGGATATGTATCAAAGATTTATTGAGGCACGTATACGATTTCCTTTCGTCATTCATACGTGAGGGCAAACACATAGCGGCATCTTATTGGGCAATATGGATTCTGCTCAGCAGGTGTAAATAATGCCCTCATATCACTTTACAATTGGATAATGTGAAGAGACATTTTATTACACTTCGACTCTAGTGGTCGTTCAACGATTGACACTGGTGGCATAAGGTTCATGTTTGATAGTCGTGCACAGTATTTTAAGTTAAAAATAGTTTGTCATGATTGCTCAATGAGGGCCTTGATTATTATGACTTTCTATAATGGGATACCCTTAAAGTTGAGGATTGTACACTCAAGTTTAACTATTTTCTTCTTCTCTCCACCTCCTTCCAGCCTTTTGCCATGATATTTACTACTCTTCCCTCTGCTCGCTAGATTGGAAGAATCTGGGAAGATTATGATTTTTTAAGTGTAGCGGCTGAAGCTCAGGGGTTTGGCTACTATTTTCTTTTTAAAAAAATGAAAAACACTCCTCCCGAAGGACAATTGGCCAGAGATCAATTTTTGTTTCTACTTCATTTCTCTTTTCATTTGTTAAAGAAATGTTTTTATCATTATATAAAAGAGAAAATCATATGAGGGCCGATTAAATAGGAATGAAAAATAATTTCTTTTTGGACATTATATCTTGCTATTCTTCACCATTGTTGGCTTGTCCTTAAATAGGAAGCTGTATTGACAGTCTAAGCCCATAACTCCTTGTCTAATCCAACATTACTCAACATACCTTTGGCTCTTTGCAAAAGAGTCTGATTCGTACGTTCAGTCGTACCATTCTATTTTGGTGTGTGCCTCACTATCCACTCAATCTTATAATTTAATTTGATTAAACTGATTCCAAGTAAATTTTCTACCACTATCTGTCCTTAAAATTTTCTACTTCCGCCCTATTTATTTTTTTACTATTGTTTTCCACATCTTAAGAGTGGTAAAAACATCAGATTAATGTTTCATGAAATAAATGCACACTTTTCTAGAGAAATCATCAATGGATATGATAAAAAATGACAACCCTCCCCGAGAAACAACGAACAATAACCCCCACACATCCAAGTGTACGTAGTCCAGCTGACTTTTACTAACATGTTTTTTGGTTTTAAATGATAACCTTGATTATTTTCTATATGTGCAATGTTCACATATATCTAAATCAAAACTTTTAAAACAAGAAATTAACTAACGATTAAGAAGTGCTTTCATACTACGCTTGCTCATGTGGCATAGGAACGCATGCTACAAATGTGCCGACTTGTATTCCGCTACAGACATTGCAGCTTCACCCGATATAGTATTCTCGATTAACCTGTAAAGATATCCGTTCATTTGTGCTTTTATAATACTGAGTGTCCCTTTTGAAACTTTCAAGACTCCTTCGTAACTAATGAACTTGCACCCGAGTGTATTTATAACTCTTAGAGAGATCAAATTTTTCTTTAAATGTAAAACGTGCCTCACATTGGTCAGATTACGTTCCACCCCTATCAAATATCTTGATGTGAATTGAACCAATTCTTATAATCTTAGAAGCATGATCATTGCCATAAGAATCATGCCACCATCATACTCGATATATATGGTAAACCAACTCTGATGAGGATACATATGGTGTGATGCCCTTGTCTTCAAAATCCACTTATTGTATATATGATTAAGCTTGGACATTAACAACACATCACAACCACTCGTCCTTTCACTAAATTTCTCTAAATTGGCTTCCTTCGACGAATCATCTAATTTCTCCTCATTATGAATTTTGGAATTTTGATAGTTATTCAAATGTCTCATCTTAACACAATTCTAACACTTCAACTTGTCTTTGCCCTTTGACTTGGATCTCGATCGCGACTTCTCCTTCTCTCCCTTAGACGATCTTTCTTGAGCAAACAATATATCCGTAGAAATACATTCACCTCTGCTCTTTATTCTCAACTACTTCGACTGAAGGGCCGAGATAATGATATTTATATCAAGGTATCCCTACCATAGTATAAGTATCTAGCAAATACTCGTAGGACTCTGGGAGAGATGTTAATAAAATTAGAGCTTTGTCATCTACATCGATCATCACCTATACATTTGTTAGTTTGCAAAATAGTTTGTTCAAGATGTTGATGTGCACATAGAGATCTAACATTTTCACAATCCTCGGAGTATAAAATTGTCGCTTTAGATATAAACAATTAGAGAGCGATTTCGTCATATTGATACTTTTCAAGTTTGCTCATAATCTTGCAGTAGTAGTCTCATCAATGACATTGTTTAAGACTTTATCGGCCAAGCACAATTGAATTGTGTTAATCGTCCTCTCAAGTTCGTCTCAATCTTCTTCATAGATTCTGGACATCTTGTTTTCTTAAGGAGTGAATGTTGCAACCGTTATTGAATTAAGAGGGCTTTCATCTTTAACTTTTATAGTTCAAAGTTATTTTTACCTGTAAACTTTTCTGTCTCAAACTTCACATTTGATCCCCTCGATACAATGTTTTTAGTTTCAATCTAATAATCCAACGTACTATCTAGTACCACTTGTCGGGTGTTGAAACCCCTTAATGGACATGGAAGCGACCTCGGAAGGAATCAAACACACAATACAGAATGAAAAAGAACAAACAAACACAAAGAATAAATAAATTTTTACACGAAAAATCATTGTAGGAAAAAACTATGGCACAAAGCAACGATCAATCCATTATATAAAAAAAATTACAAGAGATGTAATAACTTACATATGGAAAACACTAGATCACCTTCAAAACTTCGCTTAGATGTTTTGCTCTCTAACCCTAATCGAAAGATTATAAGGTATTTATATGTTTCATAACCAATTAGAAACTTGTTCACCCCCAAGTATAGGGGTGCGATGTAGTAATAATCTCAGTAAGAACAAGGTCAAATCCACAGGGACTGAATCTTATACATAATCAGAACTATAACTAGAATAAGATGTAATCTAAATCAAGAAGAATAAATGGAATAATTGTGAATTTATTTAAGTAAGACTTGCGAAATTCAAAGGTAGGAAGCTAAGGTGCCAAGGATCCACTTGTAGAGATCAGGAAAATCTATGCTTGATTCATGAACACAACTGGACTTAGAGTCCCATCTTCATTTAGTTGGAAGATATTCCATTAAAACACAAATATGAACTTTTTTTGATCCAGTTTTCAAGAGATGAGAGGTATGAGAATTAAAATTGATTCCATCACAAAATCATGCCTATGAGACAAAATAAACAACAAAATTTTACTAATTCACAACCAGTCTAAGAGAATTATGAACATTAGGAAGGATTCCATCATCCAACCATGCCCAAGGGACGATGATGAACAACAGGGTTCCTAAGTTCATAATCTTTATAATGGAAAGAACATGCTCAAAGTTATCATAGATTTATTATAATTTAAGTCATAACAAACCATTAAAAACTAAAAGTATTCCTTCATAATTAAACTAGAATCCACAAGAGTTCAATAAAGCATGAATCAAAATAAAGCAACCCTCTCAATCACACTACAAGCTTCACCTCTTAGCCCTAGCTAAGAGGTTAGCCTATCTTGAACATGATTAGATTGAAATCTCTCTCTCTCTCTCTCTCTCTCTCTCTCTATATATATATATATATATATATATATATATATATATAAACATATATAGACAAGAGCAAAGAAGAGAAAAAATCTTTCAAAAACAGCTTCACTCCGTGCTCTCTCCGTCTTTGCTCACGTCCCAAGATTGTGCATCCACGGCTGCACGCCCCCACCGGGATGTTGAATGTTTATCTCTCTCGGTTTCTTCTCCTTTTATAGCTAGCAAGGAGACAGCTAGATCGGTCACCGGCCCTCCTTACGCAGTCCAAATCGCGCACAAACCGGATTTGCGTAACTCTATTTTATGTGGCAAAAACACGCGCAACCTGTTGCGTTTGAAGTGAATCTGGGTCGAAGGATGGTCCAGTCCGGTCAATCCGCCCACCTTGGAAGGGTTGAAATCCCCTTTTTCCGAAACTTGGACGGTCTGGATCATTGTTTTGATCCACGTTTAGATAGCCTGTAACGCTAGATCGGCGGTTTCCTCGGAAGTGCGCAGTCTGCGCAATTCCTCTTGCGTGATGAGTGGTGGGGCACATGATCACTGTCGACAGAGAAATCCACTCCGTCCATTGGATGCGCCTCGAAATTATGATCAGAAAGGGATGGTTTTAGACCTGATTAATCTTACGGCCATCCGACCTGCGTTTAAATGGTTGAGAACCCATCCTCGCTGAATCTTGAAAATTTGTCACCTAGGCTTGAATGAGAGGGATTGTGGGATTCTAATGGACGGTCCGGATAAGACTGTTGAGGCAAGGTGGTGGCCCACTAGAACCCAACCGCAAGCTCTGTTCGCCGGTTTGTGTCGCGAGTGGAAAGAAGAGAAATTTAAATTTAAAAAAAAAAATAAAAATTCGGCCTGCGTTCTGTTGACCGGTCTGGCTCTTCTGCGCACAGCGAGTGTGCGTGCGCTGCGTGAAAATTCCACTCAAGGTGGGGTCCATTTTGATGCATATGAGAAATCCTATCTGTCTATCCCTTTCATCATTTAATTTGAGGGTTGAGACAAAAATTGAAGCATATCAAGAGATCATATGACTCCCAAATAGCTGATAAGTGGGCTAATATATCCGTTGGGCTACTTCTAGAGTTGTCCAAGGGTTGAATTTTGATGTGTACGGTTAATTTAGGGTCTTCAAATTAGATATAAAGTTGTAAACAGAACGGATGGTGAGAACCCTGTGATCTTGCATTCAATATGACTTTCAAGCCACTTGTACTTTAATCACTTGATTTTATCGAATATCTGAATTGTAAATTCTTCGATCTTCGTCCCCTAAAAATCGTCCCTTATTTTATTGGTTTTAGAGTATTAAATGTATATGTTTAATATCATTTTTAGTCTAAACTCTTTAAATTTATATTACAACAAAAACACGATTAAAATATGATGTTAAGCATTATCATATTCATAAAATTATATAATAATTGAGATCCAGTATGTAATATTTGACCCTCAATAAAACTAATCCTGCACTTACACATTAAGTCCGGTCAAATCAAAAGACTTTGGGTCAAACCCAATTGAGCCATAGTACAAACTTTTGGTCGAATCCAATGAGGCCAAAACATCACAGTGAGCAACAGGTCAAAACCTGAATTGTCCGTCAGACCTATTTGAAATTCAGTTGGACCAAAACATGGCTTTCTTGCACAAGATTAAAGGCACTCAATCAAAATCATTTGGTAATCTTTCTACCAATGATCATTGGTGCATAATTTTAGTATCATGACCGAACACGCGTGTTAAACTACTGGCTCTTAAGATGTTTGCTTTGAATGGTGCAGCGGCTATTCTAAATTCCATCTTTCAGCAATGGAACATTTCCGCATCATCTTATTGGAATACAAGTGGGGAACTGTGTAGCGGGTCTGCTCTTACGGGAATGGGCGGACTGTACCTTGGGATCCAATGCCAATGCACTTTCAATGATGGATCCATCTGTCGCATAACGAAACTGTATGTGTTCTATCACGCAGACTATTCATTGATATACACTTAACAAACTCATGATCATGAATTCTTTGATTTTGCTTGATGGGGAATGATATTGAGCGGCCCACCTCTTATTTGGACTGTTCATCGAATGGTCCAGCTTCTTATAGATGCCAAAGCCTAAAATTTCTACCAACTGGGGTGGCATTGAATGTGGACCGTTGCTCTTTTCTCTCTGAACAATCCATTCACAGGTGGTCGTTGAACAGAAAAATGGATGCCTCACTCTACAGGTGGGGCCCACTGGATTAGTTCTAAATCAAAGGTAGGCCCATACCCGGCCTGCCTTTTTGTTTCTAGCTCATATAAAGAGGAGATTGACTCCCAAGCCTGCATGCGAATGTTAGGATCCGCCCTTGTATAAATTCACTTATTTCTATTTGTTTTGTCCTTCAGGAAAGTCGATAGTCAGATTTCAAGAGGTCACATTATTCCGGAAGCCATTGGGAAACTGACTCATCTCACAGATCTGTATGGGTTTCTCTACTCTAATTTGTGATTTCCACAAAGAGAACAATTTTGAAACGCTGGCAGAGTATGATGGATGATGCACGGGCAGTTGGAAATTCAATAAAGTTATGTTTATTTTATTTTTTATCTGACTATTAGATTGATGGACATTTATTGGACAGTTGAAAATGAAAATATCCAATAGTCTTATTTCAATAAACAAGTCTCCACAAACAAGATGTTAGGATTGTTCAACCAATCTGATTTTTGGTCGGGTTGGTTTGAGTTGATATATCACTACCATTTCTAAGTGCCTGTGTATCAAACGTCATATGAAGCGAGGATAACCAATAAACTCCACTTCCACCCAACACCCTTTTCAAGACCAAAGTAACCTTCAACATTGTGGTCTTGGGCCTCAGCCCATCTTAACTATTAAAAAAAAATGCTATACTAGTGGCCCATGTTCAAGCCCAGCTTTTAGCGAGCAGATGGGCTTTGATCAGTTTTTGCATGTGCATGCTTGGGCCTACTTTCAGGCCCAAAAAAGAAAATGAACTGTGCATGGGCTATAAGATATCTAATATATGACCTTTGCTAAAAGCCCACACACGTCCACAAGGCATCTTCTCATCCATATGCTACCTGATACATGCCAATGTGGCACATGGGTCTGAGATCCACCATCTCTCTCTCTCTCTCTCTCTCTCTCTCTCTCTCTCTCAAAATGGTCCATCAGGTTAGTCCTATTATTTCAGGTAAAGCTCCTTTGGTGTACCACACAGGTGTTTAAGACATCTCATCCATATGCCACCATCTTTTTGACAACATAGTACACGGACGTGAGATCCAAGCTGTCCGTCCATCGGTTTAGTGCAATTATATTTACATTTTGGCAGAAAATTCAGGCTGGTAAGCTCTTAAGGTGGCCCAGAATTTTAGAAAAGAAATGGATGGCTGAAAAAGCTTCAGCAAGTTTTTTTAAACGGCTTGGATCAAATGTCCACATGCAATGCTGGTACGTCTTAACAAGTGCATCTACTGCCTTGTAATTGTGTGCGGCTTAGCAAATCTCTAACAATATATATTCTATTACTGTTGGATCGGAGGTCTTTAAACATATGGTTTAAAAAGTTAAATTCCTTCATTTTTCAAAAGCTTGGATGGTCTGGTCGATGTGATTTTGGGATCATAGCCCATCCATGGTGGGGTACTGATGGAAAATTGGATCACTTGATCATGGCCCTTCCTTGGTCCTTTTATGCCTGCTGCTTCAATGCTTGCGGCTTAATTACTACTGCCCCAAATTACAAAGTTTGCCCTATATTTGCAGGAATTTGCGTGGAAACTATTTAACAGGTCCCTTGCCTTCATCTATCGGCAACTTAAGGGCCTTGCAGGACTTGTAAGTTATTTAAAAGCTTCTGACATATAAGAAACGAGGTGATGTTGATAACGACCATGATGATGTTGTAGTTGTTGTCAGAGATGCTGATGGTCATGTTTTATTTGGGATTTGCACGACTATTTAACAAATGTGAGGATTAAACAAAATTAAAAATAAATAAATAAAAACTCATTCAACGCCAACTGAATTTAGTCCGCTCCAAGTTGAATTTACTTTCCTTGGACTACGCCAGGTGTAGAGTCTTGGGCAATAAACTTTAGGAATTTAATGATAATAATGTACCCTTTTTGGTTTTCGCAGGTGTAGTGTCTGTCTATTGTTTGTTTGTTTTTTTTTTTTTTTTTGGAGATGTCTTCTAATTTTCACCAAGTCCACTGTGTCTGCTGTTTTTATTTGAATTGCCATTTTTTAAGTTTTAAACCTATCTTTTAAATTTGGACACATTTTTTTAAAAAAAAATAATAAAATAAAATTTATAACTGCGTCTTATTATGGAATTCCTTCATTCCGATTGGCATCTTCATGGTAACATGTGACTTTGAAGTGGTTAGACCCAATGCTTTGGACCCGTTTAAGAGTTTTTGGCAAGAGATGGTGGAACTCATCCCAGGGGCCATTATCTTTTTTATTTTTTGCTTCTTTCTTATGCCTTTATTTTGTGCTTCCCTTTTCTTTTCTCATTTTCTCCTTGGGATATACATTTTTGTCCAAGAATTTCTCATTCAAGTGGTTGACTTCGGGCTGCTCTAATATAGTGATTGGTACCCATGATAGCCTTTGACGTGATTGGTATTGATTGACTCAAGAAGATCTTCACACTTAATTTTAGTGAGGTAGAATTTCTTGGGGCAACCGTGTCAGTAGAAGGGAAGAAAATATGGTCACTCCTTTTAGGAACATGGCTCGTCTTTCGTTATCTTATGCACTTCACTCGCTGCTTGTTGGCTCGTTCATTCACTTACTCATGAACTCACCGCTTCACCAGAAGCGACTAGTCGCCTCCTTTCCTCCTCCAAAAGATGCTTAGCTAGAAGCGACGAAGGAGGGGGGTTGGGGAAGAAGGCCGACAACTACGTGAGAAGTCATGTGATATAATGTCCCTGTGCCAAGAATCCTCTTGTCTCTACGATCATCATACAAGTGTCTGATCATAGACATTGATAACACGTCACATGTGTTTTTTTTTTTTTTTTTGGGAGGGGGGGGGGGAGGGGGGTGGTTAGCTTGTTAATACATACCCATGTCAGTACACACAATCCATGTTAGCCACCCCCACTAGGGATCGATACCAAGACCTCAAGTGTTGAAATGAGTTATCTCCACTTAGTCTGCCAGTAACACATCACATGTGCTTGTCTGTCCATTAGACGTGGTAATGTTGGCCTCCCTAGAAAAAGCCTCTGAGTTTTTTTTTTTTTTTTTTTCAACTTAAGATTTGTATAATCTTTTTTCATGTCCAGTCATTCCATAGTTACAATATTTTAACTTGCCCTTGTCCTTGCCTTTAGATTTGGATCTCGACCGAGAAGATCTTGTATCTCGCTCAGTATTCCGGCCCCTCGTAAACAATACATCAAAAGAGGCCCCCATGCTACCGTTTTTTCTTTCTCATGGCTTTTCTTTGAAGGGATGAAATAACGGAGTCTAAACTCAGGGATGTATTACTAGTGCATAAGGAGTCCTTAAAAGACTCATATAATGCTAGAAGAGAATTTAGTAAACTATATGCCTGATATTCGTCTTTGACCACTTCGTTCATGTTTAGCAACTTACAAATCAACTTATTAAAATTATTGATGTAGGCTTCCATATCTCCACCTTTAGTCATTCTGAAGTTAAACAAATGCAACTTTAAGTGTAGGTGATTTTCAAAGAACTTTTTAGCATAAACGTCCTCTAACTTCGCCCACATATCTGTTGTGGTTTTCTCCCTCATAACATTGTAAAGAAGCTCATTCATTAGACATAATTAGATAGAGGATTTGGCTTTCTTATCAAGAGTCTTTTAATTATCGTTACTCATAAACGGTTGTTGCTTCTCAAGAGCCTTATCTTCTCCTTGCTTAGTTAACAGGGCAATCATCTCAACCTTCAATAATTCAAAATTATTTTTTCTTGAGTACTTCTCAATATCATACTTAGTATTTCTCATTGATACTAATCCTTCAGATCAAGCTTACGCCCTAACGTTAGCTCTGATACCACTTGTTGGGGGGACCACTGAAGCATACAGAGATGAATCTAGGATAACAATCCAATAACACCAAAGAAACACAAAGAGAACACAACGATTTAACGTGGAAAAATCTTTTCAAGAAAAAAATCACGACACAAAACGATAGATGAACAGTATGAAAGAAAAAATTATAAAGAGAAAGAGCTTATCCGATTTGAACAACCTTGAATCTCACCCTTGCTAAACCCTTGGAAATGTTAGGATGACTTAGAAATTCTTAAAATACCTCTCAATCTTGTTTACATCCATATATATATCCTTGGAAAAAATCCCAAACAAAATCAGAAACAAATCGTATAAATTCGCAGCTCTACGAAAAGTCTGCGCAGAATTTGTCAATGACATTGAAATTATTCCTTTGAAAGCATCAAAATAATACTTCAATTATTCAGAGACAAAACATAATTTTTCAAAAATTCTCGATGGCATCGAACATTCACCAACAGCATCGAAAAGGTGTCCAGTTAGTCCAGCGACCAACTAAAGAAAACCTGAAAAATATCAATGGGATCAAGAATTGTTCAATGTCATCGAAGGTGACATCGAACAGATTGTTGATAGCATCGATAGGCCCAATAAAAGACTCGATTTAAGACATCTATTACAACAAAAGAGCCAATTGGACATCCTTGATCTAACTTTACATTGTCAATCGATGAACTTTCTTAAAACTGGTGGCCTTGTGGCATGGAGGAGATTGCCAAGACAAAATCTCTTCAAGCTCTTAAAACACCCCTCAACTCTCATAAATCTCTTTTAAGCCAACCCGAGCCTTTTCCAGCAAGGTCAAGTGCTGCAAATGAGGGAGAGGAGCTGATATTTTATAGAGGTTACCGGTGGAATTCAAATTCCTACTAGTGTTGACGTGTCGTAATTTTACGTATTTTGAGATCCTTTGGGTGATAAGAGTTGTTCATACACTGATAGGTGGACTTTTTCACCAACAGGAATTTGATTTCCGCTTGTACCTTTTCACATTTTGAGGTATTTTTACCACCCCAGTTGACACTGCGTCGTCCTAGTAAATCCTGGTGGTGCCACATCACTGGTGGAAATGTCATTTGGCCCATCTGGACGGTTGGCTGGCTCTGAGAGGTCCAGAGAATCTTCTCTATTCATTCCTTTCAGGTTTGCAGTGGATCAGACATCGATTCTGAAGTTCAACAAAAATCTTTCTGAATAGTTTCCCTCGTTCTAGGTGGGGTGTCTACAAACTCACGTAGTATAAAATTAAGAAAAAAAAAAAGTCTATCATTTTCCAGTAAACTAAGACCACCCAGGTTTCCATGTTTACGGAAATACCATGGAATCTATTTAGTGAGCTAATGCATTATTTGAAAAAACTACAAACACTGCCTGCATGACTTTTTCTTAAGGTTATATGGATAATCCAAACTGTCCCTCTTGTTACCACTGTACGTACGTGGATGTGCCATAGTCCTGTATATAAGTTACACTAAATGGATAATTCTTATATTTCGATGTGTACAGATACATATAGATGATTGAATTGAGAACTTTCAATTGTGGATGTTCTACACCACAAAATGGTCAGGATTCTCTTTTTAGTGCAATTACCGGGTCTTTCCCATGTTCAGTGACACCCCAAATATAAACGGTTCCCATCGTCAAAGCATACATCTCTCTACGTACGTGGGTCCCATGAAGTATGTGCCCAAGTTTATACACCTAACGAAACAAACATGTTTCTAATACCTTGCTTGTTGGAATCTTGTGATCTATGTCGTTAACGTACATATTCATATTGATCTGTTTTTTTTTTTTTTTTTGGTTTTTTTCAGGAATCTTAATACCAATTTGTTGTCCGGAAGCATCCCAAAGGAACTTGGAAATCTTAGAAATCTAACTTCCTTGTAAGATATCCTTTATTTCTTAATCTAAATATATAATTAATTTTGTTATTTAACTTTTAATTAATTTAATTATGTTGTCTATTACAATTGCAAGGAGTTTGTTATAATTGCCTGATCATGATCAAATGAGCTGTCACACTTGTAGGTCTGGATCGCCACTCTTGACCCAAAAGTGTGTCACCCAACAACTTGCCAATTAAAACTGTCATTTTTGTTTAGTCTGCACACACTAAACCATTATTGCGATAATAGGTGATTGTATTAGAATTTGTTTTCCCAGTGTTGAAACTCAAGATCATCAAAATATGTGGCCCCTTGGAGCCTATGTGTGGAGATGGTACGTGGTTAGACCTCTATCTTCTCTACGCCATTATAAATTATTGGACATAAACCACTGGGATCCACTGGTGGGCGATCACTAGTGGGTGGGTCTGATGAGGTTTAGTCTCTTTTTTATAATTATTTTTTTCTTTGGTTTGAAGTTAAATTATAAATGCAATTTTAAATGATAAGATAATGATAGAATAATTTGTTATGTGATCTAAACTCTCCATCCATCCTAATATATGGAAAGAGGTTATCTCCTGCATGAAAAAATGAAGCAACAACTAGAGTAAAAAGAGAAAACTGGGATATTTTTTTTTTTTTTTAAATAATAATTCCATTTCATTCTTATTTTTGTACAAACCGGACTTTCAGGTGGGGTCTACAAGAACACTGGGCCTCACCTATCATATAGATGCAGAAAAAAAAGAAGAAAAGAAACAGGGGGCTATAACCACCCTTGAGGAGACAATGCTACAGATCAGCTTCTCCTGCTAGAAAGAAGAGAAGCTTACATAGCGACGAAACTGACTTTGGTCCTAAGAACTGCTTCAGACATCAAGACGGTAGAACAACTGAATTACGCCGAGAGCAGGCACCCACAACTTCCCAAACCCTGCTCACAGCTGACAGCCACGTATCATCAAGCCGCTAGCCACAGAAAAACTGCATCGCACATCAACCATCGGACTCAACCAACTGCCATGAACCACCAGCCTGGCAGCGCACACCCAAGCAAACAACCACCCAGCCAAAACACTACTAGCATCAGCCATCCACAACAATGGAATCAGAATAGCCAGCCAATCACGCGACCCCACTAGAAAAGGCTATAGCTGAAGCCTCTTCAGCTCTAGATACCAGCCAGCTGAAATCTACACATCAAAAGTCAAGCAAACACTACATGCCAACCGCATGACTCCCCCACATCCAACGGCTGATGAGAAGAATGCAATCCACCTTTATTTATTTACAAAACAGATCCTAGCTGAAATCTACACATCAAAAGTCAAGCAAACACTACATGCCAACCGCATGACTCCCCCACATCCAACGGCTGATGAGAAGAATGCAATCCACCTTTATTTATTTACAAAACAGATCCTACGGAGAGAAAGAACTGGAGCTGGCACGGTTGCGAAACACTCTCTGGCCATAAGAACCGCTACTAACAATTAGACCAGTAGAACATCTGACGACGCCAAGACTAAGCACCACACCCAGAATAGCCAAACAGCAGCCCACCACGCACGAAACGACCCTAGCCACAGAAGGCTGCAACTCACCTCTACCAAAAACTGAAACAGCAGGAACCCACCAGCAGCCATACTGCAATCGACAAAGACAAACCCAGCCAGGACTGCAGAAACAAACACCAACCGCAGCAGTGGAAAAATGGAAACAAACCGCCACCCAGGAAGCTCCATGACTGACACCAGAAGCTGAGAGTACTGGACAGCACCCCAGAGAGCCTGCAACACGCTGCCAAACCTCCACCCTAGAAAGCCTCTGCTGAAGAAAAAGACACACCCTGCTGAACCCCAACAGAGCAAACTCCTAGCCAGACCAACAGAGAATCCCACAACGAAGTAGCCAGGCCAAACACCGACGAAGCAGGCGAGCACCAGCAGATCAAACAGAGCACTTCCCTGCAGCAGAAACCAATTCCTCAGAAAAAAGAATGCAGAAGCTATCAGGGCCTTCCCTTAGAGGCTTGTCTGATTGCGCCCAGGCCAACTTTGTCGAGGAAGAGACTACCCCTGGTATGGGAGGGTAGGAGCGACGGATGACGAACGAGAACTACCCTGGAGATCGCTCCCCTGACGGGCCATCCTGTCTGCTGGAGCATTTCCTTTCCCTCAGGACATGACCAAATCTGAACGGCCCTTCCCCTTCACCTTGTCGATTCTAGACAGCCAATTTTTCCAGATCCAAGCTGGATTAGAATCCCCGTTCAACAAATCTACCACCTGCTTAGAACCCGATTCGATTTCAACCTTGGATAGCCCCAGACTGAGGCAATGATGCAAACCATCGAATACCGCATGAAGCTCGGCTTTGGTGTTTGAACCCACCCCGTATCCTGCCGAGAATCCCAAAATAAAGCTCCCATCTTCTCCTCTGCATATACCTCCTCCACCTGACCAACCAGGGTTGCCCTTTGCAGATCCGTCAACGTTCAACCTATCTCCGGCTTCTTCAATTTCACCAACACCGCTGACTGACAAGGCCCCGGGGAAGCCAAGATTCCCAGCTCTGAATGCGTCAACTGAGTGGATAAGGATAGATTCGGAGAATAGAGGCCCTTAGTTATCATCGAGTGTCCCCATTTCACCTTAGCGATCGTGTCGGGGGCTGAGATGGGCTTTCCGTCGAACTTTGTAGAATTTCTAGATATCCATATCTCCCAGAAGATGAGACTGGGCAGCAAGCCCCGAAGAACCGCCGAGCTGCTTCTGGGGTTGGTGGTGGATAATGATTGGCTCAGTCTGCATCGACTGACGCAACCCTCACTGCAGACAAACCGAAGACAGCCCCAAAATAGTTTCAGACCGAGGCCGCGAGTTTGCCGGAAAGTAAAAGGTTGGAGATGGATTCTTCTGACGGACGCTGATCATGGCCATCGTCACAACAGTCAGATCTGGATGAAAGCTGAATGCCACGAGTTCGATGGAGCTCTCAACTGGGAGAGTTTACTCAGTCTCCACAAAAAATTAATAATAATAATAAATAAAATAAAATAAAATAAAAATAGAGAGTTTTTGAGGCAATTTTGAGTGTTACACCCATTTTGTCTAGCCCCTGCGCAGCAACTTTGAGAAAATCCCAAGTTAATTTAATTGTGAATTTGCCCAAAGGATCCAGAGGCCAAATCCAGGAGTCCCGTTCATTCAATAAACAGAAACCCATTTGAAAAATGACGTTGGTAACGTCATGAGGGTAGTTGAAAATTGAGGAAAGATGATGAGGACCATTTTGACTTAGGAAATCATGAACCTGAAGCGAACGAATCAACTCAGGAATTGGTGAGTCTGACAAATTAACCAGAGAGCCCAGCCTTGACCAGTTGACCTGCTGGAGGTTGTAGGACCCATGGCCAATCAGCCATTGCACTTTGACCTCTAAATCAGGGAAAAGAGCTCTAATGTTTTTCCATAACGAGGAAGCAAAAGAAGAGGGGTGGCTCGACCCTGTCAAAGAAAGGTCTTCTCTGTATTTGGCTCTAGTGAAAGATGCCTACAAACTATCCTCTTTGCCATATTTAGCTCGTCAAGTCATTTTTGCACGAAGAGCTTTCATTACCTCTTTCAAATTGTGGATCCACAGTCCACCTTCAGACTTAGGTCTTGCAATCTCTTTCCAACTAATTTAATGAAGCTTTTTCTTTCCATCATCCTAGCCTCACATGAAATTTGCAAATCTCTTCTCTAGGTCTACCAGGACAAGGACTGGAATCTGGCAGGTGGCCATGGAATAGATCGGTATACTCCCTAAGATGTGCTAGACAAAGATAGATCTACCAGCTTAAGATAAACACTTGGCCTTCTAGCTGCTGATCCGCGCTTCAATTTTATTTACTAAAGGCTGAAAATGGCCTCTAGTAACACTACCCTGAATCAGTAGGACCCCAAGTAAATGAGCCCGCTGTCGCCCTTGGATATCCCCAGGGTCCTCTCTATGACCTAAACCTTTGCATGAGACAATTTTTTGTATATGTGAGCATTGTATATATGGAAAACATTCAAGATTATTTTTTAAGTCTAGTAAACATGTATCTAAGTGTGTCCTTGATTATGTACATTATGATGTACGGGGGCTGTCACACGTGGTTTTCGTTGGACCTGAAAAGTTTGGATTTTTTTTTCATAAAACATAAATCCAAGATTTTCACCAATTTCAAACAATAAAAGGTTATAGTGAAAAAACAAACAGGGTGAAAGGTGAAAGTTTCAAAGACTGATAATGGTGGTTAATTTACTTCTACTGAATTTAATCAATTTTGTAATGATGAATGGATCATAAGACACAACACAGTGCACCACACACCCAAGTAAAACGGTATAGCTAAGAGGATGAGTCAGACTCTTTTGTAGAGAGCCCGACGCATAATTAATAATGCTGGGTTGGGCAAGGATCTATGGATTGAGGCTTTTAACACTACCTGTTATTTGATGAATTGGTTTTCTTTTATGACTATCGAATGTAAAATTTCAGAGAAAGTATAAAGTGGTAAAAAATTAGACTATTTAAGATTGGGTATATTTGGTTGTGAGGCTTACTCTCATGTATCGTCGGTTAAGAGAGATAAGCTAGAACAAAAGGCAAAAAAGTATATCTTTATTGCCTATGGTGTTGGTGTGAAGGGTTACAGATTATATAACATAGTCATACATAAAATCATCACTAGCAGTGATGTCAAATTCAACGAAGACTTTCTATTCTGCAAGAATGATCAATAGCAACAAAAAGAACTGGAAAGGTTGGTCGTGGACATTCAGGTTGACATAGGTGATACTCAGGCCGAGATAGATGCGCAGACAGAAGTACAGGATGTCACGCCCCAAACTTGAAAACCAGGCTCACAAAATTCTCGATCGTCGAATCCTGTGCCAACAGCCTCCGTAGCACCCCATTCTCGGCTCCCAGCGCATATACGTCAGTTTTTTATCCTGAGATCTTACAAGGAGGATTTTTAATATGAATTTATCTTGTAAGAAGCATAATCACAAGTATACCCAAATCACAAAAATAATATCATCACCGCATATCTACTAATATAATCATTTGAGTATAATGCTAAAAGGAAAAAATACATGCATATAATAAAAATCTTCACAAGGTTCAGCTGCACGCTCCTGCTCCTGCTCAGCTACGACTACATCCTAACGTCACCTACATGCATCTATCGTGCATAAGCTTATAGAAAGCTTAGAGAGTAGTGTAAATGTGTGAACAATATATGAGTGCTCAAAATGTAATATTAGAGTAAAAAGAAATACTAGTAAGTCCACGAACCATACAATATCAGAGTAAGTAGAAGTATTGTCAAGTCCATAAAAATATCATCAACCTAATCCAGGAAATGTAATGAAAAGACATAACAATCTAATGTCATACACTGAGAAAGTAATGTTAGTCAGTTATGTAATGCGGAGACATAATGAGTTAAATATCAGATACCGATGATACAATACCATATGCAATTTTAAAGAGCTACGAATACCATCACCCTCATCTTGGTCCTATGAATGCAGAAACATAACAACCCAAAAGCCATATGCTAAGGATGTAATGCAATATGCAAATGTGGTGAGAATGAAATGACCAAGCTGCAGTGTAAAGTCAGGATGATAGTACGTGATATCGCAAGCTATGGGTCTTATTACAAAAGACTTCTACCCAAATCAATTCCTAAATTTTGATAGATAGACTCAATGTGGTAAGCTCTCGATCTCAGGTTAGTAGTGCGCCCCAATCGAAATCCTGGCCATTGAAAAAGTACACGTAACAATTAGTTGCACACTACTAGCCCGAGTGGATAGTGAATGAATGAATGAGTATAATGCTGAGTATACAACTCCTACTTAAACAGTCTATAAATCAGAACTGTAAATCTATGGGATCATCATCGGGATCTAGTTCACTTTATAGGCAATCGTCACCCACTGACGCGCGACCATGCAAGTGGAAGAGACCTCACCATCCGCTGGCTAGCAGTCAACCAATATCTACCCGGCATGTCGATGACGGACCCAATCATGTGCTGGTCAAACTCAGCCTAACTATGCCCCCTACTCTCAGGCGGGTAAGGCCACACCCCCTCCCAACCGACCACGACATAGTGGGAGATATGGCCTACTGGTATTCAACACTCAGGCACTGATGTATCCACGTGGTCTCGACGTTGGGGTGTCTCTTTACCATGAAGGTTTAGGGACTTTCACCCATAGACATCTAAAGTGCCTAGATGCTCGAACCAAATATTTCTAGTGTCCCATCTAGCTATCCACGACATGCTTGTGGAGGCTACAACCCTGATGTCGCCAGGGCATATAGTAATCACAACACACAATGTAAGATGCATGAGTCATACAATCCAGTCATGCATCAATCCTGCGCATATCATGCGCTCATGTGAGATAACATCCGTCTATCAGGGAGTCTCATAACAACCTGCGCAATGACATATGCAATGGTCAACCACATCTCATAACAAACATGCAGATGATGCGTATGGACATGTATCATAATGTTATACTGTTACATACTCATAATCAGCATCGATAATCAGTATCGACATCACATACTCATAATCGGTATCGGTAACTAGCACCAACAATCGGCCTCGACAATGTAGACATTTAACCAACATTACACTAAGGAATGACCCACATAGAGCCTAACATATACTGGACCCATGGCTTCGCACAAGGGCCTACCATACATGTAACATCCCGAAAATCGGGGGTCAAGTAGAAACCCAACTCCCGAGTTTCAAAATATTATTTATGCAACATAGATAATATTAGATGCATGTTGTCTGTAAAAAGGCATTAAACAAGATTGGAATTAATCCAAAACATCATATCATACTCTAGAGACCGTTAAATTAACAAGCGAAAGACTGTGATAGTATGTATAACATATATAAATTGTTGTATGTCTCCAGGGTGTGAACATGTTACCAGGTTATATACGTACATGTATACTCTAAAAGAGAAAGAAAGAATATACATGAGTGCTCTGAAAATATAAAATGACAAGTGTCAAGGCATCTAATCAACCTCCCTGTAATCCCGTCAATCAGAATACGCATAAAGGAGGGATCCTCCTCATCATCATCAAGTCTGGCTTCACCTCGTAGGCCGCGCCATCATCTGCAATTAAAATAGGGACTGGTGGGTGTCCGAAAACACCATCCCGTAATGTGGGAGTGAGTGATCAACTCAGTGGAATAATAGAGCAGAGATTAGTATGTTCTCAAATCAATCATGCGATAATAGTAAAGTAATTAATCAAACATTCCTAAATACTGTTGTTAATGCAATATGACATAACATGATGGATGCCCTCACCGATGATCTCCCTCATACGACACTATCTTACGCCCGCGGCATGCTTTCTTCCCACAGTGCTCCACATCTTCCAGGCACATGCAATGTGATGGTGATATGATTACCGAGTTATTATTAGTCCTTTTCATACAGTAGGATTGGGAAACTAAGGTACCTTCCTTATATCAATCCCAACACAGATCCTGTCTAGGGTCGTCACTCCTAGTAATCTCATACGATGTTATATTTGTAGGTCGCTGCAAGGGCTGCCAGGGCTGTTGCTCACACTCGTTGCACCGCTCCCCCATCACCTTATCAATACAGGCCTAATTATCCTTAAGACTGCATCAGGACTCGTCGCCCTCATGCGGTGTCAGGATAAACTCAAGGTTACTACAAAGGGCTCGTCACCTGATCAGTGTAGGCCGACAACAAGAATATAGTGTCCCATACCACCATAATCTGCTCAGAGTAGAGTGCTCACTGGTCACTACAGGGAGGTTTGTGGCCCCAACGTAGGCCGACAGCTCGACCACGGTGTCCCATACCACCATGCCCGGCTCATGAGTCTTTGTGGATCAAGGTACCATGGTTGATAGGGTTTTCAATGGTAAGTTCAGTACCCTAGGTTCAAGCAGTTATGACTCATACATGGTGAACATATAATGGCCAGTCGGGTTACTTGACGAGCTCGACTAGCACGAGTGCATCTCGAGCTGAACGACATGAAGTGCATGAAACACTTCGTGTGGCCTAACCACTGCCGCCAACCCAAAACACGACTCGCGTTCATCAACGCGTCCTTCGTGGCAAATAGAAACCAACCACGAATTCGATCTATTACCGACTGCCTGGACTAGGTCATAGTCCCAAACATTTGTGAAGCCACGTCATCAATCATATAAGAGTAATGAAAATGCATTACAACAATGTGAGCATGTTAACACATGTTATAACATACAACTTAAGTAAATCATCTAACACATGCATTTCATACATATGATGAAATCATGCATATAACCAACATGTAGGAAATCATTTACATCAGCATATTATTTGAGAATTTAATCTCAAACTAATTCATAACACCATTTAATTCAATACATACTAATACAAACATTTATACAAACACTTAGTCTACACACTTAAGTCTACATATAGTATGTCGACTCAAAGTGCGCATTTGGGCGAATCTCTTCGTCAAACTGATTATGCACGCATTCCTAATATCCTAAGGCAACAAAAAGCCATGTCAATCATATCAGCAAAATATGGATGCAAACAGTATTTCCTACAAATGACTAAAATGCCCTAAATCTCATATTTTTCGTCTGCTTACGAAACAGGAAACGGACAGTATGTTGTACATGTCAAACGGCGTTGCCGTCGATAATCTACTATTAAACGACATTGAAAGCGTTGAAAATAGCCAATCAAAGCGTCTAAAATCCGCATCTTTCACTTTAGATGTGTATTGTTCCGAACGGAGCGTATACGCTTCATCTACGGCAATCAGACAACCTAATACACAAGATTCGTAAACTACTTTACTATTGGAATCGACGGAACCTTAAATCAGCAAGTATTTAGGGTCTTTTCTTACCTAAAAATGCGGCGGAATCACCAGGAAAGTGATTGGGATATGTTGCTTAAGCATGTGTAGCAGCTGGTGCAGGTGGTAGGAAGATCCCTCCCACACTCTCTCACAATCTCTCACTCTGCTAGGGTTTCTAGCAAATTCGGATGGGTGAGAGAAGTGAGGGTTTAAACCCCTTTTATAAGCTTAAAACTTTCCAAATTAGGCTTGAGAACAATGTTTACTTGAGGTCTAACCAAATCGAGGCTGTTTCGATCCAAAAGAGCATTTCTAGAGGTCCCCTGGCCGAACGCGGTCGGACTTAAGCTCATGCATACTGGATCTAGCACACATCAAGTTTTCAGTCTGGCAGAGTTCGCAGATCGCACGTGGCGGTCCAATTTCAGTTCAGCGGTCATCGCACGTAGATCAGGTCTACAAGTCTCATAATATGAAAGAGAAATTTTTCCTAATCCGAGGGTGTAATTTGGCTGAATTCTTACGGTCAAAATGCTTAATAATAACGCATCAAGTCGTGTGCCAGATTTGAATTAAAAATTTTAAATCTAACCCTGTTCTCACTCTCTTCACTCCAGGCTCAATGAAATAGCCTCAGAGCGTCGGTTGGCCTTGAATTTTGAAACGATTGTCAAGTCCAGCCAAGCGGTCATAACGGTCTAAAATTGTAGGTATCGGACTTTTGACGCGCGGTCTAGATCCAATACAAAGTTTCAAAGGGTTCCCGAGAACAAACCAGTTTAAAGTTTGATCCTGGATTTTAGGGTAACGTAGCATCAACGATTCTACAAGTTTTGGATCTTGCAGAACGTATTTAAAGCGATCAAGGACAATTTCACAGCTACTGCAGCGTAGCGCTAGCTAACTTACGCTTAATTTCTAAAGGAATTAATCCTAAGTGATTTCTTTGGCTATGGAATTGGGTTCTGAGCGGTTACCAAGGTGTTTTGGTTGACCCATTGCGTAAGGATGTCTAATCCCAGGTTGGCAAAAATCTGAGGTGTTATAATATAACACCAAGGGCCTTACTCAAGAGCTTAGTACACATTATGATGGGCCTCTCACATGGGCTTAAGATACATCACAATTGGCTTCATCGCTTAACCCTTAAATGCATCATAATGGGGCTCATTACATAGGCTTAATGTACATAACATTGGGCCTCCAACATGGGTTGAATACACATCATAATGGGCCTAAAAAATGGACCACATATACATCACATTAGGCCTCGACAATCGAAATCGACCTCGATAATCGGCCTATGTAATTGGCCTCAATAATCTAACTCAGCATCGACAATCGCCTTGATAATCGAAATTGGAATCGGCTTCGTCAATCTGACTCAGCCTCATCAATCGGAATCGGAATCGGAATCGGTGTCGACAATTGAAATCGATAATCGGAATCGACCTTGACAAACGAAATTGGAATCGGCCTAGTCAATCGGAATCGGCCTCGACAATCAGAATCGGCCTCGACAATCAGAATCGGCCTCGTCAATCAGAATCGACCTAATAAAGGGCCTAAGGGAAGGTCACAATGCAAAGATTTAACCATCATTGTCCATCAATGTGGACATTAAACCACATTATTTCCAAGACATGACCCCCTATAATCATCATTACATACATCATGGAGTGATCACACATCACAATGGACCTCATATACATCACATTCGGCCCCATACAAAGGCCCCACATATGTCTCATTGGGCCTCCCTTGTGGCCCTTATATACATCATATTGGGCCTCAACCCATGGGCCATCAAATACATCAAGTGGATTGCATCCACGGGCCGCACCAATAAGCCTCATATACATTAAGTGGACCACGTCCATGGGCTGCACCAATGGGATTCATATACATCGATTGGGTTGCATCAATGGGCCACACTAATGGGCCTAATACATATCCAATGGGCCTTGCTCATAGGCCTCAGATTCAAGTAGGTGGGCCCCATCATATGGGCCTTAAATACAAGGCAGGTGGACCCTATCACATGGGCCTCGAATATACATCACAGATGGGCTTCAAATATACATCATAGGTGGGCCTCAAGTGGGCTGGAAATATATCACAACGGGCCTTACCAAATGGGTCACAAATACATAACAAGTGGGCCCTGCACATGACCCTCAAATATATCAAGTCGAAAGATTATCTGGACCATACCATGGCTGGATTGCATGGTGTGGCCCACCATGATATATTTTGAGATCCAACCTATTCATAAATTAACATAGAGATAGATGAAGTGAAAACAAATATCAGCTTAATTGGAAATTACTGTGGCCCTTAGAAATTTTGAACGGTGGATGTCACTGTCTACTATTTCAATGGTGGGGCCCACTTGAACTTTAGTTTTGACTTATTCTTTACCTCATACCATAAAATGATATCTTAAAATGGTTGGATGAAATTGATACAACACACGTATCATGATGGGCCCCACCGTCCAAACAGTGGACGTGTAGATAAAACATATACATCAATGAGGCCTTACAAAACTTGCTGACAGCAACTCACAGGCCATGTAGCTGG
The DNA here is from genome assembly GCA_037074715.1 of Magnolia kwangsiensis. Lineage (NCBI taxonomy): Eukaryota > Viridiplantae > Streptophyta > Magnoliopsida > Magnoliales > Magnoliaceae > Magnolia > Magnolia kwangsiensis. The sequence continues at coordinate 98,945,802 of CM073584.1, forward strand.
TTTGAGGTATCCCAGCCAATCCGTTCCCCTGTTAGTGGGTCCCACTGTCCCATCTTAATGGATGGTGGATACAACACATGCATCATGGTGGGGCCCACGTCCCACACTGGACGTACACAACAGCCATGTAGCTGTTGTACGTTGCAGTTACAGCTGCTTCAACATGGTAGAGCAGGTGGTCCCACGTAGGGCCTACCATAACATATTTATGTTATATGCTATATATATATATATTATATTTCTCTTTTTTTTTAAATTTTTTTATTTAAGTATGCTAGTACACCTTACTGTCAGCTCACACTTCACTACATAAACACATCCAGTGACCCTAGACGCTGGACGGTATAGATTTACATGTGGGTCCCACATATGGGATGGGTTCCCACCGTCCAAGCAATGGACGGTGAGGATATGAAACATATGCATCACGTGTGGGCTCCACACAGATGAACGGCCTGGATAAATAGATCATGCCCTTAATCAGGGTCGTACACCAGCCAATCTGTCCACCTGTATTGGACGGTGGATAACATCATACATTAAGGTGGATGCACACGTGTGGGACCCACCAGTTATTAGATTAAGATGATATTTATGTTTTATTCTTCATACAGTCCAGCAGTAGAGGCTGTTGGACGTCCCTTAGCTAGATGGTAGTATGGAGGAAATACATCCATCAATGGTGAGGTCCACGTACACGTGGCTCACCAGCCACATACATCAAGGCGGCCCCACATACACGTGGCCCACTGATGGATGGTGAGGATCTAATCCATTCATCAAGGTGGGCCGCAAGGGGAAAAGAGACAGAGAGAGATTAGAGAGACGTGAGGCGAGGGAGCTCCGCTAGTATGAGCTCCCCTTTGCAAGATACAACGCATACATCAATTGGGTCCCACCACAAGTGGGTCCTCAAATAGAAATCAATCAAATCAAACCCAAAAAAAAAAGACACCCACCTTTGATCTCTTCTTCCGCCTATAGCTTCTAGAGCTCTAAGAAAACAATTCCAACGATTTAGATGGACTTTGTATGGTATGGGTAGTTGCCCCAGTTGTTGAAAAAAAAAGGATGAACCTAAAGAAGAATCCAATGATGATATGGGCTTCAGTCTATTCGACTAAAAGATTTTTGTCGGTTTGGTCTATTTCGGATTTACGGGTTTATGCTGTGGCTTTTGATAAAATCTTGTTAGTGTCTCTTTGTTATGAAATTTTCTGACTAGCATTGCATGTCTGTTTCTTGAATTTTTAGTGTTATAGAAAATTGAATTTTGCTAAAAAAAAAAAGAAGAAAAAAAGATGGACTTTGTATGATAGAGATGGGAGGTAGGAAAGTGGGCCACATCTAGCTTCTTCATGGAAGCCATGGACGTGGCTCTCATGGAATTTGCTTGGAATTAAATGAGAAATGAGAGAGAGAGAGAGAGAGAGAGAGAGAGAGAGAGAGAGAGAGAGAAGATGTCAAGAAGATGGAGGGGAAGGTATGGGCTCTCTTGACTTGTTGGTAAGAAAGGGAAGGCTAAGCATGGGTTGCTTTGACTTTGGATAAGGAGAGGTAAGAGTGAGTGATGGCTTGTGATGGGATGTACTTAATTTCTGATTGATGTGATTGATGGGACATGTCTTAGAGATTCCCTCAAAATTCGCGTTGCGTGGCGTTTTTCTCAAACTAAACGCGAGCCCACATCTCCTGGCTTAGGTATCGCCTCGACTCGCTAGACGCGGTGTCGGAACCGTGGTAACGGCACGATCGCACTGGTACAAGTCTCAGTTCGAGCCGACCTCGATATACAGGACTCAGCTTAGGATCATGCGTAAACATTGGATACAGGTCGCGGGTTGCCAGAATTCGACCACATGGTCCGTGGTAGCCTACGAAATGGTACGATCTAAGATACGGGCCTTACACAGGAAGAGGTGGAGTAGCCACTTAGAAGGAATCTGCCACGAGATCGGGGGTTATCGGTGAGATACATGGACGATTCTAATATCGCATATGCCCTTATTACCGATGATGAGGATCCATTTACTTTTCAGGAGGCTCTTAATAAGCCTAATATAAAAAAGTAGAAGGCATGAATGAACGATGAAATGGACTCCTTATACAAGAATGAGACATGTGAGCTGACAGAGCTTCTAGTGGGCCGAAAAAAGATCGGGTGCAAGTAGATCTTCAAGAAGAAACATGATATATACAAAGTAAGGTTGGTAGAGAAGGGTTACGCTCATAAAGAAAGAATCAACTTCACAGAGATATTCACGCCGATAGTTAAGTGAGTGTTTATTATATTTGTGTTGGCATTGGTTGCCAAATACTATCTAGAGTTAGAATAGATGGATGAAAAGAATGCATTCCTACATGGGAAATTGGAAGAACAGATCTACATGAAGCAACCAAATGGTTACAAACTTAAAGGGGTAGAGAATAAGGTTCGCAGGTTAATGATGTTATTGTACAGTGTAAAACAGTCACCTAGGCAGTGGTATAAAAAATTTAATTTTTTCATATTGAGTCAAAAATTTACTAGGAGTGAAAATGATTGTTATATCTATTACAAGACATTGAGTGATAGCAAGTTCATCATCCTTGTATTATATATTAATGACATGTTGATCACCAATCATAACATGTCTGAAATCGATATACCAAATACTCAGTTATCAGGGACATTCGTGATGAAAGATATTGATGCTACAAAGAGAGTTCTCGATATAGATATTCATATAGATAAGAAGAAGAGCAGGATTTGTTTATTACATAAGAATACATTGAGAAGGTGTTGATCAAGTATGTGATGGACAAGGCAAAGTCGGTGAGCATTTCCCACGTGGCTCACTTCAAGCTTTTCGAATAATGTCCTAAATCAAAAGAAAAAAAACGTGATATGTCTCATGTGCCTTATTAGAATGTTGTAGGCAGTTTAATGTATGTCATAGTCTTAGGAGACAGGATATTTCACAAACAGTTGGTGTTGTGAGCAGATGCATGTCAAACCCCGGTAAGCAACACTGGAAAGTGGTGAAATGACTATTTCGATACATTCAAGTACAAAAGACTACGTCTTAGCTTTTGAAAAGAAATGAGCAAAGTTTGTAAGGCATGTGGATTTAGACTAGGCAGTGTGGATTTCAAAAAGTCGACTTCAGGTTACTCATTTGTGTTAGCAGGTAGAGCAATCAGCTGAATGTCGAAGCTTCAGTTTATGGTGGCTCTTTCCACAATAGAAGTAGAGTATATGACAATAACAAAAGCATTTAAGGAAGGTGTTTGGTTGAGATACATGATCGATAAATCGGTTGGGAGTTCAGCAGGAGACCGTGCCAATTAATTGTGATAGAGAGAGTGCTATAAATTTAGCTAAAAATTATGTTTATCATTCTTATACTAAACACATTTATGTTTGTCACTATTTTATCCAACAGGTGCTTAAGAAAGGAGGTGTGAATATGGAGAAGATTCATAGTAGTGTAAATCTGGTGGACATGCTTACCAAGATAGTTATCACAAAGAAGTTCAAATTCTATGCAACTTCTCTAAGCTTGGCGAAGGCGTCAAAGGAGGGCAGAGTATGCATGAGAAGTGACGATGGAATTGTGATCCAAGGCAAAGATGAGAGAAAAGGACAAGTAGCTACATTTAATGATTGAAGACATGATGAAGATTGTTGAATAGGTGTCTTAAATCTGTAAATTCAGTAGTATGTCAATGACAGGTTTAATGCCATCGAAGTTGGCTCGATGCCATCGAAATTGTCCAGATTTTCTCCAGTTGGTTGTTGGACTAAGTAGGTGTTTTTTTGATACTATTGAAGATGGCTTGATGCAATCGAAGAAAGTCTGAATTTCATATTTTGTCTTTAGATCGTTTTGGTATTAGTTCAATGCCATCGAAGTGGCTTCAATGACATCGAATGTTAAGTTTCAATGACATCGAAGTGTGTTTGATGTCATCGATAGTTTCACACAGATATTCACAGAGTTACGATTTTACAGGATTTATTTTCTATTTTGATTGTGATTCTTTCAAAAGCTATATATTTGGGTATAATTAGGATTGAGAGGTATCCAATGCTTACTAATTTGTTTTAGGGTTTCAAGGATGTAGGTCGGGTTGATTCGAGGTTGTTCGAATTGGGTAATCTCTCTACTCTTGTAACTTTTTTCTTTCATAGTTATATCTGTCGTTGTGCCATGAATTTTTCTTGCACGGGTTTTTCCATGTTAAATTTATGTGTGTTTGCATTGTGCTTATTTGGTGTGATTGGAGTACTCCACTTGATTCATCTCTGTGTGCTTTCGCAGTCCCCCAACAATAAATTATAATTTGAAGCCATTATACCGTAGAATCAGAGGGGTGATTAAACCCATCCGCTTTAATAATAGTTAGGTGGACTGTTAGATCTGGACCGTTCATCCTTGACTTTGTGGAAGTCTCATATTGTGTAGACTGTTAGATCTTGAGGGCTCACTCTCCCGTACATACTTTCATAAATGAGCTATAGTGATGTAATCATTTTTTAAAATTGAACTTAACCTATTCATTCATATTTGAGCTTTTAAAAATGATCATAGACATAACATCTTTGAATGCTTTACTGAGTTGCGTGTTGAGGAAAACCTTAGTCACATGATGAGCAGATGAATGGTCAAGTACGCACAGGGGACGCATTCCTGATTTTCTGACATCCCCATAGTGACATTGCAGGTGGGTATTTGACCAATTATCTTGTCTCTGGTTTTGGAATGTGACTCGGTTCCATATCAAAACTGAGTCAGTTTGTTTGAAACGAGTCAAAGCCAAAAAACAGGCCACTTAAAATACGTGAAATGGGCATTGACTGGATCATTCGAGACCAAAGTTGAGTCAACCCAGACGAGTCAGCTCAGTTTCATATATATGATAGTTAAAACCATTGAGACTACAGGACATTTTTAGTCGTTCAACTCTGCATTTATCATCTTGGTTAAATTATTATGATTTTCTATTCTTTCGCAGGAGCTTGGGCACCAATAGTTTCAATGGGTCACTCCCTCCAGAGATGGGGAATTTGGTAAACTTGCAAGGACTGTAAGTTTTTAATCATATCTTTAATCTAGTGTATGACACAGCATGTCTACATGAGCAAGATCCACTCAATTCATTAGGTGGGCCTCCGTGTTGATAACCTAGCCAAAATAAAAAATAAAAAATGGCTGGTCAACTCATCAGGTGGGCCACAATGTACATTGTTAATGAAAAACTAAAGAAAGTTGTTTTAGCCAGCTACTTATTTAGTACACAGTCGTGTTATTGGGTTTTTACTTTTGCTCCACACATTTAGACATGTAGAGGATTGGGTACAATTAATTCAAACAGCGTTAAAGCTAATCTAAAAACATAATTTGGATGGTGCAAGCTATTTTTCGTTATTTCCTGCAGAGTCATAGCACAGGGAATGCATATGGATGGTGAAAGCTATTTCGCTTGATTTTGCATTGGCCCACATCCAGTATAAAGCTAGATACTTCAATGGTCCAACCCTTTATATCTGATTGTTGTATCAAAGCATTGTCTGGTATCTGGGCATCATGTTAAACATGGAACTGTATACGGCTAAATGATCACAATCAAATCGGATTTTAAAGTGATCAAACAGTCAGGCCCACCAACCACTGAAAATTGATTTCATAAGTGAATTAGCTAGTTTAATCTATCTTCTTTAAGTTTACTACATGTGTAGTAAATGAACTGTAAAAACAAATTTGATGATGAACCTAGATTACCATTGGTGGGCCCAACTGTCTGATCACCATCATGGTCTGATCTGATGGTTGTAGGTCTACCATACACTATTAACCTGTTACACACTATTGACCAGTTTTCTTTTTTTTTTTTTGGGGTGTGATCAATTTCCAACCGCATTTGTTCATATAAACTTCAATAGTTTCTTGGACAGTATCGGTGTGAGTGGTCCTATTCCTTCAACATTTGCCAATCTAGTAAACTTGGAGACACTGTAAGTACTCTCTCTCTCTCTCTCTATTTGCTTCCAAGCAATGAAAATATCATCAACCTGAATGTTATTTTACATTGTAAAGCATGTTGTGATCTCAGGTGGGTCTATGATAATGAGCACACGGGCACCATACCTGACTTCATAGGGAATTGGAGGAACCTACAAATTTTGTAAGCTAATATAATGAGATTTTCTCTTTCCTTGCTCAATTGAATCTTTTCTTATTTATGGGTTAGGGTTGTCAACAAACCGGTTATATATTAGCCTGAAAGTTCGGCCTGGCCCTGGACCGTGGCTTGTGCTAGGCCTCGATAGTTGTCGAACATGGGTCTGGGCTTGGCTAGTTTACTTATCAATTCTAAAATTCAGGCTGGGGCTGCCAACCATGATTGTAAAATTGGTTTTGGATTGGAACTCATCTAGACATCGAAACTGGTATAACTCACCCTGACTCGTTCCAACTCAGTTTGGTTTCTGAGAGTGATTCTCCCAATGACTTGTATTGTTCTCCACTAATACTAAGCTGGAGTTGACTTGATATTGGATGATATTTAGAACCATGCAACAAGTAGGCTGATTGATGCAGCCGCTTGCAATTCATATCAGTCCTCTCTGGTGCGACCCACTCTGGATCATTGACGATTAGAGTCCTACTTGAAGTCCCTTGTAGTAATCTTAATTAGTTTTACCAAATTAATAAATTCTTATCTCATTAGAATGGAAAGAAGTATTAGGATTCTTAAGTTCTATAAATGGGTGTATCTCTAAATTGCTAGTAGTTAATTTTGAATTAATTTTGATGTTATCCTGAAATTCCAGCAATGCCATGGCACCTCGCTGAGTTGCATTGGCTATCTATTGTTGAGACACTTGCAGGATATCCAGTTATCCCCTTTTGAATCACAATTGCAAACGTGGCCACGCTGACTTCCATCAACTTCACTGTTGCCCGTACATGTCATTTCGACCCCAATGGACCATTTCACCTATACATCAGGCTCATGACTGGCCCATTAAGTTTTCCTTGGTAACATTGTTTGATTGTTCGCTCGACAATTTTAACTAGCGAATGCTTATGTAGGTATTTGCATGGGAATGCTTTCCAAGGTCCAATACCTTCCAGTCTTTCCAGTTTAGCATCCCTAACTGATTTGTAAGTATTTTTGTTTATTTGTCAATTATCATTGCAATTGTTTAATTGACTATCCAATGATTGCACAGGCGAATTGGTGAAATAACGAGCGGAACCTCATCTTTGGCATTTATCAAGGGCATGAGGAGCTTAAACACTTTGTAAGTAATTAATCATGGTACCTATCTATCTATTAATGCTAATTTTCTAATTTATCATTGTTGTTCTAGTCATTGTGATATAATCAAAATGTTTCTTTTTTTTTTTTTTTTTTGGAGAATCTTGAGAAACAGTAAGATATCAGACACAATTCCGTTCAACATTGGAGAGTACCGATTGTTACAATATCTGTAAGTTGTTCACATCACAATCTCTTATGTTGGGGCAGAGATTGGGCCTAGGGTTGTCAATGAGCTAGACTGGGCTGGGGTTTATGCTTACCTAGTCTCAACCCAAAATTCACTAGGCTAGCACAAGCCTGGCTCATGTTCAAAAACAAAGGAAAAAGAAAAAGAACAAAGAAAAAAAAGAAGAAAGGGGTGATGCACTTGGTGTACGGGGTAAATTTCACATAAACACCACGGCAGAGCTTACCTGAGCTGTGGACCTTTTCCCTTCCATTCATTTATTTATTACCAATCATTTATCACCACTAAGAAGAATAATTATTTACCACTTACAAAGTGATTGTATCATCCAACTGGTTGGACTTGATATACATGTATGTGGGTGTAGGCCCAGGACGGAATAGTCCAAGCTCAGCCCAAAATTGTTAGGCTTTCATACCTAAGCCTAAGTCCATATGGGCATAGAAAGCGTGCCCAAACATTGCTGAAAAACCTGTGCCCGTGGGCTGCCCCAACCCATTGATGACCTTAGTTGGGTCATGCCAGCGGCAGCGCAGCCCACCTCCAGGGTATTGGCTGATGCCAGGCATCAACAGAAAAAATTGTAATACATGGGTCTGAGCCAGCCGATTTATTCTTTGGGCCTGAGCATAGGCCTAGGCCATGGATTAGGCCACTGCCCTAAAGATGAAGTTCAACTACATTTGGTTAATGTTTTATTTTAATTGTTTTTAGGGATTTGAGCTTTAACAATTTAACTGGTGAAATTCCAAGTTCGCTGTTCAATATGAGTTCGCTTTTAAGCTTGTAAGAGTCAAACTCCTACGCTTAAGCTGTTTTAGTGCTGATCCTAGTAATTCTCTCTTCACTTTTCCTTGTTTCTCGTTCTCATATTATGAAATATAACATCTTTTAAGTGTTATTAATTTGATGTTGCATTTTCTTTTATTTTTTGGGTTTCTCATTCTGCAGGTTTCTTGGAAACAATAACCTGTCTGGTAGCCTTCCTTCTAGGAAAAGCTCATCCCTCAAGACCATGTAAGTTCATCTGACTTAATTATAATGAATTGTAACCGAAATTTGCATTTTTCTCACTTTGCCGCCTTTGGATGTGTTATTGAATTGGATTGCAACAACTAGTTTTGGTTTTTTTTTTTAATTTTTTAAAGATAATCTCCCCACCATTGCGATGCTATTAATAAATCTTCAAGAATACGACAAAATCTCCTAAATTCAAGCCTTCAAGAAGAAAACTCCTCTTTTGAAACCCTCAAGAAGAAATCCGTTTTTTTTTTTTTTTTTTGTTGAGCAACATGGACAGCTTAATTTAAATTACTTGTAATACAAGTATGTAAATTTCTAAGTAATATCTAAGTGACTTCGTGTCATCCATCACACATTCCCAAAGGATTAATGTTTTTCTTTTTTCTCTTTAGTGGCCTTATTTATTTATTTATATATATATATATATATATATATATATATATATATATATATATATATATATATATATATATATATATATATATTTTTAATGGGCTTTTTTTTTTCATCTGAAAATGACTGAGAGCTGTACATCGTATGAGAGGGTCTGCCAATAAAAAAGGAGGAGCAGTCCCAACTATAGAGGCCACAAGCCACTACAACTCACGCCAATAACCTAGACCCAGCTTATCTAGGAAGAGAAGGCCTTCGATGATGGCAGGGAGCTCAGAGATGGAACGTCAAAGCTGGTGAGATTGACTGCTGCTACCTTGGTGGGCCAAACCATCGGCTACCACGTTAGTTTCTCTAGGGGTGAAGGAGATGGAGACTTCCATGATAGCCATGAGCGCCTTGATTCTAGCCCACCAATACCAAAGGGCCCAAGAGATCACCCCCTGTTTGAGAAGCGCGTCCACCACCACCTTATAGTCGCTAACTAATTCTATCTTGTTGAAGCCGAAGTCTCTGCATATGGACAGGCCTTCCCAGATAGCTCTCGCTTTGTGGCCCTTCCACTCGTGCCAAAACCATAGCCTGAGGAGAAAGCAAAAATAAACTCTCCCTTGCTGCTCCTTCCCACCCCACCGCCTCCAAAGCTACCTGGGTTGCCCAGGGCCAACCCATCAACGTTCACTTTAATCCAACCAGAAGGGGGCCAAGTCCATTTAACCGTACTAACCTTTCTTGGATGAGAGGCATTGTCGGAGAGGCCCAAACCATCCAGGGCCAAGGCAGAGGAAACATGAACCGAACCGTTGAAGGAAGAGGGAGAAGGGGCGCAAGCCTGTGAATCCAGCGGGACGCCTTGGCAATCACTGTCTGGGACGAGATTAGCAACCCATCCAGGTGCGCAACGTTTCTAGCCAGCCATATTTCCCAGAAAATAAGGGATGGCGTGAGACCTCTAAGAGTGAGAAGACGGTCCGTCGAGGCTGCAGATGTCCACCACAGGGAAGCTCTCCCAATGGCTGGAAGCAACTGCCAACGTGGGATGCTAAAAAGGCCACGAAAGTGGTCCCAAACCGTCGCAGCCAGCGCACTAGAGGATAAGACGCGGTCGGCGGTTTCACAACTCGGCAACCGTTGGGGGGGGGGGGGGGGGACCTTTTGCTTGAATTCTTGGGGACCGCTTTCTTGAAGATCTTCCAGGAGAACAGCGATATCTTGGGGGGGAGGCTTGGGTGCCAGACCCATTTGGACCAAGCAACAGCCTCACCATTCGGCCGTGAGGCCCTCCAAGCTGCAATAACTAACTAGTTCAATAAAGTGGAAATCGCCAAACTACAATTACCATCTATGGTGTTCATATTGAGAGAATCAACTCCAAATTGGTATTAAGTTTCTTTCGAGTTAGATGGACTTCATTTGCAATTTGAGGGTCACTTCCTAAGATACATAACACTACAACTACAACGTGGCCTTTTCCTTTCTATTGGGCTGATTGCTGCAATTCAATTCAATTGTACAACCAAAGGCATCCTTAGATATTGTCCAGGATTGCTATCATATTTTTGTTTCTTTTCTTTTATAGCTTGGTATAAAAGATTGAGTTGTGAATATTCAATTGATTCATTATGTCTATCTTGATGTTCCTCTTCTACAAAAGTAAACGGAACTTTTTGTTCTTTAATTAGAATGCCATTTGGTATCTGATGAAAGGCTAATCTTATATCTAACATATTTTGTTGGTTCTGGCTCTGTTGCTAACTTGCATTAAATGTATGTTAATTCATTTTCTTATATGTTGTGTTGTGTCGGCAGAGATTTATCATACAATCAATTATCAGGAAGCTTTCCCTCTTGGATTACACAAGGCTTGCAACTGTATGTCCAAAAGAAGCACAAAGTTTTCCATTTTCATCTTCATTTCTCTAGTGATCAAACAATTCATTAAATGCATTAAGGGTGCATTGGATGTCCTGTTGAATTGAATTGCAATTAGTTTAGTAGAGAAGAAATGACCAAATTGTAGTCACCTCAATATTCAGAATGAAGAAGTAGTCAAATTGCATTTACATTGTTTTCAATTTCAACTTGAAAGTAACTTAATTGCAATTTGTAGGCCACTACCTCAACATGAATATGGAGGAAGGTGATGGAATTTGGTCATTTCTACTTCACAGAACTAGTAATTCTTGCAATTTGATTCAATAGAGCATCCGAACGCAAGATAGGACAACACCCTCTTTATTTCTTCTTATGATATATGAATGTGATTTTGGATTAGATTAATACCTAGTTAATCAATGTGCACCAGAAGTCACAATATTATGTTTTTTTTTTTTTTTTCATATTCAATATTTAAAAAGTGTTAAAGTGGTTTTCAAAATGAGAAAATAGCATAAGTGTGCAAGATCAGGGACATTCATCAAGAGTGCCCGACCTTGAACATGCCCTTGGTAAAAATCAAGTTGCTTCATGCATCATAAGGGTCAATGTGGATGAACAGAAATGACAGTTAGGAAAAGATAATAGATGTTATGTATTCAACAGAACGTGAATGTGAAGTGCTGAAGTGGTTAACTGAACGTGAACATAGCACAGGTGTGCAAGATTAGGGAATTTTTTCATAAGGGTCTCCTACCTTTAATATGACCTGGGTAAAAATCAAGCTGGTTCATGCATCTTGCTGGCCACTATGTATGGGGGCAAATGGGTTGGGTTAAGGGGTCCCAGACCCAACCATGTAATAATCATATCAGAACTTGGGTGCCATACCCAACCCATTACATTTCGGGTTGGGTCTAGGTTGGTTCCAAGTCCCAAAACTCCAACACGTTTATTTATTCAGAATGAAAGAATAGAGGAAACAAAACAAGGATGCTATGGGATATAAAAGTATAGAAAAAGAAAGAAAAGAAAAGAAGAAAGAGAAAGAAGATAAGAGGAGAAGGTTCGGAGAAGAGAGGGACCCAAATTAGGGTTGATGCCCCTACTCTAAATATTTTATATTAATTAATTTTTATAATGACCTTGATACCAAAAGTAAGAACCCATCATATCTTGAACCAATATTAACAATAGAAAAAGCATAGAAATTAACAAAAGTAAATATGCTCCACACCTGATCCATTTAATAATGCAGGTCAAACTTTTTGACCCAGACCTGCTCCATGGATCCAAATTATAGACCCAGACGTCCTATTTAACCCAACCCATTTGCACCCTAATGTATGAGTAAAAATGAACAGTTTGAAAAAGACGAATGCTATCTATTTAACTTACATGTGCAGAAGAACTTAAGAGATAAGAAATTAAAGGCATGCTACCAATGGTCCCCATCTAACGACTGAAAATGATCTCTTGTACATGCACCATGCCAGAACATGCACTCTGAATCTCCTCTTCAATCTCTCCTTTTGTGTATCGCCTCATCATTCTCTTTGAACTACTTCCAACAATATATGCAACATTGACCATAAGCTCCTTAAACTATCTCCTTTTCAGGAACCTGGTTGCTAACAACTTCGACGTTAATAGTTTTAATAACAGGTATTTTACAAATGATGCCATTCTACTCATCTCGACGAAATAAAAGCATAGCTATGCTTTTTGTAACTGTCCAATGATCCCGCAATTCCTACTTTGGTTGTATATCCTCTTTTTTTTTTTTTTCATAAGAAACTCGGTCCATTATTGGCATTTAAGTGTTTGATTCTTTTAGATTCAGTACTTCTTTGCCTTCGGGATTGAATTGTCTTCAACGGGACTTTTCATGCTATCAAGATTCTCTAATCGGTAAGCCATCTTTTCTTCTTCATTTTTTCTTTTTCTATAATTTATGCATGGGCTAGAACCCCTGACATCAATGTTCAAACACACTCTTATCTACTGCATAGGCTTCTTTTGGCTACATTTGAATGCACGAGAGAATTGACCTGAAAGCATTTATTTTAATCAAGAAGAAATGAGAAAAAGTAACGAGGAAATAGTAGGCGATCAAAAATAAATTTCTTCTAGGTCTAAAAGCAACAGAATTACCAATTGACACCGGGACCCTCAATATAAATACTAAGAGAGGAAGCCAAAAAATTGGTTATTTTCACTTGATTGTTTTGGGAGCTGAAACCTTTTAATGGGTACGGAAGCAACCTCAGAATAAATCAAATACACAATAGAGAATGAAAAACAACAAGAAAACACAGATAACACTCAGATTTTTACTTGAAAAACTCTCGAGGAAAAAAAAAAAAAAAAAAAAAAGTACAAAGCGACAATCAATCCACTATAAATGATGAATTACAAGAGATTGAACAACTTACATAATAGAAAACCCTAGCTTTACCCTTTGCAAAATCCTAAAAATCATGTAGGCTCTCCTTGTTCTACCCTAATCGAGCTTAGAGATGAATATATACCCCCATACAAGATTAGAAACAAAACCCACACTTTCTATTTAAAAAAAAAAACTTACGCATTCCGTTGGTCTCACCTTCGGTCAATTGAGATATAAACAAAGTTTGTCTGTCGATCGAAACAGACCTTAGTTGACTAGGAACATCACAGCATGCTTCGGTCGAGCCAACTACACTGCACCATATTAAAGGCACTTGATCAATAATCTCTACCGTGGCTTTAATCATGTAGCTCCATTGCTCTAAGTTGTTATCACAATCTTTAATCATCTTCATAATAACACAATTATTGCCGCTTCTCATGCACACTCCATCTTCATTTCTTCTTTACCATGCCTAGAGAAGTCGAATACAACTTGAACTTCACTGTAAGAACAACATTCATAAGCATGCCAGAAAGATTTTTACTAGTGTGAATTTTCTCAAGAGTAACACCTCCTTCCTCTAGCATCTTACGGATAAAATGATGACAAACGTCAATGTGTTTAGTCCGAGAGTGGTACACTGAGTTTTTCACCAAATTGATAACGCTCTCATTATCACAATGCATAGGCACAACTTTCTAGTAAAGCCCTAACTCATTCATCATCCCTTTCAACATACAACTTTCTTGAATGTTTCCATCACTACCATTTATTCAACTTCAGTTGTGGAAAGAGCAACCATAGACTAAAGCTTCAACATCCAACTGAAGCTTCAACATCCGACTGATTGTTCCACCTACTAACAGAAATGAGTAACTAGAATTAAACATTCTATTATTCATGTTTCCTACATAATACATATCAACACGGATTACAAGTCTCTCCTTAGAATTTTTTTAATGTCAGGATGTAGTCCGTCATACCTCATATGTAACAAAGTAACCATTTCACTACCTCCCAATGTTTTTTTTTTTTTTTTCAATAATCACTGAAATTTACAGGCATTTGGGTGGGTCCCCACAAAAATATTAGGGACCTCACCTATCATATAACCAAAAAGAAAACTAGACACTAAATCAACAAATAATGCCCTAGATCTCCTCAGTTTTTTATTATTATCATTATTATCATTATTTTTTTTTTTTTATTTTTTAAGGAAGGCCCATTCTTCATTTAACAGATCGAAGCGCAACCAGCCCTGTTCTATCCAGGAGAATCTGGCCTCTGATGAAATGGGGAAGAGAGGACATACTGGAGAAGAAGCTATTAGATTGTTGTTTACTACCAAATTTTGCAAGACTATCCGCTGGACTGTTGGCCTCACGAAGAACATGTTCAGCGAAAAGTATCCCTTGGCTAAAAGAGCACTGATTTTGATGAGCCAATAAGTCCATTTCCAGGAGGGGGAGGAGTGATTTTGCAGACTTTGGATAGCCCAAGCGGAATCTGATTCAACATTGACGTTTTGAAAACCAAGATCAATACAACATTTGATACCATCATGAAGAGCTCGTAATTTTGCTATATTATTGGAGGCTTCTCCATATCCATGGGAAAACGCGAAAACCAGCCGCCCGGAATGATCTCGACAAATCCCACCGCCACCAGCCAAGCCGGGATTGGAGATGGAGGAGCCATCGACATTGAGCTTAGCATATCCTGCACACAGTCTTAACCATTTCACAATCACGAAGTTGCTGGAAGGAAGAGGTGAATGACGAGAGCTAGGTTCAGCAGGATTGGCTTGAAGCGGAGAGAGAAGAGATTCCGAAGATGGGAGAAATAGACATCAGCCACCATCTTACTTTCGAGACAATGCTGGGAGACGAGGGCGATTTGCCATCGAATCTGTCTCCATTCCTCGCTTTCCATATCTCCCAAATAGCGAAAGCAGGAGCGATGCGAAATTGAATTGAAGAGACCTTTCGAGGCAGGGGTTAGGTCCACCACCAAATAAGCCAATGCTGAATAGAGATGTGGTGAAACAGGGGGAAACCAAACATATTAGCGACTCCACTCTACACAAATGAGGCCATCTCACCATGCAGGAATAGGTGGGAAATGGACTCCACTTGAGGGCCGTGGATGTGAGTGGACGAGCAACACATACACTTGGGGGCCAGGTTGACTCCCTTTCCCTGAATGAGAGAGTCGGTGGGAAGTGCCTGATTCAACAATCTCCAAGTGAATAAGGAGATTTTGGGGGGGATGGACGAATGCCACACAAATTTGAACCAGGGAAAAGAATGGTCCACCTGACGAAGAAGGTTCCAGGAAGTTCTAACTGAAAACTTGCCCTAGGGTTCGAAGGGCCACAGGATCCTGTCGTCACAATCAGATGAGCAATAGCCTCCATGGGAGATGAATTGGATGAGCCAATCTAGGATCGTCGAAGGCAAATTCTTCTTGAGGCCGTTATGGTCAATAAAATCTGCTACCTGAGACACACAAGAACCGGCCGGGATAATGATGGAAGAATGAGCGTGTAATGGGCCTAGGCCAGTCCAGTTATATGCCACATACTACATTCTCCCTGACCAATGATGACTTGGGAATGCTGGTCCAGAATAGGGAACAACTGCAAAAGCGATTTCCAGATAGGAGAGGCTAGATGAGGGGTAACAGATTGTGATACTACCTCCCAATGTGGTTTGTCGGGGTTTGACATATATCTACTCACAACACCTACTGCATATGTAATATCCAGTCTAATAAAAACCATGACAGTAGTAAGACTACCAACCACGCTCGAGTAGGGTACACAAGATATATATCACTTTTCTTTATCTGACGAGGACATTGCTTTGAAGAAAGCCAAAAGTGGGCTATGTGGGGCGTGCTAATTGGTTTTACCTTTTTCAATCCAAACTTGACTAAGATATTTTCAAGATACTCTTCTTAAGACAACCATAGCTTACTCCTTTCCCTATCTCGATATATATCAATGCTGAGAATCCTTTTTGCATCACTCAGATCTTTCATCTGAAATGTCATGGATAACTGAGCCTTCAATATATTGATTTTAGATATGCTATGTCTGGTGATAAGCGTATCATCAACATACAATACCAGAATGATAAATTCTCTGTCATTTAGTGATCTAAAATATATACAATGATCAAATTTGCTTATGATAAACCCCTGCCTCAACATGAAAGAATCAAATTTGTTGTACCACTTCCTAAGAAACTGTTTCAAGCCATACAACGACCTTTTTAACGTACAAGCCATATTCTACTTTCCCTATACCTCAAACCCTTTAGGTTGCTTTATGTAGATTTGGTCTTCTATCCCTATGTAGAAACGCAGTCTTCAAATCTAACTGCTCCAATTTCAAATTGTATTGGGCAATCTACGCCAATACAAATCTGATAGATACTTTCTTGACTACAAGCATGAATATCTCACCGTAGTTGACACCTTTTTGAGTATAACCCTTCGTTACCATTCTAGCCCTGTACAGATCCATTTTTTTCTGAAAAATCCACTTGCAGCAGATTGCTTTTCGCCTAATGGGCAGCTCCACCAGATCTCACATTTCATTCTTGTATAGAGAGGCCGTCTCGTCATGTATCACTACCGTCCACTTCTCTGCATCTCGATCTTTAACTACTTCCTCAAAAGTAGACGGATCCCTCATCCGTAATGAGAGCAAATGTAACATTTGAGTCATCACTGTACTCAATGATAATTTACGACCCCTTGGTGGATTTCTCCTAACCGATGGTGGCACCACCTCTTCTTGTACCTGATCTATCTATGGCTCAACTTCTTCAAGTGTTTTAACTTTGTATGCTTCAACATCAATCGTTGATTTTTCATTTCATTGTTCTCATCCTTCCGAAATAAAGAATCTTTATTAAACTTGACGTCCCGGCTAAATATGATTTTTCATGAAACCTGGTCATACAATCTGTATCATTTCACCCTCATCATCATAATCAACAAAAGTACACTTCTTAGCCCTTTGGTTCAGCTTATCTCTTTCAAATGACAATACATGAGAGTAAGCATCACAACCAAATATCTGCAACCCCAAGTAATCAACTGCTTGACTACTCCATATGTCATTTATAATTTTACAATCAACAGGTGTAGACGGAGATCGATTTAGTAAATAGATAGTCATAGAGATGGCCTCAACCCATAGCTCCTATCCCAACCCAATATTACTCAACTCCACTTTAGGTCCTTTCTAAAAGAGTGATTCATATGCTCAACTACATCATTCTACTCTGGTGTATACCTCATCGTGTTGTGCCTTACTATGCCCTCATTCTTAGAATATTAATTAAACTCCCTAGAAGTGGCGAAAACATTGGATTTATGTTTTGTTGGGTGAAAAAATAGTTAAGTTGGTTAGGTCGACTTATGGAATGGAACAACTCTACTAAACAACACGGACCCTTTGAGATTCGAGCCCCAAGGGGCATCTACTTCCAAATACAAGCCGATCTCTAAGGAGGTCGATGCAACTATAAGGACACTAAAAGAGAATGCAACTGTAAATCCACTCAAATAGCCAATTGCCGACCTAACCCATAGGTCGGCTGTAGCTCGGCTATAGATTGGCCATAGGTCAGCAATAGGTCGACTAATAGCTCGAATATAGCTCGACCGTAGCTCCGACAGAGCTCGGTAATAGCTCGAGACAACCTCTAAACAAGGCGAACGCTGACTTAGCGGGAAGTTCGGCATGGCTTATACAATCTACCCTTGGATCGACAACCAGAGAATCTTTCTAACAGTTGGATCCCAAAAAACTTGGACGACAATAATCTCGGCGAAATCCTGGGCGAATCTCTGAATGAATTCGTCCCAAATGTATTAGGAAAGACTCCTCATGCCACTGTCTTCCTACCCCTATAAATAAAGGTACCCTCAACCAATGAAAGGTACGTACACTCATTCTAACACTTGACTGGTGACTCTTTTCCTTAAAGATCAACTCCCTAAAAGACCCGAGGTCCTGACCTAGGCATCGGAGGGTCTCCTATACTATCCAGGGTCTTCTTTGTTTACTCTTTTCACCTGTGCAGGTTCCAAAGGGTCAACCATGGAAGGTTTACAGGAAAACTGCATCAACAGTTTGGCGCTGTTTGTGGGAACGACGTTTTAAGCCTTTCCTACTTTACCAGATAAACTTTAGACGATACGACAATGTTTAGAGGGAAGAAGAAAGCTAAGTCCCCTCCATTTGCAATTCCAATTGCAACCCTACCTACACCTGATCATACACCATCGCCCATTGAACTAGAACAGCCCGAACAACGGGAGAGCAATCGAGGTTCTTCCTCACAGCTTCAGGCCTATTTTGGCTCCAGTAGACGGGGGCAGCGATCTCATGTAAAGGGAGGTCAACTGAACACCCTTGAAAAAGAAGTTGGGGAAATAAGGGAAAACATGAACTACATGAAGCAGATGCTGGAGTAACTGCAACCTCAGCATGTACAAAGAACCGAACCAAGCAATAATACCCCTCAACCTTCCTGCATGCACTGTGTCTCTCACAGGAGCCAACAACATAGCTCGGCCAGACCTACCTTGTCTCACGTCTTGGCAACCGTGCCTTTACCTGCCTCCGATCTACGCCACGAGCTGGATGGGAAAAGGTGCGGCAAGGCCCTAGTCGAGACTACTGCTAAGAGTAGCGAGTCTTGGGAGGCCGAGCTAAAGAACTTAAGAGATTAGATTGGGGATATGCAACAGGCTTACCGAGCTAATGCGCTAACACATGGCGCAATGAAAGAGTCTGAACCCCTTGCATTTATAGCTGACATCATGTGGGCGCAATGAAAGAGTCTGAACCCCCCCGTTTATAGCCGACATCATGCGGGCGCGGCTGCCGAACAAGTTTCGGCTGCCCTAGATCACTTCAATTTCAAGGAACACCAACTCGTCAGAGCACATAGAGTCCTTCCGAGTCTACATGGAACTCCACAATGCCTCTGTTGAAGTCATGTGCCAAGCCTTCTCTTTAACTACTTTGGCTGGAGCTGCTCGACTGTGGTTCAAGCAGTCGAAGCCGAATTCCATCAATTCATTTTCTCAACTTGGCCAAGCCTTCATCACAAATTTCATCGGAGGAAAGAAAAGGCTCAAGGCCCCTGCCCATCTCCTTCACGTCGTGTAGAAAGATGGTGAGTTTTTGAAAGGCGCTTCAATCTGGAAGCCTTACAGGTCCATAAGCACTCGGAAGAGGTCGCCATCAACGCTATCATGAGTGGGTTGAGGAATAAGCAGTTCCTCTTCTCACTGGACAAGAATCCTCCTGCAACAATGACAGAACTACTGAATAGGTTACAAAAGTACGCTAATGCTGAAGAGTCTTGGATCCTGTGAGATGCCGTCCAGAACAAGGTTTCTCCAACCAAAGAACAACACGTTAAGGTAGAGCCAAGCTCGGACAATACGAGTAGGAAGAGGAAGGACGACCGATCGCAGGACGACCGCAGGCCGAACAAGCGGCCTGACAGTAATTTTAAAACTTACACCCCTCTGAACAAAACACCAGAACAAGTTTTGATGGAGATCAAAGACAAGCGTATCCTCCATTGGTCGAACAAGTTAGTCCAATCCCGATAAGAGGAGCAAAAGCAAGTATTGCTTCTTCCATCGAGATCACGGACATAACACAAGCGATTGTTTTGACCTCAAGCAAGAGATCAAAGAACTCATTCGCGACGACCATCTTGGGGAGTATGTGAACTGTAGAGGAGACAAGGTTGCGGCGACAAATGAGCAGCCGATCAATAACGAACCGATTAGGGACTCGAAAGGCATACGCCAGAAGCATTGGTCATCTCGAAGAAGAAGTCTTGTTAATTGGGAGACCTTTAAAAGAACAAAGGTTGGAGAAGCATAGCATGACCTTCACTAAAAAAGATGCTCGAGCAATCACCACCCACATGATGATGCGATAGTGGTCACCTTGAACATATCCAATCGAAAGGTGTTTTAGATTCTCGTCGACACTGGATCGTTTGCTGATGTGCTCTTCACCCAGGCTTTCGACAAGATGGGAGTAGGTCGATCCCTACTTCGACCCACTAGAACCTCGTTGCTCGGTTTCTCAGGTGGGAAGATCATATCTGAAGGGGCAATTCAGCTTCCACTCTCAGCTGGGGATGGACAAAACCAAGTCACCACGATGGTCGACTTCTTGGTGGTAGATTGCTCTTCCGTTTACAATGCCATCCTTGGCCGACCATCTCTAAATGCCCTGTAAGCTGTGGTCTCGACCTATCACCTGGCCATGAAGTTCCTAACCGATCAAGGGGTTGGGTTAATAAAGGGAGACCAAAATTATGCCTGATAGTGCTAAGCAATGGCACTAAGAACCCCACACCAAACAATAACTATTACTTCCCTGGATCCGCATGAAGAATCTGAGGAAAGAAGTCGCCCCGTGGAAGACCTTGTTCCCATTCCACTGGACGAGTCTGACCCATCCAGAATCGTCCAAATTGGGTCATCCCTAACAGCACCACTACAGGACAACATTGTAGCTCTCCTTCGATGATTCACAGACGTCTTCGCATGGTCTCACGAAGACATGCCTGGCATCGACTCCAAGATCACCGACTGAACGCAGACCCCGCTCACCGACCAATTCGACAGAAGCGCCGTGCTCTCGGTCCCAAAAGATACGCAATGATCGGAGAAGAAGTCGACAAACTCCTCAAGTCCGAGTTCATTGAGGAAGTCTGTTATCTAGACTGGATAGCCAACATCATATTGGTAAATAAAGTAATGGGAAATAACGGGTCTGTGTGGACTACAGCATAGCGGGGCATGGGTTGTTGAGTTTCATGGATGCGTATTCCTATTATAATCAAATTGTAATGCATCCAAATGATAAAACAAAAACCGCCTTTATCACTGACAAAAATCTTTATTGTTATCAAGTCATGCTCTTTAGATTGAAAAATGCACGCACTACTTATCAGCGATTGGTCAACAAAATGTTTGCCCAACAGATAGGGCGAACAATGGAGGTCTATATCAACGATATGCTCGTCAAGAACGTCAAAGCTACAGACCATATCGTCGACCTTGAGGAAATGTTTATCATCCTTAGCAAGTATCGAATAAAGATAAACCCTAACAAATGTGCGTTCGAGGTTAGCTCGGGAAAGTTCCTCATCTCCTTGGGCGGCTAGTGAGGAATTGAAGCGAATCCCGAGAAGATTAAGGCTCTCCTTGATATGCAATCGCCAAAGACGATCAAAGATGTTTAACGACTTACAGGAAGGATTGCCGCCCTCAATCGCTTCGTGTCCCGAGCTACAGACAAATGTCTTCCCTTCTTCAAACAGTTGAAGGGGAAAGAACTGGTAAATTGGACGGAAGAATACGAGGCGGCCTTCTAGCAGCTTAAGCAATATTTAAGGTCGCTACCACTGCTCTTTAAACCCGAGCAAGGAGAGTCCTTATTACTATACTTGACTGTCGCAAATACAGCAGTTAGCTTGGCCTTAATTAGGGAACACGAAAGAAAGCAATTCCCAGTATACTATGGTAAAAAAGCCCCAGTTTCGGCCAAGATAAAGGTATCCAACCTTGGAAAAATTAGCTTTGGCTTTGGTCGTTTCCTCTTGACGCTTGCGGCCATATTTCCAAGCTCATACCATCATCGTCTTAACCGATCAACCACTACGTCAAGTGGTCCAAAAACCAGAAGCTTCGGGATGACTGACCAAGTGAGCAATCGAGTTAAGCGAGTTCAACATCAAGTATCAACCCCAAGTAGCCATCAAAGGTCAAGCAATGGCAGATTTTATTGTCGAGATAACTCCTACACCTGAGCAAGCCACCGACTCACCCTGGTTGGAGCTCATCAAGTGAACGTTCTACGTTGATGACTCATCCAATTCTAAGGAAAGTGGGGCCGAAAAAGTTTTGGAGACCCCAGACCTTAAGATTTGGATTTCAAGCCTCCAACAATACAGCGGAATACGAGGCCTTGCTCGTCGGACTTAAACTGGTAGACAACATGGGGGCTCAACATCTTGAAGTCTTCAACGATTCCCAATTGGTCGTCAATCAAATAGCCGAGGCATACCAGGCCAAAAAGGAATGCATGAAAGCATATCTACGGAAGGCTAAAGAATTGATCGGAACGTTTCAAAAATGCAGTGTTGCCCTAATCCCCCTGGCCGAGAATTCCAAAGCTAACATGCTAGCAAAACTAGCTGCCGCAAATGAGGACGAGATCCCAAGATCTATCCCAATCGAATTCCTTGCAAAGCCGAGTATCGACGAAGCCGACCTCGCATCAGTCCTTCCGGTAAGCTCAGAACCAACTTGGATAGATCCAATCATCGACTACCTCAAAGAAAGCATGTTACCTGAAGACCGAATGAAAGCATGCAGGTTGCGAACTAAAGCTGCACGATACACCATACTCAACAACATCCTTTACAAGAAAGGTTTATATCTCCCCTACCTCATATGCCTCCGACCAGAAGAAGCAGAATACATCCTAAGGGAGACCCATGAAGGGATCTGCGAAAACCACTCAGGAGGTCGAGCTTTGGCTCACAAAGTGATCCGGCAATGTTATTACTGGCTGACCATCCAAACCGATGCTCGAAAATTCGTTCAGAAATGTGATAAGTGTCAGTGCTTCGCGAACATACATTAGCAGCCACATGAGGAGCTCACTCCTATGACTGCGCCATGGCCATTTGCTCAGTGGGGGATCGACATCATTGGTTCCCTCTAGACTGGTAAAGGTCAAACCAAGTTCGCTGTTGTAACTGTTGACTACTTCACAAAATGGGTTGAAACTGAAACATTAGTGAAGATAACCGAACAGAAGATCACCAATTTCGTCTGGAAGAACATCATATGCAGATTCAGAATTTCTCGAACCATTGTCTCCAACAACGGGAAGCAATTCGATAACAAGCAATTCCAAGGGATGTGCAATAACCTCAGATTTCGCAATGTCTACTCTTCGCCTCGACATCCGCAGACAAAAGGACAAGTTGAAGCAATCAATAAGATCATTAACCACCATCTCTGAACTAAACTCGAGAATGCTAAGAGAGCTTGGGCTGAGGAACTCCCTAAAGTCCTTAAAGCACACCAAACTACCGCCCGGATGGCTATTGGGGAAACCCCCTTTTCCTTAGCATATGGAGTGGAAGCAATCACTCTCGTAGAAATCGGACTACCCACAGCTCGGAAAGAGTCTTTCGATGAACAAGTCAACACTGAGTTGATGGCGTTGAGTCTTGACCTTCTTGAAGAACGGAGGGAACAAGCTCGGATTCGGACCACTGTTCGCAAGCAACAAGTGACGTGTTTCTACAATTCTCGGGTGAAGGTTAGAAGATTCTAAACTAGCGATTTAGTCCTCTGAAAGACCTTCCAGAATACCAAGGAACCGAGATCGGGAACCTTGGACCCAAACTGGGAAGGACCTTACGTAGTAATGAGTACGAGCCAACCTGGCTCATACCAACTAGAAGATCTTGATGGCCAACTTTTACCGCATCCCTGGAATGCTAAACATCTTAAAATCTATTATCCTTAATAGATCAACGTGAAGCTCATTGTATATCGATCAACTTCAGATTAAGTACTAATAAGAGCATTGTCACAACTTGGTTCCCATTCGGTCTGCCGTCCCCATCGAGTTCGACCTCTATCTGACCTATCCGGTCCGACCAAGGTCCGACCTACAGGATTTAACTAGGATTTGTCTTACCTAACTCAAAAATGATCCATCCATTCAAGATTGAATGCGATCTATTTGAGTTGGGGAAAAATTTGCAACAAATAAGATCTTTCCAAAACGACAAGATTTCATTGATAAAACCCTAAAGGGCGCGTTCACATCAATTAAAAGTTTACATCGGTCCAGCCCCAGAGGGCACATCTACATCTACCAAAAAAGAAAAATGTATTGCACAACCAAGGAAAAAAATATATAAATCATCTTTAAGCCTCGAGGGGCGCCTGCTCAGGAGCCACTTCAGGGACCACCTCATCACCAGACGCATTAGAGCCCGACTCAGAATTGTCGAAGCCAGAGAGATCTAACTCTAGGAAGGCCTCCTTCATGACCTTGATGCACTTGGCGTACCCCTGATGATAGAGGGCATTTTCGTCCTCTATATATGCCTGGGAAGACTCAAATTCCTTGACAACATCCTTCCGAGCTTGAGTGATGATAGCTCGAGTCCCTACTTTGAGTTCCTTGAGCTTTGCATTAGTCTCCTTGTGTTGGGCTCCACGGTCTCTGAGCCTCCCCTTAGCTTCCTCCAGCTTCGCCTTTAGCTCGGTCCTTTATGTTGAAGCCTCTTTAAGAAGCTTCCTTGTAGCCTCTAACTTGGCCTCTGCAGTTAAGGCCCAAGTTTCCGATTGGGCGAGCTTTTGGCTGGTCTCACTTACCTGTTCGCGCAGCTGAGCAAACTCAGCATGCACCTTCAGCATGCATGGGGTGATCTACAAGACAGAAAAGTTAGGTCAAGGCAACAACCAAAAACCAAGATCGACTTAACTTTAGGAAATATCCTAACCCCAAGGAGACTCGTTGTCACATGTGTTAGAGCCAACTCCGTTGGGGAGTTAAAGAAGTTGTTGAACTCCGCCTCGGGCATGTGACGGTCTGCCCAAGGAATGGATCTCCTCGATAGTTCGGCGGAGACCCTTACCGCGCCCCTCCTGAGCTCCAGAAGGGCGTGCAATCTCTTCCATCTCTGAAGATTGAACTTCCACAGAAATTTCGGGAGCTCCCTACGCCTCGGTAGAGGCGTCTCCTTTCTGAACAGTCGTCCCGACCGCTCTAGTAGCATTAGAGCAGGGCTCCACCTCCATTCCCTCTCCTTCTGCCTCTACCATGATAGGGCAAGAGGGGTTGACCTTCTCCTTGCTCTTGGAGGAGGTCTTTTGCCTCTTCCTCTTCAGCGCCGCTAATTCCTCCTGGGAGGGCGCCTGAAGTTTGGAAGTGGGCCGCAGGAAAGGGCCAGCTTCAGGCATCTCTGCATCAACACACAAAAAAAAAAACTACGTTAGAGGAAGTCACAAAATTTTCCTAAGTCTTAAAGCTCGGTCAAAAGTCTTACCAAAGGTCTTACCATTAAGTGGGAGATCCAAGCCCAACTTAAGAAGTAACTCAGGTTGGAGCAGCACTCTCCAAGGCCTTTTCTCCTCTCCGAGCACCCTTGCTCCCCTAATCTGAGCAAGTGATTCGCCATCAAGCAAAGGAGTGTGCTTGGGGATAACTGCGATAGAGGACATATCCAAATAAGTTAAGTAGAATCAAAGACTGATCAAATATGGATGAGCTAAAGAATAACACATCCGAAGTATACTAACCTAGCTCGGAGAACGTTGAGGGGACCCAGTGGTGATCCGATGCTAAAGGTAGGTCGGCTACCTCCTAATAGCCAGAAGCCCAAAACCACTTGTCCCTCCAGTTCTTGTTGGATGACGGAGGGTCGGTAATAAGGCTCCCCATGGTCCCCCGCCAAGAGGAAAGATAGTACCAGCTAGGCTATGAGTTGTTCGGCTTCACTTGGTACAAATGGAGGAACTCCTCAACGGTCAGTTCGGGCTACTCTAGCTCGAACCACAGGACCACGCAGCCAATCAAAGCCCTCCATCTGTTGGGAATCATTTGTCCTAGGGCCAAATTTAAGCGAGCGAGCAAGAATCGCACCAGACCTTGTAGCGAAAGGCTCAGGCCGCATTACATAGTGACTTGGAAGATCGTGACAACTCCTTCCGGAGGTCAGTTCGGGAGCTCATCTAGTGAGGGAAGCCGAAGGATTACAGACTCGGGGATATGATATCCTAGTCTGATCCGAGCTAGATCCTCCTCTGTGAGAGTCAAGGGCACGGGACCCTCCAAACCTTCCTCACCAGTAGTCCCTTCCTGTTCTTCCTCACTGGAAGGGTTGTGTTCTACGTCTATCGGCCTCTTTGCCGAGGACCTTTCCATCACCCGAGATGCCGAGAAATCGACATATTCCATCATCACCAACGACAATGGTGGGTTCGATATCACCTGGAAACTACTAGTCCCACTGTTGTCATCAAAGGCCCCATCCCGTGAACTAAAAGAGTTTGACATTGCGGCTCTTTATCGTTGTTGAGAGTCGCTGATTAAAAGGGAAAAAGAAAAGAGGGGGGCAAATGGAGTTTAGAGATCACTGGAGAAGACGACGTTCACCCGGACGCTGGTGGCTATAGTCGCTGGAAATCGCCCATTCAACGACTAAGGGAGACGGCAGATTGGGGAAGACGAAAACGCAAGTGAAGACGACTTAAGGTTAGGGCTTCCCTTATATAGGGAAGCCACGTGGTGTTGCTTATGTACGACCATCAATGATGGGTCGTACGACATCCTTTTGACTATCGCCTACTGACACATGGCACGACCCCATGCGCTGCTTGACCCTAATATCGAGTATTGAACCATGTGTTGCGCCCTCATTGGTCTGTCACTGAAATGGCGGCCTGACGCCCCACATGACCTCGAATCACGAAACGACACGCCTGTTTAAGTACTGACAGGCCTCGAGCACCGTGTTGGCCACCATACCTGGCATTTATGACTACATAACCCGACCTAAATCTGGCTTAAAATGCATCGAGTTTACTTTCCAAGCCGCTTCAAATCGACTTGAAAGTAAAGGGGGCTTACTGTTGGGTGAAAAAATAGTTAAGTCAATTAGGTCGACTTATGGAATGGACCAACTCTACTAAACAGCACGGACCCTTTGAGATTCGGGCCCCAAGGGGCATTTACTTCCAAATACAAGCCGATCTCTAAGGAGGTCGATGCAACTATAAGGACACTAAAAGAGAATGCAACTGTAAGTCCACTCAAATAGCCAGTTGCCGATCTCTTTATAACAATGAGTTTCCCTTTTGAAACTTTCAGAACACTTTCATAACTAGCAAACTTTCATTTGAGTGCATCAAGAGCTCCTAGAGATATCAAATTCTTTTTCAAATCAAGAATGTACCTCACATCGATCAGAGCATACTCCACCCCATCAAACATCTTGATGCAAACCGAACCAATTCCTATTATCTTTTAGGCATGGTCATTTCCATAACAACCAAGCCACCATCAAACTCACTATAAATGGTGAACCAACTCCGATGAGGACACATATGGTACGATGCCCCCGTATCCAAAATCCACTCTTGATATAAGTAACCGATCTTAGATACTAACAACATGTCACAACTCCTCATCCGATCCCTTCACTAAATTCCACTGAATTGGCTTCCTTCAACGAATCATCTGATTTCTCCTTCGTATGAGTTTAGGGATTTTGACTGTCCTTCTCAACATGCCCCATCCTTCCAGGATTCCAACACTTCAACTTCCTTTTACCCTTCGACATGAAACTCAATCGTGCTTCCTCTTCTCTCGTTCAAACGGTCTTCCCCGAGCAAACAATGCATTCATAGAAGTACATTCCCCTCCACTCTTCCTTCTCAACTACTTAGATTGAAGGGTTGAGATAATGGTATTGACGTCTAAGGTATCCCTACCACAGCATAAACTATCCACAGATACTTGTATGACTTCGGGAGAGACATTAACAAGATTAGAGCTTTGTTTTCTTTATCTATCTTCACCTCCACGCTTGTGAGTTTGCAAACCAGTTTGTTGAAGACCTTGATGTTCTTAGAGAGATCCAACCCTTCCATCATCCTCAGAGTATAAAACCGTCTCTTAAGATACAAATGATTAGAGAGTAATTTCATCCTTTAGATACTCTCCAACCTCGCCCACAATCATGTAGTAGTCGTCTCATCAATGACATTGTATAGGACTCCATCGGCCAAGTACAATTGGATTGTGTTAATCGCCCCCTGATCATGTTCATCTCAATCATCTTCCTTTATAGATTCTAAACGTCTTGCTTTGCCAAAGAGTGAATGCTGCAGCCCTTGCTAAATTAGGAGGGTCTTCGTCTTCAACCTCCATAGTTCAAAATTATTCTTACCCGTGAACTTCTGTCTCGAACTTCACATTCGATCCCCTCAATGTCATGTTTTCAAATTCAATCTGATAACCCAACCTATTCTCTTATAACACTTATCAGATGATGAAACCCCTTAATGGGAACGAAAGTAACCTCATAACAAATCAAATACACAATAGAGAACGAAAAAAAACAAGAAAACACAGAGAAAATAGAAATTTTTACGTGAAAATCTCTTGTTGGAAAAATCATGACACAAAGCGACAATCAATCCACTATGAACGATGAATTATAATTGATGGAACAACTTACATAATAGAAAACCCTACCTTTTCCCTATGCAAAATCCTAAAAACTGTGTAGGCTCTCCTCGTTCTACCCTAATTGAGTTTAGAGATGTTCTTATATATTCCCATAAAAGATTAGAAACAATCGCACTTTCTAAAAAAAACTTGTGCATTCCATCAGTCGCACCTTCGGTCAACCGAGATATCACTAGAGCATGTCGGTCAACCAAAACAAACCTTAATCATTCAGAAACATCACAACATGCTTTAATCGACCCAACTGAACCTTCGATCGACCTAACTGCATTGCACCAAATTAAAGGCACTCAATCAATAGACTAAACTATCGTACCTCAGGTATGTAAATGGATGACCTCACTTTCACTAATTGAGCGCCACCTGGGTGGAACTTTCATGAGATCCACCTATCCACTAGGTAAGGTGCCTCATCTTCACCTGGAACCTGAAAACATAAAGATCCAAAACTCAAGGAGGCCAACCATAGGAAATAGATGTGATGGAAACACCCACCATTAGTTGTGTAGGGCCAACGATGATGTTTATATATCATCCAATCCATTCATCTGGTATGATTCATCGAGATGAAAGAATTTTCCAAAAATCACACTATTCCATAGGCCTGTCAAGAGGCAAGGCCTACTCAAATTTTTGAGTTTGTTCGGCCCAAGTCTAGTCCATTGACAGCCTCACCATTCCAAAACACAGGTGGGTCATACCACGTGAATTCAAAAGTTTTAGGTATATATTTATATGGTTCTTATGGAGTTTCCCACCTGAGTGTTGAATTAGCCTGGTTTGTGGCGCACATGATGTGTGTATGTACATCATGGTGAAAGTGCCCTGGTTTGTCAATTAGCATGAGTGTTGAGTTAACAAGACAAAAGAGCCCCATAGGATGAGTGATTAAGCGTCTGCCTCAACTGGCTGTGTGCCCAAACTCGTCACAGGTAAATCGTAACCTCACATCCCATGTCCTAAAACATCAGGTAATTAAAACCCTTAAAATTGCATAGAACATTCTAGGGTTTTTGGTTAGAAAACTTTTTAAACAAAACAGGAAAGTCCTTAAGTTTTCTACCTTTGTCGATTTATCGACAAATGGTTCGATGAAATCGAACCCTGTTGTCAATGTCCTTGAAGCTCACTCGATCTTATCGAAATAAGGACCTAAGATGTCCAGCAACCACAAAGATATCTGGACTGAATTATCGATAGATCGATGGACTCATCGATATCATCGAAGTTTGAATCTCAAGTCCATCGAGTCGACTCAAAAAATTGACAATGGTCTGTTGTGTCTAAAAAGCTACTAAGGCAAAACAAGTGATTCTTGGTTTATCGAGGGCTTCTCGGTATCCTCGGAATTCAAACTTCGATGATATTGGTAGTCCTTCGATGATATTGGTAGTCCTTCGATGATATTGGTTTGGGGCACATCTATCCAGCAAGACTTTCAGGTTATTTTTCTTGGATCGAGGGTTACTCGATAAAATCGATATTCAAATATCGATCATATCGAGGCAGGGTTGATGTCATCGAAATAGGACAAATCATGTCTAACAAGCTTATAGGAAAATTCCTTGGAATTATCGATGAATCGGCACTGTCCTCGATATCATCAACATTCAAATTTCGATGATATTGAGTGATGCTCGATCATATCTTGACCTGAAATATTTCAAAGGTAAGCGCTCTCACATTTTCAAATGTCGAATCGAACCTCGTGTCGATGAAATTAGAGTTCAAAATCCGATGACATCGACACATGTTCGATTTCCTCGACCATTTGGCGAAAGGTTTCAAAAGCATTTGACAGACCTTTTCGTATCATCAAGCGGCCAATTGATGCCATTGAGAGTATACACTCGATGATATTGACCTTGCTCGATGATATTGAACTCTGTAAAAAATCTTACCGTTTTATATCCGTTGGAACCTTTTACATATTTAATGAGAGCTTGCCCTTGGTTGTTGGTAGAGAAAATAGAGAGTGCTTTTGAGTGTTTATACTCATATCATATACCTAAAGCCTTTTCTCTCATGGGAGTTCATCTTCCAATCCACCCTCATTATTGATATTCAATAGAGTGGATTGGGGAATGAACTTTCACATTTAAGGATCATGTAGCTACCATCTTAATGGCAAATCATTAAGTTGGGATCCCTTGAATGCATAGATGATTGGAATCACTCTCTCTTATAGGAAAACATTTAATAGAGTAGGATTCTATCATAACCTTGACCCAACCCGTCACCATGTATTAGTATATCTTCTGAGTTGCAGTGCAAGGAAGCTGAAGATTCTTCATCATCAAAGGAGGAGATCTTCGACAACGCGTTGAATGGGGCTCATCTACTTATCTGTAAATTATTAGAGTCCAGAGGACCCTTGTGATCATTCTTTCTGTAGGATTGGGTCTAAGGTGTTTCTCACCCCTTTCAAGTCCTCATAGGAGGCCTCCGGTGGAAGTGTACGTGGGGGTACTTTGTGTTGACCCTTGCTCTGTGGAAAGCATAAACTCTCAGGTCCTTGTGTATGTCCTTGACCTGTGTGGTCTAAAACTTGGGTGCTTTGTGTTGACCCTTGCTCATGAGAGCATAAAACTGGTGAGGTTCCTTATGTGGATCCTTGGCCTGTGTGGCCTAAACTGTGTCGTGTAGACACATTGTGTCAGCCTAAGTGTAGGTTGTACTGGTTAGAGGTGAACCTGATTTAAAACCTCCGATTTGAGGTGAACCTGTTGTGAAACCTCCTTTAGTGAGATCCGGTACACTCAAGGGTTGAGTGCGTCCGCCAGAAGTGGAGTAGACAAGTACTTGAACCACTATAAAAATGATTGTGTTTGAGATTGCTATTGTCTTTCATTACCTGTGTGAATTCATTAAATGTTTTCATATTTGATTATCTGAGATCACTTCTCACACAGTCACATCCATCATAAACTATGCTCTGCATCTTGTCTATCTTTCAAATAGTATTATGATTGGATCCTCTACTTGGCTTGGAAGTCATTAGAGTTATTTTTAAAGTAATCCTGATACAAGCATATTCTCTCAGGATACGATTGATAGGATTTTAAAATATCATAAAATACTAAAAAGTCCTATTCACCCCCTTCTAGGACATATTGGCGTATTCCCACTTCAACTAAAGCAGTCATTACCGCAATTTTAGATGGATGGGGTGTATCATGCACATAAAGTTGTTTCCCTTACATTAGAGAAAGTGACGCCCTCCTTATACTTACAGAGTTACAACGTATTTTCTGTCCCACTTTATTGGACTAATTATAAAATTCAATTCCAGCGCATCCAATTGCACCCTTTTAGTTTTACTTTGCTATAAAATGTTAAAGCTTTTCTTTAGAGTATGTGGATTGCCTAAAAATTTTGTACACTCTTTACAATTTGCTTCTTATGTATAAAAAAAGGGATTTGGACTTTATTAGCACTGTGGTATGGTCAAATTTCCAAAAAGGAAGGGATGTTTCAAATATTCTTAGATTAGTCATCTGACATGTCTTGAAATCATTTCGGACCAAATTTCAACTGTCCTTTGATCAACAGTTGTACGGATTTTGAGTGAAAAAGAAGTTACGTAGTATTCAATCCCAAGAAAGTGACATCGACGGAATTGGTTATTGGGCCTACTGGAACCTAGATCCAATTCGTTCATTTTCTTTATGGCCCTCTATTTATATGTGAAGATCCTAACTTCTTGATGACATGATCTCTGTGTGACCCATAAAACCTGATAACTTATAATAGTACCTATTCGATACGAATTATTTTCTTGTGATGTGGCCAATGTGATTGGCAAATATTGATCATTCTTCCAACCATGGCCTTCCATGAAATTTCGAGGTTAATGTATGGAGTAGATTCCACACATATACGATGGCGGACCGCACAAATGGTGTACGAACGCCCTTAGAAAGGGTCGAGTGTTGCCTTTTTACACTTTATACAGAAGTCGTTTTTCTTTCTTGGAAAAGTGAAGATCATGGAATCCACTACCACATTCCCTACGTCATTTCTCTTCAGCATTTCTCTCATCCGAAAATTTTTCTTTTTTAAAGTCCTTCGTTTCTCTTCGCCATTTCTCTCCTCTGCCATCTATCTAGCATTCTCTGGCGTTCATCCAAAAACTCCTTTTTGTTGAAGCTTCATCCACCACTCCCACCACTATGATCGTGCAGTTCTCCAGTGTCCCTTCCATCATAGTAAACAATAGTGTTAGTCATTTATGAAGGTAAATAAAACCTTAGATCATTGTCGATGTTATTTTTTTAAGGGACTAGGTTGTGATATGTTTTGGCATTGTGTTAAGGAAGGTTGAAGTGGAGAAGAGGCAATAGTGTAGAATGTCATTCAATAAGGGTCATTGTTATCATCCAATAAGAGTTGAGGTTATCATCCACTAAGGGTCGAGCTTGCCAGTAAAAAATTGAGGGGTTGAGCTTGATAATAAAAAATTGAATGCCCGAGATTGGGCGGCATGAATTCAATGTACTTATCAACATAACTATTCTTCTGTGGAGATGCAACTATCAGACTCTCCACAAAAATCAGAAGTACTAGCTTCAATGCATCCTTAGGTTACTTTTTCCCACCAAGCGAGAGATAAGCTTCTTTCAAATCGTCATTCGTTACAATTCCTTTTTTCAAGTAAGTCTCCCTAATTCATTTTCTTTTATTTTCCCTTGTTGTTTGACCCCTTCCAGACTCACTTGATCTAAAAGGTCCAAACCTAAGACCTATCATGAGGGCAAAGTCCAGCTTAGTCAAATTCATGACGTTAACTTGAACGTCGAAAGTCAAGTGACCAATATGTTTCTGCATTAGACAGTGGATTACTTTACCATGGTCCATCTACCCAGCTACCGAAAAATTCAATAGATGTCCAAAACAACTCTTCCTAAACATCTCTTTTCTAGTAGAATAGTTGTCTAAATCATCAAACATGTATTTCTTCAAAAACTTAATGGAACACTTTGGAGAGACTGTTGCCTTCTCGTAGTCCAAGCAGGTGATCCTTCTAGTTTTTTTCGACTTGCATTCCAATAAGGGTCGAGATTATTATCCACTGAGGGTCGAGGTTGTCATCCACTTAGGGTCGAGGTTGACAGTGGGATAGTAAAGGTCAAGATTATCATCTAATAAAGGCTGAGGTTGTCATTCACTTAGTTAAGGGTCAAGGTTGTTATCCAATAAAGGTTGAGATTGTCATACACTAAGGGTCAAGGTTGACAATGGACATTAAGGGTCATGGTTAATCCAATAAAGGTCGAGATTGGCAATCTTCCATTTAGCTCAAGGTTCTCACACGAATAATCGACCATTAGTGGATGTCAACCCCGGCCATTATTATAAGACAATCTCGATCGTTATTGCATACCAACCTCGACCGTGTTAAATATTGACAACCTCGATTGTTATTGTATGCTAACTTCGACCTTGCCAAACCTTGACAATCTCGATATCAAGAAATGTTGACAACCTCGAGTGTTATTATATGTCAACCTTGATCATGCCAACTATTGACAACCTCGATCTGAAGTGATACAGCTTGGCATCATTCCTAAAGCACATGATTGCAATCCACAATGGCAAAAAATTCAAATATTGTCTACATACCTTTGTTTTCCATTTCTACAGTTTTCAATTGTGAAAGAAGGCATTTTACAGAAAGTACAAGAAGCCGGAGACGGAAAGATGATGACGGATGGTGAAATAACAGAGCTGGAATGGGTGGAGGTGGGTCCCAGAGAAGAAACTTCAAAATGTAGAGGTAGGGTTGAGGTCGAGATTTGAAATGGGACTCTGCAGTCATTTTTGGCATTCTAAATTCCTTTCTGCACATCTTTAGGTCCCATTTTCAACTTTTGGTCAAATCCGCTTCGTCCGTTCTCTCCGAAATTTTGAATAAGGTAAATGTATAGAGAATTAATAAAATCTTCAGATCTAGTGGCCCACAACACAACAAGACAGTAGGTATTATTCCAGCTGACCGTTGATATTTTTTTCTCATTATGGGCCAGTGATAGCTTGAAACAGCGTAAAGTTCACACATTCTTATGAAAATCATAATCCATGAATATTATCAACGGATTAGATCTACCTTTTACGGGCCTCGTGATCAAACGGATTAGATCGACCTTTTTTATGGGCATTGGGAATCGTAATAGTTAAAGCTTCTCACTCACGGAAGTTTTTGTTGTACCTACATGCGATTAACCCCGAACGGTACAAAGTCGGCTCTGTGGGGCCCATAGTGATGTTTATATGTCATCTAACATATTCATAATATCACAGTTACATGGATGAAGGGAAAGCAAAAATATCATATTTATTGAAAAGGTCTATGGCCCACATGGTATTTTTCAATGGTTGCATGCATGCAACTCATACTATTTATTATGGTGTGGTCCACTTTATCTATAAGTAAGCTTCATTTATTGGGCTATATATTACGATGAGCTGGTACAATCGATGGATGGTATAGATTAAAAACTTAAATTACCATGAGCCCATAGCTAGGTACATTACCATCCAGCTATGACTTAGAGCTGATGTCCTTTCTTCATTCATCATTACCTTTCCTGGTGTGCAGGCAAATATGTTTTCAAGACCTATCCGATGACTAGTATAAGAATATTTGAAACATCCCTTTATTTTTCAAAATTTGACCATACTACAGTACTAGTAATGTTAAAATCCCCGTTTTTTTTTTAAAAAAAAAAAAAAAAAAAAAAAAACGTTGAAGTTTTAACAAGGCATGCATGTCCTAGCATTGTGAGTTTACCATCCTGGATTTTGTGCCAAGCATTTACATCATGGGACCCTCCTGATGGACAGGCTGTATATCACACATGTGATGGCATGCATATGGGCCACCTTAGACATGCATGTAGGATTAGCAAACCTGTACAAAAAAAAAATAATTTCTTTTCAATTGCATATGGCGAACTCGTGTGTTCCATTAATTACAGTTTGCCGAATTAGACACGCCATAGCAGTCTCTGATTCAGATGCACATAACTATATTCATGCAACGCAGCCTTTGATCAATGTCGCTATTTGGTTCACAGATTCTGCTTTTGCAATAAATTGTGGGGGTCCAGAGATGACATCGGAAGATGGAATGGTGTATGATGGTGATGTTGATGCTCTCGGTCCAGCAACATATTATCTAGACAATGAGAGAAGGGTGGCTGTCAGTAATGTTATGGTGCATCGTAACAACGAAAATGACTTGAAGACTACAAACTATCAGTCTCAGATTACAAATACTTCAGACCCAGAGCTGTTTCGGACAACAAGGATATCACAAGGATCGCTGAGATACTACAAGCTTGGGCTTGTGAACGGACAATATAAAGTGACTCTACAATTCGCTGAGATACAAATGATAGATTCAAATACTCAGAGTGGCTTTGGAAGGCGTGTATTGGACATTTCTGCGGATTCAAATACTCAGAAGGCCTTAGGAAGGCGTGTATTTGACATTTTTTCCCAGGTGCGTACGATATAGTTTAAAAGTGAATGTTGTAGTGTATATAGTTTAAAAGGTGTGGTTACATTCCTTTCTAGCAGTGGGAATCGGTCCGGTTCTGGTCG
The DNA here is from genome assembly GCA_037074715.1 of Magnolia kwangsiensis. Lineage (NCBI taxonomy): Eukaryota > Viridiplantae > Streptophyta > Magnoliopsida > Magnoliales > Magnoliaceae > Magnolia > Magnolia kwangsiensis. The sequence goes on from CM073584.1 coordinate 98,981,931, forward strand.
GCTGGGGCCTGACTGATTTACTAAATGGGCCATGGATACAGTCGTGAAGCTCACCAATGTCCTAATATGAGAGGATTTGGTCCAACTCTTTAGCAGATTCCTGTGCTCAGAGTTTGTGGTATCAATTGTATTGCCAATTCAGTATAGGTCTGATCCGAAACACATTAAAGAAAATATTGCACGTGTTGTTTGCTCCTTTTTTTTTTTTTTTTGTTTTGTCGAGGTGCTCTCCTTTTGGTTAGCTTGGCTGCCTGTTTGGGACCGTTTGTTTTTGTTTTTGGTTTCTTTTTACTGTTTTAGGAGATATGAGAGGAAAGGCCCAAGGTTTTTGTGGTTTGCTCTCCTGAATCCGCCTGTACATGCTCTGTTCATATATATATATATATATGAACTGTTATTTTTTTATTATTATTATTTTTTTTTTTTAAAATGTGAGTGCATCAATTATGCTGGACAATGCATAGTTTAGGATATTGTACAATGGAAACTTATCATGTATACTTTTTTTTTTTTTCTTAACGATGTTTTGAGTTCTAACTATGTAATTATGTCTCTTTTAACCAAGGCATCTACCAGCAAGATTCGGGCTTCGGAAAGGGATTAGGGCATGTTGGTATCGACTTTTTCTTTCTTTTACTTGGGAGTTTGTGTATTCAAAGGGAGAAGTAGAGTCCATTGCTTCCAGCCAAAAGCTAGCTGACGTTATGAAGTCACAGCTGTTAAAATTGGCCTTGTCTGTCAGATACGGAGAAGGTATAATAGTGTTTGGTTTTCTTTCTACAGACCCAAGTATAGTGCAGATTGTATAGCGAGTGCAGACAGGACGCATGGAGCAGTGAGATCTCCTTTTTGGAAAGGCATTCTCAGTCTTTTTCCATTGCTGGATAACCACGTCAAGTGGCAGGTTTGTAGCGAGGATATTAACGTGCGGAAGGACAACTGGTCCGGCCTCAGAAAGCTAGATGTGTGGGTTGTCGACTAGATTCTGGTCTCGATCCAAGGTCTTCAAGTGAAAGACATTCTTGGGCCATTTGGTGTCGTAGCTCCGAATCTCATTTCCTCCCTGTTGCCAAATAGCGTATGGAAGCTTCTCTGAAGAAGGGGTCTGCATGTCTAAGAAGAGGGATATGCAAGTATGGCCTTTATCTCTGTCTGGCGACTTCCAGGTAGGCTCAATGTGGCACCTAATCATAACGGAGGAAACGAGGAAAGTTTGGGCCAGGTGGGTGTGGCACTCTAAGATGCCCCCAAAAATATCGACTTTCGTGTGGAAGCTCCTACAGTGTGTAGTGCTGGTTAACGACAGGATCAGGTCCAAGGGGGTTCAGCTAGCATCAAAGTGAAATTTTTGTGGTCCTGAATCCCCTTCGTTTGAGGAAATATTGGATCATCTCTTCATGTCAGGGGATTTTGCATGTAAGGGGTGGGTGTTTTTCTCCAACCAATGGGATGTTCCCTTACTTGGCCAGCCTTCAATCCTGGGTTGAGCCACTTTTTGGTGGAGGAAAGCATTGTCTGTGGACTGTTTTGGAGATTTAACAAGTTTGCCTCCTGCCCTCATATTCTAGGGACTTGGAAGGAGCAATGTGGGAGTTGTTTTTGACAGTTCACCAGTGAACCCGATTAAAGTCATCTCTCGCATCCAGCATTGGCTCAAGCAATTGGGCAATTCCTTCCTCACCCTAGGGACAACCATGCTTTGCATCAGAAAACTCTGCAAGCATGGGTATCTTTCCAAGGTAGCCCCACTCTCCCTCTTTTAGCGTGGTTAAGTGGCACACACGGGAGGATGACTAGATCAAAATTAATGTAGATAGCTCCTCTAGAGGTAATCCCGAGCTATTTGGCAGTGGAGGGTTTTTGTTAATGCGTTGATTTGTGTACCTTATTTGTCAATTACGTGTGTCTGTGCATCAAAGAAATGGTTGAGCCCTTGGAAGGTAAAGACCGAAGACACATGAAGAGTGGAGCATCAAGGAAGTAATGAATAGGTATATGAAATACCTTGATAACCCTAACCTTGACATAAAACAACCCTTAAACCTCTAGATGATCCTAACCCTGTAAGTAAACCTTGTTGATCATCCCTTAGCCTTACTAAAATTGAAACATGATAAGTAAGGCTAAAAGAGATACAAAGTTGTTGTAAAATCATATGCCCAAAACAACAGTTTTTGAGTGGTCATTGATCCTATCGACAGGCTGCCGATAAGACTCAATGGAATCAAATGACCACTCGTTCTTATCGAAGAATGAGTTCAGCAACCCAACAGATATAATTCTTGATTTTCTCGATGGGATCGATTGACTATTTGATCTTATCAAATGAACTTTCCATCCGATCAATAGTCATTAACTAGCCATTTTATAGCTGTTGCAAATCGAGTTCTTATAAAATGACATTTGGTTCTTAAGCAAAATGAGGGGTTTTAGGTGCAATAGAAGGCTAGGTTTTTTTTTTTTTTTTTCCCAGAAGAAAGGTGGGAACGCACCACCTTTTATATTTTTATTTAAACAAGAAAGGGGGAGCACTAGGCTGTACAGCTCTAAATCTATATTCGGGTAGGACCACCCAAAAAAAAACTGGGGGCCCGCCTATCATAAAGAACTACAAAGGAAAGACAAGGAGAAGAGAGGAGAGAGCACGAGAACGGAAGGGGGTTAGGCCGCACGCAGGTTCCTCAACCTGACCTTGTCAAGGAAAAGGCTAGGTTATTCCACATTAATATCCCATATTCTAGACCTCTAATCCTATGAGTTTCAAGTCATCTTTATGAGCTTTAACACTCTAATGAGGATTTCAACTTCCTGTGAGAAGATGAACTTGAACTCCACCATTTTTTAAAGATTAGACCAAATCATCTGGGCATATCATTTGTTTAAATCATCTAGAAGACCATTCTAGGTGAATCCTCTTAAAATTTAACTATCCCATTAGTCGTAGAAGACTCTACCAACCTTCTATCACCTTGGTCACCTTAATGGAGCAGTGCATGCAAGGGGTTTGATCTTGGAGCTGAAGCATTGGCAAAGCATCAGTATCAACGATCGGAGGAGCAAAAGGAGAGTTTATTGAAGAACGAGAGAGCATCGATTAAGCAACCCGAGACGACGCATCAAAGGGACTTAATTCCACAAGTGTCGATTAGTAAGTTCATACTCTCTTTCCTTCTGTAGGATTGAGGGTAAGAGTTTGTAATCCAAACTTAATAGGTTCTTGTGTAGGCCTAGTTTTCTTCTTTTGAATAACCCAACTATGGGGCCTACTTTTCATGACTATCAGTCAATCAAGCCCATTGATACCCTTTGCACTTTTTGTCCTTAATCATGCATGCATCCTTTCCTATTGCACTCATCATGTGGTGGGCCCTATTTAGGCATGGGGCAAATCACGATCTTTTGAAAAATCGAGCTATCTTGGTTGTTGGATGTGATCTAGAATGCCTGCAGGTTTAAACGACAATCTCGCATTGGACCCACCTACCATCCACTACATCAATTTAGACTGTCGGAACTGATCGGCCCCATCCATTGCATTGATTGAGCCGCTTGAGATGATCAGGAGCACATGAGATGATCCATCACACTGATAGGGACGAGATGAGATGATCAGATCCATCCATCACATTGATTAGGACCACATGAGGTGATCGGATCCATCCATTACACTAATCGGAACCACATGAGATGATTGGACCCATCCATTCCATTGATTGGTTACAATAGGGATTTGGTTGGTTTGATCAATCAAGCATGCTTGAATATGATCAATCAGGCCCATTTGAATCCATCCATTTCATCGATACAATCCTTATAAGTCCAATTTGATTGACCGGGGATTTAATGATTTGATCGGTAGGGCTCATCAGCTTGATTGGGCCTGCTTGAGTCTTGATAGGGTATAATCATTAGGTTAATCAATTTTATCCACTTTGGTACATTAGGGCCATCGAGATGGATCATCATGATGGATTGGGCCAATGGGGCCCCTCTTGCAGATTAGGTCTAGCAATCTTAAGATGGTCAAAAAGAAAATGTTTATGCTTTCCTGAAGTATGAATGTTTGGGCAGTCCCGAAAATATCAAATCACCACCCTTTGCGAATGTGTTTCTGCTTATGCAGTTTGGGAATTCATTATTAATGCAGGGGCATTTTCACACTGGACTCGAATGGGGTCGCCTGTGGGATATAGGAGCACACTTGGGGTGGGTGACCGATGCAATTTGGGGCGCACGGGGGAGGTCTCGTGTTCGAGACTCCTTACCAAGGGTGATTAATGCACATTTCACACCGAGCTCGAGTGGGGTAGCCCGTGGGATGCAGGGACAAACTCGGGGTGGGCAGCCCATGTGATTTGGGGCCCACGAAGGGGGTTCGGTCGAGGTCCTAACCCATGCGATGTAGGGGCCAGGGCTATGAGATAAAGGGATTAATTTATCATACTTTAATAGTTCGAGGTTTTAGAGCAAGTGGTTAATTGTCCTGCATCAAATTGGTATCAGAGCGGGAGGTCTCGTGTTCGAGACTCCTCACCGAGGGTGATTAATGTAGGGGCATTTTCACATTGGGCTCGAGGGGGGTCGCCTGTGGGATACAGGGGTACACTCGGGGTCAGTTCAAGCTTTTAGAGCAAGTGGTTAATTGTCCTGCATCAATTATGACCATATTCCCATTTAGTTTTGATACTTTATTAATTGCTTTTCCAGGGTAATCTCCAATTTAAAGATTTTGATATAAGAAAGACGGCAGGTGGAGTCTCTAATAGAGCAGTTTTGAAGAGTTTCAAGGTTAATGTATCTAAGAATTTCCTTGACATCCATCTCTTTTGGGCTGGAAAAGGGACTTGTTGCATACCTGCTGAGGGTACTTATGGGCCATCCATTGCGGCCATCAACGTCACTCCACGTAATATATCTTCAGAACTGAGTATTAGAATTAAATTCTATAGTTTCTACATATTCAATACTAACAGATGAATTTCTTGGCTTTACTTTTAGAATTCCCACCGAAGCAAGCAGGAAAGAAGAACAAGACTCTTTTGATTGTTGGGATTGTAATTGGTGCTGGTGCTTTGAGTTTTATATCCATTTTTGCAATATTTATTTGGAGACGAAGGAGCAGGCACATTGATGCAGATAATGGTAATACCAATATTGCTAAGTTAGGGTGTGTTTGGATGCTCAACTGAACTGGATTGAAATTCATTTAATGCAATGCAGAGGATCATTTTAAGTCATATAACAACTTGAAACGGTAGTAATAGCATTCTGGGGGCTAGCCCCACTTTGGTCGTTTTCTATTTATTGAATTGAACTACCACAATTCTGTTCGATTTAGCATGGAAACACAATCTAACTGATATGTATTGAAACTCAACTCAGACAATTGTAACTCACATGTTATGTTCCTAAAATATGAAAACCCACTCAATAAGAGTGGATTCAAGTCTTTGGTTTAAGTTTTCTCAACCAAGAGTTATTGCAATTTTTCTTTGATAAATTTCTAGTTACCAATTAGATTTCTTAGGCCGTATTCAGATATCCATGTAAGCAGGATTTTGTTCAACCCAAATCAATATTCACAACATTTCAAGCAGGACCTGAAACATCTTTGGTTTGGTGCAGAAAAGGTGGAAAATTGATACTTGACATACTGGACATCCCATTTTCAGTGTTGTTGCAAACACGCATCTGAATGGATAAACATTGTTAATTTCATCAAAAAAACCCTAGTGCTTGTAATTTTGGGTACCAAATTAAATGTAGTAATTGCAATGTATCGGCTTGAAATACATTTTTCATTTTCTATTTTATTGAATTGAAACATTACAAATCAGTTAGGACCTTGAAAAGTTTAGAAGAATATGGAAACACCAAAAGGAACACTAAGTAGTAAGGCTAAACTTAAGACATATCACAGTAAGTGTGATAGGTTGGAAGCAAGAGTAGTGAGAAATATGTCCCCAAATTAACTTGTAAAAATGAGAGAGAGGAATGGCAGGGACATTAATAATAATAGTTGCATTTAAAAACAATGACTAGAGAGCATTGATCAAGTACAATGAGATCAATGAAAGGTTGAGGAGCTATTTCCAGAACTTGGAAGTGATGACCACAATGAGAGCACGTGGATAGATCAAATTATAAGCTCAAATGAGCTCAAAGAGCATAGATACTTTCATAGGATTAGGACTCCGAAGTGAAAGATGCTTCGAAAAAGATGAAGATAGGAAAGGCCTTTGGACCATATGGTATACCGATAGAGGTTTGGAGATCATATAAGATCAAAGAAAATGCGAAAAGAATGGAGGAAAAGTGTTATGCTACCTATTGACAAAATAAATTAGACATATAGAGCCACACTAAGTGTCATGGGATTAAGGCGGGCCTCCCTCAGGATATCCTTCTCGCCGAGGGAGGCTAATGGAGTGGCGGACAGCCCTAGCCAAGTTTGGCAGCGCTACCCCGGCCCGGGCCAGACCGAGTTCATATCTGTAGCTGACCTTTCACCTCTCGCTAAGGGCTCTTACTTTCTTGATAAGGTGGGATTAGGAGCAATTTGATTGGGCGGATGTAATTAGCTGTCTATTTTTTTTTATCTAAATCCCCTTCTTTGTAAGTATTTGTGAGTTCGTTTGATAGGATAGGTGAGACTTTCGTTCTTTTTTGTGAGGCCCACCCGAATCTCTTGTAATTTCCTCAGATGGATATAAAAGATCTCAAGTTTTTTTTTTTTTTTTTTTAAGTGTCATGGGATTAAACTTATGAATCATCATACTATGAAACTTTGGGCAGAATGGTTGAGTAAAGAGTTAAGGCATGAGATGTATGTATTAGAAATCAGTTTAATTATGCTAGGAAGGTCAACTATTGAGCTTGTTCTCCTATTTAGCTAATAAAAAAAATATAGGGAGAGGAGGAAGGATCTTTATGTGGTTATTATCAACTTAGAGAAAGCATAAGATCAGGTCCGTAGAAAGTTAATCTAAGGGGTGTTGAGAAAGAAGGTAGTCTGAAAAGGACATTTTTATAATTATGGACATGTATGAGGGAGCAGTAACAAATGTTAGGACCATTAGCTGAGAGATGAGTGAATTCCCAATTAGCATAGGATCACACCAGAAGTCGTCAACATTGAGTCAATGTATTTTTTGCATTAGGTATGGACAAGTTAATGAGCTAGGCAATTACAAGAAGAGGTCCTGTGGTATATGTCATTTATGGATGACCTAGCTACTTTTGATTGATGAGACAAGGGTGGGGGTAAACACAAAACTAGAAGTATAGAAGCATGCTTTAAAATCTAAAGGTTTTAAAACTTATTCGACTAAAAATAAAATAATGTGGAATGGAAGTTTTTGTAACAATAGGAGTGTAAGCAAGGAATTAGTTAATATTGTTATTCAATTACCCAAAATTAATTATCATTTTGGATATCTTAGGTTGATAATTCATGAGAGCAGAGAAATTAGAAAGGTTGCTATTTGTGGGATTCAATCTAAGTGGAAGAAGTGGAGCCTCTAGACTCTGGACTTTTTATACGGTCACTATGTACCGATCAAAACATAATGATTTTTTTTATTAAATAGCCATGATACCATCTGTGAGATGAAATTTTGGGCAATTAAAGAATGAAAGTTTGCCGAAGAGTAGTTGGAAAGCACAGAAGATCCTCGGAGAGCCTAGAAGATGTATACCTTGGGTGTACCCTAAGTTTATTTGAAGACAAAAAAAAAACTTTCTTCTTGATTCAATGAATGCTTGCAAGATTCAAACACAGCACTTATAAAGAAAATCATCAATTAAGTGAATAGAAATTCTAACTGGGAAATCATACAAATTTTATCTAATAAGTTCATGAAAAAAAGAAAAAGAAAAAGATGTGAGCATGCATTTAAGTTTTGTAGTCAATTTAATTAGATATATGATCCTGACCTGCTCACTTATGTGAATTCACAGAGCTTCTAGAAATGGGTACCAAACCAAACACTTTTAGCTATTCCGAACTGAGGACTGCGACCGGAGATTTCAGTCTGGAAAATAAGTTGGGAATGGGAGGATTTGGGGCTGTTTATAAGGTACTTTTCTTCTTATGTGATCTAAAATGAATGTGTCATATGAATGTAAATGTAAATATGAATGTGAATGACAGAGGAAAACAAAGCGCCAATTGAGAGCTGAGGGCATGTCTAGAAGAACAAATCCTAAATTTTAGGGACATCCAAGCAGGCCTCTATATAACTCTCTGTGGTGACTCAGGCTCATTTTATACTGCAATAATGTTCAACCGCATGTACACCTACCCAGCCCTCTATGTACACAAATAAATACATATTGGAGTATTCATTTACTTCTATTGAATTGTGGTATTTTTATAGGGCACACTTTCAGATGGAAGGATGGTAGCTGCGAAGCAACTCTCAGTGGCATCTCATCATGGAAATCGTCAGTTTGTAACAGAGATTGTTACCATATCAGCGGTGCAGCACCGGAACCTTGTGAAGTTGTATGGATGCTGCATTGATGGAGATAAGCGCCTTTTGGTTTATGAGTATCTTGAAAACAGGAGTCTTGATCATGCACTCTTTGGTACGAAACATGTTCCTATTTCTGTAAAACCATATTCTTGAGCTATGACCAAAATGATGAATGTGATGGCCATTGGTAAGAGATAGGATTTGGGTAAGCACACGTGCCGATGTAGCATGTATGTGTGACATGCAGGCCATTCATCTGGTGGACCCCACATGAATCTGCAACTGCCCAAATCCAGGCATTCTGGTCATCAGGTAGCCCAACATGTCTATAAGACAAATGGACAAATAAAAAAATTACCAACATCCACATTTGTTACACACTTTTCCCCACTTGATGAATGAACCTGCCTTTTTTTTTTCGGGGCCATGGCAAATGCAAGGTGGGTCCCACTTGATGAACAGACTGTATTCACGCGCATACATTCCACATTAGCAATTTCGCACATGTGGGGGGAATTGCTAGTTAGGGCTGGCAATGGGCTGAGTTTGGGTCAGGTCAAGCTAGGCCTGGGCCAGACTCGACAATAAATGTCCAAGGCTTGAGCCTAGCCCCAAACCAATATAGGCTTAACACAGCAAGCGCAAGCCCAAGCATGAAAAGTTTGGTTGGGTCTTGACCTGACCTGAACTGACCCGACATGGCCTAAAAATTGATGAAATCCCCATTTCCCACTTGAATGTTCCTAATCTTATTAATCAAGTGGACCAACACGCACAAATAAATAGACAGTAGGAATGGTTTCAATTTCCTAGATTCAAGATGCATGGTTTCCTAATCAAGGATTAAAATGGCAAATTTGAAAATATAAGAAATGTACATACATGTCATTTTCTTGCAGGAGACAGTAAGTTGCATCTAAACTGGCCCACCCGCTACAGAATATGCATGGGTACGGCACGGGGCCTCACTTATCTCCACGAGGAGTCAAGTCTCCGAATTGTACATAGAGATATCAAGGCCAGTAATATTTTGCTTGATGCTGATCTCAATCCTAAGATTTCAGATTTTGGTTTGGCCAAACTATATGATGATAAGAAGACACACATCAGCACACGGGTTGCAGGGACAATGTAAGAAACACTCAATTTTTTACATTCACATCTCCTACTTAACAATCTGCTTGGATGCTCAATTCAACTAAATTCTAACAATTTATAAGAAATGATCAAAGTGGGATGGCCGTTTTAAATTATATGATGAGTAAACACCAAATTGCAATTCAATGAATTTCAAGTTGGAACTGGAACAACTTCAGCTCCAATTAAGGGGCTAGTACCTCATTATGAATGAGTAAGGGGAGTCCCACTTTGATCATTTGCACTTTAGGGCACTATTTATTTTATTTATTTATTTTTTGTATCTTTGTTAATATGAACAGACGGTGTACAAACTAGACTTTCAGGTGGGCTCCACACAAAACACCGGCCTCACCTAATGTAGGAATGTGCAAAAAGATAATGAGAAGATCATTGTCTTCCTCTATAATAAGCCTTGAATGGGAAAGAGCTTATGTTTTTTTTTTTTTTTTTTTTTTTTTTTTTAAAAAAAAAATTTATTATTATTATTATTATTTTTATTGATGTAAAAAAAAAAAAAAAAAAACTTTTTTCCATATAACAAAGGGCTTTACCAGACTTTGGGCGGGCCCAACAACAAAAAGGGGAAGGGCCAGCATATCGTGAGAGAACACTAAATACAAAAATAGACTCGACGGAAACTGAGGAATCAAACCTCCCTTAGATTTCCCAGCCCCACTCTATATATCATGAAATAGAAGTTCTCTAGTCATCTGCGGCAGGCCCGTGGTTGAGAAAAACAGACTATTGGCTTGACCCTTACTACCCCTACGCGCTAAGTCATTGGCCCTTCCATTTGCCTCCCTAGGACAGTGCCCTATAGACACCTCAAGCTGACTCATGAGGTTTTTGATCCTTGCCCACCAGTAAAGAGCTTATGCTTACTTTCTCTTACATGACTCAAAAAGGACTTCAAGTTATCACAGGACTCTTTAAAATGGCAATCCGACTTTGATCATTTCTTATAAGCTGATTATTGCAATTTAATTCAATTGAGCATCCAGAACACATCCTAATTTGGTCATTATGAGTTGTTTTGTGTGTGGATTCTTGAAGTGGGTATCTTGCACCGGAGTATGCCTTGCGTGGGCATCTGACAGAAAAGGCTGACGTGTTTGGATTTGGAGTCGTCGCACTTGAGATTCTTAGTGGACGGCCAAATACAGATACAAGCTTGGATCAAGATAAGATATATCTCCTCGAATGGGTACGACATTTTAATCACCTTTATAGGAATAAGTGTCTGTAGGCTAATAATTTGATTCTCTCATTAGGATACACATGTTATGGGCACACACAGTTTGTCGAGATTCATTATCTTGCTCAGTGTTTCATGCTCCTGCTATTAGCTTTCATTGGTTATGATTCAAATGATGGTCATTGAGGTTGTGTTTGGAGCACTATTGATTGGAATCACGATTATGTATCAAATAAAGTGGAAATGACGAAATAGTAATTTCCTTCCCACCATATTGAAGTTTTGAGAACGAAATCACAATTGTGTTACTTTCAAGTTGGACTACAAAGATTTGTAATTGCAATTTGAGGGGCTACTTCCTGGATGTAGACTCTGGGAAGCCTCAATTAACTTTTGTCGTTTTGCCATTTTGGTTAAACTGATGCTGCATTTCAATTCGCGTGTGCATCCAAACACAACCTAAGAAGAATGCAACATGTAAATGGGCCAAACACAAGCATCCTATGTGTGCCGACATGGGATTATGTGTGCAAGAGCTGGGTCATCAGTCAAGTAGGTTCCATGGAAACTGTTACCTAGCCAAAAAATAAGGCCAGCCCACTTTTCAGATGGACCACAAAAGATAGCTAATGGTTTAAATTAAATGCACAAGTGACCTACCTTATCAGGTAGGCTACATCCATTGCAGGACGTGCCTAATGAACAGTCCATATCTCGCACACATGTGGGGTGTTTGTATTTTGCATTTGCAGATGCGCATCTATAAAGTAGCATTGCTTCAGTCACCAAATAATGAATTTTCTTCACGATTCATTCGACTAAGTGATCACTAGCTATCTTTCAATGATGGATTTGTGGACATAAGATCGATACATTATTACTTTTTCACTCAATGTATTAATAATACCTCATCATTCCATAATTTCTTAGGCTTGGACTCTACACGAAGCTAACCGTCCATTGGAACTGATCGATCCGACACTGTCTGAATTTGACAATGGAGAAGCGCTAAGAATGATCGGGGTAGCTCTTTTGTGTACTCAAACATCTCCAGTGCTACGCCCGCCCATGTCGCGTGTGGTGGCCATGCTCTCAGGCGACGCCGAAGTAAGCAGTGTCACATCACGGCCCAGCTACTTAACTTTGTGGCAATTCAATGACCTAACCAACTCCCTGAGCGACTATATGTCAAGAGGGTCTATGGGAATAACAATGGAATGCCAATGTGACATGTCGAACAATTTGAGCTGGTCTACTCCTGCGGAACGCTTGCCTCTGCCCACTCAGCCATTTTTGCAAGAGATCATTGGAGAAAGACAGGGCTGATCAACTTTTCTAAGCTGTGCATGCATTTCTTCAAGTTATCCTCTCCACTGCTATGAATTCTTTGTTCATATCTTTTATTTGGATGTTGAATGAATCTTATCAGGCAGTATGTATGTGTCATAGTTCGAAACGCTGAAACTCGACTCAACCCGATGTCCAGCTGGGTCAGGATGACTCTAAGACTCAGTTGAATCTTAAATTAAGATAGTATTAAATGGTTTTCATTATTATAAGTAGCTTTTTTAAATTTATGTAAGTTAATAAATTACTTATCTAAATAAGTTAGTTTAGTTAATCAACTTAAATAAATAATTTATTAAATAAACTTATTTTTTTAAGTTGTTTTTTATTTCTTTTTAACTTATGAAAAGTAACTTAAACCATGTTGTAAAGAGTGTGCTCTAATTGTGATGAATGGATGTGCCATGTTGGGAAATCCACCGTGATGTTTTGATAAATCCACCTTGTCACTATTTTATACATCTCATTTTAGAAGGTGGGCCCAAATATGACATAAATTCAACACTGAAGTGGGTACACGGCTTAAAACAGTAGTAATGATCATGCCCATCATTGAAACCACACCCATTGTTATCTGGCCCACCATGATGTTTTTGAGAATCCTATCCATCCACCTGTTTTTCCAACTGATTTTAATTGGTAGGATCAAATATAATGAAGATCTAAAACTCAAGTAAACCAGGCACCTTAAAACAATGTTATTAAACCTGGCACCCTAGGAGGAGCTCAAAAACATGGCGTGTCTCACCATGATGCTTTTCAAAAATCCACCATTTTTGTCAGCTCATTTTAAGCTATGGGCATAATTACGTATGAGAAAATTACAACACTCAAGTGGGCCACACTACTTGAAACAGTGATATTGAACTGCCATTGCCTACATTAATTTTTTGAAATATCCACTGGTTTCTTCATATGATCTTATGGGTATGGGAATAACCTTACTATTGCTTTAGATGGCATATAATCAGCATAGTCAGCCCTAGGAATATTTCAATAGTAATCATTCAATCCTCGATGTTTCCTTCAATGTGGCCCACTTGAGATTTCAATCTTCATATTTTTGGGTCCACCTCCTAGCATGATGATCTGGTAAAATGGATGGATGGAGTGGATTTCTAAGAAACATCATTGTGTACATAGATATGTGTAGTCGGGTTCACCCACCAATCAGCATCCAGCAAAAGCAGCCGGGCATATTAGGTTAGTTTGAGGTAACAAACCTTATTCAGTCAGGCCATGATTGTGGACCCACCTTGATATATGTGTTATTTATCCATGCATTCCATCCATTTTACCTGCTCATTTGAGGGCATGAGCCTAAAAATCAAGTAGATCCAAATCTCAGGTGGACTACACCATTAAAGACATGGTGAATGAATGCCCACCGTTAAGTTCCTAAGGGCACAAAAGTCTTGGAACAAGCTGTATTTGTGTTTTCCTTCATGGTTGTCTACGTGACTTTATCAATAGGTTGGATGACAAATAAACATTATTGTGGGCCATGGAATGTTTTCCTTCATCCTTGTCTATGATTTTTAATGGTGGGCCCTAAAATTTTGAATTTTTATATAGTCTATCATAATTTATGCGAATTTTGTGGATATATATATATATATATATATATATATATATATATATATATATATATATATATATATATATATATATATATATAAAATTTAAGGTTCAAATTATCTTTAGAAGATGAATCAAGGCCAATTATTGATTATTACTTGATCAATTTTAAGGAACAACTAATGATTATCTTGATTCGACCATACTTATCTTAATTAATTACAATTCTTAATGCTCATATTAACTGATTAATGCAACCCATTAGATAGTTAGATCAATCATCAAATCTGGATGTCATCATCATTTGATATTCGAATTTTGATAGTTGGTCCAAATTGAGTTAAATCTCAGCCACATAATGAATCAACATATTATTCATTGTCTACCATTTCTTTATATTGATACAGCTCATCCAATGATTCGATCAATTTAAAATTTAGGATTTTAATTTATTTTATTCTTAAGAATTAAATTAATGGTAAAGATTTATACTCGGTACAATCTATTAAAATTATGTTATGTGATTCTTTTAATTTTCTTAAATTATGTTATGTGATTCTTTTAATTTTCTTAAATTAAAAAAGAATATTGATAAATTTATACTCGGTACAATCTATTAAAATATCGAATTAGTTTGATTCTTACAATTATTAAATAATTGAGTCTTATAAAACCCACTAATTGTATGGATAATATCAATCGCTGCTTATTATGAAAAAATTTCTACCTTCTACATGTAAACTCTAAAGTCATGCATATTAGTATATTTTTCCACACAGATGAATTAGACTTACATAATTGGTATTTTAAATTTAAATTTTATTTTAAAAAATTGGGTCACACTTTAAACTAAACTTTTTGCGAATGAATGGTCTAAGGTAAAGGCTCCAAAGAATCCCAAAAGTCATCTGATCAGATGGACGGGATTGTCCAACGTGCATGATTTTCTGAATATCAACGTGGCCCCTCATATGAACACTCTGGAGCTCATACACAACGCCCGCACGTGTGGCTTCTGATTCACCCGTACAGACTAACGAAAAAAAGATGATTTCCCGTTCCAAGAAAATTAATTTTTGAAAATTAAAAAATTACAGCAGAAGTCACCTTGGATACAGTGACAGGTACTCTTATTTATAGTAAAATATAAAATTACAATACTCTACCAATCCGATGCACGGCGCATGCATACAACCGTTCGTGTATATGCTTTTCCCCCATTGATACACCGAATTCTTGGGTGCATATGCTATTTACCAACTTCCAAGTACAGACTAATGGAAAAGGCAAATGGTGACTATGAATACATCCACGAACACCAAGCATGTGATGAACCCCACTCATCATTGCCCAGCCATGATTGGAGGCGATAAAAAAAAGTAGGTGAATGTGAATCTCTCTCTCTCTCTCTCAACGACCATTTCACAGCCCCAGAATAATTTTCCTTTCTTTGAGAAAAAAGGAAAATAGCGAGAAATCTCGGATGGGTTTCACTTGTTTGGCAAGCAAAAAATAAAAATAAAAATATAAAAGATAAAAAATAAAAAAAACCCCAAAAAATGGTACTTATGTAAAATAATGTTGAATGAAATTTTAATTATTAGATAGAGAAATTCTAATTTCCCATAGAATTAGAATAATTTTCCTTTCTTTGAGAAAAAAAGGCCAAAAAAATTAGCTAGAAATCTCAGATGGGTTTCACTTATTGGATAAAGAAATTCTAATTTCCCGTCGAAGAGGTGATACAAAAGTATATACACCGAAAGTTTAGTATATACTCTTTGCACCCAATTCTCCGGTACCCACGTGTTGAGATGGCGCAAATGATCAGTACTGTCCATGTTGTGGAATCAATTCCATATGGGCTACGTAAGTAAAATAATGCTGAGCGATGGTATTGATCATCACCATTTGTAGACGAATTTAGAATAATGAAAGTAAAATTTTCAATGGCTTGCATTCAATCGATAAAAAAATAAAAAATAAAATCAAAAAATAGTATCGTTACAAAAGAATAATTATGATAAAATGTCCTATCTATGGTGTTAGCCTGAAAATGGACGGTTCAAATTATCCGACCATATAAGAAAGTAGCCCTCAGTGGATGTTCACCTAAACTAGTCCCTGAAACGCGACGGATGCAAAGCGAACACGCAGTGAATTATTCATGAGGAAGCACTGGGGTCGGCTGACGGGAAGCGGACTGCGTACTGAGTAACTCAGTAGGGTAAGCGTACCGAGTAAACTCCGTGGGATCCACCGTGATCTATTTATTTTATCCACTCCGTCCATCCATTTTATCAGACAATTTTAAGGTTTGAATAATAATAAAAAAACATATAAAAACATCAAGTGGACCACACCACAAGAAATACTGTGAATTGAAATTCTACCATTGAAAAATTTCTAAGGACCACAGAAGTTTTGGATCAAGCAGATATTTGTTTGTTTTTTTTTTTTTCCCTTCATCCGTGTCTGTTTCATGTATGAACAGGTTGGATGACAAATAAACATCACTATGTGCCCTAGAAAGGTTTCAACGTGAAAATTAATATACCTGTACTTCCTATGGTGCGGTCCACTTGTGCTTTGAAAATGCTTGAATTTTGGATAAACTAGGTACACTCACAGTGAGAACAACGGAGTTTACTCGTACGATAAGTTGCTCAGTACACTATCCGATTTGGCTTGGACGCCGATTGCGCAGCCTATTGAGTAAAATCCGTAGGGCTCACTGTTATTATGTGTCTTAATCACGCTGTCCATTTGGTTTGTAATATCATTTTAGGGCATGATTTCAGAATCAAAGCATATCCAAAGCTTAAGTGGACCACACCAGAGGAAACAGTAGGAATTGAACACTGCTGTTGAAAATCTTCTTGATCCTATCCATTATTTTTCTACACTTTATTTTATAGTTTATTCTCTTGAATATTAGACCATTAAATTTTAATGATCGGTTGAAATTGTGAAAATCATATAATTTATATAATATCTAAAAACTATTTTGCCACGTGTACCATAAAGAGATGGATCTAAGGGCCTGTTTGGCCAGTTGCATTAGACTGGATTAGATGGGATGAAATTACATACAATGTCATCATGGTTGCTACTGTGATTGTTTTTTTCTTTTCTTTTTTTACAGTAATTGTTTATAATATCCATCAATCAATGAGTTATAAGTAACCACATTTGGCTCAAACCCCTTATTTTCTACACCCGTAACAAACTTAACTTGATACCAACCCGAATTATCTGATCATACACATGAATCGCTACACAGACTCCACGGCTCCTAACCAAATTACTCAAGATACTGTTATAAGATCTCAAAATAGGCCTACATCCATACCTCCCCATATTATGGAACATGTAGAGTGCATTCTTTGACATGCTATTTTTCACATATACCTCAAAATATTTTTAGTGGTGGGAGTTCAGTCCTCATTGTGTGGTTCACTTCAGCTGTCTATTTGTTTGGCTCATACTCTAAAATAATCTGGAAAAAATAAATGAACGGCATGGATATAATTCATACATGACAATGGCCCCACGGAACCCCTGGATTTGAGAGAGGTAAGTGGAATAGGGAGAAAATTAAGTGGGATTTGGAAACCTAAGGGCCTGTTTGGTAAGTGGAATTGAATGGTGTTGAATAGTATTAAATGGGATTAGCATCATTATTTCACAATAATTGCATGTCTGGAAATACCATGGTATTGAAGTCATCCAATCCCATCCAATCCCGTGTTTGGGAAAAAAAATTGCCACAAAAAACACCGAATTAAGCTAAATCGTGTTTGGTGGATCATAGTATTTGTAATCAACGAACCAAATTCACAATGGATGTCGTTCATTTGTACACATATATAATTAGAACATCACGTGTAAATGGTGTACATGGATGCATAGCACGGTTAAACGCATGCCTCAATGTGGGGCCCACATGTGTAGTAGATTTCAAAATCCATGGAATTTATGCATGGGATTAAATGCAATTCCATGAGACTAAATGCAATTCCATCCTGCCTAATCTCAAACTTTCCATCCTCTCCAAATGTTGGATGGATTTGCATTGACCAAATGCAATTCCATCCCACCTAATCCCTTCAAATACCATGTGTCAAACACCCCCTAAGGGCCTGTTTGGTCAGTGGAATTGGAACCCCCTGGATTTGCAATCCTCCCAGTCTATTTGGCACCCCGAAGTGTGAATCAACTTTAATCCAAAAGTATCTATGCATGGTATATCTACGGGGGTTTCAATTTAATTACTAAATTAACTTTAATATCTCTAATTAGTGAGATATATAATTTTTGACACTATGGCTGTAATAAACCCACTGAAATATACGCTTTGCCTAAAAATGATGAAATTCGAAGTCTTGGATGGACCGCAAGCACAAGATCATGTCTAAGTGACTAACCAATGATTTTTAATCTTTGATTAATAGGGACAATGTTTAGACGGTGCTAGACAATGTTTGGATGGTGCTGATTTACATGGACAATATTTGGACGGTGCTGATCATCATTAGTGAGGCATATGCCTAATATAATGATAGTGTACAGTGACACACATGTCACACCTGCAACTATTGAAATGATTTTAGGTGTAATCCAAGCTCTCACCGTGGATCGCAAACCCTCTCAAAGAGGGGGATTGAAACCCCCCGGATTTGCAACCCCCAACTACTTTATGCGTCAAACAATCAAGGGGATTTGAAACGCCCTCCAATCCCTCCCAATCCACTGGGCCAGACGACCTAAAGGGTTTGAATTTAATTACTAAATTATTTTTTTTATATCTCTAATTAGTGAAATATGTAATTTTTGAGCCAATGATTGTGATAAGCCTGCTGAAATATATGCTTTGCCCGAAAATGATAAAATTCCAAGTCTTGGATGGGCCACAAGCACAAGATCATGTATGAATAACTAACCAACAATTCTCAATCATTGATTTGCATGGACAATGTTTGGACGGTGCTGGACAATGTCTGGATGGTGCTGATTTACATGGACAGAGTTTGGACGGTGGTGATCATCATTAGTAGGCCACGTGCCCACCAGAATGATAGTGTATAGTGACACACTTGTTACACGTGCAACTATTGAAATGATTTTTAGGCGTAAGCCAAGCTCTCGCCGTGAGAGGTTCAAATTCACGGCCCTGGACAGCTCTGCTGTCGGCGGTGGCACGCAGTTCCCGCGGCGGCGCCGCCCCCCTAGGGCCATTTCGGTGGTGGGAAGCCGATTGGACGGCGGTGCTGCGGCCATCTGGCCACTTCGGCGGTGGGACGCAGGTCGTGCGGCGGTGCCGCGCACCAGCACGCCCTTCCCGCGGTGGTGCCGCGGTCCCCTGGTGCGGGCGGCGGTGGCACGCACCAGCTGCGGTGGCCATGCTGGCCATATATATATATATATATATATATATATATATATATATATATATTGTTTTGTGGTGTGCTGTTGTGGTGGTGGTGGTGATAATGATGATGATGGTGGTGGTGGTGGTGGGTGGTGTGGCTTATGATGATGATGGTGGTGGGTTGGTGTTGAATTGGAGAAGAGGGCTGATGGTGGTGTGCTTGATGATCATGATGGTGGTGGGGCCGTTGTTGAATTTTATTTTTTTTTAATTTTGAACGTGGGTTGCTGTGATGGGTGCGGCCCTGTTTATGGGTGATGATAGAGTTGGTGGCCCTGTTTGTGGTCTTATTGTGGCCCTGTTTGTGGCCTTGTTTGCGGCCTTGGTTGATGGCGGTGTTGGTGTGATGGTGTGGCTACTGGTGGGGCTGCCAAAATGATGTATGTATTGGATCTATACAGTTAACAGGGCACATACATCATGGTAGGGCCCACAGAGGTTTGACACCAGCTAGCTTGCTAGTGTTGGGGTTACTAGCCAACCAAATCAGAGTATGGGGTGTCTACTTGAGCACACGCTCGATCAGGAGAAAGAAAATTACAGGCCTCTCCAAAACAGGTACTCCAAATCTCTTAAAGACATTGTAGCTGCTAAACAGGCCTGTAATACACAAGCAACATTGTTTTACATGATCTACCGCCTAATTATGTTCTATTTGACAAGCCCCTAAAGTATATGGCAAGTGTTAAACAATTCTAATAAAACCATATTTTTGTTTTTTTTTTTTGTTTTTTTTAAATAGCCTCCGGACCTGGAGATGACCCATTGCCTTTTGTGGTCGGTTGGGTCCAAACAGGACCATCATGTGATTATTTCTAATTACTGAATCCATGTTTTTGTTGTTGTGTGTAAGCATACACAGTAGGCTGACCATATTTAATTTTACATTCATATGGCAGCACCTGACCACCAGCTTAAAAGCCCCAGGAAAAAAGGAAAAAGGAACGGGCAAAAGAAAACAACAAGGGAAATATATACACAAACCCAAAATCAGTATCCACAAGACCATGTAATGGAGTAAACAACAATATTCAATCTGTGACACTTGCCCACGTAAGTGTATGCATGTGGTAACTCTTCAGAGAAAGGATAAGAGATTTGCATCCACAAGGCTGTTTTTTTTTTTTTTTTTTTAAAATTTTAAATCCTTCCTTGCTGAATGTTGTTGGTAATGCACATCCCCATTAAATCTGTTATCAAATGTTGTTGGTAATGCTCTTAGCATTTGCTGAATAGCTACTGCAGTGCTATGAATCCAGTTCAACTGTCTGATGCATTCTTAGTTTAAAAACAAAGGTAATGACCATCAATTTTTATTTTTATTTTTTGTTTTTTATTATTATTATTATTATTTTTTAAATTTTGCTCTTATAAAATGTATGGCAATTTGACGCATGGAAGAAGCCAACAGGGAGATCCACACAAAGCCTTGCAATGCCCTTCATCAACCAGCACCATGGATTGGGTAGAGTTCCCAATTTCTTTTTGAGGAGTTCTCAACTAGTGCACAAATGTATCAGAGCTACTTGTTAAATGGAAACTTGTGTCCTGTAAACAGAGTCTCTGTGTCTAGTTAAGGACTTTTCCCATAAAATTGGTTGTCAAAGCTCTCGCAATAATTTCATAGGAGCAAAGAAATTAAGGAAAGAATACACTCCCAAGCATTTCAAGCTAATCTGAATAGCATATATAATTTTTGGGGTAGGACGAGCTACTTTCGTTACTTAACCTTGTTACGCCGGGTTGAGATACTTAATTCACGAGTTCTCGCCTGAGTGGGGGCCGAAACACCTCCAAGTGTTTCCAATACCTTGACCCTACCCTCATTGTAACTATCCTCTCTTAATTTAACCATTTCTAAGATTAATTTTCTAAAATGAAGCCCAAATATTCAAGACGACTAAGGGGCGTTTGGTCCTAGAGTTTTAACGTCGCTAAGTTTTAGCGCTCCCATCTATGTCAGTGAATGCATTATGGTGAGTCCATAGCCCACGGTCCAGTTTAATCCTAAACTCATACTATGATACCAACTTATAATCCCTGAATTTCGAGAGTATTCCGAACATCACTTATGGCTTGTGGAAGCCAATATCCTCATTTCCTTTACATTGGGCATTTGAGCATGTATAGAATTATACTAAACAACGTACCATACTCTAGGTTTAATCTAATTAAAGCGGATGCGTAAAGCTCTCTTCCCCCCCCCCCCCCCCCCCCCCCCCCCCCCCTCTCTCTCTCTCTCTCTCTCTCTCTCTCTCTCTCTCTATATATATATATATATATATATATATATATATATATATATATATATATATATATATATATATCAAGAAGTTCCTTATTATGGGTCTATGGCTCGGTTTAATGTATATATATATACAATTTCAAAAAAAATAAAATAAAATAAAACAAAATGTGGTGATGTAACATCCAACTAAGCCCATATGCCCAGCGCTCCCGGTCCAGAGGTCCATGGCCTACATTGGCCCATCTGAGAGTTGAAAATAGGAGAATTCCTCCTCCTCATCTATGAAAGCTTGCTTCAGTGTATCAACATCTGCGGTACCTGCATCTACACTAGTATCTGGTTGGTGTTTTAAAACACCGTCTCAGAGTGAAAGTGAGGGATTAACTCAGTGGTTCCATAAAATAAAAGTTACACATGTTATCAAGTCAATCAACACAGTAATGATAAGGCAACATAAGGCAATCAGTTCCTAACTACTTTTTTTAATACGAGAATGAAGGTTATGTAATGATGCATGCCCTCACCTATCGATACTCCCTCAACACACGACTCTGATTATCTATTTCACATATGATAACACTTCCTTAAACATGTGACTCCAACGCCTATTTTGCCACATTCTAACTAATGCAATGCGGTACATGATCATGTTTGTCGAGTGATTAATCATGCCCTTTCATCCAGCAATTTGGGGAAGCTAGGATACCTCCCTTTTAAACATCGATCCTAACCGAATCACTAGGTGTTGGATGATTGCAGCGGTCTTACTCCTGTGTTCCTGATCCGTCTAGGTTCGTCACTCCTAGATAAATACATATGATAGGCAAGTTGTAGGAAGCATTACTCGCGGTCACTACGGGGAGGCTCATCACCCCAGCGTAGGCCGACAACACTGACACGATGTCCCATACCACCATACCTGGCTCACAAGTCTTGAAGATCATGGTACCATGGTCAAAGGTGGATCTTTACAATAGTGAGAAGGTACCTTAGATTCAAACAATTGTGCTCATACATAGTGAACATACAATAGGTCAACCGGTTCTTTAGGCAATTTTGATTGGTATGGGCGCACACTAACATAACCGGCATGAAGCGCGTGGGCGCCCCTCATGGCCTAGCTACTATCAATAGTCAATGTTCGACCCGTGTCTTTCGAATTTACCTAAGGTGGCCAACCCAATTCGGTCACCTAAACGTGGAAGTTTACCGATTACCTGGATTACACTCGTAGCCCTATTCCTATCCAAATCATGTTAATAGACATTCATAACATATAGGTTAGCATTCGATAAGCAATCTTGATAAACTATTCATTCATGCATTTCATCAAACACATAGACAACGTCAACTACAACTTACAATTCATCAATTCATTAGATAGAAAAATAAGTATATTTAAGACAATAAGAAATCCTACATTAGCAATCATAAATCATTATTATAATGAAAACATTGATAAATCGCAACCTAAGTATTTATAGTCTGCACCTTTCCGTAGCACACCTGACTTGGACTTGCTGCTAGGAATATGTTTCTAAGGAAGAATTGTCAGCCACCTAAACGAGCACATGAGTTAGTTAGGGTTGGAGAAAACCCATTTGACATCTATAAGAGTGTTTGTATTACTTAACCTAGGTCGAGGAGTTCTAGTAGCAGGAGTGGTGGTGGTTAGGCTTGTAAATTGATGGAAGAGGATTTCCCTTTGTGGCAAGCCCTACTCTAATCTCTCTTCTTCTCTAACTTTCTCTTTTCTCTCCTCTCTCTCACCTTAGGGTTTCTAAATTCATTTTTGGGAAAAACGAGGTGAATTAGGAGTTATTTATAGTTCTAGATGGTATGTAAATGACCTTAGGGCCACTTTATATGATACTTATACCCTATGGGCAGCTATTTCTGACAAACGGAGTGTAAGACCCGTATCTTGGTCCGTACCTTCCGTACACTTCCGCGGTCTTACCGGTTGAATTCCGACAACTTTCGACCCTTAAACAATATCGACGCACGACCCTGATTCATGTACCGACAACCCGAGTCGACTCAACCCGAGACCAATACCATAGCGACTGCGCCGTCGTTGCGGTTCCGATACCGCGACTCGCGCGCCAAGGCGATACCCTGGTCAAGAATTATGGGCTAACGTTCGGTGTGAGAAAACGCCGTGCGTTGCGAAAACCAAGAAAATCTCTACGATGTGTCACATCAATCACATCAATCCCATCAATCAATCACCCATCAATTCATCACATGTCAAGTACACATCACTTCCATCCCTTTTCCCAAGCAACCACAAAAGTCTTCACCACCCATACCTCTCTTACACAAAAAGTCACAAAAGTCTTTACCACCCATACTTCTCTTACACAAAAGCCACAAAGTCAAAGATTTCTTACACAACCATCACTCACCTATCCATCCATCACTCTCTCTCTCTCCCTTACATCACTCTCTCTCTTTCTCTCTTTCTCATTTCAAAACTCCAAGCAAATTCCAACTCCATACATTTGGAATTTTTATAAAAATCCCTAAGCTCCAAGTGGCCCACCTTCCTACCCCAAAATCTCCCATCTCAACCCTCCATTCTTCATCTTAACCATTGAAGTTGAAGCTAAGGTGCCAAGGAACCTCTAGGAGCAAGAAGATCGGACGGTGGGTGCCTCTATAAGGTAGATTTATTTGTTTTTATGGTGGACCAAGTGAGGCCCACCGATCAATGGTGTGGATCTCACTTGAGACCCTAATACGTGGCCGATGGACCACTTGGATCACCATGATCATTCCATGGTGGGGCCATTCTCCATGGACCCCATCATGATGTTTATTTTTATTTGGAAAGGTCATCCAGACCATCCATATTGGTGGGGAAAGGATCCCCACCGTTGATCTTTAGTTTTGATGGTCACATGTGCAAAATGACCCATTTGATATATGATTTCATGTATGGGAGGGCCCATAATGACGGGGTCCCTCCATCACAAGCCGTGTCCCACTCTCCATGTCTCTCTCTCTCTTTTATTGCTTTTATTTTATTTTATTTTTTTTTTATTATTTTTTTGCTATAGGATGGTGGCCCACTTGAATGGATCCCATCTTGATGTATTTATTTTATTCAAGTGGGGCCCACCTTAGACGTTATTCCCATGCCGCCCCTCATGTGGTGGCCCACTTCATCAGGGCCCACCATTTATATATATATATATATATATATATATATATATATATATATATATATATATATATATATATATATATATTATGAACCGTCAAGCGTCTGGGACGGTGGACGTTGTAAAGATAAGTAGAAAAAGAAAAGAAAAGAAAGAAGGGCTTTGGTGGCCCACTTGCATAGGCCCCACCGATGTAAGACCCGTATCTTGGTCCGTACCTTTCCGTACACTTCCGCGGTCGTACCGGTCGAATTCCGGCAACTTTCGACCCTTAAACAATATCGACGCGCGACCTGGATTCTTGTACCGACAACCCGAGTCGACTCAACCCGAGACCAATACCATAGCGACCGCACCGTCGCCGCGGTTCCGATACCGCGACTCGCGCGCCGAGGCGATACCCGGATCAAGAGATATGGGCCAACGTTCGGTGCAAGAAAACGCCGCGCGTTGCGAAAACCAAGGAAATCTCAGCGATGTGTCACATCAATCACATCAATCCCATCAATCAATCACCCATCAAGCCATCACATGTCAAGTACATATCACTTCCATCCCTTTTCCCAAGCAACCACCAAAGTCTCCCAAGCCCATACCTCTCTTACACAAAAAGCCACAAAAGTCTTCATTTCCCATACTTCTCTTACACAAAAGCCACAAAAGTCAAGTTTCTCTTACACCACCATCACTCACCCATCCATCCATCACTCTCTCTCTCTCCCTTTACATCACTCTCTCTCTTTCTCTCTTTCTCATTCCAAAATTCCAAAGCAACAAAGGAAATCCAAGAGTTCCATACGTATGGAATTTCTCCAAAATCCCTAAGCTTCAAGTGGCCCACCTTCCTACCCCAAATATCTCCCATCTCAACCCTCCATTCTTCATCTTAGCCATTGAAGTTGAAGACAAGGTGCCAAGGAACCTCTAGGAGCGAGAAGATCGGACGGTGGGTGCTTCTATAGGGTAGATTTTCTTATTTTTATGGTGGACCAAGTGAGGCCCACCGATCAATGGTGTGGATCTCACTTGGGACCCTTATTTGTGGCCGATGGACCACTTGGATCATCATGATCATTCCATGATGGGGCCATTCTCCATGGACCCCATCATGATGTTTATTTTCATTTGAAAAGGTCATCTAGACCATCCATATTGGTGGGGAAAGGATCCCCACCGTTGATCTTTAGTTGTGATGGTCATATGTGCAAAATGACCCATTTGATGTATGATTCCATGTATGGGAGGGCCCATAATGACGGGGTCCCTCCATCACTAGCCGTGTCCCACTCTCCATGTCTCTCTCTCTATTTTATTTCATGTTATTTTATTTTATTTTATTTTATTTTATTTTATTTATTGCAAAAGGATGGTGTGGCCCACTTGAATGGATCCCACTTTGACATATTTATTTTTATTCAAGTGGGGCCCACCTTGGCCGTTACTCCCATGCCACCCATCAGTGGCGAGTCCACTTCATCACGGCCCACATACAAAAAAAAAATGATAATAAATTTCAATACATCGTCCAGCGTCTGGGACGCTGGACGTTATTTTTTTTGGAAAGAAGAAAATGGAAGAAAAGAAGCTTTTTGGGTGTTCCCTTACATAGGCCCCACCATGATGTATTTGAGTAATCCAAGCCGTCCATCCTCTTACCTACGGTGTTTTAGCCGTTGGGTACAAGTTTGGGGCTGATTGGAAGACCTGATGGGCCATAATATCAACGAATGCGTCACTACCATTCAAGATCATTATTTGGTTTTATTTTACTTTCTAAGCATCCAAAAATTTCAAACTTTGGACTCATGTGGACGGCCTCGGGCCACTGATCGCTATAGCTGGAGTGGATTGTCAGAAAGTGGGCCCCACACATGCTTTTTGTCAAAATCAAAATCCAAGGGAGAGAGAGAGATGGGGTGTGGCAGCAGCAGCTGCGTCAGGTGCTGGCAGCGCCTGCACGGCTGCCAAGCGACGGGCGGGCGGACGACCGTGGACCCACGGCACCAGCCGTGGGCCCCACCTTGATGTTTATATGCCATCAAAACCGTCCATCAGGTGGGCCCCCTTCTCAGGTGGGCCCCCTCCAAATTTCAGGTTGATCCAAACCTCAGGTGGGCCACATCACACGAAACAGTGAGATGGAGCACCTACCATTAAATTTTTTTTTGGGGCCCTCCTTTGATGCAGGCGCACGTCCAGGCCGTCCAGGGCCTGGACGTTTTATATTTTTTTTAAAAATAATAATAATAAAAACATTAATTAATATATCTTGTTATATTAATGTATAATATAATATTACCTGTTATATCATATGGGTTAGGCCCTTTTGGTTTGCAATAGGCCTATGGGCTAGGTCCATTTGTATTATAAAAGGCCTATGGGCTAATCCCATTTAAATTATGAAATACTTATGGGCTAGGCCCATTTGATTCGTTTAAGGCCCAAGAACTTGGGCCCACTTGATATGTCCCAAGGCCATGTGTCTAGGCCCATTTGAATTAAATATGAGGCCTAGGGATTTAGACCCATCTGGCTCATAGGACGCCTATGGGCTAGGCCCATTCGAATTTCAAAAGGACCATGAGCTAGGCCCATTTAGGTTATGAAATTCTTATGGGCTAGGCCCATTGGTTTCAGTCTAGGCCTAAGAACTTAGGCCCATTTGATATGTTCCAAATCCATGGGACTAGGCCCATTTGATGTACTTCAAGGCCCATGAAATTGGACTCATTGTTGCATTCTTAAAACCCATGGAAGGAGGACATTTGATATATGTAAGGCCTAGGGGTTAGGCCCACTTTGATATGTATACAAGGCCTACAGATTTAGGCCATTTAATGAACCATAAGGCCTAGGGGTTAGGCCCATTTGAAACCATGTATAGGTCTATGGGTTGAGGCCACTTGATCTACTTATAGGGTCCAATTGGTGTGGCCCATTGGTCGGATATAAGACCCATGTGACTAAGCTCATTTGATGTAATCTAAGGCCCACGGGTTTGACCCATTGCAATGCACATAAGACCCATTGGTGTGGCCCATTTATGTGGCCCATCTGATGAATAAAAGCCCATGGAATATGACCCATTTGATACATATGTAAGGTCCAATGGGGACAACCTACGGTCCATTGCAATGTGTAAATCCATTATAGACTAAGTTCGATGTTCACAACGATCGTGCCTTGGGAGCAATGTTGGTTTGACGTCCACATTGCGAGCGTAATGCTGGTTGGATGTCCACATTACGACTCTCCTTAGGGCCCATCACCAGGCCGTACTTGCCATGTATAGGCCGTCCAGGCCCATCTGCATTGTAAGATGATTCATTTTATCATAACATGTTTAGTATAGTTTCATGACCCATGGTCATACGCATCATAGGTGTGCTTGATATGAGGATTGACTGATCATAGCATTTGCCTTCGGGCAGGTTGTTTATGGGCTCCCGGTTAGGCGGTGCTGCCCTACATGAGCGCACGGTATGCGCAGGATTGGTTGCATGACTGGATAGTGTGATTCATGCATTCCGCATTTGTGTGACATGGTTATTGTACGCCCTAGTGACATCAGGGCCGTAGCCTCCACAGACGCATCGTGGTTGGCAGGATTGGATACCTGAAATACTTGTTCTACATGGGGTACTATAGATATCCCTGGGTGAAAGTCCCTAAACCCTTATGGTACCAAGAGGTTGCTCCAACGTCTAGACCGAGTGGGTAGATGAGCGTTGAGTGCCGATTACCAGACGGTTACGCTCTCCACTGTGTCGTGGTCGGTTGGAAGGGGGTGCGGCCTTACCCGCCCGAGTGTAGGGGGCAATGCTAGGCTGAGTTTGACCAGCTCGAGGAATGGGTCCGCTATCGACGAGTCGCGCCCGATATTGGCAGACGAATAGTGAGGTCTCTTCCACTTACCTTATTGCGCGCGATGTGACGGCAATCTGGTTTAGAGTGTACTAGACCCCGGTGATATTCCATACTTTGAGCTGTATTGACGTGTGGACATTGATGAGTATCTGTATGCTTGAGTTGCATTGTACATTGCATGGCCTTGGGATGGCCGATACCATTCATGTCTTGTATTGCATAGCCTTGGTATGGCTCATGACGTTTTGGTTCCATCTGTATATTCCGCATTACTCTGACATTACATTCATATTACTACCTTGCGCACACACTTTCACCACCCTCTAAGCTTTCTGTAAGCTTATGCACGACCGTTGCGTGCAGGTGACGTTGGACTGCAGCAGCGCTGAGGCAGGAGCACGTTGCTGATCATTTTGGAGTTTTTGTTATTTGCCATTGTATTTCCCTTTATGCTCATTGTACTTGTAAAAATTTTGATCATAGTGGAAATGTAATGGAGTGCTTGGTTGTTGTTTGTGGGTTATGCCTTTGGTTATGCTTATTACGTATCAGACTGACATTGTAAATCCTCCTCGTAGCATCCCAGGATCGGAATCTGGCGAATGGGAGCTAGGAGCCAAGAATGGGGTTCTACGGAGGCTGTCGGCGCCGGATTCGGCGATCGGGAATTCTGTTAGCCCGGTTTCCGAGTTTGGGGCGTGACAACCGAGTTGTACCTAGACAATCCAAGCCGTCTACCCTCTTACTTACAGAGTTTTAACCGTTGGGTAGAAGTTTGGGATTGATTGGAAGACCTGGTGGGCCATAGCATCAAATAACGCACGTCGATCATTCAAGGATCCATTTTCTTATTTTATTCATTTTCTAGCGTCAAAAAAATTCTAACTCTGGACTCATTTGGACAGCCTCGAGCCGCTGATCACAATGGCCGGGGCGGATTTCACTTTAGCGGGCCCCACGTACGAAAAACCCCGGGAAATGGGTTTTTATTCTTTTAGCAGGCCCATTCGACTCATATAAGGCCTCTGGGTTGAGGCCCATTGGATATACATTTGGGGGTCCAATTGATGTGGCCCATTTGATACATACTAGACTCATGTGACTAGGTCCAATTAATGCAATCTAGGCTCACGGGTTTTGACCCATTGCAATGCACATAAGACCCATTGATGTGGCCCATTTATGTTGCCCATCTGATGAATAAAAGGCCCATAGGATATGGCCGATTTGATATATATATATATATAAGGTCTAAGGGGGGACAACCTACGGTCCATTGCAATGTGTAAATTCATTACAGACTAAGTATTGATGTTTACAAAGATCGTGTACATTTGGGGGTCCAATTGATGTGGCCCATTTGATACATACTAGACTCATGTGACTAGGTCCAATTAATGCAATCTAGGCTCACGGGTTTTGACCCATTGCAATGCACATAAGACCCATTGATATGGCCCATTTATGTTGCCCATCTGATGAATAAAAGGCCCATAGGATATGGCCGATTTGATATATATATATAAGGTCTAAGGGGGGACAACCTACGGTCCATTGCAATGTGTAAATTCATTACAGACTAAGTATTGATGTTTACAAAGATCGTGCCTTGGGAGCAATGTTGGTTTGACGTCCACATTGCGAGTGTAATGTTAGTTGGATGTCCACATTACGACTCTCCTTAGGGCCCATTACTGGGCCGTACTTATCGTGTATAGGCCGTCCAGGTCCATCTGCATTGTGAGATAGTTCATTTTATTATGTTTAGTACAGTTTCATGACTCATGATCATACGCATCATATGTATGCTTGACGTGAGAATTATCTGATCATAGCATTTGCCTTCGGACAAGTTATTTATGGGCTCCCGGTTAGGCGGTGTTGCCCTACATGAGCGCACGATATGCGCAGGATTGGTTGCATGACTGGATAGCGTGATTCATGCATTCCGCATTTGTGTGACATGGTTATTGTACGCCCTAGCGACATCGGGGCCGTAGCCTCCACAGACAGATCGTGGTTGGCAGGATTGGATACCGAAAATCTTATTCTACATGGGGTACTATAGATATCCCTGGGTGAAAGTCCCTAAACCCTTATGGTACCAAGATATTGCTCCAACGTCTAGACCGAGTGGGTAGATGAGCGTTGAGTGCCGACTACCAGACGGTTACGCTCTCCACTATGTCGTGGTCGGTTGGAAGGGGTGCGGCCTTACCCGTCCGGGTGTAGGGGGCAATGCTAGGCTGAGTCTGACCAGCTCGAGGAATGGGTCCGCTATCGACGAGTCACACCCAATATTGGCAGACGGATAGTGTGGTCTCTTCCACTTACCTTATTGCACGCGATGTGGCGGCAATCTGGTTTAGAGTATACTAGACCCCGGTGATATTTCATATTTTGAGCTGTATTGATGTGTGGACATAGATGAGGATCTGTATGCTTGAGTTGCATTGTACATCGCATGGCCTTGGGGTGGCCGATACCATTCATTTCTTGCATCGCATAAGCCTTGGTACGGCTCATGATATCATGGTTCCATTTGCATATTCCGCATCATTCTGTCATTGCATGTACATATTACTACCTTGCGCACACACTTTCACCACCCTCTAAGATTTCTGTAAGCTTATGCACGACCGTTGCATACAAGTGACGTTGGATCGCAGCAGCGCTGAGGCAGGAGCACGTTGCAGAGCGTATTGGAGTTTTTGTTATTTACTATTGTATTTCCCTTTATGCTCATTGTACTTGTAAAGTTTTTTATCATAGTGGAAATGTAATGGAGTACTTGGTTGTTGTTTGTGGGTTATGCCTTTGGTTATGCTTATTACGAATCAAACTGATATTTAAAAATCCTCCTCGTAGCATTGCAGGATCGGAACCTGACGAATGGGAGCTAGGATCCGAGAACGGGGTTCTACGGAGGCTGTCGGCGCCGGATTCAGCGATCGGAAATTTTGTGAGCCCGGTTTCTGAGTTTGGGGCGTGACAGAAGTTGGTATCAGAGCATAACTTGGGAATGACCGAGAACAACATTACATGTCTGCTATGAGTGTAGAATGGCTAAGTTCCGAAGTTCGGATAGCTTCGCGACCCTCCTATACAGACCGTTAACGTGTGTATATTCGAGAGTTTTGAAGTTGATAGACGTCTCGCTCTTTCCTGTAGGAGACATGGCGCCTGGGAGGGTTACTCGATCGACTCCCGTACCACCACCTGAGGATTCTGCTTCACCATCGGAAGCTCTAACTTTACCCCCTGCGTCTCCCGTTCCACCCTCAGAGATCCCTGCTTCCTCTCATGAGGATGACATTCCTCCACCTGAGACCGATGAGGAGCCGACTGTGACCGTTAGTGCCTCTCAGTTACAGCAGATGTTACAGGCTGTGACAGCCGCACTCTAGGGACACGGCAGACGTCCAGCTATTTCACCAGCTCAGGCAGAGCAGGAGCGCCCGAGCACCTTATTTCGTGAGTTCAGACGGCTTGATCCCCCACGTTTCCAGGGCGAGCCAGATCCGACCGCAGCAGAGAGATGGCGCTCCGATGTGGAGAAGATTTTTGATACCATGTCATGTACGACCGAGCAGCACGTCCGGCTAGCCGTATTTCTCTTCCAGGGTGAGGCTGAGCATTGCTGGACCTCTGTTACCCGTGTTGCCGGACCTGATTATATCTGGACATGGGAGGACTTCGTTGACCGATTCGAGGAGCAGTACTTCCCTAACCATATCCGTCGTCAGCGAGCCTTAGAGTTCGAGACTCTGGTGCAGGGAGACATGACGGTGGCACAGTACGCGGCCCGTTTTGTGGCACTATCGCGTTTTGCACCATATATGGTTGATGACGAGGGGTGGAAGGCCCGCCGCTTCGAGCACGGCTTGCGTTACGGCCTTCGAGGCCGTATTATTGGACATGAGCTCCCTACTTTCCAGGCAGTAGTGCGGAGAGCTCATATTTATGAGACTGAGTGGGCCGGTTCTCAGTCTGAGCGTGGTCAGAGGGGAGACCGGAAGAGTTAGGCTTCTTCCAGTCCTTCCCAGCAGCGTCGACCACAGCAGTAGAGGCGCACAGGTCGCCCAGCTTTCTGAGCACCATCAGCACCAGCAGCACCTCCACCACCACCTCATATGCAGTTCACCGGCACTTGCTTCAGGTGCGGTGCGACGGGACACCGTTCATGGGAGTGTCCCAGCCCCCAACAGCAGCAGAGAGGCCCACAGCAGCAGACACCTCCACCGCAGCAGCAGAGACCCCCACAGCAGCAGCGACAACAGCCTCCACCACCGAGACCACCTCAGCAGCAACATCAGCATCATCACCAGCCTCAGAGGCCGCAGCAGCAGAGGCAGCAGTTTCGACCGCCTCAGCGACCCCATCAGCAGCAGCAGCACGCTCAGAGGGGACAGGCACCTCCCCAACCAGCTCAGGCTAGATTTTATGCAGCTTAGCAGGACCCTCAGTCTTCTGGAGGAGTTGTTGAGGGTATACTTCCAGTTTCTGCATGCATTGCACGAGTGTTGTTTGATTCCGGTGCATCGCACTCTTTTGTAGCCGAGAGCTTCTGTCGATCGGCTGGCTTACCGTTAGAGTCCGCTGATGAGAGCCTATCAGTGTCGACTTCCTTAGGGAGGACTGCGGCGTTGGGACGATTTTGCTCGTCTTGCCCCGTTCTAGTTGGGGATACCTTCTTGCCCGCTGATTTGTTTATTTTTCCGATGTTCGAATTCGACGTCATCTTGGGCATGAATTGGTTCGCCGAGTACTATGCTATATTGGATTGCGCCGCAAGGACCGTCACGTTTTGTATACCCGGCATGCCACAGTTTCAGTTCGTTGCAGAGGCTAGAGGAGAGCGGTTGTCTTGTTTGATGTCTTGCGCCATAGAGGAGCCTGGTGCTGTTTGCATCGATCATTTGCCGATAGTATGCGATTTTCCCGATGTGTTCCAGGAGATTTCGGGATTACCGCCTCACCGACTCACCAAGTTTCAGATTGATCTCGTGCCCGGTACCGCGCCTATTTCAAAGGCCCCGTATCGTATGGCACCGTTGGAGTTACGGGAACTGCAGAAGCAGTTGGACGAGTTGCGAGAGTTGTGCTTTATCCGTCCGAGCAGTTCTCCGTGGGGAGCACCGGTACTCTTCGTGAAGAAGAAGGATGGTTCGTTGAGGCTTTGCGTTGACTACCGTGAGCTCAACAAAGTTACGATCAAGAACAAGTACCCGCTCCCTAAGATTGATGATTTGTTCGACCAGCTGTAGAGTGCACAGTTCTTTTCGAAGATTGACCTGCGTTCCAGTTATCATCAGATTCGGGTCCGAGATGAGGACATTCCGAAGACGGCATTCAGGACGCGTTACGGTCATTTTGAGTTTCAGGTCATGTCCTTCGTACTGACCAATGCACCTGCGGTCTTCATGCAGCTGATGAACGAGGTTTTTTGCCCATATCTGGATCAGTTTGTTGTAGTCTTCATCGACGACATTCTGATCTACTCGAGGACCCGTGAGGAGCACGAGCAGCATTTAGAGATTACCTTGCAGACCCTCCGCGCACACCAGCTGTATGCGAAGCTGGAGAAGTGCGAGTTTTGGCAGAAGGAGGTGAAGTTCCTCGGTCACGTGGTGACGAGGGGGGGTGTCGCAGTGGACCCCTCGAAGGTCAAGGCAGTGCGTCAGTGGGGCCAGCCCACGACTGCGATAGAGATTCGTAGTTTTCTTGGTTTGGCGGGCTACTACCGG
This sequence comes from Magnolia kwangsiensis, assembly GCA_037074715.1. Taxonomy (NCBI): domain Eukaryota; kingdom Viridiplantae; phylum Streptophyta; class Magnoliopsida; order Magnoliales; family Magnoliaceae; genus Magnolia; species Magnolia kwangsiensis. Next base: position 99,016,128 of record CM073584.1, read on the forward strand.
CGTTTCATTGAGGGTTTCTCTCGTATTGCAGCCCCGCTGACCAAGTTGACTCGGAAGGGTGCAGAGTTCATTTAAAGTGACTCCTGCGAGCGAGTATTTATGGAGTTGAAGGATCGTCTAACGTCCGCTCCTGTCCTCACTCTTCCCTCTGGGAGTGACGACTTTATTGTATTCACTGATGCCTCACATATCGGTTTGGGTGCTGTCCTGATGCAGCACGGGAGACCAGTGGCCTTTGCATCTCGTCAGCTTAAGGTTCATGAGCTGAACTATCCTACGCATGACTTAGAGCTGGCTGCAGTTGTCTTCGTACTGAAGGTGTGGAGGCACTATCTTTACAGGGTTAGGTTCGAGCTCTTCTCTGATCATAAGAGCTTGAAGTACCTCTTCTCTCAGTCTGAGTTGAATATGAGATAGAGGCACTGGATGAAGCTCCTGAAAGACTATGATTTTAACCTCCAGTACCACCCGGGCAAGGCTAACGTGGTGGCAGATGCCCTCAACCGTCAGCCACGGGGCCTAGTGGCGCATATGATGATTCAGGAGTGACGGATGCTTGAGAATATTGCTGCGTATGACTTTGAGTTCGGCCTGCAGTCTTCCATCGTACAGTTATCGAGCCTGTCGATTCAACCCTCTCTTGTCGCTAGGGTGATCGAGGCTCAGCAGGCTGATCAGTCATTGCAGAGTTATATGGCTGAGGCAGCATCTGAGGGTCATGCAGATTGGTAGATCGGTACAGACGGTGGACTTCGCTTCAGAGGCCGATTATGTGTCCCGGATATTCCAAAATTACGCAGAGATCTTATGACTGAGGCACATCGATCGTGATTTTCTATCCACCCGGGCTCGACGAAGATGTACCGCGACATGAGGCGACAGTATTTTTGGGCGAGGATGAAGCGCCAGATCGCCAGTTTTGTGGCCGAGTGTGACACGTGCCAGCATGTCAAGGCCGATCATCAGAGACCTCCTGGTCTTTTGCAGCCGTTGAGCGTCCCGATGTGGAAGTGGGAGCACGTGTCGACTGATTTCATTATGAGTTTGCCGAGGACTCAGCGCGGTCATGACACCATTTGGGTTGTTGTTGATCGTCTGACGAAGTCGGCACATTTCCTTGCGATGCGTGCGACTTGGTCTATGGACCGGCTTGCGAGACTGTTTATTGAGGAGATTGTGAGACTGCATGGCGTTCCAGTCTCGATCATTTCTGACCGAGACTCGAGGTTCACGTCTCAGTTTTGGGGGAGCTTTCAGCGAGCGATGGGGACTGATTTGCAGCTCAGCACCGCGTACCATCCGCAGACCGATGGCCAGACCGAGAGGGTCAATCAGATACTTGAGGGTATGCTTTAGGCCTGCTCGATTGACTTCGAGGGTAGCTGGGATGAGCATCTGTGATTGGCTGAGTTCGCGTACAATAACAGCTATCAGGCGACCATCGGTATGGCTCCTTTTGAGGCACTATATGACAGACCATGCAGATCACCGAGTTGTTGGACCGAAGTTAGAGAGCGCCGTCTCCTAGGTCCCGAGCTTGTGAAGGAGACTTCAGAGGCTATTGACATCATCAGGCAGAGGATGCGCACAGCTCAGAGCCGACAGAAGAGTTCTGTTGATCGTCGGCGTCGTCCCTTGGAGTTTGATGTAGGGGACCATGTGTATCTCAAGGTCTCGCCCATGAAGGGCGTAGTTCGATTTGGAGCGGAGGGCAAGCTTGCCCTGAGATTCATAAACCTTTTGAGATCACTGGGCTCGTTGGCGTCGTGGCCTATCGGCTGGCCTTGCCATCTCAGTTGTCTGGTGTCCACGATATTTTCCACGTCTCCATGTTGAGGAAGTGTGGGTCAGACATAGTTCCCGTTATTGATTGGCAGCCGTTGGAGGTTCGTGAGGACGCTTCTTACATTGAGCAGCCAGTCCTTATCCTTGTTCGGAAGGAGCAGGTCCTCAGAACCAAGGTCATTCCGTTGGTGAAGGTGCAGTGGGGTCACCATTCTGTTGAGGAGGCTTCTTGGGAACGTGAGGCTGAGATTCGAGAGCGTTATCCTCATCTCTTTGATGGTTGATCATGTGATGTATTTTGTATGCTATCTCTGATTTTATATGATGACGTTATATTTCTTATTCTTCGCGAGTTATGCTTAGTTGCGATGCTTGTGTAAATTTTGAGGACGAAATTTTTATAAGGAGAGGAGAGCTGTAAGACCCGTATCTTGGTCCGTACCTTTCCGTACACTTCCGCGGTCTTACCGGTCGAATTCCGGCAACTTTCGACCCTTAAACAATATCGACGCACGACCCTGATTCATGTACCGACAACCCGAGTCGACTCAACCCGAGACCAATACCATAGCGACCACGTCGTCATTGCGGTTTCGATACCTCGACTCGCGCGCCAAGGCGATACCCTGGTCAAGAGTTATGGGCCAACGTTCGGTGCGAGAAAACGCCGCGCGTTGCGAAAACTAAGGAAATCTTTACGATGTGTCACATCAATCACATCAATCCCATCAATCAATCACCCATCAATCCATCACATGTCAAGTACACATCACTTCCATCCCTTTTCCCAAGCAACCACAAAAGTCTTCACCACCCATACCTCTCTTACACAAAAAGTCACAAAAGTCTTCACCACCCATACGTCTCTTACACAAAAGCCACAAAGTCAAAGATTTCTTACACAACCATCACTCACCTATCCATCCATCACTCTCTCTCTCTCCCTTACATCACTCTCTCTCTTTCTCTCTTTCTCATTTCAAAACTCCAAGCAAATTCCAACTCCATACGTTTGGAATTTTTATAAAAATCCCTAAGCTCCAAGTGGCCCACCTTCCTACCCCAAAATCTCCCATCTCAACCCTCCATTTTTCATCTTAACCATTGAAGTTGAAACTAAGGTGCCAAGGAACCTCTAGGAGCAAGAAGATCGGACGGTGGGTGCCTCTATAGGGTAGATTTATTTATTTTTATGGTGGACCAAGTGAGGCCCACCGATCAATGGTGTGGATCTCACTTGGGACCCTAATACATGGCCGATGGACCACTTGGATCACCATGATCATTCCATGATGGGGCCATTCTCCATGGACCCCATCATGATGTTTATTTTTATTTGGAAAGGTCATCCAGACCATCCATATTGGTGGGGAAAGGATCCCCACCGTTGATCTTTAGTTTTGATGGTCACATGTGCAAAATGACCCATTTGATGTATGATTTCATGTATGGGAGGGCCCATAATGACGGGGTCCCTCCATCACAAGCCATGTCCCACTCTCCATGTCTCTCTCTCTCTCTTTTATTACTTTTATTTTATTTTATTTTATTTTATTATTATTATTTTTTTGCTATAGGATGGTGGCCCACTTGAATGGATCTTATCTTGATGTATTTATTTTATTCAAGTGGGGCCCACCTTAGGCGTTATTCCCATGCCGCCCCTCATGTGGTGGCCCACTTCATCAGGGCCCACCATTTAAAATATATATATATATATATATATATATATATATATATATATATATATATATATATATATATATATATATATATATATTATGAACCGTCCAGCGTCTGGGACGCTGGACGTTGTAAAGATAAGTAGAAAAAGAAAAGAAAAGAAAGAAGGGCTTTGGTGGCCCACTTGCATAGGCCCCACCGAGTTGTACCCAGACAATCCAAGTCGTCTACCCTCTTACTTACAGAGTTTTAACCGTGGGTAGAAGTTTGGGATTGATTGGAAGACCTGGTGGGTCATAGCATCAAATAATGCACCTCGACCATTCAAGGATCCATTTTCTCATTTTATTCATTTTCTAGCATCAAAAAAATTCAAACTCTAGACTCATTTGGACGGCCTCGAGCCGCTGATCACAATGGCCGGGGCGGATTTCACTTTAGCGGGCCCCACGTACGAAAAACCCCGGGAAATGGGTTTTTATTCTTTTTTTGAAAACCAACTGGCAGAGGCAAGCCTCTGCCTCTGACTTCATGCAGCGCTGCACGCTGGTGCGTGCAGCCGTGGAACGGCGGGCGGGCGGGCTGCCGTGCAGCCACCCACGGCTGCTGCCGTGGGCCCCACATGATGTATATGTTTTATTTATGCCGTTCATGAGGTGGGTCCCATCCTCAGGTGGGCCCCCTCCAAAAATGAAACAGATCCAAAACTCAGGTGGCCCAAACCACGTGAAACAGTGTGACTTGAATTGTACCATTGAAAAGTTTTTGGGGCCCACAGAAGTCTTGGATCAAGCTGAAATTTATGCTATCCCTTCATCCAGGTCCGAGTGACCTTATGAATGGGTTGGATGCCATCTAAACATCACAGTGGGCCCCGCATGGGACCCACAAAATTGCATGTGCTATGTCCACCGTCTAGACGGACGGTGGCACCCCCACGGCTGCACCCACCTGATGTTTGTTTGGCCTCCACCGTCCAGTGGACGGTGGGGCCCTGGGTGATGTATGTGCCTTACCTGCACTGTCCATTGGACAGTGAGACCCACCATGATGCACTTGATTCATTCAAACCGTCCATCCACTTAGTGAGATCATTTTAAAGCATGAGTTTTTGATGGGTGGTCCACTCATATGGGTTAGGCCCATTTGGTTGTAACAGGCCTATGGGCTAGGCCCATTTGAATTTCAAAAGGGGCCTATGGGATAGGCCATTTGGTTTATGAAATGCTTATGGACTAGGCCCATTGGATCCACTTAAGGCCTAAGATCCTAGGCCCATTTGATGTGTTGCAAATCCTTGGGACTAGGCCCATTTGATGTACTTCAAGGCCCATGTAATTGGACCTTTTTGTTGAAATTTTAAAAGCCCATGGAAGTAGACCATTTGATATATTGTAAGGCCCATGGGACTAAATCCATTTGATAATAAAAAAAAAGGGTCCATGGGATTAGGCCCACTCTGATATGCATGCAAGCTCATGGATTAGGTCCATTTGAATTGTTTAAGGCCTAGGGATTTAGGCCCATTCGACTCATATAAGGCCTCTAGGTTGAGGCCCATTGGATATACATTTGGGGGTCCAATTGATGTGGCCCATTTGATACATACTAGACTCATGTGACTAGGTCCAATTGATGCAATCTAGGCTTACGGGTTTTGACCCATTGCAATGCACATAAGACCCATTGATGTGGCCCATTTATGTTGCCCATCTGATGAATAAAAGGCCCATAGGATATGGCCCATTTGATATATATAAGGTCTAAGGGGGGACAACCTACGGTCCATTGCAATGTGTAAATCCATTACAGACTAAGTATTGATGTTTACAAAGATCGTGCCTTGGGAGCAATGTTGGTTTGACGTCCACATTGCGAGTGTAATGTTGGTTGGATGTCCACATTACGACTCTCCTTAGGGCCCATTACTGGGCCATACTTATCGTGTATAGGCCGTCCAGGTCCATCTGCATTGTGAGATAGTTCATTTTATTATGTTTAGTACAGTTTCATGACTCATGATCATAAGCATCATATGTATGCTTGACGTGAGAATTGTTTGATCATAGCATTTGCCTTCGGACAAGTTGTTTATGGGCTCCCGATTAGGCGGTGTTGCCCTACATGAGCGCACAATATGCGCAGGATTGGTTGCATGACTGGATAGTGTGATTCATGCATTCCGCATTTGTGTGACATGGTTATTGTACGCCCTAGCGACATCGGGGCCGTAGCCTCCACAGACAGATCGTGGTTGGAAGGATTGGATACCGGAAATCTTGTTCTACATGGGGTACTATAGATATCCCTGGGTGAAAGTCCCTAAACCCTTATGGTACCAAGATATTGCTCCAACGTCTAGACCGAGTGGATAGATGAGCGTTGAGTGCCGACTACCAGACGGTTACGCTCTCCACTATGTCGTGGTCAGTTGGAAAGGGGTGCGGCCTTACCCGCCCGAGTGTTGGGGACAATGCTAGGCTGAGTCTGACCAGCTCGAGGAATGGGTCTGCTATCGACGAGTCGCGCCCGATATTGGCAGACGGATAGTGTGGTCTTTTCCACTTACCTTATTGCGCGCGATGTGGCGGCAATCTGGTTTAGAGTGTATTAGACCCCGGTGATATTTCATATTTTGAGCTGTATTGATGTGTGGACATAAATGAGGATCTGTATGCTTGAGTTGCATTGTACATTGCATGGCCTTGGGGTGGCCGATACCATTCATGTCTTGCATCGCATAAGCCTTGGTACAGCTCATGATATCATGGTTCCATTTGCATATTCCGCATCACTCTGTCATTGCATGTATATATTACTACCTTGCGCACACACTTTCACCACCCTCTAAGCTTTCTGTAAGCTTATGCACGACCGTTGCGTGCAGGTGACGTTGGATCGCAGCAGCGCTGAGGCAGGAGCACGTTGCAGAGCGTATTGGAGTTTTTGTTATTTATCATTGTATTTTCCTTTATGCTCATTGTACTTGTAAAGTTTTTTATCATAGTGGAAATGTAATGGAGTACTTGGTTGTTGTTTGTGGGTTATGCCTTTGGTTATGTTTATTACGAATCAAACTGATATTTAAAAATCCTCCTCGTAGCATCCCAGGATCGGAACCTGGCGAATGGGAGCTAGGATCCGAGAATGGGGTTCTACGGAGGCTGTCGGTGCCGAATTCGACGATCGAGAATTTTGTGAGCCCGATTTCTGAATTTGGGGCGTGACACGGGGAGCTTTGGAGGGCTCACGGGCTCATCTATGCCATGAGGTAGGCTCCCTATCAATGGATCAAAGCTAAGACAGAGTTTTGGTGTGATCGGATCAATAGATCGGCCCTGGGAAGCCTGTGTCAGATCAACCATTATAAATGTTCAATTGGGGCCACAGTTATACGGATGTGTGTAGAAAATTTTTCTTACTCTATGTATAAAGTTTAGTCATAAACCGATGGTTCAAAATCCTCAACTTTGTATAAGAATGGATGATTCAATTCACTTAAGTTTCAGTTCATTCCTTTAAAGTATTTGCACTTGTCTCTCAGCTCAAGTTGAGCATTTCTAGACACTATCCAGGCTTGACTCCCGCGATGGTCATCGAGCATAGCAAGATGGCCATTGTTCTATTATTTCAGGGCTAGCAGACCCCCGATGTGTGGTCTAGGTCCTTTACGGAGTTTCAGAACACTCCTGAGAGGGGCAGGCCCTTGGGATTTCCCTCGAGTTTTAGGATGGTGGTGCGCTAGTACATTTGTGATCCTGAGCTATATTCATTTGTAGGAATGGTGGCCCGAACTTAATTTCTCTAATGCTACGTATTAGCGTACAGCTAATCATAGCTAGTTAGTCATGTATGGCCCTCGGGTGGTCATATTCGTGGTTGAACTCGAGTCTCAGTACGAACTTTTCCAGGATGTTACATCAGGCTAGGCCTCTACAAATTTTATTTGAATCGGGTTAACTCACCAGTTAAATGAGTTAGGTCTGATCAAGCTAGGCCTATGCCCTAAATTGTAACTGGACATGAATCACTTGGGCCGCACCAATGGAAATAGTTTAGCAGAGCCCTTTACATTATATCCAAGTCAACGTGAATAATAAAGGGAATTGATTTTTGGGTCAACGGCCTAACATCAGGTCAAAAACCTAGTGGTTGGGGTTTATTATACATAAATATCACATTGAGTCCAACTTGATACACCAATTAACTATTTGCGATTGCAAGTGGCTGTGAGGGATGGTACTTAGATTGCCTAGCTAAGGTAGCATGAACAATGGAGGGTTGTGTGCTACTGGAAAAGCTTTGTAGCTCTTACCATGATGTATGCATATTATTCGTGTTGTCCATCCATTTTTATGGATCATTTTAGTGCATGACCACAAAATTGAGATAGATCTAGATCTCAGGTAGACCACCAACAAGAACCCGGTGATTGGACGCCCACCATCAAAAACTTCTGGGTGGTGCTACAAAAGTTTGGATCAAGCTGATATTTGTATTTTCCCTTCATCCATGACTTTGTGACTTTATGAAGAGGCTGGATGACAAATAAACATTACAGTGGGCCTTAGGAAGTTTTTAATGATGAGCTTTTAATCACTATTATTTCATTGTGATCCACTTGAGATTTGGACCTACCTCATTTTTGGGCTCATGCCCTAATATGAGGTGAAAAAATGGATGGACGCCATGGATAAGACACATATATCATGGTGTGCCAATGGAGATTGTGTATTAGTACATGACACTCATACGGTGCTGCTTGCTACACCACGCAATCTGGTCTTGAAAAAGTAATTAATGCAGCTTTTTTGTAACCCCAATTATCCGGATGTGAGTGAGACATTATGATGGGCACACTTTGATGTATGTAGTGTATATTTATGTTATATATTTGTTTCCCCGGCTCATTTTGAGAAAGGGAAAAAAATAAAATAAATGAAAGAGATGCCAATCTCGACAAATAAACATAGCCGTGGGCATTAGGAAGTTTTCCACAGTGGTGGCCGTTTGGTGACCCATGTTTCCTGTGATGTGGTCCACCTAAGATTTGTGTCTTCTTTAATTTTTAGAGAATTACTGGAAAAAAAAAAAAGAAAGAAAAAGAAACGGATAGAAGGTGTATATATATAAAGCATACATTGAGGTGGCCCATGTTTCCTGTGATGTGGTTCACCTAAGATTTGTATCTTCTTTAATTTTTAGAGAATTACTGGAAAAAAAAAAAGAAAAAGAAAAAGATATGGATGGAAGGTGTATATATATAAAGCATACATTGAGGTGGGCCACGGTCATGTCCCACCAACATCACCAAAATCGGATTGCCTATCGAGTTACTCAGTACACTATTATCTTACTGAGTAAACTCAATTGGGCCTACCTTGAATGTATATGGACTATCAATGCTGCCCATCCATTTTTCAACTAATTTAAGGGGTTAATTTCAAAATTGAAGCATATCCAAAGAACAAGTGGATCATAGTAGGGGAACAGTGGGTATAATGATTTCCATGGTTGAAACCTTGCTAAGCCTTATAGTGATGTTTATTTGTCATCCAATCTGTTCATGAGATCAAAAAGACATGGATGAACAGAAAACACAATTATAAGCTTGATTCAAAACTTCTGTTGCTCCTAAAAGTTTTCAACAGTATACGTTTAAATCCATTGTTTCCTTTGGTGTGGTCCATTTGAACATTTTATATAATTTAATTTTTGGGTTCAGGTATTAAAATTATCAGACAAAATGGATGGACTAAGCGGATAAAATAAATAAATCAAGGTGGATTTCACCGAGTCTACTCAGTAAACTCACTGTGCAATCGGCTTATCAACGTCAGCGATCCTGGGAGCGGCAGGGACGCGGATTTTCTGCAAAAGCATTTGTCAGGAAGTTATTGCACAAGGATGTTGGGTGGGACCCACCGCTATATTTGTGAGAGATTCACTCTGTTCATCCGTTTTTGTGAGATCATTTTATAACATGCGACGTAAAATCAGGAGGATTCAAAATTCAAGTGAGTTGCACGAGACGTAAAATTTAGGAAAGAAGTTCCTACCATTGAAACCTTTCTATATCCACCTAGATGTTTATGTCATCCAAACCGTTTATAAGGTTATTCCTGCTTGTATGAAGTTTAAACAAAACAAATCTAGGCTGATACAAAACTTTTATTTTTATTAGAATGTTTCATTAGTATTGGATGAAAACCCACTATTTTCTCTTGTGCGACCCACTTGAGTTTAGAATCTTACTTATTTTTGGTTTCTTGTCATGAAATGAGCTTGTAAAACGGATGGGCCGAGTGGATTTCTCAAAATCATAGCGGGTCCCAAACAGCATCCTTGCGCAGGAACTTTCTCCTAAATGGGCGTGCGTGCGACAGCTATGCGTTCGTGAATCAGCTATGGGAAACGAAACCTTTCTTATTAATTGAGCAGTATTTTGTGAACTGATCATTATTTCATTAAGGTGCTGTGCCGATGTCAGTACAAATGACGTGGACCAATTAAATTTCAGAAGAAAGAGAGACAGGGTGCACTGGAAACAGAAGATCCGCACTGAAGTGTTTGGAAGAGAGGTCCAGCTCAGACTACAGACCTATCTAAAGGTACGTATGTACCTTTGGATGCATGCATTTGTATGTGCATTTATGTGCGAAATTGCAAATACTCTCTTCTATGGGATATTGGAATTTTACTTATATACAATAAAAGTAACATTTGTTGGCCTTTCAATATAATACTTTGGTTGGTGCAGGGTGGCAGCTTTAGATACTGTAATGGTTGAAGAGAGAGGGTGTGCTGGCTTTGGATAATGGAATGGTCGGAGGGAGGGAGAGAGACATGGATTTGGATATTGAAATCGTCAAAGACACAGTATGTGTCACTTTCACCATTTAATATAATTGACGGTCTCTTTTTGTTCGATGGAATTAGGAATGATTCTCAGAGAGCACGCTCTCCACTTTCACCCATTTAATATAATTGACCAGTAGTGCGTCACTTTCACCCATTTAATATAATTATCGTGTCTCTTTTGGTTGAACTAAATTGGGGCAGATTTTTATAGAGCGCGTTGTCTACTTTCACATGTTTTCAATTTTACTGATGGTTTGTGAGTAGATTCGTTCTGGTTCATCCAACCGACTGAATGCATAAGCATGGGTTTTATTTTCTAATCTTATATGGGAGTATATAAATATTTTGTTACTTGCGATCGATGTTTGAAGTATCGATATTTAGAGTTGTGCACGAGTCAAGCCGAGCCGAGTATCACCCTACTCGAGCTCGTACTCGCTCTTAATGCCCAAGTCCTACTCGTACTTGGCTTTACTCGGCCGACGAGCATAGAATCTCTGCTTGTGCTCTACTCGCCCGAGTACGAGCCGAGTACGAGAAGAAATCGAGTCAAGTCGAGTCCAAGTATTTAAGGTGAGTTCGAGTCCGAGTCTGAATTTGAGCTCAATTCGAGCAAAGTTTTCGAGCAACGAGTTCGAGCTTTGAGCCGAGTTCGAGTTATAAATTGAGATTCATTTGAATTTCAATTCGATTGTCAATTAGAATTCGAAGTTGACCGAAGCAATAAAATATATAAAATACATATAATTTATGATTAAAAAACTTCGATAATTACATTAAAATATTTACATTACATTGTTTAAAATGATAATTTATAATTAATAACTTCCATAAGAGGAGTGACTTCTTATATTGTCATCTGATCCATCGGAATTGCTATGTATTTTTTCATATACATATTAGTTTACTTCCTCTCAGTCAGAAAGCGAAGAGATATTTCCATCATGCTCTTTTATACTTTGAACTATATTTTCCAAACTTTCTTTATGTGAAGAATTGTATGTAGTACCCAATGCCTAATAAAATTCACCGAGATGGGTTAAAAATTTGAATTTGTTACTCTTTTTCTTTTTCTTGTTTGTCGTACTCGACCATTCTTCAACATCATGTTGTCTTTGACTCGAATATCGCTGAAGTTTAGAAACATCTTCCATACTACGTTTTAAGGCGAGTTGGAATTATTTTTCCTCCAAAGCTTTTAATTTGGCTTCCTCCTCTACATCTTTTGTGGATGTCATTTGTGTACTAGATGTCTACTCCCCAAGTGCAGGGTTGTGATGTAGTAATAAACTCGGTAAGACCGAAGTCGAATCCCAAGGGACCGATACCTGTACGTTATCTGAAACTAAGTAAAACTAAAACTAGACTAAGATGAAATTTAAACTGAACGGAATTGAGGAAATAATTGTGAACTAATTATCTAAAACTTAGGAGAAATCAGAGGTGAGAAACTAGGGATTCAGAGGATCCACTTGTAGAGATCAGGGAGATCATACACTTGCTTCAAGAATCATGGAAATTAACTGAACTGCTGTTGATATAGTTTTTAAGAAATGAAAGGTATATGAATTAGAATAGATTCTATCACCAAATCATGCCCAGGATACAAAGCAAACAACAGAATTAAACTAATTACCAACCAATCAATATGCCATGAAGGTTAGGAAGGGTACTGTCATCCAACCATGCCCAGAAGACTATGGTGAACAACAGGGCTTCCTGACGTCATAAATATTAAAGGAAAAAGAACATGCTCAAAGTCATTGCAAACCCATTGTAATTTCAGTCACAATAGACTATTAAAGACTAGAAACATTTCATTGATTAAACTAGCATCAATATTAGTTCAGTCTAAACAAAACACAAGCAAAAAGTTCCCATCACGCTACAAGCTTCACCTCTTAGCTCTAGCTAAGAGGTTTAGCCACTCATAGACATGGTGGACTCAAATCTTTTAGAAAAATAAAGTAGAAATAAAAAGGAAAAAAAAAATACAAACTTTACTCCTTTCCTCTCTCTCTTCCCACGTTCAAGCCAAGCCCAAGATTGAATCCCCCTCTCTCTCTTTCTTTCTCCCTTTTTTAGGCAGCTGAGAGTCGGTGAAAATCATTTTTAGAAACTGCCTCCACAGCTGTTTAGGAAGCCAACTCGTGCGTAGGAAAGCAACTTACGTGGCAAGATCGGAGCCTCCTAACTCTCCTCTTCAGATGATTCCATTTAAAGGAACAATGTCCCTTAGGCATGTATGAAGTTTTGAGCCGAACGGATGATGGGAACCCTATGATCTTGCATTTTGCACCAATTTTGGGTCATTTGAACTTTAGTTTTCTGATTTTCTTGGATCTTTGTTGTGTACATTTCGTCGATCTTAGTCCCCTGGTGTCTGTCCATTGCCTTGGTGCATTCTGAGCGTTAAATTCGTGCTTTTAACACCCTTTTCAGTACACGTTCGTAAATCCACCTTACAACACAAATTCGATTAAAATAGGGCATTAAACAATATCATGTTCGTAAATTCAGGCAATAACTGGGGTCTAATATGCACTATTTGACCCTCAACACAACCCCGAACCAATATCTTGATAGTCCCGAGCAAAGTATGCAAAAAATATGTTGAGAATTATAGGAAAATTTCTGTAAACCCGAGTGATTTTTTTTTTTTTTTGAAAAGCAATTTAGATCCTGGAATTTTAAGACTCATGAATGTTAGGCATTACTTTCTCCTGAACTGAAACGCACGGTAAATTCCACAATCAGGTTCAAGGTATTAATCCATAAATTAGAACAATCTTAAACATTGAGATCCATGGGTGTATAGTGTAATCTCGGCTTATCATCATTAAGGGATCCAATCGTCAATTTCATGATATCATTGGTAACCAACAAAAGAACTCATGACAATCAGCTGAAACATGTCTCATAGATTATTCTTTTTCTTCCTTTCAGCCTTTGATTTTTCTATTAAACGTAATGCCAAGGAGGGGAATCAAGTCCTTACCTATAAGGAGCAAACCTATGGTGAAGATTGTACACCCAACCCATTTTTACATATTATCCATGGGGAATTAAATCTTCACCTATAGGGAGCAAACCTATGGTGAAGATTATTTGCCAGCCTTTTTCAAAGGTATCTAGGTTTTTTTTTTTTTTCAAGCAGGATATTTTCTTTTCCTACAATTGATCATGACGGGCAAATTTGCTTAGCTGGTTCCTTACATGCTTAGTGATTACCATGTTATCCTTTCAATATCAAACTGAAACCTTAATGTGAAAGCGAGATGTGACATGTGAAATCATGACTTAATAAATATTTGAAACTTCTAATCATGGATTAACAATTCAACTTAATTGTGAAGTCTAACAGATGATCGTCAAAATCACTTCGGATTCACAAAAATCTCCATAAAAATTTTAAAAATTTTCACAATTTTTACTCAAGACCAAGAAAACACTGATTATATCACTGATTAGGTTACTTAATCTCCCACCCCTAACGAAAAATCTACATTGTCCTTAATGTAAAAGATATATGAGCATGCAATGCACATGGGACAACGAAAGTAAATAAGAAGTGATGAGAGGATAGTACCTAGATAACGAATCGAGAGAAATTTTTCAAGAGATCGCTGGGAGAGCAGGTTAGTACGAGAGAGAAAGTAAAATAAAATAAAATAAATGAAATCCTACCTATACCACTTTTGCAGGTGCTCTCGATTGCATTTAGCGTATGCAACAAGCCTTTAAACCCCTAGGTTACCCCTAGTGGACGAGTTGTAGTCTCGTGAGGGTTTGCAGTAATGTTACCCACAAACATTGAATCGATCATGCCGCAAGGTTTTCCTTCTGGCCAATATCTTGATAAGTTTCCCAGTAAGTTCCTCAACAGGATCATTCAAAAGCCCTTTTTGCGATAGGCTTGGGCGCCTTAGAGCATGACTTTCCAGAGAGACTTATGTACCTCATAAGAAATCTTCCATTAAATTGCTTAAGGTATCCGTAATCTATACAATTCACCTATGACAGAAGAAGTTTCAACATTAGTATCGCATGGTGATTCAGAGACTACAAATAAATAAAGTTTAGAAAACTTCCTAAGAAGTGATGTAGTCTCAACACATTCCGAAGCTTCAAACTTCGGTTCAATTTTCACCTCCTCTTCCTTTACTGGTAGATGTTTAGGATCAGGGGAAGAGAGGGTTTCTGAATAAGGGTTCTCTCGGTCAGTGATGACTATCGAGATGTTGTCTCACAAGGCATTCGCTTTGTCTCTTAACATGGGATCGTTTGAAACTACAAAGTGTGCCAAGCAATCCCAAGAGTTAGGAAGTTCAGCTGAGTGTGACTTATTGTGGCTTGTGATGATCTATGCAAAGAATCCATCGTCCTTAAAAATGGATGGAGGTACGTCTCTTGCTCCAGTCCTGCACAGACAGATTGAAAATCAATAAGTGAGGCATTGATGTGATCATTCTGTTCATTGAAATTATTCAATTGAGACGTTGAATTGTCAAATATGTGTAGCTCAGATGGTGGCCTTACTTGAGTGGTTTCAAATTCCATGGTCGTAGCGAGCAACTCCTCCTTCTCCCGAATCATATCATCATTCAGTTCAGGGGAGTGGTCTAAACATGTTTCACAAGAGTTAGAAGGGTTGGTTGTAAGGGGCTCATCCTCCACCTTTAAATCAGATGTGTCAGGTGAGTGGAGTGGCTCATTATGACCGACCACTTCGTGTACATCTTAATCATTGATCTGGACCAAACTTGAGATGGATTCCAGGGGAACTATGACTGCACATTCAGGATCATCATCCCAATACGCATCATCGTCCAGTTCCGTGCGGTGCACAGTTGGGATGGGATCGCCTTTCTCACATTCTATTTCTAAATTCGGTTGAGGTTCGAATAAACTAACCTCCTCATCATTGAAATCATGTGTGTCATGTAAGGAAGGTGTGTCATCATCAATGTATTTAAAAGACACCCATGTATCTTCACCATTCTTTCGAACAGTCATCGAGATTGACTCATCAAAAAATTGAACCACATGCTCATTAACAGAATCCAACTCCTCATTCCAAATTCCAGATTCTTTCAAAAGTGAGTGTGGATCACTTTCTTCTCATTGTATTTGTGGATTGGGTTATGGTTGGGATGAGCAAGCCTCCTCTATCTTTTCAAGGTGCAAATTGAGTGTTTCCATTATTTCTTAAATTTTCTTAAGATAGGCCATGTCACGCTGATATGAATCCTCTTGGATCGTTTCTGGTTAGATCTCAAAGGTAGGGGATCCAAGATAATAATCATTATAACATGTTATTGGTTCATTTTTCCAATTTTGATGTTTTCACTGATTGTAGTCATACGGATCATAGGTGGGAGAATCTGATGGTTGTTAATACTTATTATCACTCATGATATAATCACGCATTATTTTTTTTATCGGATGTGTGATAATAATTCTTACAACCATAGTTATGATAACCCCAACACTCACATACTGTTTTATTAATCCGTGGGGTGTAATTGTTCTCCTGCATATAATCATGTAAAGACTTCTTAGCCGGTGGATCTTTATAGTCTGATCGGTTCTCAATGATAGTTTCAGAAAAGTTTTGAGACATAAGTTGATTTATCTCATCATCATCCCAAAATAAATTATTTTTCTCAGCATACTGACGTTGCCACTCGTGCATATACATGATGAAATCCTTAACTTTAAAAATAGAAGAAAATGTCCTACAACAAAGTGAAAAGTTAGAGGAGGAGAAGTTAGAAAAAATGTATCAAATGAGCAGTTCCTATGTTGAGATCCTGAAAAAGAAAAAATAAAAGAAATTAGTTTCTAAAAATAGAAAACATAAAGTTAGAAAGTTCTAAATTAGAAGTCCTAAGATAAAAAGTAATGTTAGTTTGTAGAAGAGAAATTTTTTTTTTAAATTTCTAAAATTAAAAGCCTTATTCTAAAAATAGAAAAAGCAAAGAAATTAGAAAGAGATTACCAAATTAGAACTTATGGCAAGATCCTATAAAACAGGAAAACATATTAGTTTATAAAAACAGAAAAAGAATTCTAATATAAAATTAGAAAATTCTAATCTTAAACTAATTCTAAAACTAGTTAATCTCAGACAAACGTAGCCGTCAGTCCCCGGCAACGGTGGCAAAAACTTGTTCACTCCCCAAGTGCAGGGTTGTGATGTAGTAATAAACTCAGTAAGACCGAGGTCGAATCCCAAGGGACCGATACCTGTACGTTATCTGAAACTATGTAGAACTAAAACTAGAGTAAGATGAAATTTAAACTGAACGGAATTGAGGAAATAATTGTGAACTAATTATCTAAAACTTAGGAGAAATCAGAGATGAGAAACTAGGGATTCAGAGGATCCACTTGTAGAGATCAGGGAGATCATACACTTGCTTCAAGAATCATGGAAATTAACTGAACTGCTGTTGATATAGTTTTTAAGATATGAAAGGTATATGAATTAGAATGGATTCTATCACCAAACCATGCCTAGGAGACAAAGCAAACAACAGAATTAAATTAATTACCAACCAATCAATATGCCATGAAGGTTAGGAAGGGTACTGTCATCCGACCATGCCTAGGAGACTATGGTGAACAACAGGGCTTCCTGACGTCATAAACATTAAAGGGAAAAGAACATGCTCAAAGCCATTGTAGACCCATTGTAATTTCAGTCAAATATACCATTAAAGACTAGAAATATTCCATTGATTAAATTAGCATCAATATTAGTTCAGTCTAAACAAAACACAAGCAAAAAGTTCCCATCACGCTACAAGCTTCACCTCTTAGCCCTAGCTAAGAGGTTTAGCCACTCATAGACATGGTGGACTCAAATCTCTTAGAAAAATAAAGCAGAAACAAAAAGGAAAAAAAATACAAACTTTACTCATTTCCTCTCTCTCTCTACCCACGTTCAAGCCAAGCCCAAGATTGAATCCCCCCCTCTCTCTTTCTCTCTCCCTTTTTTAGGTAGCCGAGAGTCGGTGAAAATCATTTTTAGAAACTGCCTCCACAGCTGTTTACGCAGCCAACTCGTGCGCAGGAAGGCAGCTTATGTGGCAAGATCGGAGCCTCCTAACTCTCCTCTTCAGATGATTCCATTCAAAGGAACAACGTCCCTTAGACATATATGAAGTTTTAAGCCGAACGGATGATGGGAACCCTATGATCTTGCATTCTGCACCGATTTCGGGTCATTTGAACTTCAGTTTCCTGATTTTCTCAGATCTTTGCCGTGTACATTTCGTCGATCTTAGTCCCCTGATGTCTGTCCATTGCCTTGGTGCATTCTGAGCGTTAAATCCGTACTTTTAACACCCTTTTTAGTCCAAGTTCGTAAATCCACCTTGCAACACAAATACGATTAAAATAGGGCATTAAACAGTATCATATTCGTAAATCTAGGCAATAACTGGGGTCTAATATACACTATTTGACCCTCAACACTAGATCCAGAAGCAGAAGGTTTGGATGGAATGGAAAGTTTTTTATTCAAATCTAATGGAGCTTGAAAAAGAATTTGGACATTCTTAGGGACATTGGGGCATGGTTTTGCATCACCACCTCAACATGACAAGTGCAAGCGAAAGAGATTAGTCTTGTTAACAAACTTTGCGCTACAAAACAACACTTAATCTTTATTTTTTCAGACCTTGGTGATGATTCAACTAGGGAAGCGTAGTCCCAAATATTTGTCGATGGGTCAGATGAGGACATATCTACACTTAATTTTTAATAATAAAAAAAATCAGAATATTGATAAATAATTTGAACTTGATATATTAACAAAAGAAAACAATATAAATGTATCAAAATTGAAAAATAAAAGTAAATGAATAGGCATATGTAAATAAATATTAAAGATTCAAAGTCTTGCAAACCACATTCTAAAAAGACCAACACTTTCATGTTTACAGTTGCAATGAAATAATATTACAGATCATTCAACTTTCAACTAAAAAGAATTGAAAAATTAAAAATAATTACTGATCTGCAGGTAGATACTCATCACAAATCTCAATCTCCTCTTCATCATCATCATCATTCATATCTCTTCCCCATATCAGGTGTAACCAATCTTGTGTACAAATCAACACTTCAACTGTATTTGGCAAAAGTGAATTTTAATACTTGCTCACAACCCTGCTCCCTGTGCTGAATGCGGATTCTGATGCCATTGTTGAAATTGGTATTGATAATATGTCATATGTCATCACAAATAATGTAGGGTATTTAAATTCACTAACCCTCATCTTCCACCATTCCAACACATCAAATTCGCATCGCACTACGATTTACTCCTTGAGGTACATTTCTAACTCTGATTTCTTAGTATCAACTCTCATTCGTGCTTGTGCCAAGTATGATATGTATTCATTTAACACATCTGGATTACCAGGTACAGAAATATCCACATCTCTACTTTCTTCAACACCCGCTGCAAGTAAAGTATTAACATACGATTTGTACAAATCTTCAAGGGCTTGACGAATCTTAGACGTCTCTGCTATCGCTCTTTCAGTAGGATAAAGCTTCATGAAAATAAAGCTAATCAATCCCATAGTACAACGAGGATCAAGAATAACTGCCAAAGACATCAACAGATGACATTTGTCCCAGTATTTATCAAACTTCGTCTTCATACCAACTGTCATCTGTCGTATGAAATCTGGACCCGCACCAGCATTTTTCTGTAGAGCATCCTAAATCTTCCAAAGAGACAGAAGAAACAGATTCGCGGTTGGATACTGATTCCCAGAAAAAAAAATTGTGCAATTTTAGAAAACATTGAGAAATGTATGAACTTGTTGTGCTTTGTCCCAACATCTGTGCTCGACAACCAAGAATATGTTCTGTCACGCGCCGTGTATTCAGGAAATGCAAGCTGTAATTCCATTGTCGTATCTAACATTTTATAGATCGAGTTCCAACGTGTACATATATTCAACTTCAATATTTTTTAGATGGCACATTCAAACGTTGGATGATGTCATTTTATACACTCAGTCTCGATAGCGACCCCCTCATATATTTCACACTTTATCTTATGTTCTATATAGTGTTGTCAATCTCTTTTAGCCCTTCTTGTGCAATCAAATTTATAATATGAGCACAAAATCTGACTTGAAATATTTTTCCTTCAAAAAATAAATTTCTTGTAGCCCTGAACTGTTACGTAAGAATGAAATGACATTGTCATTTGCTAAAGCATCATCTAAATTTATTGCTGAAATTTTCTTCTTAATGCCCCAGCCTTTTAGACAACTCTAGATGCAATCTGAAATAAGTAAACTAGTATGTGGAGGAAGAAGGTTACGAAAGTTTAAAATTCTCTTGCATAGTTTCCAATCCTTATCGACATAGTGAGCAGTTAAGGAATCCTTTTCTTTGATTGAATGTCATCTATAAATTAAATATCAAAGCTATTCTCGACACTGAAGCCAAAACTTCTTTCAGTTTCATCTTCTCCTTTGCATACATCTTCATGCACTCTCTCTACATTGTGATGCGGGAGACATTCTCGGCCCGAGGGTTAAGGAATTGATAGAAAATCCTAAACCCTTTACTTTTTATCATTCTGAAAGGTTTTTCTTTCAGAATCACTAATCTAGCATACCACTCATTCATCTTTTCTTTGTCAAGCTTATGAGTGGACACTACGCCTTACGAGTTGTCCCCTTCTGACTTTGTAAATGACAACAACTGTTGACCGGGAGCAGAGAATCTTGGTCTCTTAGGACACGTCTTCAAATGTCTAATTAGATGTATCATAGATCCTCCTGGATTCTTGCTGAATAACCCTTTGCAGTGATTACACTTTTTCTTCTGTACATCATTAACTGTCACATCTTCGAAATCATCGCACATTGCTGATGTAACACCTTGGTTCTCAAAACCCAAGGATAGTCGCTCGTGTACGAGAACCCGAGGGTTACGTTATGAAGTGGACTAACGTACATCTAAATAGCGGCAAATTCCATAACAGAGAGTAAGGAAACATTGCATAAACTAATAATATCAAGAGTAATAACAAGGAAGCTTAATACATGTAAATGGGAGAAAAATGAAATCCCACAACAGGGGAAATATTTTATTGCAATTCAAGCAAGATACGAAATCTAAAATATGAAAGTAAGTAAATCTTAAATTATCCGTCGAGCTCTAACGGCTCCACCGTAATGGCATAGAGTTCTTCCTCGCCAAACTCTACCACAGCTGTCCCTGGGATCCCATCATAGGTGTCTCCACCTGTCCTCATTCCTGTATCTTGGGTGAATGCTTCTCTTGATTCGAGACGTTCTTATGGGGTGGATGTATTGATCTTGCTTTGGCAGATCAGAGGGAGGAGTGTCTTCCAAGGTATCCAATTGCTGGTTGTGCCTGAATGAAGCATTTCGATACCTTAGCCGGTTACGACTGAGTTGACTCGGTCAGAGTTTTCAACCTACAGCGAGTTGAACTAGTTACAAGATCCAATCTACTACAAGGCTTGATTCATGATTTAATTAAATATAATGTTGCTCAGATTGTGCACAGATGATTGGAGTTCCCTGACTCAGTCGAAAAACTGATCGAGTCATCTTGACTTAGCAGGGAGATTTGGCTGAGTCAACGCACAACCGTATGTAGGGTAACTCAAAATGAAAGTCGGCCCAATCAATGTATAACTGGGCAAATTTGAGTTGTCTCTGACTGGACCCTAAGCTTGCTGAAATGGACGGCTACTTAGGCCCGGCTGGGATTTTTATTTATTTATTTTCCAGTTTGAACCTGAGTCATTGACTCAATGGTGATAAGAGTCAGTTGGCCCAGCCATTAGCTGGTCTAGGCAAAATGCAATTCGGCTCATGATGCTAGTTCTAACACCGAGAAAATTGACCACAATCGCGGTGGTAGACCAGGGATTTCACCCTGAGATACAGAGTTGAGTCACACAACTCATGACCGAGTTGGGATAATTGTGAACCCAATCGACTGAGGGGGTGGAAATCGAAAATTTCAGAAGAGACAGAGTGAGATTACCTGGTTAGGAGCTACTCTGGATTGTTGGGATAGAATTTTGGGATGACTGGTTTCACCAATGGATGATGCAGTTGAATGGGCGTGAGGGTTCGGGACCTGATTATCTGGCCGAAAATGGCCCTGCTTTCAACTGGAATTTGCACTACAGTGCGGCAGGGATGAAACTCGGTGGCAATAGGGTGCGGACCGAGTCTGATTTATGATTTGAATGGCCGGGTTGAGTTGCAACGACAGCTGGAAACTGGTTCCAGCAGCTGCCTCTCTCTCTCTCTCTCTCTCTCTCTCTCTCGCTTTCCCTTTTCTTTCTTTAGTTTCTCCTTGGGAGACACCCTAATTCCCGGCCTTTTATAGGCGTTTCTATTTCTAGAACTATCCACAGCTAATCCCAGTGATTAGTGTGCTGGTTAACGTAAGCAACTGAGAATGGCTTACCCTTCGGATCGCCCCAAGAATGTGATCATTAGCATGAGCCCATACAATTTTCCTTGATGGTCTTTAGATGGTGTGGTCCACACGATGGACGTCTCGGATGGGTGAATGGGTCACTCTTGTGGAAGTTAGATTTCTCAGCTGGTTTTGAGGAAGATGAGGTGTAAAAATGGCATTTTTTTAAATGGGTGGTTCATCTATAGATCAGGGCCGTTTGGACGGTCCTGATATGGCTCAAAGATGATGTGGGGTCCATCTAACAAAGCACGGAGGGCCGTTGTTAATTCATTCACTAATACTAGGTTCGGTTGGAGTTGTGGCTGTGACTCGCCAAAATCTCGTTACCTTACGAGATTTTGCTGACAGCCCTAAACTCAACGTCCCAGATGAGCTCTACAGAAGCTTCCAGGTGCCAATAGACGGACGAGATGGATTTTTACTAAAAATGGAAGTTATTCCTTCCGCCTTTTTGGTGAATAGGGAGGCATTTTCGAAAGTAGCAGGGCTGACGAGGACTTTGGGTGTTGCGTGGACGGTGACACACGCAACCGTACGGTCGGCTTTTTCCAGTGGGCATTGCTGAGGTGGATTTTCACATTTGAAGAGAGGTCCCGACACCTCGCAAACTGAAGTGGACTGACGTGCTCGTGAGTGGTTACCATAGTGTGCTACTCCAACATAGATAGGGTCGGCGGGCCTCAAATATCATGATGGACAGTCTGGATTTCCTGAATAGGGTCTAATAGTGGGTCATTATCGGTAACAGACGAACAATCTGTTTAAACATGAGACAGGCGGGAAAATAGGTAGAAATCCTATTTTTTTGGGATTTCGTCGGGTCAGTGCCCGGTCTGGGCAGTTGATTGGTTCGGTGTGCTACAGGTGCACATGCTATCGTGCACACAACATCTGTGTGGGTTCCATATGGATGTCTTTGATAGATCCAGTCCATTAGTTTATTTTTTAAGATCATATTAGGGCAGAGGTTTGAAGATGAGGCAGATTTGTAGCTTAGATGGGCCTATATATAAGAATTTTAAATTGCTTTCATGATCGCTATTGAACTAACGGTCAGATCAACTCCAAATTTTGAACCTTAAAGGTATAATGATTCTAGGGACCACGTTCATGGAAATTAACAGTAATCGCAGTGATTGAATGGTCCAACATTGACGATTTAGTGATGGATTGACAGATTGAGGGTTGTAGGTTTAATGAGTTGTGAATTTGGCGATTCACTCTTAATTATTGAGATATGCTGAGATCATGGCCTTCTAAGGTTCTACATCGGATAGTTTTAATGGTTCCTAGGGTTGAGTAGTCACAATTCAATGGTTGATTTTATTGTTCAATGGTCAATTTAGGGGAATCATGCGTCAGATCATTCCATTTATGACTCACTTGGGTTCTTAGGTCTCTAAGAGTTGTTAGATTAGAATACAATCGCAGATTCAATGATCGAGGTGGTCTCATGGTGATGATCAGGTGGTGGCTTGGCAATTCAAGAGTTGTGTACTCGAAAGACGATGGATTTGATGCTTTAGGTCTCGATAAATGGTGAATCTGATGGTTTGATAGTTCATCTTGAAGAGTAATGGGCAGAGATTACTTACCAGGATATTAGACGTAGGCCAAATGCGGGTGAACACTTAATTAAGCTAAATTTCTATTTATATTAATTTAAGTCTTTAAGTAACACTCGAGTACTAAAAGTAGGGGGTGTTGCAGCTAATCTCTTCTTCTTCCCTTTGCATGTAGTTGATGTGTCTGTGTCTCCCTCTATGATTAGAGGAGATGTGGCTGATGCACCCATTCTAGGGGTATTTGGACTTTCATCTTGACTACTCATCTATAAAATAAAGTTCTCGATATGTTATATGGCTCTATCTAGACGGCTAGACCCCTAGAAGGGCATACTTAACTATCTAAATCAGTCACCCATTCGAGGTTGGATAGATTGTAATGCCTTCATTTTTTAATTTAAATGCTACGCCAAAATTCCGACAGCATCTCCCCTTATTTTTTCAGAATATATTAATCTTGTATTTGATTCTCATATTAATCATCAACACAAAGTATGAACATTTGACGACAGAAATAAATACATGAAATATATTCAGAGAGAAAAAGGAGAGACGAAACCAGAACAAGCATATGCATTTAAATTGAAATAAATGAAAACATTACAATCTATCTAACCTTGAACTGTCCAAAAAGGGATAATTTGAGAATTTCTATGCATCAAAGAGCACATTGAATCTATGTTTGGCAATATAGAAACCCTCAAATGGACAACTGATTATCCTATACTACAACTAGAATAATATAAATAATTCATATCTATGCAAACAAATGAGCATGCTAAAATTGACATTCATCATTTAGCTAACTAATAACAAAATTTAAAATGAAAAATCAAAGGTCTCTTAAAGTGGTAGCATTCAACACTAACAAAGTAACAAGTAAACTGTCATTTATAAAGTAAATTAAGAAACATGGAAAACATAACTATTAGGGCATGAGACTTAAATAGTAGAGGACAATAATTAACATATTAACAATTTCTATATTAACATATTTCTATAGTAATATATTTATATATTAACATATATTAATAATTTTAACATATATTAGCTATATTAATATATATTAACAATTTTAACATATATTAGCTAATAGCTATATAAACATATATTAACATATTAACATATTTGTATATTAACAATTTCTATATTAACATATATAACTATATTAACATATATTAACATATATTAGCTATATTGACATATATTAATAATTTCTAACACATATTAGAAATATTAATATATGATATTGATATCAATTTCTAAAATAATAATAATAATAATAATAATTCAATACACCACACAATATTTTAAAAAAAAAAATAATAATAAATCAATTTCTGACATATATTCACAATTTATAAAAATAAAAAAATAAAAAATAAAAAATCAACACCACACATTACCGGGCGAGCTGGGCAGGAACGACCGGCAGCGTGTGTGCGGGGCAGGGATGATAGACGAGTAGCAGGGATGAGCTGCAACACCGAACGAGTGGTAGGGACGAGTGGCGACACAGGACGAGTGGTAGGGATGAGCTCCGGCACAGGACAGGGGCACTGAACAGGCCGCAGGGACGAGTGGCAGGGTCTAGCACTGCCAGATTGGGGACAGGGGAGTGAGAGAAAGAGAGAGGGAAGAAGAGGGACAGCCGGACGGGCGCTGAGAGAAGGAGGAGAGAGGGGGGATTTTTTCGAACGGCCCCTGGGAGGGAAGAAAGAAATGAGGTTTTCGAATGGGCGCTGTTTGAAAACAACTAGAAGTAGAATTTTTTTTGGGCGGGTTATATATACGGGTACACGAGTCGAGTACATGAGTCGAGTATCGAGTACCGCTTAACTCGTACTTTACTCATAATCAAAACGAGTCTTAAAAACCTGCTCATACTTGGCTCAAACTAATGACGAGTCGAGTCGAGTCGAGTAATTCCAAGTTGAGTCGAGTGAGTAACTGAGTATACTTTACTCATGTATAGCTCTATTGGTATTGCTACAAGTTTCGCTAGCTGGGGATACGAAAACAATATCGATATTACCCGTAATATCGTCGATAACCTGAAATGTAGGAAACATGGGGAAAATGTGAAATTTTTCAGTAAAACTTCAGGAGATGTTAAAATACACATATTTGCATATTAGTAATTAAAAATTTACAAAAAGAATGCATGCATGATAAGTTTCCATTTAATGAGGCCTAAAAGCATGTGTCGTTGTAAGAAATCAATCCAATCATCTCGTCCATCCCATCTATCCATCCAACCATCGAATCTTCCATCCAAACATCCATCAATATTTAGAAATATCAAAAACACAATATTTTTCTAAGAAATCGTTAACAATTAGAAGGAAAACAAAATATTGTGGTCTCTATAACGTCGATTTTGTGTTAACAACAATAACGTGATATTATTGATGTTATCATCAACAAATCAAACACTGCGTGCAACCATTTTCTAATAAATAGATTTTTTAGCGATAATATTAAAATATCGCCGATATGCTATCAATACAAGCGACACCTAGAAATAGTTAAAAATATTAGCGATACATTGCGATATCGATACACTGGCAATACAAGTTAAACCTGAAATTTATATTACAGAAAATGTTACCTATATCGATACATTGGCAATACATCACCAATACCTATAATTACTAATAATACTAGTGTTATCGGTATCGCTACCAGTGTTATCGGTATTGCCGAGCTAGAGATAGAGATAATATCAGAGATAATTTTAACAATGCTTGTGATTAAGGTTAGAGCTAGAGTGCAAAAAGTGTAGAGACAAGAGTTTTGAGGGGAAAGCTACGGTTTCTACATAAGTTGCTCCATCTCTTGTAGCCTTCTTTTGATTGTAGTGGACCGATCGTCGCTTTGTGCCGTGGTTTAACCCCATAAGGGTTTTCTAGATAAAATCTCTTGTGTTCTCTTTGTTTGCTTAGATTTTTCATTCTTTATTACTTTTTTGATTCGATCTAAGGTTGCTTTCCCGCCCAACAAGTGGTATTAGAGAGTAGGTTGGGGTATCAATTTGAATATGAAAACATGGTGTCGAAGGGATCGAATGTGAAATTTGAGAAAAAGAAGTTCACATGTAAAAATAATTTTAAAATATGGAGATTGAAGATGAAAGCTCTCCTAGTTCAGGAAGGGCTGCAACATGTACTCCTTGGGAAAGTTGATGTAGGGATAAACCTAATGAGGTCGATCATCGTCTTCCTTAATCAATAAACACCTTAAATCCACAAGGTACTCTTAAATCCAGAATAGAAAACTCTCAAATCCACAAGAAAGAAATAAATTTCTATGAAGTTTAATTGATTGAATGATAGATTTTCAAAACAAATGAGCTTAGCAGGCTTAAATAACCCTATAAAAACCCTAAAATGTAATAAAAAGAATCTTAATCAAATAAGAAAACAAATTATGGTAAATGTGCAAATTTCCACCATCTGTCTACCTGTCATCGATCGGTCGAATAGACTCAAAAACATCTGGAGGCTAAAACTAAAAGTTATGTGAATTTCAACCTGTCGACCTGATTTGTCGACTTGTTTAAACTGGAAAAATTTGTCAAGCAACCAATCTGGAACTTTTAACGGAATTTTGACTTGTCAACCAAATTTGTTGATCGGTTGAACTATGCTAAATTTTTTTGATTTCTCTTTCGATCCATGTGTGTTAGGAACGTGCTTGATTCATGTCCTACATTAGACCCCTCCACTTGAAAAAAACACGTCCTTGAGTTCTTCAACGGACTTGGTTCATGATACGTGTTCAACTTCCTTAGGTTCTTCAATGAACTTGGTTCACAATTCATGGTCAACTTATTCGAGTTCTTCAAAAGACTTAGTTCATGATACGTATTCAACTTCGGGTGCCGACATTTATTAGCCTCTACCTTGTATTTTGCAGTAGGCTTCTCTGATTTCTCTCGGACATTAGTATGAATAGTTGCTATCCAAACTGCCATATTCTCCACTGCAAGACTCATTCCAAGTAGTTTAGGCAATTGAAACGAGACGAGTGCAGGTTTAGCAACTCGGGCATACACAACCTCAAATTGGGCCTGGTCAGTAGGTTGATTCTTTGTATTGTTAAAGACAAACTTAACCTAAGAAAGACTTATCTCTTGCATACGGGACAATTCGTTGGGAAGTTCGGTGAGTACAATCGCCTTGAACTCCTGCAATACTGGCTTTATACCTTCTAGAATGTTCACGGATTTCATATCTGCTTTCTTTTCTACTAATGGCACCATCACTCCCATCTCCTCAAAGTGTTTGATGAAATCCTGTGCATTTACGAGAGACTGCTCATCTACTTTAGAAGTATTGGGTTGGTTCTCTATTTCCACAGGGGCCACACGTACACCATTAATGAATCTAACAACTTATCGTGACTTCGTCTCGACCAGGTCGCCTCTTGCCGATAAACAATGGGCTTTCTCTACATAACCCCTCTCCGATCAACTATCCTCACCTTTTGCTGACAAACAATGGGATTTCTCTGCATAACCCCTCATCGATCGGATCCCGCTGACAATTTTGGAAATTACTTCATCTGAGGCTACGTGCGGATTAGTGCCTTCATTTGTCTCGTTCGTGTGAGTTAAAGTTGTTCCCACCTAGTTAAAGCTTCGCCTTTCAACTTATAAGAGACCAATTTGACCTTCTTCTCTTCAAGGGTTTCCATGTAGTCAAAGAAACGCTTGACTTCAAGTAACCAATTGAGGAAGTCCTTGATCTGGGGTTGATTGTAGAAACTGGAAAGATTGACCTTCATCTTAAATTCTTGATTCATCTGATTTGCCTGATTGTCACCTTGTCCAAGATGTTAGAGAATCATGTCATCGATCTCCTCGTCACTGGATCTCACCTCCTCAGGTGTGATTCTATTATTCACAGTCAACATCACCCCACGATAGAACAATCACAAATTTCAGCACCTACTGTAGGCGGATCATCGACATGAACACGAATTTACCTTAGGGCCTCCATCATGCGATTAATGGTAGCCTGCAACCCTTGCATGACCTGCCTATTCTCTCATTGAGCCATTTCGAATGCAGCCATTATTAAATAAAAATTCCCTATAGCACCATCCATGGGATTACTTCCCGACCCATCATTAGAAGCCATCAATTCAAGGAGAAAGCCTTGATCTAATACCAACTGACATGAATAACATGATGAGGTCAATCACCATCTTCCTCGATCAATAAACACCTTGAATCCACAAATCCATGAGAAAAATAAATTTCTAAGAAGTGTAATTGATTGAATAATAGATTTTCAAAATAAACAAGTTTAACATGCTTAAATAATCTTAAACAAACCTAAAAACATAATCAAAAGAATCTTAATCAAATAAGGAAACAAATTCTGACAAATGCACAAATTTCTGTCGTTTGTCGACCTATCGTCGACTGGTCGAGTCGATATGTTGAACAGACTAAAAAATGTCTACAAAGGCTAAAACTAAAAACTCTGTGAATTTTGACCCATCGACACGATTTGTGGACTTGTCGAACAAGGCTTCAACCTATCGACAAGTTCTGCCAACTTGTCTAATCTGAAAAAATGTTCAGTGGCCAATCTGGAATTTTTGGTAGAATTTCGACCCATTGATCAAATTTGTCGACCCGTTGAACTATGTTGAATTTTGTCGATTTCTTCTTGGGCTTCTTTCGGTCCATAGTGTTAGGAACGTACTTGATCCATGTCCTACATCAAAAGTGCATTGTCCATAATCTATGAAGGGAGAGGATTATGATGAATTTGATCAGATGGTGATTAACATAATCTAATTGTGCTTGGCTAATAAACTTCTTTATAATGTTATCGATGAGATGACTGCCGTAGGCTTGTGGTCGAAGTTGGAGAGCATCTACATGATGAAGTAACCCACCAATCGTCTACAGTTGAAGAGACAATTTTACACTCTGAAGATGGAGGAAGGGTCTGATATCTCTGAGCATATTAATGTCTTTAAGAAGCTAGTTTGCAAGTTGACAAGCATGGAGGTGAAGATCGATAAAGAACATAAAACCTTAGTTTTATTAACATCTCTCCTGGAGTCCTATAAGTATTTGGTTAATACTCTTTGCTATGGTAAGGATACCTTGGACGTCGAGATTGTTATTTTAACCCTTAAGTCGAAGCAGTTGAGAAAGAAGAGATGAGGGGAATGTACTTCTACAGTACATTGTTTGCTCAGGGAAGACTGTCTAAGTGAGAGGAGGAGTCGCGATCTAGATCAAAGTCAAAAGATAAAGATGAGTTAAAGTGCTAGAATTGTCAAAGGGTGGGACATATGAAGGACTGTCAATATCCCAAAACTCATAAGGAGGTTAAATTAAATGATTCACAGGAAACTAATTCATTAAAATCTGATGAAGGATTAAATGATTGTGATGTGTTGTCAGTGTCTAAAACCGATAGCTTCTATCAAGAGTGGATTTTGGATACGGGGGCATCATACCATATGTGTCATTAACGGAATTGGTTCACCACATATAGTGAGTATGATGGTGGCTTGGTGCTTATGGGGGATGATCATGCTTGCAAGATGGCCAGAATAGTTTAGTTCGCATCAAGATATTTGATGGGGTGGAGCATACTCTGACAGATGTGAGGCATGTTTTAGATTTGAAGAAGAATATAATCTCTCTAGGAGTTCTAGATGCACTTGGATGCAAGTTTCCCATTATGAAGGTGCTTCGAAGGGTACTCACGGTTATTAAACCACAAAGGAGCAAAAATCTTTACAAATTGATCAGGAATACTATATCGGGTGAAGTTGGAGTGTTTGTAGCGAAGTTCACATCAGCACATTTGTGGCATGTGCGCCTAGACCATATGAGCAAGTGAAATATGAAGGTACGTACTTCTCGATTATCGTTTAATTCTTAATTTTAAAAGTTTTGATTTAGACATATGTGGAAATTACATATATGGGAAACAATCAAGGTTATGCTCTAAAATTAGAAAGCATGATAGTAAAGGTCAGTTGGGCTATGTGTATTTGTATGTGTGTGGGGGCCATCGCCTATTGTTTTTGGAGGGTCATTATTCTTTGTTGCATTCATTGAGGACTTCTTTAGTAAGGCTTGAGTTTACTTTCTGAAGCATAAATCCAATGTTTTCTCCACTTTCAAGACCTGGAAGGCAATGGTAAAAAATTAAACAAGTTAGAAAGTGAAAATTTTAAGGACAAATAATGACCATGAATTTACTTAGAGGGAATTTAATAAATATTGCAAGAGTAAGGGGGTTGTGAGGCACAACATAGTGTGGCATACGCCGGATCATAATGGTGTAGTTGAAAGTATGAATTAGACTCTTTTAAAAAGGGGCTCGGATAATGTTGAGTAATTCTGAGTTGGTTAGGGAGCTATGGCCTGAAGCCATCTCTATGGCTTGTGATCAAATCCAAGGGTTGACAACCTCAAGTATAGGGTTACGGTGTAGTAATAACTCGGTAAGACCGAGGTCAATCTACAGAGACTTTGGCGAGAATACGCTAAGAACTAATCTAAGGATAGCGGTTGGTTTGAGTTTTTTAATCCAGCGAAATTGAAAGGTTTTAAACAATCAAGAAAAATGACTAAGGATTCAGGAATCCACAATCAATGGAATATGAACTTAATTAATCTTCTCGAGTTGATAACTCAACTAGAGCTGAATTCTTACCCGTTCTAGTTGGAAGATAAAACAATAATATCAATTATAAACATCCAACATAGATTAGAATCATGATAGGCTTAATCTCTCATGAAGATCTAGGTAATCACATCGTAGGAAATTGAAAGCATGCAATGTACCTAGAGGTGACAATGGATCAATCAACTTTATACATTAATTCCTTCTCCAATCTAAGAATTCAGTCACTTCTAGTAACAATTCAACATAAATAACTAAAACTTTCATTGAAAATAAATTTAAACTTCAAATATCGATTAAAATGTTCATCCCTTAGCCTTAGCTAAGGGATTATCCAAACATGACTAATTTTTAAACAAAAACAAAAGAAAAATGTAAAAAACAAACTAGAATCGAATGATTGAAGTAGAAGGACAATTCTAAAGAAGCTCCACCGCCTCTAGGTTTCTCCTTTAAGTCCTAATTCGTCCTTAGAAGAACACCTCCTTAAATAAACTAAATTTGCACTGACTTTGTACCGACTTAAAAAATTCGTACATTATTACACTTTGGTCGCACCGACGATAACCTTCGGTCACAACTGAATTTCGTTAAATCCCTTCTGAAGTCTCTATCTCCCTCAGGTTGCACCGAACCAAACTTTAGTTGGACCTACTGTTGAGCTAAATTATCTTTGAAAATGACTATTTCTAGGTAGACTGTTCTGAGCACTTTTAGTCAGACTGAACCAACCTCAGGTGGGATCAAACAGTCTATTATTTATGTTATTACACTTTGTGATTTTTTTATTTTTTTTCGCTATCCTTTATACTTGGTTTCCTTAAATCTTTGGCACATGAATTCTTTAATAATGACCTCCAAACATCCAAGTCTTCACTTGATTAGTCTTTGAGCTTTAATCCTTCTTCTTAAGCACAATTTCATCTTTGTCTTACAAATTACCTCGCATGGACAAAACATATGTTAGTGAATCAATTTAGCACTTGAATGCATGAAAACTAATGCAATTGAGAGGATAAATATACACTATTTAGACATTATCAGCTTGTTATTTAGTAAATTGATCTTCATATACAACCTTTGGTTACAAAATTTTAAAAGAAATATGGAGTGATCATGTAGTTGATTACTCTTATGTATCATCAATTAAGAAAGATAAAATCGACCAAAGAGCTAAGAAGTGTACTTTTGCTGAGACGTCAAGTTTGATGAAGGTTCTTTGTTTCAGAAGGATGAGCACAAGAAAAATCAATTGTTGATGTTAATGCAGATAAAGGTGGAACACTTGAAGAACCTGAACCATAGATAGAGGTACAGGAAAATGTGGAGCAACCACCTATCAAGAGAAATCTACCAAGGGATCGTAGGGTACTGATGAGATATAAACATAATTCAAACATTGTATTTTCTCTCATTACAGATGGGGGATCCATCTAATTTTTAAGAAGCATTAAAAGATAGAGATGTAAAGAGGTGTATGGTAGTAATGCATGATGAGACGGACTCTCTGCATAAAAATTAAACGTGGGAGCTGGTGGAGCTGCCTGTTGGGCAGAAAATAATTGATTGCAAGTGGTTTACATGCAGAGTCTGGATAAGTACAAGGCTATATTAGTAGTGAAGGGTTATGCTCAAAAGGAGGATGTCCACTTTGGTGAGATATTCACACCAGTGGTAAAGTAAATATCTATCAGATTTATATTTGCTTTGGTTTCTCAATACAATCTGGAACTAGAACAGTTAGATATGAAGACTACATTTCTACATGGAGAATTAGAAGAGTAGATCTACATGAAGTAACCTGAAGGCTTTAGGGTGCTGGGAAAGGAGAATTCAGTTTACAGGTTGAAGAGGTCGTTGTATGGCCCAAAATAGTCGCCTAGGTAGTGATATAAGAAATTTGATTATTTCATATTTAGTCAGCAGTATATCAAAAGTCAGTTTGATCATTGTGTTTATTTTAAAGCACTGAGTGACAATGAATTCATTTTCTGGTGTTGTATGTTGATGATATGCTTATTACTAGTCATAACATGTCTGAAATCAACATATTAAAGGTTGAGTTATATAGGACACAAAGACAAAGAAAGGACTGGGCTATGGTTGTCTCTGGAGGAATATCTTGAGAAGGTCTTAGTTGAGTTTCAACAGAAAAAGGAAAAATCGGTTAGCACTCCCCACGCTGCTCACTTTTGGCTTTCTTTGAAGGTATGTTATATGTTAAATGAAAAAAGTGGTATATATCCCATGTGCTTACTCGAGTGCGGTTGACAGTCTTATGTATGCCATGGTCTGTACTAGACCAGATATTTCACATATGGTGGGTGTTGTGAGCATATACATGTCAAACTCCATACCATGGTCTATACTAGATCGGATATTTCACATGTGGTGGGTGTTGTGAGCAAATACATATCAAACTCCAATAAGCAACACTAGGAGGCAGTGAACTTGTTACTTAGTTCCATATGAGGTACGACGAACTAAGTCTTGACATTCAAAAAATCTGAAGAGAGGCTTCTAATCTATGCAGATGCGGACTATGCTAGGAATGTGGATAATAGAAGGTTGACTTCCGGTTACTCATTTGTGTTAACAGGTGGAGCTATCAGTTGAATGTCGAAGCTTAAGTTTGTGGTTATACTTTCCACAACCAAAGCGCTGAATACCTAGTAGTGACAAAAGCATTCAAGGAAGTTATTTGGTTGAAAAGGATGATGAATGAGTTAGGGCTTCGGCGGGACACCATGCCTGTTTATTGTGACAGTGAGAGCCCAATAAATTTTGACAAATAACTTGGTGTAACAATCCCGGACTAAACACATTGATGTTCATCATCACTTTATCGAGTAGATTCTAGAGGAAGGAGAGGTCACTCTCAAGAAGATTCACACTAGTGACAATCTGATGGACATACTTATGAAGGTGTTTCTACAAAGAAATTCAAGTTTTACTATACATCTTCGGGCCTAGTAAAGAAGAAATGAAGACAAAGTGTGTACGAAGTGATGATGACATTACTTTGAAGATAATTAGAGATGATAATAGTGGCTTGGAGCAGTGGAGTTGGAGGATTAAAGACACGATTGAGATTGTTAATTGAGTGCCTTTAATGTAGTATATAAAAGCCCTCTCTTGGTTTAACTAGTGTATCTTTCGGTTCGATCGAATTAGGGGAGGATTCTTAGAGAGCATTCTACCCACTTTTGCACATTTTCTATTTAACCGAGGCTTTGTGAGTCTGTTTGTTTTAGTTTGATAGAAGGTCCCATCAGTCCGACCGACAGAATACGTGTGGGTTTTATTTCCAAATCTTGTACAGGAGTGTATAATTATCCGTTAATTGCAATTATGATTAGAGTGCGAAAAGTGTAGAGACAGGGGTTTTGAGGGGAAAGCTAGGGTTTCTACCATAAGTTGTTCCTTCTCTCATAATCGTCTTCTGATTATATTGGATTCATCGTCGCTTTGTGCCATGTGTTTTTTTTAATATCCTACTTTCTTCCTTCAATAAAAGAGATATACACGGCTCTGGACATTCAGGCTTCCTCAAGAAAAAAGGACCTGAGTGAAGCCTATCATGGGGAGGGAGACTGAAAAAGAATTACAAGAAAAATAAAAACAAAAAGGGGTGGGGCCATGAAGAGAAAAGGCCAGACTGAATCGCAACACGACTCAATTTGACTAGGATCTAATCACCCCACTAACATCACGAACTATCGAAAAAGCTTGAGAAACGCTGCCCAATCGGACCATGCCATCCGCAAGTTCATTTCCTTCCCTGTAAACGTGAAAAAAATTCAGTTGGTCCTAAGATCTATATCTCTGAATTCTAGCTAATCAAAATTCTCATTTCCAACCCTGGCTAACAGACCCATTCAGGAAGCCGATAACCAGTTTGGAGTCAGATTCCACCACAACTCTAGGTAGACCCAAATTAAAATAGATAGCCAGACCATCGTGTATTGCCCTGAGTTTCGCATTAGTGTTGGAACTTACTCCAAACGCAAAAATGAAACCACCTTTATACAGACGCCCCCACCTCTAGAAAGGCCTGGGTTTCCTCTAGCCAACCCATCAACATTAAGCTTCACCTAACCAGGATTTGGATTCACCCATTTTACAAACCTTAGGGGCCTATCAAAGGTGGGAGCTGCAGCAATCCAAAGCTTGGCCCTGACCTCTAAGTTCAGCTACTTGACTAACTAACTAGGGGGCTGGATGGAAATGAGAATGAGCCACCTTCTGATATTGGCAATTACGATCTCCACCAAGATTAACTTCCCATTGAATCTGGCCAAGTTTCTGGATTTCCAGATCTCCTAGAGAATAATACACGGGGCCAACTTCTGCAGCGTCAACGTCCGGCCAGAAATGGGGGAGGAGCTCCACCAACGATCTAGTTTAGATTTAATGGATAGATTCCCCCTATTAGAAATTCCAAAAAGGGCCTGAAAATGATCCTAACATGTAGCAGCGACAAAGCTTATAAGAAAAAGATGGTTGGTGAATTTGCTAGAGTAACGCCTGGGCATACCTTGAAGACAACAATCACACCTAGAAGTAATCTGGACTCCCTGACTCAAAACAGCCTCATCTTCTGGGTCCGTCTTTCGTTAGGATTTTTCAGGTAAACATGGAAATCCTAGGGGGAAGCTTAGCGTGCCAAACTCATCTTGACCATGCTCTACAGGGACTAGAGGTGTACACGAGTCGAGTCGAACCGAGCTTTTCCCAGCTCGTGCTCGACTCGGATAGCTTGAGTCTCAACTCGTGCTTGGCTTGCCTCGACCTTCGAGCTTGGAACAACAACTTGTGCTCGGCTCGGCCAACAACTCGGTCCAGTTCGAGCTGAGTTTTTGAGTTGAGTTCGAGTTCAAGTCTTTGAGCCAGTTTTTAGTTCAAGTTTTCGAGCCGAAAAAAATGGAGAGAGGGGAGGAGAGGACTCACTTTCAGATGCTGCTCGTTTGGACAGACGCCGAAAGGAGATTCGCACGACGATTTGGTTGAATGGACAGACGATGCTAGTTGTGTGAACGGACGGTTGAGAGGCAGCGAACAGGTTAGGGATCAAGGTTTGTTGGCCAATTCGGGTGAAATAGGGAGATGGCCAATGGCTGATGGGTGATTTGAGGGTTGGGCGGCTGGGTTAGGGTTAGGGTCTGGGTCGTCAAGGACTTAGGTGAACTGAAATGAAGTAAAGGGAATGATTTTTTTTTTTTTTTAAACTTATATATATCAGGAAAACTCAATCCAAGTTGAGGTCAAGCCGAGTCGAGCTCAATACCAAGTCAAGCCGAGTCGAGCTCAAGGTACAACTCAAACTCGACTCATATTGTTCTGAGCTCATAAAAATGGCTCGACTCAATTCAAACACAGTTTCAATCTGAGTCGAGTCGAGCATTTCCGAGTCGATCCGAGCGAACTAACTCAACTCGTGTATAGCTCTAATGGGGACTGCATAGTTTGCTCAACTCTCAGGTGGAGCGGACTGAGAAAACTCCTGAAGGAGTGAGGGGCTAGATGCGCCTGTCAGGGAGATCTGAGAGACAAAAACCTTCTTGGAATATAAAATTAACTACTTGTTAGGGAAGGAAATTAAAAACTGAAGACGGGGAAGAGGGCCATAATGTCCTAGAGCATCTCAAACTTTGAAGGAGAGAAGGCTGACAAGGATCAACGAGTTGGCCAGGCAGAGCAGAGGATCGAGGCCCCTCCAATTATTGAGCCAGAATCTGCAATCACCCTGCCCGATCTGCCATTGTAGGTTTGACTTTAGCAATGGTAGCAAACCATGAATACTTTTCCACAAAGGAGAGACTAATGAGATTGGACTTGACAAACCTAGGGAGGAGAGGCTGAGGTTATACTTAGCTGACATAAAGTTGCTCTAAAGGCTGACCTCCTCCTTAAACTTCACTTCCCATCCTAGCTTCATCTTGAGGGCCTGCATAAATTCTGAAAGCCTTCTAATACCTAGCTCACCATCACCTTTCGGCAACCTAATAATTTTCCAACCCTTCCAATGAAGCTTCTTCTTGCCTTTAGACTAGCCCCACAGAAAGTTAGCAAACAGTTTGTCCAACGGCACAATGACTTGGGAGCAATTGAGAAGCAGCCATCAAGTGAACCGGGATACTCCCAAGATCATGTTTGTAACACCTCGAATTTCAGGGACCGAGTAGGAACTCGGCTCCCAAATTCTCGAGTGTCACGTATGCCCTAACAGGCTTTAGATTCTGATGCATTTGAGTTTATTTATAAGTAATGAGGGGTTTAGCAAACCATAAGCATGAG
Source organism: Magnolia kwangsiensis (assembly GCA_037074715.1). Classification (NCBI taxonomy): domain Eukaryota; kingdom Viridiplantae; phylum Streptophyta; class Magnoliopsida; order Magnoliales; family Magnoliaceae; genus Magnolia; species Magnolia kwangsiensis. The sequence continues at coordinate 99,053,491 of CM073584.1, forward strand.
AATATCAAAAATGTAAATACGAACCGCTAACATATAAAATATCAAAAAATACATGAGTGCTAAGAAAATCCAAACAAGGAACTAGTCCCACCTAAATAATATCCCGAAACGACTAGGTTCATGGCCTATGTCCCATTACCGTCCAAACATAACTAGAAGAAATCACCAAAATTCTGGTAGTACAGTCGCTCCTCCTCACCATCCGGCTGGCATCCTCCATGCATCCAGCTCCATCAACCCTGCATCTATGACAGGTTCTAGTTAGTGTTTTAAAACACCATCCCAGAGTGGAACTGAGTGATCAACTCAGTGGTACCATTAACTATAAGTTACATAAATTATCGTACACGAGTAAATTTAGTGAAAAACATACATTCACAGAACCTTAGATACTCTAGTTAATGCAAATACATGATTTAATGATATGATGCATACCTCTCACCACAACGATCCCTCTTGTGACACCATCTAACAGTTGCAAACCAACACTCTCTCAAGTGACCTTGACTGCCGAATTGCAAAAGTAACCAATGCATGTAATGCACATGTTTATCGAGTTGATTAATTAAATTCATTCGTCAAGGAGTTTAGGGAAACCGAGATTCCCCGATAGATCATTGCCCTAATCCTATCACACAACTCTAATTTCCATGAATGCATGGCTCTCATAATCCTTAACCCTTGTAGGTTCGTCATTCCCATAATTTTAAGCTCATACTAAAACAATTAGGACATTAATTTCTGCTCATGGTCACTACGTGGAGGCTCGTCACCTCAGCATAGGCTAACAGCTCGAGAATAATGTCTTATACCACCATTCCCAGCTCTCAAGTCCGTGGTGCTCACTGGTCACTACAGGGAGGATCGTCACCCCAGCATAAGCCGATAGCACGAGTATAGTGTCCCATACCACCAACCCCGGCTTATGAGTCTTGTGGGCGACAAATCATGATTTTCATTGGGCGCAAGGGTTATAGGGTATCTCAGGTTCCAACAGGCATATGCAAACATGGTTAAAATATAAGAATGACCAACTAATGGGCTAATCCACCCCCATGAGATGAACCATAGACTGTACAGCCTGAAAACAATGTCTCGTGTAGTCCAACTACAGCCGACAATTCGCGGTTTGACTAGTTAGGCCAAACTTGCCCGTAGGCGGACTCAATGAAAAGGTTGCCCAAGGAATTCCAGTTGATTGAGCAATTCATAAAGGGATATGAGTGGAAGTATATAGCATGTATTCAACAAAATTTTAGGAGTTATTTCAGCAAATAAAACAGCATGTTCTGACTCCCGACAACATGGACAACAATACACCTAACTCTCATCATTTCATTTTAAGGTACCCACATATAACATGCAAATCAACAAGAAATATATAATATACAAATCAGCAACAAATCATACCTCATAAAGATCAGAAATAATCATGTAAATTACAAATTAGCAACCAACATATGACATACAAACTGACAATCAACATGTAACACAATAACCAGTTATATTTGGGGAATTGTACTCGAAATTCCTTAAATTTAACTAACAAATTGGCAATCTACACATCAAGATATACTTGGGACCTAATCCTCTTTCTCAAATTTGGAGAAATCCTACGCATATGTTCTAAGACATGTAATATTTAAAATTCAGCAACATGCATTCACATTCACCACACAAAATCACTACGATCTACGCTACGCACGATAACTGGCTACCTAAAGGTAATGGTCTGCACCTATTGTCGATTGGGAGTCCTTGGAGTCGTTCTAGGGCTGACAAGTCCGTAAACTTGATGTGATGGAACCCTTGGACTGAACGTAGCTTGATCCTACGATGATCAATTCAAAGTTCCCAATAATGTGGAGATGATTGTGTGGGGAATTTTGGTCCCTAAGCACCACATGCACCCACACACCCCTCTCTCTCTCTCTCTCTCTCTCTCTCTCTCTCTCTCTCTCTCTCTGGAAATGGCTAAAAATGAGGAAGAGAGGACTGAAATGGTTTATATATCCTGAAATTAAATCAGTTGGCCCCCAGGTTCCAATAATTTCCTCAAACGGCCTTGTGGGCCCATTTCTGTCTGTTGGGGCTGCCCTAATGCCCCCTGGCCCATCTAATTAATGGAATAGGTGCCCAATGGCCTGATGAAGGGTTGTGCAAAGTTTGATGGCAAACAAACATAGGTTTTATCGTAAGGGTCCGATTTGGGATCAATGGTCATCGTTTCTCGATCGAGGGTTAGATTTGGCATACGAGTACAGGAAAATCTTCAACCTATGGTGAAAATTTAGGTAGAATCTAACCGTTAAAATGTCCTAATTTATTGTTTTAAGTGGCGGGGCCATTTGTTTTAAAATTCAGATTTTTAGCAATACTTGGAAGAGTTGCATTTTACAAGTGCCAATTGGACGGCACAAATCATCTGTTTCTAGACATCTTTTGAGTTCATCATATGCGATGGACCACAAACCCAGTAAGATGGTCATTATTTACAATTTTGGAACTACTGGCCCACTAATGAGCAGTTTAGAGCTTGTTCGGCTAATCGGGGCATTTCTGGAATAAATTGGATAGGGAGATTTCTAGGGGACAGTTGTTGAGGTATGGATTAGCTAAGTTCATAATATGGCCTATTTAAAATTAGCGAAAATGGTGATTCAGTCATGATCACTCTAAACCATCGGTTTTAGGCTAAAAAAGTAATTAGGTTGATTTGGTCCATTAGTCAAGATCCAGGACATAGTTGACTCGGCTTCGGGTAAATCTTTAATTTAGTTACTATTGTCTTGATTATTCTATGGTAGGTCGGCCAGATTTAGGCCCTATGTGAACAAATCATGGTGCTAAACTTGATGTTTACGTGATTGGTTGGATTCATTGATTTTCTACGGTTGATCAATCTTATTTGTACGGTTCTTTATTGATACCAACTGCATATAAGCTCATCTTAAGCGTCAAGGGTCAGTAACTGACGACGTGGCTAATTATAAAAAAAAGAAAAATTTAAGAATTTTTGTCAATTCAAAATAGAAAAAATTTGAGGCTTTATAATGTTGGGCCAAGACAAGCCTTTCGGCCTGAGGTAGGCATCTCACCTGCCAGCCATTAATGATGCCCTCCACTTTATCAATCAGTGACTAGAAATCACTTACCTTCATCCTACCGAAAGCTAGGGGAACTCCCAGGTAAGTTAGACCAGAAGTGGCATTGATGATGCTGAGTAATCTCTTAATGGATTTGACCCTGGGCGATGGGAGCTTGGCTGAATAAAAGAGGGCACCCCTATGGGGGTTGATTATCTGGCTTGAAGCACGTTGATATGATTTAAGAAAATCCAAAACGGTCTTGAGAGAGCTCTGACTACTAGTGAGGAAAAGAAGAGTGTCGTCAGCATATAGAAGGTGAGACACCCGCGGACAGCCCCTTCTAAATTTGAAAGGAGTACACAAACCCTTATCCAACAAATTAGGTAGCCCTCTGCTAAGGACTTCAGCCGCTAGGATGAACAGACTTAGAGATAGGGGATCACCCGACGGATCCTTTTAGACCACTTGAAGAAGCCTGCTGCCTCGCCGTTAATAAGAACTAAAAACCAAGCATTGCCCTAACATTTTTCTACAAGTTCAATCCAAGAACTACTAAACCCAAACTTTGACAACACTTACTTTAAAATTTTTCAATCCAACTTATCGTAGGCCTTCTCCATGTCTAACTTGAAGACGATGTTGCCTCCATGCACCTTCTTGTTATCTCCCTGACCAATTCTTGAGCTAGAGCAATACTTTCCACCATCGATCTACCATGGATGAAGGCCCCTTGTTCAGCAGAGATGAGGGAGGGTAGCACCACGCTCAGCCTGGACATGATGATGTGAGCGATGATCTTGTAGAGGACATTACATAGACTAATGGGGTGGAAATCTGAGATTTTTAGGGGCTACCGTTTTAGGAATATAAGGAAAATCATAGTTGTAGTAACGACCCTAGAGAAGCTACCACCCTGGTACAAGAAGGACGCCGCTTTAAGGTCCTGATTGATAATATTCCAACATGACGAGAAGAAACTACCAGTAAAACCGTCAGGGCTTGGAGCCCCATCCTTGGGCATGGATCTCACCGCCTTAAGCACCTCCTGAAGCAAAGGCGGGGCTAGCAGATGATCATTGTCTTCCTATGAAACTAGGCTAGGAATCACCTCAAGAATATCTGGATCTTCAGACAAGGATTCTGCTGTGAACAATTCCTCAAAATGGTTCACCGTTGCTGACTTGATCTCTGTCAAATCTACCAGACTATGCCTAGATTCCAACTTTATTTTACAGATGACAACCTTCCTTTGATTTTCCATGGCCAAAGAATGAAAAAATTGTGTGTTCTTGTCGCCCTCCTCTAACCAGTAGTTCATGGCCTTTTACTTCCAAAAAATTTCTTCCATCGGAGTTAACCTATTGAGTTTAGCTGAGGTCACACCGAGTTGGTCCTGCACACAGCTATCCTCAGCTGACCCTTGAGGCTGGCCTTATAATCATAGTTTAATGTCTATAGGGTCCTGCTCTGCCCGCTTGACCAAATTGAAGATATTATCGAAAACCTCTTTGTTCCAAGACTTGAGGGCTTTCTTAACATTTTTAAGTTTGAGGAGAAAATTGAAAATTGGGTGGTGGGATTTAGAGGCTACCGAGGCTTCTTGCACCACCTACTGGAAATTTGCATGCTGAACCCACAATCTTTAAAATTTGAATTGCCTTGGCATCGATTTGGGCTGATGGTGAAAAATCAGTGCTAACGGGGCATGATCCGAATTGATGCGAGTTAGGTGTTCCACCTAAAAAGCAAGGAAACATGAATACCAGGAGGTTGAAAATCAGCATTCTATCTAATCTAACCTAAACTCTGTCAGCACTCTGTTTGGCCCAAACCGGGATACCCCCAAAAAGGATTGGTTGGTGTACCTCACACCAGCTATATATAGCTGTTGTATTAACGTTAGCAAGTTCTATGGGTCAGACCATGAGGTATGTTATATCCAAACTGTCCATCCATTTGGTGAGCTCGTCTTAAGGCTTGAGACGAAAAGTAATACAAATCTAACTATCAAGGAGACCACACTTATAAAAGCAGTGGGAGATTGACTGTCTACCATTGAAATTCTTTTTGGGGTCACAGAATTTTTAGATCAATATGATTTTTTTTTTTACTCTTTATTCAAGTCTTTGTGATCTTATGAACATATTGGATGGAAAATAAACGTTATGGTGGGCCCTACGAATTGTTTAACAGTGAAAATCATTATCTTCACTGCTATTTGTGGTGTGGTCCATATTATCTTTGGATATAATTCATTTTTTGGATAATGCTCTAAAAATAGATGAACGAGGTAGATATAATAAATGCATCACTGTGGGGCCATGTAACTTTGATCTCCTTTGAACCGTACGTACAATCGGGAGCTCGAGGAGCGTTAGTGCTCGTCTTCGCACAACACGTACCTACAACAACTACATAGTTGATGTGTGCTGTGTAAGGTAAAAGAAAAAGGAAGGAGTAGATTGGCTGGTGTACCACACGCCATCAATATAGCTGATGTATGCCGTGTGAAGACGGACGCTGACGCTCCTCAAGCTCCGAGTTGTACGAACAGTTGAAAGGACATCGAAGTTACTTGGCCCACAAAATGATGTATTTATTATATTCATACCGTTCATCCCTTTTTTGAGATTATTTTAGAGCATGAGCCAAACAATGAATCATATCCAAATCTCAACTGAAGCACATCACAAATATGAGCGGGATGATGATTTCCACCGTTAAAACATTCGTAGGGCCCACCATAAAGTTTTTCCATCCAATCTGTTCATAAGGTCAAAATGATCTGGATGAATAAAAAAAACAAATATCATATTGATCCAAAAATTTTGTGACCCCTAAAACGATTTCAATGGTAGACGCTTAATGCCCCACTTCTTTTCACAGTGTGGTTCACTTGATCTTCAAATCTATCTTATTTTTTGGCTCAAGCCTTAAGGTGAGCTCGCTAAATGGATGGACAATTTCTATTTAATACATACCTCGTGATGGGACTCACAGAACTTGCTAAGCCCAACACACCAGCTAGATCGCTGGTGTGCTATACTCCAGACAATCCACTTCCAAAAATGGAATCCTAGCCATAAGTTTGTATGTAGGGTCAATGGGACATAACAAATAATTCCAACTCAAATCATAACCCAAAACACAAATATATTTTTACTGTTTTTAATTTCTAAATTTTTAACCTTTTAGCCATTTTCTTTACTACTTCCATTGCAACAAATGTTGTCAAATTTATTTTTATATTATTTGCTTTGAATAAAAATTTAGAGACCAAATGAATGTTTAAGAATTCAAGTGGCCCATGGTTTACAATTTAAACTATTGGTTGGTCGGATCCCCTGGCTATAAGTACAACTTTATAGGTTCTATACATATGAACACTAAAAATAAAAAATAAAAAAACACAAACACAAACACAAACACAAACATGAAAGCGAAACAATAGTATCTTGGTATCTTCGTTGGGTTGGATGGATTAGTTGAGCCTAGCCTTGCTGCAATTAAATGAGTTGGGTCTAATCAAGTTAGGGCTTTACAAATTTTGTGCGTATTGGGTCAAATCACCAGTTAATAAGTATCAAGTCAAGTTAAGATCAAATCTCTTGAACTTTCAGTTAAATTGGTTAGGATTAGGATAACTTTACTTAAGGAAGGGTGAGAGTAAGAGGCCATTTATCTCAAGTATGCAAAACCTTGAATTCACATGGTTATTCTTAAATTCACATTCCCCTTACTCCACTTTGTTTATCAAAGTTTTGTTTTGGTTAGCCCCATCGACATTCCATGAATGCGTCTTAGCCACTTGGTTTACTTTTGAATACTTTTAATTGCTTCCTGTTTTGTTATCCCATCAGTTATGATTTATAAAACGCACTCTCTTTAGAGATTTAGTCATTTGAAATTGGTATTTATATGAGACTATAAGTTCATTTGATGAACTGTGTTATTTTACCATTAACAAATGTATAGTTTTTCAATAGCCAAACTTATGCACCTATGGAGCCCATTATTCACTCTGTCAATTAAGATACTTGATAATGAACTTAGACATTTCTACTCCATACCAAATATTAAATTTTAATCACTAATCAATAAATTGGCCAACCTTTCATATGTCAGGGAACATGTGATTACATGATAATATTACAACATAATTACATAAATGTTATACTCTATTTAATTTAGTTGTCATATGTCTATGCACGACAAATTACTCTAACCTTTTTGTATTGTAGATATAATAAGTTCGAATGACTTTACCATCAATGGTGGGCTAGTAAAGTTGGTTGAATGGTAAGAGTACATTCAGGGCTAAGAATGTTAGTTTATTTAGAGATGATGATACAACAACTAACATAATAAAATGATGGTTAGTATTTGTTGCCTGATGGAGTCCTAATTGTTGACTCTTTGATGTTAAAAAAGAATTTGGCATGCATTGACTTCAAATACGAATAGCCAAAGAGATTGTAACTGACTGTCGAAGACTTGAATGAGGAGCAGAAGGAGAAATCTGCTTATGTAAAGGCTCATTTTTTATTAGTTAATTGGTGAGAAATAACTTATCAAAGCAATGATCAGTAGCTAGTCCAAGAGGATGATCAACTATAATGGGACTAAGACATGGCTTAAGTCTTATGCAAGGTAACAATAGTAAATTTTCGATAATAGGTGAAAGCCTGACGGAGCCGGGTGAAGGTAAAAGGCCCATGGGTCATAAACTTTTAAATCTTTTGACCAAATGACTATTTAAAAGATTCGCTAGTGATACATCGGAGGGAATGTGACTAAGCCTAATATATGAACTACTAGTATTAACATCCCAACCTATATAAGTAGAGATCTTATGAGATAGACATGAGCTGATAGACGATTGCACTGATATAAATTAGTCCCTTCTATGGTATAAGAGTATGAGTAGCAACGAAGAATGATGAGTTTAACTCTTAATAAACCCATAGCCATATATTTAGTAATGTACCCAGTTGCTGGGTACAGTTGATAGAATTCGCCCATATAAGTATGGAGGTGGAGACCGCTTCCTATAAGAATATAAACGAATTCTCTTGAGCACTCATAAAATTTAGGTAATGGTGCATGGTCGAAACGCACTAAACCGCATAATCACTTGTAGTGAAAAACTTGTGTGAGTGGTATATACTTGCGATTTACATCAAAAGGAATTAATTTCAAGTCTACGGTGTCACCTGATTATTATAAACATGTCTTTCTTACTTTAATATAGGTTCAAGACTATGGTGACACCAGCACTATTGCATAACTCTTCCATTTTAATCCGAAATGTCATAAATTTTGAAATATGTGGGAGATTGTTGTACTTTAAATTATTTAAAAATAATTTAGTGTTTCAAAATTTCCATCAAGACGGGCCATGACAGTGGCCATATGTAAGCATATACCGTACGAATATGTCTTTTCACACAAGTCCGGAAGGTTGAATCATTTCATATTTTGTTTTGAAAAGTTGTGTCTTTTTAAGCATAAGGATCGCACCAATTGAATTTAAACTCAATAGTCACAACCATTTTTAAAAGGGTGCCTCTACACTTTTAAGAGTGTATTCTAAAAGTCTATATATAGACTTTATCTCATCTTTTTTTTTTTTTTTTTTTTTTGTAAAAACAATGGTCGGTTTTACATTAAGAATATAGTTGAAGTATTTTCTGGTTCGAGCCTGCATACAGTAAGTGCATCGATAGTCATTGTATCTTGAATGTTGATTACTTTGAAAACCTATTGCACTTGGGATGATGTCCATGGGGAGAAAATTGGAGTAACTCATGGCATGCCTCAAAGCTTCTACGATATGATAAGTTTTCTATCTTTCTTATTTTAATTTTACAATTTAATAGTTTTCCAGCATCTGATCTCCAGCAAGCCTTTTCCGCATTGGGGTAGAATCATATCGTCATATTCTCCTGTCTGTATCTGCCAAATCATGCATTGACTTTTGAGACGACTCTTGTAATGAAAAGGGAAATCCATCCATTTATAGGATGTCGGGATTTTAAGTTCCATAGCCTCATGAGATGATAAGGCCTGGCTACAGTACACCTCCTATGCATGGAATGATGAAAAGGTCCATGCCTAGACCTCAATCTCATACCCTGCTTGCCTTTTGCTTCTGTTGCATACATTTCTTGAGTTTGGTGGAGAGGTGCAAAGCTCAAGGCATAAGTAACACTACGACAGACCCATCCGACGGTATGCATCCTTAGAATCTCTCTCTCTCTCTCTCATGAAAATTTATTTCACCTAAACAAGAATTCTATTTTCTCTTGTTTTGAATCTTTTGATTGAAACCCAACTGCAATCGCAAACATCCATGCTGTGGTGCTTACCATATGGTGGATCAAGTGAGTGGTGCAATTTCTTGGGCTGAGACCCATCCATGCTGTGGACCACCAGATGGATGGTTTGTGTCTTCCATACACCACATGTGTAGGGGTGGAGCCGAATTAATTTATTTTTTTCATATATATTTATTTTTTTCATGTTTTCTTGGATCCGAAAATGGTGCTGAGTTGCTTATCATATGGACTAAAGAAATGATGCATAGCAGTGCTACAAGTGCGAAGATCACATCAGACCATTCTAGCCATCCGATCAATAGCCTATAAAATGGATGAACAAGATCGTTTAAACAAAAGTAGGCCCAATCAACAATCTGAGCCATCTCTTTGTTAGGGCCCATCATACGAGAATTAATTTTATCATGCAATCTTAACCATCCAATGTGCGTGAAATGTGCACTGGACCTAATGGACGGTCTGAGTAAAACAATTGGACCGTCCAATTGTCCTCATGCAGCGCCAAAGTTTTTAATATATTTAAGATAAGATCTACCGGTCATTGGATTTGCATATCCAATCCAGTCCATATGGCATATACAAAAGTATACTGAGAGATGAAAGCATTTAGGTGTCTTTGGCATGTTTGGGTGTCCACCAAATCCCAAGCGACTGCATCCATGAACAGGGAAAGATGCTTTGGCTGCGTTGGATGCATTATGGGATTGGATTTTGCAATAATTATTTTAACTGTCCCAGTTGTCCAATTGGTGGGTATCAATTGGAAGAATGGAAATAAATAAATAAAAAAAAAAAAAAACCGTCAACGGTCCAAATTCAAGCAGAAAAATAGGATGAGAAGGATCAGTTCTAATTTCAACCAATTTTCAAAAGACAATGGGATTCTCGAATTTAATGGTTGAGATTGGCTCAATTGGAAGAATGGAAATAAAAAACATCATCGGTCCAAATTCAACTAGAAAAATAGGATGAGGAGGATCAGTTCTAATTTCAACCAATTTTCAATCGACAATGGAATTCTTGAATTTAATGGTCGAGATTGGCTCAATTGGAATAATGGAAATAAAAAACATCATCGGTCCAAATTCAACTAGAAAAATAGGATGAGAAGGATCAGTTCTAATTTCAACCAATTTTCAATCGACAATCAGAGTCTCGAATTTGATGGTCTAGATTGGCAAACATGTATATTATGTACGGTGAATGATATACCAAAACTTAAAAATGGTCTATTATCATGTGACTGAGAGTGATTCAGATTTTCAATTTTCCTTAATTTCCATTGACTTAATCAAAATAAAGCTGTGGACTGCATATGTTCTGGGTGTGGCCCACCCACTGACCATGTCTGATATCGACGTTTTAAAGAATCGGACGAGAGAATCCATGGTCCACGCGCATGTGTTAGGCATCTCACCTTCACGCAACCTATGAGCCAAAGTGGCAAAAGGGCATACTATTTTAGCCATCTATCGAATTAAATTTATTATTTCGAACGGTCTGGCACAAATCTCATGGCAATCAGTTTATCAATTTTACCACGATTTACATAAAAGATGTATGGATAAAAACTTTGGCCAAGTTTTCTAATAAAATTGTGGCCCACCTTAATTAGAAAACACCCTAGTTTCTTCGCTAAGGGAATTCATGTTTGGGCCTGCGTTATTTATGGCTTGGATCTCATATTTATATACTATATAGTATGTTGTCAATGTCTTAAATTTGTATATAACAAGGTCTTTGTCAATGAGATGGACAGACCCCTCAATACCATCGAGCAAATGTCGATGCCATCAAGAAAATCTGAAAAATCCTAATTGATTGTTGTATAATTTTGGAAGTGCTACTCGTTGGCATCGAAGGAGGCTTTGATGCCATCGAAGGTCCTATTGAAGGTGCACGTAGAATTGCATAAGTGCTCGATTTGTTTTCAATTTCACTTGTGATACTATATATATCGGGTGCAATTGGAATTACGGAAAAGATTAGGGTTTTCTAAGACGTTCCTAAGGGTTCAAGGGCATACCTAATTTCGAAGGAGATTCAAGGGGTTGTTTCGAATCGGTAACATCATCTATGTCTTATAATATTGCTTTCATAGTGCATTACTCATTGCTTTGTATTATGGTTTTTTCCGCAATGAATTTTTTGTGAGGGTTGTTTGGGTTTGTTTGTGCGATTGTGATTACTTTCATTTTGTTTTGTGTACTTCCATAGTTCCCAATAAGTGGTATTAGAGCAAATGTTGGAAAACAGATCAAATCTAAAACCAAGGTATCAATGACGTCTAACATGAAGTTCGATGTAGAGAAGTATTCTAGTAAAAACAAATAAACTATGAAAAGTTAAAATGAATGGTATCCTAGTTCAACAAAGTTTGAAAGATGCATTCATCGGAAAGTGACCAGAAACTATAAAAGAAGATGAATAGAACAAGTTAGATAAAAAGACTAATAACTCAATCTAGTTGTGTCTAACAGATGGGTCCTTTATAACGTCATGAGAGGAAACTACAGGACGAAGCTAAAGGGTTCGAGTGTCAAAGACATATATGTTGACGATGACGACTTTAAGGACTCATGAGATAGATGTCAAGAAGGTCACTCTAATGACCTACATATGCAAGATGAGTTCATTTTCAAAGGGAATCGATTGCGCATCCCCAAAAGTTCGTTTAGGAGCTAACAGATCATCCAAGAGCTACATGAAGGTAGCCTTAGTAGATACTTTGGACGGGACAGATGCGAGCTCAAGTGGCCTATTTGATTTTCCATGATCCTGGTAAATCCTGGGTAAAGAAGTAATTATTACTTTTTCACTTATTTGAAAATGAGTGAATAATTCCACCTAGAAAACAGGTCAAAAATGTTGACTTAAATCCATGGGCCCCACCATAATGTATATAATATATCCATGTCGTCCATTTATTTTATTAGAATATTTTAAGGCATGATTTAAAAAAATTAGAAAGATCTAATGCTCAATTGGCTCACATGAAAGGTAACAATGGACTTAATTTATCCACCATTGAAAGTTGATTCTTTTACTAGGCCCACATTGAGGATATTCACCATCTAACTCATTTGTTGGATCACATAGAGATGGATAAGTGAAAAACATAAATATAAGCTTGATCTAAAATTGGGCCTCAACAAGTTTTTAATGGTAGGCATTTGATTTTCATAATTTCATGTGGTGTGGTCCACTTGAGCTTTGGATTTGCCTAATTTTTGGGTTCATACCTTAAATTCATTTGGCATAATGAATGGACAGTGTGGATAAGCCATACACAATATGGTGGGCCCCATATTTATTTTACAAATTTCTCGATTTAAGTATTTAAAAAGTAACTGGTCAAGTTAGCATTGGGAAAGATGTAGGCAATTACCTTGGTAAATAATGATTACTCATTTACAAGGTAATTACATTTGAGCCAGAAAATCAAACAGGCCCTTAGTATGTGATGTGAGTAGAGCAGTGCAGTACTGTCATGTTTACCAGGTCTCCAAGGGATAATCTTAGAGTATAGGTCTCTACACCCTGCTACCTGTACTTGACAGCCCTTTAGATGACCTATCAATGGACTTCGTGTTAGGTCTCTCACGAACACAACGTGGCATGGATTCAGTGTTCGTGGTAGTAGATCATTTTTCGAAGATGGGCACACTTCATCTTATGTAAGAAAACCCTCGACATGACGCACGTGGCAAATTTATTCTTCAGAGAGGTTGTGTGGCTACATGGGGTCCCCAAGACTATCATTCTTAACTGCGATACGAAGTTCATTAGCCACTTTTGGTGAACTTTGTAAAACCACTTCGATAAACAACTTCAGTTTAACAATGCCTACTACCCACAGACCGGCGGGTAAATCGAAGTTGTGAATCGTATGTCGAGGAACCTCCTTCAATGTATTTTAGGATAAAAGCCAAAGTAGTGAGATTTAACCTTGTCTCAAGTAGAATTTGCATTCAATAACATGGTAAACCGCTCAATAAGGAAGTCCCCGTTCTAGGTTATTTATGGCCGAGTGTCTCGCCACACAATTGACTTGGTCCCTTTACCCAAGATCCCAAGTATGAGTATTGTAGCAGAACACATGTTAGAAATGATCATGGGCATTCATGCTGAGGTATAAGATAAGTTATACGCCTCGAACGACAAGTATAAGGAGCAAAGCCAACAAGCATCGGTGACAAAAAATGTTCTGAGGTAAGAGACCAACTTATGGTCCATTTACGTAAGGAGTGATTTTTGACCAAGACATACAACAAGTTAAATAACAAGAAGATTAGATTGGTGTCGATCCTCTGAAAGATCAATGACAATGTTTACATTGTTGATCTTTCGGACGATGTGGAGATCTCACGGACTTTTAACGTCGCAAACTTGACTGAGTATCATGAACCAAAATAGGACAAGAACTAGAGGATGAGTTCTTTCGAAGTGGAGGAGACTAATGTATAGTGGGTCGCAGATAATTTCATAGCCAAGATGGACCAGAAATGACCCGATTAGAGACGAAGATGATCCAGACTGTCAGAACTTAAAACAGATGTATCTCGCAAATCGGAATGAGTGATCAGACATAAAATATATGATTTTGAGGCAGGACAAGCTGCTTTAGTCACCCAACCCCTGGGTTGCACAAGCCAAATTTGCGAAATACTATTAGATCGACGGTCGTTTCCCTATTTTAATTCTGTTTCTACTATAAATGATAAGTTTTAGTTTGATTATAACTCTTCATCCATTGGGATTTAGGTGTTGCATCCAACATGAAAAGTGCTTAGAATAATTAGGAGAATGGTGTGGTGAAGCTAAATAGGGCACTTACTATTTTTTGCTAAAAACCTTGTGCACTAGTAGAAATCACAATCGTCTATAAATAGTAAGTTAACTATCTATAGTAAGTCGTGACTTCTGCCGCACTTTGAATTTCTTCCATGGCTTAGTCCATTTAAAGGGTTGTAAGCTCATTTATTTTATTCGTTAATTAATTTTGAATTATATAAAATTTATTTTTCTATTTTTCTTGTTCTTTTTTCCGTGGATTTAAGAAGCCTCCGTGAGAAGTCCAAAGAAGTTCTGTGAATTCAGAACAGTCATCCCTTTGTGGAAGACGGTGCTCGACCTCATGTTCTTCCTGCGTTGTATAGTCACATACATAAATACAACGTAACTAGTGGCAATTGCAAATGGGGTAAAGTGAGGACCGTTCTGTCCATACAAAAGTATAAAAAAGCATTCCTATGAGTAGCTGCCAGCAGGCGGTCTAATGTTTAAAGGTGAAAACAAGCAGATTTTGGAAAATAGTTTAAACGGTAGAGATTTTCAGTAAATAATCCAAAAAACGCAACTAATCATTTGGAAATATTCTATTTTTTTTTCTTTTTTTTTTTATTTTTTTAAAAAAACTTTTATTCCAATGGAGAGAATTATCATTTTTTGGTATTTGTAATGGAGAGAGAGAAAGAGTCACGTTCACCGAGTAAATTGGGTGCAAATAGTATATACAAACATCATGGCGGCCCCACAGAGCTTCGGGGGTTAAAGGGGGCCGTTGATCAGGCAAGTTACGCTCGTGCAAAATTCACGCACCAGGAGGGCGTTCTCTAAAAACCAATATAGAAGGGACTCAAACGAGAGATTTGCTGAGCGCATGCAAGCGTGTAAAATAAAGTTCATGTCCACTCCACGTATCTGTTAGATCCAAATCCATCCATCAGTTTAATCCTACCTCGTCCACGTTTTATTCCAAAAATAAACGTTGTCGGCTCAGAATGTGGGCCCCAGTAATGGAAATAATCAGATTGCTTAGAGAATTTCATCCAAGTTTTTCAGAGCTGTATTTTGTACCTCTGTATGTGGCCCACCTGACTAGTAGATCAACATGAGTCTTGAGCTAGGACATTAAAATATTGGTGCCGCTCTGATGGCCTATTGTGCCATGCTGGCACGGCGTGTACATGAGTTTTTTGCGGGAGTCATGGACGCAGATTTCCTGCAAAAGCCTTACGCACCAAGTTACTGGGCGGAACATTGGTGAGGCAACGTGATGTTTGTGAGACATCCACACTGTTCATCTATTTTGTAAACTCATTTTAGGACTTACAGCCACAAATAAGCCGGATCCAGTACTCAAGTGTGCTGAAAACGTGAGGATTTAACGTCCATAGTTAAAATTTTCATGGAATAATAAAAGTTTTAAATCAGGATAATATTTGTATTTTCAATTCATCCCAATGGAAACAATGTTACTAACAGCATGGATGACATGTAGACATCACCGTCGACGCAGGGAGGTTTCAACGGCGGGAATTTTCCAACCTACTTTTACTTTAGTAGAGTCTTGCATCTCTCACTTTTGAGCCCAAGTCCTAAAATAAGCTCACAGAATGGATGAACAGGATATATTTCATATGCAAGTGGATGGAAGAGCTATGTGGAGGGCAACGTGACGTAAACCCGCCCTTACCTATTAACAGTTAATTTTATGGTATGTTCCCGAAAATGAGGCGGGTCCAGATCTTCAATGGACCACATCAAAGGAAGTAGTGGTGATAATGACACCCTCCATTAAAACTTTTCTAAGGGCCACTATGATGTTTTTTTCTTTTATATCATCTAAGGAAGTGGACCACATCAAAGGAAGGAAGTAGTGGTGATAATGACACCCACCATTGAAACTTTTCTAAGGGCTACTATGATGATTTTTTCTTTTATATCATCTATTTGTAAGATCATGTTGACTTGGATGAAGTAAAAATATAAATATTGGCTTGATCTGGAACTTATGCAGTTCCTTGGAAGTTTTTAAGGGTAGGACTTCAATCCCCAATTTGTGGCCCACTTAAGCCTTGGTTCTGGTGGGTTCATATCTTATAATGACTTTTAAATAGGGATGAACGGCGTTGATAAGACATTTGCATCATGGTGGCCCCCATATAGCTCTGCCCAGATGGATTAACGCCCCAGCAGGGTAGGACGCAATCTGCCTCCATTTCTTGGAAACGGATTGGCTACTCCCCCTCACACCAGCCTGTGGCTGATGGTCGGTGCTTTGTGGGCCCACCACGATGTATGTGTTTCATTATGTTTATTCATTTTTAAATGTCATTTTAAGCTTGATTGTAAAAATGAGAGGAAGATAAATTTCAGGTGGACCACAGTACATGAAAATAATAGTGATTGGATATCCACCGTTAAAATCCTCCTAAGGTCTACTGTATTGTTTGTTTGACATCCAATCTGCTGATTAGGTCATATAGGCCCAGTTGGGAAAAAACAAAATCCAGCTTGATCCAAAACTTTCATGGCACCCCAAAAAGTTTTTAATGCTCTATGCTCATTCAATGTTATTTCTTGTAACGTGGTCCACTTGAGATTGCGACACACCTCATTTTTGGTCTTATGAAATAAAATGATCTGAAAAAATAGATGGACTGCATAGATGAAACACATACTTCATGGTGGGGTCCACAGAGCACCGACTACCAGCCATTGGCTGGTGGGAGGGCGGGTAGCCAATTCGTTTCCCCATTTCTTACACACATGACGAGTAGCGCATAGGCTTCCAGCGCAGGAACTTTCTACGAAAGGAAATCCGCGTCCGGAGCGGATTGGCCAGCGTATCACACACCGTATACATAGATGGTGTATTGACGTAAGCAAGTTATGTGGATCTCATCATAAGGTATGTGTTATATCCAAACCGTCCATCCATTTGGCGAGTTAGTCTTAAGGCTTGAGCCAAAAAATAAGACAGATCTAAAAACAAGGTGGACCACACTTCAAAAAATAGTGGAGGATTAAATGTCTACCATTGAAACCATTTTGTGGCTCACAGAAGTTTCAGATCAATATGAAATTTTTTTTTCCATTTCATCCATGTATTTTTGACCTTATTAACAGATTGATGGAAAATATATGTTACGATGACCCTACGAATTTTTTAACTATGAAAATCATTATCCTCGCTGTTAGTTTTGGTGTGATTCATTTGAGCTTTGGATATGATTCATTTTTTGCCCCCGTTGTAAAATGATCTCGAAAAATGGATGAACGGTATGGATATAATAAATATATCATTGTGGGGCCATGTAACTTTGATTTCATTTGAACCGTTGGTACAAGTTGTCGGAGCTCGAGGAACTGGTACTCATCTTCTCACGACACGTATCTACACCAGCTAGTGAGTGGTGCACCAGCCAATCCGGTTCCGATTAAGTGAGACCCCGGTTCCACCCGAAGGACGCGGATTAGCTACTGACATGTTGATGAGCAGCGAGACTCGCTATTGAAGTGACGTCAACAATTTACATGGGCCCACTATGATGTATGTTTTGTATCCACACCGTGCATTCATTTGGAGAGATAATTTTAAGGGAGGATATAAAGAATGAAGCAGATACAAACCTGGAGTAGGCCCCACCAAAGAAAAGAGGGGGAGAGTGACGCCTACCGTTGAAACCTTCCTAAGGTCCACCATGATGTTTATTTAAGATCTAACCGTTTATAAGTTAACACACGCGTGAGAAAAGGGAAAACATAAATATCAGCCTCATCGAAAACTTTTGTAGCCTTTAAAAGTTTTTAATGGTAGGTGTTACTCTCCCCACTCTTTTCTGGGGTGGGATCTACTCCGGTTTAGAATCTGACTCATTCTGTCTCGTGCCTTCAAATGATCCCTCTAAATGGATAGATGATATGGATACAAAACATTAATCATGGTGGGGCTTACATAACTCGGTGACATGGCCTCATTAGCGGGACTCCCTCACGGTAGCTAATCCGCACCCCACCGGTGGCGGATTATCTGGTGTGCACGCACCAACGATGTAGCTGATGTATTGATGTCAGCAAGTTTCGTGGGTTCTACCACGAGGTGTGTTATAGTCAAACCGTCCATCTATTTTTTGAGCTCGGCGTGAGGCTTGTTATAAAAAAATCAGACAAATCAAGAGATAAATTGGACCACACTATAAAAAGTAGTGGGGGATTTAACGTCTACCATTGAAATCCTTTTTGGTTTACAGAAGTTTTGGATCAATATGATATTTGTTTTACCTCTTCATACAGGACTTTGCGACCTCATGAATAGATTAGATGTAAAATAAACATTATGGTAGACCTACAAATGTTTTAATGGTGAAAATCATTATCCCGCTGCTATTTGTGCTGTGGTCCGGTCAACCTTTGGATATGCTTCATTTTTTAGCTCATGTACTAAAATTATCTTGAAAACTGGATGAATAGGGTAGATATAATAGTATGTCATTTTGAGCCCATGCAACTTTGATCTCCTTTGAACCGTTTGTACAACTTGGGGCCTTAGCGTTCATCTTCTCACGACACGCACATACACCAACTATACAGGTAGTGTGTGGTACACTAGCCAATCTGCATCTGAATCCACCAAGGTGGATGGGACCTATTGATGCAGTTTCTGACTCACCCCTTTGTTGCTACTTGCTACCTATACAGGAAGAGGATAAAGGAAACCCTGACTTGTATAGGAGACCATCCGATGCCTAAGTCAGATGCGGATTCTGGGTCTTAATGAATTAATAATGGTTTTGAAGTGAGGGATGTGCGTGTGTGTGTGTATGAATTTGTACCTTTCACCTTTAGACATCCCCTATTTATAGGGGAGATGAGATCCTACGGTTCTGGGATCTCCTTCCTGGTTCATAGTAGATTTGATTGCTATTCTTAGATGATCCCGAGATCTTTAGTGTCCTGGATTTTTGGGATCGAGAGTTATCTTCCAAGATTATCGGAAAATCTTTGATATCGAACCAACTCCTTCGCTCGGGTCTCTGAATGCGGCAAATGTTTGGATGGAGCTCGGCAATCCGTTGGCTGACCCTAGTATATTTAGGTGTTCGGACGGCATATGCAGGCCAACTACTCGTTGAGTAAGATATGGTCGGCTGTAGAAGGCCGAGCCTTTCATTGATTACTAGCTAAGGTATGGTTGATCCATAATCAACTTACCACTGATTAGGGGCTAACCTATGGCCGACCTAGGAGGTAGGTTGGGCTGAGGTCGGGCATGAGGCCCTTGGGCTTGAGACCTTGTTGGTGTATGTTTTCTTGCTGACCTATGAGTTGGGTCAGCATTAGGCAGCTTCTGGGAGGCCTTTGAGGGCCCCAGAAGTGTATCGGTCTCCTCAGAGGCTTCGCTTTGGCCTAGGACATGTAGGTTTCGGTTAGGCTCAGTGCCTTGGGAGTCCGAGCCATGGCTCTCCTTTAGGCTTTCTGTGCATGTGGGCCTCGATTAGGCTCAGCGCCTACTGACCCCGGGCCATGCCATTAGAGTTGGTCTATTCTACAAGCCGACTTATCGAACTTGTCATATTTTTCCCCAACAAGACCCATAAGTGCTCATGGTGATGTATGTGCCTTAAATTTACACTGTGCAACCATTTTGAAAGCTCATTCAATGGCATGAACCAAAAATGAAGTAGATCCAAATCTTATTTGGACAAAGGATGGAAAATAGTTGTGATTAAATCCTCACCATTAAAAACTTCATCGGGGCCACCAGAATGTTGATTTTCCATCCAACTTGTTGATAAGGTCACAAAGATTTGGATGAAGAGACCCCACAAATATCAGCTTGATCCAAAACTGGTGGCCCACGATAAGTTTTCAACGGTCTATAACCACTGCTTCTTGTATTATGATCCACATGAGATTTGAATCTGCTTCATTTTCTGGATCATGCCCTAATTAAATGACCTTTCAATACGGATGGGCGGCGTGGATGTAGTCACATACACTACAGTGGGCCCCACAGTCAGGGGTCCCACCCACCTCGGTGGATCCCGGGTCTCTCCTAATCTGCACCCTTTTTTGGCACAGGCGTGTGAGCTCATGTGGCATCCTTATTAATAGGGAAACGGATTGGCTACTCCCCCTGCTTCGGTGCTCTATGGGCCCCACCATGATGTATGTGTTTCATCCATGCCGTTTATCTATTTTTTAAGATCCTTTTATGGTATTAGACAAAAAATGAGGTATATCTCAATCTCAAGTGGAGCACATTACAGGAAACAATGTTGAATGAACGTTGACCGTTAAAAACTTTTTGGGGGCCATAAAAGTTTTGGTTCAAGCGGATCTTTGTTTTTTCCCTTCATCTAGTTTTGTATGACCTGATCAACAGATTGGATGTCAAATAAACAGTATAGTGGGCCTTAGGGGGATTTTAATGGTGGATATCTGATCACTACTGTTTTCCTGCGGTGTGGTCCAACTGAGATTTATATCCCTCTCATTTTGGGATCAAGCCCTAAAAATGATCTTTAAAGATAGAAGAACAGAATGGATGAAACACATACATCATAATGGGGCCCACATAGCACCGACCACCATTTCCAATAATAGGGGCTTATTTATTTATTTTAATAACTAAGATCTTAATTTTAAAAAATAGACTATTTGGTATCGTTTTAATTTTATTTTTTAAAACATTTTTAGAAAAAAAAAATTGCTCGTAAACTTTTAGAGACATCACCTTTTTTTTTTTAAAGAGCAGATGTAGGTAACATTTTTGACTCACTTTTGGACAAGTTTGTTGGTAAACATACCATTAATTCACATCTTGATCTCTTTTTTCTCTTTACAATCTCTAAGTAAAGATTGGGCCCACATGATGATTGGCCCATGTTGAAGGTAGGGCCCATATGTAAATGGTCCACATCAAGGTGGGACCACAATGAATAGTCACATCAAATGTGGGCCTCACATGATGGATGGTCCACATCAAATGTGGTACCCACATGATGGATGGTGGATTTGAAGGTGAGACCATATGATGGAAGGTTGACATCAAAGCTGGGCCCACATGATGAACGGATCATATTGAAGTTTGGCCCACATGATGGACGGTCCAAAGAAAAGTTGGGACCCTCATGATGGATGGTGGACATCAAAGGTGGGTCCTACTATTTCTATTCAATCTGGACGTGTGGCCACACATGTTACGAACGATCCGAAATCGATCAAATGTCTGCAATTACGATCAGGGTTGGACATGCCAGAATTGTTTTTTACGCAAATTGATTGAACACTCATAACCTCAGGCTACAAACTAGTCGGATTAGGATTAGAACTATGAAAGTTGATCTAATTGTTCAACAACCAATGTTCCAGTAATCAGGCGATTTAAAATGGGAGGGTTAGTCTTTCAAAAATGATTTTTTAAAAACCCTACAATAAGGACTTTTTTTTTTTTCAATGGTGATAAAGTTTTTGGTTTCTTAATGAATTAATTAATAATGGATGGATAAAATTTCAAATAACGCTAATTGTTAATTTTCATAATTTATAAGTAAGAATGGTACAATCAGAGAAAGAAAACTAAATTGAGTAGAGAAATAAAAATAATTGCATACGGTTGCTTGTGTGAATAGAACAATTGAGGTATGTAGTGTGCAGGACATGACTAGCTTGATCCACCAAGTAAGAACTCGATGATCGGTGGGATCCAATGAAGGTGGTTGTGGATATTTAATCTACTCCTAAGGAGTAATGTAGATATGCCACTGGACAATAGCATATTTAAGCTAAACTAAGGATTTTGGACTTGTTGTAGTGTGGCTGGACAAAATTGAAATATCTAAGTTAAAAAGTTGGATAAGTAGTGTTGCGTTGTAGAGATTAATTGATTATGTGTGATGAGGGCCTAAAGCTATTCATTGAATGCTGCTTTTATAGACTTGAAAGGATGATGATTGAGCTAACATTTCCTTGTTGGTCCTTTAATATAAATTGGTCATGTCCTAGAAGGATTCAAATTCTTTTTTATTATCATAATATGATTTTTTAATTAATTCTAGATGGATTCTTCTTCTAATCTTCCGTAGTCTTCGAGAAAGCATGATCACTTTGAAAATTTTCCATTTTTGGCATGATTGTTTGAGATGGCCTTACTTTGTATATACTGAATTGTAAGATATCTGACATAAGCAATGCTTTAATTTATCTTCTTGCATACAGTACAGGTCACACATGTCACTCGTGCGATGGTCACATATATTTCATGTAGTGTCCCTATTTTCTTGATTGTAGATGTGCGTACGAATCTACCACCAAAGGATATGTATCAAAGATTTATTGAAGCACGTATACGATTTGCCTCTTGTCGTTCGTACGTGAGGGCCAATACATAGGGGCATCTTATTAGGCAACATGGATGGTGTCCGGTCAGGTGTAAATAATGCCCTCATATTACTTTACATTTAGATAATGTGAAGAGACATTTTATGACACTTCGGCTCTGGTGGTCGTTTGACGATTGACACATGGTGGCATAAGGTTCATGCTTGACAGCATGCGCAATATTTTATGTTGGAAATTGTTTGTCATGATTGTTCAATGAGGGCTTTCATGATCATGACTTTCTATAAAGGGATACCCTCAAAGTTGCATATTGTGCACTCGAGTTTAACTATTTTCTTCTTCTCTCCACTTCCTTCCAGCCTTTTGCCATGATATTTGCTACTCTTCCTTCTGCTCACTAGATTGGAAGAATCTTGGAAGATCATGATTTTTTATGTGTGGTAGCCGAAGTTTAGGGGCTTGGCTAGTATTTTCTTAAAAAAAAAATGAAAAATACTCCTCTTGAAGGATAGTTGGCCAAAGATCAATTTTTTGTTTCTACCTCATTTCTCTTTCTTTTGTTAAAGAAATGTTTTTATCATTATATAAAAGACAAAATCATGTAAGGGCCGATTAAATAGGAATGGAAAACAATTTTTTTTTGCACATTATGTTCTTCTGTCTTGCTATTCTTCATCATTGTCGGCTTGTCCTTAATAGGAAGTTGCATTGACGATCTAAGCCCATAACTCCTGGTTGAATCCAGCATTACTCAACATATTCCTTACTCTTTGCAAAAGAGTTTGATTCGTACGTTTAACCATACCATCCTGCTTTGGTGTGTGTCTCACTATCTACTTAATCTTACAATTTTGATTAAAGTCCTTTGAAGTAAATTCTCCAACGTTGTCTGTCCTTAGAATTTTCTACTTCCGCCCTATTTGTTTTTCTACCATCGCTGTCCACGTCATGAGAGCGGTGAAAACATCAAATTTATATTTCATGAAATAAACGCACACCTTTCTAGAGAAATCATCAATAGATATGATAAAAAAAAATGACAACTCTCCTCCAGAAACAACAGACGATTACCCCCACACATCCGAGTGTACGTAATTCTGCTGACCTTTACTAACGTGTTTTTTGGTTTTAAATGATAATCTTGATTATTTCCTATATATGCAATGCATACATATATCTAATTAAAACTTTTAAAACAAAGAATTAACTGACGATTAAGAAGTACCTTTATACCACGCTTGCTCATGTGCCTTAAGAACGCATACCACAAAAGGGCTAATACGTATTTCATTACAGACATTGCAGCTTCACCTGATATAGTATTCCCGATTAACCTGTAAAGATATTCGCTCATTTATGCCTTTATAGCAGTGAGTGTCTCTTTTAAAACTTTCAGAACTCCTTCATGAGCGATGAACTTGCACACGAGTGTATCTTTAACTCTTAGAGAGATCAAATTTTTCTTCAAATGTAAAACATGTCTCACATCGTTCAAACTATGTTCCGCCCAATCAAATATCTTGATCCGAATTGAACCAATTCCTATAATCTTACAGGCATGATCATTGTTATAAGAATCATGTCACCATCATAGTCAATATATGTGGTAAACCAACTCTGATGAAGACACATATGGTGTGATGCCCTCGTATCCAAAATTCACTTATTGTATAAGCGACCCAGCTTAAACACTAACAACACATCACAACCACTTGTCCCTTCACCAGATTTCGTTAAATTGGCTTCTTTCGGTCAATCATTTGATTTTTCCCCATTTTGAATTTTGAAATTTTGACAATCTTTTATATACCTCATCCTAACACAATTTCAACACTTCAACTTGCCTTTGACCTTCGACTTAGACTTCGATCGCGACTTCCCCTCCTCTCCCTTAGACCCAAGAAAAAAATACATACGTATAAGTACATTCACATCTGTTTTTCATTCTCAACTGCTTCGAATGAAGGGCCAAGATAACAATATCGACATCCAAGGTATATCCTTACCATAGCATAAGTATCCAACAAATGCTCGCAGGACTTCGGGAGAGATGTCGACAAAATTGGAGCTTTGTTGTCTTCATCAATCATTACCTATACGTTTGTCAGTTTGCAAAATAGTTTGTTGAAGATGTTGATGTGCTCATAGAGATCCGACCTTTCACAATCCTCATCGTATAAATTTGTTTCTTCAGATATAGATGATTGGATAGCGATTTTGTCGTATAGATAATCTCCATGTTTGCTCATAATCCTGCGGCAGTAGTCTCATTAATGATATTGTATAAGATTTCATTGACCAAACACAATTGAAATGTGCTAATCATTCTCGAATCAAGTTTATCTCAATCTTCTTCATAGATTCCGGATGTCTCGTTTTCATGAGTGCATGTTGTAACCCTTGCTGAATTAGAAAGACTTTCATCTTTAACCTGTATAGTTCAAAATTATTTTTACCTCTCAACTTTTTTGTCTTGAACTTCACATTCGATCCCCTCGATACCATGTTTTTAGTTTCAATATGATAATCTAACGTACGTATTATCTGGTTTCACTTATCGGGTGCTGAAACCCATTAATGGGCACAGAAGCAACCTTGGAATGAATCAAACACATAATAAGGAATTTTAAAAAATAAAAAAACAAAAAAAATAACATAAAGAATACATAAAATTTTACATGAAAAACCTTTGCAGGAAAAAACTATAGCACAAAGTATCGATCAATCCATTATATAAAAAAATTACAAGAGACGTAATAACTTACATGTGGAATACGCTAGATCCCCTTCAAAACTTCACTTAGATGTTTTGCTCTCTAACCCTAATTGAGAGATTACAAGGTATTTTATTCATTCCATACCCAATTAGAAACTAATCTTGCACTTAGCATTAAATCTGGTCAAATTGTGAGACTTTTGGTCAAACTAAATTGAACCATAGTATAAACTTTTGGTCCAATCGAATATGGCCAAAACATCACAGTGAGCAACAGGTCAAAACCTGAATTGTCCGTCGGACCGATTTGAAATTCAGTTGGACCAAAACATGGCTTTCTTGCACAAGATTAAAGGCACTCTATCAAAATCATTCGGTAATCTTTCTACCAATGATCATTGGTGCATAATTGTATGATTGTATCATGACCGAACACGCGTGTTAACAATCCTAACTACTGACTCTTAAGATGCTTGCTGTGAATGATGCAGTGGCTATTCTAAATTCTATCTTTCAGCAATGGAACATTTCCGCATCACCTCATTGGAATATAAGTGGGGAACTGTGTAGCGGGTCTGCTCTCACGGGAATGGGCGGATTGAACCTTGGGATCGAATGCCAATGCACTTTCAACAATGGATCCATCTGTCGCATAACGAAACTGTATGTGTTCTATCATGCATACTATTCATTGATATACACGTAACACACTCACTCTACAGGTGGGGCCCACTGGATTAGTTCTAAATCAAAGGTGGGCCCATACCGGGCCTGCCTTTTTGTTTCTAGCTCATATAAAGAGGAGATTGACTCCTAAGCCTGCATGCGAATGTTAGGATATGCCCTTGTGTAAATTCACTTATTTCTATTTGTTTTGTCCTTCAGGAAAGTCGATAGTCAGATTTCAACTGGTCACATTATTCCGGAAGCTATTGGGAAACTGACTCATCTCACAGTTCTGTATGGGTTTCTCTACTCTAATTTGTGATTTCCACAAGGAGAACAATTTTGAAACGCTGGCAGAGTTTGATGGATGATGCACGGGCACTTGGAAATTCAATAAAGTTATGTTTATTTTATTTTTTATCTGAGTATTAGATTGGTGGACATTTATTGGACTGTTAAAAATGAAAATATCTAATGGTCTTATTTCAATAAATAAGTGTCCATAATTAAGAGGTTAGGATTGTTCAACCAATCTGATTTTTGGTCGGGTTAGTTTGAGTTGATATGTCACTACCATTTCTAAGTGCCTGTGTATTAAACGTCATATTATGAAGTGAGGATATCAAATAAACTCCAGTTCCACAAAACACCCTTTTCGGGACCAAAGTAACCTTCAACGTTGTGGTCCATCTTAAATACTAAAAAAAAAAAAAGAAAAAAAAAAAGAAGGGGGTGGCTCGACCAGTGGCCCATCTGATGTTCAAGCCCAGCTTTGAGTGGGCAGATGGGCTTTGATCAATAGTTGATGTGCATGCTTGGGCCTACTTTCAGGCCCAAAAAACAAAATGAACTGTGCATGGGCCATAAGATATCTAATAAATGACCTTTGCTAAGCCCACACACGTCCACAAGGCATCTCATCCATATGCTATCTGAGGTGCCAATTTGGGACATGGGTCTGAGATCAACCATCTCTCTCTCTCTCTCTCAATGGTCTATCGGGTTAGTCCTTTTATTTCGGGTGAAGCTCCTTTGGTGTCCCACACAGGTGTTTAAGACATTTCATCCATACGCAACCATCTTTTTGCCAACATAGCACACGGACGTGAGATCCAAGCTGTCCGTCCATCGGTTTAGTGCAATTATATTTATATTTTGGCAGAAAATTCAGGCTGGTAAGCTCTTTAGGTGGCCCAGAATTTACACCCAGATCCACAGCTCAAGTGGCAGACTGAGTGACGGATATCTATTTCAACACGAGGTCTTGGTATCGATTCCCTAGAGGGGTGGCTAACAGTGAAGTGTGAACTGACAGTTGGTGTACTAACAAGCAGCCCAGAATTTTCTAAAAGAAATGGATGGCTGAAAAAGCTTCAGCAAGTTTTTTTAAACGGCTTGGATCACATGTCCACATGCAATGCTGGTACGTCTTAACATGTGCATGTACTCCCTTGTAATTGTGTGCGGCTTAGCAAACCTCTAACAATATATATTCTATTACTGTTGGATCGGAGGTCTTTAAACATATGGTTTAAAAAGTTAAATTCCTTTATTTTTCAAAGCTTGGATGTTCTGGTCGATGTGATTTTGGGATCATAGCCCATCCATGGTGGGGTACTGATGGAAAATTAGATCACTTGATCATGGACATCCTTGGTCCTTTTATGCCTGCTGCTTCAATGCCAGCTGCCCCAAATTACGAAGTTTGCCCTATATTTGCAGGAATTTGCGTGGAAACTATTTAACAGGTCCCTTGCCCTCATCTATCGGCAACTTAAGGGCCTTGCAGGACTTGTAAGTTATCTAAAAGCTTCTGACATATAAGAAACGAGGTGATGTTGATGACGACCATGATGATGTTGTAGTTGTTGGCAGAGATGTTGATGGTCATGTTATATTTGGGATTTGGAAGACTATTTAACAATATGTGACGATTAAACAAAATTAAAAATAAATAAATAAAAACTCATTCAACGTGGAAATCAAGTCGTGATTAGTTTGGAATTAGTCCGCTCCAAGTTGGGCAATCAACTTTAAGAATTTAATGATAATAATGTACCCTTTTTGGTTTTCACAGTTTTAGTGTCTATCGTTCTTTTTTTTTTTTTTTTTTAATTTTTTTTTTTTTAGTTTGGAGATGTCTTTTTTGTTTTCGCAAAATTCACTGTGTATCTGATGTTTTTATTTGAATTGCCATTTTTTAAGGTTTTCAACCTGCCTTTTTAATTTGGACACATTTTTTAATAACTGCGTTTTATTACGGAATTCTTTCATTCTGATTGGCACCTTCAATAATTGCATGTGACTTTGAAGTGGTTAGACTTGGACCCGTTTACGAGTTTTTGGCAAGAGATGGTGGCACTCATCCCGGGGGCCATTATCTTTTTATTATTATTTATTATTTTTTTGCTTCTTTCTTATACCTTTATTTCGTGCGCTTCCATTTTCTTTTCTCATATTCTCCTTGGTATACGGTAGTGATTGCAACCCGTGATAAACTTTGACTTGATTGGCAATAAGGGACTTAGGAAGATCTTCACTCTTCATTTTAATGAGGCAGATGGCATCTCCTCGGTCGGGCAACTAACAGGCCATCTTAGATGAGCTTGAACATGATTTAGGATCTAGTAAGGGGTGGGATTCTTTTTATCACCATGCCCCTTATTTTGAAGCAGCTTGTCTATACACACTTACTGTATACTCTTGCAATTCTCTTCTGTTAGTTCTGAAAGTGAAAGTGACAAAACGCCTGCATGCACTTTATGTACGTCGATGAGATATAACTGATCGTTTCGAGTGTGTAGCCACTTGGTTTATTCAACTCCACTTTTTATTTGTATCAGTTGTGATCAAATCTCTACTTCGATTAGTAAAATTGCCTCCGCTCCGAATGTGAGCTTGTACACATGACGCATGTCGCCATACACCATAGATGTTTAATAGGCTTAAAGTGCATAGTGAAGCATTTCTGATCAGTCGTAGAAGGTCTTCACATCTTCTTGAGAATACGGATGAGCGTCTTGTTAGTGGCCTCGACCTTACCATTCATTTGCGAGTGATAAGGACCTGACTGATGCCTCTTAATTTTAAATTGCTCAAGGAATTCTTTCACTTTTCAGTTGATAAAGGGTGACTTGTTATCGGTAATGATGGCTTGCATGACTCCGTAATGGTTGATGTTGTTCTTCAGGAACTTCATCACACACGAAGGTGCTATGGTGGTATAGGATATTGTTTTCATCCACTTTCTGAAGTAATTGGATGCTTTTGGTCTCACCTTGCCATAGATTTCGATATCCCACATTGAGAGTGGCATAGATATTATCAAGTTGTAAAGCTCAGAAACCAGTACACAGATCCATTTTGCATGCTCTTGACATTTTAAGCACTTCCTAACATGATGACAACAATCTGAGTCCATAGTCATCCAATAATACTTAAGTCATAAGATTTTCTTCACCATTATGTGTCCGTACATGTGCGAACGGTAGACTTTGTCGTAGACCTCAGGTATGATTTTCATTACTTCCATCTCATCCAAATATCGTATTAGGACCTAGTTGAAAGACCATTTGAATTAAATGACTATGATGATTGCTCCAACTGTTGAGTGGTGCGATAATGTATTGGCATTAAATCTTTGAGGTACATCCGATCATCCATATATTGCTTAATATCGGCATACCAAGTGTGGTTGTCAAGTGACAATTCAACTTCTTTAGAGAAAAATATATTTTCATTGACTCAAGGCTTGTCTTTGTATGAAAAGGAAAAATGTTACAATCATGGTTTTAAGAACACAATCATTCACTATTGATTCACAAGGGATAGGGGGTTTTCCAATACACACTTCCTTAGGGATGTTGAATGCCCATAGGTTTACAATCTCGAATTCATCAAGAATGAAGTTGGCCTTCAAATCAAACCTTTTGAGGATGTCCTTTAGTTTGGAAGTTAGATCATCATTTTCCACATGCTTGATCTCTTCCAAACTAATACGTTTGAAGTTTAACGCCAAGTTGAAAAGCTAGAGTTTTGATTTTAAACTCATGTGATTCGACATACAAATTTAGTACCTTATTACTTAGGATTTTAAAATATTTTCTGTATATCATGAGTTTTATAAAAATTCTGATGTTTTTGGATTTTTATACTTTTTAACGTTTTTTATTTTAATATTTTAATTTTTAGGGTTTTTTTTTTTAATTTTTTTAATTTTTTAATTTTTAATTTTTATGGGTCCTGATCAAGACGATACTGTAGACCAAGGGCTACCTTGATTTAGCTCGAGGGGTTGAGTCAAATTTACATACACTTTTCTCTTTATGACCAGCATCTATGAAAGCTTTTCCGACCGACTCCGTCAAAGGGAACTACAAACCAATTACTACCCTGTATTACATTGCAAAGCTAGAGAAAGTAGTAGGTTGATTCTCACAGTCGTTCTGAAATCATGATAAATTTGAGATTAGGCTTTGAATTGGTGTCTAACATGGTTTCTTCCAAACTGACCGTGAGGTATTACAATTTCTCAGGTTTATCCTGCTTTGGTGGGACCTTGTTTGTAGTCTAGTCAATGAAGGACAATTCACACCCCTCGTAATAGTCCTCATCGGACATCTCTGTCAAGGTTAGTTCACTTAGTTTGTCCTCTAAGGTGGATTTTGGCTTGCCATCAGGATAAAAAAAATCCTTGCACTACTGAATCTGATTAGCATGTAGGAAAATGAATATCATCCTCGTCGTAATGACGCTATCCTCTTCTAGGACCTTTGTGCGCTTTAGTTTCTTACCTAGAGGGGGCTTGAATCCTAGTTCTCTCTTGGCCTTGTTTTTCAAGCTTCAATGATATAGGTTGAATCTTGATATTTGAGCTAATCATAGAAAATTTGGCACTTGCCTGGAGGGAAAACATATTTTTAACTACTGGGACATGCGACTATAATGTAAATTACAATCCTGAACTCGAGATTGTGGTATCGAATGTCATTATCTTAGTAATGTATGTCTATGTCCATATCGAGCTCCTAAGGGTTGTTGATTCTACAGGAAAGATGAGTTTATGATTAGCAAGAATAGTGACCACTTTGTCTTTAAAGGTACACTTGACTCTTTGGTGAAGAGTCAAAGGGATGGCTCTGACTTTGTGAAGCTAGGGTCAATTGAGAAGGAGATCAAATATAGTTGAGATGTCCAAGGCCTGTCAACTAATTGTTGAAGTTTCTAGATTGATCTTAAATATCGATGTCAATCTCTCTCAATTCATCTTTGGGAGTTGTCGAAGGTTCTTACGTTCATGTTATTGGGCCTAAATGTGAATGGTCTACCCTCAAATGATAAGTAGTTTACAGTGGGCAAACATTTGGACTACATTTGGGATAATGGCTATGAGCTACTTTTTCGTTATATGAGGGAATCACTCATCCCTGGAGAACTAGTGGACTTTAAGAAACTAGAGTTTGAAGATCACAAGGAATAGAAGTGGAGGCATCAAAATAGCTTATCGGTCCCATCACTTGGGGAACTAAAGGTTGAGGGCAACAAAGCGAGTCCTCTTGACAGATAGAGCTTCCTCGAACTATAGCCGTATGATCGAAGTTAGGCCTTGACTTTTCCAGGGCAATGTGACATACTAACCGAGGAAAGGGCTTTTCTTATAAGGGGTTCACCGTGTGTTAGGGGACATGAGTAGGTTGCTGGACTCCAATCTTGAAAGAAGATAAACTGGCTGGTGTGACATCTCGACTTAAACAAAGTATGAGGCATGCGAGTTGGCTTGGGTGCCTTAGAGGACAATGGGTTAACTAGACCATTCTCGATTAAAGCTGGGAATCAAAGAGTATACTGGCTTATGGGCCTTCTCTTGCAGGAATACATGTTGGTTGATTCATAATTGACTGGAGACTAGAACTAGGTTGTAGACTAGCTTAGGGGCCTTCCCCTATAGGACCAATGGTTGAGTATGATCGTGCCCCTTACAAGACCAGTGGCTTAAATTTTGAATGAGATTCAATGACATGGATGAATTAGACTGGGTTTAGAGGAACTTCTCCCTAAATAATATTAATGATAGGGGTGTAATGTTTGGACCCGCTTGATGATGTGGTAGAGAATTCTAGAGTATGTTGTTTGCAGTTGTGTCAGAGGTTGTGATTGAAATTTTCTTTTGGTTGATTAGGTCTTGGACAACATACTTTAAGGTGAAACATCAATTTGTTGTGTGATACCTAATCTAATGATAGGCACAATACTTATTTTTGTTATAGGTAAGTGACAAAGGGTGTGGAAGGGGCTCATGCAATAGTGAGGCAAGCATTTGCCCACGGACTAGAATTGCCAATACATTGTTATAAGATTGAGCTATTGATGTGAATCGCCTAGGCTTCCCAACCATCCTCACCTGCTTATTTTATTAGGATATCGTGGGTTCCATCTTGGTTGTTATTATTGTTGTCATTGTTGAGGGGTCAGTAGTGCGCCGTGGATAAAGGTGACAAGATCGTCAACTTCTACTAGAAAGGGAATGTGAACATTTTTGTTATTATTCTCATATTCAGTAGGCCTTCTTTTCACTTTTTATTTTACTAGAATAACCTAATGAGGCCAAAAGGAGATCATCATAGCCCTTATTCTAGCTTCAACTTGTTCCCTCCATGTAGATGATTTAGGTAAAGTTGGCCTAAAACTATGAGATGAGGTATCGCGAGATTATCAAGTTTGTCAAGTGGATTATCATAAATATTTGTGGTCGTTAATGGGCATCTTTATTTTGGCAGTCATGTCCCACCACTGTAATGTAAGTTGATAATGACTCATCATTCCTCTGCCTTAAGCTAGAAAAATCCACCCTTCAGAGCATCATGAAATGATCAATGGAAGCTTGAGAAAGTTGTTCCCAACTCTTAATCGAACAGTAATCATGAGAAATACCAATCTAACGTGTCACCTTTTAGGGACTTCTAATATATATGAATTAATACTTTGTCATTGTCTACCTCAACATTGAACTCCTCATAAAATTCATTTAAATAACTTATGAGATACTTAGTAGTGTCATATCTTTAAATTTTGATACCTTAAAGTTTTGAGGTGCCTTTGCATCATGAAAGGAGCAATAATTCCTGAACTGGATGAGAGATCTAGCCAATATTGCATTTACAACTTGCTTTGCATTATTTGGAGCTGCTTCTCTAGGTGCTCTTAGATCTATTCAATTTCAGATGGGCGGGATGGAAGGAGTTTTTTCTCTTGATGTGCTCGAACTACCCTTATTCATGGCAATCGAACTTATCGACACCCCTGTCTCCCATTCAAGGAAGGCTAGACCCAGGTATTACTCCTATTAGGGGGAGTTTGTTGGACTAGAATCATGAGGGGAGATGCAAGTGAAACGAATCATGATTGTAGGGGGATGTTGGCTACTGAAATGTAAGTATTGTAATCATAAAGGTTAGAATAGAGATTGACTCCCATTAGAGGGTAGATATTGCAATTAACTACTTTGGAATTGTGACTAGCTCCCATTAGGAGAAGGATGTTAGATTTGAAATTGGCTCTTGTTAGGGGGTGTATGTACTGGGATATAAAATTAGCTTCTGGTGAGGGTATTTGAAAGAATCTGCCCCTGGCTCCCGTTAGGTGGAATGTGTGTTGGAAGTTAAGACTAGCTCTTGTTAGGGGGAGCGTGTATTGGAAAGTAAGACCGGCTCCTGTTAGGGGGAGTGTATGCTAGAATTAGCTCCCTACTATGGGATGACACTGGAATTGTACTAGCAATTAATTGGTTGGAGGCAATACTGGAATTGGATGGCTGACTGGGGTTGCATTTGTGAGCTCTGGACTAAGGGAGTGGCTCCACCCTAGAGGAAACAAGTCATGGGCCCCTCTAGCTTTTTCTAGGCTAAGGGTCATATTTGACATGGAAAGAGGAGTCATAGATCCTTTGATCGGTAATCCTGACGAGCTTGGGGGAGATGAGGATGTGGGTAGGTCGCCCTAAACATTCAAACCTAGGAATGAGTACAGATGATGTTGCAGAAGGTAGGGCAGACCTTGACGGGGACAGACCTGGAGATGGTTCTTGGGCCCAATGCTGTCAGATTTGCCCCTTGTTTTTCATCGCTAGTTTTTTTTTTTTGTGCTTTTCTTTCCTTTTTTTTTTTTGGTAAGTGAACCTTTTTTGGTAAATGAACCAGGAGCATGCAAGTAGAAAACGTAATATAAGGCTTCACAACTTCAAGCAGGTGGGATGCCTGGATCAGTGTGGAAAGTGCACAATGCAGCTTTTTTTGAAGGTCGATCAGTGTCCGCTGATAGAGTAGTTGCAAGAATCAAATGGTGGGATGTCTGGATCTCCGGTATTGAGAACGGTGGAGGTGCGGCATGGTTGCCATCGACTGTCTTCTCTTCTAATAGCAATCCTACCAGTAGACCGGAGGTGGTAAGGTGGAAAAAACCTATGCCTGGTTGGATAAAAATTAACGTGGATGGATCTGCCAAGGGGAATCCTGGGCGTTCTGGTGGGGGTGGAATATGCAGAGGGGAGAGGGGGGATTTCATTTTTGCCTTCTCACATGCTCATGGTTTTGGGACTAACACGGTAGCCGAGCTGCAAGCGGTGCATGATGACTTACTTTGCGGTATTCAGAGGGGTTTCCATCAGATCGTCATCGAGTCAGATTCGAGACTGGTTGTGGATCTGATTAATGGACTGGCGATGCCAGGCTGGAAATGGAGGGCATGGCTATTTAGAATTAATCAGCTGAAGAGGCAGGCCTCAGTAAGTGTGGTGCACGTCCAAAGGGAAGGGAACCTGCCAGCAGACTCTTTAGCTCGTTTGGGAAGCGTTTCTCAGTCCCAGGCCTCTTTCGAGAATCTCACAGAGCTCCCTCATCAGGTGCAAGGTAACATTTTTCTCGAAAAAGTGGGTTTGGGAGCAATAGGATGGGCTAACTCTCTTTGGGTGTTTTTTTATAATTTCTTCCTCTGATTTTTGGATGGGTCTCCCCTCCCCCCCCCCCCTATTTTTTTTTTTTTTGTAACAAAGCTCCCTGGTGTATAGCTTTTTCAGGGTCAGTTTATGAATACAAAGATACGTTGGTTTTTTTTTGTTTTTTTTTTTTTTAAAAAAAAAACTTCAAGCAGGTTCCCTAAGAAATATAAGGTACATTTCTGGGTGGCACCTTTCGTGGCCTCTGTTAACAACAAGATCAGAGAGAAATCCCCGATAGGAGTTATTTGGTTCCTACGCGGTAGGGTAGCGCTCGCGACATAAGCTAGTGGTGTAATGGCTCCCAGTAAAAGAAAAGAAAAGGTACATAAAGTAAAGTACATGAACATAAATGGTAGAAAAGTAAAGCATTGGACCAGTAGATCACTGAATGGAATGTAAAGACAGAAATGTAAGTATTGGACTAGTAGATCACTTAGAATGGTAAGTAAATTGCTGGACTAATGGATCTTTGGAGAGGAAAGTAAATCCCCCCGGGGGGGGGGGGGGGGGTCGTTTACTTAGAATCACTGCTAGCCAAATGAGGCTTAGAATTTAAGACCGGCTAAAAACTATAGAACCGCCTAATGATTGGGAAATCGTGAAGTTACCTAACACCAGTGTCTCTTGTGGTTAGTTTATAACCGAAATTTCTTTGGGCTATGGTGATAAAAAAGGTAGGGATTATGCAGCTTTTTCTGCCCACACTGAGTGTAGCCTCTCCCTTACGTGATTTTGGATTTTTCAAGGTCTATAGGATTCTAGTAGTGGCTACATCCAAGGTTGAAGTGGACAAACGCCGATGTAAAAATAATAAAGGAAAAAGAAAACAAAAGTAAGATGCTTGTAGCATCTCATTTACATGATTTTGGATTTTTCAAGGATCTATAGGATTCTAGTAGTGGCTACATCCAAGATTGAAGTGGACAAATGCTGATGTAAAAATAAGAAAGAAAAAAGAAATTAAAAAAAGAAAGATGATTGTGTGTGCGGGATGTTGGTGTGAAGTTGTAGTGACGTAGGAGGTAAAGTGGAAAACCAAGTACTTTTACATGAAAGAGCCAACCAGGCATCCTTGATCTAACTCTACTCTGAACTCTACTAAAATTGGTGGCCTTGCAGTGTGGAGCAGATTGCTAAGACAAAATCTCTCCATGCTCTTAAAATACCCCTCAACTCAACTCTCTTTTAAGCCTACCCAAGCCTTTTTCAGCAAGGCCAGGTGTTGCAAATGAGGGAGAGGAGCTGAAATTTTATCGAAGTGACGGGTGGAATTCAAATTCCGGCTAGTTTTGACGTGTCATAATTTTATGTATTTTGAGATCCTTTGGGTAAAAAGAGTTGTCGCACACAGATAGGTGGACTTTTTCACTGACAGGAATTTTACGTATTTTACGTATTTTACCTCTAACACATTTTGAGGTATTTTTACCACCCCAGTTGACACTGGGTCGTCCTAGCAAATCCTGGTGGTGCCACATCACTAGTGGAAATGTCATTTGGCCCATCTGGACGGTTGGCTGGCTCTGAGAGGTCCTGAGAATCTTCTCTATTCATTCCATTCAGGTTTGCAGTGGATCAGACATCGATTCTGAAGTTCAACTAAAATCTTTCTGAATAGTTTCCCTCGTTCTAGGTGGGGTGTCTACAAACTCACGTAGTATAAAATTAAGGAAAAAAAAAAGAAAAAAAGAGTATCGTTTTCCAGTAAACTAAGACCACCAGGTTTCCATGTTTATGAAATACCATGGAATCTATTTAGTGAGCTAATGCATTATTTGAAAAAATTACAAACACTGCCTACATGACTTTTTCTTAAGGGTAATGGATAATCGAAACTGCCCCTCTTGTTACCACTGTAGTGGATGTGCCATAGTCCTGTAAGTTACACTAAATGGATAATTCTCATATTTCGATGTGTACAGATACATATAGATGATTGAATTGACAACTATGAATTGTGGATGTTCTGCACCACAAAATGGTCAGGATCCTCCTTTTAGTGCAATTCTCGGATCTTTCCCACGATCAGTGGTACCAAAAAAATATAAACGGTTCCAATCGCCAAAGCATCACTCTATGTGGGTCCCATGAAGTATGTGCCCAAGTTAATATACCTAACGGAACAAACATGTTTCTAATACCTTGCTTGTTGGAATCTTGTGATCTATGTCGTTAACATTCATATTGATCATTTTATTTTATTTTATTTTTTCAGGACTCTTGATACCAATTTGTTGTCTGGAAGGATCCCAAAGGAACTTGGAAATCTTAGAAATCTAACCAACTTGTAAGATATCCTTTATTTCTTAATCCAAATATATAATTAATTTAGTTATTTAACTTTTAATTAATTTAAGTTGTATGTTGTTTATTACAATTGCAATGAGTTGTTATAATCGTCTGATCGTGATCGAATGAGCTGTCACACTTGTACGTCCCGATCGCCACTCTAGACCCAATAGTGTGGCACCCAACAACTTGCCAATCAAAACCATCATTTTTGTTTAGTTTGCACACCCTAAACCATTGTTGCAATAGTAGGTGATTGCATTGGAATTTGTTTTCTTAGTGTTGGGACTCAAGATCTTCAGTATACGTGGCCCCTTCGAGCTCACATGTGGAGATGGTCCAGTGGTTAGACCTATATCTTCTCAACGCCATTATAAATGGTTGGACCTAGGTTAGTGGGGCCTACTGGTAGACAATCACGAGTGGGTGGGTCTCATAAGGTTCAGTCTCTTTTTTATAATCATTTTTTTCTTTGGTTTGAGGTTAAATTATAAATTCAACTTTAAATGAAGATTTAAATGATGAGATAATGATAGCACTGGATAATTTTTTATCTCATTCAAACTCCCCAT
Source organism: Magnolia kwangsiensis (assembly GCA_037074715.1). Lineage (NCBI taxonomy): Eukaryota > Viridiplantae > Streptophyta > Magnoliopsida > Magnoliales > Magnoliaceae > Magnolia > Magnolia kwangsiensis. The sequence goes on from CM073584.1 coordinate 99,091,284, forward strand.
CCTCCCTTGTAAATGGGAAGAGGTTATCTCGTGGATGAAAAATCAAGCAAGAACAAGAGTAAAAAGAGAAAATTGGGAGATTGATATTTGTCCATCTGGCTTGTCCTTTGAGCGATCTAAGTCATAAATGTTGAATACATGTCTTAAATCTGTAAATTCAGCAGTCTGTCGATGAGATGTTCGATTTCATTGAGCAGGTCACGATGCCATCGAAATTGTTCAGATTTTCTCCAGTTGGTTGCTGGACAAATTGGGTGTTTGTTCGATGCCATCGAAGATATTTGGTTCGATGACATTGAATATCAGTTCGATGCCATCGAATATGGCTTGGTGCAATCAAAGAAAATCTAAATTCCATGTTTTGTCTCGGGATTGTTTTTGTATTAGTTCGATGCCATTGAAGTGACTTTGATGACATTGAAGGTTAAGTTTTGATGACATCGAAGTGTGTTCAATGTCATCGATAGTTTTGCGGAGATTTTTGCATGCAGAGTTGTGATTTCGTGGGATTTGTTTCTTATTTCTATTATGATTATTCTAGAGGCTATATATTTGGGTGTAATCGCAATTGAGAGGTATCCAAGGCTTTCAAATTCGTTCTAGGATTTCAAGGGTGTAGCTTGGGTTGAATCGAGGTTGTTCGGATTGGGTAATTTCTCTACTTTGGTAATTTTCTACATTCATAGTTATATTCGTCGCTTTGTGCCGTGGTTTTTCCCAGCAAGAGTTTTTCCATGTTAAATTTAGGTGTGTTTGTGTTGTGCTTGTTTGGTGTAGGGGTGTACACGAACTGAGCTAGCTCGGTTAGCTCACTCGACTCGACTCGAAAAAGCTCGATTCGACTCAATTCGAAGCTGAGTTCAAGCCGAGTTGAGTTGTTTTTTTGAGCTCGAAAATGAGTTCGAGTCAAGTTCGAGCTAGCCCCACCTCGACTCGACTTTGATTGAACCCAGCTCGAATCGACCTCGGATCGAACTAGTTCGGTGACTCGGTTACTTTGATATTGATGTCGCTCACCAAGTGTTTGATGAAATTAATGACTCAAAGAAGTGTGGTTAGTGGCAAGGAAGGTATGTATATGAAACCAACACCCTTTTTTTTTCTAGATTTTTATTTCGCTTAGAAGGTGTTTGATAAAATACCTGTAAAACCATTGCTACTATCTCAAATACAGTGAGATTTTGAACGTACAGTCCAGGTGTTTATGAAAATGCCTTAATGGTGAACTCGGCTCGATCTTGGCTCAAACTCGGCTCGAGCTGGCCCGAGCTGCTGACTAAACTGAGTCAAGCTGGCCAGTCAGGCTCAAGGACCAAGCCGAGCTGAGTTCGAGTTAAGGTCATCTAATGGCCAAGCCGAGTCGAGTTAAGGCCAGATCGACTTAGTTCGACTCGATGTTGTTGAGGCATAAAAATGAAGGATCAAGAATAAATCAGAAAGAGGAATTAGAAGGAGAAATATAAGAAGAAAATAAGGAAATTCATAGCATTTGCACAAACCCGCGCAAACCATGTTGGTTGCGCAGGATTGCGCAGAAGGTCATATTGATTGCGCGCACCTTCCAGCACCGTTTTCAGCAGATCAAATTGGATGGTTGAAATCTGATAAAAGGTGGGCCCACAGCACAGAGATCAAGGGTTCACACGTGTGGAGGCTTATAAATACCCTACTCCCCCTCTCATTTGCACACATTTAAGATTCTAAAGAAGATCAGAGCTCCAGAGAAAAAGAGAAGTCTGAAGGTATCAGGAGGAGAAGAGAGGAAGCAGTGAAAGGAAGCTTAGTGCAGGACTAGGAACATCATGGTGTTGCGCAGAGGCCCGAGCAACACCCTATTGTTACACGAGAGAAAATACTCAAAAGTCAGAATTCTGTCAAAATGACTGGATGAAATGCGATCTTTGATCTTCTTTTGGTACAGGAGCATGAGCTCAGGAAAGAGAGATCTGATGATCCAATATGCACAACATTCCTATAATGAAATGATCAAATCACATGCTGAAATGCTATCGGATTTGATATCCAAGACTTGACATTTAACTCTTTTAATTCTTGTATTTTGCATATGTTATCTTAGAATCAAGGGAAATTAAAAGATGTAAATGAACTCATTATAAATAAATATGATGATTGTTCTCCACACGTTTTCTCTATTATGATTGAATAAGACAATCTCCCAAACCAAATGCATTTGTTTCTTGTCAAAACAAAATGGTAACTTTGCTGGAGATGTTTGTCTTATTTAATATTAACATTGAGAAGGTTACGGGAATTTTTGTCATAGTTTGGCGTCAATGGCGATTCTCAATAAGAAAATCCTCCCCTTCATCTCTAAGATAGAATGTTTTATCATTCGAATACTAATTGTGATTTCATATTTTGTCTGAAGGTAAGAAGACAAAACTGCAAGTTACGATCAATGGAAAACCTAACAAAGTAGGTGAATTTCTATTTCACTATGAGTAGATTCGTGGTGGAATATGCAACGAATCAGCTTTTAGGTCATAAGGCCCAATCTCCTGCAAGAAAGAATAACAAATCCTGAGCTACAGCCGGAGTTATATCTGCTTTGCCGCCAGCACAGGAAAGTGATAACGACTGGATCGTCGTAGCATCTCGAAGAACGAAAGCCCAAAATGCAGTAATTACTAGGGTGAATTCATCTCCACAAAGAGTCAGGGGGCCAATTGTTCACACCCCAAGTATAGGGTTGTGATGTAGTAATAATCTCGGTAAGACTGAGGTCGAATCTACAGGAACTGAAACCTATACGTAATCTGAAAATAACCAAAACTGGAATTAGAATAAGATGAAATCTAAATCAAGTGAATATGAGGAAATAATAGTGAAATATTAATCTAAAACTTGTAGAAATCAAAGGTAGAAAACTAGGATGCCAAGGATCCACTTGTAGAGATCAAGGAGATCTACGCTTGATTCATGAACTCAAATGGACTTAGAGTCTCATCCTCATCTAGTTGGAAGATATATCTTTAAAACGCAATCTAAACTTCCTTTTATCTAGTTTTTAAAAGATGAGAATAATGTAAATTAGAATTGAATCCATCACAAAACCATGCCCATGAGATAAAACAAACAATAGAATTTAACCAATTCACAGCCAATCTGAGAGATGTATGAATGTTAGGAAGGATTTGATCATCCAACCATGTCCAGGGGCCGACGATAAACAATAGGGCTTCCTAACTTCATAATCATAAAAATGAAAAGGAAATACTCAAAGCCATCGGAGATCTATTGTAATTTAAGTCATAACAAACCATTAAAAACTAAAGGCATTCCTCATAATTAAACTAGAATCAAATTTTGTTTATAAACATGAATTAAAAGGCATAAAAAACTCCCATCACACTACAAGATTCACCTCGTAGCCCTAGCTAAGAGACTTAGCCTATCATAGACATGGTGAACTCAAAACCCTTAAAAGCAGCAAAAGAAATAAGAAACTAAAGAAGAAAAGGAGAAGGAAGACTCCTCTCGTGCCGACCATTTCAAGCTCTCTCTCTCTCTCTCTCTCTCTCTCTCTCTCTCTCTCTCTCTCTTCAAACGTCAAAAGATACCCCTCCACGTTCTCTTTCTCTCCTTTTATAAATGCATAGGTCGGTGCTGGAGTGCATAAGGAGAGAAGTCGGCACTGAAACATACATAGCTCCCCAGTGTGCGCACAGAACGCAAAAACGCAAACATGTTGCGTTTGGAGAAAATTCACGATGTGAAATCCACCCATCCGTCGATTCTGACACCTTGGTGAGGGTAAAAACCCCCTTCCTGATATTTTAGACATTTCAGATCATTGAAACAATCAATGATCATGGCCCACAACTCCCTTGATTTTCAGATTTCTTGGATGCCTGTTTTAGACAGTGATTATGCTAAGATGCTCGGTGGGCCCCACAGTGATGTTTTCAGAGAAATTCACCCAGTTTATTGGATTCATGGTGCGATTTCAGTAGGGAAGGGGTGGTTTTGGTAGGTTCTAGTGTGGCCCACTACATCAACTCAAGCTACCGTTCATCCTGCATTTGACAGTGGAAATCGTGTGATCTCATGCATGGGACCAGAAGGGAAGCTTGACTGGAGTATTGGTCAACCCTTGGACACAATGGATGGTCCCGATCGTGCAACGAAATAATGGTGGTGGCCCATTAGCATTCCAGTGTCTGCTCCTTGCGAACACTTCTTAAGAAATAGAAATTTTATTTTTTTAAGAAGAAAGTCAGTCAAAGACCCCTTGATTGAGTTTACTAGTCTGGTGCACTGAGAGTGCACTTATGTACTGTGCACTGGCAACTGCCATGGGACCCACTATGATTTACATGAGAAATCCGCTCCGTCCATCCATTTTCTCATCTAATATAAGGGGTTGAGACCAAACTTGAAGTATATTCAGATATCATGCGGGCCCTAAATTGATGATTTATGGGCTGATCTGTCCGTTAAGCCACTTCTACAAGGATCCAATGGCTAAAATTTGACGTGTATGATTAATTTATGGTCCTCAGGCCAAATATAAATTTTCGAGCCGAATGAATGGTGGGAACCCTATAATCTTGCATTCTGGATAATTTTCAGGCCTCTTTATCATGAATGGCTTGATTTTCTCAAATCTCTGGCGTGTAAATTCTTCAATCTCGGTCCCATCGGGTTTATCCCTTTCCTTGGTGACTTCAGAGCATTAAATCCATACTTTTAGCACCTTTTTTCAGTCCAAGCTCTTAAATGCACCTTGTAACACAAACATGATTAAAATAGGGCATTAAACAGTATCATGTTCGTAAAATCATGCAGTAACTGGGGTCTAATATGTAATATTTGACCCTCAACACCAGTAACATGAAATGCTACTAGAAAGAACCTCGAGCTCACTCCTCCAGCGATATACCCTAGGAAAACCATTCCCCCGCTAACATTGTACGATTTTTCAGCCCTACCTGCTGTAAGGATTCAATGGACAATAGAACAGAAGGGTAAGTCACTACTGACAAACTCACCAACTCTCGCGTCACGCCAATCAATCAATTTCTGTAGAAGTATAGCAAAATCAAACAAAACTCTTCTTTTTGTATGCCCCATTGCATCAATATATTCCCATTCTACCCCAACCACAGCTTCATCGGGGAATGGAGAGGCCGCCGTGTGTATGGCCGAAACAAGTTAAGGACCCTTGCCAACTACAAGGACCATATAACTAAGATGGCATAAGCGCAGAGAATGCTGATGAAAGAATGTAAAAATCTACGGGAAGCCTTTGCAACTCTCGCACATAATGTGGCCCAGATGGCAACTCCCCCAATGATGGGTACCATGAATGGAAGAGAGTAGTAGCCTGAAGGATCCCAGCCATCAAGGGCAGGATCACTCAGGTCTACTCCCATAACGAGAGCAATATCTCAAGAGGAAGTACGACAAGTAATCAAAGAAGCTGTAAGAACAGAAAGAGAATGCGAGAATGTTGGTCGATTCAGATACCGAATGCCATATCTGAGAGAGGTAGAAGACGTTCCTTTTCCAGTTAATTTCAAGCAACCTAATTTTAAGAAGTTTAATGGAGACGGATCACTGGAAAAGCATTTAATGCTTTAAATCACCAGCATGGGAAACTTCTCTATAGTGCCACAATATTGCCTTCGATTGTTCGTATCCTCTTTGACAGGCAAGGCATTTCAATGGTACTCCAGTTTGGCACCAGGATCAATGTAGACTTGGGAACAGAAGCAAGATGCCTTCATGTCAAACTTCTTCTCGTCAGAACATGACATCAACATCACAGTGTTAGCCTCAGTACGACAGAGAGAAGGGGACCCTGTAGAGAAATTTATAGATAGGTGGAAGACATTAGGAGCTTCTTGCAAACAGCTGCCAAAAGAAAAAGAACAGTTGAAGATGTGCTTGAACTCGATAGAGACAGGAATCACATTTTTTCTCACCAATGCCGATATCAAAACTTTCTGCGATTTAGCCACAAAAGCTCACACCTTGGAATTGATAACCAGGAAAATGCCGGCATTTCACTATGAAAAGGCTAAAAGGGGACTTAATAGGTTGCTTACAAATGTAGTCGACCATGAAAAGAAAGGTCACAATATGAGAGAAATAAGAGAAAAGAAGACCGAGTGAAAAGAAGAGTAAAATCATCCTAAAGGTATATTCGATGATAAAAGGCCTAAGTAACTTAACTCTCATAAGGGGTTTGCATTCGAAAAGGATGATGTGGTCCCTATGATGAATCAATTACTGAAAGTCAGTATGATAGAACTACCCCCATCAAAACGCCCCGAGGAAGCAGCAAAAATAAGAAAAAGAGACTTTTGTTGCTATCATCGTTTGATAGGACACCCTACAGAAAATTGTTTTACAGTAAAATGCATAATACAAAGAATGATAAACAAATGTGAGATAATAATCGGTAAAGAAAAAGAGAGATGCAAAAGCGACGGTGAATGTACTAAGTGCCTGAGAAGATATTCATGAAAGAGCAGAGAAAGAACATCGTAAGATTATAGGCAAAGCCGTAGTAATCACATTATGATCAGGAAAAATGGTGACAAGTCCCCCAAAACAGAAAGTTGAAGCAGCAAAAGTAGAGGTTACTAAAAATTATCTTAACAATTATAAGAAAGAAGAGAAGAACGAAACCAGGAAAGTGACTTATGATGTGATAAGTTATCTGAAAGGCATACTGGCTCGATTAAGCGACTACGATGCGCTAAGAATGTTAGAAGACTTCCAGCAGAGCTTGATTTAAGCCTTGTCTGACAATGATATTAGAGAAGTGTTACTTATAGAAATGGAAAATGTAGAATGCAAGGAGCAAGAAGACTGCCTGCCAGTGGTTTCCTTCTTTGATGATGATTTAACCTACGATATAGAGCACAATAGACCGTTGATGATCGTGGGACATATTCACGGTAAACATGTCAAGCGAATAATGTTGGATAATGGGTCTGCGGTAAATCTATTGCCATTAACAATGCTAAATGAACTGGGGTACCGTCGCTCTAACTTACGCCCTAGTGGAATGATGATATAGGGCTTTAACCAAGATGGGCAATGTGTGCTTGGTAAGATTACGGTAACGTTGAAAATAGGAGAATTAACTACAAATATTGTTTTCTATGTCATTAATGCAGTGATGTCATATAACCTCCTCTTGGGAAGACCATGGATGCATCATTATGACATTATAACATCTATCATTCACCAATGTTTCAAATATTGCAAGGACAGGGTAATACACAATGTGAGGCCATATACAGAAGCCGAAGCCTTCTTCGTTGATGATAACTATTATGGTGGATTCGTCGGAAAGGAAGGAAAGGAGAACGATGAAAATGAAGCCCCAAGAAATGCTCATATGAAGGTAATAAAAAGAGAAACTACAAAGACAGAATTGTCGGTAACAGAAAATGTAAGGAAGAAGTTTTACTTCATACCAAAGAGCTTGAGACAACTGGGACAATATCCGTTAACGTTATTATCACCCAAACAACTGAAAATCTTACAGTCAAACTATACAGTGCCGCTACCATATGCGGAGAGGAATAAACCATTTTCGGCTATTCTAAAGAGATTTCATGTCAAGTCCAGCACAAGGTATCCAAAGCCAATCAAATTTTATGCCCCTTTGGAAGTGAAAAAGGAAGAAAGGGTTGATAACGACATGGGTTATGGAGAACTGACGTCCAAAGATCTCAAGAGGTATAGTCTAGTTAGCAAGAGAATCATGAAGAGCATGGGCTTTGATCACGAAGAACCGACTGGCCTAAATTATGAGAAAGGAATTCAGATTTTGATCGGGATCAATTAGAAAATCAGGAGAATTTTCAAGAATTGGGAGCAGAGTCTTTAGTGAATATGGTTACAGTTAACCCAGCAAAGGAAACAAATTTTGAAATAATCAAACATCCCGAGACAGCTCTGAAGGAGATGGAAGATGGGGGGCAACAAACAATTGATAGTTTGTAAGAAATAAATCTGGGGCGAAAGAAGAGTCACAGAATACATTCATAAGCGCCAGCCTCCTCGAATAGGAAGTCGATTAATATATCAAACTTTTAAAAGAGAATAAGGATGTATTCACTTGGACATATGCAGAAATGTCAGGCCTAAAACCATCGGTAGCAATGCATAGGTTGAATATTTCTAAAGACAAGAGACTGATTAAGCAAGTGCAAAGGCGATTCCATCCAGACCTAATTCCTCTGATAGAAGAAGAAATAAGTAAACTAATAAAAGTCAGATTCATTAGAGAGGTCAAATATCCTAAGTGGATATCAAATGTCGTCCCGTAAAGAAGAAAAGCAGACAGATCAATGTATGTATCGATTTCAGGGATCTAAATAAATGAGGCTTGCTCGAAAGACGATTTTCCACTGCCGATAACTGAGTTATTAATCTTCAATATAACGAAATATGTTGTTATGTTCTTCATGGATGGCTACGCCTGCTATAACCAAATAAAAATGGCCCTAGAAGACGAAGAAGAAACAACATTCAGAACTTCATTGGGAATTTACTGCTATATGGTTATGTCGTTCGGTCTTAAGAACACCGACGCAACATATCAAAGAGCGATGTAAAATATATTTCAGGACATAATGCATAAACATGTTGAATGTTATGTGGATGATTTGGTAGTCAGATAAAATGACCATGAAGAACATCGCAAGCATATGACTTCAGTCTTTCGCCGACTCAGAAAGAAACAGTTGAAGATGAATCTAGCTAAATGTGACTTTGGAGTATCGTCAGGAAAATTCCTTGACTTTGTCATTAGGCACAGGGGAATCGAGATCGATCCAAGAAAGGTCAAGGCTATCTAAGATATACCGCCCCTGAAAACGTTGAAAGAATTGAAAAGCCTGTAAGGAAAATTGGTGTACATTCGCTATTTTATCTCAAACTTGGCAGGAAGATATCAGCCATTCTCCCATCTAATGAAGAAAGGAACAGAGTTTGTGTGGGACAAGTCCTGTCAGAATGCGTTCGATTCAATAAAAGAATTGTTGAAACAGCCTCCAGTATTAGTAGCTCCTGTTAAGGGTAAACCACTTATCTTATATATTTACGGCTAAAAATTCGTTGGGGGCCTTATTGGCACAGGTGAATGAACACGGGAAAGAAATAATGCTTTATTATCTAAGTTGAACTCTAATAGGCGCTAAATACAATTATTCTCCAATCGAGAAAGTATGCTTGGCACTGATATTTGCAGTACAGAAAATGAGACATTATTGCCTCTCCCACGATATAATTTTAATCTCGCGAGAAGATCCTATAAAGTTTTTAATGATAAGGCCGATGTTATCATGAAGATTGGCCAAATGGATGCTATTACTTTCAAAGTATACAATCACTTATGAGCCAGAAAAAGTAGTTAAGGAGCAAGCAGTGGCTGACTTTTTGGTACCTCATCCCATAGCAGACGGTGAGACAATTAGGGATGACTTTCCCAATGAACAGATTATGATGATTGAATCACCAAACCCGTAGCAAATGTACTTAGATGACGCTTCTCGAACATCAGGAACAGGAGTCGGAGTGATATTTATTACCCCTCAGGGAGACTTATTAACTTATTCTTTCACATTGGGTACTGCATACACAAATAACGAAGCTGAAAATAATGCTCTCATCATCAGGATGGAGATAGCTCAAGAAATGAAAATAAAAATGCTGCAGATTTTTGGGGATTCTAAGTTAATTATAAATCAACTAACGACTAAGTTCAAAATAAGAAAGCAAGATCTCTTATCATAGGGTCCTTGCTCTTACCCGGGTGGTAGACTCCTTAGAGTTTCAACACCGGGTCAAGGGTTCGAGTACCCATGGTGGTGAAATCCCATGGTGTGTGGGGGTGTGTGTGTGTGTGTAGGAAAAAAAAAAAGATCTCTTATCATATTGTTGAAGAGCACAACAATTATTAGAACAATTCTTCCATGTTAAAATCAAGCATGTGTCACGATGTGAAAATACAAGGAAAAATGTTTTAGCTAGCTTGGTAGCGGCTTTATCCTGTCCAAATCGGAGTCCTCGTCAGGTAAAAATAGAAGAAAGAAGGTTCTTACAGTCTTCAGAGATTATCGATGAAGTAGCTAAAGCACTCCTTATATCGTGTCTGGAGGTGACAACAGACGACTGGTGCCAGCCTTTTGTAGATTACTTCAAATATGATATTCTGCTGGAAGATTTAGCACAAAGACAGCAAATCAAGCAGAGATCGAATAGATTCATTATGCGTAGCGAAGTATTATACAAAAAGTCTTACAATGAAATACGGTTACGTTGTTTAGATGGACAGGAAGCAAGTCAAATGTTGCCAGAAGCTCACTCCGGAGAATGCGGAACACATCAAGCTGGCTGAAATCTATTCCATCGAGTGCTTCGAATGAGACATTACTGGCCTATAATGTTTAAGGATGTCATAGATTATGCGAAGCGATGCCATGAATGTCAGATCCATGAGATGTTACACATATGCCCCCTGAAGATCTTCATCAGACAGTTGCTTCTTAGCGTTTTATTGCCTAGGAGCTCGATGCTATTGGTCCTATAAATCTGCCTTCATCCAAAGGAAAGAAATATATACTAGCAACAACAGATTATTTCTCCAAATGGATAGAAGCAATTGCTTTAAGAAATATCAAAGAAAAGGATATTGTCAATTTCATTCGATGTGCAATAATATATCGTCACAGTATCCCAAAAAGAATCATTACCAATAATGGTACTCATTTTAAGAATAGGGGTATGGAGAAATTATGTCAGAAATTCAGTATTCACCACTCATTCTCGACACCTTATTATCCTTCGGCCAATGGACTAATAGAGGCATTTAACAAAATGATTGTGAAAATATTAAAGAAAATAGTGACTGGAAATAGGCACGACTTGGATGAGAACTTATAATAGGCTTTGTGAGCTTACAGGACTACTCACCGAATGGAAACGAAGGCTACGCCGTAGTCATTGGTTTATGGCGTAGAGGTCGTTATCTCGATTGGAATATAAGTCGCATTACTCAGAGTAGCACTGCATCAGTCAATTACAGATAATGAAAATGCAAGAATAAGGCTAACAGAATTGGATTTGCTCGATGAAAAACGATTGGCAGCATAGCATCGATTGCAATTATATTAAGTAAGAATCTCCGCCACCTTTGACAAAAAGGTTAAGCATCGCTCTTTCAAGAAAGGCGACATGGTGTTGATATTGAAGAGGCCGATAGTGGTCACCCACAGAACAAGGGGTAAGTTCGACCCTAAATGGGACAGGCCATACATTATAACCGAAGTATACTCCAATAGGGCGCAAAAAGTTGTAGATCAAGATGGACGGGGTATCAGCATACCAGTTAATGCCTGCTTCATCAAAAAATATTATCCCTGAAAATAGAGGCGGTTTTGATCTAGAAGATTATCAAAATAATGCTTCAATATTAAAAGGGGACAAGAATAATTGAAATGATGAAATAGCCATGTATTCTTCTTCGTACGAATGAATAAAGGACAAGTTCTCAAGAATATCAAGATTATATATCGATAGCTATCGTCAAATGATATTATCGTCAACTACTGTCAAGTATCGATGATGATCGCTAAAACTAGCAACTATCGTTGTCGTCATTAATCGCTTATACAAAGTCACCTTATCGAAATTGTTATCATCGCTAAGCCTATACACTTTTTAAACATAACATGAACGTTGTCAAAACATCATCAGCGGTGGCGATGTATCAATTATTAATTCACTATTTGTGGCAGTGGGATAAGCCTATATGGCCAACCACACATAAATTTTACGACAACGATGGCAGCTTATCATTTAAGTAGCCTAGCCAAGCCTATACGACCAACTACGCATAAGGCCTACCATCATCGGTAATATATATATATATATATATATATATATATATATATATATATATATATATATATATATATATATATATATATTATTCGAGTAGCAATGAAAAGCCAGTGGATCTAAAAAGCCCGTATAGGCCATCACATGCATACCCATGTAGGCAGCGGATGGAGCCAGTGACTAAAAGCCTCAAGTAGCCAAAAAGTCCACAATGGCTAGTCACGCGTGAAACCAATGTCGTGTATATAGCTTCCGACAGCGTCACAAGAAAAAAAGAAAGTGTCCTCCTATGAATGGGTCCGACCTTATAGGCGAAGAAAAAGTGGGCTACAGTGTGCGCTCTTTGGCCATTGTCCATAGATAAGCCAACCATGCATAAGACCCCCAAGATTCCTGGCTTGATTTCAATATTAACTCATGAGGACAGGGTCTCTAAGACAAAATACCCCCTCATTAATGGACTGACGGCCTTGGATTTGGTACCCTAAGGTACCCTTGCACATCTCGTAAACTCTAAAGAGTTATTGTGGCCAATCCTTTGTGAACTCCCCCGGCTGTGATAAGTCCAGTGAACTCATAAGAGTTAAAAAGACCATTCACATGAGACCCGACTCCAACTACTCATGAGTCTAAAAACTGTGGTTGTTGTACTACTTAAGAGCTTAAACTACGTGGTAATCTAGTTAAAACTGAAATTTATAGTTTCGCCCATCAAAACAAATGTCATATAAGAAATCCCATACTAATAATTATGATAATCATTTTACTTCGAGACTTTGTTGAAATATAACATCTTGTCAAATAATTGCATAAGTATATGTGCTTAAAGTAAATTGTGATTAAGAGACTTTCAAAGAAACAATTATCTCAAAACATTGCAATGCATTTATGTATATTTTGAAAGTCAAAAAAAATTACATATGATAAAAAAGGGAGGGAAACCAAAATAAAGATTTTTATAATTTATCTGCCATGCCTAATGCTGATAGATATTTTTACAAATCTTCTTTTAGCTAGACCTGAGCTGCAATGTGTTTCGATTTAGCTTCAAGAATAATTTTCGCATGATCTGGAATATCAACTAACTTCCTCTCTAAAGAGGCAATTATTTCTTCATTCTTGATCAACTCAGACTTTTCAGAATTAGCAGAATGAATGTTAGCTTGCATCTTCTCTTGGATCTTCTTTGTGTTCAGTTCTTCTTCCCAATCTTTCATCCTTCTTCAGAAGAGCCATTTGATTTGGAATAGCCATCCCATTATTGGTGGAAGCTTTCAACTGTTCTTGAAGGGATAGCCACTCTTGATCATGTTCGGAAATCACAAAAGCAATGTGAGAAGCCTTCTCCTTGGAAGACGTCAGTTATCTCCCATATTCAAAAATCTCTAGAGCAATGACTACATTCTCTCCAGATTTTAGGGTAGTCACCAAATCATGGAACCTTAAGAGAGAGTTGCGCAAAAGAGAAACATTGATTTTGGTCATTTTTGCAGCGCCGTCAAGGACTTCTATAGAAATATTCAAATTTGACCATTGATCAGGATCTTTAAACATGTGAACAGCCATTGATATGGAGTTCCTCATCAAGGTCAGCTTGTATGCGGGGACTTTTTCAAAAGATAACAAATCAGATACGGTGGAAACTGAACTGGAGCTAGTTGTGCCACTTTGAGGAGGATTTCCTGTAAAAGAGTAAAAGAAGGAAATTATAATAAAAGTTATGAAATTAAATGATATAGAAGTATAGATAAAGAAGATGATGAATATACCTTTTGCAAAAGTATGAGCAGTAGGGGTTAGTGTCTCTCTGACAAAAGAAGGGTCAGGTCCCATCATATCAGCAAATGAGGGGGCTCTAGCTTCAGTGCTAGAATCAATGGTTGTGGGAGTTGCTAGGTCCAATGGTTCTGTTAGGAAAATAATTTCACTGGCCACGACCCTTGGTGCGACAAGGGGAGCCAAAAGAATTTTTGTTGAGGCCGATTGTACAGCAGGAGGAAGGTCTTCAGTGGGAATATCGTTTATTCTAACACCGACCGCATGAGTACCTAAAACAAAGAAAATGATGATAATGATAAAAGTAAGAACTCTAAGTAAAAATTAAATAATGATGAAAATTACAAGAAAACTTCTTACTTGGTGAGTATCCATACTCCCCGTAATCTAAGGGTTCATCTTCCTCTTCTAATGTTGTTGGGACTGTTGCATGAACGTATGCTTCAGGTTGAGTAGTGGCTTCGAGATTTTGGGGAACTGTGGGAGGAAGTTCTCCACCAGTAAAAGCATCTTCAATAACAACATCATCTTCATCATCTATATGAACTTCGCCCTCCTCAAAAGAATCATTTTCATCAGTTTCTTCATCTTCTTTCTCAGTATTGTACTTAGTAGAAGAATCACTACCAGATGATGAAGACAAGGTATTTTCTTCCAATTCTTCTTCTACTTCTTCAAGCACTACTTGTTTTCCTTTTGAAGGGGAAACAATGTTGCTTTTCGAGTGACGATCTGTACTGGTTGGCATTGGGGAGGTTGAAGGAGCAATTCCTTCCTGAGGGATAGACAGCAAAGTCTAAGAATGCGTGCAGGATCTGGTCATAGGAGAAGATGGACTGGGATGAGCAGGTTATGGAGAAGGAACCGGATTTTCTTAAGACACAACAGTATCCTCTGGACTGGGTAAAGGCATTTTCATAACATCATCAGCAGCCCTATTCGAACAATCTCGAGGGACTTTTTCGAAGTCCATAAAAATTCCATGGGCTATCCATCCCTCCAGAGTATTGGCAGGTTTTCTTTCAAGGATCGGTTCTTCTAGAGATATCTTCCTACAAAGCTGACCAAGGAAAGGTGCATGACTCCTCTCCGATATAAAGCTGATTCCTTTTGCGACCCTTAAGTTTTGGGGGAGAAATCCAGATTGGATGGGTTACCGGTAAGCACTTATTAACTAGGTATGACTAATGAACCCACCACCTCGTATAACCATAGGAAGCACGGATTGTATGCTTGTTGCATGGAATCATGAAGGTAGATCTGACGTGGCCACCCAATAACTGTTTCCACACCATTGCCCAGTTATATGGGCCGGTACCATTACTGTGCATTCTTCTTGTCACTAGTCCACAATCCTCTGGGATGGTTGATCAAAACCGAACTGGCGGGTGAATCGACTTGGATAGTAAGGTTCTCTCCAGATTTCTACCCCTTCTCTTAGTGAAATATTGCAAGATCGAATAGAGAGGTAGAACGCCCTTTCTCCCGGAGAGAGTGCTTCGGTATCCACCATATCTGTACCATTTATATATTGGAAAAAGTCAATTGTATCGGTCTCTAAGATCTTGTTGACCACCTAATCGTATGGCCTTTTAGCTATGGCTCTCTTCCAAAAGAACCATAGAGAAATGTGTGAAGAGTGAATGTATGCTTTCCCTAGTGCTTCGAAGGTCCAAAGGAAGTAGATGCCCATCTAGTTAGTAATATAGCGCCATGGGGTGTATGTGGAAGAAGCTCTAATAACGAGACTTTTCACATGAGTCGCTACCTCCCCGAGAGCCTTGTAAATGAGCATAAGACCGGAGGAGCGAGGGAGTGTTTTTGGCCTTCCGCCATAGCACCGGTGACAACAAATACAATAGGGTGAATAGCATCCGCCCATTTTGAGCTGAGAAATACTACTACACTAAGCCAATATACCAAAAAATCCGTGAGCTCTCCAAAAAGGCTATATTCCGCGTGGTCATTTATCTTCTCTCAAAGATTTGTCAGTTCTTGGGAATGACAGTCGTTGAATCTGTGGAGGAAAAGGCAGATGGTGAGAAAATGAGAAGCCCAAATACGATGAAAAGAGATTGGTTTATGAGGAGGAGAGTTACCGGAAGGCTCTAGTAAAATGTGCAAGCCATTGCAAGGGAGAGATCTTATGAATGTTTGGGAACTTAGACATCTCTTTGAAGAGTTTCGTGGTTGTTTCCCAGATTAAAGCCACTCGGCCGGGCAAAGAAATGAATGCTAGTTCTTCATTGGTGGGGACAAATTCGTCATAAAATTTTCCCGTCAGTGGAAGGCCGACAATCCGATGGAGATCCTAGAGTATGATGCTCATCTCTCCTGCTGAAAGATGAAAGGAATCGGTTGTAGGGCACCAGTAGTTGAGGAAGCCTTTTAAAATGGGAGTCTCCTTGTAAAAGTATTGAGAAGTGACTTCTATTGTGTTGTAGAGGTCGATCTTGATTAATGTCTTCGCGTGCTTTACCAAAATCACCCCTTCTCAATTCGAGTAATAAGCATGGGAAGTTAGGAGACCCCTAGTTCTGAATTCTTCATGTCCCCAGATCGATTCACAATCTCTGAAGCGCTATTGGACCGTCTTGTAGAAATAAGTGGGAAATAAGGTATGAGGATCATGAGAAGGAACGAGGAAGCTCACTAGGTGGATTTCACCGATTTGTTGCCTCGGTTTCTTCACCAAAAGAGTTCCTTCTAGAATGTGAGGTTCTTTCAGCACCTAGGATGTCGTATATGCTAGTTTTTTCTCTGTCCATCTGATTCGAGGGTTCACAATTAAGAATAAATTGATGACGATGGAGGTTTAGCAGAAGAATGACCATGCACTGCCTATGAGGGTTATTGAACTTCATGATACCCTCAATAACTCGGTCCATCTCCTAGGATTTTTGAAGTCTCTTCTTATTGTGTTCCTTCACTTTCTCTTGGAATTCTTCAACCTTATTCCGATGAGGTTTCTTCATTCTAGATGGAGGAGTTTCTTCCCTAATAGGAAGTTTTTGGCTAATGATCGGCAGATGAGTCGTTGATATCAACCATTCTTCCCAATCAAACTAACGGCCATGTCTAGGAGGCCGTTTAATTTCGCCCATTGATATTGCTCTGTAAATGGGAGAGGACAGTGTGGCAATCTAATCAATGAAATTGAAAGTAGGAAGGACAGGTTCTTTCATGTATACAAGGCGTTGGCTAGCTGGTGGTCTTCATGCATTTTCTTTACCATTGATCTGGGGATGGAGATGGTTCAAGGGCGTGCAAAGAAGATGGGTTTGGTAAATCTTGGTAAGAAGGTTGCGCAGTGGGTGATTCAACAAGGCGGAATGTTCTCTTGGTGCAGGTCATGGTGAACTGAAGAAAATAAGTATTAGAGTTGAAGGATTTCTTGAAGAGTACATTATTTGAAAGATTCAAAGTATGGGGTTTCTTTGAACTTAGAGATTTTTGAGGCAAAGGGACTATTACACTGGTGTGCGCAAACGAAGTCGATTACGCGGAGTCCCGTGAAGTGTATTTACTTTTGTACAAACGAATGCTGTTGCGCGGAACGTGCGCTTAAAGGCGTGCAATTGCGTGGGGATTCTTCAGTCGGGCAAAGCTTCAGAAAGAAAACTGGAAGTGAAGAATGAGGAATGGTTCTGGTATTTATAGAAAATTGGACCTGTTTGTGAGACTCGATTAGCCTTTGCACCAGCCCGCACAAACGAAGATTGGACAGATTGAAAAGGACAAGGTTGATCCTGTTCCTTTATCTAGAAAGGGATAAACAAAAGGATCAAGGGGCCATCTGTTAAGGCATAAAAATGAATGATTAAGAATAAATTAGAAAGAGGAATTAAAAGGAGAAATATAAGAAGAAAATGAAGAAAATAAGGAAATTCATAACATTTGCGTGAACCCGCGCAAACCATGTTAATTGTGCGGGATCGCACAAAAGGTCATATTGATTACGCACACCTGCGCACTGTTTTCGGAAAATCAAATTGGATGGTTGAAATCTAATGAAAGATGCGCCCATGGCACAGAGATTGAGGGTTCACACATGTGAAGGCCTATAAATACCCCCAGTCCCCCTCTCATTTCCACACATTGAAGATTTTGAAGAAGATTAGAGCTCCAGAGAAGAAGAGAAGTTTGAAGGTATCAGGAGGAGAAGAGAGGAAGAAGAGAAAGGAAGCTTTGCCCAAGACCGCGCAACTGCATGGTGTTGCGCAGGCCCGTGCAACACACTGTTGTTGTGCGGGAGAGAATACTTAAGAGCCAAAATTCTATCAAAATGACTAGATGAAATGCGATCTTTAATCTTCTTTTTGTACAGGAGAATGAGCTTAGGAAAGAGAGATCTGATGATCCGATTCACACAACATTCCTCTCAATGAAATGATCAAATCACAAGCTGAAATGCTGCCGAATTCGATATCCAAGACTTGATATTTAACTCTTTCAATATTCTTGTAATATACGTATGTTATCTTAGAATCAAGGAAAATTAAAGGATGTAAACGAACTCAGTATGATAAATATGATGATTGTTCTCCACACGTTTTCTCCATTATGATTTAATAAGACAATCTCTAAAACCAAATGCATTTGTTTCTTATCGAAACAGATGTACACCCCTAGCTTGGTGTGAGTGGATTACTTTACTTGATTCATATTTGTGTGTTCCACAGTCCTCCAACAAGTGGCATCAGAGCTAAATGTTGAGGCACATGCTTGAATTTGAAAGTTAGTATCAATGGCTGTGAATCCTAAGTTCGATGTTAAGAAATACTCTGGGATAAATAATTTTAAATTATGGAAGGTCAAGATGACTAGTCTATATTGATTCGGGAATGATTGGTTGAGGTCCTTGAGAAATGACCAAAATCTATGGATGATGATAAATGAATGAAACTAGATAAGAAAGTGAAATCCTCAATCCAATTGTTCTTAATAGATGCAGGAGAAAACCACAGTAAGTTTGTGGGCGAAGTTAAAGGACATATATGCGAATAAGTCCCTTGAAAGTTTAAAAATATGATCTACAAATTGTTGGATGTTGAGGTAATGGTCGATGAAGAAGATTAGACATGTATCTTGTTAAATTCACTATTTTCTTCGTATGAGTCTTTTAAAGACACCTTATGCACCGGTAACACATACCTTAGTATTGATACCGTTATCTCAGTCCTTCGGGGAAAGGCAATGAGTAAGAAAAATGGTAGCATGAGGACATCCACTGATGCATTGTTTACGAGGGGTCGAAATTCAAATCGGGACACAGGATCTTCTCAATTGAGGTCCAAGTACAAGGGAAAGAACATTGGTAAGTTAAAGTGCTAAAATTATAGGATGTCAGGGCACATGAAGAAGGATTGCAAAAATCCTAGAGCGAAGAAAGAGAACTTAGAGGCTTCTTCTAGGGTGGCCAACACTATCACATCTAATGAAAAAAGAAGCATAAATGATGTGTTGTCAATGTCTATGATCGAACATATATACGATGATCATATAGACGAGTGAATTTTGGACACAAGGGCTTCATATCACATGACTCCTCATCAGAGTTGGTTCGCCATCTATAGGGAGCATGATGGTGGACAGGTGTTATTGGTACTATCCGTATCAAGACGTTTGATGGGATGGAGCATACCTTGATTGACGGGAGGTATATTCTTGACATGAAGAAAAGTTTGATATCTCTTGGTGTGCTCGAGGAGATTGGGTGCAAGTTCATCGATTTTAATGGGCTCTTTAAGGTTTTAAAAGAGGTACTCATAGTTATGAAAACACAGAGGCACAATAGTCTTTATAGGCTTATCAAAAGCACTTCAAAAGGTATGCAGCTGTAGAAGGGGATGGCCCGAAAGGGGAGAGACAGCCAGTCCTCATTCTTTACTAAACAGTTGAACGACCTTCCAATGCAGGTTCGGGGTCTGATCTTCTTAGATAAAGCAGGTCTGGGTGCCATTAGGATCTTTCTTATGAGCACCTAGGGAGGTTTTGTATATTGGTGTCTTGCCCTTAGCGGTCCTTCATGATAGGCATCATCTGATTTTTTTCATCCGGGGGTAGCCTGAATTGTCTATCTAGCTGTACAAAAATTAATATATCAATGGACATTTTCCTTTTAAAAAAAGAAAAAAAAAAGAAAAAAAAAAAAAAAGGTGGAGCTGTAGATGTGGCAGAAAATTCCACATCTGCATGTATATGGCATGCACGTCTAAGTTACATGAGCGAGTGGAGCATGAATGTACTTTCAGATGGTTGTTTAATTCTAGTATTTAAAAGAATTAATTTTAATATATGCAAGCATTGTATATATGGTAAACATTTAAGGTTATCTTTTAAGTCTGGTAAATATGTATCTAATGGTGTCCTTGATTATGTGCATTCTAATGTATAGGGGTCATCGCCCATGATTTTTGCTGGAAATTTGTTATGGTTTGTCACATTCATTGACAATTACTCCCGAAAAGTTTGAATTTATTTCATGAAACATAATATATTCGAGGTTTTAACCAATTTCAAATAATGAAAGGCCATGGTGGAAAAATAAACATGGCAAAAGGTAAAAGTTTTAAAGACTGATAATAGTAGTAAATTTACTTCAACTGAATTTAATCAATTTTGTAAGGATGAATGGATCATTAGGCACAACACAGTGTACCACACACCGAGTAAAACGGTGTGACTGAGTGGATGAATCAGACTCTCTTGAAAAGAGCCCAATGCATGATTAGTAATGCTGGGTTGGGTAAAGACCTATGGACTAAGCTGTTAACACGACCTGCTATTTGGTGAATTGGTCCCCTTATATGACTATCTAATGTAAAATTCCAAAGGAAGTATGGAATGTTCAAAAAGTAGACTACTCGAGATTGGGCATATTTGGTTGTGAGGCTTACTCTCATGTACTGTCAGTTGAGAGAGAGATAAGCTAGACCAAAAAGGTAAAAAGTACATCTTTGTTAGCTATGGTGCTGGTGTGAAGGGTTATAGATTATATGACACAGTCACACATAAAATCATCACTAGTCGTGACGTTAAATTTGATGAAGGCTCCTTATTCCGTAAGAATGATCAAGATGAGCAAAAAGAATTGAAAAGGTTGGTCATGGACATTCAGGTTGACACAAGTGATACTTAGGCTAAGAAGAGATAGATCAACCACCTAGAAGGAATCCCCCACAAGATCGCAAGTTACCGAATAGATATAGGGACAATTTTAATATTGTATATGCCCTCATTATCAATGAGAGGATCTGTCTACTCTTTAGGAGGCTCTTGATGAGTCTGATACAGAAAAGTGGAAGGCAGCAATGCATAATGAAATGGACTCTTTATACAAGAATGAGACATGTGAGCTAGTGGAGCTTCCAATGGGCCAAAAAGTGATCGGGTGCAAGTGGATCTTCAAGAAGAAATATGATAGACACAAGGTAAGGTTAGTAGCAAAAGGTTATGCTCACAAAGAAGAAATCGACTTCACATAGATATTCGTGCCGATAGTTAAGCAAGTGTTTATCATATTTATGTTGGCACTAGTTTCCCAATACTATCTATAGCTGGAACAAATGGATGTGAAGAATGCATTCCTGCATGGGGAATTAGAATAATAAATCTACATGAAGTAACTAGATGGCTACAAAGTAAAAGGGGTAGAGAATAAGGTTTGCAGGTTAATGAGGTCATTGTACGACCTAAAACAGTCGCCTAAACAGTGGTATAAAAAATTTGATTCTTTCATGTTAAGTCAAAAATTTACTAGGTAAATACGATCACTGTGTCCATTATAAGACATTGAGTGATGGTAAGTTTATCATCCTAGTATTGTATATTGATGACATGTTGATCGCCAGTTATAACATGTCTGAAATCAATATACTGAAGACTCAGTTATCATGAACATTCAAGATGAAAGATATGGGGCATACAAAGATGGTTCTCAATATAAATATTCATATAGACAGGAAGAAGAGAAGGCTTTGATTATCACATAAAAAAAATCTTGAGTAGGTGTTGATCAAGTATGGGATGGACAAGGCAAAGCCGGTGAGTGTTCCCCACGCGGCTTACTTCAAGTTTTTCTCATAATAATGTCTTAAATCAAATGAGAAAAAACAGGATGTCTCATGTGCCTTATTGGAATGATGTAGGCAGTTTAATGTATGTCATAGTCTATACGAGACATGATATTTCATAAGCAGTTGGTGTTGTGAGCAGATACATGTCAAACCCTAATAAGCAACACTGAAAAGTGGTAAAATAGCTACTTTGATACATTCGAGGTACAAAAGACTACGTCTTAACTTTTAAAAAGACATGGTCAAAGTTGGTAGGGTATGTGGATTCAGACTACGCAGGTAATGTGGATTTTAGAAAGTCGACTTCAGGTTACTCGTTTGTACTAGCGGGTGGAGCAATCAGTTGGATGTCTTAGCTTCAGTCTGTGGTAGCTCTTTCCACTACAGAAACAGAGTATATGACAGTGACAAAAGAATTTAAGGAAGGTGTTTGGTTGAGAGGCAAGATCGATAAATCAATTGGGACTTCAACAGGAGACCGTGCTGGATAGTTGTGATAGCGAAAGCGCTATATATATAGTTAAAATCTTTGTTTATCACTCTTGCAATAAACACATTTATGTTCATCACTATTTTATCCAACAGGTGCTTAAGGACGGAGGTGTGACTCTGGAGAAGATTCACATCAGCGTGAATCTAGCAGATATGCTTACCAAGGTGGTTCCCTCACAGAAGTTCAAATTCTGTGCGACTTCTCTGGGCTTGGCAAAGGCATAAAAGGAGGACAGAGTGTACACAAGAAGTGGTAATGGAATTGTGATGCAAGGCACAGATGAGAGAAGAGAACAAGTAGCTACATTTGATGATTGAAGACATGGTGGAGATTGTTAAATATGTATCTTAAATCTGAGTCTGTAAATTCAGTAGTATGTCGATAACAGGTTCAATGCCATCGAGTAGTCTTTGATGCTTTTGAAATTGTATAGATTTTCTTGTAACGCCTCGACTTTTCAGGACCCGAGTATATAACCCGTTTCCTAAAAACCCGAGTGTTAACTTTAAAGGATGGTTAAATTCGAGTATATATTTTTTTTTCATCAAAGTAAGTAAATGAGCATAGAATGGACAAGTAAGCATAAAGAAAAATTTTTAAATTTCATTTAGAACATACAAGAGGTTGCCCATAATGACTTATACAAACTAATGTCTCAGAATTTAAACAAGTACAAGATTTACATGATCTAATACAAGAAGAATCACAGAAAGCATATAAATATAAGCTGCAAGATCACGCAGGTCCTCCAGAAAAATACAGTCATGCATCCTTAGCGGTCGTACCCTGCTCCTCATCAAGTCTGAACATGCATGTTACTTAAGTCATCCATACTACTTGTACGATTGTATATTTGATGGATGAGTGACCAACTTAGTGTGAATTCCCCTCAAGATTACACACCACCGCATTAGATAAGAAATAGTATAAAAATATCCAGACAGCCAAAACAGAGTAAATGCAGTCTTATTATATGCTTGGATGCATGAATGCAATCATTAACTCGGGTAAAATGTCTAGACAGTCTGTGCCCCGGGTAAAACATTCAGACAAGCATTGACATCGTTACTGATGAATATGACTGGTCATCAGTGCAACACTCAACATAATCGCATGGGCATGATGATTCAAGTCATCATCATAAATTGAATGATTAGTCATTAGCGTAACACTCAACGTAATCGCATGAGCATAATGATCCAAGTCATCGTAATATGTCATATATGCATGATTAGTCAACCCGTTATTAGTCCAATTACAACCAACAGGTTTAATAAGCTTAAAGGTCACTACGGGGAGCTCAGAGCCCAGCGTAGGCCGACAGCTCAGACATAGTGTCCCATGACCACCATCCCCGGCTCATGAGACTACCACCTTAAAATGTTTAATGAAAACCCGTCGACTAGTGGTCAATCATATTACAACATATATGGCTTATTATCGCATGGTTGCACAGTATAAAACATCGAACCCATATAGGTAAAATACTAGAACAAAATCACATAGGGCGACATCAAAGTAAGCCATATAGGGCGAGTATCAAACCATGCGATAAAAGACCATCCTTAACCATTGGACACAACAATCCTAGATGGTAGGCCCACATCAATGGTCAATTTAAACTACTATTCAATAACCCCTAAACCAAAGGTCCATTACAAACACAACCAGTCGCGTTACATCCTAAGTATGCGTGTACATTTATAGGTGGGAGTTTCCCACTAATATACCAGTTTAAAGTCCATAAGCAATCCACAAATAATTCACAAGTATGAATAAATACACTGGATAAACATTAAACATGTAATGTAGAAATTTAATTCCAACAATTAACACATGTGACTATGAAATGGAGATATTAATTATGAATTAAAATAAAAACTATAACTTAAGCTAATGAAAAAATGGAAAGCTTAAGGGGAAGAATCATTACCTTATACTTTGAATCGCCTTCTAGTGTCACTAAGTGCCTGTGCCCTTAGAATTATATCTTACCACAAATCATGAACTTATACAATTAAGCCTAAGTTCTACGCACTACCTAGGTTTAAGATTATGGCCTAGGATTTGAATTGTTTATCTTAGGGTTTTTAATATATACTTAAGATTTCATCTCAGGGTTTAGTCTTAAATTTAAATTCTAGGATTTGAACTCTACTTAGCGTATTAGTTAAAATTAAATCTTAATAATTATCAGATAACCATTTGCATTAGTGTTTATATTAGCTAATATGTTAATAATGATAGTTCATAGGTTCATGTCTAAATATACCGATATTAAATTCTACACCTAGATCCAAACTAACACACCATCTATGTTTAAAGTATTGACCCGGGGTTTAGATTACTTAGGTTTTCAATGTAGAATTAGGGTTTTATTCTAGAGTCTAGTCTCTTACCTAGATTTTAGGATTTTAATGTAGAGTTTAGGGCTTCATCTTAGGATTTAGTTCTAGGTTTAGATTATGGAATTTGAACTCTATTGCGTGTGGCCATTAATGGTATTGTCAATGGGAGTAATGCATGAGTAAAATTAATAAATAAATCAGTTATTAATTTTGAAAATATTACAACGGCTGATATTATATTAAATTATCTAACAACACAGAATAATGATACTAATAGTGACTCATGATAGTAATAACAATGGTAAAAGGAACCTATAGTGATATCTTAGAAAACAACTTATCAATTTATATGATTAGGATATAACTTATGGTTTAGGTTACGTAGACTCAGGGTTTCATCCACTACTCTAAATTTTCTTTTTTGGCTTTGTTTTAGAGTTGAAATCTAATTCATATAATTAATTTATAACAATACTAGAATGAAGTAAAATAAATAATAATTGTCTATTAGTACTAACAACACAAATCTTATAATTATTGACCAACTAATGATAAAATAAGAATAACATATCAAGTATCTATAATAACTAGTTCTAGCAAAATTAAACTACTAATGGTCAACCATATTTAATAATTGAAATAATTATAGTAACACTAACGATGATGCAGTGGATCTTGAGGAGCTAGAATTTAACCCAGACTTGGATGATTGGTCGAGATCGCACCGAAACCAGCCCAACGTGGATCTAGACCGAGTCGA
Source organism: Magnolia kwangsiensis (assembly GCA_037074715.1). Classification (NCBI taxonomy): domain Eukaryota; kingdom Viridiplantae; phylum Streptophyta; class Magnoliopsida; order Magnoliales; family Magnoliaceae; genus Magnolia; species Magnolia kwangsiensis. The sequence continues at coordinate 99,116,625 of CM073584.1, forward strand.
CTCACTGACTTAACTCGGTAGTGAGTCGTTGAGAATCGACCTCTCCCCTCTCTTGTTCTTTTTTTTTTCTTCCCCATCTTTTCTCTTGTTCAGAGAGGTTCAGCAGCATCTGGACCCGACCCAGCCAATGGGCCCATAAGCTGACTCGGTCCTGGACCAAGTTGACTCGGTTTGGCTAGAACAGCTGCACACTCCCTCTCTCTTTATCTTCCTCTTCTTTCTTCTTCTTCACATTTTCTTTTATTTTCCACGACTGTTTGCACATTGCACATCCAGCCACACCATGGACTCGAGACTCCAATAGTAAACCCAACCCAGCTCACTCAACACGCAGTGAGGCAACTCATTTCGAGTCGTTCGCCATTCTTTTCCACTTGGCTATGCATTGTTGGGTGAGATGGACTAACCACTATTACAGCAAGGGGAAAATGGGCCATCGTATTTAAAATTAAAGGATCCAACTTTCCTAAAAATGACCTGAACAGAAGGGAGAATCGATCAACTGAGTTGACTCAGCTGGTCAGAACTCGGCTGGGATAGTTACTGACGGATAGTGCTTGAGTTCCAACGTCTAGACCTATCTGCTAGTCACGGTTGAACTAAAAGAACCATGCAGCAGACCCTCTTTCACTAGCTCCAGCAGACGCTAAGAGTCACCTGACTCGGTCCAGCCTCAACTCGGTTCGAGTTGAGCTAGAGCCCCACACAATAGAATCCGCTCCCTCTTATTCTTTTCTTTCTTCTCCTTTCTCTGGCCTTTTACAATCCTTGGATGTAAGTCAGATCCATCTGAACTAGAGGGAGCACGGCCTCGACTCGAGTTGGATTGATGCAGTTCGAATGGAGAAGAAGGAGCTTAGCTCCAATGGAGGATTGTAAATGGCAGCTTCTCCCTCTAATCGTCTACTTTCAGATGATTCATGTGGGTCTTAGAAAGCTCCCAGATAAGCTTCTTTAAAGCTTGAGGAAGGTTTAGGTGATGGGTTTGCTAGAGAAAGGAGACGGACGATTTTTTTTCTCGGGCGGCTGCAAAAATGGAGGGGCGCCCTATTCCTCGATATCTGCGCCCTCTTATGCTCACCCTAACTATACCTAGACCATCAGATCAACAACCTATAGTCCAGATCTCCTCAAGCCAAAACTGCCTCCAAAACCATGGGTAGAATGGATATCGGTTGCGGTTTTGAAGACCTAAACCATAGCTAAACTAGATGGCTGAGATGTGCCTGGATGGAGGGCTATGATTGGGGAACTTCCTTTCATGCGGATCGCCCTATTGGCAGCAACAAATTTCTATTTTTGGGAAGGCATTTGTGCGATTTGGTCCCGCTTGCATCAGTTCTCGAGTGCATGTAAGTGTACTCCAGCAAGTGGGACCACCTAGGGTTTGTTTGAATCTTGATTCTTGATAAGATGGACAGCTTGGATCATCATGGTGGTCCTTGATGGTGGGCCACACATCAACGCATGGACGACGTTTTTCTTTTCAAACGAGTTGCTGGTAGGAAGAAAAAGAAGAGAGAAATCTCTCTTTTTAAGGAATGTGCGGATCAAGCTGGTTTGACCGCTTCCATCGGTCCGATGCACAACAGTTATACGCCTACTGTGTATATGCAGGCCAAGGTTGGGGTCCACAGTGGTGTTTGTGGGGAAATCCACTCCGTCCATTAGGTTCTAAGGGTCTAGTTAGGGCCCTAAGCTAAAGATGGGGCAGATCCAAGGTCTGGGTGGGCCATACAGGTCGATTCCTAGCTCAAATGGTGGATTCTCGTCGATCTGATGGTTAGATTGTTTCGAAATTGAACATCAACGGATAAAATGGTCCCCAAAATTTATCAGACAACTAGGTCCACATGTTGTAGGGACATGGGGGTGGAAACCACTATAACTTCAGCGTGCGGACGAATGTTTCTCCATGTTACTGTTCAAAATAGGTGGGGTTCATTTGTGGTTGCCTTCTAGAAAATCTACTCCCTTCACCACCTTTGTCATAATGTATTGACACATGGGTCAAAGTACGAATCAAAGCTGAGTCCTAGGTGCGCCACACCTTTAATAAGTGTGTGAATTACTCACACTGTTAAACCTCATGTATGTCTCTCGGTGAGAATTTGTTATTACACGTGAATTAATTCATTTTTTGTGGAGTGAATTGTATTATTTTTAGTCTCACGATCTGCTCTGTTCATTGCGTTGAACAATCTCTGCTAGGATAAGGGTCAAAAAATAGAGCAGATCCATTAATCGGGTGGCTCTCACGGTATATTTTAGCTTCAACTGTGGTATGTAATAACATTAAATATTTACAATCTTACCCTCCATTTCTCAACCAGCTTCCGACGTTCATTACGTCAGAGTGCACCGCCCGAATTTCTTAAAATTTGGCGAGCATTCTTCATTTTCCGTGTTCTTTCCATTGGTCCAATTTGGGCCTCAATCTCCCAATGATGTCCAAGATGCTCCTTTAGTGGCTTACACACTCCGTAATTCAAAATAACATTTGTACACCTCCGATTGATAAGTTACCAGGTAGTTTGGACTTAAACCTGAAGATCTTCATAATGACCTATTCATCCTGATATTCGGATGACCCATTTGGCGGATCCAAACCTGATGGATGGTCAGGCGACTTGTTAAAAATAAGGAAGCTTTATGGTTAGCACTCTAACCATGTATATGAGTGGATGTATGGTCAATTTTGTGAATGGGTGAATACAAAGTGGGTTTCTGAAGTGATTAGGGGTATAGGTCGATGGCATTTTTATAATTATTGCTGATTTGTGAGTTTTGAGAAATCTAATGGCTCCACATAGTTATAGGTACATTTTTAAGCAATTCTTGCAAAAGAACGTATATATAAATCATTATGGATAGGGAGTTTATTCATCGTTTCGTTCAAAGAAAATTAATTACTTACGTCAAATCGCATGAAGAATGGCCTTGTTTTGAAATTCAAGGGGTCAGATAGCTTAATATACGATGGAGATTATACTAGACGGTCAAGATGTATAGATTGTGGCTCACTAAATGATGATGTATAAGGTAAGTCACCTGTGTTCCCACACATGTGTAAACAGATTTAGACTTCCACTGCAACACCCATGTACTGAAAGGTACGAGGCATTACATTTCTCTAGTTGGTTGTTGTAATGACTAGGTGTTTTTTCGATGACATCGAAGATGGCTCGATGCATTTGAAGAAGATCCAAATTCCATGTTTTACCTTTGGATTATTTTGGTATTAGTTTGATGTCATCGAAGTGGCTTCAATGACATTAAATGTTAAGTTTCGATAACATTGAAGTGTGTTCGATGTCATGGACAATTTTACATAGATTTTCGTAGAGTTGTGATTTTGCGGGATTTGTTTCTATTTCGATTGTGATTCTTCCAAAGGTTATATATTTGGGTATAATCGGGATTGGGAGGTATCCAAGGCTTTTCAATTCGTTCTAGGGTTTCAAGGATGTAGCTCGGGTTGATTCGAGGTTGTTCAGATCGGGTAATCTCTCTACTCCTGTAACTTTTTACTTTCATAGTTATATTTGTCGCTTTATGTCGTGAATTTTTCCCGCAAGGGTTTTTCCACGTTAAATTTAGGTGTGTTTGTGTTGTGCTTTTTTGGTGTGATTGGATAACTCCACCTAATTCATTTCTATGTGCTTTCGTGGTCCTCCAATAATAAATTATAATCTAAGGTTATTTATACCGTAAAATTGGAGGGGTGATTAGAGTCATCTGCTCTAATAATAGTTAGGTGGATCGCTAGACCTGGACCGTTCATCCTTGACTTTTGGTGGAAGTCGCTTATTGCGTAGACTATTAGATCTTGAAGGCTCACTCTTCCGCACTAACTTTCATAAATGAGTTATAATGATGTAATCATTTTTAAAAATAAAAAAAAAATGAACTTGACCTATTCATTCATATTTGAGCTTTTAATAATGGTCTTTTCAATGTTCTAAGTTCATCGAGATATAACATCTTTAAATGCTTTACTGAGTCGCGTGTTGAGGAAGACCTTAGTCACATGATGAGCTGATGATGGTCAAGTACACACATGGGATTCATTGCTGATTTTCTGACATTTCCATAGTGACATTGCCGGTGGGTATTTGACTAATTATCTTGTCTCTGGTATTGGAATGTGACTTAGTTCCATATCAAAATTGAGTCAGTATGTCTGGAATGAGTCAAAGCCTAAAAACAGGCCACTTAAAATACATGAAATGGGCGTTGCCTGGTATCATTCAAGACCAATGTTGAGTTAACCCAGACGAGTTAGCTTAGTTTCATCTGATAGTTAAAACCACTGAGACTATATGACATTTTTTAGTCATTTGCATTCATCATCTTCGTTAAATTATTATGAATTTCCATTCTTTTGCAGGGGCTTGGGCACGAATAGTTTCAGTGGGTCACTCCCTCCAGAGATGGGGAATTTGGTAAACTTGCAAGCACTGTAAGTTCTTAATCATATCTTTAATCTAGTGTATAACACGACATGTTTACATGAACAAGATCCACTCCATCCATTAGGTGGGCCTCCGTGTTGATAACCTAGCCAAAAAAAAGGGCTGATCAACTCATCAACTGGGCCACAATGTACATTGTTAATGAAAAACTAAAGAAAGTTGTTTTAGCCATCTACTTATTTAGTACACAGTGGTGTTATTGGGTTTTCACTCTTGCTCCACACATTCAGACATGTATAGGATTGGGTAAAATTAATTTAAACAATGTCAAATCTAATCTAAAAATATAATTTGGATGGTGTAAGTTATTTTTCATTATTTCTTGCAAAGTCATAGCACAAGGAATGCATTGTTGAGATGTGGAGCTACATTTGGGGGCCGCTCGACTAGTCGAGTGCGTTGCTCGACTAGTCGAGTGGCCCACTCGACCAGTCGAGGATTGGCTCGACTCAAAGTTCGACGAGCATCGATTTTTTGGTTTTTTGGTGCTTGACCGATCGAGGCCCATGCTCGACTAGTCAAGGGTCCGCTTGACTAGTCGAGCACCCTGCTTGACCAGTCAAGGTTACGAAGATTCGTTTCCAGATTTGATGCGGAATACGGATTTTTGAATCGGTTTCACACGGGTGCGAAAGGAGAGTTGCCTAAACTATAAATAGGGGTCCCTAGGGCTTTTCTAGGTATTATTATGAGAGTTATTCTAAGGTGTGGGCAAAGGGTTTTCTCTGTACTTCCAAGGAAGAGGTTAGTATATTGTCTTGTAATCTTTGTTTTCTTTATAGTGGAAGTTTACATCCGTGGTTTTTTACCCTTATTGGGATTTTTCCACATATACCTTGTCTTGTGGTTTGTTTGGAATGCTTTGATTCTTCTTCTAATTTATATTTCTTCTTGTTTATCGTTTGTGGGTGAGACCTAAGATTGGATCTCGGTTTACCACGTTATTGGCGTGCTGCACAACAATTAGTATCAGAATTATTAGTTTAGTTCTATTGGGAGCACTGACGGAAGAATGGAAGACTAGAATTAACAAGTTTGATAGTTCAAACTTTGCCTCCTGAAAGATGCAGATGAAGGATTATCTATATCAGAAGGACCTATATATTCCTCTAGGAGAAAAAGAGAAGAAACCAGAGAAAATGACATATGATGAATAGTTTTTATTGGATCAGAAGGCTTTAGGAACGATCCGACTCTCTTTGTCTAGGAGCGTTGGCTTCAATATATCTAAGGTGAAAACCACAAAAGAATTAATGGAAGCCTCAGCCACCATGTATGAAAAACCCTCAGCGTCTAACAAGGTTCATCTCAGCTATTCAACATGAAGATGTCAGATGGTGGGAGCATGGATAAATATTTAAACGAGTTCAATACAGTCATAAGTGGTATTATTTTTTAGGACAAGGTCAGGGCATTATTGATCTTGTCTAGCTAACCAGACAATTAGGATGGTTTAGTGATTGCTGTGAGCAATTCTTTAGGGTCGACAAAGCTGAAATTTAATGATGTGGCCAGTCTAATTCTCAGTAAAGAATCTAGACGAAAGGCATCAGGAGTTTCAAGGGATTGAGGGAATGCTCTAAACATTGAAAGAAGAGGAAGATCATTGAACAAAGGAAGCAATAAACATGGACGTTTTAAGTCAAGGAAGAAGTCTAAGGGACCAAAAGATAAAGATGGGTGTTGACATTGCGACAAGAAGGGGCAAATGAAATGTGATTGCAGGGCGCTTAAGAAACAAGAAGGAAGCTCTCAAAGTGGGAAGGATTTGGTGAATCTATCTAAGGAGAGTGATATAGAGGCATTGATCTTATCTCTTAATGTAAGGAATGGGTCTTGGGTTATATACTCGGGTGCATCGTTTCATGCTACTTCATGTGAGGAAGTTCTGTATGATTATGTATAAGGTGACTTTGGGAGAGTCTACCTGGATAATGATGAGCCGTGTAGTATCGTTAGAATGGGAGACATTCATGTCAATCAGAAAGACAGAATGACTTTGAAATTGAAGGATGTCAGACATGTACCGAGTTTGAAAAAAAACTTGATCTCAGTGGGGAGTTGGCAGATACCGGTTATGTGATGACATTCACTAGTGATTACTGAAAGATCACAAAAGGTGTCTTGGTGATATCTAGAGGTAAAAAGGAAGATACTTTGTACGTGACTTCAGGATCGTATAGTTCACTCGCAGTTGCATCAACTGAAGTGAATGGGCAGTTATGGCATCAGAGGTTGGGACATATGAGTGAGAAATGGATAAAAGTACTATTGTCAAAAGGTAAGCTACCAGGGCTGAAGTCTATTGACTTGAAATTTTACGAGGACTGCGTGTATGACAAGCAGAAGAGGGTAAGTTTCAAGAAGATAGAACGCGCTCCAAAGATGCATTTATTGGAGCTTGTATACACTGATGTGTGGGGACCGATACAGGTATCATCTCTTAGTAGTTCATGTTATTTTATTTTCTTTATTGATGATGCTAGTAGAAAACTATGAATTTATTTCTTAAAGTACAAATCTAATATATTTGATATATTTAATAAGTGAAAATTTATGGTAGAAAATGAGACATGTAAAATAGTAAAATGTCTTAGATATGATAATGGGAGAGAGTACTATGATAAGAGGTTTGAGGAGTATTGTGTAACAAATTGAATCAAACATTAGAGGACGATTCCAAGGACACCATAGTAGAACGGTGTGGTTGAGCGCATTAACAGAATCATCCTTGAGAGTGCCAGTAGCATGAGGTTATATGCAGGGTTGTCCAAGACATTTTGGGCAGATGCTGTGAATACTTCTACATATCTCATCAATAGAAATCCCTCAGCACCATTGGATGGTGGGCCGAGAAGAAGCGTGGACTGGGAAAGAAGTGAACCTTGCACATTTCAGAGTGTTCGGTTGCACTTCACACGTTCATATTAATGCAAAGCACAGAAATAAGCTGGATGCGAAGTCCAGGAGGTGTACGTTTATAAGCTACAGGCAGCATGATTTTAACTGCAGGTTTTGGGATGGAGAAAATAGGAAATCATCAAAAGCAAGGACGTAGTCTTTAATAAAAAAGGGTGATGCATAAGGACAGTATGTAGGAAAATAAGGCCGAAGAAAAAGAATTCGTAGAGTTGGAAGAGTTATCGGACACGAGTGTTACAATGCCACAAGATGATCATGTACAGGAGCATTATGAGGCAGAGCCGGAGACACCGGTTGTGAGGAGGCTTACTCGGGAGAGGAGACAGGTCCGATACTCACCCTCCTTAAATTATCTGTTGCTGACAGGTATTAGTGAACCAAAGTGTTTTGAAGAGGCATTACAGTCAAATACACGGTTTAAGTGGGAGCAAGTCATGGATGATGAGATGGACACTCTTGAGTCTAATCATACATGGGAGCTAATCACTCTACCCAAGGGTAAGAAAGCTCTTCATAACAAGTGGGATTACAGACTAAAGGATGAGTACGATGGTTCGAAACGGTACAAGGCCACCAAATTGGTTATAAAAGGGTTTCAACAAAAGGAAGGTATCAATTTCATTAAAATATTTTCACCGGTAGTGAAAATGTCAACGATTTGCATAGTCTTGAGTATAGTGGCTACAGAGGACTTATATTTAAAGCAGTTAGATATTAAGACAGTCTTTCTTCATGGGGACCTTGAAGAAGAGATATATATGCATCAGCCGACAGGATATATAGCACCAGGAAATGAGAACAAAGTATGCAGATTGAAGAAGATTTTATATGGCCTGAAGCAGGCCCTGAGGTAGTGGTACAAGAAGTTCGACAGTTTTATGTCGGGAAAAAGGTTTTAGGAGATGTCATGCAGACCGCTGTTGCTATTTGAAGAAGTTTGATACGTCATACATTATCCTTCTTCTATACATTGATGATATACTTGTGGCCGGTTCAAGCATGAAGGACATCTTAGATCTCAAAAGACAATTTTCTAGAGAATTTACAATGAATGATTTAGGAGCTGCAAAACAAATCTTAGGCATGATGATAAAGCGCGACAGGGAAAAAAGAAACTAGTTTTGTCATAGGGAGAGTACATAGCCAAAGTACATGATCGATTCAATATAAGAGGTCTTAAGCCGGTTAGCACTCCATTAGCCAACCACTTCAAGCTATCTAAGGAGTAAGGTGCAAAGACACAGGAGGAACGAGACTACATGACTAAAGTCTCATACGCGTCAGCTATTGGGAGTCTCATGTATGTTATGGTGAGCACGAGGCCAGACATTACTCAAGCAGTGAGAGTTGTTAGCAGGTTCATGAACAACCCAGGGAAAGAACATTGACAATCTTTGAAGTGGATCCTCAAATACCTGGTAGGTACTGTGGATATAGGGTTGTGCTATGGTGGATCGAAAATCAAGCTACAAGGCTATGTGGATTCATATTTGGCGGGAGACATCAACAGTAGAAGAAGCACTATAGGTTATGTCTTACTCTAGTTAGTGCTGCAGTCAGTTGGGTCTCTCAGTTATACAAGATAGTATCTATCAGTACAACGGAAGCAGAATATATTGCAGCTACAGAAGCGTACAAGGAGATGGTGTAGATGCAAGGTTTCATGCAAGAGTTGGGTAAGAAGCAAGTAAATTACAAGCTAAACTACAATGACAGTCAGAGTGCAATACACTTGACTAAGAATTCAGCCTTTCATTCAAGGACCAAGCATATTGTCATCAGATATCACTTCATACGTTCATTACTGGAAGATGGATCGATTGCTCTGGAGAAGATTCATACAAGTGAGAATCTTGCGGATATGCTGACCAAGGTAGTCACACGAGAGAAGCTGAAGCTCTGTTCAGCTTTGATTGGTCTTTAGGCTTAAGGACGGGGAGGTGGTGCACTCTGGATATAGAAGATAGGTTTATGGAGATGTGTCTCCAAGTGAGAGATTTTTGAGATGTGGAGTCACATCTGGGGGCCACTTGACTAGTCGAGTGCCCTGCTCGACCGGTTGAGTGAGCCACTAAACCAGTCGAGGACTGGCTCGACTCAAAATCTAGTAAGTATCAGTTTTTTGGTTCCACGATACTCGACCGGTCGAGGCCCATGCTTGACCAGTCGAGGGTCCGCTCAACCAGTCGAACACCCTGCTCGACCAGTCGAGGTTACGCAGATTTGTTTCCGAATTTGATGCGGACTGCGGATTTTTGAGTCAGTTTTCGCAAGGGTGTGAAAGAGGAGTTTCCTTAACTATAAATAGCGGTCCCTAGGGCTTTTCTAGGTATTATTATGAGAGTTATTCAAAGGTATGGACAAAAGGTTTTCTCTATACTTTCGAGGGAAGAGGTTAGTATATTGTCTTGTAATCTTTGTTTTCTTTATAGCGGAAGTTTGCATCCGTGGTTTTTTTACCCTTGTTGGGGCTTTTCCACGTATATCTTGTCTTGTGGTTTATTTGAAATGCTTTGATTCTTCTTCTAGTTTATATTTCTTCTCGTTTATCATTTGTGGGTGAGACCTGAGATTGGATCTCGGTTCACTGCATTGTTGGCATGCTGCGCAACATGCATATGGATGGGGAAAGCTATTTTGCTTGATTTTGCATTGGCCCACATCCAGTATGAAGCTAGATACTTCAATGGTCCGACCCTTTATATCTGATTGTTGTATCAAAGCATTGTCTGGTATCTGGGCATCATGATAAACAAGGAACTTTGTACGGCTAAATGATCATAATCAAATCAGATTTTAAAGTGATCAAACAGTCAGGCCTACCAACCACTGAAATTTGATTTCATAAGTGAATTAGCTAGTTAATCTATCTTCTTTCAGTTTTTTAAGTTTACTAGATGTGTAGTAAATGAACTGTACAAACAAATTGGATGATGAACCTAGATTACCATTGGTGGGCCCAACTGTCTGATCACCATCATAGTCTAATCTGATGGCTGTAGGTCCACTATACACTAATAACTGTTACACACTATTGACCAGGTTTTTTTTTTTTTTTTTTTTGGGTGTTATCAATTTCCAACCATTTGTTCATATAAACTTCAATAGTTACTTGGACAGTATCGGTGTGAGTGGTCCAATTCCTTCAACATTTGCCCATCTAGTAAACTTGGAGACACTGTATGTACTCTCTCTCTCTCTCTCTCTCTCTCTCTCTCTCTCTCTCTCTCTCTCTCTCTCTCTCTCTCTCTCTCTCTCTCTCTCTCTCTCTCTCTCTCTCTCTCTCTCTCTCTCTCTCTCTCTCTCTCTCTCTCTCTCTCTCTCTCTCTCTCTCTCTGCTTCCAAGCAATGAAAATATCGTCAACCTCTCTCTGCTTCCAAGCAATGAAAATATCGTCAACCCTGAATGTTATTTTACATTGTAAAGCATGTTGTGATCAGGTGGGTCTTTGATAATGAGCACACGGGCACCATACCTGACTTCATAGGGAATTGGAGCAAGCTTAAAATTTTGTAAGCTAATATAATGAGATTTTCTCTTTCCTTGCTCAATTGAATCTTTTCTTATTTAGGGGTTAGGGTTGTCAACGAACCATTTATATATTAGCCTGAAAGTTCGGCCTGGCCCTGGACCATGGTGCTAGGCCTCGACTGTTGTCGAACATGGGTCTGGTCTTGGCTAGTTTACTTATCAAAATTAAAATTCAGGCTGGGGCTGCCAACCATGATTTTAAAATTGATTTTGGATTGGAACTCATCTAGAGATTGAAACTGGTATAACTCACCCTGACTCGTTCCAACTCAGTTTGGTTTCTTAGAGTGATTCTCTCAATGACTTGTATTGTTATCCACTAATACAAAGCTGGAGTTGACTTGATATTGGATGATATTTAGAACCATGAAACAAGTAGGCTGATTGATGCAGCCGCCTGCAATTCATATCAGTCCTCTCTGGTGGGACCCACTCTAGATCATCGAAGATTAGAGTCCTACTTGAAGTCCCTTGTAGCAATCTTAATTAGTTCTACCAAATCAACAAATTCTTGTCTCATTAGGATGGAAAGAGGTATTAGGATTCTTATCTTTATTTTTAAGCTCTATAAATGGGTGTAATCTCTAAATTGCTAGTAGTTAATTTTGAATGAATTTTGATGTTACTGGAATATGAGTTCTTCTTCCTAAAATTCCAGCAATGCCATGTCACCTCGCAGAGTTGCCTTGGCTATCTATTGTTGAGGCACTTGCAGGATATCCAGTTATCCCCTTTTGAATCAACGTTGCAAACGTGGCCACGCTGACTTCCATCAACTTCACTGTTGCCCGTACATGTTGTCATTTCGACCCAAATGGACCATTTCACCTATATATCAGGCTCATTAAGTTTTCCTTGGTAACATTGATTGATTTTTCGCTTGACAATTTTAACTAGCGAATGCTTATGTAGGTATTTGCACGGGAATGCTTTCCAAGGTCCGATACCTTCCAGTCTTTCCAATTTAACATCCCTAACTGATTTGTAAGTATTTTTGTTTATTTTTCAATTATCATTGCAATTGTTTAATTGACTATCCAATGATTGCATAGGCGAATTGGTGAAATAACGAGCGGAATCTCATCTTTGGCATTGATCAAGAGCATGAGGAGCTTAACCACTTTGTAAGTAATCATGGTACCTATATCTATGTATTAATGCTAATTTTCTAATTTATCATTATTGTTCTTGTCATTGTGATATAATTAAAATGTTTCCTTTTTTGGAGAATCTTGAGAAATAGTAAGATATCAGGGACAATTCCATTCAACATTGGAGAGTACCGATCGTTACAATATCTGTAAGTTGTTCACATTACAATCTTTATGTTGGTGCACGGATTGGGCCTAGGGTTGTCAATGAGCCAGACTGGGCTGGGGTTTATGCTTACCTAGTCTCAACCAAAAATTCACTAGGCTAGCACAAGCCTGGATCAAAAAAAAAAAAGGGTGATGCACTTGGTGTACGGGGTAAATTTCACATAAACACCATGGTAGAGCTTACCTGAGCTGTGGACCTTTTCCCTTCCATTCATTTATTTATTACCTATCATTTATCAATATTAAGAAGAATAGTTTTTCACGGCTTACAAAGTGATTGTATCATCCAACCAGTTGGACTTGATATACATGTATGCATGTACAGGCACAGACCGGAGTAGTCCATGCTCAGTGCAAAATTGCTAGGCTTTCATATCTAAGCCTAATTCCATCCCATGGGCATAGAAAGCATGCCCAAACATTGCTTAAAAACCTGCGCCCGTGGGCTGGCCCAACTCATTGATGGCCTTAGTTGGGTCGTGCCAGGGGCAGCGCAGCCCACCTCGTTTGTTTTTTGGTATAAATTATTGGCCTAAACCTAGCCATGAAAGCCATAGATAAGCCAGGGTATTGTCTGATGCTGGGCATCAACAAAAAAAATTATAATATATGGGTCTAAGCCGGCCGATCTATTCTCTGGGCCTGAGAATAGGCATAGGCCATGGATTAGGCCACTTCCCTAAAAATGAGGTTCAACTACATTTGGTTAATGTTTTATCTTAATTGTTTTTAGGGACTTAAGCTTTAACAATTTAACTGGTGAAATTCCAAGTTCGTTGTTCGATATGAGTTCGCTATCAAACTTGTAAGAGTCAAACACCTATGCTTAAGCTGTTTTAGTGCTGATCCTAGTAATTCTCTCTTCACTTTTCCTTGTTTCTCATTCTGATATTATGAAATATAACATCTTTTAAGTGTTATTTGATGTTGCATTTTCTTCTTTTTTTTGAGTTTCTCATTCTACAGGTTTCTTGGAAACAATAATCTATCTGGTAGCCTTCCTTCTAGGAAAAGCTCATCCCTCAAGACCATGTAAGGTCATCTGACTTAATTATAATGAATTGTAACCAAAATTGCATTTTTCTCACTTCGCTGCCTTTGGATGTGTTATTGGATTGAATTGCAATAACGAGTTCAATAAAGTGGAAATCGCCAAACTACGATTACCATCTATGGTGTTCATATTGAGAGAATCAGCTCCAAAATGCAATTAGGTTTCTTTTAATTACCCTCATTCTACCGGTCCCAGTCCGAGCTCCCCTCTATAGTTAGAGGGCTCTTATTTTTGGATAGAGTAGGCTAAGGCAATTTAAGAGAGGGTTAACCGTCTTTTTTCTGCTCACCATAGGCACCGACTGTTCTTTTAGTTTTGTTGACAACGGCGCCTGAATCTTTGTATAGCCTCTTCCATTAATGAAATTATCCTTAAAAAAAAAAAAAAAAAAAGTTCCTTTCGAGTTAGATGGACTTCATTTGCAATTTGAGTGTCACTTCCTAAGATACATAACACTACAATTATACTGTGGCCTTTTCCTTTCTATTAGGCTGATTACTGCAATTCAATTCAATTGTACAACCAAAGGCATCCTTAGATATTGTCCAGGATTGCTTTTATATTTTTGTTTCTTCTCTTTTATAGCTAGGCATAAAAGATTGAGTTGTGAATATTCAATTGATTCATTATGTCTATCTTGATGTTCCTCTTCTACAAAAGTAAATGGAACTTTTTGTTCTTTAATTAGAACGCCGTTCGGTATCTGACGAAAGGCTAATCTTATATCTAACATATTTTGTTGGTTCTGGCTCTGCTGCTAACTTGCATTAAATGTATATTAATTCATTTTCTTATATGTTGTGTTGTGTTGTGTTGTTTCGGCAGAGATTTATCATACAATCAATTATCAGGAAGCTTTCCCTCTTGGATTACAGAAGGCTTGCAACTGTATGTCCAAAAGAAGCACAAAGTTTTCCATTTTCATCTTCATTTCTCTAGTGATCAAACAATTCATTATATGCATTAAGGGTGCATTGGATGTCCCGTTGAATTGAATTGCAATTAGTTTAGTAGAGAAGAAATGACCAAATTGTAGTCACCTAATAAGGGAAATTGACCGTACTAGCCTCGAAGTTTGGGCAAATTAATTAGAAGGCTACGACATTCCACATATCCTAAAAGTGGTCTTCTGACAAGCTTCCGAAAATTACTCGGACCAAAATGCCCTTATCCTTTTTTCGGTAATTATACGGTTTTCTAGAGAACAAGAAGTTATGTCGTATTTTATTTTTTTTTAAAGTTGAGTTATGTCATATTTAATGCCAAGAAAGTGATGTGTACAAAACTTTTTTTTGCACATGGGCAAGGACCAAACTCGTGGGGCCCACATTGATGTATGTGTATAATCCATGCCGCCCATCCTTCTTGTCGTGTCATTTTAGGGCTAGAGCCCAAATATTAGCTTGATCCAAAGCTCATGTGGGTCACATAATAGAAAATAATGGTGACGATGGAACCCGCTGTTGAACTTTCCAGGGTCACTGTGATGTTTGTTAGAAGTGTACACTGCCCAAGTCAAGACTTTTTGGGCTCACAGCGAGCAAGCCGACAAGATAGATGGAACGGATCACCCCATTGTGGGCCTTAGGCTATTGTACCAATGATTATCCTTTCATTTAGTGGTAAAGGAAGTGAACATATAACAACCGTGACTAATATCACATGAGAAACATGACCCATATAACATGATAACTATGACTCACGACAACCACAACCCATGACAACTACGACCCTTACCGCATTACAACCAAAATCCATATAACATGACAACCATGACCCATATAATATGAGAACCACGACCCATATAACATAATAACTACGATCCGTGACAACTACGACTCATGACAACTATGATCCATGACAACTACAACCCATGACAATCACGACCCATATAATATGACAACCACAACCCATAAAATGTAACAACCATGGCCCATGAAAACTACAACCCTTACCACATTACAACCACGACCCATACTGCATTACAACCATGACCTGAGAATTTGACCATACATCGAGGGCCACATTGATGTATGTGTATAATCCATATTACCCATCCTTTTTGTCGTGTCATTTTATGGCTAGGGCCCATATATCAGACTGATCCAATGCTCCTGTGGGCCACATAATAGAAAATAATGGTGACAATTGCACCCAAGTTAGGACTTTTTGGGCCCACGGCGAGTAGGCTAACAAGGTGGATGGAACGGATCACCCTATTGTGGACCTTAGGCTATGATACCAATGGCTATCCTTTCGTTTCGTAGTAAATGAAGTAAATATGTAACAACCACGACTCATACAACATGAGAACCACGACCCATACAACATGAGAACCACGACCCATATAACATGACAACCTCGACCCTTACTACATGACACCCACGATCCATTCCTAAGGCCCACTGTACTATTTACTTGACATCCAATCTGTTGATTAGGTCGTAAAAACACAAATGAAGGGAAAAAACAAAAATCAGCTTGATCCAAAACTTTTATGGCCCTCGAAAAGTTTTTAATGGTCTAGGACGCTCATTCAACACTGTTTCCTGTAATGTAGTTCACTTGAGATTGGGATATTCCTCATTTTTGGTCTCATACAATAAAATGATTTAGAAAAATGTATGGAGGGCATGTATAAAACACATACATGGTGGTGGGGCCCACAGACCACCGAGCGTGGTGGTCCATTTTCCCTTTCAGGGCTAGATACAAGCAGTGGCAGACCCAGACCTTCTCCATAGATCCAAATTTTAGACCCAGACGTCCTATTTAACCCAACCCATTTGCACCCTAATGTATGAGTAAAAATGAACAGTTGGAAAAAGATGAATGCTATCTATTCAACTTACATGTGCAGAACACCTAATGAGATAAGAAATTAGATGCCTGGGCCAAGGCATGCTACCAATGGTTCCCATCTAATGAGTGAAAATGATCTCTTGTACATGCACCACGCCAGAACATGCACTCTGAATCTCCTCTTAATCTCTCCTTTTGTGTATAGCCTCATGATTTCTCTTTGAACTACTTCCAACGATATATGCAGCATTGACCATAAGCTCCTTAAACTATCTCCTTTTCAGGAACCTGGTTGCTAACAACTTCGACGTTAATAGTTTTAATAACAGGTATTTTACAAATGATGCTGTTCTACTCATCTCGACAAAATAAAAACATAGCTATGAACTTTTTGTAACTGTCCAATGATCCCGCAATCCCTACATTGGTTGTATATCTTTTTTTTCATAAGAAATTCAGTCCATTAGTGGCATTTAAGTGTTTGATTCTTTTCGATTCAGTACTTCTTTGCCTTCGGGATTGAATTGTCTTCAACGGGACTTTTCATGCTATCAAGATTCTCTAACAGGTAAGCCGTCTTTTCTTCTTCATTCTTTTTTCTATAAGTTATACACGGGATAAAACCCCTGACATCAATGTTCAAACACACTCTTATCTACTACATAGGCTTCTTTTGGCTACATTTGAATGCACGAGAGAATTGACCTGAAAGCATTTATTTTAATCAAGAAGAAATGAGAAAAAGTAACGAGGAAGGAGTAGGCAATCACAAATAAATTTCTTCGAGGTCTGAAAGCAACAAAATTACCAATTGACACCGGAAACCTCAATATAAATACTAGGAGAGGAAGCCAAAAAAAAAACTGGTTATTTTCACTTGATTGTGTTGGGAGCTTAAACCTCTTAATGGGCATGGAAGCAAACTCAAAATAAATGAAACACACAATAGAGAATGAAAAACAACAAGCAAACATAGATAACACTCAAATTTTTACTTGAAAAACTCTTGAGGAAAAAAAAAACCATAGTATAAAATGATAATCAATCCACTATAAATGATGAATTACAAGAGATTGAACAACTTACATAATAGAAAACCCTAGCTTTTCCCTTTGTAAAAATCTAAAATTCATGTAGGCTCTCTTTGTTCTACCCTAATCGATCTTAGAGATGTACTTATATACCCCCATACAAAATTAGAAACAAAAACCACACTTTATATATATATATATATATATATATATATATATATATATATATATATATATATATAGGGAAAAGGTAAAATGCGCTCGAGCTCACGGCTCCGTCCCATGAGGTCGAGTTGCCACTGTGATGCCTTTCGAACATCTACCCCATCAGTCAGATGTGTCATTCCATCGTGGGCCTAGGTCTCAAAAATCAAGTCAATCCGTGACTTGTGTGGGCCACACCACTTACAGAAGTGAAGAGGGGCCGTGCACCATTAAAAAATTCATAATCATTTTTGGGGGCCATAAAAGATGTGGTTTGCAAATCTAGCCCATCCATTATGTGTGTCCCACTTGTATGAGGATTCGAACCAAGTTTCAGCAGCATTCAAAATTCAGGTGGGCCCCACCAAGTGGTTTTATATATTTTAACGGTGTTTCACATGATTTTAGATGGTATGGCCCACCTGAGTTCCGTATACGGCTGATTTTTGGGATATCCCATAATTTAAAGGGTACCTATCAAATGAACGGTGTTGATGGTCGACACGCATCACGGTGGGGCCCACACAGCTCGACCTCACGGGAGCTTATCGTGAGGTCGAGCGCATAGTACCTTTTCCCATATATATATATATATATATATATATATATATATATAACTCACGCATTCCGTTGGTCGCACCTTCAGTCAACTGAGATATAAATAGAGTTTTTTGGTCAATCGAAATAGACTTCAGTTGACTAGGAACATCACAACATGCTTCAGTCGAGCCAACTACACTGCACCATATTAAAGGCACTTGATCAATAATGCCCATTGTGACTTTAATCATCTAGCTCCATTGCTCTAAGTTATTATCATAATCTTTAATCATCTTCATTATAACACAATCATCGTTGCTTCTCATGCACACTCCATCTTCATTTCTTCTTTACCAAGCCTAGAGAAGTCGAATACAACTTCAACTTCTTTACAAGAACAACATTCATAAGCATGGTAGAAGGATTTTTACTAGTGTGAATGTTCTCAAGAGTAACACCTCCTTCTTCTAGCATCTTCCGGATGAAATGATGACAAATGTCAATGTGTTTAGTCCAAGTGTGGTACACTGAGTTCTTCACCAAATGAATAACGCTCTCATTATCACAATGCATAGGCACAACATTCTAGTGAAACCCTAACTCATTCATCATCCCTTTCAACATATAACTTCCTTGAATGTTTCCATCACTACCATATATTCAACTTCAGTTGTGTAAAGAGTAACCACAGACTAAAGCTTCAACATTCGACTGAAGCTTCAACATTTAACTGATTGCTCCACCCACAAACATAAATGAGTAACTATAATTCAACATTCTATTATCCATGTTTCCTACATAATACATATCAACATGGCCTACAAGTCTCTCCTTAGAATTTTTTAATGTCAGGACGTAGTCCGTCATACCTCATATGTAACAAAGTAACCATTTCACTACCTCCCAATGTGGCTTGTCGAGGTTTGACATGTATCTACTCACAACACCTACTGCATATGTAATATCCAATCTAATACAGACCATGACAGTAATAAGACTATCGACCACGCTCACATAGGGCACACAAGATATATACCGCTTTTCTTTATCTGATAAAGGACATTGCTCTGAAGAAAGCCGAAAGTGAGCAGTGTGGGGTGTGCTAATCGATTTCACCTTTTTTAATTCAAACTTAACTAAGATATTTTCAAAATACTCCTCTTAAGACAATCATAGCTTGCTCATTTCCCTATCTCGGTATATATTAGTGCTGAGAATCCTTTTTGCATTACTTAAATCTTTCATCTTAAATGTCCTGGATAACTGAATCTTCAATATATTGATTTTAGATATGATATATTTGATGATAAACATATCATCAACATATACACTAGAATGATGAATTCCCGGCCATTCGGTGATCTAAAATAGATACAATGACCAAATTTGCTTATGATAAACCCCTTCCTCAACATGAAAGAATCAAATTTATTGTACCACTGCCTGGGAAACTATTTCAGGTCATACAATGACCTTTTTAACCTACAAGCCATATTTTACTTTCCTTGTACCTCAAACCCTTTAGGTTGTTTTGTGTAGATTTGGTCTTCTATTTTCCTATGTAGAAATGCAGTCTTCAAATCTAACTGTTCCAATTTCAAATTGTATTGGGTAATCAATGCCAATACAAATCTGATAGATACTTTCTTGACTATAAGCATGAATATCTCACCGAAGTTGACACATTTCTTAATATAATCATTCATTACCATTCTAGCCCTATACATATCCAATTTTTTCTGAAAAATTCACTTGCACTAGATTGCTTTTCACCAAATGGGTAGCTCCACCAGATCTCACGTTTCATTCTTGTATAGAGAGGTCATCTCATCATGCATCACTACTGTCCACTTCTCTACATCTCGATCTTCAAGTACTTCCTAAAAAGAAGATGGATCCCTCTCATTCGTAATGAGAGAAAATGTAACATTTGAGTCATCACTATACTCAACAGAAATATGCGAACCCTTGCTGAATTTCTCCTAATCAATGGTGGCACCACCTCTTCTTGTACCTGATCTATCTGTGGTTCAAGTTCTTCAAGTGTTTTAACTTTGTATGCTTCAACATCAATCGTTGATTTTCCATTTCCTTGTTCTCATCCTTCCAAAATAAAGAACCTTTATTAAACTTGACGTCCCGACTAAATATGATTTTTTATGAAACTCGGTCATACAATCTGTATCATTTCACCCTCATCATCATAACAAAAAAAAGTACACTTCTGAGCCTTTCGGTCTAGCTTATCTCTTTCAAATGGCAATAGATAAGAGTAAGCATCACAACCAAACATCTGGAATTCCGAATAATCAACTACCTGACCACTCCATACGTCATCTATAATTTTACAATCAACAGGTGTAAACAAAAATCGATTCACTAAATAGAAAGTCGTAGAAATGGCCTCAACCCATAGCTCCTAGCTCGACCCAGTATTACTCAACATACTTTAGGTCCTTTCCAAAAGAGTGAATCATATGCTCAATCATATCATTCTACTCTGGTGTATACCTCATTGTGTTGTGCCTCACTATCCCCTCATTCTTAAAATATTAATTAGACTCCCTAGAAGTAAATTTTCCTTCATTATCTGTTTCATTAATTTTCACCTTCCACCATGTCTGTTTTTCAACCATTGACGTCCATATCTTGAAAACATTAGATTTATGTTTTGTTGGGTGAAAAAATAGTTAAGTTGGTTAGGTCGACTTATGGAATGGACCAACTCTACTAAACAGCACAAACCCTTTAAGATTCAAGCCCCAAGGGGCATTTACTTCTAAATACATGTCAATCTCTAAGGAGGTCACTGCAATTATAAGGACACTAAAAGAGAATGCAACTATAAGTCCACTAAAATGGCCAATTGCCTACCTAACCCATAGGTCTGTTGTAGCTTGACTATAGGTCGGTTGTAGCTCGGCTACAGATCGGCCAAAGGTCGACCAATAACTCAAAATAACTTGACCGTAGCTCGACTAGAGCTCGGTAATATCTTGGGATAGCCTCTAAACAAGGCAAACGCTGACTTAGCAAGAAGTTCGGCATGACTTATACAATCTACCCTCGGATTGATAACCTGAGAATCTTTCTAACAACCCGAAGATCTCTTCCAAGATCTTCGGAGGATCAGATCAGATCCCGAGAAACTTGGATGACGATAATCATGGTGAAATCCCAGGTGAATCTCTGAACGGATTCGTCCCAAACATATCGGGAAAGACTCTTCAAGACATTGTCTTCCTCCCCCTATAAATAAAGGTACCCTCAACCAATGTAAGGTACGTACATACACTCATTCTAACACTCGACTAGTGACTCTTTTCCTTAAAGATCATCTCCCTAAAAGACCCAAGTTACTGACTTAGGCATCAGAGGGTCTCCAGTACTAGACAGTGTCTCCTTTATCTACTCTTTTCACCTGTGCAGGTTTCAAAGGGTCAACTAAGGAAGGTATACCGAAAAACTGCATCAATAGTTTAGCACCGTCTGTGAGAATGATGTCTTAAGTCATTCCTACTTTACCAGATAAAATCTAGATGATAGTACAATGGTTAGAGGGAAGAAGAAAGCTCAGTGCCCTCCAGTTGTAATTCCAATTGTAACCCTACCTACACTTAATCGTACACTACCACCCCTTGAACCAGAACAACCCAAACAACAGGAGAGTCATCTCGGTTCTTCCTCATAGCTTGATGCCAATTCTGGCTTCGGTAGACAGGGGCCGCGATCTCGCATAAAGGGAGGTTGACTAAACACCCTCGAAAAAGAAGTTGGGAAAATAAGGGAAAACGTGAGCTACATGAAGCAAATGCTGGAGCAACTGCAACCTTAGCATGTACAAAGAAGCGAACCAAGCAACAATCCCCCTCAACCTTCCTGCATGCACGGTGTCTCTCATAGGAGCCAACAGCATATCTCGGCCAGACCTACCCCATCTCACATTTTGGCGACCGTGCCTTTACCCGCCTATGATCTATGCCACGAGTTAAATCAGAAAAGGTGCAGTAAGGCCCCAGTCAGTATGAGAGCTCCCATCCTTCTATCCGGGTTGTGGAGGCTTTGGCCGACCCCAATACTACTATCTCAACTACTTCATCAGTTCCCAAAACTATTACTGGCAGAGGTAGAAAGCTGAAGTGCAAGAAAATTCTGAAAAAGTATGGGGAAGGAGAATGGTACTGCAGACTGTGGAAGTTGAAGAGAAGGGCTGTGAACTTAGGTTGTGTCACTGATGGATAATTTTCTTATGTGGAATGCCCAGGGAGTGGGGAATAAATCCACTCAAGCTTGTCTTTCTAAGATGATAAGAGCCCATAAGCCCTTGCTAGTGGCTATT
Source organism: Magnolia kwangsiensis (assembly GCA_037074715.1). Lineage (NCBI taxonomy): Eukaryota > Viridiplantae > Streptophyta > Magnoliopsida > Magnoliales > Magnoliaceae > Magnolia > Magnolia kwangsiensis. The sequence continues at coordinate 99,138,843 of CM073584.1, forward strand.
CTTGAGCTCATAATGAGAGACGACAAAAGAGTAGGCCTTGGATTGAAACTCGGTTTCCATTACTCGCTCTCCAATCTGGACGTAGAGGGTAAAATATAGGTATTTTTTCATAACCAACTTAATGTCTCAGTTATTGCTAAATCTAACCAAATGATGACCCTGCAGCTGTGTTTGCAGACCCATAAGGTCCCCACGGTGCTGTCGGTAGTGTATGCGAGCTGTTGTAGCTCTCTCAGAAGAAATTTGTGGGCTGACATGTCTAAGCTCAGCAGATCTATTCAGGTCCCATAGGCAGCAAGGGGGATTTTAATGCAGTAGCAGCAACAGAGGATAGGCTGGGTTCTCGAAGCCCGAACTCAGGTATTTCAGCGGATTTTGTGGTAGCTATTCATGACGCTGGCCTCCTAGATGCGAGCTTCTCCGGAAACAGGTTTACTTGGAGCAACAACAGGGCCGAGTTGACTCATATTTGAGCTAGGCTGGATAGAGTGTTGTTAAACGACTCTTGGATAGCTGAATTCCCAAAATTTAGAGTCAATCACCTGTCTCGAATCTGTTCTGACCACTCCCCTCTGTTGTTGTCGTTCCCAGGCTTATCTCCATCAGTTACTAGGCCTTTCAGGTTCCAAAGATTCTGGATGATTCATTAAGGATTTATTCAGGTAATCAGGGAAGCATGGACAAGGGAGCTATACTCCTCTCCTATAATCAACATTCAACTGAAGCTTAGAAGAGTCAGAATGGCCCTTAAGATCTGGAATAGGGATATTTGTGGGAATGTCTTTCAGAATATCAAGCAAGCAGAGAACGAGCTAGCAGACATCGAGATCAAAATGCAGGAAGAAGTTCACGTTGATTTACAAAAGGACTGGGTTGCGGTTAGGCAGAAGCTAGCTAAGCTGCAACTTATGGAAGAAATGTTCTGGAAGTAAAAATCCACAGCCCATTGGCTACAAGAGGGAGATAAGAACACTAGGTTCTTCCATGCTTCCGCCACAGCACGAATCAGGAGATCAAAAATTTCGTCCATTTTAGATGCAGAGGAGCAGGCGATCTATGGCCAAGAGGCCATAAAATCAGCGACGGTGGAAGTTACAACGCCTGACCCAGCCCTTCTGCAGGCCATTCCATCGCTGCACTCGGACCATGAAAACTCTGAACTGTTGCTGCCTCCCTCAAAATCGGAAGTCCGCCAAGCAGCAATGGTAATTCCCCAAGATGGGGCAACAGGCCCAGATGGCTTTTCAGGGTCCTTTTTTGCGATGAGTTGGCTGATAGTTGGCGATGATTTACACAAGGCTACGATTGACCTATTCAAAGGAGATGAATTCCTTAAAGCGTTTTCCTCTTCTTTAATATGTCTTGTCCCCAAAACGGACTCTGCTATGGCGTTTTCAGATTATCACCGTATCAGTCTGTACAATGTCGTCTATAAGATCTTCGCTAAGATCCTGGCTATAAGGCTTGGAAAGGCTTCTACCCAGGCTAATCTCTCTAGAGCAAGAAGCTTTCGTACAAGGTTGGCAAATCTTTGAAAAAATAGCTTATGCCTAAGAGGTGATCAGAGAAATGAATAAGAAGGTAAGAGGAGGGAACTTGGTGATTAAGCTGGATTTGGAGAAGGCCTACGACATGGCAGACCGGGGCTTCCTCAAGTCTGTCCTTACCAGATTTGGCTTCTGCCCTTCCTGGATCTCCTTGATGGGACGTTGTTAGGACAATAACTGGTTCTCAGTCTTAATCAATGGCGAGGCAACCAGTTATTTTAAATCCTCTAAAGGGCTCTAACAAGGAGACCCCCTATCTCCTACTCTTTTCCTTCTAACTTCTGAGGCATTCTCCAAGTGCTTCAGACAATTGATTGTCAGTGGTAGAAGCCAGCCATTCAGACTGCGAAGAGGGTATCCCCTCTTATCCCATCTCTTTTACGCAGACGACACTCTTCTGTTCCTCAATGGCAGTGGGGGGTCAATCCAGAAAGTGAATGAGTTTCTCTCTGTGTTCCAAGCAGCCTCAGGCCAGCGGATCAGCCGTCAAAAGAGTTGTTTCCTCAGTTTTGACATCTCGGCCACTAGAATCAGATCCATTGAACTTCTCCTGAGTATAAGAAGGGGCAATGCAGGAGTCTGCTACCTTGGTGTGCCGATAGTCAGGGGAAGAGCAAAGGTGGCAGACTTCCAGTTTCTCTTAGATAAGATGGAGAAAAAAATTAGCAGTTGGAAAGCTAGGCATCTTTCGCAAATGGGTAGATCTACACTAATTATGCACGTGCTTGGGAGCATCCTTCTACATGTTTTGGTAGCAGCAGAGGTCCCTAAGTAGGTTTTAGCTAAGCTGGAGAAATGCTTTGCTAGATTTTTCTGGGGTTGGAACGAGGGGAGATGTAAGTTCCCTTGGCTAGCCTGGAAAAAAGTAGCTAGGCCTGTGGAGGAGGGATGTTTAGGTATTAGAAAGCTCCAAGAAATGGTTACTGCCATGAGAATGAAGATGGCTTGGGTGGTAAAATTCGTGGCTTCCAAGGGCTCTTAGGCTGAGCTTATGAGAGCCAAGTTTCCTCTTGACATCGACCAACCCCAACTCATCCAAGCTCATCCGGCGGCCTCCCCATTGTGGAAAAAAGTCAGAGTCGTGCTATCAGTGCTTGAAGATTCTGTTCAATGGCTTGTGAGCAACGGTGAGATAAGCCTCTGAAAGGTGAACTGGTCTGGGTTGGGCCCGTTATTCCATCTTGCCACAAGCCCTGTCTCATCCTCTATCGCCGATCAACCTATAAAAGACTTCCTGGGGCCTACGGGTCCGCTTCCCCCATCCTCCGTTCTCTCCTTTCTTCCCCAGGAAGCTCTAGATTCCATATTTCAAGGGGGATTCACCATACCCTAGGGATGAAGGTTATTTTTGGCCTCATGATCTGTCTGGCAATTTTTCATTGAAGTCGGCATGGAAGATTACCAGGGTGTAGCACCCTCCTAGGAGCTGGTCAGTTTGGATTGAGAAAGGTAAACTTCCCCCGAAAATTGCAATATTCATTTGGAGATTGCTCCAGGACGCTATAGCAATGGATGCTCGTGTTTCCTTGGCATCCCGATATGTTTGCTGCAATCTCAGCCACCAAATCTGCCCTCATGTGGAATCCATCACTCATCTCTTCCTATATGGACAATTAGCCTGGAAAATTTGGAGCCATTTTGGATATCTACTCGGGATCTCCTTTACGGAAGATCAATCTATTGGAGAGCGTTTCAACCAATGGTGGAGGACATCGGCCATTAGCGGTCTTCCTATCTCCTTTTGCAGAAGCTTCCCGGGAGTGATTGGTTGGGAAGTTTGGCGATCTAGAAATGCGGCCAAATATGATCAGACATTAGTGTCAATCTCTGCCTGTCTGTCCAATATCAAATGGACGATGAGGCGATGAGGTCTCTGTTTGAACTTACCGGCGGGTCCTGCTCTCCCTCGCTATTGCAGCAACAAATTTGGGCTGATCTAGGCCTCCCAGTTAACCCTAGGAAGCAGCCTACGTTGGAAGTAATTCAGTGGGCTAGGCCTTCTAAATCGTGGGTAAAGCTAAATATTGATGGCTCGGCCAGAGGCAACCCTGGTCTGTCGAGAGGTACTGGGATTGTTCGCAATGCAGGAGGGTCATTCCTTTTTGGCTTTGTGGCTGGGTATGGTAAGGGCTCTAACAACTTAGCGGAGTTGAGAGCGGTACATGATGGCCTCCTCTTCTTCCTCTCCAAAGGGTATTCTCGCATTGAGATTAAATCGGATTCAAAATTCTTCATTGACATCCTCTCGGGGAGATCTTCGCTTCTTGGCAGTGGAAGCATTGGTTGGCCATAATTGTCAGGCTCTCGAGCAAGGCCACCATTTCTTTCAATCTTATCAAGAGAGAGGGGAACGGGCCGGCAGATGTCTTAGCCCAGATGAGAAGCCGTTCACAATCTATGCAGGTTTTCGATCAAGTGAGAGATCTCCCCTCTCAGATCTGGGGCCTCATCTTCCTAGACAAAGCTAGGCTGGGCTCCATCAAGTCCTCTTAGGCGGGCCTTTTTCCCGTTATTTTCCCCTGTATAGAGTTATTTTTGTGCTTCCTTTTCGTTTATATTTTTGTCCCAGTTTGGGCCCCTAGTGTGATGCTGCTGAGGGGTTTCAGTTTTCCAAGGATGTAAAGCAAAGTCGCCTATATATGGAATGTTTTTTTTGAAAAAAAATAGAGACTACTGCTGAGAGTGGCGAGCCTTGGGAGGCCGAGGTAAAGAACTTGCGAGATCAGATCGGGGATATGCAAGATGCTTATCGAGCTAATACAGCAATAAATGGCACAGTGAAAGAGTCTGAGCCACCTTTTATAGCCGACATCATGTGGGTGCGGATGCCAGACAGGTTTCGGCTGCCCCCGGATCACTCCATTTTTAGGGAACACTGACCCATCAGAGCACATGGAGTCGTTCGGAGTCTACGTGGAACTCCACGATGCCTCTGATAAAGTCATGTGACAAGCCTTCTCTTTAACTTTGGCTGGAGCCGCACAACTATGGTTCAAGCAGTTGAAGCCAAACTCCATCAGTTCATTTTCTCAACTCAGCCAAGTCTTTATCATAAATTTCATTGAAGGAAAGAAAAGGCTCAAGGCACCTTCCCATCTCCTTTATGTCATGCAGAAAGATGGTGAGCTTCTGAAAGACTATATCAAGCGCTTCAATCTGGAAGCCTTACAGGTCCGTAAGCACTCAGAAGAGGTCACCCTCAACGCTATCATGAGTGGGCTGAGGGATAAGCAGTTCCTCTTCTCGCTGGACAAGAATCATCCCGCAACAATGGTCGAACTACTGAATTGGTCATAGAAGTACGCTAATGCTAAAGAGTCTCGGATCCTACAAGACGCCATCTAGAACAAGGTTCCTCCAATAAACAAACAACACGTAAAGGCAGAGCCAAGCTTGGCCAATACGAGTAAGAAGAGGAAGGACGACCAATCGTGGGATGACTGTAGTCCAAACAAGCGGCTCGACAATAAGTTCAAAACTTATACCCCTCTCAACAAAATACCAGAACAAGTTCTGATGGAGATCAAAGATAAGCCTATCCTCCATTGGCCAAACCAGTTGAAGTCCAATCCCGATAAGAGGAGCAAAAGTAAGTACTGCTTCTTCCATTAAGATCATAAACATAACACGAGTGATTTTTTCAACCTCAAGCAAGAGATTGAAGCACTCATTCGCGACGGCCATCTTGGGAAGTATGTGAACCGTAAAGAAGATAGAGTTGTAGCGACAGATGAGCAGTCGATCAACAATGAACCAACTAGGGAGATTTACGCTATCTTCAGAGGCCATGAAGGTGGAGGTGACTTGAAAAATGCTTAGAAGGCATACGCCAAAACCATTAGTCGTCCCGAAGAAGAAGTCTTGCTAATTGGGAGACCTCTAAAAGAACAAAAGGAGAAGAAGCATGCATGACCTTCACTGAAGAAGATGCTTGAGGAATCCACCACCCACACGATGATGCTCTAGTGGTCACCCTAACTGTAGCCAATCAAAAGGTGTTTCGGATCCTCGTCGACACCGGATCATCTACTGATGTGCTCTTTGCCCAGGCTTTCAACAAGATGGGAGTAGGTCGATCCCTACTTCAACCCATTAGAACCATGTTGCTTGGTTTCTCAGGTGGGAAGATCATATCTAAAGGGACAATTTAGCTTTCGCTCTCAGTTAGGGACGGACAAACTAAGACACCACAATGGTTGACTTCTTGGTAGTAGATTGCTCATCCGTTTACAACACTATCCTTGGCCGACCATCTTTGAATGCCTTGCGAGCTGTGATCTCGACCTATCACCTGGGCATGAAGTTCCCGACCGATCAAGGGGTCGGGTTAGTAAAGGGCGACCAACATGACGCCCGACAGTGCTACGGAATGGCACTAAGAACCCCGTACCAAACAATGACTATTACTTCCTTGGATACGTGTGAAGAATCCGAGGAAAGAAGTTGCCCCATGGAAGACCTTGTTCACGTTCCACTGGACGAGTCTGACCCATCCAAAATCGTCCAAATTGGGTCATCCCTGACAACACCGCTACGTGATAACATGATAGCTCCTCTCCAAAAATTCGTAGACGTCTTCGCATGGCCTCACAAACACATGCCTGGCATCGACTCCAAGATCATCGTACATCGACTGAACGCCGACCCCATTCACTGACTAATTTGACAGAAGCATTATGTGCTATGTCCGGAAAGATACGTAGTGATCGGAGAAGAAATCGACAAACTCCTCAATGCCAAGTTCATTGAGGAAGTCTGTTTTACAGACTGGATAGCCAACATTGTGTTAGTAAAGAAAGCTAATGGGAAATAGCAGGTCTATGTGGACTACAACACAGTGGGGCATGAGCTACTGAGTTTCATGGATGCGTACTCTAGTTATAATCAAATTGTAATGCATCCAAATGATTAAAAAATTGACTTTGTCACCAACAAAGGTCTTTATTGTTATCGAGTCATGCCCTTTAGATTGAAAAATACAGGTGCTACTTATCAGTGATTGGTCAACAAAATGCTCACCCAACAGATAGGGCGGACAATGGAGGTCTATATCGACGATATGCTTATCAAGAGAGTCAAAGCTACAGACCATATTTTTGACCTTGAGAAAATGTTCCTCATCCTTCGCAAGTACCGAATGAAGCTAAACCCGAACAAATGTGCCTTCGGGATTAGCTCGGGAAACTTCCTCGGCTTCTTAGTCAGCCAATAAGAAATTAAAGTGAATCCCGAGAAGACTAAGGCTCTCCTTGATATGCAATCGTTAAAGACGATCAAAGATGTTCAACAACTTACAAGAAGGATCACCACCCTTAATCGATTCGTGTCCCAAGTTACAAAAAAATGTCTTCCCTTCTTCAAACAGTTGAAGGGGAAACAAGTGGTAGACTGGACTGATGAATGTGAGGTGGCCTTCTAGTAACTCAAGAAATATCTAGGGTCACCACCACTTCTCTCTAAACCCAAGCAAGGAGAGTCCCTGTTACTATACTTAGACGTTTCTGATATAGCAGTTAACTCGACCTTAATTAGGGAACATGAAAGAAAGCAATTCTCAGTATACTATGTTAGCAAAGCCCTAGTTTCGGCCAAGACAAGATATCCAACCTTGGAAAAATTATCTTTAGCTTTGGTCATTTCCTCTCGATGCCTGTGGCTATATTTCCAAGCTCATACCATCATCGTCTTAATTCCAATCAACCACTATGTTAAGTGCTCCAAAAACTTAAAGCTTCGGGACGACTGACTAAGTGGGCAATCGAGTTAAGCGAGTTCAATATCAAGTATCAACCTCGGGCAGCCATCAAAGGTCAGGTAGTGGTAGATTTTATCATCGAACAAGCCACGGACTCACCCCGGCAGGGGCTCGTCCTGAGTGTAGCACTCGACCAAAAATCTGCCAAATCGTTCGACACCCAAGCTCTTTTCGACCCAATCAAGTAGATGCTCTACATTGATGGCTCATCCAATTCTAAGGAAAGCGGGGCCAGGATAGTCCTGGAGACCCCAGACCATACATGCATGCAATATGTATTAAGATTCAGATTTTTATTTTTATTTTTTTACTGGTTTGCAATCCCAAATATTAGCTCTCTCATTTATTTATTTATTTATTTAAGGATCTTGATATTATAAACAAGACATGTACAGCCGGCGATTCAGGAGGGCAAACCACAAAAAAAAACTTGGGCCTCTCCTATTGTATGAAGAGAAAAAAACAGACAACGATACGCAGATCAAAACAGAATAGCACTAAACAAAAGAAGCCTGCCTAGTTCTAATCGATCCTAGCCAGACCTTGTCGAGGAAAATCAGCCCCTTGATCTGCCTCGAAAGGGAAGAAGTATGGGGGAAAAGAGAGGATGTTTGGAGGTCACTACCCATCCGGGCCATGGCATCAGCCGACCCATTACCCTCCCTGAGAATATGGTTTAGGAAGCAAGAACCAATCTGGATCAAGGTAGAAATTCTGGAGGCCCAATGTTTCCAAGGCCATGGTGTGCGTGCCTTCCCAAGGAGGAGGTTCAGGATGATTTTAGAGTCTGATTCAATTTCAATAAAATGCATTCCCTGTTCCAGACAAAGGGCAACCCCATCATGAATCGCACGTAACTCGACAAAATTGTTTGAACCCAACTCGTAGCCAGCCGAGAAAGCAAAAAGAAGATTTTCGTATTCGTCCCTACAAACGCCACCACCACCAAACAAGCCTGGGTTCCCTCTAGACGACCCATCGATGTTAAGTTTGACCCACCCTTTCGACGGCTTTTTCCATGTGATGATCTGGGAGCCGGCCTGAAGAGGGCGAGGTGGGGAGGGGGAAGGGATCCAACGGGCAGACATGTTGTGGACGTTAGCAGGGCACACCTTTGGTGACTCCCCAAGAATGGTATTAGCCCACCAGATGACACGTGCAATGAAGACGCGGACCATTACTGTTTTTCCTTCGAATCTGACTTCGTTTCTCAACCTCCAGATTTCCCATAGAATCAAAACAGGGATTATAGAACAGGAAAGCAGAGGGGCGCTGCCCGGTGCTGACGCTTCTCGCCACTGAGCAAGCTTACCCTCTACGGATAGGTGGGGCAAAGGAGAGATCCCGTACCTGGAACCAAAGTGCATCCAAAGGGAGGAGGCCAGATTACCTGTCAGGAAGAGATGGGAGATGGATTCCGATTTGGCGGGAGAGTTGGGAGTAACCGCTTCACAGCAGTAGCATTTGGAAGCTATCAAAATTCCTTTTGATTTAACTCGTTCGTCAACCGGGATAGCTCCATGTAACAATCTCCAGCAAAATACTGATATTTTTGGAGGGAGAAGCTTGTACCATAGCCATGTACTCCACCCTGGGGATGTGGACGGGGATCTAGAGAGCTTCCAGGCCGACTTGATAGTGAATAAGCCTGACGGGTCGAGGGGCCAAAAACAGGATGGTTGGTCCTCAGTAGTAACAAATCCCCCATTAAAAATGTGATTTATGATGCGTTGGGGCAGATATGTAAGTATGGCTGAAGGCGAGAGCGGGCCAGCAGCTCCCAGGAAGTCCTTGATCTTGAGGGATAGGATTGTGTCCGGAATGGGGACAGACACAAGGTCCTGCAAAAGCCCAAAACCTGTCCAATTTTCTGTCCACAGGTTCAAGTCCCCGGTACCGACCTGCTATTGGATCTTCGATGCGAGAAGGGGGAAGAAGGATATGATATGTTTCCAGAAGGGAGAAGCCTTATCGCGAGCTCTATCATTTGTATCTCTGAAAATGTCTAAATGAAATTTTGACCTCATGAAGGACACCCACGGCCCTACATTGGTAGCATACTTAACCTCCCACGCCATCTTCATACGGAGGGCTGACAAAACTTCGGAGAGCCGTCTGATACCTAGACCACCTTCACTGACAGGTCTCGTGATCTTTTTTCATGTCACCCAATGAAATTTCGGGGCACCATCCGCCCATCCCCAGAAAAATTTAGAGAAGCAACGTTCAAGGCAAGAAATAACCCAAACAGGTACATGAACTACACCCATGATATGAAGCGGGATGCTTCCTAGAACGTGTTTGATTAACGTCATTCTGCCAGCTTGGGATAACAGTCTTGCCTTCCAACCAATAACTTTGACTTGCACCTTGTCAATGAGACATTGAAAATCTGCAGATTTAATTTGACCTCTGCAGAGAGGGACTCCCAGGTACTTAACTCCATCACTAGAATTTGTAAAGCCGAGAATTCTTTCCACCGACCGGGCTCTAGAAGACGGCATCGAATTGGGTCCGATGAAACAGCTCTTATTGTATTAAGATTCAGATTTTAAGCCTCCAATAATACAACAGAGTACGAGGCCTTGCTCGTCAGACTTAAACTAGTAGTCAACATGGGGGCTCAACATCTCGAAACCTTCAGCGATTCCCAATTGGTAGTCAATCAAATAGTTGAGGCATACCAGGACAAAAAGGAACGCATAAAAGCATATCGATGGAAGGTCAAAAATTAATCGAAATATTTCAAATTTGCAGTGTTTCCCTAATCCCTCGGGACAAGAATTCCAAAGCTAACATGCTAGCAAAACTAGCTAACGCAGATGAGGATGAGATCCCAAGATCTATCCCGAGTTCCTTGCAAAGCCGAGTATCAATGAAGCCGACCTCGCATCAGTCCTTTCGGTAAGCTCGGAACCAACTTGGATAGATCCAATCGTCGACTACCTCAAAGAAGGCAGGTTACCTGAAGACCGAATAGACGCACATAGGTTGCGAACGAAAGTCGCACGATACACCATACTTAATAACATCCTTTACAAGAAAGGTTTTTATCTCCCCTACCTCAGATGTCTCTGACTAGAAAAAGTAGAATATGTCCTAAGGGAGACCCATGAGAGGATTTGTGGAAACCACTCAGGAGATCGAGCTTTGGCTCATAAAGTGATCCAACAAGGTTATTACTGGCTGACCACCCAAATCGATGCTCAGAAATTCATTTAGAAATGTGACAAGTGTTAGCGCTTCGTGAACATAACTCGGCAGCCACCTGAGGAACTCACTCCTATGACCAGGCCATGGTCATTTGCTCAGTGGGGGATCGACATCATTGGTCCCCTCCCAACTAATAAAGGTCAGACCAAGTTCGTCATTCTAACTGTTGACTACTTCATAAAATGGATTGAAGCTGAACCATTAGCGAACATAACCAAATAGAAGATCACCGATTTCATCTAGAAGAACATCATATGCAGATTCAGAATTCGTCGAACCATTGTCTCCGATAACAGGAAGCAATTCGATAATAAACAATTCCAAGGGATGTGCGATAACCTCAGAATTCGCAACATCTACTCTTCGCCTTGACATCCACAGGTAAACGAACAAGTTAAAGTGATCAACAAGATCATCAAGCACCATCTCTAAAATAAACTCGAGAATGCTAAGGGAGCTTGGGCTGAGGAACTCCCTAAAGTCCTTAGGGCATACCCAACTACTGCCCGGACGGCTACCAGGGAAACCCCTTTTTCCTTAGCATATGGAGCAAAAGCGATCATTCCCATAGAAATCAAACTACCCACACAGCTCGAACAAAGTCTTTCGATGAGCAAGTCAATACCAAGCTTATGGCATTGAGTCTCGACCTTCTCGAAGAACGGAGGGAACAAGCTCGGATCCGGACCGCTGTTTGCCAGCAATAAGTGACGCTTTTTTACAGTGCTCGGGTGAAGGTTAGAAGATTCCGAACTGGCAATTTAGTCCTCCGAAAGACCTTTTAGAATACTAAGGAACTGGGATCGGGAACCTTGGGCCCGAACTGGGAAGGACCTTATGTAGTAATGAGTACGAGCCGACCTGGCTCATACCAACTTGAAGATCTGGATGGCCAACTTTTACCATATCTCTGGAATGCCGAACATCTCAAAGTCTATTATCCGTAATAGATCAGTGTGAAACTCATTGTATATTTATCAACTTCAAATTAAGTACTAATAAGAGCATCACCACAATTTGGTTCCCGTTCGGTCTGTCGTCCCCGTCAAGTCTAACTAAGGTCCGACCTATCTAGTCTGACCAAGTCCGACCTATGAGATCCAACTAGGATTTGTCCTACCTAACTCAAAACTAATCCATCCATATAAGATTGAATGCGATCTACTTGACTTGAGAAAATTTCGTAACGAAGAAGATCTTTCCAAAAAGACAAGATTTCATTGATAAAGCCCCGAAGGGCACATTTAAATCAATCAAAAGTTTACATCGGTCTAGCCCCGGAGGGCACATTTACATCAATCTAAATCTACTGAAAAAGGGAAAGGTATTGTTGTTCACAACCCCAAGTGTAGGGTCGTGGTGTAGTAGTAATCTCGGTAAGACCCAGGTCAAATCCACAGTGACTGAACCTTGTACGTATTCTGAAAGTAACTAGAACTAGAACTAGAATAAGATGAAATCTAAATCAAAAGGATTTAAGAAGATAATGGTAAATGAATAAACCAAAACTTATAAAATTCAAATGTGGGAAACTAGGGTGTCAAGGATCCACTTGTAGAGATCAGGGAGATCTATGCTTGAATCATGAACACAACTAGATTTAGAGTCCCATCTTCATCCAGTTAGAAGATATATCATTAAAAATCAAATTTGAACTTCCTTTAATATAGTTTTCAAGAGATGAGAAGGATGTAAATTAGAATTGATTCCATCACCAAACCATGCCCATGAGACAAAGCAAACAACAGAATTTAACCAATCCACAACCAATTTGAGAGATGAATGAATGTTAGGAAGGGTTCCATCATCCAACCATGCCCAGCAGACAATAGTTAACAACAGGGATTCCTAAATTCATAATCAAGATAATGTAAAGGGAATACTCAAAACCATCACAGATCTATTGTAATTTAAGTCACAACTAACCATTAAAACCTAAAGCATTCCTTAATATCAAACTATAATCAAAGAGAGTTCAGTGTAACATAAATCAAAGCAATAGAAGGCCACCCATCATGCCATAAGCTTCACCTCTTAGCCCCAGCTAAGAGGTTTAACCTGATCATGCTAAAACCAGGAAAACATGAAAGGAAAAGAGGAAAAACAAAGATGAAGGAAGAATAAACTCGTTGAAGGCCGGCCGCTCCACGTTCTTGCTCTCTCTCTCTCTCTCTCTCTCTCTCTCTCTCTCTCTCTCTCTCTCTTGTGCTCCCACGCTCTAAGATGCCTCCACGGCTTCCCGAATCCAAAGATGCTTTCCCACGTCCTTCTCTCTCTCTTTAATAGGCTCCAGGGGCGGTTTAGAGGGCTGGAAGTCGGTAGAATATATTTACGCAGCTGGCAGTCGTAAAAACACAAACATGTTATGTTCGAACCGAGTTCTCTGCCAATCGGCGTCCAAGAAATCAATTTGGACTCCATGGTTGGGGTAAAGAACCCCCCACCCCCCCTCTGAAGATTTTGAATCGTTTGGATCACCTATCCAACCACAAATAGTGGCCCACAACTCCCCATAATGTCTAAAAAAATCAAACGGACCTGTGCTAACGTGTTCAGTGGGCCCCATAGTGATGTTTTCGATGAAATCCACCCCGTTCATTAGATTCCTAGCGAAATTTCAGTCGGAAAGGAGTGGCTTTGGTGGAGTTTTGGTGTGGTCCAGTGAATAAAATAAATTTACCATTCATCCTACATTTTTCGATGATCCACGTGTGTATGTGTGCATGGGGCCAAAAGGCCACCATGACTAGGGTCATGCCCCCCTCTTGATGCAATGGACGGTCCAGATGGCCATATGAGAGATGGGTGGGGCCCACTAAACAAATCCGCTGTGTTTCTACGCAGAGAGAGACGAAAGGAGACGGATCAACATGTGTTAACCCGTTCTTGGCTTTTGGTGCATGGCCAGTGCACTTGTGTACTATGCACACCACTCAAGGTGGGGTCCACTTTGATGTTTATGAGAAATATGTTCCGTTCATCCATTCTGTCACCCCATTTAAGGGGTTGAGACCAAAATTAAAGTATATCCAGATATCGGGTGGGCCCCAAATCAGAGTATTATGGGCTGATATGTCCATTGGCCACTTTCAAAAGGATCTAATGACTGAAATTCGATGTGTACAGTTTATTTCGGGTCCTCAGACCAGATATAAAGTTTCAAACCAAACGGATGGTGGGAACCCTATGATCTTGCATTCAGGACAACTTTCAGGCTCTTTATCATCGATCTCTTGATTTTCTCAGATCTCTAGCTTGTAAATTCTTTAATATCAATCCCCTGGGGGTCCATCCCTTTCCTTAGTGATTCTTGAACGTTAAATCCATGCCGTTAGCATCCTTTTCAGCACACACTCGTAAATTCACCTTGTAACACAAACATGATTAAAATAAGGCATTAAACGGTATCATGTTCTTAAAATCAGGTAACAACTGGGTTCTACTATGCAATATTTGACCCTCAACAATTGTACAGCCAAGAAAAGGTATTGTACAGCCAAGGAAAGAAGACAGAAGTCATCTTTAAGCCTTGAGGGGCTTCTCAGGACCTTCGAGAGCCGCTTCAGGGACCGCCTCATCGCCAGACGCATCAGAGCCCAACTCAAAATCATCAAAGCCAAAGAGATCTAACTCTGGGAAGGAATCCTTCATAGCCTTGATGCACTTGGCGTACCCCTGACAATAGAGGGCATTTATGTCCTCTATGTATGCCTGGGAAGACTCACATTCCTTTACGGCATCCTTCCGAGATTGAGCAATAACAACTTGAGTTTCTACCTTGAGTTCCTCGAGCTTTGCATCAATCTCCTTGAGCTTTATTCCATAGTCCCTGAGCCTCCCCTTGGCCTCTTCCAGCTTCACCTTTAACTCATTCCTCTGTGTAGAAGCCTCTTCAAGAAGCTTCCTCGTAGCCTCTAGCTCAGCCTCTGCAGTCAAGGCCCGAGCTTCCGATTGGGCGAGCTTTTGGCTAGTCTCGCCTACTTATTTGCACAACTGAGCAAACTAAGCACGCGCCTTCAGCATGCATGGGGTGATCTATAAGACAGAAAAGTTAGGTGAAGGCAAGCAACCAAAAACCAAGATCGACCTAACTCTAGAAAATATCTTAACCCCAAGGAGACTCGTCATCACGTGTGTCAGAGACAACTCTGTTGGGGAGTTGAAGCATCTACTAAACTTCACCTGGAGCATGTGACGGTCCGCCCAAAGAAGGATCTCCTCAAGAGTTCAGTGGAGACCCTTACCATGCCCCTACTAAGCTCCGGAAGGGCGAATAACCTCTTCTGCCTCTAAAGATCGAACTTTCATAGAAATTTCGAAGCTCCCTGTGCCTCAGTAAAGGCATCTCCTTCCTAAACGGAAATCCTGACCGCTCTAGCAGAATCAGAGGAGAGCTCTACCTCCATTCCCTCTCCTTCTACCTCCACCACAATAGGGCAAGAGGGGTCAACCTTCCCCTTGCTCTTGGAGGAGGTCTTTTACCTCTTCCTCTTTGGCGCCACCAACTCCACCCAGGAGGGCGCTTGAAGTTTAGAAGTGGGTCGTAGCAAAGGAAGAGCTTCAGGCATCTCTACATTGACACACAAAAAAAACTACGTTAAAGGAAGTCACAAAATTTTCCTAAGTCCTAAAGCTCACGCCAGAAGTCTTACCAAAGGTCTTACCAGTAAGCGCAAGATCCAAGCCCGACTTAAGAAGTAATTGAGGTTAGAGCAGCACTCTCCAAGACCTTTTCTCCTCTCCCAGTGCCCTTGCTCCCTTGATTCGAGCAAGGGATCCGCTATCAAGCAAAGGAGCATGCTTGGGGATTACTGTAACAAAGGACATATCCAGACAAGTTAAGTAGATTCAAAGACCGATAAAATATGGACGAGCTAATGAATAACTACATCTGAAGTATACTGACCTGGCTCGGAGAACACTTAGGGGACTCATTGGTGATTTGATGCTAAAGGTAGTTCGGCTACCTCCCAACACCTAGAAGCCTAAAACCACTTGTCCCTCCAGTTCTTATTAGACAACGAAGGGTCGGTAATAAGGCTCCTCCCAATCCCCCACCAAGTGAAAAGATAGTACCAACCAGGCTGTGAGTTATTCGACTTCACTTGATACAAATAGATGAACTCCTCAACGGTCAGTTCGGGTTGCTCTAGCTTAGACCACAGGACCACGCAGCTGATCAAAGCCCTCCATCCGTTAGGAATCATTTGTCTCGAGGCCAAATTTAAGTGAGGGAGTGAGCACCGCACCAGACCTTGTAGTGGAAGCCTCAGGCCGCATTGCAGAATAACCTGGAAGATCACGACAGCTCCTTCCAGAGGTTGGTCCAGGAGCTTGTTTGGTGAGGGAAGCCGAAGGATTACAGACTCTGAGATATGATATCCGAGTTTGATCTGAGCTAGCTCCTCCTCTGTGAGAGTTGAGGGCACGGGAACACCCGAACCTTCCTCACCAGCGGACCCATCTGATTCTTCCTCACCAAATGGGTCATGTTCTATGCCCACCAGCCTCTTTACCGGGGACTTTTTCGTTGCCCAAGATGCCAAGAAATCGACATCTTCCATCATCACCAATGGCGATAGTGGGTTTGACATCACCCGGAAGCTACTGGTCCCACTGTCACCGCCGGAGGCCCCCTCCCGTGAACTAAAAGAGTCCGAAATTATGGCTCTTTATCGATGTTGAGTGTTGCTGATTAAAAGGGAAAAAGAAAGGAGGGGGCAAATGGAGTTTAGAGCTCACTAGAGAAGATGACGTTCACTCGGACTCCAGTGGCTATAGTCGCCAGAAATTGTCCATTCAATGACCAAGGGAGATGGCAGATTAGGGAAGGCGAAAACGCAGGTGAAGACGACCCAAGGTTAGGGCTTCCCTTATATAGGGAAGCCATGTGGTGTCGCTTGAGTACAACCATCAATGATGGGCCGTATGACATCCTTTCGACTACCCCTACCAACATGTGGTGCAACCACATGCACTGCTCGACCCTAATATCGAGTATTGAACCACGTGTCACACCCTCATTGGTCTATCACTAAAACGGCGGCTTGACGCCCCATGTGACCTCAAACCATGAAATGATATGCCATGTTCAATTACTGACATGCTCGACCTAAATCTAACCTAAAATGCGTTGGGTTTACTTTCCGAGCCGCTTCAAATCAACTCGAAAAGTAAAGGGGGCTTACTATTGGGTGAAAAAATAGTTAAGTCGTTAGGTCGACTTATGGAATGGACCAAGTCTACTAAACAACACGGACCCTTTGAGATTCGAGCCCCAAGGGGCATCTACTTCCAAATACAAGCCAATCTCTAAGGAGATCAATGCAACTGCAAGGACACTAAAAGAGAATGCAACTATAAGTCCACTCAAATGGCCAATTGCCGACCTAACCCATAGGTCAGTTGTAGCTCGACTATAGATTGGTCATAGGTCAGTCATAGGTCGACCAATAGCTCAAATATGGCTCGACCAGAGCTCGATAATAGCTCAGGATAGCCTTTAAACAAGGCAAATGTTGATTCAGTGGGAAGTTTAGCATGGCTTATACAATCTACCCTCAAATCAATAGCCCGAAGATCTCTCCCAAGATCTTTGGAGGATCAGATTGGATCCCGAGAAACTTGGATGACAATAATCTCAGGGAAATCTCGAGCAAATCTCTTAATGGATTCATGTCAAACGTATCGGGAAAGACTCCTCATGCCATTGTCTTCCTCCCCCTATAAATAAAGGTACCCTCAACCAATGTAAGGTATGTACACTCATTCTAACACTTGACTGGTGACTCTTTTCCTTAAATATCATCTCCCTAAAAGACCCAAGGTCCTGACTTAGGCATCAGAGGGTCCCTTGTAATAGTCATGGTCTCCTTTGTCTGCTCTTTTCACCTCTACAGGTTCCGAAGGGTCAACCATGGAAGGTCTATCGAAAAACTGCATCAACATGTTTCATGAAATAAATATGCACCTTTCTAGAGAAATAGTCAATGAATGTAACAAAGAATGGTGACCCTCCTCTAGAAAAGACTGACAATGGCCCCCAGATATCTGATGCACATAATCAAGCTAGCATTTACTAACATGAATTTCCATTTTTAAATAATAATTTTGATTGTTTCTCATATATGCAATGCTCACATATATCGAAATCAAAAATTTTTAAATGAGAAATTAACTAACAATCAAGAACTACCTTCATACCACGATCACTCATGTGGCCTAGGCGCGCATGCCACAAACATATTGATGTAGACTCCACTATAGTCATTGCAGCTCCACCTGGTATAATATTCCTACTCAACCTATAAATATTTTTATTCTTTTGTATATTTATAATAATGAGTTTCCCTTTTGAAACATTCAAAACACCTTCATTACTGGAAAACTTTCACCTGAGTGCATCAAGAGCTCCCAAAAATATCATATTCTTTTTCAAATCCAGAATGTACCTGACATCGGTCAGAGCACACTCCATCCCATCAAACATCCTAATGCAAACTGAACTAATTCCTATCATCTTTCAGGTATGGTCATTGCCCATAACAACCAAGCCACCATCATACTCACTATATGTGGTGAACCAACTCTGATGAGGACACATATGGTACGATGCCCCATATCCAAAATCCACTCTTGATATTAGTAACTAACCTTGGATATTAACAACATGTCACAATTCCTCGTCCCATCACCAAATTCCACTTAATTAGTTTTCTTTGGCGAATCATTTGATTTCTCCTCCATATGGGTTTTGAGATTTTGACTGTCATTCTCAACATGCCTCATCCTTCCACGATTCCAACACTTCAACTACCCTTTATCCTTCGACATGAAACTCAATCGTGCTTCCTCTTCTCTCATTCAAACAATCTTCCCCGAGCAAACAATACATTCATAAAAGTACATTCGCCTCCACTCTTCCTTCTCAACTACTTCGATTGAAGGGTTGAGATAATGGTATCGACGTCTAAGGTATCCCTACCACAGCATAAAATACCAACCAGATACTTGTAGGACTCTGGGAGAGATGTTAACAAGATTCGTGCTTTATTTTCTTTATCGATCTTCACCTCCACGCCTGTCAATTTACAAACCAGTTTTTTGAAGACGTTGATGTGCTCAGAGAGATCCAACCCTTCCACCATCCTTAGAGTACAGAACTATCTCTTCAGACATAGACGATTAGAGAGTAATTTCATCATATAGATACTCTCTAACTTCGCCTACAATCATGCAGTAGTGGTCTCATCAATGACTTGTATAGGACTTCATCGGCCAAGTACAATTGGATTATGTTAATCACCCCTGATCAAGTTCATCCTAATCATTTTCCTTTATCGATTCTGAAAATTTCTCTTTCCCAAGGAGTGCATGCTGTAGCCCTTACTAAATTAAGAGGGTCTTCATCTTCAACCTCCATAGTTCAAAATTATATTTACCTGTGAACTTCTCTGTCTCGAACTTCACATTCGATCCCCTCAATGCCATGTTTTCAGATTCAATCTGATAACCCAACCTACTCTCTTATAACACTTATTGGCTGATGAAACCCCTTAATGGGCGCGAAAGCAACCTCATAACAAATTAAATACATTATAGAGAATGAAAAAGAACAAGCAAACACAAAGAACATAGAATTTTTTACGTGAAAATCCCTTGTGGGAAAACCCACGACACAAAGTGACAATCAATCCACTATGAACGATGAATTACAATTGATGGAACAACTTATAAAATAGAAAACCCTACCTTTTCCCTATGCGAAATCCTAAAAACTATATAGGTTCTCCTCGTTCTACCCTAATCGAGTTTAGAGACATTCTTATATACTCCCATAAAAGATTGGAAACAAAACCTGCACTTTCTAAAAAAAAAAAAAAAAAACTTGTGCATTCCATCAGTCACACCTTCAGTCAACCGAGATATCAATAGAGCATGTTGGTCAACCAAAACAAACCTTAATGATTCGGAGACATCACAACATGCTTTGATCGACCCAATTGAACCTTCGGTCGACCTAACTACACTGCACCAAATTAAAGGTACTCGATCAATGGACTAAACTATCTTACCTCATGTAAGTAAATGGACAACCTCACTTTCACTAATTGAGCGCCACATGGGTGGAACTTTCATGAGATCCACCTATCCACTACGTAAGCTACCTCATCTTCACTTGGAACTCAAAAACATAAAGATCCAAAAACTCAAGGAGGCCAACCATAGGAAATAGATGTGATGGAAACACCCACAATTAGTTGTGTAGGGTCCACAATGATGTTCATATATCATCCAATCCATTCATATGATATGATTCATCGAGATGAAAGAATTTTCCAAAAATCACACTATTCCATAGGCCTGTCAACAGGCAAGGCCTACTCAAATTTTTGAGTTTGTTCTGCCCAAGTCCAATCCATTGACAGCCTCACCATTCCAAAACACATGTGGGTCATGCCACATGAATTCAAAGTTTTAGGAATATATTTATATGGTTCCTATGGAGTTTCCCACCTGAGTGTTGAATTAGCCTGGTTTCTGGCGCACATGATGTGTGTATGTACTTGATGAATGGGGTTTATCATGCACATAAAGTTGTTTCCCTTACATTAGAGAAAGTGACACCCTCCTTATACTTACAGAGTTACACAACATATCTTCTATCCCATTTTATTGGACTAATTATAAAATTCAATTCGAGCACATCCAATCACACCCTTTTAGTTTTACTTTGCTATAAAATGTTAAAGCTTTTCTTTAGAGCATGTGGATCACCTAAATGTTTTGTACACTCTTTACAGTTTTCTTCTTTATATATATATATATATATATATATATATATATATATAAAGAATTTAGACTTTACTAGCACTGCGGTATGGTCAAATTCTTAAAAAGAAAGGGATGTTTCAAATATTCTTAGACTAGTCATCTAACACGTCTTGAAATAATTTTCAAACCAAATTTCCCCCGTCATTTGATCAACATTTGTATGGATTTTGAGTTAAAAAAAAGTTACGTAGTATTCAATCCCGAGAAAGTAACATTGACTATAATGCCCCAAAAATCGACACCTAAGTACAAAGACTCCGATGCCGAGTTCCCGGGTGTTAACCTAATGAGAATGCACATGTGTCCTCATTCAAATTCAAATTCATTTCACACACAGATAATCAGAGTACATGATTCAAATTAGCGGATCTAAAGTGAGGTAGAGATAACAATAGATTAAATATAGGGCTAAGAGTTAAAAATACAGTTCAAATTGTGATGATCGTCTAAAATGAGGTTATACAAACCACAATATACATACCCAAGATGATTAAAGTGTAAAGTTTTCAGTTTATTCTAAATCTTGTAAAATATAATGGTGGTTACACAAGTCGATCTAAGCTTACCTGACAGAGGCCTTGATAGAACCTGTATCAATAATATGTCTGGTTGGTGTTTTAAAACAGTCCCAGGTAGAAGTGAGTAGGTAACTCAGTAGTTCCATTAGTTCTAAGTTACACATGTTATCGACACAATCAGTGCAGTTAATGATAAACAAGAAATAAATAATTCCTAAATACTCTGGTTAAATGTGCATATGAAGATATGACATGATGCCTGACGCCCTTTCCAAACAACACTCCCTTACACGCGACTCCGACTACCTATTTCGTAAATGACAACACTTTCTCAACATGCGACTTCAACGCCTGTTTTGCTACATTCTAATCTATTGCAATGCGATGAATGATCATGTTAGCCGAGTAATTATTAAGTTCAATTCTTGGCGAAGCTAGGATACCGGCGTTATATCACGAGTCCTTATCCAGATCACATGGCTCGTTGCCGCACATAATAACTCCTTACCAGTGTCCTTTGATCTAAATTTAGATGTCACCTGTTTATCTCATAAATCAATCATTCCAAAAGTATGGTATGATACCTAAATGTATGAGGATCAACCCGGTATGGGATATCATCCAAACCGAGTATGATCACTCAGTTCTGAGGTTGTAACAGACCACTGTACGCTACCCCGACCGACTAGAGCGCTATTTTCGAAGACTAATTGATCCCACACATGGACCTAAATGACAACCCACACTCGGACCATAATCCAGATGAACAGTGGCTTGGGCATTACGGAGGTGCGGTCTTATCACATAAAACTCAATTTCATTCATGCCCGTGTCGTTCGAACGGTACTCTCGCACGTAACTATCGGCCAGGTAATTTGACAGAGGCCGTTTGAATAATGGTCTATCACCTTCATCAGTGATCACTAGTCACTATGGGGAGGCTCGTCACCCCAGTATAGGCCGACAGCTTGGACACAATGTCCCATACCACCATGCCCAGCTCATGAGTCTTAGTGGGATCATATTGCACTAATGGTTATGAATGGACACATCCATTGGGAATGGGGTATCCTAGATTCCATTTGGTCTTGTCATACATTATGAACATATATTATCAATCAATTAGTAGACTAATTTGATTGACATGGGAGAACCCAGACATAACCGGCACCGAGTGCAAGCATCCCATGTAGTCCAGCTACTATTGGCCATCCGTGTACAACCTAGGTCAATCGAACAAACCTAGGGTAGCCACCCTAACTTGGGCCACCCCTTTAGTTCGGGCAGTTAGCCAACTGACCCAACATCGTAGTAATCCTATGTATTGATATGAATTAAATATTACATCATGTAATTATAGCATAGATTCTACTACACAACCACTTAGGCATTTCATCGAACATGTAAGCATCTATATGGTATTATGTTAACTAAGGCATTAAATCAAACATGTGAGCATGCATAAAGTAACACAATCACTTACGCATTAAATTAAACATATAAGCATCAAAAAAGTAATACATTCCACCATTCAAGCATTTCATCAAACATATGAGTATCCATATCCAACGAATAACATATATTATAAACAAATCAAAAAAGTTACATATTAACAAGTATAAATTCATCTACAAGCATATAATCATTAACTGAGACCCTCAAGGGTCAATAAATGATAACCTAGAGATAATGGTCTACACCTTAAGAAGGAATATCTAATTTTGAGCTCCTAGGGTTAGGGATTTAGGAAAAATCACAAATTCCTATATAAACACCAAGAACTATATGAGATTAATGTAATTCATTTTAAAAAAACCTAGGTTAGGAAGTAAGATTTGTTTCTTACCTCCCAATTGCAAGTAGGGTGGATTCGATTATGGAAAATGGTCGAGGCTAGGGCCTTGGTTGGAGGAGACCGATGAAATAAAGCACCAAAACCTCCAACTCCTATTCTCACTCTTCTTCTTCTTCTTCTTCTTCTTTCTCTTTCTCTTTCTCTTTTTCTTTCCTTTAGAAAATGTAAATTCATATGGAGAGATGGGATGCTCAAATGAAGCCCTTATATAATGCTAGATTTGGTGTAAATGGCTCCAAGGGCTGAGTTTTTACTATACTAGCCCTATGGGAGAGTTTTCCTAACATCTGGGGCCTATTATGGGGTGTACAGGCCGATATACAGTATAAGATATTTAGCCCTAATGATGATCTACGTATGGATATGATCGTCCCGCCATTTAGTTGTGTCAATCGACAGATATGATTAGAAGTCTGTTCAATGGTCACCAATGGTCGATCGAGGCCGCGGCTATACAGATATGAGTAGATAAATATCATTAACTCATACCTCGAGTTTGATTGCGATCTAACGGTCAAAAATTCACAACTTCGTGAAAGAGTGAAAAGTCTATTTCACTTAAGTTTTAGGCTTCAGCCTAGGGTATTTACGTATTTCAAGCACTCGACCTCTAGCCTAAGTTACACAGTTCTGGGTACTATCTTAATTCTCCACTCGTGATGGACATCAACCCCAGTAAGACGGACATTATTGTATAGTTTCGAAACTAGTGGCCCATTAACAAGCGGTATAAAGCTTGTTCAGAAAATTGAGACATTTCTGTAATGAATTAGGTATTAAGATTCCTTATGCGTAATTATTTGTGTTTAGATTAACTATGTTCATAGTGTGGCCTATTTATAATTAGTAAAAATGGCGATTCGATCTTAATAACCCTAAACGGTTGGTTTTTATATTAAAGGAGTAACTGGATTGATTTGGTTTGTTAAATACGATCTGACTCATAGTTGTCTCATCTTTGGGTGGATCTTTAATGTAGTTGTGGTAGTCTTGATTAGTTAGTAATAGGTCGGCTAGATTTAGGCCCTATGTGAAGTGATTGGGTTGGATTCGTTGGCTTCATATGGTTGATTAATTAAATTGGTGTAGTTCTTTATTGGCACCACTCGCTTATAGGTTAACATCTAGTGTTAATGGTTAGAAAGTAACAATACAAGTTAATTAGAATGAAAATTTTCAAGGGTTTTTGGAAATCCAAAATAACGAAAATTCAAGATGTTATATCAACGGAATTGGTTATTGGGCCTACTGGAACCTAGATACAATCCGTTCATTTTCTTTATAGACCTCTATTTATATATGAAGATCCTAACTTATTACTGACATGAACTCTGTGTGGCCCATAAAACCTGATAACTTATAACAATATCTATTCGATACAAACTATTTTCTTATGATGTGACCAATGTGATTGGCAGATGTTGGTCATTCTTCCAACCATGTCCTTCCATGAAATTTTGAGGTTAATAGATGGAATAGATTCCACACATATACGATAGTGAACCCCACAAATGGTATACAAACGCCTTTAGAAGGGTTGAGTGTTGCCTTTTTACACTTTATACAAAGGTCATCCTTCTTTCTTGGAAAAGTGAAAATCATAGAATCCACTATCACTTCCCTACGTCGTCTCTCTCCGGTATTTCTCTCATCCAAAAATTTTTCTTTTTTAAAGTCCTTCATTTCTCTTCGCCATTTCTCTCCTCTGCCATCTATCTAGCATTCTTCGGCATTCATCCAAAAACTTCTTTTTATTGAAGCTTCATCCACCACTCCCACCGCTATGATTGTGCAGTTCTCCGGTGTCCCTTCTATCATGGTAAACAATAGTGTTAGTCATTTATGAAGGTAAATAAAACCTTAGATCATTGTCGATATAATTTTTTAAGGGGCCAGGTTGTGATATGTTTTGGCATTGTGTTAAGGAAGGTCGAAGTGGAGAAGAGACAATAGTGTAGAATGTCATTCAATAAGGGTCGTTGTTATTATCCAATAAGAGTCAGGGTTATCATCCACTAAGGGTCGAGCTTGACGGTAAAAAATTGAATGGTTGAGCTTAACAGTAAAAAATTGAATGGTCGAGATTGGGCAGCGTGAATTCAATGTACTTATCAACACAACTATTCTTCTGTGGAGATACAACTATCAGATTCTCCACACAAATCAGAAGTGCCAGCTTCAATGCATCCTCATGTTGCTTTTTCCCACAAAGCGAGAAATAAGCTTCTTTCATATCGTCATTCGTCATAATTCCTTCTTTCAAGTAAGTCTCCCTGATTCATTTTCTTTTATTTTCCCTTGTTGTTTGACCATTTCCAGACTCACTTGATCTAAAAGGTCCAAACTTAAGACCCGTAATGAGGGCAAAGTCCAGTTCAGTCAAATTCATGATGCTACCTCAAAAGTCAGGTGACCAATATGTCTCTGCATTAGACAGTGGATTATTTTACCATAGATTATCTACTTAGCTACCGAAAAATCCAATAGATGTCCAAAACAACTCTTCCTAAATATCTCTTTTCTAGTAGAATTGTTGTCAAAATCATCTAACATGTATTCCTTCAAAAACTGAATGGAACACTTTGGAGAGATTGTTGCCTTCTCGTAGTCCAAGCAAGCGATCTTCTTAGTTTTTTTCAACCTGCATTCTAATTAGGGTTGAGGTTGTCATCCACTGAGGGTCGAGGTTAACAATGGGATAATAAAGGTTAAGATTATCATCCACTAAAGACCCAGGTTGTCATCCACTTAGTTAAGGGTCAAGGTTGTCATCAAATAAAGGTTGAGAATGTCATCCACTAAAGGTCAAGGTTGACAATGGACATTAAGGGTCGTGGTTATTATCCAATAAGGGTTGAGATTGACAATCTTCCATTTAGGTCGAGGTTCTTACACTAATAATGACCATTAGTGGATGTTAACCCTAACCATTATTGTAAGACAACCTCGATCGTTATTGTATACCAACCTCAACCGTGTCAAATATTGACAACCTCGATTGTTATTGTATGTCAAACTCGACCATGTCAAATATTGACAACTTCGACCGTGCTAAATATTGACAACCTCGATTGTTATTGTATGCTAACCTCGACCTCGTCAAACCTTGACAATCTCGATGTAAAGAAAATGTTAATGACCTCAAAATTTATTATATGTCAACCTCGATCATGCCAACTATTGATAACCTCGATCTAAAGTGATACAGGTTTTCATCAATATCCCTAAAGCACATGATCATAACCTACAATAGCAAAAAATTCAAATCTTGTCCACATACTTTCGTTTTCCATTTCTACAGTTTTCGGTTGTGAAAGAATACATTTTACGAAAAGTACAAGAAGTCATAGACAGAAAGATGATGATAGATGGTGAAATATCAGAGCCGGAAGGGGTGGAGTTGGGTCTCAGAGAAGAAACTTCAAAAGGTAGAGGTAGGGTTGATGTCGAGATTTGAAATGGGGCGCTGTAGTCATTTTTGCAATTATAAATTCCTTTCTGTACATCTTTAGGTCCCATCTTCACCTTTTGGTCAAATCCACTCCGTCCGTTCTCTCCAAAATTTTGAATAAGGTAAATGTCTAGAGAATTAACAAAATCTTCATATCTGGTGGCCCGCAACACAACAAGATAGTAGGTATTGTTTCAGCAAATCGTTGATTTTTTTTCTCACTATGGGTCAGTGATAGCTTGAAACAGTATAAAGTTTACACATTCTTATGAAAATCATAATCCACGAATATTATCAACGGATTAGATCTACCTTTTGATGGGCCTTGTGAACAAAAAGATTGGATCGACCTTTTTCATGGGCATTGGGAATCGTAACATTCACGTAAGTTTTTGATGTACCTGCGTGCAATTAACCACAAGTGGTACAAAGTCAGCTCTATGGTATGTCATCTAACATATTCATAATATCATAAATACATGGATGAAGGGAAAGCACAGATATCATATTTATTGAAAAGGTATATGGCCCACATGGTATTTTTCAATGGTTGTATGCATGCAACTCATACTTTTTATTGTGGTGTGGTCCACTTTATTTATAAGTAAGCTTCATTTATTGGGATATATACTATGATGAGCTAGTACAATTGATGGATGGTATAGATTAAAAACTTAAATCACCGTGAGCCCATAGCTAGGGACGTTACCATCAAGGATATGACTTGGAGCCGCTGTACTTTCTTCATTCATCGTTACTTTTCGTGGTATGCAAGGGCAAGTTTGTTTTCAAGACTTATCCGACTAGTATAAGAATACTCGAAACATCCATTTCTTTTTGGAAATTGTTGATGCCAAAATCTGGTCGGCCATCCCTTCATGTCGTCGGCCACGTATTACCCCTGGAACTTGTACTAAAAAGATTGGCAAAGGTGACCCTGGCTAAGCCAGGGGACCCTCTGATGCCTAAGTCAGGACAAGGGAATCCGGGTCAAGTAAAGAGTAGAGGAGAGCTCGATTTCGCGTACCTGTAGACATAGCACTGCTGGCTATTTATACTTACCTGTGGGGCAGTCCGAATTCGATGATCTCGGCATGATTAGAGGGATTCTGAGATCATGGAGATACTGCCCGCAATCTATTGATTGCGCATCGTATCTGGCGGATCGTGCACATCTGCGAGCAAAGTTATCGGCCACATTTGGTTATGGCAGTTTTCATGTTTAGTGAGTGGGGCATGCGCCTCTGATCATTGCCTTGGCTTGGCCAGTCCGACCATAGACTCGGCATCTGACCCTACCGCAAGTCCGAGCTCATGTGTTTGGTTGGGGGTATGTTGTGGTCCGATCGATGTAACCCCCTCCGAACTGAACTTTGCTCTAAAGCTCACGTGGTGTTGACACTTAGTCCGGATCGAATGGGTCGTGCCTTAGACGTAATGGCGCTGGGTCGGCTCAAAATAGTTGGCTCGGATCTTCCCATAACAGAAGCCCCCTACTCTTCGAGCTTGCCTGCGGGCTCGGAGAGTACTTATACAGGAAATCTCCCACCCTTATCGCAATGATGACGGGTCTCGAATCGCGCGTGCTGGTTGCTTCGGCTAACGCGTGGCGACGGTTACGATCCCGCATCTTCTCTCTACCTATGAGAAGCTGCCACGCAGGCTTGAGGTGGCATATTTATGATGACTCCGACTACCGAGGCATCTTTTCGCATATCGAGGCACACTGCCCGATGTCAGAGCCGTACCAACGGTTCGATACTCATCCAATGCGGTGTTGCTATGTGCGCTCGGAGATCAGCTTGTGCCGATTCGGCTACTGCCATTAAAGCTTGCCATCAATATGAAAATCCTTTATTGCCTATATAAGGTGCCCTGGACTTTCATTTTTCATTTTACATTCTGATTTATAAGAGTACACCAGAGGAGGCGATTTTTGATGAGAGGTGATTCCGGCCGAATTCGAAGTTTTCGGTAGAAGGTGATTTTCGGCAATCACCTGGTGAGTCTCGCTGACCTTCCTCCTTCTTTCTGTCATGTCTTTCAATCTGGAGATGGTTCGTGAATACGGCGGTGACTCCGAACCGGGGAGTATTGAGAGTGGAAGCGGGTCTTCCGAAGGCCCTTTCGAAGCCACTCCCCCATACCCCCCGCCTCGGAAGAAAAAAATGTTGGGTTCTAAGTCCAAGCAACTCAGCAAGAAGACAGCCTCCCGAGCCTCCCGAGTCGAGACCACTGTCACCACCAAAATACCTGCGAGTCTGCGTACCGCAGAGGTAGTTTTCGAAGGTTCTGTCATGTCAGAATCTCAGATTGAGTAGATTTGCTCAGAGTTTCAGATCCCTGACTCCGTTCAAATAAGGGCTTCTGGTCCTTTGGACTCTGCTGACGCTCCTGCTAAGGGAGAAGTGGTCATCTTCCTTTGTGCGTTGCAATGCGAGGTCTGGCTCCCTCTACACCCCTTCATCAGGAAGGTCGCGACTCATCTCGGATTGGCCACCAGGCAGTTTACTCCGAATGCTTGGAGGGTGATGATCTCTGCCTACATTATCTGGAGGCAATTTGGTAACTCTGAGCTGACCCCAGAGGAGCTGCTGAGCCTGTACCTGGTCAAGCATGATAGCAACGATCCATGGTACTATTTTATGACTCGAGGGAACAAGGAGTCGGGATTAGTGATGCACCTGCCGTCTTCCAACAAGGACTGGAAGAATAAGTGGTTCTGGACGGCAGGTGACTAGGAGGCACTAGCGGCTGAGCTTAGGGCCTCAACGGCTCGTATTCTGACCCACTTTACGAAACCAGGTCGAACTTCATCTGGCATCCGAGTTGCTGCCTTAGTTTTCACATGTTTTCGTTGAAGTGATATCTCTTTTTTTATTTTGCAGCTTCGCAAAGGGGTTACCGCTCCTCGACTCGGACCAGAAAAATTAGATTACAAAGGCCAGAGCGCAGTCGGAGACGCTTCGCTCCTGGGCTGATCTGATCACTGCGGCCAACCTCCACTGATCTGGGCTTTGCAAATCCCAGCCTTCGCGCACATACCTCAGTAAGCCATCCTGATCTCTTCGATGAACTTTTCTTCAGTTATTTGGTAACTGACATTATCTCCTTTTTCGTAGGCATGGCCGAGGCATCCGCGGCTTGGAAGAGGAAAGCGGCTCCGACCGTGGTGAAGTTGCTAAAGGAAGCCCTCCGAGTGAAGATTACTCGGAAGAAGCTGGCTCCCCCTCGTGTGGGGGAATCTTCCGCTGCACCAACTCCAGCAGCCCCAGCACCGAGACCCGTCGGCACTTCCTTCGCACTACCGACTCCGAAGTGCCCTAGCACTGCCGCGGCTCCCTCGGCAGTCTTGCGCCCATTGATACGTCCTCCACCATGGCTCGTCCAAACGACTATGGTCGACGCCCCAGTCGTGCCGAGCACTGTTACTCCTCGAGCTCCCACTGTCGTCATTCCCCCCACCGCGGAGGTGCCTGCCATAGCCCCCGAGCTCCCCATCACTGTCCCCTCCTCTTCCGAATGGGAGGAGGCTAATAAAATGGCTGAAAATATGCTCCCCTCTCCCCCCCCCCCTCGAGGTCGAGGGAGAGGTCCTCACTGAGGGTCAAAACTCGACTGACAGCAGGGTAGGGGTCGAGGGGGCTGAGGCTTCGGCCCAGGTGGGCACAAGCGGCGGGAGGTTTGAGCCCGACTATCATATGGCATGCTTGGCTCTATGGGCTTCCAAGCATGCTAAGGAGGAGGATATCGCTCAGAACCTTGAGTTATCGGAAGGCGGCTTCTTGAACGACTTCACCTTCATATGCTACATGTTATATCTCCGAGAACTCCCTTTCTTTCATGTCGTTATACATATACTGTAGATTCTGATCTTTGTTTCTTGTTTAGGCTGTCCCGGTGCTGCTCTCGATTAGGCAGAGGGTGCAGGAGCACAAGAGGAGGGAGGCAGAGTTGGAGGCCCTTCAGGTCGAGGCAGCGGCCTTGAGGTCTGAGTAGACTAATCTGCACCAACAACTCACGAGCGAGAGGGCCAGGGTCAGGCGATTGCAGGGAGTCGTCATTGATTTGGAAGCCAGGGAGTTGCATCTGCAAGACAAGGCAGATAACTTTAAGAAGACTGGCGATGCAGCGAGCGCTGAGCTGACCCGCGCCAAGGCTCAAGTGGACGCTTTGGCAATGGAGACCCCTCAGCTCGGTGAAGCCCTGAACCGTGCCAAGGCTGGGGCGGCTGAAGAATGGACATGAGCCGTGAATCAGGACATGGAAGCTCAGCGGGCTAAGGACGAGGCTTCTTTAGCCGCAGCGGTTGCCGCCGCAGTCGAAAGTTTCAAGACCTCCAAAGAGAGGGACGCTGAAGCTGTAACGTTCTACAACCGCAGCTTCGACGCTTATCTCGAGGCAATTCTGGGTTTATACCCAGACCTCGATCTTGATTCCTTCCTACCCGATGACTCCGAAGATACCCCAACTGAAGTCGTCCGCTCCGATCCAGCTCCTGACGCCCAAGCTCCTCCTCCGGCCTGAAGAATTTTATCATTTTGGTTTTTTTTTTTTTTAGAAACCATTGATGTATCTTAACCATTGTACTTTTGCCCCTCCGAGGGGATTCAATGAAGAACATTCTTTTTACATTGTGTCAACTTGCTGTGAGATGTTTTCGAGCTGATTTTTTTAACGGGCCTAGTCCCTTCATTGTCGTTTACTTGGTTCTTTAGGGTTGGTTCTCCGAACCCTCTCGGCCCAAGTCTTAGTTGGATCCGATCCCTTAGGATACTCGGCTCATCCCCTGTGGCGAGAACTCTTTGCTCCTTCGTAAGCCGAGCCGAGCACTTCAATGAAGGGTCAGGCTATTATTAGGCTTTTCTCCCTCAGGGGGATGCCTTGTCGATTTCCCATTAGATTAGGCTTTGATCCCTAAAAGGGGGTTCGAGCTGTTCAATTCATGCTTGCGTTGATAAGATAATTGGATATGCATTCAAAGTAAGACTAATCTTTTATTAAGTGCCTTAAAGGCTATCCGCTCGGAGGCGTACATTTTTGTCACGCCCCAAACTCGAAAATCGGGCTCACAAAATTCTCGATCGTCGAATCCGGCGCCGACAGCCTCCGTAGAACCCCATTCTCTGCTCCTAGCTCCCATTCTCCAGGTTCCGATCCTGGGATGCTACAAGGAGGATTTTAAATATCAGTTTGATTTGTAATAAGCATAACCAAATGCATAACCCACAAACAACAACCAAGCATTCCATTACATTTTTACTATGATTAAAAACTTTACAAGTACAATGAGCATAAAGGGAAATACAATGGTAAAGAACTAAAACTCCAAAACGATCAGCAACGTACTCCTGCCTCAGCGCTGCTGTGATCCAACGTCACCTGCACGCAACGGTCGTGCATAAGCTTACAAAAAGCTTAGAGGGTGGTGAAAGTGTGTGCACAAGTTAGTAATATGAACATGCAATGTCAGAGTAAAGCGGAATATGCAGATGGATCTATAATATTATGAGCCGTACCAAGGCTATGGATGCAAGACATGAATGGTGTCGGCCACCCCAAGGCCATGCGATGTGCAATGCAACTCAAGCATACAGATCCTCATCTATGTCCACACATCAATACAGCTCAAAATATGGAATATCACCGGGGTCTAGTACACTCTAAACCAGATTGTCGCCACGTCACGCGCAATAAGGTCAGTGAAAAAGACCTCACTATCCGTCTACCAATATCGGGCGCGACTCGTCGATAGCGGACCCATTCCTCGAGCTGGTCAGACTCAGCCTAGCATTGCCCCCTTCTCTTGGGCGGGTAAGGCCGCACCCCCTTCCAACCGACCACGACATAGTGGAGAGCGTAACCGTCTGGTAATCGGTACTCAACGCTTATCTATCCACTTGGTCTAAACGTTGGAGTAACTTCTTGGTACCATAAGAGTTTAGGGACTTTCACCCAGGGATATCAATAGCACCCCATGTAGAACAAGATTTTCGGTATCCAATCCTGCCAACCACGATGCGTCTGTGGAGGCTACGACTCTGATGTAGCTAGGGCGTAATAATAACCATGTCACACAAATGTGAAATGCTTGATTCACGCTATCCAATCATGCAACAAATTCTGCGCATATCGTGCGCTCATGTAGGGCAACACCGCCTAACCGGGAGCCCATAAACAACCTGTCCGAAGGTAAATGATATGATCAGACAATTCTCACATCAAGCATACATATGATGCGTATGATCATGAGTCATGAAACTGTACTAAACATGTTATAATAAAATGAACTATCTTACAATGCAGATGGACCTGGACGGCCGAAACACAGCAAGTACGGCCCAATAATGGGCCCTAAGGAGAGTCGTAATGTGGACATCCAACCAGCATCACACTCGCAATGTGGACGTCAAACCAACATTGCTTCCCAGGCACGATCTTCTTAAACACCGCTACATAATCGGTATTGGGATTACACATTGTAATGGATCTTAGGTTCCTCCCATTGGGCCTTACATATATATCAAATGGGCCATAGCTTATGGGCCTTTTATTCATCAGATGGGCCACATAAATGGGTCACACCAATGGGTTTTATGTGCATTGCAATGGGTCAAAACCCGTGGGCCTTGGATTGCATCAAATGAGCTTAGTCTCATGAGTCTAATATGTGACCAATGGGCCACACCAATTGGGTCCCACATGTAGATCAAGTGAGCCTCAACCCATAGACCTAACATGAGTTCAATGGGCCTAAACCCCTAGGCCTTAATCAAATAAAATGGGCCTAACTCATGGGTCTCAAATAAGTCCAGTGGGCCTAATCCCATTGACCCTTTTTATAATCAAATGGGTTCACTCCCATGGGCTTTGGGAATGCAACAAATGGGTCCAATTTTATGGGCCTTGGAACACATCAAAAGGGCCTATTCCTATGGAATTGGAACATATCCAGTGGGCCTAAACCCATAGGCCTTAAATATCAAGTAAGCCTAAGCTCATAGGCTTTACATATCAGGTGGGCCCAAGTTCATAGGCCTTAAATGAATCAAATGGGCCTAGCCCATAAACATTTCATAAATCAAATGGGCCTAGCCCATAAATGAATGGCCCACCCCACCACTAGCTCAAGCCTTAAAATGGTCCCATCAAGTGGATGGACGGTCTGGATGCACTACAGGCATCATGGTGGGTCCCACTGTCCAGTGGACAGTGCAGGTAAGGCACATACATCACCCAAGGCCCCACCGTCCGTGGACGGTGGAGGCAGCAGTGTGCAAGGAGGGTGAGTGCCACCGTCCGCCTGGACGGTGGACTACCACACATACAACAACGTGGGTCCCATGTGGGGCCCACCCAGTAATGTTTAAAATCCATCCGACCCGTTCATAAGGTCGCTCGGACCTGGATGAAGGGGAAACATAAATTTCAGCTTGATCCAAAACTTTTGTGGGCCCCAAAAACTTTTCAACGGTAGAATCCCATTCACACTGTTTCACGTGGTGTGGGCCACCTGAGTTTTAGATGTCTCATTTTTGGAGGGGGCCCACCTGAGGAGGGGACCCACCTCGTGAACAGGTCGGATGACAAACAAACATCAAGGTGGGGCCCACGGCTGGAGCCGTGGGTCCCTAGCTGGACGCCCGCCTGCCACTGCACGGCTGCACGCAGCAGCGTGCAGCGCTGCCACCTGCTGGCAATAAAGCAGAGGCTTTGCCTCTTATAAATTTTGGGAAAAATTTATTTTCCCGTGGTTTTTCTAATGTGGGGTCCGCTTTAAGTGGATCCACTCCGACCATAGGATTCCTCACCTTGCAATGAATCCAACAAGTCCAAAGTTTGAATTTTTTTTATGAAAGAAAATGAAATAAAATAAGAAAATGTATTTGAAAGGTGAGGATGAAATTTTTGACACTATGGCCCACCAGGTGATTGGATCAGCTCCAAATCTTGGCCCAACGCATGAATTTAGGCGAAGAATGGGATGGACGGCGTGGATTGATTACATACGTCACGGTGGGGCCTAAGCAAGGGGACCACCAAAGGTCCCTCTTTTCTTCTATCCCTTTCTTTTCTTTTTTTTTTTTAAAAACGTCCAGCGTCTCAGACGCTGGACGGTTTGTTTTTTTTTAAAAAAAAAACATGCATTGGATGGGCCCTGATGAAGTGGACCACCACTGATGGGTGCGTGGGGTACAACGAATATGATGGGCCCCACCTGAATGCATCTTGAACAAGATAATGTCCCAAGGTGGGATCCATACAAGTGGGCCACACAATCCCCTTTGCATAAAAAATAAAATAAAATAAAATAAAAGAGAGAGAGAGAGACATGGAGAGTGGGACACGGCTTGTGATGGAGGGACCCCGACATTATGGGCCCTCCCTTACATGAAATCATACATCAAGCGGACCCCTTTGAACATGGGATCATCGAAAATGTAAATCAATGGTGGAGATCCATTCCCCACCGATATGGACGGTCTAGATGACCTTTCTAAATGAAATAAACATCATGATGGGGTCCATGGAGAATGGCCCCATCATGGAATGATCATGATGATCCAAGTGGGCCATCGGCCTTATCTTAGGGTCCCAAGTGAGATCCACACCATTGATCGGTGGGCCTCACTTGGTCCACCATAAAAACAAGTAAATCTACCCTATAGAGGCACCCACCATCTGATTTTCTCGCTCCTAACGGTTCCTTGGCACCTTAGCTACAACTTTAATGGAGGAGATGGAGAATGGAGGGTTGAGATGGGAGATGATGGGGTGAAGAGGTGGGCCACACTTGAAGCTTGGGAATTTTGGAAAATTCCATACGTATGGACTCTTGTTGCTTGAAATTTTTGAAATGAGAAAGAGAGAAAGAGAGAGTGATGTAAAGGGGGAGAGAGAGTGATGGATGGATGTGGTGAGTGATGTTTGTGTAAGAAAAACTTGACTTTTGAGGCTTTTGTGTAAGAGAAGTATGGGAGGTGTAAGAAAAGCTTGACTTTTGTGGCTTTTTGTGTAAGAGAGGTATGGTTTTGGAAGACTTTTGTGGTTGCTTGGGAAAAGAGATGAAAGTGATGTGTACTTGACTTGTGATGGCTTGATGGATTGATTGATTGATGGGATTGATGTGACACATCGTAGAGATTTCCTTTATTTTCGCAACGCGCAGCGTTTTCTCGCACCGAACGTTAGCCCACATCTCTTGATCAGGGTATCGCCTCGGCGCGCGAGTCACGGCATCGGAACCGCAACGACGGCGTGGTCGCTATGGTATTGGTCTCGGACTGAGTCAACTTAAATTGTCGGCATATGAATCAGGGTCGCGCATCGATATTGGTTAAGGATCGAAGGTTGCCGGAATTCGACCGGTATGACCGCGGAAGTGTACGGAAAGGTACGGACCAAGATACGGGTCTTACAATTTTGTTATGAGCCTTAAAGGCTAGTTCCTCATGGGTAGTAGATCTTTAAGTGCTCGGCGTTCTAAGGGTGAGGGAGATGACGGCCTTCGAGGTCTTCCAGGTAATACGAGCCTGGTTTGGCAGATCTAACCACGCGATATGGGCCTTCCCAATTGGGTCCGAGCGCTCCTGCCCCTGGCCCAGCCGTGTTCTGGAAGACCCATCGGAGGACTAAGTCCCCTAGTCAGAAGCGCCTGACTTTGACCTTTGAATTGTAGAAGCGCGCTACCTGCTGGTGTCGAGCCGCCATTCGGAGCTTAAAAATCTCTCTAAGTTCTTCGAGCAAATCCAAATTTACAGCGATCTGCTCGGTGTTCTGATTTTCTTTGAAATTCTTAACCCGCGCCGTAGGGAGTCCGATTTCTACTGGCACCATTGCCTCCGAGCAATAAGATAACGAAAACGGGGTTTCACCCATAAAAGTCTGGGCTGTGGTCCTGTAAGCCCAGAGGACGAAGGGAAGCTCCTCGGCCCAATTTCCTTTTACTTTTTCTAACTTTGTCTTGAGATGGTGCTTGATGATCTTGTTGACCGCCTCTACCTGTCCATTCAACTCTGGGTGCCGAGGCGATGAGTAAGCGTTCATAATGTCAAGCCCTCGACACATGCTGCGGAACTTGTCATTATCGAATTGGCGGCTATTATCAGAAACGATGGTTCTTAAAATTTTGAACCAACAGATGATATTTTTCCATACAAAGTCGATTACTTTCTGTTCAGTGATTTTCGCAACTGGCTCGGCCTCGGCCCACTTGGTGAAGTAATCGACCGCAACTATAGTGAACTTTACTTGTCCCTTCCCAGTGGGCAAGGAATCGATGATGTCGATCCCCCATTGGGCGAACGAACACGGCCCGCTCATGAGGGTTATTTCTTCTTCCGGTTGCCTCGGCACGGCAGCGAAACGCTAACACTTATCACACTTCTAAACAAAGTCCTTGGAGTCTTGCTTGAGAGTTGGCCAGAAATACCCTTGACGGAGTATCTTCATAGCCAAGGCGCGACTGCCAGAATGGTTCCCACAGATTCCCTCGTGAATCTCCCAAATCACGTAGTCGGTTTCGTCCGGTCGGAGGCATCTAAGGTAAGGCTGAGAATGCCCCTTCTTGTACAGCACTCCGTCCAATATGGCGTATCGGGCAGCTCTGACCCTAAGTCGTCTCGCCTCTAATTTGTCCGAGGGAGTTTCACCGGATGACAAATAATCGAAGATTGTCCATCCAACTAGGAATGGACTGGACGGGATTGACTTTCTCCGACTGGCTGATGCTTGGGTGTTCAGTGAATTCGATCGAGACGAAACGCAGGATCTTTCCCTCGGACGATGAGACAAGTTCTGCTCAAGCATCGGCTCATGAGTTCTCAGCTCAGGGGATCTGCTGGATGGTGCAACTCTAAAATTTTTCGATTAGTTTCCTCACTTCCTCGAGGTAAGCGATCATTCTGACTTCCTTAGCTTCATACTCTGAGGAGATGTGGTTCACCACCAGCTGTGAGTCGCAACGGACTTACAGGATCTGAACGCCCAGGCTCGCTACTAGCCTGAGCCCAACTAATAACGCTTTGTACTCGGCCTTGTTGTTTGAAGCTTTGAATCCGAATCTGATTGTATATTAGATTGTCGTTGAATCAGGCGTAACCAAGACAACACCGGCTCCTGTTCCTTTAATATTGGAAGACCTGTCAACATAAAGTACCCACCTCGGGTCTGATGCTGCCTCTTGGTTGCTCAAAGGGACAAGTGTCATTTCAACTTCCTTACTGACTTGCTTCTCATCCAGAGTTGTGAATTCGGTGATAAAATTGGCTACAGCTTGACCCTTGAGTGTCGTTTTAGGGCGGAATTGAATATCAAACTCTCCGAGCTCTACAGCCCACTTGGTCATTCGACCTAACACTTCAGGTCTTTGGAGGACCTGCCTTAGAGGAGAGTCTGTTAGCACAACTATGGAGTGTGCTTGGAAATATGGCCGCAGTCTTCTGGCAGAGACGACGAGGTAGAGTGCCAGTTTTTTCAAGGACTGGTACGTTATTTCAGCTGGTACTATGGCTTTGCTTACATAGTACACGGGGTACTTCTTACCTCCGACTTCTCTGATCAGAGCCGAACTGACAGTTGAAGCTGAGACAGCGAGGTAGAGGAGCAGGGGCTCCCCTTCTTCAGGCTTGGACAATAGTGGTGGAGAACCCAAGTAGTATTTCAATTGCTGAAAGGCATGCTTACACTCTAGCGTCCACTCTGCCTTTTTATGGCCCTTCAGTTGCTGGAAGAAGGGAAGACATTTATCTGTAGCCCTAGATATGAAACGTCCAAGGGCGGCAACCCTTCCCGTGAAACATTATATCTCCTTAAGAGTCCGAGGCGAGTTCATGTCGAGGAGGGCCTTGATCTTATCCGGATTGGCCTCGATACCCCTCTCACTGACTTGAAAGCTGAAAAATTTTCCTGACTCAACTCCAAACGCACACTTGGCGGGGTTCAATTTCATCTGATACTCTCGAAGGATGCTGAATGTTTCTCCGAGGTCGGCAAGGTGGTTGGAGGCTTGGGTACTCTTCACTAACATGTCATCCACATACACCTCCATGGTATGCCCAATCTGGCTGGCAAACATCTGATTCACCAGCCTCTGATATGTTGCCCCAGCATTTTTCAGGTCAAATGGCATGACCCGGTAACAGTAGAGCCCCATGTTCATGACAAAGGTAGTCTTCTGCCTATTTGGGAGATGCATAGCGATCTGGTTTACCTGAAGTAAGCGTTCAGGAACAAGAGTAACTCATATCCGGCTGTGCTGTCCACTAGTTAGTCGATTTAAGGTAATGGGAAGCTATCTTTGGGACACGCCTTATTTAGATCAGAATAGTCCACACAGACCCGCCACTTTCCATTGGACTTCCTAACAAGCACAACATTTGCTATCCAATCAGGATAGTACACTTCTTTTATGAAGCCCGCATCGAGCAAGACTGAGACCTCCTCGGTAATGGCTTCATATCGTTTGGCATCGAACGACCTTTTTTTTTGCTTAACTGACCGGTGGTCTGGGCCCACATTCATCCTGTGGACTAATACATCAGGTGAGATCCCTGGCATATATGCGTGTGATCACGCGAAAATGTCTCGGTATTGCTTCAAGAAGGCCAATAATTCTTTCCTCCGCTCGGGATTCAGTGATGATCCAAGCTGAACAGTTTTGCTCGGGTCTGATTCATCGAGCGGCACTCTTATCAGATCTTCGACTGAGGAGCTTTCTGTCGGTCTCCGAGGGTCCAAGGCGTCCACTATGAGTGTTTGTTTGGCAGCTCCCTTTCTCACGGCTATCGCATAACACCTCCGAGCCTTGCATTGATCGTCTCGGAGATAACCGATCCCACCTTCAGCTGGAAACTTCATCATTAGATGGTAAGTTGAGATGACCGCTCTCATTGTATTGAGGGACGGTCGGCCCAGGATCACGTTGTGGACTGATGAAACATTGACAACTAAAAAGTTCACCAAAAGTGTGACTTGATGTTGCCCTTCTCTTGCTGTTACTGGGATGAAGATGACTCTCTCTCCGGAAAAGCCGTGCAAGGACCGTGGAATTCTCATTTTTTCGAAAGCTTCAAAATACATGACATCAGCCGAACTCCCGGTGTCGACCAAGATGCGATATACTTTGTGATTGGATATGGTCATGGTAACCACTAGCGTGTCATCATGTGGATGTTGAATCCCGCGCACATCATCTTCCGTGAAGGTCAGGCTGCACGGAGCGACCCTGAGTTCCTTGCTGGGACGTTCCGCCAAGTGAATATGGTGTTCCGACTCAGACCTCCGGGAATAGGTTTTTCGAGCTATGTTTGAATCCCCTCCGCCAGCTGATCCCCCGAAGATGGTACGAATTTTGGCAGGTTCCTCCGGAGGGTTGTTCGGCTGCTCTCGCGGCCGTTCCTCTCTCCGAGCTGACTTTTTCTTTTTGGTGTAACGACGTACATGTCCCTTGCGGATGAGAGACTCAATCTCATCTTTTAGATCTACGCAATCGTCCGTGTTGTGACCGTGGTCCCGGTGGAAACGATAAAATTTTCGCTTGTCCCGATGCTCTGGGTCAGCCCTCATGCAGACCGGCCAATTAAGCAGTCTGTCTCCTCGGATATCCAAAAGAATTTGCTCGGCGGATGTATTGAGTAGGGTATAGGAACGAAATTTCCCTTCCGGCCTACGGCTTGGTCGACGTTCGCAGGAAGCGCGGTCATCGGTCCCTTTGCCAGTCGGCTGGGAGTCTTCGTTCCGAGGTCTTTTCCCTTTATTCGTCAAGTCGGACACTTGCGTGCCTTTTCGAACGTTAGTGAACTCCTCGGCATTAGTATACTTCTAGCTTTCGCCATGAAGTCTGCTAGCGTCTTTGGCGAGTTTTTTCCAATGGAGAAGGCGAACTTTCCTTCTTTCAGTCCGCTCAGAATAGCGGCTAGGGCCATCTTATCATCGTAGTCCTCGACATGCAGCGCTTCTTCGTTAAAGCGAGCGATGTAATCTTTTAACGACTCTTTCGGGGCCTGCTTGATGGTAAGCAGGTGAGTGTTGGGCTTCCAACTTCTCTTACCGCTTATGAACTTCGTAAGGAATAATCGACTCAGCTCCGCGAAAGAGCCTACGGAGTTGGGTTTGAGCTGTAGATACCAAATCCGAGCGGATCCTGTGAGGGTAATAGAAAACTCCCAACACATCATTGCGTCCGTTGCCGTTTGTATCTGTATCCACGATCGGTAGGACTCCAGGTGTTCAGATGGGTCCCCGGATCCTAAATACCGGATGACAGGAGACATCCGAAACCTCTGCGGCATCACTTCAGCCATGATGGCCGAGGTGAAGGGAGGCTCGGTCTCTTCCATCATTGCTTGGATCGTGGCTGAAACCGTTGATTGTTACTATTTTTTCTCCAATATCAGGAACTTGTCATTTAGTTCCGCAAATCGTGCCTCCCATGGGTCCCCATTCTCCGTGACAATCTCCGAGGCACCCTCGACCTCCGGTGTTCTCCTTTCTCAACTTCTTTCTAACTGATGACGGAGGCCCGTGGGTGGAAGGGCGGAAGTGGCTGAATGAACGGTTGTCAGGGCCCGAGCGGCGGTATTCCGAGCGGATGCCTCGGCATGTACAGCATGAGGATTTTGACTCGAACGCTGCACCCCCGAGTGTCGAGGAGCTTCGGGTCCCGTACTCCTCGGTACAGAGCGAGTTTTCACAAACAACCCCACCGGCTCGAGAACGGGCTGTTCTTGAGCCGGGCGTAGATCTGGCTCTCTCTTCTGTTTCATTCGGTTTATCTTGTCGCGCAGTGCCTGGATCTCATTCTGCATGGCGCGATACTTGCTTGACCGATTGCACAAACGCTGAGAAGGCCCTGGTGCGGACTCGGCATGAAGTGGTGACGACGACCGAGTTTGTTCATCAAGTTGTGGCTGTACCACTGCAGCTTTCTTCTTCCTCGCCATTGCTTGAAAAAATGAGAACCTGACTTCTAGTTTCAAGTTCCCACAGACGGCGCCAAAAAATGTTGATGCCAAAATCTGGTTGACTCTCTCTCCACGTCGTCGACCACGTATTACCCCTGGAACCTGCACTAAGAAGACTGGCAAAGGTGACCCTGGCTAAGCCGGGGGACCCTCCGATGCTTAAGTCAAGACAAGAGAATCCGAGTCAAGTAGAGAGTAGAGGAGAGCTCGATTCCACGTACCTTTAGACATAGCACTGTAGGTTATTTATACTTGCCTGTGGGGCGGTCCGAATCCGATGATCTCGGCACGGTCAGAGGAATTTTGGGATCATGAAGATACTGCCCGCAATCTATTGATTGCGCAGCGTATCTAGCGGATCGTGCACATCTGCGAGCGAAGTTATCGGCCACGTTTGGTTATGGTAGTTTTCATGTTTAGCAAGTGGGGCATGCACCTCTGATCATTGCCTCGGCTCAGCCAGTCCGACCATAGACTCGGCATCTGACCCTACCGCAAGTCCGAGCTCATGTGGTCGGTTGAGGGTATGTTGTGGTCCGATCGGATGTAATCCCCCTCCGAACTGAACTTTTCTCTAAAACTCACGTGGTGTTGACGCTGAGTCCGGATTGAATGGGTCGTGCCTCAGACGTAATGGCGTTGGGTCGGCTCAAAATAGTTGGCTCGAATCTTCCCAGAACAGAAATGAATATTCGAAACGTCCAATTCTTTTTTGAAATTACCATACCACAATACCAGTAACGTTAAAATCCCAAAAGGAAAAAAAAAAAAAAAAAACCAAAATGTTCAAGTTTTATAATTTTATCTAGGCATGCATGTCCTTGCACTGTGAGTTGACCATCCTGGATTTTGTGCCGAGCATAATAATAATAATAATAATCTTTTCAATTACATATGGCGGAACTCGTGTATTCCATTAATTACAGTTTGCCGAATTAGACACTCTGGCAGTCTCTGCTTCGGAGGCACATAACTATATTCATGCAACGCAGCCTTTGATCAGTGTCCCTATTTGGTTCACAGATTCTGCATTTGCAATAAATTGTGGCGGTCCAGAGATAACATCGGCAGATGGAATGGTGTATGATGGTGATGTCGATGCTCTCGGTCCAGCAACATATTATCTAGACAACGTGACAAGGGTGGCCGTCAGTAATGTTATGGTGCATCGTAACAACGAAAATGACTTGAAGACTGCAAACTATCAGTCTCAGATAACGAATACTTCAGACCCAGAGCTGTTTCGGACAACAAGGATATCACAAGGATCGCTCAGATACTACAAGCTTGGGCTTGTGAACGGAGAATATAAAGTGACTCTACAATTCGCTGAGATACACCTGATAGATTCAAATACTCAGAGTGGCTTAGGAAGGCGTGTATTGGACATTTCTGCAGATTCAAATACTCGGAAGGCCTTAGGAAGACGTGTATTCGACATTTTTTCCCAGGTGCGTACGACATAGTTTAAAAGTGAATGTTGTAGTGTATATAGTTTAAAAGGTGTGCTTACATTCCTTTCTAGCGGTGGCAATTGGTCCGGTTCTGGTCAGCTGGGGCCTGACTGATATACTAAATGGGCCATGGATCCAGCCCTGAAGCTTACCTATGTCCTACTATGAGAGGATGTGATCCAACTCTTTAGCAGATTCCTGTGGTCAGTGTTTCTGGTATTGATAGTAGTTGCCAATTCAGTTTAGGTCATGATCCGAAACACATTAAAGAAAATATTGCACGTGTTGTTTGCTTCTTCTTCTTCTTCATTTTTTTTTTTGGTCGAGGCGCTCTCCTTTTGGTTAGCTTGGCTGCCCGTTTGGGACCGTTTGTTTTTGTTTTTGGTTTCTCTTTGCTGTTTTAGGAGATATGATAGGAGAGGCCCAGGGTTTTTGTGGTTTGCCCTCCTGAAGCCTGAACCCCTGTCTGTACATGCTCTGTTCATATTTCAAAAAAAAAAAAAAAAACGATTTCAATTAATATATAAATATATATATATATATGAACTGTTTTTTATATTTTTTAATGTGAGTGCATCAATTATGCTAGGCAATGCATGGTTTAGGATACTGTACAATGGAAACTTATCATGTATACCTTTTTTATTTTTTTATTTTTTAACGATGTTTTGAGTCTATGTAATCGTCTCTTTTAACCAAGGCCTCTCCCAGCAAGATTCGGTCCTTGGAAAGGGATCATGTTGGTATCAACTTTTTCTTTCTTTTACTTGGGAGTTTGTGTATTCAAAGGGAGAAGTAGAGTCCATTGCTTCCAGCCGAAAGCTAGCTGACGTTATGAAGTCACAGCTGTTAAAATTTGGCTTGTCTGTCAGATACGGAGAAAGTATAATAGTGGTTGGTCTTCTTTCTACAGACCCAAGTATAGTGCAGATTGTATAGCGAGTGCAGACAGGAGGCATGGAGCAGTGAATCTCCTTTTTGGAAAGGCATTCTCAGTCTTTTTCCATTGCTGGATAACCACGTCAAGTGGCAGGTTCGTAGCGAGGATAACGTGCGGAAGGACGA
The DNA here is from genome assembly GCA_037074715.1 of Magnolia kwangsiensis. Lineage (NCBI taxonomy): Eukaryota > Viridiplantae > Streptophyta > Magnoliopsida > Magnoliales > Magnoliaceae > Magnolia > Magnolia kwangsiensis. Next base: position 99,182,498 of record CM073584.1, read on the forward strand.
CTGGTCCGGCCTCAGAAAGCTAGATGCGTGGGTTGTCGACTAGATTCTGGTCTCGATCCAAGGTCTTCAAGTGAAAGACATTCTTGGGCCATTTGGTGTCGTAGCTCCGAATCTCATTTCCTCCCTGTTTCCAAATAGCGTATGGGAGCTTCTCCGAAGAAGGGGTCTGCATGTCTAAGAGGAGGGATATGCAAGTATGGCCTTTATCTCTGTCTGGCGACTTCCAGGTAGGCTTAATGTGGCACCAAATCATAACGGAGGCAACGAGGAAAGTTTGGGCCAGGTGGGTGAGGAAGCTCCTACAGTGTGTACTGTTGGTTAACAACAGGATCAGGTCCAAGGGGGTTTAGCTAGCATCAAAGTGAAATTGTTGTGGTCCGGAATCCCCTTCGTTTGAGGAAATATTGGATCATCTCTTCATGACAGAGGATTTTGCATATAAGGGGTGGGTGTTTTTCTCCAAGCAATGGGTTGTTCCCTTACTTGGCCAGCCTTCAATCCTGGGTTGAGCCACTCTTTGGTGGAGGAAAGCATTATCTGTGGACTGTTTTGGAGATTTAACAAGTTTGCCTCCTGCCCTCATATTCTAGGGACTTGGAAGGAGCAAAGTGGGAGTTGTTTTCGATGGTTCGCCAGTGAACCCGATTAAAGTCATCTCTGGCATCCAGCATTGGCTCAAGCAATTGGGCAATTCCTTCCTCAGCCTATGGACAACCATGCTTTGCATCAGCAAACTCTGCAAGCCATGGGTATCTTTCCAAGGCAGCCCCACTCTCCCTCTTTTAGCATGGTTAAGTAACACACACCGGAGGATGACTAGATCAAAATTAATGTAGATGGCTCCTCTAAAGGCAATCCTGAGCTTTCTGGCAATGGAGGGTTTTTGTTAATGCATTGATTTGTGTACCTTATTTGTCAATTACGTGTATCTATGCATCAAAGAAATGGTTGAGCCCTTGGAAGGTAAAGACCGAAGACACATGAAGAGTGGAGTATCAACGAAGTAATGAACGGGTATATGAAATACCTTGGTGACCCTAACCTTGACATAAAACAACTCTTAAAGCTCTAGATGATCCTAACCCTATAAGTACCTTGTTGATCATCCCTTAGCCCTATAACCAAAATTAGAACATGATAAGGCTAAAAGAGGTACAAAGTTATTGTGAAATCATATGCCCAAAACAACAGTTTTCAAGTGGTCATTGATCCTATCGACAGGTTGTCGATAGGACTCAATGGAGTCGAATGACCACTCGTTCTTATAGAAGAATGAATATTGGATCTTATCAAATGGTCTTTCCATCCAATCAACAGTCATTAACTAGCCATTTTATATTTGTTGCAAATCGAGTTCTTATAAAACGACATTTGGTTCTTAGGAAAAATGAGGAGTTTAAGGTGCAATAGAAGGCTAGATTATTCCACATTAAGATCTCATATTTTAGACCTCTAATCCCATGAGTTTCAAGTCATCTTCATGAGCTTTAACACTCTAATGAGGATTTCAACTTCCTGTGAGAATACGAACTTGAACTCCACCATTTTTTAAAGATTAGAACAAATCATCCGGGCATATCATTTGTTTAAATCATCTAGAAGACCATTATAGGTGAATCCCCTTAAAATTTAACTATCCCATTAGTCGTAGGAGATTCTACCAACATTCTATCACCTTGGTCACCTTAATGGAGCATTACATGCAAGGTGTTTGATTTTAGAGCTGAAGCATTAACAAAGCATCAGCATCAACGATCGGAGGAGCAAAATGAGAGTTGATTGAAGCACGGGACAACGCATCAAAGGGACTTAATTCTACAAGTGTCAATTAGTAAGTCCATACTCTCTTTCCTTCTATAGGATTGAGGGTAAGAGTTTGTAATCCAAACTTGATAGGTTCTTGTGTAAGGCTAGCTTTCTTCTTTTGAATAACCTAACTGTGGGGCCTACTTTTCATGACTAGCTATCAGCCAATCAAGCCCATTGATTCCCTTTGCACTTTTAGTCCCTAATCATGCATGTATCCTTTCCTATTGCACTTATCATGTAGTGGGCCCTATTTAGGCGTGGGGCAAATCACGATCTTTTGAAAAATCAGACAATCTTGGTTGTTGGAAGTGATCTAGAATGCGTGCAGGTTTAAACGACAATCTCGCATTGGGCCCACCTACCATCCACTACATCAATTTAGATTGTCGGAACTGATCAGCCCCATCCATCGCATTGATTGAGCTGCTTAAGATGATCAGGACCACATGAGATGATCCATCACACTGATTGGGACGAGATGAGATGATCATCAGATCCATCCGTCACATTGATTTAGACCACATGAGATGATCGGATCCATCCATTACACTGATCAGAACCACATGAGATGATTGGACCCATCCATTCCATTGATTGGTTACAATGGGGATTTGGTTGGTTTGATCAATCAAGCTTACTTGAATATGATCAATCAGACCCATTTGAATCCATCCATTGCATCAATACGATCCTTATAAGTCCAATTTGATTGACCAGGGATTTAATGATTTGATCGGTAGGGCCTGTCGGCTTGATTGGGCCTGCTTAAGACTTGATAGGATACAGTCATTAGGTTAATCAATTTTATCCACTTTGGTACATCAGGGCCATCAAGATGGATCATCATGATGGATTGGGCCAATAGGCCCCCTCTTGCAGATTAGGTCCAACAATCTTACGATGGTGAAAAAAAAAATGTTTATGGTTTCCTGAAGTATGAATGTTTGGGCAGTCCCAAACATATCAAATCACTACCCTTTGCGAATGTGTTTCTGCTTATCCAGTTTGGGAATTCATTATGACCATATTCCCATTTAGTTTTGATACTCTATTAATTTCTTTTCCAGGGTAATCTCCAACTGAAAGATTTTGATATAAGAAAGACGGCGGGTGGAGTCTCTAATAGAGCAGTTTTGAGGAGTTTCAAGGTTAATGTATCTAAGAATTTCCTTGACATCCATCTCTTTTGGGCTGGAAAAGGGACTTGTTGCATACCTGTTGAGGGTACTTATGGGCCATCCATTGCGGCCATCAACGTCACTCCACGTAATATATCTTCAGAACTGAGTATTAGAATTAAATTCTATAGTTTCTATATATTCAATACTAACAGATGAATTTCTTGGCTTTACTTTTAGAATTCCCACCGAAGCAAGCAGGAAAGAAGAACGAGACTCTTTTGATTGTTGGGACTGTAATTGGTGCTGGTGCGTTGAGTTTTATATCCATTTTTGCAATATTTATTTGGAGACGAAGGAGCAGGCACATTGATGGAGATAAAGGTAATAGCAATATTGCTAAGATAGGGTGTGTTTGGATGCTCAACTGAACTGGATTGCAATTCATTAAATGCAATGCAAAGGATCATTTTAAGTCATATAACAACTTGAAACGGTAGTAATAGCAATCTGGGGCCTAGCCCCACTTTGGTCATTTTCTATTTATTGAATTGAACTACCACAATTCTGTTCGATTTATCCTCTCTCTCTTCTTCTTTCTCTTCTTTCTTCTCTTTCTGGATCTTCCTAAGGTCTTCATCTGCTCTCCACGTCCAAAACCTCCTTATATAGTTGCTAGAGTGGTAAAAATCGGATTTGAATCGGATTTGGAAAGCTATCGCATGCGCAGCGAAAGCCTTTTCGCAGCCAAGTTAGGTGCCTCAGAAAACGCCACTTTCCTCACTTAATTTCTAAAGAAGCACCATTTCTTAAGACGTTTTTGGGTCCTCTACATGATAGACGGTTCAGATCTTCCATGTGATCAAAGATGGTGGGCCACAACCGCCTGAAAAAGTCAATTTTCGCAGATGTACGAAACCTTTCGTGCCATTTCGCTGTTGTGATTGGTGGGCCTCACAGAAGCATTTTATAAAAAATCGACCTCATCCATTACATTCAGAACGAAATTTCAATCAAGAATGGGTGGTTTTGAATATCCATTGACGTGGTCCAGAGAATAAATCGCAATAAAATCAATTTTGAATGTCCCAGGGCAGCCCTTTTGTGGCCTCTGTAACGCACACGTGTGTACACATGGGTGAAAAGAGTTAACATGGTTTTGTAGTATTCGAACCCCTCTAGAAGATGGACGGTTTGGATTGAGAGTACGGGGTATGTGTGGGGCCCACTATCATCTGCAAAACGGATGGAGTCCGCCCGTCACACGCTGCTGGAGTTTCCTTTTCGAGAAGAAAGGTCAGGTCAGCTCAGCCGTCCGGTGCTCGTGCACGTGTGCTCTATACACACATTGCACATATAGGGTCCACTGAGATATTTCTAAGAAATCTTCACCGTCCATCTTTTTTCTCAGATTATTTTAACTATAGAGACAAATTTTGAAGCATGACCAGATAGCATGTGGGCTCCACTTAATGAATTATGGGGATGATCTAATCGTTTGGCTACTTCTCGAGATATTCAAAGGCTGAAATTTAATATGTACGGTTAATTTATGGCCCTTGTCTCATGTATGAAGTTTCGAACCAATCAGATGGTGGGAACCCTATAATCTTGCATTCTACACCAATTTCAGGCCTCTTTAACGTGAATGGTTTGATTTTCTCGGATCTCTGACATATAAATTCTTCAATATTGGTCCTCTGGAGTCCGTCCTTTTGCTTTGGTTACTTCAGAGCGTCAAATCCACGCTTTTATTATTCTTTTTCAATCAACGCTCTTGATTACATTCTGCAATAAAAACACAATTAAAATATGACATTAAGCATTATCATGTTGGTAAAATCAGATAACATTCAGGGTCTAATATACAATATTCGACACTCATCAATTTAGCATGGAAACACAATCTAACTGATATGTATTGAAACTCAACTCTGACAATTGTAACTCACATGCTATGTTCCTAAAATATGAAAACCCACTCAATAAGGGTGGATTCAAGTCTTCGGTTTAAGTTTTCTCAACCAAAAGTTACTGCAATTTTTCTTTGATAAATTTCTAGTTACCAATTAGATTTCTCAGGCCATATTCTATATCCATGTAAGCAGGATTTTGTTCAACCCAAATCAATATTCATAACATTTCAAGCAGGACCTGAAACATCTTACGTTTGGTGCAGAAAAGGTGGAAAATTGATACTTGACTTACTGGACATCCCATTTTCAGTGTTGTTGCAAACACACATATGAATGGATAAACATTGTTTCATTAAAAAAACCTTAGTGCTTGTAATTTTGGGTACCAAATTAAATGTAGTAATTGCAATGTATCGGCTTGAAATACATTGGTCATTTTCTATTTTATTGAATTGAAACATTACAAATCAGTAAGGACCTTGAAAAGTTTTGAAGAATATGGAAACATCGAAAGGAACACTAAGGGCGTGTTTGGGCAGTGGGATTAGAAGGGATTAGGTGGGATGGGGTTCATCTGGTCCTGTGCCAATTCCACTCTATGTTTGGAAAGAATGGAAAAGCTTGGAATTAGATTAGATGGAATTGTATTGGTCCCGTTCCAATTTCACTCAATGTTAGCGAGTTGTGTAGGTCCTACCATGATGTGTGGGCTATATCCACACCATCCCCCCATTTTTTGAGATTATTTTATAATATGGGCCAAAAAATCAGGTAAATCTAAAGCTCAAGTGGACCCCACCATAGAAAGTAACAGGGATTGAATACTTACCGTTGAAAACTTATTTGGGGCCACATAAGTTTTGGATCTACCTCATTTTTAGGCCCATGCCATAAAATGAGGTTACAAAACAAATGAACGGTTTAGATATAACCCGTGTGTTATTCTAAGTAATTTCAAATGATAGTGGGTATATCCATTCAATGTACCACCGTATTACCAACAAAGCATGGCATTAATCTAATCCCATGGCAACAGGGGACAATCCCTGCCATGGGTAATAATTATATTTTTTGAATCCCATCCCACCTAATCCCTTCTAATCCCACCGCCCAAACACGCCCTAAGCAGTAAGGCTAAACTTAAGACATCACAGTAACTGTGATAGGTTGGAAGCAAGATCAGTGAGAAATATGTCTCCAAATTAACCTGTAAAAATGAGAGAGAGGAATGGCAGGGACATTAATAATAATAGTTGCATTTAAAAACAATGACTAGAGAGCACTGATCGAGTACAATGAGATCAATGAAAGGTTGAGGAGCTATTTTCAGAAGTTGGAAGTGATGACCACAATGAGAGCACATGGATAGATCGAATTATAAGCTCAAATGTGCTCAGAGAGCATAGATACTTTCATAGACTTAGGACTCCGAAGTGAAAGATACTTTGAAAAAGATGAAGATAGGAAAGGCCTTTGGACCATATGGTATACCAATAGAGGTTTGGAGATCATATAAAATCGAAGAAAATGCGAAAAGAATGGAGGAAAAGTGTTATGCTACCTATTGACAAAATAAATTAGACATATAGAGCCTCACAAAGTGTCATGGGATTAAGGCGGGCCTCCCTCAGGATCTCCTTCTCGCCGAGGGACGCTAATGGAGTGGCGGACGGCCTGGCCAAGTTTGGCAGCAGTACCCCAGGCCGGACCAAGTTCATATCTGTAGCTGACCTTTTGCCTATCGCTAAGGGCTCTTACTTTCTTGATAAGGTGGGATTAGGAGCAATTCGATTGGGCGGATGTAATTAGCTGTCTAATTTTTTTATTAACTTCCCTTCTTTGTAAGTATTCGTGAGTTCGTTTGATAGGATAGGTGAGGCTTTGGCTCCTTTTTGTGAGGCCCACCTGAATCACTTGTAATTTCCTCAGATGGATATAAAAGATCTCAAGTTTTTTTTTTTTTTTTTTAAATTGTGAGTGTCATGGGATTAAACTTATGAATCATCATACTATGAAACTTTGGACAGAATGGTTGAGTAAAGAGTTAAGGCGTGAGATGTATGTATTAGAAATTAGTTTAATAATGCTAGGAAGGTCAACTATTGAGGTTGTTCTCCTATTTAGCTGATAAAAAAATATAGGGAGAGGAGGAAGGATCTTTATGTGGTTATTATTGACTTAGAGAAAGCATATGAAAAGGCCCATAGAAAGTTAATCTAAGGGGTGTTGAGAAAGAAAGTAGTCTCAAAAGGACATTAATATAATTAAGGATATGTAAGAGGGAACAGTAACAAATGTCAGGACCATTAGCTGAGAGATGAGTGAATTCCCAATTAGCATAGGATCACACCAGAAGTCGTCAACATTGAGTCAATGTCTTTTTTGCATTAGGTATGGACGAGTTAATGAGCTAGGCAATTACAAGAAGAGGTCCTGTGGTATATATGTCATTTATGGATGACCTAGCTACTTTTGATTGATGAGACAAGGGTGGAGGTAAACACAAAGGTAGAAAGTATAGAAGCATGCTTTAAAATCTAAAGGTTTTAATACTTATTCAACTATAAATAAAATAATATGGAATGGAAGCTTTAGTAACAATAGGAGTGTAAGCAATGAATTAGTTAATATTGTTATTCAATTACCCAAAATTAATTATCATTTTGGATATCTTAGGTTGATAATTCATGAGAGCAGAGCAATTAGAAAGGTTGTTATTCGTAGGATTCAATCTAAGTGGAAGAAGTGGAGCCTTTGGACTCTGGACTTTTTATATGGTCACTATGTACCGATCAAAACCTAACAAATTTTTTTATTAAATAGCCATGATACCATCTATGGGATGAAATTTTGGGCAGTTAAAAGAATACAAGATTGCCAAAGAGTAGTTTGAAAGCACGGAAGATCCTCGGAGAGCCTAGAAGATGAATACCTTGGGTGTACCCTAAGTTTATTTGGAGAAAGACAAAAAACAAAAAACTTTCTTCTTGATTCACTGAATGGTTGCAAGATTCAAACACACCACTTATAAAGAAAATCATCAATTAAGTGAATAGAAATTCCAACTGGGAAATCATACAAATTTTATCTAATAAGATCATGAAAAAAAGAGAAAAAGATGTGAGTATGCATTTAAGTTTTGTAGTCAATTTAATTAGATATATGATCCTAACCTGCTCACTTATGTGAATTCACAGAGCTTCTAGAAATGGGTACCAAACCAAACACTTTTAGTTATTCCGAACTGAGGACTGCGACCGGAGATTTCAGTCTGGAAAATAAGTTGGGAATGGGAGGATTTGGGGCTGTTTATAAGGTACTTTTCTTCTTATGTGATCTGAAATGAATGTACCATATGAATGTAAATGTAAATATGAATGTGAATGACAGAGGAAAACAAAGCGCCAATTGAGAGCTGAGGGCATGTCTAGAAGAAAAAATCCTTAATTTTAGGGACATCCAAGCAGGCCTCTATATAACTCTCTCTGTGGTGACTCAGGCTCATTTTATACTGCAATAATGTTCAACCGCGTGTACACCAACCCAGTACCCTCTATGTACACAAATAAATACATATTGAGTATTCATTTACTTCTATTGAATTGTGGTATTTTTATAGGGCACACTTTCAGATGGAAGGATAGTAGCTGCGAAGCAACTCTCAGTGGCATCTCATCATGGAAATCATCAGTTTGTAACAGAGATTGTTACCATATCAGCGGTGCAGCACCGGAACCTTGTGAAGTTGTACGGATGCTGCATTGATGGAGATAAGCGCCTTTTGGTTTATGAGTATCTTGAAAACGGGAGTCTTGATCATGCACTCTTCGGTACGAAACATGTTCCTATTTCTGTAAAACCATATTCTTGAGCTATGACCAAAATGATGAATGTGATGGCCATTGGTAAGAGATAGGATTTGGGTAAGCACACGTGCCGATGTAGCATGTATGTGTGACATCCAGGCCATTCATCTGGTGGACCACACATGAATCCGCAACTGCCCAAATCCAGGCATTCTGGTCATCAGGTAGCCCAACATGTCTATGAGACAAATGGACAATTAAAAAAATTACCAACATCCACATTTGTAATACACTTTTCCCCACTTGATGAATGAACCAGCCTTTTTTTTTGCGCCATGGAAAATGCAAGATGGGTCCCACTTGATGAACAGACTGTATTCTCGCACATACATTCCACATTAGCAATTTCGCACATGTGGGGGGAATTGCTAGTTAGGGCTGGCAATGGGCGGGTTTGGGTCAGGTCAAGCTAGGCCTGGGCCAGACTTGACAAGATAATTGTCCAAGGCTTTAGCCTAGCCCCAACCCACTATAGGCTTAACACAGGAAGTGCAAGCCCAAGCCTGAAAAGTTTGGTTGGGTCTTGACCTGACCTGAACTGACCCGCCATGGCCTAAAAATTGATGAAATCCCCATTTCTCACTTGAATGTTCCTAATCTTATTAATCAAGTGGACCAACACACAAATAAATAGACAGTAGGAATGATTTCAATTTTCTAGATTCAAGATGCATGGCTGCCTAATCAAGGATTAAAATGGCAAATTTGAAAATATAAGAAATGTACATACATGTCATTTTCTTGCAGGAGACAGTAAGTTGCATCTAAATTGGCCCACCCGCTACAGAATATGCATGGGTACGGCACGGGGCCTCACTTATCTCCACGAGGAGTCAAGTCTCCGAATCGTACATAGAGATATCAAGGCCAGTAATATTTTGCTTGATTCTGATCTCAATCCTAAGATCTCAGATTTTGGTTTGGCCAAACTATATGATGATAAGAAGACACACATCAGCACACGGGTTGCAGGGACAATGTAAGAAACACTCAATTGTTTACATTCACATCTCTTACTTAATGATCCGTTTGAATGCTCAATTCAACTAAATTCTAACAATTTATAAGAAATGATCAAAGTGGGATGGCCGTTTTAAATTATATGACGAGTAAACACCAAATTGCAATTCCATGAATTTCAAGTTGGAACTGGAACAACTTCAGCTCCAATTAAGGGGCTGGCACCTCATTACGAATGGAGTAAGGGGAGTCCCACTTTGATCCTTTGCACCTTAGGGCACTATTTATTTTATTTTTATTTTTATTTTTTTGTATCTTTGTTAATATGAACAGACGATGTACAAACTAGACTTTCAGGTGGGCTCCACACAAAACACCGGGCCTCACCTAATGTAGGAATGTGCAAAAAGATTAGGAGAAGATCATTGTCTTCCTTCATAATAAGCTTTGAATAGTAAAGAGCTTCTTTTTTTTTTCTGAAAACCTTTTTCCATATAACAAAGGGCTTTACAAGACTTTGGGCGGGCCCAACAACAAAAAGGAGAAGGGCCCGCCTATCTTGAGAGAACACTAAATAGAAAAATAGACTCGACGGAAACTGAGGAATCGAACCTCCCTTAGATTTCCCAGCCCCACTCTATCATGAAATAGAAGTCCTCTAGTCATCTGCGGCAGGCCCGTGGTTGAGAAAAACAGACTATTGGCTTGACCATTACTACCCCTGCGCGATAAGTCATCGGCCACTCCATTTGCTTCCCTAGGACAGTGCGCTATAAACACCTCAAGCTGACTGATGAGGTTTTTGATCCTTGCCCACCAGTAAAGAGCTTATGCTTACTTTCTCTTACACGACTCGAAAAGGCCTTCAAGTTATCACAGGACTCTTTAAAATGGCAATCCGACTTTGATCATTTCTTATAAGCTGATTATTGCAATTTAATTCAATTGAGCATCCAGAACAAATCCTAATTTGGTCATTATGAGTTGTTTTTTGTGTGGATTCTTGAAGTGGGTATCTTGCACCGGAGTATGCCTTGCGTGGGCATCTGACAGAAAAGGCTGACGTGTTTGGATTTGGAGTCGTCACACTTGAGATTCTTAGTGGAAGACCAAATACAGATACAAGCTTGGATCAATATAAATATCTCCTCGATTGGGTATGACATTTTAATCACCTTATAGGAGTAAGAGTCTGTAGGCTAGTAATTCGACTCTTTCAATAGGATACACATGTTATGGGCACACACACAGTTTGTCGAGATTCATTATCTTGCTCAGTGTTTCATGTTCCTGCTATTAGCTTTCATTGGTTATGATTCAAATGATGATCACTGAGGTTGTGTTTGGAGCACTATTGATTGGAATCACGATTATGTATCAAATAAAGTGCATAATCGAATAAAGTGGAAATAACGAAATAGTAATTTCCTTCCCACCATATTGAAGTTTTGGGAACGAAATCACAATTGTGTTACTTTCAAGTTGGACTACAAAGATTTGTAATTGCAATTTGAGGGGCTACTTCCTGGATGTAGACTCTGGGAAGCATCAATTAACTTTCGTCGTTTTGCCATTTTGGTTAAACTGATGCCTGCATTTCAATTCGCATGTGCATCCAAACACAACCTAAGAAGAATGCAACATGTAAATGGGCCAAACACAAGCATCCTATGTGTGCCGACATGGGATTATGTATGCAAGAGCTGGGTCATCAATCAAGTAGGTTCCATGGAAACTGTTTCCTAGCCAAAAAAAAAGGCCGGCCCTCTTTTCAGATGGACCACAAAAGATAGCTAATAGTTTAAATTAAATGCACAAGTGACCTACCTAATCGGGTAGGCTACATCCATTGCAGGACGTGCCTAATGAACAGTCCATATCTCGCACACATGTGAAATATAGGCACATGTGGGGTGTTTTTTTTTTGCATTTGCAGATGCGCATCTATAAAGTAGCATTGCTTCAATCACCAAATAATGAATTTTCTTCATGATTCATTCTACTAAGTGATCACTAGCTATCTTTCAATGATGGATTTGTGGACATAAGATCCATGTGTTATTACTTTTCACTCAATGTATTAATAATACCTCATCATTCCATAATTTCTTAGGCTTGGACTCTACACGAAGCTAACCGTCCATTGGAACTGATTGATCCGACACTGTCCGAATTTGACAACGGAGAAGCGCTAAGAATGATCGGAGTAGCTCTTTTATGCACTCAAACATCTCCAGTGCTACGCCCGCCCATGTCGCGTGTGGTGGCCATGCTATCAGGCGACGTCGAAGTAAGCAGTGTCACATCGCGGCCCAGCTACTTAACTTTGTGGCAATTCAATGACTTAACCAACTCCCTGAGCGACTATATGTCAAGAGGGTCTATGGGAATAACAATGGAAGGCCAATGTGACATGTCGAACAATTCGAGCTGGTCTACTCCTGCAGAACGCTTGCCTCTGCCCACTCAGCCATTTTTGCAAGAGATCACTGGAGAAAGACAGGGCTGATCGACTTTTCTAAGCTGTGCATGCATTTCTTCAAGGTATCCTCTCACTGCTATGAATCTTTGTTCATATCTTTTATTTGGATGTTGAATGAATCTTATCAGGCAGTATGTATGTGTTATAGTTCGAAACGCTGAAACTCGACTCAACCCGATGTCCTGCTGGGTCGGGATGACTCTAAGACTCAGTTGAATCTTAAATTAAGATAGTATTAAATGTTTTTCATTATTAAATAATACATGTATCCAAAGAAAATTGCAAGTGCATTAGTATTCCATCAGTTAAGAACCTTGCTTCAGTTGAAGGAGTTGACTGGCCAGTGATTCGACTTTACTCAGAATGAATCATGTCAACTCGACCGAGTCCACTATTGGACTCGACAAGTTTTTAAAAACTCAAACAAGTGAGACTCAATAAAAAGTTTCTGGCTGACTTGGGTTGATTTCTCAATGAGTCCAGTTAGCTCAGTTGAGTTTAGAGTCAACTCCACAAGCTTTAAACTATGATATCGTTGGAATATTTGGTTGAATTAAATAGATCTATTTAAAATTGAAAACTAAAAGGAAAATAAAAATTTAGGTAGAAGATTTATAGAGTCGAGTTGAAGTGTGACAGTCACTCAGCTTGAAATCAAATTTGTTCCCCTTGGATAGCATGCCAAGTGCAACAAGTTTTTGATGTAGAGAGGATCGGTAACACTTTCACGGCAAGAAGGCCCGATCAAAGGTGGAAGTGATTAGGATTGTCAGAACCCTAAAGTGGGTGTATCTTGCAAACCGGAATAAATTATTCGACGTCCCATATATTATTTTGGCGTAAGAGAAGCTACTTTAGCCCGGGTTGTCCATGCCAAATTTGTGATATTCCATCAGATCGGCGGGCGAAAGTCCATTTTAATTTCATATTTACTATTTATAGTAAATTTTAGTTCGATGATAACTTTTGATCCTTTGAGGTTTAGGAGTTGTGACCAACATAAAAAGGGCTTAGAAAAATTAGGAGAATAATGTGGTTTGGTCAAATTGGACACTTACTATTTTTGGCCGAAAACCATGAAGTCATGTAGAAATTGTGACCATCTATAAAAAATAAGTTTACTGTATATAGTAATACACGTTTTTTAGGGAGTTTGAGTTAGAGTTTGATTCTGAAACTTATTCGTAGGTTAGTTATCACTATTTAAAGGATTGTATATTTGTTTTATTATCAATCACTTTATTTTTGAATTTATTAGAATTTATTTTCATTTTTCCTATTTTTTCCTCGTGCATTTGAGGAATCTCTATGAAGATTCTAAAGAAGCTCTGTGGATTCCATCTCTGCGTCCATTTTCAAAGCAATTGACATTCATGATATAACAACTATAACCCGATCTCAACGCTCGAACCACTTACAATTTAAACCATAAGTGTTGAGTTAACTCGGCAATGAACTTAGCAACCAAAACTCGTAGACTAGAAAAGGAATAAAGAATTTTCAAAAGGGTAAAATTAAAAAAAAATCATGATTTATTAAAACGGAATGGAAGTCTTTATATAAACTTCGAAGTGGTGCATTAAGTAACATTTTAAAAGATTTTAGTCTGTTGAATTTAAACCCAATAGGTGTGACCAATCGACCAACCACATATTTCCGTTAGAAATCGAGAAGGAGCAAATTTGAATACATTTTCGTACAAATAAAGTCCTTTGAGTACCCAATGCACAAACACCCATGCGAGTACACCCGTTGGATGGAGTTGGTTTCTCCACTCGAGACCTAAAATTGGGTCACTTATCCGATGGTTGGAGTGGATTTTAAAAATTCATGATAGTGGGCCCACCCTACTGGATGACTCATAAATTTAATTCTCAATTCTGTCCTTAGGCGCAAGCTACCCTTTACCTAGCTGTGAGTACACTAAAGAGCCCACCGTGACGCACGCAGTTTATCTTTGTTCTATGCATTTTTTTCAGCTTATTTTAATGCACGAGGCACATTTAGGTATATCCAAATCTCAAGTGGACCACACCATACCAAATTAGTTGGAATCGAAATCTTACCATTGAAAACATCACAGGCGCCACAGAAGTTTTGCATCAAGCTGCTATTTCTATTTCCATTTCATGCCTGGCATGTTCGATGGCATATAAACATCACTGTAGGCCTTAGAAATGTTTCAACGGTATATGCCACATTTCCCACTGTTTTCTGTGGTGTGGTCCAGTTGAGATTTGGATATGCCACGATTTTGGTCTCATGGCTAGAAATGACCTGGAAAAACGGATGGACCGGGTGGATAAAACACATTCATCATGGTGTGCTCCACATAGAATCCACTCCATGCAAGCGTCGTCACAATGCTCCTCAGGACCGACTACGTACACAATCCACGTGGCAGTCAAACCAAGACCGGCAGGGCTGAGGGTAGGGTCCGTGATGATGTGTATGTAAAATCTACTCCAGCCATAAGCTGTATAGTGATAATTTAGCTGTAGGCGCTAAAAAATCAGCCAAATCCATAATTCAGGTGGTCCACCTGATTGGAAACAGTGATGGGGACGTTCGCTATCTAAATTGGTTCACATAGCATGGCCCACGTAAATCACATATACCTGAGTGGAAACAGTGATGGGGACGTTCACTATCCAAATTGTTTCACTTAGCATGGCCCACGTAAATCACATATATATGGGCCTAATTTTTTGTACCCATATATGCGTAACATTTTATGAGGCAACTAATGGTTGGAGTAGATTTCACACAAACGTCACAGTGAGCTCCGTAGAGATAAAGAGTAGCATCCTCTCTCCCACTATTTATCCTTGTATGGCACACCTAAATTACGTGTCTGCTTTAGTTTTTAGCCATTTTTTTAGCCTAATGGCTAAATTTCCATCATGTACTTAATGATCACTGTGGATATCACATGCACATTATGGTGAAATCCACCATGAGCCCCATCCCACCCCCTCTCTGTGACTATATATACGAGAAAAAAAAAAAACTGAAATTTATATCTCATACCTTTTTTCAGAAAGTTTTTCAAAAAGCTATATCATGAATTAATATAATTATCATTCCGGGTTCGGTGGCTTGAGTGAGCCCACCATGATGTTTATGTAAAATCCACCCTAACCACCAGGTGCATCACCCCATGTTAAGTAGAGCGCCAAAAATCAGCTCCATCTATGATTTAGGTGGCCCACATGATTGAAAATAGTATACATGGCAATACTCACCTTCCAAACTGCTTCCATTAGTATGGCCCCTGTGAATCATGGAGGGTATGAATTTTTGAGTTATGGGCCTAAATTTTTGTAGTATATTTTCGAGTTATGGACCTAAATTTTTGTGGTAACTAATGATTGGTGTAGGTTTCATATAAGTACATAGATATTAATATATAGAAGTTTTAAAAGAGATAGAAATAAATGTATACAATACAACTATTATTAGAGATAAGAAAGAGAGAGTGTAGAGAAATAGTAAGACGTAGATAGTGCTAGAGAAATTCTTCAACACCATACAAAATTGAGATATGGATGCTCGACCCTTTAAAATATTGTAGGTTGTTGCCTTAGAAATGACCTACGATGGAAGGAAAACAACCTTCAAAGCTGGACCAAACCTTAGCTCAGCTTATTTTACAGAACTCAAGTCTTCGTAGCAGTTTTAAAAGTCCCATTTGGATAACACCAAATAAATAGCTTTTTTAAATTTATGTAAGTTAATAAATTACTTTTCTAAATAAGTTAGTTTATTTAATCAACTTAAATAAATAATTTATTAAATAAAGTAACTTTTTTAAAGTTATTTTTTATTGCTTTTTAACTTATGGAAATTAACTTAAACAATGGTGGTTGTAAAGAGTGCGCTCTAATTGTGATGAATGGATGTGCCATGATCCACCATAATGTTTTTAGAAATCTACCCTGTCACTATTTTATACATCTCATTTTAGAAAGTGGGCACAAATATGACATAAATCCAACACTAAAGTGGGCCACATGACTTAAAACAGTAGTATTGAATGCCCACCATTGAAACCGCACCCATTGTTATGTGACCCACCATGATCCACCTGTTTTTCCAGCTGATTTTAATTGGTAGGTCCAAATATAATGAAGATCCAAAACTCAAGTAAACCAGGCACCTTGAAACAATGTTATTAAAATGGATGGACGGGGTGGATTTCTAAGAAACATCATAGTGTACCTAGATGCTTGGAGTTGGGTTCACCCACCAATCGGCCTCCAGCAAAAGCAGCGGAGCAGATCAGGTTAGTTTGAGGTAACAAACGCTGTTCAGTCAGGCCATGATTGTGGACCCACCTTGATGCATGTGTCATTTATTCATGCTCTCCATCCATTTTACCTGCTCATTTGAGGGCATAAGCCCAAAAATGAAACAAATCCAAATATCAGGTGGACCACACCATTAAAACATGGTGAATGAATGCTCACCATTAAGTTCTCGGGGGCACAAAAGTTTTCGAACAAGCTGTATTTGTGTTTTCCTTCATCCTTATCTATCAGTCTATGTGACCTTATCAACAGGTTGGATGACAAATAAACATTACCGTGGCCCCTTGGATGTTTTTTTAATGGTGAGCCTTCAATCACCACCATTTCCGTGGTGTGGCCCACTTGAGATTTAAATCTAGTTCATTATTAGGCCAACACTCTTAAAAATGAGCCGGCAAAACCCATAAAATTAAGATGGAGTTTAGAGCGACCACTGCACCATCCAAAGGAAATGTATTAAGAGCCAACAATACAGATCACTTCATGCATGGATGGTCATGATTCAGCTATGCAATCATGATCACAGCCCACTTCCTGCCCGAGGTAGGAACACATTTGAGTGGTCCCCACATCTCACTAACAGGCGATGGGCCAGGATATCATCAGTATTATGATGCATTGGATTATTTCCAGCTCTCTTTCTTACAACCGCTTGCTATTTTCCAGTTTCGAAAGCACTACTCTTTTCAATTGCTGGACGAGCGCTGGGCAAATGGCAGTGGGTCCCACCATGGATGGCTTATAGGGTGAGAATTCCATTAGTCTAATACTCTGAACCATTTCAAAAGTGGCTTGCCAATTGGATTGTTTGAAAAGAAACACATTCATGTTCAACAGGCAAAGGTCCCACGTTCAGACGGTTAGGATCGTGAAACCAGGCGAACCAATTTAAATATTCAATCAAAGAGATTATGTTTCTGTTGTCCCCCATCCAAGGTGAGGCCCATCATATAAACGGCTTGGATCATTAAGAAATGACCCAAAATCAAAAGCTAAAGTCATTGTACCCTTTAGCATGCAAAAAAATAATCCAACATTTGAACAGTCCTGGCCAAATGGACCTGGCCGGTTGACGGCCCTGATAGATTTCATCCATTAGCACCATAAAGTCAATATTACTTTTATGTCAAAAACTAGATCTTAGGTACTCTACGTGTACTTCATATATGAGATTCACATCATGACTTGTACATTAAATATACTTAAACTATTAAATATGCTTATATAAATTTACCTATCTAATAGTTATACCATATATTTAAGTTCGACTTATACTCAACCACATTTCATGAATAAGAAATCAAACATCTATTTCAATCATCGATTATTAATATAGTTAAGGACCCTCTCATTTAAGATCTTATGCAATGAAATAAATTTTATCTAACAACTTAAATGAATAATTAATAATAATAACACTAAATAGAATTAAATTGATAATCATGGTTGTTATATGACAACAATTTCTTCCTATATTAAGTATGGTCATGTGTCCCTTAAGTCCTTTTCCAACTTGATCATGAAATCTTATTCTTGAGCTACCGACTTACCTTCAATCACATGTGTACGATTTTATATCAATACGGGATAAGCTGACTAGGCCTAGTGAGAAATGCCAACATGGTTCTTCATATAAAATTAGAATAGAATATCAATAATCATACACAATATAGCAGCGCTTAAACTTGAAGGGGGCCTGGGAATCAGAAGCCTCTCAGATGTCATACAAGCCCTACGCCTTAAAATGGCCTGGGCGGTAAAGTTCAAAGAGGACTGCAGCCTGTGGGGCTCATTTATGAAAGTCAAGTACAACCAAGATCTGATTTCAAAATGGCAGACTCAACTGTCGGCAATGGTCTCCCCATTGTCAAAAAGAATTAAAAGATTATTTACATTGTTGGTGGCCAAGACTCAATGGCAAATTGGAGAAGGTAATAACAGCCTTTGGTGGGGCAACTAGACAGGTCTAGGTCCTCTCAAAGGCAAGGCTACGAGCCAGATTCTAACGGGGCCTCAGAGGCTGGAAGTTAAGGACTTTCTAAGTAGGACAGGTCCTCTTCCGCCCTTAGCTATGTTTAACTTCCTTTCCCAAGAATCTGTAAACTTCAATTTTCAAGAGGGTTTCTGCATATCGAAGGGCCCTAACTATCCTTTTTGGCCTCCAAATCCATCTAGTTCTTTCTCGGTCAAATCGGCGTGGGAGACATGTAGGCATCCTAGGTCGCGGAACAGCTGGGGAGCTAAAGTTTGAAACGCCCACCTACCACCTAAAATCTTTGTCCTAGTGTGGAAGGTTCTCAAGGGAGCAGTGCTGGTTGATGCAATTGTCCACGTCTGTGGCATTCAGTTGGCCTCTCGGTGTAACTGCTGCACAGGAAACCAACGGCAAGGGCCTGCAGTGGAGTCCGTAGACCACTTATTCCTACACAGCGCCCAGGCGGCTCCCATATGGAACCATTTCACTGAAGTTTTCAGCAATCATTTAGTTGGGGCCCACTCGGTGGAGGATTGGTTGGTTCATTGGTGGCCCACTCCTTTAGGTGGTTTGACAACACCTCTCAAAAATCTGATTCCTTGTATCATAATATGGGAGATTTGGAAAGGAAAAAATGAAGCAAAGTTTGATGGAAAATTTATGCCTGTCAGGATCCTGATTTCTTAGATCAGAGGCTGGGTCCTATACGTTGCTAATAGAAGGGTTCCTCGATCCCATGTGGGGTATAGCAGTCAGGCACTCGCAGCCTTGGGGATTGCAGTTCATCCCCATCCGAGGAGGACATTCCAAGTAGTTAAGTGGATTAAGCCTCCCTCAGACTGGGTGAAGCTGAACGTGGATGGGTCTTCCAAAGGGACAACCTAGGCATGGCAAGGGGTGGATGTATATGTAGAGGTGATAAGGGGGAATTCATCTTCAATTTCTTTGCAAGTTATGAGATGGCGTTCAACAAGAGGGTGGAAATCCGAGCAGTCCATGACTGTCTAACCCATTGTCTCCATTTAGGTTTAAGCAACATAATTGTAGAATTAGATTCCCAGTTGGTGGTTAAGTTCCTCTCAGGGACGACAAGTCCGGGCTGAAAGTGGAAGTATTGGTTGGATAGGATCAAGAAGATCAACCTCAAACGTCATGTTAAGTTTGAGCACATCCTCAGAGAAAGTAATGGGTCGGTGGATGAGATGGCCATAATGGGTAGTGGCAGTCAAAATTCACCCAAATTATTGGCCGGGCCGGTCTTCCTAGCATTGTCGGGGGCTCATCTTCCTCAATAAAGTGGGCTTGGGGGCAATCAGGGGCTAAGTGATTGGTGGCCAGTGCGGCCCTGTCTAGGTCGTTGGGTCCAATTTTGTTTGGTTTTGCCGTTCTTTCTCCTTACGGTAGGTTCCGCCTAGGTTTTGTTTGGGGGAGCCCAAAATTGTTAATCTGCAGTGTACAGTTTTTTGAATATGAATTGAATAGAGACCATTGACTAAAAAAAAAAATACACAATATAATTTCAGAAAAAAATTAATTATTATGCAATGCATCAATGCATCAATGCATTAAGTGGGAATCTGTCCACTTGCTTGAATTGGAAACTCGTCAACTGCACCTGTTCATTGGCAGCCTTCTACCATTTGGTAGCCAAAGGCAAGGCCCGCATCTACTTCTTGAGTAGGCTTCCATTTGTATAGTAGGCTTCTAGTAATGATTTTACCGGGTATACCATCAATGGAGGTCTCTCAGGAATTTAGCACGTGTTGTACGTGCAATTAATAGATGCATTATCATATCAAGTAATCTTGAATCATGTATTATATATATATATATATATATATATATATATAGAGAGAGAGAGAGAGAGAGTCCCGGTCTGCTGCACACCAGGCCGCACCGACCTCAAATAAGAGCTCCTCCTTCAGCCGTTAGATCCCCTCATTAGCTAGGATTTAACAATCGTGCGCAAGAGAGTCTCCTGAAGGAGGACTCGTGTGGCATTTTTTTCGGCAAGACACGAGAAGTGACGTCTCCAAGTTCTGTCGGCCACACCATGATGTATGTTTTGTATCTACACCATCCATCCATTTGAAGAGATCATATTAGGGCATGATCTAAAAAATGAATCAGATCCAAAGCTCGAGAGGACCCCACCACAAAAAACAAAGGGGAGAGTGATGCCCATCGTTAAAAAGTTCTGGGGGCCAATTCAGTTTTCGTTTAGGCGAATATTTGTTTTTTCCTTCTTTCATGTCTGCTTTAAGACACGATCCGGTTGGAATCCCAAATAAACATCACAGTGGAGCTTTAGAAGGTTTCAACGGTGGATGTCACTCTCATCACTGTTTTGTGTGGTGGGGTCCACCCTAGCCTTGGATCTACTTTGTTCTTTAGACCATGCTCTAAAATGATTTCTCCAAACGTATGGACGGTGTTGATACAACACATACATCATGGTGGGCCCATAGAAGTTGGTGACACCACGTCCATGTCAGTTTCCAATCCCATCGCGCACAAATCCTTCCCGGACTTGGATTGCGTCCTAACTACGCCGGACGGTAGGGCTCGGTGGGGCCCACAGTGATGTAAGTGTTCTATCCACACCGTTCATCACTTTTTTTAGATCGTTTTAAGGCATGATCGTTAAAA
This sequence comes from Magnolia kwangsiensis, assembly GCA_037074715.1. Classification (NCBI taxonomy): domain Eukaryota; kingdom Viridiplantae; phylum Streptophyta; class Magnoliopsida; order Magnoliales; family Magnoliaceae; genus Magnolia; species Magnolia kwangsiensis. The sequence continues at coordinate 99,203,583 of CM073584.1, forward strand.
TATATAAAGCACATCCACAACTGCAGTGGAGCACAAAGTGAGGATTGGACGTCCATCTTTAAAAACTTCTTGGGAGCACATTGCTGGCAATTTTTGTTTCAGATCAAGCTGATATTTGTGTTTTCACTTCATACACAAGTAGTGACTCTAGTGAAAGTTTGCCACCATTTATTCAAGTTTTGCTTCTCATCCACTGACCACAATGCAGACTTTGAAGGCAATCCGTCCACCCAAATTGTGGAACCCACAAGTATGGTACACAGCCCGAAATTGTCAATGATCAAAAGAAAGTAATCATCTGGATTCACAAATTGAATTTGAAATGGTGATTATTTTAATTTTTACCTTTTCTAATTGATAGACAACAAATGGATGGTTAGGATTTTTCTATCAGCATGATCTCCAGGATGTGATCCATCCACAGTAGACCTTACAGTTGGACACCTTGGGTTAAAGTTAACGGTTGGCATGTGTAGAATGTATGAGACACCATAGCTTAAAGAATATAAGCGGACAAACATTGTGGTAGTGTACCAAATAGCGAGGGAAGTACTATTTGATTTTTGACTATCCCAGGAGCGCTCAACGTGTGTGGTTTTCATCACTCTCATCACTATGAGAGAAGTACTACATGGGCCCTACTATGATGTATGTATTTCATCCATGCCGTCCACCCATTCTTTCATATCATTTTTTGGTATGAGCCCAAAAATGAGGTTGATCCAAATCTCAAGCAGACTGCACAATGTTAATTGAACACCCACCTTTAAAAACTTCTTGGTGGCCACAAAGTTTTAGATCAAGCTGATATATATTATTTCCCTTCATCCAAGTTTGTATGACCTCATCAACAGGTTAGATGTCAAATAGCCATTATAATGGGCCCTAGGAGGTTTTTAATGGCAGAAATTCAATCAAAATTGTTTTCCCATGGTGTGGTCCACATGTGATTTAGATATACTAATTTTTGGGATAATGTCATAAAATTATCTTTCAAAATGGATGGACGGCGTGGATAAAACATATACATCATGGGGTCCACATAGCACCGACTACAGCTGATGGTAGCGTCACCAGCCAAACTGTGTCCCCGTAGGAGGTTTTTAATGGCGAAAATTCAATCAAAACTGTTTTCCCATGGTGTGGTTCACATGTGATTTAGATATACCTAATTTTCGAGATAATATCATAAAATTATCTTTCAAAATGGATGGAAAGATAATGTCATAAAATTATCTTTCAAAATGGATGGACGGCGTGGATAAAACATATACATCATGGGGTCCACATAGCACCGACTACAACTGATGGTAGTCGTCACCAGCCAAACTGTGTCCCCGTAGGAGGTTTTTAATGGCGAAAATTCAATCAAAACTGTTTTCCCATGGTGTGGTTCACATGTGATTTAGATATACCTAATTTTCGAGATAATATCATAAAATTATCTTTCAAAATGGATGGACGGCGTGGATAAAACATAAACATCATGGGTCCACATAGCACCGACCACAACTGATGGCAGCGTCACTAGCCAAACCGCGTCCATAACTTTCTGTCAAAACTGATGCCCCTCTCTTGCCAAAAAAAAAGTTCTCGTGTCTTGGCGAAAAAAGTGTTGGGCGAGTCCTCCTTCGGGAGACTCTTTCTTGCGCACGGCTGTTAAATCTCAGCCGATGAGGGGATCTAACGGCTGAAGGAGGTGCTCTCATTTAAGGTCGGTGCGGCCTGGTGCGCAGGAGACCGTTTCTATATATATATATATATATATATATATATATATATATATATATATATATATATATATATATATATATATATATCATTCTGATTTTCATATTTGAATTAATAGAGTCTCATACTATCGAGTGATATCAGTATATCATTCAATTCATGTCTAATTAGTAATTCAGCATATAGGTTGCATCAATACTGTAACTCAGATAATTGATTATACTAACACATTAATTAAATTATATCATGATTACTATATTAATATAAAAACTACACATTCATCCAAATCAAATAAGAGTACATGACTACTGCATTAGGGTACGTATATAACATATCAAACAATTAATCTATTTTAACTTTATGGAGGGAAAACACATCGAGATCACTTACCTTGATGCAATAGAGACGATTCCGTAAACCAATAGTTTGATTTTGTATTAAAACTTTCTAAAATTATATAAATAATTTTTTTTTAAATCTTACTAGTTCACATGGCGGGGCCCACTTTTGATTGATATAAATCCATTTAAAATGTCTCATTTAAAAAATTTCATAAATTAAAAAATAATATTTCAAATATTAAGGTGTCGTTAGAATTAGCCCCTTGCAATTTCTGTAAATTCAGGTCGTTTTCAATAACAATCTCAAAAGTTGATTTTTCTGAAAATTTGAACGGCATTTAGAAATATTAAGCTAGAATCCCTTGACTTTGCAAAAAATTTTATTTTACCCTAAAATTTTAATTTTTTATATAGTTTGTCATAATTTACATGAATTATGGGGGATTTATTCACTTTGATAATTTAAGGTTCGATTTACTTTTGATAAATGGATCAAGACCAATCATTGATTGTCACTTGATCAATTTTAAGGAACAACCAATGATCATCTTGATCCGACCATCCATACCTTAATTAGTTATAATTCTTAATGCTCATATTGATTGGTTAATGTAGCCCACCAGATGATTAGATAGATCATTAAATCTGGATGTCATCATCATCTAATATTTGAATTTTGATAGTCGTTCTAGATCGAGTTAGATCTCAACCATATAATGGTTCTGTATAATGAATCAACATATGATTCATTGTCTACCATTTCTTCGTATCGATGCGGCTCATCCAATGATTCGATCTGAAATTTAAGATTTTAATTTATTTTATTCTTAAGAATCTAATAAATTGTAAGAATTTAATTAGCATTTCATATTATTTCATATAATTCTATGTGTCAAGTTGTACCTTACACGAAGAATTACTCTTCCGGTATTAATTTAATTTCCTAGATTAAGGAAGAATCTTAGTAAATCTATGATCGGTACAGTCCATTAATGTGTCGAATTGGTTTGATTCTTAAAATTATTATATAATTGAGTCTTATAAAACCTATGAATTGTATAGATTATATCGATCATTGTTCACCATGAAAAAAAAGTTCTACCTTATGCACATCAACCTTAAAGTCATACGCATCAGTGTATCTTTTCTATGTAAATAAACTAAACCTACATAATGGATGTTTGATACATTACGTTAACCTGAATATGACACTTTTTAATAGAAATGGTTCACTAGGATATTACAAAATACGAAGGAAAGTTTGAATAAAGAGAAATAAGAGGAATAATAAGATGAGATTTTTTTTATTTTTTATTTTTATACACGCACACACACCCCCACACACTCATACCATAGTGGAATTTCACCACCTATGGGTACTCGAACCCTTGACCGGGTGTTAAAACTCTTAAGGGCCTTTTTGGCCAAGTAGATTGGATGGGATTGGATGGTATTAGAGTGGATTGCACTGATTTTAAGCTAACGATAGCTGCGTCGGTGGATTGGTGCAAGATCTATGGAATTGCTATATCCCGGGATTGCTATATCGGGTCTGTTTGGCACGCCTGGCCAATCTCAGGATTAAACCTTCCAATCCCTATCAATCCTTCGAACCAAACATGTCCCAAGCAATTTTGAAGGGATTAGGGTGGATTGGATGGGATTTAAAGGTAATTATGGTGATGTCAGTGGATTGTCTTATGATCCATGGGATTACTATATTCTGGGATCAGGATCCCGTGTCTGTTTAGCACGCCTGGCCAATCCCAGGATCTATCTTCTAATGCCTTCCAAACCCATCCAATCTGCCCAGCCAAACAGGCCTTAAGAGTCTACCACCAGATCGGGAGTCTAGACCCAGAATAATTCGGTGACATTGGCGACTCTCTCTCTTACGCAAGATTTAAATTTAAATATGTAATATATCTTGAGCAAACACATTTGCATGTGATTCAGCCGTTCATCTGGGTAGGCCGACCAGACATCTACCATCATCCAAAATTCTCACCCACCCAGCAATCCTATCCACCGGATAGCATTACTTGTGAGGATTGCAAATGAATGGTCAAAGGTAAAGGCTCCAAACAATCCCAAAAGCCATCTGATCAGATGGATGGGATTGTCCAGCGTGCATGATTTTCTGAATATCAACGTGGGTGAACAGTCTGGAGCTCGTGCACAACGCCTGCGCGTGTGGCTTCTGATTCACTCACACAGACTGCCAAAAAGAAAATGACGTCCGCGCTCTAAGAAAAATAATTTTTGAAAATTGAAAAATTACAGTAGAAGTCACCTTGGATACTGTGACAGATACTCATATTATAATAATATAAAATTACAATACCCTACCAATCCGGTGCACGGCGCATGCATACAACCGTTCGTGTGTATGATTTTCCCCGCCCATTGATAAACCGATTTCTTTTTCTTTTCTTTTCTTTTTTTTTTTTTTTCTCTTTTTTAGCCTTTTAGCTTTTTTAGCTTGTTAGTATACCCGACTGTTATTTCATACTTCACCGTTAGCCACCCCCACTAGGTATGATACCAAGACGTCAATGTTGAAACGAGGTATCTTTCGCTCAGTCTACCACTTGAGCCATGGATCAATCAAGGTATTGATACACTGAATTCCTGAGTGTATATGCTATTTACCAACTTTTGAGTTCAGACTTATGGAAAATACAAATAGTGGCTATGGATACACCCACGAGCACCAAGCATGTGGTGGCCCCCACTCACCATTGCCTAACCATGATCAGAGGTGATATATATATATATATATATATATATATATATATATATATATATATATATATATATATATATATATATATCTTTCGCTCAGTTTACCACTTGAGCCATGGATCAATCAAGGTATTGATACACTGAATTCCTGAGTGTATATGCTATTTACCAACTTTTGAGTTCAGACTTATGGAAAATGCAAATAGTGGCTATGGATACACCCACGAGCACCAAGCATGTGGTGGCCCCCACTCACCATTGCCTAACCATGATCAGAGGTGATATATATATATATATATATATATATATATATATATATATATATATATATATATATATACACTGAAAGTCTAATATATATTTCTTGAACCAAATGCTCTTAGGTAGGTGAAAGTGAATCTCTCACTCTAGTGACCATTTCATGGCCCCAAAATAACTTTCCTTTCTTTGAAAGAGAGGGCCAAAAAAATAGCTGGAAATCTCATATGGGTTTCACTTGTTTGGCTAGCAAAATAAAAATAAAAATAGAGCTAAAAAAAATGATACTTCTACTTAGTGTTCAAAGTGTCGGTATTGCTAGAAGTTTCGCTGCCTAAGGATACAAAAACAATATCGATATCACCAATAATACTGTTGGTGGAATTTTTAGTGAAACTTCAAAAAATGTTAAAATGTACATATTTAAATATTTATAATAATAAAAATACAAAAAGAACGCATACATAATAAGTTTCCATTTAACGAGGACTTAAAAGCATGTGTTATTTTAAGAAATCAATCCAACCAACCCATCCAGCTTATTTAGCCAACCTTTTATCTAAACATCTATCGATATTGTAAAATATCAACAACACATAATATTTCACCACGAAATCATAACAATGGTAAAGGAAACGAAAGATTATGGTCTCAATATCACACATGTTGTGATATCGATAATATCGAGATATTATCAATATTATTAATGATAAATTAAACACTACAAATAACTGTGTCCATGAAAAAAAAATTGAAATAAAAATTTGATTAAAAAAAAAAATTGAAATAAAATTTTTTCTAATAAATAAAAATTTGATGATATTAATACATTGGGAATATTATTGAAATATTGTCGATATACTTATGATACAAATATTACCTAAAATTTATATAGTCAAAAATATTGGTGATACATTGGTGATGTTAACGCATTGACAATGCAAGCGACATCTAGAAATTACATAGTTGACAATAATGGTGATTACATTAGTGATATTGATATGTTGGCGATACTTAACGTTACATTGCTAATACTTGAAATTTCTACACTATCAACATTATCGGTATCGCTACTAATGTTATCGATATTATTGAGCTGGAGTTAAAGATAATATCACAAATATTTCGATAATATTGGAGATAATTCGAACATTGCTCCTATTGAAGAAAAAAATTCTAATTTCCTATAAAAGAGAGTATTCAAGCTACATGCATCACTGCCCAACCATGACCAGAGGCGATGCAAAAGTATATACACTGAAGGTTCAGCATATACTCTTTTGCACCCAATTCTCCGGTGCCCACATGTTAAGATAATGCAGATGATTAGTACTGTCTATGTTGTTGAATCAATTCCATATGGGCTACTTAAGTAAAATAATGCTCAACGGATGGTCTTGATCATCACCATTTGTAGACGAATTTAGAAGAATGAAAGTAAAATTTTCAATGGCTTGAATTCAACGGTAAAAAATCAAAAGATACTACCGTTACAAAAGAATAATTGTGATTAAATGTCTTATCTATGGTGTTAGCCTGAAAATGGATAGTTCAAATTATCCGACCATATAAGAAAGTGGGCCACCTAAAGTAGACCCTGAACCGCGACTGATGCAAAGTGAACACGCAGTCAATTATTAATGAGGAAGCACCGGGTCGCCTGGACAGGATGCGGACCGCGTACTGAGTAGCTCAGTAGGCTGTGTATTAAGTAAACTCTGCGGGGTCCACTATGATTTTTGTATTTTATCCACTCTATCCATCCATTTTATCAGATAATTTTAGGGCTCAAGCCCAAAAATTAAGCATATCCAAATCTCAAGTGGACCACATCACAGGAAATACTGTGAATTGAACTTCTACCATTGAAAAATTCTCAGAGACCAAAGAAGTTTTGGATCAAGCTAATATTTTGTTTTCTCCTCATCCATGTCTGTTTGAACTAATGAACAGGTTGGATGACAAATAAACATCAGTGTGGGCTCTAGAAATATTTTAATGGTGAAAATCATTATTGCTAATACTTCCTGTAACGTGGTCCACTTGGGCTTTGGATATGCTTCAATTTTGAGATCAATCCTAAAATGATATTCACAGTGAGACCAATTAGGTTTACTCAATTCGATAAGAGTGTACCGGTATGAGTAACTCGGTACGATTTCGCTTGGATGCAGATTGCGCAGCCTATTGAGTAAAATCTATGGGGCCCACCCTGATGATGTGTCTTATTCATGCCATCCATCTGGTTTGGATTATCATTTTAGGCATGATTCCATAATCAAATCATATTCAAAGCTTAAGTGGACCATACTACAGGAAACAGTAGGAACTGAACACTGCCATTGAAAATTTTCTTCATCCTATCTATTTTTTTTCTCTAGTTTATTCTATTGAATATTAGACCATTAAATTTCAATTCTCAATCGAAATTGTGAAATTGATGTAATTTATATAATATCTAAACAAGATTCTACCACATGTACGGTAGAGAGATGGATCTAGAGTATTGCAGTTCACTGCATATGCTATATTATCAGCCCCAAGTAAGTGTTACCGGGTAACAGCTAGCCTAGGGGCGTTTGGCCAAAGGTATTAGATGAGATTAGGTGGTGTATAATTTGGACGTGGATTGCATCCCACCACTTTGTGGGGCCCAAAAAGATGTAAGTGTTTCATCCACGCTGTTCATTGCTTTTATTAGACCATTTTAATTTACTATCCTAAAAATTAGACAGGTCAATGGCTCCCATGGACCACACCAAAGGAAGCTGCAGTGATAATGACACTCACCGTTGAAACCTTTCTAAGGGCCACTATGGTATTCTTTTACCATCCAACCTATTAATAAGTTCATTTACACGTAGATAAAGTGAAAACACACATATAAGCTTAATCCCAAACTTCTCCAGCTCCCAAGAACTTTTTTATGGTGCAGGTTCAATCCCCACTTTGTGATCCATTGGAGCCGTGGACTTACCTCATTTTTAGGGTTATACCTTAAACTGATCTAAGAAAATAAATTAACTGCGTGGATAAAACACTTACATCATGATGAACCCCACAGAGCCCTGCCCAAACGGATTACCGTCCGGGCTGAGTTAGGATGCAATCACGTCCGTATAATTGTATTTGATCCCCTTAAAATCCATCCAATATTTGGCTAGGCCAACCAATGTTGTGTTCATGTAGGATGAAATTACATTTGGTATCAGGTAGGATTTTCATAGATTTTAAAATTTATTATACGCATAGGCCCCACATTGATGCACAGATTTATCTATGCCATCCATCCATATATATCATTTACACCTGGTATTTTGGTTACATATGTATACAAGTGAACAATACCCACTGTGAATTTGGTCTGTTAATTACAGTTTCATGGTCTACCAAACAAGATTTTGTTAATCTAATGTTTTTCAATTTTATCCCAGCTTATTGTTAGATGGCTAGAATAACACATTATTTTCATACATGCAATCATTGTACAATAACCATGTTAACGGAGTCTTATACACTTCAATAACATTTTATTCCACGGACCAAGCATGCCCGCATTGTTATCATTACTGTATGGCCCACATTGATCATATATGGTATAAACCTGCTCATCCGTTCTACCGCTCATTTTAGACAAAGCAAAGCATATCCGGATCTCACGCGGACAATATGTATTTCACGACGGTTTGTAGCGTTTTTAGGTGACAGTCATGTCTGAGCAGATTGACTTTTGATACGGCATTCCCACAGAAAGGGTCGTGATTTCCTGCCAGAGCCTTTTGCAGGAACTTCCTGTGCTGGAACTCCGGTGGGCCCACTGTAATGTTTTAGAGAAATCAATCCCATCCATCCGGTTTTTCATTTCATTTGAGGACTTGGTGCAAAAAATGAACTGTATCCATTGCTCACGTGAGCCGTAATAAATGAAAAAAATGGGTAGGGAAATTCCTACCGTTAAGACCTCTCTAGTTTAGAAGTGATGTTTATATGTCATCCATGCCGTTAATAACGTCGGTCCTATTGGAATGAACTGAAAACACAGATATTAACATGATTCAAACAAAACTTCTGTGGCTGAATATTTCAACTGTGGACGTTTAATTATCATGTTTTTGGGTATAGATCATTTTTGAAAACGAACTCACGGAACTAATGGACTGGAAGGATTTCTCACAAACATCATAGTGGGTCCCACTTGAGTCTCACCTGGTTCCAACGCAGGAACTTCCTGCCAAAGGTTTTGCAGAAAATCTGCGTCCCAGGAAGAAAAACAGTACGAAAGAGCCGTCCGCGGAATCTGCGTCCCATTAAAAAAAAAGTACGAAAGAGCCGTCCACGGGAACAGATTGGCTACTCCCCTGCCACTAGCCAATGGCTGGTGGTCGGTGCTCCGTGAGCCTCACCATGATGTATGTGTTTCATCCATTATGTCCATTTATTTTTATAGTTCATTTTATGATACGAGACCAAAAATGAGATATAGCCCAATCTCAAGTGGATCACATTATAGGAAACATTGTTGAATGAATATAGACCATTAAAAACTTTTTGGGGGTCATAAAAGTTTTGGATCAAGCTGATCTTTGTTTTTTCCCTTCATCTGGGTCTGTATGACCTAATCAATAGATTGGATGTCAAATAAACAATGCAGTGGGCCTTAGAAAGATTTTAATGGTGGATATCCAATCACTATTGTTTTCCTGTGGTGTAGTCCGCCTAAGATTTATAACCCTCTAATATTTGGGGTTAAACCCTAAAAAGATCTTTAAAAATAGATGAACGGAATGGATGAAACACATACACCATGGTGGGGCCCACAGAGAACCAAAGCAGGGGGAGAAGCCAATCCGTTTCCGCCGTCCACCCTGGCCGGTAGGAAAGTGGGTCTCTCTTTTCAACGCGTGGTAAGTGCTTTTCAAAGCGTCGGCCTGCGTGGGAGCGTGGACTCAGAGCCCCCGGATTGGAAACCTCAATCCTACACGTGAAAGGGCTCTTTGTTTTTTCAAAGACATGGGAAATACACCGAAAACTGTAATTTCTCGTGTTTGAAAATTCATAGGAATTCTGTGTCTTTTGAAATTGGTTCAAAAGAGATAATTTTATTTTTTGAACCGTATGAGAATGCATATGATATATCCATTCTATCCATCTATTTTATTACAATATTTTGAAGCATGAGACAAAAAATAAAATAGATTCAATACTCAAGTGGCCCACGCCAAAAGAAATAGTGGCCCCACAAAGTTTTTAAGAGTTAGTATTCAATTTCCTTTTTTGTATGACGTGGTCCACTTGAGTTTTGAATATGCCTCATTTTTTTACTCATGCTATAAATTCAACTGCAATAATGAATAAATGGTGTGGATAAGCAAAATGCATCAATGTAGGACCCACGGATATTTTGCAATATTCTTGATTTTTGTGTCAAAAAGTAAGCAGTCAAATCAAGTATGATATAAATGCACAGGAAAATAATTATCATTTTTTATGCAGTATGTACTATTTCATCCGGAAATCAAACATGCCCTAAGTGTAAATCAACTTTAATTCAAAAATACCTATGCATGATATATTTACAGGGTTTAAATTTAATTACTAAACCAACTTTAATATCCCTAATTAGAGAGATATATAATTGTTGACACTATGGTTGTGATAAGCCCGCTGAAATATATGTTTTGCCTGAAAACGATGAAATTCCAAGTCTTGAATGGACCGCAAGCACAAGATCATGTCTGAGTGACTAATCAACAATTTTTAATCATTGATTAATATGGATAATGTTTGGACGGTGCTGGTCAATGTTTGGATGGTGCTAATTTACATGGACAATGTTTGGACGATGTTGATCATCATTAGTGGGCCATATACCCAATAGAATGATAGTATACAGTGACACACATGTTACACCTACAACTATTGAAATCATTTTCGGTGTAATCTAAGCTCTCATCATGGATTGCAGACCCCCTCAAAGAGGGGATAAGAAACCCTCCTAAATTTGAAATCCTCAGTTACTTTATGCTGCCAAAACAACTAAGGAGATTTGAAACCCCCTCTAATCCCCTCCAATCCACGATGCCAAATGACCCCTAAGTCCTTTGTTTAAAAGTCGTGTGATTAGAAGATCGTAGCCATTGAAATAGTTGTCATCGAGGTGGTCCATTAGACACTTGCATGGAAGTTCCTACGCTGGAACCCAGGTGGGGTCCACTATGATGTTTGTGAGAAATTTATCCTGTCCATCCGTTTTATGAGTTCATTTTAGCTAGCGCATTATTACAAAATTAAATCGGTGCTCAAGTGGGCCTAAAACATGAGAATTGAACATCTATAGTTGACATATTCCTGCTGGGCCTCAGAAGTTTTCGATCATGCTAATATTTGTATTTTTCGTTCACCCTGGTACGAATGACATTGTGAATAGTATGGATGGTATGTAAACCTCACTTTCAACCTATGGAGGTTTTACCTATAGTAATTTCCCTAATCACATTTTTCTTTTAACATGGCCCATTTAGTCTTAGATCTTGCTCACTATTAATATCCTAAAATGAGCTTTAAAAAATAGATGAACCAGGTGGATTCCTCACAAACACCGTAGTGGCCCAATGTCACGCCCCAAACTCGGAAACCGGGCTCACAAAATTTTCGATCGCCGAATCCGGCGCCGACAGCCTCCGTAGAACTCCATTCTCGGCTCTCAGCTCCCATTCGCTAGGTTCCGATCCTGGGATGCTACGAGGAGGATTTTCAACGTCAGTTTGATTCATAATAAGCATAACCAAAGGCATAACCCACAAACAATAACCAAAAACTCCATTACATTTCCACTATGATAAAAAACTTAATAAGTACAATGAGCATAACGGGAAATACAATGAGAATGAACAAAAACTCCAAACGATCCGCTAAGCGCTCCTGCCTCAACGCTGCTGCGAGCCAACGTCACCTGCACGCAACGGTCATGCATAAGGTTATAGAAAGCTTAGAGGGTGATGGAAGTGTGTGCGTAAGGTAGTAATATGAACATGCAATATCAGAGTAATGCGGAATATACAGATGGAACCATTAGCCGTACCAAAGCTATGCGATGCAAGACATGAATGATATCGGCCATCCCAAGGCCATGTGATGTGAAATGCAACTCAAGCATACAAATCCTCATTTATGTCCACAATAAGGTAAGTGGAAGAGACCTCACTATCCGTCAGCCAATATCGGGCTCGACTCGTCGATAGTGGATCCATTCCTCGAGCTGGTCAAACTTAGCCTAGCTTTCTCCCTACACTCGGGCGGATAAGGCCGCACCCCCTTCTAACAGACTACGACACAGTGGAGAGCGCAACCGTCTGGTAATCGGCACTCAACGCTCATCTACCCACTCGGTCTAGATGCTGGAGCAACCTCTTGGTACGATAAGGGTTTAGGAACTTTCATCCAGGGATATCTATAGCACCCTATGTAGAACGAGATTTTCGGTATCCAATCCTGCCAACCATGATATGTCTGTGGAGGCCATGGCCCCGATGTCGCTAGGGCGTACAGTAACCATATCACACAATGTGAAATGCATGAATCACTCTATCCAATCATGCAGCAAATTCTGCGCGTATCGTGCGCTCATGTAGGGCAACACCGCCTAATCGGGGTCCCATACACAATCTACCCGAAGGCATATGCTATGATTAGTCACTTCTCATATCAAGCATACATATGATGCGTATGATCATGAGTCATGGAACTATACTAAACATGTTATAATGAGATGAACTATTCTTACAATGCAGATGGGCCTGGACAGCCTATACACAATAAGTACGAGTCTAATAACGGGCCCTAAGGAGAGTCGTAATGTGGACATCTAACCAGCATTACACTCGCAATGTGGACGTCAAACCAACATTGCTCCCAAGGCACAATCGCTGTAAACATCGCTCCATAATCTGTATTGGGATCACACATTGCAATGGACCTTAGGTACATCCCATTGGGCGTTAAATACATCCAATGTGCCATGTCATATGGGCCTTTTATTCGTCAAATGGCCACATAAATGGACCACACCAATGAGCCTTATGTGCATTGCAATGAGTCATAACCCGTGGGCCTTAGATTGCATCAAATGGGCCTAATCTCATGAGCCATATACATATCAAATGGGCCTAATCCTGTAAGCCTTATATAAATCAAATGGGCCTAAACCCCTAGGCCTTATATAAATCAAATGGGCCTAAACCCCTAGGCCATATATAAATCAAATGGGCCTAAACCCCTAGGCCTTATATAAATCAAATGGGTCTGGTCCCAAGGGCCTTAGGATATATCAAATGGTCCAATCCCATGGGCCTTACATCCACATCAAAGTGGGCCCCAATAAACTTTCACAAATACATTAAGATGAACCTCAAATCATGCCAAGATAGGGTCCACTTGGACTGTGGATCTAGCTCATTCTTTGACTCATTCCATAAAATGATCTTTAAAATGGATGGACAGATTAGATGCAGCACCTGCATCAATGGTGGGGGCCCACATGAAGGCCCACCATCGTGAACGTTATATATTGTATAGTATATAAACAACGTATATAATATATATACAATAATATATATATATATATATATATATATATATATATATATATATATATATATATATATATAATACAATATAATATATATGTATATATGTACACACACACGCTGCACACACACATGCACACACACCCGCACGCACGCACGCACAACTAGTGGGCTCCAGCTTCACTGTCCGCTGGACGGTGAGAGCAAAACAAAAATATCATGGTGGCTTCCACCGTCCGCCTGGACGGTGGATATGAGACACGTACATCACTGTGGGTCCCACATATGTGGCCCACCATAATGCTCCAAATGCCATCCAAGCCGTTGATAAGGTCACTTGGACCTGGGTGAAGAGAAAACACAAATTTCATCTTGATCCAAAACTTCTGTGGCCCACCAAAAGAGTTTCAATGACAGAGGTTCAATCTCACTATTTCGTGTGGTGTGGGCCACCTGAGCATTGGATCCAGTTGAAACTTAGAGGGGGCCCACCTCATGAACGGTTTAGATGGCATATACAATCAGGGTGGGGCCCACGGCTGGAGGCCGTGGGACGGTCGCTCGCCCGCCTGGCCGCTCGCTGCACAAAGCAATGTGCTGCTGTTGCAGCACGTCAGAGGCAAAGGTAAGCCTCTGCACCTATTTTTTTTTTAAATTGGGAAAACCCATTTTTCCACGGTTTTTGGCATCTAGGGCCTGCAACAAGAAAATTCATCCCGTCCATTGGCTTCCCTGGCTCGTAACAAATCCAAGGAGTCTAATATAGGATATTTTTTATGTTTAGAAAATAAAATAAAATAAGAAAATGATCTTTGAATGGTAATGATTCAATCTTCAACGTTATGGCCCACTAGATCTTCCAATCAACCCCAACTCTTGGCTCAACGCCTAAAATGAGATGGGTAAGAGGATGGACGGCTTGGATTGGATACAAACATCAAGGTGGGTCCTGTACAAGTGGTCCACCCAAAAAGGATTCTCTTTCCTTTCTTTCTTCCTTTTTTTTTTTTTTTCTTCCAACGTCCAGGGAACATTAGACGTATAACGTTCCCTGGACCATAACACGTACATGGAGGTGGGCCTTGTTGAGGTGGGCCACCACTGATGGATGATGTGGGTACTACATATAAGGTGGACCCCACTTGAAGATGGCTTGGATAGAGTACATGCCTCATGGTGGGGTCCACTCGGATAGGCCACACAACCTTATCATAATCTCATAAAAAAATGAAATAAATAGGGAGAGAGAGAGATGGAGAGTGGGACACGCTTGTGATGGAGGGCTCCGCCACTATGAGCCCTCCCTTACAAGAGATCATACAATAAAATGGGTCCCTTTACATATGGAACTAACAAAATAAAATTCAACGGTGGAGATCCTTTCTCCACTAATATGGACGGTCTAGATGACCTCCCTAATGCAATGAAATAAACATCATGATGAGATCCATGGAGAATGGCCCCATCATGGAATGATCATGATGATCCTAATGGGCCATCGGCCACATCTTAGGGTCCCAAGTGAGATCCAAACCATTGATCGGTTGGCCTCACTTGGCCCATCTCAAAAACATGAAAAATTAATATTAACAAGCACCCACAGTCCGATCTTTTTGCTCCTATGGGTTCCTTACCTCCTTAGCTTTGATTTCAATGGGTGAGATGAGGAATGGATGGCTAGGATAGGAGATGATGGGGTAGAAAAGTGGGCCACCTTGGAGTTTTGGAAAGCTTGGAGAGCTCCTACGTATGGAGGTATTTTTGGTTGCTTGGAATGGATTTGAAAATGGAAAAGAGAGAGAGTTGTAAAGGGAGAGAGAGATGGGTAATGGATGGATGTGGTGAGTGATGAGTGTATAAGAAAATCTTGACTTTTGTGGCCATTTGTGTAAGAAAGGCATGGGAGGTGTAAGAACTTTTTGACTTTGAGGGTTTTTGGTGTAAGAAGGGTATGAGCTTGTAAGAGATTCTTGATTTTTGTGGTTGCTTAGGAATGGGTGAAAGGTTTTGTGTACTTAACATTTTGATGGATTGATTGATGGGATTGATGTGACATTTCATAGAGATTTTCTTGGGTTTCACAACGCGCGACGTTTTTCTCCCACCAAACGTTGGCCCACATCTCTTGACCAAGGTATCTCCTCGGTGCGCAAGTCGCGGCATCGGAACCGCAGCGATGGCATAGTCGCTGTGGTAATGGTCTTGGATTGAGTTGATACAGGTTGACGGCATATGAATCAAGGTCGCGCGAAAATATCGGTTAAGGGTCGAAGGTTGTCGGAATTCGACCGGTAAGACCGCGGAAGTTTACGAAACGGTACAGACTAAAAATACGGGTCTTACACCCAACCTAGGTTTTTAGCATAGGAACTTCATGCGAAAGCCTTTAGTAGGAAATCTGCGTTGGTCTTCTTTCATGCGAATTTAGCTTGGTGTCCAATACTTGACACCTAGCCAGTGGATAATCTGGCCTTTCCAACTAATGGGTTGTCTCCACAGATTGGCCTGGGTTGAAAATGGAAAGCACCCTAGCTCCGTGAGGCCCACTAGCTGTGTATTTAAAATCCACTCCATCCATCAAGTCCTAATCTAGGATTTAAGTTGGCCACACGACCGGGTAAAATGGGAATGGAATGCTAGCCATAAGTTTGTGTTGGGGTCAATGGGACATAACAAATAATTCCAACTCAAATCATAACCCAAAACAAAAATTACTACTTCCATTGCAACAAATGTTGTCAAAATTATGCTTATATTATTTTCTTTGAGTAAAAATTTAGAGACCAAATGAATGTTTAAGAATTCAAGTGGTCCATGGTTTACAATTTAAACTATTAGTTGGTTGGATCCCCTGGCTATAAGTATGACTTTATAGGTTCTATACATATGAACACTCAAAAAAAACAAAAAAAAAAAAAAAAAAAAAAAAAAAAAAAAAAAAAAAAAAACAAACAAACAAAACAAAACAAAACAAAACAAATCCCAACAATATTTGTATGTTGGTTGGTTTGGATGGGTTAGTTGATTCCAACCCTGTTGCAATTAAATGAGTTGGGTCTGATCAGGTTAGGGCTCCACGAATTTTATGTGTATCAGGTCAACTCACTAGTTAATAGGTACCAAATCAAGTTAAGACTAAATCCCTTGAACTTTTAATTAAATTGGTTGGGCACAGGGTAACTTAAGGTAAGGAAGGGTAAGAGGAGGAAGTCAACTACTTCAAGTATGCAAAACTTTGAATCCACAAAGTTATTCTTAAATCTACATTTGGCTCATTCCACTATGTTTACCAAAGTTTTATTTTGGTTACCTCGTGCGCATTTTATAAATGCCTCTTAGCTACTTGGTTTACTTTTAAATACTTTTAACTACTTATTTTGTTAAGTCGTTAGTTATGATTTGTAAAATGCACTCTAAGGATCCTTAGAGATTTTTAGTATGCTATGTTTTTTCCCTACTATAACACATGTCCTTTTCAATCAAATTTATTTAAAATGATGAAAATTAAGATACAATGTACTTAACATGTGGGTTCAATAAATGGAAACAAATAAATGGTCAAAGAACCACAACCAAGTTTCACAGAGTTTATACATATATATATATATATATATATATATAGACACTATCACTCGCCTAATGAGAGATCAACCTAAGTATTGGGCTGAGACATCAATATATTGGTGGCATTCTGATTGATGGATTGGATCTCAGACCTCTTGTGCCATGATGGCAGATGTGTGGTGCGTCCTACTGTTCACAACCCCAAGTGTAGGGTCGACATGTGGTAATAATTTTGGTAAGACCGAGGTCGAATCCACAAGGACTGAACCTTGTACGTAATCTGAAAGAAACTAGAATCAGAATTATAAAAAGATGTAATCTAATTAGGGGAATTTAAGAGAGCAATGGTAAACTACTTAACTAAAACATATATAATTTTAAGGTGGGAAACTAGAGTGCCAAGGATTCACTTTTAGAAATCGAAAAGTTATCTTACATGATTCAAGGACACAACTGGAATCAGAGTCCTATCTTATCCAACTGGTAAGAAGAAATTTATTAGATCTCTGAACTTCTCATGGATCTAATCATCAAATGATGAGAATGGTAAAGAATTGGAAGTGATTCCGTCACCTAACTATGCCCAGGAGACAAGGCAAATAACAACAATTTACCAAACTTACAACCAATCATAAGAGAATTGAGAAGATTAGGAGGATTTCATTACCCAACCATGCCCATAAAATGATGGTGGACAATAGGATTGCTTAATTTCATAATCTCAATATATGAAAAAAAGATATCTTAAGCTATCATAGATCTATTGTAATTTGAGTCATAACAAACCATTAAAAACTAAAAATATTCCTTCATAATTAAATTAGAATCCAAAAGAGTTTAATAAACATGAATCAAAACATAGAAAAGTCACCCATCTCACTACAAGCTTCACCTCTTAGCCTTAGCTAAGAGGTTTAGCCGATCATAGACATGATCAAACTAAAATTTAAAGAAAAGAAGAAAAAGAATATTGAAGAAGAAGGGAAAAATCGAAACCATCCACAACTGGCTTCTTCTCTCTCTCTCTCTCTCTCTCTCTCTCTCTCTCTCTCTCTCTCTCTCTCTCTCTCTCTCTCTCATGCTCTTTGCCTCATGTCCAGATCTCCCGTCCAAGGATTACCTCCACGGCTGCCCACGTCCAAGATACCCTTCTCACATCTTCTCTCTCTCTTTTATAGTAGCAGGAAATAGGTCGGTCAGATGGTTTTCATGCACAAGAGGCGGTGCGTAAGGAGTTACGCAACTATGCGCAGCGAAAGACAATGCAAAACGTCTTGCGTTTGGATAATGGTGAAGGAGTGATTGGTCTTCACTTGAGATCTTTTCAAAAAACCTTCACTGGGACGATCGGTGTTGTCCTGACTTCCATCTGGACAGTTCAGATCGGCCATCCAATCAAAGGTGGTGGGCAACAACATCCTGACGTGCATCAGTTTCAAATGGATCCAGTTCTTGGTCTTTTTGTTGATGTCTATGGGGCCCACTTATGGTGATTTTCCGTGATATCAGAGACGTTCCTCTGATTAGTGGGGTCGAGTTAGGCCACGATCCAAAATCTGGATTGGATCCAAGTCTTGAGTGGGCCACAATGTTGATCAACGTGGTGTCGCCTTCTCCTATCTTACGAGCTTGTTCTTGTGCATGGTTGCACAAGAACAATAGGGTTTTGGTCGGCACCCCCCTAGACACAATGAGCGGCTCGAATCTTCATTTGGATAATCGTGGTGGGCCACCACTAGTCCCAGCGGACGTACATGCGCACTAAGAGGAGAGCTCAGCGTTGGAAAGTCAGGTCAAACTAACTTTGACCAAAGCTCTGGTCCGATGCATCGCGATTACACCCTTGTGATGCACTTGCAGCACACGTGTGGGCTCCACAGTGATATTCTCGATCAATCCACTTTGTCCATTCCTTTTATCTCTCCAATTCAAGGGTTGAGCTTAAAGTTGAGGCATATTTAGAGATCAGGTGGGCCCCAAATCAGTGATTTATTGGTTGATCTGTCCATTGGACAACTTCCACAAGGATTCAATGGTTAAATTTTTACATGTATGATTACTTTATGGTCCTCAGCCTAGATATGAAGTTTCGACTCAAACGGATGGTGGGAACCCTTTGATCTTGCATTTAGGACGACTTTCAGGCTCCTTTAACTTCAATCACTTGATTTTCTCTTACCTTGGGCATGTAAATTCTTCGATATCGGTCTCTTAAGATCCATCCCTTGCCTTGGTGATTTGTGAGCATTAAATTCATGCCTTTAATACCCTTTTTCAGTACAAGCTCCTAAATTTACCTTACAATACAAATATCATTAAAATAAGACGTTAAACATTATCATGTACCTAAAACCAAGTAATAACTGAAGTCTAATATGAAATATTTGACCCTCAACACCCACCACCTTTATTCCACACCCATGCATGCCTAGGAAAGCTCTTTGATAGGGGCCTAGGCCCACGGATGTGGATTAAACCAAGCTCTATGGGGTTGACCTTGATGTAGTATGTCTTTTATCTAAGTTATTCATCATAAGACAAATCTAATGCTTAAGTGGACCACACCACAAATTGAACGCCTACTGTACGTTGAAAACTTTACAAGGGCCACAAAAGTTTTAGTTTAAGTTCATATTTGTGTTTTCCTTTCATCTGAGTGTATGTGACCTTATAAATCAATTGGATAGCAAGGAAACATCACAGTAGGCCTTAATAAGTTTTCAAGGGTGGCATCAATATCCTTGACTTTGCCTGCGTGTGATATAATCGAGCTTTTAATCTATCTCGTTTTTGCGGCCACGCACATAAAATAAACTAGAAAAGCAAAAAACAGACCGCCGATGCAGTCAAAACACATGCATAACGAGAACCCGCGTCGTCACCGAGCAAAGCGCGTCAAGGCATAGTGAAGCAAGCGTTTTCGATTTAAATAGTCTCATCTCCATTATTTTGTGACGCTCCAGAAACCAAAATAAAAAACAATACTACAAGCATTTATGTTTGGCAGTAGTTTTTGATAGAAAGATATGAAGTCGATGCCAAAATCTCAATGCTATCCATTACTTGCCTTTTGCTTTTGGTGCATACACCTCTTGCGTTCGGTAGAGCGATCCACAGCTCAGACTACAGATCCATCTGAAGGTATGTATGTACTTTTGAATGCATGCATTTGTATGTGTATTTATGTATGAAATTGTAAATACTCTTTTTTTTTTTCTTTTTTCTTTTTTTTTTTTACTGGGAAATTGGAATTTTATTTATATACAATAAAAGTAGAACTTGTTGGTCTTTCTATATAAAAATTTGGTTGGTTTTCTTTCAAAACAGTTGAAAGCATGTGAGATATTGATTTTAATTAATTTATTTATTTATTTGCATTTTATTATTATCTAAGAAAGAGAGCATTAACATTTTTGGGTACTTGGAGAGAGAGAGAGTGAGATACGTTCACCAAGTGAATTGGGTGTGAAGAGAATATATACTGAACTTTTGGTGTATATGCTTTTGTATCACCTCCGGTAATGGCTGGGCAGTGATTCATGAACGTAGTAGGTATGCGTGCGCAAACGAATTGTCTCTTTAGGAATTTCAATCTTGTTTATTTAATAAAAGTACTTCCTTTTTTTGGGCCGTTATATGTTTTCTTCTTCTTCTTCTTTTTTTTTTTTTAATTCCAAACATTAATTAAGCGGATTGGCTGGTGTACCACACACCGGCGACATAGCTGGTGCGGGTACCCGTCGTGCGAAGGCGGGAAACGGATTGACTACTCCTCTGCCACCGTATCCAATGGCGGGTGGTCGGTACTATGTGGCGCCACCACTATTTATTTGTTTTATCCATGCTGTCCGGATATTTTTATAGATCATTTCATGGTATGAGACTAAAAATGAGGTACATGCGAATCTCAAGTGGACCACATTACAGGAAACAGTGTTGATTGAACGTGGACCATTTAAAACTTTTAGGGGGCGGCCGTGAAAGTTTTGAATTAAGCTGATCTTTGTTTTTTAACTTCGTCTAGGTCTGTATGACCTAATCAATAGATTGGATGTCAAATAAAAAGCACAGTGGGCCCTAGGAGGATTTTAATGGTGTATATCCAATCATTATTGTTTTTTTGTGATGCGGTCCACCTGAGATTTATATACTTCTCAATTTTGGTAGCGAGCACTAAAATGATCTATAAAAATAGATGAACGGCATGGATATTGAAACATATATATCATGATGGGGTCCATAGAGCACCGAACATCAGCCACCGGGCTAGTGGAGGGGGAGTAGCCGATCCGTTTCCGCGAAGACGAGCCCTGACGCTCCTCCATCTCCGAGTTGTACCGAACGGTTTAAAGGACATCAAAGTTACATGGGCCCCAAAATGAGGTATTTATTATATCCACGCCATTCATTCATTTTTCGAGATCATTGTGGAGCATGAGACAAAAATTGAATCATATTCAAAGCTTAAAAGGACCACACCACAAATAGAAGCATGATAATGATTTTCACTGTTAAAACATTTGTAAGGCCCACCATAACATTTATTTTCCATCCAATATTTTCATAAGGTCACAAGGCCCTGGATGAAGAGAAAAAATAAATATCACACTGATCCAAAGCTATTGTGACCCCAAAAGGGTTTCAATGGTAGACGTTCAATCTCTCCCTGCCTTTTGCAATGTGGTCTACTCAATCTTTAGATCTGTATTACCTTTTGGCTCAAGCCTTAAGGCTAGCTCACCAAATGGATGGACGGATTGGATATAATACATACCTCATTATGAGACCTACAGAACTTGCTGATGTCAATACATTAGGTGATACACCAGCCGGACGTGGATTAGCTACTGATAGGTAGGACTGTACACCAATCGGGCTAGCTCAGTTAACTCGCTCAAATCGGCCTAACCCAAAATTGAGTTCGGGTCGGGACAAACCGTTTTCTTTAGCTCGAAACTGAGTTCGGGCCGAGTTCGAATAAGTCTCAGTTCAGCTTGACTCGGCTCGAAACCCGACTCGGTCAAGTGGTGTGTGTGTGTCTATATATATATATATATAAATTTTTTTTTCAAAACCCTATCCGTCTTTTTTTTCTTTACCTTTTTCGGATAGTTCACCGTCCATCTTTGAAGTGATAGTAACTCATCCACCTCACAGACGTATAACTTGAACCGCCTAGATTCATCCAAATACAAAAAGAAATTATAATGTCCTAACTAGTTAGATTTTTTGTGAAATCTATAGTTTAACTATCTAAATCGTTGAATGAGGGCCTTGTAATAGGACGCGGATTACCTGCCAAAACTCTTCCCATAAACTTGCTATAAGGTTCGAAATTGACCCGAACTCGGCCCAAACTTGCCCGATTGTTGACCGAGCCAGGTTCGGGTTGGATAAGTTGGCCCGATGACAGGGTCGGGCCGGGTTCGGGTTGGGTGTGGCTGGTGACCGGGCCGAGCTGGGTCGAGCCCAGTTCGACTCAGATCGACTCATGTACACCCTTATTGATAGGTTGAATAGCCATGACTCACCATTGAAGTCACGTCGCTATCTCTGTGAGCCCACAATGATGTATGTGTTGTATCCACGCCGTTTTTGAGATATCATTCTAGGGCATGAGCCAAAGAACAAGATAGATAAAAAGTTGTAGTGGACCCCACTATAGAAAAAAGTGGGGAGAGTGATTCCTACCGTTGAAACTATCCTAAGGTCCACCATGATGTTTATTTGAAATCCAACCTGTTAAAAAGTTAGAAAAGATATGAAAGAAAGGAAAAAATAAATACCAGCTTGATCTAAAACTTTTTGTAGCCTTTAGAAGTTTTTAATGGTGAGCATTATTGTCCCCACTGTTTTCTATGCTGGACCACTGGAGCTTTGTATTCTTGCCCTAAAATTATCTCTACAAATAGATGAACGGCGTGGATACAAGGGGCCCGGAACTTGGTTACGTCACTGGAAACCATGTGAGATTTATCGCTTTGTTTGCCATTCCGCTTCCACGTTGAAACCATGTGAGATTTATTGCTTTGTTATTGTTTTCTCTGAAAAGGGTAGCGGATTGCCTGTGAGAAGCGGATTGCGTGACGAGTCCACCTCGATTAAATATAATATTTTATCCACTCCTTCCGTACATTTCACCTGATAATTTTAGTTCTCGACTGTAAAATGAAGCTCAAGTGGACCACACCACCAAAAAAAAAAAAAGTTTGAATGAAACATCTACTGTTGAAACAATCTCGAGGGTGATAAAAGTTTTGGATCAAGATGATGTTTCATCCATGTTTAAGTAATCTAATGAACAGGGTGGATGAGAAATAAACATAATTGTGCGCCTAGAAAGGTTTCAATAGTGGAAAATCATTATTCTCACTATTTCCTGTGTTGTGGTCCACTTTAACTCTGTATATTTTTCAAATTTTGACTCAACTCTAAAATGAGCTGAAAAAATGGCATGGATAAGGAACGTCCATTTCCAGTGGGCCAACAGAGTCTACTCCGTGTGATAAAAGCGTAATTATTGACTTAACGCAATCCCATTTCTTGCCTGTGACATGAGGCAGAGAGATATTCTTGTGCCAGGTGCTGTGTGGGGCCCACAGGAATGCCTGTGAAAAATCCACTCCGTCCATCTTATTTCCATGACTACAATAGGCAAGGATTCTAAAAATCAGGTAGATCCAACATCCATGTGAGCCAGACCTCACCAAACAGTGGGTCTTGAACGCCTGTGTGACAGAAGTTTAGTATTAGGATGATATTTTTTCCTAAATATCATCTGAATGGTGATAACCCTGTGAGCGGTTTGGATGGCATATATGAATCAGGGTTAACTTCAATAAGGTTTCAATGGTGGAGTTTCTGTTCCTACACATTCATTTGGTGCAGTTCCTACCCATCCATTTGGTGTAGCTCACCTGAATTTTGATCTTCTCGTTTTTTAGTTTCTTATTCTACTGTTTTCTTTCAAAACAAATAAACGGAGTGGACTTTTCACGAACCCCCGAACCCCACAGGGATATCTCTGTACCATGGAATCCACTCTCACCCAAAGAGGATGCAGGTTGCCCGTGCATAGAAGCTCGTGACCCTCAGAGTTGTTCGTGAAAAATCCATTCTATTTACCAGTTACAATACCATAGGATTTGATCATAAAAATTAGGCAGATCCAAAACTCATATAGGTCACATCACATCAAAAATGTGGCGTGGCCCCATTGAAACTTTCTTAGAGTCAACTATAATGTTTATATGTCATCTAAACTATTCATAGGATTCTTACCATTGAGATAAACTATATGCAAAAATATTATCCTGACACAAGACTTCTATCACAAGGGTGTTCAATCTTCATTTTTTTTAAAGGACATGACAGGTCAGAGGATAGAAGTTGGGCAGATCCAAAATTCATGTGAGCCATGCGACATGAGATAATGACAATGGAGACAGTCAACCACTTAAAAGTTCCTTTCTCAATCAAAGAGACGTGCACAAAGCCCGTCAAATCTTAACTGAAAAAGTAAGTAGAAAATAAAAATTCATATGGGCTGTCTCTGGGCAAGCAATCTAACCACAAAACTCTGTCTCATCCTATCCCCCGGGATAAAGGAGGAGTTTTGGTACATCAACGGAGGAAGGCTCGGACCCGCCTCTTTGTTTGAATTACTTACAGTTCGGGCGGAGGCATAAGACAATTCAGTGTTCAAATGGTTATTAAGAATAGGAAGGAATAATCGAATCGAATTCATAGATTTACCTAGGTTGGTTTGTGGCCCAATACAAAGGAAGGATTTGTATCTCTTAAATACCATCTATCATATAAAGATCTTAACTTTTGATTTTATTAAAGAAAAGTGACCTTTTAGGCCGTCCTTTCCTAAAAAAAAATGCTTTAAGCTCCTTCTCTTAGCTGTCCTCCAGTCTTCCCTCCGGTCTTACATCAGATATGCTTTAGCTCTTTTGAAATTTGACCATGATGTTTACGTGCCATCCAACCTGTTTCACAGGGTAATTGCTAAGATAAAACCATAGTAAAAAGAATATCATGGTGATACAGAACTTACATGACCCCCAGAAAGTTTTGGGTGGAGGGCATTCGTCTCCTTCGTTTCGTTTGGTATGGTGCACTGCACATAAGTTTTGAATCTTGTTTATTCTTTTCTTTTTTTCTTTTTCTTTTTCTTTTTTTTTTTTTAACCTCCTATTTTATTATGATTTTTTGAAGCCTGTGGAAGGGTTTCATTTATCAAGGCAATCTCTTTGGACCCATACAGCTTCCGGGCCTAGCAAACCCGCGGAGGAAAATGAGAATCATTGTCGTGGGAGCCTACCAAAAGAAATAACGAAGATGGAGACAACACCAGGCCACTGTGATGTCAAATACCATCGAATCTGGAAGCGGATTGTGTACTGAATCAGTCAGTACGATTAGCATACTGAGTAAACTTTGTGAGGTTCATCATGATTTATATATTTTATCCACTCCGTTTATCCATTTTATTGGATAATTGTAGAGATCGTGGCCCAAAAATGAAGTATATCCAACGCTCAAATGATCCACACCACAGGAAACTGTGTGAATTGAATATCTACTGTTGAAATATTCTTGGGGGCCACGGAAGTTTTGGATCAATCTTATTTCTATGTTTCCCTTCATCCATGTCTGCAAGATTATTTGAACAGGTTGGATGACAAATAAACATTACATTCGGGCCTAACAAGGATTTAGTTGTGAAAATTATTATTCCCACTCTTTCTTGTAGTATGTTCCGCTTGATCTTTGGATGTTTTTTAATTTAGAATCTACGACTTAAATTATATGGAAAAACGGATGGGCAGCGTGGATAGATTACATACATTCACGGTGACTTTACTCAGTATGCAATCCGTTTTCATCCCACCTAAGGTGATTCCCCCTTGGATGAAAGGAAAACATATAAACGTGGTCCACTTAGCATATGGGCCCTATAATGAAAATAATTACATTTGTTTGGCTATCATAGCTCACCTGACCAGTAGGTTAACCTGAGTCTTGGGCCAGGACATTAATATGTTGGTGCCATTCTAATGGGACGCGGATGCGTCAGTAGTCATATTGCTACTGAAATGATGTGGTCGTGTTTCATTGGCTCAAAATTGAAGCCCACTTGGAAGCATTTAATGCCCCCCAGTCACAAAAAAGAAACGCCACTTGAGTGAAACTTCCTCAATTCCTTTACTTTTTTAAAGCGAATTGCTTACCGAGTTATTCTATACACAGCCGCATGGTAATTTATTTATTTTACCCACTCCGTCTATCCATTTTACTAGGCATTTTAAGAGAATGAGACAAAAAATGAAGCATATTCAAATCTTTAGTGGACCACACAGATATTTATATTTTCATTCAATCCATGCCGGTGTAATCTTATGAACACGTGGGATGACAAATTATCATCACTGTGAACTCTAAAAAGGTTTCAACGGTGGAAATCATTATTCTCACTGTTTCCTATGGTATGGTCCACTTGAGCTTTGGACATAGGCTTAACCCCTACAACAGCTTTAAAAACGGATGGACCACGTACATTCAGTAGGGGCCTAACAAAGTTCAATCATTAACTCGGTATGAAATCCAATTTCTTCATTTTGCCTCTGTACTCCTCCGCAACATGGCGTCTCTTCCTCTCTCTGTTTTCCTGCGGGTGGCACATTGTAAACTCTAATTCTCTTTTTCCTCCAAATATTTCAAGAGCTGAGATTTTCTTGTGATGATTAGGGTCATGATTTTCTATTACTTTGAATTTGTTCTGTTTGAGATTTAAATTTTAAGGGGATGTATGATTTAGAAGCTAGGGTCATTAGGAATGTCACGGCTAATCAGCCGCTTCTATCCTCAACCTGCGGAAGCAACTTTGTTGTATTCTTCTGTTGGTTGACAAGGTTGACAAACCAAAAATGTATCTGTAGGAAACGGTATTGGGAGAAACACCGAACCTCGAGATATGTCCGGCAAAAATAAAAATGAAAGAAAATAAGAGTTTTCCTCTAAACGGCATTTTTCTTTTATCAGAGCATTAAATGCTTCCAAGTGGGGCCCAAACTTTGCACCAATGAAATGTGACCACATCATTTCAGGAGCGATGTTGCTACTGAAGCGTTCAGTAGCTAATCCGCGTCCCGTTATGATGGCCTATTGTGCCATGCTGGCTCATGTGCGGCGTGTACATGAGCTTTAATGCCCACACGTGTGCGCTTAGCAAAGCTCATATAAAGGATGCTACTAGCACTTGGCTTCATTGCCTGTGCCTTCCTTCTCATGCACAAAGAGGTTTTACTGGGAGAAAGATACGCAGTTGATTCCAAAATCTCCATCACAGGCATTACGCGGTTGATTCCAAAATCTCCATCATAGGCATTACTTGCCTTTTGCTTTCTGCGTATACACATAATGTGTTTGGTAGAGAGGTCTAGCTCAGACTACAGACCTATCTGGAGGTATGTATGTACCCTTGGACGCATGCATTTGTATGTGTATTTATGTGTGAAATTGCAAATACTCTCTTCTATGGGAAACTGGAAATAAATTTGGTCTTTCTATGGGAAACTGGAAATAAATTTGTTGGTCTTTCTATTGCAAATCTCATATGGTTCCAACAACCAATCTGGAACTTTAGGTGGAATTTTGACCTGTCGACCAAATTTGTTGATTGGTCGAACTTTGTTGGTCGATTTCTTCGTGGACTTCTTTCGGTCCATGTGTGATCCACGTCCTACATTAGACCCCTCCACTTGAAAAAAAATCGTCCTCGAGTTCTTCAACGGACTTAGTTCATGATACATGTTCAACTTCCTAAGGTCACGATTCATGGTCAACTTTCTTGAGTTCTTCAACGGGCTTGGTTCCCAATACGTATTCAACTTTCATGTGCCGACATTTATTAGCCTCTACTTTGTACTTCGTAGTAGGCTTCTTTGATTTCTCTTGGACATCAATATGAATAGTTGCTACCCAAACTGTCATATTTTCCGCTGCAACATTCATTTCAAGTAGTTTAGGTAATGGAAACAAGTCGAGTGCAAGCTTAGGAACTCGAGCATGCACAACTTCAAATTGGACCTTTTCGGTGGATTGATTCTTCATATTATTGAAGACAAACTCAACCTAAGAAAGACCTATCTCTTGCATAGGGAACAATTCGTCAGGAAGTTCGGCAAGCACAATCGCCTTGAACTCCTGTAATATTGGCTTTACATTTTCTAAAATGTTCACGGATTCCACATTAGCTTTCTTTTCTACTAATGGCACTATATCACTCCCGTCTCCTCAGAGTGTGTGACGTAATCCCGTTCATTAGCAAGAGATTGCTCATCTACTTTAGAAGTATTGGGTTGGCTCTCTGTTTTTAAAGGAGCCGCACATATGCCATTGATGAATCTGACAGCCCGTCGCGACTCTATCTTGACTAGGTCACCTTATGAACAAATTAGGTGGTAAATAAATGTTGTGGTGGGCCCTACGAATTGTTTAACAGTGAAAATCATCCGCTGCTATTTGTGGTGTGGTCTAGATGATCTTTGGATATAATTCATTTTTTGGATAATGCTCTAAAATGATCTCTAAAAATAGATGAACGATGTAGATATGATAAATACATCACTGTGGGGCCATGTAACTTTGATCTCCTTTGAACCGTTCATACAACTGGGAGCTCGAAGAGCGTTAATGCTTGTCTTCACACGACACGTACCTACAGCAGCTATATAGCTAATGTGTGCTGTGTAAGGTAAAATGGAAAAGGAGGGAGCAGATTAGCTGGTGTACCACACACTAGCAATATCGCTGATGTGGGTACATGCCGTGTGAAGACGGGCGCTGATGCTCCTCGAGCTCCGAGTTGTACTAATGGTTCAAAGGACATTGAAGTTACATGGGCTACAAAATGATGTATTTATTATATCCACACCGTTCATCCATTTTTTGATATCATTTTAGAGCATGAGCCAAACAATGAATCATATCCAAATCTCAACTGAACCACATCACAAATAGGAGCGGGATGATGATTTCCACCGTTAAAACATTCGTAGGGCCCACCATAAAGTTTATTTTTCATCCAATCTATTCATAAGGTCAAAAAGATCTAGATGAATAAAAAAACAAATATCATATTGATCCAAAAATTCTGTGACCCCCAAAAGGATTTCAATGGTAGACGCTCAATGCCCCACTTCTTTTTGCAGTGTGGTTGACTTGATCTTTAGATCTATCTTATTTTTTGGCTCAAGCCTTAAGACGAGCTCGCCAAAGCGATGGTCAGTATCTGTTACCTGATGGAGTCATAATTGTTGACTCTTTGAGGTTAGAAAAAAGTTTAGTATGCATTGACTTGAAATACGAATAGCTAAAGAGGTTGTAACTGACTGTCGAAGACTTGAATGAGGAGGAGAAGGAGAAATCTACTTATGTAAAGGCTCATTTTTTATTAGCTAGTTGGTGAGAAATAGCTTATCAAAGCGATGATCAATAGCTAGTCTGAGATGATGATCAACTATAATGGGACTAAGACATGGCTTAAGTCCTATGGAAGGTAACAATGGTAAATTTTCGATAATAGGTGAAAGCCTGACGGAGCCGGGTGGAGGTAAAAGGCGCATGGGTCATAAACTTTTAAATCATCTGACCAAATGACTATTTAAAAAATTAGTCAGTAATACATCGGAGGGAATGTGGCTAAGCCTAATATATGAGCTACTAGTGTTAGCAACTCAATCTATACAAGTAGAGATCTTAAGAGATACACTGAGCTGGTAGATGATTGCACTGATATAAATGAGTCTCTTCTATAGTGTAGGAGTGTGAGTAGCAATGAAGAATGATGACTTTAAGTCTTAATAAATCCATAGCCATATATTTAGCGGTGTACCCAATTGCTGCGTACACTTGATAGAATTTGTCTATATGAGTGTGGAGGTGGAGACATCTTCTTATGAGAATCTAAACGAATTCTCTAGAGCATTCATAAAATTTAGGTAATGGTGCATGGCCGAAACGCACCAAACCGTAAAATCACTTGTAGTGAAAAATTTGTATGAGTGGTATGTACTTACGATTTTCATCAAAAGGAATTAGTTTCAAGACTACGATGTCACCTGATTCCTGTAAACATGTCTTGCTTACTCTAATGCCGGTTCAAGACTATGGTGACACCGGCACTATTTCACAACTCTTCAATCTTAATCCGAAATGTCATAAATTTTGAGATATGTGGGGGATTGTTATACTTTAAATTATTTAAAAATAATTTAGTGTTTCAAAATTTCCATCGGGACAGGCCGTGGCACTGGCCGTAAGTGAGGATGTACCCTACAGATATGTCTTTTCACACAAGTCCAAAAGGTTATATCCTTTCTTATTTTGTTTTGAAAAATTGTGTCTTTTTAAGCATAAGGGTCGCACCAATTGAGTTTCAACCCAATAGTCACAACCAGTTTTAAAACGGTGTCTCTACACCTTTAAGAGTGTATTCTCAAAGTCTATATATAAACTTTATCTCATCTATTCTTTTTTTTTTGGTAAAAAATATGTTTGGTTTTACATTCAGAGTATGGTTAAAGTATTTTCTGGTTCAAGCTTGCATATAGTAAGTGCACTGCTGAGACCGGGTCATTGTCATTGGGACTGGGTCATTGTCGTTGTATCCTGAACGTTGATTACTCTGAAAACCTATTGTACTTCAAATGCTGTCGAAGGGGAGAAAATCCGAGTGACTTGTGTCACGCCTCGACTTCCACAGGATAAGTTTTCTTTCTTATTTTAATTTTACAATTTAAATAGTTTTCTAACATCTAATCTCCAACAAGCCTTTCACGCATTGGGGGAGTAAAACATACCGTCATATTCTCCCGTCTGTATCTACCAAGTCATACATTAATTGACTTTTGAGACGACTCTTGTAATGAAAAGGGAAATCCATCCATTCATAGGATGCTGGGATTTTAAGTCCCATAGCTTCATGAGATGATAAGGCTTGGCTACAGTACACCTCCTATGCGTGGAACGATGAAAAGGTCCATGCCTAGACCTCAATCTCATACCCTGCTTGCCTTTTGCTTCCGGTGCATACATCTCGTGTTTGGTGGAGAGATGCAAAGCTCAAGCTATAAGTAATGCTAGGACAGACCCATCTGAAGGTATGCATCCTTAGAATCTCTCTCTCTCTCTCTCTCTCTCTCATATGAAAATTTATTTCACCTTAACAAGAACTCTATTTTCTCTTGTTTTGAATCTTTTGATTGAAACCCAACTGCACTCGCAAATGCTGTGGGCCACCAGATTTTTGTGGATCAAGTGAGTGATGCAATTTCTTGGGCTGAGACCCATCCATGCTGTGGACCACCAGATGGATGGTTTGTATCTTCCATACACCACAGGTATGGGGGTGGAGCCGAATTTATTTTATTTTTTTCATTTTTTTATATATATTTTTTCATGTTTTCTTGGATCCGAAAATGGTGCTGAGTTGCTTACCATATGGACTAAAGAAATGATACATAGCAGTACTATAAGTGCCAAGATCACATCAGACCATTCTAGCCATCCGATCAATAGCCTATAAAATGGATGAACAAGATCTAAACAAAAGCAGGTCCAATCAACAATGTGAGCCATCTCTTTGTTAGGGCCCATCATACGAGAATTAATTTTATCATGCAATCTTAACCATCCAATGTCGGTGAAATGTGCACCGGACCTAATGGACGATCTGAGTAAAACAATTGGACCGTCCGATTGTCCTGATGCAGCGCAAAAGTTTTTAATATATTTAAGATCTACCGTTCATTGGATTTGCATATCCAATCCAGTCCATATGGCATATACAAAAGTATACTGAGAGATGAAAGCATTTAGGTGTCTTTGGCATGTTTGGGTGTCCACCAAATCCCAAGCGACTGCCATGAACAGGGAAAGATGCTTAGGCTGCGTTGGATGCATTATGGAATTGGATTTTGCAATAATTATTTTAATTGTCCCAGTTATCCAATTGGTGGGTATCAATTGGAAGAATGGAAATTAAAATAAAAAATTAACTAAAAAAAAAAACATCAACGGTCCAAATTCAAGTAGAAAAATAGGATGAGAAGGATCAGTTCTAATTTCAACCAATTTTCAATCGACAACAGGATTCTCGAATTTAATGGTCGAGATTGGCTCAATTGGAAGAATGGAAATTAAAAAACATCATCGGTCCAAATTCAACTAGAAAAATAGGATGAGAAGGATCAATTCTAATTTCAACCAATTTTCAATCGAAAATGGGAGTCTCGAATTTGATGGTCGAGATTGGCAAACACGTACATTATGTACGGTGAATGATATACCAAAACTTAAAAATGGTCTATTATCATGTGGCCGAGAGTGATTCAGATTTTCAATTTTCCTTTCCATTGGCTTAATCAAAATAAAGCTGTGGACTACATATGTTCTGGGTATGGCCCACCCACGTGACCATGTCTGATATCGACGTTTTAAAGAATCGGACAATAGAATCCATGGTCCACGCACATGTGTTAGGCATCTCACCTTCACGCAACCTATGAGCCAAAGCGGCAAAAGGGCATGCTATCCTAGCCATCTATCGAATTAAATTTATTATTTCGAACGGTCTGGCACAAATCTCATGCCATTCAGTTTATCAATTTTACCACGATTTACATAAAAGATGTATGGATAAAAACTTTGGCCAAGTTTTCTAATAAAATTGTGGCCTACCTTGATTAGAAAACAGCCTAGTTTCCTCGCTAAGGGAATTCATGTTTGGGCCTGCGTTATTTATGGCTTGGATCTCATATTTATATACTATATAGTGTGTTGTTGATGTCTTAAATTTGTTTATAACAGGGTGTTTGTCAATGAGATGGACAGACCACTCAATTTCATTGAGCAGATGTCGATGCCATCAAGAAAATCTAAAAAATCCTAATTGATTGTTGAACAATTTTAAAAGTGCTACTTAATGGTCATATCGAAGGTGCACGCAGAATTGCATAAGTGCTCGATTTGTTTTCAATTTCACTTGTAATATATATTGGGTGCAATCGGAATTAAGGAAAGATTAGGGTTTTCTAAGACATTCCTAAGGGTTCAAGGGCATACCTAGGTTTCAAAGGAGATTCAAGGAGTTATTTCAAATTAGTAACATCATCTATGTCTTATAATATTATTGATTTTATAGTGCATTATTTATCGCTTTGTATTATGGTTTTTTCCACAATGATTTTTTTTTTTTTTTTTTGTGAGGGTTTTTTTCATGAGGGTTGTTTGGGTTTATTTGTGCGATTGTGATTACTTTGCTTGATTTTGCTCTGTGTGCTTTCATGGTTCCCAACAAGTGGTGTTAGAGCTAACGTTATGAAGCAGATCGAATCTGAAACCAAGGTATCAATGACATCTTACATGAAGTTTGATGTAGAGAACTATTCTAGTAAAAATAAATGGACTATGAAAAGTTAAGATGAATGGTATCCTAGTTCAGCAAAGTTTGGAAGATATACTCCTTGGAAAGCGACCAGAAACTATGAAAGAAGATGAATAGAACAAGTTAGATAAAAAGGCTAATAACTCAATCCGGTTGTGTCTAACATATGGGTCCTTTATAATGTCATGAGAGAGGAAACTACATCAGATACAAGGACGAAGCTAAAGAGTTTGAGTGTCAAGGATATATATGCCGACGATGACGACTTCAATGACTCAGGAGTTAGATACAAGTCATCCCGATGATCTACATATGCAAAATGGGTTCATTTTTCAAGGGAATCGACTGTGCATCCCCAAAAGTTCTTTTAGGAGCTGACAGATCATCCGAGAGCTACATGGAGGTAGCCTTATTGGACACTTTGGATAGGACGAGATGCGAGCTCTTGTTGAAGAACTATACTACTGGCCACAATTAGGGCTTGTTTGATTTTTCATGATCCTGCTAAATCCTGGGTAAAGAAGTAATTATTACTTTTTCACTTGTTTGAAAATGAGTGAGTAATTCCATCTAGAAAACCGGTCCAAAAATGTTGACTTAAATCCATGGGCCCCACCATAATGTATATAATATATCCATGTCGTCCATCTATTTTATTAGAATATTTTAGGACATGATCTGAAAAAATTAGGAAGATATAATGCTCAATTGACTCACATGAAAGGAAACAATGGACTTAATTTGTCCACCGTTGAAAGTTGATTCTTTTATTGGGCCCACATTGAGGTTTATTCACTATCTAATCCGTTCATTGGGTCACATAGACATGGATAAGTAAAAAATATAAATATAAGCCTGATTTAAAACTTCTAAGGGCCTCAACAAGTTTTTAATGGTAGACATTCGATTCTCATAATTTCGTGTGGTGTGGTCCACTTGAGCTTTAGATTTGCCTAATTTTTGGGCTCATATCTTAAAATTCATTTGGCATAATGAATGGGCGGGGTTGATAAGCCATACACATTATTTTACAAATTCCTCGATTTAAGTGTTTAAAAAGTAACCGGTCAAGTCAGCATTGGGAAAGATGCGGGTAATTACCTTGGTAAATAATGATTACTTATTTACAAGGTAATTACATTTGAGCCAGAAAATCAAATAGGCCCTTACTACGTGATGTGGGTAGAGCGGTGTAGTGTTGTCATGTTTGCCAAGTTTCCAAGGGATAGTCTCAAAATACAAGTATCTACACCCCGTTACCTGTACTTGACAGCACTTAGGAGGACCTATCAATGGACTTCGTATTAGGTCTCTCACGAATACAACGTGGCATAGATTCAGTGTTCGTGGTAGTAGATCATTTTTCGAAGATGGCACACTTCATCCCATGCAAGAAGACCCTCTACGTGACGCACGTGGCAAATTTATTCTTCAGAGAGGTCGTGCAGTTACACGGGGTCCCCGAGACTATCACTTCTAACCATGATACAAAGTTCATTAGCCACTTCTGGCGAACTTTGTAGAACCACTTCAATAAACGACTTAAGTTCAACAGTGCCTACCACCCACAGACCGGCGGGTAAACTAAAGTTATGAATCGCACGTTAGGGAACCTTCTTCGATGTATTTCAGGAGAAAAGCCGAAATAGTGAGATTTAGCCTTGTCTCAAGTAGAGTTTGCATTCAACAATATGGTAAATTGCTCGACAGGGAAGTCCCCGTTATAGGTTATTTATGGCCGAGTGTCTCACCACACAATTGACTTGGTCCCTTTACCCAAGCTCCTAGGTATGAGTATTGTAGTAGAACACATGTTAGAAAAGATCATGAGCATTCATGATGAGGTATAAGACAAGTTATATGCCTCAAATGACAAATACAAGAAGCAAGCCAACAAGCATCGGTAACAAAAAATGTTTTGAGGTAAGCGACCAAGTTATGGTCCATTTACGTAAGGAGTGATTTCTAATTGGGACATACAACAAATTAAAGAACAAGAAGATTAGACTAGTGTCAATCCTCTGAAAGATCAATGACAACGTTTACATTGTTGATCTTTCGGATGATATGGAGATCTCACGGACTTTCAATATCGCAGACTTGATTGAGTATCATGAACCAAAACAAGACGAGAACTTGAGGACGAGTTGTTTCGAAGTGGAAGAGAGTGATGTAGAGTAGGTCGTAGATAATTTCATGACTAAGATGGACCAGAAAAGGCCCGATCGGAGACAGAGATGATCTAGACCGTCAGAACTTAAAACAGACGTATCTCGCAAATCAGAATGAGTAATCGGACGTAAAATATATGATTTTGAGGTAAGACGAGCTACTTTAGCCACCCAACCCCTAGGTTACTCAAGCCGGATTTGCGAAATACCATCATATCGACTGTCGTTTCCATGTTTTAATTTTGTTTTTACTATAAATGGTAAGTTTTAGTTTGATTATAACTCTTCATCCGTTGGGATTTAAGAGTTGCGCCCAACATAAAAAGTGCTTAGAATAAGTAGGAGAACGGTGTGGTGAAGCCAAATAGGACACTTACGATTTTTTTCCAAAAACCTTGTGCACTAGTAGACATCACAACCGTCTATAAATAGTAAGTTTACTATCTATAGTAAGCCGTGATTTCTAAGAGTTTTAGTTGCAGTTTGATGCCGAAATTTCTTCCATGGCTCAATATCCTCATTTAAAGGGTTGTAGACTCGTTTATTTTATTCAGTTAATTAATTTTGAATTTTATAAAATTTAATTTTCTATTTTTCTTGTTCATTTTTCCGTGGATTTAAAAAGTCTCCGTGAGAAGTCCAAAGAAGTTCCATGAATTCGGATCAGTTATCCCTTGTGGAAGACGGTGCGCGACCTCACGTTCTTCCCTGCGTCGTATAATAAGGGTTAGGACGTCACATACATAAATACAACGTAACTAGTGGAAATTGCAAATGGTGTAAAGTGAGGGCCGTTCCGTCCATACAAAAGTATAAAAAATCATTCCTATGTGTAGCTGACAGCAGGCGGTCTAACGTTTAAAGGTGAAAACAAGCAGATTTTGGAAAATAATTTAAACGGTAGAGATTTTCAGTAAATAATCCAAAAAACGCAACTAATCATTTGGAAATATTCTATTTTTTTTTTATTTTTTTTTATTTAAAAAAAAAAAAAACTTTTATTCCAATGGAGAGAATTATCATTTTTTGGGATTTGTAATGGAGAGAGAGAAAGAGTCACGTTCACCAAGTAAATTGGGTGCAAAGAGTATATACAAACATCATGGCGGCCCCACAGAGCTTCGGGCGTTAAAGGGGCCGTTGATCAGGCAAGTTACACTCGAGCAAAATTCACGCACCATGAGGGCGTTCTCCAAAAACCAAAATAGAAGGGACTCAAACGAGAGGTTTGCTAAGCGCATACAAGCGTGTAAAATAAAGGTCATGTCCACTCCACACATGGCACGTATCTGTTAGATCCAATCCATCCATCAGTTTTATCCTACCTCGTCCACGTTTTATTCCAAAAATAAACGTTGTACGCCCAGAATGTGGGCCCCAGTAATGGAAATAATCGGATTGCTTAGAGAATTTCATCCAAGTTTTTCAGAACTGTATTTTGTTTTTTTCTGTATGTGGCCCACCTGACCAGTAGATCGACATGAGTCTTAAGCTAGGACATTAATTTATTGGTGCCGCTTTGATGGCCTATTGTGTCATGCTGGTACGGCGTGTATATGAGTTTTTTTGCGGGAGTCGGATGGACGCAGAGTTCCTGCAAAAGCCCTTCGCACCAAGTTAGTGGGCTGGGAACATAGTTGGGGCAGCGTAATGTTTGTGAGACATCCACCCGTCCATCTGTTTTTTGAACTCATTTTAAGACCTACAAACACAAATGAGCCGGATCTAGTACTCAAGCGGGCCGAAAACGTGGGCATTTAATGTCCAAAGTTAAAATATTCATGAGGCAACAAAAGTTTTAAATCAAGTTAACATTTGTATTTTCAGTTTTTCCTGATGGGAACGATGTTATGAACTGTATGGATGGCATGTAAACATCCCTGTCGATCCAGGGAGGTTTCAAAAGCAGGAATTTCACAACCTACTTTTCCTTAAGTGCGGCCCACTTGAGTCCTGTATCTCTCACTTTTGGGCTCAAGTCCTGAAAGCTCAAAACGGATGAACAGGGTGTATTTCTTATGGAAGTGGATGGCAGAGCCATGAAGGGGGGAGTGGATTCGCTACTAGACACTTCAGTAGCGATGTTGCTACTGAAGTGACGTGGTCGCATTTCATTGGCGCAAAAGTTGGGCTCGATTAAAAGCATTTAATGCTCCTCCGTTTAGAATTGAAACGCCGTTTACTCGCCACGTTTATACTCGACCACGGAGACATCCATAATTTGCTTTGATTTACCAAAAGCAGATTGGGTACTGAGTAACTCAGTACACTGCAATAAACTCCTTAGCCCCACGATAATATATATGTAATTCCGTCCATCCTTACTACCAAACATTTTAGGAGAATGAGACTAAAAATGAATCATATACAAATCTTAAGTGAACCACATCATTGGAAACAGTGTAAATTGAAAGTTTACTGTTGAAAATTTTTTGTGGGCCACAGAAGTTTTGGACCAAACTTATATTTATGATTTCTTTTAATATACGTCTGTGTGATCTTTTGAATAGGTAGGATGACAAATAAGCATATTTGTTGGCGCTAAAAAGGTTTCAACGGTGGAAATCATTATTCTCATATTTTCCTGTGTGGTCCACTTGAGATCTAGATATACTTCAATTTTGGGTTAACCGTTCCAGTCAATTGTAAAAACGTATGGACGGCGTGGATAAACCACGTACACTCAGGATAGGGCCAACAAAGTTCACTCAATACAACCCAATTGAATTTCTTCATTTTCCCCACCGCAACATGTCTCTCTTCCTCTCTCTGTTTTCCTGTGCGCGACGCATGGTAAATCCTAAATTATCTTTTTTTCCCAAATCTTTCAAGAGCTGGGATTTTCTTTTGCTGATTAGGGTCATGATTTTCCAGTACTTCGAATTGGTTTGGTTTGAAATTTGAATTTCAAGCGGATATATCATTTAGAAGCTAGGGCCACTGGGAATGCCACGGCTAATCAGCGACATCTATCCTCAACTCGCGTAAGAGACTTTGTTGTAATCTTCTATCAGGAGAAATACCGAAGCTCGAGACGTGTCTATCGCAAGGAAAACAGAGAGATAGGAAGAGCCAGAGCACTGATGGAGAAGGAAAAGGTAAGAAAATAAGGATTTTCTATGGTCGAGTACAAACGTGGCCCGTAAACGGCGTTTCTTTTCTCTTGACGGAGGTGCATTAAATGCTTTCAACCGAGTCCATCAATGAAACGCGACCACATCACTTCAGCAGCAACATCGCTACTGAAGTGTCGCGTAGGAGAACGGATTGGCTACTGCCCCTGGCACTATCCCCGCGGCTGGTGGTGGGTGGTCCGTGGCCCAACCATGATGTATATGTTTCATCCTTTCCGTTAATCCATTTTTATGGATCATTTTATGACTTGATCCCAAAAATGAGAGGTATATAAATCTCATTTGGACCACACCACATGAAAACAATAGTGATTAGACATCCATCATTAAAATCCTCCTAAGGCCCACTATACTGTTTATTTGACATCCAATAGGTTGATTAGGTCATACAGCCCCGGATGAAGGGAAAAACAAAAATCATCTTAATCTAAAACTTTTATGGCTCCAAAATGTTTTTTAATGGTTGACGCTCATTCAACACTCTTTATTGTAATGTGGTTGACTTAAGATTGGGATATAACTCATTTTTGTTCTCATACTGTAAAATGATCTGTTTAAATAGATGGACGGCATGGATGAAACACATACATCATGGTGGGGTCCACAGAACATCAATCATCAGCCATTGGCTGGTGTCAGGGGGAGTATCCAATCCGTTTCCGTTGCGTAGCTAATCCGCGCCCATGAACGGAAAACCGTGACGTAAACCCGCCCATACGAGTAGCCAATCCGTTTCCCTATTTCTTACACGAACAACGAGAAGGCCCACCTGCGCAGGAACTTTCTGCGAGAGGAAATCCGCGTCCGGAGCGGATTGGCCAGCGTATCACAAACCGTACACATAGATGATGTATTGACGTAAGCAAGTTATGTGGATCTCACCACAAGGTATGTGTTATATACCAAACCGACCATTCATTTGGCAAGCTAGACTTAATGCTTAAGCGGAAAAATAAGGCAGATCTAAAAATAAAGTAGACCGTACTTAAAAAAAAAAGTAGAGAATCAAACGTCTACCATTGAAATTCTTTTTAGGTCATAGAAGTTTCGGATCATTAAGAAATTTGTTTTTCCATTTCATCCATGTATTTTTGACCTTACTAACACATTGGATGGAAAAATATGTTATCAAGGTCCTACGAAGTTTTTAACTGCCAAAATTATTATCCTTACTGCTATTTTTAGTGTGAATCATTTGAGCTTTGGATATGATTCATTTTTTTGTCTAATACTGTAAAATAAAACGATCTCAAAAAATGAATGAACCGTATAGATATAATAAATATATCATTGTGGGCCATGTAACTTTGATTTCATTTGAACCGTTCATACAAGTTGTTGGAGCTCGAGGAGCACTGACGCTCATCTTCTCACGACACGTATCTACACCAGCTATGTAGCTGGTGTGTGGTACACCAGCCAATCCGGTTCCGATTAGGTGAGACCTCGGTTCCACCCGAAGGGACGCGGATTAGTAGTGACATGTTGAGTAGTAAGACTTGGTACTGAAGTGACGTCACCAATTTATATGGGTTCACTATGATGTATGTTTTGTATCCACGCCATACGTACATTTGGAGAGATAATTTTAAGGGAGGATATAAAGAATGAAGCAGATACAAACCTGGAGTAGACCCACCACAGAAAAAAGTGGGGAGAGTAACGCCCACTGTTGAAACCTTCCTATGGTCCACCGTGATGTTTATTTGAGATCTAACCTATTTATAAGTTAACACACGCATGAAAGAAGGGAACACACAAATACCAGCCTGATGAAAAACTTTTGTAACCCTTAAATGTTTTTAAGGGTGGGTGTTAGTCTCCCCACTCTTTTCTGTGGTGGGATCTACTCCAGTTTGGAATCTGACTCATTCTTTGTCTCGTGCCTTCAATTGGTCCCTCCAAATGGATGGATGATACGGATACAAAACATACATCATGGTGGGGCTTACATAACTCGGCGACATCGCTACTCGGCGACATCGCTTCAGTAGCGAGTCTCGCTACACTACCTCGCGGTAGCCAATCCTCGCCCCACCGGTAGCGGATTATCTGGTGTGCATGCACCAACGATATAGCTGATGTATTGACGTCAGCAAGTTCCGTAGGTTCGATCATGAGGTGTGTTATATCCAAACCATTCATTTATTTTTTGAGCTCGTCCAGAGGCTTGTTATAAAAAATAAGACAGATCAAAAGATAAATTGGACCACACTACATAAAGCAGTGGGGGATTTAATGTCTACCATTGAAATCGTTTTTGGGTCACGGAAGTTTTGGATCAACATGATATTTGTTTGACCTCTTCATACAGGCCTTTGTGACCTTATGAATAGATTGGATGTAAAACAAACGTTATGATGGACCTACGAATGTTTTAATGGTGAAAATCATTATCCCCCTGCTATTTGTGTCGTGGTCCAATTAACCTTTGGATATGATTCATTTTTTGGCTCATGCACTGAAATTATCTTGAAAAGTGGATGAACGGTGTAGATATAATAGGTACATCATTTTGGGCCCATAAAACTTTGATCTCCTTTGAACCGTTCGTACACCTTGGAGCGTCTACGTTCATCTTCTCACGACACGTACATACACCAGCTATACAACTAGTGTGTGGTACACCAGCCAATCCATGTCTGGATCCACCAAGGTGGATGGGACCTGTTGATGTAGTTTTCGGCTCACCCCTTTGCTGTCACTTGGTACCTGCACAAGAAGAAGACAAAGGAAACCCTGTCTTGTACAGGAGACCCTTCGATGCCTAAGTTAGGCATGGATTCTGGGTATTAATGAATTTATAATGGCTTTGGAGTGAGGGATATGCGTGTGTGTATGAATTTGTACCTTTTCACCTTTAGACGTCCCCTATTTATAGGGGAGATGAGATCCTACGGTTTTGGGATCTCCTTCCTCGTTCATAGTAGATTTGATTGCTATTCTTAGAGGATCCCAAGATCTTCAGTCTCTTAGATTTCTGGGATCGGGAGTTATCTTCCAAGATTCTCGGAAGATCTTTGATATCGAACCAACTCCTTAGCTTGGCTCTGAATGCGGAAAATGTTTAGATGGAGCTCGGCGATCCGTTGGCCAATCCCAGTATATTTAGGTGTTCAGACGGCTTATGCTGGCCGACTCACTCGTTAAGTAAGATATGGTTGGCTGTAGAAGGTTGAGCCTTTCATCGATTACTAGCTAGGGTATGGTTGATCCGTAATCGACTTACCACTGATTAGGGGCCGACCTATAGCCGACCTAGGAGGTAGGTTGGGCTGAGGTCGGGCAAGAGAGCCTTGGGGCTAAGACCTTGTTGGTATATGTTTTCTTGTCGACCTATGAGCTGGGTTGACATTAGGCAGCTTCTGGGAGGCCTTTTGAGGGTCCCAGAAGTGCATCGGCCTCCTTAAAGACTTCGCCTTGGCTCAGGACATGTAGGCTTTGGTCAGGCTCGGTGCCTTGGGAGTCCGAGCCATGTCTCTCCTTTAGGCTTTTTGGGCATGTGGGCCTCGGTTAGGCTTGACGTCTAGTGAGTCCGGGCCATGCCAGTAGAGTTGGTCCATTCCATAAGCCGACTTATTAAACTTATCATATTTTTCCCCAATAGGACCCATAAGTGTGCATCTTACGGTGATGTATGTGCCTTAAGGGCCTGTTTGGTCGGGCAGATCCCATGGTATTAAGAGGGATGGGATCAATTTTAAGGTAATGATGGTGGTGTCAGTGGATTGTCTTAAGATCGATGGGATTGCTTATATCTAAGGACAAGTTCACTGCGTCTGTTTGGCACGCCCCAACATATCCTGGGATTTTACCTTCCAATCCATTCAACGAAGGGATAGGATCAATTTTAAGGTAATGATGGTGATGTCAGTGGATTGTCTTAAGATCCATGGGATGGCTTACATCCGGGACAAGTTCACCGGACCTGTTTGGCTCGTCATGCCTATCCAAGGATATTGCCGGTCCCATCCCTCCTAATACCGTGGGATCTGTCTAGCCAAACAGGCCATAAATCCACACTGTCCAACCGTTTTGAAAGCTCATTCAATGGCATGAACAAAAAATGAAGCGGATCCAAATCTTATTTGGACAAAGGACGGAAAATAGTTGTGATTAAATCCTCACCATTAAAAACTTCATGGGGGCCACCAGAATGTTGATTTTCCATCCAACTTGTTGATACGGTCACAAAGATCTGGATGAAGAGACCACACAAATATCAACTTGATCCAAAACTTGTGGCCCACGATAAGTTTTCAATGGTCTATTACCACTACTTCCTGTATAATGGTCCACATGAGATTTGAATCTACTTCATTTTCCGGATCATGCCCTAAAATGACCTTTCAATACGGATGGGCGACAAGGATGTAGTCACATACACTACAGTGGGCCCCACAGTCAGGGGTCCCATCCACCTCAGTGGATCCCGGGTCTCTCCTAATCCACATCCTTTTTGGCACACGCGTGTGCGCTATGCAAAGCTCATGTGGCATCCATATTAATAGGAAACAGATTGGCTACTCTCCCTGCTTCGGTGCTCTGTGGGCCCCACCATGTTGTATATGCTTCATCTATACCGTCCATCCATTTTTTAAAGATCATTTTATGGTATTAGACAAAAAATGAGGTATATCCCAATCTCAAGCGGACCACATTACAGGAAACAATGTTGAATGAATGTTGACCATTAAAAACTTTTTGGGGGCCATAAAAGTTTTGGTTCAAGCCTATCTTTGTTTTTTC
The DNA here is from genome assembly GCA_037074715.1 of Magnolia kwangsiensis. NCBI lineage: Eukaryota > Viridiplantae > Streptophyta > Magnoliopsida > Magnoliales > Magnoliaceae > Magnolia > Magnolia kwangsiensis. The sequence continues at coordinate 99,247,317 of CM073584.1, forward strand.
CCTTCATCTAGTTTTGTATGACCTAATCAACAGATTGGATGTCAAATAAACAGTACAGTGGGCCTTAGGAGGATTTTAATGGTGGATATCCAATCACTATTGTTTTCCTGTGGTGTAGTCCACCTGAGATTTATATCCCTCTCATTTTTGGGATCAAGCCCTAAAATGATCTTTAAAGATGGAAGAACGGAATGGATGAAACACATACATCATGGTGGGGCCCACAGAGCACCGACCACCGTTTCCTAATAACAGGGGCTTATTTATTTTAATAACTAAGATCTTAATTAAAAAAAAATAGATTTTTTTGTATTGTTTTAATTTTATTTTTTAAAACATATTTAGAAAAAAAAAAAAAGTTTGTTCATAAACTTTTAAAGACATCACTTTATATATATATATATATATATATATATATATATATATATATATATATATATATATAGAGAGAGAGAGAGAGAGAGAGAGAGAGAGAGAGAGAGAGAGAGAGAGAGAGAGAGAGAGAGAGGTAACATTTTTGACTCATTTTCGGACAAGTTTGTTGGTAAACTTACAATTAATTCACATCTTGATCTCTTTTTTCTCTTTACAATCTCTAAGTAGAGATTGGGCCCACATGATGAATGGCCCATGTTGAAGGTAGGGCCAATATGTAAATGGTCCACATCAAGGTGGGACCACATGCATAGTCACATTAAATTTTTGCCCCACATGATGAATGGTCCACATCAAATGTGGTACCCACATGATGGATGGGGGATTTGAAGGTGAGACCACATGACGAAAGATTAACACCAAAGCTGGGCCCGCATGATGAACGGATCATATTGAAGTTTGTCCCCACATGATGGACGATCTAAAGAAAAGCTGGGACCCACATGATGGATGGTGGACATCAAAGGTGGGTCCTATTATTTCTATTCAATCCGGACATGTCGCAGAGAAGGACGTGAGGTCGAGCACCGTATTCCTCGAGATGATAAATATTCCGAATCCACGGAACTTCTCTGGACTCCTCACAGAGACTCCTCGAATTCACGAGGAAAGAAAACAGAAAATAGAAAAGAATTTCTAATTATTCGAAATTGATTAATGATTGACTAGAAACGAGTTTACACCCCTTTAGATAAAGGAACCAAGCAATAGGAAAGAAATCAGACTCAAACTACAACTAAAACTCCTAGAATTCGCAACTTACTATAAATAGTAAACTTGCTATTTATAGACAGTCGTGATGTCTACTAGTGCACAAGGTTTTCGGCCAAAAATAGTAAGTGTCCTATTTGGCTTCACCAAACCGCTCTCCTAATTATCCTAAGCACTTTTCATGTTGGACACAACTCCTAAAGCCCAACGGATGAAGGGTTATACTCAAACTAAAACTTACAATTTATAGTAAAAATAAAAATAAAACGGGAAAATGACTGTCGATCAGGGGGTTTCTCGCAAATTCAGGCTTCGCAACCCAGCATAGCTGGGTTGGTTGGCTAAAGTAGCTCGTTCTATCCCAAATTCATATATTTTATGTCGGATAACTCATTCCGGATTGCGAAATACGCCTGATCTAAGGTCTTATGGTCCGGATCACTTCTGTCGTCGGTCGTGCCTTTTCTGATCCATCTTTGCCATGAAATTGTCCGCAACCCGCTCTACATCAGGACATGTCGCCACACATGTTACGAATGATCCGAAATCGATCAAATGTCTGCGATTAGGATAAGTGTTGGGCATGCCAGAATTGCTTTTTACGTAAATTGATTGAACACTCATAACCTCAGGCCACAAACTAGCCAGATTAGGATTAGAACTATGAAAGTTGATCTAACTGTTCAACCACCAATGTTACAGCAATTAGGCGATTTAGAATGGGAGGGTTAGTCTTTCAAAAATGATTTTTTTAAAACCTTACGATAACGACTTTTTTTTTTCAATGGTGATAAAGTTTTTGGTTTCTTAATGAATTAATTGATAATGGATGGATAAAATTTCAAATAACGCTAATTGTTAATTTTCGTAATTTATAAGTAAGAATGGTACAATTGGAGAAAGAAAACTAAATTGAGTAGAGAAATAAAAATAATTACATACGGTTGCTTATGTAGATAGAACAATTGAGGTATGTAGTGTGCAGGACATGACTAGTTTGATCTACCAGGTAAGAACTCGATGATCGGTGGGATCCAACGAAGGTGGCCATGGATATTTAATCTACTCCTAAGGAGTAATGAAAATATGCCACTGGACAATAGCATGATTAAGCTAAAGGATTTTGGACTTGTTGTAGTGTGGCTAGACAAAAGTGAAATATTTAAGTTAAAAAGTTGGATAGGTAGCGTTACGTTGTAGAGATTGATTGATAATGTGTGTTAAGAGCCTAAAGCTCTTCATCGAATGCTTCTTTTATAGACTTGGAAGAATGATGGTTGAGCTGACATTTCCTTGTTGGTCCTTGAATATAAATTGGTCGTGTCCCAGAAGGATTCAAATTCTTTTTTGTCATCATAATATGATTTTTTATTAATTCTGGATGGATTCCTCTTCTAATCTTCCATAGTCTTCAAGAAAGCATTAATCGCTTTGAAAATTTTCCATTTTTGGTATGATTGTGTGAAATGGCCTTACTTTGCACATCCCGAATTGTAAGATATCTGACATAAGCAATGCTTTAATTTATCTTCTTGCATACACTACAGGTCACACATGTCACTCGTGCGATGGTCACATGTATTTCATGTAGTGTCCCTATTTTCTCGATTGCAAATGTACATACGAATCTATCACCAAAGGATATGTATCAAAGATTTATCGAAGCACGCATACCATTTGCCTCTTGTCGTTCATACGTGAGGGCCAACACATAGCCCCATCTTATTAGGCAACATGGATTGTGCCCGGTCAGGTGTAAATAAATCCCTCATATCACTTTATATTTACATAATGTGAAGAGACATTTTTGACACTTCGGCTCTGGTGGTCGTTCGACGATTGACACATGGTGGCATAAGCTAGGTTCATGCTTGACAGCATGTGCAATATTTTATGTTGGAAATTGTTTGTCATGATTGTTCTGTTGGGGATTTTTGACCTGCGGAATCACACAGATCTAGATCTAGGATGGCAATCCAATGGCACCAAGCACACAAGAGAACACAGAGAACGCCCAGATTTAACGTGAAAAACCCTTTCGAAAAAAATCACAGCACAAAGCGACAGATCTCCACTATGAAAGCATCAATTACAAAGAGAAAAGACTTACCCGATTTGAACAACCTCGAATCTCACCCTTGCTACGCTCTTTAGAAACCCTAGAACCCCTTTAGAAAGCTTTTGTTATACATAGAAAAGCCATAGGAACACCTATTTATAGTTTAGGCAACTTTCCTTCTGCATCCCAGTTGCGAAAGGATTCAAATCCGCAGTTTCGCGCAAAATCGCGGAACAAACTGCGTAACCTACGACCGGTCCTAGCTATCCTACGATCGGTCCTAGCCCTCCTACGACCGGTCCTAGACCCCTAAGACTGGTCCTGAAAATTTCAGGACTGGTCCTAGACTGAAAAAAAAAAACAGCACAACTCGCTGGACTTCGAGTCATGCCAGGGCTCGAACCTACGACCGGTCGAGCACCTCCCACACGACCGGTCGAGCAACATGAAAACTTGAAGATTGAAGGATTCTCCTCAACAATCTCCACCAAGTCTTCATTCTTCAACCGTGTAGCTACGTGACCTCTTCTCTTATTTCTGCATCTCATCATAGCTCCTTATGCACACTCCGTCTTTCTTTTCCGCCATCGCCAAGCCCAGAGAAGTTACACAGAACTTGAACTTCTCTACAGGAACGATCTAGGAGAGCATGTCCGTCGGATCAGAATCCACGTGCCCAACTATCCTTGCTCCTGTCTTCTCAAAAGAAAAAACGTAGTCTTCTTACCATCTCACCGCTACCCAATATTGCTTGCCGGGGTACTTGCTCACAACACTGATAGCCTGTGAAATAACCAGTCTAAACCAGACCATGGCATACACTGTCCAGCGCATTCGAATAAGGCTCATGAGATATCTTACTTTTCCTCATCTGTTTTGGGATAAATTCAGAGGAAAACTTGAGGAGAGAAACGTAGGGAACACTCTCGAGCTTTACATGGCCTATCACATCCTGGATCAATACCTACACACAAGGTATTCCTCCTGTGATTACCAAAGCCTACTCCTCCTTCAGTCTCAACGTCGAGAACCATCTTTGCAGACCCCCCGATCCTTCATCCTGGATGTCCTGAGTCTTCAGTACATTGATTTCAGACATGTCACAATTAGCGATTCACATGTCATCAACATACAATACCTGACTCACCATGAAGGAATCAAACCACTGCATTGGCGACAGGCCGAACAACGATCCCTGCAAAGTCTTTTCTCAGCCCCTTTCACTTCGAACCGCTCTGGTTGCTTCATGTAGATCTGCTCTTCACTTTCCTTTACAGAAGTGCAGACTCCACATCCTTCCTTTTAGCTCAAGATCACATTGGCCAACCAACGCCAATCACTAATCTAATAGATACTTGCTATACCGTTGGCACGAATATCTCTGAGAAGCCGATCCCTTCTTCCTGAGCATAACTCATCCCCACCAACCTCGCTTTGTATCTATGCTGTATCCTCCTGAAGATCTACCTGCATCCAACCACTTTTCGGCCCACTAGAAGCTCCACCCGCTCTCATATGTCGGTCTGGTACAACGAATCCATCACATTGCCCATAGTCACCTTTCACTTTTCAGTACCAGGCTTACCTAGAGCCATCTGAATAGAAGATGAATCTCCTGTGATATTGGAGTCGTCCATGTACCTCACCGATGTCCTGCGATCATGCTGTGTGATTCTTCAAACAGGTGGCTGCTCCACCTGCTTCGTATTCCTGTCCGCACAATTCAACCTTCCTACCTTGCTAGCTCATGTAGCCATGCCCAACATGCCACACACATGCAGAGGTGGAATCCGCTACATCCACCGTAGCTCCACCTTTTGAAGTGCTTCTCATCCGTGAGACATAAACGGATCGATGAAAAAGCTTTCTATCAAGAGTATTCCAATCAGCATCATTCATAGTAGACTTTCGCTCCTCAAGAGCACCATCCTCGCCTTGCTTGGTTAACAGGCTAATCATCTTAACCTTCCATAACTCAAAATTATTTTTTCTTGAGTACTTCTCAATCTCATACTTAGCACTCGCCATTATTACTAATCTCTCAGATTTAGATCTGTGCACCAATGATAGCTCTGATACCAGTTGTTGGGGATTTTTGACCTGCGGAATCACACAGATCTAGATCTAGGATAGCAATCCAATGGCACCAAGCACACAAGAGAACACAGAGAACACCCAGATTTAACGTGGAAAACCCTTTTGAAAAAAATCACGGCACAAAGCGACAGATCTCCACTATGAAAGCATCAATTACAAAGAGAAAAGACTTACTCGATTTGAACAACCTCGAATCTCACCCTTGCTACACTCTTTAGAAACCCTAGAACCCCTTTAGAAAGCTTTTGTCATACATAGAAAAGCCCTAGGAACACCTATTTATAGTTTAGGAAACTTTCCTTCCGCATCCCAGTTGCGAAAGGAATCAAATCCGCAGTTTCGCGCAAAATCACGGAACAAACTGCGTAACCTACGACTGGTCCTAGTTATCCTACGACCGGTCCTAGCCCTCCTACGACCGGTCCTAAACCCCTAAGATTGGTACTGAAAATTTCAGGACTGGTCCTATACTGGAAAAAAAAACAGTACAACTCGCTGGACTTCGAGTCGTGCCAGGGCTCGAACCTACGACCGGTCGAGCACCTCCCACGACCGGTCGTGGCTCCCCCACGACCGGTCGAGTAACATGAAAACTTGAAAATTGAAGGCTTCTCCTCAACATGTTCAATGAGGGCTTTCATGATCATGACTTTTTATAAAGGGATACCCTCAAAGTTGCATATCGTGCACTCGAGTCTAACTATTTTTTTCTTCTCTTCACTTCCAGCCTTTTGCCATGATATTTGCTGCTCTTCCTTCCACTCACTAAATTAGAAGAATTTGGAACGATCATGATTTTTTATGTTCGGCGGCCGAAGCTTAGGGGCTTGGCTACTATTTTCTTTTTAAAAAAAATGAAAAATACTCCTCTCGAAGGACAGTTGGTCAGAGATCAATTTTTGTTTCTACCTCATTTCTCTTTTCTTTTATTAAAGAAATGTTTTTATCATTATATAAAAGAGAAAATCATATAAGAGCCGATTAAATAGGAATGAAAAACAATTTCTTTTTTACACATTATGTTCTTCTGTCTTGCTATTCTTCATCATTGTCGACTTGTCCTTAATAGGAAGTTGTATTGACGATCTAAGCCCATAACTCCTTGTTAAATCCAACATTACTCAATATATTTCTGGCTCTTTGCAAAAGAGTTTGATTCGTACGTTCAACCATACCATTCTGCTTTGGTGTGTGTCTCACTATCCACTCAATCGTACAATTTTGATTAAACTCCTTTAAAATAAATTCTCCACCATTGTCTATCTTTAGAATTTTCTAATTCCGCCCTATTTATTTTTCTACCATCGCTTTCCACATCATGAGAGTGGTGAAAACATCGAATTTATGTTTTATGAAATAAATGCACACCTTTCTATAGAAATCATCAATAGATATGATAAAAAATGACAACACTCCTCTAGAAACAACGGACGATTGTTCCCACACATCCGAGTGTACATAATTTAGCTGACCTGTATTAACATGTTTTTTGGTTTTGAATGATAACCTTGAATATTTCCTATATATGCAATGCTTACATACATCTAATTAAAACTTTTAAAACAAAGTATTAATTGACTATTAAGAAGTATCTTCATACCACGCTTGCTCATGTGGCCTAGGAATGCATGCCGCAAAAGGGCTGACACGTATTTCATTACAAACATTGCAACTTCACCTGATATAGTATTCTCGATTAACCTGTAAAGATATCCACTCATTTATGCCTTTATAACAGTGAGTGTCCCTTTTAAAACTTTCAAAACTCCTTCGTAACTGATAAACTTGCACACAAGTGTATCTTTAACTCTTAGAGAGACCAAATTTTTCTTCAAATGTAAAACATGCCTCACATCGGTCAAACTATGTTCCACCCAATCAAATATCTTGATCCGAATTGAACCAATTCCTATAATCTTGTAGGCATGATCATTGTTATAAGAATCATGCCACCATCATAATCGATATATGTGGTAAACCAACTCTGATGAAGACACATATGGTGTGATGCCTTCGTATCCAAAATCCACTTATTATATAAGCGACCCAACTTAAACACTGACAACACATCACAACTGGATTTTGCTAAATTGGCTTCCTTCAGTGAATCATCTAATTTCTCCCCATTCTAAATTTTGGAATTTTGACAATCCCTCACATGTCTCATCCAAACACAATTTCAACACTTCAACTTGCTTTGCCCTTCGACTTAGACCTCGATCGCGACTTCCCCTCCTCTCCCTTAGACGATCTTTCCCAAGCAAAAAATACATCCGTAAAAGTACATTCACCTTTGTTTTTCATTCTCAACTGCTTCGAATGAAGGGGTAAGATAACAATATCTATGTCCAAGGTATCCTTACCATAGCATAAGTATCCAACAAATGCTCACAGGACTTCGGGAGAGATGTCGACAAAATTAGAGCTTTGTCGTCTTCATCAATCATTACCTATATGTTTGTCAGTTTGCAAAACAGTTTGTTGAAGATATTGATGTGCTCATGGAAATCCGACCTTTTCACAATCCTCATAGTATAAATTTGTTTCTTCAGATATAGACAATTAGAGATCAATTTCGTCATATAGATAATCTCCAAGTTTGCTCATAATCCTGCAGAAGTAGTCTCATCAATGACATTGTATAAGATTTCATCGGCCAAACATAATTGAAATGTGCTAATCATTTTCTGATCAAGTTCATCTCAATCTTCTTCATAGATTTCGGACGTCTCATTTTCCTGAGTGCATGGTGCAACCCATGCTGAATTAGAAAGGCTTTTATCTTTAACCTGTATAGTTTAAAGTTATTTTTACCTCTCAACTTTTTTGTCTTGAACTTCACATTCAATACCCTCAATGCCATGTTTTTAGTTTCAATATGATAATCTAACGTACGTATTAGCTGGTACCACTTATCGGGTGTTGAAACTCATTAATAGGCACAGAAGCAACCTTAAAACGAATCAAACACAATACGGAATGAATAAAAAAAAAAAAAAAAAAAAAACAAACAAACTTAAAGAATACATAAATTTTTACATAAAAAACCCTTGTAGGAAAAAAATATGGCACAAAGCAACGATCAATCCATTATATAAAAAAAATTACAAGAAATGTAATAACTTACACATTGAAAACACTAGATTCCCTTCAAAACTTCACTTAGATGTTTTGCTCTCTAACCCTAATTGAGAGATTACAAGGTATTTTATACATTCCAAACCCAATTAGAAACTAATCTCGCACTTACGCATTAAGTCTGGTCAAATCATGAGACTTTTGGTCAAACAAAATTGAACCATAGTACAAACTTTTGGTCCAATCGAATATAGCCAAAACATCACAAACATCACAGTGAGCAACAGGTCAAAACCTGAATTGTGCGGTCGGACCGATTTGAAATTCAGATGGACCCAAACATGGCTTTCTTGCACAAGATTAAAGGCACTCTATCAAAATCATTCGGAAATCTTTCTACCAATGGTCATTGTTGCATAATTGTATGATTGTATCATGACCGAACACGCGTGTTAACAATCCTAACTACTGACTCTTGAGATGCTTGCTTTGAATGATGCAGGGGCTATTCTAAATTCCATCTTTCAGCAATGGAACATTTCCGCATCACCTCATTGGAATATAAGTGGGGAACTGTGTAGCGGGTCTGCTCTCACGGGAATGGGCGGATTGAACCTTGGGATCGAATGCCAATGCACTTTCAACAATGGATCCATCTGTCGCATAACGAAACTGTATGTGTTCTATCACGCATACTAATCATTGATATACACGTAACACACTCACTCTACAGGTGGGGCCCACTGGATTAGTTCTAAATCAAAGGTGGGCTCATACTGGGCCTGCCTTTTTGTTTCTAGCTCATATAAAGAGGAGATTGACTCCTAAGCCTGCATGCGAATGTTAGGATATGCCCTTGTATAAATTCACTTATTTCTATTTGTTTTGTCCTTCAGGAAAGTCGATAGTCAGATTTCAACAGGTCACATTATTCCGGAAGCTATTGGGAAACTGACTCATCTCACAGTTCTGTATGGGTTTCTCTACTCTAATTTGTGATTTCCACAAAGAGAACAATTTTGAATCGCTGGCAGAGTTTGATGGATGATGCACGGGCACTTGGAAATTCAATTAAGTTATGTTTATTTTATTTTTTATCTGAGTATTAGATTGGTGGACATTTATTGGACGGTTAAAAATGAAAATATCTAATGGTCTTATTTCAATAAACTAGTGTCCATAAATAAGATGTCAGGATTGTTCAACCAATCTGATTTTTGGTCGGGTTAGTTTGAGTTGATATGTCACTGCCATTTCTAAGTGCCTGTGTATTAAACGTCATATTATGGAGGGTATCAAATAAACTCCAGTTCCACAAAACACCCTTTTCGGGACCAAAGTAACCTTCAACGTTGTGGTCCATCTTAACTATTTAAAAAATTATATAAAAAAAAAGGGCTCGACCAGTGGCCCATCTGATGTTCAAGCCCAGCTTTGAGTGGGCAGATGGGCTTTGATCAATATTTGCATGTGCATGCTTGGGCCTACTTTCAGGCCCAAAAAACTAAATGAACTGTGCATGGGCTATAAGATATCTAATAAATGACCTTTGCTAAGCCCATACACGTCCACAAGGCATCTCATCCATATGCTATCTGATATGTGCCAATTTGGGACATGGGTCTGAGATCAGGTGCTGATTTGGGACATGAGTCTGAGATCAACCATCTCTCTCTCTCTCTCTCTCTCTCTCTCTCTCTCTCTCTCTCTCTCTCTCTCTCTCTCTCTCTCTCTCTCTTTCAATGGTCTATCAGGTTAGTCCTTTTATTTCAGGTGAAGCTCCTTTGGTGTCCTACACAGGTGTTTAAGACATTTCATCCATACGCAACCATCTTTTTGTAGAAAGGTTTTGCAGTAAATAAATTTTTTTTAAAAAAAAAAACCATCTTTTTGCCAACATAGCACACGGACGTGAGATCCAAGCTGTCCGTCCATCGGTTTAGTGCAATTATATTTACATTTTGGCAGAAAATTCAGGCTGGTAAGCTCTTTAGGTGGCCCAGAATTTACACCCATGATCCACAGCTCAAGTGGTAGACTGAGTGACAGATACCTATTTCAACACTGAGGTCTTGGTATCAATTCCATAGAGGGGTGGCTAACAGTGAAGTATGAACTGACAGTTGGTATACTAACAAGTGGCCCAGAATTTTCTAAAAGAAATGGATGGCTGAAAAAGCTTCAGCAAGTGTTTTTAAACGGCTTGGATCACATGTCCACATGCAATGCTGGTACCTCTTAACATGTGCATGTACTCCCTTGTAATTGTGTGCGGCTTAGCAAACCACTAACAATATATATTCTATTGCTGTTGGATCGGAGGTCTTTAAACATATGGTTTAAAAAGTTAAATTCCTTTATTTTTCAAAGCTTGGATGGTCTGGTCGATGTGATTTTGGGATCATAGCCCATCCATGGTGGGGTACTGATGGAAAATTGGATCACTTGATCATGGCCATCCTTGGTCCTTTTATGCCTGCTGCCCCAAATAACGAAGTTTGCCCTATATTTGCAGGAATTTGCGTGGAAACTATTTAACAGGTCCATTGCCCTCATCTATCGCCAACTTAAGGGCCTTGCAGGACTTGTAAGTAATCTAAAAACTTTTGACATATAAGAAACGAGGTGATGTTGATGACGACCATGATGATGCTGCAGTTGTTGGCAGAGATGATGATGGTCATGTTATATTTGGGATTTGGAAAACTATTTAGCAATAAGTGACAATTAAACAAAATTAAAAATAAATAAATAAAAACTCATTCAACGTGGAAATCAAGGCGTGATTAATTTGGAATTAGTCCGCTCCAAGTTGGGCAATCAACTTTAAGAATTTAATGATAATAATGTTGGGCAATCTAATCCTCTTTGGTTTTCACAGTTTGGTTAGTCCGCTCCAAGTTGGGCAATCTAACCCTCTTTGGTTTTCACAGTTTGTGTCTGTCTATTGTTGTTTGCTTCTTTTTTTTTTTTTTTTTTTTTTTTTTTGAGATGTCTTTTTTGTTTTCACAAAATTCACTGTGTATCTGATGTTTTTATTTGAATTGCCATTTTTTAATGTTTTCAACCTGCCTTTTTAATTTGGGCACATTTTTTAATAACTGCGTTTTATTACGGAATTCCTTCATTCTGATTGGCACCTTCGATAATAGCATGTGACTTTGAAGTGGTTAGACTTGGACCCGTTTAAGAGTTTTTGGCAAGAGATGGTGGCACTCATCCCGGGGGCCATTATCTTTTTTTTATTTTTTTGCTTCTTTCTTATACCTTTATTTTGTGCGCTTCCATTTTCTTTTCTCGTACTCTCCTTGGGATACACATTTTTTGGACAAGAATTTCTCATTCAAGTAGTTGACTTCAGGCTGCTCTACGGTAGTGATTGCAACCCGTGATAAACTTTGACGTGATTGGCATTAACTGACTTAGGAAGATCTTCACACTTCATTTTAATTAGGCAGAAGGCATCTCCTCGGTCGGGCAACTAACAGGCCATCGTAGATGAGCTTGAACATGATTTAGGATCTAGTGAGGGGTGGGATTCTTTTTATCACCATGCCCCTTATTTTGAAGCAGCTTGTCTATACACACTTACTGTATACTCTTGCAATTCTCTTCTGGTAGCTCTGAAAGTGAAAGTGACAAAACGCCGGCATGCACTTTACGTACGTCGATGAGATATAATTGATCGTTTCGAGTGTGTAGCCACTTGGTTGATTCAACTCCACTTTTTATTTGTATCAGTAGTGATCAAATCTCTACTTCGATTAGTAAAATTGCCTGCGCTCCGAATGTGGCTTGTACACATGATGCATGTCGCCATACACCATAGATGTTTAATGGGCTTAGAGTGCATAGTGAAGCATTTCTGATCAGTCGTAGAAGGTCTTCACATCTTCTTGAGAATACGGATGAGCGTCTTGTTAGTGGCCTCAACCTTACCATTCATTTGCGAGTGATAAGGGCTTGACTGATGCCTCTTAATTTTAAATTGCTCGAGGAATTCTTTCACTTTTCAGTTGATAAAGGGTGACTTGTTATCAGTACTTGTTATCAGTAATGATGGCTTGCATGACTCCGTAGTGGTTGATGTTGTTCTTCAGGAACTTCATCACACATGATGGTGCTATGGTGGTATAGGATATTGTTTTCATCCACTTTGTGAAGTAATTGGATGCTTTTAGTCTCACCTTGCCACAGATTTCGATATCCCACATTGAGAGTGGCTTAGATATTATCAAGTTGTAAAGCTCAGAAACCAGTACACGGATCCGTTTGGCGTGCTCTTGACATTTTAAGCACTTCCTAACATGATGACAACAATCTGACTCCATAGTCATCCAATAATATTTTAGTCAAGATTTTCGCCATTATGTGTCCATACATGTGCGAACGGTAGACTTTGTCATAGACCTCAGGTATGATTTTCATTACTTCCATCTCATCCACATATCGTGGCAGGACAGTTGAAAGACCATTTGAATTAAATGACTCTGATGATTGCTCCAACCGTTGAGTGGTGCAATAATGTATTGGCATTAAATCTTCGAGGTACATCTGATCAACCATATATTGCTTAATATCGGCATACCAAGTGTGGTTGTCAAGCGACCATTCAACTTCTTTAGAGAAAAATATATTTTCATTGACTCAAGGCTTGTCTTTGTATGAAAAGGAAAAATGTTACAATCATGGTTTTAAGAACACAATCATTCACTATTGATTCTGAAGGGATAGGGGGTTTTCCAATACACACTTCCTTAGGGATGTTGAATGCCCATAGGTTTACAATCTTGAACTCATCAAGAATGACGTTGGCCTTCGAATCAAACCTTTTGAGGATGTCCTTTAGTTTGGAAGTTAGATCATCATTTCCCACATGCTTGATCTCTTCCAAACTAATAAGTTTGAAGTTTAACTCCAAATTGAAAAGGTAGAGTTTTGATTTTAAACTAATGTGATTGGACAGACAAATTTAGCACCTTATTACTTGGGATTTTAAAATATTTTCTGTATATCATGAGTTTTATAAAAATTCTGATGTTTTTGGATTTTTGTACTTTTTAATGTTTTTTATTTTAATATTTTAATTTTTAGGGTGTTTTTTTTTTAAAATAAAAAATAAAAAAATTTGTGGGCCTTGATCAAGACGACACTATAGACCAAGGGCTACCTTGGTTTAGCTCGAGGGGTTGAGTCAAATTTACATACACTTTTCTCTTTATGACCAGCATCTATGAAAGCTTTTCCGACCGACTCCATCAAAGGGAACTGCAAACCAATTACTACCCTGTACTACATTGCAAAGCTAGAGAAAGTAGTAGGTTGATTCTCACAGTCGTTCTGAAACATCAAGATAAATTTGAGATTAGGCTTTGAATTGGTGTCTAACATGGTTTCTTCCAAACTGACCGTGAGGTATTACAATTTCTCAGGTTTATCCTGCTTTGGTGGGACCTCGCTTGTAGTCTAGTCAATGAAGGACAATTCACACCCCTCCTAATAGTCCTCATCGGACATCTCTGTCAAGGTTAGTTCACTCAGTTTGTCCTCCAAGGTGGATTTTGGCTTGCCATCAGGATAAAAAATCCTTGCACTACTGAATCTGATTAGCATGTAGGCAAATGGATCATCCTCGTCGTAATGACGCTATCATCTTCTAGGACATTTGCGTGCTTTAGTTTCTTACCTAGAGGGGGCTTGCATCCTAGTTCTCTCTTGACCTTGTTTTTCAAGCTTCAATTATATAGGTTGAATCTTGATATTTGAGCTAATAATAGAAAATTTGGCACTTGCCTAGAGGGAAAACATATTTTTAACTACTGCGACATGCGACTATAATATAAATTACAATCCTGAACTCGAGATTGTGGTATCGAATGTCCTTATCTTAGTAATGTATGTCTATGTCCACGATATCGAGCTCCTAAGGGTTGATGATTCTACAGGAAAGATGAGTATATGATTAGCAAGAATAGTGAACACTTTGTCTTTAAAGGTACACTTGACTCTTTGGTGAAGAGTCAAAGGGATGGCTCTGACTTTGTGAAGCTAGGGTCAATTGAGAAGGAGATCGAATAAAGTTGAGATGTCCAAGGCCTGTATAACTAATTTTTGAAGTGTCTAGATTGATCTGAAATATCGATGTCAATCTCTCTCTCAATTCATCTTTGCGAGTTGTCGAAGGTTCTTTTTGTTTTTTTTTTTTTAAGAAAGAGGGCTCTTGCCACCATAGAAATATACAGAACTTCGGGTAGGACCCAAGAAAAAGAGACAGGCCCCACCTATCATATAACCCCTAACAGAGCTATTTTTTCTTTACATCTTCACTTTGGTTTCTCTAACTGCACCTAACCCAACCTTATCCAAGAAAAGCAGGCCCCGAATGCAGGAAGGAAGATCCCGATAATGCGAAAACACAATTGATGCTTGAGTCCCGCTAGCCTCCCTAGCCTTACCATCAGCCGGGCCATTTCCTTCCATGGGAATTACCGAGAAGACCAAATCAGCTGTCTATGCAAAACTTTTGATCCTGGTGACCCAGGACTTCCATTTCCAAGGGGTGGCTGAAGTCCCAGAAAGAAGCCCCACCGCAACCTTGGAATCGGTTTCAACACAAATTTTAGAAAAACCTCTATCTAGACAAAGTATAATACCATCATATATGGCCCGCATCTCTGCTTGGTTGTTCGAACCCATCCCGTAGGCTGACGAAAAGGCAAAAACAAACCTGTCATCATCCCTTCTACAGATTTCGCCCCCTCCAGATAAGCCTGGATTTCCACGAGCTGAACCATCTACATTCACTTTCACCCACCTAGTAGGCGGCTACATTCATTTCCACAAGTTGTCGAAGGTTCTTACGTTCATGTTATTGGGCCTAAATGTGAATGGTCTACCCTTAAATGATAAGCAGTTTACAGTGGGCAAACATTTGGACTACATTCGGGATAATGGCTATGAGCTACTTTTTCGTTATATGGGGGAATCACTCATCCCTGGAGAACTAGTGGACTTTAAGAAACTAGAGTTTGAAGATCACAAGGAATAGAAGCAAAGGCAAAATAGCTTATCGGTCCCATCACTTGGGGAACTAAAGGTTGAGGGCAACAAAGCGAGTCCTCTTGACAGATAGAGCTTCTTCGAACTATAGCCGTATGATCGAAGTTAGGCCTTGACTTTTCCAAGGCAATGTGACATACTGACCAAGGAAAGGGCTTTTCTTATAAGGGGTTCACCGTGTGTTAGGGGACATGAGTAGATTGCTGGACTCCGATCTTGAAAGAAGACAAACTGGCTGGTGTGACATCTCGACTTAAACAAAGTATTGAGGCATGCGAGTTGGCTTGGGTGACTTTCCTTAGAGGACAATGGGTTAACTAGACCATTCTCGATTAAAGCTGGGAATCAAAGAGTATACCGGCTTATGGGCCTTCTCTTGCAGGAATAAATGTTGGTTGATTCATAATTAACTGGAGACTAGAACTAGGTTGTAGACTAGCTTAGGGGCCTTCCCCTAGAGGACCAATGGTACTAGGGGCATTGAGTATGATCGTGCCCCATACGAGACCAGTGGCTTAAATTTTGAATAAGAATCAATGATGTGGACGAATTAGACTGGGTTTAGAGGAACTTCTCCCAAAATAATATTGATGATAGGGGTGTAATGTTTGGACCCGCTTGATGCTGTGGTAGAGAATTCTAGAGTATGTTGTTTGCAGTTGTGTTAGAGGTTGTGATTGAAATTTTCTTTTGGTTGATTAGGTCTTGGACAACATACTTTAAGGTGAAACATCAATTTGTTGTGTGATACCTAATCTAATGATAGGCACAATACTTATTTTTGTTATAGGTAAGTGACAGAGGGTGTGGAGGGGGCTCATGCAATAGTGAGGCAAGCATTTGCCCACTGACTAGAATTGCCGATGCATTGTTATAAGATTGAGCTATTGATGTGAATTGCATAGGCTTCCGAACCATCCTCACCTGCTTATTTTATTAGGGTATCGTGGGTTCCATCTTGGTTGTTATTATTGTTGTCGTTGTTGAGGGGTCAGTGGTGCGCCTTGGGTAAAGGTGACAAGATCGTCAACTTCTACTGGAAAGGGAATGTGAACATTTTTGTTATTATTCTCATATTCAGTAGGCCTTTCTTTCACTTTTTGTTTTATTAGGATGACCTAATGAGGCCAAAAGGAGATCGTCATAGCCCATATTCTAGCTTCGACTTGTTCCCCCCATGTAGATGATTTAGGTAAAGTTGGCCTAAAACTATGAGATGAGGTATCACGAGATTATCAAGTTTGTCAAGTGGATTATCATAAATATCTGCTTGTCATTAATGGGCGTCTTTATTTTAGGAGTCATGTCCCACCACCGTAATGTAAGTTAATAATGACTCATCATTCCTCTGCCTTAAGCCAAAAAGATCCACCCTTCAGAGCATCATGAAATGGTCAATGGAAGCTTGGGAAAGTTGTTCCCAACTCTTAATCCGACAGTAATCATGAGACATATACCAATCTAACATGTCACCTTTCAGGGACTTCTAATACATATGAATTAATACTTTGTCATTGGCTTCCTCGACATTGAACTCCCCATAAAATTCATTTAAATAGCTTATGAGATACTTAGTACTGTCATATCTTTAAATTTTGATACCTTGAAGTTCTGAGGTACCTTTGCATTAGGAAATGGGTAATAATCCTTGAACTTGGTGGATGAGATCTAGCCAATGTTGCATTTACAACTTGCTTTGCATTGTCTGGAGCTGCTTCTCTAGGTGCTCTTGGATCTATTCAATTTCAAATGGGCCGGATGGAAGGGGTTTTTTCACTTGATGTGCTCGAACTACCCTTATTCATGGCGATCGAACTTATCGACACCCCCGTCTCCCATTCAAGGAAGGCTAGACCCGGGTATTACTCCTATTAGGGGGAGTTTGTTGGACTAGAATTATGAGGGGAGATGCAAGTGAAATGAATCGTGATTGTAGGGGAATGTTGGCTACTGAAATGTAAGTATTGTAATCATAAAGGTTAGAATTGAGATTGACTCCCATTAAAGGGTAGATATTGCAATTAACTAGTTTGGAATTGTGACTAGTTCCCATTAGGAGAAGGATGTTAGATTTGAAATTGGCTCTTGTTAGGGGGTGTATGTACTAGGATATAAAATTAGCTTCTGGTGAGGGTATTTGAAAGAATCTACCCCTGGCTCCCGTTAGGTGGAATGTGTGTTGGAAGTTGAGACTAGCTCTTGTTAGGGGGAGTGTGTATTGGAAAGTAAGATTGGCTCCTGTTAGGGGGAGTGTATGCTAGAAATTAGCTCCCTACTATGGGATGACACTGGAATTGTACTAGCAATTAATTGGTTGGAGGCAATGCTGGAATTGGATGGCTGATTGGGGTGCTTGATGGTTGTAGTGGTGAGCTTTGGACTAAGGGAGTGGCTCCGCCCTAGAGGAAACAAGTCATGGGCCCCTCTAGCTTTTTTTAGGCTAAGGATCATATTTGACATGGAAAGAGGAGTTGTAGATCTTTTGATCGGTAATCCTAACGAGCTTGGGGGAGACGAGGATGTGGGTAGGTCACCCTAAACATTAAAACCTAGGAATGAGTACAGATGATGTTGCAGAAGGTAGGGCAGACCTTGACGGGGGACAAACCTAGAGATGGTTCTTGGGCCCAATGCTGTCAGATTTGCCCCTTGTTTTTCCTAGCTAGTTTTTTTTTTTTTTTTTTTTTTTTTTTTTTTTTTTTTTTTTTTTTTTTTTTTTGGGTAAATGAACCGGGAGCATGCAAGTAGAATATGCAATATAAGGCTTCACAACTTCAAGCAGGTTCCCTAAGAAGTATAAGGTATGTTTCTGGGTGGCACCTTTCGTGGCCCTTGTTAACAACAATATCAGAGTGAAATCCCCTATAGGAGTTATTTGGTTCCTACGCGGTAGGGTAGCGCTTGCGACGTAAGCTAGTGGTGTAATGGCTCCTAGTAAAAGAAAGACAAGGTACATAAAGTAAAGTACATGAACATAAATGGTAGAAAAGTAAAGCATTGGACCAGTAGATCACTGAATGGAATGTAAAGACATAAGTATTGGACTAGTAGATCACTTGGAATGGTAAGTAAATTGCTGAACTAATGGATCTTTGGAAAGGAAAGTAAATTGGGGAGGGGGGGGGGGGGGGGGGGGGGGGGGGGGGAGTGGAAACTAAAGAAACAGAACTACAAAATCCTCAAAATATCTAAAAAAATTATATTTCAAGTTGGGCCTTGGTTAGTCGTTAGAAAATCCCTAGTGGAGTTGCCGATTCTACAAATATTGTCCTGCGGAGCATGCACACTAAGTGCTGCTCTCTTCCTTTTGAAAGTGTGGGTGGGGTGTGGTATTGACTCAGTTGTGATAATTTATTTATTTAGAATCACTGCTAGCCAAATGAGGCTTAGAATTTATGACTGGCTAGAAACTATAGAACCACCTAATGATTGGGAAATCGTGAAGTTACCTAACACCAGTGTCTCTTGTGGTTGGTTTATAACCGAAATTTCTTAGGGCTATGGTGATAAAAAAGGTAGGGATTATGCACCTTTTTCTGCCCACACAGAGCGTAGTCTCTCCTTTAAATGATTTTGGATTTTTCAAGGATCTATAGGATTCTACTAGTGGCTACATCCAAGGTTGAAGTGGACAAACGCCGATGTAAAAATAAGAAAGAAAAAAGAAAACAAAAGTGAGATGCTTGTAGCATCTCCTTTACCTGATTTTGGATTTTTCAAGGATCTATAGGGTTCTAGTAGTGGCTACATCCAAGATTGAAGTGGACAAATGCTGATGTAAAAATTAGAAAGAAAAAAGAAAAAAAGAAAGTAAGATGATTGTATGTGCGGGATGTTGGTGTGAAGTTGTGGAGACGTAGGAGGTAAAGTGGAAAACCAAGTACTTTTATATGAAAGAGCCAACCGGGCATCCTTGATCTAACTCTACTCTGAACTCTACTAAAATTGGTGGCCTTACAGTGTGGAGGAGATTGCTAAGACAAAATCTCTCCAAGCTCTTAAAACACCCCTCAACTCAACTCTCTTTTAAGCCTACCCAAGCCTTTTTCAGCAAGGCCAAGTGTTGCAAATGAGGGAGAGGAGCTGAAATTTTATAGAAGTGACCGGTGGAATTCAAATTCCTGCTAGTGTTGACGTGTCATAATTTTACGTATTTTGAGATCCTTTGGGTGATAAGAGTTGTCGCACACTGATAGGTGGACTTTTTCACCAACAGGAATTTGATTTTCGCTTGTACCTTTTCACATTCTGAGGTATTTTTACTACCCCAGTTGACACTGGGTCGTCCTAGCAAATCCTGGTGGTGCCACATCACTGGTGGAAATGTCATTTGGCCCATCTGGACGGTTGGCTGGCTCTGAGAGGTCCTGAGAATCTTCTCTATTCATTCCTTTAAGGTTTGGTGGGCAGCTGTTAATGCCATGCATCAAAAGTCAGTTAATTTCATGTTGCTCCCATGCTTGATAATTTGGAAAGTATGGAAAGTTCAAAATGCTGCAGTTTTTGAGGGCCGATCGCTGTCCCCTGATAGAGTGGTTTCTAAAATCAAATGGTGGGATGCCTTGCTTGGTGGGACTCCCTTGCAACTGACTCATAATCTATTCTCGTCTAGTGTCATTCCTGGCGGCAAACCAAAGGTAGTAAGATGGAAAAGGCCGATGCCTAGTTGGGTCAAAATTAACGTTGACGGTTTTGCCAGGGGGAATCCTGTGTTATCGGGTGGAGATAGTATTTGTAAAGGTGAGAGGGGCGAGTTCATTTTTGCCTTCGCAAACGGGTATGGTTTTGGGATGAACACAATTGCCCAGCTAAGAGCGGTGCATGATAGCCTGCTCAACGGTATTCAGAGGGGCTTTGACCAGATCATTATCGAGTCAGATTCGAGGCTGGTCATTGATCTCATTAATGGGTCAGCATGGTCAGGCTGGAAATGGAAGGCCTGGCTGTTTAGAATCTCTCAGTTAAGGTGGCGGGGTATAGTTTTGGTGGTACACGTCCATAGGGAAGGGAACTATTCGGTAGACTATTTGGCTCATTTTGGCAGTGCTGTGTAGTCTCATGCTTCTTTCGAGAATCCTTTACATCTTTCGTGCCAAGTTCGAGGTAACATATTTCTTGATAAAGTGGGTTTGGGTGCGATCAGAATGGTGTGAGCCCTTTTGGCTTTTGTTTTATTTCGCCTGCTTTCGGGATGGGGCTCCTGTATTTTTTGGTTTGGAGTTCCCTTATGTATAGGTTGGTTAGTGTTGATCTATTTTTTATAAGTTAGTGGGGTGACACGATAGGAGTGACCGTGGTCTTCTTGTTGCAACCCTCTGAAAGGCTTGTAAATTTTTCAACTTAACGGAATTTTGGTGGCAGGAGTCCACTTTCCCCTATAAAAAAAAAAAAAAAAAGGGTTTGCAGTGGATCAGACATCGATTCTGAAGTTCAACTAAAATCTTTCAGAATAGTTTCCCTCATTCTAGGTGGGGTGTCTACAAACTCACGTAGTATAAAATTAAGGAAAAAAAAAAAAGTCTATCATTTTCCAGTAAACTAAGACCACCCAGGTTTCCATGTTTATGGAAATACCATATCTATTTAGTGAACTAATGCATTATTTGAAAAAACTACAAACACTGCCTACATGACTTTTTCTTATGGTTGATGGATAACCGAAACTGCCCCTCTTGTTACCACTGTATGTAGTGGATGTGCTATAGTCCTGTAAGTTACACTAAATGGATAATTCACATATTTCGATGTGTACACATACATATAGATGATTGAATTGACAACTTTCAATTGTGGATGTTCTACACCACAAAATGGTCAGGATTCTCTTTTTAGTGCAATTTTGGGGTCTTTCCCATGATCAGTGGCACCCAAAAATATAAACGGTTCCAATCGTCAAAGCATCTCTCTACATACGTGGGTCCCATGAAGTATGTGCCCAAGTTGATACACCTAACCGAACAAACATGTTTCTAATTCCTTGCTTGCTGGAATCTTGTGATCTATGTCATTAACATTCATATTGATCATTTGTTTTTTTCAGGACTCTCGATACCAATTTGTTGTCTGGAAGGATCCCAAAGGAACTTGGAAATCTTAGAAATCTAACCAACTTGTAAGATATCCTTTATTTCTTAATCCAAATATATAATTAATTTAGTTATTTAACTTTTAATTAATTTAAGTTATATGTTGTTTGTTACAATTGCAAGGAGTTGTCATAATCATCTTATCATGATCGAATGAGCTGTCACACTTGTACATCTGGATCGCCACTCTGGACCCAATAGTGTGGCACCTAACAACTTGCCAATCAAAACCATCATTTTTGTTTAGTTTGCACACCCTAAACCATTGTTGCAATAGTAGGTGATTGCATTGGAATTTGTTTTCCCAGTGTTGGGACTCAAGATCTTCAGTATATGTGGCCCCTTCGAGCTCACATGTGGAGATGGTCCAGTGGTTAGACCTTTATCTTCTCAACGCCATTTTGAATTGTTGGACCTAGGTTAGTGGGGCCCACTGGTGGACAATCAGGAGTGGGTGAGTCTCATGAGGCTTAGTCTCTTTTTTATGATCATTTTTTTTCTTTGGTTTTAAGTTAAATTATAAATTCAACTTTAAATGAAGATTTAAATGATGAGATAATAATAGAACTGGATAATTTTTTTATCTCATTCAAACTCCTCATCCTCTCATATAAATGGGAAGAGGTTATCTGGTGCATGAAAAATCAAGCAACAACAAGAGTAAAAAGAGAAAATTGGGAGATTGATATTTGTCCATCTAGCTTGTCCTTTGAGCGATCTAAGTCATAAATGTTGAATAGATGTCTTAAATCTGTAAATTCAGCAATTTGTCGATGAGATGTTTGATTTCATCGAGCAGGTCACGATGCTATCGAAATTGTTCAGATTTTCTTTAGTCGGTTGCTGGACAAATTGGGTGTATTTTCGATGCCATCGAAGATATCTGGTTCAATGACATCGAATATCAATTCAATGCGATTGAATATGGCTTGGTGCAATCAAAGAAAATCCAAATTCCATGTTTTGTCTCTGGATTGTCTTAGTATTAGTTTGATGCCATCGAAGTGACTTTGATGACATCGAAGGTTAAGTTTTGATGACATCAAAATGTGTTCGATGTCATCGATACTTTTACGGAGATTTTCGCAGAGTTGTGATTTCGTAGGATTTGTTTCTTATTTCGATTGTGATTCTTCTAAAGGCTATATATTTGGGTGTAATTGTAATTGGGAGGTAACCAAGGCTTTCTAATTCGTTCTAGGGTTTCAAGGGTGTAGCTCGGGTTGAATCGAGGTTGTTTGAATTGGGTAATCTCTCTACTTTGGTAATTTTCTACATTCACAACAATATTCGTCACTTCGTGCCATGGTTTTTTCCCAGCAAGGGTTTGTGCGGTGCTTGTTTGGTGTAGGGGTGTACACGAACCGAGCTAGCTCAGTTAGATCGCTCAACTTGACTCAAAAAAGCTTGATTTGACTCAGCTCGAAGTTGAGTTCGAGCCGAGTCGAGATGATTTTTTGAGCTCAAAAATGAGTTCGAGCCAAATTCGAGCTGGCCCCACCTCAACTCGACTCTGATCGAACCCAGCTCGAATCGAACTCGGATTGAACTAGTTCGGTGACTCAATTGCTTTGATATTGATGTCGCTCACCAAGTGTTTAATGAAATGACTCAAAGAAGTGTGGTTAGTGGTAAGGAAGGTATGTGTATGAAACTAACACCCTTTTTTTCTAGATTTTTATGTCGCTTAAAAGGTGTTTAATAAAATACCATGAAAACCATTGCTACTATCTCAAATACAGTGAGATTTTGGAGGTACAATCCAGGTGTTTATGAAAATGCCTCAATGGTGAACTCGGCTCGATCTTGGCTCGAACTCGGCCTGAGCTAGCCCAAGCTACTGACTAAACTGAGTCAAGCTAGCCAGTCAGGCTCGAGGACTGAGCTGAGCTGAGTTCAAGCTGAGGTCAGCTAATGGCCAAGCCGAGTCGAGTTGAGGCCAAATCGACTCAGTTCGACTCGATGTTGTTGAGGCATAAAAATGAAAGATCAAGAATAAATCAGAAAGAGGAATTGGAAGGAGAAATATGAGAAGAAAATAAGGAAATTCATAACATTTGCGCGAACCCTTGCAAACCATGTTGGCTGCGCAGGATCGCACAAAAGATCATATTGATTGCGCGCACCTGCGCAGTACTGTTTTCAGCAGATCAAATTGGATGGTTGAAATCTGATAAAAGGTGGGCCCACGGCATAGAGATTGAGGGTTCGCATGTGTGGAGGCCTATAAATACCCCACTCCCCCTCTCATTTGCACGCATTGAAGATTCTGAAGAAGATCAGAGCTCCAGAGAAGAAGAGAAGTCTAAAGGTATCAGGAGGAGAAGGGAGGAAAAAGTGAAAGGAAGCTTCGCACAGGACCAGGAACATCATGGTGTTGCGTGCGGGCCCACGCAACTCCCTATTGTTGCACGGGAGAGAATACTCAAGAGTCGGAATTCTGTCAAAATGACTGGATGAAATGCGATCCTCAATCTTCTTTTCGTACAGGAGCATGAGCTTAGGAAAGAGAGATCCAATGATCCAATTCGCACAACATTCCTATTAATGAGATGATCAAATCACAAGCCGAAATGCTACCAGATTTGATATCCAAGACTTGACATTTAACTCTTTCAATTCTTGTATTCTGCATATGTTATCTTAGAATCAAGGGAAATCAAAGGATGTAAATGAACTCAGTATAAATAAATATGATGATTGTTCTCCACACGCTTCATTATGATTGAATAAGACAATCTCTCAAATCAAATGCATTTGTTTCTTGTCGAAACAAAATGGCGACTCTGCTGGGGATGTTTGTCATATTCAAGATTAACATTGAGAAGGTTATGGGCAACTTTTGTCATAGTTTGACGTCTCCCTGATGCCAAAATGGCGATTCTCAATAGGAACATCCTCCCCCTCATCTCTAAGATAGAATGTTTTATCATTCGAATACTAATTGTGATTTCATATTTTGTCTGAAGGTAAGAAGACAAAACTGCAAGTTACGATCAATGGAAAACCTAACAAAGAAGGTGAATTTCTATTTCACTATGACTAGATTCGTGGTGGAATATGCAACGAATCAACTTTCAGGTCATAAGACCCAATCCCCTGCAAGCAAGAATGACAAATCCTGAGCTACAGCCGGAGTTATATCTGCTTTGCCACCAGCAATGGAAAGTGATAACGACTGGATCGTCGTAGTATCTCAAAGAACGAGAGCCCGAAATGTACTAATTGCCAGGGTGAATTCATCTCCACAAAGAGTCAGGGGGCCAGTTGTTCACACCCCAAGTATAGGGTTGTGATGTAGTAATAATCTCGGTAAGACTGAGGTTGAATCCACAGGAACTGAAACCTGTACGTAATCTGAAAATAACCGGAACTACAACTAGAATAAGATGAAATCTAAATCAAGTGAATATCAGAAAATAATGGTGAAATATTAATCTAAAACTTGTAGAAATCAAAGGTAGAAAACTAGCATGCCAAGGATCCACTTGTAGAAATCAAGGAGATCTACGCTTGATTCATGAACTCAACTGGACTTAGAGTCCCATCCTCATCTAGTTGGAAGATATATCTTTAAAACGCAATCTGAACTTCCTTTTATCTAGTTTTTAAAAGATGAGAATGATGTAAATTAGAATTGATTCCATTACAAAACCATGCCCATGAGACAAAGCAAACAATAAGATTTAACCAATTTACAGCCAATCTGAGAGATGTATGAATGTTAGGAAGGATTCCATCATCCAACCATGTCTAAGGGGCGATGGTGAACAATAGGGCTTCCTAACTTCATAATCATAATAATGAAAAGGAAATACTCAAAGCCATGGCAGATCTATTGTAATTTAAGTCATAACAAATCATTAAAAACTAAAGGCATTCCTCATAATCAAACTAGAATCAAATTTTGTTCATAAACATGAATCAAAAGGCATAAAAAAAAAACCCATCACACTACAAGATTCACCTCTTAGCCCTAGCTTAGAGGCTTAGCCCATCGTAGACATGGTGAACTCAAAACCCTTAAAAGCAGCAAAAGAAAGAAGAAACTAAAGAAGAAAAGGAGAAGACTCCTCTCGTGCAGGCCGTTTCAAGCTCTCTCTCTCTCTCTCTCTCTCTCTCTCTCTCTCTCTCTCTCTCTCTCTCTCTCTTCACACGTCAAAAGATACCCCTCTACGTTCTCTTTATCTCCTTTTATAAAGGCATAGGTCGGTGCTGGAGTGCATAAGGAGAGAAGTCGGTGCTGAAACTTACACAGCTCCCCAGCGTGCGTACAGAATGCAAAAATGCAAACATGTTGCGTTTGGAGAAAATTCGCGGTGCGAAATCCACCCATCCGTCGATTCTGATATCTTTGTGAGGGTAAAAACCCCCTTCCTGATATTTTATATGGTTCGGATCATTGAAATGATCAATGATTGTGGCTCACAACTCCCCCAATTTTTTGGAATTCCCAGACGCCCGTTTTAGAAAGTGATTATGCTGAGATGCTTGGTGGGCCCCACGTGATGTTTTCAGAGAAATCCACACAGTTAATAGGATTCTTGGAGCGATTTTAGTCGGGAAGGGGTGGTTTTGGTAGGTTCTAACGTGGCCCACTGTATCAACTCAAGCTACCGTTCATCTTGCATTTGACGGTGGAAATCGTGTGATCACATGCATGGGACCAGAAGGGAAGCTTGGATGGAGTCTTGGCCACCCCCTGGACACAATGGATGGTCCTGATTATGCAATGGAATAATGGTGGTGGCCCATCAGCATTCCAGTGTCTGCTCCTTGTGAACGCTGCATGAGAAATGAAAATTTTGTTTTTTAAAGAAGAAAGTCATTCAAAGACCCCTTGACTGAGTTTACTGGTCCGGTGCACCGAGAGTGCACTTGTGCACTGTGCACTGGCAACTGCCAGTGGGACCCACTATGATTTACATGAGAAATCCACTCCGTCCATCCATTTTCTCATCTAATATAAGGGGTTGAGACCAAATTTGAAGCACATCCAGATATCACGTGGGCCCTAGATTGTTGATTTATGGGCTGATCTGTCTATTGAGCCACTTCTACAAGGATCCAATGGCTGAAATTTGACGTGTATGATTAATTTATGGTCCTTAGGCCAAATATAAATTTTTGAGCCGAACGGATGGTGGGAACCCTATGATGTTGCATTCTGGATGATTTTCAGGCCTCTTTAGCATGAATGGCTTGATTTTCTCGAATCTTTGGCGTGTAAATTCTTCGATCTCGGTACCCTGGGGTCTGTCTCTTTCCTTGGTGACTTCAGAGCGTTAAATCCATGCTTTTAGCATCCTTTTTCAGTCCAAGCTCTTCAATTCACCTTTTTTTTGTTAGCTTGTTAGTACACACCCATGTCAGTACACACACTCCATGTTAGCCACCCCCGCTAGGGTTCGATACCAAGATCTCAAGTGTTGAAACGAGGTATCTCCACTCAGTCTGCCAGTTGAGCTCTTACATTCACCTTGTAACACAAACATGATTAAAATAGGGCATTAAACAGTATCATGTTCGTAAAATCATGCAGTAACTGGGGTCTAATATGCAATATTTGACCCTCAATACCAGTAACATGAAATGCAGCTAGAAAGAACCTCGAGCTCGATCCTCCAGCGATATACACTGGGAAAACCATTCCCCCACTAACATTGTATGATTTTCCAGCCCTACCTGCTGTAAGGATTCAATGGACAATAGAACAGAAGGGTAAGTCACTACTGACAAACTCACCAACTCTCGCGTCACGCCAATCAATCAGCTACTGTGGAAGTACAGGAAAATCGAATGAAACTCCTCTTTTTATAACCCCCATTGCATCGATATATTCCCATTCTACCCCAACCACAGCTTCATCAGGGAATGGAGAGGCCACCGTGTGTATGGTCGGAACAAGTCAAGGACCCTTGCCAACTACAGAGGACCATATGACTAAGATGGCATAAGCGCAGAGAACGCTGATGAAAGAATGCAAAAATCTACGGGAAGCCTTAGCAACTCTCGCACATAATGTGGCCCAGATGGAAACTCCCCCAATGATGGGTACCATGAACGGATGAGAGCAGTAGCCCAAAGCATCCCAGGCGCAAAGGGCAGGATCACTCAGTTTTGCTCCCATAACGAGAGCGATAACTCAAGAGGAAGTACGACAAGTAGTCAAAGAAGTCGTAAGAATAGAAACAGAACGCGAGAATGTTGGCCGATTTAGATACCAAACGCCATATTCGAGAGAGGTAGAAGACGTTCCTTTTCCAATTAAATTCAAGCAGCCTAATTTTAAGAAGTTTAATGGAGACGGATCACTGGAAGAGCATTCAAAAGTATACCTAATAGGTTGCTTACAAATGTAGTCAACCATGAAAAGAAAGGTCACAACACGAAAGAAATAAGTAGAAAGAAGACCGAGTGGAAAGAAGAGTAAAATCGTCCTAAAGGCAGATTCGGTGATAAAAGGCCCAGGTCGCTTAACTCTCATAAGGGGTTTGCATTCGAAAAGGAAGATGTGGTCCCTATGATAAATCAATTATTGAAAGTCGGTACGATAGAACTACCCCCATCCAAATGCCCTGAGGAAGCAGCAAAAATAAGAATAAGAGACTTTTATCGCTATCATTGTTTGATAAGACACCCTACAGAAAATTGTTTTACAGTAAAATGTATAATACAAAGAATGATAAACAGATGCGAGATAATAATCAGCAAAGAAAAAGAGAGATGCAAAAGCGACAGTGAATGTATTAAGTGCTCGAGAAGATATTCATGAAAGAGCAGAGAAAGAACATCGTAAGATTATAGGCAAAGACGCAGTATTCACATTACGATTAGGAAAAAGGGTGACAAGTCCTCCAAAACAGAAAGTTGAAGTAGTAAAAGTAGAGGTTACCAAGAATTATCTTGACAATTATAGGAAAGAAGAGAAGAACAAAATAAGGAAAGTGACTTATAATGTGATAAGTCATTTGAAAGGCATACTAGCTTGATTAAGCGTTTATGATGCACTAAGATTGTCAGAAGACTTCCGGCAGAGCTTGATTTAAGCCTTGTCTGATAGTGATATTAGAGAAGTGTTACTCATAGAAATGGAAAATGTAGAATGCAAGGAGTAAGAGGACTGCTAGCCATGGGTTTGCGGTGAATCTATTGCCATTAACAATGCTAAATGAACTGGGGTACCGTCGCTCTAACTTACACCCTAGTGGAATGATGATATAAGGCTTTAACCAAGATGGGCAACGTGTGCTTGGTATGATTACAGTAACACTGGAAATAGGAGAATTAACTACAAATGTTGTTTTTCATGTCATTAATGCAGTGACGACATATAACCTCCTCTTAGGAAGACCATGGATGCATCAGTATGGCATTATAACATCTACCATTCACCAATGTTTCAAATATTACAGGACGGGGTACTACACAAAGTAGTAGCCAATGCGAGGCCGTATATAGAAGCCGAAGCCTTCTTCGCCAATGATAACTATTATGGTGGATTCTCCAGAAAGGAAGGAAAGGAGAACGATGAAAATGAAGCCCCAAGAAATGCTCATATGAAGGTAATAAGAAGAGAAGCTGCAAAGGCAAAATCGTCCATAACAGCAAATTTAAGGAAGAAGTTTTACTTCATACAAAAGAGCTTGAGACAGTTGGGACAGCATCTGTTAACATTATTATCGTCCAAACAGCTGAAAATCTTACAGCCAAACTATATAGTGCCGATCCCATATGCGGAGAGGAATAAACTGTTCCCAGCTATTCTAAAGAGATTTCATGTCAAGTCTAGCACAAAGTATCCAAAGCCAATCAAATTTTACACCCCTTTGGAAGTGAAAAGGGAAGAAAGGATTGATAACGACATGGGTTATGGAGAACTGACATCCGAAGATCTCAAGAGGTATAGTCTAGCTAGCAAGAGAATCATGAAGAGCATGGGTTTTGATTACGAAGAACCGATTGGCCTAAATTACGGGAAAGGAATTCAGTCTGATCGGGATCAATCAGAAAAATCAAGAGAAATTTCAAGGATTGGGAGTAGAGTCTTCAGTAAATATGGTTGCAGTTGACCCGGCAAAGGAAACAGATTCTGAAATAATTAAATATCCTGAGACAGTTCTGAAGTAGATGGAAGACGGGGGGCAACCAACAATTGATAGTTTGCGAGAAATAAATCTGGGGACGAAAGAAGAGTCACAGAATACATTCATAAGCGTCAACCTCCTCAAATAGAAAGTCAATCAATATATCAAAATTTTGAAAGAGAATAAGGATGTATTCACTTGGACATATGCAGAAATGTATGCAGAAATGTCAGGCCTAAAACTATCGGTAGCAATGTATAGGCTGAATATTTCTAAAGATAAGAGACTGATTAAGTAAGTGCAAAGGCGATTCCATCTAGAACTAATTCCTCTGATAGAAGAAGAAATAAATAAACTAATAAAAGTCAGATTCATCAGAGAGGTCAAATATCCTAAGTAGATATCAAATGTCGTTCCCGTAAAGAAGAAAAGCAGACAAATCGGGGTATGTATTGATTTCAGGGATCTAAATGAGGCTTGCTTGAAAGATGATTTTTCACTGCCGATAACTGAGTTGTTAATCACAATACAACGAAATATACCGTTATGTCCTTCATGGATAACTACGCCGACTATAACCAAATAAGAATGGCCCTGGAAGACGAATAAGCAACAACATTCAGAACTTCATAGGAAATTTACTGCTATATGGTTATGTCGTTCGGTCTCAAGAACACCGACGCGATATATTAAAGAGCGATGCAGAATATCTTTCAAGACATGATGCATAAACATGTTGAATGTTATGTGAATGATTTGATAGTCAGATCAAATGAACATGAAGAACATCACGAGCATCTGACTTCAGTCTTTCGCCGACTCAAAAAGAAACAGTTGAAGATGAATCCGGCTAAATGTACCTTTAGAGTATCGTCAGGAAAATTCCTTGGCTTCGTCATTAGGCACAGGGGAATCGATCTCGATCCAAGAAAGGTTAAGGCTATCCAAGATATGTCGCCCCTAAAAACGTTGAAAGAATTGAAAAGCTTGCAAGGAAAATTGGCGTACATTCGCTATTTTATCTCAAACTTGGCAGGAAGTTATCAGCCATTCTCTCATCTAACGAAGAAAGGAACAGAGTTTGTGTGGGACAAGTCCTGTCAGAATGCATTCGATTAGATAAAAGAATTGTTGAAACAGCCTCCAGTATTAGTAACTCCTGTTAAGGGTAAACCACTTATCTTATATATCTGCAGCTAAAAATTCATTGGGGGCCTTAGTGGCACAAGTGAATGAACACGGGAAAGAAATAGTGCTTTATTATCGGAGTCGAACTCTAATAGGCATTGAATACAATTATTCTCCAATCGAGAAAGTATGCTTGGCACTGATATTTACAGTATAGAAACTGAGACATTATTGCCTCTCCCACAATATAATTTTAATCTCGCGAGCAGATCCCATAAAGTTTTTAATGACAAGGCCTGTGTTATCAGGAAGATTGGCCAAATGGATGTTGTTACTTTCAAAGTATACGATCACTTATGAGCCAGCAAAAGCAGTTAAGGAGCAAGCAGTGGCAGACTTTTTGGTAGCTCATCCCGTAGCAGACGGTGAGACTATTAGCAACGACTTTCCCAATGAATAGGTTATGATGATTGAATCACCAAACCCGTAGCAAATATACTATGATGACGCTTCTCGAACATCAGGAACAGGAGCCAGAGTGATATTTATTACTCCTCAGGGCTACTTATTAACTTATTCTTTCGCATTGGGTACTGCATACACAAATAACGAAGCTAAATATAATGCTCTCATCATCAGGATGGAGATAGCTCAGGAAAGGAAAATAAGAATGCTGCAGATTTTTGGAGATTCCAAGTTGATTATAAATCAACTAACGACTGATTTGAAATAAGAAAGTAAGAGCTCTTGCCGTATTGTTAAAGAGCACAGCAATTACTAGAATAATTCTGCCATGTTGAAATCAAGCATTTGTCACGATGTGAAAATACAAGGGCAGACGCTTTAGCTAGCTTGGTAACGGCTTTATCCTGTCCAAATCGGAGTCCTCTTCAGGTAACAATAGAAGAAAGAAGATTCTTACCGTCATCAGAGATTATCGATGAAGTTGCTAAAGCACTCCCTATATCATGTCTGGAGGTGACAACAGATGACTGGGGCCAGCGTTTTGCAGACTGTTCACTCCCTAAGTGCAGGGTTGTGATGTAGTAATAAACTCGGTAAGACCGAGGTCGAATCCCAAGGGACTGAAACTTGTACGTTATCTAAAACTAAGTAGAACTAGAACTAGGCTAAGATGAATTCTAAATCAATTAGCAATGGTGGAATACTTGTAGAATAATTAATCTAAAACTTAGGAAACAAATCAGAGATAGGAAACTAGGGATTCAGAGGATCCACTTGTAGAGATCAGGGAGAACTTATGCTTGCATCAAAAATCATGGAAATTACTGAACTGTCATTGATCTAGTTTTCAAAGAGATGAAAGGTATATGAATTAGAATGGATTCCATTACCAAACCATGCCCAAAGACTATGGCAAACAATAGAATCAAACTAATTACCACCCAATCACATGTATGCAAGTTAAGAAGGGTATCGACATCCAACCATGCCCAAGAGACTATGGTGAACAACAGGGCTTCCTGACATCATAAACATTAAAGAGAACGGAAATATTCAAAGTCATTGCAGACCCATTATAATTTCAGTCACAATAGACTATTAAAAACCTAAAACATTCTCATAATAATTAACTAAAATCAACGTCAATTCAAGCATTAAAATTAAAATAAAATCAAATCTCCCATCTCACTACAAGCTTCACCTCTTAGCCCTAGCTAAGAGGTTTAGCCAGACATGGATGGCTGGATCTCCTAAATGAAAACAAAAGAAAGAAGAAGAAAAAGAAAAAAATAATAAATAAGAAAGAAAACCAACAACCTTTGTCTCTCTTTCTTCTCTCTAATCCACGTCCAAACCCAAGCCTTCACGTCTGTCTTTTTCTTCCTTCCTAGCCTGAATGAATGCTCCCCACGTCCAAAACCTCCTTTTATAGCTGCTGGAAGGCTGGAGTCTGTGACAGAGTTGTAGTAGGACACGGAGTGTAATTTTCGCAGTCAAGTTCGGTGCCTCGAAACACGCCACTTTCCTCGCTCAAATTTTAAAGAAACACCGTCCCTTAGTACTTTCTTGGGTTCTCTACATGATAGACGGTTCAGATCTGCTATATGATCAAAGATGGTGGGCCAAAACTGCCTGGAAAAGTCAGTTTTTGCGGATGTGCGAAACCTTTCGCACCATTTCGCTGTTATGATTGGTGGGCCCCATAAAAGCATTTTTTAGAAAATCCACCCCGTCCATTGGATTCAGAACAAAATTTCAGTCAAGAATGGATGGTTTTGAACGTCCATTGATGTGGCCCGGAGAAGAAATCACAAAAGAATCAGTTTTGAACGTTGCAGGGCAGCCCTTTTGTGGCCTCTGTATCTCACACGTGTGCACGCATGGGTGAAAAGTGACAACATGATTTTGTAGTGCTCGCGGCTGTCTACACGGTGGACGGTTTGGATTGAGCTTATGGGGCACGTGTGGGGCCCACAGTCGATCGTAAAAATGGCCAGCGGCCGTGCATTACGCAGTGCGTAAGCGGAAGCTTCTTCCATTATGATGATCGGTGGGGTCCACTTAGCTTTCTTTTTGAAAATCCACACCGTCCATTGGCTTCAGGACGAAAAACTGTCCAGGAAGGCAAAGTCCAGTTTGATTTCAATGTGACCCACAAAATCTGTAACCCAGCCGTCCATCCTGCGTTTTCCATCCAACTACGTTCGTACCTGTGCATGGGATCAAAAGGACAGCTAGGTGAGAGTTTTTCCCCCCCTATCGAGAGTATGGATGGTTCAGATCATCTGAAAAGATGATGTGTGGGTCCCACTACACAAAAAATGGAAGCCAGCGTCCGTCCGCTGGCTCCTTACGCAGAGAGGGAGAGAGAGACGGGTCGTTGCTGCCTTTGACCGGGCGGTTTAACTGGTGCAGTGCACGTGTACGTGCACTACATGCACCCCCACCCTGATGTGGGGTCCATTGTGATGTTTATGTGAAATCCTTTCC
The DNA here is from genome assembly GCA_037074715.1 of Magnolia kwangsiensis. Lineage (NCBI taxonomy): Eukaryota > Viridiplantae > Streptophyta > Magnoliopsida > Magnoliales > Magnoliaceae > Magnolia > Magnolia kwangsiensis. The sequence continues at coordinate 99,281,012 of CM073584.1, forward strand.
GTCCATCCTTTTCAAAATCTCATTTTAACCGTCCACAACACTTTTGAAGCATATCCATAACTCAGGTGAGCCCCAATTTGAGATTTTATGGGCTGATCTATCCATTGGGAAACTTCTAGGGTGATTCAATGGATGATTTTTGACGTGTACGGTTAATTTATGGCCCTCATCTCATGTATAAAGTTTCGAGCCGAACCGATATTGGAAACCCCGTGATCTTGCGTTCTGGATGCGTTTCAAGCCACTTGAGCTTCAGTTTCTTGGTTTTCTCAGATTTCTGACCGTGTATATCTGTCAATCTTGGTCCCCTGGAGTGTGTCTCATGCTTTGGTGAATTTGGAGCGTTAAATCCATGCATTTAGTATCCTATTTCGATCCAAGCTTGTAAAATCAACCTGCGACATAAATACGATTAAGTCAGCCGTTAAACACTATTATGCTCGTAAATCCGGACAATATTTGGGGTCTAATATGCACTATTTGACCCTCAACACAGACTACCTCAAATATGATATTCTGCCGGAAGATTTAGCACAAAGACAGCAAATCAAGCAAAGATCGAACAGATTCATCATGTGTAGCGAAGTATTATGCAGAAAGTCTTACAATGAAATACGGTTGCTTTGTTTAGATAGACAGGAAGCAAGTCAAATGTTGCGAGAAGCTCACTCTAGATAATGCAGAGCACATCAAGCCGGCCGAAATCTATTCCATCGAGTACATCAAATGAGATATTGCTAGCCTACAATGTTTAAGGATGTCATAGATTATGCGAAGAGATGCCACCAATGTCAGATCCATGGAGATGTTATACATATGACCCTTGAAGATCTTCATCAAACAGTCGCTTCTTGGCCTTTTGTTGCCTGGGAGCTCCATGTTATTGGTCTTATAAATTCGCCTTCATCCAAAGGAAAGCAATATATACTGGCAACAACAGATTATTTCTCTAAATGGACAGAAGCAATTGCTTTAAAAAATATCAAAGAAAATGATGAAATAGCAGTGAAGACCGCTTGAGTTGAAGTAGGAATATGCCAATATGTCCTATAGGGGGGTGAATAGGAATTTATAAAGTTTTATGATATATTTAAAAATCCTATTGCACTAATCCTATCAGATATACAATTAACAGGATTACTCAAATGTAATTCTACTGACTTCCAAGCCTTGTAGAGGATCCAATCACAAACTGTTTGAAAGATAAATAAGTTGCATACAAGATTGTGATGGATAAGACTGTGTGTGTATATGAAGTGTGATCTTAAACAATCAAATATAAAAGCATGTAAAGAATATCACACAATGGAAGACAATAACAGGCTCAAACACAGTCATTTTTATAGTGGTTCGACTACTTGTCTACTTCACTCCCGACTGTCACACTCAACTCTTGAGTGTACCAGATTTTACTAAGGAGGTTTCCTAGGGTTCACCTCAAACCTAAGGTTTTAAATCAGGTTCACCTTCAACCTTTACATGGAGGTTTCTACTCGGTTCACCTCTAACCCTGGAGTTTTACTGGTGGACTCCTAACCAGATGTTTATGCTCACACAAAGAAAGGGTCCACATAACGCACCCAGTTGTTTATACTCTCCACAGAGGAAGGGTCCACACAACGCACCACAGCGTACACTCCCGCCGGAGGCCTCCTATGAGGACTTCAAAGGGTGAGCAACACTTAAGACCCAATCCTAGAAAGGAATGATCACAAGTGTCCTCTAGACTTTAAGTACTTACAGATAAGTTGATGAGTCTCATTTAACACAGTGATGAAGATCTCCTTCTTGTTGTTGAAGAGTCTTCAGCTCCCTTGATCCATAACACAAAAGATATATCAGTACTTGGCTTCGGGTTGGGTCAAGGTTAGGACGAAAATCCACTCTCTTAGAATTTTTCTATAAGGAAGATAGAGTGATTCCCATCATCTATTCATTTAAGGCATCTCAGCTTAATGATATGCTGTTAAGATAGTTGCTGAAGGATCCTTGAATGGGGAAGTTCATTTCCCAATCCACTCTATTGAATGTCAATGAATGAGAGTGGATTGGAAGATGAACTCCCATGAGAGAAAGGGCTTTAGGTATATGATCTAGAGGTAAAACACACAAAAGCACTCTCTTCTTTCTCTACCAGCAATACGGACAAGTCTCTCTTTATATAGGCAAAAGGTTCCAACGGATGTAAAACGGTCATATTTATGACAGAGTTCAATATCATCGAGCAGGGTCGATATCATCGAGTGTATACTCTTGATGGGATCAACTATCTGCTCGATAACATAAACTCAAATGTCATACGCTTTCGAAACCTATTGTCAGCTGGTCAATGGGATCGATACTGGTGTTGATGTCATCGAATTTCGAACTCTGATTCCATCGATACTGGGATCGATCTATCGACATTTTAAAACACGAGAGAGACTAGCCAAAATATTTCAGGTTTTAGGATATGATCAAGGGTCAACCGATGTCATCGGAATTTGAATATCAATGAGATCGAGACCGTGTCGATGGGATCGATAAATCGTATAGATTTACCTATAGTCGCGCTGGTCAGTTTGTGGTCAGTCCCGATCCAATCGACCAGGGCTTGATAGCATCGATATAAGAATATCGATTTCCTCGAGTGGCCCCCGATCAAAGTTAAAAACATCGTGAAATATTTGCTGGAAGAAATGCGAGCCCACTGTCGATATGATCGATTGTCTTCTGATATGATCGATATTTGAATTCAGATTGAATCGGAACAGTCATCTATATATCGAAGCTCATAATAGTTTTTATTGAGGTCAAAATCTGGACGACTCGTTGAGGTCAAAATCTGGACGACTCTCCCCTCCGTCTTCTGTAACTCAGATCTCTTCGACGTCTTGATTCTGCACAAGGAGAACAGGCAAAGGTGACCCTGGCTAAGCCGGGGGACCCTCCGATACCTAAGTCAAGTCAAGAGAATCTGGGTTTAAGTCGAGATTAGAGGAGAGTGCAAGATATTGCGTACCTATAGACGTGGTATCGTGTTCTATTTATACATGATAGTGGGATGGTCCGGGTCAGACAATCTCAGCACGATCAGGAGGATTCCCGGATCATGGAGATATTGCCCGTAATCTGATGATCGTATATTGTATAATGCATATCTGCGGACGAAGTTATCGGCCACGATCGATTATGGATATTTTCACATTTGGCAGACTGAACATGCGCCATCACGCATCTATTCGGCTCGGTTCACCCAACCATAGCATAGAGGATGCAGTCTCTAGGTCCGAGCGGACTGAACGTTACAGACCTCTTCCAAAGAAGGGTATCCGATCCGATCCGTCAGGTCGAATTCGGCGAGGCTAATGAACGTCGTGTCGAGCATACTATGGTTAGCGGATGATGGAACATCCGGTAGAAGTATAATGACCATTTTGACCTGCACCTTTGTAGTCCTGCTCGTATCTTCATGGGATGCTCGTATCAGGTCAGATGGGTCTTGCCACGGACACCCCGGCAGTAGGTCGGCTCAAATTGGTATTTTGTCGTTGAACCTCATATGGGCTCGGATTTCTCCATAACAGAAGCCCCCTACTCTTCGAGCCAGCCTGCAGACTTGGAGAGTACTCATGCAGGAGATCTCCCGCCCATACTGCATTAATGGTAGTTTTCAAATTCAGGTATTTGTCAATTGTTAACTTGTTATGTCGTTTTATGGCCGAGCTAACCTCTTGAAAGGTTAGCTCCCTCTATTGCCATTTAGTGCAACTTCTGAGCTTCTTAGGCTCACTTGAGTCCGAATCCTTAGAGGAATCAGCTCGCCTTGCGATTGATGAGGACATTCCATTCATTAGTGGTTAGGCTCTTTTCCTAACTCAGAGGGAGTGCCATGTCGAACCATTGAGGGATTACGCTTCGATTCTTTTTTTTTTAGGTGATCAAACCATCTAGTTTGCCCCCGTGTTCATGAGGCAACTTAGTAGACAAGTTCGTCCATGTAGGAGTAGAGTCAGAACTTTTATTAAAAGCCTTAAAGGCTAGTCGCTCGGAGGCGTACACTTTATTAGGAGCCTTAAAGGCTAGTTCGTCATGAGTAGTATATCTTTAGGTGCTTAGCGTTCCAAGGATGAGGGAGCTGGCGGCCTTCGAGGTCTTCCAAGTAGTGCAAGCCCGGTTTGGTAGATCTGACCACGCGATATGGTCCTTCCCGGTTAGGTTTGAGCGTCCCTGCTCCCGGCTCGGTCGTGTTCTGGAAGACCCGTCCCGGGACGGAATCGCCTAACCTTGACTTTTGAATTGTAGAAGCGTGCTACCTGTTGATGTCGAGCTGCTAATCAGAGCCTGGAGACGTCTCGGACTTCTTCGAGCAAATCCAAGTTAGCAGTGATCAGGTCAGAATTCTGAACCTCTCAGTAATTCCTTACTCGCGCAGTGGGGAATCCAATCTCCACGGGTACCATCACCTCCGAGCCGTAGGAAAGTGAAAATGGGGTTTTCCCGGTCGAGGACTGGGGCGTGGTCTTATAAGCCCAGAGGACGAATAGGAGCTCCTCGGCCGAGTTTCCCTTGGCCTTCTCCAACTTCGTTTTAAGATGATGTTTGATACCTCGTTAACAGCTTCCACCAGCCCATTGGATTGTGGGTGTCGAGGCGACAAATAAGCATTCACAATGCCAAGCTTCTGACACACATCACGAAATTTATCATTATTGAACTGGCGGCCATTATCGGATACGATGGTGTGCGGGATTCCAAACCGACAGATAATGCTTTTCCAAATGAAATCAACTACTTTTTGTTTGGTGATCTTTGCGATGGGTTCGGCCTTGGCCCATTTAGTGAAATAGTCGATTACTACGAGGGCGAACTTGACCTGCCCCTTTCCTGTAGGTAAGGGGCCGATGATGTCGATCCCCCACTGGGCGAACGGCCAAGGTCCGCTCATGGGAGTCATTTCTTCCGCGGGTTGCCTCGGCACAGCTGCAAAACGTTGACATTTGTAGCACTTTCGAACGAAATCCTTCGAGTCTTGTTTACGAGTTGGCCAAAAATACCCTTGACGGAGTATTTTCATGGCTAGGGCTCGACTATTAGAATGGTTTCCATAGATTTTCTCGTGAATTTTCCGAATCACGTAGTCGACCTCATCCGGTCGGAGGCATCTAAGGTAAGGCTGAGAATGTCCCTTCTTATATAACACTCCGTCCAATCTGTCTGGCGAACATCTGATTTACCAACCTCTGATACGTTGCCCCAGCATTTTTCAGGCCGAACGGCATGACCCGATAACAGTAGAACCCTTTTTCCGTGACAAAGGTAGTCTTTTGCCTGTCTGGGGGATACATAGCGATTTGGTTATACCCGAAATAGGCGTCTAAAAATGAGATAACTCATGTCCGGCCGTGCTGTCCACCAGTTGATCGATCCGAGGTAATGGAAAACTGTCCTTAGGGCATGCCTTATTCAGATCTGAATAATCTACACAAACCCGCCACTTCCCATTGGATTTTCTGACGCGCACGACATTCGCTATCCAGTCAGAAAAATATACTTCTTCTATGAAACCTGCATCGAGTAGGACGGAGACCTCCTCAGCAATGACTTCATATCGTTCGGCATCGAATGGCTTTCTTTTTTGCTTCACTGGCTTATGATCCGGGTCCACATTTAGTCTATGAACCAACAAATCAGGGGAGATCTCTAGCATATCTGCATGTGACCATGCAAAGACATCTCGGCACTGCTTCAAGAAGGCCAACAATGCGGTCCTCTACCCAAAATTCAACGATGACCCAAGCTGAACAGTTTTGCTCGGGTCTAATTCATCGAGGGGCACTTTTTCCAGATCTTCAACTGATGAGCATTTTGATGGTCCTCGGGAATCCAAGTTGTCCACAATGAGTGCCTGCTTGGCAGCTCCTTTTCTAACCACTATCGCATAACACCTTCGGGCCTTGCGCTAGTCGCCTCGGAGATAACCGATCTCACCTTCAGCTGGAAACTTCATCATTAAGTGGTAAGTTGAGACGACCGCCCTCATTGCGTTGAGGGAGAGTCGGCCCACGATCACATTGTGTACAAAAGGAACATTCACAATAAAAAAGTCCATCAGGAGTATGAACTGATGTTGCCCTTCTCCCGCTGTTACTAGGAGGGAAATGGCTCCATCAGAGATTACTTTTTCTCCAGCGAAGCCGTGTAGGGAGTCTTCATGGGTCGGAGTCGTGACCGTGAAATTCTCATCTTTTCGAATGCTTCAGAGTACAGCACATCGGTCGAACTTCTGGTGTCGACCAGAATGCGATATACTTGTGATTTACTATGGTAATTGTGACCACTAGTGTGTCATCGAGCGGATGTTGGATCCCACGTGCTTCATCTTTCGTGAAAGTCAGGCTACACAGAGTGACTCGGAGCTCCTTGCTGGGACGCACCGTCAGGTGAATGTAGTGTTCCAGCTCGAATCTCTGAAAATGAGCTTTTCGAGCCCTGTTTGAATCTCCTCCCCTAGCTAAGCCCCCGAAGATAGTACAAATTTTAGTGGGTTCTTCTGGGGGTTATTCAGCTGTTCTTGCTGTCGTTCCTCTCTCCGAACGGACTTCTCTTTTTTGGTGTATCAACGTAGATGTCCCTTGCGGATGAGGGATTCAATTTCATCTTTTAGGTCCAAATAATCGTCCGTGTTATGACCGTGATCCCGGTGAAAGCGACAGAATTTTTTCTTATCCCGATGTTCTGGGTCAGCCCTCATGCAGATTGGCCAATTAAGTAGCATGTCTCCTCAGATATCCAGGAGAATTTGCTCGGCAAACGTATTAAGAGGAGTATAAGAATAAAATTTCTCTTCTGTCATTCGGTTGGGACTCTTCATTCCTAGGCCTCTTTCCTTTATTTGTCGAGTCAGTTACTTACATACCTTTACGAGCATTAGTAAACTCCTCGGCATTAGTATACTTCTGAGCCCTCGTCATGAAGTCTGCTAGCATTTTCGACGGATTCTTACCGATGGAGAAAGTGAACTTTCCTTCCTTTAGTCCACTTAGAATGGCACCAAGCGCTATCTTGTCATCATAGTCTTCAACCTGCAATGCTTCCTCATTGAAACGAGCGATGTAGTCTTTCAACGATTCTTCTGGAGCTTACTTGATGGTGAGCAGGTGAGTATTAGGTTTTTGACTTAATTCTGTGAAAGAGCCCACGAAGTTTGGTTTGAGCTGACAAAACCAAATCCGAGTGGACATTGTAAGGGTGATAGAAAACCCTCTGCACATTACTGCGTCTGTTACAATCTTGATTTGCATCCATGATCGGTAGGCTTCCAGATGTTTGGATGGGTCTCCAGATCTCGAATACTGGATGACAGGAGACATCCGAAACCTCTACGACATCACCTCAGCCATGATGGCGGAGGTGAAGGGAGGCTCGGTCTCTTCCATCATTGCTTGGATCGTAGCAGGATCTGTTGCCAGTTGTTGCTTCTTTTTCAATGTCAAGAATTTATCATTAAGTTACGCAAATCGCGTCTCCCAAGGATCTTTATTCTTAGCGATGACCTCTGGGGCGTCCTCAATTTCTGGAGTTCTTCTTTCCCTCCTCCATTCTAATTAATGACGAAGATACGTGGGTGCTAGAGCGGAGGTGGCTGAATTGATGGTAGGAGCAGGGGCTCGAGTGGTGGCCTTTCGCGCAGAGCCTTCAGCATGCGCCGCAGGAGGATTTTGACCCTAATGCGGCACCCTCGAATGCTGGGGAGCCTCAGGTCTCATGCTCCTCAGCACAGAGCCAGTCTCCATGAAAAAACCAACCGGCTCGAGAATGGAATTTTCCTGAATTGGACGAAGTTGTGGCTCTTTTTGCTGTTTCATTCTATTTATCTCGTCGCGCAGGGCATGAATTTCGTTCTACATGGCGTGATATTTATTCGACCGATTGTGAGAACGTTGGGAAGGCCCTGGTGCGGATTCGTCGTGAAGTGGTGATGATAACCGAGTTTGTCCGTTTGGTTCCGATTCCACAGCCACAGCCTTCTTTTTCCTTGCCATTGCTTAGAAGAAGGAAAATGAGAACCTGACTTTTAGTCTCAGATTCCCACAGACGGCGCCAAAAATGTTGAGGTCAAAATCTGGACGATTCATTGAGGTCGAAATCTGGATGACTCTCCCCTCCATCTTTTGTAACTCGGATCTCTTCGACGTCTTGACTCTGCACAAGGAGAACAGGCAAAGGTGACCCTGGCTAAGCAGGGGGACCCTCCGATGCCTAAGTCAAGTCAAGAGAATCTGGGTCTAAGTCGATATTAGAGGAGAGTGCAAGATATTACGTACCTGTAGACATGGTGTCGTGTTCTATTTATACATGATAGTGGGATGGTCTAGGTCCGACAATCTCAGCACGATCAGGGGGATTCCCGGATCATGGAGATATTTCTCGTAATCTGATGATCGTGTATTGTATAATGCGTATCTGCGGACGAAGTTATCGACCATGATCGGTTATGGCAATTTTCACATTTGACAAACTGAACATGCGTCATCACGCATCTATTCGGCTCAGCTCACCCGACCATAGCATAGAGGATGCAATCTCTAGGTCCGAGCGGACTGAACGTTACAGACCTCTTCCAAAGAAGGGTATCCGATCCGATCCATCATGTCGGATCCATTGTAGTCGGCGAGGCTAATGAACGTCGTGTCGAGCATACTACGGTTAGCGGATGATGGGACATCCGGTCGAAGTATAAGGACCGTTTTGACCTACACCTTTGTAGTCCTGCTCGTATCTTCATGGGATGCTCGTATCAGGTTAAACGGGTCTTGCCACGGATACCCCGGCAGTGGGTCGGCTCAGATTAGTGTTTTGTCGTTGAACCTCATATGGGCTTAGATTTCCCAATAACAGTTTTCTTTAGAAAAACAGGGGTGCCGAAAATCTATCTGTCAATATTATCAACCCACTTCCGATGTGCTCGATTTTTGAATATCAATTGATATTTCGATATATCGATAAATCATCCAAAAGAGTATGTGGTTGCTGGACGCTTTTTGTCCTCACTCGATTGTATCGATTGAGATTCCGAGGACATCACAGAGCAGGTCGATCACATCGAGAGGTGTTCCGATATAATTGACAGAGCAAGAAAACTTGAAGATTTTCCTGTTTCATAAAAAGTTTTCTTACTATAAAACCCTAAAATGTTCTACTTAGTTTTAAGGGTTTTATTCACTTGGTGTTTTGGGACATGGGATGTGAGGCTATGATTTACCTATGACGAGCTTCCACACATTCGAATGAGGTAGACACTTGACTTGGTCTTCTTTTGATGTTCAGCAAACTGACTGACCCACCATACCCAGTAATTGACAAACCAGGGCACTAGCAGGGTGCACTTTCAAAGGATATTATCAATTTCATTCGACATGCAATAATATATCATCACGGTATCCCGAAGAGAATCATCACCGATAATGGTACTCCTTTTAAGTATAACGGTATGGAGAAATTATGTCAGAAATTCAGTATTCATCACTCATTCTCGACACCTTATTATCCTCTGACCAATGGACTAATAGAGGTATTTGACAAAAATGATTGTGAAAATATTGAAGAAAACAATGACTAGAAATAAGTGCGACTTGGACGAGAAATATCAATAGGCTCTGTGGTCTTACAGGACTACTCACAGAACGGCAACGAAGGCTACGCCATATTCACTGGTTTATGACATAGAGGTCGTTATCCCGATTGAAATACAAGTTGCATCACTCAGAGTAGCACTGCATCGGTCACTTACAAATAATGAAAATGCAAGAATAAGGCTAGCAGAATTGGATTTGCTCGATGAAAAATGACTAGCAGCACGGCAGCAATTGCAATTATATTAAGCAAGAATCTCCACCACATTTGACAAGAAGGTTAAGCAACGCTCTTTCAAGAAAGGAAACATGGTGTTGATGTTGAAGAAGCTGATAGTGTTCACCCGCAGAACAGGGGGCAAGTTCGACCCTAAATGGGACAGGCCATACATCATAACCGAAGTATACTCTAATGGGGCGTACAAAGTTATAGATCAAGATGGACGAGGTATCAGCATACCAGTTAATGCCTGCTTCATCAAAAAATAGTCCCTGAAAATAAAGGCGATTTTGATCTAGAAGATTATCAGAATAATTCTTCTATATCAAAAGGGGACAAGAATAATTGAAATGATAAAATAGCCATATATTCTTCCTCGTACGAATGAATAAAGGAGGAGTTCTAAAGCATATCAAGATTATATATCGATAGCTATCATCAAATGATATTATCGTCAACTACTGCCAAGTATCGATGATGATCACTAAAATTAGCAACTGTCATTGTCGTCATTAATCGCTTATACAAAGTCGCCTTATCGAAATTATTATCATCGCCAAACCTATACACTATTTTAAACATAACATGAACGTTGTCAAAACATCATCAGCGATGGCGATGTATCAATTATTGATTCACCATTCGTGGCAGTGAGATAAGCCTATACGGCTAACCACACAAAAATTTTACGATAGCGATGGTAGCTTATCATTTAAGCAGCCTAGCCAAGCCTATATGGCCAACTACGCATAAGGCCTACCATCATCAGTAATATATATATTATTTGGGTAGCAGTGAGAAGCCAGTGGCCCTAAAAATCCCATATGGGCCATCACATACATACTCATGTAGGCAGCGGATGGAGCCAGCAACTAAAAGCCCCAAGCAGCCAAAAATTCCACAATGGCCAGTCACATGTAAGACCAATGTCGTCTATATAGCTTCCAACAGCGTCACGGGAAAGAAAGAAAGTGTCCTCCCATGAATGGGTCTAACCTTGCAGGTGAAGAAAAAGTGGGCTGCAGTGTACGCTCTTTGGCTATTGTCCATAGATAAGCCAACCATGCATAAGACCCCCAAGATTCCTGACTTGATTTCAGTATTAACTCATGAGGACAGGGTCTCTAAAACAATACCCCGTCATTGATGGACTGGTGGCCTTAGATTTGGTACCCTAAGGTAGCCTTGCGCATCTCGTAAACTCTAAAGAGTTATTGTGGCCAATCCTATGCGTAAATCCCATCGAGTTCATGGCGCCGGTAACTTCACTGGGCCCCTCTGATGGATCGTGGTATGTGAACTCCCTGACTGTGATAAGTCCAGTGAACTCATAAGAGTTAAAGAGACCATTCACGTGAGACCCGACTCCAACTACTCATGAGTCTAAAAAAATGTAGTTATTCTACTACTCAAGAGCTTAAACTGCGTGGCAATCTAACTAAAACTGAAATTTAGTTCTGCCCATCAAAACAAATGTCATATAGGAAATCCCATACTAATAATTATGATAATCATTTTACTTCGAGACTTTGTTGAAATATAACATCTTGTTAAATAATTGCATAAGTATATGTGCTTAAAGTAAATTGTGATTAAGAGACTTTCAAAGAAACAATTATCTCAAAACATTGCAATGCATTTATATATTTTTTGAAAGTCAAGAGAAATTACATATGATAAAAAGAGGGGAGAGGGGGGGGGACCAAAACAAAGACTTTTATAATTCATCTACCATGCCTAATGACGATAGATATTTTTGTAAATCTTCTTTTAGCTAGACCTAAGCTGCAATGTGTTTCGATTTAGCTTCAAGAATAATTTTCGCATGATCTGGAATATCAGCTAACTTCCTCTCTAAAGAGGCAATTATTTCTTCATTCTTGATCAGCTTAGACTTTTCAGAATCAGCAAAAAAAATGTTAGCTTGCATCTTCTCTTGGATCTTCTTTGTGTTCAGTTCTTCTTCCAATCTTTTATCCTTCTTCAGAAGAGCGATTTGATTCTGAATAGCCATCCCATTATCCGTGGAAGATTTCAACTATTCTTGAAGGGATAGTCGCTCTTGATCATATTCGAAAATCACAAAAGCAATGTGAGAAGCCTTCTCCTTGGAAGATGTCAGTTGTCTCCCAAATTCGAAAATCTCTAGAGCAATGACTACATTCTCTCCAGATTTTAGGGTAGTCACCAAATCATGGAACCTTAGGAGAGAGTCGCACAAAAGAGAAACATTGATTTTGGTCATTTTTACGGCGCTGTCCAGGACTTTTATAGAAATATTCAAATCCGACCATTGATCAAGATCTTTAAACATGTGAACAGCCACTAATATGGAGTTCCTCATCAAGGTCATCTTGTATGCGAGGACTTTCTCAAAAGATAACAAATCAGATACGATAGCAACTGAACCGGAGCTAGCTGTGCCACTTAGAGGAGGATTTCCTGTAAAATAGTAAAAGAAGGAAATTATAATAAAAGTTATGAAAGTAAATGATATAGAAGTATAGATAAAGAAGATGATGAATATACCTTCTACAAGAGTACGAGCGGTAAGGGGTTGTGTCTCTTTGACAAAAGAAGGGCCAGGTCCCATCATATCAGCAAATGAGGGGGCTCTAGCTTCAGTGCTAGAATCAATGGTTGTGGGAGTTGCTAGGTCCAATGGTTCTGTTGAGAAAATAATTTCACTGGCCACGACCCTTGGTGTGACAAGGGGAGCCAAACGAATTTTTGTTGAGGCCAATTGTGCAGCAAGAGGAAGGTCTTCAGCGAGAATATCGCTTATTCTAACGCCGACAGCATGAGTACCTAAAACAAAGAAAATGATGATAATGATAAAAATAATAACTCTAAGTAAAAAATTAAATAACGATGAAAATTACAGGAAAACTTCTTACTTGGTGAGTATCCATACTCCCCGTCATCTGAGGGTTCATCTTCCTCTTCTAATGTTGTTGGGACTGCTGCATGAACGTATGCTTCAGGTTGAGTAGTGGCTTCAAGATTTTGGGGAACTGTGGGAGGAAGTTCTCCACCAGTAAAAGCATCTTCAATAACAACATCATCTTCATCATCTATATGAACTTCGCCCTCCTCAAAAGCATCATTTTCATCAGTTTCTTCATCTTCTTCCTCAGTATTATACTTAGTAGAAGAATCACTACCAGATGATGAAGATAAGGTATTTTCTTCCAATTCTTCTTCTACTTCTTCAAGCAATACTTGTTTTCCTTTTGAAGGAGAAATAATGTTGCTTTCCGAGCGACGATCTGTACTGGTTGGCACTGGGGAGGTTGAAGGAACAATTCCTTCCTGAGGGACAGATGGCGAAGTCTGAGAGTGCGTGTGGGATCTGGTCATAGGAGAAGAAGGACTGGGATGAGCAGGTTATGGAGAAGGAATCTGATTGTCTTGAGCCGCAGCAGTATCCTCTGGACTGGGTGAAGGCATTTTTATAGCATCATCGGTAGCCCTGTTAGAACGATCTCGAGGGACTTTTTTGAAGTCCATAAAAATTCCATGGGCTATCCATCCCTCTAGAGTATTGGCAGGTTTTCTTTCAATGATTGGTTCTTCCAGAGATATCTTCCTACAAAGCTGACCAGGGAAAGGTGCATGACTCCTCTCCTGTATAAAGCCGATTCCTTCTTCAAACTTGCGACCCTTGAGTTTTTGGGCAGAAATCCAGATTGGATGGGTTACCGGTAAGCACTTATTAACCAGGTATGACTAATGAACCCACCACCTCATATAACCGTATGAAGCACGGATTGTATGGTTGTTGCATGGATCATGAAGGTAGATCTGACGCGGCCGCCCAACAACTGTTTCCACACCATTTTCCAGTTATATGGGCCAGTACCATTGCTACACATTCTTCTTGTCACTAGTTCGCAATCCTCTAGGATAGTTGATCAAAACCGAACTGGCACCCGAATCGACTTGGATAATAAGGTTCTCTCCAAAATTCTACCCCTTCTCTCAGTGGAAGACTACAAGATCTAATAGAGAGGTAGAACGCCCTTTCTCCCAGAGAGAGTGCTTCGGTATCCACCATATCTGTATCCTCTGTATATCAAAAGAGGCAGAATTGGATAAAGTCGATTGTATCGGTCTCTAAGATCAATCGTATGGCCTTTTAGTCATGGCTCTCTTCTAGAAGAACCATAGAGAAATGTGCGAAGAGTGAATGTACGATTTCTCTAGTGCTTCGAAGGTCCAGGGGAAGTAGATGCCCATCCAGCCAGTAATATAGTGCCATGGGGTGTATGTGGAAGAAGCTCTGATAGTGAGACTTTTCACATGAGTCGCTACCTCCCCGAGAGCCTTGTAAATGGATCATAAGACCGAAGGAGCGAGGGAGTGTTTGTGGCCTTCCGCCATAGCACCAGCGACAACAAATACAGTAGGGTGAATAGCATCCACCCATTTTAAGCTGAGAAATACTACTACACTAAGCCAATAGACCAAAAAAGCTGCAAGCTCTCCAAAAAGCTATATTCCGCGCGGTCTTTTATCTTCTCTCGAAGATTTGTAAGCTTTTAGGAATGACAGCCATTGAATCTATGGAGGAAAAGGCAGATGGTGAAAAATATGAGAAGCCCAAATACAATGAAAAGAGATTGGTTTATGAGGAGGAGAGTTACCAAAAGGCTCTGGTAAAATGTGCGAGCCATTGCAAGGGAGAGATCTTATGAACGTTTGAGAACTTGGACATCTCTTCGAAGAGTTTCATAGTTGTTTCTGAGATTAAAGCCACTCAGCCGGACGAAGAAATGAAGGCTAGTTCTTCATTTGTGGGGACAAATTCGTCATAAAATTTCCCCGTCAGTGGAAGGCCGAAAATTCTATGGAGATCCTAGAGTGTGATGCTCATCTCTCCTGCTGGAAGATGAAAGGAATTGGTTGTAGGGCACCAGTAGTTGAGGAAGCCTTTTAAAATGGGAGTCTCCTTGTAAAAGTATTGAGAAGTGACTTTTATCGTGTTGTACAGGTCGATCTTGATTAATGTCTTCGCGTGCTTTACCAAAATCGCCCCTTCTCAGTCCGAGTAATAAGCATGGGAAGTTTGGAGACCCCTGGTTTTGAATTCTTCCTGGCCCCAGATCGATTCACAATCTCTGAAGCGTTGTTGGACCATCTTCTAAAAATAAGTGGGAAATAAGGTATGAGGGTCATGAGAAGGAATGAGGAAGCTCATTGGGTGGATTTCACCAATTTTTTGCCTCAATTTCTTCGCCAGAAGAGTTCCTTCCAGAATGTGAGGTTCTTTCAGCACCTAGGATGTCGTATACGCTATTTTTTCTCCGTCCATCTGATTCGAAGGTTTGCAATTAAGAATAAATTGATGACGATGGAGGTTTAGCAGAAGAATGACCATGCCCTGCCTATGAGGGTTATTGAACTTCATGATACCCTCAATAACTCAGACCATCTCCCAGGAGTTTTGAAGTCTCTTCTTATTGTGTTCCTTCACTTTCTCTTGGAATTCTTTAACCTTATTTCGGTGAGGTTTCTTCACTCTAGATGGAGGAGTTTCTTCCCTAACAGGCAGTTTTTGGCTAATGGTCGGTAGATGGGTCATTGATTTCAACCATTCTTCCCAATCGAACTCATGGCCATGTCTGGGAGGCTATTCAATTTCGCCCATTGATATTGCTCTGTAAATGGGAGAGGACAGTGTGGCAATCCGATCAATGAAATCGAAAGTAGGTAGGACAGGTTCTTTGATGTATACAGGGCGTTTGCTGGTGGTCTTCATACATTTTCTTTGTCGTTAATCTGGGGATGGAGATGGTTCAGGGGCGTGCGAAGAAGATGGGTTTGGTAAATCTTGGTGAGAAGGTTGCGCAGTGGGTGATTTAACAAGGCAGAATGTTCTCTTGGTGTGGGCCATGGTGAACTGAAGAAAATAAGTATTGGAGTTGAAGGATTTCTTGAAGAGTACATTGTTTGAAAGATTCAAAGTATGGGGTTTCTTTAAAATTAGAGATTTTTTAGGCAAAGGGACGATTGCGCTGGTGTGCGCAAACAAAGTCGATTGTGTGGAGTCCCTTGAAGTGTATTTACTTTCGCGCAGATGAATGTTGTTGCGCAGAACGTGCGTGCAAAGGCCTACAGTTGCGTGGGGATTCTTCAGTTTGGCAGAGCTTTAGAAAAAAACAGGAAGTGAAGAATGAGGAATGGCTCTGGTATTTATAGAAAATTGAACCCGTATGTGAGACCCGATTAGCCTTTGTGCGAGCCCGCACAAATGAAGATTGGACGGATTGAAAAGGGCAAGGTTGATCCTATTCCTTTATCTAGAAAGGGATAATCAAGGGGCCATCTGTTGAGGCATAAAAATGAATGATAAAGAATAAATTAGAAAGAGGAATTAGAAGGAGAAATATAAGAAAATGAAGAAAATAAGGAAATTCATAGCATTTGCGCAAACCATGTTGGTTGCGCAGGATTGCGCAAAAGGTCATATTGATTGCGCACACCTGTGTGGCACTGTTTTCGGTAAATTAAATTAGATCGTTGAAATCTGATGATAGATGGGGCCACAGCACAGATATCGAGGGTTCGCACATGTGAAGGCCTATAAACACCCCCATTCCCCCTCTCATTTCCACGCATTGAAGATTCTGAAGAAGATCAGAGCTCTAGAGAAGAAGAGAAGTCTGAAGGTATCAAGAAGAGAAGAGAGGAAGAAGAGAAAGGAAGCTTTGCCCAAGACCACGCAACTGCATGGTGTTACGCAGGCCCGTGCAACAACCTGTTATTGCGCGGGAGAAAATACTCAAGAGCCGAACTTCTGTCAAAATGACTAGATGAAATGCGATCTTTAATCTTCTTTTCATATAGGAGAATGAGCTTAGGAAAGAGAGATCTGATGATCTGATTTGTACAACATTCCTCTCGATGAGATGATCAAATCACAAGTTAGAATGCTGCCGGATTTGATATCCAAGACTTGACATTTAACTCTTTCAATATTCTTGTATTCTGCATATGTTATCTTAGAATCAAGGAAAATCAAAGGATGTAAACGAACTCAGTATGAATAAATATGATGATTGTTCTCCACACGTTTTCTCCGTTATAATTAAATAAGACAATCTTTCAAACCAAATGCATTTATTTCTTGTCAAAACAGATGTACACCCCTAGTTTGGTGTGATTGGATTACTCCACTTGATTCATCTTTATGTGCTTCCACAGTCCTCCAAAAAGTGGCATCAGAGCTAAACGTTGGGGCGTAGGCTTTAATCTGAAAGTTAGTATCAATGGTTGTGAATCCTAAGTTCGATGTTAAGAAATACTCTGGGATAAATAATTTTAAATTATGGAAGGTCAAGATGACTAGCCTTTTGATTTGGCAATGATTGGTTGAGGTCCTTGAGAAGTGACCAGAATCTATGGATGATGATAAATGGATAAAACTAGATAAGAAAGTGAAATCCTCAATCCAATTGTGCTTAGCAGATGTAGGAGAAAACCGCAGTAAATTTGTGGGCGAAGTTAAAGGACATCTATGTGAATAAGTCCCTTGAAAGTTTAAAAATATGATGTACAAATTGCTGGATGTTGAGGTAGTGGTCTATGAAGAGGATTAGCATTGTATCTTGTTGAATTCACTATTTGCTTCATGTGAGTCTTTTAAAGACACCTTATGCACCGGTAACACATACCTTAGTGTTGATACCGTTATCTCAGCCCTTCGGGGAAAGGCAATGAGAAAGAAAAAGAGTAGCATGAGGACATCCACTGATGCATTGTTTATGAGGGGTCGGAATTCAGATCGGGACATAGGATCTTCTCAATCGAGGTTTAAATACAAGGGCAAGAACAATGGTAAGTTAAAGTGCTAGAATTATAGGATGCCAGGGCACATGAAGAAGGATTGCACAAATCCTAGAGCGAAAAAAGAGAACTCAAAGGCTTCTTCTAAGGAGGTCAACACTATCACATCTAATGAAAAAAGAAGCATAAGTGATGTGTTGTCAATGTCTATGATATAACACTTATACGATGATCATATAGACGAGTGAATTTTGGACACAAGGGCTTCATATCTCATGACTCCTCATCAGAGTTGGTTTGCCATCTACAGGGAGTGTGATGGTGGATAGGTATTTATAAGTAATGACAATACTATTGGTATTATCCGTATCAAGACGTTTGATGGGATGGAGCACACCTTGATTGTGAGGCATGTTCTTGACATGAAAAAAAGTTTGATATCTCTTGGTGTGCTCGAGGAGATTGGGTGCAAGTTCATCGGTTTTAATGGGGTCTTTAAGGTTTTAAAAGAGGCACTCATAGTTACGAAAACACAGAGGTACAATAGTCTTTACAGGCTTATCGAAAGCACTTCAACAGGTGGAGCTGTAAAAGGGGATGGCTTGAAAGGGGAGCGACAGCCAGTCCTCCTTCTTTACTAAACAGTTGAATGACCTTCCAATGCAAGTTTGGGGTCTAATCTTCCTAGATAAAGCAGGTCTGGGTTCCATTAGGACCTTTCCTATGAGCACCTGGGGAGGTTTTATATATTGGTGTCTGGCCTTTAGCGGTCCCTCATGATAGGCGTCATTCGATTTTTTTCATCCGGGGGTAGCCAGAATTGTCTATCTGGCTGTACAGAAATTAATATATCAATGGACATTTTCCTTTTTTAAAAAAAAAAAGAAAAAAAGGAAAAAGAAAAAAAAAGGTGGAGCTATAGATGTGGTAGAAGATTCCACGTCTGCACGTATATGGCATGCACGTCTAAGTTACATGAGCGAGTAGAGCATGAATGTACTTTTAGATCGTTGTTTAATTCCAGTATTTAAAAGCATTGATTTTTTTATATGCGAGCATTGTATATATGGTAAACATTCAAAGTTATCTTTTAAGTTTGGTAAATATATATCTAATGGTGTCCTTGATTATGTGCATTCTAATGTATGGGGGTCGTCGCCCATGGTTTTCGCTGGAAGGTCGTCATGGTTTATCATATTCATTGACGATTACTCTTTAAAAGTTTGAATTTATTTCATGAAACATAAATTCAAGGTTTTCATCAATTTCAAACAATAATGAAAAGCCATGGTGGAAAAATAAACATGGCAAAAGGTAAGAGTTTTAAAGACTGATAATGGTAGTACATTTACTTCAACTGAATTTAATCAATTTTGTAAGGATAAATGGATCATTAGGCATAACATAGTGTGTCACACACCGAGTAAAACGGTATGGCTGAGTGGATGAACCAGACTCTCTTGGAAAGAGCCCGATGCATGATTAGCAATGCTGGGTTGGGTAAAGACCTATAGACTAAGGCTGTTAACACGGCTTGTTATTTGGTGAATTGGTCCCCTTCTACAACTATCCAATGTAAAATTCCAAAGGAAGTATAGAGTGATCAAAAGTAGACTACTCGAGATTGGGTATATTTGGTTGTGAGGCTTACTTTCATGTACTGTCAATTGCGAGAGATAAGTTAGACCAAAAAGGCAAAAAGTACATCTTTGTTGGTTATAGTGTTGGTGTGAAGGGTTACAGATTATATGACACAGTCACACATAAAATCATCACTAGCTGTAACATTAAATTCGATGAAGGCTCCCTATTCCGTAAGAATGATCAAGATGAGCAAAAAGAATTGGAAAGGTTGGTCATGGACATTTAGGTTGATACAAGTGATACTTAGGCTAAGACAAATGCACAGACAGAGGTACAAAAAGAGATGGAGCAACCACCTAGAAGGAATCCGCCGGGAGATCGCAGGTTACCGACAAGATATAGGGATAATTTTAATATTGTATATGCGCTCATTATCGATGAGGGGATCCTTCTACTCTTTAGGAGGCTCTTGATGAGCCTGATGCAGAAAGTGGAAGGCGGCAATGCACAATAAAATGAAATCTTTATATAAGAATGAGACATGCGAGCTAGTGGAGCTTCCAATGAGCCGAAAAGTGATCGGGTATAAGTGGAACTTCAAGAAGAAATATGATAGATACAAAGTAAGGTTGGTAGCAAAAGGTTACGCTCAGAAAAAAGGAATCGACTTCACATAGATATTTACGCCGATAGTTAAGCAAGTGTTTATCATATTTGTGTTGGCACTAGTTGCACAATACTATCTAGAGCTGGAATAAATGGACGTGAAGAATGCATTCCTGCACGGGGAATTGGAATAACAAATCTACATGAAGCAACTAAATGGCTACGAAGTAAAAGGGGTAGAGAACAGGGTTTGCAGGTTAATGAGGTTATTGTACGGCCTAAAATAGTCACCTAGACAATGGTATAAAAATTTTAATTTTTTCATATTGAATCAGAAATTTACTAGGAGTGAATATGATCACTGTGTCCATTACAAGACAGTGAGTAATGGTAAGTTCATCATCCTAGTATTGTATGTTGATCGCCAGTTATAACATGTCTGAAATCAATATACTAAAGATTTAATTAT
Source organism: Magnolia kwangsiensis (assembly GCA_037074715.1). Lineage (NCBI taxonomy): Eukaryota > Viridiplantae > Streptophyta > Magnoliopsida > Magnoliales > Magnoliaceae > Magnolia > Magnolia kwangsiensis. The sequence continues at coordinate 99,301,293 of CM073584.1, forward strand.
CACGGACATTCAAGATGAAAGATATGGTGCATACAAAGAGGGTTCTCGGCATAGATATTCATATAGACAGGAAGAAGAGAAAGCTTTGATTATCACATTAAAAAAAAATCTTGAGAAGGTGTTGATCAAGTATGGGATGGACAAGGCAAAGTCGGTGAGCGTTCCCCACGCAATTCACTTCAAGTTTTTCTCATAATAATGTCTTAAATCAAATGAGAAAAAACAGGATGTCTCATGTGCCTTATTAGAATGATGTAGGCAGTTTAATGTATATCGTAGTTTGTGTGAGACATGATATTTCACAAGCAGTTGGTGTTATGAGCAGATACATGTCAAACCCTAGTAAGCAACACTGGAAAGTGGTGAAATAGTTACTTTGATACATTCGAGGTACAAAAGACTATGTCTTAACTTTTGAAAAGACATGAGCAAAGTTGGTAGGGTATTTAGATTCAGACTATACAGGCAGTATGGATTTTAGAAAGTCAACTTCAGGTTACTCGTTTGTACTAGCGGGTGGAGTAATCAGTTGGATGTCTTAGCTTCAGTCTATGATATCTCTTTTCACAACAGAAGCAGAGTATATGGTAGTGACAAAAGCATTTAAGGAAGGTATTTGGTTGAGAGACAAGATCGATAAATCAATTGGGACTTCGACAGGAGGTCATGCCGGATAGTTGTGATAGCGAGAGCGCTATAAATTTAGTTAAAATCTTTGTTTATTACTCTTGTATTAAAGACATTTATGTTCGTCACTATTTTATCCAACAGGTGCTTAAGGAAGGAGGCGTGACTCTAGAGAAGATTCACATCAACGTGAATCCGGCAGATATGCTTACCAAGGTGGTTCCCTCACAAAAGGTCAAGTTCTGTGCGACTTCTCTGGGCTTGATGAAGGCATAAAAGGAGGACAGAGTGTACACGAGAAGTGCTAATGGAATTGTGATGCAAAGCAGAGATGAGAGAAGAGAATAAGTAGCTACATTTGATGATTGAAGACATGGTGGGGATTGTTAAATATGTGTCTTAAATATGTAAATTTAGCAGTATGTCGATAAAAGGTTCAATGTCATCAAGTAGTCTTTGATGTCATCGAAATTGTCCAGATTTTCTTGTAACGCCCCAACTTTTTAGGACCCGAGTATATAACACGTTTCTCAAAAAATCGAGTGTTAACTTTAAAGGATGGTCAAATTAGAGTATATATATTTTTTTCATCAGAGTAAGCAGATGAGCGTAGAATGGATAAGTAAGCATAAGGAGAATTTTTAAATTTCACTTAGAACATACAAGAGGTTGCGCATAATGACTTATATAAACCAATGTCTCGGAATTTAAACAAGTACAAGATTTACATGATCAAATACATGAAGAATCACAGAAAGCATATAAAAATAAGCTGCAAGATCATGCGGATCCTCCAGGAAAATACAGTCATGCATCCCTAGCGATTGTACCCTACTCCTCATCAAGTCTGAACATGCATTTACTTAAGTCACCTGTACTACCTGTACAGTTGTATAATTAATGGATGAGTGGCCAACTCAGTGTGAATTTTCTTCAAGATTACACACCACCGCATTAGGTAAGAAATAGTATAAAAGCATCCAAACAACCAAAACAGAGTAAATGCAATCGTATTATATGCATGGATGCGTGAATGCAATTATCGACCCGGGTAAAACGTCCAGATAGTCTGTGTCTCGGGTAAAACATCCGGATAAGCATTGGGGTCGTCACCCATGAATATGATTGGTCATCAGCGCAACACTCAGCATAATCGCATGGGCATAATGATTCAAGTCATCATCATAAATCGAATGATTGGTCATTAGCACAACACTCAGCGTAATCGTAGGGGCATAATGATCCAAGCCATCATAATATGCCATGTATGCATGATTAGCCAACCCGTTATTAGTCTAATTACAACTAGTAGGTTTAATAAGCTCAAAGGTCACTACGGGGAGCTCAGAGCCCAACGTAGGCCGACAGCTCAGGCATAGTGTCCCATGACCACCATCTCCGGCTCATGATACTACCACCTTAGGATGTTTAATGAAAATCCGTCGACTAGTGGTCAATCATATTACAGCATATAAGGCTTACCATCGCATGGTTACATAGTATAAAACATCGAACCCATATAGAAAAAATACTAGAACAAAGCCACATAGGGCGATATCAAAGTAGGCCACATAGGGCAAGTATCAAACCATGCGATAAAAGATCATCCTTGAAAACCATTGAACACTTCAACCCTAGATGGTAGGTCCACATCAATGGTCAATTTAAACCACCATTAAATAACCCCTAAGCCGAAGATCCATTACAATCACAACCCGTCAGGTTACATCCCAAGTATGGGTGTACATTTATAGGTGGGAGTTTTCCACTAATGTACCAGTTTAAAGTAATAAGCAATCCACAAATAATCTACAAGTATGAATAAATATACTGGATAAACATTAATAGGTGTACATTATAATCACAACCAGTCAGGTTACATCCCAAGTATGGGTGTACATCTCATTACAATAACTTCTAAGCCGAAGGTCCATTACAATCACAACCAGTCGGGTTACATCCCATAAGCAATAACTCCTAAGTAAAAACCCCAAAGCCGAAGGCCTCATAAGCAATAACCCCAAAGCTGAAGGTCCATTACAATCACAACCAATCAGGTTACATCCCAAGTATGGGTGTATATTTATAGGTGGGGGTTTCCCACTAATGTACCGGTTTAAAGTCCATAAGCAATCCACAAATAATCCACAAGTATGAATAAATATACTGGTTAAACATTAAGTATGTAAGCAATTTAATTCTAACAATTAACACATGTGACTATGAAATGGAGATATCAATTATAAATTAAAATAAAAATTATAACTTAAGTTAATGGGAAAATGAAAAGCTCAAGGGGAAGAATCATCACCTTATACTTTGAATCGCCTTCTAGTGTTGCTAAGTGCCTGCGCTCTTAGAATTGTATCTTACTACAAATCATGAACTTGAACAATTAGGTCCAAGTTCTACGCACTACCTAGGTTTAAGATCATGGCCTAGGATTTGAATTATTTATCTTAGGGTTTTTAATGTATACTTAGTATTTCATCTCAGGGTTTAGTCTTAAATTTAGATTCTAGGATTTGAACTCTACTTAGTGTATTCGTTAAAATTAAATCTTAATAATTACTAGATAACTATTAGTGTTAGTATTTATATTAGCTAATATGTTAATAATGGTAGTTCATAGGTTCATGTCTAAATATACCGATATTAAATTCTACACTGAGATCCAAACCAACACGCCATCTATGTTTAAAGTATTAACCTAGGGTTTAGATTACTTAGGTTTTCAATGTAGAATTAGGGTTTTATTCTAGAGTCTAGTCCCATACTTAGATTTTAGGATTTTAATATAAAGTTTAGGGCTTCGTCTTAGGATTTAGTTCTAGGTTTAGATTATGGAATTTGAACTCTATTTCGTGTGGCCATTAATGGTATTGTCAATGGGAGTAATGAATGAGTAAAATTAATAAATAAATTAGTTATTAATTTTGAGAATATTACAACGGCTAATATTATATTAAATTATCTAACAACACAGGAATAATGATACTAATAGTGACTCATGATAGTAATAACAATGGTAAAAGGAACCTATAGTGATATCTTAGAGAACAACTTATCAATTTATATGATTAGGATCATAACTTATGGTTTAGGTTACTTAGACTCAAGGTTTCATCCACTACTCTAATTTTATTTTATTTTTTTCTTTATTTTAGAGTTGAAATCTAATTCATATAATTAATTTATAATAATACTAGAATGAAGTAAAATAAATAATAATTGTTTATTAGTACTAACAACACAAATCTTATAATTATTGACCTACTAATGATAAAATAAGAATAGCATATCAAGTATCTATAATAACTAGTTCTAAAAAAATCAACCTACTAATGGTCAACCATATTTAATAATTGAAATAATTATAGTAACACTAATGATGATGCAGCAGATCTTGAGGAGCCAGAATTTAACCTAGACCTAGATTATTGGTCGAGATCGCACCGAAACCAGCCCAACGTGGATCTAGACCGAGTCGACTCACTGACTTAACTCGGTAGTGAGTCAGTGAGAATCGACATCTCCCCTCTCTTGTTCTTTTTTTTTTCTTCGCCATCTTTTCTCTTGTTTAGGGAGGTCCAGCAGCATCTGGACCCGACCCAGCCGATGGGCCTATAAGCTGACTCGGTCCCGAATCAAGTTGACTCGATTTGGCTAGAACAGCCGCACACTCCCTCTCTCTTTCTCTTCCTCTTCTTTCTTCTTCTTCACATTTTCCTTTGTTTCTCACTACTGTTTGCACATTGCACGTCCAGCCACACCATGGACTTGGGACTCCATTAGTAAACCCAACCCAGCTCACTCAACACGCAGCGAGGCAACTCATTTCGAGTCGTTTGCCATTCTTTTCCACTTAGCTATGGATTTTTGGGTGAGATGGACTGACCACTATTACAGCAAGGGGAAAATGGGGCATGGTGTTTAAAATCAGAGGATCCAGCTTTCCTAAAAATGACCTGAACAGAAGGGAGAATCGATCAACTGAGTTAACTCAGCTGGTCAAAACTCGGCTAGGATAGTTACCTGACGGATAGTGCTTGAGTTCCAACGTCTGGACCTATTTGCTAGTCACAGTCGAACTAAAAGAACCATCCATGCACAGCAAACCCTCTTTCAACAGTTCTAGCAGACGCCAAGAGCCACTTGACTCGGTCCAGCCTCAACTCGGTTCGAGTTGAGCTAGAGCCGCATACAACAGAATTCGCTCCCTCTTACTCTCTTCTTTCTTCTCCTTTCTCTGGCCTTTTACAATCCCTGGATGCAAGTCAGATCCATCTGAACCAAAGGGACCATGGCCTCGACTCGAGTTGGCTCGATGCAGTTTGAACGGAGAAGAAGGAGCTTAGCTCCAATGAAGGATTGTAAACGGCAGCTTCTCCCTCTAATCTTCTCCTTTTAAACGATTCATGTGGGTCTTAGAAAGCTCCCAGATAAGCTTCTTCAAAGCTTGAGGAAGGTTTAGGTGATGAGTTTGCTAAAGCAAGGAGACGGAAGATTTTTTTCTAGGGCAGCTGCAAAAATGGAGGGACACCCTGTTCCTCGATATCTTCACCCTCTTATGCTCACCCTAACTCTACCTAGACTGTCGAATCAATAGCCAGTGGTCCAGATCTCCTCAGGCTGAAACTGCCTCCAAAATCATGGGTAGAATGGAGACTGGTCATAGTTTTGAAGCCCTAAACCACAGCTAAATTGGATGGCTGAGATGTGCCTAGATGGAGGGCTATGATTGGGGAACTTCCCTTCAAGCGAATCACCCTGTTGGCAACAACGAATTTCTATTTTTGGGAAGGCATTTGTGTTATTAGGTCCCACTTGCACCAGTTCTTGAGTGCATGTAGGTGTACTCCAGCAAGTGGGACCACCTAGGGTTTGTTCGAATCTTGATCCTGACAAGATGGACGGCTTGGATCATCGTGGTGGTTCTTGATGGTGGGCCACAGATCAACGCACGGACAGCATTTTTCATTTCAAATGAGTTGCTGGCGGGAAGAAAAAGAAGAGAGAAATCTCTCTTGTTAAGGAATGTGCGGGTCAAGCTGGTTTGACCGCTTCCACCGGTCCGGTGCACAGCGACTATACGCCTGTTGTGTATATGCAGGCCAAGGTTGGGGTCCACAGTGGTATTTGTGGGGAAATCCACTCCGTCCATTAGGTTCTAAGGGTCCAGTTAGGGCCCTAGACCAAAGATGAGGCAGATTCAAGGTCTGGGTGGGCCATACGGGTCGATTCCTAACTCTAACGGTGGATTCTCGTCGATCTGATGGTCAGATTATTTTGAAATTGAACGTAAACAACTAAAATGGTCCCCGAAATTTATTAGACGACTGGGTCCACATGTTGTAGGGACATGGGGGTGGAAACCACTGTAACTTCAGCATGTGGATGAATGTTTCTCCATGTTACTGTTAAAAATAGGTGGGGTCCATTTGTGGTTGCCTTCTAGAAAATTTATTCCCTTCACCACCTTTGTCATAATGTATTAACACATGGGTCAAAGTACGAATCAGAGCTGAGTCTTAGGTGCACCACACCTTCAATAAGTGTGTGAATTACTCACACCGTTAAACCTCATGTACATCTCTCGGTGAGAATTTGTTATTACACGTGAATTAATTCATTTTGTGTGAAGTGAATTGTACTATTTTTAGTCTCACGATCTGCTCTGTTCATTACGTCGAACACACTCTGCTAGGATAAGGGTCAGAAAATAGAGCAGATCCGTTGATCGGGTGGCCCACACAGTATGTTTTAGCTTCAATGGTGGTATGTAATGACATTGAATATTTACAATCTTACCCTCCATTTCTCAACCAGCTTCCGACGTCCATTATGTTAGAGTGCACCGTCCGAATTTCTTGAAATTTGGTGGGCATTCTTCATTTTTTGTGTTCTTTACATTAGTCCAGTTTGAGCCCCAATCTCTCATGAATGTCCAAGATGCTCCTTTAGTAGCTTACACACTCCAGAATTCAAAATAACATTTGTACACCTCCGATTGATAAGTTACCAGGTAGTTTGGACTTAAACCCGAGGATCTTCATAATGACCGATTCATCCTGATATTCGAATGACCCATTTGGCAGATCCAAACCTGATGAATGGTCAGGCGACTTGTTGAAAATAAAGAAGCTTTATGGTTAGCACTCTAACCATGTATATGAGTAGATGTATGGTCATTTTTGTGAATGGATGAATACAAAGTGGGTTTTTGGAGTGATTAGGGGTATAAGTCGATGACATTTTCGTAATTATTGCTAATCTGTGAGTTTTGAGAAATCTAATGGCTCCACATAGTTATAGGTACGTTTCTAAGCAATTCTTACAAAAGAACGTATATCTAAATCGTTATGGATAGGGAGTTTATTCATCGTTTCATTCAAGGGAAATTACTTACGTCAAATCGCGTGACGAATGGCCTTGTTTTGAAATTCAAGGGTCAGATAGCTTAATATATCGATGGAGATTATACTAGAGAGTCGAGATGCATAGATTGTGGGTCACTAGATGATGATGTATAAGGTAAGTTATATGTGTTCCCACATATGTGTAAACAGATTTAAACTTCCACTGTAACACCCGTGTACTAAAACATACGGGGCATTACATTTCTCCAATTAGTTGTTGTACTAACTGGGTATTTTTTCGATGACATCGAAGATGGCTTGATGCATTCGAAGAAAATCCAAATTCCATATTTTATCTTTGGATTATTTTGGTATTAGTTTGATGCCATCGAAGTGGCTTCAATGACAGCAAATGTTAAGTTTCAATGATATTGAAGTGTGTTCGATGTCATCGACAGTTTTACACATATTTTCGCAGAGTTGATTTTGCGGGATTTGTTTTCTATTTTGATTGTGATTCTTCCAAAGGCTATATATTTGGGTATAATCGGGATTGGGAGGTATCCAAGGTTTTTCAATTCGTTCTAACGTTTCAAGCATGTAGCTCGGGTTGATTCGAGGATGTTCAGATCGAGTAATCTCTCTACTCCTGTAACTTTTTACTTTCATAGTTATATCTGTCTCTTTGTGTCGTGAATTTTTCCTGCAAGGGTTTTTTCACATTAAGTTTAGGTGTGTTTGCGTTGTGCTTTTTTGGTGTGATTGGATAACTCCACCTGATTCATTTCTATGTGCTTCTGTGGTCCTCTAATAATAAATTATAATCTAAGGTTATTTATACCGTAGAATTGGAGGGGTGATTAGTGTCATCTGCTCTAATAATAGTTAGGTGGATCGCTAGATCTGGACCGTTCATCCTTGACTTTGGTGGAAGTCGCTTATTGTGTAGACTATTAGGTCTTGAAGGCTCACTCTTCCGCACAAACTTTCATAAATGAGCTATAATGATACAATCATTTTTAAAAAATGAACTTGACCTATTCATTCATATTTGAGCTTTTAATAATGATCTTTTCAATGTTCTAAGTTCATCAAGATATAACATCTTTAAATGCTTTACTGAGTCGCATGTTGAGGAAAACCTTAGTCACATGATGAGCTGATGATGGTCAAGTATGCACATGGGATTCATTCCCGATTTTCTGACATTTTCATAGTGACATTGCAGGTGGGTATTTGACTAATTATCCTGTCTCTAGTATTGGAATGTGACTCAGTTCCATATCAAAACTGAGTCAGTATGTCTGGAACGAGTCAAAGCAGAAAAACAGGCCACTTAAAATACGTGAAATGGCCGTTGACTGGGATCATTCAAGACCAATGTTGAGTCAACCCAGACGAGTTAGCATAGTTTCATCTGATAGTTAAAACCACTGAGACTATATGACATTTTTTAGTCGTTTGCATTCATCATCTTGGTTAAATTATTATGAATTTCCATTCTTTTGCAGGGGCTTGGGCACCAATAGTTTCAGTGGGTCACTCCCTCCAGAGATGGGGAATTTAGTAAAATTGCAAGCACTGTAAGTTCTTAATCATATCTTTAATCTAGTGTATAATACAGCATGTCTACATGAGCAAGATCCACTCCATCCATTAGGTGGGCCTCCGTGTTGATAACTTAGCCAAAAAAAAAAAGGCTGATCAACTCATCGAGTGGGCCACAATGTACATTGTTAATGAAAAATCTAAAGAAAGTTGTTTTAGCCATCTACTTATTTAGTACACAACGGTGTTATTGGGTTTTCACTCTTGCTCCACACATTTAGACATGTACAGGATAGGGTACAATTAATTCAAACAATGTCAAATCTAATCTAAAAACATAATTTGGATGGTGGAAGCTATTTTTCATTATTTCCTACAGAGTCATAGCACAGGGAATGCATTATTGAGATGTGGAGCCACATCTGGGGGCCGCTCGACCAGTCGAGTGCACTACTCAACCGGACGAGTGGCCCACTCCACCAGTCGAGGACTGGCTCGACTCAAAGTCTAGCAAGCATCAGTTTTTTGATTCCGCGGTACTCGACCGATCGAGGCCCATGCTCAACCATTCAAGGGTCCACTCGACCAGTCGAGGTTACGTAGATTCGTTTTCGGATTTGATGCGGACTACAGATTTTTGAGTCGATTTTCACAAGGATGCGAAAGGGGAGTTGCCTAAACTATAAATAGGGGTCCCTAGGGCTTTTCTAGGTATTATTATAAGAGTTATTCCAAGGTGTGGGCAAAGGATTTTCTCTGTACTTCCAAGAGAAAAGGTTAGTATATTGCTTTATAATCTTTGTTTTCTTCATACTGGAAGTTTGCATCCGTAGTTTTTTACCTTTGTTGGTGTTTTTCCACGTATATCTTGTCTTGTGGTTTATTTAGAATACTTTGATTCTTCTTCGAGTTTATATTTCTTCTTGTTTATCGTTTGTGGGTGAGACCTGAGATTGGATCTCGGTTCACTGCGTTGTTGGCGTGCTGTGCAACAACTGGTATCAGAGCTATTGGTTTAGTTCTATTAGGAGCGATGACGAAAGAAGGGAAGACTAGAATTGAGAAGTTTGATGGTTCAAACTTTTCCTTCTGAAAGATACAGATGGAAGATTATTTATATCAGAAAGACCTCTATATTCCTCTATGAGGAAAAGAGAAGAAACCAGAGAAAATGACATATGATGAATATTTTTTATTGGATCGAAAGGCTTTAGGAACGATCCGACTCTCTTTGTCTAAGAGCGTCGCCTTCAATATATTCAAGGTGAAAACCACAAAAGAATTAATGGAAGCCCTAGCCACCATGTATGAAAAACCCTCGGCGTCCAACAAGGTTCATCTCAGTTATTCAACATGAAGATGTCAGATGGTGGGATCATGGCTGAACATCTAAACGAGTTCAATACAGTCACAAGTGGCATTATTTTTTAGGACGAGGTCAGGGCATTATTGATCTTGTCCAATTTACCAGAAAATTGGGATGGTTTGGTGATTGCTATGAGCAATTTTTCAGGGCCGACAAAGTTGAAATTTGATGATATGGTCGGTCTAATTCTCTGCGAAGAATCTAGAAGAAAGGCATCAGGAGTTTTCGGAGATTCAGGGAATGCTCTAAACGTTGAAGGAAGAGGAAGATCGTTGAACAAAGGAAGCAATAAAGACGGATGTTCTAAATCGAAGAAGAAGTCCACGGGTCAAAAAGATAAAAATAGGTGTTGGCATTGCGGCAAGAAGGGGCACATGAAACGTGATTGCAGGGCACTTAAGAAATAAGAAGGAAGCTCTCAAAGCATGAAGGATTCGGTGAATCTATCTAAGGAGAGTGATAAAGAGGCATTGATCTTATCTCTTAATGCGAGGAATGAGTCTTGGGTTATATACTCGGGTGCTTCATTTCATATCACTTCATGAAAGGAAGTTCTGCGTGATTATGTATAAGGTGACTTTGGGAGAGTTTATCTAGGTAATGATGAGTCGTGTAGTATCATTAGAAAGGGAGATGTTCATGTTAATCAGAAAGACAGAACGGCTTTGAAATTAAAGGATGTCAGACATGTACCGAGTTTGAAAAAGAACTTGATCTCAGTGGGGCAATTGGCCGATACCGATTATGTGACGACATTCACTAGTGATTCCTGGAATATCACAAAAGGTGCCTTCGTGATATCTCGAGGTAAAAAAAAAAAGGTACTTTGTACATAACTTCAAGATCGTATAGTTCACTCGCAGTTGCATCAACTAGAGTGAATAGGCAGTTATGGCATCAGAGGTTGGGACATATGAGTGAGAAATGGATGAAAGTGCTATTATCAAAAGGGAAGCTACCAGGGCTGAAGTCTATTGACTTGAAATTCTGTCAGGACTGTGTGTATGGCAAGCAGAAGAAGGTAAGTTTTAAGAAAATAGGACGCGCTCCAAAGACGCATCTGTTGGACCTTATACACACTGATGTGTGGGGACCAATATAGGTATCATCTCTTAGTGGTTCATGTTATTTTATTTCCTTTATTGATGATGTTATTAGAAAACTGTGGATTTATTTCTTAAAGCACAAATCTGATGTATTTGATGTATTTAAGAAGTGAAAAGTTATGGTAGAAAATAAGACAGGTAAAATAGTAAAATATCTCAGATATGATAATGGGGGAGAGTACTGTGATAAGAGGTTTGAGGAGTATTGTGTAGGAAATGGAATCAAACATCAAAAGACGATTCCATGGACACCATAGCAGAATGGTGTGGCTTAGCACATTAACAGGACCATCCTTGAGAGCGCTAAGAGCATAAGATTACATGCAGGGTTGCCCAAGACGTTTTGGGCAGATATTGTGAATACTTCCGCATATCTCATCAATAAAAATCTCTCAGCACCATTAGATGGTGGGCTACTAAAAGAAACGTATACTGGGAAAGAAGTAAACCTTGCACATCTCAGAGTGTTCGGTTGTACTTCACACATTCACATTGATGCAAAGCATAGAAATGAGCTGGATGCGAAGTTCAGAGAGTGCATGTTTATAGGTTACGGTCATCATGATTTTGGCTGCAGGTTTTGGGATGCAGAAAACAGAAAAATCATCAGAAGCAAGGACATAATCTTCAATAAAAAAAAGTGATGCATAAGGACAGTGTGCAGGAAAATAAGGCCGAGGAAAAAGAATTCGTAGAGTTGGAAGAGTTACCGAACACGAGTGTTACAACGCCACAGGATAATCATGTACAGGAGCATTATGAGGCAGAGCCGTAGACACTGGGTGTGAGGAGGTCTACTCAGGAGAGGAGACCGGTCCGATACTCACCCTCCTTGCATTATCTACTGCTAACAGATAATAGTGAACCAGAGTGTTTTGAAGAAGCATTACAGTCAAATACATAGGCTACATGGGAGCAAGCCATGGATGATGAGATGGACTCTATTGAGTCTATACGTACATGGGAGCTAGTCACTCTACCCTAGGGTAAGAAAGCTCTTCATAACAAGTAGGTTTACAGACTGAAGGAGGAGCACGATGGTTCAAAACAGTATAAGGCTAGATTGGTTGTGAAAGGATTTCAACAAAAGACAAGTATCGATTTCACTGAAATATTTTTATCAGTAGTAAAAATGTCTACGATTTGCATGTTCTTGAGTATAGTGGCTACAGAGAACTTACATCTAAAGCAGCTAGATGTTAAGACAGTCTTTCTTCATAGGGACCTTGAAGAAGAGATATATATGCATCAGTCGATAGGATATGTGGCACCAGGAAATGAGAACAAAGTATGCAAACTGAAGAAGAGTTTATATGGCCTGAAGCAGGCCCCGAGGCAGTGGTACAAGAAGTTCGACAGTTTCATGTTAGGAAAAGGTTTTAAGAGATGTCATGCAGACCACTATTGCTATTTGAAGAAGTTTGATATATCATACATTATCTTTATTCTGTACGTTGATGATATGCTTGTGCCCGGTTCAAACATGAAGGACATCTCAGATCTCAAAAGATACTGTCTAGAGAATTTACAATGAAGGATTTAGGAGCTGCAAAAATAAATCCTAAGCATGAAGATAAAGCGTGACAGGAAAAATAAGAAACTGGTTTTATCACAGGAAGAGTACATAGCCAAAGTACTTGATCGATTCAATATGGGAGGTACTAAGCCGATTAGCACTTCATTATCCAACCACTTCAAGCTATCTAAGGAGCAAGGTGCAAATATGCAGGAGGAATGGGACTACATGGCTAAAGTCTCATTTGTGTCCGCTATTAGGAGTCTTATGTATGCTATGGTGAGCACGAGGCCAGACATTGCTCAAGTAGTGGGAGTTGTTAACAGGTTTATGAACAACCCCGGGAATGAACATTAAGAAGTTATGTTCACTCCCCAAGTGCAGGGTTGTGATATAGTAAAAACTCGGTAAGACCGAGGTCGAATCCCAAGGGACTGAAACTTGTACGTTATCTAAAACTAACCAGAACTAGAACTAGATTAAGATGAAATCTAATCTGAATGTAATTTGAGAAATAATGGTGAAATAATTATCTAAACTTGAGAGAAATCAGGAGAAGGGAACTAGGGATTCAGAGGATCCACTTGTAGAGATCAGGGAGAACTTATGCTTGCATCAAAAATCATGAAAATTACTGAACTGCCGTTGATCTAGTTTTCAAAGAGATGAAAGGTGTATGAATTAGAATGGATTCCATCACCAAACCATGCCCACAGACTATGGCAAACAACAGAATTAAACTAATTACCAACCAATCATATGTATGAAGGTTAAGAAGGGTACCGTCATCCAACCATGCCCAGGAGACTATGGTGAACAACAGGGCTTCCTGACGTCATAAACATAAAGGAAAAAGGACATGCTCCAAGCCATTGCAGACCCATTGTAATTTCTGTCACAACAGACCATTAAAGACTAAACAAAACATGCCATTAATAATCAACTAAAATCAACGTCAATTCATAAAAAAAAAAACATAAATTAAAAACCTCCTATCTCACTACAGCTTCACCTCCTAGCCCTAGCTAGGAGGTTTAGCCACACATGGTCAAGCTAAATCCAAAAAAAATAAATAAATAGAAAAAGAAAAGGAAAAGAAAAGTAAAAGAAAAAAATAAAGAATCTCTCTGTCTTTCTTTCTCTCTTTCTCTCTTTCTTTCTCTCTCTCTTTTCTCCACACGTCTAGCCCCCGTCCAGCCTCAGCCCCAGCCGTGAATCCCCAGATGAGAGCCTCCTTCACAACTCTCTCTTTCTTTTTTTTTTATAGCCAGAAGAGTCGGTGCAGGCCTTACGCAGAGGAGGAAAGCCATCCTGCGTTTGATGCTTGGTGGGGCCCATCATCGGTATTTGTTAAAGAATCCAATCCGTCCATCAGATTACTCTCGAAATTTAAGCTGGAACAGTGTACTTTTTTTCTTCTGTTGATGAGACCCACAAGATTTCCGATGCACCGTCTAACCTTCGTTTGAACGGACAAAATCAGATCCTTGCTCTTTCTTGGAATACTTCCACCTAAGCCTTGGTAAGAGGGCCTGTGGGCTCCTGATGGACGGTCCAGATTAGATCATTGGCGTACGGTGGTGGCCCACAAGGGAAAACCGCAACTCCCTGTTGCGAAACAGAGGACGCGCACCCGGCGCTGTGATATTTGGTGGACCCGGTGATGATGTTTTTGATAAAATCCACCCCGTCCATTGAATTTCTGGCGAAAAACCGTCAGGAAATGGTGAATTTTTAGTAATTTTGGTGAGGCCCACGAGATCTTCTATTCTACCGTCCGTTTTATATTTGAATGGCTGAAAATGAATCCTCGCTGCTTCTTAGAATTCTAACATCTAGGTGTAGGTGGTGGCTGACGCACAAGACGAATGAACGGTTCAGATCTTTGATGAGGCTGATGGGTGGGGCCCACTACACGAAAAATGGACGGACAGCGTAAAGACGCTGTCCGTTTTCAAATATGGAAGAAGGATTCGGTCAGCGTGCTGCTGACCGACTTGACTTTGTTCGGTGCACGGCGCCCGCGCGTGGGCTGTGCACACGCACATGCAATGTGGGTCCTACTTAATGTATATGCAAGATCCAATCTGTCCATCCACTTACTCACCAAATTTAAACAGTTGAAACCAAAATTGAAGTGTATCCAGAGATCAGGTGGACCCCACTAAAGGATTTAAGGGGCTGATCTACCCGTTGGGCTACTTCTAGAGGGATCCAATGGCTGAAAATTGACTTGTACGGTTACCTTCTTGTCCTCAGGCCACGTATAAAGTTTCGAGCCAAACTGATGGTGGGAACTCTGTGATCTTGCACTCTGGGCACGTTTTAAGCCACTTGAGCTTCAATTTCTTACTTTTTCCAGATTTCTGACCGTGTATATTTATCAATCTTGGTCCCCTGGAGTGTGTCCCTTGCCTTTGGTGTCATCAGATCGTTAAATCTCAACTTTTAACGTCTTTTTTCCATCCATGCTCATAAAATCACCTTGCAACACAAGAATGAGAAAACGAGCCATTAGACAGCATTATATTCGTAAATCCAGACAATATCTGGGGTCTAATATGTAATATTTGACCCTCAACACAACCCCCAACCAGCATTTTGCTAGTCCCGAGCAAAGTATGCGAAAAATAAGTTGAGAATTATAGGAGAACTTTCTATGAAATCGAGTGAGATTTTGAACAAAATACGAGAAATTTAATATTCATGAATGTTAGAAATTTTATTCTCCTGAGCTCAAGCGCACCGTAGACTTCATAATCAAGTGTAAAGCATTAATCCATCAATTAGAAAAATTTTAAACATTGAGATCCATGGATGTATAGTGTAATCTCAGCTAATCACATTAAGATTGAATTTGTTATTTCAGGATCTCATTGGTAACCAGCAAGAGAATTCATGATAACCAAACTTAATCCAAAACTTGCCTCATAGATTAGCCTATTAACTTGTGATTTTTCTATTCAAAGTAATGCCAAGGAAGGGGAATCAAATCCTCACCTATAGGGAGCAAACCTATGGTGAAGATCGTACACCTGACTCTTTTTAGATATCATTCATGGGGAATTAACTCCACACCTATAGGAAGCAAACCTATGGTGAAGATTAATTATCCACCTTTCCAATTTTTATACCATGATGGCAAGATACTTCAGACTGGTTCCTTTTATCCTCAATGATTACCAAGTTAATCCTTCGATATGGAACTGAAATCTGAATGTGTCAGCAAGACGTGTCCTGAAATCATGATTCAATCAATGTTTAAAATCTCTAATCATGGATTGATAATTTAAACTCAACTGTGGAATCTATCAAGTAGCTAAATCGAAGGGTCATAAATTACCAACATCACGTATCTCGTAATTCTAAATCAAAGATATATGTCAAAATCACGTTGAATTTACAAGAAATGTCAGAAAAATTTTAAAAATTTTCACAATTTTTGCTCAAGACCAAGAAAATACTGATTAGGAAGCCTTAGGAAGCCTAATCTCCCACCCCCAACCTAAAATCTATATTGTCCTCAATGTAAAATATATAAACATGCAATGCACATGGGACAAAGAAAGTAAAGTGATGGGAAGATAGTACCTGGATAACGAATCAAGAGAGTTTCCAATAGATCACGGCATGGAAGCTTGTCAACATGAGAGAGAAAGCAAAATAAAAATAACGAAAATAAAATCCTACCTATACCATTTTCGCAGGTGCTCTCGATTGCATTTAGCGTATGCAACAAGCCTTTAAACCCCTAAGTTACCCCTAGTGGACGAGTTGTAGTCTCGTGAGGGTTTGCAGTAATGTTACCCACAAACATTGAACTAACTAACCTATGAAAGTGACTATCCTAAACCTATGAAAGCGATAAACCTACCTATACCTCCATCAGACTAGGAGATCAGTCCTGGTAAATAGGAGCAATCAGAGGCATGGACATGTCCTCTGAATCAAATGTCTCAACAAATGGCTTTAATCGATGTCCATTTACTTTAAACTCCTTGCCATTGTCGGGATCTCTTATCTCGACGGCCCCATGAGGATAAGCAGTAACAACAATGTAAGGGCCGGTCCAACGAGATCGAAGCTTACATGGAAAGAGATGTAGTCGAGAGTCATACAAGAGGACTTTCTGACCTGGCGTGAATGATTTCCGTAGAATATGTTGATCATGAAACGCCTTCATCCTGTCCTTGTAAATTCTCAAGTTTTCGTACGCATCGTTCCGGATTTCTTCAAGTTCGTTTAACTGAAGTTTGCGTAACGAGCCAGCGTTGTCCAGATTGAAATTCAGATTTTTGATCGCCCAGTATGCTTTATGTTCCAATTCCACAGGCAAGTGACAGGCTTTCCCATAGACAAGTCTAAAGGGAGATGTTCCAATAGGAGTTTTGAAAGCAGTACGGTACGCCCATAAGGCATCGGTCAATCGGATTGACCAGTCCTTACGATCAGGGTTAACCGTTTTCTCTAGAATATGTTTGATCTCCCTATTAGAAATTTCAGCTTGTCCACTTATCTGTGGATGGTATGGGGTGCTCACCTTATGAGAGATACCGTATTTCTTCATTAAGCTTTCAAATGGTCTATTACAAAAGTGTGAGCCCCCGTCACTAATGATGGCTCGAGGTGTTCCGAACCGCGACAGGATATTTTCTTTCAAAAATTTAATGACCGTGCGATGGTCATTTTTGCGGCACGGAATTGCTTCGACCCATTTAGTGACATAGTCTACGGCGAGCAAAATATACAGATTTCCAAATGATTGGGGGAATGGTCCCATGAAATCAATGCCCCAACAATCAAATGCTTCTATAATAAGGATGGGATTCAAGGGCATCATATTTCGACGGGACAATGCTCCCAATTTCTGACAACGCTCACAAGCCTTGCAAAACTCATGAGTGTCCCTGAACATAGTGGGCCAGTAGAAGCCACACTGTAAAATCTTGGCTGTGGTCTTTTTAGCAGAAAAGTGACCACCACAGGCCTGTGAGTGACAGAAGGAGATGACACTCTGATGCTCATCGTCTGGTACGCATCTCCTTAAGAGTTGGTCTGGACAATATTTAAACAAATATGGATCGTCCCAGAAAAAGTTACGCACCTTGGTAAAGAATTTCTTTTTATCTTGTGACGTCCAGTGTGTCGGTATGGCACCTGTAGCAAGATAATTAGCAATATCAGCGAACCAAGGTGAATGGGAGACTTTAAACAGTTGTTCATCAGGGAACATGTCATTGATATGGGTCGCCTCAAGGGAATCAGAGGTATTAAGACGAGAAAGATGATCGGCCACTACGTTCTCTACTCCCTTTGTCTTTAATTTCCAAATCGAATTCTTGGAGTAGAAGGATCCATCGTATCAGGCGGGGCTTAGAATCATTCTTAGAAAGAAGATACTTAAGTGCCGCGTGATCTGTGTAGATGATAATCTTGGATCCGATCAGGTAGGACCTAAATTTGTCCAAGGCGAACACTACGGCCAAGATTTCCTTTTCCGTAGTCGAGTAGTTCACTTGGGCAGGATTTAGAGTCCTACTTGCGTAGTGAATAACGTAAGGCCGCTTATCTTTTCTCTGGCCTAGAACCGCTCCAAGAGTATAATCAGAAGCGTCGCACATAAGTTCAAAAGGAAGACTCCAGTCGAGTGGCTGCATGATAGGTGCAGTGGTTAACATGCCCTTAAGCTTAGTGAAAGCTTCTTAGCACTGCTCAGTCCACTCGTATGGTGTATCCTTTTGAAGAAGATTACATGAAGGACGAGAGAGGAGACTAAAGTCCTTTATGAATCGTCTGTAAAAGCCTGCGTGTCCTAAGAAGGATCGCACGTCTCTGATATTCTTGGGTGGAGGTAGGTTAGAGATAAGATCGATTTTTTCCTTATCTACCTCGATTCCTTTAGACGAGATGATATGCCCAAGGATAATTTCCTTTTGAACCATAAAATGACACTTCTCCCAGTTGAGTACCAAATTTTTTTCTTCACATCTTTTCAGCACACATTTAAGACTTGTTAAGCACTCGCTGAAAGATGAACTGAAAACAGAGAAATCTTCCATGAAGACCTCTAGATATTTCCCCACCATGTCAGAAAAGATACTCATCATGCATCGCTAAAAGGTGGCAGGGGCATTACATAACCCGAATGGCATCCTTCTGTAAGCAAAGGTGCCATAGGGACATGTGAATGTGGTCTTTTCCTGATCCTCAGGGGCGATTTCAATCTGATTATAACCTGAATACCCATCAAGGAAACAATAATAGGAATGACCAGCTAGCCTTTCCAGGATTTGATCAATGAAGGGCAAAGGAAAGTGGTCTTTCCTTGTGACGGTATTCAGCTTCCTGTAGTCAATGCACATTCTCCAACCAGTAGTAACTCTGGTTGGTACGAGTTCATTATTGGCATTGGCTACGATAGTTATCCCGGATTTCTTAGGAACCACCTGAGTTGGACTCACCCATTGACTATCGGATATGGGGTAAATGATCCCCACTTCCAATAGTTTGAGAACCTAGGCCTTAACCACTTCCTTCATGTTTAGATTTAGTCTACGTTGTGATTGCCGAACAGCCTTTGCATTGTCCTCAAGATATATGCGGTGAGTACAAATCGATGGGTTAATTCCTTTGAGGTCCGCTATCGTCCATCCAAGAGCTCCCTTATGCTCAATGAGAGTAGATATCAGCATACTCTCCTGTTCTTTTTCCACATGGGCAGAGATCACCACCGGGTATGTCTCATCTTGACCTAAATAAACATATTTTAAATCAGAGGGCAAAGGTTTTAGGTCAAGCTTCGGTGGCTTGAGGTTAGACGGTAGAGGCACTACATCAGTTTGGGGCAATTCTTCAATTTGTGGCCTCCACCAGTTAACTTCAAGTACCGGTGCAGTATCCAACATGGCACACGTCTCCCTAATTATATCATCATCAAGATCATGGGAGTGGATAAGGCACGTCTCTAGAGGATCAGAAGATAAGGTGAGAGGTGTTCTATCTTCCACAAAAGAATCAATCATGTTAACATCGTAGAAATCGTCATCATCCTCTAAGTTGCTGCCGTTATTGAAAAAGATATTCGATTCCAATGTCAAATTTCCAAAAGACATAGTCATAACACCATTCCTGCAATTGATAATTGCATTTGAAGTGGACAGGAATGGGCGACCAAGGATGACGGGAATCTGAGTGCTCGTGTCATTGATGGGTTCGGTGTCCAAGATGATAAAATCAACAGGGTAGTAGAATCTATCAACCTAGACCAACACATCCTCGATGATCCCTCTTGGTACACGAACAGAACGATCAGCAAGTTGTAGTGTGGTTCGAGTGGGTTTTAATTCACCCAAACCTAACTGTTGGTATACCGAATAGGGAATCAGATTGACGCTTGCTCCTAAGTCAAGAAGTGCGTGATCAATTCGATAGTTTCTGATTACACATGATATGGTTGGGCAACCGGGATCTTTGAATTTTTGCGGCACATCTTGTTTCAGGATGGCACTCACTTTCTCAGTCAAGGAGATCTTCTTTTGAACACTTTTTCGTCGTTTGGTAGTGCATAAGTCCTTTAGAAATTTAGCATATAAAGGAATCTGTTTTATAACATCAAGCAGAAGAATGTTGACTTTCACTTGTTTCAACACCTCTAGGATATCCTGAGAGTTAGAGAGACGTTTTGGTTCAACCAACCGTTGGGGAAACGGAGCAACTAGCTTCTCTAGAGGTTCCGGTTCAAATTTTTGTGGGGCGTCATCAGATTCATCATTGTTGTCCTCTTCTAGTTCTTGAGGCTTTTCGGGCCTAACCGGAAGGGTTTTATCAATAACCTCCCCACTCCTAAGAGTGGTGATGGATTTAACGTGCCCCATTTGATTTGAAGAGCTGGGATCACTATCTCCATAATGCGGTTTAGGATTGGGAAGAGGTTGAGCTAGGAAGCTCCCCTTGTTTCCAATCGTATTTTCAGCCTTAAGTTCAAGTATTGCTTTCGTAAGGTCTTGAAAGGCTTGCATCATACCCTGATTGAAAAGCTCTTGCTTTTGAAAATGTTTTAGAACCAAATCCTCTTGAGGTTTCTCTTGAGTTGGATTTTGGTTTAGGAAACCTTGAGGTGTAGCCGTTGGTCCATTCCTCCAACTGAAATTTGGATGATTTTTCCAACCAGGATTGTACGTATTAGAGGGTGGTCCATTGAAAGGTCTTTGATAGTTATTTACGGCATTAGATTGTTCATTCAATACTTCTCAAAAGGCAGGTATTGAAGGACAATTTTCAGTAGTATGAATGTTGCAATCACAGATGCCGCAAACACTTTCATTAACCTTTTCCTTCCTTCCTTCGATGGCCTCAAATTTTCTGGTGAGATTGGCCATCTTAGCATTAAGATCATTATTCTCTTTTAGGAGATATATTCCTCCTTTTTCCCTTGAATGAGTCGGCCTAGACGTAACGTTCGTCCTTGGATAATAATCCCATGATTATGTTTTTTCAGCGAGACTATCGAGGTAATCTCATACTTTGTCGACATTTTTATTGATGAATTCTCCGTTACACATTGTCTCGACCATTTGGCGCATGGAAGATGTTAGCCCATCATAGAAAAAATTTGTAATGCGCCATATTTCAAAGTCATGTTGTGGGCATGCATTAACCAGATCCTTGAACCTTTCCCAACATTGGAAGAATGTTTCATTTTCCTTTTAGGCAAAGTTCATGATTGCTCTCCTGAGGGTAATTGTCTTATGATGTGGGAAAAATTTCTTTATAAATTCTCTCTGCATATCATTCCATGTGCCAATGGATCTAGGACGCAGTGAATGTAACCACGTCTTGGCTTTTTCTTTCAAGGAAAATGGAAAGAGTTTCAGCCTAATAGTATCCTCAGATACATTAGGAAAGTATAAGGTGCCTATGATTTCATCGAACTCTTTCAGATGCAAGTATGGTTCTTCAGACTCAAGCCCATGAAACTTAGGAAGGAGTTGGATAACCCCTGGCTTGATGTCCATATGTCTTGTATTCTCAGAAAAAATCATGCATGAGGGCGTACTCACCCCCGCCGGTTGTAAATAATCTCGTAAAGTACGAGGCGGGGGTGCCTGATGCACCTCATTCTCATCATGTACTTCCTCAACCCCTGGTTGGGGTAGTGCTTGAGGTTGATTTTCAGCCATAACGTCCTCTAACTCAGGAGAATTCAAGTGGTGTCTAGTCCTGCGATGGACAGTCAACCCCTCAACTAATCCTCCTTCAGTCACGAGACGTCGAGTGTTGTTGCGTGCCCACTGGGGCATAAAACACACTCAGCCCTCAATTTCTAACTTAAACCTAAGAGAGGAAGAAGAAATCTAGAAAATAAAAGGAAAAGATGGAAAGAAGTTACCAAATTTGGAGTCCTAGGTTAAGAATCTGCAAAACAAAACAAAATAAGTTAGTTTCTAAGAATAGAAAGTCCTAATTAAGAGTAAACTAATTTCTAGAAAAAAAAGAAGAAATTCTAAAGAAAGAGAAATTAGAAAGAGCTTACTAAATTAGAAGTTTCCTACAAAATAGAAAAAAATTAGGTTAATTCTAAAAATCAGATAGAATGAAGAATAGTAAGTTTCTAACGTTAAGAAAAATTTCTAACAAGAAAAATAACTACTTCTAAACCTAAAATTAAAAATTCTAAAGAAAATCTAATCTTAAACTAATCCCAAAACTAATTAATTTCAGAAAAATGTAGCCGACAGTCCCCGGCAACGGCGCCAAAAACTTGTTCACTCCCCAAGTGCAGGGTTGTGATGTAGTAATAACTCGGTAAGACCGAGGTCGAATCCCAAGGGACTGAAACTTGTACGTTATCTAAAACTAACCAGAACTAGAACTAGATTAAAATGAAATCTAATCTGAATGTAATTTGAGAAATAATGGTGAAATAATTATCTAAACTTGAGAGAAATCAGGAGAAGGGAACTAGGGATTCAGAGGATCCACTTGTAGAGATCAGGGAGAACTTATGCTTGCATCAAAAATCATGAAAATTACTGAATTGCTGTTGATCTAGTTTTCAAAGAGATGAAAGGTGTATGAATTAGAATGGATTCCATCACCAAACCATGCCCACAGACTATGGCAAACAACAGAATTAAACTAATTACCAACCAATCATATGTATGAAGGTTAAGAAGGGTACCGTCATCCAACCATGCCCAGGAGACTATGGTGAACAATAGGGCTTCCTGACGTCATAAACATAAAGGAAAAAGGACATGCTCCAAGCCATTGCAGACCCATTGTAATTTCTGTCACAACAGACCATTAAAAACTAAACAAAACATGCCATTAATAATCAACTAAAATCAACGTCAATTCATAAAAAAAAACATAAATTAAAAACCTCCCATCTCACTACAGCTTCACCTCCTAGCCCTAGCTAGGAGGTTTAGCCACACATGGTCAAGCTAAATCCAAAAAAAATAAATAAATAGAAAAAGAAAAGGAAAAGAAAAGTAAAAGAAAAAAACAAAGAATCTCTCTGTCTTTCTTTCTCTCTTTCTCTCTTTCTTTCTCTCTCTCTTTTCTCCACACGTCTAGCCCCCGTCCAGCCTCAGCCCCAGCCGTGAATCCCCAGATGAGAGCCTCCTTCACAACTCTCTCTTTCTTTTTTTTTTATAGCCAGAAGAGTCGGTGCAGGCCTTACGCAGAGGAGGAAAGCCATCCTGCGTTTGATGCTTGGTGGGGCCCATCATCGGTATTTGTTAAAGAATCCAATCCGTCCATCAGATTACTCTCGAAATTTAAGCTGGAACAGTGTACTTTTTTCCTTCTGTTGATGAGACCCACAAGATTTCCGATGCACCGTCTAACCTTCGTTTGAACGGACAAAATCAGATCCTTGCTCTTTCTTGGAATACTTCCACCTAAGCCTTGGTAAGAGGGCCTGTGGGCTCCTGATGGACGGTCCAGATTAGATCATTGGCGTACGGTGGTGGCCCACAAGGGAAAACCGCAACTCCCTGTTGCGAAACAGAGGACGCGCACCCGGCGCTGTGATATTTGGTGGACCCGGCGATGATGTTTTTGATAAAATCCACCCCGTCCATTGAATTTCTAGCGAAAAATCGTCAGGAAATGGTGAATTTTTAGTAATTTTGGTGAGGCCCACGAGATCTTCTATTCTACCATCCGTTTTATATTTGAATGGCTGAAAACGAATCCTCGCTGCTTCTTGGAATTCTAACATCTAGGTGTAGGTGGTGGCTGACGCACAAGACGAATGAACGGTTCAGATCTTTGATGAGGCTGATGGGTGGGGCCCACTACACTAAAAATGGACGGACAGCGTAAAGACGCTGTCCGTTTTCAAATATGGAAGAAGGAGTTGGTCAGCGTGCTGCTGACCGACTTGACTTTGTTCGGTGCACGGCGCCCGCGCGTGGGCTGTGCACACGCACATGCAATGTGGGTCCCACTTAATGTATATGCAAGATCCAATCTGTCCATCCACTTACTCACCAAATTTAAACAGTTGAAACCAAAATTGAAGTGTATCCAGAGATCAGGTGGACCCCACTAAAGGATTTAAGGGGCTGATCTACCCGTTGGGCTACTTCTAGAGGGATCCAATGGCTGAAAATTGACTTGTACGGTTACCTTCTTGTCCTCAGGCCACGTATAAAGTTTCGAGCCAAACTGATGGTGGGAACTCTGTGATCTTGCACTCTGGGCACGTTTCAAGCCACTTGAGCTTCAATTTCTTACTTTTCCCGAATTTCTGACCGTGTATATTTGTCAATCTTGGTCCCCTGGAGTGTGTCCCTTGCCTTTGGTATCATCAGATCGTTAAATCTCAACTTTTAACGTCTTTTTTCCATCCATGCTCATAAAATCACCTTGCAACACAAGAATGAGAAAACGAGCCATTAGACAGCATTATATTCGTAAATCCAGACAATATCTGAGGTCTAATATGTAATATTTGACCCTCAACAAGTTATGAAGTAGATCCTCAGATACTTGGTAGGTATTGCCGATATAGGGCTGTACTATGGTGGATCGAAAATCAAGCTACAAGGCTACGTGGATTAATTCAGATTTGGCAGGAGACATCGACAGCAGAAGAAGCACTACAAGTTATGTCTTTACTCTGGGTAATGCTGCAGTCAGTTGGGTCTCTCAGTTATAGAAGATAGTATCTATCAGTACGATGGAAGCATAATATGTTGTGGCTATAGAAGCATGAAAGGAGATGGTGTGGATGTAAGGTTTCATGGAAGAGTCAGGTAAGAAGCAAGCAGATTGCAAACTGTACAGTGATAATCAGAGTGCAATACACTGGACTAAGAATTCAGCCTTTCACTCAAGGACCAAGTATATTGTCATCAGATATCACTTCATACGTTTGTTACTGGAAGATGGATCGATTGCTTGGAGAATATTCATACAAGTGAGAATCCTACGGATATGCTGACCAAGGAGGTCACACGGGAGAAGTTGAAGCTCTGTTCAGCTTTGATTGGTCTTCAAGCTTGAAGACGGGGAGGTGGTGCACTCCGGATGTAAAAGACAGGTTTATGGCGATGTATCTCCAAGTGGGAGATTTTTGAGATGTGGAGCCACATCTAGAGGCCGCTCGACCAGTCGAGTGGCTCACTCAACCAGTTGAGGACTGGCTCGACTCAAAATCTAGTGAGTATCAGTTTTTTGGTTTCGCGGGTCCGCTCAACCAGTCGAACGCCCTGCTCGACCAGTCGAGGTTACGCAGATTCATTTCCAGATTTGATGCGGACTGCAGATTTTTGAGTCGATTTTCGCAAGGGTGCGAAAGGAGAGTTGCCTAAACTATAAATAGGGGTCCCTAGGGCTTTTCTAGGTATTATTATGAGAGTTATTCCAAGGTGTGGGGAAAGGATTTTCTCTGTACTTCCAAGAGAAAAGGTTAGTATATTGCCTTATAATCTTTGTTTTCTTCATACTGGAAGTTTGCATCCGTAGTTTTTTACCTTTGTTGGGGTTTTTCCACGTATATCTTGTCTTGTAGTTTATTTAGAATGCTTTGATTCTTCTTCGAGTTTATATTTCTTCTTGTTTATTGTTTGTGGGTGAGACCTGAGATTGGATCTCGGTTCACTGCATTGTTGGCGTGCTATGCAACATGCATATGGGTGGGAAAGCTATTTTGCTTGATTTTGCATTGGCCCACATCCAGTATAAAGCTAGATACTTCAATGGTCCAACCCTTTATATCTGATTGTTGTATCAAAGCATTGTCTGGTATCTGGGCATCATGATAAACAAGGAACTTTGCACGGCTAAATGATCACAATCAACTCGGATTTTAAAGTGATCAAACAGTCAGGCCCACCAACCACTGAAATTTGATTTCATAAGTGAATTAGCTAGTTAAATCTATCTTCTTTCAGTTTTTTTATCTACTAGATGTGTAGTAAATGAACTGTACAAACAAATTGGATGATGAACGTAGATTACCATTGGTGGGCCCAACCGTCTGATCACTATCATAGTCTAATCTGATGGTTGTAGGTCCACTATACACTAATAACCTGTTACACACTATTGACCAGGTTTTTTTTTTTGGTTTTGGGTGTTATCAATTTCCAACCATTTGTTCATATAAACTTCAATAGTTACTTGGACAGTATCGGTTTGAGTGGTCCAATTCCTTCAACATTTGCCCATCTAGTAAACTTGGAGACACTGTAAGTACTCTCTCTCTCTCTCTCTCTCTCTCTCTCTCTCTCTCTCTCTCTCGATTTGCTTCCAAGCAATGAAAATATCGTCAACCTGAATGTTATTTTACATCGTAAAGCATGTTGTGATCAGGTGGGTCTTTGATAATGTGCACACGGGCACCATACCTGACTTCATAGGGAATTGGAGCAAGCTTAAAATTTTGTAAGCTAATATAATGAGATTTTCTCTTTCCTTGCTCAATTGAATCTTTTCTTATCTATGGGTTAACGTTGTCAACGAACCAGTTATATATTATCCTGAAAGGTCGGCCTGGCCCTGGACCGTGGTGCTAGGCCTCGACAGTTGTCGAACATGGGTCTGGTCTTGGCTAGTTTACTTATCAAATCTAAAATTCAGGCTGGGGCTGCCAACCATGATTTTAAAATTGATTTTGGATTGGAACTCATCTAGAGATTGAAACTGGTATAACTCACCCTAACTCGTTCCAACTCAGTTTGGTTTCTTAGAGTGATTCTCTCAATGACTTGTATTGTTATCCACTAATACAAAGCTGGAGTTGATTTGATAATGGATGATATTTAGAACCATGAAACAAGTAGGCTGATTGATGCAGCCGCCTGCAATTCATATCAGTCCTCTCTGGTGGGACCCACTCTAGATCATCGAAGATTAGAGTCCTACTTGAAGTCCCTTGTAGCAATCTTAATTAGTTTAACCAAATCAACAAATTCTTATCTCATTAGGATGGAAAGAGGTATTAGGATTCCTATATTTATTTTTAAGCTCTATAAATGGGTGTAATCTATAAATTGCTAGTAGTTAATTTTGAATGAATTTTGATGTTACTGGAATATGAGCTCTTCTTCCTAAAATTCCAGCAATGCCATGTCACCTTGCTGAGTTGCCTCGGCTATCTATTGTCGAGGCACTTGCAGGATATCCAGTTATCCCCTTTTGAATTGGCCACGCTGACTTCCATCAACTTCACTGTTGCCCGTACATGTTGTCATTTCGACCCAAATGGACCATTTCACCTATATATCAGGCTCATGACTGGCCCATTAAGTTTTCCTTGGTAACATTGATTGATTGTTCGCTTGACAATTTTAACTAGCGAATGCTTATGTAGGTATTTGCATGGGAATGCTTTCCAAGGTCCGATACCTTCCAGTCTTTCCAATTTGACATCCCTAACTGATTTGTAAGTATTTTTGTTTATTTTTCCATTATCATTGCAATTGTTTAATTGACTATCCAATGATTGCATAGGCGAATTGGTGAAATAACGAGCGGAATCTCATCTTTGGCATTGATCAAGGGCATGAGGAGCTTAACCACTTTGTAAGTAATCATGGTACCTGTATCTATGTATTAATGCTAATTTTCTAATTTATCATTGTTGTTCTTGTCATTGTGATATAATCAAAATGTTTCCTTTTTTGGAGAATCTTGAGAAATAGTAAGATATCAGGCACAATTCCATTCAACATTGGAGAGTACCGATCGTTACAATATCTGTAAGTTGTTCACATCACAAACTCTTATGTTGGTGCACGGATTGGGCCTAGGGTTGTCAATGAGCTAGACTGGGCTGGGGTTTTTGCTTACCTAGTCTCAAGCCAAAATTCACTAGGCTAGCACAAGCCTGGATCATGTTCCAAAAAAAAGGGTGATGCACTTGGTGTACGGGGTAAATTTCACATAAACACCATGGTAGAGCTTACCTGAGCTGTGGACCTTTTCCCTTCCATTCATTTATTTATTACCTATCATTTATCAATACTAAGAAGAATAATTTTTCACGGCTTACAAAGTGATTGTATCATCCAACCGGTTGGACTTGATATACATGTATGCATGTGCAGGCCCAGGCCGGAGCAGTCCATGCTCAGCGCAAAATTGTTAGGCTTTCATGTCTAAGCCTAAGTCCATCCCATGGGCAAACATTGCGTAAAAACCTATCCAAGTTCATGATGGGCTGGCCCAAACATTGCTTAAAAACCTTTGCCCGTGGGCTGGCCCAACCATTGATGGGCTTAGTTGGGTCATGCCAGGGGCAACGCAGCCCACCTCGTTTGTTTTTTGGCATAAATTATAGGCCTAAACCTAGCCATGAAAGCCATAGATAGGCCAGGGGGTTGTCTGATGCTGGGCATCAACAAAAAAAATTATAATATATGGGCCTAAGCCGGCCAATCTATTCTCTGGGCCTGAGAATAGGCATAGGCCATGGATTAGGCCACTTCCCTAAAAATGAGGTTCAACTACATTTGGTTAATGTTTTATCTTAATTGTTTTTAGGGATGTAAGCTTTAACAATTTAACTGGTGAAATTCCAAGTTCGTTGTTCGATATGAGTTCGCTATCAAACTTGTAAGAGTCAAACACCTTCTATGCTTAAGCTGTTTAAGTGCTGATCCTAGTAATTCTCTCTTCACTTTTCCTTGTTTCTCATTCTCATATTATGAAATATAACATCTTTTAAGTGTTATTTGATGTTGCATTTTCTTCTTCTTTTTTGAGTTTCTCATTCTGCAGGTTTCTTGGAAACAATAATCTATCTGGTAGCCTTCCTTCTAGGAAAAGCCCATCCCTCAAGACCATGTAAGCTCATCTGACTTAATTATAATGAATTGTAACCAAAATTGCATTTTTCTCACTTCGCTGCCTTTGGATGTGTTATTGGATTGAATTGCAATAACTAGTTCAATAAAGTGGAAATCGCCAAACTACAATTACCATCTATGGTGTTCATATTGAGAGAATCAGCTCCAAAATGCAATTAGGTTTCTTACAATTACCCTCATTCTACCGGTCCCAGTCCGAGCTCCCCTCTATAGTTAGAGGGGCTCCTATTTTTGGATAGAGTAGGCTTAGGCAATTTAAGAGAAGGTTAACCCTCCTTTTTCTGCTCACAATAGGCGTCGCTGTTCTTTTGTTTTTGTTGACAACAGCGCGAATCTTTGTATAGCCTCTCGCATTAACGAAATTATCCTTTAATAAAAATTAAAAAAAAAAAAGTTCCTTTCGAGTTAGATGGACCCCATTTGCAATTTGAGGGTCACTTCCTAAGATATATAACACTACAATTATACTGTGGCCTTTTCCTTTCTATTGGGCTGATTACTGCAATTCAATTCAATTGTACAACCAAAGGCATCCTTAGATATTGTCCAGGATTGCTTTTATATTTTTGTTTCTTTCTCTTTTATAGCTAGGCATAAAAGATTGAGTTGTGAATATTCAATTGATTCATTATGTCTATCTTGATGTTCCTCTTCTACAAAAGTAAATGGAACTTTTTGTTCTTTAATTAGAACTCTCGTGCTACCCTTCCGAGGCTTGTGCGCGGTCTGATTGCCACTGATAATATTGGCATTGCGACAATTAGGGAACAGTACCTGTAGCAACAGTTTATTCCCTGTTTTTCTTTTTTTTAAAAATAAAAATCTAACATATTTTGTTGGTTCTGGCTCTGTTGCTAACTTGCATTAAATGTATGTTAATTCATTTTCTTATATGTTGTGTTGTGTTGTTTCTGCAGAGATTTATCATACAATCAATTATCAGGAAGCTTTCCCTCTTGGATTACAGAAGGCTTGCAACTGTATGTCCAAAAGAAGCACAAAGTTTTCCATTTTCATCTTCATTTCTCTAGTGATCAAACAATTCATTATATGCATTAAGGGTGCATTGGATGTCCCGTTGAATTGAATTGCAATTAGTTTAGTAGAGAAGAAATGACCAAATTGTAGTCACCTAATTAGGGAAATTGACCGTACTAGCCTCGAAGTTTGGGCAAATTACCTAGAAAGCTACAACATTTCATATATCCTAAAAGTGGCCTTCTGACAAGCTTCCGAAAATTACTCGGACCAAAATGCCCTTATCCTTTTTTCAATAATTGTACGGTTTTCAAGAGAACAAAAAGTTATGTCATTTTTTTTAAGTTATGTCGTATTTAATGCCAAGAAAGTGATGTGTACAGAACCTTTTTTTGCACATGGGCAAGAACCAAACTCGTGGGGCCCACATTGATGTATGTGTATAATCCATGCCGCCCATCTTTCTTTTCGTTCATTTTATTGCTAGGGCCCAAATATTAGCCTGATTCAAAGCTTGTGTGGGTCACATAATAGCAAATAATGGTGACAATGGAACCCACTGTTGAAACTTTCCAGCCTCACTGTGATATTTGTTAGAAGTGTACACTGACCAAATCAGGATTTTTTGGGCCCACAGTGAGTAGGCCGACAAGATGGACGGAACGGATCACCCCATTGTGGGGCCTTAGGCTATTATACCAATGGTCATTCTTTCATTTAGTAGTAAAGGAAGTGAACATGTAACAACCACGACTAATATCACATGAGAAACACGACCCATATAACATGATAATTATGACCCACGACAATCACGACCCATATAATATGACAATCACGACTCATGACAACTACGACCCTTGCTGCATTACAACCAAGACCCATATAACATGACAACCATGACTCATATAATATGACAACCACAACCCATATAACATGATAACTACGATCCATGACAACTACGACCCATGACAACCACGACCCATATAATATGACAACCGCAACCCATATAACATAACAACCACGACCCATATAATATGACAACCGCAACCCATATAACATAACAACCACGACCCATGAAAACTACAACCCTTACCACATTACAACCACGACCCATACTGCATTACAACCACGACCTGAGAATTTGACCATACATCGAGGCCCACATTGATGTATGTGTATAATCCATGTTGCCTATCCTTTTTGTCGTGTCATTTTATGGCTAGGGCCCAAATATCAGCCTGATCCAATGCTCGTGTGGGAAATATAATAGAAAATAATGGTGATAATGGCACCCAAGTCAGGACTTTTTGAGCTCACGACGAGTAGGCTGACAAGGTGGACGAAACGAATCACCCCATTGTGGGCCTTAGGCTATGGTACCAATGGTTATCCTTTCATTTGGTAGTAAAAGAAGTGAATATGTAACAACCGCGACCCATACCATATGAGAACCAAGACCCATATAACATGATAACCACGACCCATGACAACTACGACCCATATAACATGACAACCTCAACCCTTACTACATGACACCCACGATCCATTCCTAAGGCCCACTGTACTATTTACTTGACATCCAATCTGTTGATTAGGTCATAAAAACACAAAAATGAAGGAAAAAAACAAAAATCAGCTTGATCCAAAACTTTTATGGCCCCCGAAAAGTTTTTAATAGTCTAGGACGCTCATTCAACACTATTTCCTGTAATGTGGTCCACTTGAGATTGGGATATTCCTCATTTTTGGTCTCGTACAATAAAATGATTTAAAAAAATTTATGGAGGGCATGTATGAAACACATACATGGTGGTGGGGCCCACAGACCACCGAGCGTGGTGGTCCATTTGCTTGTTTGGGGCTAGAGACGGGCGGTGGTAGACCCAGACCTGCTCCATGGATCCAAATTTTAGACCCAGACGTCCTATTTAACCCAACCCATTTGCACCCTAATGTACGAGTAAAAATGAACAGTTGGAAAAGGACGAATGGTATCTATTCAACTTACATGTGCAGAACACCTAATGAGATAAGAAATTAGATGCCTGCGCCAAGGCATGCTACCAATGGTTCCCATTTAATGAGTGAAAATGATCTCCTGTACATGCACCACGCCAGAACATGCACTCTGAATCTCCTCTTCAATCTCTCCTTTTGTGTATAGCTTCATCATTTCTCTTTGAACTACTTCCAACGATATATGCAGCATTGACCATAAGCTCCTTAAACTATCTCCTTTTCAGGAACCTGGTTGCTAACAACTTCGACGTTAATAGTTTTAATAACAGGTATTTTACAAATGATGCCGTTCTACTCATCTCGACAAAATAAAAGCATAGCTATGCACTTTTTGTAACTGTCCAATGATCCTGCAATCCCTACATTGGTTGTATATCTTTTTTTTCATAAGAAATTCAGTCCATTAGTTTCATTTAAGTGTTTGATTCTTTTAGATTCAGTACTTCTTTGCCTTCGGGATTGAATTGTCTTCAACGGGACTTTTCATGCTATCAAGATTCTCTAACCGGTAAGCTGTCTTTTCTTCTTCATTTTTTTTTCTATAAGTTATACATGGGCTAGAACCCCTGACATCAATGTTCAAACACACTCTTATCTACTACATAGGCTTCTTTTGGCTACATTTGAATGCACGAGAGAATTGACCTGAAAGCATTTATTTTAATCAAAAAGAAATGAGAAAAAGTAACAAGGAAGGAGTAGGCAATCACAAATAAATTTCTTCTAGGCCTAAAAGCAACAAAATTATCAATTGACACCGGGACCCTCAATATAAATACTAGGAGAGGAAGCCAAAAAAACTGGTTATTTTCACTTGATTGTGTTGGGAGCTTAAACCTCTTAATGGTCACCGAAGCAATCTCAGAATAAATTAAACACACAATAGAGAATGAAAAACAACAAGCAAACAAAGATAACACTCAAATTTTTACTTGAAAAACTCTTGAGGGAAAAAAAACCATAGTACAAAACGATAATCAATCCACTATAAATGATGAATTTCAAGAGATTGAACAACTTACATAATAGAAAACCCTAGTTTTTCCCTTTGAAAAATCCTAAAAATCATGTAGGCTCTCCTTATTCTACCCTAATCGATCTTAGAGATGTACTTATATACCCCCATACAAAATTAGAAACAAAACCCACACTTTCTATATATATATATATATATATATATATATATATATATATATATATATATATATATATATATATAAACAAAAAAACTTATGATGGTCGCACCTTCGGTCAACTGAGATATAAATAGAGTTTGTCGGTCAATCGAAACAGACCTCAGTTGACTAGGAACATCACAGCATGCTTCGGTCGAGCCAACTGCACTGCACCATATTAAAGGCACTTGATCAATAATGCCCAATGTGGCTATAATCATTTAGCTCCATTACTCTAAGTTGTTATCATAATCTTTAATCATCTTCATTATAACACAATCATCGTCACTTCTCATGCACACTCCATCTTCATTTCTTCTTTACCAAGCCTAGAGAAGTCAAATACAACTTCAACTTCTCTACAAGAACAACATTCATAAGCATGCTAGAAGGATTGTTACTAGTGTAAATGTTCTCAAGAGTAACACCTCCTTCTAACATCTTCCGGATGAAATGATGACGGATGTCAATGTGTTTAGTCCGAGAGTGGTACACTGAGTTCTTCACCAAATTGATAATGCTCTCATTATCACAATGCATATGTACAACATTCTAGTGAAACCCTAATTCATTCATCATCCCTTTCAACATACAACTTCCTTGAATGTTTCCATCACTACTATATATTCAGCTTTAGTTGTGAAAAGAGCAACCACAAACTGAAGCTTCAACATCCGACTGAAGCTTCAACATCCGACTAATTGCTCCACCCACTAACATAAACGAGTAACTATAATTCGACATTCTATTATCCATGTTTACTACATAATACATATCAACATGGCCTACAAGTCTCTCCTTATAATTTTTTAATATCAAGACGTAGTTCGTCATACCTCGTATGTAACAAAGTAACCATTTCACTACCTCCCAATGTAGCTTATCGGGGTTTAACATGTATCTACTCACAACACCTACTGCATATGTAATATCAAATCTAATACAGACCATGACAGTAATAAGACTATCGACCATGCTCGAGTTGGACACATAAGATATATACCGCTTTTCTTTATCTGACAAGGGACATTGCTCTGAAGAAAGCCGAAAGTGAGCAGTGTGAGGTGTGCTAATCAGTTTTACCTTTTACAATCCAAACTTGACTAAGATATTTTCAAGATACTCCTCTTAAGACAATCATAGCTTGCTCCTTTCCCTATCTTGGTATATATTAATGCTGAGAATCCTTTTTACATCACTTAGACCTTTCATCTTAAATGTCCTGGATAACCAAATCTTTAATATATTGATTTTAGATATGTTATATCTGATGATAAATATATCATCAACATATAACACCAGAATGATGAATTCCCTGTCATTCAGTGATCTAAAATAAATACAATGATCGAATTTACTTATGATAAACTCCTTCCTCAACATGAAAGAATCAAATTTGTTGTACCACTGCCTGGGAAACTATTTCAGGCCGTACAACAACCTTTTTAACCTACAAGCCATATTCTACTTTCCCTGTACCTCAAACCCTTTAGGTTGTTTTATGTAAATTCGGTCTTCTATTTTTCTATGTAGAAACGTAGTCTTCAAATCTAACTATTCCAATTTCAAATTGTATTAGGCAATCGCCAATACAAATCTGATAAATACTTTCTTGACTATAAGTATGAATATCTCACCAAAGTCGACACATTTCTGAGTATAACCATTCATTACCATTCTAGCCCTGTACATATCCAGTTTTTTCTGAAAAATCCACTTGCACCAGATTGCTTTTCACCCAATGGGCAGCTCCACCAGATCTCACATTTCATTCTTGTATAGAGAGGTCATCTCATCATGCACCACTACCGTCCACTTCTTTGCATCTCGATCTTCAACTACTTCCTAAAAAGAAGATGGATCCCTTTGATCCGTAATAAGAGCAAATGTAACATTTGAGTCATCACTGTACTCAACGGTAATATGCGACCCCTTGGTGAATTTCTCCTAACCGATGGTAGCACCACCTCTTCTTGTACCTGATCTATCTGTGGCTCAACTTCTTCAAGTGTTTTAACTTTGTATGCTTCAACATCAATCTTTGATTTTTCATTTTCTTGTTCTCATCCTTCCGAAATAAAGAACCTTTATTAAACT
Source organism: Magnolia kwangsiensis (assembly GCA_037074715.1). Classification (NCBI taxonomy): domain Eukaryota; kingdom Viridiplantae; phylum Streptophyta; class Magnoliopsida; order Magnoliales; family Magnoliaceae; genus Magnolia; species Magnolia kwangsiensis. Next base: position 99,336,412 of record CM073584.1, read on the forward strand.
TGACGTCCCAACTAAATATGATTTTTCATGAAACCCGGTCATACAATCTGTATCATTTCACCCTCATTATTATAACCAAAAAAAGTACACTTCTTAGCCCTTTGTTCCAGCTTATCTCTTTCAAATGGCAATAAATAAGAGTAAGCATCACAACCAAATATCTGCAACCCCGAATAATCAACTACCTGACCACTCCATATGTCATCTATAATTTTATAATCAACAGGTGTACAGAAATTAATTCACTAAATAGAAAGTCGTAGAAATGACCTCAACCCATAACTCCTAGTCCAACCCAGTATTACTCAACATACTTTGGGTCATTTCCAAAAGAGTGATTCATATGCTCAACCATATCATTCTACTCTGGTGTATACCTCATTGTGTTGTACCTCACTATCCCCTCGTTCTTAGAATATTAATTAAACTCCCTAGAAGTAAATTTTCTTTCATTATCTGTTTCATTAATTTTCACCTTCCACCATGTCTGTTTTTCAACCATTGACGTCCATATCTTGAAAGTGGTGAAAACATTATATTTATGTTTTGTTGGGTGAAAAAATAGTTAAGTTGGTTAGGTCGACTTATGGAATGGACCAACTCTGCTAAACAGCACAGATCCTTTGAGATTCGAGCCCCAAGGGGCATTTACTTCCAAATACAGGCCAATCTCTAAGGAGGTCGATGCAACTGTGAGGACACTAAAAGACAATGCAACTATAAGTCCACTCAAATGGCTAATTGTCGACCTAACCCATAGGTCGGCTGTAGCTCAGCTATAGATCGGCCATAGGTTGACCAATAACTCGAATATAACTCGACCATAGCTCGACCAGAGCTCGGTAATAGCTCGGGAAAGCCTCTAAACAAGGCGAACACTGACTTAGCAAGAAGTTCGGCATGGCTTATACAATCTACCCTTGGATCGATAGCCCGAGAATCTTTCTAACAACCCGAAGATCTCTCCCAAGATCTTCGGAGGATCAGATCGGATCCTGAGAAACCTTGGACAACGATAATCATGGTGAAATCCCAGGTGAATCTCTGAACAGATTCGTCCCAAATGTATCGGGAAAGACTCCTCATGCCATTGTCTTCCTCTCCCTATAAATAAAGGTACCCTCAACCAATGTAAGGTACGTACACTCATTCTAACACTCAACTGGTGACTCTTTTCCTTAAAGATCATCTCCCTAAAAGACCCAAGTTGCTGACTTAGGCATCAGAGGGTCTCAAGTACTAGTCAGTGTCTCCTTTGTCTACTCTTTTCACCTGTGTAGGTTTCAAAGGGTCAACCAGGGAAGGTATACCGAAAAACTGCATCAATAGTTTGGCACCGTCTGTGGGAACGATGTCTTAAGTTGTTCCTGCTTTACCAGATAAAATCCAGACGATACTATAATGGTTAGAGGGAAGAAGAAAGCTCAGTCCCCTCCAGTTGTAATTCCAATTGTAACCCTACCTACACCTAATCATACACCACCGCCCCTTGAACCAGAACAACCCGAACAATAGGAGAGTTATCGAGGTTCTTCCTCATAGCTTGATGCCAATTTTAGCTTCGGAAGATGGGGACAGCGATCTTACATAAAGGGAGGTCGACTGAACCCCCTCGAAAAAGAAGTTGGGAAAATAAGGAAAAACATGAGCTACATGAAGTAGATGCTGAAGCAACTGCAACCTCAGCATGTACAAAGAAGCGAACCAAGCAACAATCCCCCTCAACCTTCCTACATGCGTGGTGTCTCTCACAGGAGCCAACAACATAGCTCGGCCAGACCTACCCCGTCTCACATTTTGGCGACCGTACCTTTACCCGCCTCTGATCTAAGCCACGAGTTAGATGAGAAAAGGTGCAGCAATGCCCTAGTCAATATGAGAGCTCCCATCCTTCTATCCGGGTTGTGGAGGCTCTAGCCAACCCCAATGCTACTATCTCAGCTACTTCATCAGTTCCCAAAACTATTACTGGCAGAGGTAGAAATCTAAAGTGCAGGAAAATTTCAGAAAAGTATGGGGAAGGAGAATGGTACTACAGACTACGGAAGTTGAAGAGAAGGGCTGTGAACTCAGGCTATATCACTAATAGATAATTTTCTTCTATGGAACGCCCGAGGAGTGGGGAATAAATCCACTCAAGCTTGTCTTTCTAAGATGATAAGAGCCCATAAGCCCTTGCTAGTGACTATTCTTGAGCCCATGATGAGAGACGACAAAAGAGTAGGCATTGGCTTGAAACTCAGTTTCCATTACTCGCTCTCCAATCTGGACATTGGGGGTAAAATATAGGTATTTTTTCATAACCAATTTAATGTCTCAGTTATTACTAAATCTAACCAGATGATGTCCCTGCAGTTGTGTTTACAGACCCATAAGGTCCCCATGGTGCTATCGGTAGTGTATGCGAGCTGTTGTAACTCTCTCAGAAGAAATTTGTAGGATGACATGTCCAACCTCAGCAGATCTATTCAGGTCCCATGGGCAGCAGGGGGATTTTAATGCAGTAGCAGCGGCAGAGGATAGGTTGGGTTCTCGTAGCCCGAACTCGGGTATTTCAGTGGATTTTGTGGCAGCTATTCATGATGTTGGCCTCCTTGATGCGGGCTTCTCCAAAAACAGGTTTACTTGGAGCAACAACAAGGCCGGGTTGACTTGTATTTGGGCTAGGCTGGATAGAGTGTTGTTAAATGACTCTTGGATGCTAAATTCCCTCAATTTAGAGTCAATCACCTGTCCTGAATCTGCTCTGACCACTCCCCTCTGTTGTTGTCCTTCCCAGGCTTATCTCCATCAATTGCTAGGCCTGTTAGGTTCCAAAGATTCTGGACAATTCATGAAGGATTTCTTTAGGTAATCAAGGAAGCATGGACAAGGGAGCTATACTCCTCTCCTATGATCAACATTCAACTAAAGCTTAGAAGAGTCAGAACGGCCCTCAACATCTGGAATAGGGATGTTTGTGGGAATGTATTTTAGAATATCAAGCAAGCAGATAACGAGCTAGCAGACATCGAGATCAGAATGCAGGAAAAAGTTCACGTTGATTTGTAAAAGGGCTGGGCTGCGGCTAGGCAAAAGCTAGCTAAGCTACAGCTTATGGAAGAAATGTTCTGGAAGCAAAAATCCAAAGCCCATTGGCTGTAAGAGGGAGATAAGAACACCAGGTTCTTCAATGCTTCCGCCACAGCATGAATCAGGTGATCAAAAATTTCATCCATTTTAGATGCGGAGGGGCAGGTGATCTATGCCCAAGAGGCCATAAAATCAGCAGTGGTGGATTTTTTTCTCCTCCTCTTCAAGGTGAAAGTTACAACGCCTGACCCAGACCTTCTGCAGGCCATCCCATTGCTGCTCTCGAACCATGACAACTCTGAATTGATGCTGCCTCCCTCAAAATCGGAAGTCCACTAGGCAGCGATGGTGATTCCCCAAGATGGGGTAGCAGGCCCGGATGGCTTTTCAGGGGCCTTTTTTACGATGAGTTGGCTAATAGTTGGCGATGATCTGCACAAGGCTGTGATTGCCCTGTTCAAAGAAGATGAATTCCCTAGAGCGTTTTCCTCTTCTTTAATCTGTCTTATCCCCAAAACGGACTCTGTTGCGGCGTTTTCAGATTATCACCCTATCAGTCTGTGCAATGTCGTCTATAAGATCTTTGTTAAGATCCTGGATATAAGGCTTAGAAGGCTTCTACCCAGGCTGATCTCCCTAGAGCAAGGATCTTTCGTGCAAGGTCGGTAAATCTCTGAAAACATAGCTTATGCCCAAGAGGTGATCAGATAAATCAATAGGAAGGTAAGAGGAGGGAACTTGGTGATTAAGCTGGATTTGGAGAAGGCCTACGACAGTGTAGACTGGGGCTTCATCAAGTCTATCCTTACCAGATTTGGCTTCTGCCCTTCCTAGATCTCCTTGATGGAACATTGTTGGGACAACAACTGGTTCTCAGTCTTAATCAATGGCGAGGTAGAAGGTTATTTTAAATCCTCTAGAGGGCTCCGATAGGGAGACCCCCTATCTCCTACTCTTTTCCTTCTAGCTTCTGAGGCATTCTCCAAGTGCTTCAGACAGTTGATTGTCAGCGGTAGAAGCCAGCCATTTAGACTGCGAAGAGGGTGTCCCCTCCCGTCCCATCTCCTCTACGCAGACAACACTCTTCTGTTCCTCAATGGCAGCGGGGGGTCAATCCAGAAAGTGAATGAGTTTCTCTCTGCGTTACAAGCAGCCTCAGGCCAGCGTATCAGCCATCAAAAGAGTTGTTTCCTCTATTCTAACCTCCCGGCCAGTAGAATCAGATCCATTGAACTCCTCCTGAGTATAAGAAGAGGTAATGCAGGAGTCCGCTATCTCGGTGTGCCATTGGTCAGGGGAAGAGCAAAGGTGGCAAACTTCCAGTTTCTCTTAGATAAGATGGAGAAAAAAATTAGCAGTTGGAAAGCTAGGCATCTTTCGCAAGCGGGCAGATCTACGCTAATCATGCATGTGCTTTGGAGAATCCCTCTACATGTTTTGGCAGCAGCAGAGGTTCCTAAGCAGGTTTTAGCTAAGCTGGAGAAATGCTTTGCTAGATTTTTCTGGGGTTGGAACGAGGGGAGATGTAAGTTCCCTTGCTAGCCTGGAAAAAAGTAGCTAGGCCGGTGGAGGAGGGAGGTCTAGGTATTAGAAAGCTCCAAGAAGTGGTTACTGCCATGAGAATGAAGATGGCCTGGGCGGTAAAATGGGGGCTTCCAGGGGCCCCTGGGCCGAGCTTATGAGAGCTAAGTTTCCTCTTGACATCGACCAGACCTAGCTCATACAAGCTCATCTGACGGCCTGCCCATTGTGGAAAAAATTCAGAGTCATGCTACCAATGCTTGAAGATTCTGTTCAGTGGCTTGTGGGCAACGGCGAGAGAAGCCTCTGGAAGGCAAACTGGTCTGGGCTGGGCTCGTTATTCCATCTTGCCACAAGCCCTATCCCATCCTCTATCACTGATCAGCCTATCAAAGACTTCCTGGGGCCTACGGGTCCACTTTTCCAGTCCTCCGCGCTTTCCTTTCTTCCCCAGGAAGCTCTAGATTCCATATTTTAATGGGGATTCACCATTTTCCCTAGGGATGAAGGTTATTTTTGGCCTCATGATCCGTCTGGCAGTTTTTCTCTGAAGTCAGCATGGAAGATTAGAAGGGTGCAGCACCCTCCTATGAGCTGGTCAGTTTGGATCGGGCAAGGTAAACTTCCCCCAAAAATTATGATATTCATTTGGAGAATGCTCCAGGGTGCTGTGGCAATGGACGCTCGTGTTCAAGAGAAGGGAATTTCCTTGGCATCCCGATGTGTTTGCTGCGATCTCAGCCACCAAATCCGCCCTCATGTGGAATCCATCACTCTTCTCTTCCTGTATAGGCAATTAGCTCGATAAATTTAGAGCCATTTTGGTTATGTACTCAGGATCTCCTTTATGGAAGATCAGTCTATTGGAGGGCATTTCAGCCAATGGTGGAGGACATCGGCCATTAGCAGTCTTCCTATCTCCTTTCGCAGAAGCCTCCCGGGAATGATTTGTTAGGTAGTTTGGTGGTCTAGAAACGCAGCCAAATATGATCAGACATCGATGTCGATCTCTGCCTGTCTGTCCAATATCAGATGGACAATGAGGTCTCTATTTGAACTTGCGGGTGGGTCCTGCTCTCCCTCGCTATTGCAACAGCAAATTTGGGTCGATTTAGGCCTCCCAGTTGCCCCTAGGAAGCAGCCTACGTTGGAAGGAATTCGGTGGGTTAGGCCTCTTAAATCGTGGGTAAAGCTAAATACTGATGGCTCGACCAGAGGCAACCCTGGTCTGTCGGGAGGTGGTGGGATTGTCCGCGATGCAGGAGGGTCATTCCTTTTTGGCTTTGTGGTTGGGTATGGTAAGGGCTCTAACAACTTAGCAGAGTTGAGAGCGGTACATAATGGCTTCCTCTTCTACCTCTCCAAAGGGTATTCTCGCGTTGAGATTGAATCGAATTCGAAATTTGCCATTGACATCCTCTCGGGGAGATCTCCGCTTCTTGGCAGTGGAAGCATTGGTTGGCCAGAATTACCGACCTCTCGAGCAAAGACACCATTTCTTTCAATCTTATCAAGAGAGAGGGGAACGGGCCGGCGGACGACTTAGCCCAGATGGGAAGCCGTTCACAATCTATGCTGGTTTTTGATCAAGTGAGAGATCTCCCCTCTCAGATCCGGGGCCTCATCTTCCTAGACAAAGTTGGGCTGAGCTCCATCAAGTCCTCTTAGGCAGGCCTTTTTCCCGTTGTTTTCCCCTGTATAGAGTTCTTTTTGTGCTTCCGTTTTGTTTGTAGTTTTGTCCCAGTTTGGGCCCCCAATGTGATGCTGTTGAGGGGTTTCAGTTTTCCAAGGATGTAAAGCAAAGTCGCCTATATATGGAATATTTTTTCTGAAAAAAAAAAAAAAAGAGACTACTACTAAGAGTAGCGAGCCTTGGGAGGCCGAGGTAAAGAACTTGCGAGATTAGATCGGAGATATGTAACATGCTTATCGAGCTAATGCGCCAACAAATGGCACATTAAAAGAGTCTGAGTCCCCGTTTACAGCCGACATCATGCGGGTGCGGTTGCCAGACAGGTTTCGGCTGCCCCGGATCACTCCATTTTCAAGGAGCACCAACCCGTCAGAGCACATGGAGTCCTTCTGAGTCTACATGGAACTCCATGATGCCTCTGATAAAGTCATGTGACGAGCCTTCTCTTTAACTTTAGCTGGAGCCGCACGACTGTGGTTCAAGCACTGAAAGCCGAACTCCATCAGTTCATTTTCTCAATTCGGCCAAGCCTTTATCACAAATTTCATCGAAGGAAAGAAAAGGCTCAAGGCACCTGCCCATCTCCTTTATGTCGTGCAGAAAGATAGTGAACTTCTGAAAGACTATATCAAGTGCTTCAATCTGGAAGCCTTATAGGTCCATAAGCACTCGGAAGAGGTCACCCTCAACGCTATCATGAGTGGGTTAAGGGATAAGCAGTTCCTCTTCTCGCTGGACAAGAATCATCCCGCAATAATGGCCGAACTACTGAATCAGTCACAGAAGTACGCTAATGCTGAAGAGTCTCGGATCCTACGAGACACCGTCTAGAATAAGGTTCCTCCAACCAATGAACAACACGTAAAGGCAAAGCCAAGCTTGGCCAATATAAGTAGGAAGAGGAAGGACGATCGATCGCAGGACGACTGTAGTCCAAACAAGCAGCTCGACAGTAAGTTCAAAACTTACACCCCTCTCAACAAAACACCAGAACAAGTTCTGATGGAGATCACAGACAAGCGTATCCTCCATTGGCCGAACAAGTTGAAGTCCAATCCCGATAAGAGGAGCAAAATCAAGTATTGCTTCTTCCATTAAGATCACAAACATAACACGAGCATTTTTTCAACCTCAAGCAAGAGATCGAAGCACTCATTCGTGACGGCCATCTCGACGAGTATGTGAACCGTAAAGGAGACAGGGTTGTAGCGATAGATGAGCAGTCGATTAACAATGAACCGACTGGGGAGATCAGCACTATCTTTAAAGGCCATGAAGGCGGAGGTGACTTAAAAAATGCTTGGAAGGCATACGCCAGAACCATTGGTCGTCCCGAAGAAGAATTCTTGCTAATCTGGAGACCTCTAAAAGAACAAAAGGTGGAGAAGCATAGCATGACCTTCACTGAAGAAGATGCCTGAGGAATCCACCACCCACACGATGATGCTATAGTGATCACCCTAACTATAGCCAATCGAAAGGTGTTTCGGATCCTCGTCGACACCGGATCGTCTGCTGATGTGCACTTCGCCTAGGCTTTCGACAAGATGGGAGTAGGTCGATCCCAACTTTGACCCATCAGAACCATGTTGCTCGGTTTCTCAAGTGGGAAGATCATATCTAAAGGGGCAATTCAGCTTCCGCTCTCAGCTAGGGAAGGACAAACTAAGTCACCACGATGGTCGACTTCTTGGTAGTAGATTGCTCATCCGTTTACAACACTATCCTTGTCTGACCATCTTTGAATGCCCTGCGAGCTGTGAGCTTGACCTATCACCTAGCCATGAAGTTCCCGACCGATCAAGGGGTCGGGTTAGTAAAGGGTGACCAACATGATGCCCGACAGTGCTACGAAATGGCACTAAGAACCCCGTACCAAACAATGATATTACTTCCTTAGATCCGTGTGAAGAATTCGAGGAAAGAAGTCGCCCCATGGAAGACCTTGTTCCCGTTCCACTGGACGAGTCTGACCCATCCAAAACCATCCAAATTGAGTCATCCCTAACAGCACCGCTATGGGATAACATGGTAGCTCTCCTCCGGCAATTCACAGACGTCTTCGCATGGTCGACATGCCTGGCATCGACTCTAAGATCATCATACATCGACTGAACACCAACCCCGCTCACCGACCAATTCGATAGAAGCGTCGTGTGCTCGGTCCCGAAAGATACACATTGATCGGAGAAGAAGTCAACAAACTCCTCAAGGCCAAGTTCATTGAGGAAGTCTGTTTTACGGATTAGATAGCCAACAGCGTGTTGGTAAAGAAAGCTAATAGGAAATGGCAAGTCTGTGTGGACTACAGCACAGTGGGGCATGAGCTACTGAGTTTCATGGATGCGTACTCCAATTATAATCAAATTGCAATGCATCCAAATGATAAAATAAAAACTGACTTTGTCACCAACAAAGGTATTTATTGTTTTTGAGTCATGCCCTTTAGATTGAAAAATACAAGCGCTACTTATCAGTGATTGGTCAACAAAATATTCACACAATAGATAAGGCGGACGATGAAGGTTTATATCGACGATATGCTTGTCAATAGCGTCAAAGCTACAGACCATATTGCCGACCTTGAGGAAATGCTCCTCATCTTTCGTAAGTATCGAATGAAGCTAAACCTGAACAAATGTGCCTTCGGGGTTAGCTTGGGAATTCCTCAGCTTCTTAGTCAGCCAGCAAGGAATTGAAGTGAATCCTAAGAAGACTAAGGCTCTCCTTGATATACAATCGCCAAAGACGATCAAAGATGTTCAACAACTTATAGGAAGGATCACCGCCCTCAATCGCTTCGTGTTCCAAGCTACAGATAAATGTCTTCCCTTCTTCAAACAGTACTTGAAGGGAAAACAAGTGGTAGACTGGACGGATGAATGCGAGGCGGCCTTCTAGCAACTCAAGCAATATCTAGGGTCATCACCACTGCTCTCTAAACCCGAGTAAGGAGAGTCCCTGTTACTATACTTAGATGTTTCTTATATAGCAGTTAGTTCGGCCTTAATTAGGGAACACGAAAGAAAGCAATTCTCAGTATACTACGTTAGCAAAGCCCTAGTTCCGACTGAGAAAAGATATCCAACCTTGGAAAAATTAGCTTTGGCTTTGGTCATTTCCTCTCGACACCTGTGGTTATATTTCTAAGTTCATACCATCATCGTCTTAACCAATCAACCACTATGTTAAGTGCTCTAAAAACCTAAAGCTTCGGAACGACTGACCAAGTGGGCAATCGAGTTAAGCGAGTTCAACATCAAGTATCAACTCCGGGCAACCATCAAAGATCATGTAGTGGTAGATTTTATCATCGAGCTAACTCCTGCGCCCGAACAAGCCACCGACTCACCCCAGCGGGAGCTCGTCCAGAGTGTAGCACCTGACCAAAAATCTGCCAAATCGTCTGACACCTAAGATCTTCCCGGCCCAACCAAGTCAACGCTCTACGTTGATGACTCATCCAATTCTAAGGAAAGCGAGGTCAGGATAGTTCTGGAGACCCCAGACCATACATGCATGTAATATGCATTAAGATTCAGATTTTAAATCTCCAATAATACAACAGAATACGAGGCCTTACTCGTCAGACTTAAACTAGCAACCAACATGTGGGCTCAACATCTCGAAGTCTTTAGCGATTCCCAATTAGTCGTCAATCAAATAGTCAAGGCATACCAGACCAAAAAGGAACGCATAAAAGCATATCTATGGAAGGCTAAAAATTAATCGAAATGTTTCAAAATTACAACGTTGCCCTAATCCCTCAGGACGAGAATTCCAAAGCTAACATGCTGGCAAAACTAGCTACTGTAGATGAGGATGATATCCTAAGATCTATCCCAATCGAGTTCCTTGCAAAGCCGAGTATCGACGAAGCCGACCTCGCATCAGTCCTTTCAGTAAGCTCGGAACCAACTTGGATAGATCCAATCATCGACTACCTCAAAGAAGGCAGGTTACCCGAAGACCGAATGGAGGCATGCAGGTTGCGAACGAAAGCCACACGATACACCATACTCAACAACATCCTTTATAAGAAAGGTTTCTATCTCCCCTACCTCAAATGCCTCTGACTAGAAGAAGCAGAATATGTCCTAAGGGAGACCCGTGAGGAGATCTGCAGAAACCACTCAGGAGGTTGAGCTTTGGCTCACAAAGTGATCTGACAAGTTTATTACTGGCGGACCATCCAAACCGATGCTTGACAATTCATTCAGAAATGTGACAAGTGTCAGCACTTCGCGAACATACCTCGGCAGCCACCTAAGGAACTCACTCCTATAACCAGGCCATGGCCATTTGCTCAGTGGGGGATCGACATCATTGGTCCCTCCCAACTAGTAAAGGTCAAACCAAGTTTGTCATTATAACTGTTTACTACTTCATAAAATGGGTTGAAGCTGAACCATTAGTGAACATAACCGAATAGAAGATCACCGATTTCATCTAGAAGAACATCATATGTAGATTTGGAATTCCTTGAACCATTGTCTCCGATAACAGGAAGCAATTCGATAATAAGCAATTCCAAGGGATGTGTGATAACCTCAGAATTCGCAACATCTACTCTTCGCCTTGACATCCGCAGGTAAACAGACAAGTTAAAGCGATCAACAAGATCATCAAGCACCATCTCTAAACTAAACTTAAGAATGTTAAGGGAGCTTGGGCTGAGGAACTCCCTAAATTCCTTTGGGCATTCCGAACTACCCCCCGGATGGCTACGGGGGAAACCCCCTTTTGCTTAGCATATGGAGCAAAAGCGGTCATTCCCATAGAAATCAAACTACCCACACAGCTCGGACAGAGTCTTTCGATGAACAAGTCAATACCAAGCTGATGGCATTGAGTCTCGACCTTCTCGAAGAACGGAGGGAACAAGCCCGGATCTAGACCGCTGTTCGTCAGCAACAAGTGATGCGTTTCTACAATGCTCGGGTGAAGGTTAAAATATTTTGAACTGGCAATTTAGTCCTTTAAAAGACCTTTTAAAATACCAAGGAACCAGAATCGGGAACCTTGGGCTCGAACTGGGAAGGACCTTATGTAGTAACGAGTACGAGCAGACCTGGCTCATACCGACTGGAAATCTGGACGGCCAACTTTTACCACATCCCTAGAATGTCGAACATCTCAAAATCTATTATCCTTAGATCAGCGTGAAGCTCATTGTATATTTATCAACTTCAGATTAAGTACTAATAAGAGCATTGTCACAACTTGGTTCCCGTTCGGTCTGCCGTCCCCGTCGAGTCTAACCAAGGTCCGACCTATCCAGTCTGACCTTTGTCTGACCTATCTGGTCCGACCAAGTCCGACCTTTGTCCGATTTATGACATCTAACTAGGATTTGTCCTACCTAACTCAAAACTAATCCATCCATACAAGATTGAATGCGATCTACTTGACTTGGGAAAAATTTTACAACAAAGAAGATCTTTCCAAAAAGACAAGATCTCATTGATAAAGCCCTGAAGGGCACATTTACATCAATCAAAAGTTTACATCGGTCCAACCCCGGAGGACACATCTACATCAATCTAGATCTACTGAAAAAGGGAAAGGTATTGTTGTTCACAACCCCAAGTGTAGGGTCGCGGTGTAGTAGTAATCTCGGTAAGACCGAGGTCAAATCCACAGTGACTGAACCTTGTACGTATTCTGAAAGTAACTAGAACTAGAACTAGAATAAGATGAAATCTAAATCAGAAGGATTTAAGAAGATAATGGTGAAAAAATAAACTAAAACTTGTAAAATTCAAATGTGGGAAACTAGGGTGTCAAGGATCCACTTGTAGAGATCAGGGAGATCTATGCTTGAATCATGAACACAACTAGATTTAGAGTCCCATCTTCATCCAGTTGGAAGATATATTATTAAAAATTAAATCTAAACTTCCTTTAATGTAGTTTTCAAGAGATAAGAATGATGTAAATTAGAATTGATTCCATCACCAAACCATGCTCATGAGACAAAGCAAATAATAGAATTTAACCAATCCACAACCAATCTGAGAGATGTATAAATGTTAGGAAGGGTTCCATCATCCAACCATGCCCAGGAGACGATGGTGAACAATAGAGATTCCTAAATTCATAATCAAGATAATGTAAAGGGAATACTCAAAGCCATCGCAGATCTATTGTAATTTAAGTCACAACTAACCATTAAACCTAAAGCATTCCTTAATATTAAACTATAATCAATGAGAGTTCAGTATAACATAAATCAAAGCAATAGAAGCCCACCCATCAAGCTATAAGCTTCACCTCTTTGCCCTAGCTAAGAGGTTTAGCCTAACATGATCATGCTAAAACCATAAAAACATGAAAGGAAAAGAGGAAAAACAAAGATGAAGGAAGGAGAAACTCGTTGAAGGCCGGCCGCTCCACGATCTCGCTCTCTCTCTCTTGTGCTCCCACGCTCCAAGATGCCTCCACGGCTTCCCGGATCCAAGGATGCTTTCTCACGTCCTTCTCTCTCTCTTTAATAGGCCCCAGGGGTAATTTAGAGGGCTGGAAGTCGGTGAAATCTATTTACGCAGCTGGAAGTCATAAAAACATAAACATGTTGCGTTCGGACTGAGTTCTCTGCCAATCAACGTCCAAAAAATCAATTTGGACTCCATGGTTGGGGTAAAGACCCCCCTCTGAAGATTCTGAACGGTTTGGATCACCCATCCAACCACAAATAGTGGCCCACAACTCCCCGTAATGTCTGAAAAAACTAAATGTGCGTATAGTACGAACGGACCTGAGCTGATGTGTTCGGTGGGCCCCATAGTGATGTTTTCGATGAAATCCACCCTGTTCATTGGATTCTTGGAGAAATTTCAGTCGAAAAGAAGTGGCTTTGGTCAAGTTTTGGTGTGGTCCAGTGTATAAAATAAACTCGTCGTTCATTCAACATTTTTCGATGATCCACGTGTGTATGTGTGCATGGGGCCAAAAGGCCACCATGGCTAAGGTCGTGCCCCCCTCTTGATGCAATGGACGGTCTAGACCGTCCATATGAGAGATGGTGTGGCCCATTAAACAAATCCGCTATGTTTCTATGCAGAGAGAGACCGAAGGAGACGGGTCAGCATGTGCTGACCCGTTCTCGGCTTTTGGTGCATGGCCAGTGCACTTGTGCACTATGCACACACCACTCAAGGTGGGGTCCACTTTGATGTTTATGAGAAATTCGTTCCGTTCATCCATTCTGTCACCCCAGTAAAGGGGTTGAGACTAAAATTGAAGTATATCCAGATATCAGGTGGGCCCCAAATCAGAGTATTATGGGCTGATATGTCCGTTGACTACTTCCACAAGGATCCAATGGCTGAAATTCGACGTGTACGGTTTATCTGGGGTCCTCAGGCCAGATATAAAGTTTCGAACCAAGCGGATGGTGAGAACCCTGTGATCTTGCATTCAGGCCGACTTTCAGGCCTCTTTATCGTTGATCTATTGATTTTCTCATATCTCTAGTGTGTAAATTCTTTGATCTTGATCCCTTGGGGTCCGTCCCTTTCCTTGGTGGTTCTTGAATGTTAAATCCATGCCTTTAGCATCCTTTTCAGTCCACACTCGTAAATTCACCTTGCAACACAAACATGATTAAAATAGGGCGTTAAACGGTATCATGTTCATAAAATTAGGTAATAACTGGGTTCTACTATGCAATATTTGACCCTCAACAGTTGTACGGCCAAGGAAAAGTATTACACAGCCAAGGAAGAAAGACAGAAGTCATCTTTAAGCCTCGGAGGGCTTCTCGGGAGCCACTTCGAGAGTCGCTTCAGGGACCGCCTCATCGTCAGACGCATCAGAGCCCAACTCAAAATCGTCAAAGCCAAAGAGATCTAACTCTAGGAAGGAATCCTTCATAGCCTCAATGCACTTGGAGTACCCCTGACGATATATGTCATTTATGTCCTCTATATACGCCTGGGAAGACTCAAATTCCTTGACGGCATCCTTCCAAGATTGAGCGATAACAGCTCGAGTCCCTACCTTGAGTTCCTCAAGCTTTGCATCAATCTCCTTGAGCTTTGCTCCGCAGTCCCTGAGTCTCCCCTTGGCTTCCTCTAACTTCACCTTTAACTCCTTCCTCTGTGCAAAAGCCTCTTCAAGAAGCTTCCTCGTAGCCTCTAGCTCGGCCTCTGCAATCAAGGCCCGAGCTTCCGATTGGGCGAGCTTTTGGCTAGTCTTGCCTACCTATTCGCACAACTGAGCAAACTCAACACGTGCCTTCAGCATGCATGGGGTGATCTACAAGACAGAAAATTTAGGTGAAGGCGAGCAACCAAAAATCAAGATCGACCTAACTCTAGAAAATATCCTAACCCCAAGGAGACTCATCATCATGTGTGTGAGAGCCAACTCCGTTGGGGAGTTGAAGAAGCTACTAAACTTCACCTCGGGCATATGACGGTCCACCCAAGGAAGGATCTCCTCGAGAGTTCGGTGGAGACCCTTACCGCGCCCCTACTGAGCTCCGGAAGGGTAAGCAACCTCTTCTACCTCTGAAGATCGAACTTCCACAGAAAGTTCGAAGCTCCCTGCGCCTCGGTAGAGGCATCTCCTTCCTGAACGGCCATCCTGACCGCTCCAGCAACATCAGAGGAGGGGTCGACCTTCCCCTTGCTCTTGGAGGAGGTCTTTTGCCTCTTCCTCTTTGGCGTCGCCAACTCCTCCCTGGAGGGTGCCTGAAGTTTAGAAGCGGGCTGTAGCAAAGGACGAGCTTCAGGCATCTCTGCATCGACACACAAAAAAACTATGTTAGAGGAAGTCACAAAATTTTCCTATGTCCTAAAGCTCGGCCAGAAATCATACCAAAGGTCTTACCAGTAAGCGCGAGATCCAAACCTGACTTAAGAAGTAACTCAGGTTAGAGCAGCACTCTCCAAGACCTTTTCTCCTCTCCTAGCATCCTTGTCCCTTGATTAGAGCAAGCGATCCGCTATCAAGCAAAGGAGCATGCTTGGGGATTTCTGCGACAAAGGACATATCTGGACAAGTTAAGTAGATTCGAAGACCGATCAAATACGGACGAGCTAAAGAATAACTACATCCAAAGTATACTAACCTGGCTCGAAGAACACTTAAGGAACCCAGTGGTGATCCAATGCTAGAGGTGGGTCGGCTACCTCCCAAAACCTAGAAGCCCAAAACCACTTGTCCCTCCAGTTCTTGTTGGACGATGGAGGGTCGATAATAAGGCTTCCCCCATTCCCCCGCCAAGCAAAAAGATAGTACCAACCAGGCTGTGAGTTGTTCGGCTTCACTCGGTACAAATAAAGGAACTCCTCAACGATCAGTTCGAGATGCTCTAGCTCAGACCACAGGACCGCGCAGCCGATCAAAGCCCTCCATCCATTGGGAATCATTTGTCTCGAGGCCAAATTTAAGTGAGTGAGTGAGCACCGCACCAGACCTTGCAGTGGAAGCCTGAGGCCGCATTGCAGAGTAACCTGGAAGATCGTGACAACTCCTTCCGGAGGACGGTCCAGGAGCTTATCTGGTGAGGGAAGCCGAAGGATTACAGACTCTGGAATATGATATCTAACTCTAATCTAAGCTAGCTCCTCCTCTATGAGAGTTGAGGGCACGGGACCACCCGAACCTTCCTCACCAGCGGACCCGTCTGGTTCTTCCTCATTAGAAGGGTCACGTTCTACGTCTACTAGCCTCTCTGCCGGGGACTTTTTCATCACCCGAGATGCCAGGAAATTGACATCTGCCATCATCACCAATGGCGATAGTGGGTTTGACATCACCTGGAAGCTACAGGTCCCACTGTCGCCACCGCAGGCCCCCTCCCGTGAACTAAAAGAGTTCGACATTACGGCTCTTTATTGATGTTGAGTGTCACTGATTAAAAGGGAAAAAAAAAGAGGGGAAAAATAGAGTTCGGAGCTCACCAGAGAAGACGATGTTCACTCGGACGCTAGTGGCTATATGTAACATCCCGAAAATCGGAGGGTCGAGCAAAAACCCAACTCCCGAGTTTCAAAATGTTATTTATGCAACATAGATATGTATGATTGAATGTTGTCTATGATAACGCATTAAACATGAGTGAGATTAAGCTAGAACAGCATATCATACTCCAGAGACAGTTAAATTAACAAGCGGAAGACTGTGATAGTATGTATAACATATATAAACTGTTGTATGCCTCCAGAGTGTGGATATGTTACCAGGTTATATACATACATGTATACTCCAAAAGTAGACAAAACGAATATACATGAGTGCGCTAAAAATATAAAATGACAAGTGTCAAAGTATCTAATCAACCTCCTTGTAATCCCGTCAATCAGAACACGCATAAAGGAGGGATCCTCCTCATCATCATCAAGTCCAGCTCCGCCTCATAGGCCGCGCCGTCATCTGCAATCACAAAAGGTCTGGTGGGTGTCCAGGAACACCGTCCCGTAACGTGGGAGTGAGTAGCTAACTCAGTGGAATAATAGAGCAAAGATTAACATGTTATCAAATCAATCATGCGATAATAGTAAAGCAGTAATTCAAACATTCCTAATACTGTTGTTAATGCAATTATGACATGACGTGATGTATGCCCTCACCGACGATCACCCTCATGCGGCAACATCTTACGACCGCGGCATGCCACACTCCCTAGAGTGCTCCACATCTTCCAGGCACATGCAATGCTATGGTGATATGAATTCCAAGTTGTTATTAGTCCATTCAAACAGCAGGATTGGGAAACTAAGGTACTTCTCTTGTATCAATCCCAACACAGATCCTGTCTAGGGTCGTCACTCCTAGTAATCTCATACGATGTATATTTCGTAGGTCACTGCAAGGGCTGCCAGGGCTGTTGCTCGCACTCGTTGCACCGCTCCCCCATCACCTTATCAATACAGGCCTACTGTACTCTACTGCTACTGAAGGGTCGTCGCCTCCTGTAGACTCAGAATACGCTCGCGGTCACTACAAAGGACTCGTCGCCTGATCAGTGTAGGCCGACAGCTAGAATATAGTGTCCCATACCACCATAATCTGCTCACGAGTCTAGGTTCTCACTGGTCACTACGGGGAGGTTTGTGGCCCCAGCGTAGGCCGACAGCTCGACCACGGTGTCCCATACCACCATGCCCGGCTCATGAGTCTTTATGGATCAAGGTACCATGGTTAACAGGGTTTACAATGGTAAGTTCAGTACCCTAGGTTCAAGCAGATATGACTCATGCAGGGTGAACATACAACGGCCAGTCGGGTTACTTGACGAGTTCGACTAGCACGAGCGCATCGCAAGTCGAACGACATGAAGTGCGTAAAACACTTCGCGTGGCCTAACCACTGCCGCCAACTCTAAACACGACTCGTGTTCATCGACACGTCGTTCGTGACAAAGATAGGCTAACCACGATATTTCTTAGTTACCGACTGCCTGGACTACGTATAGTCCCAAACACATATGAATCCACGTCAGCGATCATGTGAGAGCATTGGAAATGAAATACAACCATGTGAGCATGTTAACACATGTTATAACGTACAACTTAAGTAAATCATCCTACACATGTCTTTCACACATATAATGAAATTA
Source organism: Magnolia kwangsiensis (assembly GCA_037074715.1). NCBI lineage: Eukaryota > Viridiplantae > Streptophyta > Magnoliopsida > Magnoliales > Magnoliaceae > Magnolia > Magnolia kwangsiensis. Next base: position 99,354,267 of record CM073584.1, read on the forward strand.
TGCATATCGCCAACATATAGAAAGTCCTTTCCATCAGCAAATTAATTGAGAATTCAATCTCAAACTAAATCATAAGGAAATCATCAAGCACATGTTATAACATATAACTTACATGAATCATCAAGCGCATGCATTTCATTCATATAATGAAATCATGCACATGGCTAACATGAAGGAAACCATTTACACCAGCATATTTATTGAGAAACCAATCTCAAACTAATCCATAACATCATTTAATTCAATACATACTAATACAAGCATTTATACAAAGACTTACACTACACACTTAAGTCTACATATAGTATGTCGACCCGAAGTGCGCATTTAGGCGAATCTCTTCGCCAAACTAACTATGCACGCATTCCTAACATTCTAATGCGACAACAAACCATGTCAATCACGTCAGCAAAATATGAATATAGACCGTACTTCCTACAAATGACTAAAATGCCCTAAATCTCATATTCTTCGTTAATTTACGAAACAGGAAACGGAGAGCATGTTGTACATGTCAAACGGCGATGCCGTCGATAATCTACTATTAAACGTCATTGAAAGCTTTGAAAACAGTCAATCAAAGCGTCTAAAATCCGCACCTTTTCCCTCTTAGGGGTGAGAATTTGAACGGAGCGTATATGCTTCGTCTACGGCTACTAGAGGACCTGTTTTACAAGATCTTTTAACTACCGAGCTATGGAACGGAAGAAACATCAAATCAGCAACTTTCTAGGGTTATTCCTTACCTGAAAACGTGGAGAAATCACCGGCTGAATGATGGAAGTGTGTTGCTACAGCACGTGCAACAGGCGGCACGAAAGCTGGAAAATTCTCCTCCAATCTCTCTCACAAACTCTCACCTTTTCTCTCTCTCAATCTAGGGTTTTTCCCAAATTCGGATGGGAGAGAGGAGTGAGGGTTTCAAGCCCTTTTATAAACTAAATCTTGCTTGAAATAGGCTCAGGAACAACATTTACTTGATGTTTGTCCAAAGCGGGGCTGTTTCGGTCCAAAAGATGATTTCTGGTGGTCCCTTGGCCGAACGCGATCGGACTTAAGCTCATGCGTACCAGATATAGCACGTATTAAGTTTTCAGTCCGGCAGGGTTCGCAGATCGCACGTGGCGGACCAGTTTCAGTTCAGCGGTCACCGCACGTAGATCAGGGCTGGAAGTCTCATAATAATAAATAGAAATTTTTCCTGATCCGAGGGTGTAATCTGGATGAATTCTGACGGTCAGAACGCTTAATACTGATGTGTCAAGTCGTGTGCCAGATTTGAATTTGAAATTCCAATTCTGTCCCTATTCGCGGTCTCTTCAGTCCGGGCTCAATGAAATAGTCTGTGATTATCGGTTTGACTTGATTTTCGAAATGATTGTCAAGTCCAGCTGGGCGGTTCTAACGGTCTAAGATAGGAAGTAACGGACTTTCGACGCGCGGTCTAAATCCAATACAAGAATTCAAAGTGGTCCAGAGAACAAACCCGCTTAGAGTTTGATCCGAGGTTATAGAGTATTATGGAGTCATACGTTCTACTCGATTTGGGTCTTGTAGAACGTATTTAAAGTGATCAGGGACGGTTTCCCAGCTACTCCAGCGTTGCGCTAGCTAACTTATGCTTAGTTTCTAAAGGAATTAACCCTAAGTGATTTCTTTGGCTATGAAATTGGGTTCTAAGTGATTTTTCAGGTGTTTTAATTGACCCACTGTCTAAGGACGTCAAATCCCAGATTGGCCAAAATCTGGGGTGTTACAATCTACCCCCCTTAAAACACAATGTCGTCCCCGACATTGGCGAAGGGCAAGGAGTGCCTAGAGAGACTTTAGTATTGACATTCTAAGGAAGGTTCAAATCTTATTTAACGACCTAACCTTTACGTATAACTTAACTCAAAGGTTTCGATCTTGGGCCAGTGGGGAGGAGGCCAACCACGCTTCCGCTGCGCCACTCTGATCGAACGGGAGCGTTGACTAACCTAAGTGGATTGGACTCAATACGTTCTACCCCCCTTAAAACTTAGTTTTACTTAAGGTTGAAGAATCTTGGCATCGATCCGTATATCGGAACGAGGCACAACTTAGGGGCTATCCTTGACCTAAAATGGAAACAATCTTTCTCTACATGGTTTTCCTTGCTAATGATGCGTTCTATGGCATTGGTACATATAATCATAGAGATGAGCCTAATCTCTATTGTGGTTAAGTTCAGAGGCAGGTATGAATTGGTGACAAGATGTCGAATCTTCTACTGGCTTTAAGTCCTCGCCATTTCCCAAAGACACTGTGATCCCGTTCAGTTGTATGTGGTAGAGCCAACACGGAAGAAAAGTAGTATAGTGGGTCTGAGCCGGATACATAGACTTTCTGTTTAGCTAGGACAGAAGATTTATTGTATCAATTCTTAATCCGAGTCGATTCCGATCTTCTGCTTGATCAGAGCATTGGATTTATTGGTAACCACTAGGATTAAGAAGTCGATTCAAACCGCGAATACATCGCTTACATGTAGTTCTTTTATTCCGCATTCCCGAATGCAATAAGCCCTTGGGGAAGGCAATTCTAAGGGGCGTGCTAGTACATTCTAAGTTCAATCTGAGGGAGTTATAAATGTTCCCTGAGAGTGTATGGTTCCTTCCTATGGACAACAACAGAAATCTATAAGTCATAAAGGGATCTACCAAAGGAAGGGAGTCCCATTCCAACCAAATCTCACCTACTATCCCTTAGCATATATAGGCACTACACTGCCTAAGTCAACTAGTAGCCTAGTCTGTAACTCAGTAGTTATAATCCAAAGCCTAAGTTTATACGTTAAATGGTTCCATATCATTTCTACTACAGGAAGTTGTTCTATTGCTTAGGGTCAAGATTATCTAAATAGAATCGGATTTCTTATGTCGTCAGACCCTTCAAGTCTAGGAGTTTTAACACGAGGACCAAAACGCCAAGGGCCTATGTGGCCAGCAGCATTTAGTTGTATCAAATGGAACTGCATTTCTAGTCCTATAGCGGGATCGGAAGTGGCATGCTTGGTAGGAGGGTGGGTTGGGATAAAATTAATTTGCAGGTTGAATCCCGAGAGTTACAATACTCCCAATCTAGGGACCATACCTGACAGCGAAATGAAATGGCATGTATTCCATCTAACCAAATTTCGTCACAATATATGGAATAAAGTTCCACATGGATTATGACAGAGATGCATTCGGCTATGCTAAGCCCAAACCACTGACGCAACACATTGTCTACCAGTGACATCACTAGACCCAATAACAATAAAACACAGAAATCCTTAAAATAAAAATCAAACAATCTACAGGGCAAAGGCATAGATGCCTAACTCTACCAAAGGACTTTACCACAGTCCCGACTTACCTTCTTTATCCCTGTCGAGTCTAATACTGTCTGTTACTCACTAGAGCTCTCTCGGCCATATATTTTCAGTATCCCTTAAGCAAAGAAAATGGAGAAATAGGATTGAGAGGGAGAATGGTGAAAAGAGAGAAAAAGGCTAAAACAGTTTAACAATAGCCATGAAAAATGGGGGAAATGTAAGGAAATGGCTAACCAAACTAGAAAAGGGAGATCTAGGCGTTGTAGAGGGATGCTTCAAGCTCCCCTAGGATGTATTTTCAGAAAGAAAAGAGAATGAAAAAGGGGAATGGAGCACCTCACGATTTCAGCTCGATTTGGGGGTTTATGGAGCTCCAAATGATGAAATTTTCACGAGAGAGGGCTGCCAACTTCAAAGGAACGATGGAGGGTGGTCATTTTTGGCAGGGAATGGATTTGAGAGTGGTTTGGAACCACGATTTTGGGTTAGGGCAGCAAGAAAACGGAAATGGAGTTAGGGAATGGGACTTTTGTGAAGGAAGTACCCCTATTTGGGGTTTTCTATGGACGAACACCATATAGGGGGGGTGTACAGGCCACATGAGGGCGTGCGCCCGAAAATCAGACCAAGTGGGCCCCACCGGTCGGCGATGGCATCGCCGGCCATCTTGCACGTTGGCCGGTGGGACCACATGGGTTTGGTCCCCCATGGTCCAGGGACCCCAAAAAGGTACGGTCCCAACCTTGGTTCATTGTATTTTGACCTATAGAGGCCCAAACATGAGTTCGAGGCTTTTCGAGGTCAATCTGCAATCCAAAATACAAAACCCTATCATGCAGCATATGATTTTGGGGTAGAAGGAGCTAGTACATCCATCTAGATTATTATTTTCTAAAGAAATCAAATTTAGAATGGCTTTATGGCCATTTTTCATGAAATTTTACTATTCACTGTAAAATTTTGTCAAAGTATGATTTTGTATCATTTTTACACTATAATGAATGCCTAATATGAAAAGAAGATGAAAGAATTGAAGAATGGAGTGGTGAGAGGAAGAATTTCGAAGATTTTAGGTAAAACGGGATTTTTAAGCCCTGGCGATTGAATACAGGAGTCGTGGTCATCCCACGGCCCAAGGATTCACTTTTACGGGTTTAAAATCATTCAATAACGTCTCAACCCGACTTCCTACGACCTAGGAGCTATTCAGGTTGCTTTACGTGACCCGAAATGCGTTACAGACTCGATCGTGCGATCGAAATGAATATACTTCGCCTATTGGCGAATCTGGGATCCTAGAAATGTTTCTAGACCCTTCTCGCACCCACCTAAGTCACAGGAAGCGACAGCGTACGTCGCGTGACCATAACCCAGGCCCGGCTTAATCCAAATCATGCTCTGATACCATCTGTAACATCCAGAAAATTGGAGGGTCGAGTAAAAACCCAACTCCCGAGTTTCAAAATGTTATTTATGCAACATAGATATGTATGATTGAATGTTGTCTATGATAACGCATTAAACATGAGTGAGATTAAGCTAGAACAGCATATCATACTCCAGAGACAGTTAAATTAACAAGCGGAAGACTGTGATAGTATGTATAACATATATAAACTGTTGTATGCCTCCAGAGTGTGGATATGTTACCAGGTTATATACATACATGTATACTCCAAAAGTAGACAAAACGAATATACATGAGTGCGCTAAAAATATAAAATGACAAGTGTCAAAGTATCTAATCAACCTCCTTGTAATCCCGTCAATCAGAACACGCATAAAGGAGGGATCCTCCTCATCATCATCAAGTCCAGCTCCGCCTCATAGGCCGCGCCGTCATCTGCAATCACAAAAGGTCTGGTGGGTGTCCAGGAACACCGTCCCGTAACGTGGGAGTGAGTAGCTAACTCAGTGGAATAATAGAGCAAAGATTAACATGTTATCAAATCAATCATGCGATAATAGTAAAGCAGTAATTCAAACATTCCTAATACTGTTGTTAATGCAATTATGACATGACGTGATGTATGCCCTCACCGACGATCACCCTCATGCGGCAACATCTTACGACCGCGGCATGCCACACTCCCTAGAGTGCTCCACATCTTCCAGGCACATGCAATGCTATGGTGATATGAATTCCAAGTTGTTATTAGTCCATTCAAACAGCAGGATTGGGAAACTAAGGTACTTCTCTTGTATCAATCCCAACACAGATCCTGTCTAGGGTCGTCACTCCTAGTAATCTCATACGATGTATATTTCGTATGTCACTGCAAGGGCTGTCAGGGCTGTTGCTCGCACTCGTTGTACCGCTCCCCCATCACCTTATCAATACAGGCCTACTGTACTCTACTGCTACTGAAGGGTCGTCGCCTCCTATAGACTCAGAATACGCTCGCGGTCACTACAAAGGACTCGTCGCCTGATCAGTGTAGGCCGACAGCTAGAATATAGTGTCCCATACCACCATAATCTGCTCACGAGTCTAGGTGCTCACTGGTCACTACGGGGAGGTTTGTGGCCCCAACGTAGGCCGACAGCTCGACCACGGTGTCCCATACCACCATGCCCGGCTCATGAGTCTTTATGGATCAAGGTACCATGGTTAACAGGGTTTACAATGGTAAGTTCAGTACCCTAGGTTCAAGCAGATATGACTTATGCAGGGTGAACATACAACGGCCAGTCGGGTTACTTGACGAGTTCGACTAGCACGAGCGCATCGCAAGTCGAACGACATGAAGTGCGTAAAACACTTCGCGTGGCCTAACCACTGCCGCCAACTCTAAACACGACTCGTGTTCATCGACACGTCGTTCGTGGCAAAGATAGGCTAACCACGATATTTCTTGATTACCGACTGCCTGGACTACGTATAGTCCCAAACACATATGAATCCACGTCAGCGATCATGTGAGAACATTGAAAATGAAATACAACCATGTGAGCATGTTAACACATGTTATAACGTACAACTTAAGTAAATCATCCTACACATGTCTTTCACACATATAATGAAATTATGCATATCGCCAACATATAGAAAGTCCTTTCCATCAGCAAATTAATTGAGAATTCAATCTCAAACTAAATCATAAGGAAATCATCAAGCACATGTTATAACATATAACTTACATGAATCATCAAGCGCATGCATTTCATTCATATAATGAAATCATGCATATGGCTAACATGAAGGAAACCATTTACACCAGCATATTTATTGAGAAACCAATCTCAAACTAATCCATAACATCATTTAATTCAATACATACTAATACAAGCATTTATACAAAGACTTACACTACACACTTAAGTCTACATATAGTATGTCGACCCGAAGTGCGCATTTAGGCGAATCTCTTCGCCAAACTAACTATGCACGCATTCCTAACATTCTAATGTGACAACAAACCATGTCAATCACGTCAGCAAAATATGAATGTAGACCGTACTTCCTACAAATGACTAAAATGCCCTAAATCTCATATTCTTCGTTAATTTACGAAACAGGAAATGGAGAGCATGTTGTACATGTCAAACGGCGATGCCGTCGATAATCTACTATTAAACGTCATTGAAAGCTTTGGAAACAGTCAATCAAAGCGTCTAAAATCTGCACCTTTTCCCTCTTAGGGGTGAGAATTCGAACGGAGCGTATATGCTTCGTCTACGGCTACTAGAGGACCTGTTTTACAAGATCTTTTAACTACCGAGCTATGGAACGGAAGAAACATCAAATCAGCAACTTTCTAGGGTTATTCCTTACCTGAAAACGTGGAGAAATCACCGGCTGAATGATGGAAGTGTGTTGCTACAGCACGTGCAACAGGCGGCACGAAAGCTGAAAAATTCTCCTCCAATCTCTCTCACAAACTCTCACCTTTTCTCTCTCCCAATCTAGTGTTTTTCCCAAATTCGGATGGAAGAGAGGAGTGAGGGTTTCAAGCCCTTTTATAAACTAAATCTTGCTTGAAATAGGCTCAGGAACAACATTTACTTGATGTTTGTCCAAAGCGGGGCTGTTTCGGTCCAAAAGATGATTTCTGGTGGTCCCTTGGCCGAACGCGATCGGACTTAAGCTCATACGTACCAGATATAGCACGTATTAAGTTTTCAGTCCGGCAGGGTTCGCAGATCGCACGTGGCGGACCAGTTTCAGTTCAGCGGTCACCGCACGTAGATCAGGGCTGGAAGTCTCATAATAATAAATAGAAATTTTTCCTGATCCGAGGGTGTAATCTGGATGAATTCTGACGGTCAGAACGCTTAATACTGACGTGTCAAGTCGTGTGCCAGATTTGAATTTGAAATTCCAATTCTGTCCCTATTCGCGGTCTCTTCAGTCCGGGCTCAATGAAATAGTCTGTGATTATCGGTTTGACTTGATTTTCGAAATGATTGTCAAGTCCAGCTGGGCGGTTCTAACGGTCTAAGATAGGAAGTAACGGACTTTCGACGCGCGGTCTAAATCCAATACAAGAATTCAAAGTGGTCCAGAGAACAAACCCGCTTAGAGTTTGATCCGAGGTTATAGAGTATTATGAAGTCATACGTTCTACTCGATTTGGGTCTTGTAGAACGTATTTAAAGTGATCAGGGACGGTTTTCCAGCTACTCCAGCGTTGCGCTAGCTAACTTATGCTTAGTTTCTAAAGGAATTAACCCTAAGTGATTTCTTTGGCTATGAAATTGGGTTCTAAGTGATTTTTCAGGTGTTTTAATTGACCCACTGTCTAAGGACGTCAAATCCCAGATTGGCCAAAATCTGGGGTGTTACACTATAGTAGCCGAAAATCGCCCGTTCAATGACTAGGGGAGATGGCAGATTAGGAAAGGCGAAAACACAGGCGAAGACGACCCAAGGCTAGGGCTTCCCTTATATAGGGAAGCCATGTGGCGTCGCTTGAGTACGACCATCAATGATGGGTCATACGACATCCTTTCGACTACCCCTTACCGACACATGGTGCGACCACATGCGCTGCTCGACCCTAATATCGAGTATTGAACCACATGTCGTGCCCTCATTGGTCTGTCACTGAAATGGCAGCCTGACACCGCACATGACCTCGAACCATGAAACGATATGCCATGTTCAAGTACTGATACGCTCGACCTAAATCTGACCTAAAATGTGTTAGGTTTACTTTCCAAGCCGCTTCAGATTGACTCGAAAAGTAAAGGGGGCTTACTGTTGGGTGAAAAAATAGTTAAGTCAGTTAGGTCAACTTATGGAATGGACCAAGTCTACTAAACAACACGAACCCTTTGAGATTCGAGCCCCAAGGGGCATCTACTTCCAAATAGAAGCCAATCTCCAAGGAGATTGATGCAACTGCAAGGACACTAAAAGAGAATGCAACTGTAAGTCCACTCAAATGGCCAATTGCCGACCTAACCCATAGGTCGGTTGTAGCTCGACTATAAATTGGTCATAAGTCAGCCATAGGTCGACCAATAGCTCAAATATGGCTCGACCGTAGCTTAACCAGAGCTCGATAATAGCTCGAGATAGCCTTTAAACAAGGAAAATGCTAATTCAGCGGGCAGTTCAGCATGGCTTATATAATTTACCCTAAGATCAATAGCCGGAAGATCTCTCCCAAGATCTTCGGAGGATCAGATCGAATCCCGAGAAACTTGGATAATGATAATCTCAGTGAAATCTCAAGCGAATCTCTTAATGGATTTGTGCCAAACGTATCGGGAAAGACTCCTCATGCCATTGTCCTCCTCCCCCTATAAATAAAGGTACTCTCAACCAATGTAAGGTATGTACACTCATTCTAACACTTGACTAGTGACACTTTTCCTTAAAGATCATGTCCCTAAAAGACCCAAGGTCCTAACTTAGGCATCAGAGGGTCCCTTGTAATAGTCAGGGTCTCCTTTGTCTGCTCTTTTTACCTCTGCAAGTTCTGAAGGGTCAACCAGGGAAGGTCTACCGAAAAAATGCATCAACATGTTTCATGAAATAAATATGTACCTTTCTAGAGAAATAGTCAATGAACGTAACAAAGAATGGTGACCCTCCTCTGGAAAAGACTGACAATGGCCCCCAGATATTTGAATGCACATAATCAAGCTAGCATTTACTAACATGAATTCTCATTTTTAAATAATAATTTTAATTGTTTCTCATATATGCAATGCTCACATATATCGAAATCAAAAATTTTTAAATGAGAAATTAACTGACGATCAAGAAGTACCTTCATACCACGCTCACTCATGTGGCCTAGGCGCGCATGCCACATATATATTGACATAAACTCCACTATAGTCATTGCAGCTCCACCTGGTATAGTATTCCTGCTCAACCTATAAATATTTTTGTTCCTCTGTATATTTATAACAATGAGTTCCCCTTTTGAAACGTTCAAAACACCTTCATTACTGGCAAACTTTCACCTAAGTGCATCAAGAGCTCCGAGAGATATCATATTCTTTTTCAAATCCAGAATGTACCTCACATCGGTCAGAGCACACTCCATCCCATCAAACATCCAAATGCAAACTGAACTAATTCCTTTCATCTTTCAGGTATGATCATTGTCCATAATAACCAAGCCACAATCATACAAACTATATGTGGTGAACCAACTCTGATGAGGACACATATGGTACGATGCCCCCGTATCCAAAATCCACTCTTAATATAAGTAACCGACCTTGGATATTAACAACATGTCACAATTCCCCATCCCTTCACCAAATTCCACTGAATTGGTTTCCTTTGGCAAATCATCTGATTTCTCCTCCATATGGGTTTTAAGATTTTAACTGTCCTTCTCAACATGCCCCATCCTTCCACGATTCCAACACTTCAACTTCCCTTTATCCTTCGACATGAAACTCAATCGTACTTCCTCTTCTCTCGTTCAAACAATCTTCCTCGAGCAAACAATACATTCGCCTCCACTCTTCCTTCTCAACTACTTCGATTGAAGGCTTGAGATAATGATATCGACGTCTAAGGTATCCCTACCATAGCATAAAATACCAACCAGATACTTGTATGACTCCGGGAGAGACGTTAACAAGATTCGGGCTTTGTTTTCTTTATCGATCTTCACCTCCACGCCTATCAATTTACAAACCAGTTCGTTGAAGACGTTGATGTGCTCAGAGAGATCCAACCCTTCCACCATCCTCGGAGTATAGAATTGTCTCTTCAGATACAAACGATTAGAGAGTAATTTCATCATATAAATACTCTCCAACTTCGCCCACAATCATGCAGTAGTCATCCCATCAATGACATTGTATAGGACTTCATCAACCAAGTACAATTGGATTGTGTTAACCACCCCTGATCAAGTTCATCCTAATCATCTTCCTTTATCAATTCTAAACGTTTCACTTTCCCAAGGAGTGCATGCTGCAGCCCTTGCTAAATTAAGAGGGTCTTCATATTCAACCTCCATGGTTCAAAATTATTTTTACCCGTGAACTTCTCTGTCTCGAACTTCACATTCGATCCCCTCAATTCTAAGTTTTCAAATTCAATCTGATAACCCAACCTACTCTCTTATAATACTTATTGGGTGATGAAACCCCTTAATGGGTGCAAAAGCAACCTCATAACAAATCAAATACATTATATAGAACAAAAAAGAACAAGCAAATACAGAGAACATAGAAATTTTTACGTGAAAATCCCTAGTGGGAAAAACCACGACACAAAGTGACAATCAATCCACTATGAACGATGAATTACAATTGATGGAACAACTTACAAAATAGAAAACCCTACCTTTACCCTATGCAAAATCCTAAAAACTGTGTAGGCTCTCCTCGTTCTACCCTAATTGAGTTTAGAGACATTCTTATATACTCCCATAAAAGATTAGAAACAAAACCTGCACTTTCTATAAATAAAAAATTAAAAAAAAACTTGTGCATTCCATTGGTCGCACATTCGGTCAACCGAGATATCAATAGAGCATGTCGGTCAACCAAAACAAACCTTAATCATTCGAAAACATCACAACATGCTTTGATCGACCCAATTGAACCTTCAGTTGACCTAACTGCACTACACCAAATTAAAGGCACTCGATCAATAGACTAAACTATCTTACCTCAGGTAAGTAAATGGACAACCTCACTTTCATGGGTGGAACTTTCATGAGATCCACCTATCCACTAGGTAAGCTGCCTCATCTTCACTTGGAACCCAAAAACATAAAGATCCAAAAACTCAAGGAGGCCAACCATAGGAAATAGATGTGATGGAAACACCCACCATTAGTTGTGTAGGGCCCACAATGATGTTTATATATCATCCAATCCATTCATATGATATGATTCATCAAGATGAAAAATTTTCTAAAAATCACACTCTTCCATAGGCCTGTCAACAGGCGAGGCCTACTCAAAATTTTGAGTTTGTTCCGCACAAGTCCAATCCATTGACAGCCTCACCATTCCAAAACACATGTGGGTCATACCACATGAATTCAAAAGTTTTAGGTATATATTTATATGGTTCCTATGGAGTTTCCCACCTGAGTGTTGAATTAGCCTGGTTTCTGGCGCACATGATGTGTGTATGTACTTGATGGATGGGGTGTATCATGCACATAAAGTTGTTTCCCTTACATTAGAGAAAGTGACACCCTCCTTATACTTACAAAGTTACACCCAACATATCTTTTATCCCATTTTATTGGACTAATTATAAAATTCAATTCGAGCACATCCAATCACGCCCTTTTAGTTTTACTTTGCTATAAAATGTCAAAACTTTTCTTTAGAGCACATGGATTGCCTAAATGTTTTGTACACTCTTTACAGTTTGCTTCTTTTTATATAAAAAAAAAGGGATTTAGACTTTACTAGCACTTTGGTATGGTCAAATTCCTAAAAAGGAAGGGATGTTTCAAATATTCTTAGACTAGTCATCTAACACGTCTTGAAATAATTTTCAGACCAAATTTCCCCTGTCATTTGATCAACATTTGTATGAATTTTGAGTGAAAAAGAAATTACGTAGTATTCAATCCCAAGAAAGTGACATCGAATGTAATGCCCCAAAAATCGACACCCAAGTACAAAGACTCCGATCCCAAGTTCCCGAGTGTTAACCTAATGAGAATGCACATGTGTCCTCATTCAGATTCAAATTCATTTCACACATAGATAATTGGAGTAGCGTAATTCGAATTAGCGGATTTAAAGCAAGGTAGAGATAACAATAGATTAAATATAGGGCTAAGAGTTAAAAATACATTTTCAATTGTGATGATCACCCAAAATGAGGTTATACAAGCCACAATATATATACCCAAGATTATTAAAGTGTAAAGTTTCCAGTTTATTCTAAATCTTGCAAAACATAATGGTGGTTGCATAAGCCAATTTAAGCTTACCTGTTGGAGGCCTCGATAGAACCTGCATCAATAATAGGTCTGGTTAGTATTTTAAAACACCGTCCCAAGTGAGTAGCTAACTCAGTGGTTCCATTAGTTCTAAGTTACACATGTTATCGACACAATCAGTGCAGTTAATGATAAATAAAAAATAAATAATTTATAAAAACTCTTGTTAAATGTGCATATGAAGATATGACATGATGCATGCTCTTTTTCAAACAACACTCCCTCACACGCAACTCTGACCACCCGTTTCGCAAATGTTCCTCGACATGCGACTTCAACACCTGTTTCGCCACATTCTAATCTAATACGATGCGATGAATGATCATGTTAGCCGAGTAATTATCAAGTTCAATTCATTCAGCATATTGGTGAAGGTAAGATATTGGCGTTATGTCACAAGTCCTTATCCGTATCACATGGCTCGTTGCCGCACGTAACGACTCATTACCAGTGTCCCTTGATCCAAATTTAGGTGTCACCCATTTATCTCACAAATCAATCCTTCCAAAGGTACGGTATGATACTTAAATGTATAAAGATCAACTCGATATAAGTCGTCACCCAAACCGAGTATGATCACTCAGTTTAGAGGTTGTAACAGCCTACAGCATGCTACCCCTACCAACTCAAGCGCTATTTTCAAAACCCGACCGATCCCACACATGGACCCGGATGACAACCCACTCTCGAACCACAATCCAGATGAACAGTGGCATGAGCATTACGGAGGTGCCGGCTTATCACATAAAACTCAATTCCATTCATGCCCGTGTCGTTCGAACAATACTCTAGTACGCAACTATCGGCTGAGTAATTTGACAGAGGCCGTTCGAACAATGGTTTATCACCTCCATCAGTGCTCACTGGTCACTATGGGGAGGCTCGTCACCCCAGCATAGGCCGACAGCTCGGACACAATGTCCCATACCACCATGCCCGGCTCATAAGTCTTAGTGGGATCATATTACACTAACGATTATGAATGAACACATCCATTGAGAACGGGGTATCCTAGATTCAATTTGGTCATGTCATACATTGTGAACATACATCATCAATCAGTTAGTGGACTAATTTGATTGACATGGGAGAACCCCGACACAACCGGCACTGAGTGCAAGTATCCTATGTAGTCCAGCTACTATCAGTTGTCCGTGTTCAACCTGAGTCAATCGAACAAGCCTAGGGTAGCCACCCTAACTTGGGCCACCCCTTTAGTTCAGGCGGTTAGCCAACTGACCCAACATCGTAGCAATCTTATGTATCGATATGAATTAAACATTACATCATGTAATTATAGCATAGGTTCTACTACACAGCCACTTAGGCATTTCATCGAACATGTAAGCATCCATAGGGTACTATGTTAACTAAGGCACTAAATCAAACATGTGAGCATGCATAAAGTAATACAATCACTTAAGCATTAAATCAAATACATAAGCATCGAAAAAGTAATACATTCCACCATTCAAGCATTTCATCAAATATGTGAGCATTCATATCCAATAAATAACATATATTATAGACAAATCAAAAGAGTTACATATTAACACGTACAAATTCATCTACAAGCATATAATCATTAACTGAGACTCTCAAGGGTCAATAAATGATAACTTAGAGATAACGGTCCACACATTAAGAAGGAATATTCGATTTTGATCTCATAGGGTTAGGGATTTGGGAAAAATCATAAATTTTCATATAAACACCAAGAACTATATGAGATTTATGCAATTCATTTTAGAAAAATATAGGTTAGGAAGTAAGATTTGTTTCTTACCTCACAATCGCAAGTAGGTTGGATTCGGTGGAGGAAAATGGTCGAGGCTAGGGCCTTGGTTGGAAGAGACCGATGAAATGAAGCACCAAAACCTCCAACTCCTACTATCAATCTTCTTCTTCTTCTTCTTTCTCTTTCTCTTTCTCTTTTTCTCTCCTTTAGAAATTGTAAATTCGTGTGGAGAGATGGGGTACTCAAATGAAGCCCTTATATAGTGTCAGATTTGGTGTAAATGGCCCTAAGGGCTGGATTTTTACTATACTAGCCCTATGGGAGGGTTTTCCTAACCTCTAAGGCCCATTATGGGGTGTACATGCCGATATACACTATAGGATATTTAGCCCTAATGATGATCTACGTATGGATATGATCGTCCTGTCATTTAGATGCGTCGATCGATAAATATGGTTAGAAGTCTGTTCAACGGTCACCGATGGTTGAACGAGGCCGCGGCTATACAGATATGAGAAGAAAAATATCATTAACTCATATCTCGAGTTTGATTGCGATTTAACGGTCGAAAATTCATAACTTCTCAAAAGAATGAAAAGTCTATTTAACTTAAGTTTCAGGCTTCAGCCTAGGATATTTGCACATTTCAAGCACTCGGCCTCTAGCACAAGTTGCGCAGTTCTGGGTACTATCTTGATTCTCCACCCGCGATGGATGTCAAGCCTAGTGAGACGGACATTATTGTATAGTTTCGAAACTAGTGGCCCACTAACGAGTGGTATAAACCTTGTTCAAAAAATTGGGATATTTTTATAATGAATTAGGTATTAAGATTTCTTGTGCGCAATTATTAGAGTTTAGATTAACTATGTTCATAGTGTGGCCTATTTATAATTAGCAAATATGGTGATTCGGTCTTAATAACCCTAAACGGTTGGTTTTTAGATTAAAGGAGTAACTAGATTGATTGGTTTGTTAATTACGATCTAACCCCTAGTTATCTCGTCTTTGGGTGGATCTTTAATGTAGTTGTGGTAGTCTTGAATAGGTTGGCTAGATTTGGGCCTTATGTGAACCAGTCATGAGGTTAAACTCAATACTTAAGTGATCGGGCTGGATTCGTTGGCTTCCTACAGTTGATTAATCAGATTAGTGTAGTTCTTTATTAGTACTACTTGCTTATAGGCTAACATCAAGTGTTAATGGTCAGTAAGTGACAATACAAGTTAATTAGAATGAAAATTTTTAAGGATTTTTGGAAATTCAAAATAACGAAAATCCAGGATGTTACATCGACGGAATTGGTTATTGGGCCTACTGGAACCTAAATACAATCCATTCATTTTCTTTATAGCCC
This sequence comes from Magnolia kwangsiensis, assembly GCA_037074715.1. NCBI lineage: Eukaryota > Viridiplantae > Streptophyta > Magnoliopsida > Magnoliales > Magnoliaceae > Magnolia > Magnolia kwangsiensis. Next base: position 99,370,091 of record CM073584.1, read on the forward strand.
TCTATTTATATGTGAAGATCCTAACTTCTCACTGACATGATATCTATGTACCTCATAAAACCTAATAACTTATAACAGTATCTATTCAATACGAACTATTTTCTTGTGATGTGGCCAATGTGATTGGCAGATGTTGATCATTCTTCCAACCATGGCCTTCCATGAAATTTGAGGTTAATAGATGGAATAGATTCCACACATATACGATGGTGGACCCCACAGATGGTGTACGAACGCCCTTAGAAGGGTCAAGTGTTACCTTTTTATACTTTATACAATTGTCGTCCTTCTTTCTTGGAAAAGTCAAAATCATGGAATCCACTATCACATTCCCTACGTCGTTTCTCTCAGGTATTTTTCTCATCCAAAAATTTTTCTTTTTTAAAGTCCTTCGTTTCTCTTCACCATTTCTCTCCTCTACCATCTATCTAGCATTCTTCGGCGTTCATCCAAAAACTTCTTTTTGTTGAAGCTTCATCCACCACTCTCACCACTATGATCGTGCAGTTATCCAGTGTCCCTTCTATCGTAGTAAACAATAGTGTTAGTCATTTATGACGGTAAATAAAACCTTAGATCATTGTCGATATTATTTTTTAAGGGACCAGGTTGTGATATGTTTTGGCATTGTGTTAAGTAAGGTCAAAGTGGAGAAGAGGTAGTGTAGAATGTCATTCAATAAGGGTCGTTGTTATCATCCAATAAGAGTCGGGGTTATCATCCACTAAGGGTCGAGCTTGACAGTAAAAAATTGAATGGTTGAGCTTGACAGTAAAAAATTGAATGGTCGAGATTGGGCAGCGTGAATTCAATGTACTTATCAACACAACTATTCTTCTGTGGAGATGCAACTATCAGATTCTCCACACAAATCAGAAGTGTCAGCTTCAATGCATCCTCATGTTGCTTTTTCCCACAAAGCGAGAGATAAGCTTCTTTCATATCGTCATTCGTCACAATTCCTTCTTTCAAGTAAGTCTCCCTAATTCATTTCTTTTATTTTCCCTTGTTGTTTGACCCTTTCCAGACTCACTTGATCTAAAAGGTCCAAACCTAAGACCCGTAATGAGGGCAAAGTCCAGTTCAATCAAATTCATGATGCTACCTCGAAAGTTAGGTGACCAATATGTCTCTGCATTAGACAATGGATTACTTTACCATAGATTATCTACCCAGCTACCGAAAAATTCAATAGATGTCCAAAACAACTCTTCCTAAACATCTCTTTTCTAGTAGAATTGTTATCAAAATTATCTAACATGTATTCCTTCAAAAACTGAATGGAATACTTTGGAAAGATTGTAGCCTTCTCGTAGTCCAAGCAAGCGATTTTCTTAATTTTTTTCTACCTACATTCCAATAGGGGTCGAGGTTGTCATCCACTGAGGGGCGAGGTTAACAATGGGATAGTAAAGGTCAAGATTATCATCCACTAACCACTTGGTTAAGAGTCAAGGTTGTCATCCAATAAAGGTTGAGATTGTCATCCACTAAAGGTCGAGGTTGACAATGGACATTAAGGGTCATGGTTATTATCCAATAAGGATCGAGATTGACAATCGTCCATTTAGGTCGAGGTTCTCACACTAATAATCGACCATTAGTGGATGTCAACCCTGACCATTATTGTAAGATAATCTCGATCGTTATTGTATACCAACCTCGACCGTGTCGAATATTGACAACCTCAATTGTTATTGTATGCCAACCTCGACCATGCCAAATATTGACAACTTTGACCATGCTAAATATTGACAACCTCGACTGTTATTGTATGCCAACCTCGACCTTGTCAAACCTTAACAATATCGATGCAAAGAAAATGTTGACGACCTCGAATGTTATTATATGTCAACCTCGATCATACCAACTGTTGATAACCTCGATCTAAAATGATACAGGTTGTCATCATCCCTAAAGCACATGATCACAACCAACAATAGCAAAAAATTTAAATCTTGTCCACATACTTTCGTTTTCCATTTCTACAGTTTTCGGTTGTGAAAGAATGCATTTTACGAAAAGTACAAGAAGTCGAAGACGAAAAGACGATGACAAATGGTGAAATAACAGAGCCGGAAGGAGTGGAGTTGGGTCTCAGAGAAGAAACTTTAAAAGATAGAGGTAGGGTTGAAGTCGAGATTCGAAATGGGGCCCCGCAGTCATTTTTGACATTATAAATTCCTTTCTGTACATCTTTAGGTCCCATCTTCAACTTTTGGTCAAATCCGCTCCGTCTGTTCTCTCCAAAATTTTGAATAAGGTAAATGTCTAGAGAATTAACAAAATCTTCATATCTGGTGGTCCGCAACACATCAAGATAGTAGGTATTGTTTCAACAAACCATTGATTTTTTTTCTCATTATGGGTCAGTGATAGCTTGAAACAACATAAAGTTCACACATTCTTATGAAAATCATAATCTACGAATATTATCAATAGATTAGATCTACCTTTTGATGGGCCTCATGAACAAATGGATTGGATCGACCTTTTTTATGGGCATTGGGAATCGTAACACTCACGTAAGTTTTTGATGTACCTACGTGCGATTAACCACGAATGGTACAAAGTCAAACTCTATGGGGCCCACAATGATGTTTATATGTCATCTAACATATTCATAATATCACAAATACATGAATGAAGAGAAAGCACAGATATTATATTTATTGAAAAGGTCTATGGTCCACATGGTATTTTTCAATGGTTGCATGCATGCAACGCATACTATTTATTATGGTGTGGTCCACTTTATTTATAAGTAAGCTTCAATTATTGGGATATATACTACGATGAGCCGGTACAATTGATGGATAGGGTAGATTAAAAGCTTAAATCACCATGAGCCCATAGCTAGGCACATTACCATCCAGCATATGACTTAGAGCCAGTGTACTTTCTTCATTCATCGTTACTTTTGGTGGTGTGCAAGGGCAAGTATGTTTCCAAGACTTATCTGACTAGTATAAGAATATTCGAAACATCCTTTCATTTTGGAAATGAATACTTGAAACATCCATTTCTTTTTGAAAATTACCATACCACAGTACATTAAAATCCCTATTTAAAAATATTTATAAAAAAAAAAAAAAAACACTTAACTGTTCAAGTTTTATCTAGGCATGCATGTCCTGGCACTGTGAGTTGACCATCCTGGATTTTGTGCCGAGCATTTACATCATGGGACCCTCCTGATGGACAGGCTGTATATGGCACATGTGATGGCATGCATATGGGCCACCTTAGACATGCATGTAGGAATATTAGCAAACCTGTACAAAAAATAATAATAATAATAATAATAAAATCTTTGTAATTACATATGGCGGAACTCGTGTATATATTCCATTAATTACAGTTTGCCGAATTAGACCCTCCATAGCAATCTCTGATTCGGAGGCACATAACTATATTCATGCAACGCAGCCTTTGATCAGTGTCCCTATTTGGTTCACAGATTCTGCATTTGCAATAAATTGTGGCGGTCCAGAGATAACATCGGCAGATGGAATGGTGTATGATGGTGATGTCGATGCTCTCGGTCCAGCAACATATTATCTAGACAACGTGACAAGGGTGGCCGTCAGTAATGTTATGGTGCATCGTAACAACGAAAATGACTTGAAGACTGCAAACTATCAGTCTCAGATAACGAATACTTCAGACCCAGAGCTGTTTCGGACAACAAGGATATCACAAGGATCGCTCAGATACTACAAGCTTGGGCTTGTGAACGGAGAATATAAAGTGACTCTACAATTCGCTGAGATACACCTGATAGATTCAAATACTCAGAGTGGCTTAGGAAGGCGTGTATTGGACATTTCTGCAGATTCAAATACTCGGAAGGCCTTAGGAAGACGTGTATTCGACATTTTTTCCCAGGTGCGTACGACATAGTTTAAAAGTGAATGTTGTAGTGTATATAGTTTAAAAGGTGTGCTTACATTCCTTTCTAGCGGTGGCAATTGGTCCGGTTCTGGTCAGCTGGGGCCTGACTGATGTACTAAATGGGCCATGGATCCAGTCCTGAAGCTTACCTATGTCCTACTATGAGAGGATGTGGTCCAACTCTTTAGCAGATTCCTGTGCTCAGTGTTTCTGGTATTGATAGTAGTTGCCAATTCAGTTTAGGTCATGATCCGAAACACATTAAAGAAAATATTGCACGTGTTGTTTGCTTCTTCTTCTTCTTCATTTTTTTTTTTCGTCGAGGCGCTCTCCTTTTGGTTAGCTTGGCTGCCCGTTTGGGACCGTTTGTTTTTGTTTTTGGTTTCTCTTTGCTGTTTTAGGAGATATGATAGGAGAGGCCCAGGGTTTTTGTGGTTTGCCCTCCTGAAGCCTGAACCCCTGTCTGTACGTGCTCTGTTCATATTTCAAAAAAAAAAAAAAAAACGATTTCAATTAATATATAAATATATATATATATATATATATATATATATATATATATGAACTGTTTTTTTTATTTTTTAATGTGAGTGCATCAATTATGCTAGACAATGCATGGTTTAGGATACTGTACAATGGAAACTTATCATGTATACCTTTTTTTATTTTTTATTTTTTATTTTTTAACGATGTTTTGAGTTCCATGTAATCGTCTCTTTTAACCAAGGCCTCTCCCAGCAAGATTCGGTCCTTGGAAAGGGATCTGGGCATGTTGGTATTAACTTTTTCTTTCTTTTACTTGGGAGTTCGTGTATTCAAAGGGAGAAGTAGAGTCCATTGCTTCCAGCCAAAAGCTAGCTGACGTTATGAAGTCACAGCTGTTAAAACTGGCCTTGTCTGTCAGATACGGAGAAAGTATGATAGTGGTTGGTCTTCTTTCTACAGACCCAAGTATAGTGCAGATTGTATAGCGAGTGCAGACAGGAGGCATGGAGCAGTGAGATCTCCTTTTTGGAAAGGCATTCTCAGTCTTTTTCCATTGCTGGATAACCCCGTCAAGTGGCAGGTTCGTAGCGAGGATATTAACGTGCGGAAGGACGACTGGTCCGGCCTCAGAAAGCTAGATGCGTGGGTTGTCGACTAGATTCTGGTCTCGATCCAAGGTCTTCAAGTGAAAGACATTCTTGGGCCATTTGGTGTCGTAGCTCCGAATCTCATTTCCTCCCTGTTGCCAAATAGCGTATGGGAGCTTCTCTGAAGAAGGGATCTGCATGTCTAAGAGGAGGGATATGCAAGTATGGCCTTTATCTCTGTCTGGCGACTTCCAGGTAGGCTTAATGTGGCACCTAATCATAACGGAGGCAACGAGGAAAGTTTGGGCCAGGTGGGTGTGGAAGCTCCTACAGTGTGTACTGTTGGTTAACAACAGGATCAGGTCCAAGGGGGTTTAGCTAGCATCAAAGTGAAATTGTTGTGGTCCGGAATCCCCTTCGTTTGAGGAAATATTGGATCATCTCTTCATGTCAGAGGATTTTGCGTATAAGGGGTGGGTGTTTTTATCCAAGCAATGGGATGTTCCCTTACTTGGCCAGCCTTCAATCCTGGGTTGAGCCACTCTTTGGTGGAGGAAAGCATTGTCTGCGGACTGTTTTGGAGATTTAACAAGTTTGCCTCCTGCCCTCATATTCTAGGGACTTGGAAGGAGCAAAGTGGGAGTTGTTTTCACCTGTGAACCCGATTAAAGTCATCTCTCGCATCCAGCATTGGCTCAAGCAATTGGGGAATTCCTTCCTCAGCCTAGGGACAACCATGCTTTGCATCAGCAAACTCTGCAAGCCATGGGTATCTTTCCAAGGCAGCCCCACTCTCCCTCTTTTAGCGTGGTTAAGTAGCACACACCGGAGGATGACTAGATCAAAATTAATGTAGATGGCTCCTCTAGAGGTAACCCCGAGCTTTCTGGCAGTGGAGGGTTTTTGTTAATGCATTGATTTGTGTATCTTATTTGTCAATTACGTGTATCTGTGCATCAAAGAAATGGTTGAGCCCTTGGAAGGTAAAGACCGAAGACACATGAAGAGTGGAGTATCAAGGAAGTAATGAACGGGTATATGAAATGCTTGACATAAAACAACCCTTAAACCTCTAGATGATCCTAACCCTATAAGTACATTGTTGATCATCCCTTAGCCCTATAACAAATTGGAACATGATAAGTAAGACTAAAAGAGGTACAAAGTTGTTGTGAAATCATAAGCCCAAAACAGCAGTTTTCGAGTGGTCATTGATCCTATCAACAGGCTGTCGATAGGACTCAATAGAATCGAATGACCACTCGTTCTTATCGAAGAATGAGTCCAGCAACCCAACAGATATAATTCTGGATTTTCTCGATGGGATCGATTGACTATTCGATCTTATCAAATGGCCTTTCCATCCAATCAACAGTCATTAACTAGCCATTTTATATTTGTTGCAAATCGAGTTCTTATAAAATGGCATTTGGTTCTTAGGCAAAATGAGGAGTTTTAGGTGCAATAGAAGGCTAGGTTATTTCATATTAATATCCCATATTTTAGACCTCTAATCCCATGAGTTTCAAGTCATCTTCATAAGCTTTAACCTCTGATGAGGATTTCAACTTCCTGTGAGAATATGAACTTAAACTCCACCATTTTTTAAAGATTAGACTAAATCATCTGGGCATATAATTTGTTTAAATCATCTAGAAGACCATTCTAGGTGAATCCCCTTAAAATTTAACTATCTCATTAGCCGTAGGAGATTCTACCAACATTCTATTACCTTGGTCACCTTAATGGAGCATTGCATACAAGGTGTTTGATCTTGGAGCTGAAGCATTAGCAAAGCATCAGCATCAACGATCGGATGAGCAAAATGAGAGTTGATTGAAGCATGAGAGAGCATCGATCAAGCAACCCGAGACGACGCATCAAAAGGACTTAATTCCACAAGTGTCAATTAGTAAATCCATGCTCTCTTTCCTTTTGTACGATTGAGGGTAAGAGTTCGTAATCCAAACTTGATAGGTTCTTATGTAAGGCTAGCTTTCTTCTTTTGAATAACCCAACTGTGGGGCCTACTTTTTTATGGGGTTTTTTCCTTGTGCTCGACCGGTTGTGAGCCTTACACGACCGGTCGAGGGCTGGTGCACGACCAGTCGTGGAGTCGAGTCCTGACTCGACTCAAAGTCCAGCGACTTTGGGCTATTTTTCTCCGGGGTGCTCGACCGGTTGAAGGTGGTTCTCGACCGGTCGTGGTTACACAGATTCGTTCCGCGATTTTGCGGATTGTGAAAATCTGAGTCCTTTCGCAACTGGGATGCGGAAAGGAGTTTCCTAAAACTAGTTTTTCTATAGAGATGAAAAACACAAGAGGGCTATCAAAGGTGTGTGAGAGAGAGAGAGAGGAAGCTTGTGGAAGGGAGGCTATGCTCGTAGAGGTGATCTGTCATATCTCAGCGCTTTCACGTCCTCATAATCAGTGAGATCTCTCTGTTTTTCTTTGTTTCTCTCATTGTTTATTCACTCCTGTGTGAGTGAAGAAGGTTGTAACATTCTACTTCATAGTGGATTGTTGATCTGGACGAGGTCCCGTGGTTTTTACCTCTTTGAGGGTTTTCCACGTAAAAATCTCGTGTGGTGTGATTTATGCTTTGATTTATTTCATTACTTTATTATTCCATAATTCTGGTTTGTTCTGGGAGGCTAGATCCTAAGGTTTTGTGCAAGGCCCCCAACACTTTTCATGACTATCAGTCAATCCAGCCCATTGATACCCTTTGCACTTTTTGTCCCTAATCATGTATGCATCCTTTCCTATTGCACTCATCATGTGGTGGGCCCTATTTAGGCGTGGGGCAAATCACGATCTTTTGAAAAATCGGACATTCTTGGTTGTTGGAAGTGATCGAGAATGCCTGCAGGTTTAAACGACAATCTCGCATTGGGCCCACCTACCATCCACTACATCAATTTAGACTGTCGGAACTGAACGGCCCCATCCATCGCATTGATTGAGCTGCTTGAGATGATCAGGACCACATGAGATGATCCATCACACTGAATGGGACGAGATGAGATGATCAGATCCATCCATCACATTGATTTGGACCACATGAGATGATCGGATCCATCCGTTACACTGATCAGAACCACATGAGATGATTGGACCCATCCATTCCATTGATTGGTTACAATGGGGATTTGGTTGGTTTGATCAATCAAGCTTGCTTGAATATGATCAATCGGGCCCATTTGAATCGATCCATTGCATCAATATGATCCTTATAAGTCCAATTTGATTGACCGGGGATTTAATGATTTGATCGGTAGGGCCCGTCGGCTTGATTGGGCCTGCTTGAATCTTGATAGGGTACAGTCATTAGGTTAATCAATTTTATCCACTTTGGTACATTAGGGCCATCGAGATGGATCATCATGATGGATTGGGCCAATGGGCCCCCTCTTGCAGATTAGGTCCAGCAATCTTAAGATGGTGAAAAAGAAAATGTCTATGGTTTCCTGAAGTATGAATGTTTGGGCAGTCCCGAACATATCAAATCACCACCCTTTGCGAATGTGTTTCTGCTTATACAGTTTGGGAATTCATTATGACCATATTCCCATTTAGTTTTGATACTCTATTAATTGCTTTTCCAGGGTAATCTCCAACTGAAAGATTTTGATATAAGAAAGACGGCAGGTGGAGTCTCTAATAGAGCAGTTTTGAAGAGTTTCAAGGTTAATGTATCTAAGAATTTCCTTGACATCCATCTCTTTTGGGCTGGAAAAGGGACTTGTTGCATACCTGCTGAGGGTACTTATGGGCCATCCATTGCGGCCATCAATGTCACTCCACGTAATATATCTTCAGAACTGAGTATTAGAATTAAATTCTATAGTTTCTATATATTCAATACTAACAGATGAATTTCTTGGCTTTACTTTTAGAATTCCCACCGAAGCAAGCAGGAAAGAAGAACAAGACTCTTTTGATTGTTGGGACTGTAATTGGTGCTGGTGCTTTGAGTTTTATATCCATTTTTGCAATATTTATTTGGAGACGAAGGAGCAGGCACATTGATGAAGATAAAGGTAATACCAATATTGCTAAGTTAGGGTGTGTTTGGATGCTCAACTGAACTGGATTGCAATTCATTAAATGCAATGCAGAGGATCATTTTAAGTCATATAACAACTTGAAACGGTAGTAATAGCAATCTGGGGGCTAGCCCCACTTTGGTCGTTTTCTATTTATTGAATTGAACTACCACAATTCTGTTCGATTTAGCTTGGAAACACAATCTAACTGATATGTATTGAAACTCAACTTAGACAATTGTAACTCACATGTTATGTTCCAAAAATATGAAAACCCACTGAATAAGAGTGGATTCAAGTCTTCGGTTTAAGTTTTCTCAACCAGGAGTTATTGCAATTTTTCTTTGATAAATTTCTAGTTACCAATTAGATTTCTTAGGCAGTATTCAGATATCCATGTAAGCAGGATTTTGTTCAACCCAAATCAATATTCATAACATTTCAAGCAGGACCTGAAACATCTTAGGTTTGGTGCAGAAAAGGTGGAAAATTGGTACTTGACATACTGGACATCCCATTTTCAGTGTTGTTGCAAACACGCATCTGAATGGATAAACATTGTTTCATCAAAAAAACCCTAGTGCTTGTAATTTTGGGTACCAAATTAAATGTAGTAATTGCAATGTATCGGCTTGAAATACACTGGTCATTTTCTATTTTATTGAATTGAAACATTACAAATCAGTGAGGACCTTGAAATGTTTTGAAGAATATGGAAACACCAAAAGGAACACTAAGTAGTAAGGCTAAACTTAAGACATATCACAGTAAGTGTGATAGGTTGGAAGCAAGAGTAGTGAGAAATATGTCTCCAAATTAACTTGTAAAAATGAGAGAGAGGAATGCAGGGACATTAACAATAATAGTTGCATTTAAAAACAATGACTAGAGAGCACTGATCAAGTACAATGAGATCAATGAAAGGTTGAGGAGCTATTTTCAGAACTTGGAAGTGATGACCACAATGAGAGCACATGGATAGATCGAATTATAAGCTCCAATGAGCTCAGAGAGCATAGATACTTTCATAGGATTAGGACTCCAAATTGAAAGATGCTTCGAAAAAGATGAAGATAGGAAAGGCCTTTGGACCATATGGTATACCGATAGAGGTTTGGAGATCATATAAGATCGAAGAAAATGCAAAAAGAATGGAGGAAAAGTGTTATGCTACCTTTGACAAAATAAATTAGACATATAGAGCCGCACTAAGTGTCATGGGATTAAGGTGGGCCTCCCTCAGGATCTCCTTCTCGCCAAGGGAGGCTAATTGAGTGGCGGACGGCCTGGCCAAGTTTGGCAGCACTACCCCTGGCCGGACTGAGTTCATATCTGTAGCTGACCTTTCGCCTCTCGCTAAGGGCTCTTACTTTCTTGATAAGGTGGGATTAGGAGCAATTCGATTGGGCGGATGTAATTAGCTGTCTAATTTTTTTTTAACTTCCCTTCTTTGTAAGTATTTGTGAGTTCGTTTGATAGGATAGGTGAGGCTTTCGCTCCTTTTTGTGAGGCCCACCCGAATCACTTGTAATTTCCTCAGATGGATATAAAAGATCTCAAGTTTTTTTTTTTTTTTTAAGTGTCATGGGATTAAACTTATGCATCATCATACTATGAAACTTTGGACAGAATGGTTGAGTAAAGATTTAAGGCGTGAGATGTATGTATTAGAAATCAGTTTAATTATGCTAGGAAGGTCAACTATTGAAGTTGTTCTCCTATTTAGCTAATAAAAAAATATAGGGAGAGGAGGAAGGATCTTTATGTGGTTATTATCGACTTAGAGAAAGCATAAGATAAGGTCCATAGAAAGTTAATCTAAGGGGTGTTGAGAAAGAAAGTAGTCTCAAAAGGACATATTTATATAATTAAGGATATGTAAGAGGGAACAGTAACAAATGTTAGGACCATTAGCTGAGAGATGAGTGAATTCCCAATTAGCATAGGATCACACCAAAAGTCGTCAACATTGAGTCAATGTCTTTTTTGCATTAGGTATGGACGAGTTAATGAGCTAGGCAATTACAAGAAGAGGTCCTGTGGTATATATGTCATTTATGGATGACCTAGCTACTTTTGATTGATGAGACAAGGGTGGGGGTAAACACAAAAGTAGAAGTATAGAAGCATGCTTTAAAATCTAAAGGTTTTAAAACTTATTTGACTAAAAATAAAATAATATGGAATGGAAGCTTTAGTAACAATAGGAGTGTAAGCAATGAATTAGTTAATATTGTTATTCAATTACCCAAAATTAATTATCATTTTGGATATCTTAGGTTGATAATTCATGAAAGCAGAGCAATTAGAAAGGTTGTTATTCGTAGCATTCAATCTAAATGGAAGAAGTGGAGCCTCTGGACTCTGGACTTTTTATACTGTCACTATGTACCGATCAAAACATAACGAATTTTTTTATTAAATAGCCATGATACCATCTATGGGATGAAATTTTGGGCAGTTAGAAGAATGAAAGATTGCCGAAGAGTAGTTGGAAAGCATGGAAGATCCTCGGAGAGCCTAGAAGATGAATACCTTGGGTGTACCCTAAGTTTATTTGGAGAAAGAAAAAAAAAAAAAACTTTCTTCTTGATTCAATGAATGCTTGCAAGATTCAAACACACCGCTTATAAAGAAAATCATCAATTAAGTGAATAGAAATTCCAACTGGGAAATCATACAAATTTTATCTAATAAGTTCATGAAAAAAAAAAAGAAAAAGAAAAAGATGTGAGTACGCATTTAAGTTTTGTAGTCAATTTAATTAGATATATGATCCTAACCTGCTCACTTATGTGAATTCACAGAGCTTCTAGAAATGGGTACCAAACCAAACACTTTTAGTTATTCCGAACTGAGGACTGCGACCAGAGATTTCAGTCTGGAAAATAAGTTGGGAATGGGAGGATTTGGGGCTGTTTATAAGGTACTTTTCTTCTTATGTGATCTGAAATGAATGTGTCATATGAATGTAAATGTAGATATGAATGTGAATGACAGAGGAAAACAAAGCGCCAATTGAGAGCTGAGGGCATGTCTAGAAGAACAAATCCTAAATTGTAGGGACATCCAAGCAGGCCTCTATATAACTCTCTCTGTGGTGGCTCAGGCTCATTTTATACTGCAATAATGTTCAACCGCGTGTACACCTACCCAGTACCCTCTATGTACACAAATAAATACATATTGGAGTATTCATTTACTTCTATTGAATTGTGGTATTTTTATAGGGCACACTTTCAGATGGAAGGATAGTAGCTGCAAAGCAACTCTCAGTGGCATCTCATCATGGAAATCATCAGTTTGTAACAGAGATTGTTACCATATCAGCGGTGCAGCACCGGAACCTTGTGAAGTTGTACGGATGCTGCATTGATGGAGATAAGCGCCTTTTGGTTTATGAGTATCTTGAAAACGGGAGTCTTGATCATGCGCTCTTCGGTACGAAACATGTTCCTATTTCTGTAAAACCATATTCTTGAGCTATGACCAAAATGATGAATGTGATGGCCATTGGTAAGAGATAGGATTTGGGTAAGCACACGTGCCGATGTAGCATGTATGTGTGACATCCAGGCCATTCATCTGGTGGACCCCACATGAATCTGCAACTGCCCAAATCCAGGCATTCTGGTCATCAGGTAGCCCAACATGTCTATGAGACAAATGGACAATTAAAAAAATTACCAACATCCACATTTGTTATACACTTTTCCCCACTTGATGAATGAACTGGCCTTTTTGGTGGGCCATGGCAAATGCAAGGTGGGTCCCACTTGATGAACAGACTGTATTCTTGCACATACATTCCACATTAGCAATTTCGCACATGTCGGGGGAATTGCTAGTTAGGGCTGGCAATGGCCCGGGTTTGGGTCAGGTCAAGCTAGGCCTGGGCCAGACTTGACAATAAATGTCCAAGGCTTTAGCCTAGCCCCAACCCAATATAGGCTTAACACAGCAAGCGCAAGCCCAAGCCTGAAAAGTTTGGCTGGGTCTTGACCTGACCTGAACTGACACGCCATGGCCTAAAAATTGATGAAATCCCCATTTCCCACTTGAATGTTCCTAATCTTATTAATCAAGTGGACCAACACACACACACAAATAAATAGACAGTAGGAATGATTTCAATTTTCTAGATTCAAGATGCATGGTTGCCTAATCAAGGATTAAAATGGCAAATTTGAAAATATAAGAAATGTACATACATGTCATTTTCTTGCAGGAGACAGTAAGTTGCATCTAAATTGGCCCACCCGCTACAGAATATGCATGGGTACGGCACGGGGCCTCACTTATCTCCACGAGGAGTCAAGTCTCCGAATCGTACATAGAGATATCAAGGCCAGTAATATTTTGCTTGATGCTGATCTCAATCCTAAGATTTCAGATTTTGGTTTGGCCAAACTATATGATGATAAGAAGACACACATCAGCACACAGGTTGCAGGGACAATGTAAGAAACACTCAATTGTTTACATTCACATCTCTTACTTAACGATCCGTTTGGATGCTCAATTCAACTAAATTCTAACAATTTATAAGAAATGATCAAAGTGGGATGGCCGTTTTAAATTATATGATGAGTAAACACCAAATTGCATTTCCATGAATTTCAAGTTGGAACTAGAACAACTTCAGCTCCAATTAAGGGGCTGGTACCTCATTACGAATGGAGTAAGGGGAGTCCCACTTTGATCATTTGCACTTTAGGGCACTATTTATTTTATTTATTTATTTATTTATTTATTTTGTATCTTTGTTAATATGAACAGACGATGTACAAACTAGACTTTCAGGTGGGCTCACAAAACACCGGGCCTCACCTAATGTAGGAATGTGCAAAAAGATTAGGAGAAGATCATTGTCTTCCTCCATAATAAGCCTTGAATAGTAAAGAGCTTCTTTTTTTTCTGAAAACCTTTTTCCATATAACAAAGGGCTTTACAAGACTTTGGGCGCGCCCAACAACAAAAAGGGGAAGGGCCCGCCTATCGTGAGAGAACACTAAATACAAAAATAGACTCAACGGAAACTGAGGAATCAAACCTCCTTTAGATTTCCCAGCCCCACTCTATCATGAAATAGAAGTCCTCTAGTCATCTGCGGCAGGCCCGTGGTTGAGAAAAACAGACTATTGGCTTGACCATTACTACCCCTACGCGCTAAGTCATCCACTCCATTTGCTTCCCTAGGACACTGCGCTCTAGACACCTCAAGCTGACTGATGAGGTTTTTGATCCTTGCCCACCAGTAAAGAGCTTATGCTTACTTTCTCTTACACGACTCAAAAAGGCCTTCAAGTTATCACAGGACACTTTAAAATGGCAATCCGAATTTGATCATTTCTTATAAGCTGATTATTGCAATTTAATTCAATTGAGCATCCAGAACACATCCTAATTTGGTCATTATGAGTTGTTTTTTGTGTGGGTTCTTGAAGTGGGTATCTTGCACCGGAGTATGCCTTGTGTGGGCATCTGACAGAAAAGGCTGACGTGTTTGGATTTGGAGTCGTCGCACTTGAGATTCTTAGTGGAAGGCCAAATACGGATACAAGCTTGGATCAATATAAATATCTCCTCGATTGGGTATGACATTTTAATCGCCTTATAGGAATAAGAGTCTGTAGGCTAGTAATTAGACTCTTTCATTAGGATACACATGTTATGGGCACACGCACAGTTTGTCAAGATTCATTATCTTGCTCAGTGTTTCATGTTCCTGCTATTAGCTTTCATTGGTTATGATTCAAATGATGATCACTGAGGTTGTGTTTGGAGCACTATTGATTGGAATCACGTTTATGTATCAAATAAAGTGGAAATAACGAAATAGTAATTTCCTTCCCACCATATTGAAGTTTTGGGAACGAAATCACAATTGTGTTACTTTCAAGTTGGACTACAAAGAGTTGTAATTGCAATTTGAGGGGCTATTTCCTGGATGTAGACTCTGGGAAGTGTCAATTAACTTTCGTCGTTTTGCCATTTTGGTTAAACTGATGCCTGCATTTCAATTCGCGTGTGCATCCAAACACAACCTAAGAAGAATGCAACATGTAAATGGGCCAAACACAAGCATCCTATGTGTGCCGACATGGGATTATGTGTGCAAGAGCTGGGTCATCAATCAAGTAGGTTCCATGGAAACTGTTTCCTAGCCAAAAAATAAGGCCAGCCCACTTTTCAGATGGACCACAAAAGATAGCTAATAGTTTAAATTAAATGCACAAGTGACCTACCTAATCAGGTAGGCTACATCCATTGCAGGACGTGCCTAATGAACAGTCCATATCTCGCACACATGTGAGATATAGACACATGTGGGGTGTTTGTATTTCGCATTTGCAGATGCGCATCTATAAAGTAGCATTGCTTCAATCACCAAAGAATGAATTTTCTTCACGATTCATTCTACTAAGTGATCACTAGCTATCTTTCAATGATGGATTTGTGGACATAAGATCGATGTATTATTACTTTTTCACTCAATGTATTAATAATACCTCATCATTCCATAATTTCTTAGGCTTGGACTCTACACGAAGCTAACCGTCCATTGGAACTGATCGATCCGACACTGTCCGAATTTGACAACGGAGAAGCGCTAAGAATGATTGGAGTAGCTCTTTTATGCACTCAAACATCTCCAGTGCTACGCCCGTCCATGTCGCGTGTGGTGGCCATGCTATCAGGCGACGTCGAAGTAAGCAGTGTCACATCGCGGCCCAGCTACTTAACTTTGTGGCAATTCAATGACTTAACCAACTCCCTGAGCGACTATATGTCAAGAGGGTCTATGGGAATAACAATGGAAGGCCAATGTGACATGTCGAACAATTCGAGCTGGTCTACTCCTGCGGAACACTTGCCTCTGCCCACTCAGCCATGTTTGCAAGAGATCATTGGAGAAAGACAGGGCTGATCGACTTTTCTAAGCTGTGCATGCATTTCTTCAAGGTATCCTCTCACTGCTATGAATCTTTGTTCATATCTTTTATTTGGATGTTGAATGAATCCTATCAGGCAGTATGTATGTGTCATAGTTTGAAACCCTGAAACTCGACTCAACCGGATGTCCTGCTGGGTCGGGATGACTCTAAGACTCAGTTGAATCTTAAATTAAGGTAGTATTAAATGTTTTTCATTATTAAATAATACAAGTATCCAAAGAAAATTGCAAGTACATTAGTATTCCATCAGTTAAGAACCTTGCTTCTGTTGGAGTTGACTGGCCAGTGATTCGACTTTACTCAGTATGAATTATGTCAACTCGACCGAGTCCACTATTGGACTGGACAAGTTTTTAAAAACTCAAACAAGTGAGACTCAATAAAAAGTTCCTGGCTGACTTGGGTTGATTTCTCAATGAGTCCAGTTAACTCAGTTGACTTTGGAGTCAACTCCACGAGCTTTAAACTATGATATTGTTGGAATATTTGGTTGAATTAAATAGATCTATTTAAAATTGAAAACTAAAAAGAAAATAAAAATTTAGATAGAAGATTTATAGAGTTGAGTCGAAGCGTGACATGAGTCACTCAGCTTGAAATCAAATTTGCTCCCCTTGGACAGCATGCCAAGTGCAACAAGTTTCTGATCTAGAGAGGGTCGCGGACACTTTCATGGTGAGAAGGCCCGATCGAAGGTGGAAGTGATTAGGATTGTCAGAACCCTAAAGTAGGTGTATCTCGCAAACCGAAATAAATTATTCGACATCCCATATATTATTTTGGCATAAGAGAAGCTACTTCAGCTAGACAACCCACTATGCCGGGTTGCCCATGCCGAATTTGCGATATTCCATCAGATCGGCGGTCGAAAGTTTAATTTCATATTTACTATTTATAGTAAATTCTAGTTCGATGATAACTTTTGATCCTTTGAGGTTTAAGAGTTGTGACCAACATAAAAAGGGCTTAGAAAAATTAGGAGAATAATGTGGTTAGGTCAAATTGAACACTAACTATTTTTGGCGGAAAACCATGAAGTCAAATAGAAATCATGACCATCTATAAATAGTAAGTTTCCTATTTATAGTAATACACGTTTTTTAGGGAGTTTGAGTTAGAGTTTGATTCTGAAACTTATTCTTAGGTTAGTTATCACTATTTAAAGGATTGTAAATTCGTTTTATTATCAATCACTTTATTTTCGAATTTATTAGAATTTATTTTCATTTTTCCTATTTTTTCCTCGTGGATTTGGGGAATCTCTATGAAGATTCTAAAGAAGCTCCGTGGATTTGGAGTAATTATTCTCTTGAGGAAGATGGTGATCGACCTCATCACGTCCATCTCTGCATCCATTTTCAAAGCAATTGACGTCCATGATATAACTACTATAACCCGATCTCAACGGTCGAACTACTTACAGTTTAATCCATAAGTGTTGAGTTAACTCAACAATGAACTTAGCAACCAAAACTCATAAACTAGAAAAGGAATAAAGATTTTTCAAAAGAGCAAAAAAAAAAAAAAAAAAAATCATGATTTTTTAAAACGGAATGGAAGTCTTTATATAAAGTCCAAAGTGGTGCATTAAGCAACATTTCAAAAGAGTTTGGTCTATTGGATTTAAACCCAATAGGTGTGACCAATCGACCAACCACATATTTCTGTTACAAAAGGAAAAGGCGCAAATATAAATACATTTTCGTACAAACAAAGTCCTTTGAGTACCCAATGCACAAACACCTGTGCGAGTACACCCGGAGGATGGAGTTGGTTTCTCCACTTGAGACCTAAAATTGGGTCACTTATTCGATGATTGGAGTGGATTTTACAAATTCATGATAGTGGGCCCACCCTACTGAATGACTCATAAATTTAATTCTCATTTCTGTCCTTAGGCGCAAACTACCCTTAGCTGTGAATACACCAAGGAGCCCACCGCGACGCACGCAGTTTATCTTTGTTCTATGCATTTTTTTCAGCTTATTTTAACGCACGAGACCAACATTTAGGTATATCAAAATCTCAAGTGGACCACACCATACCAAATTAGTAGGAATCGAAATCCTACCATTGAAAACATCATAGGCGCCACAGAAGTTTTGTATCAAGCTGCTATTTCTATTTCCATTTCATGCCTGGCATGTTCGATGACATATAAACATCACTGTAGGCCTTAGAAATGTTTCAACGGTAGATGCCACATTTCCCACTGCGTTCTGTGGTGTGGTCCAGTTGAGATTTGGATATGCCTCGATTTTGGTCTCATGCCTAGAAATGACCTGGAAAAACGGATGGACCGGGTGGATAAAACACATTCATCATGGTGTGCTCCACATAGAATCCACTCCATGCAAGCGTCGTCACAATGCTCCTCAGGACTGGCTACGTACACAATCCACGTGGCAGTCAAACCAAGACCGGCAGGGCTGAGGGTGGGTCCGTGATGATGTGTATGTGAAATCTACTCCAGCCATAAGCTGTATAGTGATAATTTAGCTGTAGGCGCTAAAAAATCAGCCAAATCCATAATTCAGTTGGTCCACCTGAGTGGAAACAGTGATGGGGACGTTCACTATCCAAATTGTTTCACTTAGCATGGCCCACGTAAATCACATATGGGCCTAATTTTTTATACCCATACATGCGTGACATTTTATGAGGCAACTAATGGTTGGAGTAGATTTCACACAAACATCACAGGGAGCTCCGTAGAGATCAAGAGTAGCATCCTCTCTTCCACTATTTATCCTTGTATGGCACACCTAAATCACGTCTGCTTTATTTTTTAGCCTAATGGCTAAATTTCCATCATGTACTCAATGATCACTGTGGATTTCACATGCACATTATGGTGAAATCCACCATGAGGCCCATCCCACCCCCTCTCTGCGACTATATATATGAGGGAAAAAAAAAAAACACTACCTAATTAATATGAAATTTATATCTCATAACTTTTTTCAAAAAGTTTTTCAAAAAGCTATATCATGAATTACTATAATTATCATTCCAGGGTTCGGTGGCTTGAGTGAGCCCACCATGATGTTTATGTAAAATCCACCCTAACCACCAGGTGCATCACCCCATGTTAAGTAGAGCGCCAAAAATCAGCTTCGTCTATGATTTAGGTGGCCCACATGATTGAAAATAGTATACAGGGCAATACTCACCTTCCAAACTGTTTCCATTAGTATGGCCCACGTGAATCACGGAGGGTATGAATTTTTGAGTTATGGGCTTAAATTTTTGTGGTATATTTTCGAGTTATAGACCTAAATTTTTGTGGTATCTAATGATTGGTGTGGGTTTCATATAAGTACATAGATATTAATATATAGAAGTTTTAAAAGAGATAGAAATAAATGTATACAATACAACTATTGTTAGAGATAAGAAAGAGAGAGTTGTAGAGAAATAGTAAGACGTAGATAGTGCTAGAGAAATTCTTCAACACCGTACATGCAAAATTGAGATGCGGATGCTCGACCCTTTAGATTATTGTAGGTTGTTGCCTTAGAAATGACCTACGATGGAAGGAAAACAACCTTCAAAGCCGGACCAAACCTTAGCTCAGCTTATTTTACAGAACTCAAGTCTTCGTAGCAGTTTTAAAAGTCCCATTTGGATGACACCAAATAAATAGCTTTTTTAAATTTATGTAAGTTAATAAATTACTTTTTCTAAATAAATTAGTTTATTTAATCAACTTAAATAAATAATTTATTAAATAAAGTAACTTTTTTAAAGTTATTTTTTATTGCTTTTTAACATATGGAAATTAACTTAAACAATGGTGGTTGTAAAGAGTGTGCTCTAATTGTAATGAATGGATGTGCCATATTGAGAAATCCACCGTAATGTTTTTTAGAAATCCACCCTGTCACTATTTTATACATCTCATTTAGAAGGTGGGCTCAAATATGACATAAATCCAACACTAAAGTGGGCCACATGACTTAAAACAGTAGTATTGAATGCCCACCATTGAAACCGCACCCATTGTTATGTGACCCACCATGATGTTTTTAAGAATCCAATCCATCCACCTGTTTTTCCAGCTGATTTTAATTGGTAGGTCCAAATAAAATGATGATCGAAAACTCAAGTAAACCAGGCACCTTGAAACAATGTTATTAAAATGGATGGACGGGGTGGATTTCTAAGAAACATTGTAGTGTACCTAGATGCGTGGAGTTGGGTTCACCCACCAATCGGCCTCCAGCAAAAGCAGCCGAACAGATCAGGTTAGTTTGAGGTAACAAACGCTGTTCAGTCAGGCCATGATTGTGGACCCACCTTGATGCATGTGTTATTTATTCATGCTCTCTATCCATTTTACCTGCTTATTTGAGGGCATAAGCCCAAAAATGAAACAAATCCAAATATCAGGTGGACCACACCATTAGAAACATGGTGAATGAATGCTCACCATTAAGTTCTCGGGGGCACAAAAGTTTTCGAACAAGCTGTATTTGTGTTTTCCTTCATCCTCGTCTATGTGACCTTATCAACAGGTTGGATGACAAATAAACATTACCATGGGCCCTTGGATGTTTTTTTAATGGTGAGCCTTCAATCACCACCGTTTCCGTGGTGTGGCCCACTTGAGATTTAAATCTGGTTCATTATTAATTAGGCCAACACTAAAAAATGAGCCGGCAAAACCCATAAAATTAAGATGGAGTTTAGAGCGACCACTGCACCATCCAAAGGAAATGTGTTAAGAGCCCACAATACAGATCACTTCATGCATGGATGGTCATGATTCAGCTATGCAATGATGATCACAGCCCACTTCCTGCCTGAGGTAGGAACACATTTGAGTGGTCCCCACATCTCATTAACAGGCGATGGGCCAGGATATCATCAGTATTATGATGCATTGGATTATTTCCAGCTCTCTTTCTTACAACCGCTTGCTATTTTCCAGTTTCGAAAGCACGACTCTTTTCAATTGCTGGACGAGCGCTGGGCACATGGCAGTGGGCCCCTCCATGGATGGCTTATATATAGAGTGAGAATTCCATTGGTCTAGTACTCTGAACCATTTCAAAAGTGGCTTGCCAATTGAATTGTTTGAAAAGATACGCATTCATGTTCAACAGGCAAAGGTCCCATGTTCAGACAGTAATTAGGATCGTGAAACCAGGCGAACCAATTTAAATATTCAATAAAAGATATGTTTCTGTTGTCCCCCATCCAAGGTGAGGCCCATCATATAAACGGCTTGGATCATTGAGAAGTGACCCAAAATCAAAAGCTAAAGTCATTGTACCCTTTAGCATACATCAGAATAATCCAACATTTGAACAGTCCTGACCCAATGGACCTGGCCGGTTGACGGCCCTGATAGATTTCATCCATTAGCACATGAAAGTCAATATTGCTTTATGTCACAAACTAGCTAGATCCCGGGTACTCTACGTGTACTTCATATATGAGATCCACGTCATGACTCGTACACTAAATAGGCTTAAAGTATTAAATATGCTTATATAAATTTACCTATCTACGTAGTTATACTGTATATTTAAGTTCCCAACTACATTTCATGAATAAGAAATCAACCATCTATTTTAATCATCAGTTATTAATATAGTTAAGGACCCTTTCATTTAAGATCTTATGCAGTAAAATAAATTTTATCCAACAACTTAAATGAATAATTAATTAATAATAATAATAATAACACCAAATTGAATTAAATTGATAATCATGGTTGTTATATGGCAGCAACTTCTTCCTCTGCTAAGTATGGTCATGTGTCCCTTGAGTTCTTTTCCAACTCGATCACGTAATCTTATTCTTGAGCTACCGGCTTATCCTCAATCATATATATACGATTTTACATCAATACAGGATAAGCTAACTAGGGCTAGTGAAAAATGCCAACATAGTTCTTCATATAAAATTAGCATAGAATATCAATAATCATATACAATATAATAGCACCTAAACTTGAAGGGGGCCTGGGAATCAGAAGCCTCTCAAATGTCATACAAGCCCTACGCCTTAAAATGGCCTGGGCAGTGAAGTTCAAAGAGGACTGCAGCCTATGGGGCTCGTTTATGAAAGTCAAGTACAACCAAGATCTGATTTCGAAAGGGCAGACTCAACTGTCGGCAACAGTCTCCCCATTGTGGAAAAGGATTATTCCCACTGTTGGTGGCCAAGACTCAATGGATAATTGGAGAAGGTAACGACAGCCTTTGGTGGGACAACTGGACAGGTCTAGGTCCTCTCGAAGGCAAGGCTACGAGCCAGATTCTAACGGGGCTTCAGAGGCTGAAAGTTAAGGACTTTCTAAGTAGGACGGGTCCTCTTCCGCCCTCAGCTATGTTTAACTTCTTTTCCCAAGAATCTATAGACTTTATTTTTCAAGAGGGCTTCTGCATATCGGAGGGCCCTTCCTTTTTGGCCTCCAGATCCATCTAATTCTTCCTCGGTCAAATCGACGTGGGAGACGTGTAGGCATCCCAGGTTGCGGAACAGCTGGGGAGCTAAAGTTTGGAACGCGCACCTGCCACCTAAAATCTTTGTCCTAGTGTGGAAGGTTCTCAAGGGAGCAGTGCTGGTTGATGCAGTTGTCCATGTCTGCGACATCCAGTTGGCCTCTTGGTGCAGCTGCTGCACAGGAGACCAACGGCAAGGGCCCGCAGTGGAGTCTGTAGACCACCTGTTCCTGCACAGTGCCCGGGCAGCTCCCATATGGAACCATTTCGCTGAATTTTTTAGCATTCAGTTAGTTGGGGCCCACTCGGTGGAGGATTGGTTGGTTCATTAGTGGCCCACTCCTTCAGGTGGTTCGACAACGCCTTTCAAAAATCTAATTCCCTGTATCATAATATGGGAGATTTGGAAAGGAAAAAATGAAGCAAAGTTTGATGGAAATTTTGTGCCTATCAGGATCTTGATTTCTCAGATTAGAGGTTGGGTCTTATCCATTGCTAATAGATGGGGTCTTCCTTGGTCCCATGTGGGGTATAGCAGTCGGGCACTCGCGGCCTTGGGGATTGCAGTTCATCCCCATCCGGGGAGGACATTCCAAGTAGTTAAGTGGATTAACCCTCCTTCGGACTGGGTGAAGCTGAACGTGGATGGGTCTTCCAGGGACAACCCAGGCATAGCAGGGGGTGGGGGTATATGTAGAGGTGACAAGGGAGAATTCATCTTCAGTTTCTTTGCAAGTTATGAGATGGCGTCCAACACGAGGGCAGAAATTCGGGCAGTCCATGATGGTCTGATCCATTATCTCCATTTCGGTTTAAGCAACATAATTGTAGAATCAGATTCCTAGTTGGTGGTTAAGTTCGTCTCAAGGTTGACAAGTTCGGGCTGGAAGTGGAAATATTAGTTGGATAGGATGAAGAAGATCAACCTCAAACGCCATGTTAAGTTTGAGCACATCCTCAAAGAAGGTAATGGGCCAATGGATGAGATGGCTATAATGGGCAGTGGCAGTCAAAATTCAGCCCAAATTATTGGCCGGGCCGATCTTCCTAGCATTGTCAGGGGGCTCATCTTCCTCAATAAAGTGAGTTTGGGGACAATCAAGGGCTAAGTGATTGGTGGCCAGTGCGGCCCTATCTAGGTCACTAGGTCCAGTTTTGTTTGGTTTTGCCGTTCTTTTTCCTTATAGTAAGTTCCGCCTAGGTTTTGTTTGGGGGAGCCTGAAATTGTTAATCTATAGTATACAGTTTTTTGAATATGAATTGAATAGAGACCAATGACTAAAAAAAATACACAATATAATTTCAGAAAAAAAAGATTAATTATTATGCAATGCATCAAGAGGGAATCCGTCCACTTGCTTGAATTGAAAACTCGTCAACTGCATCTGCTTATTGGCAGGCTTCTACCATTTGGTAGGCAAAGGCAAGGCCCACATCTACTTCTTGAGTAGGCTTCCATTAGTATAGTAGGCTTCCGGTAATGATTCTACTAGGTATACCATCAATGGAGATCTCTCAGGAATTTAGCATGTGTTGTGTGTGCAATTAATAGATGCACTATTATATCAAGTAATCTTGAATCATGTATTATATCATTCTGATTTTCATATTTGAATCAATAGAGTCTCATACTATCTAATAATATCAGTATATTATTCAATTCATGTCCAATTAGTAATTTAACATATAGCTTGCATCAATATGGTAACTCAGATAATTGAATATTATACTAACACATTAATCAAATTATATCATGATTAATATATTAATATAAAAACAACACATTCATCCAAATCAAATAAAAGTACATGGCAACTGCATTAGGGTAAGTATACAACATATCAAACAATTAATCTATTTTAACTTTATGGAGGGGAAACACATCAAGATCACTTAACTTGATACAGTAGAGACGATTCTGTAAACCAATAGTTTGATTTTGTATTAAAACTTTCTAAAATTATATAAATGATTTTTTTTTAATCTTACTAGTTCACATGGCGGGGCCCACCTTTGATTGATATAAATCCATTTAAGATGTCTCATTTAAATAAATTCATAAATTAGAAAATAATCTTTCAAATATTAAGGTGCTGTTAGAATTAGCCCCCTGCAATTTCTATAAATTCAGGTTGTTTTCAATAACAATCCTGAAAGTTGATTTTTCTAAAAATTTGAACAGCGTTTTGAAATATTAAGCCAGAATCCCTTGACTTTGCAAAAAAAATTATTTTAACCCTAAAATTTTGATTTTTTATATAGTTTGTCATAATTTACACGAATTATGGAAGATTTATTCACTTTGATAATTTAATGTTCGAATTACTTTTGATAGATATCAAGACCAATCATTAATTGTCACTTAATCAATTTTAAGGAACAATCAATGATCATCTTGATCCAACCATCGATACCTTAATTAATTACAATTCTTAATGCTCACATTGATTGGTTAATGTGGCCCACTAGATGATTAGATGGATCATCAAGTCTGGATGTCATCATCATCTAATATCCGAATTTTGATAGTCGTTCTAGATCGAGTTAGATCTTAACCATATAATGGTTCTACATAATGAATCAACATATGATTCATTGTCTACCATTTCTTCATATCGATGCAAGTCATCCAATGATTCGATTAGTCTGGAATTTAGGATTTTAATTTATTTTATTATTAAGAATCTAATAAATTATAAGAATTTAATCACGCATTTCATATTATTTCATATAATTCTATATGTCAAGTTGTATCTTATATAAAGAATTACTCCTCCGGTATTAATTTAATTTCCTTAAATTAAGGAAGAATCTTAGTAAATCTATGATCCGTATGGTCCATTAATGTGTCCAATTAGTTTGATTCTTAAAATTATTATATAATTGAGTCTTATAAAACCCATGAATTGTATATATCATATCGATCGTTGTCCACCATAAAAAAAAATTCCACCTTATACACATCAGCCCTATAGTCATGTGCATCAATGTATCTTTTTCACGTAAATGAATTAGACCTACACAATGGATGTTTGATATATTACGTTAAACTGAATATGACACTTTTTAATAGAAATGGTTTACTGGGATATTACAGAATATGAAGGAAAGTTTGAATAAAGAGAAATAAGAGGAATCATAAGATGAGATTTTTTATTTTTTATTTTTATATACACACACATACTCCCACACACTCACACCATAGTGGAATTTCACCACCCATGGGTACTCGAACCCTCGACCGGGTGTTGAAACTCCTGAGAGTCTACCACCGGATCGGGAGTAAGGACCCAGAATAATTAGATGATATTGGCGAATCTCTCTCTTACTCAAAATTAAAATTAAAATTTTTCAAATTTAAATATTTAATATATCATGAGCAAGCACATATGCATGTGATCCAGCCGTTCATCTGGCTAGGCCGACCAGACATCTGCCATCATCCAAAATTCTCACCCACCCAGCAGTCCTATCCACCGGATAGCATTACTTGTGGGGATTGCAAATGAATGGTCAGAGGTAAAGGCTCCAAACAATCCCAAAAGTCATCTGATCGGATGGATGGGATTGTCCAGCGTGCGTGAATTTCTGAATATCAACGTGGCCCCCTCAGGTGAACAGTCTGGAGCTCGGGCATAACGCCCGCGCGTGTGGCTTCTGATTCACTCACACAGACTACCAAAAAGAAAATGACGTCCCCGTTCCAAGAAAAATAATTTTTGAAAATTGAAAAATTACAGTAGAAGTCACCTTGGAATCTGTGACAGATACTCATATTATAATAATATAAAATTACAATACCCTACCAATCCGATGCACGGCGCATGCATACAACCGTTCGTGTGTATGATTTTCCCCGCCCATTGATACACCGATTTTTTTATTTTTTTAATTTTTTTTGCTTTTTTAGCTTGTTTGTACACCCCTCTGTCAGTTCATACTTCACCGTTAACCACCCCCAATAGATATGGATACCAAGACTTTAGTATTAAAACGAGGTATCTCTCACTCACCCTCCCACTTGAGCCATGGATCAGATTAGGGTGTTTGGTACACCGAATTCTTAGGTGTATATGCTATTTACCAACTTTTGAGTTCGGACTTATGGAAAAGGCAAATAGTGACTATGGATACACCCACGATCACCAAGCATGTGGTGGACCCCACTCACCATTGCCTAACCATGATCAAAGGTGATAAAATAATTTTTATATATATATACACTGAAAGTCCAGTATATATTCCTTGAACCAAATGCTCTTAGGTTGGTGAAAGTGAATCTCTCACTCTAGCGACCATTTTCATGGCCTCAAAATAATTTTCCTTTCTTTGATAGAGAAGGCCAAAAAAATAGCTAGAAATCTCATATGGGTTTCACTGGTTTGGCTAGCAAAATAAAAATAAAAATAGAACTTAAAAAAGGTACTTCTACTCAGTGTTCAAAGTGTCCGCATCACTACAAGTTTTACTGTTCAGGAATACAAAAACAATATCGATATCATTGATAATATTGTTGATAATCGAAAATATGGAGAAACATAAGAAAAATGGTAGAATTTTTAGTGAAACTTCAAGAGATGTTAAAATGTACATATTTAAATATTTATAATTTATAAGAAAAATACAAAAAGAACACATACATAATAAATTTTCATGTAATGGGGTCTTAAAAGCATGTGTTGTTATAAGAAATCAATCCAACCAGCCCATTCAGCCTATTTAGCCAACCTTTTATTCAAACATCTATCGATATTGTAAAATATCAACAACACATAATATTTCACCACGAAATCATAATAATGGTAAAGGAAACGAAAGATTATGGGCTCAATATCACACATGTTGTGATATCGATAATATCGAGATATTATCAATATTATTAATGATAAATTAAACATCACATAAAACCTTGTGTCCATGAAAAAAAAATGAAATAAAATTTTTTCTAATAAATAAAAATTTGCTGATATCAATATGTTGGGAATATTATTGAAATATTGTTGATATACTTATGATACAAGTATTACTTAAAATTTATATAGTAAAAAATATTGGTGATACATGGGCGATATTAATGCATTGACAATACATGCAACACCTATAATTTGCATAGTTAAAAATAATGGTAATTACATTAGTGATATTGATACGTTGGCGATACTTAGCGTTATATTACTAATACTTAAAATTTCTATACTACCAACATTATCGGTATCGTTACTTGTGTTATCGATATCACTGAGCTGGAAATAAAGATAATATCAGAGATATTTCGATAATATTGGATATAATTCAAACACTACTTCTATTGAATAAAGAAATTCTAATTTCCCATAGAAGGGAGTATTCGTAAGCTGCATGCATCACTACCCAGCCATGACCAGAGGTGATACAAAAGTGTATATACACCGAAGGTTCAGTATATACTCTTTTGCACCCAATTCTCCGGTGCCCACATGTTGGGATAATGCAGATGATCAGCATTGTCTGTGTTGTGGAAGCAATTCCATATGGACTACTGAAGTAAAATAATGCTCAACGGAAGGTCTTGATCATCACCATCTGTAAACAAATTTAGAAGAATGAAAGTAAAATTTTCAATGACTTGCATTCAACGGTAAAAAAATCAAAAGATACTACCGTTACAGAAGAATAATTATGATAAAATGTCTTATCTATGGTGTTAGCCTGAAAATGGATAGTTCAAATTATCCGACCATATAAGAAAGTGGGCCTTAGTAGATGCTCACCTAAACTAGACCCTGAACCGCGACGGATGCAAAGCGAACACAGTCAATTATTCACGTGGAAGCACTGGGTCGCCTGGACGGGAAGCGGACTGCGTACTGAGTAACTCAGTAGGCTGTGTATTAAGTAAACTCTGTGAGATCCACCATGATTTGTGTATTTTATCCACTCTATCCATCCATTTTATCAAATAATTTTAGGGCTTGAGCCCAATAATTATGCATATCCAATTCTCAAGTGGACCACATCACAGGAAATACTGTGAATTGAACTTCTACCGTTGAAAAATTCTCGGGGACCATGGAAGTTTTGGATCAAGCTAATAATTTTTTTTCCCTTCATCCATGTCTGTTTGAACTTATGAACAGGTTGGATGACAAATAAACATCATTGTGGGCTCTAGAAATGTTTTAATAATGAAAATCATTATTCCTACTTCTTCCTATAGTGTGGTCCACTTGGGCTTTGGATATGCTTTAATTTTAAGATTAATCCTAAAATGATATGAAAAACGGATCAGCAACCTGGATAAATCACATGCATTCACAGTAAGACCAAATAAGTTTACTCAATACGATAAGAGCCTATTGAATATGAGTAACTCAGTACAATTTCACCTCGACGCTGATCGCACGGCGTATTGAGTAAACTCTATGGGGCCCACCATGATGATGTGTCTTATTCACGCCATCCATCTACTTTGGATTATCATTTTAGGCATGATTCCATAATCAAATCATATCCAAAGCTCAAGTGGACCATAGCACACAAAAAAGTAGGAATTGAATGCTGCCATTGAAAATTTTCTTGATCTTATCCATTATTTTTCTCCAGTTTATTTTATAGTTTATTCTATTGAATATTAGACCATTAAATTTTAATTCTAAATTGAAATTGTGAAATTGTGAAATTGATGTAATTTATATAATATCTAAACAAGATTCTACCACGTGTACGGTAGAGAGATGGATCTAAAGTATTGCAGCTCACCGCAGATGCTATATTATCAACCCCAATTAGGTGTTACCCAGGTAACACCTTAGGGGCGCTTGGCGCAAAGTATTAGATGAGATTTGGTGGTATATAGTTGTATTTGATCCCCTTAAAACCCATCCAATATTTGGGCAGGATGAGGGATGTTGTGATTATGTATGATGGGATTATATTTGGTATCATGTGAGATTTTCATGGATTTTGAAATTTACTATACATGTAGCCCCATAGTGATGCATACATTTATTTATCTATGCCATCCATTCATACTTATCATTTACACATGGTATTCTGGTTATATAAGTGTACAAGTGAACAACATCCATTGTAATTGATCTGTTAATTATAATTTCTTGGTCCCCAAATAAGATTTTGCTTAATCTAATGTTTTTTAATTTTATCCAAACTTATAATTAGATGTCTAAAATAGCACAGTATTTTAATACATGCAATAATTGTACAATAACCATGTTAACGGAGTCTAATACAATTCAATACCATTTTATTCCACGGACCAAACATGCCTGCAATGTTATCATTACTGTAGGGCCCACCTTGATCATATATTGTATATCCATCCTGTACGTCCGTTTTCCCGCTCATTTTAGAGAAAGCAAAACATATCCGGATCTCACGCGGACCATATCTATTTCACGACGGTTTGTATTGTTTTTAGATAAATTTAGGACCGTGGACCGCACCTTTTACCTGACTGTTTTTATGAAAGAATACAAGCTTTGTTTTGCAGCTTAGACCTGCTCATAAGGACAGCGAATTTGAGGACGAAAATACCCCTCCTTTCACGGAAACGATTGGGTACTCCAGTTGCCACCAGCCAATGGTGGGTGGATGGTCGGTGGTCTGTGAGCCCCACCATGATGTATGCTTTTCATCCATGCTGTCCATATACTTTTCCAGATCATTTTATGGTATGAAACCAAAAATGAGGCATATCCAAATCTCAAGTTTATCACATTAAAGGAAACAGTGTTGAATGAGCGTTAACCATTAAAAACTTTTAGGGGGCCCACTGTGATGTTTGTGAGAAATCCTCCCCATCTAAGTTCATTCATAGGGTCTCAAAGACTAGGATGAAGAGAAAAAACAAATTTCATAATGATCCAAAACTTTTGTAACCCCTAAAAGGGTTTCAATGGTAGACGTTCA
The DNA here is from genome assembly GCA_037074715.1 of Magnolia kwangsiensis. Lineage (NCBI taxonomy): Eukaryota > Viridiplantae > Streptophyta > Magnoliopsida > Magnoliales > Magnoliaceae > Magnolia > Magnolia kwangsiensis. The sequence continues at coordinate 99,400,430 of CM073584.1, forward strand.
ATTCCCCACTGCCTTTTACAGTGTGGTCCACTTGATGGTTAGATGTATCTTATTTTTTGTCTCAAGCCTTAATATGAGCTCGCCAAATAGATGGACGGTTTGGATATAACATATACCTCATGATGGGACCCACGAAAGCAAAACAAAAAAAAAATAAATAAATAAATAAGACTTCGGCGGCAGTGCTGTAGCAGTCTGGTAAAATTTATTTTTATTTTTATTTTTACAGGGAGAACTTTTACTCCCTTACATTTTTCTCTAATACATAATTATGTAAATATGTATATATAAGTATATAAAAATATTTTTCTATCTTTTAATTCATTTCTTTGTCTATTTATTTAACAAGCATGTCTCCTAAACCATAATGATTTTTTTTATATTTTTTTTCACACACACACACCCCTACACTCTCAAACTAGTGGAATTTCACCACCTACGGATACTCGAACGCTTGACCAGGTGTTGAATCTCCTAAGAGTCTACCACCCGAGCAAGAGTAAGGATCCAAACTAGAATGATTTACTTAACGTACCACATATGATTTTGGGTAGGAGAAGCTAATTTAGCCAACCAACCTAGTTATTTTCCAAGATTCCATCGGGTCAATGGTGGAAAATCCATTTCATTCACTTCGGGGTCAATTTCAATCACTTTGCGGTCAAACTAGAAATTGAGCAGGCCAAACTGGAAATCAGCGAGCCAAATTGGAAAACTGGAAATTGAGTGGGCCAAACTGAAAATTGAGCAGGCCAAACTGGAATTTGAGCAAGACAAACTGGAAATTGAGCAGGCCAAACTAGAAAACTGAAAATTGAGCGGGCCAAACTGGAAATTGAGCCGGCCAAACTGAAAATTGAGCGGGATAAACTGGAAATTGAGCGGGCCAAACTGGAAATTGAGCGGGACTAACTCAAAATTGAGTGGGCCCAACTGGAAATTGAGCAGGACTAACTCAAAATTGAGTGGGACAAACTGGAAATTGCGTGGGCCAAACTAGAAATTGAGTGGGCCAAACTGGAAATTGAGCGAGACAAACTGAAAATTGAGCTGGCCAAACTGAAAATTGAGCAGGACAAATTGGAAATTGAGTGAGCTAAACTGGAAAACTGAAAATTGAGCGGGACAAACTGAAAATTTAGAATAAGGACAGGGCCGCTTGTCCAATCGTTTTAGTTGTTGGTTTGCTGCTTTTATAAAGTGGGAAGGGTTACTTCCTAAAGGGTAACTGCACTACAACCCCGACTCCGGCGGCAGTTGGCTACCTCGGTCCCTCTCTCTCCTTTTTAGGCCGAGTATGTGTATGCGTGTAATTTCACTATTGGTCGACGGTAGGTAACCTACTCGCTACTCTCTCCTCACCTGTAATATCTTCTCTCTCGAGTTTTGCGGTAGTTGAGTCAGGTTGAACCGCTCCCTCTTTCGTCGTCTCCCCTCCGGATGGCCTTTAGTAAATCTTTCTATAAGTCAGTAGGAGTCCGACGATGCGCAACGGCTTTCAGTTTCTGACAAAGGAGGGGATTTTTAAAAAAGAAAAAGGTATGATGAAATTGAACAATTTTCTCTTTGATCGTCAGTCTTTCGTTCAAATCTCCCTCTTCTGGACTCTTCTCTTCTTTCACATTATCGGTCTTTCTCTTGGATTGTGGTCCAACTGACACAGCGGAGCGATGCAATATTTCATCGTCTGGAACGGTTTGTTTTCTCCGGTGATCGGGGAGGCTGATTTTCAAACATTGAATGGACCGACTTCTGAACACAACTCCTTTTTTTTCGAGTAAGACCCTCATCCTTTCTGGTTTTAGCTTATGCGGTTAGGTCATCCCAACTCTATCTTAATTGTGAAGTGGTGGAGGTTAAACAATTTCTATAGTCAGGCCCTTTTCGTTTTTCCCAATGTATATCCAACGCTTGCCTGTCTCGCTCAATTTCTAGTTTGGGCCGCTCAATTTCCAGTTTGGGCCGCTCAATTTTCAGTTTGTCCCGCTTAATTTTCAGTTTGTCTCGCTCAATTTCCGGTTTTGCCTGCTCAATTTTCAGTTTGTCCCGCTCAATTTACAGTTTGGCCCGCTCAATTTCCAGTTTGTCCCGCTCAATTTCTAGTTTTCCAGTTTGGCCCACTCAATTTCCAGTTTGTCCCGCTCAATTTCCAGTTTTCCAATTTGGCCCGCTCAATTTCCAGTTTGACCGCGAAGTGATTGAAATTGACCACGAAGTAAATGAAATGGATTTTCGACCATCGACCTAATGAAATCTTGGAAAATAACTATGTTGGTTGGCTAAATTAGCTTCTCTTACCCAAAATCATATGTGATACGTTAAGTAAATCATTCTAGTTTGGACTGTGGATCCCACCTTTTATCCAGCTATTTTTACGAAACAATACAAACTTTGTTTTGCAACTTAGACCTGCTCGTACGGACAGCAAATTTGAGGACGAAAATACCCCTCCTTTCACGGAAATGGATTGGGTACTCCGCCTGCCACCAGCCAATTGCGGATGGTCGATGGTCTGTGGGCCCCACCATGATGTATGACTTTCATTGTAAGACCCGTATCTTGGTCCGTACCTTTCCGTACACTTCCGCGGTCTTACCGGTCGAATTCCGGCAACTTTCGACCATTAACCAGTATCGACGCGTGACCCGGATTCATGTGCCGACAACCCGAGACCCATACCATAGCGAGCGCACCGTCGCCGCGGTTCCGATACCGCGACTCACGCGCTGAGGCGATACCCTGATCAAGAGTTATGGGCCAACGTTCGGTGCGAGAAAACGCTGCGCGTTGCGAAAACCAAGGGAATCTCAACGATGTGTCACATCAATCACATCAATCCCATCAATCAATCACCCATCAAGCCATCACATGTCAAGTACACATCACTTCCATCCCTTTTCCCAAGCAACCACAAAAGTCTCCCAAACCCATACCTCTCTTACACAAAAAGCCAACAAAGTCTTCTCAACCCATACCTTTCTTACACAAAAGGCCAAAAAGTCGAGTTTTTCTTACACCACCATCACTCACCCATCCATCCTTCACTCTCTCTCTCTCCCTTTATATCACTCTCTCTCTTTCTCTCTTTCTCATTCCAAAACTTCCAAGCAACAAAAAAAATTGCAAGGGCTCCATACGTATGGAATTTCTCCAAAGTTCCTAAGCTCCAAGTGGCCCACCTTCCTACCCCAAAATCCCCCATCTCAACCCTCCATTCTTCATCTTAGCCATTGAAGTTGAAGATAAGGTGCCAAGGAACCCCTAGGAGCGAGAAGATCGGACGGTGGGTGCCTCTATAGGGTAGACTTATTTATTTTTATGGTAGACCAAGTGAGGCCCACCGATCAATGGTGTGGATCTCACTTGGGACCCTAATACGTGGCCGATGGACCACTTGGATCATCATGATCATTCCATGATGGGGCCATTCTCCATTGACCCCATCATGATGTTTATTTTCATTTGAAAAGGGTCATCTAGACCATCCATATTGGTGGGGAAAGGATCCCCACCGTTGATCTTTAGTTTTGATGGTCATATGTGCAAAATGACCCATTTTGATGTATGATTTCACGAATGGGAGGGCCCATAATGACGGGGTCCCTCCATCACAAGCCGTGTCCCACTCTCCATGTCTCTCTCTCTCTTTTTATTGCTTTTATTTTACTTTATTTTATTTTATTTTATATTTTTTTTTATGCTAGAGGTGTGTGGCCCACTTGAATGGATCCCACCTTGAGAACTATTTCATTCACATTTTTATTTAAGCGGGGCCCACCTTATATGTGTATCCATGTCACCCATCATGTGGTGGCCCACTTCATTAGGGTCCACCGTTTCAAAAAAAAGAAATTTTTTTCAGCGAACCGTCCAGCGTCTGGGACGCTGGACGTTGTGATAAGAAAAAAAAAAAGGGAAAAAAAAAAAGAAGAAAGAAAGGGAGCTTTTGGGTGGCCCCACCTTGATGTTTATTCTAGATCCAAGTCGTCCATCCTCTTACCCATCCCGTTTTAGGCGTTGAGCCAAGTGATGGGGCTGATTGGAAGGTCTGGTGGGCCATGACATTAGAAGGTTGCACCTTTACCATTCAAAATCATTATTTCGTTTTATTTTACTGTCCATGCAAAAAAAAAATTCGAACTTTGGACTCTTTTTGTCTGTTGCGAGCTGTAGAACATTATGGCTGGAGTGGATTTCCAAGTGGCGGGCCCCACACATGATCTTTGGCAAAAAAACTAAATTCAAGGAGAGAGAGAGGATGTGGCAGCAGGGAGGCTGCTTGCGCCAGGAGCGCTGGCAGCGCCGCACGGCTGCCAGGCGGGCGGACGAAGTGGACCCACGGCCACCAGCCGTGGGCCCCACCTTGATGTTTATATGCCATCGAAACCGTCCATTAGGTGGGCCCCCTTCTCAGGTGGGCCCCCTCCAAATTTCAGGTCGATCCAAACCTTAGGTGGGCCACATCACACGAATCAGTGAGATTGAGCATCTACCATTAAAATTTTTCTGGGGCCCTCCCTTGATGCAGCGTATGTCCAGGCCGTCTAGGGCCTGGACGTTTGATTTTTTTAAATTTAATTATATTAGCATAGTATATTTTGTTATATTAATATATAATATAATATTGCATTTTATATCATATGGGTTAGGCCCTTTTGGGTTGCAATAGGCCCATGGGCTAGGTCCATTTGTATCATAAAAGGCCTATGGGCTAGTCCCATTTAAATTATGAAATGCTTATGTGCTAGGCCCATTTGATTCATTTAGGCCCAAGGACTTGGGCCCACTTGATATGTAAAGCCTATGAGCTTAACTTGATATTCAAGGCCTATGGTTTTAGGCCCAATGGATGTGATCTAAGGCCATGTGACTAGGCCATTTGATGTACTTTTAGGCCCATAAAATTGGACCTATTTGTCGCATTCTTAAGCCCATGGAAGTGGACCCATTTGTTATATTGTAAGACCTATGGGACTACACCCATTTGATTAAGAAAGGGTCCATGGGATTAGGCCCACTTTGATATGCATGCAAGCTCATGGACTAGGCCCATTAGAATTGTGTAAGACCTAGGGATTTAGGCCCATTCGACTCATATAAGGCCTCTGGGTTGAGGCCCAGTTGATATGCATTTGGGGGCCCAATTGGTGTGGCCCATTTGATACATATTAGACTCATATGATTAGGTCAAATTGATGCAATCCAAGGCCCACGGGTTTTGACCCATTGCAATGCACTTAAGACCCATTGGTGTGGCCCATTTATATGGCCCATCTGATGAATAAAAGGCCCATAAGGTATGGCCCATCTGATGAATAAAAGGCCCATGAGATATGGCCCATTTGATGTATATATAAGGCCCAATGGGAGGAACCTAAGGTCCATTGCAATGTGTAAACCCAATACCGATTATGTAGCGGTGTTTAAGAAGATCGTACCTGGAATGCAATGATGGTTTGACGTCCACATTGCGAGTGTAATGTTGGTTGGATGTCCACATTACGACTCTCCTTAGGGCCCATTACTGAGCCGTACTTATCGTGAATAGACCGTTCAGGCCCATCTGCATTGTAAGATAATTCATTTTATTGTAACATGTTTAGTATAGTTTCATGACCCATGATCATACGCATCATATGTATGCTTGACGTGAGAATTGATTGATCATAGCATTTGCCTTCGGGCAGGTTGTTTATGGGCTTCCGGTTAGGCGGTGTTGCCCTACATGAGCGCACGGTATGCGCAGGATTGGTTGCATGGCATTCCGCATTTGTGTGACATGGTTATTGTACGCCCTAGCGACATCAGGGCCGTAGCCTCCACAGACGCATCGTGGTTGGCAGGATTGGATACCGGAAATCTTGATCTACATGGGGTACTATAGATATCCCTGGGTGAAAGTCCCTAAACCCTTATGGTACCAAGAGGTTGCTCCAACGTCTAGACCGAGTGGGTAGATGAGCGTTGAGTGCCGATTACCAGACGGTTACGCTCTCCACTGTGTCGTGGTCGGTTGGAAGGGGGTGCGGCCTTACCCGCCCGAGTGTAGGGGGCAATACTAGACTGAGTTTGACCAGCTCGAGGAATGGGTCCGCTATTGACGAGTCGCGCCTGATATTGGCAGACGGATAGTGAGGTCTCTTCCACTTACCTTATTGTGCGCGATGTGGCGGCAATCTGGTTTAGAGTGTACTAGACCCCGGTGATATTTCATACTTTGAGCTGTATTGATGTGTGGACATTAATGAGTATCCGTATGCTTGAGTTGCATTATACATTGCATGGCCTTGGGATGGCCGATACCATTCATGTCTTGCATCGCATAAGCCTTGGTACGGCTCATGATATTATGTTTCCATTTGCATATTCCGCATCACTCTGACATTACATGTACATATTACTACCTTGTGCACACACTTTCACCACCCTCTAAGCTTTCTGTAAGCTTATGCACGACCGTTGCGTGCAGGTGACGTTGGTTCGCAGCAGCGTTGAGACAGGAGCACGTTGCAGAGCATTTTGGAGTTTTGTTATTTATCATTGTATTTCCCTTTATGCTCATTGTACTTGTAAAGTTTTTGATCATAGTGGAAATGTAATGGATTTCTTGGTTGTTGTTGTGGGTTATGCCCTTGGTTATGCTTATTACGAATCAAACTGACATTGAAAATCCTCCTCGTAGTATCCCAGGATCGGAACCTGGCGAATGGGAGCTAGGAGCCGAGAATGGGGTTCTACGGAGGCTGTCGGCGCCGGATTCGGCGATCAGAAATTCTGTTAGCCCGGTTTCCGAGTTTGGGGCGTGACGTTCATTCACGCCGTCCATATATTTTTCCAGATCATTTTATGGTATAAGACCAAAAATGAGATGTATCCAAATCTCAAATGTACCACATTACATGAAACAGTGTTGAATGAGCGTCGACCATTAAAAACTTTTAGGGGGCCCACTATGATGTTTGTGAGAAATCCTTCCTGTCTAAGTTCATTCATAGGGTCACAAAGACCAAGATGAAGAGGACAAACAAATTTCATAATGATCCAAAACTTCTGTAACCCCTAAAAGGGTTTCAATGGTAGACATTCAATTCTCCACTGCCTTTTACAGTGTGGTCCACTTGATAGTTAGATCTATCTTATTTTTCATCTCAACCCTTAATATGAGCTCGCCAAATAGATGGACAGTTTTGATATAACACAGACCTCATGATGGGACCCACAAAAGCAAAAAAGCAAAAAAAAAAAAAAACACAGACTTCAGCGGCACTTCCGCCGGTTCAGCGACAGTGCTGCGGCAGTCTGGCAAAATTTTATTTTATTTTTTATTTTTGGTACAGGGAGAACTTTTTCTCCCTTACATTTTTCTCTAATACGTAATTATGTAAATATGTATATATAAGTATATATGTAAAAAAATTTCTATCTTTTAATTTATTTCTTTGTCTATTTATTTAACAAGCATATCTCCTAAACTAGAATGATTTTTTTATTTTTATTTTTACACACACACATACACACACACTCACACTAGTGAAATTTCACCACCTATGGATACTCGAACGCTTGACCGGGTGTTGAAACTCCAAAGAGTCTACCACCCGAGCAAGAGTAAGGATCCAAACTAGAATGATTTACTTAATGTACGACATATGATTTTGGGTAGGAGAAGCTAATTTAGCCAACCAACCTAGTTATTTTCCAAGATTCCATTGGGTCGATGGTGGAAAAGCCATTAAATTCACTTCGTGGTCAATTTCAATCACTTCGCAGTCAAATTAGAAATTGAGCAGGCCAAACAGGAAATTGAGAGAGACAAACTGAAAATTGAGCAAGCCAAACTAGAAATTAAGTAGGCCAAACTGGAAAACTGGAAATTGAGCGGTCCAAACTGAAAATTGAGTGGGACAAACTGGAAATTGAACGGACCAAACTGGAAAACAGGAAATTGAGCAGGACAAATTGAAAATTGAGCGGGCTAAAATGGAAATTGAGCGGGCCAAACTGGAATTTGAGCGGACCAAACTGGAAAACTGAAAATTGAGCGAGACAAATTGGAATTTGAGCGGGCCAAACTGAAAAACTGAAAATTGAGCGGGACAAACTAGAAATTGAGCGGGCCAAAATAGAAATTGATCGGGACAAACTGGAAATTGAGCGGGACAAACTGGAAATTGAGCGGGCCAAACTGGAAAACTGAAAATTGAGCGAGCCAAACTAGAAATTGAGCAGGACAAACTGGAAATTGAGCGGGTCAAATTGAAAAACTGAAAATTGAACGGGACAAACTGTATGATATATATCATTCCAAACAGCAGTTCAATGCCGAATATGAGGGACGAGTTCATTAAAGCCAGAGAAACGAGTTTAAGAACAAAAGGAAGAGTCGGTGAAAGCTGATATTGGAGGATGTCTCTCTTTGGTCCGCTCAATTTTCAGTTTGTCCCACTCAATTTCCAGTTTGGCCCGCTCATTTTCCAATATTTCAGTTTGGCCCGCTCAATTTCCAGTTTGGCTGCTCAATTTCTAGTTTTCCAGTTTGGCCCGCTCAATTTCTAATTTTTCAGTTTAGCCCGCTCAGTTTCCATTTTAGCCCGCTCAATTTCCAGTTGTCCCACTCAATTTCCAATTTGTCTCGCTCAATTTCCAATTTGTCCCGCTCAATTTTCAGTTTTCTAGTTTGGCTTGCTCAATTTCCAGTTTGTCTCGCTCAATTTCTAGTTTGACCGCAAAGTGATTGAAATTGACCACGAAGTGAATGAAATGGATTTTCCACCATTGACCCAATGGAATCTTGAAAAATAACTAGGTTGGTTGGCTAAATTAGCTTCTCCTACCCAAAATCATATGTGGTACGTTAAGTAAATCATTATAGTTTGAATCCTGACTCTTGCTCGGGTGGTAGACTTTTAGGAGTTTCAACGCCCGGTCAAGCGTTCGAGTATCCATAGGTGGTGAAATTTCACTAGTGTGAGTGTATAAGGGTGTATGTGTGTGTAAATAAATAAATAAATAAATAAATCATTCTAATTTAGGAGATATACTTGTTAAATAAATAGATAAAGAAATGAATTAAAAGATAGAAAAATATTTTTATATACTTATCTATACATATTTACATAATTATGTATTAGAGAAAAATATAAGGAAGAAAAAGTTCTCCCTGTAAGAAAAAAAAAAGTCTGTTTTTTTTTATTTTTTTTATTTTTTTTTTTACTTTTCTAAGTCCCATCATGAGGTCTGTGTTATATCCAAATTGTTCATCTATTTGGCGAGCTCATATTGAGGCTTGAGGCTAAAAATAAGATAGATCTAACTATCAAGTGGACGACACTGTTAAAAGTATTGGGGAATTGAACGTCTACCATTGAAACCCTTTTAGGGGTTACAGAAGTTTTGGATCATTATGAAATTTGTTTTTCATCTTCATCCAGGCCTTTGTGACCTTATGAATAGATTGGATGGAAAATAAATGTTATGGTGGGCCCTACAAAATTTTTAACTGTGAAAATCGATTTTGCTGCTGCTCTTTGTAGTGTGGTCCAGTTGATTTTTGGATATGATTTTTTTTTTTTGGATAATGCTTAGAAATGATCTCGAAATATGGATGAACGTTGTAGATATAATAAATAAATAACTATGGGCCATATAACTTTGATCTCTTTTGAGCCGTTCGTACAAGGTACAACTCTCGGTTGTAGGAGCGTCAGCGCTCGTCTTCGAAAGGAAGGGAGGGGTATTTTCGTACTCAAATTCGCTGTCCGCGCGAGCAGGTCTAAGTTGCAAACCAAAGTTTATATTGTTTCGTAAAAACAGCTGGCTAAAAGGTAGGGTCCACAGTCCTAAATTTCTCTTGCTTTTAGGTGACAGCCATGACTGAGCAGATTGACTTTTGATACGACATTCCCGTGGAAGGGACGTGATTTCCTGCCAAAGCTTTTGCATGAACTTTCTGTGCGGGAACCAGGTGGGGCCCACTGAAATGTTTTAAAGAAATCAATCCCATCCATCCGTTTTTTTTATTTCATTTTACAACACGATGCCAAAAATAAACTGCATCCAATGCTCAAGTGGGCTGTAATAAAGTAAAAGATGGGTAGAGAAATTTCAACCGTTAAAACCTCCCTGATCCAGCAGTGATGTTTATATGACATCCATGCCGTTAATAATGTCATTCCTGTTGGGATGAACTGAAAATATAAATATGAACATGATTCAAAACTTCTGTGGCCCCACGAATATTTCAACTGTGGACGTTTAATAATCATGTTTTCGGTTTACTTGAGCATGGGATATGGTTCATTTTTGGCATCACGTTCTAAAATGGACTCATAAAACTGATGGACCGGGAGGATATCTTACAAACATCACAGTGGGTCCCACCTGGGTTCCAGCGCTGAAACTTCCTGCGAAAGGCTTTTTCAGGATATCCGCGTCCCATAAATATAAACAAAAAAGTACGAAAGAGCCGTCCACGGGAACGGATTAGCTACTCCCCCCGGCACGGTGACACCAGCGAATGGCTGGTGGTCGGTGCTCTATGGGCCCCACCATGATGAATGTGTTTCATCCATGACGTCCATCTATTTTTATAGATCATTTTATGGTATGGGACCAAACGTGAGATATATCCCAATCTCAAGTGGATCACATTACAGGAAACGGTGTTGAATGAATGTAAACCATTAAAAACTTGTTGGGGGCCAAAAAATTTTTTTGTCAAACTGATCTTTGTTTTTTCCCTTCATCTGGGTCTATATGACCTAATCAACAAATTGGATGTCAAATAAACAGTACATTGGGCCTTAGAAGGATTTTAATGGTGGATATCCAATCACTATTGTTTTCCTGTGGTGTGGTCCACTTAAGATCTATAACCCTCTAATATTTGGGATAAGCCCTAAAATGATCTTTAAAAATGGATGAACGGAATGGATGAAACACATACAACATGGTGGGGCCGACAGAGAACCGAACACCAGCCACGGGGCTGGCGGCAGGAGAGTAGCCAATCCGTTTCCGCCGTCCACCCTGGCAGGTAGGAAAGTGGGGGAATCGGATTGTGTGCTGAGTTACTCAGTACCTTAAGGGGTACTGAGTTGACGTGGAAAGAGGGGATTGGCTATCAGATGTGGGTGGACGGCGGAAACGGATTGGCTACTCCCCTGCCACTAGTCCCATGGCTGGTGTTCGGTTCTCTGTGAATATAGGTTTCACATCACCCTTTTCCATCGCTTTCATTCGCTTTCTTTGTAAATAGTTCTTATAATCAATTGATGTGAAACCTATATTCTCTCGACCTCCAGCTTTTCTACTAAAATATTCAACACCTGCTCGTGGTGTTATTCCTGAATCATTTATGATATCTATGTCAGCTTTTTGATCATCAGTCAAGCTTCTGTGTGACCTTAACATGTGCACCTTCGTTGGTGTAACAACCTCATGGTTATGCTCTGCCACAAACTTATTCACAGTGTATTTTTCATTCTTCTGAAGCTTAATCATCATGCTTGCTTTACAATTCGTTCTTGTAATTGGAGGAGTAGACCTCACGAGATCGGTTTGTTTCTTTTCACGTTTTCGACCTTCTTTAGAACAACAAAATTGTCTGAAAACCATGACATCTTCATCTGATTTTTGTATCCATCCTCTTCGAGCACTGAAATCTATCTTTTTAGCATAGCTATTATAAAAATTATATGCACTTTCTTCAGAAGAAAACTCCATTCCTAGTTTTGGTTCTTCATCTAACATGTCAGCTGTGTTGAATAGTACATCTTGCCTTACGTCTTCATTGCACTGGCTTGCATCTTGAACATCTATTTCAGTATCAAACTCTAACCTTCGACATGGTTGAGAACATGCTTAACTCTCCAAGGTATTATCATTCATTTCAACAATTGACCTTCAAAAGTAAAAGGCATACAAATCATGCAAACAATTTATTTCATAATGTAAAATATGCATATGGAATATAACAATAACAATTTTAGTTATGCATAGAAACACCAACAACACAAGTAGATAAATAAAACTCATATGTGCCTCTTGGACACAGACATGTTTGACCAAGCAATGGATAATCGAATGTCCAAAAATCTCCTTTATCTCCCAGCCATCCAATTGTGGCATATATAAACATGTAGCTCCACTTCCCTTCTGGCAACAATTGGGTGGCTAGGAGAGGCCCAAAGAAAAGCTAAACAAAGTAGCAAACACCCACCACGGGTTCCACCAGATGAACAGTTTGGGTCACTGAAAGTCGTCACCTATTAATTGCATTAAAAAGATTGAAAACGCCCAAATTTGAGGTTGTGCATTGTATATTTCCTCATTACACATATATCACATAACAATAATAGCTTTTTCTGAACAAAAACACTGAAAGAAACATAAATTTGTCAAGAAACATGGAGATGCAAGGCGATTTTAACCAAACTACATGGATCTACACTTTGGATCTCCTAGTTGGAGAAAGTGCAGGAAATCCACAAGAACACCCGAGTTTGTTGTCCTTGGGCCTCTTCATAGCACATGTTCTGACTCTCATGATCAAAACCATCAATCCACTGGGCCACGCTCTCGCCAGTCCATGTCTAAAAAAAATGCATTGGTTGTGGACAGTTGTGTGGACCACACCATGGCCCGCAAACAAGCGGCTAAAAAAAAGGCCAGTAGCTAACACTCTCCACACCAAAGTTTGCTAACCGGATAGCCAGGTTTGTCTGATCTTTGCAACTTTTTTACACAGTGGGCCATCAGCCAAGATGCACATTCAAACGAACGGTTGCCGATCATCAAGGGTGGAGTTGCGTACACTAGAAACGCGAGGACTAGAATTTCAGATAATACCTCGGAGTACTGTACAGGTCCTCATCTTATTAAAAAATGAACCAAAACGAAATCCAGTCACCAGATTTCCATGAAAAACAACCGCAAGAATCAAAGAAAACGAAAAATCTATACAGATAGGGAACGAGAGGAAAAAAAACACGATTTCGAGAATTCCATTTTACCTTTGAAATAAAAGACTAGAGGTAGGTCTTGAAGGCGAAATGCTTCAAATGAGTAGCGAATCGATCGAGATATGCGAGGATTTCTATGGATTTGGCGCTTGAAATCTTCTTGCAAGTTCCAGTTCTGAAATTTCACGTGTCACTATTGTTAAGGGAGCTATAAAGTGAGATGAGAAATGGGTTGATGCAAATATGAGAGAGAGGGATGCCAATCTTAAGAGGAGACAGAGAGGTATAGAGGAGAGAGGCTGAGGCCTTTTTTTTTTTTTCTTTTTCTTTTTCTTCTTCTTCTTCTTTGCTGGAGAGGAAGCGGATTGCATGCTTGGTAACTCACTATTGCTAAGTAAATTCTATGACGTTCATCATAATTTATGTATCTTATCCACTACGTTCATCTATTTTACCATATAATTTAAATGCTTAAGCTAAAAAATTAATCATATATAAAGTTCAAATGGACCACACCATAGGAGACAGTGTGAATTAAATGTCTTCCGTTGTAAAATTCTTTGGGCCATGGAAGTTTTGGATAAGTTTATGTTTGTGTTTTCCCTTCATCCATGTCTTTATGATATTATGAACAGGTTGGATGACAAATAAAAATCACTGTAGGTCCTAGCGGGGCCTAGCAAGGTTTTAACGGTGGAAATCATTACTCATAATGTTTCATCTGGTATGATTCACTTGATCTTTGGATATGTTTAAATTTTGAGCTAAACACCTTAAATTTGCTGTAAAAAATGGATGGACAGTGTGGATGGATCACATACATTCAAGGTAGGCCCAACTAAGTTTACACAGTGTGATAAGACCGACACCACGCAATCCTCCACCAGAGAGAGAAGTCATTTACGATTCTACTTCCTTTTATGGAAGAGAGAGAAAGAGAGAGAAAGAGGGTAACGGCATTTCATTCGCCGTTTGGAGAAGGGATCGGGCCCCACATCTGATAGCCAATCCCCTCTTTCCACGTCAACTCAGTACTCCTTAAGGTACTGAGTAACTCAGTACACAATCCGATTCCGAAAGTGGGGGATGCGGATTTCCTGCGAATGGCTTTCGCAAGAAGTTGCTGCGCAAGGATTCTGGATGGGCCCATTGTGATGTTTGTTAGAAATCCAACCCGTCCATCCATTTTTTGAGATCATTTTAGGACACGAAACCGAAAATGATTAGGATCCAAAACTCAAGTGGGCCATACCAGGTGAAACAGTGGGGAAAGGAATTCCTACCGTTGAAACCTTCCCAGGATCCACCTTGATGTTTATATACCATCCAAACCGTTTATAAGGTCATTTTCACTGGCATGAAGCGAAAAAGTTAAGAAATTAAACTGATGCAAAACTTTTGTAGCCATATAAATGTTTCAACGGTGGTCGCTAAATCTCCACTATTTCCTCTCGTGTGGCTCACTTGAGTTTTTGATCATCCTTATTTTTGATCGCATGTCCTGAAATGAACTTGAAAAACGGATGGATGGAGTGGCTTTCTCACAAACATCATAATAGGCCCCACACAGAATCTTGCGCAGGAACTTCCTGTGAAAGGCTTTCGCAGGAAATCCGCGTCTGAAAGGGAGTATGTGCTTTTCAACGCGTGGGTAAGTGCTTTTCAAAGGGACACGGATTTCCTACTAAAGTCATTCGCGGGTAGTTCCTGTGCTGAGAACTCAGATGGGGCCTATCGTGATGTTTGTATGGAATCCACCCTGTCCATCCATTTTTTGAGCTCATTTTAGGCTATGAGACCAAAATTGAGAAGGATCCACGACTCAAGTGGGCCATACTAAAGGAAAAGGTGGTTAGGAAAATTCTTACCATTGAAACCTCCCTGGGTTCTACAGTGATGTTTACACGCCATCCATACAGTTAATAGCGTCATTCCTATTAGGATGAACTCAAAAAAACAAATATTAGAATGATTCAAAACTTCTGCAGCCCACGAATATTTCAATTGTCGAAATTCAATTCTCACATTTTCGGCCCACTTGAGAATTGAGTACGGTTCATTTTTGGCCTCATTTCCTAAAATGAACTCACAAAACGGATGGACGGAGAGGATTTCTCAAAATCATCACAGTGGGCCCCACCTGGGTTCCCAGCGCAGGAACTTCCCACAAAAGGCTTTCGCTGGAAATCCAAGTCCTTTTCAAAGCGGGGGCCTGTGTGAGATCGGGGATTCAGAGGACGCGGATTGCATACTACCCCCGCCCGTCCCTAGCTCCGAATGGGCAGTTCTGTGGGCGGGCCCACTGTGATGTATCTGTAAATCCAAGCTTTCAATCCCTTTTCTCAGATTATTTTAAGGCATAAGCACAAAAAATGAGGCAGATCTAACGTTCAAGTGGACCACACCAAATAATAAGCTTGGTTGCATTAAAATGCACAACGCATTAAATGTCAGTTGCATTAAATGCAAGAGTCATTTGTGGTGTGGTCTATTTGACTGTTGGATCTGCTTCATTTTTGTTTATTTGCCTTAAAATAATCTGATAAAAGGGATAGACGGCTTGGATGTACAGATACATCATGGTGGGCCTACCCATAGAACTACCTGTTTAGAGCTAGGAACGGGCAGGGGTAGTACGCAATCTGTGTCCAGATTCGGAACCCCCGAATTGGAAACCTCTGCATTGGCAATACTCGTGGTGTGTTTGGCACCCTGAAGTGTGAATCAACTTTAATTCAAAAATACCTATGCATGGTATATTTACAGGTTTTGAATTTAATTACTAAACCAACTTAATATCCCTAATTAGTGAGATATATAATTTTTGACACTATGGCTGTGATAAGCCGCCTAAAAAATATGCTTTGCCTGAAAATGATGAAATTCCAAGTCTCCAATGGACCGCAAGCACAAGATCATGTCTGAGTGACTAACCAATGATTTTTAATTGTTGATTAATATGGACAATGTTTGGACAGTGGTGGACAATGTTTGGATGGTGCTGATCATCATTAGTGGGCCATATACCCAATAAAATGATAGTGTACAGTGACACACATGTTACACCTACAACTATTGAAATTATTTTCGGTGTAATCCAAACTCTCACCGTGGATTGTAGACCCCCTTCGAGGGATTAGAAACCCCCCGAATTTGAAACCCCTAGTTATTTTATGCTGCTAAAACAACTAAGGGGATTTGGAACCCCCTCCAATCCACCGTGCCAAATGATCCCTAAGTCCTTTGTTGAAAAGTCGTGTGATTAGAAGATCGTAGCCATTGAAATAGTTGTCATCTAAGTGGTCCATTAGACACTTGCATGGAAGTTCCTGTGCTGGAACCCAGGTGGGGTCCACTATAGTGTTTCTGAGAAATTTATCCTATCCATCCATTTTATGAGTTCATTTTAGCGCATTATTACAAAATTAAACCGGTGCTCAAGTGGGCCGAAAACATGAGAATTGAACATCTATAGTTGACATATTCCTATTAGGCCTCAAAGTTTTAGATCATGCTAATATTTGTATTTTTCGTTCACCCTAGTACGAATGACATTGTGAATAATATGGATGGTATGTAAACCTCACTTTCGACCTATGGAGGTTTCACCTATAGTAATTTCCCTAATCACATTTTTCTTTTAACATGGCCCATTTAGTCTTAGATCTTGCCCACTTTTAATATCCTAAAATGAGCTTAAAAAACGGATGAACTAGGTGGATTCCTCACAAACACCATAGTGGCCCAACCTAGGTTTTCAGCACAGGAACTTCAAGCGAAAGCCTTTAGTCAGAAATCTGCATTGGTCTTCTTTCATGCGAATTTAGCTTGGTGTCCAATACTTGACACCTGGCCAGTGGATAATCTGGCCTTTCCAACTCATGGGTCATCTCCACAGATTGGCCTGGGTTGAAAATGGAAAGCACCCTAGCTCTGTGAGGCCCACTAGCTGTGTATTTAAAATCCACTCCATCCATCAGGTACTGATCTAGGACTTAAATTGGCCACACGACCGGGTAAAATGGAAATGGAATGCTAGCCATAAGTTTGTGTTGGGGTCAATGGGACATAACAATTAATTCCAACTCAAATCATAACCCAAAACAAAAATTACTACTTCCATTGCAACAAATGTTGTCAAATTTATGTTTATATTATTTTCGTTGAGTTAAAATTTAGAGACCAAATGAATGTTTAAGAATTCAAGTGGTCCATGGTTTACAATTTAAACTATTAGTTGGTTGGATCCCCTGGCTATAAGTACGACTTTATATGTTCTATACATATGAACACTCCAAAAAAAAAAAACAAAAACAAAGCCCAACAATATTTGTATATTGGTTGGTTTGGATGGGTTAGTTGATTCCAACCCTGTTGCAATTAAATGGGTTGGGTCTGATTAGGTTAGTGCTCCACAAATTTTATGTGTATCAGGTCAACTCATGACTAGTTAATAGGTACCAAGTCAAGTTAAGACTAAATCCCTTGAACTTTTAATTAAATTGGTTGGGCACAGGGTAACTTAAGGTAAGGAAGGGTAAGAGGAGGAAGTCAACTACTTCAAGTATGCAAAACTTTGAATCCACAAAGTTATTCTTAAATCCACAAAGTTATTCTTAAATCTACATTCGGCTCATTCCACTATGTTTACCAAAGTTTTGTTTTGGTTACCTCATGCGCATTTCATAAATGCCTCTTGGCTACTTGGTTTACTTTTGAATACTTTTAACTACTTATTTTGTTATGTCGTTAGTTATGATTTGTAAAATGCACTCTAAGGATCCTTAGAGATTTCTAGTATGCTATGTTTTTTTCCTACTATAACACGTGTCCTTTTCAATCAAATTTATTAAAAATGATGAAAATTAAGATACAATGTACTTAACATGTGGGTTCAATAAATGGAAACAAATAAATGGTCAGAGAACCACAACCAAGTTTCACAGAGTTGTATATATATATTTACTATCACTCACCTAATGAGAGATCAACCTGAGTATTGGGCTGAGATATCAATATATTGGTGGCATTCTGATTGATGGATTGGATCTCAGACCTCTTGTGCCATGATGGCAGATGTGTGGTGCGTCCCACTATTCACAACCCAAAGTGTAAGGTCGCGATATAGTAATAATCTCGGTAAGACCGAGGTTGAATCCACAGGGACTGAACCTTGTACGTAATCTGAAAGTAAATAGAATTAGAACTAGAAAAAAATGTAATCTAATCAGGAAAATTTAAGAGAGTAATGGTAAACTATTTAACTAAAACACGTAAAATTTAAAGGCGAGAAACTAAGGTGCTAAGGATCCACTTGTAGCAATTGGGAAGTTATCTTGCATGATTTAAGGATATAACTGGAATCAGAGTCTTATCTTATCCAATTGGTAAGAAGAAATTTGTCAGATCTCTAAACTTCTCATGAATCTAATCATCAAATGATGAGAATGGTGAAGAATTAGAAGTGATTCAGTCACCTAACCATACCTAAGAGACAAGACAAACAACAACAATTTACCAAACCCACAACCAATCATAAGAGAATTGAGAAGATTAAGAGGATTTCATTACACGACCATGCCCATGAGACGATGGTGAACAACGAGATTGCTTAATTTCACAATCTCAATAGATGAAAAGAAGATATCTTAAGCTATCGCAGATCTATTATAATTTGAGTCATAACAAACCATTAAAAATGAAAAATATTCCTTTATAATCAAACTAGAATTCAAGAGAGTTTGATAAACATGAATCAAAGCATAGAAAAGTCACCCATCTCACTACAAGCTTCATCTCTTAGCCCTACCTAAGAGGTTTAGCCGATCACGGATATGATCAAACTAAAATCTAAAGGAAAGAAGAAAAAGAGCAATGAAGAAGAAGGAAAAAATCGAAACCGTCCACAACCGGCTGCTTCTCTCTCTCTCTCATGCTCTTTGCCTCACGTCCAGATCTCTCGTCCAAGGATTACCTCCACGGCTGCCCACGTCTAAGATACCCTTCTCACATCTTCTCTCTCTCTCTCTCTCTCTCTCTCTCTCTCTCTCTCTCTCTCTCTCTCTCTCTCTCTCTCTCTCTCTCTCTCTCTCTCTCTTTTATAATAGCAAGAAATTGGTTGGTCAGATGGGTTTCACGCACAAGAGGCGGTGCGTAAGGAGTTACGCAGCTATGCGCAGTGAAAGACAACGCAAAACGGCTTGTGTTTGGATAACGGTGAAGTAGCACTTGAGATCTTTTCGAAAAACCTTCTCTGGGATGGTCGATGTTGTCCTGGCTTCCATATGGACGGTTCAGATCGACCATCCAATCAAAGTTGGTGGGCCACAATATCCCGACATGCATCGGTTTCGAATGGATCCGGTTCTTGGTCTTTTTCCTGATGTCTATAGGGCCCACTTATGGTGATTTTTAGGGAGATCAGAGACGTTCCTCTGATTAGTGGGGTCGAGTTAGGCCATGAGCCAAAATCTGGATTGGATCCGAGTCTTGGGTGGGCCACAATGTTGATCAACGCGGTGTCGCCTTCTCCTATCTTGCGAGCTTATTCTTGTGCATGATTGCACAAGAACAATAGGGTTTTGGTCGACGCCCCCCTGGACACAATGAGCGGCTCGAATCATCATTTGTATAATCATGGTGGGCCACCGCCAGTCCCAACGGACGTACATGCGTACCGAGGGGAGAGCTCGGCTTCGAAAAGTCGGGTCAAACTGACTTTGACCAAAGCTCTGGTCCGGTGCATCACGAGCACACCCCTGTGATGCACTTGCAGCACGCGTGTGGGCTCCACAGTGATATTCTCGATCAATCCACTTTGTCCATTCCTTTTATCTCTCCAATTCAAGGGTTGAACCCTAAGTTTAGGCATATCCAGAGATTGGGTGAGCCCCAAATCGGTGATTTATTAGTTGATCTATTCGTTGGACCGCTTCCACAAGGATTCAATGACTAAAATTTTACATGCACGATTACTTTATGATTCTCAAACCAGATATTAAGTTTTGAGCTAAACGGATGGTAAGAACCCTTTGATCTTGCATTCAGGACGACTTTCAGACCCCTTTAACTTCAATCACTTGATTTTCTCTGATCTTAAGTGTGTAAATTCTTCGATCTCGGTCTCTTAGGATCCGTTCCTTACCTTGGTGATTTGTGAGCATCAAATTCATGTCTTCAACACCCTTTTTCAGTCCAAGCTCCTAAATTTACCTTGCAACACAAACAAATGAAGACGTTAAACATTATCATGTACGTAAAACCAAGTAATAACTGGGGTATAATATGCAATATATGACCCTCAACACCCACCACCTTTATTCCACACCCATGCATGCTTAGCAAAGCTCCTTTATAGGGGCCTATGCCCACGGATGCGGATTAAACCAAGCTCTATGGGGTTGACCTTGATGTAGTATGTGTTTTATCCAAGTTATTCATCCATTTTACTAGCTTATTTTAGAGCATAAGCCCAAAAATAAGACAAATCTAATGCTTATATGGACCACACCACAAGTTGAATGCCCACGGTACGTTGAAAACTTTTCAAGGGCTACAAAAGTTTTAGTTCAAGTTGATATTTGTGTTTTTCCCTCATCTAGGTCTATATGACCTTATAAATCAATTGAATAGTAAGGAAACATCACGGTAGACTTTAATAAGTTTTCAAGGGTGGCATCATCATCCCTGACTTTGCCTGCCGTGTGATATACTCGAGCTTTTAATCTATCTCGTTTTTGGGGCCACGCACATAAAATAAACTATAAAAGCGGAAAACAGACCGCCGATGCAGTCAAAACACATGCATAACGAGAACCCGCGTCGTCACCGAGCAAAGCGCGTCAAGGCACAGTGAAGCAAGCGTTTTCGATTTAAATAGTCTCATCTCCATTATTTTGTGACGCTCCAGGAACCAAAATAAAAAACAATACTACAAGCATTTATGTTAGGCGTAGATTTTGATAGAAAGATATGAAGTCGATGCCAAAATCTCCATCCTATACATTACTTGCCTTTTGCTTTTGGTGCATACACCTCTTGCCTTCGGTAGAGCGATCCACAGCTCAGACTACATATCCATCTGAAGGTATGTATGTACCTTTGAATGCATGCATTTATATGTGTATTTATGTATGAAATTGTAAATACTCTTTTTTTTTCTTTTTCTTTTTTAATGGGAAATTGGAATTTTATTTATATACAATAAAAGTAGAACTTGTTGGTCTTTCAATATAAAAATTTGGTAGGTTTTCTTTCAAAACAGTTGAAAGCATGTGAGATATTGATTTTAATTTATTATTATTATTTTTTTGCATTTTATTATTTAAGAAAGAGAGCATTATCATTTTTGGGTACTTGGAGAGAGAGAGAGAGAGAGAGAGAGAGAGAGACGTTCACCAAGTGAATTGGGTGTGAAGAGAATATATACTGAACTTTTGGTGTATATGCTTTTGTATGGCTGGGCAGTGATTCATGGACGTAGTGGGTATGCCTGCGCAGACGAATTGTCTCTTTAGAAATTTCAATCTTGTTTATTCATAAAAGTACTTCCTTTTTTTGGGTCGTTTTATGTTTTCTTTTTCTTTTCTTTTTTTTTTTTCTAAAAATTAAGGAAGCGGATTGGCTGGTGTACTACACACCGGCGATATAGCTGATGTGGGTACCTGCCGTGCGAAGGCGGGAAACGGATTGGCTACTCCTCGGCCACCATCCAATGGCGGGTGGTCGGTGCTACGTGGCCTCACCACTATTTATTTGTTTTATCCATGCTGTCCGTATATTTTTATAGATCATTTTATAGTATGAGACTAAAAATGAGGTATATGCCAATCTCAAGTGGACCACATTATAGGAAACAGTGTTGATTGAACGTGGACCATTTAAAACTTTTTGGGGGCGGCCGTAAAGGTTTTGAATCAAGCTGATCTTTGTCTTTAACTTCGTCTAGGTCTGTATGACCTAATTAACAGATTGGATGTCAAATAAAAAGCACAGTGGGCCCTAGGAGGATTTTAAAGGTGTATATCCAATCACTTTTTTTTTTGTGATGTGGTCAATCTGACATCTCGTTTTTGGCATCAAGCACTAAAATGATCTATAAAAATAGATGAACGGCATGGATGAAACACATATATCATGATGAGGCCCACAGAACATCGAATATCAGCCACCGGGCAAGTGTAGTAGCCAATCCGTTTCCGCGAAGACGTGCCCTGGCGCTCCTCCATCTCCAGGGTTGTACGAGCAGTTCAAAGGACATCAAAGTTACATGGCCACAAAATGAGGTATTTATTATATCCACACCATTCATCCATTTTTTGAGATCATTTTGGAGCATAAGACAAAAATTGAATCATATCCAATGCTTAATTGGACCACACCACAAATAGAAGTAGGATAATGATTTTTACTGTTAAAACATTGGTAGGGCCCCCCATAACGTTTATTTTGCATCCAATATTTTCATAAGGTCACAGGGACCTGGATGAAGAGAAAAAATAAATATCATACTGATCCAAAGCTTACGTGACCCCAAAAGGGTTTCAATGGTAGACATTCAATCTCCCACTGCTTTTTGCAGTGTGGTCCACTCAATATTTAGATCTGTATTATTTTTTGGCTCAAGCCTTAAAGCGAGCTCACCAAATGGATGGACGGGTTGGATATAATACATACCTCATTATGGGACCTAAAGAACTTGCTGATATCAATGCATTGTGTGATACACCAGCCGGACGCGGATTATCTACTCACAGGTTGCGTTGCCAGACAAGTCACGTCGCCAAGTTCTGTGAGCGCCACTACGACGTACGTGTGGTATCCACATCGGTTCATCCATTTTGAGATATCATTGTAGCCATGAGCCAAAGGAGCCTAAGAATGAGGCAGATAAAAAGCTGTAGTAGAACCCACCACATAAACTAGTAGGGAGGGTGAGACCCACCAAGATATTTATTTGAAATCCAACCCGTTCAGAAGTCAAAAAATAAAACATAAAAGAAGGGAAAAAAATAAATACCAGCTTGATCTAAAACTTTCGTGGCCTTTAGAAGTTTTTAATGACCAGCGTTATTGTACCTACTGTTTTCTATATTAGGGCCCACCGGAGCTTTGGATTCTTGTCCTAAAATTATCTCTACAAATAGGATGGGCGGCGTGGATACAAAACATGCATCAGCCCACGGAACTTGGTTACGTCACTTGAAACCATGTGAGATTTATTGCTTTGTTTGAAATTCCGCTTCCACGTTGGAAACCATGTGAGATTTATTGCTTTGTTTTTGTTCTCTCTCTGAAAGTGGAAGCGGATTGCCTGTGAGAAGCGGATTGCCTAAAGAGTGCACCTCGATTAAATATAATATTTTATCACACCGTCCTTGCATTTTACCTGAAAATTTTAGTTCTTGATCGTAAAGACGAAGCTCAAGTGGACCGCAACGCAAGAAAATGTTTGAATGGAACATCTACTGTTGAAACAATTTCGAGGGTCATAAAAGTTTTGGATCAATATGATGTTTCATCCTTGTTTACGCGATCTTATGAGCAAGACATGGATCTTATGAACAGGTGGATGAGAAATAAACATAATTGTGTGCCCTATAAAGGTTTCAATGGTAGAAAATCATTATTCTCACTGTTTCCTGTGTTGTAGTCCACTTGAGCTCTTGCATATTTTTCAATTTTTGGCTCAACTCTAAAATGAGCTGAAAAAATGGATAAGCAGCATGGATAAGGAACGTCCATTTCCAGTGGGACAACAGAGTTTACTCCTGATGATAAAAGCCTACTTATTAACTTAAGGCAATCCCATTTCTTGCCTGTGACATGAGGCACGTAGGTATTCCTGTGCCCGGTGCTGTGTGGGGCCCACAGGAATGCTTGTGAAAAATTGACGCAGGGAAGGACGTGAGGTCAAGCACCGTCTTCCTTAAGAGGATAATTATTCCGAATCCACGGAACTTCTCTGGACTCTTCACAGATACTTCTCGAATCCACGAGGAAAGAAAGCAGAAAATAGAAAGAATTTTTAATAAATTTGAA
The DNA here is from genome assembly GCA_037074715.1 of Magnolia kwangsiensis. Lineage (NCBI taxonomy): Eukaryota > Viridiplantae > Streptophyta > Magnoliopsida > Magnoliales > Magnoliaceae > Magnolia > Magnolia kwangsiensis. Next base: position 99,424,432 of record CM073584.1, read on the forward strand.
ATTGATTAATGAATGAATAAAAACGAGTTCACAACCCTTTAAATAAGGGTACCAAGCAATAGGAAAGAAATCAGAAGCAAACTACAACTAAAACTCTTAGAATCCGCGACTTACTATAAATAGTAAACTTACTATTTATAGACGGCCGTGATGTCTACTAGTGCGCAAGGATTTCGGCTAAAAATAGTAAGTGTCCTATTTGGCTTCACCAAACCGTTCTCCTAATTATCCTAAGAACTTTTCATGTTGGACACAACTCCTAAAGCCCAACGGATGAAGAGTTATAATCAAACTAAAACTTACTATTTATAGTAAAAACGAAAATAAAACAGGGAAACAACCGTCGATCAGGGGGTTTTTCACAAATTTGGGCTGCGCAACACTGCATAGCTGGGTTGGTTGGCTAAAGTAGCTCGTTCTACCCCAAAATCATATATTTTACGTCAGATAACTCATTCCGGATTGCGAGATACGTCCGATCTAAGGTTTGATGGTTCAGATTACTTCTATCGTCAACCGTGCCTTTTCTGATCCATATTGGCCATGAAACTGTTCGCGACCCGCTCTACATCAATCCCCTCCACTTGAAAAGAACTCGTCCTCGAGTTCTCCTCCTGCTCTGGTTCATGATACTCGGTCAGGTCCGCGACGTTAAAAGTCCGTGAGATCACCATGTCATCTGGAAGATCAACAACATAAGCGTTGTCATTGGTCTTTCGGATGATTGGTACCAGTACAATTTTTTTATTCTTCAACTTGTTGTACATTTCGGTCGAAAATCTTTCTTTTCACAGATGAACCATTACCTGGTCGCCCACCTCAAACACCTTTTTGTCGCCGATGCTTGTCCGCTTGCTCCTTATACTTTCGTTCGAGGCATGTAGTTTGGTCTGCACCTCCGCATGAATACCCATAATCCTGTCTACCATATGTTCTGCTGCAATACTCATGCTTGAGAGCTTGGGCAGAGGGACCAAGTCTAGTGTGTGGCGAGGTACTCATCCGTAAATAACCTGGAACGAAGATTTTCCTGTCGAGTGGTTCACCATGTTATTGAATGCATACTCTGCTTGAGACAAGGCCAAATTCCACTGCTTCGGTTTTTCTCTTGAAATACATCGAAGGAGGTTTCCCAACGTGCAATGCACAACCTCAGTTTGACCGTTAGTCTGTGGGTGGTAGGCGCTGCTGAACTGAAGTCGTATATCGAATCAAGTCCAGAAAGTCCACCAAAAGTAGCTTATGAACTTCGTGTCACGGTCAGAAGTAATAGTCTTGGGAACCCCGTGTAGCCGCACAATTTTTCTGAAGAATAGATTCGTCACGTATGTTACATCGAGAGTCTTCTTGCATGGAATAAAGTGCGTTATCTTGGAGAAATGATCTACTACCATGAACACTGAATCCATGCCGTGTTATATTCGTGGGAGACCAAACACGAAGTCCATAGATAAATCCTCCCAAGGGCCATCAGGCACGGACAATGAGGTATAGAGGCTCGTATTATGAGATTGTCCCTTAGAGGTCTTACAAATATAACAACGTTGGACTGCCTTTCTCACATCACGTACCAATTGTAGCTAGTAATACCGTTCTTTCACAAGAGCTCGCGTCTTGTCTCGCCCAAGGTGTCCACTAAGGCCACCTTCATATAACTCTTGGATTATCTGTTCCCTCAACGAACTGTTGAGAATGCACAATCGATTTGTCTTGAAAAGAAACTCATCTTACATATGTAAGTCGTCGGAGTGACCTTCTTGGCATCTAATACATGCGTCCTTGAAGTCATCGTCGTCAGCATATATGTCTTGGAGGTGCTCGAACCCGACAACTTCATTGCTCATAGTGACTAGTAAAGTCGCACGACGACTCAGCGCATCGGCTACCTTGTTCTGTTGTCCTGATTTATGTTTTAGCACGAACGTGAATTCCTGCAAAAACGAGATCCATCTAGCATGCACACGGTTAATGTTAGCTTGATTATTAATGAATTTGAGAGCTTGATGGTCCGTGTAAAGTATGAATTCCCTTTAAATCAAATAATATCACTAGTGTCGCAGTGCTTGGACCACCGCGTATAACTCGATCTCATATGTAGACCACTTCTTGCGTGCATCGCTAAGTTTCTCATTGTAGAAGGCTACCGACTTACCTTCTTGAGATAAAACTCCTCAAATTCTGACATATGAGGCATCACACTTGACTTCAAACAGTTTGTCGAAGTTAGGAGGTACAAGAACCGGGGTCGTGGATAATCCGCGCTTGGTTTCGGCAAAGCTCCTATCGACTTCGTCAGTCCACTGAAATTGTCATTTTTTTATGCAATCTGTAATTGGTGACACAATAGTACTGAAATTTCTTACGAACTGACAATAGAATTCGTCAGTACATGAAAACTTTGCACTTCGTGAATATTTGTGAGAATCGGCCATCTTCTGATTGCCTTCACATTTTCCTCATCCACCTGAATGCCCGTGGATGTTACGACAAAATTAAAAAATAATAGGCTATTAGTCATGAAACTGTACTTCTTTAAATTGAGATACAATTTATTTTCAGTAAGCACCTGAAGGACTTTCTTGAGGTGTTTCATATGGGTAGTTTCGTCCTGACTGTATATCAAAATATCATCGAAATAAACCATAACGAACCGCCCAATGAAAGGTTTCAAAACTTGGTTCATCAATCTCATGAATGTGCTAAGCGCATTCGAAAGACCGAAGGGCATGACCATCCATTCGTACAATCCTTTCTTGGTCTTAAATGCCATTTTCCACTCATCACCCGACCATATTTGAATCTGATGGTAGCCACTTCTTAGATCCAATTTAGAGAATATTTTTGCACCCTCTAGCATGTCCAACATATCGTCCAACCGTGGTATAGGAAACCTACATGTTATGGTGATTTTGTTGATAGCTCGGCTATCGATACACATGCGCCAACTCTCATCTTTCTTTGAAATTAATAGAGCTGGTACAGCACATTGACTCATGCTTTCTCTAATAAGACCCTTACGGATCAACTCCTCCACTTGCCCTCGCAGAATCTCGCGCTCATTCGGACTCATTTGATAATGAAGCCGATTGGGTAGATTGGACCTGGGGACAAAGTGGATATGGTGTTGTATATCCCGTATGGGGGGTAACCCATCGAGAAGGTCATCGGGCCAGATTTCTTTGAATTTATGTAGTAAGGGCCTTAGTCTTTCATGGATGATGGTAGGCTCGAGTTCTTCCTCTTTTATAATTAATGCATAAGCCTGTCCTGTTTCTTTAGATTCTTTCACGAAGTCCCATGTGGTTAAGAGAAAATGACCCTCCACTTTAGAAGTTTCAGGTGGTCCCTCTGGATCCATAGGGGTCAATATGTCTTCCGGCCGTCCTTGACAAAGATATATATGTTATCTCGCCCTTTATAAGTGGCATCACGGTCAGATTGCGAGGGTCTACCGAGTAGTATGTGACATGCTTCCATATCAACCACATCGTATACTACTTCATCCTTATAATGTTTACCAATTGAAAAGGATATGGTGTACTGTTTAGTTACATTTGTTTCATTGACCTTCTTAATCCAACCGATTGTATATGGGTAGGGATGATGCTCTGTTTTTAATTACAATTTCTCCACCATGACCTTGGAGACAATGTTCTCGCTACTGCCACTGTCAATAATCATGTCACAAACCTTTCGATTCACCATATACCTAGTGCGAAAGATGTTATGTCTCTGTGGATGCACTTCTTTTCTTGGCACATATAATAATCGCTTCACGACAAGTGACTCGTCGTGATCTTGCTGAACCCAACTTGATTCATCTGCCTCGTCCTCGGTGGTATGCTCCTGTTCTTCAACATCTGGATCTTCATCGATGTTATCAGCACTACCATCATTGATGGTGAGGTTCGCCACTTTTCACTGGGGACAAGTATTTGATAGGTGGCCCGGTTGGCCACAACAATAACAGTTGTCGGGCCGAGGTCGAGCATAAGAGTTCAGGATTCTACTTGGACTAGCAACAGTCGATACGCCCCTTTGGGGTCTAGCTTGTCCGCTTCCCTGATCTCGACTCTCAGATGTAGGAGGTTGAGTGCGTGCTCCTACGGGTTTCTTTCCCTTAGATTGTGGAGCTCCCTGGGGTGGACCCGCTGCAGTAATCCTTGTGGTAGAATAGGGCCGTATGGTAGGACGTTCAAGTTACGCTTCTGCCCGAGTAGCCAACTTGATCGCATCATTCATCATCCAGACGGGCTGCATCTGGATCCGATCCTGGATCGTCATACGCAGTCTACTGTTGAATCGAGCGACTTGCCGCGATTCAGTATTGACTAAATCGTTACACGTCGCCTGGCGGTAAAATTTATCTGTGTATTCTCTCACCGACTGATTACCCTGTCAACAAATTTAGTATTGTTGGAATAATACCTGATCGTAATCGCTAGGGAGGAATCGGGCACGTAGTAACTGCTTCATCCGCTGCCATGTGCGGATTGGTGTTTTCATCTGTCTGGTTCGTGCGAGTTACAGTTGTTCCCACCAAGCTGAAGCTCCTCTTTTCAACTTATAAGCCACAAGCTTGACCTTCTTGTGCTTTCAGGGATGTCTATATAGTCGAAAAATCGCTCAATTTCAGAAAGTCAATCGAGAAAATCTTCAATGTATAGTTGGCCATTGAAGTTAGAAATATCAACCCGCATATTGAATTCTCGATCTGTCTGATCTACTCGATCGTCGCCTTGTCTGGGATGTTGGAAGATTATGTCGTCGATTTCCTCCTCACTAGAGCCCCCTTCCTCAGGAATGACCCGTGGATGCACCGTCGATACTATCCTGCGATCAAGGCGATTGAGAGTTTCAGCAATCGGCGGTAGAGGATGACCACCAGGAACACAGAGTTGCCCTAGGATTTTCGCCAAGAGATTCGCTATGCGGTTCATGGAAGCTTGCAGCCCTTCCATGGCTTGCCGATTCTCTTGTTGCGCTGCTTCGAAAGTTGCCGCCGTTAAAGGTAAATTTCCTAAAATACCGCCCATGGGATTGTTGCCCGACCTGTCGTTAGAAGCCATCAATCCGAAGAGAAACCTCGCTTTGATACCAAATTGACGCAAGGAAGGATGTGAGGTCGAGCACTATCTTCCTCAAGAGGATAATTATTCCGAATCCACGGAACTTCTCTGGACTCCTCACAGATACTTCTCGAATCCACGAAGAAAGAAAGTAGAAAATAGAAAGAATTTTTAATAAATTCAAAATTGATTAATGAATGAATAAAAACGAGTCTACAACCCTTTAAATGAGGGTACCAAGCAATAAGAAAGAAATCAGAAACAAACTACAACTAGAACTCCTAGAATCCGTGACTTATTATAAATAGTAAACTTACTATTTATAAATGGTCGTGCTGTCTACTAGTACGCAAGGTTTTCGGCCAAAAATAGTAAGTGTCCTATTTGGCTTCACCAAACCATTCTCCTAATTATTCTAAGCACTTTTCATGTTGGACACAACTCCTAAAATCCAACGGATGAAGAGTTATAATCAAACTAAAACTTACTATTTATAGTAAAAATGAAAATAAAACAGGGAAACCACCGTCGATCAGGGGGTTTTTCACAAATTTGTGCTGTGTAATCCTGCGTAGCTGGGTTGATTGGCTAAAGTACCTCGTTCTACCCCAAAATCATATATTTTATGTCAGATAACTCATTCCGGATTGCGAGATACGCCCGATCTAAGGTTTGATGGTTCGGATCACTTCTGTCGTCCACCGTGCCTTTTCTGATCCATCTTGGCCATGAAACTGTCCGCGACCTGTTCTACATCAAAAATCCACTCCGTCCATCTTATTTCCATGACTACAATAGGTAAGGATTCTTAAAATCAGGTAGATCCAACATTCATGTGGGCCAAACCTCACCAAACAATTGGTATTGAACTCCTATGTGACAGAAGTTTAGTATTAGGATGATATTTTTTCCTAAATATCATCTGAATGGTGATAACCCTGTGAACAGTTTGGATGGCATATATAAATCAGGGTTAACTTCAATAAGGTTTCAATGGTGGAGTTTCTGTTCCTACACATTCATTTGGTGTAGCTCACCTGAATTTTGATCTTCTTATTTTTAAGTATACTATTCTACTTGTCACGAGCCCCACAATCCCACAGGTATCTCTCTATGCAGTGGAATCCGCTCTCAACCGAAGAGGATGCAGGTTGCCCGTGCGTAGAAGCTCGTGACCCTCATAGTTGTTCGTGAAAAATCCACTCTATTTACCAATTTCAATACCATGATAGGATTTGATCCTAAAAATTAAGCGGATCCAAAACTCATATAGGTCATATCACATCAAAAATGTGGCATAGCCCCAATGAAACTTTCTTAGAGTCAACTATAATATTTATATGCCATCCAAACGGTTCATAGGATTCTTACCATTGAGATAAATTATATGCAAAAATATTATCTTGATACAAAACTTCTATCACATGGGTGTTCAATCTTCATTTTTTTGAAAGGACACGACAGGACAGAGGATAAAAGTTTGGCAGATCCACAATTCATGTGAGCCATGCGACGTGAAATAATGACATCAACCATTTAAACCTTTTGAAATTTGACCATGATGTTTACGTGCCATCCAACCTGTTTCACAGGGTAATTGATAAGATAAAACTATAGTAAAAAAATTTCATGGTGATACAGAACTTTACATGACCCCCAAAAAGTTTTGGGTGGTGGGCATTCATCTCTTTCGTTTTGTTTGGTATGGCGCGCACGCATGTAAGTTCTGAATCTACTTGATTTTTTTTTTCTCCTATTTCATCATGGTGTTTTGAAACCTGCTGATGGGTTGGATTTATCAAGGCAATCTCTTTATACCCTATGCAGCTTCCGGGAATAGCAAACCCGCAGAGGAAAATGAGAATAATTTTCGTGTGAGCCTACCAAAAGAAATAACGAAGATGAAGACACCACCGGGCCACTGTGATGTCAAATATCATCCAACCTGGAAGCGGATTGCGTACTGAGTAAGTCAATACAATTAGCGTACCGAGTAAACTTTGTGAGGTTCATTATGATTTATGTATTTTATCCACTCCGTTTATCCCTTTTATCAGATAATTTTAGAGTTCCTAGCCCAAAAAATGAAGCATATCCAATGCTCAAATGAGTCACACCATAAGAAACCGTGTGAATTGAACATCTACTGTTGAAAAATTCTTGAGGCCACAGAAGTTTTGGATCAATCTTATTTTTATATCTTCCCTTCATCCATGTCTGTGAGATTATTTGAACAGTTTGGATGACAAATAAACATCACTGTGGTGCCTAAGAAGATTTCAGCAGCCCAAGTCATTATTCCCACTCTTTCCTGTGATTGGCTTGATCTTTTGATATTCTTCAATTTTAGGCTGGCCGACCTAAATTATACGGAAAAACGGATGGGCTGCGTAGATAGATTACATACATTCACAGTAACTTTACTCAGTACGCAATCCGATTTCATCCCACCTAATGTGATTTTCCCTTGGATGAAAGGAAAACACATAGAAATGTAGTCCACTTAGTGTGTGGGCCCTATAGCGAAAATAATTGGATGACTTACATCCAAGTATCTCAGGGCCTGACATTTGTTTGGCTATCTATGGCTCACCTGACCAATAGATTAACCTGAGTCTTGGGCCAGCACATTAATATATTGGTACCGTTCTAATGGACGATGCGCCAGCAGTGATATTGCTACTGAAGTGATGTGGTCGTGTTTTATTGGCGCAAAATTGAGGCCCACTTGGAAGCATTTAACGCTCCCCAGTCGCAAAAAATGAAACGCTACATGAATGAAACTTCCTCAATTCTTTTACTGTTTTTAAAGCGAATTGCTTACCGTGTTACTCTGTACACAGCCCATTGTATTTTATGTATTTTATCACTTCGTCCATTCATTTTACTAGACATTTTAAGAGAATGAGACAAATAATGAAGCATATTCAAATCTCAAGTGGACCACACCACAGAAACAACGTGAATTGAACTTCCACTGGTGAAATTTTTTTGGGCGCGCATAAGTTTTGGATCAAGCTGGTATTTATATCTTCATTTAATCCATGCTGGTGTAATCTTATGAACAGGTGGGATGACAAATTATCATCACCCTGAGCCCTAAAAAGGTTTCAACGGTAGAAATCATTATTCCCACTGTTTCCTATGGTATTGTCTACTTGAGCTTTGGACATAGGCTTAACCCCTGCAACAGCTTTAAAAACGGATGGACGGATGGACATCGTAGATAAACCACGTACATTCAGGATGCGCCTAACAAAGTTCATTCATTACGATAAAAGCTTATTAACTCAATATGAAATCCAATTTCTTCATTTTGCCTCTGTACGCCTCCGCAACATGGCGTCTCTTCCTCTCTCTGTTTTCCTGCGGGTGGCACATTGTAAACTCTAATTCTCTTTTTCTTCCAAATATTTAAAGAGCTGAGATTTTCTTGTGATGATTAGGGTCATGATTTTCTATTACTTCGAATTTGTTCTGTTTGAGATTTAAATTTTAAGCGGATGTATGATTTAGAAGCTAGGGCCATTGGGAATGTCACGGCTAATCAGCCGCTTCTATCCTCAACCTGCGGAAGCGACTTTGTTGTATTCTTCTGTTGGTTGACAAAACCAAAAATGTATCTGTAGGAAACGGTATTGGGAGAAATACCGAACCTCGAGATGTGTCCGGCAAAAGGAAAAATGAAAGAAAATAAGAGTTTTCCTCTAAACGGCATTTTTTTATCAGAGCATTAAATGCTCCCAAGTGGGGCCCAAACTTTGCACCAATGAAATGTGAACACATCATTTCAGGAGCGATGTTGCTACTGTAGCTTTCAGTATCTAATCCGCGTCCCGTTCTGATGGCCTATTGTGCCATGCTGGCATATGTGCGGCGTGTACATGAGCTTTAATGCCCACACGTGTGCACTTAGCAAAGCTCATATAAAGGATGCTACTAGCACTTGGCTTCATTGCCTGTGCCTTCCTTCTCATGCACAAAGAGGTTTACTCGGAGAAAGATACGAAGTTGATTCCAAAATCTCCATCATAGGCATTACTTGCCTTTTGCTTTCTGCCTATACACATCTTGTGTTTGGTAGAGAGGTCTAGTTCAGACTACAGACCTATCTGAAGCTATGTATGTACCTTTGGACGCATGCATTTGTATGTGTATTTATGTGTGAAATTGCAAATACTCTCTTCTATGGGAAATTGGAAATAAATTTGTTGGACTTTCTATATAATACTTTGGTTGGTTTTCTTGCAAAACAATTGAAACCATCTGAGATTTATTTATTTATTTATTATTATTATTATTTTATGGTTCTCTAAGAATCAGAGGAAAAATCCAGTTGGGCAGGGGGGGGGGGGGGGCACTGGGCTTCAGATATTGGAATTATTGAAAAGGAAGGTTGTGTTGGCTTTGGATACTGTAATGGTCGGTGAGAGAGAGAGAGAGAGAGAGAGAGAGAGAGAGAGAGAGAGAGAGAGAGAGAGAGCTTTGGATACTGGAATGGTCGAAGACGGTGTGTGTCACTTTCACTCATTTAATAGAATTGACCCGTGTCTCTTTTAGTTCAACCGAATTAGGGATGGATTCTCAGATAGCATGCTTTCCACTTTTTCATGTTTTCAATTCGACTGAGGGTTTGTGGGTCGGTTCGTTTCGGTCTGACCGAAGGTCCAATCGGTCCGACTGATGAAATGCATAAGTGTGGGTTTTATTTCCTAATCTTAAATGGGAGTGTATAAATATCCTGTTAATTCTGATTAGGGTTAGAGCTAGAGTGCAAAAAGTGTAGAGAAGGGTTTTGAGGGGAAAGCTAAGGTTTCCACTATAAGTTGCTCCATCTCTTGTAACCTTCTTTTGATTATAGTGGACTGATCATTGCTTTGTGCTGTGGTTTTTTCTCGCAAGGTTTTCTGCATAAAATCTCGTGTGTTCTCTGTATTTGCTTGGATTTTTTGTTCTTTATTGTTTGTTTGATTTGATTTGAGGTTGCTTTCGCGCCTAAAAAGTGCTATCAGAGAGTAGGTTGGGGTATCAGTTTGAAGAAAGATGGCGTCGGGAGGGGCAACGACTTTAGATACCGGAATGGTTGAAGAGAGAGGGTGTGTTAGCTTTGGATATTGGAATGGTTAGAGAGGGAGAGAGAGAGAGAGAGAGAGAGAGAGAGAGAGAGAGAGAGAGAGAGAGAGAGAGAGAGAGAGAGATGGCTTTGGATACTGGAATGGTCGAAGACAGTGTGTGTCACTTTCACTCATTTAATGGAATTGACTGTTGTCTCTTTTGGTTCAACTGAAATAGGGGTGGATTCTTAGAGAGCACGTTGTCCACTTTTGCATGCTTTTAGTTTGATCGAGGGTTTGTGAGTCGGTTCACTTCAGTTTGACTAAAGGATCGATCCAACTGACAGAATGCATAAGTGCGGGTTTTATTTCCTTATCTTATACGGGAGTGTATAAATATTAATTGCGATCAGTGTTCGGAGTATTGGTATCGCTACAAGTTTTACTGGCTAGGGATACTGAAACAATATCGATATTGCTCATAATATCGTCGATAACTGAAAATGCGGGAAACATGGGGAAAATGTAGAATTTTTCAGTGAAACATTAGGAGGTTAAAATACACATATTTGCATATATAGGAATTAAAAAATTACAAAAAGAATACATGTATGATAAGTTTCCATTTAATGAGGCTTAAAAGCATGTGTTGTTGTAAGAAATTAGTCCAATCATCTCATCCATCCCATCTATCCATGCAACCATCCAACCTTCCATCCAAACATTCATCGATATTTCGGAATATCGACAGCATGATATTTTGCCAAAAAATCTTCGAGAACTAGAAAGAAAATGAAATATTGTGGTCTCGATATCACCCATGTTGCAATAACGACAATAACACGATATTATCGATGTTATCATCGACAAATTGAACGCTGCATGCAACCATGCGCTCATAAAAAAATTTGTAACGAAATTTTTTTAATCAATAGATTTTTTGGCGATAATATCAAAATATTTCCGATACACTAGCGATACAAGAGACACCTAGAATTTACATAGTTGAAAATATTAGTGATACATTGCAATATCGATACATTGGCAATACAAGCTAAACCTGAAATTTACATTGTAGAAAATGTTGCCCATATCGATACATTGGCAATACATTGTCGATACCTGGAATTTTTAATACTACTAGTGTTATCTGGATCGCTACTAGTGTTATTTGTATCGTTGAGTTGGAGATAGAGATAACATCAGAGATAATTTGAACAATGATTGTGATTATGGTTAGAGATAGAGTGCGAAAAGTGTAGAGACAAGGGTTTTGAGGGGAAAGCTAGGGTTTTTACAGTAAGTTGCTCCATCTCTTGTAACCTTCTTCTGATTATAGTGGATTGATCGTCGCTTTGTGCCGTGGTTTTTCCCTGCAAGGGTTTTCTACATAAAATCTTGTGTGTTCTCTATGTTTGCTTGAATTTTTTCATTCTTTATTGCTTTTCTTATTCGATCCGAGGTTGCTTTCGTGCCCAACAAGTGGTATGAGGGAGTAGGTTGGGGTATTAGTTTGAATCTGAAAACATGCCATAGAAGGGATCGGATGTGAAATTTGAGACATAGAAGTTCATAGGTAAAAATTTCAACAAGGGCCGCAAAATGCACTCCTTGGGAAAGTTGACGCAGGGATGGACGTGATGAGGTTGATCACCAACTTCCTTGATCAATAAACACCTTGAATCCACAAGGTACTATTGAATCCACAAGAGAAAACTCTTAAATCCACAAGAAAGAAATAAATTTATATGAAGTTTAATTGATTGAATGATAGGTTTTCAAAATAAATGAGTTTACTAGGCTTAAATAACCCTAAACAAACCCTAAAACATAATCAAAAGAATCCTAATCAAATAAGGAAATAAATTCTAGTAAACGTGCAAAATTCTGCCATTCGTCGACCTATCGTCTATAGGTCGAACGAATTAAAAAACATCCAAAGACTAAAACTAAAGTTCTGTGAATTTCGACCTGTCGACCTGTCAAACAAGGCTTCGACCTGTTGACCTGTCTAAACTGGTAGAATTTGTCCAACAACCAATCTGGAACTTCAGGTGGAATTTTGACCTATCGACCAAATTTGTTGATCGGTCGAACTTCGTTGGTCAATTTCTCCTTGGGCTTCTTTCGGTCCATGTGTGTTAGGAACGTGCTTGATCCACGTCCTACATCAGAACCCTCCACTTGAAAAAAACTCGTCCTCGAGTTCTTCAACGGACTTGGTTCATGATACTTGTTCAACTTCCTAAGGTCACGATTCATGGTCAACTTCTTTGAGTTCTTCAACGTACTTGGTTCACGATACGTATTCAATTGTGGGTGCTGACATTTATTGGTCTCTACTTTGTACTTCGCAGTAGGCTTCTCTGATTTCTCTTGGACATCAATATGAATAGTTGCTACCCAAACTGCCATATTCTCCGCTGCAACACTCATTTCAGGTAGTTTAGGCAATGGAAACAAGTCGAGTGCAGGTTTAGGAACTCGAGCATACACAACTTCAAATTGGGCCTGGTCGGTGGATTGATTCTTCATATTGTTGAAGACAAACTCAACCTAAGAAAGACCTATCTCTTGCATAGGGGACAATTCGTCGGGAAGTTCGGCGAGCACAATTGCCTTGAACTCCTGTAATATTGGCTTTACATTTTCTGGAATGTTCACAGATTCCAAATCGGCTTTCTTTTCTACTAATCGCACTATCACTCCCGTCTCCTCGGAGTGTTTGACAAAATCCTGTTCATTTATAAGAGATTGCTCATCCGCTTTAGAAGTATTGGGTTGGTTCTCTATTTTTAATTGGGCCACATGTATGCCACTGATGAATCTGACAGCCCGTCACGACTTCGTCTTGACTTGGTCACCTCTTGCCAATAAACAATGAGATTTCTCTGCATAACCCCTCACCGATCGACTATCCTCACCTCTCGCCGACAAATAATGGGATTTCTCTGCATAACTCCTCACTGATCGGCTATCCCGCTGACAATTTTGGTATTGTTGGAACAATATCTAATTGTAATTGCTGGGGAGGAATTGTGTGTGCAACAATTGCTTCATCCATGGCCACGTACGGGTTGACACCTTCATTTGTCTTGTTCGTGTGAGTTGAAGTTGTTCCCACCAAGTTGAAGCTTTGCCCTTCAACTTGTAAGCGACCAATTTGACATTCTTCTCTTCAGGGGTTTCCATGTAGTCGAGGAAACGCTTGACTTCAAGTAACCAATTGAGGAAGTCCTCGATGTGGAGTTGACTGTAGAAACTGGAAAGATCGACCTTCATCTTGAATTCTCGATTCGTCTGATCTACCCAATCGCTGCCTCATTTGGGATATTAGAGGATCATGTCATTGATCTCCTCATCGATGGATCTCACCTCCTCAGGTGTGATTCTACGATTTTCCATTGGCATCGCCCCACAATAGCAAAGTTGCAAATTTCAGCGCCTACCGGAGGCGGATCATTAACACGAACACGGAGTTGCCCTAGGACCTCCGTCATACGATTGATGGCAGCCAGCAACCCTTGCATGACTTGCCAATTCTCTCGTTGAGCCATTTCGAAAGTCGCCGTTATTAAAGGACAATTCCCTAGAGCACTGTCCATGGGATTGCTACTCGACCTGTCATTAGAAGCCATCGATCCGAGGAGAAAGCCTTGCTCTGATACCAACTGACATAGAGAATGACGTGATGAGGTCAATCACTGTCTTCCTCGATCGATAAACATCTTGAATCCACAAGGTCATATTGAATTGACGAGAAAGAAATAAATTTGTAAGAAGTTTAATTGATTGAATAATAGATTTTCAAAATAAACTAGTTTAACATGCTTAAATAATCGTAAACAAACCAAAAACCGTAATCAAAAGAATCCTAATCAAATAAGGAAACAAATTCTGACAAATGCGTAAATTTTTGCCGTTCGTCGACTTGTCGTCGACCGGTCGAGTTGATCGATTGAATAGACTAAAAAATGTCCAAAGGCTAAAACTAAAATTTTTGTGAATTTTGACTTGTCGACATAATTTGTGGACCTGTCGAACAAGGCTTTGACCTTGTCGACAAGATTTGCCAACTTGTCTAAACTGATTGAATTTGTCCAGTAGTAATCAGAATTTTTGGCGGAATTTTGACTCATCGAACTATACTGAATTTTGTCGATTTCTCCTCGGGCTTCTTCCGGTACATGTATGTTATGAACCAGCTTGATCCATATCCTACATCAAAAGCACATCGTCTGGAATCTATGAAGGGAGAGGATTGGGATGAATTTGATCAGATGGTGATTAGCACAATCCAATTGTGCTTGGCTAATGAAGTTCTTTATAATGTCATTGATGAGATGATTGCCGCCGGCTTATGGTTGAAGTTGGAGAGCTTATACATGATGAAATCACTCACCAATCGTCTATATTTAAAGAGACGATTTTACACTCTTAAGATGGTGGAAGGGTCGGATATCTCTGAGCACATTAATGTCTTCAACAAGCTAGTTTGCAAGTTGACAAGCATGGAGGTGAATATTGATGAAGAAGATAAAGCCTTTGTTTTGTTGACATCTCTCCTGAAGTCCTATGAGTATTTGATTAATACTCTTTACAATGGTAAGAATACCTTGGACGTCGAGACTGTTATCTCAGCCCTTCAGTCGAAGCAGTTGAGAAGTAAGAGCGGAGGAGAATGTACTTTTACAGATGCATTATTTGTTCGGGGAAGACCGTCTAACTAAGAGAAGGGGGAGTTGTAATCTAGATCACAGTCGAAAGGCAAAAATGAGTTGAAGTGCTAGAATTATCAGAGGGTGGGACATATGAAGGACTGTCAATATCCCAAAACTCAGGAGGATAAATCAAATGATCGGCAGAAGGAAGCCAATTCAGTGGAATGTGGTGAAGGATCAAATGGTTGTGATGTGTTGTCAGTGTCTTAGACCTGTAACTTCTATCAGGAGTGGATTTTGAATACAGGGGCATCGTACCATATGTGTCCTCAACGGAATTGGTTCACTATATATAGTGAGTATGATGGTGGCCTAGTTCTTATAGGCGATGATTATGCCTGTGAGATGGTCGAAATAGTTCAGTTCACATTAGGATGTTTGATGGGGTGGAGCATACTCTGACAGATGTGAGGCACAATCCAGATTTGAAGAAGAATCTGATCTCTTTGGGAGTTCTAGATGCACTTGGATGGAAGTTCGTCCGTTATAAAGGTTTCCTGAAGGTATCAAAAAGGGCACTTATGGTTATGAAAGCACAAAGGAGCGAAAATATTTACAAGTTAATCGGAAATACTATATCAGGCGAAACTGTAGTGTTTGTAGCGGAGTTCACATCGGCACGTTTGTGGCATGTGCGCCTAGGCTACACGAGCGAGCGAGGTATGAAGGTACTTCTCGATCATCGTTTAATTCTTAGTTTTGAAAGTTTTGATTTAGGTATATGTGAGTATTACATATATGGGAAAGAATCAAGGTTATGCTCTAAAATCAGAAAACATGATAGTAAAGGTCAGCTGGACTGTGCATTCGGATGTGTGGGGGTAGTCGATTGTTGTTTATGGAGGGTCATCATTCTTTATTACATTCATTGAGGACTTCTTTAAGAAGGTTTGGGTTTACTTTCTGAAGTATAAATTCGATGTTTTCTCCACTTCTAAGACTTGGAAAGCAATGGTAGAAAATTAGACAAGTTAGAATGTGAAAATTCTAAGAATAGATAATGGCGGCGAATTTACTTCAAGGCAATTTAATCAATACTGTAATACTGAGGGGGTTGTGAGGAACAACATAGTGAGGCATACACTGGAGCAGAATGGTGTGGTTGAACGTATGAATCAGATTCTTTTAAAAAGGGGCCCGGAGGATGTTGAGTAATTTTGGGTTAGGTAAGGATTTATGGCCTAAAGCCGTCTCTATGGCTTGTGATCAAACCTAAGGGTTGACAACCCCAAGTATATCGCTGCAATGTAGTAATAACTCAGTAAGACTAAGGTCGATCCACAAGGACTTTGGTGAGAATACGCTAAGAACTAATCTAAGGATAACGGTTGCTCTGAGTTTTTAATCCAACAAAATTGAAAGGTTTTAAACAATCAATTAAAAAGGACTAAGGATTTAAGAATCCCTAATTAATTGAATCTGAACTTAATTCGTCTTCTCGAGTTGATAACTCAACTAGATTCTAATCTGTTCTAGTCGGGAGATAAAATAGTAATATCAATTATAAACATCCAACATAGATTAGAATCATGATAGGCTTAATCTCATAAAGATCTAGGTAATCACATCATAGGGAATTGGAAGCATCCAATGTACTCGGAGGCGACAATAGATCAAACAATATTATAGATTGATTCCTTCTCTAATCTAAGAATTCAATCACTTCTAATTAGAATTATGATTGGAAGCATCGAATGTACTCGGAGGCGACAATAGATCAATCAATATTACAAATTGATTCCTTCTCTAATCTAAGAATTCAATCACGTCCAATTACAATTCAACATAAATAACTAAAACTTTCATTGAAAATAAATTTAAACTTTAAAAGGTACATCCATTAGCCTTATCCAAGAGATTAGTCAAACATGACTAACATCTTAAACAAAAACAAAAGGAAAATGTGAAAAACAAACTAGAACCGAAGGATTGAAGTAGAAGGACAGTTTCGAAGAAGCTCCACCGCCTCTAGGTCTCTCCCTTAAGCCCCAATTCATCCCTAGAAGAACACCTCCTTAAATAGACTAAATTCGCATTGACTTTGGACCGACTTAAAAAATTTACACTTTGTTACGCTTTGGTCGCACTGACGATAACCTTCGATTGCAGCCGAATTTCCTTAAATCCCTTTGGAAGTCTCTGTCTCTCTCAGGTCGCACTGAACCCTACTTCAGTGGCATCAAACCTAACTTTGGTTGGACCGATTGTTGAGCTGAATTCTCTGAAAATCACTAGTTGTTGCTAGACTGTTCTGAGCACTTTCAGTCAGATCAAACCAACCTCAAGTGGGATTGAGCAGTTTGTTATTTCTGTTGTTGCACTTTATGATTTTTCCAGTCTTTTCTCCATCCTTTGTACTTGGTTTCCTTGGATCTTCGGCACATGAATTCTTCAATAATGACCTCCAAATATCCAAGTCTTTACTTGATTAGTCTTTGAGCTTTAATTCTTCTTCTTAAGCATGATTTCGTCATTACCTTCCAAATTACCTCGCATGGACAAAACATATGTTAGTGAATCAATTTAACACTTAAATGCATGGAAACTAATGCAATTGAGAGGGTAGATATACACTTCTTAGACGTTATCAACTTATAATTTAGTAATTTGATCTTCATCTACAACTTTTGGTTACAAAATTATGAAAGAAGTATGGAGTGGTTAGGTACTTGATTACTCGGGGCTGCAGATATTTAGTTGCAATTCTTAATCTCATGTACCATCAGTTGAGAGAGATAAAAGTCGACTAAAGGGCTAAGAAGTATACTTTTGTCGGATATGGTGATGGGGTGAAAGGTTACAGATTGTATGGCCAGGTTTCTCGGAAAATCATATTTAGCCGGGACGTTAAGTTTGATGAAGTTTCTTTATTTCAGAAGGATGAGCATAAGGAAACAGAAAAATCAATTGTTGATGTTGAAATAGATAAGGGTGAAACACTTGAAGAACTTGAACTACAGGTAGAGGTATAGGAAGAGGTGGAGCAGCCACCTGTCAAGAGAAATCCACCAAGAGATCGCAGGCAATGTTGTTGAATAGCATATGCGATCGTGTGCGATTGCATATGCGTGATGCGACGCATTATTTTTTATTTTTTTTTGCATTTTCAAAAAATTAAAAAAAAATCAAAAAAATCAGAATAAATTATTATATGTCATTGGCCCTTGAAATACATTTAATTTAAATAAAATAAAACCAATTACATTTGCAATTTTACATAATAAATTAAATATTAAGTTAAGTCACCATTCACCAACAATTCTACTACATTCTACAATATAGTTTACTTCTTAACTATTAACATTTAACAAATATGAAATATTAATATTCAACATTCAACACTACATGATATACATCAACAATCAACATCAACACGCATAGACTTAGTAAACAAAATGAAGAATTTATTTTTTTATTATTTATCTAATTAATAATCATATACATTGATCTAGTAGCCATTGTGGCATATCATAACTAAGTCCACCACCACCACCACCACCACCACCACCACCATCATCATCATTCGAGTCATCTCCTTCTTCCACACACACTTCTTCTTCCGTTTCTTCATCATCTGTACGTACTAATATTTCATCAACATCCAATGGTAGTTGACCTTCAGCTTGATCATCATTATCACCATCTCCTTCTTCAATCTCCTCAATCTCTTTAACGGGTTGACGGCTACTACTCGCCCCCAGGCTCCCCCCCGTCCTTCGCCTTCGAGTGGTACTCCTTTCACCAGGTGTCGATCCGTATGCGACATATTCAACTTGTGCCCATGTCAGCTCCTCTCTAGCAAATACCGGGTCCTCCGTCTCTACGAGCTACTCGTTGCCTGCATCCAACTCATCTAAGCAGATAAGGTCAAAGAAACCGGGCTTTTCTTTCATAGTTTGGAATCTTTCTTGCAATTTTTGATTTTATTAAACGAAAACCAAGTCATTGAGCTTTTTTTGCTTAAGGCGATTCCTTTTCTTGGTATGAATATATTTAGGTAATTAATTTAGCTTAGGCCACTAAAAAATTAAAGTTTATAAACAATTACTAAACAGTCTAAACTTACCGCCTCGAACGTGCTCCAATCGCACTCGCAACCACTGACAAAATACGTGAGTCTAAGAATCTTCATAGCCAGCTTCTTTAGAGCTGGATCCTTCCTGTTCGGGTCCACTCCATAGGCAGCCCACTAGTCAGCTGAGAAAAATAGTTTAAGTAGGTTAGAGACACTTTGTAGAAAAACTATTTGTAAGAGTATACTAAGACTGATATTCATAGAAGTACTTACTGGGTAATTTCATTGTTCGATGCCTTATTATGATATCCCTTGAGAATAACCCTTCACTTTTTGTGTAGAAGTCCAACAAAGTTGAGATCTTGTCCTGTTCTCCTCTATCTAGAATCATTCTTTCCAAGACAACAATAAATCCAACCATATGCATAGTTAGTGCTTTTGTTGGATCAGCAGAAGCGAATAAACAGGCTGGGTTAATGATATAAGCAGCCGAATACAATGGGGATGACATTTGGCTGCCACATCTTCTATCTATAATATCTAAAATTGGCTTGTAATTACAGTCTCTATAGTTAAAATGGTCCATGATTTTATTTTTTTTTCTCTCTCTCTATCGCATCATATATGTAACCCATTGCAGGCTTCTCATCCCCGTCCACTAATCGTAATACAGTGACTAAGGGCTTGGATGCTTTTATCGCCTTTACCACTCGTGTTCAAAAACTTTGAGAAAAGATTGTTTGTTGAACCTGTTTCCCTTCAGCCTTCTTTGACCAAGGTCCACTTGTAAAATCGCCGATACTACAAATCTTCTAAGTTTTGGTTTAAGCCCAGGTCCAAATTGACCTATAGCCTCAACTAATGCTTTGAAGCTTCTTGATTTAACGGCGTTGAAAGCAATGCCGGTTTGGTAAAACCACTTAGCAATATATTGAATAATGGTTTTCCTGTCTTTTTGTTTATTTTGGTTCTCTAAAATTGTTTGAATCAGCCCTTTCCCTCTACTCCTTTGGTTGATCACATCCTCGGGGTGTGGTCTACACCATCTATCCATGGGCCCATGCCCTTGGACTCTTTTCGAGACCGTTGGTTGTACTTGTGGTCTAGACCGACCTGTTGAAGTAGGGAGAATGGGACTAGCTTCATCTACATTAACTACATTTATATCTTCATATGCATCTTGTTCCAGATATTCCTTCTGACGTAGGGCACTATCGTATCTCTTTCTTGATTGTTTTTCCATATACTCTTTGATCTCCCTTGGGATTTCTGGAGTAATTTTGTCGCATGCTTTTGCATTTGACCCCGGTAAATGTGCAAGGCGTTGCTCGTGCCTTGTAATGTCATCGGAACTCACATACCCACATAACTCACATACTATGTGAGTCTTTTCCATAACACTACGGTAGTGCCCATACTTCCAACCCGGGTCATTCGACTTGGGTTTCAAAGAGGAAGATTGGGAAGAAGACATTATGATGGTGGTGTTTGTATTATTAATTGCTAGTAGTCTAGTAATAAAAAGTAACTAGAAACTAGAAAGTAAACTAAAGTAAGAGACTAAGATCTAAATTCTAAGAGTAAAGAGACTAAAGAAATGGGACTTGGGGGGGGGGAGAGAGAGAGAGAGAGAGAGAGAGAGAGAGAGAGAGAGAGTTACACACTTACACACTTTACACTAGTAGTAGTCTAGTAGTAAAGGAGAGGGAAAAGAAAAGGAGATAGAGGGAGAGAGAGAGTTTAGTTACACTTGTAGAAAAGGGAGGGAGAGAGAGATTTACACAAACAAAATTAAAATTACAAATTTAAAAGAGGTTCCAACTTTTAATCTTCACTTCTTATCTAAGTTGTCTTCTCTTCACCTTTTGCCCCTTGACTTTTGTATTGATCTTGAATTCTTGTTGTACATGTAAGTTGTAACTTGCAAGTTGTAAGAAACTCCAAACTTGTAAGTTTGTAACTTGTAAGTTGTAAGTTGTAACTTGTAAGTTGTAAAAAAGTAACAAACAAACTAAAAAAATAAATGATAGAAGTTGTTAGAACTTAGAAAACTTAGAACTTGGATATTACGAAACTCTAAGAGAAAATGAGATAGAAAGAGAGAGTGGTGTATGTTCCCTTGATTGAACTAGAAAGTAGAAAGAGAGTTCAATTCAATGGATGGATCATGGAGAGCTTGGTTGTCTTGTAGATGTAGTAATGTCTCTGGGATCTTGATTCTTGAATGTGGATGTATGTTTCCTTCCTTGATTGAAACTTCAATCTCAATCTTGATTCTTGAAAATTGAAAGAAATATAGAATATGGACAAAGATGAGTGGATGTAGAGTGCTAGAAATATGTAAGAGAGAATGTAAGAGAGCAAAATAGAGAATAGAGAGAGAGTTTGAGCTTTGAGTGCATGTAGGAGTGCTTAGAATCCCTTTTTAAAGAGAAAAAATCAGGATTAAAAAAAAAAAGAGGTCAAAAAATGGTAAGAAATATGACCGTTAGCCAATATGCGATCGCATACACCACATATGCTGGCACATGTGGCATATGTGATCGCATATGTGCAGTGATCACATATGCAATTGTCGCATATGCGATCCCACCACATATATGGGCATATACAATCGCATATGCAAATGTGCGATTGCGCATGACAACACTGATCGCAGGGTACTGTTGAGATACATGCATGATTCAAACGTTGCATTTACTTTCATTACAGATGGGGGATCCATCTACTTTTTAAGAAGCATTAAAAGATAGAGATATAGAGAGGCGCATGGTATCTATGTATGATGAAATGGACTCTCTGTATAAAAATCAAATGTGGGAGCTGGTGGAGCTGTTTGTTGGGCAGAAAGCGATCGGTTGCAATTTAATTTACTAGAAGAATTTGGATAGGCACAAGGCTAGATTAGTAGCGAAGGGTTATGCTCAGAAGGAGTGTCGACTTTGGTGAGATATTCATACCAGTGGTAAAGCAAGTAGCTATCAAATTTATATTGGCTTTGGTTGCCCAACACAATCTAGAACTAGAGACTGTTTATACATGGGGAAATAGAAGAGCAGATCTACATGAAGCAACCTAAAGGGTTCGGGATGATGGGAAAGGAGAATTCAGTTCGCAGGTTAAAGAGGTCGTTGTATAGCCTGAAACAGATGCCTAGGCAGTGGTGCAAGAAATTTAATTCTTTCATGTTGAGTCAATGATTTTTTAGAAGTCAGTTTGATCATTATGTTTATTTTAAAGCACTGAGTGACAATGAATTCATTTTCTAGTGTTGTACATTGATGATATGCTTATCTCCAGCCATAACATGTCTGAAATCAACATATTGAAGGCTCAATTATCCAGGACATAGAGACAGGGAAAAGACCGGGCTATGGTTGTCTCAGGGGGAATATCTTGAGAAGGTTTTAGTCAACTTTGGAGTCTTGGGACTGAAAAAGGAAAAATCGGTTTGTACTCCCCATGCTACTCATTTTGGGCTTTCTTCGAAGGTATGTCCTATGCCAGATGGAAAAAAGTGGTATATATCCAGTGTGCCTACTCGAGCGTGGTTGGCAATCTTATGTATACCATGGTCTATACTAGAATGGATATTTCACTTGCGGTGGGTGTTGTGAGCAAATACATGTCAAACTCCATACCATGGTTTGTACTAGACCAGATATTTCACATGCGGTGGGTGTTGTGAGCAAATACATGTCAAACTATGATAAGCAATATTGGGAGGCAACGAAATTATTACTTCATTACGTATGAGGTACGAAGAACTACGTCTTAACATTCAGAAATTTTGAAGAGAGACTTGTAAGCTATGTGGATGCGGATTCTGCTGGGAATGCGGATAAGAAAAGGTCAACTTCCAGTTACTCACTTGTGTTATCGGGTAGAGCTATCAGTTGAATGTCAAAGCTTCAGTCTGTGGTTGCTCTTTCCACAACCAAAGCTGAATACATGGCAATGACGGAAGCATTCATAAAAGTTATTTGGTTGAAAATGATGATGAATGAGTTGTGGCTTTAGCAGGACGCCATGCCTGTTTATTATGACAGTGAGAGTCCAATCAATTTGATGAATAACTCGGTGTATCAATCCCGGACTAAACATGTTGATGTTCGTCATCACTTTATCTGGTATATGCTAGAGGAAGGAGCCATCACTCTTACGTAGATCACTAGTGAGAATCAGATGGACATGCTTATGAAGGTGTTTTTGCAGAGAAGTTCAAGTTTTACTCGACTTCTTTGGGCTTGACAAAGAAGAAATGAAAATACTGTGTACGAAGCGATGATGACGTTACTTTGAAGATAATTAGAGATGGTAATAGCAACTTGGAGTAGTGGTGCTGGAAGATTAAAGCCACGATAGAGATTGTTGATTGAGTGCCTTTAATCTAGTGTAGAGAAGACTTGTCATGGTTTGATCGGTGTATCTTTCGGTTCAATCGAATTAGGAGTGGGTTCTCAGAGAGCATGCCGCCCACTTTTGCATGTTTTCGGTTCGACCAAGGCTTTGTGAATCGGTTTGTTTTAGTCGGAAGGTCCCATCAGTGCAGGTTTTATTTCCTAATCTTGTATTGGAGTGTACAATTATCCTGTTAATTGCGATTAGGATTAGAGCTAGAGTGCAAAAAGTGCAGAGATTGGGGTTTTGAGGGAAAAGCTAGGGTTTTTACCATAAGTTGTTCCTTCTCTTGTAACCTTATTCTGATTATAGTGGATTGATCGTCGCTTTGTGCCATGGTTTTTTCCTATAAGGATTTTCCACGAAAATCTTGTGTGTTCTTTATGTGCTTGGATTTTTCATTCTCTTCTCTATTGCTTGTTTGATTTGATCTGAGATTGCTTTTGCGCCTAATAAAGAAAATATACTGCACTTTCGTGTGTATATTCCTTTGCATCACCTCTTATCATGACCAGGTAGTGACGAGTGGGGCCCACCACATGCTTGGTGTTTTACACTGGTGTGAGGTGTCACTAATGGTAGCTAACATGATTAGATGTTGGTGAGCAGTAGACATCGTTGAAAACCTTATACATGGAGACCCAATTTGCAAAGAAAATTAAAATTCTATGGTCTGACTCGGGGAGAATATATGTCTTTCGAGTTTGAGACTTTTCTAAGTTCAAATGGTACTATACATCAGCGAACATGTCCTCACACACGGGAGCAGAATGGAGTAGCAGAACGAAAGAATCGACACATTACTGAGGTAGCAACCACCATGATGGAATATGCATTGCTTTTGTTTATCTTCCAGAACGAGAACAGGATAAACTCAGTCCGTGGGTAGCTAAATGTGTATTTCTTGGTTATGGGGAGCATCAGAAAGGGTATCGTTGTTATGATTCATGTGCTCATCGTGTTCGTGTGTCTAGACATGTCACATTTTTTGAAAATTTACTATACTATAAAGTTGTCCATACATCTCC
Organism: Magnolia kwangsiensis; assembly: GCA_037074715.1. Taxonomy (NCBI): domain Eukaryota; kingdom Viridiplantae; phylum Streptophyta; class Magnoliopsida; order Magnoliales; family Magnoliaceae; genus Magnolia; species Magnolia kwangsiensis. The sequence goes on from CM073584.1 coordinate 99,448,720, forward strand.
TTCAGTTAGCGTGGTTCCGTCTTCCATTTCTCATATGACATCATTTGAAGAAAGTCATTCTTTGCCTCCTTCCACTCCTTTGTAGGTCTGCCAACATTGTGTGAAGCCGATCTTTCTTGGGTCCTCTCCCTTAGCTGCTCCTACTTCCGATAAGGTGTCCTCTTCTCCTACAACGCAGGTAACTGTCCCACTTTCCATTACGATTCAATTACGTCGTTCCAGTCGTCCGTCTGTTCCTCCCAGTCGATTAAATCTTTTTGCCTCTCATCATGCTTTGTTTTTTGGATTAGATTCTTTGGTTGTACCTATTTCTTATTCTCAGGCATGTAAAGGCTATGGATGATGAGATTCAGGCACTTGAGGAGAATGATACTTGGACACTAGTTCCGTTACCTAAGGGGAAGCAAGTGATCAACAAATGGGTATATACTGTAAAATTAAAATCTGATGGGAGCTTAGATCGATACAAAGTTTAGCTAGTAGCCCAAGGCTATAAACAAGAGTATAGAGTTGATTATGATGAAACATTTGCTCCAGTGGGAAAAATGAAAACAGTCCGTTCTTTGATCGCTATAAGTTCTTTTAAAGGTTGGCAACTTGGTCAACTCGATATCAAGAATGCTTTCCTCCATGGGAATCTCAAAGAAGAAGTTTACTTGAAGCAACCTCTTGGTTATAAGTCCAATGATCCATGCTTAGTTTGCAAGCTATCTAAAGCTTTATATGGACTCAAACAAGCACCAAGAGCATGGTTTGAAAAATTCCATGAGGTGTTAACCACAACGGGCTATTCTCAAAGCTAATATGACTCATCACTTTTTATTCTCAAGTCGGATTCCGGTCTTGTTGCTTTATTGGTCTATGTTGATGATATTCTCATCACAGGAAGCGATGATTAAAGAATTGCTGATCTCAAATCCTTACTTCACTCCTCATTTCATATGAAGGATATGGGACCGTTAGCATATTTTTTGGGTCTCGAAATCTCTCGTAATACTCATGGTTATCTCATGAGTCAACGGAAGTATACCTGTGATTTGATCAAGCTAGCAAACCTTACAGATAACAAGACCCACGAGACTCCTCTGGAATTAAATGTCAAGTATGGGAAAGACGATGGAGACCTTCTCTCAAATGTTACATCTTATAGGCAGCTAGTGGGGAGATTAGTCTATCTCACTATGTATTGTCCTGATATCTCATATGCAGTTCATGTTGTTAGCCAGTTTGTCGAGGCACCTTGCACATTGCATATGACGATAGTTCATCGCATTATTCGATACCTTCGAGGTACCCTCAATCAGGTGCTTCTCTTTCCATCATCACATGATCTACAATTATCTGCTTACTCTGATGCAGACTGGCCAAGTCGTCCCATTTCACGACGATCCACCACTAGCTATTGTGTATTCTTGGGACGATCATTGGTTGGCTGGAAGTGTAAGAAGCAAACCACAGTATCTAGATCCAGCACAGAAGCAGAATACCGTGCAATGGCAGAGGTATGTAGTGAAATTACTTAGTTCCGGGGATTTTTGACAGATCTTGGGATTCATTTGTCTTTGCCAACTCCATTATATGCTGACAATCTCAGTGCGATTCAGTTGGCTTCCAATCTAGTATTTTACGAGCGCACTAAACACATTGAAGTTGATTGCTACTTTGTGAGAGAAAAATACATAGCTGAAATCATTTCTCTTCCTCATGTGACATCAGAGCTACTACTTGCTGATTTATTCACCAAACCTATGACCTCATCCTGTCATAGTTTTCTTCGTAGCAAATTGATGTTGGTTCATTATCCCGCATCAGTGTTTGTTTTTTTTTTTTTTTTGGGGGGGGGGGGGGGGGGGTTGGTGAGAATATCGTGTATATGGGATTGTGTATGGGTTATTAGTTGTAATATGTTATTTATAGAAAAGCTCTAAATAAGCTTCCTTGTATAGTCTTATAGAGTGAATATTTAAACCCACCTTTGGGTTGAAGAAATACAGAAAAACATTCTCCAGATTCTTGAGTTTATAGTACCCTGAATTAGTCTCTCTTCTTAGATAAAGGAGATTTGGTCACCTATAAGCAAGGTACCACAGCTCATGGTACAATACCATGTTTCCTGCCAACATGCCACTTCTATCAAACATCATCACCATTAATGCAATAGGCACATCCAAGAAGATTGCATGGCATAAAAGTCAGGCTGATCCGCTTGCCTAGTGGGTCACACTGGACAATTTGTCTCAGCATATAGGTGTGGCCTACCTTGGTAATCAGGTCAGCCTGATTTTTGAGAAATATGATATTCGTAGTGAAGCCTATCATTTTCATGGTACAGATTTTCTTAAGAGGTAGCATGTTGACTACAAATTATTTTACTTGTCTGGTGACATTAATTGTATTTGATTATAATGATAGCAATTCTTACATTATTTATTTTATCCATGTAAAATTATAGGGATGACAATTTCACAATATAAAATTATAATGGTTATAAATGCCATTGTCTTTTATTATATTTGCATTTCACCCTCAAAATATGTGCCAAATTACTTGTTTAAACGAACTTTGCGAAATAGTAAATGATGACCTACCTGTGTTATGTTACCACGGAAACTAGCAAAACAAACAGGCCCTAAAATCACTCAGACCCAAGGTAAATGTTTTGCAAGTCCTTTTATTTTCAAAAAGATATTTCTATCATAAGGAGTTGTGGGTGCAGTTTTTTCCCAAAGTTGTATGTTAACTCAAAATACAATGTTTTAATTTTTAGCTCATGCATCACTTAGGTGGAACATGTAAGCGGTGAAAAGGGTAGACCATACCATGAAGGTCACTGGGAGTGAAAGTTGGAACAATCCAATCATCGTGTGGGCTAGCCTACCTAATGAATGGCTATCCTGATTATCATCCCAATTGATCTTTATGATGATGATCGACTAAACCAATCAGTGATGAAATCTCTTTATAAGATAAATTGGGCTACAGATACTTGTGTATTTGAATCCTGTGGGTAGTGAGAATGTTGGGAGGAGGAACAAGCACAAGAGTTCGATTGCTGGATTCATATTGTATTGGTCCCCGGATTTCTAGTTATTGGGCATTGCATATAAGCAGGAGCTACCCTTGGCAGTGTTGGATGCAGCCATTAGTGCTGGCATTCTGCATCGTTGCTGCCGGTGACTGTGTTGGAGGGGAAAGGAGAAGAAAAGGGGAAATGGAAGAAGTGGAAAAAGAAAGGGAAAAGAAAAGGAAACATGAAATAGAAAATAAGGGAAGCAAGAAAGGAGATGGAAAACTTAAAAACTAAGGTTGTGTAAAAAACCCTAGTTATAATACCATGTTGTAAAAAAATGAATCATGAGAAATTAATGTATTACGGAGAAAATGGATTCCTAATTTCTTTTATTAATAATAGAATATACAAAGATATGGTGTTCCAAGGGAGCACCAAAATAAACATAAAACACTCTCTTACGTTTTTCCATTGGGTAAATCTTATTTTAATGGAAACTAAATGAGTAAGTTCATCTACATATCTTGCCTTAACTGCTATACAAGGAGTTACTCCACATATTATTTGACGGAAATAGGTGGTGGATATGTTTCTCTTCTATTGAATCTTTTTTCATGATTCAGTAGTGTTTGTACAACTGATCATTGATGCATACTTGTATGATTGTATCATGACCGAACATCAATCCTAACCGTTGACTCTTAAAATGTTCGCTTTGCTTTGGATGGTGCAGCGGCTACTCTAAACTCCATATTTCAGCAGTGCTGCAACATCTGATTGGAATATAAGTGGGGAACTGTGTAGTGGGGTTGCCCGTACGGGAATCGGCAATGTGAACCCTGGGATCGAATGCCTATGCACCTTCAACAATGGATCCATCTGTCGCATAACGAGACTGTATGTGTTCTATCATGTGCACTATCCATTGATACACACGTAACACACCTATGAATAGTTGATTTTGCCTCACAGGGAATGATATTAATAGACCTGCATCTTATCTGGTTCCAAGATATGGACTTGGGCGATCAATGGGCTGGGATCTGTTGGGTGGCTTCATGGACTACTCATGATGTTCTGGGCTTTGGTCTTAAACAATGAGGGGTGAAACATATTTCAATTGATAAAGGTTGTGATTCAATGAGGGTGCTTATTTGAACGGGTGAAACATATTTCCGCTATTTGGGTGGACAACACAGCTGTCCGAAATCTGGGCCATATATTAGGTAGGGTACACTGAACATGCCGTGGATTGAAAATAATTTTGGTCTGTTGATTAGGAGGTTAAACTTGTACGATAAAAAATGGGCAGTTAAACAGAAGAAAGTGCAATGATTCAAATTCAACGTATCTCAGTTGATGACCCAGATATTTGGTACATGGTATGTTTATGGTGTCTCCTGCCTAATCAATGGGTCTAAAACTCTGAAGCATGTTCTGATGCATCACATGAGGGGCCCTTCTTTGGATCATGACCCATCTAGGTGGGCCGTGACACAATTGAGGTCCATTTTATTGCTGTTTGGACTGAAGAGTCGGTGCCGTGGGCTAGGAGTAGGCCTCAGGTCGGAAAAGTTCAAATTAAGTAAGTCTCTGGTAGACCGTTGCTCAGCCCATGTCCAACCCATTGATAACACACTAATTTGGACTATTCATCCAGTGGCCCTGCTTCTTATTGATGCCAAAGCCTAAAATTTCTACCAACCGTGGTGGCATTGAATGTGGACCTTGGCTCTTTTTCTTTGAACAATCCATTGACAGGGGGTCGATCGGTGAACTGAAAATGGATGACTAATTCATTTTTTTTTCATTCTTCGGGTGGGGCTTACAGTATTAGGTTTAAACTATTCATGGGCCCATCACTGGCTGCTTTGTTTCTGGCTTATATAAAGAGGAGATTAAGTCCCCAAGCTTGCATGCGCATGTTAAGATATGCCCTTATATAAATTCATTTATTTCTGTTTGTTTTGCTCTTCAGGAGAGTCTTTCTTCAGAATGTAACAGGTCACATTCCAGAAACCATCGGGAATCTGACTCACCTCAACTACCTGTATGGGTTTCTCTGCTCTAATTTGTGATTTCCACAGATAAAAACTTTGATTCGCTAGCAGAGTATGATGGATGATACCCAGGCACTTGGAAATTGCAAAATGTTTATTGTTTTTATCTTACTATTAGATTGGTGGACGTTTATTGGATGGTTAAAAATGAAAACATCCACGGTATTATTTTAATAAGTATCCATGAATATAGGGTCAGCATTGTTCAACCAATATGATTTTTTGTTGGTTTAGTTTGAGTTGATATATGCCCCGTGTACCATTTCTAAGTGCCTGTGTATCAAACATTATATGAAGTCAGATTATCGAAAAAAACCCTTCCCCAAAACACCTGTTTCAGGGCCAAAATAACCTTTGTCTTATCCATGGGGTATTTTGGTAACATTGAGAGTTAAAATTAGGACTGGCCCGGGTTCAAGCCCATAGCTTAATGGTTAATAAGGTGTTTTTCAACAATGAGGTCATGGGTTTGAGCCCATCTTAACCAGTGGCCCATTTGGTATTTGGGCCCAGATTTTATTGGGCAGGTGGGCTGCAATTAATTTTGTGTGTGCATGCTTGGGTCTACTTTCAGGCCCCAAAAAATAAATATACTGTGCACAGGCTAAATAAAATATCTAATATATGACTTTTGCTAAGCCCACACAAGTGTACAAGGCATCTCATCCATATGCTACCTGATGTTTGCCAATGTGGCACATATGTGTGAGATCCAAGCTCTGTCCATCTTAATCTGAGAAAAATCCTACTCATTATTTCTGAGAAAAATCTCTCTTCTTAATCCTCATCTTATTTACTAAAACTTTTCCAAAGAGTAGAAGTTTGGGCATGTACATATGACAAAACAGAAGGTGATCAGAAGCATCCATCAGGTGGGCTTACTGCATTTTTGCTGCAGGCCAAAAGTACAGTGAACTTACCGTTGGATCTGAGGCGTTTAAACATATGGTTCAAAAAGTTAAATTCCTCCATTTTTCAAAGATTGGATGGTCTGGTCCATGTGATTTTGGGATCATAGCCCATCTATGGTGGGTACCTGATGGAAAATTGGGTCACTTGATCATGGCCCATCCTTGCTTCTTAGATGACTGCTGCTTCAATGCTCGCAGCTTACTACTGCACTAATTACAAAGTTTGGCCTATATTTGCAGGGACTTGTCTAGAAACTATTTAACAGGTTCCTTGCCTTCATCTATCGGCAACTTAAGGTCCTTGCAGTTCATGTAAGTTATTTAGGAGCTTCTGACATATAGGCAAGTAGCTTGACCATGATGCTGTTGTTGTTGTTGATGATGATGTAGTTGTAGGTAGTGACGATGATGGTCATGATCGTGATGCAGCTGTTGGCAATGATGATAATGATTTAATGAACCACAATGCACTCCATGAGTTTAACAACCATAAAATATTTTGCAATGGAGACGATGAAGATGATTACCAATGTATGTGAGAGTCTTGTGTTTGTTGTCATGTCGATGTCATCGACAGACTGCTCGATGTCATTGAACAAATGTCCATGCCATCGACAGATGTTCGATTCCATCGAGAAAATCTGAAAAAATCCTAGCTGATTGATGAACAATTTTGGAGGTGCTACTCGATGATATCGAAGGATGCTTCGATATTATTGACAGGTCTTCAATGCATGTCGATGCTATCAAAGGTCCCATTGAAGACGCACACAAAATTGCGTAAGTGCATGATTTGTCTCTTGTTCCGGTTGTGATAGTATATATAAATATCGGGTATAATTGGGATTAGGGAAGGATTATGTCTTTCTAAGTTGTTCTTAAGGGTTCAAGGGCAAAGCTAGGGATTCAAAGGAGATTCGAGGGGTTGTTTGAATCAATAAGATCATCTATCTCTTTAATATTTCTTTCATAATGCATTGCTCATTGCTTTGTGCCATAGTTTTTTCCACGTAAAATTTCGGTTTGTTTTTTGTTTGGGTTTGTTTGTGCGATTGCGTTTAATTTGCCTAATTTTGCTTTGTGTGCTACCACGAGTCCCGATAAGTGTTATTAGAACTAATGTTGGGAAGTAGATCGAATTTGAAAGCAAGTTATTAATGGCATCTGACATGAAGTTCGATATAGAGAAGTATTCTTATAAAAATAATTTTGAAATATGGAAAGTCAAGATGAATTGTATCCCAGTTCAGCAAGGGTTGGAAGATGCACTCCTTGGAAAGGATTATAAACCATGAAAGAAGAAGAATGGAACAAGTTAGATAAAAAAATCAATATCTCAATCTAGTTGTGTCTAATGGATAAGGTCCTTTATAATGTTATTAGAGAGAAAACTGCAACAGATACACGAACGAAACTAGAGAACATTTGTGCGAAGAAGTCTCTTGAGAATCGCTAGTATCTGAAGCTACGATTGTTTAATCTGAAGTTGACAGAGGGGGGCTGATGTTGAGGCCACATCAGTAACTTCAATAGTTTCATTTGTAAATTGCTGGATATGGATGAGACGATGAAAGATGAATATCATGCATGTATTCTGTTGAATTTTCTTCTAGAACAATATGAGTCGTATAAAGACTCTTTGTGCATCGGTAGGACAACCGTTAATGTTGAGACCGTTGTTTTAGCACTTCAGTCGAAGACGATAAGAAAGAATAGAGATGACATGGATGTTTCTATAGATGCACTGGTTACGAGGGGGAGAAATTCTGAGCGGGATAGTGGATCTTCATGATCGAGATCCAAATCGAAAGGCAAGGGCAAAGGTAAGATGAAGTGTTGGAATTGTGGCATGACAATGTATATGAAGAAGGATGGTTAGAAACTTAAGTCGAGGAATGAGAAATCAAAGAGTTCTTTTAGAGACGTCAACACTACGGGATCCAGTGAGGAGGCAAGTGATAGTGACGTGCTAACCACATCAAAATTTGGGTATTTCATTGATGAATGAATTTTGGATACAGGGGCTTTGTATCACATGATCCCCCATAAGAGTTGGTTTTCCAGTTACAATGAGTGCAATGGTGGTTAGGTGTTTATGGGCAATGACAATGCCTATAATATGGTTAGTGTTGGATCGATACGCATCAAGATGTTTGATGGCATGGAGCGTATCTTAACCGAAGTGAGACATGTTCCTAAGTTAAGAAAGAGTCTGATATCTTTAGGTGCACTCGAAGCGCTTGGGTGTAAATTCATCAAATTCGATCGTGTCCTCAAAGTTTTAAAAGGGGCACTCGTAGTAATGAAGGTACAGAGGAATGGTAACCTTTGCAGGTTGATCGGGACTACTTTATCGGGTAGACTTGCATCGTCTGTAGCAGATTCCACATCTGCATTGTGTGGCATGTGCGCTTAGGCCACATGAGTGAGTGGGACATGAATGTACTTTTTTACTGTTGTTTAATTTCAATTTTTAAAAACATTGATTTTAGTCTATGCGAGCATTGTATATATGGTAAATAGTTGGGTTATCTTTTCAGTCTGGAAAACATGTTTTTAAGGGGGTTATGGATTATGTGCTTTCTGATATAGGGGCCATCACTCGTAGTTTCTGGTGGAGGCTCGTCATGCTTTGTTACATTCATTAACGACTATTCTAGAAAGGTGTGGGTTTATTTTATTAAAAAGAAATTCAAGGTTTTCACCAACTTTAAATAGTGGAAAGTGATGGTGGAAAAACAATCAAGGTGAAAGGTGAAAGTGTTGAGGGCATATAATAGTTGGGAATTCACTTACGGGGAATTCAATCGGTTTTGTAAGGATAAAGGGATCGTGAGGCATAATATATTGCGCTACACACTAGAGCAGAATGGTGTGGCTGAGCAGATGAATTAGACTCTCTTGGAAAAGGCCCGATGCATGATGAGTAATGTTGTGTTGGACAAAGAAATGTACACTGAGGCCGTTAACATGGCTTGTGACTTCGAATCAGTCCCCTTCTACAGCTATAAATTGTAAGATTTCAGAGAAAGTGTAAAGTGGTCTACAGGTTGACTACAAAAGGCTATGAGTATTTGGTTACGATGATTACTCTCACGTACAGTCAGTTAAGAGAGATAAGCTGGACCAAAGAGCTAAAATGTACATCTTTTTCAGCTATGGTAATGGTGTGAAAGGGTACATATTATATGACCGGGTCACATAGAAAATCATCTTTATTCGTGACGTCAAATTCGAGGAAAGATCTTTATTTCGTAAGGATGAACACAAGGAGGTTGAAAAGTCGGTTGTGGACATTCATATGGACGGAGATGAGACTCAGTTTGATAGTGAGACGTAGATAGAGGTACAGGAGCAGGTGGAGCAACCACATATGAGAAGGAATCCACTAAGGGATCATAGCTTACCAACGAGATATAGAGATGACTCGAATGTTGCATTTGCACTCATTATGGATGAGGGGAATCCATTTACTTTTCAGGAGGCTCTTGATGATGTAGATGACGAAAAGTGGAAACTAACAATGCATGACAAGATGAACTCCCTGTACACGAATGAGACGTGGGAGCTGGTGGAGCTTTCCATCGGCTATAAAGTGATCGAGTGTAAGTTGATCTTTAAGAAGAAACATGATAGGTACAAGACAAGGTTAGTAGCGAAGGGATATGCTTAGAGAGAAGGCGTTGGCTTTATTGAGATATTTGCTCTCGTGGTGAAGCAGATATCTATTAGATTTGTGTTAGTGCTGGTTGCCCATTACAATATCGAGTTGGAACAAATGGATGTGAAGACTTCTTTCTTGTATGGGGAATTAGATGAGCAGATTTACATGAAGCAACTAGAAGGTTTCAAAATATAAGGGGTAGAGAACAAGTTTTGCAGGTTGGTGAGGCCATTCTATGATCTAAAACAGTCGCCTAGGCAGTGGTATTAGAAATTTGATTCTTTCATTGTGAGTTAGGTTTACTAGGAGTAAGTATAATCATTGTGTCCATTTTAAAACACTAAGTAATGTGAAGTTCATTATCTTGGTACTATATGTTGATGACATGCTTATTACCAGTCATAGCAAGTGTATTGACATACCGAAGACTCATCTATCAGGGACATTTGAGATGAAAGATCCGGGGGTTGCAAGTAGGGTATTCGGCATTGACATACATAGACAAGAAGATGAGCAGGTTTTGGTTATCTCAAGCAGAATATCTTGAGAAGGTATTGGTGAAGTATGGGATGGACAAGGTAAAGCCGATCAATGTTCCCCACCTGGCTCATTTTAGGCTTTCTTTAAAACAGTGTCCCGAAACAAATAAAAAAAAAGTAGGTTATGTCTCGTGTGCCTTATTCAAATGCAGTTGATAGCTTGATGTATGCCATGGTTTATATAAGATCGGATATTTCACATGCGATGGGTGTTGTTAGCAGATATATGTCTAACCCTGACAAGCAACACTGGGAGGCAACGAAATGGCTACTTTGATATATTTAAGGTATGCTTGATAACATCTTGACATTTGAAAAGTCAAGAGACAAGTTAGTAGGCTACGTGGATTCAGATTACGTGGGTAATGTGGATAATAGAAGGTTGACTTTCAATTATTCATTTATATTAGCGGGCATAGCGATCAGTTGGATGTTGAAGCTTTAATCCGTGGTGGCACTTTCCACAACCGAAGCTTAATATATGGCGGTGACAAAAGCATTCAAACAAGGTGTTTGGTTGAGAGGAATGATGAATCTACTTGGGCTTCAACAGGAGGTCATGACAGTTAACTATGATAGCAAAAGCGCAAAAATTTGGTAAAGAATTCTGTTTATCAATCAGACACTAAACATATTATTGTGTGTCATCATTTTATCTCATGAGTGCTTGAGGAAGGAGGCATGATTCTTAATAAGATAAACACAAGCTTGAATCCAAATGAAATGTTTACAAAGGTGGTTCCTATCGAGAATTTCAAGTTCTATGTAACTTGTCTAGGCTTGACGAAGGCTTAATGAGGACAAAGTGTGCATGAGAAGCAATGATGAACCTATGATGGAAGACAATTAGAGGTGGTAATGACAAATGAGTAATGGAGAATGAAGATTGAAGACATGGTAGAGATTGTTATTAATGACTTGAACCTTTCTGTAATAGGGTCTGTCGATGTCATCGATAGACCACTCGATGTCATTGAAGAGATGTTGATGCCATTGACAGATGCTCGATCTTGTTGAGAAAATTCGGAAAAATCCTAGTTGATTGCTGGACAATTTTGAAGGTGCTACTTAATGGCATTGAAGGATGCTTCAATGTCATCAACAAGTCTTCGATGCATGTTGATGCCATTGAAGGTCCCATCAAAGACGCGCACAGAATTGCATAGGTGCATGATTTGTTTCCTATTATAGTTGTGATAATATATATATCGAGTGTAATTGGAATTAGGGAATGATTAGGGCTTTATAAGTTGTTCTTAAGGGTTCAAAGGTATAGCTAGGGATTCAAAGGAGATTCAAAGGGTTGTTCAAATCGGTAAGATCATGCATCTCTTGTAATATTGCTTTCTTAGTGCATTACTCATTGCTTCATGCTATGATTTTTTTCCTGCAAGGGTTTTTCCACAGAAAATTTTGGATTGTTTTTTGTTTGGGTTTGTTTGTACAATTGTGATTACTTTGCCTGATTCTACTCTGTGTGCTTCCATGAGTCCCAACAAGTGTTCTCATTGCTGATCCCAAACCCAGATAAAGGAGGATGGTTGTGTCAGGTCCACTGCCAGTGTGGAATTTTTTCCACAACTTTTATCTTGGATCCTCACAAAAAAAAAAAAAAAAGAAAAAAAAAAAGAAGACTTGAGGACCTATGTTTAATTGAGGATACAGTGTTGATATAGTGGAACGACAAATAATTAAAGGATCAATGTAGCTGACCCCAATTATTTGGTATAAGGCTTATTTGATGATGATGGTGAAAAGATCATAAGTCAATGGAGAAGATTGGAGAAGCGCATTGAGGCACATCATTATATTTAATTGAAGCACACATGATGCACTCAATTCATTAGCATCCACTAGTATGTATTGTCAAAATCATTATCTGGCTTGTCGGCAACTGAATAGACTCCAAAACCAAAAACCGGAAACTCTCATTCCATACCAACAATTGTGTGTGGCTAATTACTATAGAGTGTACTATTAATGGACTTAGGAAGTCCAATTTATATGAGACTACAAACATGCTCCCTTAAATTTAACTTTCCATGGCTAGTCGTGCCTTACATATTTCTCAAGTTGTAGAAAGTGTTCAATTTCAACGGCTTTGTGACAAAATCAATAACTCACATGTCTTTGTTACCCAAACTTGATATCTTCACTTTTCACAAACATTCCAATAAAGTAATAATGAATGTCCACATGCTTGCTACATTCATGGAAGACAGAATTCTTCATGAGAGATATTTTTGAGCTATCCTCAAAATAGATCATGGTGGGATAGTCTTGAGGATAATACATCTCTTCAAGCATTCCGTAAGACATTGTTGAACTATCCTCAAAATATATCATGATTTGGATAGTCTTGAGGATGATACATGAGATGTTGCAATGTACTTGGCTTTCACAATTGAGAGAGTGACAACCTCTTATTTTTATCGAAGACAACGTGTATATGCCGCTTCCAATATATAGAACATGTGGCTGGATGTTACCGGCCCACTCGCCAAATGTGAACTCAAAAGATTGAGTTTCATTACTATTGAAGTCTTAAAGATACCATGATTATGTGGACTTTTTATGTAGTGCAAGATTCCCTTTTCCTACTTAAAGATGAATCTATATTTTAGATTCCATGCAGTGACTAACTTAGGAAGTCCTATTTACACGACACTCTTACCATTCTCCATTAAATTTAATTAACTTTCCATGACTAGTCATGCCCAACATATTTCCTAAGTTGTAGAAAGCATTCGATTTTAATGGCTTTGTGATTAAATCAACAACTTGATCACAAAATAACAACAATAACAACAATAACAACAACAAATTGATCACATGTCTTCAACAACTTGATCACATGTCTTCAATACTTAAACTTGATATCTTCAATTTTCACAAACTTTCCAATAAAGTGATAATGAATGTCCATGCGCTTGCTATATTCATGGAAGACAAAATTCTTTATAAGAGATATTTTTGAGCTATTCTCAAAATACATCATGGTAGGATAGTCTTGAGGATGATACAACTGCACAAGCATTTCATAACCAGTATTGTTGAGCTATCCTCAAAATAGATCATGGTTGGATAGTCTTGAGGATGATGCATCTCCTCAAGTATTCTGCTTAACTAAATGGCTTAGCCTGCATGAGATGTTGCAATGTACTCAGCTTTTACAGTTGAGAGATAAACAACCTGTTATTTCTTTGAAGACAGTGTGAATGTGCCGCTTCCAATAAATAGAACATGTAGCTCGATGTGATCACTGGCCCACTCGCTAAATGTGAACTCGAAAGGTTGAGTTGCATTACTATGCGAGTAAAATATAAACCCAATGTTTCCTCATGTTTCCCATAAAGTGTGATAAATTACTCAATACAAACGATATATCCCGTATGATTACCGATACATATTCGTGTCTTAAGGATGTAATACGTAACGCGATACCGATATTTTGAACACCACAAGGAACCGAGTGGCTCAAGATAGGAAAAATTAAATAAAATGCAGTAATTGAAATGAAATGCAATCCTATCCTTCCCTCGCAGAGTTTAAGGCTTTAGGTAGGCAAATAAAGTAAAAGAAAGTAGGAAAGAATAATAACATAAATAAAATTAAGATAGTCATTATTAATGTGATTAGGATGTGTGAAATTGCCTACAATCTAGGTTATTTGAGAGGTAAGTAAGAAAAAGGGAGTTTAAAGACCCTTTTTTTTTTTTCTTTCTTTCTTTTTTTTTTTTTTTTTTTTTTAAAAAAAAAAACACAAAAGAGATAGTTGCATATCCTTGATTCTAACTCTACTTTTGACTTTCCTAGCCTCTTTAGTAGCTACTCCTATCGACCTCCAGAGTGAACCAACACCTTAGCATGTCGGAAATCTTCAGGGTGCCTCGGACCCTGGGCTGACCCTACAGTCTCTCTCCTTGACTTTCTTTGCCCTTTCTCCATTATCTCTATCTTTAGACCCCCTAAATTGGCAGTTGCTACATGCGCAGGATTTATAGACCTCAACCATCAGCTCGTGAACGATCGATGGTGACGTTTCCACCTCTCCCATCAATGATTGTGTTTATGTATACTTATGTTGGGATTAGGCGGAAAAAATGAGCTGCATGAGCCATTGTCATAAGCCAACGATGATGCGACACCCCTTTATGATATTGCTTTAGTAGGAGTAAGGCAATAGTTCTATTCAATAAAATTGAGTCACGTGGATTGTCGACTTGCCACGAGCCTTGGTTTTATTTTGTTGATCGGGTCTGTTGTTTGTTTCTCGGAGATACTGGGGACCATTTTTACTTTGCCCGTTTGCATTTTCAATGCTTTGTGGGTCGGTCAAAGACAATTTTATTGAAATAAGGCATAAACAATGTTTTTGGAGAGTTTGGATAATCGGCTAGGATATGATTTGTTAGGTTCCAAATTTGCCAGTCAAGATAATTGTTTGTTTCTAGGATGCGCCAAGGGTCCTCTCCATCTGATTGGTTTACAATTTCAATAGTTCCTAGGTTGCCCAAAGAGTGTAATTAAAGCCTGGCTGAAGCTCGGGGTAGTTCAATCTCATTTCGAGTGGGGTGTCTACCTAAGGATAAAACTCATATAGGAAAAAATTAAGAAAAATAAAAAGAAATATCATTTTCAAGTAAACTAGGACCACTTAGGTTTCCATATTTATGGAAATACCATTGAATCTATTTAATGAGCTGATAAAATGCTTTACTTAGGAAAAAAAAAAAAGGCAACAACTACCAACATTGCTTACCTGACTTTTCCTTGAGGTAAATGGATAATCAAAACTATCCCTCTTGTTATCACTGTTGTGGATGGGCAATAGCCCATTAGTTATGCTAAATGGGTAACTATCATATGTCGATGTGGAGTTGTGAACAGATGAGTATGGATGGTTGAATGGATAACTTTCAATTGTGAATGTTATACTGCACAAAATTGTTATGATCTACTTTTAGTGTAATTATCGGGTCCTTCTCATCAGTGGTAGTGTGACACCCAAAAATATAAACGATTCCAATAATCAAACCATCTCTCTATGTGGGACCCATGATGAAGGTGCCCAAATTAATGCAACTAATGGAATGAAGTTGTTTCTAATTCATTGCTTGTTGTGAATCTTGTAATCTATGTCATTAACATTCATATTGATCTTGTTTTTTCAGGACTATTAGTGTCAATTTTTTGTCTGGAAGCATCCCAACGGAACTTGGAAATCTTAGAAATCTAACCGAGTTGTAAGATATCGTTTATTTCTTATAAAGAATTTTGACGTCACCAAGTTCTGTGGGTCCCACCGTCGACTTGGCTGGTGTGTTGACGTCACCAAGTTCTGTGGGTCCTATCATGAGGTATTTGTTATATCCAAACCGTCCATCCATTTGGCAAGCTCGTTGTAAGGCTTGAGTCGAAAAATAAGACATACCCAAAGATCAAGTGGACCACACTGCAAAAAGTAGTGGGGGGGATTGAACATCTGCCGTTAAAACCCTTTTAGGGGTGACAAAAGTTTTGAATCAATATGATATTTGTTTTTCCTCTCCATCCAGGTCTATATGACCTTATTAACAGATTGAATGGAAAATAAATGTTATGGTGGTGCCCTCGAATGTTTTAATGGTGAGAATCATTATCCCCACTGCTATTTGTGGTCTGGTCCACTTTAGCTTTGGATATGATTAATATCTGGGCTTATGCTCTAAAATGATCTCGCCAAATGGGTGAACGGTGTGGATATAATAAATACATCATTGTGGGGCCATATAACTTTGATCTACTTTGAACTGTTCATACAACTCGGAGCGTCATCACTCGGCTTCGCACGACACGTACCCACACCAGTCAGGTCGGTGGTGTGGTACACCATCCAAATAGTTTTTATAACCATCGTGATCGAATGAGGCGTCATACTCGTATGCAGGGGGCGCCACTCTAGACCCAACAACGTGGCACCCAACAGCTGGCCAATCATAATAATCACATTGTTGTTTACTTTGCACATGTTAAACCATCACTGCAATAGTAGGTGATTGCATTGGAATTTGTTTTCCTAGTGTTGCAACTCAAGATCATTAGTATGCGTGGCCCCTTTGAGCCCACATGTGGAGATGGTCCAATGGTTGGACCTCCATCTTCCCAATGCAATTATAAATGAGCTATGGTGGTGTAACTGTCTTTCAAAAATGAAAATAACTATTGATTTTTGGAGTTGATCGCGAGCTGTGAAAAATACTCTTTTTATTGGTAAAAATTCATCACATATATGTTGTGTGTGGTTTTGGAATGTGACTCGGTTCTATATCAGAACTGAATTGGCATGTCTGGAATGAGTCAAAGCCTAAAAACAGGCCACTTAAAATACTTGAAATGGGCATTGACTTGGATCATTCAAGACTGTAGTTGAGCCTACCCAGAGGAGTTAACTTCATCTGATAGTTAAAACCACTGAGATTGCATGCTGTTTTTTAGTTGTTTGTCTTTGCATTTATCATCTTCGTTAAATTATTCCGATTTTCCATTCTTTTGCAGGCATATGGGTACCAATTCTTTCAACGGTTCACTCCCTCGAGAGATGGGGAATTTGGTAAATCTGAAAATTATGTAAGTTCTTAATCATTTCTTTAAGCTGTTGTATAACACAACCCGTTTACATGAGTAAGATCCCAATCCATACATCAGGTGGGCCCGTGTAGATAACCTGGAAAAAAAGGTTGGTCATGTGTGTTGGGAAGCTGTGGAAGGAAACCCCGAATTCGAATAAAAAACACGAAAGATGAACATAACAAAGCATGCACAAGTACACACAATTTTACGTGGAAAAACCCTTATGGGAAAGAACCACAACACAAAGCGACAATATATCCAATATGAAAAATGAATTACAAGAGATGGATCTTACTTACAGATGCGAAACCCTTCAGAAAACCCTAGCCTACCTTTTAAACCCTCTTAGAAACGTTTTAGCTCCCTTTATGATGCTCTAATCCCACATTATACCCATATTTATAGTATAACAACCGGAATAGGAAACAATTTGCGCAATTATGCAAAACTGCTCACGTCGTTAATTTAAGAATCAATCAATCGACATCGACCGAGCTCCATTGAACTATGCTCAAAATTGTTTAGAGAGTTTACATCAATTTTTAGAATTATGTTGATTGATCGAGCAGAGAGTTTGATCGACCAAACTTGTCTAAAAGTGTCTAAAGACCAATCTTGTGAAATCCAAGGCTCACTCGATCAATCGATCAAACTGGTCGATCAATCGAGACCCTTATTTCATGTTCAAATTAAAGACATCAAACAACAATTTCCACAATGGCTTCAATTATCATGAACCACAGCTCCAAGCTCCATCTCATTTCCATCGTAGCTTCATCATCGCTGGCGCCTTTCGTGAACACTCCGTCTTCATCAAACCTTTGCCATACATAGAAAAGTCGAACAAAATTTGAACTTCTTTGTGAGAATCACCTTTATAAGTATATTTTCCGGAATCACGCTCGTGTGGATTTTCTCAAGAGTAACATCACCTTCTTCAAGCACTTGTCAGATAAAATGATAACGAACATCAATATGTTTAGTTCTAGAACGGTAAACCAAATTCTTTACCAAGTTGATCGCGCTTTCGCTATCACAATTAATCGGCACAGCCTCCTGCTGAAGATCCAACTCATTCATCATTCCACACAAGCAGACACCTTCCTTGAAAGCCTCTGTCACTGTTACATTTTTATTGTTGTTTAATTCTAATTTTTAAAAGCATTGATTTTAGTCTATGCGAGCATTATATGTATGGTAAATAGTCAGGTTATCTTTTCAGTCTGGAAAATATGTTTTTAAGGGGGTTATGGATTATGTGCTTTCTGATGTATAGGGGCTGTCACCCGTAGTTTTTGGTGGAGGCTCGTCATGTTTTGTTACATTCATTGATGACTATTTTAGAAAGGTGTGAGTTTATTTTATTAAAAAGAAATTCGAGGTTTTCACCAACTTTAAACAATGGATAGTGATGGTGGAAAAACAGTCAAGGTAAAAGGGAAAAGTGTTGAGGGCATATAATAGTTGGGAATTCCCTTATGGGGAATTCAATCAATTTTGTAAGGATAAAGGGATCGTGAGGCATAATATATTGCGCCACACGCTAGAGCAGAATGGTGTGGCTGAGTAGATGAATCAGACTCTCTTGGAGAGGGCCCGATGCATGATGAGTAATGTTGTGTTGGACAAGGAAACGTACACTAAGGTCGTTATCACGGCTTGTTACTCTAAATTAGTCCCCTTCTACAGCTATAGATTGTAAAATTTCAGAGAAAGTGTAAAGTGGTCTACATGTTGACTACAAAATGTTGTGAGTATTTGGTTGCGATGATTACTCTCACGTACAGTCAGTTGAGAGAGATAAGCTGGACCAAAGAGATAAAATGTACGTCTTTTTCAGCTATGGTAATGGTGTGAAAAGGTACATATTATATGACCGTGTCACAAAAAAAAAAATCATTTTTATTCATAACGTCAAATTCGAGGAAAGATCCTTCTTCCGTAAGGATGAATACAAGGAGGATGAAAAGTCGGTTGTGGACATTCATATGGATAGAGATGAGACTCAGTCTGATACTGAGACGTAGATAGAGGTACAGGAGCAGGTGGAGCAACCACATATGAGAAGGAATTCACGAAGGGATCGTAGCTTACTCGTGAGATATAGGGATGACTCGAATGTTGTATTTGCCATCATTACGGATGAGGGGAATCCGTCCACTTTTCAGGAGGCTCTTGACGATGTAGATGGCGAAAAGTGGAAACACAATGCATGACGAGATGAACTCCCTGTACACGAATGAGACATGGGAGCTGGTGGAGCTTTCCATCGGCCATAAAGTGATCAGGTGCAAGTTTATATTCAAGAAGAAACATGATAGGTACAAGACAAGGTTGGTAGCGAAGGGATATGCTCAGAGAGAAGGCGTTGACTTTATTAATATATTTGCTCTCGTGGTGAAACAGATATCTATCAGATTCATGTTAGTGCTAGTTGCGCATTACAATCTCAAGTTGGAACAGATAGATGTGAAGGCTGCTTTCTTGCATGGGGAATTAGATGAGCAGAAGGTTTCAAAATACAAGGGGTAGAGAATAAGTTTTGCAGGTTGGTGAGGCCATTCTATGATCTGAAACAGTCGCCTATGCAGTGGTATTAGAAATTTGATTATTTCATTGTCAGTCAGGAGTAAGTATAATCATTGTGTCCATTACAAAACACTAAGTAATGTGAAGTTCATTATCTTGGTACTATATCTTGATGACATGCTTATTGCCTGTCATAGCATGTATATCGACATTCTGAAGACTCATCTATCAGGGACATTCGAGATGAAAGATCTGGGGGTTGCAAGTAGGGTTTTCAGCATTGACATACACAGACAGGAAGATGAGCAGGTTTTGGTTATCTCAAGTGGAATATCTTGAGAAGGTATTTGTGAAGTATAGGATGGACAAGGCAAAGCCGATCAACGTTCCCCATGTGGCTCATTTTAGGCTTTATTTAAAACAGTATCCTGAAACAGATGAAAAAAGTAGGTTATGTCTCATGTGCCTTATTCGAATGCAGTTGATAGCTTGACGTATGCCATGGTTTATACAAGATTGGATATTTCACTTGCGATGGGTGTTGTTAGCAGATACATGCCTAACCCTAACAAGCAACATTGGGAGGCAGTGAAATGGTTACTTTAATATATTTAAGGTACGCATGACTATGCCTATACATTTGAAAAATCAGGAGATAATTTAGTAGGCTATTTGGATTCAGATTACGCGGGTAATGTGGATAATAGAAGGTCGACTTCCAGTTACTCATTTGTATTAGCGGGTGGAGCGATCAGTTGAATGTTGAAGCTTCAGTCTGTGGTGGCATTTTTCACAACCAAAGCTTACTATATGACAGTGACAAAAGCATTCAACTAAGGTGTTTGGTTGAGAGGAATGATGAATCTGCTTGGGCTTCAACAGGAGGTCATGACAGTTAATTATGACAGCGAAAGCACAAAAATTTGGCAAAGAACTCTGTTTATCAATCACGCACTAAACATATTATTGCGTGTCATCATTTTATCTCATAGGTGCTTGAGGAAGGAGGCATGATTCTTAATAGATACACACAAGCTTGAATCCAACTGAAATGCTTACAAAGGCGGTTCCTATAGAGAAGTTTAAGTTCTATACAACTTCTCTAAGCTTGACGAAGGCTTAATGATGACATAGTGTGTATGAGAAGCAATGATGAACCTATGGTGGAAGGCAATTAGAGGTGGTGATGACGAATGAGTAATGGAGAATGAAGATTGAAGACATGGTTGAGATTGTTGTTAATGTCTTGAATCTTTCTGTAATAGGGTCTGTCGATGATATCGACAGACCATCGACAGACCACTCGATGTCATTGAGCAGATGTTGATGCCATTGATAAATGCTTGATCCTATCGAGAAAATTCGGAAAAATCCTAGTTGATTGCTGTACAATTTTGGAAGTGCTACTTAATGACATTGAAGGATGCTTCAATGTCATCAACAGGTCTTCGATGCATGTTGATGCCATCGAAGGTCCCATCGAAGACGCGCACAGAATTGCATAGGTGCACGATTTGTTTCCTATTATAGTTGTGATAATATATATATCGAGTGGAATTGGAATTAGGGAATGATTAGGGCTTTATAAGTTGTTCTTAAGGATTCAAAGGTATAGCTAGGGATTCAAAGGAGATTCATGTTGATGCCATCGAAGGTCCCATCGAAGACGCGCACAGAATTGCATAGGTGCACGATTTGTTTCCTATTATAGTTGTGATAATATATATATCGAGTGGAATTGGAATTAGGGAATGATTAGGGCTTTATAAGTTGTTCTTAAGGATTCAAAGGTATAGCTAGGGATTCAAAGGAGATTCAATGGGTTGATTGAATCGGTAAGATCATGCATCTCTTGTAATATTGCTTTCATAGTGCATTACTTGTTGCTTCATGCTATGATTTTTTCTTACAAGGGTTTTTCCACATAAAATTTTAGATTGTTTTTTGTTTGGGTTTGTTTGTGCGATTGCGATTACTTTGCCTGATTCTACCATGTGTGCTTCCATGAGTCCCAACAAGTGTTCTCATTGCTGATCCCAAACCCAGATAAAGGAGGATGGTTGTGTCAGGTCCACTGCTGGTGTGGAATTTTTTCCACAACTTTTATCTTGGATCCTCACACACAAAAAAAAAAAGACAACTTGAGGACCTATGTTTGATTGAGGATACAGTTTTAGTGTAATTATACTGCACAAAATGGTTATGATCTACTTTTTGTGTAATTATCGGGTCCTTCCCATCAGTGGTAGTGTGACACCCAAAAATATAAACGATTCCAATCATCAAACCATCTCTCTATGTGGGACCCATGATGAAGGTGCCCAAATTAATGCAAACTAATGGAATGAAGTTGTTTCTAATTCATTGCTTGTTGTGAATCTTGTGATCTATGTCATTAACATTCATATTGATCTTGTTTTTTCAGGGGTGTTGGTGTCAATTTGTTGTCTGGAAGCATCCCAAAGGAACTTGGAAATCTTCGAAATCTAACCGAGTTGTAAGATATCGTTTATTTCTTAATGCAAATATATGATTAATTTAGTCATTTAACTTTTAATTAATTAAAGTTTTATGCTAGCCGTGATAATTGTAAGGAGTTATTCATTGGTTTAGTGTAATCATTGACACTAATTTTTGGTGCAACTTGGAAGTAGATTGGCTGGTGCACCACACACCACTGACCTGGCTGGTGTGTTGACGTTACCAAGTTTTGTGCGTGCCATCATGAGGTATGTGTTATATCCAAACCGTCCATCCATTTGGCAAGCAAGTTGTAAGGCTTGAGTCGAAAAATAAGACATACCCAAAGATCAAGTGGACCACATTGGAAAAAGCGGTGGGGGGATTGAACATCTACCATTTAAACCCTTTTAGGGGTGACAGAAGTTTTGGATCAATATCATATTTGTTTTTCCTCTTCATCCAGGTCTATATGACCTTATTAACAGATTGAATGGAAAATAAATGTTATGGTGGGCCCCACGAATGTTTTAACGATGAGAATCATTGTCCCCACTGCTATTTGTGGTGTGGTCTACTTGAGCTTTGGATGTGATTAGGCTCATGCTCTAAAATGATCTTGCCAAATGGATGAACGGTGTGGATATAATAAATACATTATTGTGAGGCCATATAACTTTGATCTACTTTGAATTGTTCATACAACTCGAAGCGTCACTGCTCGTCTTCGCACGACACGTACCCACACCAGTCAGGTCGGTGGTGTGTGGTACACTAGCGAAGCAGTTTTTATAACCAACGTGATCAAATGAGGCGTCACACTTGTATGCGGGGGCCGCCACTCTAGACCTAACAACGTGGCACCCAACAACTTGCCAATCATAATAAACACATTGTTGTTTACTTTGCACATGCTAAACCATCACTACAATAGTAGGTGATTGCATTGGAATTTGTTTTCTTTGTGTTGCAACTCAAGATCGTTGGTATGTGTGGCCCCTTTTTTACCCACTTGTGGAGATGGTCCAATGGTTGGACCTCTATCTTCTCAATGCGATTATAAATGAGCTTTGGTGGTGTAACCATCTTTCAAAACTGAAATTGACCATTGATTTTTGGCGTTGATCGCGAGCTGTGAAAAATGCTCTTTTTATTGTTATAAATTCATCGGCATATATGTTGTGTCTGGTTTTGGAATGTGACTCAGTTCCAGATTAAAACTGAATTGACATGTTTAGAATGAGTCAAAGCCTAAAAATAGGCCACTTAAAATACTTGAAATGGGCATTGACTCGAATCATTCAAGACTGTAGTTGAGCCTACCCAGAGGAGTTAACTTTACTTCATCTGATAGTTAAAACCACTGAGATTACATGCCGTTTTTTAGTTATTTGGCTTTGCATTTATCATCTTCGTTAAATTATTCTGATTTTCCATTCTTTTCCAGGCATTCAGGTACCAATTCTTTCAGTGGCTCACTCCCTCAAGAGATGGGGAATTTGGTAAATCTGAAAGTCATGTAAGTTCTTAATCATTTCTTTAATCTATTGTATAACACAACCTGTTTACATGAGTAAGATCCCAATCCATACATCAGGTGGGCCCCGTGTAGATAACCTGGAGAAAAAGGTTGGTCAACCCATCAAGTGTGTTGGGAAGCTGTGGAAGGAAACCCCAAATTCGAATCAAACACATGAAAGATGAACATAACAAAGCATGCACAAGGACACACAATTTTACATGGAAAAACCCTTACGGGAAAGAACCACAACACAAAGCGACAATAAATCCACTATGAAAAGCGAATTACAAGAGATGGTTCTTACTCACAGATGCAAAACTTTTTCGAAAACCCTAGCTTGCCTTTTAAACCCTCTTAGAAAAGTTTTAGCTCCCTTAATGATGCCCTAATCCCGCATTATACCCATATTTATGGTATAACAACCGGATTAGGAAACAATTTACGCAATTTTTCAAAACTGCACACGTCGTCAATCTAAGAATTAATCAATCGACATCAACTGAGCTCCGTCAAACTATGCTCAAAACTGTTTAGAGAGGTTACATCAATTTTTTGAATTATGTCAATCGATCGAGCTGAGAGTTTAATCGACCAAACTTGTCTAAAAGTGTCTAGAGACCAATCTTGTAAAATCCAAGGCTCACTCGATCAATCGATCAAACTGGTCGATCAATCGAGACCCTTATTTCATGTACAAATTGAAGACATCAAACAACAATTTCCACAATGGCTTCAATTATCATGAACCACAGCTCCAAGCTCCATCTCATTTCCATCGTAGCTTCACCATCGCCGTCGCCTTTCGTGAACACTCCGTCTTCATCAAACCTTTGCCATACATAGAAAAGTCGAACAAAATTTGAACTTCTTTGTGAGAATCACCTTTATAAGTATATTTTTCGGAATCACGCTCGTGTGGATTTTCTCAAGAGTAACATCACCTTCTTCAAGCACTTGTCAGATAAAATGATAACGAACATCAATATGTTTAGTTCTAGAGTGGTAAACGAAATTCTTTACCAAGTTGATCGCACTTCCGCTGTTACAATTAACCGGCACAGCCCCCTGCTGAAGATCCTACTCATTCATCATTCCACGCAAGCAAGCACCTTCCTTGAAAACCTCTGTCACTGCCATATACTTAACTTCAGTTGTGGAAAGAGCAACCACAGACTGAAGCTTTGACATCCAATTGATCGCTCTATCCACTAGTACAATCGAGTAATTAGAAGTTGACCTTCTGTTGTCCACATTCCCCACATAATCAATGTCCACATAACGTACTAACTTTCCCTTTGATTTTTGGAATGTCAAAATGTAGTCCGATGTACCTTGAGATATCAAAGTAGCCATTTCACTGCCTCCCAATGTTGCTTGTTGGGGTTTGACATATAACTGCTTACAACACTGACTGCATATGGAATACCCAGTCTTGTAGAGACCGTGACATACATCAAGCTGCCAACCATGCTCGAGTAGGGCACACGAGACATAAACTGCTTTTCTTCTTTTTGTAATGAGACATTACCCTAAAGAAAGGCAAAAATGAGCAACATGGGTGTGGTAATTGGTTTAGCCTTGTCCATCCCAAGCTTCACCAACACCTTCCCAAGGTATTCTGATAGAGACAACTGTAACTTGCTAATTTTCCTATCTTTGTGTATGTCGATGCCGAGAATCTTCCTTGCAGCCCCAGATATTTCATTTTGAATGTCTCTGATAACTTAGTCTTCAATATATTGATCTTAGACATGCTTTGGTTAGCGATATATCTGTCATTAACATATAATACCAGTAAGATGAACTCCCTATCAAACAACGCCTTGAAGTAAATACAATGATCATATTCACTTCCGGTAAACTGCCGACTCGCCATAAAAGAATCAAATCTTTTATATCACTGCCTAGGCGATTGTTTCAGGCTGCACAACGACCTCCTTAACTTGTAAACCTTATTATCTGTCCCTTGCAATTCAAACCACTCTGGTTGCTTCATGTAGATATGCTCTTCCAGTTTCCCATGTAGGAAAGCAGTCTTCCCATCCATTTGTTCTAATTTCAAATTGTATTGGGCAACTAACGTCAACACAAATCTAATAGACACCTTTCTAACAATTAGTGCGAAGATCTCATTGAAGTCGATGTCTTCTTTCAGCGCATACCCTTTTGTAACCAATCTCGCCTTTATCTATTTCGTTTCTTTTTATAAATCCACTTACAACTTATCACTTTACGCCCAACGGGAAGCTCCATCAGCTCCCACGTCTCATTCTTGTACAAAGAGTCCATCTCATCTTGCATCGCCCCATCCACTTCCCAGCATCTAGATGATCTAGTGCTTCCTGGAAGGTAGACAGATCCCCCTCATCGTCATATCTCCAATTCAATATCGAATCCCAACATATAACTCTTATACCACTTGTTAGGAAGTCGGGGAAGCAAACTTTGAATTCGAATCAAACATGCAAAAGATAAATGCAACAAAGCATGCACAAGTACATATGATTTTACGTGAAATACTCTTGTGCGAAAAAACAACGACACAAAGCGACAACAAATCCACTATGAAAAATGAATTACAAGAGATGGATCTTATGTTCAATTGAAAAACCCTTCAAAAACCCTACCTTCCCTTCTAAACCCTTTTAGAAACATTTTAGCTCCCTTCATGATGCCTTAATCCCGCATTATACCCATATTTATAATATAACAATTGGAATAAGAAACAATTTCTGTAATTACGCAAAACTGCCCGCGTTGTCAATCTAAGTATCGATAAATCAGCACCAATCGTTCACACCCTCGATTAATCGAGCTCCTATGTTAGATCAATCGAACATGCTCAAAACTGTCCAGAGAGTTTAGTCGAATTTTTTGAATTATGTTGATTGGTCGAGTCAAGAGTTCGATCGATCTAACCTATCCAAAAGTGTCCAAAGATCAATCTTGTAAATTTTGGGGCTCACTCGATCAATCGATCAGACTGGTCGATTGATCGAGACCCACGTTTCATGTATAGATTGAAGACATCCGACAACAAGGTGGTCCACAATGTACAATGTTAATGGACCGCTAAAGAAAGTTATTTTAGCCATCTAATTGTTTAGTGCATATTGGGTTTTCACTCATGCTTCACACGTGCACAAGATTGGGTACAATCAATTCAAACAAGACTAAAGCTAATTTAAAAACATAATTTAGATTCACAAATAGGAAGAAGAAGAACTTAGAAGGAGAAGAACTTCTACACTTTGAATCTTTTACCACAACTCTTTCTCAAGACCTTCAGCCTCCAAGGATTGGTCACCCCATCTTCTCAAAGGAGGGTCTAAGCCTTAGGCATGAGATCCTATGGGTCTCCATATATAGAGTTCCAAATAGGAATTCCCTCATATGCTTTCTCACTTAATACTCATGTTTTATTTATTGATTTATTAAACAAAAGAAATTTTTTATTCAAAACTATATATCACATATTACATTCGGGCAGCCCCTAGCCTCAAAAATACCAGGGCCCACCTATCATATGCCCCAAAACAAAGCAAATGGAAAACCGAGAGGTAGGCCATCAGCCCTTTCGAATGCTCCCCAGGTCCACACTGTCGAGGAAGAGGGCCCCTTCAATGCCTCGAGGAAGCTCTCACACATCACGGAAGAGCCTAACCATTTGGGAGCCGCTACCTAATATGGCCAAACCATCCGAAGCCCCATTTGCCTCCCACGATCTGTGCCTCACTCTAACTTCAGCTCGAAGCTTGAGAAATTGTAGATGAGCACTCCAATACCGCATCCTCCACGTGTTAGAGTAGCCCTTGTTAACCATGTCACTTAATGTACATTCTGGACATCACCAATCTGTTGTACTATAGAAGGTTTTTTTGCACATGAATTCCGACTCAGGGACTTAATACCATCCTACATCTTTTCACATTATCATCACCATTCCATCATGTGGGACCAAGCTCCAAACGTGGACCCCACTCGATGGTTGTGAAGACCCACTATTGGATTTTTGACAGGTCACCATCAAAAGGAAATGAATATACTAAAACCGTAAAAAGTACATTATTTTCTCTTGAAAACCTTTTGAGCTAAAATAACTTGCATGAGCTCATGACTAACTGCACTTGTTAATCTAGGTGATCTTTTTTGGTTAGCAGACTATACTACGAGATTGCATGGGTGTGGATTCCATATTAGCTCTTGTATAATTCACCTCGTATGCCTAGCAT
This sequence comes from Magnolia kwangsiensis, assembly GCA_037074715.1. NCBI lineage: Eukaryota > Viridiplantae > Streptophyta > Magnoliopsida > Magnoliales > Magnoliaceae > Magnolia > Magnolia kwangsiensis. The sequence continues at coordinate 99,476,259 of CM073584.1, forward strand.
GTTTCTACTTAAGTGGCCCAATCATAGACGTATGTTTGACATGGGTCAAAGCTAATGAAGTAAATAACGAAGTCACATGACTAACGCTTTCCTCAAAGGACAATTAGACATGTGCGAGTGAATGCTTCCTACATGGGACCTGGAACCATTCCTTACATGATCTCCATTCGGTATGCCAACTATACAAGGCTGAGTAAACCCATATACTGATTATATGATGTGAGCCCACAACTCAAATTACCTGAGACGAGGTAATACTGCTCATGGTCTATCAAATGCATGTCATTAGTCCCATGCAAACCTCACACATGTAATAGCTCACATACTTGGGCAAAGAACATCAATACTTTTATCTCTCTCTCTCTCTCTCTCTCTCTCTCTCTCTCTCTCTCTTTCTTTTCTTTTTCTTTTTTGAAAACTCCTGCCTTTCATATCAATAAACAACATGTACAACTCATGCACATTCGGGCTTCCCCAGGAAAAAAGGACCTGGGGGAAGCCTATCATAAAACCAACTAAGACAGACAAGAGAAAAAGAGAAACTGACACTGGACTACTCCTTAGCAGTCATTCCTAGGGACATGCCGGATAGCCCCCAGACCCACTCTATCAAGGAAAAGGAGACCTCTTACATGGAAGGGGAGGTCTGAGAAATTACGCACCAAATCATACGATTGACTCTCATTGCCCATGCGGGCCATTCCGTCGGCCGGCGTGTTACCTTCCCGAAAGATGTGGATGAACTTCACCTGACCCCTGAGCTTAAACCGCTCTATCCTTGCCATCCAGTACAACCATTTCCAACCCGGAAGGGAGGACCCATTCAGGAATGCCACGAGTTAAGAGTCCGACTCCACCTCAACTTTAGAAAAACCCAAACTGAAACAGATGGATTAACCATCAGGGATAGCCTGGAGTTCCGCACAAACATTCATACTGACCCCATATCCAACCGCAAGAGTGAACAGAAATTCTCCCTTGTCACCTCTACATACTCCCCCACCACCAGATAAACTCGGGTAGCCTCTAGCAAAGCCATCAACATTAATCTTGGCCCAACACGGAGCAGGCTTTATCCACCGCACAATGGATGGCTGCAGAATAGGCGAGGGATGAGCAGCAATCCCAAGCTCAGACACACCTCACGATGGGCTGCGGATTTAGGCCTAGGAACGGATTTGCTGATTAAAGCTGTCCACCATCTGATTTTTAGCTATTAGCTGCGCAATAGATGGGGCTTTCCCGTCAAACTTTGCAGAGTTTCTGGACTTCTAGACTTCCCAGAGAATGAGGCTAGGAACCAACTTCTGCAAGGTAGAGACCCTACATTTCGGCAAAGCTGAGATCCACCAGCAATTCAATGAAGCTTCTATCGACATGGGCCCCAGGCCAGCAACACCAAACACCTTACCAAAATAGTCCCAGCAGGTTGTTGCCAAAGAGCTAGAAACAAACAGATGCTGAAGGGATTCACATGGGCTGCCCTGGGAGGAGGGGGAGACACAACATACACACTTCGAGGCCAGCTGGATTCCACGAGATTGGACAACTTCATCAATCGGGACAGCTTTCATTAGCATTCTCCAAACAAATAAGGAGATCCTTGGAGGCAGCTTTGCGTGCCACACCCATTTTTCCCAACCTTTATGAGGACTGCTAGATCTGCTCATCTCCTAAGCAGATTTGATGGAGAAATCACCAGAGGCATTGAAAGGCCAAATGTGGCTGTCAGGGCGATCCGATACACAGAAACTGGCCTGAAAAATGAACTCTACAACTTTTTGAGGGAGATAATTGAAGACTGAAGACGGAGGGAGAGGGCCACAATGACCGAGAAAATGATTAACTTTCAGCGAACTCAGCTCATCTGGAATATTTCTGGTATCTAGCTGGTTCAATGGACCCAGGCCAGTCCAATTGGAACGCCACAGGCTGCACTCTCCAAGCCCAAGCTTGCACTGCATGTTTCACTCCAGCAAAGGTAGCATATTTCGACTATTTTTCCACAGAGGGGAGGCGTTCACAGCAGGGCTACTCAAAATGGGAGGGGAGAGGTCTTGGCTGTACTTGTCTTGCATAAATGAGCTCCACAAGCTCCCAGCGGTTCTGAATCTGACCGCCCAGTCCATCTTTAGCCTGAGAGCTTTCATAACGTCTGAGAGCTTCCTGAAGCCGAGACCTCTCTCCTCTTTTGGAGATGCAATCGACTTCCAACTCCTCCAGTGCAACTTCTTTCTGCCGTCAGCCCAGCCCCAAAGGAAGTTGGCGAAATGAGACTCCTGAGCTGCAAGGATTCAGGCAGGAATATGAGCAGCCGCCAGCGAATGAACCAAAATGCTGCCAAGGACGTGCTACACCGAGACTGCTCCCCCAGCCTGGAAGAGGCATCTAGCTTGCCAACCCTTGATATACCCCTCCACCTTGTCAAGCAACGGACGGAATGCACATGCTTTCAGTCTTCCTATGGCCATTGGGACTCCCAGGCACGTTAGCCTCGAAGAAGACTTGGAAATCCCGAGGATTCTTTCAATAGTCCTGACCTTGGCAATGGAGAGGTTCTCTGAGCAGAAAAATGAACTCTTCAAAAGGTTAATTCTTTGCCCAGAGGAAGCTTGACAGGACTGAAGGAACTCCTTGGCTGCCCGAATATGAAGACCTCTGTTAAGGAACAATAAGGTGTCGTCGGCATAAAGTAGATGGGATATTGTAGGACAGCCTCTCCTGAGCTTAAAAGGATGGCAAATACCCTGCTCCAACAAACTTTTAAGACCCCTGCTAAGCACATCAGCTGCTAGAATGAACAAGCTAGGAGAGATTGGGTCTCCCTGACGGAGGCCCCTAGAGGATTTGAAGAACCCCGCAGCCTCCCCATTGATTAGCACCGAGAACCACGAGTTACACCAACATTTCTAGACCAAATCCACCCAAAGATCACAGAAGTCGAAACGTCTTAATACCTGCTTGAGAAATGACCAACTCACCCGGTCATAAGCCTTCTCCATATCTAGCTTTAAGACAATATTTCCGCCTCGAACTTTCCTATTGATCTCCCTAAACAACTCTTGAGCTAGAGCAATATTTTCAGCCATAGATCGACCTTGGATGAACACTCCTTGTTCCGGGGAGATGAGAGAAGGTAGCACCTCACTCGGCCTAGTTGCAATGATCTTGGAGAATATTTTGTAGAGGCAGTTACAGAGACTTATGGTGTGAAAGTCCAAGAATTTCTTAGGGGCCGCTGACTTGGGAACGAGGCAGATGAGAGAGGCCGTCACTGCCCTGGGGAGAGGACCACCTTGAAAAAGAAAAATGGTTGCCTTATGTAGATCCTGGCCAATGAAATTCTAGCAGGCCGTGAAGAAGGCACCAGAAAAGCCATCAGGCCCAGGAGCCCCGTCCAATGGAATGGCCCTGACTGCCTAATAGACTTCTTGGAGAGAGGGAGGAGCCATAAGTCTCTCCTTTACCTCCTGAGAGACTAGAGAGGGAATGGTGCGCAGAAAATCAGGTTCATCCACCGGGTTTTCCTCTTTGAAGAGTGCCTCAAAATAAGAAACAGTTGCAGCCTTTATACCTGCGAGGTCCTCCACTCTCTGCCTCAAATCCAGCTCAATATATTTTATTTCAGTTCTCCTACTCTTCATGGCAGTAGAATGGAAAAACTTGGTGTTTTTATCCCCTGCTTCCAGCCAGTTGTTCCTAGCTTTCTGCTTCTAGAAGATTTCTTCCAAGAGTTCAAGTCTGCAGAGGTTGGGCGAGGCTACTGTGAACTTAGACTGAATATCCCTTTCCAAATTTGCTGAAGACGCTGGCAGCCGCATCCTGGATTCAATATCTTGCAGAACTCACTCGGCCTGCTTAATCTGCTCGAAGATATTTCCTAAGATCTCCTTGTTCCAAACCTTAAGGGCCTGCTTGACGTTCTTAAGCTTGAGGAGAACATTGAACATAGGATGGGGCGAATCCACTGATTCCCAAGCTGTTTTGGCCACCTGGAGGATGGAATCATGTTGAAGCCACATCCGTTGGAATTTGAACGGCTTTGGGGCTGAGATGTGTTGCGGCAGGAAGGTCAGAAGCAATGGGGCGTGGTCCGAACTGACTCGGGGCAGATGCTCGAGGTGGGCCAGATAGAATTGATAAGAACCCTGTTCAATCTGGCCCACACGCCCGCGGCTCCCTCCTGGTTATTGCTCCACGTGAATCTACTCCCCAAGTATCCAACATCAAGCAGACTGGAGTTATTTATTGCATCAGAAAATTCAACGGAGCTCGCTGCATCAGGATTTCTACGACTTCTTCTTTCCGCCGTATCCGAAATCGCATTAAAGTCTCCATTGACCGCCCAAGGCCCCAACAAAGATTTGGATAAGGATGCCATGTCCTCCCATAAAACTCTTCTATGGTTTCTGCTACAACTAGCATAGACAAATGTTAAGTGCAAAGCAGGATGCAAAGTTTGAATATTCACAACAACAGTCAGACATTGGTCAAATTTATGGAAAATAGAGAAAGATTGGAGGTTTTTGTAGAAAACCCATATCTTCCCGCTCACATCACCATTGGTGCAGGATAAATGGTAGCCGAGCTTAAGGCCTGTTCCCACCCGCTTATCCTCTTTAAGCATCGGCTCTAAAATCGCCACAATCCAAGGATTATGGCAGCTGATCAATTGCTTCAGAGTTCTAATGTTCCACTGATTGCCTATGCCATGGGCATTCCACACTAGAATTTTATCCATCCATAACACATCCAAAGTTCACGGCCCTACTCTTCAGTCTACGCAGTCTGGATTCCCAATCGCCCCTGGATGAGAAATCATATGTCTTCCTGTGTCGGGAATTCCCTCTGGTATGTTGATCTGCTGATGTGGCTGTTCTGAAGTAACATTCATAGTCATGATGTGCTGTGGCTGATTCCGTGTTCTCCCTATGCTTGCGGTTTGATAGTCTTTCTACTCCTGTTGTGCTTGGTAGAATCCTATCCTTGCTCTGGAGGACATTACCCCAAGCCTGTCTCTTCTGTCCCCTCAGTGGACTGGCTAGCCTCCTCATCAGAGCAGAGAATTCTGCTGAAATAGGGGGACAGGTCTACATGTAGACTTGAATCACAGTCCCTAATTCCACCCTGAGAGGGAAGAAGTGAAGAGAAGGTAGGTGAGGATATCTGAACCTCTCTAGGTCTAGGGGGCCTTGGGGTAGATAACTGCTCCAGAGGTAGCTGAAGGACAATGGGGCCTAGCTGGGGCACTGAGGAGGTCCCTACTCCCACGATATCCCTGCAAATTCTCATCTTGAGGGCAGAGCATCCAACAGATTTGGATTTAAATTGAAGAGCTTTCTCCCTGTCATTAACTATTGGAGACCTATTCGTGAGCTCTGCCCGACCTTGGGTACTCTTGCAGAGGAGATTAGGAGAGTCATTCCTGACTGCACCTAGAGAGGGGAGGATCGAGTTGGCACCGGGAGGGCCGTTGCCTTCGCCACTGGCAGGCCTTAGAATTCTGACTTCCAGGATTCCTGTCTGGTTTAACTGGCTGGGGCCTTCAAGAAGTAGTTGATTGGGGGTAGAGTCCCCTGGCTGCACTGCTTGAATGTTCCCTATCCTGTCTGAGATCAATGGATTGCACAAAGGAACCAAGGAGCTTTCAGAAATGGCTCGAACATCTGGTGGGCGTGGCTGGATTTCCTCAGCGACTTCATCACAAACAGGTGGAGAGCGAGGATGAATATGCCCTGTCGGCTCAGAACCTGTAGAGGCCCTATCACAAATGTCTTCTGGGTGGACTAACGGTTCACTCATAAAAGTATTCTCAACCCATTCTTTGGTGCTAACTGGGAGGTTTGAAATTCTGTTGGGGGCGTTACGAACAATATGTGAGTTGACAAGAGGAAAGGTATTTTCCACTTCTGCGTATACTGGGAATGCTCCACCAGCTACCAGAAGCTTAAGGACACGCTTCAAATCTACTCCCGGTCCAAGAAGAACCTGGATACGAGCATAAGTCTGGAAAATACCAAATCTAGTATTGGAATCAATATGTAACACCTTACCGAAATAGCTCCCCAGGTCTAGAATGACCATTTCAAACCAGGCATGGGCAGGGATTCCAAATAGGTGAATCCAGGTCCCTTCACCTCCTAGAACCTCCTCAGGAGACCAAGGGTAAACTGATTTTAATCCCATCAAATTCTGCAGAGAGGAATCTTCCAGGAAATCTGAGTACTCCGGTTTGGATTTGAGAGTGATAAGAAAACGGATAGGAGATAATCTGGCCAGATCTATAGCAGAAGCCGCATACTTAGAAGCCTGCGGAGCTCCTATCAAACGCAGGATCAAGATATTTGGCCCTGTCGCTACACCCACCATCCCAATTGCAGTTCCTCTAGCTTGTTTGCTACAGCCTTCGGGTCAGCTACAGTTGTGAATCCATCCTCCTTGTCGAGCTGGAGAACCCAACCTTGTTTGTCAGCAGCTGTGGCAGCCGCATATGAGGGGATGAGAGGCGAGATATTCACTGGCGGGTTAGATACCGCCTGTGCCTTCTGCAAGGCAGGGGAGAACCTTGTTTCGCTGGCTTGACTGACACAGCTCTGCTGTCTATTCGCTGGCCATCGAGGATGTCCATGGCCGATTTGGCATCCTGCTCATATAGAAAACGCACAAATCCACAACCCCTAGGCTTTTTTGAATCCGGGAAAACCAGAATGTAGACATCCAGGATTTTCCCATATTTGTTAAAAATAACAGAGGTCATCACCAGAGCAATCAAAAGGAATGTTGCCCACAAAAAGGCTAAAGCCACTTCTATGACAAGCTGTCACCTGTCTCCGAGGGCTTCTGCTTCTTGGAGAACGACCTCTATGCAGCGAGCTACTCCTTGCAAGATCCCTGGGCTCGGCTCTCCGAGATGGAGGCCTATCTCTTCTGGAATGAGTTCTCCTCATCTCGAGATCCCCATATTAGCCTTACATTGTCTTAAACCTCATGCACGAGACCTGATATTCTATGTGAGACTCCTTTTATGGTTTCCATGAGACCATAATGTACGTATGAGTACCACCTATAAGATGCATATGGATATGGGTATGTGTACTCTCAGATAGTAATCATAATGGATATACCATTAACAAACTAATGTTAATGATGTCTTAAGCGGGATACAAATTGCTTAAGTGGGATGCAGATTGATTACAAGGGCACAAAACCTAACAGGCCCACCTAATGAGTGTGCCTCACTGATTTTGGGCCATGTCAATTAGGTGTGGGGATCACCACAGAACACCTGATCAGCAGCTAGGGTTGTAATCCCCAACACTTGACAATCATTTAATCTACAAAGGGTTGTTTGTGACATCGTCTCACAGTGTAGTGCAATGTGGGTGTTTCTGCAATGAATCATTAGTACTCTACTGGCCCACTAGATATAGAAAGAAAAGAGCATAAAAGAGAGACAGCACACACGGGACACCTCTCCCCTCTTATTATTAATATAATAACGCCCTAATACAAAAAATGAATGGTACTCATCAGGAGTACATGCATACACCTATTATTTTTCATTATTTCCAATATGACCCAAGAATGAGCTGCTGGCGCTGGTTGTAGTGGGAGAAACGAAAAATGGGAAGAGGGGAAAAGAAAGAGAATGAAGGAAAAAGCAAAGAAAAGATCTTACACAATTCTTGCATAATACCATGTTTTCATGATTAAAGCGAAGATATAGATAAAAGAGAGAAGAATGGAGAGAAAAGGAGAGAGAACACACACGGGACACCCTTCTCTTACTATCAATATACTGATGCCCGAATCCACAAAATAATAATAATAATAATAATAATAATAAATGGTATTCCTCAGGAGTACACACATACACGCATTATTTCCCATTATTTCCTATAAAGGTCATAGCACAGGGAACATGTATGGATGAAGCATGCTGTTTTGTTTAAATTTTGCATCGGCCCACAACCAGTATACAACTAGATACTTCCATGGCCCCACCTTTTATATCTGATTGTTGCATCAAAGCCTTATCTGGTATCTGCGCATCATGATCAACATGGAACTGTGTATGGCTAAATGATCACAATCAAATCAGATCTTAATAATCTAACAGTCAGGCCCATCAACCTCTGAAAATTGAATCCATAAATGAATTAGCTAGTTTAAGCTACCTTCTTGAAGTTCACTAGATGTGAAGCAAATGAACCATACGAAACAAATGGACTATGCACCAAGATTACCATTGGTGGGTCCAACTGTCTGATGACCACCGTATTCTGATCTGATGGTTGTAGCTAGGTCCACTATACACTAATAATCTGTTATATACCATTGACTATCATAGTTTTTTGTTTTTTAAAAAAAAAAAATTTATTTTTTATTTTTTATTTTATTTTATGCGAACCACTATTTGCCTCTTGGGTGTGATCAATTTCCAACCATTTTGTTGATGTAAACTTCAACAGTAACATAGACAGTATCGGTGTGAGTGGTCCAATTCCTTCAACATTTGCCAATCTAGTAAACTTGGAGAGACTGTAAGTCTTTTTTCTTTTCCTCTTGATTTCCTTCCAAGCAATGAAATTATCGTCAACCAGAATGTTTTTTTTTTTTTTTTTTTTTTTTTAACATTGTAAAGTACACTGTGATTTCAGGTGGGCCTTTGATAATGAGCTCAATGGCACGATACCTGACTTCGTTGGGAATTGGACCAAGCTTAAAATTTTGTAAGCTAATATAATGAAATTTTCTCTTTTTCTCTCTTCAATTGAATCCTTTCTTATTTATTGGTTAGGGTTGTAATCAAACCGGTTATACATTGGGCCTGAAAGTTAAGATGAGGCTGAAAGTTCAGCCTTGCCCTGGACCATGGCTCAGGGCGGACCTTAATAAGGAAAGTTGTCAGACCTGGGTCTGGGATTGGCTAGTTTACTTGTCAGATCTAAAATTCAGTCCCGGAGCAACCAACCATGATTTTAAAATTCGTTTTGGATTGGGAGTCATCCAGAGAACTGAAACTAGTATAACCTGCCCTGACTTGTTCTGACTCGTTTTGGTTTCTAAGAGTGATTCTCCCAATGGCTTGTATTTTTCTCCACTAATGCTAAGCTGAAGTTGACTAGATATTAGATAATATTTAGAACCATGCAACAAGCAGCCCTACTGATGCAGCTGGATCGTGCCTGTGTTTTATATCAGTCCTACCCGGTGGGACCCACTCCAGATCATCAATGATTAGTGTCCTACTTGAAGCACATCTTGGTACAAGTCCCTTGTAGTAATCTTTGTTTTATACAATCAATAGATTCTTATCTCATTAGGATGGAAAGAGGTAGTAGGATTAAAACTCTATAAATGGGTGTAATCTCTAGATTGTTAGAGTTGATTTTGAATGAATTTTGATGTTAATGGAAGGTTGTTCTCTTCTTCCTGAAATTCTAGCAATGTTGTCGTGCCATTGTTGATGGGTTGTGTCATGTAGACCCTTGCTGAGTTGCTCTTGGGTCCGCCAATAACTGTGCCTTGACCATCTGTTACTGAGACACTTGCAGGATAGCCAGTTATCCCCTTTCGTATCACAGGTGCAAATGTTTCCATGCTGATTTGTTGGTGTTTTCTGTCACCCCGCCGCTGCCCTCACCTGTCGTCATTTCAACCAGAACAGACCATGTCACCTATAAATCAGGCTCATGACTGGCCCATTTAGTTTTCCTTGATAATGTTGATTCGTTGTTTGCTTGAGAATTTTAACTAGAGAATGCTTATGTAGGAAACTGCATGGAAATGCTTTCCAAGGTCCGATACCTTCCAGTCTTTCCAGTTTAGCATCTCTAACTGATTTGTAAGTATGTGTTTCTTCCAAGGTCCATACCTTTCAGTCTTTCCAGTTTTCCTCGATAACTTATTGCATTTGTTTAAATTGACTATTCAATGATCGCATAGGCAAATTGGTGAAATAACGAGCAGAAGCTCATCTTTGGCATTTATCAAGGGAATGAGGAACTTAACCACTTTGTAAGTAACCATGATACCTATATATGTATTAATGCTAATTTTCTAATTTATCGTTGTTGTTCTTGTTTTTGTGATATAATCGAAATATTTATTTATTATATATATATATTTTTTTTGGAGAATCGTGAGAAACAGTAAGATTTCAGATAGAATTCCATTCGACATTGGAGAGTACCGATCATTACAGCATCTGTAAGTTGTTCACATCACAATCTCCTATGTTTGAGCAAGGGTTGGGCCTAGGGCTGTCAATGGGCCTAGCCAAAATGGCTAGTGAGGGTTTCCCAAACAGGATTTATAGTAGTTGTGCTGAGCTTTCTAGATATATAAGAGGGTTAATGGCTCTAGACAATGCAGGAGTAGGCATGTTAAGAAGGAAAACTCATAAAAACATGAAGGGCTGAGTCTCACTCTTATGGCTGTTGTCTTATCTTCCGCTTCTTTCTTTTTAGCTTGTGGGTTGGGTTTTGTACAGGAGTCATATGATAGGCAAAGCCCTTTTTGTGGGTTCTCTCCTGAATGTCTGTAGTCTGTTAATTCAGCAATAAATATTTTCTTCCCAAAAAAAGCAAAAAAGGGCTGTCGATGGGCAGGCTGGGCTGATAACAACGACAACAACAACCTGCCCAGGCCAAAAGCCCACGGGCTGGGCCGACCCATTGATGACCCCAGTTGGGTCATATTACAATCAACGCAGCCCACCTTGTTTATTTTTTTGGAATGAATTATAGGCCTAAGCCTGCCCATGAAAGCCACAAATAAGCCTGGGTATTGGCTGATGCTGGGCACAACAGAAAATGTTATAATATATGGGTGTCGGCCAGCTTATTTATTCTTTGGGCCTGCCAATAGGTCTAGGCTGAGGACTAGACCACCACCCTAAAAAAGAGGTCCGAGTCCATTTTGAGCCCAAATGCCTCGAAGAGGTACATGAGTAATTTTTACTGTTATTACATTAATCTTTTATTTTATTTTTTTAGGGATTTGAGCTTTAACAATTTAACTGGTGAAATTCCAAGCTCACTCTTCAATATGAATTCCCTTTCTTCCTTGTAAGAGTCAAACATCTTCTATACTAAGCTGCTTTAGTGCTGATCCTAGTATTTCTCCTTTCAATTTTCCTTCTTTTTCATTCTCATATTTTGAAATATAACAACTTTTAAACGTTATTTGATGTTTGCATTTTCTTTTGTTTTTGGCTGTCTCAATCGGCAGGTTTCTCGGAAACAATAGCCTGTTTGGTAACCTTCCTTCTAATAAAAGCTCATTGCTCCAGAACATGTAAGTTCATTTGATGTAATTGTTCTGAATCATAATCAAGATTGCATATTTCCCACTTGGATGCCTTTGGATATGTTATTGAGTTCAATTGCAATAATTAGTTCAATATGGTGGAAATCGCCAAACTACAATTACCATATATGGTGCTCATGTTGAGAGAATCAGCTCCAAATTGCAAATTTCTTTCAAGTTGGACAGAGGAGTTCATTTACAATTTAAGGGTCACTTCCTAATATAAATACCATGACATGTACAATGTGGCCATTTCCTTTCTATTGGACTAATTATTTTAATTCGATTCAATTGTACAACCAAATGCATCCTTAGATATTGTCCAGGATTGCTTGTATATTTTTGTTTCTTCTCTTTTATTGTTCAGCGTAAAAGATTGAGTTGTGAATATTCGATTGATTCATTATGTCCATCTTAATGTTCTGCTTCGACAGAAGTAAATGAATCTTTTTGTTCTGATGAAAGGCTAATCATTTATCTAACATATTTGGTTGGTTCTGGCTCTGTTACTAACTTGCATTAAATGTATGTTAATTCATTTTCGTATATCTTGTGTCGGCAGAGATTTATCATACAATCAATTATCAGGAAGCTTTCCCTCTTGGATTACACGAGGATTGCAACTGTATGTCCAAAAGAAGCACAAAGTTTGCTATTTTCATCTTTATTTCTCTAGTGACCAAACAATTCATTATATCAGTAAGGGTGAATTTGGATGTCCTGTTGAATTGAATTGCAATAATTAATTTAGTAGAGAAGGAACGACCAAACTTTAGTTACCTCGATATTCAGAAAGAGGAAGTAGTACTCAAATTGCATTTACATTCCTTTCAAGTTCAACTCGAAAGTTACTTAATTGCAATTTGGAGGCCACTACCCCTATACATGGATAGAGGAACGTGATGGAATTTGATCATTCAACCTCACTGAAGTAGTAATTCTTGCAATTTGATTCAATACGGCATCCAAATGCAAGATAGGACAATGCCCCTCTTTATTTCTTCTTATGATATATGAATATGATTTTGGATTAGATTAACACCTGTTATTACACATTTGATGGTTCATAACCATGACAAGTTAAATCTATACACCAGAATCAGGCATATGCAAGTTACAATATTATGTTTGGTGTCCATATTTAATGTTTAAAAGTGCTGAAGTGTTTTTAAGAATGAGAACATAGCAAGTGTGCAAGATCAGGAACATTCATCAAAAGTGCCCAACCTTGAACATGCTGTTGCCAAAAATCAAGCTGCTCCATGCATCATAAGGGCCAATGTGGATGAACAAAAAAGACAGATGCTTTGTCTTCATTAGGACATGAATGTAAAAGTGCTAAAACGGTCCACTGAATGTGGACATAGGACTGGTGTGCAACATTAGGAATTTTTTTAATGAGGGTCCTACCTTGAATGTATCCTTGCTAAAAATCAAGCTGGTCCATTCATCACACGGGCCACTATATGTAAGGGTGCAAATGGGTCGGCTAAAGGGGTCCTAGACCCGACCTATGTAATAATCGGATCAGAACTTTGGCCCCATACCAACCCATTAAATTTAGGGTCGGGTCTATATTGGTTCCAAGCTTTAAAACTCGAAAACATTTATTTAGTGGGTCGGGTGTGGGTCTTCTATTCCTAACATGACGCATTAATCTCATAGGTCAGGTTTGGATTGGGTATGAAAATTCTAAGGGGCTTTTGAAACAAATAATGCTCTCAATATGTGTGACTCCCCGAATTTTCATACTCGGCTCCCGAATTCCCGGGTGCCACGTGTGCCCTAATGGGCTTCAAAATTTAATGCATTTTGTTTATTTCATAAGCAGTGGGGAGTTTAGTAGACCATGAAGCATAAATCAACAATAAAATAATACTAAGTGCAACTATATGTATATAGAATATCCATGTCCAAAACGCAAGGCAAAGTAAGGACAAGAGGAACTAGTCCCACCCATACAATATCCCTAACTGACTAGGGCCCTGGCCCATGCCCCGCGGTCGTCCCTACAACAAACTAAGAGGATCCGCCAAAGATCCGAAAGTATGTCAGCTCCTCATCATCCACGCTTGCTCCCTCAAGCGCGTCCAGCTCCGTAATCCCTGCATCTAAGACAGGCTCTGGTTGGTGTTTTAAAATACCGTCCCAGATTGGGAGTGAGTAGCTAACTCAGTGGTACCATTAACAGTAAGTTACACATGTTATTATACGCAAGAACAAATTTAGTGAAAGGCAAACATTTAGAGAAACCTAATTACTCTTGTTCATGCAAATGCGTGTTTCAATGACATGATGCATGCCCTTTCCTCCAACACTCCCTCGAGTGACAACATTTAACGATCGCAAATGATCAACACTCCCTCAATGCGACCTCGACTGTCAAATTGTCAAAACTAGCTAATGCAATGTAGATGTTAGCCAAGTTGATTAATTAGGTCATTTCTTTCAACAATATTAGGGAAGCTGAAACACCTCATTTAATCAATGGCCTTATCCAGATCACTTGGCACAGGGCAGCCATAGCGGCTTTGAGCCTGCGATCCATGATCCAAATTTAGGTATCATCCGTCTCATAAATCAATAATTTTAAAGGTAAGACATGATACCTAAAGGTATGAGGATCAACTCGATATGTGTCGTCAGCCAAACACTGAGTATGATCACTCAGTTCCAAGGTGTGGGCTTGTTACATAACTAAATCACCACAAGGAATGGCTGGTCGCCCAATTCCATTCATGCCCGGATCGTTCGAACGGTAATCTGGCATGGATCCGTCGGCTGGGTAATTTGACGGGGGCCGTTCAAACAAGGATTTATCACCTCCTATGCCCGCTGGTCACTACGGGGAGGTTCGTCACCCCAGCGTAGGCCGACAACACGAACACAGTGTCCCATACCACCATGCCCGACTCCTGAGTCTCAGTTGCTCACTGGTCACTACGGAGAGGCTCGTCACCCTAGTGTAGGCCGACAGCTCAGACACAGTGTTCCATACCACCATGCCGGGCTCATGAGTCTTGGGGATCGTATCATTAATGGTTAATAGTGGCCTCTCAAATGTATGAGGTGCTTCAGATTTAGGCAGGTGTGTACAAACATGGTTAACGTACATGGATAACCAACTAGTGGGCCAATTTATCCCCATGAAACGAACTACGGGCTGTACGGCTTGAGAGCGATGTCTTGCATAGTCCAACTACAGCCGACAACACGCAGTTCGACTAGTCGGGCCAAATTCACCCGTGGGCGGGCCTATTAGAAGGGCTGCCTAAGAGAGTTCTGAATTGTTGGCCGATCCAAAGAGGGTACAGTGTATAAATGCATTATAATAAAGTAGAAGTCGATCTACTCGTAGTTGTGAGAGAATTAAGTATGTATAATGATAAACTACATTTACTATCAATACACAAGTTGCTGTTTTATAACAATTCAGGATATTTCCGGATGGACATGTACATGGGTCTAGGCTTCAAGGGGACATGAAAGGAAATGAGCACCATAGCCGGTTACAGGAAGAATTAGGCATACATGGGGAATTATGGGCAGCCAATTCACCAACTTCAAACATGTGAGAAACATGCGTCCGAATTTATCTTGCTAACTTGCAAGATTGGGGGTTATCATAGTTAGGACCTTCCACATTTGTCAACAAATCAACAATACAAACAGTAAATATACCTAATCTACACATATAAGGGACATGCAACCGAATTCAACTTGTAAAATCAATAAACATGGGGATAACATACCTGGAATTTCACATTCACCAAATAAATCAAGCAATGCAAGTATCAGGGTAGTTAAAACTGAAATTTCCTCCCCCAATTTGGGAAATTTCCATGCACATTTTCAAATTCAGCCATTTCATTCCATAAGGGCAACATGCAAGGCAAAATTATCAAACATAATCACTATGGTTCGCTCTAGGTAAGATAATAGGCCACCTAGTGGTAATGGTCCGCACCTATCGTCGATTGGAGGTTCTTGGAGTCGCTCTAGCAGTGCTGAGTCCGTAAATTCACGTGCCGAGGCCCTGTGCCAGAGGAATTGCATGTCAGGACACATGCAAGAGGCTGATGCTAAGGAAAATTGAGGACAAATAGTGGTCACCTTCTGATCAGCTACACTTCGCCTCTATGGCGGTAGGGCCGCGGTTACCGGTGAATGGTAGTGGTAGGAGAGGGGAATTACTCAATTCCCAGCTCCCTTCCCTCACACAACCTTTCTTTCTCTCTCACTCTCTCTCTTCTCTCTCTCTCCTCTCTCTCTCTTTGCTGGAAATTGCTGTGAGAGTGAGGGAGAGAGAGGTTTGAAGGCTTTTATAGGCTGGACTTTTGCCCAATTGACCCTGGGTGCCAATTACTTCCTCAAGTGACTCCCTTGGGGCCACTTACGGGTTTCGGGGTTGCCCTGTTGTCCCCCTGGCCCATCCGTGTTATGGGATGGGTGCCCCATGGTCTGGTGAGGGGTTGTCTAAGGTTTGGTAGCAAACGGATGCGGAGATTGATCACAATGGTTAATTTTGCGATCAATGGTTACCATTCTTCAATCACGAGTTAGATTTAGTGGACGAGTGCAGGGAAATATCTTCGACCTATGATGCAAGTTTGGGTGAAATCCAATGGCTGGATTGTCCTAATTTATTGTCTTAAGTGGCGGGGCCATTTGTTTTAAAATTCAGATTTTTGGCCAATACTTGGGAGAATCGCGTTCCACAAGTGCCCGACTGGACGGCACAAATCGTCCATTTTCAAGCGTCGTTTGAGTCCATTGCCCGCGATGGACCACAAGCCCAGTGAGGCCCATGGCTTCCCATAATTTTGGATTTATCTGCCCATCCTTGGGCGCTGCATGACCCGTACAGATAGTCACCAAGTACAAATGAGCAGACCGACTCTACGGCCTGCGTTCGACCCGAACATATTCGGACCCGATCGCATTAGCGGCTTAATTCGTTTTAATTTATTGGTGGTGAGCCCCGCACGTGCGATCGAATCATGCAGTCCTTTGGTAATTCACACGTGGACATCTCAGGACACTGTTTTGATTGGACAGGGTGTTACAATCTACCCCTCTTAAAAATAATTTCGTCCTCGAAATTGCCTATTGTAAATAGCTGAAGGTATTTTAATTTTGTACGCCTACGTTCCATTGATTTCAGGTTCGTGTGCATGGTAGGGTGCTTAGTAACTATGCTAGTCTGGCTTACTGTAGTCTACCCCCCTTAAAACTTTTTCACCCTTTTGATTTACTATAATTTATTATTATTATTATTATTATTTTAAGATATGGATTAATAACGACGATTTCCCTCTATCTAGAGAAAATTTATGTTTTTAATGTTCGGCCAACACGGAGAGACGGTTGTAGTGGGCTTGAACCCGATATGTCAATCATCTACCTGACCAGGGTAGAAGGTTCATTGTATCCCTTCTTAGTCTTGGTGGATCCTGGTTTTCTGCTCTGTCAAAGCAGTGAGTCCGTTGGTAGTCGCCTAAGATTGAGAATTGGGTCAAGCCGCGAATGCTTCGCAGGTGTATAGTTCCATAATTTTGTAGTCCGATCAACCTAAATGTTTAGGGAATACCCATCATTGAAAAGTCCAAATCTCCTATTTATAAGGTTGTCCTTTGGGTCTTGGTCTAAGAGAATTCTCGTTTTAATTTATGTCCAAATTAGGGGTTAATAAATCTCTCAATATGCCTATGGTCGAAGATCATCCTAAAAAGGTTTCTAATGGCATAAAATTTTATATGTATATTGCCATTTTGATCTTACGGCTAGTGGGTTATAAGCAAATTGCACTTCAGTTTCGTTAACTTCGAGAGGGAAGGAAGAATCGAGAGTTCTAAGATATTCTGGAGGTTTGGAGTGCTAATAATGCTAATAAGGAACGTAGAAAAGGAAAGATGAAGAATATCGTCTTCTCATATTGTTTGAACCTTGAGTCCATAAGAGAATAAGAAAACTCAAAATATTTTACTATAGTCCACCTCTAATATGAGCTTACAGAGTATTAAACTATGAAACTCAATCCTACTAATGGATCCTAACTTAATTGCACCAAAACAACTTAAACACACACACACATACATACATGCATACATATATATATAATCAAATTTAATCACGGGATGATTCCTAGTACGATTATAAATAATTTCTAAATAAACACAAAATACTAAACTTTAATACGAAAAGACACGATTAGTCTATTGGCAACTCGAAGTTGCAGAAATTTTTGGTTTCGACCCTTCTATTATTTGTAACATATTTGTCACTTTTAGTTACTATATTATTATTATTATTATTTTATAATTTTTTTAGTAATCCATTATTAATCTTACTTTTATTTCACAAAATTTCATTTCATTTTAAGTTCCATAAAAATCAAAAAAATTCCGCAAGTACCGGTTGTCCAAAACCAACAATTTTCTATATGATTCCATAATGTCTTTATTCCTTGTAACGATTTCTATATTTTTAGTTAGTGAAACATTTTAAAAATTTTTATGGTGATTTATCATTAAGTTTAAAGTCATCCCACAAAATTTCAATTCATTTGGAGTTGTAGAAAAATTATTAAAATTATGGAGGTAACAGCTGTCCAAAACTAACGATTTTTGGGCAGTTGTCAAAACATCCTAAAATTAACTATATTTTAATTTTAATTTTATTTTATTATTATTTATTTTTACATGAAACTATACTTTTTAAAATTCAATCTGGCTTTTGAATCACCCTAATCGAAGTTATATGGAGGGAGATTGATTTTTTGAAGTTAGTCCAAAAAGATAGAAATCGCAGAAAATTTTGACGATGGCCTGCCGATCTGGCAGTGGCTCCGCCACCCCCTGTGGTGATCGGCGGCGGCCCCACCACCCGCTGGTGTCTGGCGGTGGTGTGCCGTTTTGGCGGTTGCCTTGCCACTCTTTGTTAGAAAATGGCGTATCTCGCAAACCAAAATGAGTTATTCGGCGCGCCTTATATGATTTTGGGGTAGGAGGAGCCACTTTATCCAAAAAAAACTCTTATATGATTTTGGGGTAGGAGGAGCCACTTTATCCAAAAAAAACTATGTTATTTTGTGAGATTCCATCAGGTTAATGGTCAAACATCCATTTTATTTGCATTTTTTACTATTTATAGTAAATTTTAGTTTAATTATAGCTCTTCATCCTTTGAGCTGTAGGAGTTGTGTCTAATATGAAAAGTACTTAGAAAAATTAGAAGAATAAACTGGTAGAAGGTGAGATTTTTGAAGGAGATGGGTTGGAAGGAGAGATCCTAAAGGCTAATGGGTTTAGGAGGGAATGAGATCTGAAAAATTAGCTTGAAGAGGGGGCTTCTTATGGAAAAAAAAAAGGATTTGGAAGAGAGGGTTTGTGGGTTTTGAGGAAGAGGGGCTTAGGAAAATTCATTTTTTAGGGTTTGAAGTTGGAATGGGGTGAGTGTAGAGAGGGAATAGGGTTAGAATGAGCTTAGAAGGGGGCCCCTAGGGCTTTTAATGATTAGGAGTGCAAGAGAGGGGTTCCCCACGTGTGGGAGGGCCCACCCGAGTTCGAAGTCGGTGGCGACCCTTTTTGGATTCAAGGGGCCGTTCATTTGGTGGTCCAAGTAGGCCAAAAGTCTCTCAAGCTCAAGGTAGAGACGACTTGGCCTGCCCAAACCGAAACGGGAGTATTTCCTACACCGGAATGAACTATCGGACGTGCTATACATGTGTTTGGGGCAATGCGAGCCCCTTAAGTTACTTGGCTCCTCTATATTGGGCCATAGTACTTCTAACTTTCGTATTCCCAAGGGACTGGAATTAGATTATCCCTTTTGGCTTAAATTCCCTCTAAGCCTAAACCCTAAGCTAAGACTTCAGCGTTCAAATTAATCGGAGAGCTTGGTCCTAAGATCCTACAATGTCACTAGGTTTGATCGCTCCCTCCTAAGTCAAAAATGGCGTTGTGGTAGACCCATTGCCCATGTCCCAACTTAACCCCGAACCATGCTCTGATACCACCTGTAATGCCCTGAATATTCAGGGGCCGATTAAGAACTCGGCTCCCGAATTCCCGGGTGCCACGTGTGCCCTAATGGCTTCAGAATGTAATGCATTTTGTTTATTTCATAAGCAGTGGGGAGTTTAGCAGACCACGAAGCATAAATCAACCATAGAATAATACTAAGTGCAACTATATGTATATAGAATATACATGTCCAAAACGTAAGGCAAAGTAAGGACAAGAGGAACTAGTCCCACCCATACGATATCCCCAAATGACTAGGGCCCTGGCCCGTGCCCCGCAGTCATCCCTACAACAGACTAAGAGGATCTGCCGAAGATCCGGAAGTATGACAGCTCCTCGTCATACACGCTTTCTCCCTTAAGCGCGTCCAGCTCCGTAATCCCTACACCTAAGACAGGCTCTGGTTGGTGTTTTAAAACATCGTCCCAGAGTGGGAGTGAGTAGCTAACTCAGTGGTACCATTAACAATAAGTTACACATGTTTTCATATGCAAGAACAAATTTAGTGAAAGGCAAATATTCAGAGAAACTTAATTACTCTTGTTAATGCAAATGCGTGTTTCAATGACATGATGCATGCCCTTTCCTCCAACACTCCCTCGAGCGACAACATCTAGCGATCGCAAATGATCAACACTCCCTCAATGCGACCTCCACTGCCAAATCGCAAAAACTAGCTAATGCAATATAGATGTTAGCCAAGTTGATTAATTACGTCCTTTCATCCAGCAATATTAGGGAAGCTGAAACATCTCATTTAATCAATGGCCTTATCCAAATCACTTGGCCCAGGGCGGCCATAGCGGCTCTGAGCTGGCGATCTATGATCTAAATTTAGGTATCATCCATTTGTCTTATAAATCAATAATTTCAAAGGTAAGGCATGATACTTAAAGGTATAAGGATCAACTCACCCAAACACCGAGTATGATCACTCAGTTTCGAGGTGCGGGCTTGTTACATAACCAAATCACCATAGGGAATGGCTCGTTGTCTGATTTCATTCATGCCCGGTTCGTTCGAACGATAATCTGGAACGGAACCATCGGCCGAGTAATTTGATGGGGGTTGTTCGAACAAGGACTTATCACCTCCTATGCTCGCTGGTCATTACGGGGAGGCTCATCACCCTAGTGTAGGCCGACAACACAGACACAGTGTCCCATACCATCCTCCTCGGCTCTTGAGTCTTAGTTGCTCACTGGTCACCACAGGGAGGCTCGTCACCCAAGCGTAGGCCGACAGCTCAGACACGGTGTTTCATACCACCATGCCCGACTCATGAGTCTTGGGGATCGTATCATTAACGGTTAATAGTGGCCTTTCAAAAGTATGAGGTGCTTCAGATTTAGGCAGGTGTGTACAAACATGGTTAAAGTACATGGATAGCCAACTAGTAGGCCAATTTGTCCCCATGAAACGAACTACGGGCTGTACGGCTTGAGAGCGATGTCTCGCATAGTCCAATTACAACCGACAACACAGTTCGACTAGTCGGGCCAAATTTACCTGTGGGCGGGCCTATCAGAAGGGCTGCCCAAGAGAGTTCTGAATTGTTGGCCGATCCAAAGAGGGCACAGTGTATAAATGCATTATAATATGGTAGAAGTCGATTTACTCGTAGCTGTGAGAGAATTAGGTATGTATAATGATAAACTACATTTACTATCAGTACACAAGTTACTCTTTTATGACAATTCAGGATATTTCCGGATGGACATGTACATGGGTCTAGGCTTCAGGGGAACATAAAAGGAAATGAGCACCATAGCCGGTTACATGAAGAATTAGGCATACATGGGGAATTATGGGCAGTCAATTCACCCACTTCAAACATGTGAGAGACATGCGTGCGAATTTACCTTGCTAACTTGCAAGATTGGGGATTATCATAGTTAGGAACTTCCACATTTGTCAACAAATCAACAATACAAACAGCAAATATACCTAATCTACACATATAAGAGACATGCAACCGAATTAAACTTGTAAAATCAGCAAATACGGGGATAACATACCTGAAATTTCATGTTCACCAAACAAATCAAGCAATGCAAGTATCAGGGTAGTTAAAACCGAAATTTCCTCCCCAATTTGGGAAATTTCCACGCACATTTTCAAATTCAGCCATTTCATTCCATAAGGGCAACATGCAAGGCAAAATTGTCAAACATAATTACTAAGGTTTGTTTTACGTAAGATAATAGGCCACCTAGAGGTAATGGTTTGCACCTATCATCGAATGGAGGTTCTTGGAGTCGCTCTAGCAGTGCCAGGTCCGTAAATTCACGTGTCGCGGCCTTGTGCCAAAGGAATTGCATGTCAGGACACATGTAAGAGGGCCATGCTACGGAAAATTGAGGAGAGATAGAGTGTTTACCTTCCGATCAGCTACACTTCGCCTCTACGGCGGTAGGGCCGCGGTTACCGGCAAATGGTCCTCACACAACCTTCCTTTCTCACTCTCTCTCTTCTTTCTGCTCTCTCTCTCTCTCTGTGCTGGAAATTTCTGTGGGAGTGAGGGAGAGATAGGTTTGAAGGCTTTTATAGGCTAGACTTTTGCCCAATTTGCCCTGGGTGCCAATTACTTCCTCAAGTGACCCCCTTGGGGCACACTTATGAGTTTCGGGGCTGCCCTAGTGGCCCCATGGCCCATTGGGTTATGGGATGGGTGCCCCATGGTCTGATGAGGGGCTGTCCAAGGTTTGGTGGCAAACGGATGCGGAGATTGATCGCAAGGGTCAGTTTTGCGATTAACGGTCACTGTTCTTCGATCACGAGTCAGATTTGTTGGACAAGTGCAAGGAAATATCTTTGACCTACGGTACAAGTTTAGGTGAAATCTAATGGTTGGATTGTCCTAAGTGGCGAGGCCATTTGTTTTAAAATTCAGATTTTTGGCCAATACTTGGGAGAGTCATGTTCCACAAGTGCTGACTAGACGACGCAAATCGTCGGTTTCCAAGCGTCGTTTGAGTCCATTGCCCGCAATGGACCAAAAGCCCAGTGAGGCCCATGGCTTCCCGTAATTTCGGATTCATCTGCCCCTCCTTGGGCGTTGCACGGCCCGTACAGATAGTCGCCAAGTATAAATGGGCAGACCGACTCTACGGCCCGCGTTCGACCCGAACATATTGAGACTCGATCGCATTAGCGACTTAATTCATTTTAATTTAGTGGTGGTGATCCCCGCACGTGCGATCGAATCGTGCGGTCCTATGGTAATTCACACATGGATGCCTCAGGACACTGTTCTAATCGGACAGGGTGTTACAATATGTTAGTACCATCAAGATTTAAATCAATGAGCTCTAAGAGCATATATGGTCCTAAGCTATCTTAGGTAAATTTGAGAAGAATTTATAATAAATTCCAAGCATAAGTTATCTTCAATTGACTAACCCACACTATATATTTAAAATAAAAACTTTATTCACAAATCATCCATTTCAATTTTCGACTGTAAAAATATAGAGAAAGAGAGAAAAGAAAAGAAAAAAGAGAGAAGGGAGAGAAGAGAAGGACCCAAATTAGGGTTGACTCCTCACTCTCCCTCTCTTATATCAATGAATTTCCATAATGTCAAAAGTACTTTGAATAACAAAAGCAGGAATCCCCATCATGTGCTAAACCACTATTAATAAAAGCGCAAGCATAGAAACAAAACTAAGTAGGTCTCAGTGGGCAATACAGAATAAAATAAATTAAAATAAAGGTGGGCAATACAAATACGGCCCACATCCACATCCATTAACACTCTCCCTTAAGTTTGCCTATAAATATTGTTTATGCCAAGCTTGAAGTATATATGTGTAGCTTGATTGTGATAAAGAGCCTTGGTGAACATATCAACGAGTTGTTCCTGAGATTGGATATATGATTTAGAGATTTCACAACTAGAGACCTCATGTATGAAGCGATAGTCAACTTTGATGTGTTTAGTTCTTTCATGATAGACTGGATTGTTCCTGAAATGGGATGCCACCCAATTACTACAAAATAACCACATAGATAGACTCACTATAGGCCCCATTTCTTATAATAATTTCTTGATCCACATTAACTCATAGGTGTCATAAGCCATTGCTTTATATTCTGCTTTAGCACTTGATTGGGTCACCACATGCTTAATCTTACTATTCCACGTGACTACATTTCTCCCACAAATGTACAATACCTGGTAGTAAATTATCTGTCTGCTAAAAGACCCGCCTAGTCTAAATTTAAGTTACCTTATGACCTGAAGACGATCGTTCCGTTGGTACAAAATATCTTGACTTGGTACTCCTTTAAGTTATCATAGAATCCAAATAATTGTATTCATACTCTTGAAGAATTCATAAATTGGCTCACTACGCTCACAACATAATATATATTTGGTCGAATTATTGTTAAATAAATAAGTTTTCCAACTAGTCTTCTATACCTCACAGGTCTTCTACTGCATCTCCTTGATTGCTTACAAATTTTTTAATTAGGATCCATTAGTGTATTGATGGCTTAATACTTAGAAGACATGTCTCCATGAGCAAATCTATAACATGTTTTCATTGAGGGGCAGATTTATTCCTTCTTTAGATATAGCTACTTACATGCCAAGAAAGTATAAAAAATGACCCAAATCTTTTGTAAGGAAATGTCTTTGAGCGTACTTCTTTAACTCATCAATCCACCTGTTTTTATCATGAGTAAACCTTTAACTGAAACACTGAAAATGGAAGAGTTAGCATAGTGAGGAGGTCGTATGATGTCTTCAACTGCAATAGGTATAGGCACAACTTCCGCTTAAAGAGATTTACTACCTTTTAAGAAAAACGGTGTAGAAGGAAAAGTAACATTTGTATATACATATTGTTTTCAAAGTGAAGGACTATAGCAATGATAACCTTTGTGTCGGGGAGTATATATGAAAAATACATTCAACGACTTCAGCATTTAATTTATCATGGCCCGACTCCAACGAATAAATAAAGCAGACATATCCAAAAACTTTGGCAGGCAAAGAAAACAACAAAGTATTTGGGAGCAACATTTGATAAGGTGACCGACCCATTAAACAAATGAGGGCATTCAAATTATCAGAAAACATGTTGTAAGTACTACATCACTCCAAAAAACTTTTGAAAACATTTATGTGAATTAATAAAAGCACAAGTTACCTTAAGTAGGTGGCATTTTTTCCATTCTTGAACACCGTCTTGTTGTGGGGTGTGTGCACGTGCTGTTTAATGTAGGATACCTATTAAAGAAAAATATTAACTAAAAGCTTGGGATATATATTCTTTGGCATTATCAGAATGAAACACAAATATTTTCGAATTAATTTGATTTTCTACTTTAATATGAAAAGCTTTAAAAATAAAGAATAATTCAAACCTGTCTTTCATTAAATGAATCCACGTCGTTCTTGAGAAATCATCGACAAATGTAACAAAATAGTCATGTCTTGACCTACTGGATATTTTAAGTGGTCCCCAAACATCTGAATGAACTAAAGAGAAATAAATTAAACTATACTTTTTCACACTTGGTAGATAAGTAGTACAATGATGTTTGTTGAATTCACACACATAATACTCTATATATGACATAGATGGCCAAGAAAGAATGACACCCTTAAGAATCTTCCATAAGGGGATATGCTTTTATGTGTTGTCGCGCCAAATCACGATCAAGATAGTGCTACTTGTCATGTTCATGTCCTCTACCAATCTTCTTCTTCATCTTTGGATCTTGAAAAGCATAGTTTAAAGGATATAAAGTGATAAAATAATTAAGAGATTTGGTAAACTTTCTAACAGACAAAGAAGACTTAAAAGGAAATTTTGGAATAAACAAGACATAGGATAATGAGAGGGAATGACTTTTATGAACAGTACCCATTCCACATGCTTTGGATTGTGTACCATTTGTCAGAGTGACAAATGAACATGTTAACAATGTATCAATGACCAATGGATTATGGGACTTAGATCCAAAAATGTTATAGCGATGTCACAAATGTATCCATAGGGGTGGAAGCAATTGCAGAAGTGGTAGGAATAGGCCGATTTTGTAAAATTTTCAACAACTTGGAGTTCTCTTGAGTTAGTGTAATTGTTTCACCAGTTGTACGTTGTTGGGGAGTTATAGACGTAGAACTAGCCGAATGTGGCCCACTGCTCTCTCGAATATAAAATGCTCAATTAGCCTATGTCGGCTTTTCCCAGAGATCTCAATTTTTTTCAATAGAGTGATTGGAGAATCCACAATGCGTGCACTTCCTAGGTCCACAACCTTCTCCCATTTTGTCACAATCACCTTGATACTTCTTTTACCATGGCTACCACCATGACCTTGATACTGAAAGATGCAAAAACAGAATTGTCATTGCCTCCACTCGTTGAGTTCAATGATACATGCTAGAGACAAGCATGCACCTCATTCTGAGATAACACATCTTTACCTTCCAATATTTGTGCCTGAACCGGTTCATACTCATGTTTTAACAATTAACATTGATAAGAGTTTGGTCACACAAAAGTCTTCGCGTTGCTGATGTAGCTTCTCCAAATTAATGATAATAGGCTAATGCACATTTTGCTCCTTACATTTCTTTGAGTTTGGAATAGTATTCACCTAGAGATTTATCATTTTGTTGAAGATCAAATATTTTTCATATAATTGGTATGTACAAGAGATGTTTTTGTTGGATGACTACATCTCTCATAATGCTTCCCACACTTCCTTTATTGTGTTAAGAAATATTATATTGGCACTGATGGATAGTTCATGCTATTCCAAAACCATGTCATAATTTGGGTATTCTCTTGTATCCATTGATAATAAATGCTAGAACTCTCACCAGGTTTGGCTGTGTTCAAATATCTTGATTTGTCCTTGGCCGTTAGAAACACTTAGACAAACTTAGACCACTGGAGATAGTTTATTCCATTTAATTTAATTAAAAGTTAGATGGATTTATGAATCCAAATTTTAGATCACTTTTCATCTCCATCAGAATAAGTAAGAAGAGAATACCACAAATCTTTCAGAAACACAGGCTGGCCTAGCACGATCGACAAAAACCTCACTTGTATGCTTCACGTAATTCGCACATCATGCTTAAAGAGAGAAATCAACCCATAAATCCACCCTTTCCAATTGTCTATGGATGAATATGATCACGAACACGACATCCAACATGAGCTAGCAGCCCACATGCTTCTAATAACCAAATGAGAGATGAAATCACATGGACTTCATTCACCTACTCACACATTCACTATTACAAAAGACTCATCACAATAAGGTAAGAAAGAAAAGAAAAGAAACCCTAGGTTTTTTAAAAGCAATTCAGCACTAGAGGGATGAGAAGTACCAATAAGGTAAAAGAAGGAGAAAGAATGAGAGAATAGGAGAAAGGAAAAAAGGTTAAATCATAAACAAGGATGCTATGATACAATGTAAAAGTATAGAAAAAGAAAGAAAACAAGAGAATAATGAGAGAGAAGGAAAGGTTGGGAGAAGAGAGCGACCCAAATTGGGTTGACACCCCTAGCTAGTTTAAATCTTTTATATTAATGAATTTTCATTACGACAAAAGTACCTTTAATAACAAAAGCGAGAATCCCCATCATGTCCTAAATCACGGTTAACAAAACAGCAAGTGTAGAGATAAAACTAAATAGCCCTAGGTGGAGTGTACAGTGGTATGACAACCCACATCCATTCTTAGAATGGATTTAGTATTGGATCTCATCTGAGGGTTCCTAATTTCTCACTTGACCTAGGTAGTAACTAGCTAGTCAAACTTTAAACTTTCCTATACTTACATTAATTAACTACCAGCCTTTGAAAATAATAATAATAATAATAATAATAATAATAATAACAATACCAATACCAATAACAATGACAATAACAAGTCTCATATATATCTTTGTGCTAGGTGTGGCCTAGAACCCTTTTGCTGGGGCCCTCCCGAATGGCTGTCTATCTCCTTTCTTCTTAATAGATTTCAGGTGGTAAGTTCCCACCTGAGTATGAAAAATGGCTGTCTATCTCCTCTCTCTCTCTCTCTCTCTCTCTCTCTATTAAAAAAAAAAAACAATAACAATAAACTCTTGATGGATTCAAATTTTAGACCCATGCCCACTTATTATCAGGTTGGGTCCAAGTACGTATAAAAATGAAGAGTATAGCCTGAACATGTACTACGAATCTCCTCTTCAATCTCTCCTTGTGTGTGTATAGCCTCAGCATTTCTCTTTGAAATACTTCCTACAATATATGTGGCATTGACCATAAGCTCCTTTCACTATTTCCTGTTCAGGAACTTGGTTGCTAACAACTTCGACATCAATAGTAATAGTAGCAGGTATTTACAAATGATGCCTTTCTACTCATTTCGACAAAATAAAAGCATACCTAAGCAATTTTTGTAACTTTCCAATGATACTGCATTTCCTTGCATAAGAAATTCAAACTATTAGTCGCATTTAAGTGTTTGATTCTTTTAGATTCAGTACTTTTCCTTCAGGGTGGAATTGTCTTCAGCAGAACTTTTCATGCTATCAAGATTCTCTAACAGGTAAGCCATCTTTTCATCTTCTCTGTTTTGTTTATAGGTAATATATGGGCTAGAACCCCTGACCTCAATGTTGAAACACACTCTATCTATCATAGAGGCTTCTTTTGGCAACATTTGGATGCAGGAGAGGATTGAATTACAAGCATTTATTTTAATCAAGAAGGAATGGGAAAAAGTAATGAGGAAGTAGTAGGTAATCACAGGAAAAAAAAAGTTTGGGTCGAACCTGAAAGAACAGGATTACCAATTGGAGATGGGACCCTCAATATGAATGCTAAGGGAGGAAACTTTGAATTGGTTATTTCCATCTGGACTGTGCTAGCTTACCTTCACTAATCAAGCACCACATTGATAGAACTTTCATGAGATCCACCTTCCATTAGGTAAGCTACTTCATGTTCACATGGAACCCAAAAATCATGATGATCCAAAATCAGGCAGGCCACACCATAGGAAACAATTGAGATGGGCACACCCACAATTAGTTTTGTGTAGGGCCCACTGTAGTGTTTATAAACCATTCAATCCAGAGATGAAAGAATTAGCCAAAACTCAATACTATTCCATAAGGCTGTAAATGGGCCAGGCTTTGGGCTGGCTTCTGAACTCTTTGGCCGGGCTTTCAGGCCAGACCTCAAATATTTGCCATTGCTAGGCTAAGCCTAGCCCATTGATTGGCCCACTATTCCAAAATGCAGGTGGGCCATACCACGTGCATTAAGAGGTTTTAGGTATATATTTATATGGTTCCCCATCGAGCGGCCCGTCTTGAGTGTTGAATCATCAGCTTGCTTTTTGGCCATACATAATGGATGGGGTGGATCATGAGATAAAGTCGTTTCCTTCACCTACAAGAGAAAGTGATCTCCTGTGCATACCTACACGAGTTACCCCACCGTTTTTCTTTTCCACTTTGCTGGACTCAATAGCGCATCCAATAGCACCCTTTTAGTTTTACCTTGCTATAAAATGCTAGAGCTTCTCTTAAGAGTATGTAGATCACCTAAATGTATTGTTTACTCTTTACAGTTTGCATTACACTGAAATTTACATTTTGGTGCCTTTTTAAAAAGGTTTTCAAAAAGTTACCTCGTTAATCAATATAATTATCACTCAACCTCCTGTCTCCGCCGCCATGCGAGCAAATGGGCTGGGGGCTTAGTTGAGCCCCGGCATGATGTTTACGTAAAATTCACCACGACTACCATATAAGGGTTGAAAACAGTATACTAGACAATTCTCGTCCTCCAAAGAATATCCATTAATGTCCTCACGTGAATCATGGATGGGTATGATTTTTGAGCCGTTGGCCTAAGTTTTTGTGTGGAATCTAATGGTTGGAGTGAATTTCATATAATTATCACAATGGGCCCTGTGAAAATCAAGAGTGGACATCTCTCCCAATTATTACCATTGTTGTGGCCCACCAGAATTACAGGTCAGCATGAATTTTTGTCCCTACCTTTAGGCCTAATGTTGCACTAAATATCTAATTGTCAAAGTGGATTTTACATAAACATCATGGTGGGCCCTGTAAAATCAAGAGTTGTATCCCATACAATTTTATTAATCCTTGTACAATTGGTGGAGCCTACTGTGATGTTTATGTGAGATCCACTCGTGGCATTAGATACATAATCCTTGTTTAGGCCTCGATCCAAAAAATAGGCTTACTTGTGATTTAGGCGGGTAACACCAAAGAAAACAATTGGTAGAGACACATGTACCCTTCATTTTTACAAGGTCCACTATGATGGTTTTGTGAAATCCACTCTAACCATTAGATGCCATGCCAAAATTTAGGTCTGGGGCCTAAAAATCAGGCTTGCCCAGAATTCCAGTGGGCCATACTAAGGGAGATAGTTTGGAAGGCCATCATTGCATTGTACACTATTTCCAATCATGTGGTCCACCTGAATCACAAATGGGGGTGATTTTTAGGCCCTTTGCCTAACATGAGGTGATGCACCTGGTGGTCAATGTACATTTTACATAAACATCATGATGGGGCCCACGCAAGCAGCCCACCAATAGGCAGCCAAAGGAATGTAAGGGAAGATACTGGAATGATAATTATATATTAGTTTGGTAGTATTTTGTAAAATTCTCCATTTTGGTTCTTTTATGGAAAAGCTTGTCCAAGTTTTCCCAAGCCATGCATTTCTTAGTATAGTGAGTTGACCACCTGTTGGTGGTGTATAGTCATTTTATTATATCAACAAAGTTACAAGTGGCGTGATCCCACCTTTCTCCAATAAACAAAAAGAAAAGGAAAGAGTTAACTATCCTGGATTTTGTACCAAGCATTTTCATCATAAGAACCTCTGGATGGACAGGCCGGATATTCAATTTCTTTTCTGATTACATATTGTGAAGCTCGTGTATTCCATTCTTTACAGTTAACTGAATTAGACACTCCATAGCAGTCTCTGATTCAGGCACATAACTATATTCAGGCAATGCAGCCTTTGATCGATGTTACTATTTTGTTGGTTCACAGATTCTTCATTTGCAATAAATTGCGGCGGTCGTGAGTGGACATCGGAAGATGGAATGTTGTATGATAGTGATGTCAATGCTCTCGGTATAGCATCATATTATCTGGTCAACATGACCAGGTTGGCTGTCAGTAATGTTGGTGTCCGTGATAACCTCGAAACTGACATATACACTACAAACTCTCAATCTCAGTTTATGAATACTTTGGACCCAAACCTGTTTCGGACAACAAGGATATCACAAGGATCGCTTAGATACTACAAGCTTGGGCTTGTGAACGGACAGTATAAAGTGACTCTGCAATTCGCTGAGATACAACTTGAATATGGGATTATTCTGAATGGCTTGGGAAGGCGTGTATTCGACATTTTTATCCAGGTGTGTACAATATAGTATGTAGCACAACGTCTTTAGTAGTGAACACTAATATTAATCCAGACTATATGATAAAAGTCAATGTGGTATGTATACTTTAGATGGTGTGGTATGCTCCTCTCTAGGGCCAGCAATGAGTCCAGTTCAGGTTAGCTTGGGCCTGACAGATTTACTAAATGGCCATGAAAATGTCCCAAAGCCCACCTAAGTCCTAAGATGAGATGATGAAGTCCAACCCTTTTGTAGATTCCTGTGCTCAGTGTTTGTGGTATCTATATTATCAGCCAATTTGGAGTCTCATATGAAACACAGGTTGTGTCAATGAAAATAATTCGCATGTTATTTTTTGTTTGCAAATTCAATTGTATGATTTATGACTTATATGAGCTCTTTTTGGATATACATGCATCAATTCTGTTATACAGTGTATAGTTTAGAACTATATTTGAGTCCTACTTATGTAATCTTGCCTCTTTTAATATGTCTATCAGTCCCATTGAAGAATTTCATAATTTTTCTAATGTTTCCATATACCTTCATGTTGGACAACCCCAAGTGCAGGGTTGCGAAGTAGTATAGTACTTGGTAAGACTGAGGTTGATTCACCGGAATTGAATTTGTTGAAACACTATTAGAACTAAACTAATTCTAAAATTAGGGTTTTCAGTGAATTTAAGAGATTAAAAAATAATAAACGACAACCAAGGATTCAAGAATCCCCAATTAATCAATCATTAATATGAATTCGTCAATTCAACTTGATCACTCAATTTGAATCGAATAAGAATTCGTTCTAATCGGAATATAGTTCTATTAAATCAATAGATTATTCCCAAACAAGATATATGAATCATAATTGATTGATATCTCATAAAGATCCAAGTAATTGTTTGTATAGAATTTAAAGCATCTATTGTACCCAGAGTTAGCAATAGATCAAGGAATTTTACATATCAAAACTTTCACCAATACTAATAATTCAACTAAGGCAATCACAATTCAACCATAAAAAGCATAATCATTGTATTACAAATGAATTAACATTAAAATGTATTAAAAGGTTCACCCCTTTACTTTAGCTACGAGATTAGCCAAGCATAGCTAACATCTTAAACCAGAAAACAAAAAATTAAAAAATTAAAAAATTAAAAATTAAAAATCCAAACTAGAACTGAAGGTCGAGGAAGAATGAAGGCGCCAAAAAAGCTCCGTCATAACTCTCTCTCTCTCTCTCCAAACCTTAGATTGTGTCTAATTCACGTCCACAGCAACTCCTTAAATAGGAAAAATCCGACCGACTTAGAAAATTCAACTTGCGCACTTGCATGCGCTGTTAATCAAATTCTTCCATCGATCGAGTCCCATTGAAGTCCCTTCGATCAAATCAAAGTTGTCCAAAACTATCTAGCAAGTGATGCAGGACAATTACCACTTGCTCTAAAAGCTCGAACTGATAGAGCATGGCGAATTAATCCATTTATCTCATAGCCCAGGCCCCACATCTCATGGGTTAGGACCTCGGCTGAATCCCCCTCATGGGCCCCACATCACATGGGTACCGCCTCACACGAGCGACCCACATCACACGAGACCTCCAGCTCTGATACCACTTTGATGCAGGACAATTAACCACGTACTCTAAAAGCTTGAATTGATAGTATGACGAATTAATCCCTTTATCTCATAGCCTAGGCCCCACATCTCATGAGTTAGGACCTCGGCTGAACCCTCCTCGTAGGCCCCACATCACATGGGTACCGCCTCACATGAGCCACCGGCTTCACATGGGCCACCCGCCTCATGTGTCTCCCCGCATCCCACAGGATACTCCACTTGAGCCCGGTGTGAAAATGCCCCGGCATTAGCAAGTCTCTTCAGAAAATATGAATTTATCGATCTGTTCCTTCTATCAATCGAGTTCAATCGATAACCTGTCAATCGAATCGAAAAGTTTAAAAATTGTCCAACAACTGACTTTGAATTTTCAGAGTTTCTCGATCGAATCGACAAGGTTGTTGATCGAATTGAAAAATTTATTGTAATATCTTCCATGATCTTCAAAGGTAGGTTTCTTCAAGGTTCTTTCATACTTTTTCTTAAACTCTTTTAGGCTTCAAATCTCCTCAATTAGCTCAAATTCATCTTGGACCTCATATTCTTTCCTCCACATAGAAAACTCATCTAGTTAGACCAATTTAACATTCAAACACATAGGAAAATAGATGGAAAACTGATGATAAATATACAATATTTAACACTTAACACATGTTTGAATGATCAAAATCACCACAAGTTTCGTTGGTTGGGGATATGGAAACAATATCGATATTGCCGATAATATCAATGATAACTGGAAATATGGGAAAACATGGGGGAAACGATAGAATTTTTAATGAAACTTCAAGAAATGCTAAAATACACATTTGCATATTTATAAATAAAAATTTGCGATATATATATATATATATATATATATATATATATATATATATATATATATATATATATATATATATATATATATATATAAATTTCCATTTAATGGAGGATTAAAAGCATATGTCGTTGTAAGAAATAGTCTAATCGTCGTAAGAAATCATCTAACCATCCCACCCATCCCATCTAATTAACCATCCAATCATCCATCCAAAAATCAGAATATCAACAACTCGCGATATTTTATCAAGAAATCATCAACATCTAAAAAGGAAACAAAAGATTGTGGTCTTGATATCGAACATGTTGTGGTAACGATAATATTGAGATATTATCAATATTAGCAACGACAAATTGCAAACTGCATGCAATAATGTGCTCATAAAAAAATCGAAATATAATTTATTTATTTTTAATAAACAAACTTTCTATGATATCTCTACGTTGACGATATTATTGAAATATCATTGATGCACTTCTGATACAAGCATCACGACGTCACCTAAAATTTACACACTAAAAAATATTGATGATATCAATACATTGGCAATACAAGCGATGCTTGGAATTTACACAATTGAAAATATTGGTGATATCGATACGTTGACGATACTTAGTACATTGATTATGCATAGAATTTTTACTTCTACTGGTGTTATTAGTTTCGCTACCAATGTTATCAGTATCGACAAACTAGAGATAACGATAATATTAGAGATATTTCGATGATATCAGAGATAATTACACACCCCCAAGCCCTAGATTGTGTCTAATTCATTTCCATAAAGCCTCCTAAAATAAGAAAAATCCCACCTACTTAGAAAATTTGCGAACTTATGCACTTGCACACACCATCGATCGAATCCTTCGATTGATCAAGTCCCATCGAAGTCCCTTCGGTTGAATCAAAACATCTTTTGATCGAATTGAAGTCGTCCAAAACTGTCCAGCAAGTTTCTTCAAAAAATCTGAATTTATCAATTTGTTCTTTCGATCGAATAAGTCCAATTGACGACCTATTGATCAAATAGAAGCTTTCATCAATCGAATTGAAGTTTCCATTGATCGAATCGAAAAGTGTGAAAATTGTCCAGCATCCAACTTTGAATTTTCGAAGTTTCTCGATCAAATTAAGAAGGTTGTCAATCAAATTGAAAAATGTGATTTTTTGTAATATCTTCCATGGTCTTCAAAGCTAGGTTTCTCCAACATTTTTCCATGGTTTTTCTTAAACTCTTTTAGACTTCAAATCTCCTTACTTAGTTTGAATTCATCTCGGTCTTCATATTCTTTCCTGCACATAGAAAACACATCTAGTTAGACCAATTTAACATTCAAACACACAGAAAAGGGATGCAAAACTGGGGATAAATATGCAATATTTAGCACTTAACACCTCACATGTAATATCCATCTAGGGACAAAGCACACACACACACACACACATATAATCCATATATCCATGCACACACACACATCTAATCTAGGGACGAAGCATCATCCTCCACACTCAAGGCCTACCTCGCATTTGAATCAAACTATGCTACCTTGTAGAAACAAGCAAATGAATTTTCTGCCCTCTTAATCAGGAAAATTCCTGCAGCAGAATTTCGACAGACTTATAGGGCTGGAAACTACACAAGCTCCATCTAGGTGGCTGAGACAGGGGCAAGGAAAGACAGGGGAAACCTCGTTACTGACAAGGAGCCCTTGTAGAACTTTGATCTACCCATAACAGGCGACCAATTGCACCGACGGGCATTGGCTACCACACCCTAACTCACTATAACGGTAATATCAACAATAATCATCGATATGGGGAACTTTATAAAGGAAACGGTAGCAATACTTTAATGATGTCATATCTTGTGGATATGTTGCTGATAATTGGAAATATGTATATTAAAGGAAGTTTCGGCATAGCCGAACCAGTAATACTAATATTATTGGTGATATTATCAATAATATCGTTGATAATAGAAACACTAGTCATTGTTGGGATTTGTGCTGCGGAATCACACAAATCTAGATCTAGGATAGCAATCCAAGAGCACCAAGCAAACGTAAGAACACAAAGATTTGTTTCATGACACAAAGCGACGGAAAATTCCACCATGAAAGCACAGATTACAAAGATAGAGGACTTACC
Source organism: Magnolia kwangsiensis (assembly GCA_037074715.1). Classification (NCBI taxonomy): domain Eukaryota; kingdom Viridiplantae; phylum Streptophyta; class Magnoliopsida; order Magnoliales; family Magnoliaceae; genus Magnolia; species Magnolia kwangsiensis. The sequence continues at coordinate 99,511,627 of CM073584.1, forward strand.
CGGCTTGAGCAATCCTGAAACCTCTCCTTTTTTCCACCCCTTGAAACCCTAGAACCCCTTTTAGAAATACTTAAAACCCCTTAGAATAGCTCCTAGCCTCGTATGCATGCCTATTTATAGGTTTAGAAAGAAACCTAAGAAAAATCGGAAACAATTTTCGCAGAATCTGCGTTTCCGCAAACGAATCTGCGTAAAACATTCGATGTCATCGAAGGACCAAAACTGTCCAGCGATAGGGGCTGAAAAATGTGGAAAAATTCGATTTCATCAAGTTTGCTTCGATGTCATCAAGCTGGCTTCGATAACATCGAAGTTGTTTGGATGTCATCGAACCAACAATTTACAGATTTAAGACATCTGTCAGTAACAATCTCCAAACGTATAGCTTCTTGTCCCCTTCTCTTATCTTTGCCTCACATCATAGTTTCATCAACGCTTCTCGTGCACACTTCGTCCTTCTTTTACACTATCGCCAAGCCCAGAGAAGTTGCACAGAGCTTGAACTTCTCTGTAGAAACGACCTTGGTGAGCATGTCTGCTGGATTCATGCTGGTGTGAATCTTCTCCAGTGTTACGCCTCCTTCCTCAAGCACCTGTCGGATAAAGTGGTGACGAACATCAATGTGTTTAGTACGTGAGTTATCAACACAAACGAAGTGTTTGAAACCGCCGCGAGGTCCCACCCACTGATGGTGGATTCCCATCGGGGAAGAATCCCATCCTCCTCAAATCGCCACTACCCAACCCCAAATGGCTTCACCCTCTTTGTGGCAAATCTGCCTTTCAATTGCTCCCACGAAGATACCTATCGGATCTTCCAACGATATGGTAAGGTCATTGATGTTTACATACCTTACTTTACCAAATCCTCTCGATCTCGCGGTTTCGCCTTCGTTCGATTCCAATACGAGGATGAAGGTCGAGCAGCTATGGGTGTTCTTGATGGACACCGAATCGATGGTCGGAAAGTAGAGGTTAAGATTGCAAAACAGAGGAAATCCAACCCTCCACGCTCTGGCCAGATCTACAAATCCCTGAAACCCACAACAAAACCACCACTCCACAGTTACATCCCTACCCCAAAATAGATCCCCCGCTCCTTCGCTGGTATTCTCCGCCAACCTCCTCTCCCGAAACCCAACGGAGGCTCCCCCTCTGATCCCATCACACCTGTAGAAATTCCTTCCTCCACAGCAGACAGAAATGCAGTCCAAACTCGGCTACTCCAGCTCAAACTAGCCATCACTGCAAGAGCTTCAAACCCTTCTACTTCAGTCCACCAGATTATGGAGACATTGCGACAGACCCAACTCCACGCATCTGCGGTGGACATCGCCAGGATATCCCCTTCTCAGTTTCTCATTTCCTTTAAATCTCAGGAAGATCTATCAATATTCCTAACTGACCTGCAGATCCAAGAACAAACGGGCCTATGCGGCATTGCACCATGGTCGCCGAATGTGACCCTCGGATATGATGGGCTCTGGTTTCGACTCTATGAGATCCCGGCTCACGCTTGGATCGAATCGGTGCTGCTGGATCTTGCAAGTTACTTCGGCCAGGTAACCATGATCGACTCCAACAGCAGATTCGGTCTATTCCAGATGTTTGCCAGGGTCAAAATCCGCCCAAAACCAGGAGTGAATATTGGTACTATCCAGAAACTTCTTGTAGGAGATGAAGTTTACCCTATTACAGCAATGCTGGAACATATCTCTCTCTGTCCTCCTTGCCAAAAACCAATCCAATTTCAAGCTGACCGGAGTAAAGTTGCTGAAGACACCTGGGATTGGGTGATTACAAGATTCGGGCCAAAAAAACCAGGTGTTATTTACTGCTCTCAAGATGCTCGACCAAATGTCAAGCCGAGAAGTGCTCCTCTAGACGCTACAGGGCCCTCCTCATCATTCCTTCCCAATGCCATTCTTGACCATGAAATTACCATAGAGAGCCCACTCCTAGCGTTACCCCAACCCCCAATAGATTTATCACCCCACCAGAAATGTCTGGTTCCTTACCAACCGAATTGTTCAACCCACAATCCTTTGCCTATTACTCAACTCGTCCAGGATCTCCCTCCCCAAACAACCTGTCAGCTTAGGCCATCTATGGCCTAGCCTTCTAGCTCCCCTGCTACATGGCCTCCTCTCCCCAAACAACATCACCCAAGCATTAGTCGTACTTCTATTCTTCAGAATCCCAACCCAATCTTGGCCTTTGACTCGGCTCCTCATAATGCCGGTCACCATTCAATCTACCCAGAACCCTACCCAGATCCTCCTCCTGTTGCAGGCACCTCCCAAATCAGCCAGTCTGTGCATACTAAGGGCTGCCCTCCTGTTACTGCTCTCCAAGCCCGGTCCTTAAATCATTCCACACCTAGATCAGTTGGAAACCTAAACCTTCCAAAATCCACACATCATCACCATCCCACTCATCAACCGGTCTCACATCTGTTCTCAACAATGCTATCATCCCATGAAGCTCTGTCCATTTCGCATCGTGCCATCCCACCTAGCCCTCATATAAGCCCTCCATCCACCCCAGACTCGGCTGCCCCTCTCTCCCCAAACTCTGGTTTCGGTGATCGAATGCTTGAGGTCGACCTATCTCCGTTCTTCTCGACAGCTGATCCAAATCTCACCTCTCCTAAGGCCATTGCTGTGGAACAAATCCCTGATCCAGCAATGTCAGTTGGGCTTAATACTGAGCAGAATACAGGCCACCAAACCTCGTCCCAATCTAAATCCACGTCAATTCCCACGGACTCAAATGTTCTCAACCACTCAAGAAGTCGGAGATTCAAAATCACCTACTCCAGAGGCTCATGGGATTCTAGATTAAGAAGACTGAATAGACGGGCCATCAACTCCGGATGTGTGACTAATGGATAGAATGATAGTGTGGAATGCTAGAGGGATAGGCAACGCTCACACTATCCGTTCCTTGAAAAGGCTCTCCAAGATTCACAAACTGCTCATTCTGGCAATCCTTGAACCCATGATCAGTGATGATAGAAGGATTGGGATTGGTCTCGCCCTTGGTTTTCATAACTCCTTCTCCAATGCCGACGCTGGAGGGAAAGTCTGGGTTTTTCATAAAAACCTGCTTTCCCTCTCCATTGTTTTTTCCACTAACCAGTTTATCTCTTTTGCAGCGAGTTTCCCGATCCTTCACAACACCATTTTCCTCACAGTGATCTATGCCAGTTGTGCCAGGATCCAGCGAAGAGCTCTGTGGTCTGCCTTGGCTGCCATGTCTACTTCTTTTCATGGCCCTTGGGCTGCCTGTGGTGACTTCAACGCGTCGACTGCAGCTGAGGAAAGGCGTAGCCGCAGAGCTGGTGACTCGGCTAGCATGAGGGAGTTTATCGATGCGATTGATGCTGCGGGGCTAATTGATGCAGGTTTTTCGGGAAACCGGTTCACTTGGTCTAACAACCAGGCTGGTCTGGGTCAGGTTTGGGCTCGCCTAGACAGGGTGCTTCTCAATGTTGAATGGTCCACTGCTTTCCCGAACTTTCAAGTGACCCACCTTCCTCATGTTAATTCTGACCATGCTCCCCTCCTTCTTGCTTTCCCACCCTAGCCTCCCAGCGGCCCAAAGCCCTTCCGCTTCTAGCGCATGTGGCTCCTCCACGAATCCTTCCAGCAGGTAGTGAGGACTGCCTGGAATACAGAGTCTATCTCCCACCCAATACACAACGTCCTGCTGAAGCTCAAGCGAGTTAAAGAAGCGCTTAAGACCTGGAATAAGGAAGTTTTTGGAAACATCCACACGCAGGTTACCCAGGCTGAGCAGGAGCTGTCCGATGTTGAAAAATCGATGCAAGATCAGCAAGCCGATTCTCCTCTGCTGCCAAATCTTCACCAGAAGCTTCAGGAATGTCAAACAAAGCTCACCCATCTTCAAGGCATGGAAGAATCTTACTGGAAACAGAAATCAAGAGTAAGCTGGCTGGATGAGGGTGACAAGAATACCCGTTTTTTCCATGCAGTAGCGTCGGAAAAGCAGAGAAAAGCTGAGATAAGATCCATCAGACTTCAATCAGGTGAAACCATCTCAAACCCTATCCATATCAAACGTCTAGCTGTGGAACACTTCTCTGCTCAGTTCTCAGCTACTCCCTGTGCTGACCGCCTTACCCTGCTAGAGGCGATCCCGCACCTGGTCACCCAACAGCAAAACGAGGACCTTTTAGCTGTTCCTTCCTTACTTGAGGTGAAACACGCTGCACTATCTATCCCTGCTGATGGTGCGGCAGGCCCCGACAGCTTTTCTGGATCCTTTTTTGCTGGCTGCTGGAACACCATCGCCCAAGATATCCACTCAGCTGCAAATTTCATCTTCCAAGGTGGGGCAATTCTGCGTGCTATGAATGCCTCCCTCATTTGTCTCATTCCTAAGACAATCGCTCCGACTAGTTTTGGGGATTTCAGACCTATAAGCCTTTGTAACTGTCTTTACAAAATCGTCGCCAAAGTCATCGCCACAAGGCTGACCAGCATCCTCCCTTCTCTGATTTCCCCTGAACAAGGGGCGTTCATTCAGGGCCGTCCCATTGCAGAGCAGATTGCGCTGGCCCAGGAACTCTTTCGAGATATCAACAGAAAGCATAGGGGAGGAAACATTGTGATGAAAGTGGACATGGAAAAAGCGTATGATAGGGTGAACTGGGGATTCCTCAAACAAGTTCTTATCCGATTCGGGTTCAGCAGTAGGTGGATTTCATTAGTAGAAAACTGCTATGGAACTGTCTGGTTTTCAGTTTTGATAAATGGGGAGGTTTCAGGTTTTTTTAAATCGTCCAGGGGTCTAAGGCAGGGAGATCCCCTCTCCCCGGCATTGTTCATTCTTTCTTCGAAGGTCCTCAGTCACGGCATCAAAATCCAACTTGCTCAAGGTTCTGTTCTTCCCTTCAAATTGCGGAGAGGCTCCCTACCTATCTCCCACCTTCTATACGCAGACGACACGCTCCTATTCCTCAACGGAAGTCTATCCTCCATCATGGCTGTGAAGATTTTTCTCGACAATTTTCAGGCCGTATCCGGCCAATCCATAAACTTCCACAAAAGCTCCTTTGTCTGCGGTAACTCTATCACGCCAGCGAGAATCCGATCCATTGAGAATGCATGTGGTATCCACAAAGCTGCTACTCCCTTTTCCTACCTTGGGGTCCCTCTTGTCATTGGTAGGATCAAGGCTGCATACTTCCAACCACTCAAAAAAAAAATTGAAGCCAGAATTTGTGGGTGGCAGGCTTGTTTTCTGTCTCAAGCGGGGAGATCAGTGCTGATCCAAAACGTCCTTACCAGCATCCCCATTCACTCCCTCGTTGCTGCCCACGTTCCTAAGCAAGTGATGCGTGACCTGGAGCGGAGGATCGCAAATTTTCTGTGGGGCTGGTTCGATGGAAAATGCAAATTACATTGGCGTACCTGGAAGATGGTCTGCCTCCCCAAAGCGGAGGGGGGGCTAGGTGTTAGAAGGTTGGCAGACACCATGCAGGCGTGCAGACTTAAGATGGCTTGGTCGATACACTTAAACACCAGCCATGGACTCTGGAGGGATTTCATGAAATCCAAATATGGTCAGGGACGTAACTCGTACGGGCGACTCCTGTCTCCTTCTTTCGCATCTCCGATTTGGAAACAAATCATTCGTATCCCAACGTTGGAGAACTCTGCACAAATTCAGATTGGGACCGGGGAAAGCAATCTTTGGTCCACGAATTGGTCCAGGCTGGGCCCTTTACAGCAGATTGTCGGTATCCAGATTCCTCCTGCACTGAGAAATCTCAAGATCAACCAATTCCTAGGAAAATCAGGCCCTCTTCCACCGTCAACAGTGCTGACTATACTTCCCCAACACATTTCTGATCTGATTTTTCAAGCGGGCCTCTGCACTTCTTCGGGTCCTGATAACCCAATTTGGCCGTTCACTGCTACGGGAGATTTCTCGGTTTCATCGGCTTGGGATCTTTGTAGATCAGCTCAGCCAAGAAAGATGTGGGCCAAATGGATCTGGCACCCATCCCTTCCCCCAAAAATATCTATTTTGGTTTGGAAGATCTTATTGAAGGCAATCCCGGTAGATGATCGGTTTCAAGCTAAAGGTATCCACTTGGCGTCTAGATGCGTATGCTGCCCCATCAGCCTTGCTTCATCTGTTGCTGATGGATCAGGTACTGATAATGAAACCATCGCCCATCTTTTCCTGGATGGAGGTCTAGCTAAAAAGGGTTGGGGTTTCATCGGTGCATATTTTGGCATCAACACTCCTCGTGCATTATCGGTGGAACATCGCCTAACTCAGTGGTGGGCGGCTCTGACATCGGGTGCCCAAAAATCTACGGTGGTAAAACTGGCCCCCTGCTTTCTTCTCTGGGAAATTTGGAAGGCTCGGAATGCGGCTTTCTTCTCTAATACCACACCCCACCCGCACTTGTTGCTGCACCGTTTATCCTGGTGGATCAATTGGCTCAAGAATAAGTCAAATCCAACCTCTTCCTCCCTCCCTCCTCAGCATGGAATGCACATCCCGGGGCCCTCAGAGTCTTCCTCAGCTGACCACTCCCATCTTCCAAATAAAGTTATAATTTGGCGTCGGCCCCATGCCGGGTGGGTAAAAATCAACGTCGATGGATCTTCTTTGGGAAACCCAGGCCCTGCTGGTGGTGGTGGCCTGTGTAGGGATAATTCAGGTCACTTGATCTTTGCTTTTGCAGAAGGGTATGGCTCGGCCTTAAACACTCACGCGGAACTCAGAGCTTTGCATGATGGTCTACGTTTGGGCCTCCAAAATGAGTTCAACAATATCATTCTTGAGTCAGATTCGCTTACTGCCATCAGCTTTCTATCAGGCTCTGCTTCTCCAGGTTGGAAATGGTCCCCATGGATCACCAGAATTAGAAACTTGGCAGCTGGTGCTGAGGTAATTTACTCCCACTCCCTTAGGGAAGGTAACGCGCCGGCTGACGCCCTGGCAAGGCAGGGCAGCAGCTCCCAGTCCTCGTTTTTCTATAAAAACCTGGCGAATATTCCTCCCCATGTCAGAGGGCTTATTTTCTTGGACAAGGTGGGACTAGGCTCCATGAGAATTCACTAATTTTAATTTTTCACATGATAGGATGTCTCAGTATCTTTTTGTTCTGGGCTTCCCGAAGTCCTATATTTGCTTCTCTTGTGGGGTACGGCCCAGATGTCTTTGTTGGGTCCTCCCCTGTTGGCTGTAACTTTCCAGTGCTAATGAATGAATTCTCTTCTTGAAAAAAAAAAAAAATAATAATAATAATAATAAGTTATCAACACAATTTTTAGCCAAATTGATAGCGTTCTTGCTATCACAGTTAACCAGCACGACCTTCTGCTGAAGTCCCAACTAATTTATCATGCTTCTGAGTCAAACACCTTTAAACGAATTCGTCACTGCCATATATTCTGCTTCGGTCGTGGAAAGAGCCACCATGGACTGAAGCTTCGACATCCAACTGATTGCTCCACCTGCTAGTACAAACTAGTATCTTGAAGTAGACTTTCTAAAATCTACACTGCCTGCATAGTCTGAATCCATATACCCTACCAATTTTGTCCGTCTTTACAAAAGTTAAGACGTAGTCTTTCATACCTCGAATGTATCAAAGTAACCATTTCACTGCTTCCCAATGTTGCTTGCTGGGGTTTGACATGTATCTGCTCACAACACCAACTGCTTGTGAAATATCTGGTCTTGTACAAAACCATGACATACATTAAATTGTCAACCGCATTCGAATAAGGCACATGAGACGTAACTTGCTTTTCCTCATTTGATTTAGGACATTGTTCTGAGGAAAGCTTGAAGTGAGCCGCATGAGGAACGCTCACTAGCTTTGCCTGGTCCATCCCATACTTGATCAACACCTTTTCAATATATTCTGCTTGTGATAACCAAAGCTCGCTTTTCTTCCTGTCTCTATAAATATCTATGCCGAGAACCCTCTTTGCAGCCCCCAGATCTTTCATCTCGAATGTCCTTGATAACTGAATCTTCAGTACATTGATTTTAGACATATAATGACTGACGATCAATATATCATCAACATACAATACTAGGATGATGAATTTGCCATCACTCAAGTGTCTTGTAATAGACATAATGATCGTATTCACTCCGAATAAATTTTTGACTCACCATGAAAGAATCCAATGTTTTATACCACTGCCTAGGCGACTTTTTCAGGCCGTACAACGATCTCATTAACCTATAAACCTTTTTCTCTACCCCTTTAACTTCGTAGCCCTCTGGTTGTTTCATGTATATCTGCTCTTCCAATTCTCTACGCAGGAATGCAGTCTTGACATCCATATATTCCACCTCGAGATCGTATTGGATAACTAACGCTACCACGAATTTGATAGACACCTGCTTAACCACTGGCGCGAATCTCTCCGTGAAGTCGATTCTTTCTCTCTGAGCATAACCCTTCGCTACCAACCTTCCTTTGTATCTATCCTGTTTCCTTTTGAATAACCACTTGCATCCGATCGCTTTTAGGCCCACTGGAAGCTCCACCAGCTCCCATGTGTGATTTTTGTGCAACGAGTCCATCTCATCGTCCATAGCTACCTTCCACTGTTCTACATCAGGCTCACTGAGAGCCTCCTGAATAGTAGACGAGTCCCCCTCATCTGTAACGAGGGCATATGCAATATTAGAGTCGTCTCTGTATCTTGCCAATAACCTGCGATCACGAGGTGGGTTCCTTCTCACAGGTGGCTGCTCCACCTGATCCTATACCTCTGTATTCGCATATGTCTCTGCCTGAGTATCATCTGTGTCAATTTGGACATCTACGATCAACCTTTCTGGTTCCTCTTGCTCCTGATCATTCTTGCAGAATATGGAGCTTTCATCGAATCTGACGTCACAGCTAGTGATGACCTTGCGCGTGACCTTGTCGAATAACATGTAACCTTTCACACCAATGTCATAGCCAACAAAGATGTACTTTTTTAGCTCTATGGTCTAGCTTATCTCTCTCAACCGACGGTACATGAGAGTAAGCCTCACAATCAAATATGCGTAGATCTGAGTAGTTGATTTTCTGACCACTTCATACTTCCTATGGGATTTTACATTCAATTGCCATTGAAGGAGACTGGTTCACCAAATAACAAGCCATGTTAACCGCTTCTGTCCATAGGTCCTTGCCCAACGCAGCATTACTTAACATGCATCTGGCCCTCTCCAAGAGAGTCCGATTCATTTGCTTAGCCGTACCGTTTTATTCAAGCATGTGGCGCACTGTGTTATGCCTGATGATCCCTTCACCCTTGCAATAATCATTAAAATCAATGGAAGTAAATTCTCCATCATTGTCAATCCTTAAAACCTTTATTTTTTGCCCTAACTATTTTTCCACCATTGCCTTCTATTGTTTGAATATGGTGAAAACTTCGGATTTACGTATCATGAAGTAAACCCAAACTTTCTCAGAGTAGTCATCAATGAATGAAACAAACCATGACGACCCCCCAATGGAAACTTCTGGTGATGGCCCCCATACGTCAGAGTGCACATAATCAAGCACTGCCTTACATACATATTTTCCAGATTTAAAAAATAATCTAAATTGTTTACCATTTATACAATGCTCGCATATATCTAAATCAGAATTTTTAAAATTTGGAATCAAACAACGATCAGATAATACCTTTATGCCCTGCTCGCTCATGTGGCCTAGACGAGCATGCCACATACGTAGAGACGTGGAATCTGCAATAGCTGCTGCCGTTCCGCCTGCTGAAGTGTTCCTGATCAATCTATAAAACTTCCCGTGCCTTGTACTCTCATAACCACGAGTGCCCCTTTTAAAACTTTAAGGACACCATCAATGCCAGTGAACTTGCACCATATAGCCTCGAGTGCACCGAGAGAAATCAGACTTTTCTTCAAATCAGGAACATGCCTGATGTCAGTCAAGGTACGCTCCATCCCATCAAACATCTTGATGCTCACTGCACCAATAGCCACAACATTACAAGCATTGTCATTGCCCATAAAAACATGTCCATCGTTGCATTCTTTGTAAATGGCGAACCAACTTCGATGAGGAGTCATATGATATGACGCTCCTGTATCGAGGATCCACTCATCTTCATGATTGTCGTGCAAGTGTCCGATCATGGACACAGATAATACATCACCACTACTTGTTTCTTCATTAGACGTGACAACATTGGCCTCCTTGGAAGAAGCCGCTGAATTTTCTTTCTTTGCTTTAGGATTGGTACAATCTTTCTTCATGTGTCCAGACATCCCACATTTTCAACACTTTAGTTTTCCTTTGCCCTTGCCCTTGAATTTGGATCTAGGTCTTGAAGATCCTGTATCTCACTCAGAATTCATGCCTCTCATAATCGGTACATTAGAAGATGTCCCCGTGTCGCCATTTAACTTTCTCATGGCCTTCTCTTGAAGGACTGAGATAACGGCGTCGATACTTAGGATTTTATTTATAGCGCACATTGTGTCCTTGAATAACTCATACGATGCCAGAAGAAAATTTAGCAACATACATGCTTGTTCCTCATCTTTGATCACTTCCTCCATATCCAGCAATTTGCAAACTAATTTATTAAAGTTGCTGATGTGGGCCTCCAGATCTCCACCCTCTGCCATCTTGAAGTTATACCACTGCCGCTTCAAGTGTAGGCGATTTTCAGAGGATTTTTTCACATAGATATCCTCTAACTTCGCCCATAAACTAGCCGCAGTTTTCTCCCTCAAAACATTATAGAGAACCTCATCCATGAGACATAAACGGATTGAGGATAAGGCCTTCTTATTAAGGGTATTTCATTCATCATCATTCATATTAGACTTTCTTGCCTCAAGAGCACCATCCTCGCCTTGCTTGGTTAAGGAACTGATCATCTTGATCTTCCATAACTCAAAGTTATTTTTGCTTGAGTACTTATCAATATCATACCTAGTACTTTCCATTATTGTTAATCCTACAGATTCATATCTGTGCCCCGATGATAACTCTGATACCACTTGTTGGGATTTGTGCTGCGGAATTACACAGATCTAGATTTAGGATAGCAATCCAAGAGCACCAAGCAAACATAAAAGAACATAGAGAGTTAACGTGGAAAACCCTTGCGGTAAAAAACCACGGCACAAAGCGACAAAACATTCCACTATGAAAGCACATATTACAAAGATAGAGGACTTACCCGGATTGAGCAATCTTCAAACCTCTCCTTTTCTCCACCCCTTGAAACCTTAAAACCCCTTTTAGAAATACTTAGAACCCCTTAGAATAGCTCCTAGTCCCGTACACATGCCTATTTATAGGTTTAGAAAGAAACCTAAGCAAAATCGAAAACAATTTTGGCAGAATTTGCGTTTCCGCAAACGAATCTACGTAAACCTTTAATGACATCGAATCTAGTTCGATGTTATCGAAGAAGGACCAAAACTGTCAAGTGACCGGGGCTAAAAAATGCGGAAAAATTCGATTTCATCAAGTTTGCTTCGATGTCATCAAACCAGCAATTTACAAATTTAAGACATTTGTCAGTAACAGTTATAAGGCTTCTTATATACTTGAAGTGTGCACGTGGGAAATGTATTTTGTATAGATCTCATGGCCATCTTGAGGTAGCTGGTTATTAAGATGTGGATTATACAAGGTCAAGACATGATTGGCGGATGACTACAGGCTACCGTACTTTTCTTGGTACTAATGTGGTTGTCTGGAAGAGCAATAAGCAAAATATTGTTGCGCAGTCTAGTGTTGAAGTGAAATATAGATCCATGCATTGTCGGAGTATCCTAAAATTATTAAAATATCCTCAATATTATCCGTTTCTCTAGCTCAACCATATTGATAACACTGGTAGTCCTAGAAATTCAAGGTATCGGCACTATATTGCTAAATATAGTCAATATTTTCGATGGTGTAAGTTTTTGGTTTCGCTATATCACCAATATTTTTTACTGTGTAAATTCCTCATCACTTGTATCGCCACTGTATTTGCAATATTTCACTAGTATCACCAATGTATCGATATTGCCAAAATTTTGTTTATTTTAAAAAAATGATTTTTGATTTCTTTATGGGTACATAGTTGCATGCAATGTTTAAATTGTTGACAACAATGCTGATCATATGGTGATATTATCATTAGTGTAACTTGGGCAATATCGAGACCACAATCTTTTATTTACTTTATCATGGGAAAGTAAAGCCTTTTGCTAACAGAGTAGCGGACAAGAAAATTACCCTAAATTTTCTCCCTCATCAACCTCCTCATCATAGATAGGGATTGTGAAAGGATGAATGGGGCATATGGTATCCCCTCGCAAATATGTTGGGCCGATGTAGAGCGGTTTGCGGAAACTTTCATAGACAAGACGGATCAGAAAAGGCCCGGTCGACAACAGAAGTGATCCGGACCGTCAGAACTTAAAACGGACGTATCTCACGAACTGGAATGAGCTATTGGACGTACCATATATGATTTTGCAGTAGGACAAGCTACTTTAGCCACCCAACTCGGCATGGGGTTACGCACGCCGAATTTGAGAAATACCACCTGATTGACAGTCGAAATCCTGTTTTAATTTCGTTTTTACTATTTGTAGTGAGTTTTAGTTTGAGTATAACTCTTCATCCATTGGGCTTTAGGAGTTGCGCCCAACATGAAAAGTGTTTAGAATAATTAGGAGAATAGCATGGTTGAGCCAAATAGGACACTTGCCATTTTTGGCCGAAAACCATGAGGTGGAGTGGAAATCAAGACCGTCTATAAATAGTAAGTTTAGTATTTATAGTAAGTCGCAATTTATAGGAGTTTTAGTTATAGTATCTCCCTAGGGATTGTTGCCTTATTTAAACAGTTGTAAACTCATTTTTCATCATCAATAAACTTATTTAGAATATTTTAGAATTATTTCTATTTTCTTTTCCTTGTGGATTCGAGGTTTCTCTGTGAGCAGTCCAAAGAAGTTCCGTGGATTCGGAACAATTATCCTTGAGGAAGATGGTGCTCGACCTCATGTCCTTCCTTACGTCAGCTTTGCACATTGCCTGGACATTGTGAAGGTTGCTGAGGTCAAGGAGCTGCAGTAACATGGTCAGATGTAAGCTGGGCTGAAGTAGCGACCCACTGATTGGTGTTGGCCTAAGAGAAGGTCCATAGTTTGCTGGTCCAGAATGAAACCCAACAGGAGACTGATCATGGGGTGGGCCCAATGATTGGGGATGACTCACCGCTCAAGAGGGTTCGGTTAATTGTCCACAAGGCCCAACAGATCCGGTTGGAGTAGGCCCATTGGCAGGAAAAGGCCCAACAAATATAGTATAGGACCATTATTATCCAGGCCAGAGCCAACTGGCCTAGCTGAATTGAAAACAAAGTGAATCTCAATTTCTCCAATGATAAAAAAATCCGACCATTTAAGGGGGCTAAGTTGCTTGGACTGCTTGGAGGAGGAGAAGATTGCCGGCCAGCAGGGGTTTCCGGTAAGCTTGAGACCGGAAGAGGAGAAGTACAAGTGAATTGTACTTACAAGCATGTATTGTTAAAAACAAAAAATCAGTAAATGGAATATTTCGTACTGTAAGGTTCTGTTTGTTAGTGCAAGTGAATTGAATTGCCATCATTTAGTTTAGTCAATATGAAACTAATAATGTTTCCTAGCATTTGTAATGATGGATTTTCCCACAAAATGCAGCAGTTATGTGTCTTTCAAAACCAAATTATGAGAGAAATAATTGCCAATTCAATCTAGTGTGCTTCCACCTTAATGAAAAAAAAAATGTAACCATCAAGCATTTTTTGAAAAGTAAGCTTACAATAATTAAGGCAGTAAAAAAAAAAAAAAAAAACTATTCCATAGAACATGGATAGGATAGTAGAGGTAGAGATATGGATCTTCTTCAACTCCAAAGGTAGGTCCAACAAATATTTTAAAAAATGGTGAAAAAAAAAAAGTTCATGCTTTTCCAAAGTATGGATGTTTGGCAGTCCGAAATGCATATCAATCACCATCCTTTGCAAATGTATTTCAGCTTATGCAGTTTGTGAATTCATTATGATCATATTCTCTGCTTGTTTTGATACTCTATTAATTTATTTCCCAGGGTAATCTCCAATTGAAAGATTTTGATATAAAAAAGGAGGCAGGTGGAGTGACTAATAGTGCAGTTTTGAAGACTTTCAAGGTTAATGTATCCAAGAATTTCCTTGAAATCCATCTCTTTAGGGCTGGAAAAGGGATTCATTTGGTTGGGCCATCCATTTCGGCCATCAACGTCACTCCAGGTAATATATATTCAGAACTGAATACTAGAATCAAATTCTAAAGTTTCTAGATGTTCAATACTAACAGATGAACATTTTGGCTGTAATTTTAGATTTCCCACCAACTTTGAGTAACCGTGCACCAACTTCTTGGGGAAAGAAGAACAAGACTGGTTTGATTGTTGGGATTATAGTTGGTGCTGCTGCTCTGAGTTTTATATCCATTTCTGTAATATTTATTTGGAAACAAAGGAGCAGGGGCATCCACGAAGATGAAGGTAATACCAATATTGCTAAATTAGGGTGTGTTTCGATGCTCAACTTAACTGGATTGAAATTTATTAAATTCATTGCAGAGGAATGATCAAAGTGGGGGTGGCACCATTTTAATTCATATATCAGCTTGAAATGGTGGTAATAACAATATGGGGAGATAGCCCCACTTTGATTATTTTCTATTTATTGAATTGAACTGCCACAATTCTGTTAGATTTAGCCAATGTTTTAAGCATCGATGATACCGGCCAATATATCCCAATAAATATCTTGTATCCCGCCTATGCAATACGAAACGACAAGTAGTGTTGATATATCCAACACGTTTGATCTGGTGAGCATTTTCAATTTTTAATCACTTTTTTTGTTGAAATTATGTTTGTCAAATGGTTACAAATCCATTGGTTCTTCATGTTTTGCATGAAAAATCATGAAGTTGGAGTTTTGATTTCGATTTCCATTGGTTCTTCGTGTTCTCTATGTTTTTTTTTTTCAAAAATTTCCTTTACTAGCTGTCAATTGAGACCAATTTTGAAGTATTTATGAGTATTTGATGAAATGATCATCACATACACTCTAATTTCAAATTTTGAGTCTAGGTGGCTCAACGTTGGGAAAATTCAAATTTTCCCTAATTTCTCCCAAATTGTTTGCAATGTTGCATTCCAAACATGAAATCAAGCATGTATGAGGGCTAATCTACTAATTTGTTAAGTCCTTGTCATTTTCAAAAAATAAAAATTAATTTTAAATTAAAAATTATTAAAATATTAGTTTTTTCTTGAAATTTCCTATCAACAAGCTGTCAATTGTGACTAACTTCGAAGTATTTAGGAGTGATTGATGAAATGATCATCACATATACTGTAAATGTTATGCATTCAATTTGAATATAGTTGCATTAGTTCAATCATACAACGCATTACTTAGGACACTATATGAAGGAAACCTATTATGTACCCTACTTTTTTGAGATGTTATGATTTCAAAATGTGTATTAAGGTCTTTTTTAACAATCCCTGAAGTTTCATTGAAAAATTCAACAATTGTCCCAATGTTTTCCCATGTTTCCCAAAAAGTGCGATAAATTACCTAATACGAATGATATATCCTTTGCGATAACCGACACATATCTGTAGCCCAAGGATGCGATACGTAACATGATACTTATATTTCAAACACTAGCTAGATTTAACATCGAAACACAACCTGAGTGATATGTATTGAAACTCCAACTCAAACACTTCTAACTTGCATGTTATGGTCCTAAAATATTTTAATATGAAAATCCACTCGATAGGAGAGTGGATTCGAGTCTTTGGTTTAAGTTTTCTCAACTAGTAGATATCGCAATTTTTCTTTGAAAATTTTCTAGTTACCAATTAGCTTTCTTAGGCCATATTCAGTTATCCTTGTAAGCAGGATTTTGTTCCACCCAAATCAATATTCGTAACATTTCCAGCAGGACCCAAAACATCCTAGGTATTTACTTGGTACGGAAACGGTGGAAAATTACTACTCTACATACTAGACATCCATTTTTAGTGACATGTGCAAACACGCAACCGAATGGATAAACATAATTTCTTTAAAAAAAATCCCTAGTGCTAATTTTGGGTACTAAATTAAATATAGTAATTGCAATATGGCAGCTTGAAATACATTGGTCATTTTCTATTTTATGGAATTGAACCATCACAAATCAATTAGAAACTTGAAAGTTTAGAAGAATATAGAAATGCCAAAAGGAACACGAAGAAAGTAGTAAATAAGGCAAAATTTAAGACACATCATGGTCTTTGTGATAGATTGAGAGTAGAATAGGTGACGAATGTCTTCAAACCTGTGAAATTGAGAGAGGGGAATGTAGGGGCTGTTGGAAATAATTTGCTGAAAACAGTAGATAATATTCAGAAAAATAATTAATAATAATAATAAAATAAAGTAAAAAAGGATGACTTATTTGCTTGAGTTGAGGCATGACTAGGTCACCTAGCTTAAAACCAAATCCGCCCTCCTTGGACTGCATCCCAAGTGCAACAGGAATCTTGGACAATTGGCCTCCAAGATACAATGACTATTACTCAGTCCCAACCGTGCACTTGTTGTACACAGGCTCGAACTAGCATGCAGAACTTAACAGAAGTGAGTTGACTCAGTAGTGAACTCAGTTGGCAAAACAATATTGAACTAGATACGAAATTCTAAAGAAACAAAGAATGAAATCGTTGGTTTGAATGAGAAAACCAGAAAGGAGTAGGTCTATATATAGACCACAATTAGATACTTAAAACATTGTTTCAAATGGGCTAGGTCTGTTGGGTTTGAACTCAACTGGTGCTACTACCCAAATAGATGCGTCCCTAGTTTGAAATTCGTGCAAAACCGAAAGGTGCAAGTATACTCACGGAGTGCAGAATAAAAACCATTAGCACGAGTGTACTCTTAATCTACACATAGACCTAGACCCGGACCCAGCCTGGCCTAGCGGGGCATGCGCGCACACAACCACGACACAACTCGGCTCGACTTGCTACATGCGCATTGTAAAGAGATGGTCCAACCCAAATGGTTATTCCTCCTTGGCGGCTCAAGCCTTATACAAACTATATCTCTTATATACATGAGATTTCTTTGGTTCTTTCTTATGTGAGACAAGAAAGCTACACTAAAAACAAAAACATTTTTAAAAAAGAAACATGGGGAGAAAACTTTAATTTTGAAATAAAATTATTTAAAAAAAAAAAAAAAAAAAAAAAAAAAAAAAAAAAAAAAAAAACTTGCATTAAAAACAATGACCAAAGGGTATTGGTTAAGTTCAATGAGATCAATGAAAGTTGGAGAAGCTATTTTCAGAACTTGCTAAGTGACAATCAGTATGAGAGCATAGGGATAGATGGAATTATAAACTCAAATGAGCTTAGAGAGCGTAGATACTTTCAAGAGATTAGTAATCAAGAAGCTTCGAAAAAGATGAAGATAGGAAAGGCCTTTGGACCGGATGGTATACAGATGGATGTTAAGAGGTGCACGAGAGGTACAAATTTATTTTGGTTGGCAAGATAACAAAAGCTCCAGGAATTACTTTGCTTAGCCTATTTAGAAGTTTGGTTGAAATGGGAGTCTTTTGTTTTCACAGGGTTGTTGGTTTTTTTTTTTTTTTTTTTTTGTTCTGTGACATGATGTGTCAGTTGGTGTGGATGCTGTATTTGAGGTCTTAAATCAAGTTAGACACTAGGTCTATCGATGCCATCGATAGCCTGCTCGATGCCATTGACAAGTATTTGATGCCATCGAGAATTTTTTGAAAAATCATATGTTATCTCTAGACAGTTGAGGTATTAGTTCAATGCCATCGATTAGTGCCATCTACGGATTAGTTTCGATGCCATCTATGAGTGTTCGATGGCATCAATAGATTCTGTGCAGATTTTTCACAAAGTTGCGAATTTGCGGGATTTGTTTCCGATTTCATTTGAGATTCTTTCCAAGGCTATATATATGGGACGGGATTGGGAGTAATTCTAAGGGTTTCTAAATTGTCCTAAGGTTTCAAAGGGTGTAGTAACGGTGAGATTCAAGGTTGTTCGAATCGGGCAAGCTCTTTCTCCTTGTAATTTCTGCTTTCATAGGGATATATGTCGCTTTGTGCCGTGGTTTTTTTCCCGAAAGGGTTTTTCCACGTTAAATTGTTGTGTTCTCTTTCTGTTTGCCTGGTGCTATTGGTTTGCTATCCTTGGTTCATCTCTGTGTGCTTCCGTGGTTCCCCCAACAGTGAAGACTCTTATTTCTTTTGTTTTTGGGTGCATGGGTTTTGGGTTTTAGTAGTGGGGTTTGGCTGTAGTAGGATTTTATGCTTTTGTTTTCTGTTCTGTTCCAATGGTTTTTGTTTGGTGTTACTTCCTATATTATATGATTTCTGTTTTTTAACATATGAAAAATGTGGGTAGAGTAAAGATCTTCATATGGTCATTACAGTGTGGTTGTTTCTTCTTGGTTCAACTGAATGTTTACAATTCAATTATTTGGTTCATCGAAACAGACCCTTATAAGTAAATATAACTACAAATTGGGGATTCATACAATTTTTTTCAAACAAGTTCATGAGAGAGAGAGAGAGAGCATGCATTTTTGTATTCCATTTAAGTAGATATATGATCCTAACCTGCCCACTTATGTGAATTCCCAGAGCTTCTAGAGATGGGTGCAAACCCAAACACTTTTAGTTATTCCGAACTGAGGACTGCTACGGGAAATTTCAGTCTGGAAAATAAATTGGGAGCAGGAGGATTTGGGGCTGTTTATAAGGTATTTTATTTCTTATGGATCTGAAATGAATGTATCAGAGGACAGTATTATTTGATTTTCGATTTGCGAGATTAGGTGAATGTGAATGATTGTCATAGAGGAAAACAAAGCACCAATTGAGAACTAAGGGTGTGTTTGGAAGCAAATACAAATCCCAATGTGTGTGGACATCCAAACAGGCCTCTATATAACTCTCTGTGGTGACTCAGGCTCATTTTTTGCTGCAATTATGTGCATACCTACCCAGTACCCACTACACATACTAACATTTATACATCCATCCACCATACATATGTATATAAATAAATACATATTGTAGTATTCATTTACTTTTATCAAACTGTGGTATTTTTGTAGGGTACGCTTTCAGATGGAAGGACAGTAGCTGCGAAAAAACTCTCAGTGGCATCTCATCATGGAAAGAGTCAGTTTGTAACAGAGATTGTTACCATATCAGCAGTGCAGCACCGGAACCTTGTGAAGTTGTACGGATGCTGCATCGAGGGAGATGAGCGGATTTTGGTTTACGAGTATCTCGAAAACAAGAGCCTTGATCATGCACTCTTCGGTACAAAACATGTCCCTATTTCCATAAAACCATACTCTTGAGCTATGACCAAAACGAGGAATGTGGTGGCCGTTGCTAAGAGTAGGATCTGGTAACCACAACTGCCAATCCAGCATATGCATGTGTGACATCCAGGCCATTCATCTGGTGGACCCCATATGAATCTACAACTGCCCAAATCCAGGCATTCTGATCATCAGGAAGCCCAACACATGTTTGAAACTGATGGACAATTATAAAAAAATTACCAACATCCACATTTATCATACACATGTTCCCCACTTGAAGATTGAACTAGTTTTATTTTTGGGTCATGGCAAATGCAAGGTGGGTCCCACCTGATGAACAGTCTGTTTTCTTGCACATATGTTCTACATTAGCAATTTGGCACATACTGGGGGGAATTTCTATTTAGGGGTATCAATGGCACCCTTACTGTGGTATCAATGGCGACAGTCAACCAAAATAGATGTCTTGTTCAGTCGATTTCCCTTTTACCTACATTAATCAGTGTATCCATAAGAGTATAATGCATCATGTCCATGTAAATGCATGACATTGCCTTGCAGGAGACCGTAAGTTGCATCTAAATTGGCCCACCCGCTACGGTATTTGCTTGAGTACAGCACGAGGCCTCACTTATCTCCACGAGGAGTCGAGGCTCCGAATCGTACATAGAGATGTCAAGGCCAGTAATATTTTGCTTGATGCTGATCTCAATCCCAAGATTTCAGATTTTGGTTTGGCCAAACTATATGATGATAAGAAGACACACATCAGCACACGGGTTGCAGGGACAATGTAAGAAACAGTCAATTGTTTACATTCACCTCTCTTAGTGATCTGTTTGGATGCTCAATTGAACTAAATTCTAATAATTTATATGAAATGATCAAAGTGGGATGGCCTTTTAAGTGATATGATGAGTAAATACCAAATTGCAATTCCATGAACTTGAAGTTGGGACTGAAACAACTTTAGTTCTGAGTAAGGGGCTAGAACTTCATAATGAATGGAGTAGGGGGAAGCCCACTTTTATCATTTGCACTTTAGGACACTATCTAATGTAGCAGGAATGTGCAAAAAGATTAGGAGATGATCGTTGTCTTCCTCTATGATAAACCTTGAATACACAAAGGTTTACAAAAATTAAAAAAAAATAAAACTAAAATGATAATAAAATTGATAATGATGATGTGGCTTAGCCTTCATTCTTGAAATTACCTAACATAGCAAACTTACTAAAAATAGTAAAGGGCTTGTATGTTGACTTTCTCTTACACAACTCGAAGTCTCAAAGAGGACTTTGAGTTATCATAGGCAGTGTTTTAAGTATCGACAATATCTGCCAATGTCCCATGATATATCTTGTATCTCATTTGTGGGATATGAAACGCACAAGTAGTTGAATATATCCCACATGTTCGATTTGGTGAACATTTTCGATTTTCAATCTTCTTCTTTTTTCCTATAAATCATGTTAAATCAGTGTCAAATTGTTACCAATTCGTGATTTTTCATGTTTTGCATGAAAAAATTATGGATTGGGAGCTTTGATTTCGAGATTTGGAGATGGTCCAAGTTGCGAGAAATTTAATAAATCAAAATTTTCTCAATTTCTCACAAATTGGTTCCAATTTTTGTGTCTAAACATAAAATCAAGCACATATGTAACCTGACTTAGTGATTATTCTTTTACTTTCGAATATATTGTGTGTTTCCATGTCTTATTACATTTTTAAATTATATGAATATACTTGCAGCAATTCAGTTAAACAACATATAGATTATGACCCCATACAAATAAAACCTATTATGTGCACTTGTTTTTTATGATGTTTTTATTTAAAAGTGTGTATTGATGTCTTTTTTAACAATGACTGAAGTTTCATTGAAAATTTTGACTAATTTCCCAACGTTTCTCCATATTTCCAACAACAGTGATATATTATGCAATACAAGTGAGATATATCTCATGCGATAACCGATACATATCCGTATTCCAAGGTTGCAATATGTAACGCAATACCGGTATTTTGAGCACTGATCGTAGGACTCTTTAAACACTATAATGACTGAGAAATAGCAAAATCATAACTTACAGAACTGAAGGAAATGATCATTGGCATTTGTTTTTTTAGTCATGATATCATTTAAAATGGCCATCCCACTTTGATCATTTCTTATAAGCTGATTATTGCAACTTAATTTAATTGAGCATCCAGAACATGTCCTAATTTGCTCATTATGAGTTTTTTTTTTTTTTTTTTGCATGGAATCTTGGGCTTCTTGAATTCTTGAAGTGGGTATCTTGCACCGGAGTATGCCATGCGTGGGCATCTGACAGAAAAGGCTGACGTGTTCGGATTTGGGGTTGTCGCACTTGAGATTCTTAGCGGAAGGCCAAATACAGATACAAGCTCAGATCAAGATAAGATATATCTCCTCGAATGGGTACGACATTTTAATCACCTTATAGGAATCAGTCTGTAGGCTGGTAATTCGATTCTTTCATCAGGATACACATGTTATGGGCACATATACGAACATGCACACGCAGTTTGTCGAGACTCGTTATCTTGCTCAGTGTTGCAGGTTCCTGCTATTACCTTTCATTGGTTACGATTCAAATGATGATCACTGAGGTTGCGTTTGGAGCAACATTGATTTGAATCATGATTATGAATCAAATAAAGTGGAAATAATGAAATAGTAATTTCCTTCCCACCGTATTGAAGTTTGGGGAATGAAATCACAGTTGTGTTACATTCAAGTTGGACTACAAAGATTTGTAATTGCAATTTGAGGGGCTACTTCCTGGATGTGGACTCTGGGAAACGCCAATTAACTTTCATCGTTTTGCCATTTTGATTAAACTGATGCCTGCAATTCAATTCACTTGGGCATCCAAATGCAACCTAAGAAGAATGCAACATGTAAATGGGCCAAACCCAAGCATCCTATGTGTGCCTACATGGGATATATGTGTGCAAGAGCTGGGTAATCAATCAAGTGGGTTCCATGGAAACTGTTTCTGATGTAGAGTGGGTTGCAGACAGTTTCATGGCAAAGATGGACCAGAGAAGGCCTGATCGGAGGCAGAAATGATCCGGACGGTCAGAACCTTAAAACAATCATATCTCGCAAACCGGGATGAGTTTATTGACGTATCATATATGATTTTGGGGTAGGAGAAGCTACTTCAGCCAACCCTGCTATGCCAGGTCGCCCATGCTGGATTTGCGAGATTCCATCAGATCAACAGTTAAAAGTCCATTTTATTTTTATTTTTACTATAAATAGTAAGTTTTAGTTTGAGTATAACTTTTTATCCTTTGAGTTGTAGGAGTCGTGCCCAACATGAAAAGGGCTTAGAAAAATTAGGGGAATAACGTGGTTAGTCCAAATTGGACACTTACTATTTTTGGCCGAAAACCATGAAGTCTAGTAGGAATGGTGACTGTATATAAATAATAAGTTTACTATTTATAGTAAGTCATGTTTTTAGAGAGCCCGAGTCTGAAACTTTATTCTATGTTTGAGGCCATTGTTTAAAGGATTGTAATTTCGTTTTTTTTTTTTTTTTTTTTTAAAAAAAAAAAAAAAAAAAAAAAAAAAAAAAAAAAAAAAAAAACCATCAATCAATTTATTTCAAATTTATTAGAAACTATTTCTATTTTTATCGCTCATGAATTTGACAAAGCTTTGTAAGGAGTCCAGAGAGCACCGTGGATTTGTAGTTATTCCCCGAAGAAGACGGTGTTCGACCTCATCACATCCTTCCCTGCATCAATTTCCTATCGTAAAAATATAAGGCCAGCCGACTTTTCAGGTGGACCACAAAGATAGCTATTGGATTAAATTAAATGGACAAGTGGCCTACCTAGTCAGTGGACCAGCCAGAATTTTTGGGCTAGGCTACATCTACTGCAGGACGTGCCTGATGAACAACCCATATCTCCCTCACATGTGAGATATAGGCACATGTGGGGTGTTTCTATTTGGCATTTGCAGATGCGCATCTAAAAGTAGCATTGCTTCAATCACAAAATAATGAACTTTCTTCACAATTCATTCTACCAAGTGATCACTATCTATCTTTCAATGATGGATTTGTGGACATAAGATCGATGTATTATTACTTTTTCACTCAATGTATTAATAATACCTCATCATTCCATAATTTCTTAGGCTTGGACGCTACACGAAGCTAACCGTCCATTGGAACTGATCGATCCGACACTGTCCGAATTTGACAAAGGAGAAGCGCTAAGAATGATTGGAGTAGCTCTTTTGTGCACTCAAACATCTCCAGTGCTACGCCCGCCCATGTCCCGTGTGGTGGCCATGCTCTCAGGCGACGTTGAAGTAAGCAGTGTCACATCGCGGCCCAGCTACTTAACTTTGTGGCAATTCGATGACTTAACCAACTCCCTGAGCGACTATATGTCAAGAGGGTCTATGGGAATAACAATGGAAAGCCAATGTGACATGTTGAACAATTCGAGCTGGTCTACTCCTGTGGAACGCTCGCCTCGGCCCACTCAGCCATTTTTGCAAGAGATCATTGGAGAAAGACAGGGCTGATGGACTTTTCTAAGCTGTGCATGCATTTCTTCAAGTTATCCTCTCACTGCTATGAATACTTGTTCATATCTTTTATTTGGATGTTGAATGAATCTTATCAGGCAGTATGTATGTGTCATAGTTCAAAATGCTGAAAACTCGACTCGACCCGATGTCCTGCTGGGTCGGGATGACTCTAAGACTCAATCGAATCTTAAATTAAGATAGTATTAAATGTTTTTCATTATTAAATAATACAAGTATCCAAACAAAATTGCAAGTGCATTAGTATTCCATCAGTTAAGAACCTTGATTCTGTTGAAGGAGTTGCCTGGCGAGTGATTCGACTTGACTCAGTATGAATTATGTCAACTTGACCGAGTCTACTATTGTACTCGACAAGTTTTTAAAAACTCAAACAAGTGAGACTCATTAAAAAGTTTCTGGCTGACTCGGCTTGTTTTCTCAAGGAGCCCAGTTAACTCAGCTGATTTTGGAGTCAACTCCACGAGTTTTAAACTATGATATTGTTGGAATATTTTGTTGAATTAAATAAACTATTTAAAATTAAAAAGAAAAAAGAAAAAAAAAATAGATAGAAAACTTATAGAGTTGAGTCAAGGCATGAAGTGAGTCACTCGGCTTGAAATCTAATCTCCCCTTGGATAGCGTCCCAAGTGTAATGGGTTTTCAGAACAATCAACCTTTAGGATACGACTATAATTCGGTCCAGCGATTCACTCACTATACATGGGCTCGAACCACTTACAGTTTAACTCGAAAGTGTTGAGCGTTAACTCAGTGATGAAGTTAGCAACCAAAACTCGTAAACCAAAAAAGGAACTGGGGGAGTTTTCACAAGAGCAGAGTATTTTTGTGGTTTTTGAGAATGGAATGGAAGATATATCAGCCAATCCATAATTCAGGTGGTCCACCTGAGTGGAAACAGGGATGGGGACGTTCACTATTCAAATTGTTTCACTTAGTATGGCCCACATAAGTCACATATAGGCCTAATTTTTTGTACCCATGCATAACATTTTATGAGGCAACTAATGGTTGGAGTAGATTTCACATAAACATCACAGTGAGCCCCATATAAATAAAGAGTAGGCCTATTTATCCATGTATGGCCAACCTAAATCATGTCTGCCTTATCTTATGGCTAAATTTCCATCATGCACTTAATGATCATGGTAGATTTCACATGCACATCATGGTGAGATCCACCATGAGCCCCATCCGACCCTCTCTCTATGATTATATATATATATGAGAATTAAATAATAATAATGAAAAAAAAAAAAACTCTAGAAATTTATATCTCATTCCTTTTTTCAGAAAGTTTTTCAAAAAGATATATCATGAATTAATATAATTATCATTCTAGGGCATGTGGCTTGAGTGAGCCCACTATGATGTACATGTAAAATCCACCCTAACCACCGGGTGCATCACCCCATATTAAGTAAAGAGCCAAAAATCAATTCCGTCTATGATTTAGGTGGCCTACATTATTGGAAATAGTATACAGGGAAACACTCACCTTCCAAATCGGGTGACTTTAGTATAGCTCACGTGAATCACACGGAGGGTATGAATTTTTTATGGGCCTGAATTTTTGTGATATCTAATGATTGGTGTAGGTTTCATATAAGTACATGGAGATTAATATATAGAAGTTTTAAAAAAGACAGAAATAACTGTATACAATACAACTATTATTAGAGATAAGAAAGAGAGAATTGTATAGAAATAGTAAGACATAGATAGTGCCAGAGAAATTCTTCAATACCATACATACAAAATTGAGATACAGATTGTTGAGGGTCAAATATTGCATATTAAACCCCAGTTACTACCTAGATTTACGAACATGATACTGCTTAACGGTCCACTTTAATCGTGTTTTTGTTACAGGGTGTAATTAAGAGCGTTGACTGAAAAAAGAGTATTAAAAGTACTGATTTGATGCTCCACAGGCACCAAGGCAAGGGAAGGACCCTAGGGGACCAAGATCGATGGATTTACATGCCAGGGACCCGAGGAAATCAAGCTGTTTGCATTAAACGGGCCCGAAATTGGTATAGAATGCAAGATCACATGGTTCCCGCCATCCGATTGGCTCAAAATTTTGTAAGTGACCTTAAGACCATAAATTAACTGTACATGTTAAATTTCAGCCATTGGATCTCTCTAAAAGTGACCCAACGGATAAATCAGCCCCTAAAATCATGATTTGGGGCCCGCTTGGTATCTGGGAATGCTTCGATTTTGGTCTCAACGCATTAAATGTTATGACAAAGTGTATGGATGGAGCGGATTCACGAGATACATCACGATGACCCCACATGTACATTACATGTACATAGGGTATATGTGCAAAAGAAGTGCACATAACTGGGAGTTGGGTCAAATAAAGGGCTGACCGACCCTTCTTCTCCAATTTTTTAGAAAAGGCAGCGGACAGACATTGTCCGACCGTTTTTGAGTAGTGGGGCTCACCCATCATCCTTTAAGATGATCTGGACCGTCCATACTCTCCATAGGGGGGGGGGGGGGGGGGAACCCTCTCCTAGCTATCCTTCTATTCCCATGCGAGCAATCATGCAATCTCCAACGTCAAACGCACGACGGACGGTGAGAAGATCTAGTACAATGGGCCACGCAAAACTAGAAATAAACTCGTCCTTCCTGACCAGTTTTTGGTCACGAATCCAATGGACGAATTGGATTTTTCCATCACCGTCAATCTGGGGCCCAACGATCATCACAGCGGATCCACGTGCGTATCATTCACATCCGAAAAATTCAGAAGTTCGGGGGAATTGTGGGGCTCACACATCATCCGTATGTCTGATCCAATCCGTCCATCTTGTAGAGGGCTTCGAGAGCTACAAAATCATGTTGTCACTTTTCACCCATGCATATACACGTGTTAGATACAGAGGCCACAAAAGGGCTGCCCGGTAGCGTTCAAATATGATCTTTTAGTTATTTTTTCTGTGGGCCACGTCAATGGACTTTTCAAAACCACCCATTCTTGACTGAAATTTCGTTCTGAATCCAATGGGGTGAATTTTTTATAAAATGCTTCTGTGGGGACCACCAATCACAACAGCGAAGTGGTGCGAAAGGTTTCGCACATCCGCGAAAACTGACTTTTTCAGGCGGTTTTGGCCCACCATCTTTGATCATATGGCAGATCTGAACCGTCTATCATGTAGAGGACCCAAGAAAGTACTAACGGACGGTGTTTCTTTGGAATTTGAGCGAGGAAAGTGGCGTGTTTCGAGGCACCGAACTTGGCTGCAAAAATTACACTCCGTGTCCTGCTACAACTCTGTCACTGACTCCAGCCTTCCAGCAGCGATAAAAGGAGGTTTTTTGACGTGGGGAGCACTCATTCAGGTCTAGGAAGGAAGAAAAGGAAAGGAGAGGAAGCTAGAGCTTGGACGTGGAAAACGTGAAGAGAGAGAGACAGGTTTTTTTTAGTTATTTTTCTTTTTCTTCTTCTTTCTTTTGTTTTCTTTTAAGATGATCAGCCCATCGATGGCGGGCTGAACCTCTTAGCTAGGGCTAAGAGGTGAAGCTTGTAGTGAGATGGGAGATTTTATTTTATTTTTATTTTAATTCATGAATCGACGTTGATTTTAGTTGATTATTATGGGAATATTTTTAGTTCTTAATGGTCTGTTGTGACTGAAATTACAATGGGTCTTCGATGCTTTGAATATTTCTATTTCCTTTTCATGTTTATGACATCAGGACGTCCTGTTGTTCACCATAGTCTCCTGGGCATGGTTGGATGACGGTACCCTTCCTAACTTTCATACATGTGATTGGGTGGTAATTAGTTTAATTCTGTTGTTTGCCATAGTCTTTTGGGCATGGTTTGGTGATGGAATCCATTCTAATTCATACACCTTTCATCTCGTTGAAAACTAGATCAATGTCAGTTCAGTTAATTTCCATGAAACATGCATAAGATCTCCCTGATCTCTACAAGTGGATGCTCTGAATCCCTAGTTCCTTTCTCCTGATTTCTCTCAAGTTTAGATAATTATTTCACCATTATTTCTCAAATTACATTTAGTTTAGATTTCATCTTAATCTAGTTCTAGTTCTGGTTAGTTTTAGATAACGTACAAGTTTCAGTCCCTTGGGATTTGACCTCGGTCTTACCGAGTTATTACTACATCACAACCCTGCACTTGGGGAGTGAACAAGTTTTTGACGCCGTTGCCGGGGACTGTCGGCTACGTTTTTCTGAAATTAATTAGTTTTAGGATTAGTTTAGGATTAGATTTCCTTTTTAGAAATTTTTAATTCTAAGTTTAGAAGCTTCATTATTTTCCTTATTGTAGGTTGTTGCCTTAGAAATGACCTACAATAGAAGGAAAACAGCCTTCAAAGCCGGACCAGACCCTCCTAGCTCAGCTTATTTTGTAGAACTCAAGTCTTGGTAGCAGTTTTAAAGGTCCCATTTGGATAACACTAAATAAGTAGCTTTTTTAAATTTATGTAAGTTAATAAATTACTTTTTCTAAATAAGTTAGTTTAGTTAATCAACTTAAAAATAATTTATTAAATAAAGTAACTTATTTTTTATCTCGTTTTAACTTATGATAAGTAACTTAAACCACAGTTGTAAAGAGTGGGCTCTAATTGTGATGAATGGATGTGCCATGTTGGGAAATCCACCGTGATGTTTTTGATAAATTCACCCTATCACTATTTTATACATCTCATTTTAGAAGGTGGGCCCAAATATGACATAAATTCAACACTGATGTGGGCACATGGCTTAAAACAGTAGAATTGATCATGCCCACCGTCAAAACCGCACCCATTGTTATGTGGCTCACCATGATGTTTTTGAGAATCCCACCCATCCACCTGTTTTTCCAGCTGATTTTATTTGGTGGGCCCAAATATAATGAAGATCCAAAACTCAAGTAAACCTGGCACCTTAAAATAATGTTATTAAACCTGGCACCTTAAAATAATTAGAATATCAATTGCATAACTATAATTACTTTAATATGATTATCAACACCGTCCAAACATTGTCCATGTAAATCAATGGTTAAAAATCATTTGTTAGTCACTTGGACATAATTTTATGCTTATGGCCCATCCAAGACACAAAGCATATATTTCAACCGGCTTATTGCAACCATTGTGTTAAACATTACATTTAATTGATTAGAGATATTAAAGTTAATTTAGTAATTAAATTCAACTCCGTAAATATACCATGCATAGCTACTTTTAGATTAAAGTTAATTCTCAATCCAAAGTGCCAAATACAATAGGAGGATTTTAAATCCATGCTCCCAAACCGGCCCTAGGGGTTTTTGGTGTTATGGTTTGCGTAGTTGGCAGGGTGGTTAGATGCCGCGCATTCCACTCCGATAATAATATGTGCCTCCTGTGAGGCCTACCTTGATGTATCTGTTTGTCCATGTTGCTCATCCAATTTGTGATATCATTTTAAAGCATAAACCGAGAAATGAGGTAGATCCAACGCTCAAGTGGAACACACCAAATAATGAGCTTGGTTTGCATTAAATGCAAGAGTCATTTGACTGTTGGATCTTCATCAATTTTGGAATAATATGTTAAAATGATTTGAGAAAATGGACGGATGATGTCGATAAACATAAACATTATGGTAGGCTACACAAGGACACGGATTTCCTGCGAAAGCCTTTCGCAGGAAGTTCCTGCACTGGGAAATTAGGAAGGGTTAGATGTTTGTGAGAAATCCTAACCGTCCATCTGTTTTGTGAGTTCATTTTAGGGTATGTTACCAAAAATGAACCGTATCCTAAGCTCAAGTGAGCTGAAAAAGTGATAATTAAATGCCTACAGTTGAAATATTTGTAGGGCCACGGAAGTTTTGATTCAAGCTAATATTTTTGTTTTCAGGTCATCTCAATAGGAATGACGTTATTAACAGTATGGATGCCATCTAAACATCATTGTTGAACCCAAAAATGTTTCAATGGTAGGAATTTTCCTAACCATATTTTCCTTTTGTACTGCTTACTCAAGCTTTGGATACAGTTCATTTTTGACATGTCTTGAAATGAACTCACAAAATGGATGGACGGAGAGGATTTCTCACAAACATCACAGTGGGCCCCACCTAGGTTCCCAGCGCAGGAACTTCCTGCGAAAGCCTTTCGCAAGAAATCCGCGTCCGCCGCACAAGATCCCCTGAATGGATGGATTATTGTCCAAACCGAGTCGTAACTGAAAACTCTGCATCTTTTCCTTGTTAAGAAGCTAGAGGATAGGATTCCCTTTGAAGTGAATTCCATGTGTTAATTACTTTTTATTTTCAAAAATTTTACAACAAAGGAGAACAGGTCATTGCGGACGTGTTGACCGAATCGACCAGGAATTCCATAACAGGGCCCCACCTAGCTTTATGTAGTCAGTTCATGTGGAAGGCATTCGCTGGCAGACCTCGTCCCCAATAATTCTCTATAAATACCATAAACCGCTCCTAATTCTCCATGCTTCTCTCTCAAAACCCATATCTCCCCCTCTCTCAAAACCCATCTACCTCTCTCCGTCTCAACATGAAGAAACTCATCCGCCGACTCGCCCGAATCGTAGACTCGTCCATCCACTATAGACCTCTCAGACCCGATTCCCCAACCCCACGACCACCCGCCAAGACCCGAAAAAACCGAATTGGGTCCTTCGTCATCCCGAAGGGGCACTTGCCTTTTTACGTAGGAGAAGAGATGGAGCGATTCGTGGTTAGTGCCGAGTTACTGAACCGGCCGGTTTTCGTGGAGTTGTTGAAGAGATCGGCGCAGGAGTATGGGTACGAGCAGAAGGGTATCTTGAAGATTCCGTGTCCGGTCTTTGTCTTCGAGCGGATCTTGGAAGCTTTGAACGGTGGAGATGGACTCATGGACGAGATCTCCGAAGAGCTGTTGTCTTAGGTGAAGTTTCTCTAAAACAAAGTGTATTTTTGAGATTTTGATTTTATTTATTTTTATTCATTTGTAATTCTTGAGGGATTTGTAAATATTATTGAGAGTAGAATTGGAAGAAGTGGTTTTGAAGGTTTTGAAAAAAAAAAAAAAAAACAAAAGATTTTGATTATGCATGAGAATGGAAAGTAGAAATCAGTGGAAATTAGAACCACGCTAGCCTAACGTCTGATGCTTATCTCGTGCACAAAGAGCGACTTGGGTGGAATTTTCATGAGATCCATCCCGTCCATCAGGCAGGCTGCCTTATGTTCCCCATGGATACCAACAATCATGTGCACCATGGATATCAAGAATCATGATGATGGAGAACTCAGGTAGGCCACACCCAAGGAAAAAGTTGGATGGGATGCCCACTGTTATTTTTGTGTAGGGCCTACAATGGCGTTTCTATGCCATCCAATCCGTGTATCTGATGTCCTTCATCGGGATGAATGAATTATCAAGAAATCACAATATTCCAAAGCTTAGGTGACTCATCCTATCTAAAAATTAAGGTGTTTTTGGACAATTTTATAGGGTGACCAACCTGAGTGCTGGAACCACCTAATTATCAGTTGTTTTTTTTTTTTTGGAAAGTGGACGATAGCCACAAAATTTCATTGATCGAGAAACTGTACAGCCATTCAGGAAGGATCCGGCAAAGATGGCAGGCCTCACCTATCATATAAGCTCAAGCTATACACAAAAAAAGAAACAACTCCAAATGAATCTGAGAAGACACCGCCACCCAAGCCGGAGAGAGATCCGCCGCTATACTACGGAAAGCAGGTCTCCATCAGGAGCTCCTAATGGCTCCAAAGCTAGTCCTATCCAACACAAGAGCACCCCTGACAGGGAAAGGAAGGAGAGAAGGGGAACCGTAGATCCTGTTTGGGCATCCCTCACTAGCCAATCTTGCCAAAGCGTCCACCACTGAATTCTCTTCCCTGAAAATGGGGCTGAAGTGGATACTCAGGGGTCATTGATTGGTCATTGATGTTGTTGAATGGCACTCAGTTGGTACGAATTCTTCCAAGAGTTGAGGGCTTGGGGCTCTGCCATCGCGTTGGCTAAAATCAAGGAGACAGTTTTGGCTAGTATGTTGGAGAGGCCCAGCTTAGAGCAAACAGTTATGCCATCCAGCATAGCCTGCACTTCAGCATTCATGTTCGTGGATAGCCCGTACTGACGGCGGAATGCAAAAACTAGCTTACCTTGGTCTCTGCATACTCCACCACCACTTGCTCTTAGATTCCCCTTGGAGGAGCTGTTGACATTTAGGGCACGTTTGATTTCGGGTGAAATGGTAAATACCGTGTGAAAAAATAATGATTATTTCCCTTTGCATTTATATCATGCCTGATTTGACTGCTTACTTTTTGACACAAAATCAAGAATATTGTAAAATATTCGTGGGTCTCACTGTGATGCATTTTGCTTATACACACCATTCATCCATTATTCCAATTGAATTTATAGCATGAGTAAAAAAATGAGGTATATCCAAAACTCAAGTGGACCACGTCATACGAAAAAGGAAATTGAATACTGACCGTTAAAAACTTTATGGGGCCACTGTTTCTTTTAGCGTGGGCCACTTGAGTATTGGATCTACTTTATTTTTTGTTTCATGCTTCAAAATATTGTAGTAAAATAGTTGGACAAAATGGATATATCATATGCATTGTCATGCGGTTCAAAAATTAAAGTTACCTCTTTTGAACCAATTTTAAAGATACGAATTCCTATGAATTTTCAAACACGCGAAACAGGAGAATTACCGTTTACCATGTATTAACCATTTCTTTGAAAAAACAAACAGGCCCTTAATTTCAACCAGCTGATCGAAGGGCGAGACCATCGGACTATGATGGGTTTATCAACTGGAGGCAGATTGGCATTGGGGATTCTGAGGGACTGGAGAGTTACAGACTCTGCCATAGAGTAACTGTCTAGGAGAGGGATGGAGGCTCTAATTTCACTCAGCCAAGAGGAAACACTGTAGATAATTTGCTTGGAAGACATTACAAGACCCTCAAATCGGGCTTTGTTCCAGCTGATCCAAATCTCCCAAATGATTATGCTTGGGGTCAAGCTAGATAGAAAGGAAACTCTAAACCTCTTGCTAGCGCTAGAGGCCCAAGACTTGATTCTCTGGACAGAAGACTGGAGAGGAGAGGAAACCCTACTAAAAAGGCTACTAAAGTGGGCCCATACACTCTCAGCAATAATGTCGAAGCTGAGCAGGTGGTCCAAATCTTCCACCACTCCCTGGATGAGAGAAGAGCTAACTGGGGGAAACTGATTGTCGTTGTTGTGGTTGGGAATGGGCCTGCAGCATTCACATCTGGAGGCCAAAGCAATGCCGAACCGATGGACAGCCAAGTCAACTGGAACGGCCCGACGAATAGTTTTCCAAGAGAAAATGGTCATCTTCAACAGAAGGGCCTTGGACCATATCCATTTGGCCCATCTGAGAGATAGTTGACGAGTTCTAGTCCCATTCAATGCTGAGTTAATCGAGAACCTTCCTGATGAGGAGAGATCCCATATCAGGCAGTCAATTCTGTTAGAAAGAACGACAGAGGAAGCAAAGACCATTCTCATCGCCACTGGAAGAAGAAAGGGATGCACCTCATCCAGATTCCTAGAGACGGGATGGAGAAGAAGTCCTTAACTATGGCAGAAAGCAGATGGGGAGGGATGCTTCTCACCGCTGCACCAACGAGAAGACCTTCGCCCGTCCAATTCTGGGACCAAAAGTTGACGTTCCCCTTGCCGACGAGCCATCTAGAGTGATGCAACGTGAATGCAGCTCTTTGAAAATTTTGCGTCAACCATGAGAAATAGCTGAACCATTCAAACCATTTGACAGCATGAGCTTCTGGAAATACTTCGCTGAAAATAGCGATGCCCACGACGAATCTCCTTGCAACAGCCGCCACACCATTTTTATTCTGAAAGCTCTCATGGTTTCTTCAAGATGTCTAATTCCAAGACCCCCTTCAGAACAAGGGGAGCATAAGGAGGACCATTTGACCCAATGTCTCTTATTGCCTCTATCTGAACTCCCCCAGAAAAAATTAGCCATAGCAGATTCCACCAATTTCAAGAACAATTTCAGAAGGTTGATGGCTGATATCATGTGGATGGAAATGTTAGAAAGGACATGCTTGATGAGGACAAGTTTTGCAGCCGGGCTGAGAAGCTTAGCTTTTCATCCGTCAATCTTGCTGACAATCTTATGAAGTAGCTGATGGCAGAGGGTAGCTAGAATTCGACCTTTGGTTAGAGGGACGCCGATGTAGGTAGACAAGAGGAAGGCTTGCTTGAAACCCATCAAGGTGCCCAACTTGTTGGATCGGCTCCTGGGCGTTTTGGTCGGCGCAATGAAAGAAGTCTTGGATGTATTCACTTTTTGGCCTGAGGCCCTTTCGTATTGTTAGATAAGACTGAGGAGGGAGCGAACATTGGAGGCCTTGCCATTGAGAAACAAAATAGCGTCGTCAGCAAAAAGGAGATGGGTGATCATCGGGCATTTGTGAGGTAGGCTGAATAGTTTGCAGGCCCAGAGGTAAATAGCTTGGTTAGCCCTCTGCTGAGAACTTCAGCGGCGTGGATGAATATGGAAGGGGATAGCGGGTCCCCCTGCCTTAAACCTCTGCTAGATTTGAAGAATCCAAAACTTCTGCCGTTTATAAGCACAGAGAACCAGATCTCTTCCCGGCACCGTTGCACCATAGATATCCACTGGTGAGCGAAACCAAATTTATGAAGTACCTGAATAATGAAGCCCCAATCCAGACGATCATAAGCCTTTTCCATGTCCACTTTTATAATCAAATTACTCCCGAAAGCCTTGCGGTCTATCTCATGGTTCATCTCTCTCGCGATGGAGATGTTCTCAACTATAGAATGCCCTTTAACAAGTGCACCTTACTGTCTGGATATAAGCTCTGGAAGAACGAGGGTTAACCTCGAAGCCATGATCTTGGTGAAGATCTTCATGATGCAATTGCACAAACTAATGAGCCTGAAATCAGTGAGAAACTCCATGTTTTTTTCTTAGGAATGAGGTGAATAAGGGTACACTGAAAGGCTCATCGGGCCACCATGAAGAAAATCTTTTGCCACTTCATAGAGATCCTGGGCTATGATATTCCAACAAGAAGTGAAGAAGGATCCATCAAAACCCACCTCTCTCTCTCTCTCTCTCTCAATCCCATATCTCTTTCTCAACATGAAGAAACTCATCCGCCGACTCGCCCGAATAGTAGACTCGTCCACCCACTACGCAACCCTTAGACCCGACTCCCCAACCCCACGACCACCCACCAAGAACCGAAAAAATGGAATCGGGTTCCTCGTCATCCCGAAGGGGCACCTGCCTGTATATGTAGGAGAAGAGAAGAAGCTGTTCGTGGTCCGCGCCGAGTTGCTGAACTGGCCGATCGATTTTTGTGGAGCTGCTGAAGAGATCGGCTCAGGAGTATGGGTACAACCAGAATAGCGTCTTGAAGATTCCGTGTCGGGTCTCTATCTTCGAGCGGATCTTGGAAGCTTTGAACGGTGGAAATGGACTCCTGGACGAGATCTCTACACACCTGTTCTCTTATTAGAAGTTTCTCTGATAGGAAAGGAGGGGTTTATTGGGATTTCACTTTTTTTTATCTTTATTCATTTTTTTAATATTCGTTGGGAAATTGTATATATTCTGAAGGTTAAAAGAAGGATTTTGGTAATGCATGAAAATGAAAAGTATATTATT
Organism: Magnolia kwangsiensis; assembly: GCA_037074715.1. Taxonomy (NCBI): domain Eukaryota; kingdom Viridiplantae; phylum Streptophyta; class Magnoliopsida; order Magnoliales; family Magnoliaceae; genus Magnolia; species Magnolia kwangsiensis. The sequence continues at coordinate 99,547,408 of CM073584.1, forward strand.
TTAAGAAATTATATCTACACCAATCACGTGGGTGAAATTTTCACGAGATCCATACCGTGTGTTAGGTACGATGCCCCATTTTCACCGTTGATACCAAAAATCATGACCATCTTGGTGTAGGAAACACCGTGGTATTTCTATGCCACCCAATCCAGTCATCTTATCCGAATTACCGTGAAATCACAGCATTCATTCGTTATTTATTCATTTTTTTTAGTATTTTTTCGTTGCAATTGTTTCAATTTCAACGTGGACCTGACAGGATTTTTCATGTGTGTGATTAGGATAGTTTGTAGTAAAAACACATGACTAGGTACATCACTTTCACGTCGTACATATATACGGCTACACGTGTTTTAACTGCATGTTTCTGATACATGTGACAGCGTCCTTAAAATAGGAAACGGATTGGCTACTCCCCCTGACACCAGCCCCGGAGCTGGTGGTCGGTGCTCTGTGGGCCCCACATTGATGTATGTGTTTCATCCATTCTGTTCATCCATTTTTAAATATCATTTTATATCTTTGGGACAAAAATGAGAGGGATATAAATCTCAAGCGGATCACACCACAAGAAAACAATATTGATTGGATATCAATCGTTTAAATCCTCCTAAGGCCCGATGTACTGTTTATTTGACATCCAATCCATTGATTAGGTCATAAAGACCCAGATGAAGTGATAAAAAAAAGATCAACTTGATCCAATACTTTTATGGCCCCCAAAAAGTTTTTAACGGTCTAAGTTCATTCAACACTGTTTCCTTTAACGTGGTCCACTTGAGACTGGGATATTCCTCATTTTTTTTGTGTTACTATAAATTAATTTAGAAAAATAGATGGACGGAATGGATGAAACACATACATCATGGTGAGTCCACAAAGCACCGACCATCAGCTCCAGGGCTGGTGCAGGGGGAGTAGCCAATCCGTTTCCCTTAAAATACGATCCATTCATAAAAAAAAATCAGGTTGATCACAGGCTGACGTAAGGAACGGGTACAGATACAGTCCTACGGAGGTGAGCCATACCTTTTGATTCGGTCTTATTATGCCGCACAATCTATCAATCTTTACTATAACCGGCCTTTTAAAGTACAATTTGCCAGCTTGATAAGAAAATTATCTATGTTAGATTGGATCCAAGTCTTCCACCTTTCTTCAATTGGATTGTAGAGTTTGTTTTGTGTTTCTTATGTAGGCCTCCAGTTGAAAGGTTCTGATTTGCCATATCAGCCGTCTGCAGTGAGCCCCATCACATGAATTATAAAATTATGGGCCCCATTTTTACAAAGTGAAGCTGCAGACGTGCTATACATTCTCCTCATAATACATGCTTGCTCATATATCATGGACACATATTAGGTGGTGCTGCCCACACCACCTACAGTCGTACTGCTTGTATATACTTGTATTAATCTTTAAGGGGTCGTTTGGCATCCTGGTTTTGGGGGGATTTGAGGAGATTTAAAATCCTCTAACTATTTGGCACCATAGAGCAATTAGGGGTTACAAATCCTTCTAAGAGTTGCATGCAACATGTATGTCACTGACCTATTATTCTATTGAGCACATGGCCCACTAATAATGTCTCAAAATAATTAGAATATCAATTGCATAACTATAATTACTTTAATATGATTATCAACACCATCCAAACATTGTCCATGTAAATCAACGGTTATAAATCGCGCGTTAGTCACTTGGACATAATTTTGTGCTTGTCGCCCACACAAAGCATATATTTCAATAGGCTTATTGCAACCATTGTGTTGAACAGTGCATTTAACTGATTAGAATATTAAAGTTAATTTAATAATTAAATTCAATTCCATAAATATACCATGCATAGCTACTTTTAGATTAAAGTTAATTCCCAATCGAAGGTGCCAAACACAATTGGAGGATTTCAAATCCATGCTCCCAAACCGACCCAAGGGTTTTTGGTGCTATAGTTTGTATAGTTGGGAGGGTGGTTAGATGGCACGCAATCCGTTTTGACAATAATATGTGGCTCCTGTGAGGCCCACCCTGATGTATCTGTTTATCCATGTTGTTCATCCAATTTGTGATATCATTTTAAAGCATAAAACCTAAAAATGAGGCAGATCCAACACTCAAGTGGACCACACCAAATAATGACCTTGGTTTGCATTAAATGCAAGAGTCATTTGACGGTTGGATCTTCATCATTTTTGGAATTAAAATGATCTGAGAAAATGGATGGACAATGTGGATAAACAGAAACATTAGGGTGGGCCCCACAGGATCCCCTGAATGGATGGATTATTGTCCAAACCCAGTCGTACACAATCTATTTCTGGTTTTACGGGGTAACTGAAAACTCTGCATCTTTTCCTTGTTAAGAAGCTAGAGGATAGGATTCCCTTTGAAGTGAGTCCCATGTGTTAATTACTTTTTATTTTCAAAAATTCCACGACAAAGGAGAACAGGTCATTGCGGACGTGTTGACCGAATCGACCAGGAATTCCATAACAGGGCCCCACCTAGCTTTATGTAGTCAGTTCATGTGGAAGGCATTCGCAGGCAGACCGCGTCCCCAATAATTCTCTATAAATACCATAAACCGCTCCTAATTCTCCATGCTTCTCTCTCAGAACCCATCTCCCTCTCTCTCAAAAGCCATCTATCTCTCTGTCTCAACATGAAGAAACTCATCCGCCGACTCGCCCGAATCGTAGACTCGTCCACCCACTATAGACCTCTCAGACCCAATTCCCCAACCCCACGACCACCCGCCAAGACCCGAAAAAACCGAATCGGGTCCTTTGTAATCCCGAAGGGACACTTGCCTTTTTACGTAGGAGAAGAGATGGAGCGATTCGTGGTTAGTGCCGAGCTACTGAACCGGCCGGTTTTCGTGGAGTTGCTGAAGAGATCGGCGCAGGAGTACGGGTACGAGCAGAAGGGTGTCTTGAAGATTCCGTGTCCGGTCTTTGTCTTCGAGCGGATCTTGGAAGCTTTGAACGGTGGAGATGGACTCATGGACGAGATCTCCGAAGAGCTGTTACCTTAGGTGAAGTTTCTCTAAAACAAAGTGTATTTTTGAGATTTTGATTTTATTATTATTATTTTTTTTTTATTCATTCGCAATTCTTGAGGGATTTGTAAATATTCTTGAGAGGAGAACTGGAAGAAGTGATTTTGAAGGTTGTGAAAAAAAATTTTAAAATTAAAAAACAAAAGATTTTGATTATGCATGAGAATGGAAAGTAGAAATCAGTAGAAATTAGAACCACGCTAGCCTAACGTCTGATGCTTATCTCGTGCACAAAGAGCGACTTGGGTGGAATTTTCATGAGATCCATCCCGTCCATCATGCAGGCTGTCTTATGTTCACCATGGATACCAACAATCATGTGCACCATGGATATCAAGAATCATGATGATGGAGAACTCAGGTAGGCCACACCCAAGGAAAAAGTTGGATGGGATGCCCACTGTTATTTTTGTGTAGGGCCCACAATGGCGTTTCTATGCCATCTAATCCGTGTATCTGATGTCCTTCATCGAGATGAATAAATTATCAAGAGATCACAATATTCCAAAGCTTAGGTGACTCATCCAATCTAAAAATTTAGGTGTTTTTAGACCTAATTTTATAGGGTGACCAACCTGAGTGTTGGACCCACCTAATTATCAGTTATTAAGGGACTTTAACGTTCCATATGCATGTGCAGGGTAGAATTTTGTACGGGAATATACTAGGCAAGAGTGGAGGGACACTCACAATTCACACTACTCTGATACTCTTACGAATTGGTTTTCGGCAATGGGAATGTGGGCATGCCAAAATTAAATTTGTGGCTCAATTCAAACCAAGCAACTATGACCCAAGCACCGAAATAGATATACATATGACCAAGATTTGATGAGATCGATCGCCTATTCAGTCACTCGTTCAATATGTAAATAGGATCATGCGATATTTAGAGGCTAAAGTTCGTTCTCTGATGATAAGTTACACATTTACCTTCCAAAAGAAAGGACTTTTCAGTATAGATGAATAGAAATGAGAAAGGAATTCTTATAATCGGTCATGAAGAACAACTATAAAACATCTTTTCGAGTGAAAATCTGAATACGACGTGCAAGGTGTAGACTCAAATTACAGTTAGAATTATCAACTAGTTGATTATCATTATATGTTACACTATGGAATGTAAACAGTATGCAAAGAAGTTAATAATTACACTAAGGAATGCAGTTTACCTCGCAAGAAAAGTAAAGAATTATACTAAAAAATATAATTGATCAACAATTGAAAAATAATGCTTGGTTTGATTGGATTGGTGACATAGGGAAGGACGTGATGAGGTCGATCATCGTCTTCCTCAGAGAATAATTACTCCGAATCCAAGGAACTTCTCTGGACACCTCACAGAGATTCCTCAAATTCACGAGAGGAAATAAAAATAAATTCTAATAAATTCAAAAATTAATTGATTGATAATTGTCTAATGTATATATGTATTTGTTATATCATTAATAAAGTTAAAAAAAAAAAAATCTAAACCAAAATTCGTAATTATCAAAAGTAGTAAAATTTCAACTCTAATAAAAATCCTAATTATATTAAAACTCTTCTAAATTCTAATTTTTAAAAATAAAAATATCAAATAAACTTTTACTAAAAGAGTCCTAGAATGATTACAAGTTATTTCTAAAAAATGAAAAAATAAAAATCTAAAACTCTAAAAATAAGAAAATATAAAAAATTGGAATTAGTATAAATAGTCTTTTTTTCTTAAAATATCATTTTTGCACTGAAAGTGTGAGTTTTCTAGAGAAATATACAGACACAACCCGCTATAGGTCAATTCACCTCAGATGGCTTGTTACGGTAAAGATTGATGGGTTGTGTCCCGTAACAATGCATAGCCAATTTACGGTTCACCTTCTTTTGATCCAACCATGCTAGGAATATATATTTGCCAGGTCCTACAACTACTTGTGTAAAATCCACTCCATCCATTAGATAAGCCCAGAGCTTGAAAATCAGCCCCACATGTGGTTAAGGTAGACCACGGGATCGAAAATAATGTGCAGGGAAAGCTGACCCTTGAAATTGTTTTCCTTGGTATTGCCAACTTGAATCAAGTATGGGCCCGCATTTTAGGCATCAGGCCTATCATTTCGTGTGGCATCTAATGGTTGGAATGGATTTTACATTCTCATCACATTAAGCCCAATAACAATCAAGGGTCGACGTCTCTCCCAATTGTTTCCATTAGTATGGCGCACTTGAATCATGTATCAGATTGATTTTTTCATACTCTGAGTCCTACATTGAATTACGCATCCAATTTTCGGAGTGGATCTCATAGTACACATCACATCACGGTGGACCCAGTACAAAATATAGGGTGTGCATTGCTATTAATAGTTAGCTCTTGGAAACGTTGGACGTTACCGAGAAGGGGGACTGATTCCTTGTTACCTGAATGATACGTAGTGAGGTGCTTCCCAGACCGTGGGGCCCACCTTCATGTATGAGTTGTATATCCATGCCATTTATCAGTTTCTACACATAATCTTAGCATATATTCTCAAAAACGAAGCAGGTATAAATCTCAAATGGACCACACCAAAAGAAACAGTAGACATTAAGAGCCTGCCATTAAAAACCTCCAAAGGCCCATTGCAATGATTTTTTGAAATCTAACTTGTTGAGAAGTAAGAAGACATTGAGAGCCTGCCATTAAAAACTGCCCAAGGCCCATCGTAATGATTTTTTGAAATCTAACTTGTTGAGAAGGTAAGAAAGACCTGGCTAAAGGGAAAACACACATGTAAGCTTGATCCGAAACTTTTGTAGCATAGACGAAGTTTTAATGGTTAATCACCACCATTTATCAGTTTCTACACATAATCTTAGCATATATTCTCAAAAACGAAGCAGGTATAAATCTCAAATGGACCACACCAAAAGAAACAGTAGACATTAAGAGCCTGCCATTAAAAACCTCCCAAGGCCCATTGCAATGATTTTTTGAAATCTAACTTGTTAAGAAGTAAGAAGACATTGAGAGCCTGCCATTAAAAACTGCCCAAGGCCCATCGTAATGATTTTTTGAAATCTAACTTGTTGAGAAGGTAAGAAAGACCTGGCTAAAGGGAAAACACACATGTAAGCTTGATCCGAAACTTTTGTAGCATAGACGAAGTTTTAATGGTTAATCACCACCGTTCACTGTGGTGTGGTCCACTTGAGATTTGGATCTACTTCATTTTTGAGGTCATGCCCTAAATTGATCTGGAAAGACTAATGGACGTCCTGGATATACCACGAATATATGAGCGTAGCCCCACGGTCAGTGAAACACCCGATACGGTGTGACCTAGGTTACAAACTCACACCCGAGTTACAAACCGACTCGGATTGGGCAGCGACACAACCACCCAAGCTGGTGCTGTGTTGATGTGGCAAATTCTGTGGGCCAACCATGATGAATGTGTTATATCTACACTGTTCATCCATTTTCTTAAATTATTTTAGTGCATGAGCCCAAAAATCAGTCAGATCCAACACTCAATTGGACCACACCACAAAAAGTAGTTGCGTCAATGACCCCACCGTTCAAATCTTCCTAAGTCTGACCACGATGTTTATTTGACATCTTACCTGTTCATGAGGTCACACAGACATTGATGAAGGGAAAACGATAATATCGGCTTGATCCAAAACTTCTAGCTCTTAAGAAGTCTTTAATGGTAGGCGTTCAATCCCCATTGTGTGGTTAACTTTAGAGTTGGATCTGTCTCGTTTTTTAGGTTACCGCTCTAAAATGATCACCAAAATGGATGGTCAGCGTGGATAAAACTCATACATCATGGCGGGGCTCATGGAGCCTTCTCTAAGTAACAGAGGAGTATGTTCGTTTCCATTATTGTACAGGGGGAGATTAATTTAAACAAGAGAGATGAATTAATTTAATGAAGAGATAGAAAAGAGGAAGGTGTTTTTTTCCGACGAAAATGGGATGACAAAAAAAATGTACATATGTTATGTGTTTGGACCAAGCACGGCATATGTTAGACATCCAATCTGTTGATTAGGTATGATCCCTTGTAAGCAGGGGAAGATAATTTGTTATGGTGATCAATAATAATATATTCTTCTGAAAAAATTAGACAGTTAGAAATCCATTCCAACTGCCTATATTCAACTTACAAGTGTGGCAATAGCGGTGAGAATCATTTAATAATTTTTAGTAGATAAATTTTAATTAATGAACTCTATTTGATGAATAAGTTATATCTTTAACATGTAAATTTTATCACACATGTAAGACATAGTGTTACACATTCTCACATGGTATATTACATTGATTTTACTTGTGTGTGAGCATTACTCTCTCTCTCTCTCTCTCTCTCTCTCTCTCTCTCTCTCTCTCTCTCTCTCTCTCTCTCTCTCTCTCTCTCTCTCTCTCTCTCTCTCTCTCTCTCTCTCTCTCTCTCTCTCTCTATATATATATATATATATATATGGGAAAAGGTACTATGCGCTCGACCTCACTGTCCGTCCCATGAGGTTGAGCTGTGTGGGCCCCACCGTGATGCGTTTCAAACATCTACCCCATCATTCAGATGCACCATTCCATCATGGGTCTAGGTCTCAAAAATCAAGTCAATCCGTGACTTATGTGGGCCACACCACATACAGAAGTGGAGAGGGGCCGTGCACCATTAAAACATTCATAATCATTGTTTGGGCCCACCGAGATGTGGTTTGCAAATCCAGCCCATCCATTATGTGTGTCCCACTTGGATGAGGGTTCAGACCAAGTTTCAGATGCATGCAAATTTCAGGTGGGCCCCACCAAGTGCTTTTATATGTTTTAATGGTGTCTTCACATGATTTTAGAAGGTATGGCTCACTTGAGTTCCATATACGGCTGATTTTTGAGATATCCCATAATTTAAAGGGGACCCATCAAATGCACGGTGTTGATGGTCGACACGCATCATGGTGGGGCCCACACAGCTCGACCTTACGGGAGCTTATAGTGAGGTCGAGCGCATAGTACCTTTTCCATATATATATATATATATATATATATATATGTTGCTCACCTGTGCACCTTAATCCCAAGGGATAATTTTTTCACCCTAATCTAAAATTCTAGTAGTCCATATATAGAAAAGAGAAATGCAAGTCAAGTGAGGAAAACTTTTGTTATTTTTCATGGAGCACCAAAGTTTGGTATCAAAGTAAAAATTGGCTTGGGGGGTTTAATAAGGTGTTGCTTCACGTGGACCGTTTAGATTTTGGAGTCCGATCACGTATGAAAAGTTCTCAAAAAATTTCACACGAGTTCCATGTGAATTGGTGCACAGCTGTGAATACACACACACACACTATGAGGTGCACAACATGGAAACTTCCCATGAAGTTGAGCTGTGCGTGGACCCCCATCGTGATGCGTGTCAAAGTTCTACCCAATCAATCAGATAAACCATTCCATAGTGGGCCATGGCGAGTGGTTACCCTCCCATTAAAACATTCATAATCATTTATCGAGCCCACAGAGACGTCGTTCATAGATCCAGCCCATTAATTATGTGGTCCCACTTGGATAAGGGGTCAGACCAAGTTTCAACTGCATCCAAAACTCAGGTAGGCTGCACCAAGTTCTTTTTATATATTTTAGGCATGTCTTCGCATAGTTTTAGATGGTATGGCCTACCTAAGTTTTGTGTGCAGTTGATTTTTGAAATATCCCATAAATAAAAGGGGACCCATCAAATGCACGATGTTGATGTTAGACACATATTACGGTGGGGCCCACACAACTTGACATCATGGGAATTCTTCATCTTTCTTCAGTTTAATGTGGACTTTGTTTTGTGTTTCTTCACCATCTATTTGCCTGCCACCAATTGAAGAGTTAGGATTTTTTTCCTATCAGCCATCTGCAGTGAGCCCCATCACATCAATAGTTGAAATTAATGGTTCCCATTTCTACCAAGTGAAAGTGCAAACGTACCATGCATTCCACTGAGGATACATGCTTGCTTTTGTAGAAGGTTATGGAGTTGGCTCCAACATTAATGCGGAGCTTCGGGCGGTACATGACGGGTTGGATATATGCTTCAGTTTGGGTTTAACTAGAATAGAGGTGGAATCAGACTCCAAGCTTGTTATCGGTTTCCTGAACGGGAGTGTTAGCCCAAGTTGAAAATGGGACTTTTGGATAGCCAGAATTAAGAGATTTAGTATGCAGGGCCATCTGAAATTTGTTCATATCTTTAGAGAAGGCAATGAACTTGCTAATGGTATGGCTCGAATGGGCAACGTATCTCAAACCTCTTCAATGGTCCGTGAAGTCGCCCTTCTCCCACGTCAGGTCAGGGATAGCCTCTTCCTTGATAGAGTGGGCTTGGGGGCGATTAGGCTCGGTTTAGATAGTGTTGTTTAGTTATCCGGGTTGGTGCTCAGGGCTTGTGGTCCCAGTTTTGTTTTTTTTTTTTTTCTTTTGGTTTTTCTTTTCTTTCATTAGCTTCCTTATGATAGGCTTCGCTCAGGTCCTTTTTTCTTGAGGTTGCCCGAATGTCCATCACCATGTAAATTGCCTTAGATGAATGAGAGTAAGGTTAAAAATAATAATAATAATTATTATTATTATAGAAAAAAAAAACATGCTTGCCCATATATTATATAAGCCACAACCAAACAAGATGTTTTTTCCTTTTTCTTTTCCTTTAGGAGCAAATTTGTTGGTGGGTCAACCTTTTCTATGGTCCATATATATTTAACCTAGCTTAGGATGAGAGTTGTAACAAAGATTAAAAAATTTTAAAAATTTGAAAAATCCGACAAACATATAACCATTCTATAGCCATTCTCAATGAGGTTTCCTCTTTCCACACGCACGTGGAAGCCACATGCATCCTCCACACACAGGCACATTTCCCAATATAAAGTTTGAGAGATTTGAGCTTTCCATCAAGTGTGCTACACTACATGGATCTTCTAGCATAAATACCGATGGGCCACAACTTACTGAAACAAATGAATGACTTAAAGAATTTAAGTGATCGTCTAGTAGTTTGTACATTGTGGTCCATTGAAGAATGAAATTATCTAATTTCTAGGCCAACCTAAGTTTCAACTCTTCTCTCTGTTGGGGGACCGTGGAAGCACACAGAAATAAATAAAGTGAAGTATTCCAATCACACCAAGCAAGCACAACGCAAACACCCAAAATTTATCATGAAAAAACCCTTGCAAGGTAAAACCACGGCATAAAGCAATAGTAAATACTATGAAAGTAGAAATTGCAAGAGATAGAGAGAATACTCGATTCGAACAATTTCAAATCTCCCTTACAAGCCCTTAAAATCATAGGAACTAATTAGAAAGCCTTAGATACCTCACAATCCTGATAATACTCTTATATATAGCATTTAGGAGAATCCCAATCAAAATTGAAAATAAATCCCGCAAATTCACAAATCTGTATAACTTTGCGATACACTCGATGTCATCAAAATAATACCAGAATGATATAGTAACCAAATATGAAAATCCGAATTTTACTAATTACATCGACTAAGCCTTCAATGGCATCGAACAACCTTTAATGACGGCGAAAATGACACCTAAAGTCCTCAGCAACTAATTCGATTTATTCTGAAAAATCTTGATGGCATCACAATCTGCTCAATGACATCGAACCTATCCACGACATACTGTTAAATTACAAGTTTAAAACATCTATCAACAATATCCACCATATCTTCAATCGTCATCTTTCAAAGCTTCTTTTCGTCTTTCTCTAATCTTACCTTGCATCATATATCTACCATCGCTTCTCATGCACACTCCATCATTCTTTTATGCCTGCACTAAGCCCAAAGAAGTTGCACAGAACTTGAACATCTTTGTAAGAACTACTTTAGTGATCATGTCCGCCAGATTCACACTTATGTGAATCTTCTCCAGAGTCACGCCTCCTTCCTTAAATACCCGTCGAATAAAATGGTGACGAACATCAATGTGTTTAGTATGTGAGTGATAAAAAAAATTCTTAGCTAGATTAATATCACTTTCGTTGTCACAATTAACTGGCACAACCTCCTGTTGAAGCCTCAACTGATTTATCATCCCCCTACTTAGCTTTAGTTGTGGAAAGAGCCACCACAGGCTTAAGATTTAACATCCAATTGATTATTCCACCCGTTAGCATAAACGAGTAACCTGAAGTTGACTTTATAGAATCCACATTGCCTGCGTAAGTTGAATCCACATGCCAAATTATCTTAGCCTCTGTTTTCTCAAAAGTTAAGACGTAGTCTTTTGTACCTCAAATGTATCGAAGTAGCCATTTCACCGCTTCCCAATGTTGCTTGTCGGGGTTGGACATATACTTGCTCACAACACCAACTACCTATAAAATATCTAGTCTTGCACAAACCATGTCATATATTAAATTACCAAAGGCCTTTAAATAAGACACACGAAACATATTATGATTTTCTTCATTTGAATTAAGACATTATTTTGAGAAAAGCTTGAAGTGAGCCGAATGGGGAACGTTAACCAGACTTACCTTGTTCATCCCATACTTAGTTAACACCTACTCAAAGAATTCTACCTGAGATAACCAAAGGCTGCTTCTCTTCCTGTCTCTATGAATATTTATGGCGAAAACCCTCTTCGTAACCCCTATATCTTTTATCTTGAATGTCCCTGATAACTTAGTCTTCAGTACATCAATTTCAGACAAGTTATGACTAGCGATTAATATGTCATCAACATACAATATTAAGATGATGAGCTTGCCATCACTCAGTATCTTGTAATAGACACAATGATCGTATTCACTCCTAATAAATTTCTGACTTAACATGAAAGAATCAATTTTTTTGTACTACTACCTAGGTGACTGTTTCAGGCCGTACAATGACCTATTTAACCTGCAAAGCTTGTTCTCTGCCCATTTAACATTTTAGCCCTCTAGTTGCTTCATGTAAATTTGTTCTTCCAATTCCTTGTGTAGGAATGCAGTCTTATAGTCTTCATGTCCATCTGTTCCAGCTCGAGATAGTATTAGGCAACTAGTGCCAACTTGAATCTGATAGATACTTACTCTGCAACCGGTGCAAATATCTCTGTGAAGTCGATTCCTTCTTTCTGAGCATTACCCTTCGCTACCAACCTTGCTTTGTATTTATCCTATTTCTTCTTTAAGATCTACTTGCAGTCGATCACTTTTCGTCCCACTAGAAGCTCTACCAACTCTCATGTCTCGTTCTTATATAAAAAGTCCATCTCATCATCCATTGTCATCTTTCACTTTTCTGCATCAGGCTCATCAAGAGTCTCATGAAGAGTAGATAGGTCCCCCTCATCTATAATAAGGGAATATGCGATATTAGAGTTGTCTTTGTATCTCGCCAATACCCTACAATTAAGGTTGTTCATCAGTCGAGCTAGCTTGAAAAACTCGCTCGACTCGGCTCGAGTCAGCTCGGATTGACTCGGCTTGAATGGCCAATTCGGGCCGATTCAAGTTATTTGTCTGAAGCTCGAGTTCAAGCCGAGTTTGACCAGGGGGCATTTCAACTTGACTCGACTCAAAGCTCGAACTCGAGCTCGACTCAACTCGATTAATAAATATATTAAAATTGTGGGGAATGCAGAGAAAGTTGAAGTGAGATCTCTTTGCTTTCATCCTGGCATCAAAGAGTTTGATGTTGGTGTTAATGATCTTTTGAATCCAAAATGGTATATTGTATGAAGCACTCACATGAATAGACATATCCTTCCTGAATATGTTGTGAGCTACAAGTCCTCAAATCATCTGCAAGGTAATAGAAACCACGCTTTTGTCTGAGCAGCAACAATATAGGTGGGTCCCACTTTTCTGTGGTCCCAGGTCTATTCAAAATCCTATTCATTAGAAAGTATGGCCTTTATGATGGGTAATTTAGAACATATAATTGAGGATGCTTTTAGCCCTATGGTTCTGTTAGGGGCCTTGCACAAAACCTTAGGATCTAGCCCTCCAGAACAAACCAGAATTATGGGATAATAATAGCAATTAAATAAATCAAAGCAACAATCACACACCACACAAGAGATTTTTACGTGGAAAACCCTCAAAGAGGTAAAAACCACGGGACCTCATCCAGATCAACAATCCACTATTAAGTAGAACGTTTACAACCTTCTTCACTCACGCAGGAGCAGATAAACTATAAGAGAATAAAAAAAAAAACTGAGAGATCTCACCGATCACGAGGACATAGAAGCGCTAAGACGACGGCTCCCTCGCACAAGCTTCCTCTCTCTCTTTTCCTCTCTCTCTCACCCTTGATAATCCTCTTGTATTTTTCTCATACCCTAAAAAAATCCTAGAGAACCCTTTTTATAGTTTTAGGAAACTCCTTTCCGCATCCCTGTTGCGAAAGGACTCAAATCCTCAGTTTCGCGCAAAAACTACGTAACCTACGACTAGTCGTAGCTCTCCTACGACTGATCGTAGACCACCCACGACTAGTCGTAGCTCACCCTCGACTAGTCATAGACCTCGAAAAAAAATAGTACAACTCGCTGAACTTTGAGTCGTGCTAGGCTTGAACCCACGACCGGTCGAGCGCCTCCCACGACCGGTCGAGCAACGCGGTGAATTACTCCAATTTTTCACCCGTTGCTCCATCTCTCCTCTGATCTGAGGAGGAAAAATCCCATCAAATCTCTCCCTTTCTGACTCATCAGGGATTCACCTTCTTCAAGCCAGCCTGGTTTTTACAAACCTCAAACTTGCCCTTGAGCAAAGCCTTGGTCATCATGTCTAACCCATTATCGTCCGTGTGGACCTTCTCAAGCTGTAACACCTTCTGTTCCAAAGTATCCCTGATCCAGTAATACCGAATCTCTATGTGCTTCGACTTGAAATGCTGACTTGGATTCTTGCTCAAGTGTATATAACACTCTGACTATCGCAATAGACCACGTGCTCCTCCTGCTTTAAGCTAAGTTCTTGTATGAACCTCTTCATCCAAAGTATCTCTTTACATGCCTCTATGACTGCAATGTACTCGGCCTCTGTCATCGACAATGCTACGACCTTCTATAGCTTACTCTGCCAAGAAATCGCTCCTCCTGCAAACGTAAATATGAACCCTGATGTAGACTTCATGGAGTCTATGTCGCTTGCCATATCTGTATCTGTGTAGCCCTCTAGCACAGGTTTACTGTCACTATATCATAGGCTCAACCTTGATGAGCCTCTTAGATACTGCAGTATCCACTTCACCGCTGCCCAATTTTCTTTGTCAAGATTGGCAAGATACCGGCTGACAACACCAACCGCATATGTTATGTCTGGGCGTGTACATACCATAGCATACATCAAACTTCCTACAGCTGACGCGTAGGGTATCTTCTGCATCTCTTCCACCTCTGCCTTCGTCTTGGGACACTGTCTGTCGCTCAATCTGAAGTGACCATCTAGTGGAGTACTGACCGGCTTCGCTGCATTCATATTGAACCGCTCTAGGACTTTCTCAATATACCGCTCTTGTGACAGCCAAAGCTTTCTGCTGCTTCTGTCACTGGTTATCTCCATTCCTACGATCTGTTTAGCTGGGCCCAAGTCTTTCATCGCAAAAGACTTGCCCAACTCCTGTTTCAGCCTGTCGATCTTTTTGATGTCTTTTCCCATGATGAGCATGTCATCAACGTATAAGAGTATAACTATGAAATCACCATCTGAGAACTTGCGCGTGAACACATAGTGGTCCGACTCCGTTCTGTCATACCCATGCTGTAACATGAACGAATCGAACTTCTTGTATCATTGTCGTGGAGCTTGTTTCAGCCCATATAAGCTCTTCCTCAGCCTACACACCATATGTTGTTTGCCCTTGACTTTGAACCCTTCTGGTTGGTGCATGTAGATCTCTTCTTCTAGGTCACCGTGGAGAAAAGCAGTTTTAATGTCCAACTACTCTATCTCCAGATCCATGCTAGCCGCCAATCTAAGCAACACCCGTATGGATGTCATCTTCACCACTAGTGAGAATATCTCCTCGAAGTCTATACCTTTTCTCTAACCGAACCCTTTTACCACAAGTCTGGCCTTGAACCTCGTCTGTGAATTCTTCTGCTCAACCTTCTTTCTGAACACCCACTTGTTGCTCAAAGATTTCTTGTCCTTAGGCAATTTCACCATGTCATAGGTATGGTTCTTATGCAAGGATTCTATCTCCTCTTGCATAGCTTTCAACCACTCCTCCTTATACTCGTCGACTAAGGCCTCAGAATAATCTTCTGGCTCTTCCCCATCAGTCAGCATAATGTACTCATGTGGCGAGTACCTCTTGGACGGCTATCTGTCCCTAAATGGCCTCCTCACCTGTAGCTCAACAGGTGGATCAAGTGGGGGATTCTCCCCCGGTCCATCTTCTGTAGGAACCCCCTCGTCCTCTGCACCTTGCTGTACTCCCCCGTCATCAGGCACCACAGGAGGAATAATCGGATCCATGTCCTTTAGCTCACCTGAACTAGGCTGATTCTTCTCTGGCTTACCAATGTCTTCAATACACTGATCTTCAAAGAAAACCACATCTCTGCTCCTGACGAGCTTCTTCTCGGTCGGATCCCATAATCTGTAACCAAACTTTTCATCACCGTACCCTAAGAACACACACTGCCTGATCTTCATATAGAGCTTGGACCTCTCATCCTTCGGTACATGAACGGATGCCATGCATCCAAACACCCTGAGATAACTGTACGATGGATCTTGTCCAGTCCACACCTTCTCAGGTACTTTTCCATTCAATGGGGCTGATGGAGACCTGTTTATTAGATACACCGCCGTGTGCATTGCTTCTCCCTAGAACGTCTTGGGCAACTTCGCATAGGATATCATGCATCTGATTCTCTCAATAATTGTGCGATTCATTCGCTCAGCTACACCATTATGCTAGGGGGTCTTAGGAACCGTCTGTTCATGCTGTATACCCAGGGACTTGCAGTACTTATGAAAGTCACCAATGTATTCATCACCATTGTCATTGTGAATGCACTTTAATGATCTACCTGTCTCTCTCTCGACCATAGCATGAAACAACTTAAACACACCAAAGACCTCATCCTTAGATTTCAAAGCATAAGCCCAAACCCTCCTAGATGCATCATCTATAAAAGTAACAAAATATAATGTCCCACCCAAGGTTTTTAGCCTCATAGGACCACACACATAAGAATAAACTAAATATAATGCATGCACTTTATTAACATGAGAAGCAGTTTTAACAAATGAAACTCTATGTTGTTTTCATGATAAACAATCAAGACAGGTTTTGAGAGGTATACCTGTCACATCTGGAAGGAGTCGCTTCCTCGCTAGTAGCCGAAGCCCTTTTTCACTCATGTGGCCTAGACGCCTGTGCCACATGTCAATAGCTGAATCTTCCACTGCGTTCAACCCACCCTTGCATACACTGACACCTGCCTTGTACAAGGTGCAATACTTCTTTCCTCTGACTTCGATCAACGAACCCTTGATGAGCTTCCAGCGCCCACCAGCAAAACGGCTTTCATAGTCATCATCATCCAACCTTCCCGTCGATATCAAGTTGAGATAAAGGTCTGGGATATGCCTCACATCCCTGAGAACCAACGTGCAGCCTACATCGGTCTTTACACGAATATCACCAACTCCCACGATCTTCGATACGTCAGAATTCCCCATCTTCACAGTCCCATAGTCGCCTGACTTGTAGCTTTTGAAGAAATCTCTACATGGAGTCGCATGAAAAGAAGCTCCTGAGTCAATCACCTAGTCGATGTCCTGACTCGTAACCGTGAGACATACATCGTGATCTGCTGAAAGAATAATAACAATGTCGTCATCTAAAGCGACCGTAGTAGAATCAGATTCATCTTCCTTCTCCTTTCTCTTTCCTTTCTTGTCGTTCTTAGCTTTACGACATTCATGCTTATAGTGGCCCTTCTTGCCACAATTCAAGCATTCAACATCTTTTATGTTACTCGACTTGCCTCTTGATTTATCTCTGGCCTTCCCGCCCTTCATGTTCTTTCCTCTCTCTTGTTCTTGTGTCACAAGTGCCTCTTGCTGAGTAGACCCCTAAGACTTCCTCCTTGTCTCTTCATTGAAGAGATAGCTAGTAACCTATTCCATGGATATCTTTCCATCTGGCACGAAGTTACTTAGAGACACCACCAATGTCTCCCAACTGTCAGGCAATGAACTAAGCAATAGTAAAGCCTGCAATTCATCATCCAGGACCATCTTCATAAAGGAGAGTTGGTTCACTATATTGCTGACCTCATTCATGTGCTCGGCCACAAAACCACCATCCTTGAACTTGAGGTTCACAAGTCGCCTTATCAGAAAAATCTTATTACCGGCTGTCTTCCTCTCATACAGGCTTTGTAGTTTCAGCCATAGGCTAGCGGCTGAGGTTTCCATAGACACATGGTGGAACACAGAATCATCCAACAATTGTCTAATAAACCCCACCGCCTTCCGGTCCAACTTCTTCCAATCATCATCAGACATATCCTTTGATTTTGCTGATATGCCTAAAATTGGAGAATATAGATCCTTGTAATAAAGCAAGTCCTCCATCTTAGCCTTCCATATGGTCCAGTTAGAACCATTGAGGCTGATCATCCTTGATGAGCCACCTTCCATAATTCTAAACCGATCTTACCCGTTCAATGAACCTAGCGCTCTGATACCACTTTGTTGGGGGTCTTGCACAAAACCTTAGGATCTAGCCCTCCAGAACAAATCAGAATTATGGGATAATAATAGCAATGAAATAAATCAAAGCAACAATCATACACCACACAAGAGATTTTTAAGTGAAAAATCCTAAAAGAGGTAAAAACCACGGGACCTCGTCCAGATCAACAATTCACTATTAAGTAGAACGTTTATAACCTTCTTCACTCACGCAGGAGCGGATAAACAGTAAGAGAATAAAAAAAAACTGAGAGATCTCACCGATCACGAGGATATAAAAGCGTTGAGATGACCGCTCCCTTCCACAAGCTTCCTCTCTCTCTTTTCCTCTCTCTCTCACCCTTGATAACTCTCTTGTATTTTTCTCATACCCTAGAAAAACCCTAGAGAACCCTTTTTATAGTTTTAGAAAACTTCTTTCCACATCCCTGTTGTGAAAGGACTCAAATCCTCAGTTTCGCGTAAAAACTACGTAACCTACAACTAGTCGTAACTCTCCTATGACTGGTCATAGACCACCCACGACTAGTCGTAGCTCACCCTCAACTAGTCCTAGATCCCGAAAAAAAACAGCACAACTCGCTGGACTTTGAGTTGTGCTAGGGCTCGAACACATGACTAGTCGAGCGCCTCCCACGACTGGTCGTGGCTGTCCCACGACCGATCAAGCAACGCGGTGAATTACTCCGATTTTTCACCCGTTACTCCATCTCTCCTCTGATCTGAGGAGAAAAAATCTCATCAGGTTCTTCTATCATAGGGCCCACACAGATGGATTTTCTGGACTGCTGAAAGATGGACTACACCCTGTTTTGGTTGCCAGGCCAAACTAAAAATGAATTTCGCTTGGTGGAGCTTCATGTAAAATGCCTCTTTAAAATTTTTTTATTTAGCTTCTCTTCTAAATCAATGGAGGAGGATCAAGAACAAAATTCATTACTTTCTCACCCAACAAGCTCGAGCTCGACTCGAAGTAAACTCGACTCAACTCGAACCACTAGCTCAACTCGAACTCGACCCGATAACTTTGACAAACAAGCAAAGCTTCAATGTTGAGCTCAAGGTTGAGCTTGAACTCGAGTACAGCATAGACAAGCCGAGCTGAGCATGGTTGAACAGCATGGACAGCATGGACAGCATGGACAAGCCGACCAAATTGAATGGTTGAACTCACGTAGCACATGGAATGCAGAGTGACCCTCGAAAAGATACATACAAGCATGAATCTGACATATATGCTTGCAAAAGTGGTTCCTACAAATAAGTTCAAGTTTTGTATGACTTCTCTCGGTCTCGCAAAGATTGAGTGAAGAGAGAGTGTGCACTAGAAGAGATGATTATTGAGCTATGATGGAGATGAAGTAGAGACAGAGGTTCGAGCATTGTATGTTGTATCATGAATATTAAAGTCATGGTGGAGATTGTTGAAAATCAGATGCTTAAAATATGTGCTGAAAGAGGGGCCTTCCACCAATCGAAGGATATCGAATTAAATTGATTTTTTGGTACTTTCAATGGGTCAAAAATGTTGGTTGACAGGTCAACCCAATTGGTAGAAGGATTTCAACCGGTCGATTCGACAAGTCAACGTGTTGCATAGTTTGCATGTTTTTATGTGAAATATTTATATTTCTATTTTTTACTTAAATAGGAGGGTGTAAACAAAATTAGGGTTAATGCAATCGTGCTAGAACGTTTAAGAGGATTTTGAATAGAAGAAAAGCTTGGGGTTTTCTTCTTGCATAGTTTGTATCTAACCTGCATTCTCACTTTAAGAATGCACAAACTATGCAACAAAAGATTCCATCTCTTGTATCTTTGTTATTCATATTGCATTCTCACTTTGTGTTGTGTGTTTTTCCTACAAAGGCTTTCCTACGTAAATTCGGATATTCTCTATTAGATTTGTTTGTGCGATTGTAATTACTTTGTTTGATCCTACTTTGCATACTTTTGTAAGTCTTAACAGGCCATTCAAAACCTTCTATGAGCCACACAAGTTTTGGATAAAGCTTATTTTTATTCTTTTTTCCTTTCACCCAGGCTATGTGATCTTTTCATCAGGTTGGATTGGTCATTAAATATTACGGCAAACCATAGGAAGTTTTCAATACTCGATGTTCCATGATCAATGTTTCTTATGGTGTGTTCCACCTGAAATTTGTGTCTGCTTCAGGAATCATTGGCCTTGGAATTTTCTGTGGTGTGTTCCACCTGAAATTTGTATATGCTTCATTACCGTGACGATGCCTTAGAATAACATGGAAACATAGATAGACGGTGTGGTTATAGAATGCAAACATCCAGGTGAGCTCGCAGCCAAGTCACCCTCCTTGGGAGCGGGAATCGCAATCCGTTTACATTGCGTGGGAAATGGACGCGGATGGCCGGTAGCGCATCGGGTATTCTCGCGGGCTAAGCTATGTGGTGCCCATCATGGTATTTGTGTTTTATCCACATCATCCATACGTATCAGCAGGTCATTTTAGGGCTCAAGTCCTAAAATGAGGCAGATCCAAAGCTCAAGTGGACTGCACCATAGAAAATACTGAGATAATAATGCCCACCATTGAAACCTTTTACCTGCCACCTTGATGTTTATTTTCTATCCAATCTGTTCATAGGGTCATACCAACCTGAATTAAGGAAATTAACGAATATGAGATTAATCCGATTCATCTGTGGCCCCCAATAAGTGTTTAATGTCGGGCATTCAATTCCAACTGTTTCTTGTGGGATGGTGCACTTGAGCTTTATATCTGTATCATTCTTGCGAGAAAGCAGATTGGCTGGTAAGGATGCACACGGGTCGGTTTGGTCCGGTTCTGGGGTGAAACCAGAACCGAACTGTTTCCAATGGTTCTAGGATATTTGGAACTGGAACCAGACCATTAGCACGCTAGAACCAAACCAGAACTGGACCGTTAAAATCGGTTCGGCTCCACGGTTCTTGGCTTTTTATAATCCAGCCCAATTGCATGTTTTATTTTATAATTTTGTTGATGTCCATTCATGTTGTGATCCATTTAATGAATGGTTTAAATATTGTATAAAGTGTGCAAAAATACATTTATGGAAACAATCAAATGGTGCATTGTAAACCATAAATCATGGGTCAAATATGGAGACAATCAAAGGGTTCCTAGTTCGGTTCCAAGTTCGGTTCCAGGGTTCGGTTCCGCAGTTCAGATCCACGATTTGGTTCTACGGATCGGTTCATAGTTCAATTCGTTTCTACATACCCCCAAACCGAGAACCGAACTGATGTAATCAGTTCTTTGATTTTTGGAACCGAAACCGGAACCGGTGTACTCTAAAACCAAACCAAACCGGACCGTTTGGTTGGTTCCAATCCGGTTCCACAGTTCTACTGGTTCAATGTGCACCCCTATTGGTTAGTGTACCACACACCAGCAATATAGCTAGTGTAGGTACATGTCATGCGAAGACGAGCGCTAATGCTCCATATCCGAGTTGTAGGAACTGTTCGAAAGAGATCAAACTTACATAGGCCCAACAATGATGTATTTATTATATCCACACCCTTCATCCATTTTTCGAGATCATTTTAGAGTACTATCCAAAGAATGAATCAGATCAAACTTACATGGGCCCAACAATGATGTATTTATTATATCCACACCCTTCATCCATTTTTTGAGATCATTTTAGAGCACTATCCAAAAAATGAATCATGTCTAAAAATCAAATGGACTACACCACAAATAGCAGCCGAGATTATGATTTTCACAATTAAAAATTTCATATGGCCACCATAATGTTTATTTTCCATCCAATCTGTTAATTACGTCGCAAAGACATTGATGTAGAGTAAAAACAAATTTCATATTGATCCAAAACTTCTTTAGAACCCCAAAAGGGTTTCAATGGCAGACATTCGATCCCCCACTTCTTTTTTCAATGTGGTCCACTTGATTATTAGGTCTGTTTTATTTTTTGTCTCCAGCCTTAAGACGAGCTTGCAAAATGGATGGACGGTTTGGATGTAACACATACCTCATGATGGGACCCACATAACTTGCTGACGTCAATACTTCAGGTATATAGCTGGAGTTTGGTACACCAGCCAACCACTTCCATTCTTGGGCTTGTGCTAAAATAAGCGGAAAATCATATGGCCGGCATGTATAGCTTGGGCATGCCCTGCCACGGCGGATAGTCCTAGTGCCGTGGATATTTTAGTCACACGTGCTGCCGCAATCTGCGTTAACGATGTATGTGAGTCCTTAACACCAAATGCCAAGGGTGGGATTCACAAAGTTCTTACGCTACGGTGAGTTCGAGAGAGTCCTTACACCACCGTCCAAAAGAAGACGCGGTTAGGCTTGTGACCCCAACACCAGACAGCTAGTGGTGCTAAAACTCTGTGTGCCCCGGCATGATGTATGTGTTTTATCCGGAAATGAATTGGCTACTCCCCCGCCACCAGCCAATGGCTGATGGTCGGAGCTCTGTGGCCCCACCATGATGTATGTGTTTCATCCCTTCCGTCTATCTATTTTTATAGATCATTTTATGGTATAAGACCAAAAATGGGGTATATCCCAATTTCAAGTGGGCCACATTACAGGAAAGATTGTTTAATGAACGTCGGCCATTCAAATCCTTTTGGGGGCCATAAACGTTTTGGATCAATTTGATCTTTGTTTTTTCCCTTCATCTGGGTCTGTATGACCTAATCAACAGATTCGATGTCAAATAAATAGTACAGTGGACCTTAGGAGGATTTTAATGGTGGATATCCAATTGCTATTGTTTTCCTGTGGTGTGGTCCACCTGAGATTTATATCCCTCTCATTTTTGGGATCTAGAACTAAAATGTTATGTAAAAATGGATGAAACATATACATTATGGTGGGGCCCACAGCTATGGGGATGGTGGCAGGGGAGTAACCAATCCGTTTCCGTTTTATCCATGCTGTCTATCTTATTTTTCCAGTCCATTTTTGTTTATGAGCCTCAAAAAATGACGCAGATCAAAAACTGCAGTGGACCATATCAAAGGAAACAGTGGGGATTGAATTCTTAACATTGAAATCTTCTTGGCAGCCACCTGAGGTTTAAATCAAGCTCATATTTGTGTTTTCCCTCGATCGTAAGTTCACGTGACCTATCAACAGGGTAGATGGTAAATAAACATCGCAGTGAGCTTAAAAAGTTTTTAACTGTTGCGGTTTAACCACCACTGTTTCCAGCTGATATGGTCAACCTGACATTTAGATCAGTCACATTTTTGAACTCATGTCCTAAAATGAGCTGCCAAGATAAATGGACGGCGGGAATAAAATACATAAATTATAATGGGACCACGTAGCTTTGACACCAGCTAGCTGGCTGGTGGTGGGGTCACCAGCCAAACTGCACCCAAAACAGCCGCTGAGTTGCAGTACCCAATCCGATTACGGAGAGAGAAGACAAGCCTAATGTTTGTAGGCGTGGTATTTCAGTGGACCCTACCATGATGTATGTGTTAGATTCACAGTCCATCTATTTTTATAGATCATTTTAATTAATCAACCCAAAAATGATTTATTTTTTTATATATATAAAAAAAAAGCTCAAGTAAACCACACCACAGGAAAGAGTGGAAACTGGATGCCTATTGTTAAAAACCTCCTAAGGCCAAAGAAGGCTTGGACGAAGCTTATATTTGTGTTTTCCCTTTATCCATATCTACGTGACATTATGAATAGGTTAGATGAAAAGTAAATTACACAGAAAGGTTTCGATTGTTTTTCATTCAATCCTCACTTCTCGTCCACCTTGAGTTTTGTATTTACCTCATTTTGAGGATCATGCCCATAAAATGAATAAACGGTGTGATCTAACACATACATACATTATGGTGTGTCCCACATAAGTTTCACACGTTAAAACATTCCGTAGATATGTTATGCAGTTCGGGGGAGAGAAAATTGGTGTACCAAAGCGGAAATACATAAATATCCGTATTGGAAATCTGTATGTATTTTCATGGTTTTCTTATCTTTTTTTCTCCGCAGAACTTGGCTGATGTCATCGTGCTTACGTGTAACAACAATAAAGAAAGGCCCCTATTCGTTCAACACAGACGATCTGAACACCATAAAAAGATGCTAGAAGCGTTTGGCTCATTTCCTATCTCTACATGGTTTCTTCCATCTCATGCGATTTGATAGAAAGATATGAAGTTCCTACTAAAATCTCCATCTCATGCGTTACTTGGCTTTTGCGTTTGGTGTATGCATCTCTTGTGTTTGGTCGAGAGGTCCACAGCTCAGACTACGGATCCATTTGATGGTACGTAGTTTGCATTCATAGATGTAAATGGGGGGCTTTGGACACCGGAATGGCTGAAGGAAGTAAGGAAGTATTTATTGGCTTTTGATATTGAAACTGTTAGAGAGAGAATGTGTGTGTTTCACTTTTATTCATTTAATAGAATTTCACTTTCAATTTTTAAGGGAAGAGAATTTTACAAACTGCCTAGTTAATATTGAATTTACATTTAATTATCTTTTTTCATTAATTTAAGTTATTATCACTAGATTACTTTACATTACATTTTGTTAACGAAAGTTGGCGGACAAAGGGTTGCAGCTCCAGTGGACCCACCGCGGTGTCTATGTAAAACACACCTTCAAAAAAAATTAAAGGATAAATTCATTATAAGGGGCAAAAGTTATACAAAAGAGCTTTTGGGTGGACCTATCAAAAAAAATAGGACAACGGGGGAAAAGACAGACAGGCAACAAAGAAATTATCCTTCTCTCCCACCCTATCCAAAAATAAAAGGCCTCTGATGATGAAGAGGAGCTCTATCAGATATTGTAAAATTCACCTTGACGTGTAGGTCTGTCACCTCATATTAGGCCTGGGGTCTAAAAATCAGCCTCATCAGTAGTTTAGGTTGACTGCACCATCTGAAATAAAGTATAGGGCAGCGCTCTCTAAACTATTTCCTTTGATATGGCCCATTTTAATCATGGATGAGTCTATTTTTGAACCCATTTCTGAATTTTGGTGTGGCATCTAATAGTTGGAATGGATCATAATAGTGATCTTTGTAAAAGTCAAGGATGAACATCTGTGTCAATAGTTTCCTTTGGTGTGATCCTCTTGAATAGCAGCTCAGCCAAAAATGTGGCCTATGCATAATTCCCTTGAACCACACCAAGAAAAAAGGTTTAGAGGTGGGCATTGCCATTACACTATTTTAACTTTGTGTTTGCATGATGCACTGTTGTGAGGTGTCACTGTTGGTCTTTACCAAAAGTATTTGGTGAGTAGGTATATTTATTTATTTCATTAGTTTGTTAGTACAGGCCTCATCGTTAGCCACACTCCACTTGGGAATCAATACAAAGACCTTTGTGTTGAAATGAGATTATCCACTGGGTCTACCACTTGAGAAATGGACAGAGTGGTGAAAAACTTATACATGAATGTTGGATTTATGCGCCGAGCTTTGTGGTTCTGGGGCACGGGATTTATGTCTTGTACACTGGATTAGTCATAAAGGAGAAATGGTCACCTATAGGAAAGGTACCGCAGCTTGTGGTACAACACCATGTTTCATACCAACATGCCACTTGCATCAAACATCATTACCTATTTCTATTAACAGAGATATAGGTGTTGTGCGTTCCTACCTTTCTAAAAAAATTAAATAAAATAAAAAAGAAAAAAAGCGATAAAGATGAAGTTTTTTTTATTTTATTATTATTATTTTATTTTTTTTAAAGACACCTCTGTGAAGATTGCATGGCACAAAAGTCAACTAGGTCCACTTGTCAGGTGGGTCACAATCTTGGAATTAATGGACAACTAACGGTTTGACTCAATATAAAGGTGTGGCGTACCTGCTAATTGGATCAATCTCATTTTTAAGAAAGGTGATCTTCATGGTGAGGCCCAGCATTTCCACGGTATCATCACCTTAAAAAGTGGCATCTCTAAGGGAAAGACGGTACAATATCATAAGTTGTACCATTGCCGGCCGTAGTTGATAGATTTCTAGATGCTAATTACAATTGAGAGAGAGAGAGAGAGAGAGAGAGAGAGAGAGAGAGAGAGAGAGAGAGAGAGAGAGAGAGATATATGATGTTTACAAAGCCTGTCTAATTTCAGTAGTAAGAAATGATTTATAATCACCCAAATGTTTTGCAACGTCTTTTATATATTTTCCAAAATTAATATTTTTTTTGTTGGAAGGAGTCATCGGTGCATCTTCTTTTTTCCCTTAATAATCAAATACAATACTGTATGTAACTAAAAAATAGAATGGTTTAGCTTTTGGCTTTTATGTCACTTTGCTGGAACATGTCATGGGTGACAAGGGTAGAATTCATGAAGATCACTAGGAGTGAAAATTTGAACAATCTAATCATAAGGTGGGCTTTTCTGCCTATTGAACGGGCCATCCAGATCGTCATCCGAAGCCCTAATGAATGGACATTTATCATCCTAGACCCAGTTGATTTTTATGACGATGTGCACCCTTTTTCATGGCTCAGATGTTTATCGCTTGCTACAATGCCACATGTCAAGCATAATTAAAGAATATATCATCTCAAGGCTTTAGATTATATACTCAGTTTCAAAGCCATTGAGAATTTATCGTGAGAAAATTGTGGCAGTACTGTTATTCTTGAATAATAATAAAAGGTTTATATAAGTTAAAATGTATAAATTAACAAAGTTTTTTAATTGTGAATGAGAAAATTCAAGATCGTATGGTGTCTGTAAAATACATCAACAAGTAATTGATCGTTATAGGCCCATTAACTAAAGGCTCACCTCCAAAGTCATTGAAGAAATTATTGAATGGCTGTTTAAGGAATTATTGGTGAATTAAAAAGGTGTTTCATTAGTTGGAGAATATCAACACTCTAATAATATGTACATTTCAATTTATTTAGTATAGTTGACAATTTAATTTATGGTAATGGGGTTTTTGTTCCTTGAAGTATTATTCTATGCGCATGATTTAAAGTGAAGAAAATATTTAATTTTTTTAAGGCATAAGGAATAACTTGGTAGAGGTGGTAGGATCATCTAAAAATCTGCATGCATTGCCTAAGATTTCAAACCCACACACCTGAGTTATCAGGATTTATGTCATTTGGAGTGTTGATATTTATGATTATATCCAGTCCCACGATGAAAAATGTCGTGATGACCGCCATGGTTGTATATCAATAGACTCAATAGACCGAATTACACGGGGCACCGCCCATGATCCATTATAGATATCTAGTAAAAATTTTGAGCTCATAAAATAAATACTAAACATATTTAATCCATTGTATATTAAATAATACAATGTAAAAATTATGTGCCACATGGCATTTTCTTACCGGGTGATGTATTGAATGGTTTGGATCATAAGAGTGAGAATCAGGTGGGCCCCACAAAATTGTGGCATATGGGGTACCGTACCGATAAGTGATAAATTGGAGGCTCTCTCTCTCTCTCTCTCTCTCTCTCTCTCTCTCTCTCTCTCTCTCTCTCTCTCTCTCTCTCTCTCTCTCCATGGAGTCAATGGAATTACCAGCGAGCTTGTTGATGGATAGGGCTCACCACTGATAATCACACCTTTAAAAAGAGCTTGGTCCCCAACTCTTCTCTCTGCACAAGAAGGTTTTGTCTCATCACTATTGGAGAGGAAGGGGAGGAAGATCTGATTCACTGCTGGGACATAAGAAGGAGGTGTTCACTCCCTAAGTGCAGGGTTGTGATGTAGTAATAACTCGGTAAGACCGAGGTCGAATCCCAAGGGACTGAAACTCGTACGTTATCTAAAATCAAATAGAAATAAAACTAGGCTAAGATGAAATCTAAACTGAATGTAATTTGAGGAATAATGATGAAAATATTAATCTAAAATTTATAGGAGAAATCAGAGATGAGAAACTAGGGATTCAGAGGATCCACTTGTAGAGATCAGGGAGATCTTATGCCTGCTTTAAGAATTATGAAAATTAACTGAACTGTCGTTGATCTAGTTTTCAAAGAGATAAAAGGTATATGAATTAGAATGGATTCCATCACCAAACCATGCCCAAAAGACTATGGAAAACAACGGAATTAAACTAATTGCCACCTAATCACATGTATGAGAGTTAGGAAGGGTACCGTCATCCAACCATGCTCAGGAGACTATGGTGAACAACGGGACGTCCTGACGTCATAAACATAAAAGTAGAAGGACATGATCAAAGCTATTGCAGACCCATTATAATTTTAGTCACAACAGACCATTAAAGACTAAAACATGCCATTAATTAAACTAGCATCGACATTAATTCAATTCATAAATTAAATAAAAAATTCATAAATTAAACTCTCCCATCTCACTATAAGCTTCACCTCCTAGCCCTAGCTAGGAGGTTTAGCCCAACATGAATAGGCTAGATATCTCAAAACAAAATAAAATAAAAATAAAAGAAATAAACAAACTCAACTCTTTCCCAGCTCTAAATCTTCCTCCCAAGACCTGAATCTCTCCTTCTCACGTCCAAAACCTCCTTATATAGTTGCTGGAGTGGTGAAAATCGGATTTGAATCGGATTTGGAAAGCTATGCATGCCCATTGAAAGTTTTTTCGGAGCCAAGTTCGGTGCCTCGAAACACGCCACTTTCCTCCCTTAAATTTCAAAAAAACACCGTCCCTTAGGATTTTCTTAGATCCTCTACATGATAGACGGTTCAGATCTGCCATATGATCAAAGATGGTGGGCCAAAACTGCCTAGAAAAGTCAGTTTTCACGGATGTGCGAAACCTTTCGTACCATTTCGCTGTTGTGATCGGTGGGCCCCATGGAAGCATTTTTCAAAAAATCCACCCAGTTCATTGGATTCAGAACGAAATTTCAGTCAAGAATAGATAGTTTTGAACGTCCATTAATGAAGCGCAGAGAAGAAATCACTAAAAGATCAATTTTGAACGTCCCAAGGTAGCCCTTTTGTGGCCTCTGTAACGCACACGTGTGTATGCATGGATGAAAAATATCACCTAGGTTTTGTAGTATTCACAGCCGTCTACAAGATAGACGGTTTAGATCGTCCGTACGGGACATGAGTGGGGCCCACTATCGACCGAAAAACGGACCAGAGCCGTCCGTTCGCTGGCTGCCTTACGCAGAGACGGCAAAGGAGATGGGTCTCCTTCTTTGGTTTTGATTCTTGTTCCAGTGCACGTCACGTGCACTTGTGCATTGTGCACTGGCGTTACCAGTGAGGTCCACTCATGATGTATATATAAAATCCGTTCCATCCATTCATTTTGTCATATCATTTAAGACGTTAAGTCCAAAATTTAGACATTTCCATATATCAGGTGGGCCCCAATTTGAAGATTAATGGGCTAATGTATCCGTTGGCCCACTTTCCAAGATCATCAATGGCTGAAATTTAATATTTACGGTTTATTTATGGCCCTCATCATATGTATGAAGTTTCGAGGCGAACAGATGGTGGGAACCCCATGATCTTGCATTCTGGATGCGTTTCAGGTCACTTGAGCTTCAGTTTCTTAGTTTTCTCGAATTTCTGACCGTGTAAATCCCTTAATCTTGGTCTTCTGAAGTCCGTCCCTTGCTTTGGTGACTTTGGATCGTTAAATCCATATTTTTAACACATTTTTCAATTCATGCTCATAAAATCACCTTGCAATATAAATACGATAAAAACGGGTCGTTTAAACAGCATCATACTCGTAAATATAGAAAATAACTGGAGTCTGATATGTAATATTTGACCCTCAACAGGAGGTAAACAGTGTTTGTCATGTTCTCTGGTAGAAGACTAATATAGGGAATAGAGAAACCTGAATATGCATTTAAGTTATTGGCCTTTGTTGTCTCACTCCCAATCTCAATAGCATGAGTCGTACCAGGGGCAGGGGTACAAGTACAACTATAGTAGTGGCTATGAGTTTGTGTCTGGCATTAGTAAATATTCTTAATCGGTTTCAACACAATAGATGACTAGTGATAGTGAGGATCATGGTCAGTCATCTTCATGCTTTATTGACAGGCATCACCTTTGGATCTAATTATTACGAACTTACAGCACGTTTTCCACACCTGCAGTGAAACAATAACAATGTAAAGGTCGAGCAACCACAATTAGGAAGATTTTTATTTTGGTATTGATACATTTGGTGTCAAACTGTAATATGTAAATTTAAAATATTTTTGTATTTATGTTTGTCCATTGGCTTATGATGTGACACTATTTTATGACTTATATTTTGACATTCTTTTAATATTATTTTTATTATTTTATAACTAATATTTTGACACATTATCCACGTTATATAAACATAAATAATTAATTATCTAATTATTAGTATTTCATTCATGTTTATATAATTTTATTATGGGTTTTTTTACCGAAAATTCACGGTAGGAACTGATTTTCCAAAAAAAAATTCCTCGAGCTTTGGTATTTACGAAAGCATGCTTCCGAACCACTTCTTTGCCTATATTCTTTAAAATGGAGAGATATAATGGGAAGACCAAATTAAAATGAATTTGCACAAATTAAAAGGAATTGAGACCTATCCACAGTGCACACGTGTGTGATAAAGCTGTGTACATGCTACATATGTGACGACATGGGATCTCATCCATCCATCAGGTTAGTTCTATCTGCATGTTTTCCCATAAATGAAATCCTATGCCACAATATTGGAAACATGTGGATGGGTTGGAAAAGTTAATTAGTAAGTTGTTTCAGCAAATTGTAGGCCACATGAGTGGTAGATCAACCTGATTCTTGGGCTAACGAATCAACACAGTGATTCCAATCTAATGGATGGATTGGATGTCAGACGACCATCAAGCCATGCTGGCACATGTGTGGTGAGTACATAAGCTTTATCACAAGCACTTTAAAATTATATACAGTGTCTTAAATCTAGTAAAGCTACTAGATTGAGAAGCCCTCTTTATCCCAAGCAATGGTTCAATAGAATGGTTAAACAATCATAGCCTCTGATTCGTGGATGTTTATTTGTAGAAATACAATTGTTGGATATTTTTCATTTTTAACTATCTAATAAATGTCCCACAATTTAATAATAGAATAACCTTAATTTTAGGTTCATGATACATAGGTCCCATATTTTGGACGGTTTAGCTTAAGTAATTGTACACCACATATGTAATTTCTAAATAATTTCTAAGTGCCTACATGGCATAGCGAGTCGCGGATAATTTTATGGCCAAGATGGGCCAGGAAAGGCCCGATCAGAGATATAGATGATCCGGACCGTTAGAACTTAAAACAGACATATTTTACAAATTGGAATGAGCTGTCGGACAAAAAATATATAATTTTGGGGTAGGACGAGCTACTTTAGCCACCCAACTCATTGCGCAAGTTGGATTTGCAAAATATCATCAGATCAACGGTCTTTTCCTATTTCAATTACGTTTTTACTATAAATAGTAAGTTTTAGTTTGATTATAACTCTTCATCCGTTTGGCTTTAGGAATTACGCCCAACATGAAAGTGATTAGAATAATTAAGAAAACAGCTTGGTAGTTGCGAATTCTAGGAGTTTTAGTTGTAGCTTGATTCTGAAATTTCTTCCATTACTTAGTATCCTTATTTAAAGGGTTGTGAACTCATTTATTTTATTCATCAATCAATTTCGAATTTTATAAAATTTATTTTACATTTTATTGTTCTTTTCTCCATATATTCGAGGAGTTTCTGAAGTTTTGTGGATTCAGAACATTTATCCCCTTGAGGAGATGGTGCTCGACCTCACATACGCAAGATTTTCTCAATTTAGGAGTCCAGCTTTGTTTAGTTTTACAATGCCAAACTACATGCAACCAAATGCGGGGCTTAAATGGATTGTGGAGCCTACCTTAATGTAGGTTTATTAAATCCACCCTGTTCATCCATTTTTTCATATCATTTTAGGGCTTGAGTCCAAAAATGAAGTAGATCCAAATCTAAGGTAGACCATGCCATAGGGGATAGCGGTTATTGCTATTAAAAAATTATCAAGGTTGGCAATAGTTTTGGATCAAGCTGATATAAGAATTTCCTCATAAAAGCTTTTATATGAAACTGTGCCGGCCATTATGACCATTAGGGTAAATTGATCTTGTTAACTTAGTTGCTTTGGCTCCTTATTCTAACAAGAGTTTCAGCAGAGGTCATGAGTTTGAGTACTCACTGCGATGAACAGCCACTTTGGTGTGAGAGCATGGGTGTGGGTGTGGGTGTGAGTGAGCGCGTAAAAGAAAATTTATCGCTAGGTTCGAAAGCATACTTTGGTAAAGTCGAAAGCAAAAGGTATTTTACCATAAAATTAGAAGGTGCCGAGAATTTTGAGATAAAATCTCTTTCATTATTAATATTAAATATTTATAAATAAATTACGGGAGCTTTTCAATCAATCTAAGCTTTTGAAGGCCTATTAAGTTCATAAAATTATCAAACAAGACGAGACAGTATTCTTATTAAAAAGTAGACATTACACCATCACGAACATATTCAAAATAATAATAATAACATATTTGAGATCCTCTAATATACGGGATTTTCACTTTGGCAAAAAAAAAAAACAAAAAAATCTGACCGTTACACTGGCACAACAGCCATATGCCTACTTTAATGATAATGGTGGGGATGGGGGGACTATTAAGGCCACTGTTACCATTACAGAATACTTTGGTTCAGCTGGAGCATCAAAATGAATAAAAAATACTCTCTATAACACTTTCCCTTGTGTAAATCTTATTTTAATTAAAACTTAATGAGTAAATTCACTTACATGTCTTACCTTCATTGCTGCATAGGTAGTTACTCTATTTATTGTTTGATGGAAACAGTGGATTTGTTCGTCTTGTTTACAGTGCTGATCATTGATGATGCAAACTTTCGTGACCGAACATGCGTGTTAATAATCCTAACCGTTGACTCTTAACATGTTTACTTTGGATGGTGCAGCGGCTACTCTAAACTCAATCTTTCATCAATGGGGCATTTCCGAATCATCTAGGTGGAATATAAGCGGGGAACTGTGTAGCGGAGATGCCATTACGGAAAGTGGCGCTTCCAGCCCTGGGATCAGATGCCAATGCACTTTCAACGGCGGATCCATTTGTCGCATAGTCAGCTTGTATGTGTTCTATGATCCATCACACGTACTATTCAATGGTACACACATAACATACCCAAGACTTATTGGATTTTGCTTCATGGGAAATGATATTATTGGGCCATCGACAACCTAAAGGATCAAAAGTTATACTCCAACTAAAACTTCCTATTTATAGTAAAAATGAAAATAAAAGAGACTTTTGACCATCGATCTGATGGAATCTCGCAAATCCAGGGTGGTTAACACAGTGGATGTTGGTTGGCTAAAGTAGCTTCTCCTACCCCAAAATCATATATGATATGTCGAAAAACTTATCTCAATTTGTGAGATACGACTGTTTTAAGGTTCTGATGGTCCAGATCATTTCCGCCTCTGATAAGGCCTTCTCTGGTCCATCTTTGCCATGAAAGTGTCTGTAATCCACTCTACATTAGTAATGAGGTCCATTACCGTCTTGCTTAAGGGATATGTACTCTAAATCTACGGAGCTCTCTGGAGTCCTCATAGAGCTTCCTCAAATCCACGAGAGATAAAAGTAAAAATAATTTCTAATAAATTTGAAATAAATTGATTGATGCTAAAAAGAAAAAAAAATGAAAAAAGAAATTACAATCCTTAAAATAATGAGCTCAAACTTAGGATAGAGTTTTAGACTCAAACACCCTAAAAACGTGACTTATTATAAATAGTAAACTTACTATTTATAATCGATCGCCATTCCTACTATACTTCATGGTTTCAGCCAAAAATAATAAGCATCTAATTTGTCCGGACCATGTTATTCTCCTAACTTTTCTAAGCCCTTTTTATGTTGGGCACAACTCTTACAACTCAAACGATTAAAAGTGATACTTGAACTAAAACTTACTATTTATAGTAAAAATAAAAATAGAAGGGACTTTAGACCATTCATCTAATGGAATCTTGCAAATTCGGCGTGGGCAACCCTGCATAGCCAGGTTGGATGGAAAAAGTAGCTTCTCCTGTCCAAAATTATATATGCATGATATGTCGAAAAACTCATCTCGCTATGTGAGATACGATTGTTTTAATATTCTAACGGTCCGGATCATTTCTCCTCCGATCAGATAAAAGCTTTATCTGGTCCATCTTTGCTATGAAAGTGTCTGCAACCCACTCTACATCAAGGATGAGGTCAATCACCATCTTCCTAAGGGGATATCTACTCTGAAGGAGCTCTTTGAAATCCTCATAGAGCTTCCTTGAATCCATGAGGCATAAAAGTAGAAATAATTTTTAATAAATTCTATATAAACTGATTTATAAAAAATGAAATTACAACCCTTTAAATAATGAACTCAAACTCAAGGACGAAGTTTATAACTCATACTCCCAACTCAAACACCCTAAAAACGTGCCTTACTATAAATAGTAAACTTACTATTTATAGATGTCTCCGTTCATGGATTTTGGCCAAAAATAGTGTCTAATTTGGCCTAACCATGTTATTCTCCTAACTTTTCTAAGCCCTTTTCATGTTGGACACACTCCTACAACTCAAGGATCAAAAGTTATACTCAAATTAAAACCTACTATTTATAACAAAAATAATAATAAATGTGATTTTTGACGGTCAAAATGATAGAACCTCATAAATCAAGCGTGGGCAACTTGGCGCAGGTTGGTTGACTAAAGTAGCTTCTCCTGTCCAAAATCATATATGATATGCCGAAATACTTGTTCCGGTTTGTAAGAGACAATTGCTTTAAGGTTCTGACGGTCCAGATCATTTATGCCTTTGATCGGGCCTTCTCTGGTCCATCTTTGCCATGACCGTGTCTACAACTTGCTCTACAGCAGTGTACTACCTAGATATTTGGTACGTGGCATGCTTACGGTATCCCCCTACTTAATGAATGAGCCTGGAACTCTGAAACGAGTTCCACCGTCGCATGAGGGGCCTTTCATTGAATCACGCTACCCTTCCAGACAGGCCCTCTAGCTAAATCGAGGTCCATGTATTTCTTGTTAGGTCAAAATCATAGGTGGGATCCATCACCAGACCTCTTTGTCTCTGGTTCATAAAAAAAAAAAAAAGGAGGAGATTGACTCCCTACGCCTGCATGCGCATATTAGGATATGCCCTCATAAGAATTCATTTATTTCTATTTGTTTTGATCTTCAGGAATGTCAATGGTATGAATATAACAGGTCAAATTCCGGAAGCCATTGGGAATCTGATTCTCCTCAGCTATCTGTATGGGTTTCTCTTCTCTAATTTGTGATTTCCATGAAAAAAAAAAAAAAAAAAAAAACTTAGATAGGATGGCAGAGCATGATGGATGATGATATAATCATATTTAGAAATTACTTAGAAATTGCATGAAGTTATGTTTATTTTATTATCTGACTATTAGATTGGTGGACATTTATTGGATGGTTAAAAATGAAAACATGTGAGTCTTATTTCAATAAACAAGTGTCTGTGAATAAGACGTTAGGATTGTTCACCCAATCTGATTTTTGGTCAGTTTAGTTGGAGATGACTAACCCCACACAGGCGTACAAGGCATTTCATCCATACGCTACCTGATGTGTGCCTTGTGAGATCCAAGCCGTCCGTCCATCAGGTAAGTCCTATTATTGCTGGGAAGTTCTTTAGGTGGCCCCCACAGGAGTATAACGCATCTCATCCATACGCCACCATATTTGTGCCAACATGGCACATGGGCATGAGATCCAAGCTGTCCATCCATCAGGTTAGTAGCATTATTTTGACACTTTGGTACAAAAGTCAGTCTGTAAGCTCTTTACGTGGCCCACACTTTTTAAAAGTAATGGTTGGCTGGAAAAAACCTCTGCAAGTTTCTCTAAGCTGTCTTACGGCTTGGATCTCATGTCCCTATGCAATGCTGGTACATGTCACGACATGTACTCATGTACATGAACTGCCATGTAATTGTGTGAGGACTTAGGAAACCTCTAATAATATAATCTATTACTGCATGATGGAAAATTGGACCACTTGATCGTGGTCCATCCTTGTTCTTTTGGTGACTGTTGTTTCAGTGCTTGCAGCTTACCACTGCCATTAATTACAAAGTTTGGCCTATGTTTTCAGGGATTTGACTGGAAACTATTTAACAGGTCCCTTGCCTTCATCTATCGGCAACTTAAGGTCCATGCAGTCCATGTAAGTTACTTGAGAAAAAAAAAAAACTGACTGGGCATGATATTGATGATGATAATGATAATAATGATGATGATGCAGTTGTTGGTAGGTATGATGATGGTCATGATCATGATTTTCATGCAGCTGTTGGCAATGATGATGATGCAATGATAATGATAATGTGTTTGGCTCGCTTTAATGAACCACAATGCACTCCACAAGTTTAACAACAGTAAAATATTATGCAACGGCCTAGTGATGGGCGACGGGTTGGAATGTGGTGAATAGAGGGTTTATGCTCATTGATAGTGATGTGTGCACCTTCTTCTTTTTTTTTCCTCTTCATTTTCATTTTCTTTTCTTTTCTTT
This sequence comes from Magnolia kwangsiensis, assembly GCA_037074715.1. Taxonomy (NCBI): domain Eukaryota; kingdom Viridiplantae; phylum Streptophyta; class Magnoliopsida; order Magnoliales; family Magnoliaceae; genus Magnolia; species Magnolia kwangsiensis. The sequence continues at coordinate 99,583,793 of CM073584.1, forward strand.
TTTTCTTCTTCCTTTTTTTTTTTTTTTTTTATACCAAAACCAATAGTTAATATATGCTACCAAAGTATGTATGGGTAAGGACCGGGCTTGGGGCCTGATTAAAACTTAATTTTATTACTTCCATGATTTGCAACTGAAATTTTAAAGCCTTCAATCAAGTGAGACCCTACGACCATTCGTTTTTCATATGGGTTCACTTGTATCGAAAGTGATTTCCGGAGTATACGAAACATTTGTCCTTAATCAAGTTTGATTTTTATGGATTGAATCGACCATAGCTTTCATGGAGCCCACCGGTATCCTCAATCCAAATATCCAACAGTTGATAGGTTTTATCAATTTGAACCATTGTTCATTGTTCATGTAAGGCCCACTTAATAGGAGTCTTACAAGCTGGTTTAGAGATAAAACTGGCCTATACAAGTTTTTTTTTTTTTTTTTTCCCCCAAAGGTGAGAGTACACCTGTAACTTTGTTAATATGAACAAAAGGATGTACAAACAGGTCTCTTCGGGTGGGCTCTGCAAAAACAATGGGCCTCACTTATCATATAACTCCTAAGATGCATTGATCACAAAAGGAAGACAACCATAAAGCCAGAGCCGCCTAAAACCAGACTCAAGTCAACCAAACCCTGCATCAAGGACTGTCCGGTTCCTAACTGCTTCTACTACCAATACGAGTTCAAGCCATTGATCTGACTAATTATACTCCCAATTCTTGATTTGCACATGACGAAGCATCCTTTAGTCTCATGGGGGAGATCGGAATGGCTCCTTAGGACTTTGTCTGTTTCACCATTGCTTCCTACGGGGGTTAAGATATCCACCACTGAATTACGTTCCCTAAAGACATGACTGAGATGGTATTGGCTAGCAAGCTCTTTTTAGGATTTCACAGACTACGTACCAGATCCTCCAGTGAGGGCTAGCCTGGACATTTCTAACAGTCTATTATCACATTCGAGTTTGATTCCACTATTAATTTCTGGATACCTTGAGTTTTGCATAACTTAATTCCTTCCAACATTGCCCGAGCCTCCGCTGTATTATTAGTGACACGGCCATAATATTGGTGAAATGCAAAATTGATATTAACTGTTGGGTCTCGACAAATTCCTCCCCTCCTACTTCACCTGGGTTACCACGAGATGAACCATCCACATTAAGTTTGACCCAACCCTCCTTTGGTAGTGACCATTTTATGATCTTCAGCTACTTCTGATGTTCCTGGTTCAAGATCCTGGCGGGCTTCAAGATGTCTAGTTGCTCAACGACATTGGCTCTACTGTCACCTGGGATTAGACTTGCAAGCTCTCCTAACCAGCTAGTTATTTTAGCTATCAAATTATTAACTCGAATAGGTTTACCTTCGTACATTTTCAGGTTTCTAGCCAACCAGATTTCCCAAACAATTATACTTGGAGCAATTCCTCTCATGCATTTGAATTTCGATGTATTGCTGGCAAGGCTATACCACGGCCACAACCTTTGGGCTAGAGACTGATTCGGGCACTCCAGAATTCCAAACTTTCTGCTGAAAAATGTCCAAATCTCCTTCACAAGGCACCCTTCGCTAAAGACGCGATTTATCATTTCCTCTACTGCCTGTGGGTATTGATCTTCCACACTTGATCTTGTTCCTTGTTGTTGGTAGCCTACTGTCCTAATGTCGGTTGGTGTAGTTGTAGCTGCCATTAGATCTGCCTCTCTGTTCATCCTGATCGCTGGCCTTGCAAGGCCTTCAGCCTGTTTCTTTTGGTTGAACATGAACCACAGTGGTGCTACTACATTTCTGTGTAAATATGTTGTTTCTTAGGACATGGGAAGATGGATTCTTTGAAGGTCTCTTGAGGCACTATGAGTAATCACCCTCTTGTTAGCTTCATCCTTCTGCAAGTTGAGCTTTGCATCAACTGGCCTTTCATCACCATGCTGAATCTGATTAGTTTGGGGGTGAGATTTCAGTTGAAAGCCTGCACGACAATCACACATGGAGGCCATTTGAATCCCTACTCTGTGAATTGAACTGTCCACCGAGATAGCTCCATGTAGGACCTTCCAGAGAAAGATTGATATCTTAGGCAGCGTCAGTTTGTGCGATGTGCATTTTGTCCAATCATGAATCGGTTGCCTATTTCTTATGAGGTTCCAAGCTGACTTCGTAGTAAAATTCCTGGAAGAGGAGGCTGGCCATATGAGTTCATCTTGATCAGAAAAGTATATTCCACTTTCTTTAATTCTCTCTAGAATATCATTTGGAACGGTTTCTGCAAGAGAATCTAAAGTTCCATCCTCCTTGATTCCCCCAGACGTCTTTCACTTGAGATGTAGCTAATGGTCTTGGCACTCTAATACCTTCTGCTCCAGTGATTAGACCATTTCCAAGCCAATTATGATTCCGGAAATTAACTTCTCCTCTGCCAATCATCCACCTTGAATTACAAATGGTGAAAGGTAGGAATCGAGCCACTTTCCTCCAGATCTTGGATCCTATCAGTCTTGATCTGCGTTGGTTTCGAAGAAATTTGTGTAGATGCATGCCCTGCATAAACTTAGCCCATATAGAGTTACCTTTGATAATGGAAAAACACATCTTGATTCTTAGGCTTCGCACCACCTCTCTCAAACTTCAAATGCCCAGCCCCCCTTCTTTTTTAGGGAGGTAGATTCTGCCCCAACCAACCCAATGTTTCTTCATCCTAGCTTCTGTCTCTCCACAGAGAAAATCAGTGAATTTTCTTTACATTTTATTCTTCTTCTTTTTTTTTTGCATATGGCTATTGGGATGTCAATGGCTGCCATAGTATGGATTGGGTAGCTGAACAACACATGCTTGATGAGTGCCAATCTCCCTGCCTGCTTTAGGGACTTTGCCTTCCAACCTGCTACTTTACCCATCACTTTGAGATGGAGTTGGAAATCGAGAGTTTTTAACCTCCTTTTTGCAATAGGGACCCCTAGGTAAACCATGGGAAACTTCGCTAGCCTGAATCCCATGGTTTGCTTGATCACTTGAATGCGACTTGGGGATGCCTTTGCTGAAGTGCAGAAGCAGCTCTTTCTCTGGTTGATTCTCTGGCCTGAAACTTTCTTGTAATTATGTAGGAATGACATCATGTTTTGCATGGATTTCTTCCCTTCATTTGTGAACAGCATCGTGTCATCCACAAAGAGTAAATGTGAGATACCAGGACAAGATCAGGGCAGCTGAAATGGAAGGTAGTCACCTCTCTGTATCATTGCATAGACTCCCCTGCTCAGCTCTTCTGTGGCAAGTAAAAAGATAGCTAGGGAAAGTGGATCACCTTGGCACAATCTCCTAGAAGGTTGAAAGAAACCCAACGTTCTCCCATTAATTAGAATTGAGAACCATGTACATTTCCAACATATTTCCACCATTTCTATCCATTCTGAAGAAAATCCAAACTAGAGTAGCATCCTATTTATGAATTCCCATTCCATTCGGTCATATGCATTTTCCATGTCTAGTTTGAGAATTACATTGCCACCTCTTACCTTCCTATTAATTCCATTCACCATTTCAGTTGCCAGTGCTATATTCTCCACAATGTTCCGACCTTTAACAAAGGCTCCCTGCTCTCCCGAAATCAGCTTAGGTAGAATGAGAGCCAATCTGTTTGTTATAACTTTAGAAAATATTTTATAAATGCAGTTGCATAGGCTGATGGGGCGGAAATCTGTGAGGCTGTTAGGGCTAGACGTCTTGGGCATAAGGCAGATTTGAGTGCATCCCAGCCCCTTCGGGAAAAACCACCAGCGAAGAGATCACACACTGCTCTATGCACACCCATACCCACCATATCCCAACATTAGGCAAAGAAACTACCTGTGTAGCCATCCGGATCTGGAGCACTATTGGCAGGGATGCTAAGGACTGCTGCTTTGACCTCATCTATTTCTAGGGGGTGTTTCAAATCTTGTTGTCTTGATCTGAAACTAGTTGAGGAATACTGTCAACTAGGTTCCATTGTTTTGGCTTGCTATCAGACTTGTAGAGTTTGCTATAAAATCTAATCGTTTCTGCCTCTATGTCAGCTTGTGTTGAGATGATGTTTCCTGGCTCCGTTCTTAGGTGGGAAAGGGTTGTCCGACATCTTCTTTCTATCACCGGATCATGAAAGAATTTTGTATTTCGATCTCCTTCCATCAACCACTTGTTCCGAGACTTTACTTCCAGAATGTTTCTTCTTGTAACAGGGCAATTGCCAGTTCTGTTTTCGATTCCTCTAGTATTTTCCTATCCAGTTCTGAACCCAATGATAGAAGATTGTGCTCTGCTGGAGTGACTGCATCTTCTGCTTCTTTGGCATTTTGAAACACATTACCAAATACCTTTTTATTCCATTCCCTTAAAGTGAATTTCAATCTTCTAAGCTTCATACAAACCAAAGCCATGGGGGGAGCTGTAATCTCTTCTTCCCAGCTCTTTTTTACTACCTCCTGGAACCCAGCATGAGTGGCCCACATTCTTTGAAACCTAAATGGAGTGAGCACCCAGACTTGGTCTTCCAGAATTGACAATAGCAGAGGTGAATGGTCTGAGAAAAGGCAAAGCAGATGCAATAATTTGAGGGATGCAAACTCTTTAATCCATTTTAAGTTTACCAGTGCTCTATCTAGCTGAGCCTACATTTGCCTCTTACCTTGTCTATTGTTGCACCAAGTGTATCTTGTTCCTTCAAAACCTGCATCCACAAGCCCTGCATCATCTAGACATTTCTGAAATTCTTCCATAGTCTTCGTATCCATGTTGTTGCCTCCAATTCTGTCTTCTGCTTTAAGGGTCACATTAAAGTCCCCACATACTAACTATGGGAGGCTGCACGCTGATCCAACCCTTCTTATTTCATCCCATAACTCTCGCCTTTCTAAACGATTGCAATTGGCATAAACTACTGACACCAATACCTCTGTACGATTTCCTTCCATGGAGATCCTCATTGTCATGCATTGCCGAGATGCCTCCAAATAGATAATGTTGATGAAGTTTCTATGCATGACCCAAATTTTGCCTTCCCACTCTATTTCCTCTATCCATTTTTCAAAACGTAGTTTCTTGCCCGTAACCACTAACCTCTTCCCATTGATCATCAGTTCTTGTAATGCTAGAATACTCAATTTTTCCTTCCGAACAAGCTGCTTCAGATATCTTATTGTAGGCGCATTCCATGACACTAGGCTAATCATCAGAAACACATTCGTCTTGCGCGACCCGTTTGCCCTGTCTTCCTTTGCTGCAGCCTCTCTTTTCCTGATTTTCCGTCGTTTGTTTCCAACCCCTTTCTGCATTCCTAATAGAGTGGTAGGACTCAATGTCCTCCTCCTCCACCTCCTCTCTAAGATCTACCCATAGCACCGGATTTTCAACCCATACTGTGCCTTCTGACTGATGGCAAAGATGATTCGGATTGTCCTCAGCAGTTTACTCTACCTCATCTTCTCCCCAGCTCCACATCGGTAAAGTTTTCTTCCATTTTCGCCAATTCTTGAAGGCTAGAGTCCATAGACCATGCCCTGTATATTAGCCATGCCTCCCTGTTCGACTGTGTGGCTACTATTTGGAGTTCAGTTTCCTCAGCTGTGAGATTGTCCAGGCTGCCTGATATGTGGGTCCTGTTTGGCATTTCATCAAACAGGTTGCACACGTCTGCTAATCTGTCCTCCCATGCCGCTAGATCTTGTGCCTGCAATATCTGAAGTTGTTCCTCGCTTCTCTCCATAGATCCTCACTTATTGCCCTTCTGTCCACTCTGTTTAATCTTTTCCTTCTCCTTTCTGGATGAGGCCCCTCTCATTCCCTGACCCTGGATCCCCTTATTTTGTGGGGAGTTGCAACTTGGTCCTAAGGAATTCCCAATAGGATGTTTTTTCTTCTTTTTTTTCTTTTTTTTTTGCCCCTGTGGTTGAGGATCAGGCCCTCGTCCCCCTTGCTCATTTCTCACTTCGTCCAACACTGGATTCGAAGGAGTGGTTCCTGAAGGGTCTGCTTCTTGGACATTTGGTCGAGCATCTAGCAGCTGTCCCCCTGTTTTGTCTCTCCCCCTATTTTCTTCACTCTCCTGGACCTCCAAATCCTGTTCAGGTCTGTCAAAAGCTTCCTCCACCCATTCCTTTATGCTCTCCTTCTTTTTCTGCTGAGGGGTGGTAGGGAGAGGTGCTTTCCCAGCTTCCTTCATAATCTGCTGGGGTAGGATGTTGGAGAGAGGCACTTTCTCAGCTTGAATCATCAATGCTGGTTCTGGATACGCATAAAAGGGAAACGACAAGCCATCAGCCTCCATGTCGAGGAACTCGCAGCATGTTGCACCTGGCCGTGGAATAATCCTTACTCGAGCTAACATTAGGAAGGAATTAGTGGCAGATCTATAGCCCAATTCGATGACATCCCAAAAAATAAAATAAAATAACACACAATTTTTTGACAAGGTTAATGGATAATTGAAATTACCCTCTTCTTATCTGACACAGGGATGAACGTGATGAGGTCGATCACCCATCTTCCTCGAGGATAACTACTTCGAATCCACCAAGCTTCTCTGAACTCCTCGTGTAAACTTTTCATTCCACGAGGAAAAAGCAAGAAAATAAAAATAATATTCATGAAAATTCATAAATTTATTGATAGGTTGTGCACCCTAGCCGGGTATCCCAATCATTCTAGGAATGTATCTATCACACATTCTACATCAATTGAGGTAGGGATGAATGTGATGAGTTCGATCATTGTCTTCCTCAAGGAAATAACTACCTGAAAATCACGGAGCTTCTGTAGACTCCTCACATATACTTCTCAAATCCACGAGTAAAAATTAAGAAACTAAAAATAATATTCATGAAAATTCGTAAGCGGATTGATAGGTTGTGCGCCCCCAAATGACATCCAGAACGAAAGTCGCGGTCAATTCATGGTCCCCTTTTTTATGGCCCCTAGCATGCTAGGAATGCATTTGTGACACATTTTATGTCATTATCATTGTTGTGGAAGGGCCATAGTGCGTAAGATATGCTAAATGAATAGTTCTCATACGTCAATGTGGGCAGATGCATTTGGATGGTTGAGAGGACAACTTCCAATTGTGGATGTTCTACTCCACAAAATGGTCAGGATCCTCCTTTTAGTCCAATTATTAGATCCTTCCCCATCAATGGCACACAAAAATATAAACGGTTCCAATAATCAAACCGTCTACTGTGGAATCCATAATCTATGTGCCCATGTTTATACACCTAACAGAATAAACTTGTTCCTAACTCTTTGCCTAATGTGAATATTGTGATTTATGCTGTTAACATTCATATTCTTTTCTTCTTCTTTTTTCAGGAGTTTTGCTGGCAATTTGTTGTCTGGAAGCATCCCAGAGGAACTTGGAAATCTTTTAAATCTAAGCTACTTGTAAGATATCCTTTATTTTCTTTATTTGCACAAAAACATAATTAGTTTAGTTATTTAACTTTTAATTAATTAAAGTTCAATGTTGGTAACTATAATTGCAAGAAGTCGTTCATTTATCTTGCATAATCACTGACACTAATTTTTGGGTGCAAGCGGTTGTTGCAACCATCAGATCATGATCGAATGAGGTGTCACAAATACGTGGGGACCACCACTCCAGACCCCACGAGTGTGGCACGCAACAATTTGCCAATCATAATGACCACACTCTTCAGTTTGGACAGGCTCCACCACCATTACAATTAGAGGTGTACACGACTTGAACCGAGTCGAGCTTGGCACACTTCGGCTCAGCTCGGCCACTAGCTAACCCCAACTCAAACTCGGCTCGGCTTGGTCCTCGAGCCTGACTGGCCAACTCGCCTCAGTTTGGTTAGCAGCTCGGGCTAGTTCAAGTCGAGTTCAAGCCAAGATCAAGCCTATGTGGCATTTTCACGAACACATGTAGTACACTTTCAATTTCTTACTGTATGTAAACAGCAGCAGCTGTTTTACAGGTATTTCATCAAACACCTTATATGCGACATTAAAATCAAGAAAAAATGGTATTTGTTCCATATACATACCTTCCCTGCCACCAGCCGACACTTTGTTGAGTCATTTCATCAAACGGTTGGTGAGCAACATCAATATCAAAGTAATCAAGTCACTGAACTGGTTTGATCCGAGTTTAATTTGAGTTGGGATTCGATCCGAGTCGAGTTGAGCTCGGGCAAGCTCGAACTCGGTTCGAAATTTTTTTTGAGCTCAAGAAATCAGCTCGACTTAGCTCGAAGTGAGTTTCAAAATGAGTCGAATCAAGCTTTTTCAAGTTGAGTTGAGCGAGCTAGCTGAGCTAACTCGGTTCGTTTACAGCCCTAATTACAATAGTATGTGATTGCATTAGAATTTGTTTTCTAGTGTTGTGACTCAAATTGAGCCGATCCGGATGAGTTAGCTTCATCTGGTAGTTAAAAACACTAGGGGTTACATGGCATTTTTTAGTAGTTTAACTTTGCATTTATCATCTTGGTTAAATTACTTGGGTTTTCCATTCTTTTGCAGGTACTTGAACACTAATAATTTCAATGGGCCACTCCCTCCACAGATGGGGAATTTGATAAATATGAAAGTATTGTAAGTTCTTAATCATATCTTTTATCTAGTATATAACACAGCTCATCTACATGAGCAAGATCCAATCCATCCATCAGGTGGAATCCCGTGTAGATGATCTAGCCAAAACAATTAATTAGGTTGGTCAACTCATCGGGTGGGCCACATTGTACCATGTTAACGGACAGCTAAAGAAAGTTGTTTTAGCCATTTAATTGTTCAGTACACAGTGGCGTTGCTGGTTTTTCACTCATGCTCCACACGTTCATACGTGTACACGATCGGGTATAATCAATTCAAATAAGGCTAAGGGGTAGTTTGGCACCATGAATTTGGGGGAATTCGAGGGGTTTTAAATTCCCTAGTTGTTTGGCACCAATTAGGGTTTTAAATCCAGGGTGTTTCAAATCCCCTAAAAAAAAATATTCAAAATCCACCATGAAAACCTGGATTACATCTAAAATCTTTTCAAGAGTTGCACGGTAATATATGTGTTACTAGATTATTAATCTATTAGACATATGGCCTACTAATGGTATCCCAAAATAATTAGATTATCAATTGCATCACTATAATTACTTTAATACCAAATATTATCCATGTAAATCAACGGTTAAAAATCGTTGGTTAGTCACAAGGACATGATTTTTTACTTTTGGCCCACTCAAGACTTGGAATTTCATCATTTTTGGGCAAACATATATTTCAGCGGGCTTATCACAACCGTTGTGTCAAACATTACATACCTTCACTAATTAGAGATATTAAAGTTGATTTAGTAATTAAATTCACACCCATGTAAATATACTATACATAACTACTTTTGGCTTAAAGTTGATTCTGAATCTAGGTTGTCAAACACAATAAAAGGATTTCAGACCCAGGGTGTTTCAAACCCAAGGTGTTCCAAATCCATGCTCCCAAATGGGCCCTAAAGCTAATCTAAAAAACTAACACCTATTCTGTTTGGAGAAGCAAGGGAGTTGGCTAAGAGATCAGAATTATTATCAAGGAATCCTTTCCCTCCTCCTCTTGAGGAGAGTCAGACCCCGCTGAGTGGGGAGCTCCCTTCTAGGTGCTAAGAATGTTCCCTCTCCAGATAGCCCAATAGCCAACCCTTCGGTTGCCATGAGTGGGGAATGTATCCACAATTAGAACAGTTAAGAGATACATCAAAAACTTCAAGTTTTTCATTGTGGCTCTCGTTGAGCCCATGATCTAAGAAGAGACACTACAAGAATTGGCCTTTTGCTGACGAAGTTATTTCCGACAAAATTAATTTCGTCGGTAAATAGGACTTTCCCCAACAAAATATGATTTCGTTGGCAAAAGATTCCCACCACGACCGAATATGTTCCCATCACCATTTACAACGACAGCTTGAAAACTTTTACCAATGAAATTATTTATCGTCGGTGAAAAATCTTTTACTAACGATTAATTCATCAGTAAATGTAATTTTTCTCAACGAATCGAATAGTTCGTCGGCAAAATATCGGAGATGCTATTTTTCCGACGTTATACAATATCGTTGGTAAATGAACTTTTTACTGACGAAAACAATCGTCGGTAAAGGAATTTTTACCGACGAAATATATACATCGTCGACAAAGATCGGCATTTTGAATTTTTTAATAAAAAAGAGTAAAATTTGATAAACTTTTTACCGATGAAAACAATCGTCGGTAAAGGATTTTTTATCGACAAAATACATACATCGTCGGCAAAAATCGAAAAAATAAAATTTGATAAAAATTTTAAGATTTTTATAAAAAAAAAAGGAATTTGTATATATATATATATATATATATATATATATATATATATATATATATATATATATATATATATATATATATATATATGATTTTTTGTTAAAAGTTTTGAAAGAAAATTTAAGAGTTAAAAAATATACATTTTGAAAAAAAAAAAAAAAACGTGATTTTTAAATGGAAATTGAGATTTATCTCTGAAAACAATAACATTTTTTACTAAATTATTAGGCACATCTACTAATTGAACTTTTAACCATTTTTTGATAATTCTAATCAGTCCAAATTGAAGAGTAAATAACTTCAGATGTTTAAATCAATTTTCACTGAAATTGTTGATCAATCTTGTATGCCTAATATCTTTCTCATATTTAGGCTGATCGGGGCGAGTTAATAGTCAAATTGAGGGTATTGATCAGTAAAATAAAGTGAATGGACTAGATCACATGTAAAATGGGACAAATATTTTGGTCAAAATTGTGACCCAACTTATTGACCTAGTGAGAACCTAAGAATTGATGTTAGTAAGTTTTGTAGGCCACATGATGATGTGTGTCGAACATCAACACCGTGCATTTAATGTATCCCCTTTAGGTTATGAGATATGTCAAAACTCATCCGTATACAAAACTCAGGTGTGTCATACCATCTAAAACTATGTGAAGACATCCTAAAAAATATAAAAGCACTTAGTGGAGCCCACATGAGTTTTGGATGTGGCTGAAACTTGGTCTAACCCCTCATCCAATTGAGACACAGATAATGAGTGGGTAGGATATGTGAATCACATCTAGGCAGGCATAATATATGATTATGAATGTTTGAAGGAAACTCATCTCCACTACATTTAAGTGAGTTACTCATTACCCTTAGCGTATTGAGTAAATTATGTGGGGTCCACCATTATATATTTATTTTATCCACTCCGTTCATCCATGTTAATAGATAATTTGAGGTGTAAAAAACAAAAAGGAAGCATATCCAAAGTTCAAGTGGACCACACCACAGGAAATAGTGTGATTGAACCTCTACCATTGAAAATTTCTTGGAGGCCATAGAAGTTTTGGATCAAGCTGATGTTTGTGTTTTCTCTTCATTCATATCTTTTTGATATTATGAACAACCATTAATCATTTTTGGACAATCTGATCAGTCCAGATTGAAGAGTAAATAACTTCATATGTTTAAATCAAAATTCACTCAAATTATTGATCAATCTTGTATGCCCAATATCTTTCTCATATGTAGCATGATCGGGACAAGTAACTAGTCAAATTGAGGGTAATGATCAGCAAAATAGAGTGAATAGACTAGACATGTAAAATGGGCCAAATATTCTGATCAAAATTGTGACCCAAATCATTGACCCCCTAAGAACCTAAGAATTAATGTTAGTAAGTTTTGTGGGACCCATAATGATGTGTGTCGAACATCAACACTGTGCATTTGATGTGTCCCTTTTAGGTTATGAGATATCTCAAAACTCATCCATATACAAAACTCAGGTGGGCCATACCATCTAAAACTATGTGAAGACATCCTAAAAAATATAAAAGCATTTGGTGGGGCCCCCATGAGTTTTGGATGCGGCTGAAACTTGGTTTGACCCCTCATCCAAGTGGGACACACATAATGAATGGGCTGGATATGTGAATCACATCTAGGTCGGCCCAATATATGATTATGAATGAGACAGGTCCAAGGCTTAAGTACTGGAGCACCAAGTGGGGATTGAACATCTACCATAAAAAACTTCTTGGGAGTTGGAGAAGTTTCAGATCAAGGTGATATTTGGGTTTTCACTTCATCCACGTCTACCTGACATTATGAATAGATTAGATGGTAAAAAAACATCACTGTGTCCCTTGGAAAGGTTTCAATGGTGGGTGTCGTTATCATTGCAGCTTCCTTTGGCATGGTCCACGGGAGCTATGAACCTGCTTCATTTTTAGGAGCATACTTTAAAATGATCTGAAGATGAGCTTTCATTCTTCCTTGTCTAATGTTGGGGAAGGTGGCGAGATATGGATCTTGTTCGGATCTTCTTTAATAGATCCCTGAATGTTGATGTGTTGCCTATTTCTGATCAAATGCTTTCCTTAAGGATCGGTCTTCAAGGCAGTTTGGAAAAGGTGGTTTTATCAGTGGTCTGCACTAGATACTCCAAATTCCACAGGTCTCTTTAGTCTGACATGGAGGGCTTGGCAAGAACTAGGCCAGGGGCTTGGGCAATTTGTGGCAATTTCAATGCAGTCTATGGGCAGTCAGAAAATCTTAGAGGTTACAACTCTGACACCTCCAGCTCATCAGAATTTACAGATGCGATCAACATAGATGGTCTTCTGGATGTGGGGTTCATCGGTGACAAGTTCACATGAGTTAATAACCAAGCAGAGATGTCTTGTGTTTGGGCATGGATTAGTTTAATCAGTTCCTGCAATTCAAAGTCATGCACTTGCTGAGGGTGGGGTCAGACCACGCTCCATTGTTACTCCTTTCCTCTAGAGCCTCCCAGCCCCCAGACCATTTTGTTTTTAGAGGATGTGGATGTTCCATGAGTCATTCCATTAGTTGGTGAAGAACTCCTAGACCTCAGACGAGTCTAATCAGCTCATGAACCTTCTCCTTAACAAGATGAGGAACCTCAAGCTAGCCCTCAAATCTTGGAATAAAGAGATCTTCGGGAATATTTTCTCTAATATCAGGAGAACTTAACAGGAAATTAATAGGGTGGAGGTGATGTTCAGAGATTCTCCTTCTGAAGACAACCGGGTTTGTCTTAATTAAACCAAAGACGACCTTGCTCGGCTAGAACTCATGGAAGAAGTTTTTTGAAAATAGAAAATGTGAATCAACTGGTTAGAGGAAGGGATTGGAACACGAAAATGGCAATGTCTCTAATGAACAAGTTAGGTAAGCGACAATTAACGAGATTCAACTAGATAGTGGAGAGAAAACCAAAGACCAGGCAAGAAGTAAAAAAGAATTACGGGTGATTTCTTTAGACAATGGTATGTATAAGCCCGTATTTCGAGATTGACCCTTGGAAGACTAACAAATATGGCATCACTATATCAATTTTCCCACATCACGCTTTAACTACGTCCAGTAGTATCGTTCCTCTACAAGAGTTATAGTCTTGTCTCACCCTAGGTGACTATCGAGGCCACCTCCATGCAGCTCTTGGATAATGCGCTCTCGCAAGGAACTCCGTGGGATGCGTAAGTGATTTCCTTTGAAGAGAAACCCATCTTGAATGTGGAGATCACTAGGTTGACCTTTCTGATATCTAATCTATGTATCCTAAAAGTCATCATCTTTTAAGTACATCTCTTTGAGGCAGTCAAACCGAACAACCTCGTTACTCATAATGATCAATAATGATGCGCATCGGCTGAGTGCATTAACTACCTTATTCTTCTGCCTGACCTTATGTTTCAATGCGAATGTGAATTCTTGCATGAACAAAATCCACCTAACATGTACACGATTCACATTAGCCTAGCTATTTATAAATTTAAGAGCTTGATAGTTAGTGTAAAGAATGAACTCTCACTGAATTAAATAATGTCTCCAATGTCGCAACGCCTAAACCACTGCGTACAACTCAAGCTCATACGTCGACCACTTCTTGCGGGTATCACTGAGCTTTTCGTTGTAGAAGGCTACTGGCCTACCCTATTGTAACATCCCAAAAATCGGGGGGTCGAGCAAAAACCCAACTCCCGAGTTCCAAAATGTTATTTATGCAACATAGATATGTATGATTGAATGTTGTCTGTGATAACACATTAAACATGAGTGAGATTAAGCTAGAACAGCATATCATACTCCGGAGACAGTTAAATTAGCAAGCGGAAGACTGTGATAGTATGTATAACATATATAAACTGTTGTATGCCTCCAGAGTGTGGATATGTTACCAAGTTATATACATACATGTATACTCCAAAAGTAGACAAAACGAATATACATGAGTGCGCTAAAAATATAAAATGACAAGTGTCAAAGTATCTAATCAACCTCCCTGTAATCCCGTCAATCAGAACACGCATAAAGGAGAGATCCTCCTTGTCATCATCAAGTCCGGCTCTGCCTCGCAGGCCGCGCCATCATCTGCAATCACAAAAGGGTCTGGTGGGTGTCCAGGAACACCGTCTCGTAACGTGGGAGTGAGTAGCTAACTCAGTGGAATAATAGAGCAAGGATTAACATGTTCTCAAATCAATCATGCGATAATAGTAAAGCAGTAAATCAAACAATCCTAATACTGTTGTTAATGCAATTATGACATGACGTGATGTATGCCCTCACCGACGATCTCCCTCATACGGCAACATCTTACGACCGCAGCATGCCACACTCCCTAGAGTGCTCCACATCTTTCAGGCACATGCAATGCTATGGTGATATGATTTTCAAGTTGTTATTAGTCCATTCAAACAGCAGGATTGGGAAACTAAGGTACTTCCCTTGTATCAATCCCAACACAGATCCTGTCTAGGGTCGTCACTCCTAGTAATCTCATACGATGTATATTTCGTAGGTCACTGCAAGGGCTGACAGGGCTGTTGCTCACACTCGTTGCACCGCTCCCCCATCACCTTATCAATACAGGCCTACTGTACTCTACTGCAACGGAAGGGTCGTCGCCTCCCATGGACTCAGAATACGCTCGCGGTCACTACAAAGGACTCGTCGCCTGATCAGTGTAGGCCGACAGCTAGAATATAGTGTCCCATACCACCATAATCTGCTCACGAGTCTAGGTGCTCACTAGTAACTAGTGGGAGGTTTGTGGCCCCAGCGTAGGCCGACAGCTCGACCACGGTGTCCCATACCACCATGCCCGGCTCATGAGTCTTCATGGATCAAGGTACCATGGTTAACAGGGTTTACAATGGTAAGTTCAGTACCCTAGGTTCAAGCAGATATGACTCATGCAGGGTGAACATACAACGGCCAGTCGGGTTACTTGACGAGCTCGACTAGCACGAGCGCATCGCAAGTCGAACGACATGAAGTGCGTAAAACACTTCGCGTGGCCTAACCACTGCCGCCAACTCTAAACACGACTCGTGTTCATCGACACGTCGTTCATGGCAAAGATAGGCTAACCACGATATTTCTTGGTTACCGACTGCCTGGACTACGTATAGTCCCAAACACATATGAATCCACGTCAGCGATCATGTGAGAACATTGGAAATGAAATACAACCATGTGAGCATGTTAACACATGTTATAACGTACAACTTAAGTAAATCATCCTACACATGTCTTTCATACATATAATGAAATTATGCATATCGCCAACATATAGGGAATCCTTTCCATCAGCAAATTAATTGAGAATTCAATCTCAAACTAAATCATAAAGAAATCATCAAGCACATGTTATAACATATAACTTACATGAATCATCAAGCACATGCATTTCATTCATATAATGAAATCATGCATATGGCTAACATGAAGAAAACCATTTACACCAGCATATTTATTGAGAAACCAATCTCAAACTAATCCATAACATCATTTAATTCAATACATACTAATACAAGCATTTATACAAACACTTACACTACACACTTAAGTCTACATATAGTATGTCGACCCAAAGTGCGCATTTAGGCGAATCTCTTCGCCAAACTAATTATGCACGCATTCCTAACATTCTAATGCGACAATAAACCATGTCAATCACATCAGCAAAATATGCATGAAAACAGTACTTCCTACAAATGACTAAAATGCCCTAAATCTCATATTCTTCGTTAGTTTACGAAAAAGGAAACGGACAGCATGTTGTACATGTCAAACGGCGTTGCCGTCAAGAATCTACTATTAAACGACATTGAAAGCTTTGGAAACAGTCAATCAAAGCGTCTAAAATCCGCACCTTGTCTCTTATGGATGTTGAAATTCGAACGGAGCGTATACGCTTCGTCTATAGCGATAAGAGAACCTGTTTTACGAGATTTACTAACTATCAAGCTATGGAACGGAAGAAACATCAAATCAGCAACTTTCTACGATTTTTCTTACCTGAAAATGCGGAGGAATCGCCGGGAAAGTGATCGGAGTGCGTTGCCTAAGCACGTACAGCAGCAGCAACAGGTGGCAGGAAGATCTCTCCCACCTTCTCTCATAAACTCTCACCTTTTCTCTCTCCCAGTCTAGGATTTTTGCAAATTCGGATGGGAGAGAGGAGTGAGGGTTTCAAGCCCTTTTATAAGCCCAAACTTGCCCGAAATAGGCTCGGGAACAAGTTTCACTTGAGGGGTAACCAAATCGGGGCTGTTTCGGTCCAAAAGATGCTTTCTGGTGGTCTCCTGGTCGAATGCGATCGGACTTAAGCTCATGGTACTAGATATAGCACATATTAAGTTTTCAGTCTGGCAGGGTTCGCAGATCGCACGTGGCGGATCAGTTTCAGTTCAGCGGTCACTGCACGTAGATCAGGGCTGAAAGTCTCATGATATAAAATAGAAATTTCTCCTGATCCGAGGGTGTAATCTGGCTGAATTCTGACGGCCATAACGCTCAATACTGACGCGTCAAGTCGTGTGCCAGATTTGAATTTGAAATTCCAATTCTGTCCCTATTCACACTCTCTTCGGTCCGGGCTCAATGAAATGGCCTGTGATTATCGGTTTGACTTGATTTTCGAAATGAGTGTCAAGTCCAGCTAGGCGGTTCTAACGGTCTAAGATAGGAGATATCGGACTTTCGACGCGCGGTCTAAATCCAATACAAAATTTCAAAGTGGTCCAGAGAACAAACCGGCTTAGAGTTTGATCCGAGGTTATAAAGTATTATAGAGTCATTGATTCTACTCGATTTGGGTCTTGTAGAACGTATTTAAAGTGATCAGGGACTATTTTCCAGCTACTCCAGCATTGCGCTAGCTAACTTACGCTTATTTTCCAAAGGAATTTATCCTACGTGATTTCTTTGGCTATGGAATTGGGTTCTGAGCGATTTCTCAGGTGTTTTAGTTAACCCATTGCCTAAGGACGTCTAATCCCAGATTAGCCAAAATCCGGGGTGTTACACCTATTGTGACAAAACTCCCCCAATTTTAACATATGAAACATCGTATTTGACCTCGAATAGTTTATCGAAGTTGGGAAGTACAAGAACCAGGGTTGTGGACAATTTATATTTGATTTCAGTAAAGCTTCTGTCAGCTACGTCGGTCCACTAAAATGGACTCTTTTTCATACAATATGTAATCGGTGCCATAATGATGCTGAAATTCTTCATGAAGCGACAATCCAACGTCGCCAATCCATGAAAACTTCACAATTCATGGATGTTGGTTGGAACCGGCCATTCCTCCTATCACCTTCTGTTCATCCACCCAGATGTATGTCCATGGATGTCACTACAAAGCCTAAAAACAAAAGGCTCTCGATCAAGAAGCTACACCTCTTCTAGTTGAGGTATAACTTATTCTCAGCTAGCATTTGTAACAATTTCCTGGGATGCTTCATATGGTCTGCTTCATTTTGCTTGTATATAAGTATATCATCAAAGTAGACCACTACAAACCACCCAATGAATGGTTTCAAAACTTTGTCCATCAACCTCATGAATGTACTAAGAATGTTCAAAAGCCTATAAGGCATGACTTACCATTCATATAGCCATTCCTTGGTCTTAAAACTATCTTCCACTCATCACCCGGCAGTATTCGGATCTGATAGTAGCAGCTTCTTAAATCCAATTTAGAAATTAGTTTTGCACCCTCAAACATATCCAACATATCATCCAGCCACGGTATGGGGAACTTGTAGTACTTTATGGTAATCTTGTTGATCAATCGGATGTCGTTACACATGTGCCAACTCTCATCTTTCTTAGGAGTTAATAAGGTCGAAACGGCTCATGGACTCATGCTTTCTTGAACTAGTCTCTTACAAATCAATTCCTCCACTTGTTCTTGTACAATCTCGCACTCTTTCGGGCTCATCCGATAATGAGGGTGATTAGGCAAGCTAGCCCCTGGGACAAGGTCAATGTGGTGTTGAATATTCCGCATAGGGGGTAACCTATGGGGAAGGTCATCAGGCCAAGTTGCCTTAAATTCTTGTAGCAAGGTTTTTAGTTTCTTGGGAATGATGGTGGGCTCAATCTCTTCCCCATTTACAATTAATGCATAGGATTGTCCCGTCTCTTTGTATTCCTCCACAAAGTCCCATATGACTAAGGTCTAGGGGAGATCGAGTGCCCCTCCACTTTAGAAGCTTCGGGTTGCTCCTTCGGGCCCATAGGGGCTAGTATGGTTTTTCGATCATCCTTGACAAAAAATATATACATTATCTTGTCCTCTATGAGTGGTGTCACGATCTGATTGTCACAATTGACCAAGTAAAATGTGATAGGCCTCCATGTTAACAACGTTGCATACGACTTGGTCCTTATAGTACTTGTCAATTGAAAGAAATATAGTGCATTATTCAGTTACCTTTTTTTCATTGACTTTTTTAAACCAGTCGATTATATATAGGGAGAGATGTCATTCTATTTTTAGCTGTAACTTCTCCACCATGACCTTAAAGACAATGTTCTTACTATTTCCATTATCAATAATCATATCACAAACTTTTCGATTCACCGTATAACTTGTTCGGAAGATGTTGTGTCGATGCCAGTGTACCCCCTTCTTTAGTGCATATAATAGCCACCTCACTATTAGGGACTCACCATGAATTCAATCTGCTTCATCCATGTCATCCTCCATGTTATGCTCTAATTCATCAACATCTGGGTATTCCTCTACGTTTTCAACACTACCATCGTTAATGGCGAGGCTAGCCACTTGTCGATAGAGGTAAGTGTTTGATAGGTGACTCAGTTGGCTACAATGATAGCAATGGTTGAGCTTTGGCCAATCATGGGGATTCGGGATCCTGCTCGAACAGCAGTAGTGGTCACATCCCTTTGGAGTCTAATTTGCCTGTTTTCCAACTCTCGGTTCGCGTGTGTAGGAGGTTGAGGACATTTCCCTACTGGTTCTTTCTCCTTGGCCTATGGTGTTTCCCATAAAGGACCCATTATGGCTACCCTATTAGCAGGATGGGTTCGTGTGTTAGAACACTCAAGTTGCGCTTCCGCTTGGGTGGCCAGATTGATCGCTTCATTTAATGTTCAAACGGGTCACATATGAACTCAATCCTGGATCGCAACACGCAACCCACTATTGAATTGGGTGACTTGCTATTATTCAATTTCAACCAAATCATTCCAAGCTGCCAAACGGTAAAATTCCCCTGCATAATCTCTCACCAATCGACTACCCTGCCGACAATTTTGGTATTGTTGGAAAAACACCTTATCATAATCATTAGGGAGGAACCGCAAGCCAAGCAACTGCTTCATCCTTTACCACGTGTGGATTGGTGCTTTCATCTGTCTCGTCCGTGCGAGATGAAGTTTCTCCCGCCAAGCCGAAGATCTGCTCTTTAACTTGTATGTCACCAATTTAACCTTCTTCTCCTCAGGGATTTTCATGTAGTCAAAGAAGCACGCAACTTCACGTAGCCAATCAAGAAAGTCCTTGATGTAGAGTTGCCCATTAAAACTAAGAAATTGACTTTCATCTTGAATTCTTGATCCAACCAATCTATCCGATCACCGCCTTGTACGGGATGTTGGGGATCATGTCATTGATCTCCTCATCGATGGATCCCACCTCCTCAGGCGTGATTCTATGATTCACCATCGGCATCGCCCTGCGATCAACACGATTGCAAATTCCAGTGCCTACTAGAGGTGGATCATCGCCATGAACACAGATTTGTCCTAGAGCCTTCGTCATGCGATCAATAGTAGCCTGTCACCCTTGCATGACTTGCCGATTCTCTCGCTGCACTGCTTCAAAAATTGTCATTGTTAAAGGACAATACCGTGGAGCACCATCCATGGGATTGTTGCCCGAACCGTCCTTAGAAGCCATTGATTCGAGGAAAAACCTCGCACTGATATCAACTGATACAGGTAAGGACGTGATGAGGTTGATCACTGTCTTCCTTAATCGATAAACACCTGTACTAGTCTATTAGTCATTAGTCCCATGGAAATCTCACACATGTACTAGTTCGTGTACATGCAGATTTTGAACTCCCTTTTCCATGGATAAAGAACATCAATGGTCTTGTCTCTCCTTTCTTGCTTGGGGGAGAAGAAAAGATCTTACTCCAGTTCTTGCGTGATACCATGTTTTCATGATTAAAGAGAAGATAAAGAAAGGAAAGAGAAAAGAATGGTGAACAAAGGAGATAACACATGCAAGACGCGCTTCTCCTCTTATTATCATTACATTGGAGCCCTAATACAAATAATAATAATAATAATAGAGGTATCATTATATGTTCATATATAGTATTCATATTGTTACATGAAATCGAACCATATGCCGATATTGCCAATATTACCACTAATACCCGCAAATGTATCATTAACTGAGGGGAAACATTAGGAAAACACGAGGAAATTGTGGAATTACTCAATGAAGCTTCAAGAGATGCTAAAATACACATACATATTTAGGTATTAAATAATTGCAAAAGGATGCACACATGCTAAGTTTTTATTTAATGGGGGTCTAAAATCATATAATACTAACTCAAGGAAGCATTAGGGAAACATGCATGGGGAAGATTGTGAAATTTTTTAATGATACTTCACAAGATGCTAACATAGTTGCCTATTTAAGAATCAAACATAACTTTCCCTTTAATAGGGCCTAAAAGCATGTATCATTGACTCAAGAAAATATTTGGGAAACACAGGGAAAGTAGTGGATCCATCTATCCATCCAACCATCCATCCATGATCCATCCACACACACACACTCACTCACTCGGACAAACATGCATTCCATCAAACAACCATGAGTCCATAGAAAAAATTAAAATAAAATTTTTTAATAAATAAATTTTTGACGACATCAATACATTAGCAATATTATCGAAATATCACCAATACACTAGCGATACAAGCGACACCTAGAATTAACACAATTGAAAATATTGGCAATACATCAGCAATATCTATATATAATAGATACAAGTGACACCTGAAATTTACATAGCAGAAATTACTGGTGATACATTGCTGATATCGATAAATCGGTGCAGTAGTTAGTGATATATCTCTGACACTTGGAATTTCTAATACTACGGGTGTTATCAGCATCGTTACTGGTGTTATTGGTATCCCTGGACTGGAGATGCGGAATATCAGGGATATTACAAACAATGGCACGGGAAACTTGTATGGACGATGCAAGTTGTTGTGCTTGATTTTGCATTGGCCCACAGCCAACACAGATACTTTCAGGATCTGACCCTTTGTATCTGATTGTTGTATCAATGTATCTGATTGTTGTATCAAAGCCTTGTCTGGTATCTGGGCATCATGATCAACAAGGAACTGTATATAGCTAAATGATCACAGTCAACTCGGATCTTAAAGTGATCAAATAGCCAAGCCCACCAAAGCTATCTTCTTTAAGTTCACTAGATGTGTTGCAAAAGAACTGTACAAAGCAAATCGACTATGAACCAAGATTACCATTGGTGGTCCCAACTGTTTTCACCATCATATTCTGATCTGATGGTGGTAGGTCCACAATACACTAATAATCTGGATACACTATTGACTATCACGTGTTTTTTTATTTTTTCTCCTTCTCATGCCAACTACAATTTGCCACTTGGGTGTGATGGATTTCGATCCATTTCTTCATGTAAACTTCAACAGAAGCCTTGACAGTAGCGGTGTGAGTGGTCCAATTCCTTCCACATTTGCCAATCTAGTAAACTTGGAGAAAGTGTAAGTCCTTTTTTTGGTTGATTTGCATCCAAGCAATGAAATTATCGTCTACCTGAATGTTATTTTACATTGTGAAGCATGTTGTGATCTCAGGTGGGCCTTTGATAATGAGCTCACGGGTACAATACCTGACTTCATAGGGAGTTGGACAAAGCTTAACCTTTTGTAAGCTAACATAATCAGATTTGCTCTTTTTCATTCTTCAAGGGAATCTTTTCTTATTTATGGGTCAGGGTTGTAATCAAACAGGTTTACATTGGACCTGAAAGTTAAGATAGGGCTTCAAAGTATGGCCTGGTCCTGGCCCTGGCCCTGGATTGTGGCTTGGGCCGGACCTCCATAGAGAAAGTTGTCAGACCCAGATCGGGGCTTGGCTAGTTTACTTGTCAGATCTAAAATTCAGGCCTGGGGCTACCAACCATTATTTTAAAATTGGTCTTGGATTGTGACTCATCCAGAGATTGAAACTGGTATGACTTGATCTGACTCATTCCGACTCGGTTTGGTTTCTGAGAGTAATTCTCCCAATGACCTGTGTTGTTCTCCACAAATACTAACTTGGAGTTGACTTGATATTGGATGATATTTAGAACCATCCAACAAGCAGGCCTACCGATGTGGCCCGATCGAGCCTGCATTTCATATCAGTCTTACACCGTGGGACCCACTCCAGATCATCTACGATTAGAGTCCTACTTGAAGCACATCTTGGGACGAGTCCCTTTAATAGATTCTTATCTCATTAGGATGGAAAGATGTATTTGGATTCTTATCTTTATTTTTTTTAAAGCTCTATAAGTGGGTGAAATCGAAAGATTGTTAGTAGTTGATTTTGAATGAACTTTGATGTTAATGGAAGTTTGAGTTCTTCTTCATGAAATTCCAGCAATGCCATATCCATTGTTGATGGGTCGTGTCATGTAGACCCTCGCTGAGTTGCTCGTGGGCCCACCCATAACTGTGCCTTGACTATTTGCTGCTGAGACACTTGCAGGATGGCCAGTTATCCCCTTTGTATCACCGTTGTATGTTGCCACGCTGATTTGTCAGTGTTTTTCTTCACCCTCGCCACTGCCTGCACATGTCGACATTTTGACCTGAATGGACCATGTCACCTATAAATCAGGCTCATGATAGGTCCATTAAGTTTTCCTCAGTAACTAGGATTCATTGTTTGATTGAGAGTTTTAACTAGCGAATGCTTATGTAGGGAGTTGCATGGGAATGCTTTCCAAGGTCCGATACCTTCCAGTCTGTCCAGTTTAACATCCCTAACTGCTTTGTAAGTATTTGTGTTTCTTTGTCAATTATCATTGCATTTGTTTAATTAACTATCCAATGTTTGCATAGGCGAATTGGTGAACTAACGGGTGGAAGCTCATCTTTGGCATTTATCAAGGGCATGAGGAACTTAACCATATTGTAAGTAATCATGGTACCTATGTATTAATGCTAATTTTTAATTTATTATTGTTGATCTTGTTATTGTGATATAATCAAAATCTTATTATTATTTTCTTTGTTTGGAGAATCTTGAGAAACAGTCAGATTTCAGATAGAATTCCATTCGACATTGGAGAGTACCAATCATTACAGCATCTGTAAGTTTTTTACATCAGTCTCCTATGTTTGCACATGGTTTGGGCCTAGGGCTGTCAATGAGCCAGGCCAGGCTGGGCTTCACGCTACCTAGTCTCACATATTCATTTTAATTGAATATTTGGCAGGATTTCACACATGAGCCCCAGACTGGAGTAACCCAAGCTTAGCCTAGAATTGTTCAAGCTAGCTTTTATATCTAAGCCAAAGCCCATCCCTTGGGCCTAGAAAGCGTGCCCAAAGCTTGCTCAAAACCTGCCCAGTCCAAAAACCCCCCGTCTGGCCGGACCGTTGATGGCCCTAGTTGGGTCATGTCAGGGTCCGCAGCCTACCTCATTTATTTTTTTGGCCTGAATTATAAGCCGAAGCCCACCCATGAAAGCCATA
The DNA here is from genome assembly GCA_037074715.1 of Magnolia kwangsiensis. Classification (NCBI taxonomy): domain Eukaryota; kingdom Viridiplantae; phylum Streptophyta; class Magnoliopsida; order Magnoliales; family Magnoliaceae; genus Magnolia; species Magnolia kwangsiensis. The sequence goes on from CM073584.1 coordinate 99,607,965, forward strand.
AATAGGCCTGGGTATTGGCTGATGCTGGGCATCAACAGAAGAAGTTGTAATATATGGGTCTGGGTCAACCCATTTATTCTTTGGGCCTGAGAATAGGCCTTGGCCATAGATTAGACCATGGACCTATAAATGAAGTCCAAGTCTTTTTCGGGCCAAAATGCCCCGAAGAGCTATGCTAGTCTTTTTTTTTTTCCTGTTATTACATTAATCTTTAATTTTATTATTTTAGGGATTTGAGCTTTAACGATTTAACTGGTGAAATTCCAAGCTCGCTTTTCACTTTGAGTTCGCTTTCTTCCTTGTAAGAATCAAACTCCTTCTATCCGAAGCTGTTTTAGTGCTGATCCTAGTATTTCTCCTTTCACTTTTCCTTCTTTCTCATTCTCATACTATGAAATATAAAAACTTTTAAGTGTTATTTGAAGCTGCATTTCCTTGTCTTTTTATTTTTTTGGTCTCAATCTGCAGGTTTCTCGGAAACAATAGCCTGTCTGGTAACCTTCCTTCTAGTAAAAGCTCATCTCTCACGAACATGTAAGTTCATCTGACTTAATTGTACTGAATTGTAATCAAAATTGCATTTTTATTATTTGGCCACCTTTGGATCTGTCATTGAATTGAATTGGAATAATTAGTTCAATAAAGTGGAAATCGCCAAACTAGGATTACCATCTATGGTGTTCATATTGAAAGAATCAGCTCCAAATTGCAATTAAGTTTCTTTTGAGTTGGATGGAGGAGTTCATTTGCAATTCGAGGGCCACTTACCAAGATACATACTACTACAGCTACAATGTGGCTATGTCCTTTCTATTGGACTGATTATTGTAATTCAATTCAATTGTACAACCAAATGCATCCTTAGATATTGTCCAGGATTGCTTTTATATGATTGTTTCTTCTCTTTTATGGTTCAGCATAAAAGATTGAGTTGTGAATATTCAATTGATTCATTATGTCTACCATGACGTTCCTCTTCTACAAAAGGATAAGGATCTTTTTGTTCTTTAATTAGAATGCCATTTGGTATCAGATGAAAGTCTAATCATTTATCTACATTTGCTTAGTTCTGGCTCTCTTACTGACTTGCATTAAATGTTTGTTAATTCATTTATCTACATTTGTTTGGTTCTGGTTCTCTTACTGACTTGCATTAAATGTTTGTTAATTCATTTGTTTATATGTTGTGTTCCAGAGATTTATCATACAATCAACTATCAGGAAGCTTTCCCTCTTGGGTTACACAAGGCTTGCAACTGTATGTCCAAAAGAAGCACACAGTTTGTTATTTTCATCTTCATTTCTCTAGTGACCAAACAATTCATTATATCATTAAGGGTGTGTTTGGATGTCCTGTTGAATTGAATTGCAATAATTAGTTTAGTAGAGAAGAAATGACCAAACTTTAGTCACCCTGATATTCAGAACAAGGAAGTAGTCCTCAAATTGCAATTACATTCCTTTCAAGTTCAACTTGAATGTATTTGGAGGCTACTATCTCAATATGAATATAGAAGAAGGTGATGGAATCAGTGTTTTAAATAGCGAAGAGCGTGTAGCATAGTGTTCATCCTTTTGAAGTGTGAGGCACAAGCTACATAGCGTGTAACGTAGGCTACACACAACTTCTAGATTTTTAATCAAGGTGCTTGGTTGCACCAATGTCATGATATATATTCTATACCAAATTAGACTCATTAATAATGAAATTTAGGAAAATTTCATGATATTTGGTGCAACAAAATGCAACCTAAAGTAATAGGACATGACAATGATTAAGCATATAGGTAAAAAAAAAAAAAAAGAGCAATGAAACTGATTTAATATTATTATTCATATTATTTTACTAAAAGAATTAAAAAGATTGGCAAATTTTTATTGAAAACGAAAAAATGTAACAAGTTATTGAAAACATCACGTGAGCTACATAGCATGTAGTGTAGTCTACGTAGTGTGTAGCATATGCAAATTATGATATAACGTAGGCTACATATGACTTACGCTATTTTCATGAGCTAGGTACTGTCAAGCCTATGCTACTGTGCATAGCGCAAAGCTACATGCTACATACCAAAGCTATTTAAAACACTGGATGGAATTTGGTGATTTCCACTTCATGAACTAGTAATTCTTGCAATTTGAATCAATAGAGAAACCAAATGCAAGATAGGACAATGACCCTCTTTATTTCTTCTTATGATATATAAATATAATTGTGGATTAGATTAACCTGTTATGACACATTTGAAGGTTCGATAACCATGACTGGTTAGACCTGTGAACACCAGAATCAGGCATATGCAAGTTGCAATATTATGTTTGGTATCCATATTCAATATTTAAAAGTGCTAAATTGGTTTTCAGAATGAGAACATAGCGTAAGTGTCCAAGATCGGGGACATTCATCAGGAGTGTCCGACCTTGAACATGCCCTTGGCAAAAATCAAGCTGCTCCATGCATCATAAAGGCCAGAGTGGATGAACAAAAAGGAGAGCTGGAAAAAAGACAGCAGATGCTATATATTCAACAAAATGTGAACACACAAGTGCTAAAATGATTCGCTGAACGTGAAAGTAGCACGTGTGCAAGATTAGGGATTTTTTTTTTATGAGGGTCCTACCTTGAACCTGTCCTTGGTAAAAATCAAGTTGGTCCATAAATCATATGGGCCACTGTCTGTAAGGGTGCAAATGGGTTGGGTCAAGGGGTCCTAAACCCGACCCATGAACTGATCAGATCAAAACTTTGGCCCCATACCCAACCTATTAAATTTTGGGTCGGGTGTATAGGTTGGTTCAAACTCCCAAAACTCCAGCACATTTATTTATTGAGTTAGGTGTGGGTCCTCCTTTACCTGACCTAACCCATTAATCTCATGGGTTGGGTCAGGGTTGGGTATAAAATTACAAGCGACTTTTGAAACATTTGCTCTAAATATGTTAATACCATTAAGATTTAAAGCAATGAGCTTCACAAGCCTATGGTAATTCTATGCTATCTTAAATAAACTTGAGAAGAATTTAAGATAAATTCCACATAAAACTTATCTTAATAAAGTAACCCACATTACAGATTATTTTTTAAAAAAAAAATCTATTTATAAACCGTCTATTTTAATTTCCAACTATAAAAGTATAGAGAAAGAGAGAAAGAAGAGGAGTAGGTTGGAAGAAGAGAGGAACCCAAATTAAGGTTGCCGTCCTCACTCCCTATATTTTATATTAATAAATTTTTGTAATGACAAAAAGTGTTTTTACTAACAAAAGCAAGAATCCCCATCGTGTACTAATAACCAGAGAACAAGCATAGCAACGAAACAAAGCATGCCTTATACGGACCACATCCACATCCATTAACAATGCTCTTAAAGTTGGAACATAGATGTTGTTGATGACAATCTTAGAATACATGCGTGTAGTCTGACTGTGATGAAGAGCCTTGGTAAACAAATTAGCAAGTTGATCTTGAGATTGGATGCATGGTGTAGAAATTTCACCACTAGAGCCCTCATCTATGAAGTGACAATCCATTTCGATGGGTTTAGTTTTTCAATGATAGATCAGATTGTTTATGATATGGGATGCCGCCTAGTTATCACAAAATAATTGCATAGATAAGCTTCCTGTAAATCTTATTTCCTGCAATAATTTCTTGATTCACATTAACTCACAGGTGGTATAAGCCATTGGTCTATATTCTGTATTAGCACTTAATTGGACCACCACACTCTGATTCCCATGTGACTATTTTCTCTCACAAATGTCCAATACCCAGTAATAGGTTGTCTATGTGCGAAAGAGCCTGCCCACTTTACATCGAAGTACCCTATGACATGAGAATGATCATTCTGTTTATATAAAATCCCTTGACATGGTGCATCTTTAAGGTATCACAAAATCCAAATAACTGCATCCATGTTAGATACTGTCGAACAACTCAAATTGGCTCATCATGTTTATAACGTAAGATATATCTAATCAAGTGATAATCAAGCTGCGGTGGAAAGGTCATTTGCTTGCTTAAGCTGGAAGGTTGGTCCTCATAAATCATATGTTGGCTAGGATTCCGATCCATACTCCAGCTGCAGTTAATGTTCCAATGCAAGTCCTAAAAGCCTTGGAGAGATATTTCTCGGATTTATATTGGGGTTGGGATCAAGGGAAGCGGAAGCTGCTGTAGGTGAGTTGGAACCACATTGTGAGGCCGAAAAGCGAAGGCGGTCTGGGCATTAAGCTCCACAAGGACATTGTGAAGAGCCTTCGAATGAAGCTTGCATGGACATTCAAATTTGAAAATTTGCATAACCTGTGGGCTGAAATCTTGAGGTCCAAGCAAGGTCAGCTCCCTCCCATTAGGCTTGCTGGTGCCCCCAGCAATTCCTTCTCCCCCTTCTTCAAATCTATCAGCAAGCTCCTCCTATTTATTAAATCTCACACTCAGAAGTTGGTGGGTATTAGTGGTTGTAATTTTTGGTCGGAGGACTAGACAGGCCTTGGGCCCCTCACTGCCCAAAGATGTCCCTGGTCTTCTAGTTAAGGGCCTGTTTGGATGCCTGTAAGTTCTTTTAAGTTGTAAGTAACTTACCTCTAAGTCACTTACAGGTGAAAGTTACTTACAGGTAATCTGTTTGGATGTAAGTTGTAAGTCACTTACAGGTAAGTTAGTATTTTTGTTTGGATGATCTGTAAGTTACTTATAGGTAGAAAGCTGAATATTCACATCGAGCAGAGCTTAGATTGAGGAATCATTTTAAAATGTTATAATCATATAAAAAAAAATGTGGGATCAAATATGTATTTTGTTAAGCCCATCAAGATGAATATTTGAGATAATTATTAAGCTAAACCAATCATCAAGTGGGCTATAAAAGTGGGCCCACGAATTCAAAATATCTATAATATGGAGTAATAACTCAATTTAAGCATTGAGAATAAACTTAAAAACATTAATAGAATATCTACTAATTAAATTACATTACCAATGTCTTCTTTAACTATAGAAATTACATTTAAAACTTTTTACTTGGGAATCATCCTCTCCAACCATTCATTCCTTTGAATAGGACTTATTCCAAAGTGTACATCAATGGCCCGCATTAAACTGAAGAAATGTTATCCATGGTCAGCCCTACTGCGGCCTATTCATCTGAATTGCTGAACCATGGCTCCGGTTATAGAAATCAAGAATCAAATGTACCATGGATATTTGCAGTTGAACAGTTATTAATGATCAAGTGAAGAATTGGGACATGGTCCATCCATAGTGCGTCCATTTGAACAATGGCCTTGGTTGCAAGGGCCATAAGAATAAATAGGATTTATGTACCAGATACATGATGGATTCATGGTTTTCTGATCCAGGCCACCGTTTTCAAAGGAGAAAAAAAGGGCAGATGAAACCCTACTGTTTTACCATTTTAGGAGGAGAAGAGACGGAAGGCAGTAACTACAGCGAGAGATTGCAGAGACGAAGAGAGATTGCAAAGAGGGAAGGGGAGAGATTGCAGAGACGGAGAGAGATTGCAGAGAGGGAGAGGGAGAGATTGCAGAGACGGAGAGAGATTTCCGTTTTCAATGGCTGGTGCTTCTTCTTAATTGGCTGGAGCTTCATGGCTATAATGGTGGTTGGTGGGTTGGTGCATTTCTCCCTCTTCCCTTCTTTTCAAAAATCTGACCGTTGAGCCTGTAAGTGACTTACAGGGAAGTGACTTCCCACCCCCATCCCCCTGCAGTTTTTTGGTAGATTTGCCTGTAAGTGACTAACAGGTTGTAAGTTAGTTACAGGTGATTTTTCTCTCCCAAACACCACCTATAAGTGACTTCCCTATAAGTCACTTCCCACTTACCCAACTTACAGGCATCCAAACAGGCCCTAAGGTCATGCTAGGTCCTGAAGGTCCCCTGCATCCTTCATCATTTTTGTCCCTTCTTCTGAAGTACATCCTCGACTTTTTGAAAGAGGAGGGTTTCTGTACTTCTGTTGGGAACGACAGGATGGTATGGTCGTTAAATTCTTTAGGGGAGTTTAGTGTCAAATTAGCGTGAGAAGCTTGCAGAGAACCAAGGACAAGGAAAGCCTAGGCGAGGTGGGTTTGGCACGCTAAATTACCACCCAAAATCTCTTTATTTACCTAGAAGATGATCAAGGGTGCGATCCAGGTGGATGTTAGAATTCAAGCTAAGGGAATTCTCTTGGCATCAAAGTGTGAATGTTGTGGCTATGGCAGGAACCCTCTTTTGGATTCCCAGGAAGAATCGCTAGATCACCTCTTCTCCAAAGGCGACAAAGTAGGTATGAGGGGATCCCTATGGACCATAGTAAGGTGATCTCTCGTATTCAGACCTAGATGTGTCTTATCTCTCGGTCTCTTCCCCCTCCTAGAAATATGCATCTATCCTGCCAGATGCTTTTCAAATGTTGAAAATCAGTTGTCCCCTCCCTCGGTTCATCAAGCTTTCGGTTGTGAGGCGGGAGAAACTGGACAGGGGATGGGTTAAAGTTAATGTCGATGGTTCGGCACGCGGTAACCCAAGGCGGTCGGGTAGGGGTGGGGTAATTAGAGATAGTCAAGGGAACCTAGTTTTTACCCTTTCGTCTGGTTATGGTGTGGAGAGTAACACTCGGGCTGAAGTTCAGGCCTTGGCTAAAGGTCTAGCATTTTGTGTAGAGCGTGGATTCACCAAAATCATAGTGGAAAGCGACTCGAAAATTATGGTTGATATGGTAAACGAGGGCTTCATTAATACGTGGAGGATGTGGTACTGGAGTGCTCGTATAGAAAGTCTCAAATGCAAAGTTGAAGTTATAATTAAGCACACTTTGTGGGAGGCTAATGGGGTAGCTGACAGGTTGGCTAGGTTAGGTAGTGGGTCCCAACTCATTAGGTTCTTTTGCGAGGTGATGGACCTTCCCATTGACTTGCGAGGGGCCCTATTCCTAGACAAGGTGGGCCTTGGGAATGACACAGATGATTAATCGATCCAAATTTCTAATGGGCAGGATCCAATTATATATAGGTAAGCCACAAAGCATACGTTCGAAATGATCAAGTGTAGGTGCAAAGTAGGATGTATAGGATGCTTGATGTTGTATGGATGCTTATGATAAAACGACGGCCAACTGGCTAAGATTTTTGGTGGACCTGCTTCGATTATAACGACAAGCCTCAAAGCATATGCTCACCAATTAGATGCGAGAAAACAATGGAATGCAGTATAATGTTGATATATACGAGGATTAAGGGGTTTGATAAGGGAATGAGTGTTGCATAATGTTGATGCTTTGATTTGATGAAAAATGATTGGATGAACGGTGGTATCGCAAGGCTAGATCTAGTGGCTCGGATTTGAAATTAGGTAGCTCATGAGGATTGGACTCTGGATAGAGTAAGCTAGACCAAGGTTGGACTCTCTTTCTCAGTCTCACTCTTCTTAGTGGAGGGATGAGTATATGCCTAAACATTAAGGGATGAGGAAGGATGCTTGATCCTCCCTGAATGTCTAATGCTTCTGGATGTAGTGGATGCCTAAAATGAGAAGGGGAGGAGGCTATTTATAGCCTCCAAAGCCAGTTTTATGGTGATTGCTGGTAATCCTAGGGGAAAAAGGTGGTTGAAGGGTTATGATTAAAGGATCATTTTGGGTAAGGAGGTAGGCATCGAAGTAAATACATTTCAACCGCACACTTAGGGTCCGAAAAAGGAAGATTCTACATGCTTGAGGGATGTCACCCCAAAGAGGGGGAGTGCCACGTATCCAATGGCAAGATGGTTGCCGTCAGTCCCCACTTAGACTCTCTGCTTTGGCTGGCAGCCTCCTCCAAGCGTGTGGAGGCTTTGCTGTAAAGGTTGCTACTTTGAGGTTGTGCGTATTTCGCTAATTGGGCTTGCTTTTATGCTTGGATTTGGGCTTAACTAGGTGAATTGATTGGGTTGTTGGATTGGGTAGGTTGACTCAGTGAGTTGAGTAGGTTAGTTGACTCATCGAGCTGTTTCAAGGCTCTAGGGTTTTAGATTCATAGTATTTAGGTTTAGGGTTAGGGTTAGGCTGACTCGGTAATAAAGAAAGAGAGAAAGAAGAGAAGAGAGAGAGAGAGAGAGAGAGAGAGAGAGAGAGAGAGAGAGAGAAGGTGACCCAAATTGAGAAGAGAGGGACCCAAATTTGGGTTGATGCCTGCACTCTCCATCTTTTATATTAATAAATTGTTATAATGACAAAAGTGGCCTTAATAACAAAAGCAAGAATCCTCTTCATATCATAAACCACTATTAACAAAAGACCAAGCATAGAAACAAAACTCAATAGGCCTAGGTAGGTTGTATAATGGTATGGCTCACATCCACATCCATTAACACCAACTTAGGATGGAGTTAGTATTGTCCAGTGGATCTCATTTAAGGGTTCCTAATTTCTCACTTGGCCTTAGTGTTAATTTGCTAATTGAACTTTTAAACTTTCATATACTTGTATTAATTAAGTACTAGTTTCCTGGTTGGGAGTCAAGTCATTGGTAAAAATGGGTCTGAGTAGGGTCAGGTTAATTTTGAGAGGCTCTAGACCTGACCCATTTAATAATTCAGTTTAAGTTTTTAGACCCAGACCCGCTCCATGGATCGAAATTTTAGACACAGGCCCACTTATTCTCAGGTCGGGTCCAACAACCCGACCATTTGCACCCTTATGTATGAGTTAAAAAAGAACGGTTGGGAAAAAAGACAATGCTATGTGTCCAACTTTCTCACAGTTGGGAAAAGACATGCCATGTGGATGCAGGCCATACAAATTAGATGTCTGGGCAAAGGCACAATTGGCCACCTAATGAGATGACAAATTAGATGCCTGGGCCAAGTCCTGCTCACAATGGTCCCCATCTAATCAGTGGCAATGATCTCTGGTACATGCACTACACTATAACATATACACCAAATCTCCTCTTCAATCTCTTCTTGTTTCTATGGCCTCAGCATTTTTTATTTTTTACACACCCACACACACCACATGGGTACTCGAACCCATGATCTCGGTGTTGAAACTCACGGAGTCTACCACTGAGCCAGGAGTAGGGACCCTATGGCCTCAGCATTTCTTTTCAAACTACTTCCAATGATATATGTGACATTGACCATAAGCTCCTTACACTCTCTCCTGTTCAGGAATTTGGTTGCTAACAACTTCGTCATCGATAGTTCTAATAACAGGTATTCACAAATGATGCCTTTCTACTTATTTTGAAGAATACCTAAGTAATTCATCTAACTTTCTTCGCCACCGAATTTCCTACATTGCCTGTATGTCTTTCTGAAATAAGAAATTCGGTCTTTTGTGGCATTTGAGTGTTTGATTCTTTTAGATTCAGTACTTTGCATTCAGGATTGAATTGTCTTCAGCGGAACTTTTCATGCTATCAAGATTCTCTAACCAGTAAGTCATCTTTTCATCTTCTTCATCTTTTATTTTTTTTTCTATAGGTAATATATGGACTAGAACCTTTGACCTCAATGTTGAAACACACTCTATACGCCACAGATGCTTCTTTTGGCGGCATTCGGATTCACAAGTGAATTTAACTGCAAGCATTTATTTTAATCAAGAAGGAATGAGGAAAAGCATTAAGTAGTAGCCGATCACAAATAAATTTCTTTTGGGTCGAACTTGAAAGCCATAGAACTGCCAGTTGGAGCTGGGACCCTCAATATGAATGCTAAGGGAGGAAGCTACAAATTGGTTATTTTCACTTGGAACACACACTAGCATACCTCAGGTAGGTAAACGGAGGACATCGATCACTTTGGTTAACTGAGAGCCACATGTATGGAACTTCCATGAGATCCACCTTGTCCATTAGGTAAGCTGCCTTATGTTCACCTAACAAAACCCAAAAATCATTATCTAAAAATCAGGCAGATGATACCATAGGAAACAGTTGGGATGGGCACACCCACCATTAATTGTGTAGGGCCCACTGTGGTGTTTATATGCCATCCAATCCACTCATCTGATATGCTTCATCGAGATGAAAGAATTGGCCAAAAATCACACTATTCTATAGGGTTTCGGGCCAGGCCTACTCAAATTTTTGCATTTGCTAGGCCAAGCCTCAGCCCATTGACAGCTCCAGTATTCCAAAATTTAAATGCAGGTGGACCGTACCACGTGAATTCAGAGGTTTTAGGTAATATATTTATATGATTCCCAATGGAGTGGCCCACCAGAGTGTTGAATTGACCTGCTTTTTGGCCACACAAAGGGTGGTGTATGTACTTGATGGATGGGGTGGATCATGCACATAAAGTCATTTCCCTCAGGTTAGAGAAAGTGATGCCTCTGCATACCTACACGGGTTAGACCAATGATTTTCTTTTCCACTTTACTAGAGTAACAATGAAATTCAATTCGATGGGGCATCCAATCGCACTCTTTTAATTTTACCTTGTCATAAAATGCTAGAGCATCTCTTCAGAGCATGCGGATCACCGAAATGTGTTGTTAACTCTTCACAGCTTACATTATATTGAGAATTTTACAACAACAACAACAACCAAAAAAAAAAAACCTAATTAATATGGAATTAACATTTAGATACCTTTCACAAAAAGGTTCTCAAAAAGTTGCCTCATTTCACTACCTTCCGTCACAACTGAGTGACTGAGTACCAATGATCCGCTTTGCCTTAACTTCTCGGATTGAAGCCCAAGTACATACTTAAGTTCCCATATTGGGAAAATACTTCTTATCAAACTCCTCGCAGAATGTGCAGGTCCATACATAAGTTCCCAAATTCATCCTAGTAACTGAATCCTACCAATGATCCGGCTTTGCCTTGAAGCATATAGACAACCAATTCTACCTTTTGGCAGTGAAAATCTTTTCGATATGTTTCTTTCATTTTTCCAGTGCGCCCTTGAATATAGGCAGCCTTTGCCTCTTAAACTTCTCGAGTAAAGTTCCCATCCCTTGTTAGGTTGCAGGCATATATAGGTCGAGCCTAGCCTTGTATCTGATTTTGGAGTACATACTTGCGAGGGCCATGAGATCTCCAATCGCCTTAAGAATTCCATTAAGACATAACTTACCCTAAGCATCTTATAATTTATATTCATGTCAATCATGTAAAACAAGGGTTATATTCAAGTGGTTGAAACATTCTAAGGAGTGCACGTGTGTGAGGCAACATATACAAAGATCTAAACATGTTATGTATTCATATACATATTTTTGAAGTTAAGGATTCTAGCAAATCATCCTAAAATTACACATGTAATATAGATTACAGGGGTTATCACATGATTCATAAGTCAATTAACAAGATTATTTAAATACTAAGACTATTACTAGACTAAAAACGTCGTAGGAAAGCTTGAAGGATATATCTTCACCTTAAGGTCAGGATTCCTCAATTCAAATGCAGTCTAGGTGTAGAAATTTGGGAGAAAGCTCGAAACCCTACAAATATATCGTCAATAACTTGGATTTTATTATAATTAAACTTTCATTAAGGGTTTAGGAGCTATCACTTGACTTAGGAGCTCTATCCATTTCAGCATTCAACACATTCTTCTAGAAGGAAATGCGGTTGCGGATGAGTTGGCAAGAATGGGGAGTGGAGGCTTGTCAAATGTGCAGTATTTCTCTCGCTCGAACCTTCCTTCTAACATTAGGGGACTGGTGACTCTGAATAATGTGGGTATAGGTTTGATTAGAAAGATGTAGTATTTACGCTCTTCAGTTTGCCTGGCCTAGGTGGTGTTTCCTGGCACCTCGTATTCCTTGTTTGTGCAAGGATTGCCTATAGTTCCGTACGATAGGTGAGGCCTGGCTGTTTTTGTGTGGAGCCCACCCAAATTCCTTGTTGTATCTCTCCTTTGCAATTAATCCCAGGTGGAGTCTTTCCACTTATTTCTACCAAAAGAAAAAAAAAAAGTTTAGGGTTTTACCTTCCTCAATTAGGACAACTCCTAACTCGAGCTGGAAACTTGGGCCCGAGCTCAGCACGAAACCAAAGTACTCACGAAGCCTCTCTCAACCACGGCTCCCGCATACAGTTGGGTTGCTCCTAATCAACTGTCAGGACCTCAAGACCTGACATGCACATGAAAATCGTAAAGTAAGAATTTTTGAGACTTGGATGGACAAAGAAGATCTCTACCTAATTAGTTTCAAATCACTAGAAATTGGAAAAATTACACGTGTGCGCTGTGGGACGACACCTTAACCGGCAACATCAGGATTTATTGGGCCCGCAATTGATGGTTTCGGGCCGAAGACAGCTCACACAACCCAAACTTCGAGAAGAACAACCTGGAGCAGCAAGATCTTCATCCCCCTCTCACATTCTCTCTTGCCCCCCCCCCCCCCAGCGAGATCAACCATGATTTTGGTCTGTTCGGACTTTAGGGACTGATGGATTGTGAATCCATTGCTCTAGGGTCTGAGGGGTTAATCGAATGAACTTTATGGGTTTTCCTTTGAATTGAATATGCAGTTTGGTGTGTTTTTAGTGTAGATTCTATCAAATCAGACATTAGGGTCTAATGGACTGGGGATGCAATTCCGGTCCCATAACTGGTTTTGTACGTACGATCGATTCATTTGTGTGTAAAGTTTAATTAAGTTCAAGTTTCCAAAATTAATGCTTCACTTGCAAGTTTTGATATTTTCGAGTTTATACGCATGCGAGCACGTAAGACCGCGCAATTAATTGAAAAAAATTAAAAAAAATTTAGATAACACCTAAGGACATTCAATACCCGAGTATTGGAGAGCAAGGGTGTTACATCACTACACCAAAATTTAGGCCTAAGGCCAAAAAATCATTCCCATCCATTATTCAGGTGGGTCATACCAAGGGAAATATTTTGGAGGGCGATTGTTGCCCTAGACATTGTTTCAAATCATGTCGTCCACCTGAATCACAGATGGTAGTGATTTTTGGGCCATTGGCCTAACATGAGGTGATGCACTAGTGGTTGGGATGGATTTTACATAAACATCACGGTGGAGCCCACCCATTTGCTTGCATGCCTATCTAGCCGGCCGTCAAAGAAATGTAACAGAGGGTACTATAATGATAATTATATCAATTAATAGGGTGGTTTTTTAGAAAGGTAGCTTTTTAGAAACTTTTAAAAAAAAGTACTGAAATGTAAATTCCATATAATTAGGTAGTGTTTTGTAAAATTTCCCTTTTCTTGCTTCTTTCGCGAAAACCATGTCCAAGTTTTGAGTCTAGATCCTCTATTTGCTTCAAAGTAGAAAAATTGTTGTTGTTACAATCTAATTAGAACGTGTTATTAGACACTGCATTTAATACTACATTGCTGACTGTCATGGACGAATGACGATACAAAAAAGCAGAAAAGTCATGCTTGACGCAAATAGAAGATCCTTACTCTCAAGTTTTTCTTAGCCATGCATTTCCTAGCATTGTGAGTTGACCATCCTAGATTTTGCGCTGAGCATTTACATCATGGGACCCTCTGATGGACAGCCTGGATATCTCATGTGGTGAAATGCATATGGGCCATCTCAGACATGCATTTGGTATTAGCAAATTAACCTATATAAAAATATTCAATTCTTTTTTCTTTTTTTTTAATTACATATCGTCGAACTCACGTCTTCCGTTCTTTACAGTTGGCCGAATTAGACACTCCATAGCAGTCTCTAATTCAGAGGCACATAACTATATTCATGCAATGGAGCCTTTGATCGAAGTCACTGTTTTATTGGTTCACAGATTCTTCATTTGCAATAAATTGCGGCGGTCAAGACTTGACATCGAAAGATGGAATGTTGTATGATAGTGATGTCAATGCTCTCCACCCATCATCATATTATCTGGCCAGCGCGAGCAGGTTGGCCGTCAGTAATGTTGGGCTTAATGAAAATGACTTGTACAATATAGACTCTATGCCGCAGATTACGGATACTTCAGACCCAGAGCTATTTTGGACAACAAGGGTATCGCAAGGATCGCTAAGATACTACAAACTTGGGCTTGTGAACGGACAATACAATGTGACTCTGCAATTCGCTGAGATACAAATAGTAGATTCGATAGGAAGGCGCGTGTTCGACATTTTTGCCCAGGTGTGTATGATATAGTATGATATATTTCCTGCTTCTTCAATGAAAATTAAGAAAGGTTCTAAAATAAAAAATAAAAAAATTTTAAAAAAAAATGTTCCTCTCTAAGGGCAGCAATGGGCCTGGTTCAGGTCAGCTGGGGCCGGACTGATTTACTAAATGGGCCATGAATACAGTCCTGAAGCTCACTTTTTTTTTTGTGCTAATAAACTATGCTTTTATCACCTAGAATCAAAATTGAAATGGGTTCTATTTTGGTCACGACTGGAAAGAAAAAAACAAACAGAAAACCTGCAAATGCAAAAATGAGGTTTCGATGGCAACTGAAAAAGCAAGATAGAAGATAGAGATGTACAGAGCAAGTACCAAAAACTCCATTCTCAGTCCTGAAGCCCACTTAGGTCCTAAGATGAAATGATGTGGTCCAACCCTGTAACAGATTCCTATGCTCAGAGTTTACGGTATTGGTAGTATTGGTCAATTTGGTTTCATACGGGTCCAATACAAAACATGGGGAATTGCCGAATTAATGAAAATATTGCACGTGTTTGTTTTTTGCTACTTCCATTGTATGATTTATGACTTATATGAATGCTTTTTGGATATAAGTGCATCAATTTGTTTAGACAATGCATAGTTTAGGAGTGGTTGAAATTAGCTATAGAGCCAAATCTTCACAAAAATAAAAATAAAATCCATTGTTCTATTTTTATTTATTTTCTCTTTTTTCAAGTATTTTCACCACTCTGCCACTCTAACCCCCTGTGGCAACGATATCAACGATAACATCATCAATGCATGGAACTTTGATACTTTAACGATGTTGACACGTGTCAATGTCTCGATGATATATTACTGATAAATAGGAATACATATATTAAAGGAAGTTTCAATATCACCGACCTAACAATACTAATATTATCGATAATATCGTCAATAACGGAAACAGTGACTACGGTTGTGAGGACTCTTAGATAGTCGAAGTGTGCACATGGGAAAAGTATCCTGTACAAATATCATGGCCATCTTGAGGTAGCTGGCTATTAAGATGTGGATTGTTAATGGTTAAGAAATGATCGGCGGTCGACTACAAGCCACGACACTTTTCTTAGTGGTAATTTTGTTGTCTGGAGAGCAAGAAGCAGAATGTTTTTTGCATGGTCCAGTGTTAAAGCGGAATATAAATCCATGGCACACATCTTATAAACCCATCTGGTTAAAATTACTTTTGGAAGAGTTGGGGTTTGGGTTCAAGCTCTAACGTGTTTACATTGAGACAATTAAACCGTTATGCATGCTCCCAACAATTCAATGTTCCATGATAGGACAAAGCACAAAGGTCGATCCCACTTCATCTGAGATAAGATCTCTCATAAAGAAATTCTCTCCATATATTTCGTCCCATGACTGGATTGCAGATTTGTTTGCAAAAGGACCTGAGAAATCTCAGTTTGGAAAGCTTATGTACAAACTGGGGATTCGTGATATTTATGCTCCTCCATGAAGGAGAGTGTTAAATGTAAATTATTCAACGTGTGGACCCTATGGGCTATTGGGCTTCAGTGTACATGTTTGGGTAGAGTTTTAGGCCCATGGTTATGTCTTTCTTTAAGTTAAGCAAGAGGGGTAATATAATAGTTTCAGCCATATAAGTGAAAGCCCTAATGAAATAAAGGAGTGGGGACATGGGGAGGCTATCACATTCTTGTCGTTCCACTTTTCTTTGATCTATTCCTGATGGGGACATCTCGTGCACACACGCCGCCCCACCTACGCACGTACGCAAGGAGTAGGAGGGCATCACCGTCGATTTAGCTCGATGACGACGTCCAAATAGGGCCTCCTACCTAGAAAACGAAGTTTGGTTCGAAAGAGTGGACCGATAGTCAAGAAAAACTCATCATGGGATCTCATGATCCTGGCCCACTAGTCAGATTGATTTCATATTTTAGTTTTGGTTATTGTTATTATTTAGAACATCATAAACGATTTAGATTTCTTTATTTAGTTTTTATTTTAGTTTACTTCATCGTCAAGTAATAGGTTGCGCACATGGCGCGACTTTAGGGGTATAGGGTTTTCTTAAAATAGCACCCCTTGTAAAATATGAAATCTAAAGCCCATCATGGGATCTCATGATCATGGCCCACTAGTCAGATTGATTTCATATTTTAGGTTTTGGTTATTGTTATTATTTAGAACATCATGAACGCTTTAGATTTTTTTATTTAGTTTTTATTTTAGTTTACTTCATCATGAACGCTTTAGATTTTTTTATTTAGTTTTTATTTTAGTTTACTTCATCGTCAAGTAATAGGTTGCACACATGGCGCGACTTTAGGGGTATAGGGTTTTCTTATAAATAAGTACCCCTTGTAGCTTTTTTCATTCATTGAAGATTAATAAAAATTTTGCGTTTTCCTACTCCTGAGTTGTGAAGCCTAATTGGGTGTGAAGCTCTCCCTTCATCGAAGGGTTAACTACCATGGTGCGAAGCCACATCTATCCCGATTCGCCCTCATCCATCGCCATCTCTACTACCCATCTTCTCATCTCACCCCATCATCTACACTTGGAATTAATCATCTATTGCAGCAATTCTCTTTCCCACATCAGAATTTTAAAATCTGACCCTACAGGAGGGCCGAAACTTTAGCCGAGTATCACGCACAAACCGTACATCGGATCGAGCTTAGATTTGGAAGTTTTGGAGTCCATCACTGGCTAACCATGGCCAAGGTATCCTTTTTCTGAATAGTAGGCCCCACACAAGTGCGACCGGGATCACACATACGTACGTCTGGGCCATTGTTGTTGTCCACACGTGCGGTACTTTTCTGGTTCACCTCTCTCTTTTCTTTCATTCTCCTTTCAGCCAAAATCCTCAAACCTAACCCTAAATTACTCAAATCTTCAATTTTATGCCTCTTTTCTTACCCTAGGGTTCCCCGAATTAGAATTTCTGAATCCCTTGGATTATGGACTGATTACTATGCATGTGTGGATGATTATTTCTTATCTTCGAGTATTGTTTTGTTCATAATTTTTATTGATCCAGCCCTGTCATGTGTAGGCCTGGACCCGCATAGATTCCCCTTAATTGAATGTTTGGACTTTCATGTGGGATATGGAATTTGTGTAATTGTTTCTGAACTAACGTGATCTTAAGCTTAAAATCTCGTATATCATATTTAATTTTCATGTCCTGCATCAAATTTGGTATCAGAGCCTAGGGTTCTTGTAGGGGAATTCACCACATATTTAGGATTTAGTTTGTTTGACTCTTTCATGCATCCAGTCCATCATATATAGTTGCTAGAAAACTGTAGTCCTTGATATATATGGTTGAATTTTCGTAACAGTATGTAGTCTCCTTCATATAGAATCTCGTAGGGTCATTTAGTTTTTAGACGCATATAGTCGTCATAGAAAGTCCTTAGATTGAGTTAGTCAGTATATGCCCACATGTACGGGTCACGGTTTTGGCTTGCACCTTACACTAAACATGGAGCAACTGCTAGAGTCATTGAACAAGTTGTCCCAGCAGATCGAGTATTTGGGTAAACGCTATGAATAATATATAGACCAACGCTTTTATCAATTTGACGTGCGCATTACCCAATTAAAGGCCTCCGTCGAGACAAATCCCGGCATTGGGGTAGATGTCCATTCTCAGGCAAGTGGTTAGGAGGATAGACCAATGAATGGAGGTGGCCAAGGAAACAGTCATAGGCATACACCCATACCCCCACCCTATGAGGGACATCAAGACCATTATTTTGAAGGGTACGACATGTGCGACCTCATGGCTAGAGAGAGTGCACCAGAGGCTAGTGTAGAGTTATCCACTGAGGTCATTCCAGTAGTGGATGAGTTTCGTGATGTCATTCCTGATGATCTACCGAATAAGTCCCCCCCTAGGAGGGATATAAAGCACACCAAAACATGGGACACCATAATACCTAAAGCTGAGTTTACATTTAATAGTTCTGTCGATAGGTCCACAGGTTTCAGTCCTTATGAAGTCGTTACTAGTTATAAACAAAGGAAACCTATTGATCTTGTCCATATGTCACTGTCCCATATGCCGTCAGAGCCTGTAGAGTCTTTTGCGCATCACATTCATTCATGACATCAAGAAATCAGGCAGAAGATCATGACTAGTAATGAATATTACTCACTTTCTGCAGACCAACATAAATGTTTCAATGAATTCAATGTAAGGGATTCTGTCATAATCTGCATCAAGCCAGAGCGGTACCCTCAGGGAGCCGTTCAAAAATTACACGTGTATAGCGCTGGACCATTCAAAATTATAAAATAAAACGGTCTCAATGCGTATGTGGCAAATCTTCCACCCTCCATGGAAATTAGTTTCACATTCAATGTGAATGATCTAGTTGCATTTCAAGGGATCATTGATACATTGTCCAGCCTTTCGCCTAACCATCTTGATTCCCTAAACCTTTCATTTGATCCATTGCCCCTTCCAGACTCATTTTTTCAGCCTCTACGTCTCATTTCTACCCGTCCCGACCCATTTTTTCAGCCTCTACCTCTCATACCTACCCATCCCAACCCATTTTCCCAACCTCTACCTCCCATACCTACCCCTCCCAACCCGTTTTTCCAGCCTCTATGTCCTGACCTATTTTTTCAGCCTTTACCTCTCATACTTACTCTTCCCGACCTTTCTTTCCAGCCTTTACCTCACATACTTAACATTCACATACCTAGAGAGGAAATAAAAAAAATATCCTGGACCATCAGATAGTTTCAATGTTGGACGCCGGGTTTCAGAAGTACCTAGTTAAATGGAAGTCACACCCAGTTTCAGACAGCACGTGGCTCACTGCGGAGGAGCTTCAGATACTTGATCCTAACATCCCGAAGTGATTCAGGAGTTTTATTTCGCCAGTGGCGAAATCTTCGCAACCGAGAAGAATTGATGGGGACATCTCGCGCACACACGTCGCCCCACCTATGCACGTACACACGGAGTAGGAGGGCTCCACCGTTGATCTAGCTCGATGACGACGTCCAGGGAGAGCCTCCTAGCTAGGAGACGAAGTTTGGATCGAAAGAGTGGGCTCGATAGTCAAGAAAAACTCATAATGAGATCTCATGATCGTGTCCCACTAGTCGGATTGATTTCATATTTTAGGTTTTGGTTATTATTATTATTTAAAACATCATGAATGCTTTAGATTTCTTTGTTTAGTTTTTATTTTAGTTTACTTCATCGCCAAGTAATAGGTTGCACACATAGCGCGACTTTAGGGGTATAGGGTTTTCTTATAAATAGGCACCCCTTGTAGCTTTTTTCATTCATTGAAGATTAATAAAAAATTTTCATTTTCCTACTCTGTGAGTTGTGAAGCCTAACTGGGTGTGAAGCCCTCCCTTCATTGAAGGGTTAACTACCGTGGTGCGAAGCCACATCTATCCCGATTCGCCATCATCCATCGCCATCTCTTCTACTCATCTTTTATCATCTCTTCTTCTCATCTCACCCTATCATCTACACTTCGAATCAATCATCTATTGCAGCAATTCTCTTTCCCACATCAGAATTTTAAAATCTAGCCCTACAGGAGGGCTGAAACTTCGGCGGAGCACCACGCACAAACCGTACATCGGATCGAGCTTAGATTTGGGAGTTTTAGAGTCCATCCCTGGATGACCAGGGCCAAGGTGTCCTTTTTCTGAATAGTGGGCCCCACACATGTGCGACCGGGATCACATAGACATGCGTCTGGGCCATTGTTGTCGTCCACGCGTGTGGTACTTCTCTAGTTCGCCTCTCTCTTCTCTTTCAGTCCGCTTTCACCCAAAATCCCTAAACCTAATCCTAAATTACTCAAATCTCTAATTTTATGCCCATTTTCTTACCCTAGGGTTCCCCGAATTGAAATTTCTGAATCCCTTGGATTAGGGACTAATTACTATGCATGTGTGGATGATTATTTTTTATCTTTGAGTATCGTTTTGTTCATAATTTTTATTGATCCAGCCCTGTCATGTGTAGGCCTGGACCTGCATAGATTCTCTTTAATTGAATGTTTGGACTTTCATGTGGGATATAAATTTTATGTAATTGTTTCTGAACTAACGTGATCTTAAGCCTGAACTCGCATATCATATTTAATTTTCATGTCCTACATCAATTCCTCTCGTCCCAACATATTGTATGGAATGCATTTCATTGTCTAATTTATTTATGTTTTTAAAAAGGTGGCAGCACACCATCTATAACACACTATATGCCATTCTTATAATTGTCAAATTTGTTTTAGCTCCTTTCTATGTTCAGTGTATTGGAGTTCGTCAATATGCTCCGTACCTTTGAGGCACTTTGCATCATACTTTACCGTTTCCCTCATCACTCATGCTTCAGTTGGATGCTCATGTAGATGCTTATTAGTCTTGTGATGTTACTGATATGATGATGATGATGTTACCAATCATCTCTATTCTCTCATATCTTGAAAGAGTAAGAAGTAAGATATTGTTTCTTGTTCTGGCATGGAGGCCAAATGTCATGCTATAACTCAAATTGCTTCTTCTTTTTTACTTTTTCTTTTTCAACAAAAGGATCTCTATAATTTATTACCAAAACTGAAACAGTTGTACAAAAAGATTTCAGCAAGGCAAAAAAAAAAAAAAAAAACAACTGTGGCCCACCTATCATATAACCAACACAGACTGGAAACTAAGTAAGAGCCGCATCCTCGGCCTCTTCCCTGATGCACCCAAGCCCCACCTGATCTTGAAAAAGGCTCCCCTGACCACAGCGGGGAGACCCTGGACTTACTGAAACACTTCTCTAACTTGGGAGCCACTCCCTTAAGGCGCTAAGCTGTCCACCACTCCATTGGCTTCCCTAGGGGCAAAGGTGATGAGAACCTACACTACCCTCTTGATCGCATCCACTTTGGCCCACCAATACCACATATTCCACACCTTAGGGGTCTTCTTGTTGAGCAACTCCACCACCACTTTGGAGTCACTCTCGACAACAATCCTCTCTAGGCCCCATCTCACACACAAGCAAAGACCCTCCATGGGAGCTCAGGCTTCAGCACACAAATTTGTGCCCCAACTGAAGCCGCTGGAAAATGCAAAAACAAACTCACCCCCGCTATTTCTACAAACTCCACCTCCTCCAGACAACCCTAGGTTCCCACCTGCTCAAATTGCTTCTTAGATTAATTGTCTAGCTCCATCATCTATTCAATGATCTTGGAGTTGAGCTCTCTTCTTGCTCCTTTTTTATTTTTCTTTTATTTTATTTTATTTTATTTTAAGGATGAAGTTTTATTAATATAGGGGAAGAGACTATACAGCCATAAAACTTCGGCGGCCTCAGGCACACAAAAAATCACCTAGGGCCACCTATCATAAACCCTTCAAAGAGGAAACAAATCAACCTGACGTAATACTACCAAGGCCCATCCCATCTAGAACAATGGATCCCCCGAGTGGAAAGGGGAAGTTTGGTTAAATGTCAAAGAAAGCAATGCAACAATCTCTCTACCCATGCCTCTTTACTGTGGTAACTACAGTGATATTCAAATTGTTAGCAACATTGTATTCCATTAGCAAACCAAGTATATAGAGATTGATTGTCATTTTGTTTGCCGTCATTACCAGATTGGCATTATCTCTCACTTCCAATTTCGTAACATTACCTCTGAGTTTGATTGTTGACTTCTTCACGAAATCTCTTGCTATCTGCACACTTTCAATTCTTACTCACCAATTTCTCATTGATATTCATCATGAGTTTGAGAGGGTGTTACATGATGTTGTCTACAAGTGTCGTTTAGTCTTTGTTATATTTAAAGGCAGTTAGTCATTTTGATATTTATCTTATTTATAAATATACCTTTTTGTTCCCTTGAATGTAGTTGGACAAAGACTATTCTCTCAGCTCTTACTGCAAGTTTCAAACATCATGTTTTAGAAATGCGCTTGAGCGTGCATCATTTTAGAAGTCTCATTTTTCTACCTCTAAACTAAACTTTTGGTTTTGAGCTCTTCCAAAGGTACTCATAAGAGAACCTTGAATTGATGACGAGCTTGCGGATGAAGCTAGCCTGGATAGCGCACTTTGCAAAAAGGTTGTAGCTTGTGGACGGACTAAATGTAGAAAAAAAATATTTGCCAAGATCTCCCAAACCAGGTGGGTGGGGAGCCGCGGGTCCCTAAATCTCCTCCGTGGAAGAGTATTAGTCTTCTTCTCCCTACGTTGCATGATCGGGTGAGATGGGTGATTGGTAGGGGCCATTGTAATGTATAGGAGGTAGATTGGATGTGTCTTGACTCTCTGTTCGCGTTGTGTTCCACCCAGATCCCTGAGGCAATGATACACCTAAAGGTCAAGGGCCTCATCAGCGAGGACGGTATTATTCCGGACTCTCTATTGCTGTAAGTGGTCCAAGATCACATCCAGATCAGCGCAGTGGTGGGGTACCCTGTTGGCCGGTCCCAAATCGTCGTTGATCCATAAACTGGCCCCCTTCCTGCTGCTCTGGGAAGTCTGGAAGGAAAGAAACGCAGCTGTCTTTGAAGGAAAATCTCCCTCGGCTGCCTCGGTAATAGCTCGAGTCTCGTGGTGGTTTTCCTCCACCAGTGGCTCTAAGACCATCATTTCTGCTATCGCAGTTGCCCCCCGCTCTTCTTCCTCGTACGTCACTCGGTCTGATAGGGGATGCCAACCCAAGGGATCCTTGGTGGTGAAATAGAGTAAGCCCACTACAAGGTGGGTAAAAATGAATGTTGATGGCTCCTCCATAGAAAATCCTGGGATCTCAGAGGGTGGAGGTGTTTGCAGATATGATAGGGGCATTTTCCTCTTCGTCTTCTCGGCAGGATATGGCGTGGATTCAAATAGTTATGCTGAAATTCATGTGGTGCACGACGGGATCTTCCTTGCTCTCTCGAAGGGCTTCCTCAAGGTCATAGTTGAGTCTTACTCACAGCTGGTGGTGAGGATGTTGAATCGAGAAGCTAAACCAGGTTGGAAATAGAGATATTGAATTAACAAGATTGACAGGTGTAAGACCCGTATCTTAGTCCGTACCATTCCATAGACTTCCGCGGTCTTACCAGTCGAATTCCGGCAACCTTCGCCCCTTAACCGATAGTCACGCGCGACCCTAATTCACACGCCGTCAACCCAAGTCGACTCAACCCAAGATCTGTACCCTAGCGACCGCGCCGTCGCCGCTGTTCCAATGCCGCGACTCGCGCTACAAGGCGATACCCTGGTCGAGAGTTGTATGCAGACGTTCGGTGCGAGGAAACGCCGTGCGTTGCAAAATCTAAAGAAATCTCTACGATGTGTCACATCAATCCCATCAATCAATCCATCCATCAATCCATCACATGTCAAGTACATGTCAAGTACACATCACTTTCACCTTCTCTCAAGCAAGCCACAAAAGTCTTCCATGCCCATACCTTTCTTACACAAATGCCTCAAAAGTCTTCCAATGCCATACCTCTCTTACACAAAAGGCCACAAAAGTCAAGTTTTCTTACACAACCATCACTCACCACATCCATCCATCACCCATCTCTCTCTACAACACTCTCTCTCTTTCTCATTTCTCATCTCATTCTCTCAAGCAAGAAATTTCATACGTATGAGCTCCCCCTCTCTTTCAAAAACTTCAAGTGTGGCCCACTTTCCTACCCCATCATCTCCCATCTTAGTCATCCATTCCTCATCTCATCCATTGAAGTTGAAGCTAAGGTGCTAAGGAACCCCTAGGAGCAAGAAGATAGGACGGTGGGTACATGATCATAGTAGTTTTTCTTATTTTTGAGATGGGCCAAGTGAGGCCAATCGATCAATGGTTTGGATCTCATTTGGGACCCTAAGATGTGGTCGATGGTCCACTTGATCATCATGATCATTCCATGATGGGGTCCAATGATGGGGCCATTCTCCATGGACCCCATCATGATGTTTATTTCATTACAATAGTAAGGTCATCTAGACCGTTTATTTTCGTGGAGAATGGATCTCCACCGTCGATCCTTGATTAGGTGGGCCCATATGCCATGATGTATGTTGTAGATCACGAAAGGGAGGGCCCATAGTGCCGGGGACCCTCCATCAAGCGTGTCCAACCCTCTATCTCTCTCTCTACTTTATTTCTTTTTTTTTTATCATCTTGTGTTTGAGTGGCCCACTTGGATGGACCTCACCATGATGTAAGTATTTTGTCCCAAACCATCTACTAGTAGGGCCCACATGATACATGTCGTACCCACACCCTCCATCATTTGGTGGCCCACTCGAGCTGGGCCCACCTCAATGCATGTTAAGGAAAACACAAATGCAAGCTTGATTCCAAGTTTTTGGGGGTGGGCCCTTATGTAGGCCCCACCTTGATGTATATATTCAATCCAAGTCATCCATCCTCTTACCTACACCGTTTTAACCATTGAGTAGAAGAATGGGACTGATCTGAGCTTTTGGTGGGCCATAGCATTGGGACCATTGGTGGTTACCATTGATGAAATTTCTGACGTTTCTGTACGTCCAAAAATCACAAACTCTGGACTCATTGAGATGGCCTCGAGCTACTGAGCACAATGGTTGGAGCGGATCCACTTGGAGTGGGCCCCACACTCAAAAATTCTCAAAACCTTTCATTTTTCAAAAAAAAAATGCAACAGCAGCTTGGTTGCTGCTGCTGTCAGACGAAGAAGAGAGGACACTGACGCGTCCTGCGTTTTAGGCGAGCGGGCGGCAGCCAGCCACTCACGGCTGCTGTCGTGGGCCCCACCATGATGTATATGTTTTATCTACACCGTTCAGATGGAGCGCCACCCCCTGAGGTGGGCCCCCTCCAAAAATGAGGCCGATCCGACGCTCGGGTGGCCCACACCATAGAAAACAGTGTGAATGAACATCTACCATTGAAACCTGTTCTGGGGCCCACAGAAGTTTTGGATCAAAATGAAATTTGTTTTTCTTCCTCATTCAGGTCCGTGGGACCTTACCAACCGGTTGGATTGGAAAATACATGTTATGAAGGGCCCCACGTGGAGCCCACAGTGATGTGTATGTTTTCCTCCACCGTCCGCTGGATGGTGGTGTCCACCAATTGCATATGTTTTATTCACGCCGCCCCCCTGGCGGATTGACAAATAAATA
Organism: Magnolia kwangsiensis; assembly: GCA_037074715.1. NCBI lineage: Eukaryota > Viridiplantae > Streptophyta > Magnoliopsida > Magnoliales > Magnoliaceae > Magnolia > Magnolia kwangsiensis. Next base: position 99,633,223 of record CM073584.1, read on the forward strand.
TAACAGTGGGCCTTCCCCTGGCCCACACGCTGGATGACAAATAAACATTATAGTGGACTCTGGACCCACGTGACCCTATGAATAGTTTGGATGGAAATAAACACCATGTTGGGCCCCAATTTGGATGGAAAATAAACTTAATCTAAGGCCCATGGGTCGAGGCCCACTTGATGTAACTTGAGGCCCATGGGATTGGACCCATTTGATGTGTTCCAAGGCCCATGGGATTAGGCCCATTCAATGTAATGTAAGGCCCTTGGGACCAGGCCCATTTGATTCATATAAGGCCTTTGGATTTGGGCCCATTTGATATATGAGGCCTATGGATGTGGGCCCACTTGATATGTATGAAATCTATAGGATTAGGCCTATTTGATATGTATGAAACCCATGGGATTAAGCCCATTTAAGACACACAAGGCCATGTGATTTGACCCATTATGATGCACTCCGAGGCCCATGGGTTATGACCCATTGCAATATACTTAAGGCCCATTGATGTGGTCCATTTATGTGGCCCATTCGATGAATAAAAGGCCCATTTAACGTATCCCATTTGATGTGTTTAAGACCCAATGGAATGTACCTAAGGTCCATTGTAATGTGTGACCCCAACACCGATTATGTAGCGATGTTTACGACAATCGTGCCTTGGGAGCAATGTTGGTTTGACGTCCACATTGCGAGTGTAATGTTGGTTGGATGTCCACATTACGACTCTCCTTAGGACCCAGTGTTAGGCCCGTACTTATTGTGTATAGGTCATACAGGCCCATCTACATTGTAAGGATAGTTCATCTCATTATAACATATTTAATATAGCTTCATGACTCATGATCATACGCATCATATGTATGCTTGATATGAGAGTGACTGATCATAGCATATTCCTTCGGGCAGATTGCTTATGGGACCCCGATTAGGCGGTGTTGTCCTGCATGAGCGCACGATACATGCTAGGATTTGTTGCATGATTGGATAGTGTGATTCATGCATCTCGTATCGTGTGATATGGTTACTGTACGCCCTAGCGACATCGGGGTCGTAGCCACCACAGACACATCGTGGTTGGCAGGATTGGATACCGAAAATCTTATTCTACATGGGGTGTTATAGATATCCCTGGGTGAAAGTCTCTAAACCCTTATGGTACCAAGAGGTTGCTCGAACGTCTAGACCGAGTGGGTAGATGAGCGTTGAGTGTCGATTACCAGACGGTTGCGCTCTCCACTGTGTCGTGGTCGGTTGGGAGGGGGTACGGCCTTATCCGCCTGAGTGTAGGGGGCAATGCTAGGCTGAGTCTGACCAGCTCGAGGAATGGGCCCGCTATCAACGAGTCGTGCCCGATATTGGCAGACGGATAGTGAGGTCTCTTCCACTTACCTTATTACGCACGATGAGGCGGCAATCTGGTTTAGAGTGTACTAGACCCCGGTGATATCCCAGGTTTGAGTTGTATTGATGTGTGGACATAGATGAGGACTTGTATGCTTGAGTTACATTTCACCTCGCATGGCCTTGGAATGGCCAATATCATTCATGTCTTGCATCACATAGCTTTGGTACGGCTAATGGTTTTCATGGATCCATTTGCATATTCTGTATTACTCTAATACTGCATGTTCATATTACTACCTTGCGCACACACTTTCACCACCCTCTAAGCTTTCTATAAGCTTATGTACGACCGTTGCGTGCAGGTGACGTTGGCTCGTAGGAGCGTTGAGGCAGGAGCGCGTAGCAAATCGTTTGGAGTTTTTGTTCATTCTCATTGTATTTCCCGTTATGTTCATTGTACTTGTAAAGTTTTTTATCATAGTGAAAATGTAATAGAGTTTTTGGTTGTTGTTTGTGGGTTATGCCTTTGGTTATGCTTATTACGAATCAAACTGTCGTTGAAAATCCTCCTCGTAGCATCCCAGGATCGGAACCTGGCGAATGGGCACTAGGAGCCGAGAATGGGGTTCTACGGAGGCTGTCGGCGCCGGATTCGGCGATCAGGAACTTCGTGAGCCCGGTTTTCGAGTTTGGGGCGTGACAACAAGCTTAAGAGGAGAGGTCAAATTGTCTTCTCTCATATTTTCAGGGAAGGGAACGCCCTAGCGGATGCCTTGGCTAGCTTGGGTAGCGCGAACCAAGCTTCCTCGTCTTATGGCCATCTTTCAGAGCTTCCTCCCCAGTTTAGAGGGCAACTGTTCCTCGATAAGATAGGCCTGGGGGCAATCAGGGAATCCTTTCGGGAGATGAGGCCTTCCTTAAGTTTTTGGTTTTTTGTTCTTGGGGTGTTTTTTGTCTCTAGTTTATGATAGGCTTCCATAGGTCCTTTTTTCTCCCGAGGAAGCCCGAAAATTGTAATTATATCCTTCATCAATGAAAAAAGTAAGTGTATCTAGCCTTGAGTTTCATCAGGGGACTTGATGTAGAACGGATCGTGGACTCGTTCATGGCTAAGATGGATCGAAGAAAAGAAGCCAAGAAGGATCGAACACTAGCATAGTTCGATTGGTCGATAGGTCGAAATTTTGCCAGAAATTCTAGATTTATTTTTATTTTTTCCAAACAGCTTGTATTATATCCAAAGAAAAGGATCTGCTTAACAAAACCAATATACTGCAACCTAACACAAGATGCCAAACTATAATCTTACTTGAAACTTGGAAGCTTGCAACAACAGTGATTTTTAGTGAGACATATGGAATCTAACATCAAAGTTACAGACCGATTGAAGAATGAGAGGGAAATGGAAGACCAGCTTCTCCATGAAAAAAATTCTCACTTTTAATCTTTGTCTGCATCTTCGATTTCTTCATCCTCTGGTACACCTCGAAGATAAAGAACATTGTTGCATCTTATCAAAATTTCTCCAAGATTTCCCGTAAATTGACCATCAATGTATTCTTCAGTATTGGCCAGTTGCAAGTTCATGTACGAATCTACTGAAATAAGGTAACCTTGGTATTCCATTCCCCACTTATGCTTCGAAATGATAGGCTTCCCAGTAAGATTGTTCAAGAAAGGCTTCGGGTTGATAGGTGTCATCATTGCAGTGGTATCTTATCTGTTCTTCTTCTTCTTCTTCCGGTCTCTGGGTTTTAGGGTTTTAGAGAGAGAGAGAGAGAGAGAAAGAGAGATTCCAGATTGCTAGAAATTCCAAATTGCTTGCTGGTTATTTTCGTAAGTTTAGACAGGTTAAAATACTATTCGATAGGTTGAAATATTGTTCTGGATTGCTTGCTGACTAATTTCTACCAATTTAAACAGGTCAAAATCTAGTTCTACAGGTCGAAATCACATAATTTCTAGTTTAAATCTTTAGACACTTTTTGGTCGATTCGACCTATCGAGTTGACAAATCGAGGATAAGTCGACAAGCAGCGAAAATTTGCATGTTTTTCTGAAATTATTTCCTAATTTGATTAGGACCCCTTTGATTACGATTTTAGGGTTTGTTTAGGTTTATTTAAAGGTGTTAAACTCATTTTTATGATTATTTATCAATTAAATCTTCTTAAAAATTCTATTTCTTCTCGTGGATTCGAGATTTTCTCTTGTGGATTCAAGGTATTTATCGATCGAGAAAGACAGTGATCGACCTCATCACATTCTCTCCTGTGTCAGTTGGTATCAAAGCAAGGCTTTCTCCTCGGATCTATGGCTTTTAATGATGGGTCGGGCAATATTACCATGGGCGGTGCTCCAAGAAATTTTCTTTTAACAGCAACGACTTTCAAAGTGTTGTAACAAGAGTATCGGCAAGTCATGCAAGGGCTACAGGCTGCCATCGATCGAATGATGATGGCCCTCGAGTAGCTTCGTGTTCATGGTGGTGATCCGCCCTCGGTAGGTGCTGAAATTCGTAATCGCGTCGATCGTAGGACGATGCTGACAGTGAATCGTAGAATCATGCCTGAGGAGGTGGGATTCAACGACGAGGAGATCAATGACATGATCCTCCAACATCCTGAACAACACGACAATCGGGTAGATCAGACGGATCGAGACTTCTAGATGAAAGTTGACCTTCCTAGCTTCAATGGCCAATTCCACATCGATGACTTTCTCGATTTGCTGCCTAAAGTCGAACACTTTTTTTACTACATGGATATCGTTGAAGAGAAGAAGGTTAAGCTTATGGCTTATAAGTTGAAGGGTAGGGCTTCAACTGAGTGGGAGCAATCTTAACTCTCACGGACAAGACAGATGAAAGCACCAATCCGCACATGGCAACAGGTGAAGCAGTTGTTGCCTACACGATTCCTCCCCAATGACTACGATCAGGTATTGTTCCAATAATACCAAAATTGTTGGCACGGTATACAGTCAGTGAGAGATTACGCAGAAGAATTATACCGCTTGGCGGCATGGAATGATTTGGTTGAAACTGAATCGCAGCAAGTCTGTTGATTTAATGGAGGATTGCATGTTGTGATCCAGGATTGGGTTCAGATGTAACCCATATGGATAATGAATTAAGCGATCAACCTGGCCACTCGAGCGCACCAACACACGGACTTACCCTACTACTAGGGTAGCCGCGGCGGGTCCTTCACAAGGAGCTCCACAGACCAAGGGGAAAGAACCTGTAGGAGGACGACCGCAACCTCCTATACCCGTGAACTGAGAATCGAGAAGTGGATAAGTAAGGCCCCAAAGAACGATAACCACTGTTGTCAGTCTAAGCATGATCTGAACCCCTATGGTCAGCCACGGCCTATCCACTGCTATCGATGTGGCCAACCAGTTCCCTTATCAAACAGCGACAAGTGGCAAACCTCACCATTAATGATGGTGACGATGAGAACTCAAAAGAAGACCCAAAAGATGATGAGTTAAAGCATGCGGCGGATGGCGAAGCTGATGAAGCAAATTGGGTTCCATAGGATGTAGAACAAGTCGCGAATTCATTCATGGCTAAGATGGACTGAAGAACACACTCAACATAGTTCAACCGGTTGACAAATCTAGTCGACATGTCGAAATTCTGCCAGAAATTCCACATTGCTTGCTTGCTGATTTCAGTTAGTTTAAACTGGTCGAAATACTGTTTGACGTACGGGTCGAAATACTATTCCAGATTGCTTGCTAGTTTATTTCTGTCATTTTAGACGAGTCAATAGATCTTGTCAACAGGTCAAAATCTAGTTTAACGGGTCGACAGATCGGGTTGACAAGTCAAAAAATCCAGAATTTCTGATTTAAATCTCTTGACACGTTTTTGTTGTTTTAACCTGTTGACTCATTAGGTCGGCGGGCATCGAAAATTTACGTATTTTTTTGAAATTGTTTCCTTATTTGATTAAGACTCTTTTATTACGATTTTAGGATTTGTTTAGGATTATTTGAAGGTGTTAAACTCATTTTTATGATTAACTATCAATTAAGACTTATTAGAAATTCTATTTCTTCTCGTGGATTCAAGATTTTCTCTTATAGATTCAAGAGCACCTTCTGGATTCAAGGTATTTATTGATCGAGGAAGACGGTGATCAACTTCATCACATTCCCCCTTGCGTTAAGACTTCTCAGTCAAATCAACTTGGGTGCTTTGCAGATTGGCTATAGACCGAAAAAGTTGCGCTAGATGAGTTTCCGCCTAAGATCTCAATACTTACTTGGAAGTTACTACAAGAAGGGATTCCAGTAGACAACAAATCCAAATGCATTTGTTTTTAACTTGGGGCAGGGGCCTAGCCTCGAGTTCATCTGTTTGTGACGGGAGAGCTAGTGACTCAGGTTTGGGACAAACGACAAGGGGTTGTGCATCTTAATGGTGGAGAGTGGCTTCCGGGACTAGCGACTTCTTGACCTTGCCGAGGCTTTAACTAGAGCTGTATTTTTTGGGACATCTAGATAGCCAAAAATGAGAGTAGATTGGAGGGTTTCCCAGTTCGTGTGGGGAGAACCATTCTTTGTGTTCAAAGATGTCTTACTCTTATCCTCCAGTCACTGCCCTCGATTTATGAAAGGAGTCTCGCTAGAAGATTGGCGCTGCGAGTGCTAGGGATTCACTCTAATCTCCAGCGGTAGTGTGCTCGGGCTATTCTCAAATGGGAAAGACCGAAGGAGGAGTGGATCAAGATTAATGTTGATGGCTCCTCTCCAGTGAATATTGGCCCCTCAGGGGATGGATTGGTTTGTAGAGGTAGCAAAGGTAAATTCTTCTTTTTCCTTTCTTTGTGATACAGTTTTGGATCAAATGCTTGAGCCTAGATCCAGGCGATGTATGAGAACCTATATCCCTAGGGTGAGAAGAGGATTCAACAAGATACTAGAAAGTGATTCCATGACCATCATTAGAGTTAGGCACGAACCGACTTGACTCGCCTAACTCAACTCATCCAACTCAACTCGTCTGACTCGTTCGGAACCAACTCAAACTGAACCGAATGAGTGAGCTGATCCGAACCGAGTAGCCTTCACCCAATCCAAACTCAAACCGAGTCGAGTTCGAGTTACCAAGTAACTCGACTCCACTCGACCCGAAACTCGATCCGATCAGACTCGACTCGACTTGGATTCGGGTATATATATAACAAAAAACTCTAATTTTTAAATATCTCTAACCCTATACGCCGCACCCAATCCCAAACTCTCTCTTCCTCCCTCATCCTCCTCTTCCAAGTCCAGCAACCACCCACCACCATCACCACCCTCCTCTCTCTCTCTCTCTCTCTCTCTCTCTCCCCCCCCCCCCCCCCAACTCCCTCCCACCCTCCTCTTCCAAGCCCGGCAACCGCACGACAGTTCTCTCTCTCCTCTCCACTCCCTCCCTCACTCATCTCTCAATCCAAATTGGTGCCAACTTGAACTGACTTGATACTTTTTACTGCATCGGACTCGGTCCAGATTAGTTCAGGCCAGACCCGGATTCGAATCGGTTCAAGCATGTTGGACTCGGTACCGAGTCAAGTCGAGTTTGGGTCAGGCCTATTTCAAAACTGGATCGAGTCAGGTCAGCCCTAACTCGGTCCAACTCAACTCGATGCCCAGCTCTAACCATCATAGAATCACTCAAGAAGGACAGACCTTCCAATTGGAGCGTGTGGTGTTGGTTGGCCCATATTAAGTCTCTCATGAGGGGTTCAGAAGTTCAATTCGCTACATTCCAAGGGAAGTTAACAGAGTAGCTGACGCTCTAGCAAGGACAGACAGTGATTTGTAGGCCAGAAGGACCTTCACGGTCGTTACCGATCTCCCAAAACCCATCTATGGATCCATTTTCTTAGACCAATTGGGTCTATGGGAGGTTAGACAAGTTTTCTCTAGAGGGTCAATTATACGACAGGTAGCCCATAGCGGTTTTTTTGTGCTCTCAGGTTACCTAAAATAGTGTGGTTGGTTGTATATCCTATCCTTTTGTTTAATAAAATTTCATTTTGAAAAATAAAAAACTACGAGAGAGAGAGAGAGAACCTTAAATTGTAGTTGAGAGAGAGAGACAGAGAACCTTGAATTGTACTTGCACAAAGCATGATAAAAGCGGCAACAAGTTTGGGTGTGGGAGTAGGGAAGCATCTACTTCAAAATGTTAACTAGTGTAAATAGCTAGGAGGCGGAAGCATGAGTGGGAGCACGATTTGAAGCGGGAGTGGCACCCGATTAGAAGGACCGTGCAACTAAACCTTGAATCCTTCTCACTTTGCTAATGATGTGCTTGATGAACAATTTTTGGTAATTTATCAAATTGAAAACTAGCAAAGCATGTATTGTAAAAAAATCAAATGATGGAATGTTTCCTACAACAAGATTATATTTGTTAGTATAAGTGAATTGAGCTTTTCATAAATGGAAGCTCAAAGGCTTTACAACCAAATACATTTCGGGAATGGCCAATCGACAAAAAGAGATAGGGCCCCTCTATCACATGGAGAGACAAAAAGAGAGAAAATAATAAGAGAAGATTAGACCACACACAGGTTGCCTTAGCCAACTCTATCAAGAAACAAAAGGCCCCACACAGAAGAAGGGAGGTCTTCGGATGCACAATAACGGAGATCCATTTGGCCTTCACTCTGCAAACGTGTCAGGCCATCAGCCGTTGAGTTGGCCTCCCTGGGTGTGTAGGAGATCTGAATCTCCAGGTTGCTCTTGGTGGATTCGATTCTCACTTTCCAGTACCACATGTTCCAAGAGGGAGCATTGTTATTGGATAGGAGCTTCACCACAAAGCTAGAATCGCTGGCTACTTCCACTCTACCATAGCCCAAAAGCTTGTATTGGATTAGGCCGTCTAGGATCGCCTTAATTTCATCCCTTGAGTTTGTACCGAAACCATAAGCTTTAGCGAACACAAATAGGAATTCCCCTTTGTGGTTTCTCCCAATCCCACCCCCTCCTGAAAGGCCCAAGTTGCCCCTTGCCAACCCATCTACATTAAGTTTAATCCAACCTTGCTTTGGTCGAGTCCATTTGACAACTACTATGTTGGGAGGATTGGGAGGAGGCGTTTTGATTCCCAACAAGTTTAGAAAGAGAAACCAGTTCCTTTTGTTTATTAGAGAAATAATTACGAAATCATTCCATTAGTGCATCCAAATATACCTCAAGTAAAATAATAATAATAAGTGCTAGACACATATGATTGCCCATCTCACATTTGCCCATCTCACATAGGTCACACGTGGTTGAGCCATACGGCTGGATGGCCATGGTGGATGGGTCTGTCCCCTCACCTATTTATATTATGTTCATATTATTGCTTGTAATATATTTTTCTTCTTTCAACCCCAGTCCTTTAGATGGCTATGTCTATGTAGGAGTATTCTTGTATATTGTTCTCTTTATAGGGTTGATATATATTGTTGCTTTCTTTGAGGGTTTTGCATTAAGACAAACCTCACGAATCTGGAATTCTGTTATGTGTAGTGATTTCTTCTTATTTTCTCTGAAACCTATCAGTAAGCTTAGAATAATTAAGACGAAAAGAAAGAAAAAAACAACTATTCCATAGAACATGGATAGGACAGCAGTGGTATGGGTCTTATTCAACTTTGAAAGTAGGTCCAACAATCATGCTTTTAATGCTTTCCCGAAGAATGGATGTTTGAGCAGTCCCAAACATATCAAATCACTATCCCTTGTGAATGTGTTTCTGCTTATGCAGTTTGTGAATTCATTATGGTTGCATTCTCCGCTAGTTTTGATACTATATTAATTGTATTTCCAGGGTAATCTCCAATTGAAAGATTTTGACATAAGAAAGGAGGCAGATGGAGTCTCTAATAGTGCAGTTTTGAAGACTTTCAAGGTTATTGTATCCAAGAATTACCTTGAAATCCATCTCTTTTGGGCTGGAAAAGGGACTTGCTGCAGGCCTGTTATAGGTAACTTTGGGCCATCCATTTCTGCCATCAGGGTCACTCCAGGTAATATATATTCAGAACTGAATATTTAATAAAATTCCAAAGTTTCTAGATGTTCAATACTAACAGATGAAATTCCGGCTTTACTTTCAGATTTCCCACCGCCAACTGCTTCAGGAAAGAAGAACAAGACTGGTTTGATTGTTGGGATTGTAGTCGGTGCTGTTGCTCTGATTTTTATATTCATTTCAGTAATATTTATTTGGAGACGAAGGAGCAATAAAGATGAAGGTAATACCAATATTGCTAAATTAGGGTGTGTTTGGATGCTCAACCGAACTGGACTGCAATTCCTTAAATTCATTGCAACGGAATGACCAAAGTGGGGGTGGCACCATTTTAATTCATACACCAACTTGAAATGGTTGTAATAACAATATGGGGGATAGCCCCACTTCGGTCATTTTCTATTTATTGAACCGAACTACCAAAATTTTGTTTGATTTAGCATCGAAACTCAACCTAACTGATATGTATTGAAAATCCAACTCAGACACTTGTAAGTCACATGTTATGGTCCTAAAATACTTTAACATGAAAATCCACTCAATAGGAGTGGATTTAAGTCTTTGGTTTGAGTTTTCTCACCAGGAGTTATTGCAATTTTTCATTGAAAATATTCTAGTTACCAATTAGCTTTCTTAGGCTATATTCAGTTCTCCATGTGAGCAGGATTTTGTTCCACCAAAATCCCTATCCACAACATTTCAAGCAGGACCTCGAACATCTTAGGTATTTACTTGATGCAGAAAAGGTGGAAAATTGCTACTTTACATACTGGACATCCCATTTTCAGTGACATTTGCAAACACTCAGGTGAATGGATATATGCTTTACAATCTAAAGGTTTTAAAATTATTTGGATTAAAAATAGAATAATATGGAATGGAAGCTTAGTAACAATAAGAGTGTAAACAAGGAATTAGTTAAGATTGTTGTTCAAGTACCCAAAATATTATTTTTGATATCTTGCGTCAACAATTCATGAGAGTGGAAGAATTTAGAAGGATGTTACTCATAGAATTCAATCTAGGTGGAAGAAGTGGAGATAGGCCTCCAGAGTTTTATGCGGTCACTATGTACCAATCAAAACAGAAGAGGTAATTTCATTGAAAAGCTATAAAACCATCCATACTTATGGGATGAAATTTTGGGCGGTTAAAGAACATGTTCATACCTTTCTTTGGTCTTGGATTTGAGTCTTCGTAACCAGGAGATAAGTTCAATTTTGATTGATAAACTTCTAGTTGACAATTACCTTTCTTAGGTGATATTTCAATGTCCAAGTAGGTCGGATGTTGTTCTACATGCTGGGTGCAGAGGCAACCTCAAACGTGAATCAAACAAGCAATAGAAAAATGAAAATTCAAACAAACACAAAGAACACACAAATTTTATGTAGAAAACACTTGCAGAAAAAAACCACAGTACAAAGCAACGAACAATCCACTAAAATCAAAAAAATTATAAGAGATGGAACAACTTACAGATGAAACCCTAGCTTCTCCCCTTCAAGACTACAGAAAATTCATGCTAGGCTCCTCTCACCATACAAGATCTGCCCTAATCGCAATTACAAAGTCCATTTATTTTACAAAGTCCTTTTATATACTACCATACAAGATTAGGCAACAAAACCTGCACTTACGCAAAAACTTACATGACCATTTGGTCGACCCAACTTGACCTTTGGTTGACCAAAAATATCACAGCGTGCTTCGGTCGACCCAACTGAACCTTCGGTTAACCGAACATATCACGGTGTGCAACAGTCGACCAAAACAAAACTTGATTGAACCGAGAATAAATTTGCACCAGATTAAAGGCACTCGATCAACATTATTCAAATGAACATTCACGACATTTGATATAGATTTGGGGTAGCAACTATGGAAAATTGTTATTTTTTGTTTAATTTTAAAGACAATGAAATAGATAAACATTTATTTCACCAAAATATTCATTCCGGTTGTAATTTTTATACATGCTACCATAGGATACATTTGGATGCACTATTGAATTACATTTCGATGCACTATTGAATTGAATTGCAATTGTTATTTCTATAGACTCAAAATTTACTTATTGTAGATAACTTTAGCATTCATATTTATGGAAAATGCTCCAAATTGCAATTATGCTACTTTCCAGATCAGATTTGAAAGGAGTGTTAACTGCAATTTCACAGCTATATCAACATTCTTTTTTACACACACGCTCATGTACTCACACCCCACACTCGCACCACAAGGGGTGCTGTGCTCAAACCTGTGACCTCGTGTTGAAACTCTTGTGAGTCTACCATTGAGGCACGTCAACAGGTTTAGCTATATCAACATTATGAATGAAAGGGAATGTGATTACAGTGTGGTTGTTTCTTCTTGATGCAACTGAATGTTTGCAATTCAATTAATTGGCTCATCAAAACGGACCCTTACAAAGAAAATCGCCAATTAAGTAAATAGAACTACAAATTGGGGATTCATACAATTTTTTTCAAATAAGTTCGAGGGAGGGAGAGAGAGAGAGAGAGAGAGAGAGAGAGATGTGAGCATGCATTTTTTGAATTCTATTTAAGTAGATATATGATCCTAACCTGCTCACTTATGTGAATTCACAGAGCCTCTAGACATGGGTGCCAAACCAAAAACTTTTAGTTCTTCCGAACTGACGACTGCTACTGGAGATTTCAGTCAGGTAGACATGGGTGCGAAACCAAAAACTTTTAGTTATTCCGAACTGATGACTGCTACTGGAGATTTCAGTCAGGAAAATAGGTTGGGAGCAGGAGGATTTGGGGCTGTTTATAAGGTACTTTTTTTTTTTCTCTTACAGATCTGAAATGAATGTATCAGAGGACAGTATTATTCTTTTTTCGATCTGTGAGTTTGGGTGAATGTGAATGATTGTCACAGAGGAAAACAAGGCACATATTGGGAACTAAGGGTATGTTTGGAATTCTGAACAAATCCCAATTTGTGTGGACATCCAAACAGGCCTCCCAATAATGTGCAACGACATGTGCATACCCAGTCAGTACCCACTGCATACTAACGGTGGCATCTCATCATGCATACATATGTACATTAAAAAAATAAAAAATAAATAAATAAATAAATAAAAACATATGTACATAAATAAACACATATTAGAATATTCATTTACTTCTATCGAATTGTGGTATTTTTATAGGGTACACTTTCAGATGGAACGATAGTAGCTGCGAAGCAACTCTCGGTGGCATCTCATCATGGAAAGCGTCAGTTTGTAGCAGAGATTGTTACCATATCAGCAGTGCAGCACCGGAACCTTGTGAAGTTGTGCGGATGCTGCGCCGAGGGAGAGAAGCGGGTTTTGGTTTACGAGTATCTCAAAAATGGGAGCCTTGATCATGCACTCTTCGGTACAAACCATGTCCCTATTTCTGTAAAACCATATTTATGAGCTATGACCAAAATGAGGAATGTGATGGCCGTTGGTAAGAGTAGGATCTGGGTAACCACACTTGCCAATGTAGCATGCATGTGTGACATCTAGGCCATTCATCTGGTGGGTCTCAAATTTATCTGCAACCGTCCAAATCCAGGCAGTCATCAGTAAACCCAACATGTGTATGAAAAAATGGACAATTAAAAAAATTACCAACATCCACATTTGTCATACACTTGTTCCCCACTTGATGAATGAACCGGCTTTTTATTTGGGCAATGGCAAATGCAAGGTGGGTCCCACTTGATGAACAGACTGTATTCTCGCACATAGATTCCACATTAGCAATTTCATACATGGGGGCTCGACAATAAATGTCCAAGGCTTGAGCCTAGCCCCAACCCAACATGGGCCTAGGACACGTACCCTAAACCCGCGCCTGGAAAAGTTTGGTTGGGCCTGGCCCAACCTCATCCAACCCACCCTAGCCTAAAAAATGATAAAATCCTCATTTCCCATTTGAATCTTCCTAATCTTGTTGATCAACTGGGCCAACACATGCACAAATAAATAGACATTTAGAGGAACGATTTTAACTTACTACATTCAAGATACATGGTTTCCTAATCAAGGATTAAAATGGCTTATTTGAGGATATAAGACATGTACGTATGAAGTCATGAGGTCAGGCCTGACTCCTATATCGATCAGTCTATCCATAAGAGTATCATGCATCATGTCCATGTAAATGCATTTCATATCCTTGCAGGAGAGAGTGCGTCGCAATTAACTTGGCCCACCCGCTACAGTATATGCTTGGGTACGGCACGAGGCCTCAGTTATCTCCACGAGGATTCAAAGCCCCGAATCATACATAGAGATGTCAAGGCCAGTAATATTTTGCTTGATGCTGATTTCAAACCCAAGATTTCAGATTTTGGTTTGGCCAAACTATTTGATGATAACAAGACACACATCAGCACACGGCTTGCAGGGACATTGTAAGAAACACTCAATTGCTCACATTCACCTCTCTTATTTTTTTCTATTCTTTTTTTTTTCACATTCACCTCTCTTAATGATCTGTTTGGATGCTCAATTCAACTAATTAAATTCTAACAATCAGTTTATAAGAAATGATTATAGTGGGATGGCTGTTTTAAATGATATGATATGTAAACACCAAATTGCAATTCGATTCAAACTACTTTAGTTCCGATTAACGAGCTAGTATTTCATTGTGAATTGAGTGGGGGTGCCCCACTTTAATGATTTTCACTCTACTACGCTATCTTACGTGGTGGGAATGTGCAAAAAGATTAGGAGTAGAACATTGCCTTCCTCCCTTATAATAAGCCTTGAATCCACAAAGGTTTTTTTAAAAAAATCAATAAATTGATAATTACATTGAGATTTGCTCCTTTACTACACAATTAACGTGGCTTTTATAAGCCTAGATTCCTTAAATTACTGAAATAGTAAACTTAGTAAAAATAGCCGTTAGATGACTCAAAAAGGACTCTTTAAAATCTAAAATGGCTGAAAAATAGCAAAATCATTACTTATGGATCTGAAGGAGATGATTGTTGGCATTTGTTACTGTTTAGTCATCAAATCATTTAAAATGGTCATGCCACTCTGATCATTTCTTATAAAGTGATTTTCTTATAAAGTGATTACTGCAATTTAATTCAATTGAGCAAAAAAAATGATCAATTGAGCATCCAAACTCATCATAATTTGCTCATTATGAGTTGTTTTTATGTGGAACTTTGAGCTTCTTGAATTCTTGAAGTGGGTATCTTGCACCGGAGTATGCCATGAATGGGCAGCTGACAGAAAAGGCTGATGTTTTCGGATTTGGGGTGGTCGCACTTGAGATTCTTGGCGGAAGGCCAAATACAGATAGAAGGTTGGAAGAAGATAAGATATATCTCCTCAAATGGGTATGACATTTTATCACCTCAATTGGAATCAGAGCCTGTATATAGGCCGGTAATTCAAATCTTTCATTTGATTAAACAGAAGCCTACAATTCATTTTTTTGTGCATTCAAACGCAACCTAAGAGGAATGCAACTTGCAGACAGGCCAAACACAAGCATCCTTCACGTGTGCAAGATGTAGGTTCCATGGAAACTGCTTCCTTCCCTAAAAATCAGGCCAGACCACTCTTCAGGTGGACCACAAAAGATAGCCAATGGTTTAAATTAAATGCACAAATGGCCTACCGAATCAGTGGACCAGCCTGATTTTTGAGCTAGGCTACATTCGCTGCAGGACAAGCCTAATTAAAAGCCCATATCTTGCACACATGTGAGGTGTTTCTATTTCACATTTGCAGATGTGCATCTACAAAGTAGCATTGCTTCGATCACAAAATAATGAATTTTCTTCTTAATTCATTCTACTAAGCGATCACTAGCTAGCTTTCAATGATGGATTTATGGACATAAGATTGATGTACTATTACTTTGTCACTCATTGTATTAATAATATCTTATCATTCCATGATTTCTTAGGCTTGGAGTCTAAACGAAGCTAACCATCCATTGGAACTGATCGATCCGACCCTATCTGAATTCGATGAAAGACAAGCGCTAAGAATGTTTGGAGTAGCTCTTTTGTGCACTCAAGCATCGCCGGTGCTACGCCCATCCATGTCTCATGTGGTGGCCATGCTATCAGGCTACGCCGAAGTGAGCAGTGTCACATCGCCACCCAGCTACCTAACCGTGTGGCAATCCAATGGTTCAACCGGCTCCCTGATGGACTATATGTCAGGAGGGTCTGTGGGAACAACAACGAATGACCAAGAGATCATTGGAGGAAGATAGTGCTGATCGACTTCTAAGCTACGCATACATGTCCTAAAGTTATCCTCTCACCACTATGTATCCTTGTACGTATCATCTTCTCTTTGTATGTTGAATGTATCTTATAACGCTTATGGATTTGTTTCATAGTTCAAAACCTCGGAAACTGACTTGACTCGATGTCCAGCTCGGTCTGATTGACTCTAAGACTCCGTCTAATCTTACTTGGCTCGGCTCAATAATAATAATTAAATTAAGATTGTATTAAACTTTCTTCCTTGTTAAATAATACAAATATCCAAAGAAAGGAAGCAAGGAAACGGAATGTGTCCTGCCCCACCTGGGCTGAATCGGTTGGGGAAGGGGCTCTGTGGGGCCCATTGTGATGTATGGGTTTTATCCATGCCATTCATCCATTTTTTACAGATCATTTTAGGGAATGAGTCCTTCCTTTGGTGAAGCAGATACGATGCTAAAGTGGACCATCCAGTGGGGATTGAACGCCCACCATTAAAACTTCTTGGGGGCCACAGAAGTTTTGGATCAAGCTGACATTTGTGTTTTCCCTTCATCCAGGTTTGTGTGATCTTGTGAGCAGGCTGGATGGCAAATAAACATCACGGTGGGTCCTAGGAAGGTTTCAACGGTGGCCGTCATTATCATTGCTGTTTCCTGTGGTGTGGTCCACTTGACCCTTGGACCTGCCTCAGTTTGCAGTTCATATCCTTAATTGATCTGGAAAAAATGGATGGACGGCATGGATAAAACCCATACATCACGGTGTGCTCCTGCCACTGCCTGGACGGAAGTCCATCCAGGATGGGACTCTACGGGGCCCTTCGTGATGTATGGGTTTTATACATGCGGTTCATCCATTTTCTAGATCTTTAAGGGTATAAGCCAAGGCTCATGTGGACCATAGAGTGGGGATTGAACGCCCACCATTAAAAATCTCTTGGGGTCCACTGAAGTTTTGGATCAAGCTAACAATTGTGTTTTCCTTCAATAAAAAGTTTCTGGTCGACTCAGCTTGATTTCTCACCCAGCTGAGTTAACTCAGTTGAGCTTTGAGTCAACTCAAGGAGCGCACACACACCGTTAGAGCTGGGCAGGATCTGATCCGAACCGACGGATCCTGAATCATTCGAACTGGTTGGATCTAATCCGAACCAAAAGCCAGGATCATGTCGGATCGAGTAGACCCACTCAGCTCTGACCGCACATCGAGTCGAGTTCGGGTTAGTAGCTAATCCGATCCGATCCGATCCGGAATCTGTCCAATCCGGTCGGGTAGTATAAATAATATATTTTTTTTAACTTCTACTTTTACCCCTCTTTTACGTGAACGGCGAACCCTAACCCATCCTACCCGATGGGCTCCGCACGAGGTCATTCTTTCTCTCCTCCTTTCTCTCCCGATTTCCCTCCTCTACTTTCTCTCCTCCTTTCTCTCCCATTTCATTCCTAACACGAGAGTCTCCGACTCGACTTGACTCAGCGCAGTCCGAATCGACCGGACAAACTCGACTGAATCCAACTCGGTTTCCCTGACCGAGTCGGACTTATTTTGGGTCAAGCCAACAAGGATTCAGATCAGATCGAGTTAGCCCTGCTCAACTCTGTCCCGGATCGGATCGAGTTCAGGTCAAATTCTTGGAAAAATCATATCGAGTCAAGTTGGACCCAATCCGGTCCGACTCAACTAGATGCCCACCTCTACACGCCATAGTGGGACTTCATCACCTTTGAGAACTCGAACCTAAGACCTCGTGTTGAAACTCCGGATGGTCTACCACAAGCAAGGACTCAACCCTAACCTATTTGTAAGTGCCGTTTTATATCATACATACAGGCTTAAGTAGTGTTTTTGTGAAATATTTTTTGTGCAATGCTATTATAATGTATTGAGAATTTTATCTGAAAATTCTTCACAATTGTCAATTTTTTGAGTTATATATATATATATAGATATAGATATATATATATATATATATATATATATATATATGCTCAGCTTTCGTGTATATGAAAATATGCTTCCAAACCTATTAATGAGCGTCTACTTTTATTTTGAGAAATGAGATGAAAACCAGACGAATCACATTAAAAAGAAACTAAGAGCTTAGCGAAGTACACAAGCCCATGCACTAAAGCTTGGGTACGTGCGACACGTGGTACATATGTAAGAGATAATCCATCCTTCATGTTAGTCCAACCTTCTACATGTTTTTTTTTCCAAAAAGAAAATCTGATTTCATTAGCATGCTGGCCTCAATATTGGAACACATATTGATGGGTTGGACAAAAAATTCCTAGGAATTTTTAATGGAGTTTTCAATCACCACTGTTTCGTATAGTATGGTACACTTGAGATTTGGTTTTGCTTAATTTTTTTATTAGTACAGTACTGAAATGATATGGAAAAATGAATAGATGGCATAGATATAGGATACATATATCAAGGTAGTCCCTTGTTAAGGGTTGCACCGCGGACCTAATCAGCTATCCAAAAAACATAAGAAAGGAAATGTCATTTCTTTTATCTCTTGGTGAGAAAATAAAAGGACACTTTTGAGGGAAAATTAGCTAGGTGGGAAATTTATTTGGCTTCCTTTTCTATGATTTTGATATTTACAAATAATAAAAATTATAATTTCTCTCATTTCTTTTCCCACAATTTCACTGAATCCAAATAGGCCCAAGGGAATCTTACAAAATCTACCCAATTAATATGAAATATAAAGTACCTTTTTCAAGAAGGTTTCAAGAAAACTACCTCATTAATCAAGATAATTATCATTCCACTACCTTTGGCTGCCATGCCAACAAAAGAGTTAGTGGCTTGGGTGGGCCCCACCATGATGTTTGTATAAAATCCATCATAACCACTAGGTGTGTCACTTTATGTTAGGACGGGGACTCAAAAATCAGCTCCATTTATGATTCAGGTAGACCACATGATTGAAAATATGTGTATAAGGCAACGCTTGCCCTCCAAAGTACTTACATTAATGTGGCCCCACGTGAATCACTACTGGGTATGATTTTTGAGCCACATGCCTAAATTATTTTTGTGTGAAATCTAATGGTTGCAGTGGATTTCATGTAATTATCACGATGGGCCCTATAACAATCAAGTGTAGACGTCTCTCTCCCAATTGTTTCCTTTGGTGTGGCCCACTAGAATTATAAGTTATCCTGATTTTTTGTCTCTAGGCCTATGGTTGGAGTGGATCTAATATAAACATCATGGTGGGCCCTCTTAAAATCAAGAGTGGCATCCCATAGTCCCTTTTTTTTTCTAAGTGTCTTCACAGCTGGAGAGGGATGCCAGGACTTATTTTTTCGTGGGGCCCACCATGATGTATATGAGAAATCCACTTTGGTGATTAGATAGGTGATCCCAATTTAGGCCGAGACAATAGAAATCGGCCTGACTTATAATTTAGGTGGACCATAATAAAGAAAACAGTTGGGAGAGACATTTACCCTTGATTTTTATAGTCTCACTATGATTATTATATGAAATCCACTACAACCATTACACGCCTATGGAGGTTGGATCATCACGGGGGTAGATTGGGTCGCTCTCACGGGTTGGGATTTATTGTTGTTTGTGAAAGAATGATTATATCTGACCAGAGTTTCCACTAGCTAATTAATCTAATTTTACAGTCAGCTAAAACCTGTAGAAACATTAGGATAGATGATAGAGGATCCGAGGATTCCATGTCCTAAGATGAACCCTTGATATGTGATTAAAGATTCTGAGTAAGGGACTGCAGTTACAGAGAGGAAAAGGGTTAGGCACTTTCTCTTTCCATACAAACGTAGGGTCTCTACTTCACAAAATCTTATGAACTATTGAGAATTAAGATTCGTTCTTGCGCACTAAAGATGCAAAGTATGTATAATGTCATGTCAAACGCAGCGTCTATGACAAGTTGTAGCCTAATCTAGATAAATCTGCCTTTACCCAATCATTTGCCGAAGTGATTAACCGATCACTCTAAATTTTTCATAGGCAGAATCCGGCTACATCAGCAAACTGCAGAGCATACGTTTGAACAAATGAGTGTTAAGTTTGATGTATGCAATGTAATATTTATTAAATTGTATGTAATGTTGTGTCTATGATGCAGTGTTAGATGCAATGCAATTATGATGGGGTGTTGCCTTAGCTAGATAAATTCAACTTGACTCTTCCACTCGCCGAAGCGTAACTAATCGATCAAAGTTTCTAATGTGTAGGATCCGATTATATCGGCAAGACACAAAGAATACACTCACAATTGATTAGGTGAGTAATGTTATGTAATGAAATACATATGTCGAAGATGAGCAAGGGGTTGAGAAGGGAATGAGTATTGCATAGTGCTAATGAATGAAATACATAGTGCTTATAGCCTTCTCCTTGAGGTTGCTCATTTCATCTTCCATCATCTTCTCCAATTTAGTCTCCAACAACGCCTTTTTCAACCCTTATGACAGTACAACATCCTTAACCTTTTACTGTTACAAACTAAAATTATTCTTCCTGTCAAATTTTTGGATATCAAATTTCGACCCTAACATTTCTATTGAATTCCCTAACGTACTTAACCTGACACTCTAATACCACTTTGTTGTAATTCGAGCCCACGACAAACCCAAATTAACCCTAGATATTTGAAATTCGAATCTAATACCAATGTTAATCTTGCGCTTTGAGGAAGCACGTTCAACAAAGTTATAACAATCAAAACTAGAAATAACCAATCAAACAAATACAAACATATGAATTTTACATGTAAAATCCTTATGGAAAAAACCACGGCACAAAGTAACAAAGATCTCCACTATAAATGAAGTCTTAGAGTTACAACACTCACCTTCTCTGATTACAAAAGCAATTCAATCTCCCTTTGCAATGCACAACTTATGAAAAATTCATTCCTAAGTCCTTACAAGTGGAGAAAACTCTCTCATCCTGCAAAATCATTGTCCTATGAGAGAAAACACTCATCTTTACAAATCCCTCATCAAATTTGGACTTGAATAACATGACTTTCGCAAAACTACGTAATAGAGACGGTGTTCGTCGATCGGAAAGAACACATCATTGATCAGACCGATATCACCTTCGGTCGAACCGATAGATCGACAAAGTCTTGTTCTTGATGCAGGGGAAGATGTGATGAGGTCGATCACCATCTTCCTCAATTGATAACTACCTTGAATCCACAAGGGTCTCTTGATTCCACATGAGAAAATCTCGAATCTACAAGTGGAAAGAAGAAAACTTCCAAGGAATTAATTTATTAAATGAACACCCTTTAAATAACCCTAAGCAAACCCTCAAAATGTAATCAAGGAGTTCTGATCAAACTAGGGAATAAATTCAGAAATTGCACAAATTTCCTGCATTCGTCAACAGGTCAAAACAGCTAAAAAGTGTCCAAAGGCTTAAGCTAGAAATTCTATGATTTTCGACCTATCGAACCGATATGTCGACCTGTCAAACTGGATTTCAACCTGTCGAACCAATCTGTCAACCTATCAAACTGGATTTTGACTTGTCGACAAGATCTATCGACTTGTCTTAACTGGTAGAAATCAACTAGCAAGCAATTTGGAACAGTATTTTGACCTGTCTAAACTAGCAGAAATCAGCTAGCAAGCAATCTGAAATATCAAGCAGAATTTCAACCTGTCGAAACTATGTTGAATTTTGTCGATTTCTCCTTAGGCTTCTTCTAGTCCATGTGTGTTAGGAATGTCCTTGAACCACGTCCTACATTTGACCCCTCCACTTGAAAAAAAAAAAAAAAAAAAACTCATCCCTGAGTTTGGTTACGATACGGGTTCAACTTCCTCAAATTCTTCAACAGACTTGGTTCATAACACATATATTGGTCTACTCCATTGAAAGTCATGCCCTCTAAAAGATTAAGAACAAAGGTATTATCATTGTTTTTCTTAAGGATCAGAACCGGGCATATCTTCTTATTCATCAACTTGTTATATGCCACAGTTCGAAATTTTTCCTTGTGCAAGTGTACTAGCACATTATCATCTACTTGAAACACTCTCTAGTACCAATGTTTGTTAGCATCTTCCTTGTACTTGACATTTAACACTTGAGTTACAATACATGTACTTATCTTCTCCTTGACTTGACCCTTATGTATCAGTTCCTCCACTTGTGCCCATAAGACCTCACATTGTTTCTGATAATATGGGTAATTATGCAAACTTACTCTTGGGACAAGATTAATATGGTTTTTTATATATCGCACAGGAGGTAACTTTTTAGGAAGTTCATTGTGCACAATTGCCTTGAACTCCTGCAACACTGAATTCAAATTTTCTAGAATGTTTATGGGCTCCACTTCTTTGTCATTTTCAACGAATGCATCTACATCTCTCGTCTCTTCAGATTTTTTTACAAAATCTTATTTCATTAGGAGAGACTGCCCCTCCACTTTAGAAGTCTTGGGTTGGTTTTCTGTTTCCGTAGGGACAACAATAATCTTTCTATTATCTTTAA
Source organism: Magnolia kwangsiensis (assembly GCA_037074715.1). NCBI lineage: Eukaryota > Viridiplantae > Streptophyta > Magnoliopsida > Magnoliales > Magnoliaceae > Magnolia > Magnolia kwangsiensis. The sequence continues at coordinate 99,655,358 of CM073584.1, forward strand.
TAAATATAAATATGTTATCCCGACCTCTATGCATAACATCAATATTATATTGTCATGGTTTACTAAGTAACATGCAATAAGCTTTCATGTCAATCACGTCACACATTACTTCATTCTTATAATATTTACCAATGAAAAAAAATATATGACATTATTCAGTTACCTCTATTTTGTTGATCATCTCCTTGATCCATCCAATTGTTTACGGAAAGATGTGCTTTTCTATTTTCAATTGTAGCTTTTCTACCATTATTTTTTATATGAGATTCTCGCCACTCATTATCACATTACAGACTTTTTGGTCGATAATGCACCTCGTTTAAAAGATCATTTTCCACTGTAAATCTATATCTACCTTTGGCATATACCACAGCTTCCTCATGATCAAAGTGGTGGCCTACGATTCACCATTATCGAGTGGTGGCATGCGATTCACCTCCGGAAGCGCTCTTAGGAATTTGAGGTTGTGTTGAATAACGATTATAGGTGGCTAAGCAACGCCTTGGGCTTGGGGTGAAATTAGCACATCCACAATACGGTCAAGGGTTGACTGTAGTCCTTGCATAATCAAATAACTCTCCCAATAAAAAGCTTTCATTCTTTCCGATAGATAACGAATCACTGGATCACCATCCATGGGATTTTGACTCACTCCGTCATTAGTTGTCATCAGCCCAAAGGGAGTCCTAGCTCTGAAACCACTGATGCAGGGGAAGACGTGATGAGGTCGATTATCGTTTTCTTCAATTGATAACTACCTTCTTCTTTTTTTTTGGTTAGCTTGTTAGTACACACCCATGTCAGTACACACACTCCATGTTAGCCACCCCCACTAGGGATTGATATCAATTGATAACTACCTTGAATCCACAAGGCTCTCTTGAATCCATAAGGAAAATTTTCAAATCTATAAGAAGAAAGAATAAACTTCCAAGAAATTAATTTAATGAATTAATTAATTATCAAAAAATGAGTTTAATACCCTTTAAATAACCCTAAGCAAACCCTAAAAACGTAATCAAATAGTTCTAATTAAACTAGGAAATAAATTCGAAAAATTGTGCATATTTCCTGCGTCCGTCAACCTGTCATCGACAGGTGAAAACAACCAAAAAAGTGTTTAGAGATTTAAGCTAGAAATTTTGTGATTTTCGACTTGTTGACTTAATCTATCGACCAATCGTACTGGATTTCAACCTGTCAACAAGATCTGTCGATATGTCTAAACTAGCAGAAATCAACCAGCAAGCAATCTTGAACAGTGTTTCGACCTATTTAAATCGGAAGAAATCAGCCAGCATGTAATCAAAAATTTCAGACAGAATTTTGACCTGTCGACCTCAAAGGTCAACCTATCGTCGAAACTATGCTGAATTTTGTCGATTTTTCCTTGGGCTTCTTCCGGTCCAAATGTATTAGGAATTTGCTTGATCCACATCCTTAGGAAGCGGATTGCGTAGTAAATAACTCAGTACCTTAAGCGTGTTGAGTAAATTTTGTGGGGTCCACCTTGATTTATGTATTTTATCCACTCCATCCATCCATTTTAACAGATAATTTTAGGGCTTGAATATAAAAATGAAGTATATAAAAACCTCAAGTGGACCACATCACAGGAAACAGTGTGAATTGAACATCTACCGTTGAAAATTTCTTGGGGTCCACAAAGTGTTGGATCAAGCTTATTTTTGTTTTTATTTCCCTTCATCCATGTTCCTGTGATCATATTAACAGGTTTGATGAGAAATAAACATCACTGGGGGCCCTAAAAAGGTTTCAACGGTGGAAATCATTATTCCAACTGTATCCTATGGTATGGTCTACTTGATCTATGGGTATGATTAAATTCTGGCCTCAACCGCTGAATAAATGGAAAAACGGATGGACGGCATGGATAGACCACCTACATTCACGGTGGGCCCAACAGAGTTTACTCAGTACGATAATACGGTACTGAGTAACTCAGTACGCAATCCGATTTCACATCCTTACATCAGTTCTGGTAAAAAAAATCCTGCATTTTTTGCGAGTCGGACCGACACCCAGCGCGATCTGACCCGACAGAACCCACTTCATTTCCTGAAATATGCAGAATCCAAGGCATTCGACGCAACAAAAAAACTCTCGCTCAAGGTCACTCAATCTACGTGGCAGATACGAAATGCATGTTAAACCATTCGGATGGTGGGTTTTGTTAATACTATTAGCTACCGGCTGTAGAGCACTTGTTTGCCAGATTAGGTTCAACCCAGCCGTGAAATACCTGAAAAGAAATCCCACACCATTAATATTATTTAAAAGTAAGTTTTTATTTATGATCCAACCAAAGTAAGTTGAAGTTACACACTTTGAACCGTTTATTTGATTTACAGATGTAACAATTATATAGTTTTTAAGTGCATGAGTATATATGAACCGTTATAGTGACATAGTATAAACGTTTTTCTCTTGGCTAAACGTCTAGGAATTGACGGAACCTGACGAATCAGGACGCAAAGAGAAATTTAGGACCGTGGACCCCACCTTTTATCCAGCTGTTTTCATGAAACAATACAAACTTTGTTTTGCAACTTAGATAGTACCGACACCGAATTCCAAGATGAAAATACCCATCCTTTTCACTGTTGTGGCTTTTCCTCTCCCTTTCAACCGTTTGCTTTTCCTCTCCCTTTCCACTACGGTTTCAGTGTCATTGTTTTAACCCCGTTAGAAAGACCAAAAAAATCCTTTTTATGGGTCCCCCCTTATCAACATTTCGTCTTCTTCTGAGTCGGTCCAGTGAAGAAAGCACACACCACAGGTATATTTTAAACTCAGTTGAGCCCACATTTAATGTATCAAGTATAGGAAACGGATTGGCTACTCCTCCAGACACCAGCCCCATGGCCGGTGGTGGGTGCTCTGTGGGCCCCACCATGATGTACGTGGCTAGTGGTTGGTGCTCTATGGGCCCCACCATGATGTATGTGTTTCATCCATTTCGTTGATCCATTTTTAAAGTCCATTTCAGGGCTTTATTGTAAAAATAAGAGGGATATAAATCTTAGATATACCATAATATAGGAAAACAATAGTGATTGGATATCCATCATTTAAATCCTCCTGAGGCCCACTATACTGTTTATCTGAAATTTGATGTGTTTATTACGTCATAAAGACCCAGATGAAGGCTAAAAACAAAGATCATCTTGATCCAACACTTTTATGGCCACCAAAAAGTTTTTAATGGTCGATGTTCATTAAACATTGTTTCCTGTAATGTGGTCCAATTGAGATCAAGATATACCTCGTTTTTTGTATAATATCACAAAATGATATATAAAAATAGATAGACGGCATGGTTGAAACACATACATCATGATAGGGCCCACAGAGCACCGAACACCAGCCATTGGCTGGTGGCAAGGGGAGTAGCCAATCTGTTTCATGTAGTATATCCACGCCGTCCATTCATTTTTCTATCTAATTTAAGGCGTTGAGCCCCAAATTGAAGCATATCAAAATATCAAGTGGATTATACCATGGGAAAAAGTGGGCATAATGATTTTCTGGTTTGCCCCGTTAATTTTTTAGTTTGCCCTGCTGATTTCATGTTTCCCCCGCTCAATTTCATGTTTGCCCCACTCAATTTCATATTTGTCAGAAGTGCATGGGTGAATGTATAGCATACTTTGTAATTTTGGTGGATGGAATGTGTTGTTTGGAATTGGATTGAGCCCACTATCTAAATCAGTACTGTATGCATGCGTAATTTCATTTTGAAATTACATTGATTCACGAGGTGTAGTGGGCTTTTACTTTACATCGTATCCTACACTATTGCTACTGAAATCATGTCTTGGGTTTGTTGCAATTTTGAAAATAAATTGAGGGCTTTTTCTCTTTCATGGCAAGTGATAGGTCTTATGTGGCCATGATTGTTGGCTATAAAAAAGATGGACTTTTCCGAAATCTCAAGAATTACATTGTGTGATCGCCATATACAATCAAAACCACATGCCTGCATCTGTATCTATATTTGCATATGCATATCTATATATTTCTATAAGTATGTATGTTTGTATATGTGTATGAATTTACAAATGCATCATCATCACCATTATTATCTTAGTCTTCTCCTAAGAATTTGGGTTGGCTTTTAGGAAGTACATGGCAGAGGTTTCTACATGGAGCACTCTTTATAACCAACTCTAATCATGTGAACTACCAAAGCAACCAGAGCAACATTCATCACATTGGGCTTTTATTGAAGCCAGGCAGATGGAAGTTAGAAACTGAGCCAGACTTCAGATTACATGAGTTATATTATAAAATATATTATATTGTAATTCAAATATTGGTCTGATTGCATTCTCATCACTGCACCATCCTATTCTGGAATAGGACAAGAATCCTGTTGATACTTGCTCCTTTCATAATTTGAGTCTTCTCATGTTGTAAGAAGATGTTGCCCATGAAGCTTAGACGGGCAAAACATTGCCTTTTAAGGTTACATTCTTTATGGTGTCCTAATGCTTTGTTTCTTTCTTTCTTTTTTATATTTTTTTTTGTTTTTTTTTGCTTTATTTATTTATTTATTTTTGCATCAGGTGTGAAGAAGAAAGTTGATAAAGTAATAGTACTTGTGGGAAAAAGAGAGGAGAAAATAACTGTAAACCTATGGCTACGGATTATAACCGTAGCCATAGATTTCGACCATAATTCAATAATATCGAAAATGAATGCCAAATTGGCCAACAACAAAACTTGAAAAATGGATGAATTTTTGATATTATCGAGATATGTTCGATGGTATCGAGCATAAGTCATCGATAATATCGGGACATGATCGGGTAATTACCGTAGACCTATGGCTATGGATTATAACCGTAGCAATAAGTATCGTAGCCGGAATGGCATCAACCACAACAAGGAAAAAAATTCACTGTTACAGACTATAGTAATGGCTACGAATATAATCCATAGTTATAGCTTCGATGCATATCAAAAACACTACGATATGTATTGAAAATTGCATATTTTTTAGGCAAACTCGCTAGACAGTTATCGACTTTATCGATAATATCAAAAGACCTTCGTTATATCAAAGCTATGGTTATGGCTACGATCATAATCTGTAGCTATAGGTTCCCATTGACCCTAACTCGCTAGCTTCTTCTTCTTTTTTGTTGTAATCCCCACGGAATTTTGTGGGTCCCATTATAAAGTATGTGTTATATCCAAATCGTCCATCTATTTGACGAGCTCGTATTAAGGCTTGAGATGAAAAATAAGACAGATCTAGTTATCAAGTGGACTACACTATAAAAACCAAAGGAGGATTGAACATCTACTATTAAAACCCTTTTAGGGGTCATATAAGTTTTGGATCATTATGAAATTTGTTTTTCCTCTTCATCCAGGTCTTTGTGACCTTATGAATAGATTGGATGGAAAATATATGTTATGGTGGGCCTACAAAATTTTTAACGGTGAAAATCAATTTTTCCACTGCTCTTTGTGGTGTAGTCCAGTTGATCTTTGGATATGATTCTTTTTTATATATATAATGTTCCCAAATTATCTCGAAATATGGATGAACGTTGTGGATATAATAAATACATAACTATGGGGCCCATGTAACTTTGATCTCTTTTGAGCGGGGCGAACATGAAATTGAGCAAGGCAAACTAGAAATTCACCGGGGCAAACATGAAATTGAGCGGGGCAAACTAAAAATTCAGTAGGGTAAACCGAAAGTTTAGCGGGGCAAACATGTACATTAAACAAATACCTTTTTTCTCTCTTTTTTAAAAATTTTTATGTTACTTCGAAGGTGTTTGATAAAATACCTATAAAACCATTGTATTTGTTTGTAAAACAGTGAGTTTTTGAAGTTGCAGTTCAGGTGTTTGTAAAAATGCCTCATGGTAAGGGCTGCATCACTCTAGGTGAGGCTGGGGTGCACCTAATATACTCTTGAAAATTGGATAGCTTTTCACTTATGGGACAAGACGTAGCAAATCGTTTGCATTCTCTCTGCTTGTGCAATCGTTTGCATTCAGCGAAGCAAACTGCCATTATTAACAAGGAATGGATATTTAATTGACCTATAAGTGAGGGAATAGAAACTTTACCGACATCATTTTTCGATAGTCAATGGAAGAACCAATTTTATGAACTAAACATCGCTCTTACGTTGAAAAGTTATCAGATGTGAGACAAACAAATTGTTTCCTTTTAGTGTTCGAATTGAAGGGAAAAAGTGAAATAGCATGGAGCTATAAGAAATCAAAGCAATAATAAAGAAACCTGAATTAACAAAGAGGAGAGAGAGACCCTCAGGGCCATCTATATGGTCTTGACCTCGGCACAGGTTGTCGCAGCCACTTCTGGCTCCGCAACTTCGGCCTGAATCTACTTCATTTTTTGAAGCATGCCTTAAAATGAGCCATCAATTTCATTTTAGCAGGGCAAACCTGAGCCATCAATTTGAAGTATGCCCCACTCAATTTCATGTTTGCCCCGTTCAATTTCTAATTTACCCCGCTCAATTTCATTTTTGTCCCGCTCAATTTCTAGTTTGCCCCGCTAAATTTTCAATTTGCCCCGCTCAATTTCTACTTTGTCCTGCTAAATTTTCAGTTTGCCCAGCTCAATTTCTAATTTGCCCCACTCAGTTTCTAGTTTATCCGGCTCAATTTCATGGTTGCCTTTACATGAAATCCTCCCCGTCTAAGTTTATTCATAGGGTCACAAAGACATAGATGAAGAGGAAAAACAAATTTCATAATGATCAAAAACTTCTATAACCCCTAAAAGGGTTTCAATGGTAGACGTTAAATTCCCCACTACCTTTTACAGTGTGGTCCACGTGATAGCTAGATCTGTCTTATTTTTCGTCTCAAGCCTTAATACGAGCTCGTCAAATAGATGGACAGTTTGAATATAACACATACCTCTTAATGGGACCCACAAAATACCATGGGGATTACAAAAAAAAAAAAGCTAGTGAGTTAGGGTCAGTGGGATCCTATAGCTACAGATTATAATTGTAGTCATAATCGAAGCTTCGATATATTGAAGGTCTTTCGACATTATTGAAAAAGTCCAGAACTGTCCAGCGAGTTTGCCAAAAAAATCCTGCAATTTTCAATACAGTATGGCTAGACTGCGCACGCAGCAGTGCTGTGGCAATCTTTGTTTTTTTTGTTTTACTGTGTTACTTTTGTGGATCCCATCAAGAGGTCTGTGTTATATCCAAACCATCCATCTATTTGGCGAGCTCATATTAAGGCTTGACGAAAATAAGATAGATCTAACTATCAAGTGAACCACACTGTAAAAGGCGGTGGGGAATTGAACGTCTACAATTGAAACGCTTTTAGGGGTTACAGAAGTTTTGGATCATTATGAAATTTGTTTTTGTAACCCTATGAATGAACTTAGACGGGAAGGATTTCTCACAAACATCACAATGGGCCCCTAAAGGTTTCTAATGGTTGATGCTCATTCAACACTGTTTCCTGTAATGTGGTACACTTGAGATTTGGATATACCTCATTTTTTATCTCATATCATAAAATGACGTGAAAAAATATATGAACGGCATGGATGAAAAGCATACATGACCACCGACCATCTGCCACTGGCTGGTGGCAAGGGGAGTACCCAATCCGTTTCCGTGAAAAGAGGGGTATTTTCGTCCTCAAATTCGCTGTCCGTACGAGCAGGTCCAAGTTCCCAAACAAAGTACTGGATAAAAGGTGGCCTCACATTTCTCGGACGCTAAATACCGTACACATGCATCTATTTTCTTGAAGTGGAACTGGACGCCGATTGCGTATCGGGTAAGTAAGCAGCCTGGCGTGGTGTTGGATAAGCCTGGGAGCTCTCTCAAAAAAACAAAAAAAAAAAGCTTGATTGATCATCAAACGGACCACATGAGAGGGAAGGATGGGGCCTCCACCGTTAAAAACTTCCATATTGCACTTGGGGCCCACTGTGATAGGGGACATCCAATCCATCCAGTGCATACATGCTTTGATGCTCTCCTAGGACCCTAAAAAGAATAAATCAAGTCCTTTTTGTGTGATTTGCCGAATTTGGCGTGATTTACTGCACACTGATCCCTATTTGGGGCGAATACCTACTTTATACATTGTATTTGTAAACACATTACTAGGGGTGTACACGAACCGAGCTAGCTCGGGTAGCTTGCTCGACTCAACTCGAAAAAGTTCGATTCGACTCAGTTCGAAGCCAAGTTCGAGCCGAGTCGAGCTGATTTTTTTAGCTCCAAAATGAGTTTGAGCCAAGTTCAAGCAGGCCCCAGCTTGACTCTACTCGGATCGAATCCAGCTCAAATCGAACTCGGATCAAACCAGTACAGTGACTCGGTTACTTTACCATTGATGTTGCTCACCAAGTGTTTGATAAAATGACTCAACAAAGTGTGGCTGATGGCAAGGAAGGTATGTACATGAAACAAATACCCCTTTTTTTCTTGTTTTTTCTTGGTTTTTATCTTACTTAGAAGGTGTTTGATAAAATACCTGTGAAAACCATTGCTACAGATGGGTTTTGAAGGTGCAGTCTACGTGTTTGTCGAAATGCCTCAATGGCGAACTCGGCTCGATCTTGGCTCGAGCTCGGCCCGAGCTGCTGACCAAACCAAGCCGAGCTGGCCAGTCGGGCTCGAGGACCGAGCCAAGCCGAGTTCAAGCTAAGGTCAGCTAGTGGCCGAGCCAGGCCGAGTTCAAGCTGAGGTCAGCTAGTGGCCGAACCGAGTCGAGCAGAGGCCAACTCGACTCGGTTCGACTCAATGTACACCCCTACATATTACCAGTTAGACAAAAGACATTATTTGTTTCCCAGTAAACAGATTTCCATTTAAAAGCCAAACAGAATAACATATTAACCTGATATTCTTTTCAAGTGTAAAGTGTTTACAACTTGAAAACTTTGTGGGCATCCAAATGACCCCTAAGCTTCACTTACAAAACACCATTGGATGAGGCCTGAGAAATCAGATTTTCGACAAAAAGAAAATCCAAAACCCTAATTAAGCAGTCCTTGGCTAGCATGTGACTGCAAAAGAATCAACAGCTCAAAAAAACGAAAACACCTAAATTTGCAAAACTCGAATTAGGGATTGAAAACATCACTATACCTTCAACCCCTTCTTCATTGTCGTTGAAACTGCTTTCTCTTCTTTTGCTTCTTGTATTCCGCGTACATATTCAAGGATGCCAATGTAAGATTCAATTCTCCCCTCAACCTCTCATTTTCCGCAATATCTCTACGCACAACGAAATGATCAGAGAACCTCTTCAACACCTCATCTTCCTCTATTAAATCCTCCGCGTCTTGAATCTGGTTGTGACTCAAAACCAAAGACCCAGTTCCTCTCTTCCTTTTACGATTGGAAGTGGCGAAATTACCAGATGGGTTGAAGGATTCCCGCTCGATTGACAACTCAGTGAAAGATTGTTTAGGAGAGGTGGTGGAGAGAGAGACCTGATTATGAGAGGTGCTCATGCTCAAAATGCTTGAAGCCATGGACAACACCACCGGGTGATAATGCTTTGAGAGTAGGCTTAGTTCCCAGAGAACCGAAGCAAGTGCACCACTTAGATTCGGATCTGAGGCATTGGGCTGATATTTCTGCATATGAAATGCTTGGGTGAGAAGCATAATTCAGAAACTCCCCTAAACTGACAATATGACTTCAACAGGACTCCACAAAAACTCGATTTGCTCAAGACAAGATAGACCCCACTCAAAAAAAAGTGAGTCCACTCACCAGGACTTAAAAATATTACAGTTTAAAAGTATTAAATATGAGATCTTAACTCCAACCAGTTGGACTATTAAGTATCGGTCCGCCCAGCAGAAAACTTCCAACCTTTCATGTGTGTGCTACATCCAACCCGTCTAATAGGTTGGCCCCATCATGAGGACTGCCTGGTGCAAAAATCTTCCATATCAACTCATCGAGTGAACCACATTTGTGTTTTGCTATTTATCAATGGCTATACGTTGTTTTCATGGTGTGGCCCACCAGATGAGTAGATAGCGCTGAATGTTGAATTAGGTTATCATCATGGTGGGGGGGTTGGATTTCACATGCACTCAACAGGTTGGAACTTGGAAGCAATTTTGTCAAAATCATGATCGTATCGCAAATTATAATAGGGGTTGAATTGTATCGAATCGCAAATCATACTATAAATCATAAGAATTTTTATAATCTTCTTAAATATATGAAAAATATAAATAAATTAGACAAAAATTTAAAAGCTCAGCAATCATCCTTTTTCCATCAACATGCGCCAAATAGGCCATGTCATGATAGCGTTCAAGGATTCTCATCTTCAAGTCTTTCAACAAATTATCCTTAAAACATATAAGGATCCTTTATTAATTTTTGTTCTTTTTAACTTTCTTGAATGTAGAATCATGTTGGAGAGGCGGCATTTGAATTTGTAGACCGATGAAAAAAGATATTTTGATTTCTAACTATCATTCTACAATACATATAAGTCAACATGATTGTAACCATGCATAAAAATATTCTAGAAAAGTCATACATCAATTTGGTGTTTTGACCGATTAAGAAGTAAGAAACCATTTTAAAAAAATATAAATAAATAAATAAATAACACTACGATTCAACATTGAAGGGAATATATATCATTTAACCTCTTATAAAAGACAAAATAAAATAATTTTCCTTTTCATCAATTCAAAAACATAAAATAAAAGTCAAGTGAAGCTTAAATTAGAAGAGAACAAGTATAATTTGAATCCTAAATCCTAGGATTCAAATCACGAAATCGTAATGGCCTCTTTGTTTCAATAGATTACCACGGTAATGTAGTGTAAAACTCACATCATTACATTTTTACTGTGATTGGATGTTGCCAACTATCAAATCATTGTAATCCTTCATAATCGCACAAGACATTTCTAGGCAGAAAGATGTTTACATGGCATAGTTTTGTGGGCCCCACCATGATGTATGTGTTATATTCACATTATCCATCCATCTTGTGTGACCATTTTATGGTATGAGACAAAAAATGAGATAGATCCAAAGCGGAAATGGACCACACCACAACTAGCCATGAGGGCCTGCCATTGAAAACTTTTTGGGGTCCACAGAAATGTTGGATCAAGCTTATATTTGTGTTTTCCCTTCATCCGGGTTTGTTTGACCTTATGAACAAGTTGGATGGTAAATAAACACCCTGGCGGGCCGTAGGAAGGTTTCAATGTTGGGCATCATTATCCCAATGCTTTTTGTGGTGTGGTTCACGTGAGCTTTAGATCTTCCTCATTTTTTGGCGACATGCCCTAAAATGATATTATTAAATGGATAAATGGTGTGGATATAACATATTGATGAAATTACATTCAAGTGCATCTAATCAGGGGAAGTACTTTACATGTCTAGATGCGAAGCTGTGAGAGGCGTATTCCGTACGGTAGTAAAACTGTTTACTTCCGACTACCGTGGTAATGATAATCATTACTCATTTACCATACATTACACTACTTACCATGGAACTTGCCAAAACAAACAGGCCCTACGATTCACATAAAAAGGGATTCAAATGTGGTATTCAAATTGTTTTGCTTAAGATTCAACTCAAATCGTAAATTGTAGGATTTTGACAGCAGTTACTTGGAAGTTACCAACACATGACTTCTGTACCATGTTTTCTAGTTTTAAACGACATGGAAATTGAGAAATCCTTAGCTTCTCTTTGATTAAAGGTGTGTTATCAATTTGGAAGGAAAAGAAAGACGGGGCTGATAGTTTTCAAAAGGCAGTGTGAGTGGGGGGTCAATTGGGAGGGAAACTCATGTTAAATGAGTATAGCCATGAGCAAAACTTGGGCCCTTGGGGGCGACGGTTCCTAATGTGACGGGGGTGATGATAATGTCTTTGACTAACTTGCAATGTATTTACAAGTTAGCTTTCTTTTTTTTATATATTAAATTTTATAATCTTTCAAAAAAAAATTGTGGTGTGCTGTGTACAAGCTTAAGAACATTAGAGCAACCAGGCCAGATTCAGGACCGATATGGATCAGACAATGAACACTGCGTTGTTTTTTTTCTTTTTTTGAAAGATGATGCACACTGCATATCTTCCATCCACATTGGCGGAAATTTTGGCTGATTTTAATGCTGTATCAGCAGCAGGTCCCCTAGGTCAAAACCCAATATGGATCAAACCATACAATGCATTAGGGAAGGCTTTTTGAACAATGTCCGTGTGTGTCTCTAATGCGTATGAGAAAGGAGGGATATGAGCATGAATGTTAGGTTAAAAGGCCATCAAGAATGGCATAAGCAGCAAACGATAGAGAGTGAGCCTCTCGTCCCTCCTCTCGCAAGGGCTGCACCTTGGGTTCAGGTCAACCTGAACCCAATGGACCCAACCTGAGTCTGGGTCAGGTTGTCAAGATCGTCAGGTTGGGTTCGGGTTGGAAAACGCCAACCTGATTTGAATTTGTGTTGGGTTAGGTTGAGTGGATTCAGTATGGTCAGTTTGGATCAGGTTGGGTCAAGTATAGAGGACTTCGGATTGGTTTCCGGTTGGGCACCTCGGGATGGAATTCAGGCTGGGCTGGGTTGCAAGTTGGGTCCTCATTGAGGTGGTTGGGCTCAGGTTTACCCTCAACCCCAACCCAACCAGCCCAAGTTGCAACCCTACCTCTCAGAAGCCTGTCGGCCAATTAATTGGCTGACTTCAGCAATGAAGAGCATCCGGTTTTATTCACTTTCGGTTATTCCTCTTCTAGCATTGACTTCAAGCACTATTTCACTTTCACCATTGATGAATCTTCTAAGATTTCTTTTCATGTGTTAAACTTGACCAAATGTTATTTTCAATCTTACCGCAACTGAACCTGAAAGTGATCCACCGCCATCATCGTTTTCTAACAGATTGCGGCACTTGATGTTCTTCTGGAGTAGATGCTTCACTGTGACCAGGCCTGCAAAAAATTCAGCAAAAATTATTATCCACTCGAATCCAAGGACTTGAAACATATCTAATTCCTACAAAATCACCACTTACAAAATGGCATTTCTATGAGAGGAAATACACAATGTCCAATCAAGTATTTACTCAATCATGCATGGTACCATCCTTCTAGCAATCCAAATTGTTCATATGGCGGCCCCATGGTGGACAAGAGACAGCCCTAAAATCTCCCCCACCGTTATCTGTGGACCACTGGATGTCATGATCCATTATAGAGCCACCAATCATATGCCTAAGATCACCTGATAGGGAAAATATCTGACAATGGCCCATCATGATGGTATACAGGAGAACCCAAAAATCTCCCTCAAAATTATATGGATCATTGAATGTCATGGTCCATTTGGGAGCCACCAATCATATGGCCAACATCATCTGATAAAGGAAATATCTGAGCATGCCCCAACCCATGCTGGATGGGAGACAACCTAAAAATCTCACACATTATATATGGACCCATTGGATGTCATGGTCCATTATAGAGCAACCAATCGTATGGCTACGATCATCAGATGGGGGAAATATCTGAGCATGGCCCATCCCATGATGGCCCTACCAGCTAAATAGATAAGAATATCAAAAGTGTGCCCTGAATGTAGCGTTGCAAGGTCTTCCAAAAGAACCAGTTGTTTCCACCAGGCATCGTGATTGTAATTGTTCTCACGAGCTTTGCTAAGCATACACATGTGCAATAAAGCTCGTGTACACATCACAGATATGCCAGCATGGCACAACAGGTCCAAGATCTAATCCATCCATCAAAACAGCACCACTATATCAGGTTGATGCACTGGTCAGGTGAGCCACAGTTTGCAAAACAAAAGTACAGCTCTGAAAAACTTAACTGAAGTTTTCTAACCCATCCACCTGCTCCCAATATTGGAGTCCACATGCTGATTGGCCCCCCTCTTCTTCTTCTTCTTCTTCTTCTTCTTCTTCTTCTTCTTTTTTTGAGAGAGAGAGAGAGCATGTACAATGCCGATCCAACCCTGATGGATGGATTAGATCTCTCACACATGTGGCCTGTACATGAGCTTTATTGCACACACATGTGCACTTAGCAAAGCTCTTGTATTGATGTATTCACATCACAAAATCTGGAATCAATTCTACATGTAAGCCTTTAAAAGTAAGCTTCCATCATTCAGAGACACCTCGTCCAAAAAAAAAAAGGAAAGAAGAAAAAAGATAACTCTCCTACAGAAAATAAATATATGATAGAAGGGGCAAGAAAAATAAGATCAGATTACCTGTCATAGCCTCTGCAGAACAAAAGCACAAGGCAAAGGTAGCAAGACGCTTAATGAAAGCCGCAGCCCTTTGCATGTCATGTTGTCTACCCTCACACAACATCGTCTTTAGAGCTTCGGCCAATACTTCACCCTGACCTCTGCAAATATGCGTCTTTTCGCTATTATTTAATTTTTAAATATACAAATGTGCATTTTAGCATTTCCTGAAGTATCATTGAAAAATTCCACCATTTTCCCTATGTTTCTCTAATGTTTCTTTGAGTCAGCATTACATGCATTTAGACCCCCATTAAAGAGAATCTTATTATTTCCTTGAGTTAGCATTACATGCATTTAGACCCTCATTAAAGAGAAACTTATTATGCATGCATCTTTTTTGCAATTATTCGATTCCAAAATGTGCAATGTGTATTTTAGCATCTCCTGAAATTTCATTGAGAAATTCCACCATTTCTGGATATTAACGATAATATCAGCAATATCGATACATGTTTTTGTATCCCCAAGCCCCGATACATGTAAGGATACCGACACTATGAACACTGAGTACATCTAACACATTAACATAGCACAGATATTTCAAGACAGTAATTTAGCCAAACCTGAGTAATTTAGCCAAACCTGTCAGGCCTGTACTCAAGCAACAGATTGTAAAGCTGAATAAAGAAATCTTGTAGATCGACATTCAACACATCGAGATTGTTCCGCATCACTTTAAATGCAACTATACAGCACTGGAGACGTTCAGAAACAGTTAAATGATTTTCAGGCAAAAGAGTGTCGCAGCTTGCATCGCCACCAGCAAGCCTCTTGAGGGAGTTCATAAGATCGCCCATAAAATCTAAATCGATGAGGTGTGAGCACTTCCCCAACCCATTCAAGCAAGGAGTGAGCAGTGGGTGTTGCCCAGATCCACCAGATTCAGAAACTGTATTGACCTTAGACCTGAAAGCGAAGAAGTAAAAAAAAAAAACATCTACTTAGCTTGTACCAAAATCTTAGAACAAAGATTTAATGAAATGTTGGGATCTTATATTGTACAGTTCAAACACTACTTAAAGTGCATAAAGGTAAACTACCTAGCTTTCTTCTTCTTCCTTTTTAGGGGAGAGAGAGAGAGAGAGAGAGAGATTACTTAGCGTTCATCATTTTTCATTGAAGCTCTGAAATCAATCAACTAGCTAGGTAAAGAGAAAGTAGAAAAACACCGAACTGCACGGTGGTGTCAAGGGTTCGAGTACCCACGGTGGTGAAATCCCACGGCGTGCGTGTGTGGGGTGTGTGCGTGTGGCATGAGTGTGTGGGGGTGTGTGTGCATGTGTAAAAAAAAAAAAGAGAGAGAGAGAGAGAGAAAGTAGAAAAACGCCGAACTGCATCACTACGCTTCTTATGGAAATTGGAAATATCCAGAAAAGTTCATGCCAGGCAATAATTAAGATTTCAAAGATTGTACATAAACATTGAGTGAACAGTTAGCATTCTGTTCAAAGCTGTACAAAATGAATTAATACATGTGTTTGAATATTTTAGTCGTCAAGTTATTCACCCACTGAAACTGCAACTGTCAATTGATTAAAGAAAAAGGAATGCAGCTCTCTTGGATGTAATTCAAGAAGACAAGGACCCTAAATGGGGAAAAGAGAGGGCCAACCCTAGGAAGTGATGGGGTCCTGTGGCCCCCATTTCAGCAGCAATGGGGGTGCTTTAGTCATATTGGGATCCCATTTGGAACCACTGATAAACAGCTCATCAATGATTAATTGCTTGAACATCTCAGATTAATTCACAGGCTGAGAATAAGTAAAGAAAATGAAAACAAAAAGTCAGCAATCCCTCAAAAACAATGTGCTTTAGACCATGCACTATGGCTTTTCCTTTCAAGTGATCAACCAGCTCAGAAACCGGCAACCAACCTTTACTCAAAGACACAAACAGTTAAGTTAGACGGTAAAACTTTAGCAAGGCAAGGAGCTTCATTTATCATTCACCAAGCTAAGTGCAATATAACAGAGTAATGATTCCAAATTGACCATATGTATTAATGAAAAAAAAAAAAAAGCCTTTATGTATTTTTTCCAATTTGAAATCACACCTGGCAGCAGCCAGCTCCATCGTGTGCTTCAAAATACGGAAATATGTCTGAAATACAAAAGAAAGTGTTTTTGATTGCATCCTTCTTTTTTCCTCTGGATCCAGAGCAAAGGAAGCAGCCTTAAACTCTGCATTAACCTGTACAACACACGTGCTTATGAAAGCGAGTGACATTGAGAACTGGAAGGTCAATATTGTCAAAGTCCCAGATATACATTGACACACCATCCTGTAATGGCTCGAGCTTTTAGAGCAACTGGTTATTTGACATGGTATTAGAGCGGAAGGTCTTGTGTTTGAATCCCGGGAGCAGGAAATATGCATCCCTAATATATTCTCCCACCAGGGACGCTTATGGTGTGAGTTGTGAGTGTCCCTCTACCCTTGCCCAGTATGTTCCCCTGCAGAGTTCCGCCCCGCACGTGCAAGGGAGTGTTAAAGTCCCTCAATACACATTGATACACCATCCTCTAACAGCCCGAGCTTTTAGATCAAGTGTTTTGACATGGTATGACAAATATAATACCTCTTCTCTTGTTTTCGACTGCAGTTCCTGCTTATTCTTCTTTCTATCACCATTTCGTAATTGTTTTGACTCCTTGTCATTTTTCCTTCTCTTTTTATTGTTGTGTTTGACCTTTTCCTCCTCCTTCAACGATGAATGCTTCCCGAGATCCTCATCGACATCGAATGACAAAGACAAGAAAACCTGAGAATAATAACCATGCGATGAGAAAAGGCAAGTACCAAAGGAAGTGAATGCATCAGATCTATTTGAAATTCCCATTGCAGACACAATAAGAGACACGTTCTCTTTTTGGTAGAGAGGGTAATTGATACATATGTTCGTGTACCATATCCTTGCAAGTTACACAAGATATTTCCAGAGTCGTTTGCCCTCTTATTGATGTATTTCTGCATTTTCATTATGCCCTCTTATTAATGTATTTCAGTTCGCATGACAAATGACTAGAGCCAAGAAAGTTACTCTTATACGGAATGACTCCCAATAAGACAAAGCAGCAAATCCCTTTGTAGGAAGAGCCTGCAACCATAAGACCCAGTATCTCCTCATCCCCATTGTCATCTTTTGACCTTTAGACACTTAGATACTTCAAATCCCCAAGAGTTCCCATGTCTAATATAACAGTCATCAGTATGGTATAGGATTAGGATCTCAGGAGATATGGCTCAGCTATTCCCATACATTTCCCATAAATTTTTTATAGGCTCCATTTTATATGACTTGTGATATACATACTAAACTATTTCAGCATATGAACATGTCCTCACACACTGAGATGTGAGGATCAAGCAAATCCTACAACCCTTTTAAAGGCCTGTCCCTCCCTCCCAAACTGCTTATATTTTCAAATAGTGAGCTTTGAATTGTCAAATAATCTTATCTTATTTAAGTCAATTCCTTTTCCATCTCATTACTTCAATACATTTGTTCCATACGCTAATGGCACGACATAACGTAAACATGACACTGATCATATTCATATGATACAAACTATCCGATCAATAACATGAAAAATGGACACCCAAGATCGAGCAGAGAAAAAATAGGTCCAACCATCACCTTGAAACATATATCCAATAGGCGCCCCATCATGGATTGCTTATGATTCCAAGGAAGAACTTTGGTCTGATGATGCTAACCATCAGATATATTGCTAGTAAAAAGGTTGGTGAGAACAAAATGACCAAAATTCAAAGGGTCGGAATCATCCGGTGTGAACGCCCGTGGTAGGACTATCCCAGGCCTAAGCTGGCATTGGGTATCAGGAGAGATACAAACCAGCTGGGATACACATGACTTTCACAGGACAGTAGTAGATGACACGAGCAACAAGCCACGGGAATGACAAAAGAACACAACGGTTGACTTGTAAAAAGTTATAAGAAAAAAACAATAATAATACATACCTCAATGCAGTCAGGATGAAGCTGGCAATCATGAATCTTCACATGGTCTGCAATTAATTGAACAGCCTCAATAGTTGCTTCACCACCATGCTTACCCTCGTTCATGAAAAGTGATTTCACGGATGAACAACATAGTTTCCTATATGAATTGGAAATACCTCAGCAACCTTAAAAGAATTTACTTGACACAAGCAAATAGCCAGTCCATAAGCCATGCATACACAATTAAATGCATCAATGAAATTTTAAAAAGACATGTAGATACAATTTTCCACAAAAATAAAAATAAAAAACAGCATATTTACTTATTCTCATTGCCCTCCTATTAATAAAATATAGTTTTATTTTATTCCATTGCAGCTTCACTACATTGAGATCCCAACCTCAAAAACTGCCTCCCAATTCGGCAAAGGCTTGCCTTGTGGCTCATGACATTTAACCTTAACTGCAAAGGCAGTGGAATAGAAGGGCTTCTAAACATAAGAGGAAAAGTTTATTCCTAAGGAATTTCTGAAACAAAATCAAAACTGCTGCTTTTTAGTAGAAACTGTGAAAAAATGGAAGCTTCCACTAGAAAATAGGCTCCTCGCTTTCTTGTTTTTGTAGTAACTTTGGCTACAGTACCCAACGCCACTTTTCATCATTCACAAATACAAAACTTTGCATGCAAAAAATCTCAAAAACCCAAATTCGATACCAATTTAATATTCCAAATGGAGAAAACAAATATCTTAATTCCACAAGACTGGAAGAATATGTTTATTTCTAAAATCAATGAAAACTGAGCTCTAAAACAAGGAATAAGTAATTGTTCTTACTTTCCAAATGTTGGTATCCAGGTCCACCTCATGTTTGCCTGACATATCAATGGCATCCACACTTACAACTGTAAAACATGCATGCAGATATATCTGAAATTTAATTTCATAGCATGAAAGGTCGGACAGTTACATAAATGGTAGAGTATCTTAGAGAAATCACTGTCCAAAGTTCAATTAAACCAGTTGACATCATAAAAATCTAACCGTCACACCTTTCCCAAAAAAAAAAAAAGAAGAAAAAGAAGAGCTAACCATCACAGGGAAGAGAAGGAAATGTCATATTTATATGAATTGGAAGTGTTTCTCCCCGCTTCAGATCTACTGACATCTGTCCATAACGTAAGCAAGCCACAGATCCACTGACATCTGTCCATAACGTAAGCAAGCCATAGTCAGAGAAGTCAAATGAAAAGACTTGCTTCCTAGTCAATACCACGTTAAGTCCTCTCTCTCTCTCTCTCTCTCTCTCTCTCTCTCTCTCTCTCTCTCTCTCTCTCTGTGTGTGTGTGTGTATGTGTGTGTGTGTGAGAGAGAGAGAGAGAGAGAAGCAAGTTTGTGGGGGTGGGGGGTTGTGCCGAAAGAAACTGTAAAGACAATTTTAACACATATTAATGGAGAGGGAGCATAGCGAATTTCAAAGTGTGAAGGGAGATGATTAAGTTAGATACTGACCTGATTTACAGTGTCGATTGTAAGAAAATACTTCAGCTCATGTAGGAACAATGTGGCCATTATGACTAGACCGATGACAGAGACTACAATGGTAGCAAAACAAAAAGATAGAAAACGGGAGAAAGGAATTAGCTCAAGCCATACTGTTAAAATGATCAGACATCATATTAAACATTTCATGCTTTTAAGTAATTTAAGAAGAATTGAGTTTGGCATGTATAGAACAACGCATGTGCTGGGTATTGTTACTATTGTATGTGAATAGTTTTCACTTTGCAGGAGCATCAATTAATGCTTTTGGGCATCAAATGCAAATACATTGAAACTACTTGAGAAATGGTAGTATCTATTGAAATTTGAAATGCAAACAAAAGACTTGTGTTCCAGTTGCAAACACGCATGTGGTTAGGCATGTAAATGTGCCCTCAGAAATTATAACCTCTACTTTGCTCTTAGACATGGGCCGCAGGTACCAAGAAAAAGATCAACCCATCAGACACAATGGTGTGATAAGGAAGGTTTAAGGAGCATAGCCCATTGAGCCCATCAAATGAACGGTCCAGATCACCAAAAGATGAGTAACTGGCTGAGCAAGAAAACCTCTCAACTTGGCTGAATATTGTAAGTTCCCTCTTATGCCAACACTTATAAGCTATAAAGGGCACTCTTCAAATTTGTCAAGCCGTTATTGTAATAGAAACATGACTACTCATCACTTGAAATAAGAAAGTGAGAGCCGCAATTGAGATTTTAGTGTTTCCAAATGATCCAGAATTTCATTTAAATTAGGACTGTCAATGGCTAAGCCTGTGGTTGGCTTTGGCCCGGATTTTGAACCATCTGGGCTGGTCCTATTAAGTCAGCCCTATTCAAAAAAAATTAATGTTGTGCAACCCCTGCCCAGCCCATTGACAGTGCTAGTTTAAATGCAGATCATAGCCGAATCAGATCTATACTCACAAATGTGCAAAGGACTTCCTTCCACTCAACCTATATTTTCTACATTATTAAATTTCAAAGCCTGTGTATAATGAACAAAGGAAAATGTTATGCACCAACTGCTCCTGACTGTGTCTTCTGCAACAAATGCTCTTCTGCACGAGGAAATGCATCGAGATTCTTTAAAGCTTGCAGCTTCAAACCCATTTCTACCACTCTCCCCAACAGAATAACCTTATATAACCTGCATGAACACAAATCATTTTACACAAAACCCACATGAATACACACACAAGAACTCTCCTCCAAAGTTTAAAGCATCATCCAAAAATGGTACTACTGCCCAATAAATGGCAGCTGCATCCATAAACGGTACAGCTAAATCACCCTGTATCAGCTGAAAAAAGGACCGATGCAGGACAATGCAGAAGCCATATGACCCAAGTTTTCGGGCCGATACAGGGCGATACGGAAACCATATGACTCGAGTTTAAGTGGTGACTGATACACTACACTGAAACTAAGTTTCGATCCTAGTACTTCCTATTATGAACATGTCAAAAACACAAGAATTATTTCCATCTGGCATTGCTTGGGGAAAAATGATATTTGGGTATTTCGGTTTGTACGGACCGCCTGCGATTGTGGGTTTTTGTAGCAAAAGAAGGTATTGGATTGAAAAATAAATGGAAGGAAATTCACATGACAAAAAAGGGGCTGGCTATGTTGTGTGTTTGCCACAGTAAACATGGCATGCATCCACAGACCATCCAAATCGGGTCAGTGCTGTGTAATATGGCCGACAAAATCAAATTCATGAAGAGGTCCAAAGCCAATGGGCAAAATCAGATGGCTGGGATTGTTAAATTGGATGGTCCAGATTCAGTGATATATGCTCCATCCACAATGCGGGCCATGCAGACACCAATCCAGACCTTCTAGATAGTACGGCCCGTTGTGGATGGAGCATTATGCAGAAGACGCGCTGATCAGATATTCCTAATCGTCTGTAATTGGTATCCATCACATTCTTTAAAAGAAAAGTGACCAGCGGTCCAAATTTAACGGCCAAAATCAGACGGATGGCATGATCCAGTAGGCACGGTTTTTCCGGCTAAGCTCCATCCACAGAGAGGCCCACCACTCGGACGGTCTGGATTGACGTTCACGTATCCCATGTTTATGATGGACCGGTTGCCACAACTCGGACGGTCTGGATTGACGTGAATGCCAGCGATGTGTATGGTGGACCAGAAATTCGCAACTTTTCTGGTTCTAAGTAGTTGAAATTCACAGAAAGAAAAATGAAAACCCTAATTGACGAACTGAGACTAATACAATGCAGAAATTCGCATCTTTTTGAAATACTAATTCGTTTGAAACCCTAATTCACGATCTGATGGAAAAAAGGAGGGTTTCCAGAGAGAGATGGGCAGAAGATGAGGAGACGAAGAAAACGAGAATTTGAGGAGATATCGAGCGAGAAAATGAAAACCCGAGAGAGAGAGAGAGAGAGAGAAGATTTCTTCCTTACTGTTGAGTGGGATTCCGATCGCTGCGACGCTCGCCGCCGGCGCAAGGAAGAGGCGAGGGTCGGCGAGGTTTACAGAGCGCGGGGTGCGTGTTGTTCCGCCTTAGAAGAAGAAGCGTACGGTGGGCCGGGTCCGGCTTTCGACCGGCTTGGATCTATCCGCCTTGCCTGTGGGCCGGGCTTGGGCCTGACATGTACGGCCAGATCATCTTTTGGGCCGGACTAATGAGAGAGCGGATTGGCTACTGATCGGTGTTATGTGGGCCCCACCATGATGTAATGTTTCATCCATGCCGTCCATCTATTTTTATAGATCATTTTATGGCATGAGCCCAAAAATAAGGTATATGCCAATATCAAGTGGACCACATTACAGGAAACAGTTTTGATTGAGCGTCCACCATTAAAAACTTCTTGGGGTCCATAAAGGTTTTGGATCAAGCTGTTCTTTGTTTTTTCCCTTAATCTAAGTCTTTATGACCTAATCAACAAATTGGATGTCAAATAAACAGTACAATGGGCCTTAGGAGAATTTTAATGGTGGATATCCAATCACTACTGTTTTCCTATGCTGTGGTCCACATGAGATTTATATTCCTCTCATTTTTTTGGTCAAAAAATAAAATAATCTTTAAAAATGGATGAACGGCATAGATAAAACATATACTTTATAGTGGGCCCACAGAGCACCGACCACTAGCCACCGGCCAGTTGCACGATCAAAGGACTCCGTGACTCTGACTCACTTGTTTGGTCTCAACGGAGTCGAAGGTGACTCGTTGTGATGAATGGTATCGAGTCTCAAAAATGTTTTGAGTCAACCAGATAGTCGCTGGTCATGACCAGGTCTGGTTTGGTCATTTAGCGCGACTTAATGAGCACGTGTTCTATCGCAATCAACGGTTAGGCGAGACATTCATCCTAGACGTGGACTGCTGGGTTTCATTTTCCTAAATGGTTGTTTCTTTCTGCATGTGTGGCCCACCTCATCTATTGATGGAGTAAAAACATTTTTTCTTCGTTCTTGCTCGACCTTAAAAATGTTTATATCTTATGGGAGCCCAAGTCTATTATGCTAGGTCCACAAAGGGAGTACTCCCACCATAAGTTACCTATGGCACAAGTAGCTTCTCAAAGCTTATTCCAAAAGTATACTTATCATTCGGAAGGAAAAAAAGCATGCTTGGCTTTCAATATTTCAAGTATTTATCCTTTTAAGTATATTTGGTTGCCTTTACATTCATCGGCCACCGTTTGAGGCTAATTGTTGGTATAGGTTGTTTGTCGTGTGAGCACTACCTTTGATATGGGTTATCCATTGTAGGGCCCACCTTGGATGTGGGTCATTCATTATTAGGAGCTAACTTTTAATGTGCATCATTTCATTATATAGGGCTCACATTTGATATTGGACATCCATCGCTTGGGTCCCTCTAGCAATGTTATCATCCATCATGTGAGGCTACCTTTAATATTCATCGCCCATCATGTGGAGCCTACCTTTGATGTGGACCGCCCATTATGTGGGTCTCACCTCCGATGTGGGTTGTCCATCATGCAAGGCCCACCTTGGATATGGGCCACTCATCCTAAGGCCAACCTCTTACGTGGATCATCCATCATGTGGGACCAACCATTATTAATTGCCCATCATGTGAAGCTCACCTTTGACGTGGGTCGTCAATCACGAGGGCCAGTGTGGGTTGAGTATCATGCAAGGCTAGCCTTCCACGTGGGTCATTCATCATTAGAAGTTGACTTTTAATGTGGACCGTCCATCATGTGGGGCCATCTCAATGTGGGCCATCCATCATGTGGGGCCAGCTTCAATGTCCATTGTCCGACATGGGAAGCTCACCTTTGACGTGGACTGTACATTGTGTAGGCCCCACATTTAAAGTAGGTCATCCATCATGCCCTCCTATTTTAGATGCAGGCTATTATCATAAATGTCCACCTTTGATGCAGACCATCCATTATGTGGACCCATATTAATATGGGCAATTCATCATGTAAGAGCCATTATGTGTGGGGGCCACCTTCAATGTAAGCAGTCCATCACGTGGAGTCTCCCTTGACACGTACTGAGATGGATGGGGGTGAAAAGTTAAAACACTAAAATAATAATTTATAAGGAAAATTAGCTTTTAAGTGCATGAGTTACTTTTGTAATATGTTTACCAAACTAACTTGAGTATTAAACCTTGCTCTGGCTGTGCTGGTAGACTCTTAGGAGTTTCAACACATGGTGAAGGGTTCGAGTACCCATAGGTGGTGAAATCCCACTACGGCATGAGTGTGTGGTGGTGCGTGTGCATTTATAAATAAAATTTAAAAAAAAAAAAAAAAACTTAAGTATTAAAAAAAGTAATTAAATAACTTAACGTAAGTTAAAAAGTAACTTATTTAGTGGTACCCAAACAAACCCAAAGTGTCAAGTGGAGCCAAGCTGGCCCATTGCCACCTTTTATTGTGAGGGTTTTTGATAGGGTGTGACTCATGGCATGGCAACTAATGCTAAGATACACAAATTATTTTTAATTAAGCAACTAGGAGTTACTCATTTAATCCTTTAGCTAAATTGTGACTCAACCAAGTTGTGGGGTAACTTATTCAAGTTGAGCCAAGCCGAACATATTATAAGGATGTGACTCATGGTGATAGAATGGATTAGATTTAAGGTTGTCAATGGGTCAAGCGAACCGTTCGGCTTTTAGGCCTAGCCCACCTTATGATAGATTTGTAACACCACTGAAAATTTAAATTTGAGATCTCTATCCACTGTCTTGTTTATATCTTACCTTTATCATATCTCCATCATATCTCTATCACTGATCATTATCCCTTATATACCTATAACCCTCCTTGTATCCCTCAATCCCTCATTTGAGCCTTTATTTTAAAGAGTGTGTCGTAAGAGAAGTTTTACTCTAACTTATATATTAATAAAAAGATACCCTATAAAAACTAAGAAAGGAAGAGAGAAAAAATTTTGAAGAGCTTAGATCGAATAAGTTTATTGTCCATTCTTTCATTATTTTTTATGTATTTAATGTAATTTAACACGATATATGCAATAAACGATTTGGATCGGCCACACGTTCGTTGTATTGATATATGTGTAGATACAATATAAATATGATGGAAGTCTAAAATCTTATGCAAAGTTTCTTGTCGCAAATAATGATTGGTATACATCTAGTTGAATTAGATTAGATCTGTATGGATCATGCGATCCGTATGGCCAAAATATACAAGGGCCCTAACTTCCATATCAATCTAACCACCGGATGGGCCATACTAGTTAGATCTGAATGTGTTTAATAAGGAAAGCTCATATTTTTACATGAGTGTTGGTATCACTTGGCGTGGAAGGTCAATATTGGCCATCGATGTATGCATGATTAGATCCATGTCATTCATCTAATGTGTATGTGCAGAATATGACAAGACCTTATGAATCTTGATGATCTAATCATCTGGTAGGTCATCTTGATCAATCATTTGACATATAATTTCAAAATCTTAAAAAGAAATTTTAAATTTTAATAATTATATTTAATAAATATATTATATACGGAATTTCAATTATTTGACCATTTAGGGTTTAGCCGCTTAGGATGTATATCAAAAGTGGGTCCTACCGTGTAATATAACTAAATGAATAATAATGTCGTGGATATAATTAATATGCTTTTTAAATTCAAACCAGCCTAATTACCTTATAGATTCTACACTACTAAACTCAGGCGAGTAACCTAACATGTCTCATAATTCATTAGAGCTAAAATAAATTGTTTGTGATGGTTTGATTGATTGATATACTGATTAGAGTGTTTTGTTATGATATTGTCGATTTTAACTGTTGTTAGTGTATATAACGGTAAATCACATGCTAATATATACCAAATTCAATGAATTATAATAATTGCACATTGAATTCACTTATCAATACAAGTATGTATGACAGTTATGAAAATGATGCATTCATACATCATCCATCATTCATTGTATTTGTATAATACATAATCGATCTTAGGAGTCTTCTTTGGAAGGAATGTCGATTATGATGGAGCATTACTATATGCGTGTGATGCCCAAGTCTACCGAAAGGTAGAAGCCTACTCAATGGGTGGATGCGAGTTGACGATCTCCAAGCAAAGCAGATGTACGATCATCCCATCTGATACATTCATAAACATTTGCATCCATATCATTGTGTATACTCTGTTCCTATTATATTTTAATTTCAATAAGCATGAACAAAGATGGGTTTTCTCAAGTCTGTCCAACTTATATTTTTATTGATGGAAAAACTGTATAAATGAGCAATTAGTTGATGAGTTGGCGCAGGAATAAGAAGTCGTGACTGAACCGGTGTATGACGCATGTGAGACGTGATCATATCTACCATAAGAGAAATTGACTACATTTGACTGCTCATAGTTATCTAATTAGAATTTTATTTGTCATGATAGTATGATTCATATATAAGGAATGATGGTATTATTTATATGATTTTAAACATTTGATTAGTTTTATTTAATTAATTTGTTATAAGTTTGTAGTAAGTATTTAATGGTAAGTTGTATTGATTAATGAATGACGCTTAATTTATGCTAATTGAATTTATATGGATGTCGAGAATGGACAGATGTTGGTGTTTAAATAATTTTGTGTGAATGATGGTGAATGGACCTAATTTGAATGAAAAATTAATAAATATTACTCTTGCCTCTTAATAATTGTTTAATTGAATGACACTTTGTGTACGAGTTACGACTCAAAACTTAGGTATGAGGGTGCACAATCTGTGCTTGAATTTCGGGGTGTGACATTGATTTTAACTTAGGAGTACAAATTCCGATGGCTTTTGTAAGACCCGTATGCTAGTCCGTACTGTTTTATAGACTTCCGCGATCCTCTTCGTCGAATTTCGACAACTCTCAACTTGTAATCGACACTTGCACACAATCCTAAATTGCAGCTCGTAGATCTAAGTAAGTTCGACTCGAAACTTATATCCTAGTGACCACATCGTCGCTACGGTTCCAACGCTGCGACTCGCGCACCGATCTAATACTTAGGGTAGAAGATATGGGCTTGCGTTCATTTTGAGAAAAATGCCGTGGTTGGGAATTCCGAGAGAATCTCTACAACCCGTCACATCAATCACAAGTCAAGTACATCACTCATATCCCATGCCACCTCATCCCTCACAAGTCAACTCTCTCTCTCTCTCTCTCTCTCTCTCTCTCTCTCTCTCTCTCTACTCATTCATCCTTCACCCAAAATTCAACCAAGCCCATACCCTAACCATCTCTTTCTTACAACATCCATTCCACTTATCCCTTATCATCCCATCACTTCTCTCTCTCTCTCATTTCTCAAACAATCTTCTAAGCAACAAGGAAATCCCACGTCCAAGCCTCCCAAGAGAGAGCCAAGTGTGACTCACTTCTCTACCACCCAAAAGCTTTCATCCCCACCATCAAAACTTCACCATCCTCCATCAAGATCAAAACTAAGGAGCCTAGGAGTCCAATGAGCTAAAGGAGAAGGCCAATCAGTGGGTGATCCACCATCAAATTTTTTTAAGGGCCCACTTGTTGTGGAACCCACTTGATGTATGCATTGTATAAAGGAAGGCCCAATAGTGGCGGGGTCTCTCCCCTTCACGTCTCTCTCTCTCCCCTTTATGATGGAGTGGGCCCTACCAATATATGTGTTACATCTACTTCATCCATCTAATGGTGTGGCCCACCATATTGCAAGTGATGATCCACACCGTCCACTGTTGGGACGGTGGGAATCCCAACTGGAAGCTGGACTACCTTGTATATATATATATATATATATATATATATATATATATATATATATATATATATATATATATATATAATCTGGTGGGACCTACCCATCCGTTGGAAACGGATTGTCCGGGTACCTCACACCAGTTTTATAACTGGTGCATTGATGCCACCAAGCTCTGTGCGTTCCACTGCTATGACGTCAGCAAGTTCTGTGGGACCCACCTCCCTGAATGTATGTGTTACATCCAAACCGTCAATCCATTTGACGAACTCGTCTTAGGTTTAAGATGAAAGGTGAAGCAAATTCAAATTTCTGGGGGGCCACGCTCATATGTGTTTCATCAGCACCGTCCATCTGGACGGTGCCATGTTCGGCCCCACCATAAAGCAGTGTTGTATCTGCCCTGTCCGTGCAGTGGCCCACCTTGATGTTTGTATCTCATCATCCATCCATCTGTGAAGCACACCGTGATGTATGGATCTTATCTACATTGTCCAGACCTTGGACGGTAGGACCCACCATGATGCATGTGTTGTATCTATACCGTCCAACCATTTTGAGAGATCGTTTTATGGCATGAGAAAAAGAACGGGTTAGATCTGAAAAAAACGAGTTAGATCTGAAGTTCCAGCGGACCCCACCATTCAGAATAATGGGGACAGTGACATCCACCATTCAAAACTTCTTAAGGGCCACGATAGTTCCAATCAAGTTAATATTTTTTTTTTTCACTTCATCTATTTCTATGTTAACTTATGAATAGGTTGGATCTCAAAAAAATACATCACGGTGAGTCCTATAAATGTTTCAACGGTGGGTGTGGCTGCTCCCAAGGTTTTTTATGGCGGGCCCTCTGCATTTTAATGGTGAAAATCATTATCTCCACCGTTATTTATGGTATGCTTCAGATGAACTTTTGATATAATTCATTTTTGGATAATACTCTAAAATGATCTATAAAAATAGATGAATGGTGTAGTTGGTGTAGACCGTTGATGAGGCCCAATGTAATGTATTTGGGGCCCATTTAATAAGACCCGATATGATGTACTTGGGGCCCATTTGATGAGGCCCGATGTGATGTATATTAGCCCATTTGGTGAGGCCCAATATGTTGTATATGAGGCCCATGAGTGAGGCCTAATGTGATGTATGAGAGGCCCATGGATGCAATACATTGTAATATATTTGAGGCCCATGAGTGAGGCCCAATGTGATGCATATATGGTCCATGAGTGAGGCCCATCATGATGTGTATTAGGCCCTTGAGTGAGGCCCATGGTGATGTATATTAGGCTCTTGTGAGAAGTAGTGGGCCCACTATACGTTTGGCCCTATGTGGGCCACACCTTAGGAGTGTTGGTTGAATGTCCACATTAATGGGCAGTGATGGTTAAATGTCCACAATGTGACATTCCCTTGGGCCTAGTTAGGCCCATCCTCATCATTCTCTAGTGGGTTAATGTAACAGCCCACGCCCACACTGTATGATATTGTTCGCTCTGGGCACAACCCGTACGGTTTTGTTCTCAAGGTTGCGCTCAAAAGGCCTCATACAGTATAGGGTGACACTCCACATATAACCACCATTACTTCAGAAAAATCTTTCGATGTGGGACAAGTTACGCTACAGTCAACTGCAACAATAGCTCGCCCAGCACAGTAGCCTGTCAGCCACACAGTAGCCTGCTAGCCAACTTTGGGGCCCGCCCACATGAAGCAATGACCGGGGCGTCACATTATCCCCCACCGAGGGCAGAGCCGTCCTCGGCTCTGATACCATTTGTAACAGCCCACGCCCACACTGTATGATATTGTCTGCTCTGGGCACAGCCCGTAAGATTTTGTTCTCAGGGTTGCCCCCAAAAGGCCTCATACAGTGTAGGGTGACACTCCACATATAACCACCATTACTTCAGACAACTCTTCTGATGTGGGACAAGTTACGCTACAGTCAACTGTAACAGTAGCTCGCCCAACACAGTAGCCTGCCAGCCACACAGTAGCCTGCCAGCCAACTTTGGGGCCCGCCCACATGTGTCCGCCCACATGAAGCAGTGACGGGGCGTCACAGTTAACCCAAATCACTGGGCTCCATTGATATTGCTTGATCCATCATCGACAGTTTATCTATGGACCCTGCCTTACGTAAAGGCCAATTATCGATTCCGGTTACCGATGCCAATTATGAGTTTATGACAATATAGTATCATGACACATGCCCATACGCATCATCTGCATGTTTGTTATGAGATGTGATTGACTATTGCGTATGCCATAGTGCAGGTGGTTTATGAGACTCCCTGATAGGCGGAGTTATCTCACATAACCGCCCAGTATGCACATAATTAATGCATGATTGGACCGAGTGACTCATGCATCTTGCATTGTGTGATTGTGATTACTATACGCCCTAGCGACATCAGGGCCGTGGCCTCTACAGGCATATTGTGGATGACCGAATTAAATACCGAAAATACTATTTATAGCATCGGGGTGCCATAGATGTCCCTGGGTGAAAATTCTTAAACCCGATGGTACCAGAGGATGACTTCAACGTCGAAACTAAGTCGATACATGAGCGCACGATGACCGAATATAAGGAGGTCACATTTTTCACTGTGTCGTGGTCTGTTGGAAAGGGGTGTGGCCTTACCCACTCGAGGGTAGAGGACATTGATGGGCTGAGTATGACCAACTCGTGAATGAGTCCGCTATCGACGTGCCGAATAAGTATTGACAGACTATTGGACAGGAGGATAGTGAAGTTTCTTACGCTCACTTAGACTGCGCGCTTGAGAAAGAGGTAGTATCATTTGGAATGTACTAAACTCTGGTGATTGTCCAGCGTAAGAACTGTACTGAAATTTGATACTCTTGTGATGAGCTACATTGATATGTAGATTCAGACATGGACTGGTATGCTTGAGTTGTATCTTGCATTGCATGGTTTTGATATGACTGATAACATTCATGCCTTGCATCACACGGCCTTAGTATGACTAACGTCATTCACTCCTTGCGTCGCATGGTCTTGATATGACCGATAGCATTCACTCCTTGGTACTACTGATGACATTCATGGACTTACCAGCATTTTCGTATTACTCTGATATTACAAACTTACATTTCTATCATATGCACACACTTTCACCACTCTCTAAGCTTTTTATAAGCTTATACATGACCGTTGCGTACAGGTGATGTTAGGCAGTAGATGTTTAGGAGTAGGAGCATGTTGTAGAGCTTCCAGAGTGTTTGCTTTATTATCATTGTATTTTCCTTTATGCGCATTGTACTCAAAGTTTTTTTTTATCATAGTGGATTTGTGATGATGTTGTTGGTTGTTATTTGTGGGTTATGCTTACTGTGAATTAAACTTATGTTGAAAATCATCCTTGTAGGATCTCAGGATCGGAACCTAGTGTATGGGTGCTGGGAGCTGAGAATGGGGTACTACGGAGGTTGTCGGCGCCGAATTCGGTGATTAAAAATTTTATGAGCCCAGTTTCCGAGTTCAAGACATGACAGCTTTACTCAAGTTTAAAATTCAAACCCATTTCTCAATCAAGTTCGGTTTATACTGTGTAAAATGACCCGACTTGACTTGTTAAATTTGCAAGGGTAATTTTGTAACATACACAATATATATATATATATATATATATATATATATATATATATATATATATATATATATATATATATATATATATATATATATATATATAATTTATCCATGCTACTCTTAAACCCACCCCCTCCATACTCCGACTAGACTAACCCTTGGAGCCAAGCTCGAGCTATGCTACTTTAGTCATAATGGTCTATAAAACGCGGACTTGTGTTGAATAGTAGAAGCTGTCCCTAACCCAACTTGTTGATGCTTGTAACGAAACAAGACCAAGTTCAAAAAGGACTTGGATAGATGAGTCGAGAATCCGCATATACAAAGCTAGCTTTTTAAAATGTACGGTGTCACTCAACGTTCGTATGGGTGTGGCCCACTACCAGGTGATCGTTATCATGTGCCACACATTTTCGCATAGCTTTGATGTTCGGCGTGAGTGACGCATTAAAGAAAAACATAGATTGTATGTAGAATTCCAAGTTGTATGTAAGCATTTTCCATTTGTTGTCTATACTCTTACGGTGGAGCTTAATTGGGTCAGCTCGTGAGTTGAGTTGGCCCTTATTTTAAGTGTTTTTTAAAAACTCAATGGTTGGACTTGTCTACCTTGACTAAGCATGTAATATTAAATTAAGAAGACTTTTTTGTAAAATTCCTTAGTAATGACCAATATATTTCTGATTCTTTGAAGAAGAATGACGAAACATGAATCATGTAACTGAGCGTGATTAATTGAGATAAAGCTTACATGATGATGTTGGCAATGATAACGAGTATTTTAGACTAGTAGAGCTCAAATAGCATGTGCGTGACATTTAAATGGCCAGCAGATGCAATGTGTGATAATATATGAAGGAATAAAAAATTCAAACAATCTATTATACTTTATTTATAACAGTTCACGGAGTAGCCAATTAGAAATGGACATATATTATTGTATGAAAAGACATAGTTTGTGAAGGATCTTTATAGATATGTGGAGCACTCTTCATGGAAGCACAACTATTGTTGAGCTGAATGATACGCGTCATATGATGATGAGGTATGGCCGAGAAGCTTAAGACACAGAAACTAGTCGAGTAAAAAAATAACGGTTACAAGGATATAAAAAGATAGAAGGATCTAAAAGACTGATGTAGTAACGATTCAACCACCATAACTACTAAACTAATAAAAAACACATGAAGAGAAATTGTAAAAAAGATCTATAAATAGCGATAAGTTCAACAAAGCAAACTGTCTCATACTAATTCAACAAACCAATCAAAATATCTTTCTTTATCATGGTTAACTCCATCCTACGAGTAGGTAATCCAATAGTGGTAACCTTTAGTTGCAATCCTTAGCTATAATCCAAGTCTATACTTCTACGTTGGACTATTCTTGGTTCCAATACAATCAATTATACTTTTATATTACTCTTTGCAACCGATTGTGAGTATTTCCTTTATGTTTGGCATGTTTTATAGTTAAACAAAAAATCATTTTGTATAGATGTGTAGACACCCCACTCAGGCTAAATTTCTGAGAAGGCTAAGACTGTCTACGAACCATGATCATATCGTAAACCAAATCCCTAATCCCAACCTAAATCAAACCCCAACCCAAAGTTCCCAATCCGCAACATGAAACCCCGATCCAAACCATTCATCATGCACACAACCCCGCTTATACCTTATACCATGACCTAGATCCCCCTTTACTAAGCCAAAACCCACTTTTCTGAGCCGAAAAACCCGAAAGGAGACCTCCGGGTGAACTCGCACGCTGTACAAAGCTCGCACGCGTGAAACCGACCCGAACTGAGACCGGGCGGTAGTCTGACTACCGCCTGCGGTACTTCAAGTGCCGCCGCTCTTGGGCCGCATGTGGACAGCTGTCCCAGCGTCTAAAAGTCAACTTTCCTTCAAAATTATCCTCCCAAATTTCACTATTTACCTTTTTACAGCCCCCCATAGTAAATGAGAGTGTGTCATGTGGCATTCCTCTCCCTTCAACTAATCAAAAGCCTCCATGTCATCCTTTTAACCCTTACCTACCCTCTATTTACGGCCATGCCACTGGAGAAGGCTATAAATAGCCCTCTCCTCTTCTCATTTTCACACACCACACACACCAAGAGCCACTTTTCACTTCCAAGCTCAAGTGAGAAGGAGAGTGAGTGGGAGAGAGGGAGGAAGAGAGTGAGGGTGAGGAGGAGCTCCAAAGCCCTCAAGTTTAGATTTTTCAGATATCTCCTTAGCTCACTCTTTGCCTTCCTAGACATCCTGACCTCCCAGCCTAGCCTTGTTGATCATGGTTCAACCCATATCTTAGCCTACTCAAGAGATCAAGATAAAGATCCATTCATACTACATGCATCCATCATGACATTCACTCCTTTCTCAACCCCCCTGCTTCTCTAGATCTCTAGTGAACGTATGTTCCGTGGCTTGTCGTACATCAGATCCTGTCACATCAGAAATTCTTAGTGATCTAGTCTATTTTTTTTACC
Organism: Magnolia kwangsiensis; assembly: GCA_037074715.1. Lineage (NCBI taxonomy): Eukaryota > Viridiplantae > Streptophyta > Magnoliopsida > Magnoliales > Magnoliaceae > Magnolia > Magnolia kwangsiensis. Next base: position 99,689,578 of record CM073584.1, read on the forward strand.
TCTTTGCATGAGCATCATCACATCCGCCCTTTAGACACGCCGTTGGACGTATGCTCTGTGGCTTGCCGAAATCTAGAATCTTGTCACATCAGAAATCCACGTATGTGCCTAGTCCCATCACAGCCACAGCATCCATCATCCCTTGAGATTGTTTTACCACACCGAGTAGAGACCGTACATTTGTACGGGCAGAGAGGGTGTCTAACACCTTCCCTCTTTGTAATCGAGATTCCTTACCTAGAATCGCAGATCACAGACCAGGAGTCAATCTAAGGTAGGAAAGTCTCTGAATTTTCCTTACCTTTTGTATTTCATGGTTCTAGCCGACCGCGAAATTTTGAGATTTTTCAGCTAGTGGCGATTCCAACATCCATAATCAGCCTATCACCCCCAATCAACTATACAAATCACAAATCAAGCGTAGACCCCAATTTTTCAGTGTCTACAGAATGGTGACTCCGCTGAGGACGTTCTGCTAGAGCACACTAGCCGAGACTCAACTTGAAAACATGTGGTACTCTAATCTCAAGGGAAATCATCATTCACATTCATACAAAATTCAAAAAAAATTTTTAGCTTACTCTTGCGTAGATACATATCAGAACCATGACCACTCGATCCCGAGCAGCCATAACCTCTCAAGCTACCCATGAAGAAGAGCCAGCAGCTCAGTTAGCTCCCGAAACATTAGTACCCGCGCCCACATCGGCACTGGCGCAACCACTACTAGCGGCTCTGGTAGACCCACAAGCCAATACCACCATGTAAGAAATGCCCCAGAGTCTACGGGCAGTACAAGAACTGTTACATCGCCTAGTGTCAAATGCCACACCAAACACATAGGCAACCCAGCCTAGTATGCAAAACAGCTCACTCCCTCGGACTCCTTTTTCCTTCTCCCTGGTTCCTCCAGCAAATCCCGTGTTCCCTCTCCCAGAAGAGTCGGCACACGAACAACAACAACCAGCAAATGGGAGCAACCCTCCCGCACATCCTTACTCAACACACCATAACAATCAGGTTACAACACAGGCTCCCCCTAACAGGAACCACCGACAAGAACTGGCGAATGCCCATGAAGGGGGTCAGTTTCGAGTCCAATTCACTTCCTTTAACGGGAGCAATGTCCCGGACTTGGCAGATACCCCAGGCGGGAGCCATTTCCGAACATTACACCCTCCTCCGAAAGGGTGCGATGTTCAATTACAGCCAGCTCCCACCACTGGGAGTCCATCTTCTTTCCAACAACATCCCATCATCGATCCATATAAAGAAGAAGCAGCACAAGCCCTGCAGCAAGGGGCAAGATACATGCAGCAAGGCAAGTCGAAAATTGAGAAACTACGAGAGCAATTACAAATGGTGCAAAGTCAGCTTCAAAAATATCAAGGAGTAGATCACCCATCCACTAAGTTTAAGGACCTTTGTCCCTTCCCAGATGCCCAAATACCCTCAAACTTTGAGGTGCAGAAGTTTAAAAGGTATGACGGTAGCGGTTGCCCCATGACACATCTAAAGGCATTTTGTGGAGAACTCAATGCGATAGAAGGGAATGATGGAGCCTTAATACGGCTCTTCCAGAAATCCCTTAAAGGCGATGCTTTGGATTGGTATACCTCTTTGGACAACCATCAAATCAGAACATGAACAAAACTCTCTCAGGCATTCATTGACAGGTTCTCATACAACCTGAATATGGCTCCAAGAAGGTCCGACTTGACTGCCTTGAGACAAAAAAGTGATGAATCCTTATCAGCATACGTAGGATGATGGCGAGTCACGGTAGCTCAGATGAGAAACCCCATCGATGATGAGGAGCAGATATCCATGATCGTACACTCTGCAAATCCTAGTATTTCAGGATATCTAATCTCGTACCCATATGTAAACTTTTCTCAACTCATCCGAGCTGGAGAACAGGTGGAAGCCGAGATCAGAGCCAGAACCGTTTCCCCCTGGCCACATCAAACCCCTTCAATCAAAAGAAACAAAATCGAAGGAAAACCTGTAGCATATGAGAATGGGAACGACACTGCTCCCGCGCAGCGTACCATAGAGGTTAACAATATTATTGCTAACACTCAGGGCAACTAATACGTTCCACAACCAAAAATACAACAAGACAGACAATACCAGCCGCAGCCAAACAGGCAGTACCAACCGTAACAGACCCAACATGGATATCAAGGACAGCCGTCTCAACAACAACATGAACAGCCTCAGAAAAATGTGTCAGGTCCATACAAACAGGTAATATTAGGGAGGAAGTTCACTCCTTTAGCACAAACATACAGTCAGGTTCTGACAATGTCAATGCAAAAGTAACTCCTGACACATCTCCAACCTCGACTTCCTCCTAACCCCTTGCCACCTGGTTACAATGAAAATCAATACTGTGCATATCACCAGGCTCCTGGCCATCTGACGGACCGCTGCTTCACCCTGAAACATGCGGTCCAAGATTTGATTGAAAGTCAGAAGATTGCAATCACCCCACAGGCAAACAATTCAGCTCAGGCCAACATTCTCCAAAATCCCCTGCCGTCGCATCAAACAGGACCCAGCACATCTGGCGCCTCTACTGTTAACCACATTGAAGGAGGGCAACCCAAGTATTCCTCCCCACATCGTTCCATACAAGCAATCATGCCAGACACAACGAACCGGGCATGGGGATACCAACAGACACCATCGCCTGGGCCACAGATATTCTTTGAAGCAACACCAACCATTCAACCTTTCGTCTTTCTAGAAGCAACACCATCAACACTGCCTCTCGTGACCCTTGAAGCCGCACCCAACAGGTCACACTTGCAACATCTTGCCTCTCAAGGGGCACACCCCGCATATCCAAAAAGGTCGAATTCTCAACCTGTCATTCTTCCAATAGGCCTTCCCGATCTATCTTCGCTGACTTTACAAGGGGCACCCCCGGTTCTAGGTCCCAAATTCCTGATGCCTCACCAACTAGCACACGGCCAGAGGACCCCTCTTGTACATCAAAAAGTGAAGGAAAACACCAATATTAAAACCTATCAAACCTCAATGGTATCTCAAGAGAAACCATCAAGTCTTCCACAAACTGTCACAACCACAACCCCTCAGCCTCAGGAATCCCTAATATATTTGGAAAGGAGGGTAGTTCCATCCTACAACCCGAAGGCAGTCTCATGGCATTACCCAGAATGTGCCAGAGTAGGCAACAGTGGGAGGTACTTCAGGAGAGATAACCAGAATCCAAAGAAAATTCGGGGGGCTTTTTCTGGAACCACCTGCAAAACCGACGCTGCTTATGACATAGCAGCTCAGCTCAAAACCATTCCCGCACAGATATCCATCTGGGAACTCATATGCACATTAATCACATCGAGAAATCTTTGCGAAAACTCTAAATGATGCACATATCTCTCCTGATGTACCCCCCGAAATGGTGGCAAGTATGATTGGACAACTCCTTGCACCACGAGCCATCACTTTCTCTGATGATGAATTACCACCTGAGGGACGCAAGCACGGGCGCTCGCTGAATATAGTGGCCCACCATAAAAATTTCAAAGTCCTACTCGTGCTCATTAACAACAGATCTAGCCTTAAAGTTTGCCCTCTAAGGACTGTTGAACGGTTAGGGATAGAATCATCCTCTTTCAGGCCTAACACTATGAGTGTCAGAGCCTTCGATAATTCCCGAAGGCAGGTTGAGGCAGAGATTGATATTGAGCTACAAATCGGACCAGACCTGACCCTTGTCACATTACAAGTCATTAACATACCTGCCTCGTTTAATCTTCTGTTGGGGCGACCATGGCTCCATGTTGTTGGAGCCATTCCCTCAACCCTTCATCAAAGGGTCAAATTCCCTTCAAGAAATCGAATCATCTCAGTATTGGCTGAGCCAGAAACTGTCCTGCCAGTAGCGGTTAATATCCCAGAAACTGACATCCCTATGATCGACATCCAGCATGCAGAGGATGATGTATCATATCACAGCTTCGAGTTCGAAGTTGTAAATTCCATTACTAATCCTCGCCCTCTCACTGCTGAACATGTTATTTCCCTTGCTGAACGATTAATCTGGAACTACCATACTGAGTTTCATGGGAAGGGTATAGAGGTAAAGTCAGCACGTGCTAACATGCAGAAACAGGGACTGAGATATCAACCAATACTGGAGGATCAAGTTGAAAGGCCTAAGAAGAGGCAACCATTTAGGTGCACACCCATCAAGTTCATCAGGGCTGAGACAGTTTGTGAAGACTCAGTGATTCCCCTTGAGGACCACCTCCAAAGGCTCAAATTCTCTGACCATTCTCACCTGGAATCTGTCTGGCCACCCATAAGATGAGATAAGATTCTCGAGGCATCAAAAACACATTTGACACAAGGGGCAGAACCCCCAGGTCCACCACAAAAGGCAAGGGGCATGGAAATAGGTCCATCCATGCGGGATTCAGAACCAGGAATACCCCTTGAAAGGGATACAGGCAAACACAGGGAGACACCCATTTCCGTACACAGTTAAGGGAACATGTTCTCAACACCAGCCCAGCAACATAAGGGGCAGTAGCAGCCTGTTCATTTGATTGACAAAGGGAAGTGGCCTGCCCTTGACTAGACAGACATCAAGGTCTCATCGCAGGACTAACCAGAGGAACCAGAAGAATTTCATCTCTTGGGCAAGGAAGTCGAATCAGATTCCGACTCTGAGCCTGGCCCAGCAGACATCATGGTCATTAAAGCAGGTGACACATAGGAACACACAGATCCATACAGCAAGATTGGAAGGAGGGAAGAATCAGCATGGACAGCAGTCCTCCTAACAATCGAATCGGTCGGTGAATCCTCTATGGATGCCGACCTAAAAAAAATATGTCGATGTAAATAGCGGTTGGCACCCCGGACTAGGAAAGGATCAATCTTGGTTCGTAACACCGTCCTATTCGGGACCTCCAGGCAGCACAAAAAAATTAAAAAAATTTCAAAACACAAAAACATCATATATTCCCAAAAGCATAAAAAAATCAGATATTTCTCAAAATCACAAAACATCAGAAAATCTTCAAAACACAAAAACAACAGAAAAGCTTTCAAAAACCTCTGATCTCACACACACCGCTAGAGTTCGAAGTCGACTCGTATGATTTCGATCTCGAGTTAGACTTCGAGCTCATGGGTTTGGATGAAGCCCCGGATGAGGGAAATGATGATATAGCTCTCGAATTCGAAGACTCCCTTTAAAAGTTCGAAACAAAAGCCAATATTGTAGTAGACGACTTTGAAATTGTGAACTTATGGTCAGCGGAACTCCTCAGGGAGGTGCGCATCGGAAGATCGTTGTCTCCGAAAAACAAGCAGAGAATGATGGAGTTTCTGAAACCGAGGTTGTCCAACTTTACTTTCTCGTACGAGGACATGCCTGGGCTTGATGAAGATCTGGTAGTGCACCATCTACCGACAAAGCCAGACATGAAGCCAGTCAAACAAAAGCTGCGGAGAATGAAGCCAGAATGGGCCCTGAAGGTCCATGATGAAGTCATCAAGTAATACAATGTGAGGTTTCTAGTAGTCTCCAACTACCCAGAATGGCTCGCAAATATTGTACCAGTTCTAAAGAATGATGAAAAAGTTAGAATGTGTATCGATTTTAGAGATCTCAACAAAGCAAGTCTTAAAGATGACTTCTTTCTGCCTCACATCGACACACTGGTAGATAATACTGCTGGACATAAGATCTTTTCCTTCATGGACGGATTCTCCGGATACAATCAAATTAAAATGGCCATCGAGGATCGCGAGAAGACCTCCTTCATCACACCATAGGGAACTTTTTACTACAGGGTCATGCCCTTCGGACTGAAGAATGCAGGAGCTACATATCAGCGAGCCATGACTGCCCTATTCCACGACATGATAAACAAGGAAATGAAAATCTATGTGAACGACATGATCGTCAAGTCTCGCACGATCGAAGGACACTTAGAAGACCTCAAGAAGCTCTTCGACAGGCTAGAAAAATTCAAGCTCCTACTCAATTCATAAAAATGTGTCTTCGGGGCAACCGGGGGTAAATTGTTAGGCTTCATCATCAGCGAGGATGGTATTCGAGTAGATGAAACCAAGACCAAAGCAATCATCAAAATGCCACCACCCAAATCAAAGAAAGAAATTTGAGGCTTCCTCGGGCGAATCCAGTATATTAGCCGATTCATCGCACAGCTCACCCCCATCTGTGAGCCCATATTCAAACTCCTGCAGAAGAACTCGCCAAAGGAATGGAATGACGACTGTCAAGCGGCCTTCGACAAAATCAAAGGGTACCTGCTGAATCCTCCGGTGCTCATGCCACCTGTTCCGGGAAGGCCATTATTGTTATACGTCTCCGTCGCAGCAGAAGTAATCGGATGCGTTCTTGACCAACAAGATGACACAGGAAGAAAAGAACAAACGATCTACTATCTGAGCAGACGATTCACGAGCTACGAAGCCAAATACTCCAACTTAGAAAAGATGTGTCTCGCCCTAGTCTGGGCAACACAGCGGTTGCGACAATACATGATCGCTCACCCGGTCCTTCTGCTCGCTCGCATGGACCCATTGAAGTACCTGTCGAGAAACCAGCGCTAACGGGTAGAATTGCAAAATGACAATTATTACTTTCTGAGTTCGACATACCCTATGTCACTCAGAAGGCAATCAAGGGGCAAGCACTGGCTGATCATCTAGCAGCACATTCCCTGCCCGACTACCAGCCATTGAAGACCTTCTTCCCTGATGAGGACATCCTCCTAATCGGGGAAGAAGAGGAAAGAAAGGCAAGAGAATGGACACTCTTCTTCGATGGAGCTGCAAACTCGAAAGGAAGTGGAGTAGGCGTCATACTCTACTCTCCCAAAGACGTCCCAGTTCCCATATCCAGAAGACTAGCATTCCAGTGCACTAACAACATAGCAGAATACGAATTATGCATCGCCGCCCTAAGAGAAGTCATAATCCTTAATGTGAGGAAATTATGGGTCTTCGGGGACTCGCAACTCATCATCAATCAGATAAACGGCGACTGGAAGACCAAGGACGAGAAGCTGGTCCCATATCATGTATATCTGGAGAATTTAATCGAAGAGTTCGAGGAGATCACTTTCTCTTACATGCCCCGAGTGAAGAATCAATTTGCAGACGCTTTTGCTACCCTCGCCTCAATGCTGGAAATCCCAAAAGGAGTTGCTGAATGGGAACTCACTGTTGAGCTTCAGGAGGAACCTGCATTCTGCCTACAGATCAATGAAGCTGACCTTCCCTCGAACGATCAGCCGTGGTATACTGACATCAAGGAATATCTCGAGCACCAGAGGTACCCAGAAGGAGCAACTCTGATAGATTGTCGCACCATACAAAGGCTGACATCGCAATTCGTAATTACCGGAGACATCCTCTACAAGCGATCCTTCAATCAAATCCTTCTTCGCTGCGTGGATGAAACAAAAGCAATGCAGGTCATATCAAAAATCCACGAAGGACTATGCGGCCCACACATGAATGGGCACATAATGGCGAAAAAGATCTTGCGACTTGGCTACTATTGGCTCACAATGGAGATAGATTGTTGCAAGCATGTCAAGAAATGTTTCAAGTGTCAGGAACATGCAAACCAGATCCATACCCCTACATCCGAACTCTACAACCTAACATCTCCATGGCTCTTTTCTGTATGGGGGTTAGACATCATCGGCAAAATCAGCCATAAAGCTTCAAATGGGCATGAGTATATCCTGGTAGCAGTAGACTACTTCACCAAATGGATAGAGGCAGTATCCTACACTACCATCCCTCAGGCCATCATTACTGACAACGGAACTCTATTCGTCAATAAAAGGATGGGCAATTTTCTCGATAAATTCAAGATCCAGTATCATCGATCAAGCCCCTATCGTCCCTAGATGAATGGTGGGGTTGAAGCAGCAAACAAGACCATCATCCGCATACTAGAGAAGATGGTAAAAACATATCGCGACTGGTCGGAGATACTTCCTTATGCACTTTGGGCCTATCGAACATCTGTATGGTCTGCTACAGACGCAACTCCATATGAGCTTACATACAGAATGAAGGCAGTACTACCAGTTGAGATCGAAATTTCATCACTGCGGATACTATTAGAAAGCGAAGTCGAGGAGGGTGAGTAACAGCAAGCAAGGTTTGATCAACTGCATCTGGCAGATGAAAAGCGCATGCGGGCGCTAAGTCACTCCCAATGTTATCAAAAAAGAATTGCTCGGGCCTATAATAAAAGGGTCCGCAAAAGAAGTTTTAAAATTGGTGACATGGTCATGAAGCGTATCTTGCCACCGCACCTACCAGATCCCAGAGGAAAGTTCAAACCCTCGTGGGAGGGACCACTGATCATCCGAGAAGTGCTCCCAGGAGGCGCTCTCCGGCTCACCGTCTAAAGGGAGAAGATCTTCCCGAGCCTATCAACGCCGACAACGTGAAAATCTATCACGGGTAACCCTATCTGATTTTGTCAATGATTACAATCGTAAAGCGGCACTCATCATTTCCCCACCCAAAACACAAAAAAAAAAGAAAAAAAGAGTTATATCCACCACTTCCCCCATCAAAAAAACACCAATCGTCTATCCCCAAAACAAAAAAGAAAAAGAAGCAAAAAAGAAGAAGAGAAGACAAAAGTAAAAAAAAAATTAAAAAAAAAAGACCCCGAAAAGAATAAAACAAATCCCTACTAAAATCTCCCCCTCATCAAAAACAGCTTACGATTATACTCAATGACAAGGACAGGATAGTAATCAGTTGGTCGGCAATGTAGGAAGTCTCTTCGCCTCCTCCATCACCCTTGGCGCACCAAAGAGAAATAAAATAAAATAAAAACAAAGACATGTCTAAGCAAAATGGGCGAGTTGAAAACCCGAAAGGTCGGCTCGAGTAAAAATAGCAGGCATGTAGCGGACTTGGTAAAAACCTGAAAAGGCGCCAAGGGTAAAAACAACATAGCTGCCAAGGGGTGCGCAAGATCAAAAGCGCGGGATGTAGCGAAAATTTGAGAGGACGTTATGGGCAAAAATGACAGGAAAAGCTGGACGTATTGAAAACCTTAAAGGGCGCTACAGTTAAAAAGCAAGTAAAAAAAATTAAAAAAAATAAAAGTGCAGGTACAAGAAGAAGCTGAGGTAACAAGCATCACAACAAGATATAAGGAAAGGACAACTTCGGATCAGCACTCTATCAAACTCTGCCCAAATCCATAGGATGCGATCTCGAATGCTCCTTCAGGGAACCAAGATCCTAAGAACACAATCTAGGATACTGCAAACAACGTGGGCTGAGCCCCATATTTTGATCCCAATCATCCACAACGCAAATCCAAACACAAGTAAACATAGACATTTGACACAAACAAAAATTTTCTTTCATTCCTTTAAAATTTTCTTGTAAGTATTTTACCTTCCTATTTTCAAGAAAGGGCCAAAAACACCAAAAAAAAAATAAAAAACAAAGGTTTCAGGCATGCAAATCAGTTGGTTGGCATCAAGCATCACAGGTAAGCTGTTATCCCTCGTACATCGATAATCTCTGTCTAAGCATCGCTATCTCCATGCACAGGTAGAAGGCCTCATCCCTCTCCAGACGGTGCGTCGCGATCATACTCTCATCATATCGCCACCCCACTGCCAGACGACGAGCCAGGAAATCCAAACCCGTCTGTACAAGGCAATCAGGTCAGAAGGAAAAGAAACATGACCAAATCCAGAAAAGGCAAACTCTGGGATGTCCTGCCAAAAGTCAAATTGACGAAGAAATCGCAAGGGATGATAAGAGCAGTATCCCCGAAGGCCTAATAACAGTAATGGAGTGCGAACTGCACTGCAGATCAGCGGCGGGCGACAGAGCCAGGTAGCCTCCCAGTTAACCTCTCATCCCTGAAGCTGAGAAAGCATACGGCAGTACAATGGCTCAGTGGCCTCAGCACCAGAGGGAATGCCATCAAGTAGCAAAGACAGCACATCATCACGGCAGGAATCAGGCCAAGAAAGCATGGGGGTCATATAAAGATGTTCCCACAACCACACCTGGGGAGGAGTAAATCAAACTTAAGGTGTAAGCAGAAAAAAAAAAAAAAAGAAGAGAAGGGAGCAGAGTAAAGAGTATCTGAAGGAACAAGCAGCAACCCCACAAGATACGCGTACGTCCGAGAGAGCACTCAGTCAGCCCTAAGAAGAGCTCCGCCAACACCACAGAAATGACGCTCCTGTGATGTAATATATGATGGAATACGTCTAACAAAGCTCCCAACGACGACCGCCTCCATCCTGAGAAGAGCAGCTCGGCCAAGACACAAAATATCAGCGCATTCAGGCACTGAAGCTGACGATCGGATCTAGGGGTGCCTCGAGAGGTAGAGCAGCGGTCATACAACATCTCAAGTGACAACTCGCCAGCCCCACCCTCCGCAGTGGGGAGAGCCGTAAGAAATCCAAACCAGGCAATCAAATCAGAAGAACGAACTGGCTCAGATGAAGGAACATAGGGCTCCCGAGTAAGAGGCAAGCCAAACATACAAGAAAACTCCTCCAATGAAGGGCCTAACTCCAAGTCATTAAAAGAGAACAAATTCAAGGATGGAACCCAATCGTATAGCGCCTCACTCAACAACCGCCAATCTAGGCAGACTCGATGCAAGTGGAGAACCTCTCAGAAATCCAAGGAGCTCAACTCGAAGATCTCGGACTCGGTCAGACTCTTAATCCAGAGATGCAATCGCTCGGAACATGTACCACGAGGCTACAACCGACAGGTCCGGACAAGTACGCCCTCAACGATTAAGATCCCCAGATCAGCAGAAGAGTCATAAAAAATGGGCATCCCCTCGTTTAGTAGGTCTATCTCATGGTGACGGAAGAAGCCAGCATCTCCCATCGTATCACGCAGAGTGTCCTGAAAAGCAGAAACAGGCGGGTTCGAGCCGCCAATAACTGTCACCGTAGGAGCTGACTGAAATATACATGCCTTAGGAGTCGTAACACCCACAGAGCCTACAAAACTTGTGCCCTGAACATCGATAACAGTTGCCTGTCCCATCCTCTCCTCAAAGTCTGCGCCGAAAATCTGACCTAACTCACCCATGGGAAGCTCATCATGAGTCAAATCCAAGCCAGACAAACCATCCGGATGGGGCCCACCACCCAGCCAGGTCCAATCCATCCCATCTATGACATCCACTACCGCAATGCCACCATCCACACCACCCATAGTCATTGATCCATCAACCAAGTCATCCCTCAATATCACCATACCATCCTCACCATCCAATCCACTCATCACATCAATAAAACCTGGAGGCCCACCTGGAGTAACTCTATCAAATCCATCCAAGCCATCCATCCTCGCCAAACTCACATCCATAAACCCTGGTGTCTCATCTAGCATGGATCCATCAAACCCATCAAACCCTTCTATCTCATCCAATCCAACCTTACATCCTCCATTAATGGTGGTAGGAATGCCATAAATAACATTGATCTCTCCAAAAGAGCCCATTACTCCTCCACCAACCACCATCAACTCTTCCATAAATGGATCCCCTCCACCATTATTGGACCCACCAACTCTCTCACCACTCATGAGCCCATCATTGCTCCCATCATTGCTGGCCATAATCAGCATCGAAAAAGAAAAAAGAGGACAAAAGGGGAAGAAGACAAAGAGAAGGAGACAAAGGAGAATGGACAAAGGAGATGATCGGACGGACAGGGATAACAAAGAATGTCCCAAAACGGGTCAGCAAGAATGAACAGGAAGAAGAGATGGTTGCTGGAAGAAAATATGAACGAAGGCGGAACCTCGATTACCGCCTGCGGTAATCCAATCACCGCCTGTAGACCTGCCATTTTTCTGTCATTGATGCAGCGCTGACAGGACAGAACGGGAGGAAAAAAGTCAGCGGGCGGCAGTCCGATTGCCGCCCACGGTAGTCCGACTACCACCCGGGCCTACTTTCGGCCACATTTTGGGTGGGATCCGCCTCGGTATGCTGGGACCTTAGAACAAATATCTATACATCCATCAGAGATCCCGAATGTGTGCAAAAGTAAAGATTGAAAGAGAACAGTATCAGCAAATTAAAATTTATAAACATGAAGATTTTACATACAATAAAGCAAGATATAACAAGCTAGTCATCATCAGGAAGATATGCATCAGTATCCTGGCGATGAAAGTGAGGCCTTAAGATCCCTCCTCTAGCAAAACGCGCACTACCACGGGGAGCATAGCTAGGCTGTAAAATCGGGCCGATATCATGCTGCTCACACCAGGTGTTGTACTCTCTAGATGGATCTATGAAGGTGCTAACGTCATAGCCCTCCAATGCAGCAATCAACTCTCTTTTGGGTACCGATTTCCAATCAGAAGGACCAGACGGAGGACTAAGTGGCACCATGGGACTACAGGTCAGCTGTCAGAAAAGTCTCTCTCCCAAGTACCATTTCGTCACACGAGGATCCTCAAGAATACGACGTCGACGAGAAGCCTGAAAAGCTTCCTGGGCCCCAGGAGTAAGTGCGGCATTCGATCAGAGATACGGCCTGGATAGGAATTACAAAAAAAAAAGAGGGGGGAGAAAGTTGAAGATTTGAGCAAAAGAGGGCAACACATGGGCAATATAGAAAAAGGACAAGATCACTCACATCACTCGGAATAAAGGCATCGATGTTTGACCTCCAGGAAAGTTCAGAAAATAAACGCGTGTGTCTGCGGTTATCCTTGTACCAAAACATCATGCGAGGAAATGGAGCCGAATGGTCGATCAAGGTGGGGGCCAAATGTGAAAAGTGGTCGAAGAAGAAGACCTGCATGAATCATGGTCAAAGGAGAACCAACCAATTTATCCCCAGTGCAAATATTGTAAAATACGGAGATCAAAGAGGACACCTCGATGACGGGGTAGAAGCCAATCAGGGATCGGCTGATACAACGACTGACCTTGTCCAACCCTTCGTACAAGTGGGCCAAGAGGGCTGCATTCCAATTGTACGGTGTGAAAAAGGTGATATCTGCCACAAGCGACAACAAACGAGAACTCACCAGCTCATTCCCGTGACAGAAAATCATCGCACCCATAGTGTACAAAATCAGGGCACGCGCCTTCACCACAACCGCTACTTCGGTTCCAGGGATACGTATGGTAAAGTTTGATGATAACCAGAGGAGTTTGAAGCGAGGACCAGTAAAGTCCGCTGCATTTGACATCATCCCCATTAGATTCATCCAATCTTCCTCAGTAGGCACCGGAAGGTCATCCTCAAAAGGGACGGACCCCCCATCATATCAAAGGCCCAGCTGCACATATATGTCATATGGGGTAATCCCCCACTCTCCAAAAGGAAGCTGAAAGGTATGGGTCTCAGGATGCCATCTCTCAACCAAAGCGGACAAGAGAGACATATTTGTCCGACTCAGACGGACCCGGAACAGGTGAGCGAAGGGGGTCCGCTCCAGAACCTCGAAGAACAACGGTTGTGGATCCTCGAACCAATCAGGTCAGTGCGTCCTGACCCCGCGCCCTCTCAAAACAGCAGGCGCACCACCCTTTGGGGCAATGTCGGACAAATGCCGGCCCTCACGGGGCAGGAACCATGGATCAGGTGACTGGCGGGAGGAGCTAGCCTCATTTTTACCACGACGAGGCATGCTATACAGATAAGGGGCACAAGTAAGTATACTCAAAAGCCCATTTCAAGGCCCATTTCAAAAGGCTCATTCCAAAGCCCATTACAAGGCCCATTTTTAAAAAGCCCATTCCAAGACTCATTTCAAAAGGCCCATGTCCAAGGCCCATTTCAAAAAAGCCTACATCAAGGCCCATTTCAAAAAGCCCCCATCAAGGACCATTTCAAAAGGCCCATGTCGAAGGCCCATTTCAAAAAGCCCACATCAAGGCCCATTTCAAAAAAATATTCCAAGGCCCACACCAAGGCACATTTCAAAAAGCCCATTCCAAGGCCCACTAGGTTCACGATTCAAGGTCCACCAGGCCCATGTCAAAAGGTCCAATACACATTCTGTAAGTCCATTCCCAACATCCCTACATCTGGACCGGTCAAGATCATGATGTGGGGCCCACCTTAAAAATCTCATCCACCCATCATTCAAAAGACACCGCTTTCACCACATCCGTGCATCTAGACCAGTCAAGATCATGATGTGGGGCCCATCTGAAAAATCTCATCCGTCCATCATCCACAACAAGCAACAGATCATCATTTACATCATCCATACATACAAATAGGCCCCAAATCATCAATCCGACGATCCAGATCATCCCAAATATATATATATATATATATATATATATATATATATATATATAAAAGAAAAAAAAGAGGAGGGAAAAATAAAGGGTGGGGCCCCTTTCCTTATCACACCCCACTCCACCCAAAAAATTAAAAAAAATATAATAATACAATGATAGTCCACCCGACCATCTGGCCCGAACAAAACAAGTTCAACAAGATTCAACAATTCAGATCAAATTCGGATGATCCAACGGTCCTGGTCATGGCTCTCTCCTAACCCAAGGAAAAATTCGGCCCACCAGAAGCTCTTTGAGAGGGTAGCCCACAAAGATCCAGCAGAGATTTGTTAGCCAAGATTACCTGAAATGGAAAGAAAGAGAAAGATACAAGAAAATGAGATGGAAAAACCTCTCCAAAAATAGCTCCAGGGACCACAATGGGTCCCTGGACGTCCCAACTACAAGAATGAAATATAGGAGAAGGCCACACCGGACGAACCGATGCACTGAACGGACCAGCAGTCCAAATGACATGCAGGCGGTAGCCGGACTGCCGCCCGCGGCAATATGACCGCCGCCCGACTGAAAGAGTGCATGGGGCAGCGATCTGTCCCCTAAGGTAGTTGCAAGCAACCGGTTTTTACCTCTAACTACTGGACAATACCCAAAATATTTTTTAAAATAAATCCAAACTCTCAAAGATTTTCATAAACAGTCTCGCATTTTCAAAAGTTACAAAAACAGCCTCCAAATCTTCAAAAGTCACCAAAACAGTCCCCAAGTCTTCAAAACATACCAAAACAGTCTCCTTTTCAAAAAAAAAAAATCTCCAAGAAAAATCCCAGATAATCCAAAAAATCTCAAAAATTACCAAAATAAGCACGAAATAAATCCCTTATAAGTATAGCCTTAAAAGGGTCTGCTTCTTCTAAGCTATTAGCACCATTAATTCATTAGTGGAGGTCATCTATTTACTTAACTTTTACAATAAAAATCGGACGTAACGCCCTCGCGCGAGATCGGACGGATGTTTTAAAAATCTAAAAAAAATACCTCAAATAAAAAACCATTAGCCCCACCAGCTCATCAATGGAGCAACACGACTATTTACTTAACTTGTACAATAAAAACCCGACGACGACGCCCTCCCGCGAAGTCGAACGGATATTTTCTAAAAAATTCAAAAAATATGTTTTCAAATAAAATTTCCAAGGAGTCTAGCTTCAAAGGGAATAAATTTTCAAAAAAGGTTTTCAAAACGCACGCGACGCGTAGTACACTGAGGAATCTTCCATATTCTCCAGTTGCGGCCAGTGCACACAGCTAAATAAGATTCGCTCTCTTCCGGTTCCCCCAGTGGATGATCGAATCCGTACATGATACAAGTATGATTGACCCGATTTCAATATCTGGACGGTCATACGAATGCTAGTAAAATGAGTGGATCTACCTCTGGAAAGAATAATCAAACTCGAAGTGATAACAATCCATTATAACCAAAGTATCAGAATCAGTAGACTGCATGACAAAAGATTACTCGCACATACCTAGTCCGGGATATTCAAAAATTTTAATTAAGTCCAAGTTAGCATAGTGAGTTCCCCATAAGGCCGCACCAACGCGCAGGGCAGCTAACCACTTTGACAATCAAACAGATTGAATACTCTTAGGGTGATTACGTAGCAAAGGAACGACAGACCAAACAATATGAGAATCCTCATAAAGCCGCGACAAATGCACAGAGGCCTTTACTTTTCAGACTTACCCTCTAATGCTATTAACAATCAGACGTGAAAGGGTTGTAATTGGTGATCCGTAAAGCTGCGACAAATGCGCAGGAGGCAATCACAACGTTTTTCTCAACCCTCGTGATATGTGCAAGTCATCTTTTTTTCAGATAGTCGACAGACAATGATACAATGACAGGCAACAAATTCGAGTCACTACCCTTTTTTCTAACCAGAAGGGTGGGGTGTCCACTCGCTTTGACCTTTAGTTGCTCGCAACCTCGGTCAAAGAGGGGCATCTGTAGACACCTCACCCAGGCTAAATCTCTGAGAAGGCTAAGACTATCCACGAACCATGATCATACCGTAAACCAAATCCCTAATCCCAACCTAAATCAAACCGCAACCCAAAGTCCCCAATCCGTAACCTGAAACTCCGATCCAAACCGTTCAGCATGCACACAACCCCGCTTATACCCTATACTATGACACAGATCGCCCTTTACCAAGCCAAAATCCACTTTTATGAGCCGAAAAACCTGAAAGGAGACCTCTGGGCGAACCTGCATAGTGTACAAAGCTCGCACGCTCGAAACCGGCCTGAACTAAGATCGAACGGTAGTCTGACTACTGCCTGCGGTACTTCAAGTGCCGCCGCTCGTGGGCCGCATGCGGATAGCTGTTCCAGCGTCCAAAAGTCAACTTTTCTTCAAAATTACCCTCCCAAGTTTCACTATTTACCTTTTTACCGCCCCCATAGCAAATGAGAGTGTGTCATGTGACATTCCTCTCCCTTCAACTAATCAGAAGCCTCCATGTCATCCTTCTAACCTTTACCTACCCCCTATTTACAGCCATGCCATTGGAGAAGGCTATAAATAGCCCTCTCCTCTTCTCATTTCCACACACCACACACACAAGAGCTACTCTTCACTTCCAAGCTCAAGTGAGAAGGAGAGTGAGAGGGAGAGAGGGAGGAAGAAAGTGAGGGTGAGGAGGACCTCCAAAGCCCTTAAGTCCAGATTTTTCAGCTATCTCCTTAGCCCACTCCTTGCCTTCCTAGACATCCTGACCTCCCAGCCTAGCCTTGTTGATCATGGTTCAACCCACATTTTAGCCTACTCAAGAGATCAAGCCAAAGATCCATTCATACTACAAGCATCTATCATGACATTTACTCCCTTCTCAACCCTCCTGCTTCTTTAGATCTCTAGTGAACGTATGCTCCGTGGCTTGCCGTACATCAGATCCTGTCATATCATAAATTCCTAGTGATCTAGTCCATTTTTTTTACCTCTTTGCATGAGCATCATCACATCCGCCCTCTAGACACACCATTGGACGTATGCTCTGTGGCTTGTCGAAATCTCGAATCTTGTCACATCAGAAATCCACGTATGTGCCTAGTCCCATCACAGCCACAACATTCATCATCCCTTGAGATTGTTTTACCACATCGAGTAGAGACCGTACATTTGTACGAGCAGAGAGGGTACCTAACACCTTCCCTCTTTGTAACCGATGTCCCTTACCTAGAATCTCGGATCGTAGACAAGAAGTCAATCTAAGGTAGGAAAGTCTCTGGATTTTCCTTACCTTGCGTATTTTGTGGTTCTAGCCGACCGTGGGATTTCGAGATTTTTCGGCTAGTGGCGACTTGAACATCCATAATCAGCCTATCACCCCCAATCAACTATATAAATCACAAATCAAGCGTAGACCCCGATTTTTCAGTGTCTATAAGAAGACAAAGTGCAACCCATATTCAGATGAGCAAACTTATTGTGAGTGACTGATCTTCTCAAATCTCAATCATATATGATTACATTCGACGTATTTAACTATCCCAAGTTTAAATAGGTGAGTTGACTGAGTTATTTGAACTGGGTATGCTAGTTGGATGAGTTGACTTAGTGAGTTAGCTTAAAGCTATTAAGTTTTGGTGTCATAAGGTTTAGGATTAGACTACTGAATTGACCAGGTTGCGTTTGGGGTTTATAAAGTTTAGGCCTATATGGGTAGGGTTTTAGTTGACCATCCATTGATTCAAACTCAATTAGCTTATCGGCCTGGGGTGAGGTGTTTTACACTCAAGCATGTGAGGCTGCCAAATTAAGTTGCTGAGTGGGTACTATCTACAAGGAACCTGGTAAATCATGAACGGTCCAGTCAAGGGATCTATAAGGTACACTATGATATATGTGTTTTAACCATGCCATCCATTCATTTTAAGATATCATTTTATGGCATGAGCTCAAAAGGAAGGCAGAGTGATGCTCCAGGACTACCACATCCTAAGATATAATTAGGATTGAATTCCTATCATTGAAAACTTCTTAAGACTTGTAGTGATATTTATTTATTATATAACCTGTTCATGAAGCCTTATAGGCTTGTATATAAACTTGTATGATGGAAAACAGGAATATCAGCTCGATCCAAAACTTATACAAGACTGTTGTATACTTAAGCAGTTTTCAACGATGAGTTTTCAATAGTCACTGTTTACCGTGGTGTGGTCCACCAGAGTTTTGGATCCAGATGTTTTTTGGGACCTGGTTGTAAACTGAGGGGAAGCATATGATGGACGCGTTGGATTTGATCCACACACCATGTGGGTCCCACATCTTCCTGGTGGTACCCTACTGCACAGTGTATGACTAACGGGAAAAGAGGCCATTGCAAAACTACCCCACGTTCCCGACGCCTCGAGTAGCCTGCTGTAGGCGCACTCCACCCCTGGCAGACACTCCTCTCTCTTCTTTCTTCACTCCATGGCGAGAGTCGCCACTGCCTTATCCTACGCACCCCGAAAACGCCCCAAACCTCCGAAACCCCCACCAAAACCCATCACCCACGAGAAGATCCTCCACCTCCTCAAATCCTGTGCCTCCCCCGCGCACGTTAGCCAGCTCCACGCCCTTCTGATTCGCCGCCACCTCCCTCTCCGCCCCCTCGTGCTATTCTGCGCCTCCTCCAATATGCTAATAACCTACGCATCGCTCCTCTTCCCCTTCCTCCCCCGCCGCGCCGATCCCTTCCTCTGCAACTCCATGGCCCGCGGGCTGTCCGACGTGGCACCCGAGCAGGCGGTCCTTCTGTACAATGACATGGTCCGGGCCGGCCCGGTCCCCGACAAGTTCACGTTCCCGATCGTGTTCAAGGCGCTCGGCCCCCTCGCGGCGAAGGAGAAGGCAAGGGAGGCTCATGGCACTGCTGTGAAGCTCAAGGTAGTGTCCGATTTCTACGTGCAGAGGGGTTTGATCGATTTCTACGCTGAAAATGGTGAGATTGATGATGCTTGGAAGGTGTTTGATGAAATGAGTGTGAGGGGTTCGGTGGGAAATGGGGGAATCCAAGGTGCGGGGAAGGCATTTCCGGCGATGAGTCTGAGAAATGGTGAAATTGGGTCTGCAGGGAAGGTGTCCAATGCAATCCTGCAGTGGGATTCAGTAGGAAATGGGGAGAAGGGAGTTGATGGGGAGGCCTTGGGTGGGGTTTCTGAGTTGAGTTTTGTGGAAAATGCAGAAATTGGAGTTGGGAGGGAAGCGTCCGAGGAAATGCCTCAGAGAAATTTGGTTGTGGGTTGTTTGGAGGAGGAGGAGGTTATGTGGTTGAAAAGAGCTGTTCATGCTGAATCAGAGAGGAGGAGAATGAAACATGTGATTGCACCACTGGAGAAGTGTTCAGGAATGAGGGAATTGAAGGGGATTCATGGGTTTATGGTTAGAAACGGGCTCAATGAGAATCCAATATTGGTAAGCCGAGTTTTGATTTTCTGTGCGAATTCAGAGCTTGGAAGCTTGGATTATGCTCGGGCTATTTTTGAAAAGATGGATGTGCCATCACTCTTCTTGTACACTACTATGATTAGGGGATATGCTGATAAGGGCTTTCCAAAGGAAGTTTGTGATTTTTACAATCGGATTTTTAGGGAAGGTTTGATTCCTGATAACTATCTTTTCCCTCCGGTTCTTAAATCATGCGGTTCTTTGAATTCTGTTTCAAAAGGGGAGGAAATCCATGGAACTGTTGTTAAACTGGGGTTTGAATCAGATCCATTTACGAACAACAGCTTAATAACAATGTATGCTGATTGTGGGGCTGTTGGCCCTGCGCGTCAAGTGTTTGATGGTCTGGCAGACCCGGATTTAGTGTCATGGAATTCACTGATTTCAGGGTTGAATCTCAACTGTCGGTGGGATGAGGCGATTTCTGTTTTTAGAGAGATGGAAGCGGCGGGTGTCAAGCCCAACCGATTGACAGTTGTGAGTGTGCTGACTGCCTGTACGGGCTCAGGAAACTTGGATGCTGGTAGATCGATTCATGAGAAACTGGACGATGGTATGGTGAAACGTGATGTTGTCATTGGGACTGCCTTGGTCGACATGTATGCCCGATGCAGGCATATCAACTTTGCTCGTGAATTATTTAATGGGATGTTCGCAAGGAATGTGATGACTTGGAATGCCATGGTTGCCGGTTATTCGAGGTTGGAGAGATTAGAAGATGCCGTGAGTCTTTTCCTCGAGATGGAATATGCAGATGTTAAGCCGAATCAGACGACGTTGGCAATCCTATTGTCTATTTGCACTCGGATAAAGGATTTTGCTCTGGGTAAATGGATCCACCACTTGGTTGAGAAGAACAAACTGGAGCTCACATTGGAGCTGGGAAACGCATTGATTGAGTTCTATACAAGATTGATCAGCATCAGTGTCGCTGAAGGAGTTTTTGAGAGAATGCCCGAGAGAGACTTGTTTACTTTGAATACCATGATAGCCGGCTACGCTAATAGTAAGTATGCTAGAGAGGCATTGAATCTCTTCAGGGAGATGCAAGACTTAGGCGCGGAACCTTCCAAAGAGACGTTGGCACATGTTCTATCAGCCTGTGGAAACGTAGGTGCTCTTGGCATAGGCCGTGAGATTAACGAGTACATAAACACACATGAGATTGAGTTGGATGTTTTGTTAGGGACGGCTCTTCTTGACATGTATGCAAAATGTGGGTGTATCGAGGAAGCTCGGGAAGTGTTTGTGATGATGCCAGAGAAGAACCTCTTGTCGTGGACTGCCATGATCATTGGATTTGCCTTGAATGGGCATTCCAATGACGCCATTGGTTTGTTCTTGGAGATGCAAAGGTCGGGGATTGAACCCGATGAGATCACCTTCATTGGCATCTTGATGGCTTGTAATTTTTCTGGCTCGGTTGATGAAGGGTACAAATATCTCGAATACATGGAGTGGAAATGCAATGTCAAACCCAATGCAGAACACTACCGTCATATGGTGGAGCTTCTTGGACGTCACGGGCTTATGGGGAAAGCTCTTTACATAGTTAGCAAAATGCAACCACAGCCTAATGGAGCTGTATGGGGGGCATTGTTAGGCGCTTGTCGGCTTCATGGGAATTTGAGATTGGGAATGCAGCTGGGGAGACTCTTGAGCCCGATCCATCTAAAACATGATAATGTTGGCCTTTTTGTTCAGTTGTGTGATATATATGCCACCTTAGGTGATTGGGTTGCGGTCGAGAAGGTAAGGGCCTTGTTGAAGGCTACGAGGCTTACAACGAAGTTGGGTTTGAGCATGATTGAGTTGCATGGTGTTGTTCATGAGTTTTCTGAAAACAGCACATCCCATCCCCAATGGGAGGAGATTTGTTCAATGCTAAGTAGCTTGCGGGAGCAGCTGAGCATGTTGGGATACAAGCCAAATATCTCCCAAGTGCTTCTTGGTGTAAACGATGAACGGTAGAAAAGAGCATGCCATGTGACATCTTCTATTTCTTCTGGTTGGCAAGTGGGCAGACTGATGTTTGGCTTGGAGATGTTTAGGCCCTATGGGCTTATACAATGCAGGGGACTGTCATTGTGGGCCCTTATTTTTGGACCAATAAAATATAGTCCCAGGCCACTGTCCCACGCTGGTGGATCTGGATGCGCACTGGTCACTTCAAAGAGGATTTACCGAAGGAATTGCGAGCACAGCTGAAAACGGCATGCTTGGTTTTTTCCGTTGGGTTGTGATCTATGATTGGGGGGCTGCAGTGGTCTGATCAGCTGCACCAATTTGTATTTAAGGAGAAGAATGATAGGATTATCAAACCAAGCCTTGCACAATGTACATGGGTAACTGAGGACCGTGGTTTGGTAATCCAGACCATTGGTCTATCGCATCCCACTGCTGATGGACCATGTTGAAAAAATCTCCGAGATCAGAAGATCCCAGCCACTAATCTTGGGACTGTTTTCAGTTGAATGAGGGCCTTTGCTGTGTTTTCTTCATAGTGGTCCCTTTTTTTAGGCCACAAATTGAGAGGTTAGGATCATTACATTCAGGAGATATGGTCTGCCCATGGTTGGACGCGAAAGACCAATATTCTGATTACTGAACTGAGGATCTCACCTGCTCATGCAGCTTGGTCTTTGGTGCCTGTAGCGGCGTTCCGATCTCTCTGAATAAAAGTCTCCAGATATCCAGATGGAGAGTTATTTACTTGGTGGGCCATTGCGCAGTGGGATATTGTACTTCTGAGGTAGAATTCAACTTTGGGAGGCATCGGCTTCGCAAATTCTTTGCCCATCTATGGGCAGTTTTGTATGACGGCATGGGAAAATGCCTGTCTAGTGTTGGCAATTTGAATCCGAGACGTAGATATGCAATATTTCATTTTGTATCATACACTGATCTGATCTTTTGAGTTATCCAAACAAGATCATCTTTGATCCTTTTTTTTCTTTTATCTTTATCTTCTTCTTCTTCTTCTTCTTTTTTTTTTTTCCAATGTTTGCTTGAAGCATTTAATGCAGATTTGTATGCATGAACACTATACATCAAGCCAAACCCAGCCAGATTGTGGGCTCGCTAATCAGTCTTTCAGGTGCGTTGGTTGCGCCAAATGTCATGATATCTCAGTGATTAATCAGTCTAATTGGGTGTGAATTATCATGATATCTGGTGCAACCAAATCCACCCTTGACCTCTTTTATCAGTCTGTTTTTTCGCTAATCAGTCTTTGGGAGGCATCGGCTTCGCAAATTCTTTGCCCATCTATGGGCAGTTTTGTATGACGGCATGGGAAAATGCCTGTCTAGTGTTGGCAGTTTGAATCCGAGACGTAGATATGCAATATTTCATTTTGTATCATACACTGATCTGATCTTTTGAGTTATCCAAACAAATCATCTTTGATCCTTTTTTTTCTTTTATCTTTATCTTCTTCTTCTTCTTCTTCTTTTTTCCAATGTTTGCTTGCATTTAATGCAGATTTGTATGCATGAACACTATACATCAAGCCAAACCCAGCCAGATTGTGGGCTCGCTAATCAGTCTTTCAGGTGTGTTGGTTGCGCCAAATGTCATGATATCTCAGTGATTAATCAGTCTAATTGGGTGTGAATTATCATGATATCTGGTGCAACCAAATCCACCCTTGACCTCTTTTATCAGTCTGTTTTTTGGCCACAAATCCGGCAGACAGGATCGTCCATCCAGCAATCCATGTACGTTTACATGGCCGTCGGACTCCGCAAGCATATATCAAATTACTCAGAACGTGATCCACTTATCAGGTGTGCAACACAGGCATTGGACTAAGACGGAAGGTCCATATTCTGGTGTTTCCCAATCTACAGGCCGTAAATAATTTTGGTTCTTTGGTTCAGGAAGCAGAATGCTGAGGAGAATCTCTTGGAAGCAGAGATGAGTTGAATTCTCAATCGGGATGGACGCTGTTATTCGCTTCAAGGTTCACATTCACCTTGAATCGTATGTTCCTCATTTGTCGGATGTACGGAGCTGCTCTACAGAACTGCCTTCAAAGGACTTTGCTGCTGCTGCTGAATCTGTGGCGGTCCTTTCACTGTGACCTTTAAGGCGAGTTCCATTTCCCTTTCATCCAGTCTTAAACATGACTTAACCATAGGGTCCTCATCCGCAAATGTAAATTTTACTGATGCACAAGATTATATGCATGTGGGATCCATGTTTCGCCAATCCAAACCGTTGATCTGATTGGTCATGCTGTGGATGGGCGATGTGTAAAATATCTGCCAGATTGGAAAAGCCTAACTCTTTAGATGGTTTATAAAACAGCAATTATACTGAAACGATGCCTTAACTGGTCAATTAGTGGACATCTGATGGACAATCAAAATGAAGATAAAAAATCGATGGTTCAAATTCTATAAACATATTTCCATAAATCAGATGTTAGGATAATCAACTTAATCTTATTTTTGGTCTATATCGGTGGGGTTGCATGATATCGGCAGCCTAATCTGGGTTATATATGTGCAACACATATCATCCATCATACTCTGCTAAAGTATCACAAAACTCCTCTTTATCACTGGGCCAAGATTGGACTAGCCCCATATTGGCCCACCCACAGATACCCGTTGATTCACCTAATGGTGATCAAAGAGATGCTGATAGAACTGTATTAGTTGCAAGTAGGTTGCAAGCGACAGACACTGCTTCATAACCCAAGTAGCCATTGGAAGGATCGAGCCTTTGAAAGGCGTGGCAGGGAACATGGGACTGTCTGATGAGCGGGCTGGATTATAAGCATGTGTACTACATTGTTACATTTGGGTCGCTCATCTGTTCAAATCCTCACTTCTGTGGTTCCTCTCCATTCAGCTGTGATGTGCCCGGTGCATAACCTGCCAATCTCAAACCTTATTTTCAAATTGTCCAACGCTTCATACATCTCCTCCGATTGCGGATGATAAGATCCCCTCAGCAAGGAACTCTTGAACAATGCTGTTCATTCGATCCAGCTGTGGCTGGGAGTCTTTGTAATCCGTCTATCCATCATCACTCTCTGCGCTCGCAATGCATCTTCCTATCCACCCGGTTCAGCATAGATATTTGACAATAGTATATGGATTCCACCTTCCTTATGACCCAGCTCAAGAATACTCCTCTTTCTGCTCACACAAGCCAACATTGCCAAAGATCCTCCGGCACTGAGTAGCACCCCATGCGGTCACATCTGCTCGAAAGGCATGTTCCTCATCAGCGCCTCAGCCTCCATCTAAGTAGCCTCCACATCCTAGAAGGTGCACATGCACACAAACTCTATCCTAGCCCCCATCTTATACATCTTATAGATCCCCAATAAATCTTTAATTGAAATTCCCTCAAGTAAGAGATTGATTTCAAAATCAACAACAATTTATTTCAAACCAATCTAATGTTTCTTAATATGGTAAAAAGCTTTAATGAAAAGCAAACATAGAAAATAATTATATCTCTAAATCAGCCCCCCGTAGCTTCAATCATATCAATTGCATCTCTTTCGTATCTTCAATCAAATGAATCGCATCTTTAAGTCAGCTCTCCATATCTCCTAGAAAAAAAGTAAATTACAGTCCTTGATTTAGCCCCAGATACATAAATAGTCCAAAAAGCAGCAGGTGTTGGGCCTTTTAGTGGGCTGTGGCCCTCCATCATTGATGGGCCCTTAAGTGGGCCTAGATGGGCTGTGGGCCTGCATCAATTCATATCTACCACAGATTCCATTTTCTTTGTCATTGTCGCAATCAACGGTTAGGCAAGACATTCATCCTACACGTGGACTGCTGGGTTTCATTTTTCTAAATGGTTGATTCTTTCTGCATGTGTGGCCCACCGCATCCATTGATGGATTAAAAACATTCTTTCTTCGTGCTTTCTCTACCTTAAAAAAAAAAAAATCTTACTTGGGGCCAGGTCTATCATGCTAGGCCCATCATAAAAGAGGTGTTTGGATCATAAGTTACTTATGTCACAAGTAGCTTAATTTACTTTCTACTTATTGAGAAGTGGTTAAGCATACTTTGAAAACAAGGTGCTTATCATTCGAAAGGTAGAAAAGTATCTTTGGTTTCCAATATTATAAATATTTATTTCCCAAGCATGTTTGATTCCCTTCACATCTGTTGTCCATTATGTGGGGCCAACCTTTGGTGTGGACCGTTCATTGTGTGGGCCTTGCCTTTGCTATGAGAAGTGGTTAAGCATACTTTGAAAACAAGGTGCTTATCATTCGAAAGGTAGAAAAGTATCTTTGGTTTCCAATATTATAAATATTTATTTCCCAAGCATGTTTCATTATTTAGGGTATTTAGGGTATTTCCCAAGCATGTTTGATCCCCTTCACATCTGTTGTCCATTATGTGGGGCCAACCTTTGGTGTGGACCGTTCATTGTGTGGGCCTTGCCTTTGCTATGGGTTGTCCATTATTTAGGGTCTTCCACCTTGGATGTAGGCTATTCATCATTAAAAGACAACCTTTAATATGCATCGTCCATTATGTAGAGCTCATATTTGATGTTGATCATCCATCATCTGGATCCCGCATCATTGTTATTATCCATCATGTGGAGACACCTTCAATATCCATCGTTCATCATGTGCAAATCACCTTTGATGTGGACCGCCCATCATATGGAGACACTTCGATGTGGGTCATCCATTATGTAAGGCCATCTTTAATGTCCATTGCCCACCATGTGGAGCTCACCTTTAATGCATATTGTACATTGTGTGGGCCCCACCTTCGAAGCGGGCCATCCATCATTTCCTCCTATTTTGGATGTGGGCTATTTATCATAGATGCCGACCTTTTATGTGGAACATCCATTATGTGAGCTCACATTAATATTGGCGATTCATCATGTGAGGGTTGTTGAGATTTGATAATCTCAAATTATAGATTTATAATTATTGTAAAATAAAGAGAAATCGAAAATCGGAAAATATAAAATATAATAGTAAGGACAGGCTGAAGCACGTGTGATCACATTGCCCTTAAAAGCATTATTCGTCCATTTTCAAAATAATCGAGACTGCTAAGGTTGCAAACAAATAACTGCCATGATACGATGAGCCTGTGTGTGGTTATGTGTTCAACGGGCACGAAGGAGCCACTGGTGGAACCATGTAAACACAGTTCTACTGGTAGATGAAAGCTACAAAAATCTCAAATGAAAAAGGAGAAAAAAACAGAAGATTAGCTTTGCTAGCTTAGATCACTACACTAGTTGGGTTTTATGGACACGTTAGTCCTGGTGTCTCAAGTTCGTATTGAACCTATTGGCTTGATCAGATAATACTTGGAGCTTACTGATTCATATGAGTTAATGAATTGATTTGTTCGTGATGATGGAATGAACCAGTCAAGCTTTGTTTATATATGCAACGGTGGTTGGATGTTTTGGTCCAAGGTCATAAGTACACTGGATCATTTCTAACTATTGGTTAGAAACTAGTTATTTTTTGGCAATTTCTGACAGCATTGCATGTGGGAGACTAGTTGCACACTAGCCGTTTAGACACAGTGGCTAGCCACATATAACAATTTCTATAGGGTATGATTAATTACCGCATGAGTAGTTATAATATGCCTCTTAAACAACTCCACAGCTCCTATATGGGGGCAGAGATATCTCTCCTAGATCTCTTCCTCACAACACTCCTCAACTTCAAACGCAGCCACCTAACTCATCTCTCTTATCCACAATTACACCCCGACTCGCACCCGCCTCATGCTAGTTCTCTTAAGGTCGCAAGGGAGCGACCACATGCGACACGATGCGCATGTATGAAGTGCGCCATTAGCGCTTTTACGGCCACATTGCCTCATATGCCCACACCCTCACAACGTGACCGTGCCCCATGCTCATGCCTAAACTCAAGCCCGTGTTCATGCGTGCGTTTTGCAATCAAACACATAAGCCACTATACTCTGTCTCACCAAGCAAATATTAAGGAACTCAACGCTTATGAAAGAAGAATTTTTCTTGTTTCTTATCTGATATGGGGTTATTCCCAAAGGTGAAAATTCAAGTTTTTTAACACTAATATATATATATATATATATATATATATATATATATATATATATATATATATATATATATATATTATTTAAAATATTTTTAACCAAAATCATTTTCATAACAGGGGCCAATATGTGTGGGGCCCACCTTCAATGTGGACAATCCATCATGTGGAGTCTCCTTTGACATGGATCCACAAAGAGAGAGGGGGGTGAAAAGTTAAAACGCTAAAAAAACAACTTATGGGGAAAGGTAGCTATAAGCGCATGAGTTGCTTTTGTAATCATGTTTACCAAACTAACTTAATTAAAAAAATTAATAACTTAACATGAGTTAAAAAGGTAACTTATTTGGTGGTATCCAAACAGGCACAAAGTGTCGGGTGGGGCCAAGCTGGCCCATTGCCACCTTTTAGGGTGAGGGTTTTCGATAGGGAGTGACTCATGGCATGGCAACCGCCTGCTGCTAGGATACACACATGATTTTTAACTAGGCAACTACGATTGGCTTGTTTAATCCCTTAATTGAGTTGTGACTCAACCAACCTGTGGAGTAACTCATTCAGGTTGAGCTCAATGAGGCATATTTTAAGGATGTGACTCATGGTGACAAAATGAATCAGACTTAGGGTTGTCAATGGGTCGAACTAGCTGTTCAGTTTTTGGGCCTAGCCCACCTCAAGTTAAGTTTAAGTTAAGAGTATCAAGCTCGAGGGCTTTGCTCGAGTTTAAAATTCAAGCCCGTTTCTCAATCAAGCTGAGTTTGGACCGTGTAACACACATAAATACACGCACACACACACACACACACACACACACACACACACACACACACACACACACATATATATATATACTCATGCTACTCTAACCCATCCCTCCCCTTCTCTCTCTCTCTCCATACTCCAACTGGGCCAACCTTTGGACCCAAGCTCAAGCTATGCTATTTTAGCCATGATGGTATGTAAAGCTTGGACTTATATTGAATAGTAGAAGTCGCCCCTAACCCAACTCATCATGCCTGTAATCAAACAATACCAAGTTCGAAATGACCTAAATGAGTCGAGAATCCACAAATACAAAGCTAGCTTTTCAAAATGTACGATGTCACTCGACGTTCATATGGGTGTAGCCCACTACCAGGTGATAGTTATCATGTGCCACACATTTTGGCATGGCTTTGATGTTCCGCGTGAGTGACACATTAAAGAAAAAGAAATATTGTATGTAAAAACTCTATATCCGGACTTGTCTATATTGACTCAATGGGTAGTATTAAATTAAGAAGGTTTTTTTTTTTTTTGTAAAATTCCTTAGTAATGGCCAACATAGTTCCATTCCTCAAGGGGGAATGATGAAACATAAATCATGTAACTGAGCCTGATTAATTGAAAAATAGCGCTTAGATGATGATGTCGGCGATGATAATGAGTGTTTTAGACTGATGGAGCCCACATGTTATGTGTATGACATTTAAAATGGCTAACAGATGCAACCTGCGATAATATCTGAAGGAAAAAAAATAGTTGCATGGAAAAACTATAGCACCTTATTCCTGACTGTTCTTAAAATAGTTAATTAGAAATGTACACGTGTCGTTGCATGGAAAAAATATAGCACTTGAAAGATCTTTAGAGATATTTGGAGTACTTTTCATGAAACCATAATTTGTCGTTAAGTTAAATGATACACGTCATCTGATGCTGAGGCATGGTTGATAAGCTTAAGAGACAGAAAGCGATCAAGCTAAAAAATGACGATTAGGGGGTCATAAAGAGACAAAAGGATCTAAAAGACTGATGTAAAAACGATTCACCTGCTATAACCATTGAAAATAAAGAAAAAACAAAAGGATCTGAAAACCAATATAGCAACAATTCTGCTACCATAACTATTGAAATAAAGAAAAATTGCATGAAGAAAATCTGTAAATAACAATAAGTTCGTCAAAACAAATCGTCTCCTACCAATCCGACAAACCAATCAGAATATATTTCCTTATCACAGTTAGCTCTATCCCGGGAGTAGGTAATTCGGTAGTGGTAACCTTTAGTTGTAATTCTTAGCTCCAATACAAGTATATCCTTCTACGTTGGACTATTTTCGGTTTTAGTACAGTCAGTTATACTTTCGGAAGGCATCCTGTAGTTACTCTCTGCGACCGACTGTGAGTATTTCCTTTGCATTTGACACGTTTTGTAGTTGAAAAAAATTAATTCGTTTGAAAGTCAAAGTGTAACCCGTCTTCAGATGAGTGATCCTATTGCAAGTGACTGAAAAGGCGATTGACCTTCTCAAATCTCGGTCATATAAGATTGCATTCTACATATCTATCTATTTTAAGCTTAACTAGGTAAGTTCATTGGGTTGTTTGTACTAGGTATACTGATTGGATGAGTTGACTTAGCAAGTTGGCTTGGTGAGTTGACTCAAAGCTATTGGGTTTTAGTGTCATGAGGTTTAGGATTAGACCAATTGAATTGACAAGGTTGCATTTAGAGTTTCTAGAGTTTAGGCCATACCTCTATGGCTAGGGTTTTAGTTGACCATCCATTGGTTCAAACTCAATCAACTTATCGTCCTGGGTAAGTTGTCTGCACACAATCAACTAGGCTACAAAATTAGGGTGTAGATTGGGTACTACCTTTACCGGGACATGGTAAAACATGGACAATCTAGTCAAGGGATTTGTGAGGTCCCCTGTGATATATATGTTTTATCCATGCCATCCATTCATTTTAACATATCATTTCAGGGCATGAGCCCAAGGGGAAGACAGAGTGAAGCATCAAGTAGACCACATCACAAGAAATAATTGGATTTTTTTTTTAATTAAAATTTTTTATTAGCTTGTTAGTACACCCCTCTGTCAGCTCACACTTCATTGTTAGCTACCCCCACTTGGGAATTGATACCATGACCTCGGTGTTGAAACAAGGTATCTTTCACTTAGTCTACCACCTGAGCTATGGATCAGGGTGTAATAAATGATTGGGATTGAATTCCTAGTATTGAAAACTTCTTAACACCCACGGTGATATTTAATAACCATCTAACCTGTTCAAAGGTTATATAAACCTGTATATAAACTTGTATGACTGGAAAACATAAATATTAGCTTGATCCAAAACTTATGTGGGATAAAAAAGTTTTCAATCGGGGAGCCTTTAATCCCCATTGCTTCCTATGGTGTGGTCCACTTGAACCTCCAATCCACTCCTTCATAAGCTCATGCCCTAAAATGATATGTCAAAATGAATAGACAGGCGGAGTGAATAAAACATATAAATTATGGTGGCCCCATGGAGCCCAAACAAGACTGTCTCTAGCTAGGTCCCAGTGGGGTAGTACACAATCTGCCCACAAGATTCAGCTCAAACAATCAGTCAGGTGGGCCGCATGAGAGGGGACGAGTCGAGAGAGGACGCCCACCGTTGGTTTATGGGGGCCCACTGTAATGTCATCTGCCATGGACGAATTGTTCTGCTCTGCAACTTAGGTGAGCCCCAGTGAGAATCAAGGGTCATCGTCCCTTCATGCCTTCTTCCCCGTGATGTGGTCCACCAGAGTTTTGGATCGAGCTGTTTCTTGGGCCCCAGATGTAACCTGAGGGGAAGAATATGATGGACGCGTTGGATTTGATCCAAACACCAAGTGGGTCCCACATATTCCCGGTGGTACCGGTACTGCGCTGTGTATGACTAACCAACGGGAAAAGAGGGCCATGGGTGCTCTGTGCACCCTGCGCATGGCAAAACTACTCCCCTTTCCAAAACCCTCGAGTAGCTTGCCCCTAGGCGCACTCCACCCCCGGGCAGACACTCCTCTCTCTTCTTTCTTCACTCCATGGCGAGAGTCACCACTGCCTTATCCTACGCACCCCGAAAATCCCCCAAAGCTCCGAAACCCCCACCAAAACCCATCACCCACGAGAAGATCCTCCACCTCCTCAAATCCTGCGCCTCCCCCGCACACGTTAACTAGCTCCACGCCCTCCTGATTCGCCGTCACCTCCCTCTCCGCCCCCTCGTGCTATTCTATGCCTCCTCCAATATGCTAATAACCTACGCATCGATCCTCTTCCCCCACCTCTGTCCGATGTGGCACCCGAGCAGGCGGTCCTCCTGTGCAATGACATGGTCCGGCCCAATCCCCGACAAGTTCATGTTCCCGATCGTGTTCAATGCGCTCGCCCCCCCTCCCGGCGAAGGAGAAGGCAAGGGGGGCTCAAGGTGGTGTCCGATTTCTACGTGTAGAGGGGTTTGATCGATTTCTACGCTGAAAATGGTGAGATTGATGATGTGTGGAAGGTGTTTGATGAAGTGAGTGGGAGGGGTTCGGTGGGAAATGGGCGAATCCAAGGTGCGGGGAAGGCATTTCCGGTGATGAGTATGAGAAATGGTGAAATTGGGTTTGCAGGGAAGGTGTCCAATGCAATCCCGTAGTGGGATTCAATGGGAAATGGGGAGAAGGGAGTTGATGAGGAGGCATTGGGTGGGGTTTCTGAGTTGAGTTTTGTGGAAAATGCAGAAATTGGAGTTGGGAGGGAAGCGTCCGAGGAAATGCCTTAGGGAAATTTGGTTGTGGTTGTGGGTTGTTTCGAGGAGGAGGAGGTTATGTGGTTGAAAAGAGCTGTTCACACTGAATCAGAGAGGAGGAGAATGAAACATGTGATTGCACCACTAGAGAAGTTTTAAGGAATGAGGGAATTGAAGGGGATTCATGGGTTTTTGGTTAGAAACGGGCTCAATGAGAATCCAATTTTGGTAAGCCAGGTTTTGATTTTCTGTGCGAATTCAGAGCTTGGAAGCTTGGATTATGCTCGGGCAATTTTTGAAAAGATTGATGTGCCATCACTCTTCTTGTACACTACTATGATTAGGGGATATGCTGATAAGGGCTTTCCAACGGAAGTCTGTGATTTTTACAATCGGATTTTTAGGGAAGGTTTGATTCCTGATAACTATCTTTTCCCTCCAGTTCTTGAATCGTGCAGTTCTTTGAATTCTGTTTCAAAAGGGGAGGAAATCCATGGAACTGTTGTTAAACTGGGGTTTGAATCAGATCCATTTACGAACAACAGCTTAATAACAATGTATGCTAATTGTGGGGCTGTTGGCCCTGCACATCAAGTGTTTGATGTTCTGGCAGACTTGGATTTAGTGTCATGGAATTCATTGATTTTAGGGTTGAATCTCAAATGTCGGTGGGATGAGGCGATTTCTGTTTTTAGAGAGATGGAAGTGGCGGGTGTCAAGCCCAACTGATTGACAGATGTGAGTGTGCCGACTGCCTGTACGTGCTCAGGAAACTTGGATGCTGGTAGATCGATTCATGAGAAACTGGACGATGGTATGTTGAAATGTGATGTTGTCGTTGGAACTGCCTTGGTCAACATGTATGCCGGATGCGTGCATAACGACTTTGCTCGCGAATTGTTTAATGAGATGTTCGCAAGGAATGTGATGACTTGGAATGCCGTGGTTGTCGGTTATTCGAGGTTAGAGAGATTAGAAGATGTCGTGAGTCTTTTCCTCGAGATGGAATATGCAGATGTTAAGCCGAATCAGACGACGTTGGCAATCCTATTGTCTATTTGCCCTCGAATGAAGGATTTTGCTTTGGGTAAATGGATCCACCACTTGGTTGAGAAGACTTGGATTTAGTGTCATGGAATTCATTGATTTCAGGGTTGAATCTCAAATGTCGGTGGGATGAGGCGATTTCTGTTTTTAGAGAGATGTAAGTGGCGGGTGTCAAGCCCAACTGATTGACAGATGTGAGTGTGCCGACTGCCTGTACAGGCTCAGGAAACTTGGATGCTGGTAGATCGATTCATGAGAAACTGGACGACGGTATGTTGAAAAGTGATGTTGTCGTTGGAACTGCCTTGGTCGACATGTATGCCGGATGCGTGCATATCGACTTTGCTCGCGAATTGTTTAATGAGATGTTCGCAAGGAATGTGATGACTTGGAATGCCGTGGTTGCCGGTTATTCGAGGTTAGAGAGATTAGAAGATGTCGTGAGTCTTTTCCTCGAGATGGAATATGCAAATGTTAAGCCGAATCAGACGACGTTGGCAATCTTATTGTCTATTTGCCCTCGAATGAAGGATTTTGCTTTGGGTAAATTGGTGTAGCTAATCAGACCACTGCAGCCCCCAATCATAGATCACAACCCGATGGAGAAAACCAAGCGTGCCGTTTTCAGCTGTGCAAGGAGGAGAATGATAGGATCATCAAACCAAGCCTTGCACAATGTACATGGGTAGCTGAGGACCGTGGTTTGGTAATCCAGACCATTGGTCTATTGCATCCCACTGTTGATGGACCATGTTGAAAAAATCTCCGAGATCAGAAGATCCCAACCACTAATCTTGGGACTGTTTTCAGTTGAATGAGGGCCTTTGCCGTGTTTTCTTCATAGTGGTCCCTTTTTTTAGGCCACAAATCGAGAGGTTAGGATCATTACATTGAGGATATATGTTCTGGCCAACTAGCTAAGATTTTTGGTGGACCTGCTTTGATTATATCGGCAAGCCTCAAGGCATATGCTCACCAGTTAGATGCGAGAAAACGATGGAATGCAGTGTAATGCTGACTTATATGAGGAGCAATGGGGTTGATAAGGGAATGAGTGTTGCACAATGCTGATGCTTTGATTTGATGAAAAATGGTTGGATGAACGGTGGTATCGTAAGGCTAGATCGAGTGGCTCGGATTTGAAATTAGGTACCTCATGAGGATTGGACTTTGGCTGGAGTGAGCTAGACTAGGGTTGGACTCTCTTTCTCAGTCTCAATCTCCTTAGTAGAGGGATGACTATATGGCTAAACCTTAAGGGATGAGGAAGGATGCTTGATCCTCCCTGAATGCCTGATGCTTCTGGATGTAGTGGATGCCTGAAATGAGAAGGGGAGGAGGCTATTTATAGCCTCCAAACCTAGTTTTATGGTGATTGCTGGTAATCCTAGGGGCAAAAGGTGGTTGAAGGGTTATGATTAGAGATTGCCACTTGGCATCATCTCATGGGTTGGATGAGGTGGTAAAAGGATCATTTTGGGTAAGGATGTGGGCATCGAAGTAAATACATTTCAACCGTACACTTATGATCTGAAAAAGAGAGATTCTACATGTTTGATGGATGCCACCCCAAAGAGGGGGAGTGCCATGTGGCCGGTGGCAAGATGGTTGCCGCCGGTCCCCACTTAGACTCTGCTTTGGCTGGCAGCCTCCTCCAAGCATGTGGAGGCTCTGCTGTAAAGGTTGCTACTTTAAGGTTGTGCATATTTCTCTAATTGGGCTTGCTTTTGGGCTTGGGTTCGGGCTTGGATTTGGGCTTAACTAGGTAAGTTGATTGGGTTGTTGGATTGGGTAGGTTGACTTACTGAGTTGACTAGGTTAGTTGACTCGTCGAAATGTTTCAAGGCTCTAGGGTTTTAGATTCATAGGATTTAGGGTTAGGCTGACTCGGTAATAAAGAAAGAGAGAAAGAAGAGAACAGAGAGAGAGAAGAGAAGAGAAGGTAACCCAAATTGAGAAGAGAGGGACCCAAATTTGGGATGATGCCTGCACTCTCCATCTTTTATATTAATAAATTGTTATAATGACAAAAGTGGCCTTAATAACAAAAGCAAGAATCCTCTTCATATCATAAACCACTATTAACAAAAGACCAAGCATAGAAACAAAACTAAATAGGCCTAGGTAGGTTGTATAATGGTATGGTTCACATCCACATCCATTAACACCAACTTGGGATGGAATTAGCATTGTCCAGTGGATCTCATTTAAGGGTTCCTAATTTCTCACTTGGCCTTAGTGTTAATTTGCTAATTGAACTTTTAAACTTTCATATACTTGTATTAATTAAGTACTAGTTTCCTGGTTGGGAGTCAGGTCATTGGTAAAAATGGGTCTGAGTAGGGTCAGGTTAATTTGAGAGGCTCTAGACCTGACCCATTTAATAATTCAGGTTAAGTTTTTAGACCCAGACCTGCTCCATGGATCCAAATTTTAGACACAGGCCCACTTATTCTCAGGTCAGGTCCAATAACCCGACCATTTGCACCCTTATGTATGAGTTAAAAAAGAATGGTTGGGAAAAAAGACAATGCTATGTGTCCAACTTTCTCACAGTTGGGAAAAGACATGCCATGTGGATACAGGCCATACAAATTAGATGTCTGGGCAAAGGCACAATTGGCCACCTAATGAGATGACAAATTAGATGCCTGGGCCAAGGCATGCTCACAATGGTCCCCATCTAATCAGTGGCAATGATCTCTGGTACATGCACTACACTATAACATATAAACCAAATCTCCTCTTCAATCTCTCCGTGTTTCTATGGCCTCAGCATTTTTTTATTTTTATTTTTATTTTTTACACACCCACACACTCCACATGGGTACTCGAACCCATGATCTCGGTGTTGAAACTCACGGAGTCTACCACTGAGCCATGAGTAGGGACCCTATGGCCTCAGCATTTCCTTTCGAACTACTTCCAATGATGTATGTGACATTGACCATAAGCTCCTTAAACACTCTCCTGTTCAGGAATTTGGTTGCTAACAACTTCGTCATCGATAGTTCTAATAACAGGTATTTACAAACGATGCCTTTCTACTTATTTTGAAGAATACCTAAGTAATTCATATAACTTTCTACGCCACCGAATTTCCTACACTGCCTGTATGTCTTTCTGAAATAAGAAATTCGGTCTTTTGTGGCATTTGAGTGTTTGATTCTTTTAGATTCAGTACTTTGCATTCACGATTGAATTGTCTTCAGCGGAGCTTTTCATGCTATCAAGATTCTGTAACCAGTAAGTCGTCTTTTTATCTTCTTCATTTTATTTTTTTCTATAGGTAATATATGGACTAGAACCTTTGACCTCAATGTTGAAACACACTTTATATGCCACAGATGTTTCTTTTGGCAGCATTCGGATCCACAAGTGAATTGAACTGCAAGCATTTATTTTAATCAAGAAGGAATGAGGAAAAGCATTAAGTAGTAGCCGATCACAAATAAATTTCTTTTGGGTTGAACTTGAAAGCCACAGAACTGCCAGTTGGAGCTGGGACCCTCTATATGATTGCTAAGGGAGGAAGCTACAAATTGGTTATTTTCACTTGGACCACACGCTAGCATACCTCAGGTAGGTAAACGGAGGACATCGATCACTTTGGTTAACTGAGAGCCACATGTATGGAACTTCCATGAGATCCACCTTGTCCATTAGGTAAGCTGCCTTATGTTCACCTAACTAAACCCAAAAATCATGATCTAAAAATCAGGCAGATGATAGCATAGGAAACAGTTGGGATGGGCACACCCACCATTAATTGTGTAGGGCGCACTGTGGTGTTTATATACCATCCAATCCACTCATCTGATATGCTTCATCGAGATGAAAGAATTGGCCAAAAATCACACTATTCTATAGGGTTTCGGGCCGGGCCTACTCAAAATTTTGCATTTGCTAGGCCAAGCCTCAGCCCATTGACAGCTCCGGTATTCCAAAATTTAAATGCAGGTGGGCCGTACCACGTGAATTCAGAGGTTTTAGGTATATATTTATATGATTCCATATGGAGTGGCCCACCGGAGTGTTGAATTGACCTGCTTTTTGGCCACACAAAGGGTGGTGTATGTATTTGATGGATGGGGTGGATCATGCACATAAAGTCATTTCCCTCAGGTTAGAGAAAGTGATGCCTCTGCATACCTACACGGGTTACACCAATGATTTTCTTTTCCACTTTACTAGAGTAACAATGAAATTCAATTCGATGGGGCATCCAATCGCACTCTGTTAATTTTACCTTGTCATAAAATGCTAGAGCATCTCTTCAGAGCATGTTATTAGACCGTGTTATTAGACACTGCATTTAATACTGCATTGTTGACTGCCATAGACGAATGATGATACAAAAAAACAGGAAAGTCATGCTTGACGCAAACAGAGGATCCTTACTCCCAAGTTTTTCGTAGCCATGCATTTCCTAGCATTGTGAGCTGACCATCCTAGATTTTGCACTGAGCATTTCCATCATGGGACCCTCTGATGGACAGCCTGGATATCGCGTGTGGTGAAATGCATATGGGCCATCTTAGACATGCATGTGGTATTAGCAAACCTATATAAAAATATTCAATTCTTTTTTTTTTTTTGGTTATTACATATCGTGGAACTCATGTCTTCTGTTCTTTACAGTTGGCCGAATTAGACACTCTCCATAGCAGTCTCTAATTCAGAGGCACATAACTATATTCATAAAATGGAGCCTTTGATCGAAGTCACTGTTTTATTGGTTCACAGATTCTTCATTTGCAATAAATTGCGGCGGTCAAGACTGGACATCGAAAGATGGAATGTTGTATGATAGTGATGTCAATGCTCTCCGCCCATCATCATATTATCTGGCCAGCGCGAGCAGGTTGGCTGTCAGTAATGTTGGGCTTAATGAAAATGACTTGTACACTACAGACTCTATGCCGCAGATTACGGATACTTCAGACCCAGAGCTGTTTTGGACAACAAGGGTATCGCAAGGATCGCTAAGATACTACAAACTTGGGCTTGTGAACGGACAATACAATGTGACTCTGCAATTCGCTGAGATACAAATAGTAGATTTGGTAGGAAGGCGCGTGTTCGACATTTTTGCCCAGGTGTGGATGATATAGTATGATATATTTCCTTAAGTTCGCACTTGGATGCACAACCAATTTAATTGCGACACTAATATTAATCCAGACTAGATGATCAAAGTCAATGTTGTAGTATATAGAATATAGAGTTTAGAAGGTGTGGTTATGTTCCTCTCTAAGGGCGGCAATGGGCCTGGTTCAGGTCAGCTGGGGCCTGACTGATTTACTAAATGGGCCATGAATACAGTCCTGAAGCTCACTTTTTTTTTTTTTTTTGGGTCCTAATAAACTATGCTTTTATCACCTTGAATCAAAATTGAAATGGGTTCTATTTTGGTCATGACTGGATATAAAAAACAAACAGAAAACCTGCAAATGCAAAAATGAGGTTTCGATGGCAACTGAAAAAGCAAGATAGAAGATAGAGATGTACAGAGCAAGTACCAAAAACTCCATTCTCAGTCCTGAAGCCCACTTAGGTCCTAAGATGAAATGATGGTCCAACCCTGTAACAGATTCCTATGCTCAGTGTTTACGGCATTGATAGTATTGACCAATTTGGTTTCATACGGGTCCAATACAGAACACAGGGAATTGCCGTATTAATGAAAATATTGCATGTGTTTGTTTTTTGCTACTTCCATTGTATGATTTATGACTTATATGAATGCTTTTTAGACAATGCATGGTTTAGGAGTGGTTGAAATTAGCTATAGAGCCAAATCTTCACAAAAATAAAAATAAAATCCATTATTCTATTTTTATTTATTTTCTCTTTTTTCAAGTATTTACACCACTCTCCCACTCTAACCCCCTGTGGCAACAATATCGACAATAACATCATCAATGCATGGAACTTTGTAAAGAAAAAGGTAGCAATACTTTAACGATGTTGATACGCGTCAATGTCTTGATGATATTTTACTGATAAATAGGAATACATATATTAAAGGAAGTTTCAATATCACCGACCTAGCAATACTAATATTATCGGTGATATTATCGATAATATTGTCAATAACAGAAACAGTGACTACAGTTGTGAGGACTCTTAGATAGTTGAAGTGTGCACATGGGAAAAGTATCCTGTATAGATATCATGGCCATCTTGAGGTAGCTGGTTATTAAGATGTGGATTATTAATGGTTAAGACATGATCGGCGGCCGACTACAAGCCAAGACACTTTTCTTAGTGGTAATGTTGTCGTCTGGAGAGCAAGAAGCAGAATGTTTTTGCATGGTCCAGTGTTAAAGCGGAATATAAATCCATGGCACACATCTTATAAACCCATCTGGCTAAAATTACTTTTGGAAGAGTTGGGGTTTGGGTTCAAGCTCTAACGCATTTACATTGAGACAATTAAACCGTTATGCATACTCCCAACAATTCAGTGTTCCATGAGAGGACAAAGCACAGAGGTCGATCCCACTTCATTTGAGATAAGATCTCTCATAAAGCAATTCTCTCCATATATTTCGTCCCATGACTAGATTGCAGATTTGTTTGCAAAAGGACTTGGGAAATCTCAGTTTGAAAGCTTATATACAAACTGGGCATTCGTGATATTTATGCTCCTCCATGAAGGAGAGTGTTAAATTTAAATTATTCAACGTGTGGACCCTATGGGCTATTGGGCTTCAATGTACATGTTTGGGTAGAGTTTTAGGCCCATGGTTATGTCTTTCTTTAAGTTAAGCAAGAGGGGTAATATAATAGTTTCAGCCATATAAGTGAAAGTCCTAATGAAATAAAGGAGTGGGGACGTGGGGAGGCTATCACATTCTTGCCGTTCCACCTTTCTTTGATCTATACCCCTCGTCCCAACATATTGTATGCCATGCATACCATTGTCTAATTTATTTATGTTTTTAAAAAGGTGGCAGCACACCACCTGTAACACACTGTATGCCGTTCTTATCATTGTCAAATTTGTTTTAGCTCCTTTCTATGTTCAATGTATTGGAGTTCGTCAATATGTTCCGTACCTTTGAGGCACTTTGCATCATACTTTACCGTTTCCCTCATCCCTCATGCTTCAGTTGGATGCTCATGTAGATGCTTATTAGTCTTGTGATGTTACTGATATGATGATGACGATGTTACCAATCATCTCTATTCTCTCATATCTTGAAAGAGTAAGAAGTAAGATATTGTTTCTTGTTCTAGCATGGAAGCCATATGTCATGCTATAACTCAAATTGCTTCTTCTTTTCTTTTCTTTTCTTTCTTTTTTTTTTTTCAGAAAAAGGATCTCTATAATTTATTAACAAAACTGAAACAGCCGTACAAAAGGATTTCGGGCAAGCCAAAGGAAAAAAAAAAAAAAACCGTGGCCCACCCACCTATCATATAACCAACACAGACTGGAAACTAAGTAAGAGCCGCAACCTTGGCCTCTTCCCTGATGCACCCAAGCCCCACCTGATCTAGAAAAAGGCTCCCGTGACCACAGCGGGGAGGCCCTGGACTTGCTGAAACACTTCTCTAACTTGGGACCCACTCCCTTAAGGCGCTAAGCTATCCACCACTCCATTGGCTTCCCTAGGGGCGAAGGTGATGAGAACCTGCACTGCCATCTTGATCGCGTCCACCCTGGCCCACCAATACCACATATTCCACACCTTAGGGGTTTTCTTGTCAAGCAACTCCACCACCACTTTGGAGTCACTCTCGACAACAATCCTCTCTAGGCCCCAGCTCACACACAAGGAAAGACCCTCCACGAGAGCTCAAGCTTCAGCACACATATTTGTGCCCCAACTGAAGCTGCTGGAAAACGCGAAAACAAACTCACCCCTGCTATTTCTACAAACTCCACCTCCTCCAGACAACCCTAGGTTCCCACCTACTCAAATTGCTTCTTAGATTAATTGTCTAGCTCCATCATCTATTCAATGATCTTGGAGTTGAGCTCTCTTCTTGCTCTTATTTTATTTTATTTTAAGGATGAAGTTTTATTAATATAGGGGAAGAGACTATACAGCCATAAAACTTCGGCGGCCTCAGGCACACAAAATCGCCTAGGGCCACCTATCATAAACCCTTCAAAGAGGAAACAAATTAACCTGAAGTAATACTACCAAGGTCCATCCGATCTAGAACAATGGATCCCCTGAATGGAAAGGGGAAGCTCAGCTGAATGTCAGAGAAAGCGGTGCAACCATCTCTCTACCCATGCCTCTTTACTGTGGTAACTACAGTGATATTCAAATTGCTAGCAACATTGTATTCCATTAGCAAACCAAGTATATAGAGATTGATTGTCATTTTGTTTGCCGTCATTATCAGATTGGCATTATCTCTCACTTCCAATTTCGTAACATTACCTCTGAGTTTGATTGTTGACCTCTTCATGAAATCTCTTGCTATCTGCACACTTTCAATTCTTACTCACCAATTTCTCATTGATATTTCTCATGAGTTTGAGAGGGTGTTACATGATGCTGTCTACAAGTGTCGTTTAGTCATTTGTTATATTTAAAGGCAATTAGTCATTTTGATATTTATCTTATTTATAAATATACCTTTTTGTTCCCTTGAGTGTAGTTGGACAACGACTATTCTCTCAACTCTTACTGCAAGTTTCAAACATCATGTTTTAGAAATGCGCTTGAGCATGCGTCATTTTAGAAGTCTTATTTTTCTACCTCTAAACTAAACTTTTGGTTTTGAGCTCTTCCAAGGCTACTCATAAGAGAACCTTGAATTGATGACAAGCTTGTGGATGAAGCTAGCCTGGATAGCCCACTTTGCCATAGGTTGTAGCTTGTGGGCAGACTAAATGCAGAAAAAAAAATATTTGCCAAGATCTTCCAAACCCGGTGGGTGGGGAGCTGCGGGTCACTAAATCAGGTTGCATGATTTAGTGAGATGGGTGATTGGTAGGGGCGATTGTAATGTATAGGAGGTAGATTGGATGTGTCTCGACTCTCTGTTCACATTGTGCTCTACCCAGATCCCTGAGGCAGTGATGCACCTAAAGGGCAAGGGCCTCATCCGCGAGGACGGTATTATTCCGGACTCTCTACTGCGCTCTCTGTTGCTGCAAGTGGTCCAAGATCACATCCAGATTAGCACAGTGGTGGGGTACTCCGTCGACCGGCCCCAAATCATCGTTGATCCATAAACTGGCCCCTTGCCTGCTGCACTGGGAAGTCTAGAAGGAAAGAAATGCAGCCGTCTTTGAAGGAAAATCTCCTTCGGTTGCCTTGGTAATAGCTCAAGTCTCGTGGTGGTATTCCTCCATCAATGGCTCCAAGACCATCATTTCCGCTGTCGCAGTTGCCCCCCGCTCTTCTTCCTCGTACGTCACTCGGTCTAATAGGGGACGCCGGCCTAAGGGATCCTTGGTGGTGAAATAGAGTAAGCCCACTACAGGGTGGGTAAAAATGAATGTTGATGGCTCCTCCATAGGTAATCCTGGGATCTGAGGGGGTTGAGGTGTTTGCGGAGATGATAGGGGCGTTTGCCTCTTCGCCTTCTTGGCGGGATACGGCGTGGATTCAAATAGTTATGCTGAAATCCATGTGGTGCACGACGAGATCTTCCTTGCTCTCTCTAAGGGCTACCTCAAGGTCATGGTTGAGTTTGACTCACAGCTGGTGGTGAGGATGTTGAATGGGGAAGGTAAACCGGGTTGGAAATGAAGATATTGGATTAATAGGATTTACAGGCTTAAGAGGAGAGGTCAGATTGTCTTCTCTCATATTTTCAGGGAAGGGAATGCCCAAGCAGATGCCTTGGCTCGCTTGGGTAGCGCAAACCAAGCTTCCTCATCTTATGGTCGTCTTTCAGAGCTCCCTCCCCAGGTTAGAGGGCAATTGTTCCTCGATAAGGTGGGCCTAGGGGCGATCAAGGAATCCTTTCGGGAGATGAGGCCTTCCTTAAGTTTTTGGTTTTTTTGTTCTTGGGGCGTTTTTTGTCTGTGGTTTATGATAGG
Source organism: Magnolia kwangsiensis (assembly GCA_037074715.1). NCBI lineage: Eukaryota > Viridiplantae > Streptophyta > Magnoliopsida > Magnoliales > Magnoliaceae > Magnolia > Magnolia kwangsiensis. The sequence goes on from CM073584.1 coordinate 99,733,046, forward strand.
CTTCCACAAGTCCTTTTTCTCCCGAGGAAGCCCGAAATTTGTAATTATATCCTTCATCAATGAAAAAAAAGAAGAAAGTGTGTCTAGCCTCGAGTTTCGTCAGGGGACTTGATGTAGAACGGGTCGTGGACTCGTTCATGGCTAAGATGGATCGAAGAAAAGAAGCCAAGAAGGATCGAACACTTGGCATAGTTCGATCAGTTGACAAATTTGGTCGACAGGTTAAAATTCTGCTAGAAATTCCAGATTGCTTGCGGGTTGATTTTTGTCAGTTTAGACAGGTTAAAATACTATTCGATAGGTTGAAATATTGTTCCAGATTGCTTGCTGACTAATTTTTACCAGTTTAAACAAGTCAAAATCTAGTTCTACAGGTCAAAATCACATAATTTCTAGTTTAAATCTTTAGACACTTTTTGATTGTTTCGACCTGTCCAGTCGACAAATCGAGGATACGTCGACAAGCGGTGGAAATTTGCATATTTTTCTGAAATTATTTCCTGATTTGATTAGGACCCTTTGATTACGATTTTAGGGTTTGTTTAAGGTTATTTAAAGGTGTTAAGCTCATTTTTATGATTATTTATCAATTAAAACTTCTTAAAAATTCTATTTCTTCACGTGGATTCGAGATCTTCTCTTATGGATTCAAGGTATTTATCGATCGAGAAAGACAGTGATCGACCTCATCACATTCTCTCCTGCGTCAGTTGGTATCAGAGCAAGGCTTTCTCCTCAGATCTATGACTTCTAACGATAGGTCGGGCAATATTACCATGGGCGGTGCTCCAAGGAATTTTCTTTTAACAGCAACGACTTTCAAAGTGTTGTAACGAGAGTATCGGCAAGTCATGCAAGGGCTACGGGCTACCATCAATCAAATGATGAAGGCCCTCGAGTAGCTCCATGTTCATGGCGGTGATCCGCCCTCAGTAGGTGCTGAAATTCGTAATCGCGCCGATCGTAGGGCAATGCTGATAGTGAATCATAGAATCATGCCTGAGGAGGTGAGATCCAGTGACGAGGAGATCAACGACATGATCCTCCAACATCCTGAACAACATGGCAATCGGGTAGATCAGACGAATCGAGACTTATAGATGAAAGTTGACCTCCCTAGCTTCAATGGCCAATTCCACATCGATGACTTTCTCGATTTGCTACTTAAAGTCAAACACTTTTTTGACTATGTGTATATCGCTGAAGAGAAGAAGGTTAAGCTTATAGCTTATAAGTTGAAGGGCAGGGCTTTAACTTAGTGGGAGCAATCTCAACTCTCACGGACAAGACAAATGAAAGCATCAATCCGCACATGGCAACAGGTGAAGTAGTTGTTGCGTACACGATTCCTCCTCAACGACTACGATCAGGTATTGTTCCAACAATACCAAATTTGTTGGCACGATATTCGGTTAGTGAGAGATTACGCAGAAGAATTATACCGCTTGGCGGCATGGAATGATTTGGTTGAAACTGAATCACAGCAAGTCAGTTGATTCAATGGAGGATTGCATGTTGTGATCCAGGATTGGGTTTAGATGTAATGCATATGGATAATGAATGAAGCGATCAAGCTGGCCGCTCGAGCGGAAGTACAGCTTGAGCGCGCCAACACACGGACCTACCCTATTACTAGGGTAGCCACGGCGGGTCCTTCACAAGGAGCTCCACAGACCAAGCGGAAAGAACCTGTAGGAGGACGACCTCAACCTCCTATACCCGCGAACTGAGAATCGAGAAGTGGATAAGTAAGGCCCCAAAGAACGACAATCACTGTTGTCAGTCTAAGCATGATCCGAACCCCTATGGTCAGCCACGGCCTGACCACTGCTATCGATGTGGCCAACCATATCCCTTATCAAACACTTGCCCTCAGTGACAAGTGGCAAACTTCACCATTAATGATGGTGGCGCTGAGAACTCAGAAGAAGACCCGAAAGATGATGAGTTAGAGCAAGTCTCGGATGGCGAAGCTAATGAAGCAAATTGGGTTCCACTGGATGTAGAACAAATCGCAGATTCGTTCATGGCTAAGATGGATCGAAGAAAAGAAGCCAAGAAGGATTGAACACACTCAACATAGTTGTTGACAAATCTGGTTGACATGTCGAAATTTCGCCAGAAATTCCACATTGCTTGCTGGCTGATTTCAGCTAGTTTAAACTGGTCAAAATACTGTTTGACGGGTTGAAATACTATTCCAGATCGCTTGCTAGTTGATTTCTACCATTTTAGACAAGTCAACAGATCTTGTCAACTGGTCAAAATCTAGTTTGACGGGTCGACAGATTGGGTTGACAAGTCGAAAATCCCAGAATTTCTGGTTTAAATCTCTTGACACTTTTTTGTTGTTTCGACCTGTTGACTCATCAGGTTGGCGAGCATCGAAAATTGACATTTTTTTGAAATTGTTTCCTTATTTGATTAAGATTCTTTTGTTAAGATTTTAGGGTTTGTTTAGGATTATTTGAAGGTGTTAAACTCATTTTTATGATTAACTATCAATTAAGACTTATTCGAAATTCTATTTCTTCTCGTGGATTCAAGATTTTCTCTTGTAAATTCAAGAGCACCTTGTGGATTCAAGGTATTTATTGATCGAGGAAGACGGTGATCAACTTCATCACATTCTCCCTTGTGTCAAGACTTCTCAATCAAATCAGCTTGGGTGCTTTGCAGATTAGCTACAGACTAGACTGGAAAAGTTGGGCCAAATGAGTTTCCGCCTAAGATCTCAATGCTTACTTGGAAGTTACTACAAGGAGTGATTCCAGTGGACAACAAATCCAAATGCATTTGTTTTTAACTTAGGGAAGGGGCCTAGCCTCGAGTCCCTAAATCATCTGTTTGCAACGGGAGAGCTAGCGACTCGGGTTTGGAAGGACAAACGACTAGGGGTTGTGCATCTCAATGGTGGAGAGTGGCTTTCGGGACTAACGGCTTCTTGACCTTGCTGAGGCTTTAACTAGAGCTGTATTTTTTGGGAAATCCGGATAGCCAAAAATGAGAGTAGATTGGAGGGTTGCCCGGTTCGTGTGGGGAGAACCATTCTTTGTGTTCAAAGATGTCTTACTCTTATCCTCCAGTCATTGCCCTCGATTTATGAAAGGAGTCTCGCTAGAAGATTGGCGTTGCGAGTGCTAGGTATTCACTCTAATCTCCAGCGGTAGTGTACTCGGGCTATTCTCAAATGGGAAAGACCGAAGGAGGAGTGGATCAAGATTAATGTTGATGGCTCCTCTCCAGTGAATATTGGCCCCTCAGGGGGTGGATTGGTTTGTAGAGGTAGCAAAGAAAAAGGTAAATTCTTCTTTTCCTTTTCTAGCCTAGATCCAGGCGGTGTATGAGAACCTATATCCCTAGGGTGAGAAGAGGATTCAACAAGATACTAGAAAGTGATTCCATGACCATCATTATAGCTAGGCACGAACCGACTTGACTCGCCTAACTCGACTCGTCTAACTCAACTCGTCTGACTCGTTCGGAACCAACTCGAATTGAACCGAATGAGTGAGTTGGTCTGAACTGAGTAGCCTTCGCCCAATCCAAACTCAAACCGAGTCGAGTTTGAGTTACCAAGTAACTCGGCTCGACTCGACCCGAAACTCGATCCGGTCAGACTCGACTCGACTCGAATTCGGGTATATATATAACAAAAAATCCTAATTTTTAAATATCTCGAACCCTATACGCCGCACCCGACCCACCTCGACTCGATCCCAAACTCTCTCTTCCCAACCACCCACCACCATCACCACCCTCCCCTCTCTCTCTCTCCCCACTCCCTCCCACCTTCCTCTTCCAAGCCCGGCAACCACACAACAGCAACCCAGCACCATCATCGGATTCACCACCGTCCTCCTCTCTCTCCTCTCCACTCCCTCCCTCACTCATCTCTCGATCCAAATCGGTGCCAACTTGAACCGACTCGATACTTTTTACTGGGTTGGACTCGGTCCGGATTAGTCCAGGCCAGACCCGGATTTGGATTGGTTCAGGCATGTTGGACTTGGTACCGAGTCAAGTCGAGTTCGGATCAGGCCTATTTCAAAACCGGCAGGTCAGCCCTAACTCGGTCTGACTCAACTCGATGCCTAGCTCTAACCATCATAGAATCACTCAAGAAGGACAGACCTTCCAATTAGACCGTGTGGTGTCGGTTGGCCCATATTAAGTCTCTCATGAGGGGTTCAGAAGTTCAATTCGCTACGTTCCGAGGAAAGTTAACAGAGTAGCTGACACTCTAGCAAGGACTGACAGTGATTTACAGGCCGGAAGGACCTTCACGGTCGTTACCAATCTCCCAAAACCCATCTATGGATCCATTTTCTTAGACCAATCAGATCTACGGGAGGTTAGACAGGTTTTCTCCAGAGGGTCAATTATACAGTAGGTAGCCTGTAGCAGTTTTTTTGTGCTCTCAGGTTACCCAAAATAGTGTGGTCAGTTGTATATCCTATCCTTTTGTTTAACAAAATTTCCTTTTGAAAAATAAAAAACTACGAGAGAGAAAACCTTAAATTGTAGTTGAGAGAGAGAGAGAGAGAACCTTGAATTGTAGTTGCACGAAGCATGATGAAAGTGGCAACAAGTTTGGGTGTGGGAGTAGGGAAGGATCTACTTCAAAATGTTAACTAGTGTAAATAGCTAGGAGGCAGAAACATGAGTGGGAGCATGATTTGAAGCGGGAGTGGCACCCGATTAGAAGACCGTGCAATTAAACCTTGAATCCTTCTCACTTTGCCAATGATGTGCTTGACGAACAATTTTTGGTAATTTATCAAATTGAAAACTAGCAAAGCATGTATTGTAAAAAAATCAAATGATGGAATGTTTCCTACAATAAGATTATATTTGTTAGTGTAAGTGAGTTGAGCTTTTCATAAATGGGAGCTCAAAGGCTTTACAACCATATACATTTCGGGAACGGCCGATCAAGAAAAAGAGATGAGGCCCCTCTATCATATGGAGAGACAAAAAGAGAGAAAATAACAAGAGAAGATTAGACCACACACAGGTTGCCTAAGCCAACTCTATCAAGAAACAAAAGGCCCCTCACAGAAGAAGGGAGGTCTTTGGATGCGCAATAACGGAGATCCATTTGGCCTTCACTCCCCAAACGTGTCAGGCCATCAGCCGTTGAGTTGGCCTCCCTGGGCATATGGGAGATGTAAATCTCCAGGTTACTCTTGGTGGATTTGATTCTCACTTTCCAGTACCACATGTTCCAAGAGGGAGCATTGTTATTGGATAGGAACTTCACCACAAAGCTAGAATCGCTGGCTAATTCCACTCTATTATAGCCCAAAAGCTTGTATTGGAGTAGGCCGTCTAGGATCGCCTTAATTTCAGCCCTTGAGTTTGTACCGAAATCATAAGCTTTAGCGAACACAAATAGGAATTCCCCTTTGTGGTTTCTCCCAATCCCACCCCCTCCTGAAAGGCCCGGGTTGCCCCTTGCCAACCCATCGACGTTAAGTTTAATCCAACCTTGCTTTGGTCTAGCCCATTTGACAACTACTATGTTGGGAGGATTGTGAGGAGGCGTTTTGTTTCCCAACAAGTTTAGAAAGAGAAACCAGTTCCTTTTGTTTATTAGAGAAATAATTGCAAAATCATTCCATTAGTGCATCCAAATACACCTCAGGTAAAATAATAATATTAAGTGTTAGACACATAGGATTGCCCATCTCACATACGCCACACGTGGTTGAGCCATACAGCTGGATGGCTGTGGTGGATGGTTCTGTCCCCTCTCTTATTTATATTATGTTCGTATTATTACTTGTAATATATTTTTCCTCTTTCAACCCTTGGTCCATTTAGGTGGCTATGTCTATATAGGGGTATTCTTGTACATTGTTCTCTTTCTAGGGTTGATATATATTATTGCTTTCTTTGAGGGTTTTGCATTAAGACAAACCTCACCAATCTGGAATTCTGTTATGTGTAGTGGTTTCTTCTTATTTTCTCTGAAACCTATCAGTAAGCTTGGAATAATTAAGACGGCAAGAAAGAAAAAAACAACTATTCCGTAGAACATGGATAGGACAGCAGTGGTATGGGTCTTATTCAACTTTGAAAGTAGGTCCAACAATCTTAAGATGGTGAAAATAGTGTTCATGCTTTCCCCAAGAATGGATGTTTGAGCAGTCCCAAACATATCAAATCACTATCCTTTGTGAATGTGTTTGTGCTTTTGCAGTTTGTGAATTCATAATGTTTGCATTCTATGCTAGTTTTGATACTATATTAATTGTATTTCCAGTGTAATCTCCAATTGAAAGATTTTGATATAAGAAAGGAGGCAGATGGAGTCTCTAATAGTGCAGTTTTGAAGACTTTCAAGGTTATTGTATCCAAGAATTACCTTGAAATCCATCTCTTTTGGGCTGGAAAAGGGACTTGCTGCAGGCCTGTTATGGGTAACTTTGGGCTATCCATTTCTGCCATCAGGGTCACTCCAGGTAATATATATTCAGAACTGAATATTTAATAAAATTCTAAAGTTTCTAGATGTTCAATACTAACAGATGAAATTTCGGCTTTACTTTCAGATTTCCCACTGCCAACTGCTTCAGGAAAGCAACTGCTTCAGGAAAGAAGAACAAGACTGGTTTGATTGTTGGGATTGTAGTCGGTGCTGTTGCTCTGATTTTTATATTCATTTCAGTAATATTTATTTGGAGACGAAGGAGCAATAAAGATGAAGGTAATACCAATATTGCTAAATTAGGGTGTGTTTGGATGCTCAACCGAACTGGACTGCAATTCCTTAAATTCATTGCAAAGGAATGGCCAAAGTGGGGGTGGCACCATTTTAATTCATACACCACATTGAAATGGTGGTAACAACAATATGGGGGATAGCCCCACTTTGGTCATTTTCTATATATTGAACCGAACTACCAAAATTTTGTTTGATTTAGCATCGAAACTCAACCTAACTGATATGTATTGAAAATCCAACTCAGACACTTGTAAGTCACATGTTATGGTCCTAAAATACTTTAACATGAAAATCCACTCAATAGGAGTGGATTTAAGTCTTAGGTTTGAGTTTTCTCAACCAGGAGTTATTGTGATTTTTCATTGAAAATTTTCTAGTTACCAATTAGCTTTCTTAGGCTATATTCAGTTCTCCATGTGAGCAGGATTTTGTTCCACCAAAATCCCTATCCACAACATTTCAAGCAGGACCTCGAACATCTTAGGTATTTACTTGATGCAGAAAAGGTGGAAATTTGTTACTTTACATACTGGACATCCCATTTTCAGTGACATTTGCAAACATGCAGCTGAATGGATATATGCTTTAGAATCTAAAGGTTTAAAATTAGTTGGATTAAAAATAGAATAATACGGAATGGAAGCTTAGTAACAATAATTGTGTAAACAAGGAATTAGTTAAGATTGTTGTTCAAGTACCCAAAATATCATTTTCGATATCTTGCGTCAACAATTCATGAGAGTGGAAGAATTTAGAAGGATGTTACTCATAGAATTCAATCTAGGTGGAAGAAGTGGAGATAGGCCTCCAAAGTTTTATGCGGTCACTATGTACCAATCAAAACAGAAGAGGTAATTTCATTGAAAAGCTATAAAACCATCCATACATGGTATGAAATTTTGGGCGGTTAAAGAACATGTTCATGCCTTTGTTTGGTCTTGGATTTGAGTCTTCGTAACCAGGAGATAATTTCAATTTTGATTGATAAACTTCTAGTTGACAATTACCTTTCTTAGGTGATATTTCAATGTCCAAGCAGGTGGGATGTTGTTCTACATGCTGGGTGCAGAGGCAACCTCAAACGTGAATCAAACAAGCAATAGAAAAATGAAAATTCAAGCAAACACAAAGAACACACAAATTTTATGTGGAAAACACTTGCAGGAAAAAACCACAGCACAAAGCGATGAACAATCTACTAAAATCAAAAGAATTATAAGAGATGGAACAACTTAACAGATGAAACCCTAGCTTCTCCCCTTCAAAACCCCAGAAAATTCATGCTAGGCTCCTCTCACCATACAAGATCTGCCCTAATCGCAATTACAAAGTCCATTTATATACTACCATACAAGATTAGGCAACAAAACCTGCATTTATGCAAAAACTTACACGACCGTTTGGTAGACCCAACTTGACCTTTGGTTGACAAAAAATATCACAGAGTGCTTCGGTCGACCCAACTGAACCTTCGGTTAACCGGACATATCACAGTGTGCAACAGTCGACCGAAACAAAACTTGATTGAACCGAGAATAAATTTGCACCAGATTAAAGGCACTCGATCAACATTATTCAAATGAACATTCACAACATTTGATATAGATTTGGGGTAGCAACTATGGAAAATTGTTATTCTTTGTTTAATTTTAAAGACAATGAAATAGATAAACATTTATTTCACCAAAATATTCATTCCGCTTGTAATTTTTATACATATTACGATAGGATACATTTCGATGCACTATTGAATTACATTTTGATGTGCTATTGAATTGAATTGCAATTGTTATTTCAATAGACTCAAAATTTACATGTTGTAGATAACTTTAGCATTCATATTTATGGAAAATGCTCCAAATTGCAATTATTCTACTTTCCAGATCAGATTTGAAAGGAGTGTTAACTGCAATTTCACAGCTATATCGACATTCTTTTTTACACACACACTCATGCACTCACACCCCACACACTCTCGCACACTCGCACCACAAGGGGTGCTGTGCTCAAACCCGTGACCTCGTGTTGTAACTCTTGTGAGTCTACCATTGAGGCATGTCAACAGGTGTAGCTATATCAACATTATGAATGAATGTCATTACAGTGTGGTTGTTTCTTCTTGATGCAACTGAATGTTTGCAATTCAATTAATTGGTTCATCAAAACGGACCCTTACAAAGAAAATCGTCAAGTAAGTAAATAGAACTACAAATTGGGGATTCATACAATTTTTTTCAAATAAGTTCGAGAGAGCATGCATTTTTTTAATTCTATTTAAGTAGATATATGATCCTAACCTGCTCACTTATGTGAATTCACAGAGCCTCTAGACATGGGTGCCAAACCAAAAACTTTTCGTTATTCCGAACTGATGACTGCTAATGGAGATTTCAGTCAGGTAGACATGGGTGCGAAACCAAAAACTTTTAGTTATTCTGAACTGATGACTGCCACTGGAGATTTCAGTCAGGAAAATAGGTTTGGAGCGGGAGGATTTGGGGCTGTTTATAAGGTAAATTTTTTTTTGGTCTTACAGATCTGAAATGAATGTATCAGAGGACAGTATTATCCTTTTTTCAATCTGTGAGTTTGGGTGAATGTGAATGATTGTCACAGAGGAAAACAAGGCACATATTGGGAACTAAGGGTATGTTTGGAAGTCTGAACAAATCCCAATTTGTGTGGACATCCAAACAGGCCTCCCAATAATGTGCAATGACATGTGCATACCCAGTCAGTACCCACTGCATACTAACATTTGAACATCCATCCATGCATACATATGTACATTAAAAAAAAAAAAAAAAAAAAACATACTTACATAAATAAACACATATTAGAATATTCATTTACTTCTATCGAATTGTGGTATTTTTATAGGGTACACTTTCAGATGGAACGATGGTAGCTGCGAAGCAACTCTCAGTGGCATCTCATCATGGAAAGCGTCAGTTTGTAGCAGAGATTGTTACCATATCAACAGTGCAGCACCGGAATCTTGTGAAGTTGTGCGGATGCTGCGCCGAGGGAGAGGAGCAGATTTTGGTTTACGAGTATCTCAAAAATGGGAGCCTTGATCATGCACTCTTCGGTACAAACCATATCCCTATTTCTGTAAAACCATATTTATGAGCTATGACCAAAATGAGGAATGTGATGGCCGTTGGTAAGAGTAGGATCTGGGTAACCACACTCACCAATGTAGCATGCATGTGTGACATCCAGGCCATTCATCTGGTGGGTCTCAAATTAATCTGCAACTGTCCAAATCCATGCAGTCATCAGTAAACCCAACATGTGTATGAAAAAATGGACAATTAAAAAAATTACCAACATCCACATTTGTCATACACTTGTTCCCCACTTGATGAATGAACCGGCTTTTTATTTGGGCAATGGCAAATGCAAGATAGGTCCCACTTGATGAACAGACTGTATTCTCGCACATAGATTCCACATTAGCAATTTCACACATGGGGGGGGGAATTGCTAGTTAGGGCTAGCAATGGGCCGGGTTTGGGTCAGGTCAAGCTAGGCCTGGGCCTGGCACGACAATAAATGTCCAAGGCTTGAGCCTAGGCCCAACCCAACATGGGCCTAGCACACGAAGCCTAAACCCGAGCCTGGAAAAGTTTGGTTGGGCCTGGGCAAACCTCATCCAACCCGCCCTAACCTAAAAACATGATAAAATCCTCATTTCCCAATTGAATCTTCCTAATCTTGTTGATCAACTGGGCCAACACATGCACAAATAAATAGACACTTAGGGGAACGATTTTAACTTACTACATTCAAGATACATGATTTCCTAATCAAGGATTGAAATGGCATATTTGAGGATATAAGACATGTGCATATGAAGTCATGAGTTCAGGCCTGATTCCTGCATCTATCAGTCTATCCATAGGAGTATCATGCATCATGTCCATGTAAATGCATTTCGTTTCCTTGCAGGAGAGAGTGCGTTGCATCTAACTTGGCCCACCTGCTACAATATATGCTTGGGTATGGCACGAGGCCTCAGTTATCTCCATGAGGATTCAAAGCCCTGAATCATACATAGAGATGTCAAGGCCAGTAATATTTTGCTTGATGCTGATTTCAACCCCAAGATTTCAGATTTTGGTTTGGCCAAACTATTTGACGATAACGAGACACACATCAGCACACGGCTTGCAGGGACATTGTAAGAAACACTCAATTGCTCACATTCACCTCTCTTAACAATCTGTTTGGATGCTCAATTCAACTAATTAAATTCTAACAATCAGTTTATAAGAAACGATTATAGTGGGATGGCTGTTTTAAATGATATGATATGTAAACACCAAATTGCAATTCGATTCAAACAACTTTAGTTCCGATTAATGGGCTAGTACTTCATTGTGAATAGAGTGGGGGTGCCCCCACTTTGATCATTTTCACTTTAGTGCGCTGTCTTACATAGTGGGAATTTGCAAAAAGATTAGGAGTAGAACATTGCCTTCCTCCCTTACAATAAGCCTTGAATCCACAAAGGGTTATTTTATTTTATTTTATTTTATTTTATTTATTTTTTTAAATCAATAAATTGATAATTACATTGAGATTTGTTACTTTACTACACAATTAACATGGCTTTTATAAGCCTAGATTCCTTAAATTACTGAAATAGTAAACTTAGTAAAAATAGCTGTTAGATGACTCAAAAAGGACTCTTTAAAACCTAAAATGGCTGAAAAATAGCAAAATCATAACTTACGGATCTGAAGGAGATGATCGTTGCCATTTGTTACTGTTTAGTCATCAAATCATTTAAAATGGTCATGCCACTATGATCATTTCTTATAAAGTGATTTTTGCAATTTAATTGAATTGAGCCAAAAAAAAAAAAAAATCAATTGAGCGTCCAAACTCATCATAATTTGCTCATTATGAGTTGTTTTTATGTGGAACCTTGAGCTTCTTGAATTCTTGAAGTGGGTATCTTGCACTGGAGTATGCCATGAATGGGCAGCTGACAGAAAAGGCTGATGTTTTCGGATTTGGGGTGGTCGCACTTGAGATTCTTGGCGGAAGGCCAAATACAGATAGAAGATTGGAAGAAGATAAGATGCATCTCCTCAAATGGGTATGACATTTTATCACCTCAATTGGAATCAGAGCCTGTAGGCCGGTAATTCAAATCTTTCATTTGATTAAACAGAAGCCTACAAATCATTTTTCATGTGCATTCAAACGCAACCTAAGAGGAATGCAACTTGCAGACAGGCCAAACACAAGCATCCTACACGTGCAAGATCCAGATCATCAATTGAGGTGGGTTCCATGGAAACTGTTTCCTTGCCTAAAAATCAGGCCAGACCACTCTTCAGGCGGACCACAAAAGATAGCCAATGGTTTAAATTTAATGCACAAATGGCCTACAGAATCAGTGGACCAGCCTGATTTTTGAGCTAGGCTACATTCACTGCAGGACAAGCCTAATGAAAAGCCCATATATTGCACACGTGAGGTGTTTCTATTTCACATTTGCAGATGTGCATCTACAAAGTAGCATTGCTTCAATCACAAAATAATGAATTTTCTTCTTAATTCATTCTACCAAGCGATCACTATCTAGCTTTCAATGATGGATTTATGGACATAAGATTGATGTACTATTACTTTATCACTCATTGTATTAATAATATCTTATCATTCCATGATTTCTTAGGCTTGGTATCTAAACGAAGCTAACCATCCATTGGAACTGATTGATCCAACACTTCTGAATTTGATGAAAGACAAGCGCTAAGAATGTTTGGAGTAGCTCTTTTGTGCACTCAAACATCGCCGGTGCTACGTCCATCCATGTCTCATGTGGTGGCCATGCTATCAGGCAATGCCGAAGTGAGCAGTGTCACATCGCCACCCAGCTACTTAAACTGTGTGGCAATCCAATGGTTCAACCCAATCCCGGACGGACTGTATGTCAGGAGGGTCTGTGGGAACAACAACGAATGGCCAAGAGATCATTGAAGGAAGATGGTGCTGATCGACTTCTAAGCTATGCATGCATGTCCTGAAGTTATCCTGTCACCACTCTGTATCCTTGTACATATCGTCTTGTCTTTGTATGTTGAATGTATCTTATGACGCTTACGTATTTGTTTCATAGTTCACAACCTTGAAAACTTGACTTGACTCGATGTCCAGCTCAGTCTGATTGATTCTAAGACTCCGTCAAATCTTACTTGGCTTGGCTCAATAATTATAATGAAATTAAGATGGTATTAAATGTTCTTCCTTGTTAAATGATACAAATATCCAAAGAAAGGAAGCAAGGAAACGGAATGTGTCCTGCCCCGCCTGGGCTGAATCGGTTGGGGAAGGGGGCTCTGTGGGGCCCATTGTGATGTATGGGTTTTATCCATACCGTTCATCCATTTTTTACAGATCATTTTAGGGAATGAGTCCTTCCTTTGGTGAAGCAGATACAATGCTCAAGTGGACCATCCAGTGGGGATTGAACACCCATCATTAAAACTTCTCAGGGGCCACAGAAGTTTTGGATCAAGCTGACATTTGTGTTTTCCCTTCATCCAGGTTTGTGTGATCTTGTGAACAGGCTGGATGGCAAATAAACATCACGGTGGGTCCTAGGAAGGTTTCAACGGTGGCCGTCATTATCATTGCTGCTTCCTGTGGTGTGGTCTACTTGAGCCTTGGACCTGCCTCAGTTTTCAGATCATATCCTTAAATGATTTGGAAAAAATGGATGGACGGCATGGATAAAACCCATACATCAGGGTGTGAGTCCTGCCGCTGCCTGGATGGAAATCCATTCAGGATGGGACTCCACGGGGCCCATCGTGATGTATGGGTTTTATACATGCGGTTCATCCATTTTCCAGATCTTTAAGGATATGAGCCAAGGCTCATATGGACCATAGAGTGGGGATTGAACGCCCACCATTAAAAATCTCTCGTGGTCCACAGAAGTTTTGGATCAAGCTAACAATTGTCTTTTCCTTCAATAAAAAGTTTCTGGCTGACTCGGTTTGATTTCTCACCCAGCTGAGTTAACTCAGTTGAGCTTTGAGTCAACTCAAGGAGCGCACACACACTGTTAGAGCTGGGCAGGATCCGATCCGAACCGACGGATCTGAATCATTCGAACTGGTTGGATTTGTTCGAACCAAAAGCCAGGATTAGGTCAGATCGAGTAGACCCATTCAGCTCCAACCGCACATCGAGTCGAGTTCCGGTCAGTAGCCGATCCGAGCCAATCCGGAATCTGATCCGATCCGGTTGGGTAGTATAAATAATGTATTTTTTTTTTTTAACTTTTACTTTTACCCCTCTTTTACGCGAACGGCGAACCCTAGCCCATCCATACCCGATGGGCGCCGCGTGATGTCATTCTTTCTCTCCTCCTTTCTCTCCCGATTTCCCTCCTCTACTTTCTCTCCTCCTTTCTCTCTCATTTCCTTCATAACATGAGAGTTTCCGACTCGGCTTGACTTAGCGCAGTTCAAATCGACCGAACAAACTTGACTCGATCCAATTCGGTTTCCCTGACCGAGTCGGATTTGTTTTGGGTCAGGCCAATAAGGATTCAGATCAGATCGAGTTAGCCCTGCTCGACTCTGTCCCAGATCGGATCGAGTTCGTGTCAGGTTCTTGGAAAAATCAAATCAAGTTGGACCCAATCCAATCCGACTTGACTAGATGCCCACCTCTACAAGCCATAGTAGGATTTCATCACCTTTGAGAACTCGTGTTGAAACTCCGGATGGTCTACCACAAGCAAGGACTCAACCCTAACCTATTTGTAAGTGCCGTTTTATATATATACTGGCTTAAGTAGTGTTTTTGTGAAATATTTTTTGTGCAATGCTATTATAATGTATTGAGAATTTTATCTGAAAATTCTTCACAATTGTCAATTTTTTGAGTTATATATATATATATATATATATATATATATATATATATATATATATATATATATATATATATATATGCTCAGCTTTCGTATTTACGAAAATATGCTTCCAAACCTATTAATGAGTATCTACTTTTATTTTGAGAAATGAGATGAAAACCAGAAGAATCACATTAAAAAGAAACTAAGAGCTTAGTACACAAGCCCGTGCACTAAAGCTTGGGTACGTGCGACACGTGGTATATATGTAAGAGATATAAACCATCCATCATGTTAGTCTAACCTTCTACATGTTTTATTTTTTCCAAAAAGAAAATCTGATTTCATTAGCATGCTGGCCTCAATATTGGAACACATATTGATGGGTTGGACAAAAAATTCCTCGGAATTTTTAATGGAGTGTTCAATCACCACTGTTTCGTATAGTATGGTACACTTGAGATTTGGTTTTGCCTATTTTTTTTTATTAGTACGGTACTGAAATGATATGGAAAAATGGATAGCTGGCATAGATATAGGATACATACATCAAGGTAGTCCCTTGTTAAGGGTTGCACCGCGGACCTAATAGCTATCGAAAAAGCATTAGGAAATGTCATTTCTCTCGTCTCCTGGTGAGAAAATAAAAGGACACTTTTGAGGGAAAATTAGCTAGGTGGGAAATTTATTTGGCTTCCTTTTCTATGATTTTGATATTTACAAATAATAAAAATTATAATTTCTCTCATTTTTTTTTTCCCACAATTTCACTGAATCCAAATATGCCCAAGGGAATCTTACAAAATCTACCCAATTAATATGAAATAAGAAGTCCCTTTTTCAATAAGGTTTCAAGAAAACTACCTCATTAATCAAGATAATTATCATTCCACTACCTTTGGCTGCCATGCCAACAAATGGGTTAGTGGCTTGGGTGGGCCCCACCATGATGTTTGTGTAAAATCCACCACTAGGTGTGTCACCCTATGTTAGGACGGGGCCTCAGAAATCAGCTCCATCTATGATCTGGGTGGACCAGATGATTGAAAATATGTGTACAAGGCAATGCTCGCCCTCCAAACTACGTAAATTAGTGTGGCCTGACGTGAATCACTAATGGGTATGGTTTTTGAGTCACATGCCAAAATTATTTTTGCGTGAAATCTAATGGTTGCAGTGGATTTCATGTAATTATCATGATGGGCCCTGTATCGATCAAGTGTAGACGCCTCTCTCCCAATTGTTTCCTTTGGTGTGGCCCACTAGAATTATACGTTATCCTGATTTTTTTTCTCTAGGCCTATGGTTGTAGTGGATCTAATATAAACATCATGGTGGGCCCTCTTAAAATCAAGAGTGGCATCCCATAGTCCCTTTTTTTTTTCTAAGTGTCTTCACAGGTGGAGAGGGATGCCAAGAATTATTTTTTTGTGGGGCCCACCATGATGTATATGAGAAATCCACTTTGGTGATTAGATAGGTAATCCCAGTTTAGGCTAAGATAATAGATATCAGCCTGACTTTTAATTTAGGTGGGCCATATATACTAAGGAAAACAGTTGGGAGAGACATTTACCCTTGATTTTTATAGGCTCATTATGATTATTATATGAAATCCACTACAACCATTACATCCCCATGAAGGTTGGATCATCAGGGGGGTAGATTGGGTGGCTCTCATGGGTTGGGATTTATTGTTGTTTGTAAAAGGACTATATCTGATCGGAGTTTCCACTAGCTAATTAATCTGATTCCACTGTCAGCTAAAACCTGTAGAAACATTAGGATAGAGGATCCGAGGATTCCATGTCCTAAGATGACTCCTTGATATGTGATTAAAGATTCTGAGTAAGGGACCACAGTTACAGAGATAGAAAGGGTTAGGCACTCTCTCTTCACATACAAATGTATGGTGTCTACTTCACAAAATCTCATGAACTATTAAGAACTATGATTAGTTTTTTTTTTTTTAAAAAAAAAAAAATTAAATTTTTTTATAACACATGCACACACACCCCTACACACTCATGCCACACGCACACACACCCCACACACGCACACCTTGGGATTGCACCACCATGGGTACTCGAACCCTTGACCCGGTGTTGAAACTCCAAGGAGTCTACCACCCAGGTAAGAGTAAGGACCCAGGTAAGATTAGTGCGCAAGATTAGTTCTTGCACACTAATGATGCAAAGTATATACAATGTCGTGTTAAATGCAGCATCTATGACGAGTTGTAGCATAACCTAGATAAATCTGCCTTTACCCAACCATTTGCCGAAGCGATTAACCGATCTGTCCAAATTTCTGATAGACAGGATCCGGCTACATCAGCAAGCTGCAGAGCATACGTTTGAACAAATGAGTGCTAAGTTTGATGTATGCAATGTAATATTTATTAAAATGTATGTAATGTTGTATCTGTGATGCAGTGTTAGATGCAATGCAATTTTGATGAGGTGTTGCCTTAGCTAGATAAATTCAACTTGACTTTTCCACTTGCCGAATTCGATGTGTAGGATCCGATTATATCGGCAAGACACAAAGAATATGCTCGCAATTGATTACGTGAATAATGTTATGTAATGAAATACATATATCGGAGATGAGCAAAGGGTTGAGAAGGGAATGGGTATTGCATAGTGCTAATGAATGAAATACAAAGCCCTTATAGGCTTCTCCCTGATGTTGCTCCATTCATCTTCCATCGTCTTCTCCAATTTAATCCCCAACAACACCTTGCTTAACCCTTATGACAGTATAATATCCTTAACCTTCTACTATCACAAACTAAAATTATTCTTCCCGTCAAATTTCTGGATATCAAATTTCGACCCTAACATTTCTATTGAATTCTGGAACGTACTTAACCTGACACTCTGATACAACTTTGTTGTAATTCGAGCCCACGACAAACCCAAGTTAACCCTAGATATTAGAAATTCGAATCTAATACCAATGTTAATCTTGGGCTTTGCAGAAGCACGTTCAACGAAGTTATAACAATCAAAACTAGAAACAACCAATCAAACAAATACAAACATATGAATTTTACATGTAAAATCCTTATGGAAAAAACCACGGCATAAAGTAACAAAGATCTCCACTATAATCGAAGTCTTAGAGTTACAACACTTACCTTCTCCGATTATAGAAGCAATTCAATCTCCCTTTGCAGTGCACAACCTATGAAAAATTCATTCCTAAGTCCTTACAAGTATAGAAAATTCTCTCACCCCACAAAACCATTGTCCTATGAGAGGAAACACTCGTCTCTACAAAGCCCTCATCAAATTAGGACTTGAATAACCTGACTTTCACAAAACTATGTAATAGAGACGGTGTTCGTCGGAGGGACAAAACACATCATCGATCGGACCGATATCACCTTCGGTCGAATCGATAGATCGACAAAGTCTTGTTCTTGATGTAGGGGAGGATGTGATGAGGTCGATCACCATCTTCCTCAATTGATAACTACCTTGAATCCACAAGGGTCTTTTGATTCCACATGAGAAAATCTCTAATCCACGAGAAGAAAGAAAAAAACTTCCAAGGAATTAATTTATTAAATGAATTAATTATTAAAAAATGAGTTTAACACCCTTTAAATAACCCTAAGCAAACCCTAAAAATGTAATCAAAGAGTTCTTATTAAACTAGGAAATAAATTTAAAAATTGCACAAATTTACCATATTCGTCGATAGGTCGAAACAGCCAAAAAGTGTTCAAAGGCTTAAGCTAGAAATTCTATGATTTTCAACTTCTCGAACTGATATGTTGACCTGTCAAACTGGATTTCAACCTGTCGACAAGATCTGTCAACCTGTGTTAACTAGCAGAAATCAGCCAGCAAGCAATCTGGAACAGTATTTTGACCTGTCTAAACTAGCAGAAATCAGCAAGCAAGCAATTTAAAATATCAGGCTGAATTTTGACCTGTCGAAAATATGCTGAATTTTGTCAATTTCTTCTTAGGCTTCTTTCGGTCCATGTGTGTTAGGAATGTCCTTGAACCATGTCCTACATCAGACCCATTCACTTGGAAAAAAAAACAAAAAACTCGTCCTTGAGACACTCTCTACGGGTTCAACTTCCTCGAATTCTTCAACGGACTTAATGATCAGAACCGGGCATATTTTCTTAATGATCACATATACTGGTCTGCTACGTTGAAAGTCATGCCCTCTAAAAGATTAAGAACAAAGGCGTTATCATTGTTTTCTTAATGATCAGAACTGGACATATTTTCTTATTCATCAACTTGTTATATGCCACAGTCCTAAATTTTTCCTTGTGCAAGTGCACTAGCACATTATCATCTACTTGAAACACTCTCTAGTACCAATGGTTGTTAGCATCTTCCGTGTACCTGACGTTTAACACTTGAGTTGGCACAATATATGTACTCATGCTCTCCTTGACTTGACCCTTATGGATCAGTTCCTCCGCTTGTGCCTATAAGACCTTGCGTTCTTTTTGATAATGTGGGAAATTAGGCAAACTTACTCCTGGCTTTTTATATATCGCACATGAGATAACTCCTTAAGAAGTTCATCGTGCACAATTGTCTTGAACTCCTGCAACACTGAATTCAAATTCTCTAGAATGTTCATGGGCTCCACTTCTTTATCATTCTCAACTAATGCATCTATATCTCTCATCTCCTCAGATTTTTTTACGAAATCCTATTTCATTATGAGAGACTACCCCTCCACTTTAGAAGTCTTGGGTTAGTTCTCCGTTTCTGTAGGGATAACGATAATCTTTCCATCGTATTTAATAAATATAAATACGTTATCCTAACCCCTATGCGTAACATCAATATTATATTGTCATGGTTTACTAAGTAACATGTGATAAGCTTCCATGTCAATCACGTCACACATTACTTTATCCTTATAATATTTACCAATGGAAAAGAATATACGACATCATTCAGTTACCTCTATTTTGTTGATCTCCTTGATCCATCCAATTGTTTATAGAAAGGGGTGCTTTTCTATTTTTAGTTGCAGCTTTTTCACCATTTTTTTTATATGAGATTCTCGCCACTCCCAACATCGATGATCACATTACAAACTTTTTGGTCGATAATGCACCTCGTTTGAAAGATCGTTTTCTACTGTAAATCTATATTTACCTTTAGCATATGTCATAGCTTCCTTGTGATCAAAGTGATGGCCTGCGATTCACCATTATCGAGTGGTGGCCTACGATTCACCTCCGGAAGTACTCTTAAGAATTCGAGGTTGTGTCGTACAGCGATCACAGGCAGCTAAGCAATGCCTTGAGCTTGGGGCGGACTTAACACATCCGCAATACGGTCAAAGGTTGACTGTAGTCCTTGCATAGTCAATTAACTCTTCCGGTGGAAAGCTTCCATTCTTTCTGGTAGATAACAAATCACTGGATCATTGTTCACGGGATTTCGATCTACTCCGTTGTTAGTTGCCATCGGCCCGAATGGAGTCCTAGCTCTGAAAGCACTGATGTAGGGGAAGACATGATGAGGTTGATCATCATTTTCCTTAATTGATAACTAGCTTGAATCTACAAAGCTCAATTGAATCCACAAAAAAAAAAAATCTCGAATATATGAGAAGAAAGAATAAAACTTCTAATAAATTAATTTATTGAATGAATTAATTATTAAAAAATGAGTTTAACACCCTTTAACTAACCCTAAGCAAATCCTAAAAACGTAATCAAATAGTTGTAATCAAACGGAGAAATAAATTCAAAAAATTATGCAAATTTCCTGTGTCCGTCAACCTGTTGTTGACAGGTGAAAACAACCAAAAAAGTATCTAGAAATTTAAGTTAGAAATTTTGTGATTTCCGACTTGTTGACTCAATCTAAACTAACAAAAATCAGCCGTCAAGCAATCTTGAACAGTATTTTAACTGGTTTAAATTGGCAAAAATCAGCTAGCATGCAATCAGAACTTTCAGGCAGAATTTCGACCCGTCGACCCCAAAGGTCAACTTGTCGAAACTATGTTGAATTTTATTGATTTTTCCTTCGACTTCTTGCTGTCCAAATGTGATAGGAATGTGCTTAATCCACATCGTTACATCAGTTCCGCTCCCAAAAAAATCCTGCATTTTCTGGAAGTCGGACCCATACCCAGCTCGATCTGACCCGACAGAACCCACTTCATCTCCTAAAATATGCAGAATCCAGGGCATTCGACGCTACAAAAAAACTCTCGCTCAAGGTCACTCAATCTACACGTGGCAGATACGAAATTCATGTTAAACCATTCGGATGGTGGGTTTTGTTAATACTATTAGCTACCGGCTGTAGAGCACTTGTTTGCCAGATTAGGTTCATCCCAGCCGTGAAATATCGGAAAAGAATCCCACACCATTAACATTATTTAAAAGTAAGCTTTTATTTATGATCCAACCAAAGTAAGTTAAAGTTACACACTTTGAACCGTTTATTTGATTTACACATGTAACAATTACATAGTTTTTAAGTGCACGAGTATATATGAACCGTTATAGTGACAGAGTATAAACGTTTTTCTCTTGGCCAAACGTCTAGGAATTGTCAGAACCTGACGAATCTGGACGCAAATAGCGTACACATGCATCTATTTTCTTGAAGTGGGACTGGACGCCGATTGCGTATTGGGTAAGCAAGCAGCCTAGCGTGGTGTTGGATACGCTTTGAAGCTCTCTCTCTCAAAAAAAAAAAAAAAAAAGGCTTGATTGATCATCAAACGGACCACATGAGAGGGAAGGATGGTGCCTCCCCCGTTAAAAACTTCCATATTGCACTTGGAGCCCACTGTGATATGGGACATCCAATCCATCCAGTGCATACATGCTTTGATGCTCTCCTAGGACCCTAAAAAGAATAAATCAAGCCCTATTTGTGTGATTTCCCGAATTTGGCGTGATTTACTGCACACTGATCTCTATTTGGGGCGAATACCTACTTTATACATTGTATTTGTAAACACATTACCAGGGGTGTACACGAACCGAGCTAGCTCGGTTAGCTCGCTCGACTTGACTCGACTCGAAAAAGCTTGATTTGACTCGGTTCGAAGCCAAGTTGGAGCTGATTTTTTTTAGCTCCAAAATTAGTTTGAGCCAAGTTCAAGCAGGCCCAGCTCGACTCGACTCGAATCCAGCTCAAATCGAACTCGGATCGAACCAGTTCGGTGACTCTACTTTGCCATTGATGTTGCTCACCAAATGTTTGATAAAATGACTCAACAAAGTGTGACTGGTGGCAAGGAAGGTATGTACACGAAACAAATACCCTTTTTTTTCTTGGTTTTTTTTAGTTTTTATGTTGCTTAGAAGGTGTTTGATAAAATACCTGTGACAACCATTGCTACAGATGGGTTTTGAAGGTGCAGTCCAGGTGTTTGTGGAAATGCCTCAATGGTGATCTTGGCTCGAGCTCGGCCCAAGCTGCTGACCAAACCAAACCGAGCTGGCCAGTCAGGCTCAAGGACCGAGCCAAGCTGAGTTCGAGCTGAGGTCAGCCAGTGGCCGGGCCGAGCCGAGCCGAGCCGAGGCCAACTCGACTCAGTTCAACTCGATGTACACCCCTACATATTACCAGTTAGACAAAAGACATTATTTGTTTACCTGTAAACAGATTTCCATTTAAAAGCCAAACAGAATAGCATGTTAACCTGATATTCTTTTCAAGTGTAAAGTGTTTACAACTTTAAAACTTTGTGGGCATCCAAACTACCCCTAAGCTTCACTTACAAAACACCATTGGATGAGGCCTGAGAAATCAGATTTTCGACAAAAAGAAAGTCCAAAACCCTAATTAAGCAGTCCTTGGCTAGCATGTGACTGCAAAAGAATCAACAGCTCAAAAAAAGAAAACTCAAATTGGGGATTGAAAACATCACTATACCTTCAACCCCTTCTTCTTCATTGTCGTTGAAACTGCTTTTTTTCTCTTCTTTTGCTTCTTGTATTCCGTGTACATATTCAAGGATGCCAATGTAAGATTCAATTCTCCCCTCAACCTCTCATTTTCCGCAATATCTCTAAGCACAACGAAATGATCAGAGAACCTCTTCATCACCTCATCTTCCTCTATTAAATCCTCCGCGTCTTGAATCTGGTTGTGACTCGAAACCAAAGACCCAGTTCCTCTCTTCCTTTTACGATTGGAAGTGGCGAAATTGCCAGATGGGTTGAAGGATTCCTGCTCGATTGACAACTCAGTGAAAGCTTGTTTAGGAGAGGTGGTGGAGAGATAGACCTGATTATGAGAGGTGCTCATGCTCGAAATGCTTGAAGCCATGGACGACACCACCGGGTGATAATGCTTTGAGAGTAGGCTTAGTTCCCAGAGAACCGAAGCGAGTGCACCACTTATATTCGGATCTGAGGCATCGGGCTGATATTTCTGCATATGAAATGCTTGGGTGAGAAGCATAATTCAGAAACTCCCCTAAACTGACAATATGACTTCAGCAGGACTCCACAAAAACTCGATTTGCTCAAGACAAAAAAAAAAAGTGAGTCCACTCACCAGGACTTGAAAATATTACAGTTTAAAAGTATTAAATATGAGATCTTTAACTCCGACCAGTTGGACTATTAAGTATCGGTCCGCCCAGCAGAAAACTTCCAACCTTTCATGTGTGTGCTACATCCAACCAGTCTAATAGGTTGGCCCCATCACGAGGACTGCCTGGTGCAAAAATCTGCTTTTTGGGGGGGGGGGGGGGGGGGGGGGGTCGGATTTCACATGCACTCAACAGGTTGGAACTTGGAAGCAATTTTGTCAAAATCATTATCGTATCGCAAATCATACTATAAATCATAAGATTTTTTATGATCTTCTTAAATGTATGAAAAATATAAATAAATTAGACAAATTTAAAAGCTCAGCAATCATCCTTTTTCCATCAACATGCGCCAAATAAGGCATGTCATGATAGCGTTCAAGGATTCTCATCTTCAAGTCTTTCAACAAATTTTCCTTAAAACATATAAGGATCCTTTATTAATTTTTGTTTTTTTTTTTTTAATAACTTTCTTGAATGTAGAATCTTGTTGGAAAGGCAGCATTTGAATTTGTAGACTGATGAAAAAAGATATTTTGATTTCTACCTATCATTCTACAATACATATAAGTCAACATGATTGTAGCCATGCATAAAAATATTCTAGATAAGTCATACATCAATTTGGTGTTTTGACCGGTTAAGAAGTAAGAAACCATTTTATTTAAAAAAAAAAAAAAAAAACACTACGATTCAACATTGAAGGGAAGATATATCATTTAACCTCTTATAAAAAACGAAATAAAATAATTTTCCTTTTCATCAATTCAAAAACATAAAATAAAAGTCAAGTGAAGCTTAAATTAGAAGAGAAAAAGTAAAATTTGAATCGTAAATCGTAGGATTCAAATCACGAAATCGTAATGGCCTGTTTGTTTCAATGGATTACCACGGTAATGTAGTGTAAAACTCACATCATTACATTTTTACTGTGATTGGATGTTGCCAACTATCAAATCACTGTAATCCTTCATAATCGCACGACATTTCTAGGCAAAAAGATGTTTACATGGCATAGTTTTGTGGGCCCCACCATGATGTATGTGTTATATCCACATTATCCATCCATCTTGTGTGATCATTTTATGGTATGAGACAAAAAATGAGGTAGATCCAAAGCGGAAATGGACCACA
This sequence comes from Magnolia kwangsiensis, assembly GCA_037074715.1. Taxonomy (NCBI): domain Eukaryota; kingdom Viridiplantae; phylum Streptophyta; class Magnoliopsida; order Magnoliales; family Magnoliaceae; genus Magnolia; species Magnolia kwangsiensis. The sequence goes on from CM073584.1 coordinate 99,757,360, forward strand.
CCACAACTAGCCATGGGGGCCTGCCATTGAAAACTTTTTGGGGTCCACGGAAATGTTGAATCAAGCTTATATTTGTGTTTTCCCTTCATCCGGGTTTGTTTGACCTTATGAACAAGTTGGATGGTAAATAAACACCCTGGCGGGCCGTAGGAAGGTTTCGACGTTGGGCATCATTATCCCAATGCTTTTTGTGGTGTGGTTCACGTGAGCTTTGGATCTTCCTCATTTTTTGGCGACATGCCCTAAAATGATATTATAAAATGGATAAATGGTGTGGATATAACACATTGATGAAATTACATTCAAGTGCATCTGATCAGGGGAAGTACTTTACATGTCTAGATGCGAAGCTGTGAGAGGTGTATTCCGTACAGTAGTAAAATCTGTTTACTTCCAACTACCGTGGTAATGATAATCATTACTCATTTACCATACATTACACTACTTACCATGGAACTTGCCAAAACAAACAGGCCCTAAGATTCACATAAAAAGGGATTCAAATGTGGTATTCAAATCATAAATCGCAGGATTTTGACAGCAGTTACTTGGAAGTTACCCACACATGACTTCTGTACCATGTCTTCTAGTTTTTAACGACATGGAAATTGAGAAATCCTTAGCCTCTCTTTGATTAAAGGTGTGTTATCAATTTGGAAGGAAAGGAAAGACGGGGCTGATAGTTTTCAAAAGGCAGTGTGAGCGGGGTCAATTGGGAGGGGAACTCATGTTAAATGAGTATAGCCATGAGCAAAACTTGGGCCCTTGCGACGGTTCCTAATGTAACGGGTGTGATGATAATGTCTTTGACTAACTTGCAATGTATTTACAAGTTAGCTTTCTTATATATATATATATATATATATATATATATATATATATATATATATATATATATATATATATATATATATTTATTATCTTTCCAAAAAAAAAAAAATGTGGTGTGCTGTGTACAAGCTTAAGAACATTAGAGCAATCAGGCCGGATTCAGGACCGATATGGATCAGACAATGAACACTGCATTTTTTGTTTTTTCGTTTTTTTTTTTCTTTTTGAAAGATGATGCACACTGCATATCTTCCATCCACATTGGCAGAAATTTTGGCTGATTTTAATGCTGTATCAGCAGCAGGTCCCCTAGGTCAAAACCCAATATGGATCAAACCATACAATGCATTAGGGAAGGCTTTTTGAACAATGTCCGTGTGCGTCTCTAATGTGTATGAGAAAGGAGGGATATGAGCATGAATGTTAGGTTAAAAGGCCATCAAGAAAGGCATAAGCGGCAAAAGATAGAAAGTGAGCCTCTCGTCCCTCCTCTCGCAAGGGCTGCACCTTGGGTTCAGGTCAACCTGAACCCAGTGGACCCAACCTGAGTTTGGGTCAGGTTGTCAAGATTGTCAGGTTGGGTTCGGGTTGGAAAACACCAACCTGATTTGAATTTGGGTTGGGTTAGGTTGAGTGGACTCAGTATGGTCAGTTTGGATCAGGTTGGGTCAAGTATAGATGACTTTGGATTGGTTTCCGGTTGGGCACCTCAGGATGGAATTCAGGCTGGGCTGGGTTGCAAATTGGGTCCTCATTGAGGTGGTTGGGCTCAGGTTTACCCTCAACCCCAACCCAACCAGCCCAAGTTGCAACCCTACCTCTCAGAAGCCTGTCGGCCAACTAATTGGCTGACTTCAGCAATGAAGAGCATCCGGTTTTATTCACTTTTGGTTATTCCTCTTTTAGCATTGACTTCAAGCACTATTTCACTTTCACCATTGATGAATCTTCTAAGATTTCTTTTCATGTGTTAAACTTGACCAAATGTTATTTTCAATCTTACCGCAACTGAACCTGAAAGCGATCCACCGCCATCATCATTTTCTAACAGATTGCGGCACTTGATATTCTTCTGGAGTAGATGCTTCACTGTGACCAGGCCTGCAAAAAATTCAGCAAAAATTATTATCCACTTGAGTCCAAGGACTTGAAACATATCTAATTCCTACAAAATCGCCACTTACAAAATGGCATTTCTATGAGAGGAAATACACAATGTCCAATCAAGTATTTACTCAATCATGCATGGTACCATCCGTCTAGCAATCCAAATTGTTCATATGGCGGCCCCATGGTAGACAGGAGACAACCCTAAAATCTCCCCCATCGTTATCTGTGGACCACTGGATGTCATGATCCATTATAGAGCCATCAATCATATGCCTAAGATCACCTGATAGGGAAAATATCTGACAATGGCCCATCACGATGGTATACAGGAGACAACCCAAAAATCTCCCTCAAAATTATGTGGACCATTGAATGTCATGGTCCATTTGGGAGCCACCAATCATATGGCCAACATCATATGATAAAGGAAATATCTGAGCATGCCCCAACCCATGCTGGATGGGAGACAACCTAAAAATCTCACACATTATATATGGACCCATTGGATGTCATGGTTCATTATAGAGCAACCAATCGTATGGCTACGATCATCAGATGGGGGAAATATCTGAGCATGGCCCATCCCATGATGGCCCTACCAGCTAAATAGATAAGAATATCAAAAGTGTGCCCTGAATGTAGCATTGCAAGGTCTTCCAAAAGAACCAGTTGTTTCCACCAGGCATCGGGATTGTAATTGTTCTCACGAGCTTCAGTTAGCATACACGTGCAATAAAGCTCATGTACACATCACAGATATGCCAGCATGGCACAACAGGTCCAAGATCTAATCCATCCATCAGAACAGCACCACTATATCAGGTTGATGCACTGGTCGGGTGAGCCACAGTTTGCAAAACAAAAGTACAGCTCTGAAAAACTTAACTGAAGTTTTCAAACCCATCCGCCTGCTCCCAATATTGGAGTCCACAAGCTGATTGGCCCCCCTCTTCTTCTTCTTCTTCTTCTTATTCTTCTTCTTTTTTCTTTTTTTTTTTGAGAGAGAGAGAAAGCATGTACAATGCCAATCCAACCGTGATGGATGGATTAGATCTGAGCTTTATCGCACACACGTGCACTTAGCAAAGCTCTTGTATTCATATCACAAAATCTGGAATCAATTCTACATGTAAGCCTTTAAAAGTAAGCTTCCATCATTCAGAGACACCTTGTCCAAAAAAAAAAAGGAAAGAAGAAAAAAGATAACTCTCCCACAGAAAATAAATATATGATAGAAGGGGCAAACAAAATAAGATCAGATACCTGTCATAGCCTCTGTAGAACAAAAGCACAAGGCAAAGGTAGCAAGACGCTTGATGAAAGCCGCAGCCCTTTGCATGTCATGTTGTCTACCCTCACACAACATCGTCATTAGAGCTTCGGCCAATACTTCACCCTGACCTCTGCAAATATGCATCTTTTCACTATTATTTAATTCTTAAATATACAAATGTGCATTTTAGCATTTCCTGAAGTATCATTGAAAAATTCCACCATTTTCCCTATGTTTCTCTAATGTTTCTTTGAGTCAGCATTACATGCATTTAGACCCCCATTAAAGAGAAACTTATTATTTCCTTGAGTTAGCATTACATGCATTTAGACCCCCATTAAAGAGAAACTTATTATGTATGCATCTTTTTTGCAATTATTCGATTCCAAAATGTGCAATGTGTGTTTTAGCATCTCCTGAAATTTCATTGAGAAATTCCACCATTTCTGGATATCAACGATAATATCGGCAATATCGATACATGTTTTTGTATCCCCAAGAAGCGATACATGTAAGGATACCGACACTATGAACACTGAGTACATCTAACACATTAACATAGCACAGATATTTCAAGACAGTAATTTAGCCAAACCTGTCAGGCCTGTACTCAAGCAACAGATTGTAAAGCTGAATAAAGAAATCTTGTAGATCGACATTCAACGCATCGAGATTGTTCCGCATCACTTTAAATGCAACTATGCAGCACTGGAGACGTTCAGAAACAGTTAAATGATTTTCAGGTGAAAGAGTGTTGCAGCTCGCTTCGCCACCAGCAAGCCTCTTGAGGGAGTTCATAAGATCGCCCATAAAATCTAAATCGATGAGGTGCGAGAACTTCCCCAACCCATTCAAGCAAGGAGTGAGCAGTGGGTGTTGCCCAGATCCACCAGATTCAGAAACTGTATTGACCTTAGACCTGAAAGCGAAGAAGTAAAAAAACATCTACTTATCTTGTACCAGAGAAAGTAGAAAAACGCCGAACTGCATCACTACACTTCTTATGGAAATTGGAAATATCCAGAAAAGTTCATGCCAGGCAATAATTAAGATTTCAAAGATTGTACATAAACATTGAGTGAACAGTTAGCATTCTGTTCAAGGCTGTACAAAATGAATTAATACGTGTTTGAATATTTTAGTCGTCAAGTTATTCACCCACTGAAACTGCAACTGTCAATTGATTAAAGAAAAAGGAATGCAGCTCTCTTGGATGTAATTCGAGAAGACTAGGACCCTAAATGGGGGAAAGCGAGGGCCAACCCTAGGAAGTGATGGGGTCCTGTGGCCCCCATTTCAGCAGCCAATGGGGGTGCTTTAGTCATATTGGGATCCCATTTGGAACCACTGATAAACAGCTCATCAATGATTAATTGCTTGTACATCTCAGATTAATTCACGGGCTGAGAATAAGTAAAAAAAACGAAAACAAAAAGTCAGCAAACTCTCAAAAACAATGCTTTTTAGACCATGCACTATGGCTTTTCCTTTCAAGTGATCAACCAGCTCAGAAACCGGCAACCAACCTTTACTCAAAGACAAAGAGTTAAGTTAGACGGTAAAACTTTAGCAAGGCAAGGAGCTTCATTTATCATTCACCAAGCTAAGTGCAATATAACAGAGTAATGATTCCAAATTGACCATATGTATTTATGAACAAAAAAAAAAGCCTTGACGTATTTTTCCAATTTGAAATCACACCTGGCAGCAGCCGGCTCCATCGTGTGCTTCAAAATACGGAAATATGTCTGAAATACAAAAGAAAGTGTTTCTGATTGCATCCTTCTTTTTTCTTCTGGATCCAGAGCAAAGGAAGCAGCCTTAAACTCTGCATTGACCTGTACAACACACGTGCTTATGAAAGTGAGTGACGTTGAGAACTAGAAGGTCAATATTGTTAAAGTCCCTCAATATACGTTGACACACCACCCTCTAATGGCTCGAGCTTTAGAGCAACTGGTTATTTGACATGGTATTAGAGTGGAAGGTCTTGTGTTTGAATCCCGGAAGCAGGAAATATGCATCCCTAATATATTCTCCCACCAGGGACATTTAGGGCGTGTTTGATTTCGGGTGAAATGGTAAATACCGTGTAAAAAAATAATGATTATTTCCCTGTGCATTTATATCATACCTGATATGACTGCTTACTTTTTGACACAAAAATCAAGAATATTGCAAAATATTCGTAGGTCCCACTGTGATGCATTTTGCTTATTCATACCATTCATCCATTATTCCAGTTGAATTTATAGCATGAGTAAAAAAATGAGGGATATCCAAAACTCAAGTGGACCACGTCATACGAAAAAGGAAATTGAATACTGACCGTTAAAAACTTTGTGGGGCCACTGTTTCTTTTGGTATGGGCCACTTGAGTATTGGATCTACTTTATTTTTTGTCTCATGCTTCAAAATATTGTAGTAAAATAGATGGACGGAATGGATATATCATATGCATTATCATGCGGTTCAAAAATTAAAATTACCTCTTTTGAACCAATTCCAAAGACACGATTTCCTATGAATTTTCAAACACATGAAACAGGGGGAATTACGGTTTACCGTGTATTTACCATTTCTTTGAAAAAACAAACAGGCCCTTATGGTGTGAGTTGTGAGTGTCCCTCCACCCTTGCCCAGTATGTTCCCGTGCAGAGTTCCACCCCGCACGTGCAAGGAAGTGTTAAAGTCCCTCAATACACATTGATACACCATCCTCTAACAGCTCGAGCTTTTAGATCAAGTGGTTTGACATGGTATGACAAATATAATACCTCTTCTCTTGTTTTCGACTGCAGTTCCTGCTTATTCTTCTTTCTATCACCATTTTGTAATTGTTTGGACTCCTTGTCATTTTTCCTTCTCTTTTTATTGTTGTGTTTGACTTTTTCCTCCTCCTTCAACGATGAATGCTTCCCGAGATCCTCATCGAATGACAAAGACAAGAAAACCTGAGAATAATAACCATGCGATGAGAAAAGGCAAGTACCAAAGGAAGTGAATGCATCAGATCTATTTGAAATTCCCATAGAATACAATAAGAGATACGTTCTCTTTTTGGTAGAGAGGGTAATTGATACATATGTTCATGTACCATATTCATGCAAGTTACACAAGATATTTCCAGAGTCGTTTGCCCTTTTATTGATGTATTTCTGCATTTTCATCATGCCCTCTTGTTAATGTATTTCAGTTCGCATGACAAATGACTAGAGCCAAGAAAATCACTCTTATACAGAATGACTCCCAATAAGACAAAGCAGCAAATCCCTTTGTAGGAAGAGCTTGCAACCATAAGACCCAGTATCTCCTTATCCCCATTGTCATCTTTTGACCTTTAGACACTTAGATACTTCAAATCCCCAAGAGTTCCCATGTCTAATATAACAGTCATCTGTATGGTATAGGATTAGGATCTCAGGAGATATGGCTCAGCCATTCCCATACATTTCCCATAACTTTTTATAGGCTCCATTTTATATAACTTGTAATATAAATACCAAACTATTTCAGCATATGATCATGTCCTCACACATTGAGATGTGTGGATCGAGCAAATCCAACAACCCTTTTAAAGGCCCGTCCCTCCCTCCCTCCCAAACTGCTTATGTTTTCAAATAGTGAGCTTCGAATTGTCAAATAATCTTATCTTATTTAAGTCAATTCCTTTTCCATCTCATTACTTCAATACATTTGTTCCATATGCTAATGGCACGAGATAACATAAACATGACACTGATCATATTCATATGATACAAACTATCCGATCAATAACACGAAAAATGGACACCCAAGATCGAGCAGAGAAAAAATAGGTCCAACCATCACCTTGAAACATATATCCAATAGGCGCCCCATCATGGATTGCTTATGATTCCAAGGAAGAACTTTGGTCTGATGATGCTAACCATCAGATATATTGCTAGTAAAAAGGTTGGTGAGAACAAAATGACCAAAATTCAAAGGATCGGAATCATCCGGTGTGAACGCCCGTAGTAGGACTATCCCAGGCCTAAGCTGGCGTTGGGTATCAGGAGAGATACAAACCAGCTGGGATACACATGACTCTCACAGGACAGTAGTAGATGACACGAGCGACAAGCCATGGGAATGACAAAAGAACACAACGGTTGACTTGTAAAAAGTTATAAGAAAAAAACAATAATAATACATACCTCAATACAGTCAGGATGAAGCTGGCAATCATGAATCTTCACATGGTCTGCAATTAATTGAACAGCCTCGATAGTTGCTTCACCACCATGCTTACCCTCGTTCGTGAAAAGTGATTTCACAGATGAACAACATAGTTTCCTATATGAATTGGAAATACCTCAGCAACCTTAAAAGAATTACTTGACACAAGCAAAAAGCCAGTCCATAAGCCATGCATACACAATTAAACGCATCAAGTTTCCTATATGAATTGGAAATAACTCAGCAACCTTAAAAGAATTACTTGACACAAGCAAAAAGCCAGTCCGTAAGCCATGCATACACAATTAAACGCATTAATGAAATTTTAAAAAGACATGTAGATACAATTTTCCACAAAAATAAAAATAAAAAACAGCATATTTACTTATTCTCATTGCCCTCCTATTAATAAAATATAGTTTTATTTTATTCCATTGCAGCTTCACTACATTGAGATTCCAACCTCAAAAACTGCCTCCCAATTTGGCAAAGGCTTGCCTTGTGGATCATGACATTTAACCTTAACTGCAAAGGCAATGGAAAAGAAGGGTTCTAAACATAAGAGGAAAAGTTTATTCCTAAGGAATTTCTGAAACAAAATCAAAACTGCTGCTTTTTAGTAGAAACTGTGAAAAAATGGGAGCTTCCACTAGAAAATAGGTTCCTCGCTTTCCAAACTACACTCCTTGATGGGTTGGATGTCTTCACACTAATGCAGGGGCATTTTCACACTGGGCTCGAGTAGGGTCGCTTGTGGGATGCAGAGGTACGCTCAAGATGGGTGCGGCCCACAGAGGAGGTCTCGTGTTTGAGACTCCTCACCGGGGGTGATTAATGTGCATTTCACACTGGGCTCAAGTGGGGTAGCCCGTGGGATGCGGGCACACGCTCGAGGTGGGTGGCCCATGTAATTTTGGGCCCACGAAAGGGGTTTGGCCGAGGTCCTAACCCATGAGATGTGGGGCCTGGGCTATGAGATAAAGGGATTAATTTGACGTACTCTAACAGTTTGAGCTTTTAGAGTAAGTGGTTAATTGTCCTACATCACACACCTCCAAGGAAGAGAAATTGGCAACCACTCATGGGTCATGGCCGCTCCCCCTTTTAATCTTTTGCTTGGTGTTGAGGAGCTTTTCCATGCCCACAGAGCAAGTAGGTTTTTTTTTTCTTTTTTTTTCTTTTTTTTTCTTTTTTTTTTTTTAATGACAACAAGGTGTCCCCGCCCCTTCGTAAGGTGGGACTAATCCCTGCTTGCTAGTCAATACCAGCAGCAACTAATTTTTTTTCACATCCACATGGCAAGGAACATCAATTCCTTTGTTTGAGGCTCTGGATCTACATTTTCATAACTTGGGTGAAAGACTATAATGCATAGTTTCATTTACAACGTGATGTTTGAGCAAAGAGGTTAACATCTTTACAAATATATCCTTGCAATGAAAAGGAATTGCAAATGAGCTTTGCTAAGCACATATGCGGCTGCAATAAAGCTCATGTACACACCACACACATGTGCATCGCACATATATGCAAGATCTAATCCGTCCATCAGGTTGGTCCAACCTTGTACATGCTTTCCCAAAAATTAAATCTGGTCCAACCAGAATTAGGGCCCCAATGTTGGAAACAGGTGGATGGGTTAGAAAACTTCAGCCAAGTTTTTTAGAGTGCATTTGTTTTTGCAAACTGTGGCCCACCTGACCAGTGGATCAACCTGATTCCTGGGGTAGGGCATGGGCATCAATATAGCAGTGTCATTATTATTGATGATTGGATCTTGCATGGGACATGTGTGGCGTATACATGAGCTATATTGCATGCACGTGTGGGCTTAGCAAAGCTCATAGAAAATACAGCTTCACTACTTGCATAATGCAACATAAGATATAACATTTTATCTAGCTAGCCATTATTATTGATGGATTGGATCTTGCATGGGACATGTGTGGCGTATACATGAGCTATATTGCACACACGTGTGGGCTTAGCAAAGCTCATAGCAAATACAGCCTCACTACTTGCATAATGTGACATAAGATAAAACATTTTATCTAGCTAGCCACACTGAAAGAGTATCGATAGATAATCCTGCTTTCACATTAACCATGTGATCCCAGTATTTTAGTGTGCATGTCCAAGGCAACCAAACTCATTCTATTGCAGTCAGGTAAAAATTTAGGAAAGATATAGGTCACAATTGACCCCTGCAACAATATTTGTAATGTAGTCCCTTATCCAAGCCCAAGAAAGTTGTTAAAAAAATGCAAAGAACAGATTGCATGGATTTAACAGTACCTTACGACATCATCTGAGGAGCCTATATTCTTGATAACACTGGCAAACAAGTTCTCCCGGAAGTTGAAATGGGGAACTGCATCAAGCAAATTGCACATACAACGAACAGCCACATGCTGAAAAGAAGGGTGCTTTTCTAAGACTATCAGCTTCTGCAAGTATGCCTGATAATAAATTAAAGAAAAGTTAGTTAATATGATCCTGTTCACCTGCAAATTAAGAAATAACTACAATCCACCACCACTAGATGAGGAAATCACTAAAAGCCAACAAGATTGTTCTTGAACCAGAATGCAGGATCACTGCAACAAGCACTGGCTTGTAAGTGAAATAGCATATTGTGCCTATGGTAATAAAGAGTGTTAGAATAACTCCAACCGCGATACAAACTTTAACACAGTGGAAGTTCCAGCTATCTTGAAAAGGGTGTGTGTCAACATTCTCCTAAAAGCTCCGGTGGTGGTGGCAGGGCTATTCTAAGGATTGAAACCACAGTTTCAGCACCTGAATCAGTTGGATCTAAGTAGGTCTGTCGATATGTCGGCTCAAGGTCTATCCAAGCCCCAACTGCAAAGTCAAACCTCAACCCAGGCCTGTGACAAACCAAAATCAATGTCTGAGCCCAGCCCGAGATGTTTATTCCAGGCCTGAGCCCGAGAACATGTTGTAAAATGCAAGATCCGGGTTGTTTCATTACATGTGCCCCACAAAGCAATGTACAGGGGCCAAAAAACCAGGCCATTCAGACAAGACCTTGTACAGTACATTTTGGTTTTCAGTTTCTACAAGTGGGGCCCATGAATCAGTTATACAAAGTTACAAATCTTCCATATGATGAGCTATATCTGCATCCTAGAATGAAATACATAGATGAATGGTCCGGATCATGTGTGACCCACCTGGTACATAGCCCAGATCTCACAAGTGTTCAACATGTGACATGGTTCAATGGGCTCTAGATAAAATAAAGATAGGCTCCACTCATACAAATGGACTGATTTGGTAAGACCATGTGCTGTTGATCTAGATTTTTATTTTTTTACAACTTCAGGGTGTCCCTGCCCCCTTTTGAGGCGAGACTATTCCCTGTGGATGAACACAATCACCCGCCAACAACATGCATCAGGTAATCCACAAGGAGGGGCATCGAACTCGTGTCTGTGGGGAACAAAACCCACAACCCAAGCCGTTCACCCAAACCATGACGGATTTTGTTGATCTAGATTGTTGATATGATAGCACAATACGAAGCCAGCCATTGATCTAAGGAGAAACACCACACCAATCGTTTGGATCACCCAAGGAAATGTCCATCAACTCTGCAACTCTGGGACCCACTAGGTCAATGGTGTGGATCACAAATCTGATGACCCTATTTGCAGCCCTATGAAAACTACTGGAATGTGGCAGAGAGAAAAAATACTTACTGAAGGATTTGAGTTCATCTTCTTCATGATTCTTCAAAGAAATGTAAGAGGCTCTTTTTTCACTTTTGAGAGAGAGAGAAAGAGAGAGAGAGAGTTGCTTGAAAGAGGGGACAGGTGGGGCTACGCACAGGAATTTTGAATTTGGTGAACCAATGATAGCCAGTTCTCTCATTCGTTTATTGTTTTCCCTAGGTGAGCATTAGGAGAGCAATTGGAATAGATCCAATGGTGAAATTGAGTGTCATACCCTAAGATATTGTATCGGCAATTGTACCTCTTTAATTGCATTTTCAATGTGGGGGAGAGCATAATTCAAAATCTCACCATCCAGAGAGATGTCATGACGTGTGTGACCTTGTAGTGGTGGATATAAACCTCTCTTTTTTCTTTTTTTCTTTTTTCTTGCCAAGTAATGAAGAACCCTTCCATAGAACCACACATCACCCATGAAATTTTGAAGACCTCCAAATGTTGATTCAAACACCCCAAGCAAAGGAGCAGTGTATGAAAAATATAATTCACAAACTCCACATTATTCATGCATAAGGGACGGACATTAGGAAGCAACATACCTCTCTTGCACATGTAATTAATAATGAGCACCCTATTCCTATCAATAAGCCAACCGAATGTCGCTACATCAGGCGGGGCTCCATAGGACCAAATTGAGCCCATGTGAGTGCACCTTGCACCAACGTCACCCAGAAGATCATATCGAAGAAGGATTTCACAAAAAACTTCAAAGATACATCTCGAACTAGACCAGTGAGTCCTTCACACCCGGAGATGGGCAAGTTCCTTGGAGGCGAGCTAACAAGCTCTGCAACTTGACTACCTCAACGTCATTGACATTGCACCTACCGGGGGGTCAAACACTGCCATTGGCCAACCCAGAGAAGCATTAGGTGATCGATAAATCCAGAGGAAAGTGGAGGGTGGCAAGACTAAGGAACACCAATCGTAGCCAAGGCCGATGATGGGCAGTTGAACAAGGACATGAGATACAGGAGCAGGTTCGAAATAGTAGCTTCGATAAGCATAATTATGCCTCCTAGACATAGGCATGCTTTTCCAAAACAAGAGCTTCCTCTCCACTCTCAACAACCTTACCCACGAATGCTTAGGTGCTCTATCAACAAAAAGAGGGAGACCAAGATACAAAGAAGGGAAAGAGCAAACTCAGCAACCGAAGATTTCAGTCATCCTAAAAACTTCTGCCTCAAACATGTGAATCCCAAGGATCTCGCTCTTAGAGATATTGACTTTCGGCACCACGATTTTACGTAAGTTGTCCACCATAGACTCGACAGCTCTACAGAAGATGATTTTGTCTTCTGCAAATTGGAAGTGGGAAATCGTAAAGTCGAAAACCTTGAGTCCTTCAAAGTGACCCACGACCTGGCCCCTATTCGACATTCTGCTCAACGCTTCCAAGACAACCATGAACAAGAAGGTAAAATGGGGGTTCCCCTACTGAAGACCCATTGAGTCTTGGATGAAGCCGAATAGGGAACCGTTTGTTAGAATGGAGCATTTTTCCGATCGAAAACATGCTTAGATCTACTTCATCGAGCTTTGCAACCCAACTAGCGCAACATATAGTCGAGAAACTTCCAATCAACATGGTCATAGGCTTTTTCCGAATCTAGCTAGTAGATAATACCTTTACTGTCAGCACAGTGGCACGAGTCGATGCACTCACGAGCCACCAGCGGCCATCCAGAATTTGCCTGTCGAAGGTGATAACACTCTAAGAGGGGGATATGACCTTTGGGAGGACAAATCAAAACCTTTGAGCTCATATCTTGGTCTTGGCAATGATTTTATAAGAGCTACTAATGAGGATAATGGACTTAAAGTCTTCGGTCTCTCGGCTCCCTTAGATTGTGAAATAATGGCTATGAATAAATGCGCCATCTCTGTCGACAGCATGCTAAAATAAAATAGAACTCATGAGTGAAACTCAACAAATCAGCATTAACCATCTCCCAAAAGACTTAGAAGAAGGCTAAGGGGTACTTGTTTGGCCACAAAGCTTTATCACTTCCAAGCATCTCCACCATAGCCTTGACTGCCGCTTCTAGAACCGGCTTCTCAAGGTCAGTCACTCCTTCATTCGAGATTCTATCGAACAGCAAATTATCCAGATTTGGTTGCCTCCACTTCTCTTTCAAGAAGAGATTCAAGTAAAAGTTGATCACAGCATCACAAATCTAGGTTTTGTCTACAAGTCTCCTACCATTCACCAACAAGGAAGAAATCCTGTTAGCTCTGGCTCGAGCACTGGCAATCCCATGGAAGAATTTGGTGTTCTTATTCCCCTCCTTAAGCCAAGTAACCCTCACCCACTGACGCCACTTGATCTCATCCGCTTTCAACTTGTTTCTATAGTCAGTGGATTCTCCTTCAAAGCTCTTTCTGCCTGAGATCTCCCCTTCCTCGTCTTTAACATCCAACTCTTGGATATCCCGCAAGATGTTATCCATTTCCTACTCCCGCAGATCGAGCACTTCTTTCTTCCACGCCTTAAGCTTAAATATCAACATCTTTAACTTTTAGAAGAGCCTAAATCCACCGAGGTCCCCAATACATGGTCGTGTAAGCCCTCCACCTCAAGCCAAGCTAACTCGAAGCGAAGGGCTTACGGCCCCAATTATTTTCTTCTCTCTTGGAGCACCAAGCAATGGTCAAAGGATAGAGCCTCTCCGACCACAAGAGAGACCAGAAATCGATCCGACCTTGACATGGTGGCCCTCTCATGACCATTGAACGAGGTAAACTTGACTCCACCCACTGGCGAATCCACTAGCTCATGCCTTTGGACCTTGTCAGAGAAATCACACATGATACTCAGGCATGGACATTGCTAAGCTTCTTGTGGGAGAATCTGACCGCATTAAAGTCAAGCTAGCGTCTCCTAAAGCACGATAAGCTGGGGCTTGGATTTCTTACACACATCCAACCCCTAAAACCGCTTCTACTCACAGCTGAGACCCCTCATGTTCCAGTTGATGATCTTCATTAGGGAACCAACCTAACCCATTTGCCTCTCCTTTCACACCTAGGGATGGCCTCTGCTATACCTCTGGAAGAAACCCCAAGGATAGCTAGCTCTCTGCATCCTTTAGCAAATTTAGGGAATTTCCTCATACGGCCTTCTTTGCTTCTGAGGAGGCACCTTTCTTCTGTGAGCTTGAAGAGAGAGACATAGTCCTCGTCACAGTTGACAAAGACGACAACTATCATCCTTCCCGCATGGTTGATAGCCTCCATAATCCACCTCTTCCCCCTAACCATCACGACCATATCTCCTCCACACCTGGCAAAGGATGCATGAAGACAGAGCTTACCATACGATCATGACGTCGTAGGTAGCCGCTTGCAAAGGGAATACCATGCAAGAGCATTTAAAGGGGCAACTCCACCGCTAAACTAAATAGACTTCAGCTGGGAGAACCACGATTAGGGCCAAGAGGTCTCATCAGGCCACAAGCCTCTAGCTCGACTTCCAGAGAGGTCACTTGAGACAAGCAAAGGAAAAGAGGAGCTAAAAGGTGTATGAAAGCCTTCTGAGGACCCGGGGAAAAAGGAGGGAGATTCGCACTTGTTAGGACTAACCAACTCACACGTGAGTAGAAAGACACATGAGAGACCACCGGTCCAAGGACAATATAGGGGCCACATGTCAGGGTGTTTGAGGCTACAACCTCAACTACCCCTGCTTAAGTCCGAGCAGTCATGCATCGCTAGAAGCAACTTAAGAGCATACTCCAACGGACGTTGGCATCATGTCAACCTCCCATCGAGCACCATCTTGCTCCAAACTACCATTATCTACCTTACACCTATCCCACTCCTCTTGCCATGAGCCACCCAACGAAGGAGCTAAGGGGACGCATGTCATGCCCCCACCAAGAGATTTGACCTTCTCGCCTCAAAGTTGCAATCCCACCAACACCTTGGAGTTGTTACTGACATTTTCAAGGACATGTAAATTGCATCACCGCCACCATTGACCTGCAAGACAACCTCCGCCATTCACGTGTTCCCCCCATCAACCAAGGGCGCCGCCAAGAGAGAAGGTTAGCGCAATGCCATCAATGCGTTGGCCGAGAGTCAGCTCGTCTCTCAGCCAATTGTCACTCCAACACCTCGCGCCTGATAGGGACTAGGCCACGCGTTGCTAAGCTAGGGTCTTTGCGCCACCTAATACCTATTGCGCTATCTGCATCGCGCGTGTAGCCAAGCCTGCTACTAGAAGTCCACAAGCACTAAAATAGTACACCTTCACTCCCCTCAACCGCTCCACCGCTTCTTATAGCCAAGTCAAACACTACACCTGGCCTAACAACTCCCCACCTCCGTTAGCTAATTGATCTGCTCCCCTTCCCGAATGATGCGAATAGAGACTTGAATATCTCCAACCTCCACCGGAATCTGGTGTGGTATTGTTTTCGAGTTCTTCAATGTTATGCAGAGCCTAGTAGCCCTGAGGTCCTCCATCAAGTGGTAGCTAGATCAATGGTCACAACTTCTCTGAGAGAGGAGCCAACCACCACCATCACCTCCTCAAATCACAACTCCAATGGCAAATCCCACAACAAGACCCAAACATCAGTGTTTCCGAACTTAAGACCTATCAGCCCACTTGAAGATAGAGGCTACCGGCCCATCCCTGAAGACATGGCGAGAGAAGATAATCCTATCCACATTATTGGGCTATCAAAAGGAGATCCAAATCTATAACTCGTTGAGAGGACTTAAGATACTATCATCTACTCTCATACCACATCTATGGTCGAGCCACTTCCTCAAGTCATCAACAGAAGAACCTTACTTCAAAGAGGTGACGAAGCTCCATTGGAGGGCCTTCCATGTATTGTCGACCACCTAGGGGTGGGCCTTCATCACCAAGCCAAGCAGTGACACCTCCTTCCACACCCATCTACTGTTATCCCAGGAGGGTGCAAGATGACACCCCCCCCCCTTGATGGCAGCTTGAGGCTCACTCTGCTGGAGGATAGGGGGATCTACCAATACAACCTCCTTATAGGACTTCACTCCTCCATTGGTGCACCCTTTTCAGCCTTCCAACAAGTTCGAGACCTGCATCAACTTCCTTCTTGTTCCTTCCTTTTCAAGATCTTTCTCCTGCGCTTCTTCCTTGCCTCAAGGTTAATCAATTATGGGTTGAAATGCACATTTTGCACACGAAGCTTTCTCCCGCCGTAGCTTATTGTCATTCAACCACTCTATCGCCTTAGCCAACTCCTCCGGATAGCTCACGAGAACAAAAGCAAAGCCCCAAATAATAGATGAACCTCAAATCATGGGGATGACTACGTCCTTCACTACCCTAAAACGGCCAAAGGCACTAAAGAAGTCCTTGTCCATCCACTCCTCCAAGAAATTATCAACACATGAGGTAGGGAGTTCTTGCAGAGGACCCACTTCCCCTTCAAGGCATCTTCCTCCTCATCAAGATTGTCCTCAGGGGAGGATCCCGTTACCCCTTTACCTTTAAGAGGTATCTACTCCAAAGCAACAGACCCTTTTAAGAGTTGCTTCCTCCCAATAATCTCCCTCTCTCACCTCGAGATCTTCTAGATGGGGCTCTCTCTAAAGCCTTCGAACAAGACTGTTTGGTATCGGACTAGGGCCTTCATCACCAAGCCAAGCAGTGACACCTCCTTCCACACCCATCTACTGTTATCCCAGAAGGGTGCAAGATGACACCCCCCCCCCCCTTGATGGCAGCTTGAGGCTCACTCTGCTGGAGGATAGGGGGATCTACCAATACAACCTCCTTATAGGACTTCACTCCTCCATTGGTGCACCCTTTTCAGCCTTCCAACAAGTTCGAGACCTGCATCAACTTCCTTCTTGTTCCTTCCTTTTCAAGATCTTTCTCCTGCGCTTCTTCCTTGCCTCAAGGTTAATCAATTATGGGTTGAAATGCACATTTTGCACACGAAGCTTTCTCCCGCCGTAGCTTATTGTCATTCAACCACTCTATCGCCTTAGCCAACTCCTCCGGATAGCTCACGAGAACAAAAGCAAAGCCCCAAATAATAGATGAACCTCAAATCATGGGGATGACTACGTCCTTCACTACCCTAAAACGGCCAAAGGCACTAAAGAAGTCCTTGTCCATCCACTCCTCCAAGAAATTATCAACACATGAGGTAGGGAGTTCTTGCAGAGGACCCACTTCCCCTTCAAGGCATCTTCCTCCTCATCAAGATTGTCCTCAGGGGAGGATCCCGTTACCCCTTTACCTTTAAGAGGTATCTACTCCAAAGCAACAGACCCTTTTAAGAGTTGCTTCCTCCCAATAATCTCCCTCTCTCACCTCGAGATCTTCTAGATGGGGCTCTCTCTAAAGCCTTCGAACAAGACTGTTTGGTATCGGACTAGTTTAAAATCATGAAGGTGGCGATTTTCTTCTTCTTTTTCTTTTTTCTTTTTTTTATAAGTTGGCTCAAACTCAAGAACTCAGTGTTTCAACACACGCTCAACAGTGGCAGCAACAATATTTCTGAAAAGAGAGAGAGAGAGAGAGAGAGAGAGAGAGAGAGAGAGAGAGAGAAATCTACAAGTAGATGTAAAAGCTGCCATAATCAGAGAGTTCCAATCCATACCAAAACTAACTCCACAACCAAAACCCAATAACTAAGAAACGGACTTCTTTAATCTTTGAAGGACGCAGATCTTCCATGCACAACTCGAAATGTATCCTTTGGGCAACAAACCAAGACCAAAATTTGAAATCTTGAGGTCCACTCGACTTCAAGATTAATTCTTTTATGTAAGACACTTTCACATGGTTATCAACAATTTCACAAAGAATCAAGTCAAAACAAAAGAAAGACCTTGTATGACTGCAGGAGAGTTGATTCATAGTACCGCATCTTCTTTACTTCCTTAGAAACCGTCATCTCTAACTCCTTCTCAGTAGGTAACCTGACACGGTAACTGTTGCAAGCAGAAAAAGAATTGGATCAATAAAATCAAACGATAACATTGCATAGTGCAGTACAAGTAAGCATCATCCAAATTGACAGAATACAGCATGAAAGAAGAGAATACCCAGGAATGATGTCTTTGAAAATGGCTAACAGCGACAGGAGCCCAAGTTTGACTATATTCTGATCTTCATCTTTACAGATCTGCAAGAGCTCTTTCAGGAATTTGATATTTGATTCTGGATCTGCCAGCAGGGCCATTCCAATCTCTGCCAGCTTACTCTTCTTTTTTAGAAACACTTCTTCAGCTGAAAGATCTTCTTTCACTTCTGCCTGAAACATAGAACACCACACTCAAAATACTCACTGAGACTGCTAAAAACACATAACAGTATCAAAATAATTAAAGCGAAAGAGTATAAAAGGACTTGGTCCACGAAATTGAATGGTATATTTTCTACATCTTCATTCAGGAGGTTATTGACAAGTCCAATCCAGTTGGAGACTCACTGGACGTCTGTGGTATGGGGCAGGAATGCCCCAATGAAAGTCAATGCTTTGGTGTGGTTCATCTGCCTTGACAAGGTCCTAACAGTGGATCTTGTTCATAGAGGTCTCACAGTCCCTAACAAGTGTGTTATGTGTAAGGAGTCGGCGAAGCTGTGGCGTGTCTATTCAGTCACAATCAGTTTCTTGCAAGATATGGGATGTCATAATGGTCAATGTCGGGATTCAATGGATGATGCCTAACAAAGGGAAAGATTTGGTGGCATGCTGGAAATTAGCTCCCAGAGGCCTGGCAGGTAAGGTGGTCTGGGCCTTGATGTTGAAAACAATGATGAAGTGCAAAAAAATGTCAGGATATTTCAAGGCTCCGAAAAATCTGCTGCTTCAGTGTTTGACTTGATCATTTCTATGAGGGTAAATTGTAGCGGTCATAGTAAAGCTATGGAAAAGACCCCTGCAGGTTCATTGCATTCGAATTGGGGAGAGGTTATCAGTTGCAGCTGACCTCCAAACAGAAGTCCAGAGGTTTGCAAGGCCCCTTGTGTGGGTACAATTAAAGTGAACCTTGATGGTTGCTCCCTTGGGAACCTGGGGCCTACTGGGGTGGGAAATTCCTTCAAAAAGAGCAAAGGAGATGTATGGCTGGATTTATTGAGCCCGACAGGCTATGGGGCTTCATCCTTCGCAGAAGGTATGGCTCTTCTTCATGGCTAAAGAATGGCGAAGCAGGGAGGTTTGCTGCCATTAATTGCTGGGGGGAGATTCCAAAAATGTAATCAAATCAAATGGGATAAGGAGGAACATGCTCCATGGAGGTGGCCAAAATTCTTGAAGAAATTCACAACATCGTCGCTAAGTTGAGAGTTGAATTCTCACATGTCCATCGTTCCACAAATGATAAAGCAGACCTGGGCAAGGAGGGAGGTTACCTGGAGTGTTTTAGATCTCAAATGGTGGATAGGAGGCCTTGCCATGGATAGGCTTCTATATGCCCAATAATGTTTTGGCCTGTAGTCATTTGTGCATAGTCCCTGTGTAGTATTTGCCCCAGTTGCCATGCCTTGTATTTTCTTTTTTCCTTTTAAATATAATAATAATAATAATGGGGTACATTTCAAGAATCATTCTCCCCACTACCACTCGGTAGCGGAGTTGGTTAAGATGCCCCCTTCCAAATCAGAGGTCCCAGTCTCAAGTTCCACTTTCTGTAAGGAAAAAGCCACATTGACCCACCAAAATTTGTAAAGGAACTACAACCCCCAGGTAGAATATACATCGCCATTTCACCATAGGTACAACCATTCTTTCAGCAGAAAGCAAATTAATGGGAGAACCAATAATAAAGCTCAAATGGGAAGGCGTACCAACACCAAAATTGCATTGTTTTTCTAACAGTACTAACAACAAAAACGGCATTGTCAAAAACTAATATAACAATACCAATCAAAACTGTAAGGATTACTGAGGAAAGCTTGATGGGAGGAATTGTACCAGCACTTCAGATTGCAAATTTTCATGCACAGTATCTTTCTCATCTTCCTCATCTTTCTCCTTTCCCTTTGCTTGCTTCTTTGCCTCCTTTTTAACTTTCTTCAGTTTTTTCCTCCGCTCTGCTTTTGTGAGCCTTACTGTAAATTTATCCTTGTCATCGACTGCAGCTTCATCTTCCTTTGTTACATTTTCAGACTCCTTAGAGACTGCAATTGCTATTACACATCAGTTAAACAGTTCCATTAAGCAGATCTCAAAATTTTAGCGCATTGATGGTCCAAAGGGCTGCTAAATTACATGATACAACAGGATAACAGTGGATTACAACTGATTATAGTGGAGAATATCAAAATTCATCTATGTAGCTTTGACACAGATCCTTGCCAATGTCCCAAATCAGACAAAAATGGAAACAGAAATCCTGGTACATTGTTCGTCCATATGGTTATATGATAAAACATTTATTATACAAATGTTAGTTCATGAAAGCATATAAAAGTGCAGGCCATCTTATGGGGTTTATGGCAGGAAAGGAATAATAAAACTATAAAGAAGGTGGTGTCGATATTGTAGATAATCAGGAAAGATTATATGACCCTCAACCCAAGGATATGCATGCTTTCTTGGGTTGTTGATTGTTACAAGATCGATAATCAATCTGATGGGTTCCACCATGGACAGACCATGCCAAAGAATCTCCTCAATGTTGACAATTCTAGTTCTTAGATTGGCATCTTGAAAATACACCATTAAGAAACACAATACAGAAAAGGTCAACATTCAACCAAAACAAAAGGCCAGAGATTGGGTGGCCATGACCTTCCAATAAGGGAAATTTCTGGGCCATCGTCCACTCAAGGTGGGATCCAGGAGATAAACATTTTGATGGCCCCACCTTAATCAGTACAAAGAAAAAGAGATGATAGTATGGATTTTATTTTTTAAGATATAGTATGCATGTTGTCTGGTCAAGGATCAAATAATAGCTCACTGTATAGAACATCAGTATTGGAAATGGCTTTAGAGTTGAGTATCTCAATGGTAATTGGAAATTGGTAGCTAAGGGTGGTCAATGGGAATGAATAAAGAGTAAGACCGAAGTGAAAAGAACCACCAAAAGCTTAACAAGAAGGGAGTTCGACGGGTAATGCAAGATGGTCTGGATAGTGTTTAGAAATGACAAAAGCAAAATAGAAGTAGTGGTCTTGTTACCAGCAGATGTTAAAGCCTGGCATATAGCAATATAAGAAGGAATAAAGAAACAAAATAATCAGTACCTGTTCTGTAATACAGTTTTCCATCCAATGTCTTCACAGGAAGGGCATCGACAGGATCAACTTGAAGCCCTTTTTCATCCTCAATCTGTTTCTGTAACGCCATCTTTTTGTTCCGTTTCTCATACAAAGATTCCAAAGCATCTTCTTTCTGATCGGCGACGCGAACCACGTGCCTTTCAACATACAAGTAAAATATAAAATTAACTAAGGGAAGAAATGCAGGTCCATTACAGGATGGCATCCTTCGTGGATCCAACCACCCATGATGGCGACTACTCATACAGCAAGGCCCACAGTGGATGGCCCTAAATGCAGAGATCCCATTGATCAGAGAATCCGGTGCACCACACCATGGCTGCAAACAAATGATTAATATAGGAAGGCCAACACTTCACAGCTACAAGCATAAGTACACTGAATGGTCGATGGGACCATTTCTTTGATGTACTTCTACAAAGTAAACTGCACAAGACAGACCCAAGAAGAACAACTCCAATCCAAGGTGTTCCATATCCATTACAATAAGCCCGCAAAGGCTGATACGTATAGGTAACGGCCATGAGTGACCGTTACGCGATACGGGGGTAAGACGGGGCAGTTGGTTTTTTGGACCGTATCGGCCATTACGGGGCGTAACAACCGTTACTCCCGTAACGGTCGAAAAATGACCACTTTTTTTCTATTTAAATCAAATTTTCTTCTCATTTTTTCACTTTTCTCATTCCAAAAACTCTCCTAGGTCATTTTACAATAGATTTTGACCACTCTTATTATAGTTTTTAGTATTAAAACCACAGATTGAAGTGATTTAAGCAAATAAAAGCTCCAATGGCCTTTAGAAAAAAAAAAAAATTTGAAAAAGTATTATCTATCCTTTTTCAGATTTCTAGTTCTAGTGCTTAATTGTGATGTGTAAACATTAGAGACATAATCATGTTCACAAATTCACTAGACAGCCCGATACAACACTCTCACCAAAGAGTGGACCGTTACACTACCATAAACATGTTCAAAACAAAAAATGAATATATATTTGGAATATTTACATTATTCTGGATTTTCTATATATTTTTTTTCAGAATTTTTTGGGCAAAAGAAAATTTTCAACCGTTACGGAGGTCATAATAGTCGTTCCACCCCCATATCGGCTGTATCGGTAATGGTGGTGATTGTTACCAATACAAAATACCTTGCTCCAATCATTTACATAAGTAGACGACCATAGACTCAATTCAAATAGACCCACACACAACTCAACTGTAGTTTAAGTATTTAAAATTTAAAATAATTAAAATATATTAAATAGTAAATTTAATCAAAAATATCTTTTTTTATGGCATTAACAAAAAAATTTAAATAACCGTTCAAAAAAAATTTAATAAATGTAGTTCATATATTTCAGTTCCGGAGCCCATGATTATTTTTCATGTCTGCTTTGATAAAATTGAATGATGATCATTATCATCATCATAACAATCTCTACTGCATGTAATGCAAGGTATTCAAAAATGGTTGCATAACGGTAATGATAATAGTGGGAACCGTAATGCATTACGGTAAGGAGGCGTAAAATAAAAAAGGCAATAACGGCCATTACAACCCATATTGTATTGGTAACAGCAGTGACCATTACAGCCACCATTACCATTATTGAATACCTTGATATAGCATGAGTAACGAATGACAGTTTTACCCACACAATTAGTCCTTGTAGAATCTTGAACTGTGGGTTTTAAAAGGACATTGGAAGGAATTTCGAATGTAGGCGAGGGCATTTAAGTAATTTTCATAACTTCACATGCTCATCAACCAACAGTTTAGATTTCATCCATACCCCACGAACGAGCAGTGTTGGGTACTCGTTCCATTTTTTTTATATGAGATTTGGTGTTCGCACATTGTGACCAATAACGCCATGATTTTGAAAATTCGTGATTTTTTTTTCAGAAAAACAATATTATCAAGACGATATCACGAGATTTTCAAAATCTTAATGTTTTTTTATTTTCTGAGATTTTATCAAAAAACTATCGCAATTTTAACCAAAAAAATATTTAAAAGTTTAAATTAGTTCTTTTTTACACACGCTTTAAATTTAAAAGTTATTTATTATTAACTTATAATCACAATTTTAATATTTTTACTTTCAAAGAGATTTTCCTGACAATATTGTGATAAGAAGGTCGAACTCTGAAAATATCCTGAGAAATTACTGAGATGAGAAATTGCAGATTTTCATGATGTGCATACGCTTCTGTTTTATTTCAATTGCCAAAATGAAAAAAGGGGGTGTATGAAAAATCAATCTGGGGGTATAGTGAAACCAACCTTGTAATGGAATTCGTGTCGAGATTGGTGAGAAAGCCAGCATAGTCCCGATTTGCCTTGACGAAATCAAGGTCCTCGTCGGAGACTACAATCTCCTCATCTGCGATCTCCGGAGGAAGCTGTGGCGGAAGGATTACCTTCTTCTTCTTTCCCATCCCTACAAATTCCAAACAACGGATGCATGTAAGTTCTGTAAATGGGAAGTCACTTCCAGGTGGTGTTTGTGGGACTGGGGTGAGAAGTCACTTTCCCTGTAAGGGGCCGTTTGGATGCCTGTAACTTGTGTAAAATGTAAGAAAGTTACAGGTGACTTTCTTACAGTTTGTGTTTGGGGGAGAAATGTTACAGGTAACAAAGTCTCAACCTGTAACTTTCTATCAGGTAAGATTGCAAGAAATGTAACAGAGGTATTAGGTGTTTTTCAAGTCACAGGTTACTTTGTTACAGGCAGCGGCTATCCATTTCCAAGTTGGGAGAGGGAGGTGGAAACGCAGCTGCATTGAAAGTGCACCTACCTGCTCTGACCCAACGTCTCCTTCAAACTCTCCCACCGTCTCCTTCCTCCTCTCTCTCTCTCTCTCTCTCAGCGCCTCCTTCCCTCTCTTTGCTCTGGCAAGGTAAGCCCTGACCCTAATTCGTTTTTCTTTTTTCTTTTTTCCTCTCCTTTTTTTTTTTTTTTTCTTTCGTTCGTGCGGTACGGCGCTGTTCGGCAGGGGCGGTTTCGGATGCCTAACTGCGGGCCCCCGGTGATATACTTTCCTTACATCCACACCGTCCATCCGTATTGAAAGCTCATTTTAGCATATAATTCAAAAAATGAAGCTGATCCATATCTCACGCGGGCCACTCCACGAGAAACAATCTTAACTAAATTCCTACCATTAAAAACATCCCGTGTCTACTTAAATATTTATCTGCCATCCAACGGAAGCGGTTTGCCCAGTGAGTAACTAACTACGCATGGGAAAACTTGTGAGGTCCACCATGATTCGTATATTTTATCCACTCCGTCCATCCATTTCCCCAAATAATTTTAGGGCTTCAGTCCAAACATGAGGCATATACAATTTTCAAATGGACCACACCATATGAAACAGTTGACTTAAACTTCTACAGTCTTCTAAGGTTGAAAATTTCTTAGGGCCATAAAAGTTTTGGATTATGCTTATATTTTTGTTTTCCCTCCATCCATGTTTGTATAATTTTATAAATAAGTTGGATGACAAGTAAACATGCCTATGAGGCCTAAAAAGGCTTTAACAATGGAAATCATTATCCCTAGTAATTCCTGTGGTTTAATCCACTTCATTTCATGTGGTTTAATCCACTTCATTTTTATATATTTTATAATTTTGGCCTCAAGTCTTTAAATTAGATGGAAAAATGAATGGACAATAGAATAAACCACATATATTCAAGGTGGGCCTAATTAGGTTTACTAAGTATGACGAAAGTGTATTGAGTAACTCAATACATAATCCGATTTCCCATCAACTTGTTGACAAGGTAATCGGATTGCATGGTGAGTTACTCAGTACCGTCTTATTGTACTAAGTAAACTCAATTACGCCCACGATGAATCTATACGATTTATCTACATCGTCCATCTATTTTATCAGCTCATTTTAGAGGTTGAGATCAAAATTGAAGCAAATCCAGAGCTCAAGTGGATTATATCACAAGAAACAATGAGAGTAATGATTTCCACCATTGAAACCTTGCTAGGCCCCACGGTGATGCTTATTTGTCATCCAACCTATTCATAAGATCATACAAACATGAATGAAAGAAAAAATCAAATATACGCTTGATCTAAAACTTTTGTGTGCCCCAAGAATTTTTCAACGATAAAAGTTCAATTCACACTATTTCCTGTGGTGTAGTTCATTTGATATTTAGATTAACCTTAGATTGGTATGAATATAAAACATCTTACTTATAACTAACTTAAATGTTATTCAAACAAAGAAACTAAGTTACTTGTAAGTAAGTTATAGCTTACACCCAAATAAGATTGTCTGTAACTTTTTTTCACATGTAAGCAGGTTATTTGTAACTTATAACTTAAAAAACTTACAGGCATCCAAATGCAGCCTAAATGAATTACAGGCCAACGTTCTAATTTTTCAAAAATAAGGAAAGAGGAGGAAACGCACCTTTGTACTGTATTGAACTATGACTGATCGAGGGTACGGCCCACTAGAAGAACAGTGCAGAGAGAAACATATGTGGGTTTGGAGAGAGAGAATCTCACGATTTCAAGAGAAAGAGAACGGTTTCTTGCAGGAAGCTAGGGTTTATGAAATATGAGCCCGCTTCTTTTCTTTACTCTTTCCCTTCCTCTGAGAGGGTTCTGAAGAGAGAGAGAGAGAGAGAGAGAGAGAGAGAGAGAGAGAGAGAGAGAGAGAGAGAGAGAGAGAAGCTAGGTGGAGCCCACCATGATGTCTGTGAGAAATTCATCCGTCCATCCGTTCTACCGAGTATACCATGATATGGGCCCAAAATGAGGCAAATCCAAAACTATAAGTGGGCTTCATGACAGGAAAAAAAAAAAAAGATCAACTGTGTCCATGGTTGAAACATTCGTGGGGCACTAAAGTCTTAGATCAGACCAAGACTAACATATCTCATTTCATCACAATGAGAATGACCTTATTTAAGGTATGGATGGAATATAAACATCATGGTGGACTCAAAAAAGTTTCAATTTAGGCACTTTCCTATCTCTTTTCATGTTGCATGGCACACTGGAGTTTTGGATCTACTTCAATTTTAGGCCCATGTTGTAACATGATTTGGCAAAACCAATGGATGCATTCGATTCCTCACAAATATCATGATGGCCCACCTAGTAACTCATCACGAGAAGAATAAGTTGCTCACACCCAAGTTATAGGTCCTAGCATTATAAACATCCGCTCCGTTCATCCATTGAGATATTATTTTCCATAACTCCTGCATAATAATTATGTTGATCAAAAGCTAAGGTTGACTACAAAATAATAAATGGTGGGGATGGAAATGCCGTCAAAGAAACCTCTCCGAGGACATTAGTCATGTTTATATATCACCTGACATGTTCATCAAGTCATAATAGAACGAACATAAATTCAAAAACTAATTCTCATACAAAAGTTAGTTTAAGCACACTGTTATTTGAGTTTTTCATCTTGTTGAATTTTATTATTTACGTTCAAAATAGAACATTTAAATTGATTGATAGACTAACTTTTGAATAAGCATGATTGATTGGCCACACAAAGTTCTGAGTATTACACACACTTATAACCATCAATGTATTAAAGAATAAGGAATTAGGTACCAACTAGGATTTGAATTTGTTTGGAAGAATTTAGACATGCTTATGTTTAAAGAATAAAGATGTCCATCAAGAATTTATCTCGAGGATTTATTGTAGCAGTTTGACCATCACAACTGCTGGAGAGAAGGTTGGAGGTGAGAGCTTGACAGGCCAGGCTAAGCTTACAAACTTTCAAATATTTATGTTTAAGCCCGACCTTATCTTTGTAATGAGCTTGGGTGGACCACACCATAAGAAACAAGGAGATAATGATGTTGGAATGGTGAAACCATTGTGGGTCTCACACTGATGTTTATCCGTGATCCAACCTGTTCATATAGTCACACAAACATGAATGAAGGGAAAACACAAATATAAGCTTGATCCAAAACTTCTATGGCTCGCACAAAGTTTTCAATGGTGGGTGTTTAATCTTCTTGTTTCTTATGTTGTGGTCCACTTGCACTTTGAATCTACTTTGATTTTTTGTTCATGTCCTAAAATGAGTTGTTAAAATGGATGGATGGCTTGGATCAGACACATATATAATGTTAGGCTCCATAAAATTTTGAAGTTCCTCTTAGTATTAGTGTAAGTCAAATCATTGGGTGTGTGTATTTCATCCTGTAAATATAGATGTTCTAAGGTGGGTTGGAAGTCATGGTTCCACCATAATATTTGTAAGAAATCCACCCTGTTCCTCCGTTTTTCTGATTCAATGGTGGGTTTGAGTTCTGATTGAGCGAAGCCTACTCGATTCGGATGACTCACCCATTCGGTTCAGGTCAAGTCTGATCATTGGCTGGGTGTATTTCATCGTGTAAATATTGATGTTGTGAGGTGGGTTGTAAGTTCTTGCCATTGAAAGTTAGGAGTTCTACCATAATATTTGTAAGAAATCCACCCTTGGCCTGTTCATCCATTTTTCTAATTCATGCAATGATATATGACTTCAAAAATAAGAAAGATCTAACACTCAAGTGGGCCACACGATAGTAAAAAATGAGGAGCAAAATGGCTAATGTTCAGGCCTCTCGGGTCGACTGTGATGCTTACATGCCATCCAAACCCTTAAATAAACTGAAAAACACTAATATTAGCCTGAACAAAACCTCCTGTTGTGTCAGGAGACGTTCAATCCCCGCTATTTCTCATCATGTGTCTCACCTGAGTTTTCAATTTACCTCATTTTTGGGTCATGTCCCAACTCAGCTAGAAAAATGGATGGATATGTAGATTACAAGCATGACAGTGCCCCACCTAGCTCCTCACCTGCCCGGCTTAGATTATAACATTTAGAGCTTCCTCCTTCCTTCATAATCAAACTAAATGTTGTGTGCTTTGGGAGCCGATTATTTGATAATGTGTTATATATCTACGCCATTCATTCATTTTTTTCAGCCACAAAAGTTTTGAATCAAGTTGATATTTGTGTTTTTCGTGCAGGTGTTCTTATCTTATGAACAAGTTGGATGGCTATAAACATTTCCGTGAACACTAGGAAGTTTTTAATGGTGAGTATTTAATGACCAATGTTTCTTGTGGTGTGGTCCACCGCAAAAAATGAGAAGACCAAATGGGACACCGCAGATTGGGTAGTTCTACTCCCACAAGGGCTTACCTAGTGACGGAAAGACCAGATAGGGGTTCCGAGGGGCCCACGGTGATATATGTGTTTTATCCATGCCTTCCATTCATTTTGACAAATCATTAGGTCATGTTGGGAAAAAATATGTTAAGTCCGGGGACTTGGATTTAATGTATGTCGGCTCTGCTGACACTGTCCGAAGAGTCCGAGACAATGGTCGAGACCGAGGGAGTGATGAATAAGGCCAAGAGACATAAGCATAAGACGACTTAAGTTACTCGGTCGGAGAGATAACTGCGTCTGCAAAGCCTACAGAAGGCCGAGTAAGTTAAAAGCCGACCGACCGAGAGAAGAGAACCGACCTAATAAGTTGAATCCGTCGGCCACGGAATAAGGAAAGATGACGGGTAAATACCGAGACTATTCCATCCGTTAGAAGGCAAAAAACTTATTCTCTTAAGTCGATCGAGACTCTTTCAGAGTTGATAACGGTCACCGAGACAGGAAAAAGCGGTGTGAATATAAATGCTGCCCCGAAAATCAGAAAATACAGGTGTCCGATCCCGAGATCCTCGGGATCGGGCGAAATCAGCTGAAAAGATCAAATCTCCGAAAATCAGGAGAAGAATCCTCGTATGATGAGGATTCCTCTATAAATACCCAAGTCGACTACGGAAAAAGGTACTCAACACGAAACCCTAAAAATCCTTTGCCGTTGATAAGTTCGCTGACTTAAGCATCAGAGATTCCCCGGCTAAAGCCAGGGTCCCGTTCGAGTTTGATATTGTGCAGGCAAAGAACGGGTTGAAAGGGAGAAGCAATCCCTCTTCAGAAAACGACATCAACAGTTTGGCGTCGTCTGTGGGATCGAACAAAAAGTTGTTTCTTACACTCTAATTGAATGGCGAAAACTAGAAGAGGGGATCAAGATGACATAGGGGAAACCATTGCTAGCACAGCTCAAGGAGCTCCCCCAGCCGTCCCACCGGCAGCACCGCCTGCGGCATCTGCTGCAACTACTAGTCAGCAGAACTGAGGGAACACATAATTGGATAGAGAAGTCCAAGAGATGCGTTCCGAGATGGCCGTCATGAAACATATGTTAGAGCAATTGTGTAATCAACAGATGCAGCAACGTCAAGAGCCGACGCAAGTTCTCCCACCAACGTTTATAGCACATCCTGTTGCTCCACCTGCTCCACAGTCGTCACGAGAACCGAGTCAGCACCAGGGTCCGAGTCAACCAGCACCGGCACGCTCGACAACAACCGTTTTGCCCCCATTTTGATTTGCTTCATAAAATCGATCAGAGGAGGCGAAGTCGGCTTCCTATAGAAGAAACAGTAGAGAGTGCGGAACCTTGGAAAGTCGATATCCAGGACTTTAAAAAGGAAGTTCGGGAAGAGATGACGACATGAAACACGGTTGAAATATATACCCAACCAAATCCGAGGTAAAAGTCTCTCCATTTGTGGATGAAGTAATGCAGACACGATTACCGGAGAGGTTTCGTTTACTTCAGATCATTTCTTTTTTCAGAAAAACCGATTCGACAGAGCATATTGAATACTTCAGAACCTATATAGAGTTGCATGATGCCTCGATGCTGTTATGTGTCGAGCCTTCTCTCTCACGTTAACTGACGTAGCTCGAATTTGGTTCAAATAATTAAAACCAAAGTCAATCCAGTCATTTGCTAAACTTGGTGACGCCTTCCTCAATAACTTCATCGGTGGGAAGAAAAAACTAAAATCGCCTGCACACTTAAACAACATAGTTCAGAGAGAAGAAGAGTTGCTGAAAGATTACATCAAGCATTTCAACTTCGAATCTCTTCAGGTTCGAAAACACTCGGAGGAGACAGCGCTTAACGCACTCATGCAAGGGGTACGAGATAAGCCCCTTTTTGGTGTCTTTAGACAAAAATCCAACCGAGACTCTGGGCGAGTTTATGGTTCGTTCGGACAAATACGCAGATGCCGAAGAAACGCGGCTCCTCCACGAGAAAGTTCAGAATTCGAAACCCTCGGGTAAAGAGCTGGCCAAGAAAGAAGCCGACTCAACCGGAGGGAAGAAGCGAAAGGATGATCGAGCGCAAGATGATGGCAGGTCGAACAAATGACCCGACAGAAAGTTTTCTACGTACACCCCTTTGAATAAGTCTCAGGAGCAGGTGTTGATGGAAATCAAGAATGAGGGCTTCGTCAACTGGCCCGGAAAACTCCAAGGGAACCCGAATCGATGGAACAAGAACAAGTACTGTCATTATCATCGTGACCATGGTCACAATACAAGTGATAAGTATTGTCATTATCATCGTGACCATGGTCACAATACAAGTGATTGTTATCACTTGAAAGATGAAATCGAGCGGCTCATTAAAGAGGGCCAACTCAGAGAACACATGGAAGGATCTGGCACCGCAGCAGGACCGAGCGAAGATCGGCCCACATAAGAAATCCGGACGATTATTGGAGGACATCAGGGCGGTGGAGATTCCAATAACGCTTGGAAAAATCACTTTAGAAGCATCGATCGTCCGGAATCTGAGATTCTTCTGCTGTCCTGACCTTCCAAGGAGCAGAAGAGAGAACAATATTGCATCTCATTTACTGAGGATGACACCCGAGGCATCCATCATCCCCATGATGATGCACTTGTCGTTGCTCTCACCATCGCCAACAGGAAAGTGTTCCGAATACTGGTGGACACTGGGTCGTCAGCGGATGTGTTGTTCACCCAAGCGTTCGACAAAATGGAAATTGGACGGTCGGCCTTACGTCCAGTCCAAACCCCGCTTATAGGATTCTCGGGTGGATAAGTACTTCTGAGGAAATTACTTCATTACCACTTACTGCCGGAAGTCCACCCCACTAGACAACTACAATGGTTGACTTCCTGATCGTCGAACAACCTTCGGTTTACAACACTATACTCCACCGACCATCTCTAAGCCTCTTCCAAGCTGTGGTATCTACGTACCACTTATCCATGAAATTTTCGACGAAGTCAGGAGTAGAAATTGTAAAAGGAGACCAGCAAGATGCTCGGCGATGCTATGCGACAGCAGTCAAAGCACCGACGAAAATTTCGATGATCGAGTCGTTAGACCCTCGAGTCGGATCTCACGAATGGGGGCAACCAATGGAAGAACTTGTCTTGTAACCCTTAACCGAGAAGTAGTGCAAATCGGCTCATCTTTGATCTCACCTCTTAAAGAAGAACTGATCGCCCTGCTTAAGCGGTATGCTGACGTGTTCGCATGGAGCCACGAAAATATGCTCGGGATCGATCCCTCGGTCATAACCCACCGACTCAACATCGACCCAACTTATAGGCCAATCCGACAGAAGAGGCGTCCTCTCGGCCCTAGAAAGAGTGATGCCGTTTGGTTTGAAAAATGTCGGGGCGACATATCAGAGGCTGATGAACAAAATGTTCGCTCATCGGATCGGCCGAACCATGGAAGTGTATATAGATGATATGCTCGTCAAAAGTATACACACGTTCGACCATATAACCAACGTAGAAGAAATGTTCTTGACCTTGCGCAAGTATAAGATGAAGTTAAACCCGAGCAAGTGTGCGTTTGGTGTAAGCTCGGGAAAGTTCATCGATTTTTTGGTTAGCCAACGAGGTATTGAAGCAAATCCCGAGAAAATCAAAGCACTGCTTGACATGAAGTCTCTGAAGACAATTAAAGACGTGTTAAGGTTAACCGGAAGAGTGGTCGCACTTAACCGTTTCCTGTCCCGAGCCACTGATAAGTGTCTCCCATTCTTCAAACAATTGAAGGGGCAATAGACGATGGAATGGACGGAAGAGTGCGAAAAGGCTTTTCAGGAACTGAAGTCTTATCTCGGGTCTCCACCGTTGTTGTCCAAACCCGAGTCAGAAGAAGCTTTGCTGCTATATCTGGCTATATCCGACGCAGCTATTAGCTCGTTTCTTATACGAGAAAGCGAAGGTAGGTAATTACCGGTGTATTATGTCAGTAAAGTTTTACTCCCGACAGAGATGAAGTATCCTCCGCTTGAGAAGGTCGCCTTAACTCTGGTAGTATATTCGCGAAGACTCCGGCTTTACTTTCAAGCTCATACTATCATTGTAATGACCGACTTACCTTTGCGACAAATCCTACAAAAATCAGAAGCTTCCGGCCGACGTACAAAGTGGGCCATCGAGTTGAGCAAATTCGATATACAATACAGGTCGATGATAGCCATAAAGGGACAAGCTGTCGCCGACTTTCTCGTTGAAGTGACCTCCAAAAATCACACAATGCCTGATTCTGAAGGGATTACCGAAGCCACAGCTTGCTCTTCTCTCGGCCCATCACCTGACACGGCTCCTTGGAAGTTATTTGTTGACGGCTCATCCACCTCTAAGGCAAGCGGGGCTGGGGTAGTATTGGAGACTCCTGATCAAACCTGTATGCAGTATGCCTTACGACTTGGATTCCAAGCATCGAACAATACAACAGAATACAAGGCCTTGTTACTCGACCTTTGACTCACCGCAAGTCTAGGTGCAACTCATCTCAATGTTTTCAGCGACTCGCAACTGGTCGTTAACCAGGTCACTGGTCTTTACCAGACACGAAAAGAGAATTGAAGGCATATATGGAGAATAACGAACTCCTATCGCTCGGACTGGACTTACTGGAAGAGAAAAGAGAAAATGCTAGACTACGAACAATGACTCGGCAGAGGCAAGTGACTCGGTTTTACAACAACCGAGTTAAAGTCAGACGATTCCGAGCCGGGGATATGGTCCTCTGAAAAATTTTCCCAAATACAAAGGAAGTTGGTGCAGGCACATTGGGACCCAATTGGGAAGGACCCTATGTCGTCTCGAGCACCATCCACCCTGTAACGTATCGACTGGAAGACCTAAATGGACAACTGTTGCCCCACCCTTGGAATGCCGAGCATCTCAAGATTTATTACCGTTAAGGCAAAATTGAAGATGAGAAAAGAATGTGAACAAAGTTGATTTAATAAAACTAAGAGTTCTAGTTTTTCCGAGTACTTTGTATCGAATCACAATAAATGCGAATAAAGCTATATAGTGAGGTACAAAACTATTTTCGACAGAGTGAATAATCCCTCTCGGTCGGGGACCATTCCCTAAATGGTCCCAGAGGGACCAGTCTCATCAGCAGCAGCGTCCGCGGCAGGAGCTTCTCCGTCGGCGGCATCAACACCAGTAGTCTCAGCCCCAGGACTATCGACTTCTAAAGCAGAGAGATCGAGGTTAGGAAAGGCAACTCTCATCTTCAAAACGCAGGCCCTGTAACCACCTTGATAAAGGCGGTCCCTTTCTTCTTCAAACTTTGATGATTCAAAGAAGGCGTCTACGGCTCGGTCATGTACCTCCTTGGCTCGACGGGCCTCCTCTTGTGTTTCCTGGATGAGAATCGCAACGTCGGCCCTAGCCCAAGCAAGAGTGCTCTCGCAAGCGCTGTGAACCTGAAGAAGATGCTGATGCTTTTCCTCCGCCTCATTTAAAAGCGAGGTCAAATGAGCATTGTCAGCTTTGACTCCTTCAAGAATCATCCTTGCATCTTCGGCCACTTTCCTTGTATCCTCGGCCGCTTTCCTGGCGATTGACAAGTCGCTAGTCATAATGCCGATGCGACCTTCAGTGATCTCTCGGCGACTCTCTGCTTCGGCCGCAACTCTCTTCGCTGTCTCTATTTTAGCCTCAAGTTTTTGATCAGATGTCACGCCCCAAACCCGGGAATCGGATTCATAAGAATCTCGATTACCAAATCTGGTGCCGACAGCCTCCGTAGTACCCCATTCTCGGCTCCTAGCATCCATATGCCAGATTCCGATCCTGGGATCCTACAAGGAGGATTTTTTTTTTTGTACATATAACTAGTAATAAGCATAACCACAAGATTACCTAATTCACAAAGACAACATCATCATCACATATCCACTAATATAATCGTTTGAGTACAATACTGAAAGGGAAATATATAAATAAAAGTCAAGCTCCAGAAGGCCACTGCACGCTCCAAGCTCAACACTGCTGCAACCTAACATCGCCTGCACGCATCTATCGTGCATAAGCTTATAGAAAGCTTAGAGGGTGGTGTAAGTGTGTGCACAAGGTAAGTGTCAAGTATTCAATGCAATGCTATAATCATACAATACCAAAAAGAATTTGTAATCCATAAACCATACAATGTCTAAATAAGTAGAAACACTAACAAGAGCAGGGATTATCAGAGTAAGCGAAAATACTGACAAGATGTAAATCATACGATAACAGAGTAAGTGGAAGTATGGGCAAGTCTATAAGTTAATCAATATCTGAATACGCAATATAGAACAACTATGCGATAAGGAGTCATAAAGAGTTAAATATCATATGTCGAGAATGCAATGCAATATACAACTCCTGCTAAGTCTATCCAAGTCATATAAGTGAAGAAATAGCAACCCAAGATGTCATATGCCTGCGGACGTAATGTATTATGCGATGCGAATGAAATAACCATGCTGGAGTGTGAAGTCGGGATGATAGTACGTAGTATCGCAGGCTATGGGGTCCACCACAAGGGACTTCTATCCAAACTAGTCCCATACCTAAATTTGGATAGTCAGACTCATTGTGGCAAACTCCTGATCTCAGGCTAGTCGCGCGCCCAACCGAAATCCTTGCCATAACGAAGGTACACAACAATTAGTTGCGCACCACCAGCCCTAGTGGATAGTGAATGAATGAATGAGCATGCAATTCCTACTCAATAAGTCCACATGTCAGTACGGTTCCTCTCTGAGAAATCACCGGGGTCTAGTACACTCTAAACCAGATCGCCGCCACATCGCACGCAATAAGGTAAGTGGAAGAGACCTCACTATCCGTCTGCCAATATCGGGCTCGACTCGTCGATAGCGGACCCATTCCTCGAGCTGGTCAGACTCAGCCTAGCATTGCCCCCTCCTCTCGGGCAGGTAAGGCCGCACCCCCTTCCAACCGACCACGAAACAGTGGAGAGCGCAGCCATCTGGTAATCGGCACACGGCGCTCATCTACCCACTCGGTCTAGACATTGGAGCAACCTCTGGAACCAAGAGGGTTTAGGGACTTTCACCCAGGGATATCTATAGCACCCAATGTAAAACAGATTTCCGGTGTCCCATCTAGCCATCCACGATATGCCTGTGGAGGCTACGACCCTGATGTCTCTAGGGCATACAGTAATCACAACACACAATGCAAGATGCATGAGTCATACAATCCAGTCATGCATCAGTCCTACGCATACCGTGCACTCATGCGAGACAATCTCCGCCTATCAGGGAGTCTCATAACAACCAGCACTATGACGTATGCAATGGTCAATAATATCTCATAACAGACATGCAGATGATGCGTATGGACATGTAACATGATGCTATGCAGTCACATACTCATAATCATTATCAATAGCAAGCATTGACAATCGATATCGTCAACGTGGACAGTTAACCAACATTGTCCCCCAAGGAACGGCCCACATAAAGCCTAACATATAGTGGACTCATAGCCGCACACAAGGGCCAAATATACAACACCATGGGCCTCACTCAAGAGTTTAATATACATCACGATGGGCCTCTCACATGGGCTTAACATACATTATAATGGGTTCCATCGCCTAGCCCTGAAATGCATCACAGTGGGCCTCATCACATAAGCCTCATATACTTCACATTGGGCCTTAAACACGGGCTGGGTACACATCAAAACGGGCCTCAAATACGGGTCGCATATACATTACATTGGGCCTCGACAATCGGAATCGGCGATCAGCCACGACAATCGGAATCGACAATCGGCCACGATAATTGGCCTAGACTTGATAATCGGCCTCGATAATCAGAATCGGTCAATCGGCCAGGACAAGCAGAATCAGCAATCGGCCACGTCAATCGATGATCGGCCACGATCGGTAATCGATCACGATAATCAGCCTCAATCGATAATCGGTCAAACGACCACGACAATCATAATCGGTAACGTCACTCGGAATCGACAATCAGTTAGGATAATCGGCCTCGATCGCTAATCGGTAATCAGTCATGATAATCGACCTCGATCGGTAATTCGGCAATCGGTCAGGATAATCGGCCTCGATCACTAATCGGTAATCGGTCATGATAATCAACCTTGATCGCAAATCGTCAATCGGTCAGGATAATCGGCCTCGATCGCTAATCAGCAATCGGTCATGATAATCGGCCTCGATCGCTAATCGGTAATCAAGGCTTAAGGGAAGGTCACAATGTGTACATTAAACCATCATTACCCATCAATGTGGACATTCAACCAACATTACTCCCAAGCAGTGGCTCATCTAACGTCAAACATAAGGTGAGCCCATAGCCTCACG
Organism: Magnolia kwangsiensis; assembly: GCA_037074715.1. Taxonomy (NCBI): domain Eukaryota; kingdom Viridiplantae; phylum Streptophyta; class Magnoliopsida; order Magnoliales; family Magnoliaceae; genus Magnolia; species Magnolia kwangsiensis. The sequence continues at coordinate 99,794,342 of CM073584.1, forward strand.
TAAAGGCCTAATGTACATCGCATTGGGCCTCATATAAAGGATATATATGCACAAGTGGGCCTTGCACATCGGCCTCAGATTCATCGCATGACCACAACCATGGGCCCAATGCACATCATAATGGGCCTCATTAAATGGGTTGCAAAGTGTCACAATAGCCATGCCATATGGGCTAGAAATACATAACAGGTGGGCCTCCAATATCCAACAAGTGGGCCTTGAATATTCATCAGGGGAGGGCCTTGTACCAATAGAAAGTGGTCTACACATCATAACTGGGCTTACCAAAGGCCCAGCCAAATAACGGCTTGGATAACACACACATCACGATGGGTTGCATCATTAGGCTGCACCAATGGGCCTCATATGCAACAAGTGGGCCACATTAATGGGTCACATTAATGGGTCACATGTATGTCAAAGTGGGTCTGACGGATGGGCCACAAACACATCGAAGGTGGGCCTCATGGATAGGCCATAAACACATCAAAGGTGGGCCTAATAACATGGGCCTCATATATACATCGAATGGGTCGTATTATTGGGCCTTATGAATAGGCCTTATGTACATTTCAATGGGCCATAACCCATGAGCCTTAGAATACATCAAAATGGGCCCAATAACATAGGTCTTACGTTCATATCAAGGTGGGCCTCAATAACGACCTCATACACATTAAGGTGGGCCTCAATAATAGGCCATAAATATGACAAGATGGGCCTCATACATATACCAAGGTGGGTCTCAATGGATGACCGCAAATAAATAAAAACGTATATATAATATACACAAATGAATCATATCAAAAGATCAGCTGGACCGCACCTAAATAACGGTGGCAAGAATGGTTCCCACCATTAAATTCTCAAAGCCCACCATAGCGTTTATTTCCCGTCCAATCTATACATAAGGTCACAAAGACCTGGATTAAAGGAAAGTAATATCATACTAGTCCAACCTTGTGATCCAAGAATTTTGATGGTGGACAGTCAATCCAACACTGTTTCTATAGTGTGGTCCACATGACTCTAGATCTGCCCTATTTTTATCTCAAGCCTTAAAATCTTATTTCAAAATGGTTGGGACTGTTTGGATGAAACACACGTATTATGGTGGATTGCATCACATACATCAGTGGGTCGCACTTGGGACCCACCATAATGTTTACTTTTCGTCCAAACCTGTTGATGAGGTCACATGGACCAAGGGGCGGCCACTGTAATGTTTATATGACATCCGAACTGTTCATAAGGTCATTCAGACCTAGGGCCCACTGCACTGTTTGTATGACATCCAATCTATTCATAAGATTATGTGGACCAAGGGTCCACCATAACGTTTAATTGCATCCAATCTGTTCATAAGGTCTCGTGGACCAAGGGCCAACCAAAATATTTATTTGCATCCAATCTATTGCTGGGTCTCGTGGGGCCTGGGGTCCACCACCCGAACCGTTGATAGGGTCAGGTGGGCTTGGTTGAAGTGGAGAAACAAATATCATCTGATCCAAGACTTCTGACCCAAAGAAACATGCTTCGATGATACACATTTAATCCCACTATTTCCTCTGTTGTGGGCCACCTGAGTCTTGGATGGGCCTGAATTTTCCGTGAGGCCTGTTTCAATAAGGGGTCCACCATCTGGACGGTTTAGATGGGAAATAAACATCAGGGTGGGGCCCACGGTTGGAGCCGTAGGTCTGCCTCTGACCGCCCGCAGTCGCTGGACGGCAGGTTAAAACACATACATTATGATGGGTTCCCACCGTCCGGTGGGATGAATCACATACATCTCTGTGGGCTCCACGTGAGGGCCCACCGTAATGTTTGCATGCCATCCAAATTATTCATAGGGTCACACGGACCCTGATAAATACGAAAAATAAATTTCACTTTGATCCAAAACTTCTGTGCCCCAAAAAAAAGTGTCAATGGAAGGCGTTTATCATCACTGTTTTCAGTGACGTGGGCCACTTGAACATTAGATCGTCCTGATCTTTGAAGGGGGGCCAGTTCATGGGGTGACCCATCCGATGAACGGTGTGGATACCGAATATACATCATGGTGGGGCCCACAGCAGGGGGCCGTGGGTCCCTGCCTTCGTCCGCTCGTCCTGGCGCAGGCGCTGCCTGCGCCTCCCTGGCAGCAGCAGCGTCTGCTGCCTTATTATATTATTTTTTTTTTTTTTTGAAAAATGAATTTTTTCGCGGTTTTTCCTGTGTAGGGTCGACTTCAAGTCAATCCAATCCAACCATTGGATTCCACAACTCGTAAAAATTCCAACGAGTCTAATGTTGGGCATTCTTTTGATGTATAAAAAAAAATAGGGAAGATTTCAATGGTGAAAATCACTGTTTCCTGAAGTATGGCCCACCAGAAGATTGGATCAGTCCCATATTTTGGCTCAACGCCTAAAGTATTATGAAGAAAGGGATGGACGGCGTGGATTGAATACATTTATCAAGGTGGGGCCTATGCAGGTGGCCCACCTCCAAAGCTTTGAAAATGGCAATTTTTTTGTGTTTTTCACAACACGTCCAGAGACACATCTCTGGACTGATTCTTCTCTTCTTTTTTTTTTTTTTTTTTTTTTTTTGTTTTGCTGCTTCTGGCCTAGGAGTTTGATTAAGGTGGCCCTCCTTAGGTGGGCCATCACATGGCTACCCATATACATACAAAGTGGGCCCCACCTGTAAATGGATTGGATCCAATGCATGCATCATAGTGGGGTCCATCCAAGTGGCCACAAGGCCATGGCATCATACACCAAAATAATTAAATAAAAAGAAAATGAGAGGGAGAGAGAGGGAAAGGAGCACCCACACCATAAAAATGGAGAAATCTAACCTATAGATGCACCCACCTTTGATCTTCCCTTCCTTCTTCCGCCAATGCATGATAGAGCTCCAAAGGTACAATTTCAACGGTGGAGATCGATTTTAGAGGGTGGGATTAGATGGTAGGAAGGTGGGAAGGTGGGCCACACTAGCTCTCTCATGGGGAGCTTGGACGTGGGTGGCTTGGGAGGAAAAATGTGAGAGAGAATGAAAGAGAGAGAAATGAAAGATGTGATGTGAAGAGAGAGAGAGAGAGGGATGGGTAAGAGACTGATGGAGTGATGGGGAGAGAGATGGGTGAGGTGATGGGAAAGTTGACTTTTGGGGATGGGTAGTTGTACTTAGGGATGGGTGTACTTGTGACAAATGATTTGATTGATGTGATGGATTTTCTTGGGATTAGCAACACGCGGTATTTTCCTTGAACTGAACGTAGGCCCACATCTCCTGGCCTGGGTATAGCCTCGGCGCGTGAGATGCAGCATCGGAACCGCGGCGACAGCGCGGTCGCACTGGTACAAGTCTCGGGTCAAACTGACTCAGACCGACAGGATCCGACTCAGGATTGCGCGCAACGCCGGTTGCAGATCGCGAGTCGCCGGAAATTGATCGGAATGACCGTGAAAGCCTCAGGGACAGTACGAATTAGGATACAGGTTTTACAGCAGAGGTCAGCCCCGAGCAGGCTTTAACAATGCAGGGGGGCCAACTGCGAATGAAAAATAATAAGTTATAACTAAGGACTTCGTCGAAAATAACAGAGAAGTAAAAAGAAAGGATTTTACCTTAAAGAGTATCCTCGCCGTATGCCCCAAAGTCTGCGCAGTCTGGGCATTATAGAAGTTGACGTAGTCCTTCTCGCCCCCATGAGCGATGGCCCAAGGGATCATCCCCGAGAGAACTTTGTGAAAGGGTGACAACTCCTGTTGAGTCATCTCCCCTCTCGAGAATTTTCTATATGATCCCTCTGTCTCGGGACCTCCTCTGCAACAGGTCCTGGATTAGGAACCGACCGAGACACAGGAAGACTCGCCTCCGTTTCTTCCGCCCTCTCCTCGGGGTCAGAAAGCACAACTACCTGTGGGGCGGCAGAGACATGAGCAAATGGGCAGCTGGCTCATTTTCCATTGTAGCGGTCTTCTTTTGCTTCGAAGGCCGAGACCCTGACAAAAGAGCCGACCTCGGAGGAGCCTTTACCTTGGAGATTGGCTTTAGGGACAGACGAGACTCGGCCATGCTATCAGAAGTCGACCTAAGATATGGACGAGCCTCGAAAAGATCTGAAAAGAAGAATGAAGGTGAGTCAGACAAGGAACCGAGGATATGAAGTAGTGTGAGAGAAATTACCTGACACAAATGAATCTAAGCCCGTAAGATGCAAACACTCGGGCTGCAAGAGCAACTTCCAAGATCGGTCTTCCACACTCAATTTCTTCAGCTCTTTGATCCGAACTAGAGCGCCGGATTCGAGTTTCCCCCTCTCCTTCAAGATATTTGCAAAGCATCAAGAGGTCAGGATCAATGCAAGGCAATGAAGTGGAACAAAGTGTATCAAGCCGAGTCACGCCGAGTCACCTGCTTTCTGAAATGAGCGGGAGACTCGAGATTCATAAGGCCACGGATCGGCCGACTCTCATCGTCCGCACGCCCAAAACCACCTCTCCTTCCAGTGTTTGTTAGAAGTGGGCGGGTCAGTTATAAGGGACCCACCTCTGCCTCTCAATGCACTCAGAAAATATAGGCAGGAAAAACTTGAGTTTGGTCTTACTTGGTACAGGTAGAGGAATTCGTCGACCGTTAGTGGGGGCTGCTCTAGCTCAGACCATAGCACAACACACCCAAATAAATTCCTCCACCCATTTGAAACGATTTGACCGGGAGCGAGTTTGATACGGGATAAGAAATCTCGAGCAATAGGTTGAAGTGGCAAGCGCAAGCCACAATGTATTGCGACCTGAAAAATCGCGACCATCCCCACAGGGGGATGGTCGGACAAGTCTTCTGGACGAGGAAGATGAAGTACGACCGAGTCTGGGACATGGAACCCAGCTCGGATACAGTTTAGGTTGAAATCAGTCAAAACCAAGGAAACAAGACCACTCGAGTCGTCTTCGGCTCCTTCTCCCTTGGAAGAGGATTCAGAAGCTTCTACAGTCTGGTTTATGGGATCCGGGATAGCGATCCCCTTAGCTATGATTATTTCCTCTTCTCCATCTTCCCCTCCAATGGATCTATCCCGAGATTGGGTCTCCCTGGACGGGTTACTAGAGACACTTCACCACTGGAAGGACCGGCTTGAGCGGGACTCTCAGCTGATGAATCTTCGGTCCTCCTTACGAGCCGAAATGCGGCGTTTGCGCCAACGACAAACTCCGTCAATAAAGAGGGTGGTTCCGCAACATTTTAGAAACGTTGGGACACACTTTCATCTCCGGAAGTCCCCTCTCGGGGCCTCTGGGAGCCACGCGTAGCCATTAACGTCTATAGAAATGGAGGAAAAAACTCACCGGAGAAAATAACAGTGGATGCAAAAGGAGTTGACGGAGGAAGAGACGACAGCGGAGAAAATGGAGAAGAAGAAGCAGGAAAAGTCAGAAAAGGATGCAGGAACGGGAGCGAGTGAGGAGGAAATAAAATTCGTACACTCTTCCCGCCGGGTCGTTTTATAATAGTGCCACGTGGCAGAGACATTTAATGAAAAAGAGAAACGACGCTCGTTTCGACTCCCCCACTGGACACGTGGCGCACGCCGACTGACGGCGGTAACGCCTTCGCCATGCGTCTAACTCCCATAAGCGGATGAAACGACCCGACGATTGGCCGCACGTGCGACCTCGGGAGATGCACCGTCATGCGTTAGGGACGGCGCAAACAGTATTAAATACCTCATCATGACCTCAAACTCCGATGCGAATCGACCTAAAAACTCGTTACTCCTTGGTGCCGAAAATGACACAAGGAGTAAAGGGGGTTAACTGTTGGGAAAAAATATGTTAAGTCCGGGGACTCGGATTTAATGTAGGTCGGCTCTGCTGACATTGCCCGAAGAGTCCGAGACAATAGTCGAGACCGAGGGAGTGATGAATAAGGTCAAGAGGCATAAGCATAAGACGACTTAAGTTACTCGGTCGGAGAGATAGCTGCGTCTGCAAAGCCTACAGAAGGCCGAGTAAGTTAAAAGCCGACCGACCGAGAGAACAGAATCAACCTAATAAGTCGGATCCGTCGGCCACGAAATAAGGAAAGATGACGGGTAAATATCGAGACTATTCCATCCGTTAGGAGGCAAAAAATTTATTCTCTTAAGCCGACCGAGACTCTTTCAAAGTCGATAACAGTCGAGCCGAGACAGGGGAAAGCGGTGTGAATATAAATGCCTCCCGAAAATCAGAAAATACAGGTGTCCGATCCCGAGATCCTCGGGATCGGGCGAAATCAGCTGAAAAGATTAAATCTCCGAAAATTAGGAGAAGAATCCTCGTATGATGAGGATTCCTCTATAAATGCCCAAGTCGACTGCGGAAAAAGGTACGTAACACGAAACCCTAAAAATCCTTTGTTGTTAATAAGCTCGCTGACTTAAGCATCAGAGAATCCCTGGCTAAAGCCAGGGTCCCCTTCGAGTTTGATATTGTGCAGGCAAAGAACAGGATGAAAGGGAGAAGCAATCCCTCTTCAGGAAACGACATCAACAGGTCATGTCCCCAAAAAAGAGTTGGATTGTAAGCTCAACTGGACCACACCACGGGAAGTAGAGGTGATGCCGTTGAAAACTTCCTAGGACTCGCTGTAATGTGCCATCCAACCTGTTGATAGGCTCACATAAACCGGAAGGGAAAACATACGTATTAGAGTGATCCAAAGCTTCTATGGCCTTAATGAGTTTTCAATGGTAGACATTCAATCCTCACTGCTTCAGTGATGTTTCCACTTGAGCCTTTGATATGCCTCATTATTTGGATGGATGGCAATGATAAATACATGACGGTGGGCCATCCAGAGCCCCTGTCAGGACCGTCCGTCCGTCTCTAGGTAGGTCGTGGTGGGTAGTACCCAACCAGCGTCCGACCAAATCAATCTAATTATTTATAACAGAGGGCATTCGACAATACTCAGCCACAGTCCACACGCTTCATGGTGCACAACCATGTGTGAGAATCCTTACGCAGCACTTCAATATTCTGATCATGGCTGTTGATTAGGTGGGACAACATCTGGATGCATTATATAAAAAAAAATCAAGAAGGGTAGACTATGATATCCTTTGGATTAATGTCCTGAGGATGGACGGTCAGGTTAAAACAGTGATTGCAGGCCAAAATCACAGCAATCGGATGGTTAAAATTGCGCAATCACCCTTTTATTTCATATGGACCATGCAGGCGGTGGCCCATCAGATAGACGGTTCGTGCAGCACACATGTTATGTACCACGTGTATGGTGCCACGCAGCGCACGCCCAGTACCATTTGGCATAGTTAACTAAATTGGACGGAGGAAAGAAGACCCTTTCAGTGGAATGGACGGCAACAGATTCAACGGCGTATCTTCAACTTCCAAATGGATGTATGTTACATGTACCTCTCTCCCTATATATATCAACCCAGACCATTCCCATTTCACCACTGGAAAATTTTCAAAGGTTTCTAGCCGTTGGATCTCTTTTCCTTGAATGGTAGAGAGAAGAGAGGGAGTTTTTGAGATGGCCCACCACATTCTCTTCTTATGTTTTTTAGCTCTAACTTGCTGTCTTGCCTTAGGCTTCATATCCAAGCCCTCTGCAGGATTTCTGTGTAGCCAAGCCCAATAGTCCAGGTACTTCCCCCATCACTGCTACTACAACTAGGGGTGCACATGGTTTGGTTCGGTCTGATTTTGGGGTGAAACCAGAACTATACCGTAACGGTTCCAGAAAAACTAGAACCGGAACTGGACCGTCTGCACTCTAGAACTGAATTGGAACCAGACTAAAAAATCAGTTCAGTTCTAGTTTAGTTTTACGGTTCCAGGTTTTTATAATCCACCATAATTGTATGGTTTGTTTTTATAATCCAGCCCAATTACATGATTTGTTTTTATAATCCAACCCAATTGCATGATTTTTTATTTTATTTTATAATCCAGCTCTAGCTCCTCTATTGAAATTTTTCATAGAGAGTAATCATGTTATGGTTTATTTTTATGACCATTTCGTATTCCCAAAATGATTTTGCTACCAATGTCTATTTGGGTTGTGATCCATTTGATGAATGGTCTAGTTGTTTATGTTTTACAAAATAAAATTTAAATATTTATTGACCAAAGGGTTCGGTTCTACTTAACTCCAAGCCGAGAATTGAACTGAGCTAACCAGTTCTTTAATTTTCGGAATCGAAATTGAAACGAACCGTGTACGTTAGAACCAGACCAAATTGTTCGGTCTGGTCGGTTTCGTTTACCAGTTCTACCAGTTTTGTGTGCACCCTTAATTACAACCACCATCATTCTATCAAGGCCGTCAATGGGCTGGGCCAGATTATAGTCTATTGGCAAAGCCTACCATAGCGAGACTTTGTATTAGATTACGGGCCTGATTTTCAGGCATCGAAATAATCAGGCCAGGCCTGGGTTTGATTTTTAATGACATAGTCTATTCAGGCTCCAGCCTGAGAGCCAATCTAAGCCCATTTAAATTCGAAATGGGCCAGATTAGGCCAGGGCAGGGCTGAGTTCAGGCCCAAGATTTAAACGGTCCTACACGAACTGACCACAGTCCAGCTAGAGCCCGGCCCAGGACAAACCTACCGTTGGGCAAAAATCAAGGTTTCAAAACTCAGTGGCTCGGAACAATTCATGCGATCTAGAGTTGAATTGGAACACAGCGAGTCAGGCCCAGTTAATCAACATTTTAAATGCTAAACCATGGTATATAACTTAACTGGGTCCGAGTCGACTCGGTCAATGTGCTAAAAGTGAGATAGTATTAACATTTTAGTAACACATTTCATTTCACTAATTTAGATTATGAATGTTGGCAGTGTTGGTTAATGGATTAGCCTGTGTGGATCCAAAGCTCGCTCAAGCCGACGATTCCTTCTTCACCGGGCTCCACAAACCAGGCAACACGTCGAACTTCCTTGGATCAGCAGTCACTCCCATCTTCGCGGCCCATTTACCTGGACTCAATACTCTTGGCATCTCGATGGTTCGCATAGACTATGGGCCGTGGGGCCTCATTCCTCCCCACACTCACCCGCGGGCCACCGAGATCCTAACGGTCATGGAGGGCACCATCTATGTTGGCTTCGTCACGTCCACTCCCGCCAACCGTCTGATCACGAAGGTCCTCAAGAAGGGTGATGTGTTCGTCTTCCCAGAGGGACTCATTCACTTCCAACGTAACGTAGGGTATGGGAATGCTGTTGCGATTGCAACCCTCAATAGCCAAAACCCAGGCGTGATCACCATCGCTAATGCCGTCTTCGGATCGAACGGGCCCATTTCAGCTGAGGTCCTTACCAAGGCCTTCCAGCTGGACAAGAATGCAGTGGATTATCTCCAGTCCAAGTTCTAAAAACCTATCTTTCTTATTTGTTGTAGCATTGGTTTTTCTTAATGTTATGTTATTTGGAGTTCAATGATAGTGCTTTACCTGTTGGAAAGACTCTAGCAGAGTCCTAATATAAGTGTGGTTGCATTCTTGTGAGTTCTACATGAGTTGTGGCATCTATTGAAAGCCTCAAGTAGAGTATCCTAATACATGTGTGATTGTGTTTTGTTAAGTCCTGCATGAGTTTTGTTCGCCATTGAAAGCCTTGGGTGGTGTCCTAATATGAGTGTGAATTCTTTTGAATTCTACAACAGTTAGCCATCGAAAGCCTTTAGCGTTCTACTATATAAGTGTGATTGTTTCCTTTTTAATATGAGTGGGATTGTATTCTTTTTTATTTTTATAGGAGTTGTGATGACCATTGTAAACCTTGACTCTGGAGTTGTAGTACTGAGCAGTACTTTGTTGATAAGTGGCGATCTTCAGCTATGCTATCTTCCTTTCTTCCTCGAGAAGATCTAAGCTCAAAGTTATCTGCTTGGCATTTTCGCTTGAGTTGAACGACTTGATGCACGCTGTTGGTATCCCGACCTCTCGACCAGTATTACGGCTTATGCGTCAAAGGCTAAGGAGAAAGGGATCTCTCCAGTTGAGGTTCAAGCTGTTATTCGATACGCCCAGAGGACATGTGGCAACTCCTTGGCCCGACTCCTTTAGATTTATCGAGTTTGAATTTGAGACGATTTTTTATGATCTTATTGATCGCCTCTACTTGTCCATTCTCTGGGGATGCCGATGTGATGAGAAGACATTGCGAATGCCAAGTCTTTCACAGAGTCCTCGATCGGAAGCGTGCATTGTCAAACTGCTTACCGATATCAGTAACGATTGTGTTCGGGATGCCATATCTGCATATGATGTTTTTCCAGATGAATTTAGTGATCTTCTACTCGATAATTTTTACGAGTGGCTTGTCTTCAACCCGCTTAGTGAAGTAGTCAAAAGCTACAATAACAAACATAGTTTATGATATCAATACCCACTGGACGAAGGGCCAGTGGCCAGTCATTAAGGTCAATTGCTCATATAGCTGTCGAGGTATTGTGAAAAATTGTTGGAACTTATAGCACTTGATGTAGAGCGGGTAGAGCGGGTCGTAGACAATTTCATGGCTAAGATGGATCAGAAAAGGCACAGTCGACAACATAAGTGATCCGGACCGTTGGACCTTAGATCGGGCGTATCTTGCAATCCGGAATGAGTTATCTGACATAAAATATATGAATTTGGGGTAAAACGAGCTACTTTAGCCAACCAACCCTGCTATGCCGGGTTGTGCAACCCAGATTTGCGAGAAACCCCCTGATCGATGGTCGTTTCTCCGTTTTAATTTCGTTTTTACTATAATTAGTAAGTTTTAGTTTGCTTACAGCTCTTCATCCGTTGGGTTTTAGGAGTTGTGTCCAACATGAAAAGTGCTTAGGATAATTAGGAGAACGGTTTGGTGAAGCCAAATAGGACACTTACTATTTTTGGCCGAAAACCTTTCGCACTAGTAGACATCACGACCGTCTATAAATAGTAAGTTTACTATTTATAGTAAGTCGCGGATTCTAGGAGTTTTAGTTGTAGTTTGAGTTTGATTTATTTCCTGTTGCTTGGTTCCCTTATTTAAAGGGGTGTAAACTCATTTTTATTCATTCAACAATTAATTTCAAATTTTATTATAGTTTATTCTTATTCTCTTGCTTTCTTTCCTCGTGGATTCGAGAAGTCTCTGTGAGGAGTCCAGAGAAGCTCCGTGGATTCGGAATAGTTATCCTTGAGGAAGACGGTGATCGACCTCATCACGTTCATCCCTGTGTCAATTTGGTATCAGAGCGAAGTTTTATCTTGGGCTGATGGCAAACAACGAAGGTATGAATCAAAATCTCGTGGACGGTGATCTAGAGATTCGTTATCTTTCGAAAAGAATGGAAGCTTTCCATCGGGAGAGTCAGTTAACCATCCAAGGGCTGCAGGCAACCCTCGACCGTCTTGCGGATGCGCTACTTCCACCCCGAGCCCTAGGCGGTGCTCCACCACCTATGGTCGCTCCACCACCCGTGGTTGCTATACGACGTGACCCCGATTATCGCAGAGCACTACCAGTGACAAATCGTAGGGCTACACCAGATGATTCTAGTTCCAGCGACAAAGACATTAATGAGGATTTTGATCAACGACCAATCCATGGAGACGATTGTCTAGATCGTGCTGAAAGAGACTATCGAGGTAAGGCTGAACTTTCTAGTTTTAACGGTTTATTACGTATTGAAGATTTTCTCGATTGGCTAGCCGAAGTAGAGAGATATTTCGATTATATGGATGTGCCAGATCATAAAAGGGTGAAATTGGTAACGTTCAAATTAAAATTTGGTGCTTCTGCATGGTGGGAACAATTACAACTCTCACGAGCCCGCCAAAACAAGGCGCCCATCGCATCATGGCCTCAGATGAGATGTCTTCTGCGATCACGATTTCTCCCCAGTGATTATGAGCAGATCTTATTCCAGCAATACCAGAATTGCCGACAAGAAAATTAAATTGTTACAGATTACACTGAAGAATTTCAGCAGTTGGCTACACGAAACGGTCTGTCAGAATCTGAGTCACAGAAGGTGGCACGATTTATAGGTGGGTTGCGATCGGCAATTCAAGACTGAGTTCATATGTATCCGGTCGGGACCGTAGATGAGGCAGTTCAATTGACAGGAAGGGCAGAAACACAACTTGCAAGAGCTCTTGCTCGTCCCTATCCTTCAAATCGAACCCCTATGATAGGTCCCACACAGGATTCAGTACTGACTCGAGGAAAAGATCCGGTAAGAGAGCGTTCTCAACCTCCTCCAACCACAAACCGTGATACGGGGAGTGGATCATCTAGACCTCAACGGGCAGCACCCACAACAGCAGGCCCAAGTAGAATTCCGAATCCTTATGCTCGGCCAAGGCCGAATAATTGTTACCGCTGTGGCCAACCAGGTCACTTATCAAACACTTGTCCTCAACGTCCGGCAACACACTTAACTATAAACGAAGGGGCACTGAAGATGAGGCCACAGAAGAAAATCATGGCTTTGATGAATATAAACAAACCACTGAAAAAATCGCAGGTGGCGGTGAAGTGACAGGCGAGGATCGTGGTGAATCTCTCATTGTGAGGCGACTATTGTATACCCCGCGAAAGGAATTACATCCACAGCGACATAATATATTTTGTACTCGATGCACTGTCAGCGAAAAGGTCTGTGATATGATCATAGACAGTGGTAGCAGCGAGGACATCGTCTCAAGAGTGATGGTGGACAAGTTGCAGCTACCAACGACGAGACATCCTTCCCCGTACTCAATTGGCTGGATAAAAAAGGTGAATGAGACCAAGATAACTGAACAATGCACTATCTCATTTTCAATTGGTAAACATTATAAGGATCAGATACTTTGTGACGTGGTTGACATGAAAGCCTGCCATATGTTACTCGGTCGACCCTGGCAGTCGGACCGTGATGCGACCTATCGAGGACGAGACAATGTCTACATATTCGTTAAGGATAGTCGAAAAATAATCTTTGCCCCTATGACACCAGAGAACCACCCTGAAGCCTCTAAAGTGGAGGGGAGTTTTCTCTTGACCATTCGAGATTTTATGGAGGAATCCAAGGAAACCGGGGAGGTATATGCAGTAGTGGTGAAGGGCGAGGAAGAGGAACCCTCAAACATCCCTCCAAGCTTAAAACTATTGCTAAACGAATTCAAAGAAGTCTGGCCTGAAGATTTACCTGATGGATTGCCCCCTATGAGGGACATCCAACATCACATAGACCTCGTCCCTAGGGCTAACTTGCCCAATCATCCTCATTATCGGATGAGTCCGAAGGAGTGTGAGATACTTCAGGGGCAAGTAGAGGAATTGATCCGTAAGGGTCTATTAAAAGAGAGCATGAGCCCATGTGTTGTACCAGCATTATTAACGCCAAAAAAAGATGGAAGCTGACGCATGTGTGTCGACAGCCGAGCAATCAATAAAATTACCATCAAATATCGGTTCTCAATACCAAGGTTGGACGACATGCTCGATATGCTGGGAGGGGCTAAGGTGTTCTTTAAATTAGATCTAAAGAGCGGGTATTATCAGATTCGTATCCGACTCGGTGATGAGTGGAAAACGACATTCAAGACAAAGGAAGGGTTGTATAAGTGGCTGGTCATGCCCTTCGGCCTATCGAACGCATCAAGTACTTTTATACGTTTAATGAATTAAGTTCTAAAACAGTTCACTGGCCGATTTGTGGTAGTATATTTTGATGACATATTGATATATAGCCAGCATGAGGCGGAGCACAAGAAGCATCTTAGGCAAGTGCTGCAGGTCCTACAAGATAACAAGTTGTACCTCAACTTGAAAAAGTGTAGTTTTTTAACTGACATCCTGTTGTTTCTAAGATTTGTTATAACGTCCACAGGCATTTGGGTGGACGATGAAAAAGTGTGAGCTATTAGGGAATGACCGATCCAGACAAACATTCATGAGGTGAGGAGTTTTTACGGGTTGACGACTTTCTATCGTCGATTTGTGCGAGATTTTAACACCATAGTCGTGCCTATAACAGATTGTATGAAGAAGGGACCATTCCAGTGGACAGATAAAGCTGACAAGAGCTTTCATGAGATCAAGCATCGTTTGTCTACAACACCAGTCTTGGTGCTTCCTAATTTTGACAAATTATTTGAGGTTGAGTGTGACGCTTCATACGTCGGAATTGGGGGAGTATTATCACAGAAAGGCAGACCGGTAGCCTTCTACAGCGAGAAGCTCAGTGAAGTCCGAAAGAAATGGTCGACTTATGAGCTTGAGTTGTACGCAGTTGTTCAGACACTACGACATTTGCGGCATTACCTGATTCAAAGGAAATTTATTTTGTACACTGACCATCAAGCATTAAAGTTTATTAATAGTCAGACTAACGTGAATCGTGTGCATACTAGATGGGTTAAATTTTTATAGGAATTCACGTTCGTTCTGAAGCACAAGTCAGGTCAACAGAACAAGGTGGCTGATGCACTTAGCCGTCGTGCATCATTACTTGTTACGATGAGCAACGAGGTGGTCAGCTTCGACTGTTTCAAGGAACTGTATGCCAAGGATGAAGATTTCAAGGATTCTTGGATAAAGTGCCAAGAATGTCACCCCAGTGACCTTCATATACAAAACGATTCTCTCTTTAAAGAAAATCGATTGTGCATCCTCCAAAGTTCTCTAAGAGAGCAGATTATTCAGGAGCTACATGGAGGTGGCCTCGGTGGACACCTTGAGCGAGACAAGACGCGAGTTCTTATGAAAGAACGGTATTACTGGCCGCAATTAATATGTGATGTGGGAAGAACCGTATAATGTTGTCAGATTTGTCAAACTTCTAAGGGACAATCTCAGAATACGGGACTCTACCCCGTTACCTGTGCCTGATGGTCCTTGGGAGGATTTATCAATGGACTTCGTGCTTGGTCTTCCACGAACACAACGCGGCATGGATTCGGTGTTCGTGGTGGTCGATCATTTCTCCAAGATGACGCACTTTATCCCATGCAAGAAGACCCTCGACGCAACACACGTGACGAATCTCTTCTTCAGGGAGGTCGTACGGCTACACGGGGTCCCTAAGACCATTACTTCTGATCGTGACACGAAGTTCATTAGCCACTTTTGGCGGACTTTATGGACTCGATTTGATACACGACTTCAATTCAACAGTTCTTACCACCCACAGACTGATGGGTAGACCGAAGTTGTGAATCGCACATCGAGAAACCTTCTTCGCAGTATTGCAGGAGAAAAGCCAAAGCAGTGGGACTTGGCCTTGTTTCAAGCAGAGTTTGTGTTCAACAACATGGTGAACTGCTCGATAGGAAAATCGCCGTTTTAGATTATAAACGGACTAGTGCCTTGCCACACACTTGACTTGGTCCCTTTGCCCAAGCACCTAGACACGAGCGTTGTAACAGAACATATGACAGATAAGATCATGGGCATCCATGCAGAAGTGCAGGCCAAGCTACATGCCTCGAACAAGAAGTACAAGAAACAAGCGGTCAAGCACCGATGACAAAAAGTGTTCGAGGTGGGCGACCGCGTTATGGTCCATCTGCGTAAAGAGAGATTTTCGACCGGGACATAGAACAAGTTAAAAAATAAGAAGATTGGACCGGTACCAATCATCCGAAAGATCAATGACAACACTTATATTGTTGATCTTTCAGATGACCTAGCGATCTCATGGACTTTCAATGTCGCGGACCTGACCGATTATCATGAACCAGCGCAGGAGGAGAACTCGAGGACGAGTTCTTTTCAAGTGGAGGGGATTGATGTAGAGCGGGTCGCGGATAATTTCATGGCCAAGATGGATCAGAAAAGGCACGGTCGACAACATAAGTGATCCGGACCGTTGGACCTTAGATCGGGCGTATCTTGCAATCCGGAATGAGTTATCTGACGTAAAATATATGAATTTGGGGTAGAACGAGCTACTTTAGCCAACCAACCCCACTACGCTGGGTTGCGCAGCCCGAATTTGTGAGAAACCCCCTGATCAACGGTCGTTTCCCCGTTTTAATTTCGTTTTTACTATAAATAGTAAGTTTTAGTTTGCTTACAGCTCTTCATCCGTTGGGCTTTAGGAGTTGTGTCCAACATGAAAAGTGCTTAGGATAATTAGGAGAACGGTTTGGTGAAGCCAAATAGGACACTTACTATTTTTGGCCGAAAACCTTGCACACTACTAGACATCACGACCGTCTATAAATAGTAAGTTTACTATTTATAGTAAGTCACGGATTCTAGGAGTTTTAGTTGTAGTTTGAGTCTGATTTCTTTCCTGTTGCTTGGTTCCCTTATTTAAAGGGGTGTAAACTCATTTTTATTCATTCAGCAATTAATTTTGAATTTTATTAGAGTTTATTCCTATTCTCTTGCTTTCTTTCCTCGTGGATTCGAGAAGTCTCTGTGAGGAGTCTAGAGAAGCTCCGTGGATTCAAAGTAGTTATCCTTGAGGAGGACGGTGATCGACCTCATCACGTTCATCCCTGCGTCAGCACTTCATTGCATATTGCTTGGCATCCTCATGTATGGTCGGCCAATAGTACCCATGTCGAATCACTTTATGGGCTAGTGCTCTTCTGTTAGAGTGGTTACCTCAGATACCTTCATGGATCTCCCTGAAGACGTATTCGGCTTTGTCGGGTCGAAGACATCTAAGGTAGGATATGGAAAATCCTCTCTTGTAAAGGACGTCTCCTATCATGGTATATCGAGCTGCCCTGTTTTGAATTACTCGCGCTTGGAGCTTGTCATTGGACAATTCATTTCGTTGAAGGTAGCTCATGATCGGATCCATCCAGCTTGACAACAGGGTTATATGAAGTGCTTCCCTTGGATCAAGTCAGCCAATGTTGGGCTCGGGTAGGAATTCGATTATGACGATTTTGGCGACATTGTTGTCGCCTGCTGCGGCTATTTTTGCTAGAGTGTCTGCTTGGGAGTTCTCTGCTCTGAGGACCAAAGTGACTTCACACCTGTTAAACTCACTAATAAGCTCTTTCGCCTTCTATAGGTAGGCAATCATTTTCTCCCCCTGGCCTGGTACTCAGCGGCAACTTGGTTGACGATGAGCTGGGAATTGCTATGGATCTTTAAAGCTCAAGATCCTATAGATTTCTTTAGTCTGAGTCCTCCAAGGAGTGCTTCATACTCCGCCTCCTTGTTGGAGGTCGAGAACCCAAACCTTAGGGCTTATTGTATGGAGGTTTGGTTGGGTGCTACAAGGATTATTCCTGCTCCGCTACCCTTTGAATTTGAAGATCCATCAACATGAAGAGTCCATTCTTGTAGATCAACATCTTCATCATTCTCGGTCTTCTCCGGAGGTTCGACTTTGGTGAACTCGGTAATGAAGTTGGCCACGGCCTGACCTTTGATTGCGACTCGAGGCCGGTACGCGATGTTGAACTCTTTGAGCTCAATCCTGACACCTCATGTTTTTGGAGTACTTGATAGAGTGGCTGATTGGTTGGGATAATGATGGTGTGAGCCTGGAAGTTGGGATAAAGACGTCGTGATGACATAATCAAGGGCTAGTGCTAGTGTCTCGATATCAGAGTATCTAGTCTCAACCTGGACCAAGGCTTTGCTAACATAATACATGGGAATCTGTACATCCAAATTCTCGCACTAGAGCTGTGCTAATTGCGGCGGCCGATGCAACCAAGTAGACCAGTAGTGACTCTCCTTGTTTAGGCTTGGAGAGCAGTGAGGGTGACCCCAGGTACTACTTAAGCTATTGAAAAGTTCGTTGACAATCGTCGGTCCATGTCGGCTTCGTCTTGGCTTTCAGTTGTCGGAAGAGTGGCATGCATTTATTAGTAGCTCTAGAGATAAACTTGTTAAGGGCTATGATCCTACCTGTGAGATGGTGAATTTCTTTTAGCCTTAGGTGAGTTCATGTCCAACAATGCCCAAATCTTGTCGGGGTTTGCTTCTATTCCCCTATAATTAACCAAGAATTCGAGAAACTTCCTCGAGCTCACCCAAAAGGTTCATTTGTTCGAGTTTAGCCTCATCCGGTATTTTCTCAAGATGACGAATATCTCTTTAAGGTCAGTTGCGTAGCCTGCTGCTTTGGTGCTCTGATATAGACTTCCATGGTGCGTCCAATCTTCTTGGCAAAGATTTTGTTGATGAGATGTTGATATGTCGCTCCGATGTTTTTTAACTCGAAGGGCATGATGGTATAGTCCCTTGTCAGTGACAAAGGCCATTTTCTACTTGTCGTGTTTGTGCATGGTGATCTGGTTATAGTTCGAGTAGGTGTCTATGAAGCTAAGGAGCTTGTGCCTGGCTATACTGTCAACTAATTGGTCGATCCTCAGGAGAGGGAAATTATCTTTCAGACACGCTTTATTCAGGTTGGTATACTTGACACATACTCACCTTTTTTTTTTTTATATAGATTTATTCACCAACACGATATTTGCTATCCAATCAAGATAGTAGAACTCTTTTATAAACCCAGCCTTGAGAAGCTTAACGACCTCTTCACCGATGACTGTGTATCATTTTGGTTTGAACACATGTCATTTTTGTTTTACGGGTCGGTGGTCAAGGTTGACATTCAATCTGTGAACCATTATCTATGGGTTAATGCCAGGCATGTTCTAGTGCGACCATGCGAATATGTCGGCGTGCTGCTTCAGCAGGCTGATGTTTCGTTTCGCTGATTTGGTGCTAGTAACGACCCGACCTGAATTATGTGGGTTGGGTCAGTTTTGCAGAGAGGCACGACCACCAGATCCTCAACTGATGATCCTCTCTCGACGGATTCTTCTTAGGGGTTTAGAGAGGTGATGGTCATTGTCTACTGTTGCGCTTTCGCCTTGAGCGGTGTTGAGTAGCATTGTTAGGCCTCATGCTAGTCACCTCTAACTTGGCCGACGCCTTGTTCAGTCAGGAACTTCATCGCAAAGTAATATGTAGACACTGTGCCTTCATAACATCGAGGGATAGTCATCCCAATATTATGTTGTAGACAGAGGGGCAATTGACCATAAGAAAGTCGATCATGACAGTCGTCTAGTTATGACCCTCTCCCGTGGTAACATACAATAATATACTTCATTCAAAGGTGATTCTTTCCATTGCAAACCCGAGTAAGGGGGTGGGAACAGGGCATAACCTGGACCTTCCGATTCCCATCTTATCGAAGGCGGCAGTGAAGATGTCAGCTGAGTTATCGGTGTCCACTAGTATGCGATGCACCTTATGGTTGGCTACAGTCACAATGACCATCAAGGCATTGTCGTGTGGGTGGTAGATTCCTCGGGCGTCTTCCTTAAGCTGCAAGGGTTTATCTTTTGTTCTTTCATGGCCTTGTTTGTGAGGCATACATGGTGCTCCATGCTACTGTTGCTGATGTTTTGGGCATGAGCCTTATGCGCTTTGTTCGAATCTCCACCTCCATCTGTTTTCCCGAATATAGTACATATCTCGCCAGTTGCTTCGTTGTTGTTTCTGTCGCCTTGTTGCTCATCCTATTTGTCTAGTCAGTCATCTCTCCTTCTATTGACGTACTCTCGTAGGTGCCCGCCTCGGATGAGAGACTTTATCTTTTCCTTGAGATCGAAACATTCAGTGGTAGTGTGGCCATGGTCGCGATGAAAGTGATAGTACTTCTGCTTGTCTCTCTATTTGACATCAACTTTCATCTTGCTCGGATATTTTAAGTTCCTTTTGTCACGTATTTTCATGAGAACTTGCTCAGGAGTCACATTCAGTGTAGTGTATGAGCGGAATTGGCCCTCCAGTTGTCGGTTTGGGCACTAACATCTGCTCAGATCATCCTCCTTTGTCTTTTTGTTTTGACGGTGGGCAATTCCCTTTCCTCCTCGTGTCTTCTCTCCTTAGTTGAGCTACCTGCACTCCGAGTAGCTTTTTGTGAGCTGAAAAGCTCCTCCGCGTTCGAGTACTTTTGGGCTTGATTAAGGAGATCGGTCAAGGTAGTCGGGAGGTTCTTGCCAATCGAGAAAAAGAACTTCCCATCCCTTAGACTAAATATCATGGCGGCTAGAGCTATCTGGTCGAAGTTGTCGTCTACATGTACCACCTCATTATTGAAGCGGATGTAGTCCTTTAGCGACTCATCTTCCCTTTAGGTGATAGTGAGGAGGTGCATTGCATGTTTCATTCTGTCCTTCCAACTGATAAACTATGTGATAAAGATCTTGCTGAGCTCTGCGAAGGAACTAATAGCCTTCGATTTCAGTTGGCTGTACCATTTTTGGGTCGTTCCTGACAAAGTCAGGGAGAATGCTCAACACATCACTAAGCGAAGCACTGCGAAGCACCATCTAGGCTCTGAAAGACTCAAGATGCTTCAAATCCAGAGTAGGGGTGATATGGGGCATCTAAATTAAACCTTAACGGGAGTTGAGACTTCATGATGTCATCAGTAAACGAAGATTCAGTCTCCTCCAACATGGCGTCAACTGAGGTTGGGCCTCGAGCGCGCTAGGCTTGTTGGATATCACCGAGCTATCCTCATATCTCTTTGAGCTCGGCTTCCCACGAGACCTCACTTTCTGCGACGACTTCAGGGGCCTTCCTACACCTCCTTTTCTCTAGGGTGTAGCATAGGTTAGTGTCTGCAAATATGGTCATCCTCACAGTATGCGTGAGAGCTTAACTATGTGTGCCCTAGTAATTGCTTTACTATGTAAGAGTCGTGGGGTACCTGGGGAGGCCGGGACAATTCGGTTGACGCACCTACTTTCGCACCATGATTAGGAGGTGGTTGTTCTCTCCAGTATATGCATTGTTCAGTTGGCGTTGCTGGCTAGGGCTTCGACCTAGTTTTTCAAGGAGAGGAGCCGACTCCCCCTATGCGAGACCTTTGCGCGGCCATTGCCGAGAGAGGGTTGGTATGATGTTCTGAAGGCGGGTCTGAGAGGTTCTCAGGCTGTTTGTCTAGTGTGGGGATTGGCATAGTGCTGGAGGCCAAAGCCCTCTTTCTTCCTTTAGCTATAGTAGGGTAGATGAAGACACGATAGGTGATCTTTAATGGCTTTACTGTCGCTTGCCATAAACGGCACTAAATTGTTGATGTTGCAATCTGGTTGTCCTTGCTAGCCCATCACACACCTGCAAAACAGAGAGACACTAGGGGCGTCAGTTGTAGTCGGGGGCCCTCCGATGCCTAAGTCGGGGTAGGCACACAATGGGCATAGATGAGTTAGGGTAGTTGTGCATACATTTCTCTTTAACAAGGGTCTATATTTATAACTCTTGAGTCCACTTACATATATGGCAATGAATCTGCTAGATAGATTCATGTCATAGACTAAATCCATTCCCAGATATATCACGCCTTTCTCAGCGTAATCTTCAGCTGAGATCTCAAAAGGTAATCGCACCCGTATACGGAGAGGATTCTCCCTTCTATTGTGAGGCAGTGGTCGGCGGTCCCCAAGGCCGATGTAAGTGGTTGATGCCGACCTAGGTAGGGGTCCTTGGTAGAAGCTGGTCCTCGAGGCTGATGGTTGAGGCCATCCCTCGAGGTTGACATACGATACTGACCTCCAAGGTCATTGGTTGAGACTGTGAAGTCTTAGCTTGGCGACTGAGGTTGGTATTCATGGCTGCTACTTGGGTTGGTCGTGGAAGTTATGGTCGGCACCTGATGCCAAGCTGATATACGACCATTCACGTTGGGTGTTTTCCCTGATCTTCCCATTTCATTTTAGGTGTTCGGTGAGTCCAATTTCACTTATAACAAAACTAAATCATTCAAACCATATATCCATCTATTTCGTGAACTCATTTTACCCCATGAGCCCAAACATCATAAATATCCATAACTAAAGAGAGTTGTATCTCCGTAATCGTATCACCATATGGAAGATTTGTCCCATCATGTGTCTGGCTTGAGTTTTGGATTCGCTTTATTTTTGAGTCATGTCATAACTCAACTAGAAAATGGATGGAAAGATAAATTTCTTGCAATATGGCAGTGGGCCCCACCCTTTTTTTTTCAGGATCATTTTATGACACAGTACTCACTACTAAAAACTTATTGACGGCATCAAAAGTTTTGGATCAAGTTGATATTTATGTTTTTCCTTTGTACAGGTACATATTATCTTATAAAATGGATCGATAGCTAACAAACTAAAAACGAGAAGACCAAATGAGGCCCCGGTGACTGAGTACCACGAGACAGGGGCTCTAAGGGCCTCACCCTGATGTATATGTTTTATCCATTTATTTTCACATTTTTATTTTAAGGCGTGTACCCCAAAAAGAGGCAGATTGTAGGCTCAACCGGACCACACCACAGGAAGCAGAGATCACGGTGACTGCCGCTGTTGAAAACTTCCTAAGGCCCTCCGTGATGTTTATTTGTCATCCAACCTATCCAAAAGGTCACATAAACCTAGGTGAAGGAAAAACATAAGTATTAGAGTGATCCAAAACTTCTATGGCCTCAGTAATTAGTTTTCAAACGGTAGAGGTTCAATCCTCATTGCTTCCCGTGGTGTATCCACTTGAGCCTTTGAAATGCCTTAGTATTGGACTCATGCCATGAAATAATCTGCCAAAAATGTATGGATAGTGCTGATAAAACCCATACATGACAGTGGGCCCGACAGAGCCCCTGTAATGACCGTCCGTCTCTATCTAGGTCGTGGTGGGGTAATACCCAACCGGCGTCCGACCAAATCAATCTAATTATTTATAACGGAGGGAATTCGAGGATACGCTGCCATGGTCCACACGCTTCATGGTGCACAGCCATGTGTGAGAATCCTCATGCAGCACTTCAATATCCAGATCATGACAGTTGGATAGGTGGGCAAACAGCTGGATGCATTATATCACTAAAATCAAGAAGGGTAGACAATGATATCCTTTGGATTAGTGTGTCCTGAGGACGGACTGTCAGCTTAAAACAGTTAGCAATCGGTTCATATTCACAGGCCAAAATCACGACAATTGGACAGTCAAAGTGGCTCAATCACTAATTATTATTATTATTTTTTAATTTCATATGAGCCATGCAGGCGGTGGCCTATCAGATCCACGGTTCCGGCAGTACACATGTTGCTACGTATATGGTGCCACGAAGCGCACGTCCCAGTACCATTTCGCATGGTTAACTGAATTGGACGGAGGAAAGAAGACCCTTTCAATGGAATGGACGGCAACGGATTCATGGATGTGTGATACATCTACCTCTCTCCCTATATATATCAACCCCAAACCATTCTCCTTTCACAGCTGGAAAAGTTTCCAAGGTTCCTAGCCGTTGGATCTCCTTTCCTTGATTAGTAGAGAGAAGAGAGTGAGTTTTTGAGATGGGCCACCACATTTGCTTCTTGGGTTTTTTAGCTCTCCCTTGCTTTCTTGCCTTAGCCTCATATCCAAGACCTTTGCAGGATTTCTGTGTAGCCAAGCCCAATAGTCCAGCTACTCACACATCACTACTACTACAACCACGGTCACTCTATCAGGGTTTCAAAGCTCAGTGACTCGAAACGACTCATGTGATCTTGAGTTGAATTGCAACTCGGTTGAGTCAGGCTGAGTTAACCCACATTCTAAATGTGGAATTGTGGGTTCGAACTTGACTGGGTCTGAGTCGACTTAGTTGATGTGCTAAAAATGAGATGGTATTAACATTTTAATTACACATTTCGTTCACTAATTAATTAGATCAAGAATGTTGGCAGTGTTGGTTAATGGACTAGCCTGTGAGGACCCGAAGCTTGCTCAAGCTGATGATTTCTTCTTTGCGGGGCTCCACAAACCAGACAACACGTCCAACTTCCTTGGATCAGCGGTCACTCCCGTCTTCACGGCCCATCTACCTGGACTTAACACGCTCGGCATCTCGATGGTTCGCATAGACTATGCACCATGGGGCCTCATTTCTCCCCACACTCACCCACGGGCCACTGAGATCCTAACGGTCATGGAGGGCACCATCTAGACTGGCCTCGTCACATTCAACCCCGACAACCGTCTGATCGTGAAGGTCCTTCAGAAGGGCGATGTGTTTGTCTTCCCAGAGGGACTCATTCACTTTCAACGTAATGTAGGGTATGGTAAAGCGGTTGCAATTGCGACCCTTAGCAGCCAAAACCCAGGCGTGATCACCATTGCTAATTCCGTCTTTGGATCGAACGGGCCCATTCCAGCTGAGGTCCTTACCAAGGCCTTCCAGCTGGACAAGAATGCGGTAGATTATCTCCGGTCCAAGTTCTAAAAACCTATCTTTCTCATTTGTTGTAGCATTGGTTTTTCTTACTTTGATGTTGTCTGGAGTTCAATAATAGTTGTTTTAGCTATTGGAAGACACGAGCAGAGTCCTAATATAAGTGTGATTGCATTCTTTTAAATTCTACGTGAGTTGTGTTAGCCATTGAAAGCCTCAAGTAGTATCCTAATACAAGTTTGATTGTGTTCTTTCGAGTCTTACATGAATGTAGTTAATTGGCCATTGAAAGTCTATCCTACCATGAACGTTCAATCCCCATTATTTCCTGTGGTGTGGTCCACTTAGAATTAGATCCGTCTCTTTTTTAGGCTCATACCCTAAAATGAGCTGACAGAATGGATGGACAGCGTCCATAAAAACACATACTTGTCAGTAGGGCCCACACTGCTTTTCCAGCACCTACTAGTAGCATCGAGGTCGGTACTGGCAGGGTCAATGTGCAATCATCGTCGGAAATATTCGAAAGCGGCTCCTGAGTTACTCAAGCATACTGAGTAAATTCTGTGGAGTCCACCATAGATGTATATATCATATCCACTCCCTGCATCTGTTTTTACAGATAATTTTATGACATGATCCCAAAACTGAATCATATCCAAACCTCATGTCGACCACACCACAGGAAACAGTGGGAATAATGGTGTCCACCGTTGAAAACTTCCTAGCTTTTACAGTGATGTTTATTTGTCCTGTTCTTAAGGTCACACAGACATGGATGAAGGGAAAACACAAATATCAGCTTGATCCAAAACTTCTATTATTGGCGAAAAGTTTTCAACGGCAGGCATTCAATTCACACTATTTCCCATGATGGGTCCATATGAGCTTTTTACATGCTTCAGTTCTAAGTTCGTGCGCTAAAATGATACGGTAAAACGGACGGAGAAAGTGGATAAAAGACATAAATCGGCTTCGAAATATTCAAGCCATGTGGCAAGGGTTCTACACTGTAGGTTTCCTCCACCGTCTTCCAAAATATACAAGCCATCCGTGGGAAGGGTTCCAATGTTAGTACACAACCGGCTTTCGAAGTATTCAAGCCGTCCTTCACGAGGGTTCCATTGTATAAATTTCCTCCACCAACAATCAGATCAGATCTGCACCATTGTCAATGAAATAGTGGTATTATTTCAAGTAATGCTACAATAGGAGTTGGAAACTATAATTAAGCCGCGGCGGGGGTGAATAAGATCTTTTAAAAAAATTTTAGATTTAAAAGTTTATCAAATCATAGACAATCACCCAAAGATATAAACAACTAAATAGACTAATAAACACACAAAAATCAACTCAAGTGTAAAACAAAAGATAGTAAAGATCGTGTAGAATTTTATAAGACATGTAATATACATTCTATCTAGGCATTCATAGAAATTGAATAAAAGAAAATAAGCATAGATAAATCTTATTGCACACGATTTATGGTGGTTCGGCTAGTTGCGTGCTTCATTTTTGGCTGATGCACTCTCTTTATGAGTATATTGGATTTTACTATTCTTGATGGTTTTAAATTAGGTTTACTTTTACATCCTACACAAGGACTAAACGTTTTAAACTCATCAGTGGCCTACACAAGGTCTTACTCTACACTTGTCTTACACGAGAATAAGTCACGTATTCTTCCGCCAAAGGCCTACACAAGGTTTTAATCTGTGAGTTTAGGTCTTAAACTCTAAACCTAAATCTCCTTGAGAAATGGGTCAACAAATGAACTCTATACTAAGACATACCTAACTGGATCGACTCAATGATAGCGCAATGTCGAAGAAGCTTCTTCTTGCATGAAACATCTACTCTTCAACTCCCATGATCAGCCACCTTAAATGAATGTACTAATGTAGTGCCAAGGTTAGGAAACAGGTTAGTGAACCTAATTATAAGATAGGGGATTTGTAGCCTATAGGTTAGGATTCACCTAAGATAGCATTTTATGGCCTTTAAGATAAGAGATTTGTCTATTAAGAACAAAGTCAGGGCCATTAATGAATGCTTGAGTTCATGATTCAATCCAAGCTTTGAATGCTCATTAAATGTGCTTAATCATAGGTATTGAATGATGAACTCAATGAGATTAGAGTTAAGGATGAAGGATTAGAAAGAGGGAAAACACTAGCAAAGCTCTACTGGATTCTCATCAAAATGCTCAAATGCCCTAACCAATGTATAGATAGATAGAGTTGCAAAGGTTGGAAAATGGGCAGAAAATGTCTAGGCTCGGATCCAGCGATTAAGCCAATTTTGAATTTTTAGTAAAAATCTCATTGGATGCTTTTGTGCAAGTTTGGTCAATCAAACTTGCATCCTTGATTGATCAAGCTTAATCATTTTTGTCTAGAGAACTCATTGGACAGTTTTAGAACTTCTTGATTGATTGAGCTCGATAGATCGAGACCGCTCAAGGATTTTCTCGAGTGATCAAGAAGAGCCTGAATTTGTGCATCTTTGGATGTTTTCACTATATAGACTTTTGCATAAGATTTCCCCAAGTCCATGCTATTCTAATGGACATCTCCTCTAGCTAATGGAGGCTATGGGTATTCCTATCAATGGTCAAGCCAACCAGAGGGTTTGGTTTTGAGGTTTATAAGGTTCATAGGTCTTGGAATTTACCAATGACCTATATGGTTTACTTGTCTCTTCCATGCCTTGGCCGCACAAGACTCTGGGTCTTTAGTTCTTCAACTACTATTGGGGCTAGGGGTGTACATCGAGTCGAACTGAGTTGAGCTGGCCTTAGCTCGACTCGGCTCAGCCACTAGTTGACCTTAGTTCGAACTCGGCTCGGCTCGGTCTTTGAGCCTGACTGGCCAGCTTGGCTTAGTTCGATTAGGAGCTCGGGCCAACTTGGGCCGAGTTCGAGCCAAGATCGACTCGATTTCGCCATTAAGGCATTTCCATAAACACTTAGACTGTACCTTCAAAATCCCTCTATGTGTGAAACAGAAGCACTGGTTTTACAGGTATTTTATCAAATACCTTTTAAGCAACATAAAAATCAAGAAAAAAAGGATATTTGTTTCATGTACATACCTTCCTTGTCACCGGTTACACTTTGTTGAGTCATTTCATTAAACACTTGGTGAGCAACATCAATGCAAAAGTAACCGAGTCATCGAACTGGTTCGATCCGAGTTCGATTCGAGCTGGATTCGATCCAATTGAGTTGAGCAAGGCCTGCTTGAACTTGGCTTGAACTCATTTTGAAGCTAAAAAATTCAGCTCAACTCGGCTTGAACTCAGCTTTGGACCGAGTCAAATTGATCTTTTTGGAGTCAAGTAGCTAACCGAGCTAGCTAGCTCGGTTCTTGTACACCCCTGATTAGGGCTCACTGGGCTCAACAACAGGCAACTCACGTCAATAGAAGTTTTGGCTCAAGTTGATATCTGTGTTTTCCTTTCATCTATGCCTGTGTGACCTAATGAACAGGTCAGATAACACCGTATGCCGCAGGAAGGTTTCAACGGTGGAAACCATTATTCTCACTATTTCCTGTGGTGTGGTCCACATGAGCTTTGGATATGATTCAGTTTTGGGATCATGTCATAAAATGATCTTTAAAAACAGATGCAGGGATTGGATATGATATATACATCTATGGTGGGCCTCACAGAATTTACTAGTACGCTTGAGTGACTCAGTAGCCGCTTCTGAATATTTCGGACAATGATTGCCAATTGACCTCGGCAGCAGCAACCTCGATGCTACTGGTGGTTGCTGTAAAAGCGCTGTGGCCCCTACGATGTACAGATCATTTTAAGGCATGAGCCTAAAAAAGAGACGGATCTAATTCTCAAGTGGACCACACCACGGGAAATAATGGAGATTGAACGTTCATAGTAGGGTACTAATCAAGGCTTTCAATGGCTAACAACACTCATATAAGACTCGAAAAAACACAACCATACTTGTATTAGGATACTACTCGAGGCTTTCAATGGCTAACACAACTCATGTATAACTCAAAAGACTGCAATCACACTTTATTAGGACACTCCTGGAATCTCCCAACAGCTAAAACAACTAACAATGAACTCCAAACAACATCAAAGTAAGAAAAACCAATGCTACAACAAATGAGAAAGATAGGCTTTTAGAACTTGGACTGGAGATCATCTACTGCATTCTTGTCCAGTTGGAAGCCCTTGGTAAGTACCTCAGCTGGAATGGGCCCATTTGATCCGAAGACGGAATTAGCGATGGTGATCACGCCTGGGTTTTCGCTGCTGAGGGCCGCAATCGCAACGGCACTCCCATACCCGACGTTACGTTGGAAGTGAATGAGTCCCTCTGGGAATACAAACACATCGCCCTTCTGGAGGATCTTCGTGAACAGACGGTTGTCGGGGTTGGACGTGACGAAGCCGGCATAGATGGTGCCCTCCACAACCGTTAGGATCTCGGTGGCCCGCGGGTGAGTGTGGGGAGAAATGAGGCCCCATGGTGCATAGTCTATGCGAACCATCGAGATGCCGAGCGTGTTAAGTCCAGGTAACTGGGCTGCGAAGACAGGAGTGACTGCTGATCCAAGGAAGTTTGATGTGTTGCCAGGTTTGTGGAGCCTAGCAAAGAAGAAATCGTTGGCTTGAGCAAGCTTCGGGTCCTCACACGCTAATCCATTAACCAACACTGCCAAGATTCATAATCTAAATTAGTGAAATGATGTGTAAATAAAATGTTAATACTATCTCGTTTTTAGCAAGTGGACCGAGTCGACTCGGACCCAGCCAAGTTCAAACCCACGATTCACGTTTAGAATGTGGGTTAACTCGGCCTGACTCGACTAAGTTGCAATTCAACTCAAGATCGCATGAGTTGTTCCTATTCACCAAGTTTTGAAACCTTGATTTCTGCCCAATGGTAGGTTTGTCCTGGGCCGGATCTGGCTGGACCGTTTAAATCTCGGGCCTAAACCCATCCCTGGCCCGCAGACCTCAACGGCCTAATCTCGCCCATTTAGGATATAAATGCGCTTAGGTTGGCTCTCAGGCTGGAGCTTGAATATAGTATATATGTCATTAAAAATCAAACACGAGCCTGGCCTTATTATTTCCATGCCCGAAAATCAGGCCCACGGATGGTTCGATGGGCCCAATGACTTTGGTAGGCCTGGCCCAATATACTGTGATCTGGCCCAGCTCATTGACGGCCTTGATAGAGTGATTGTGGTTGTAGTAGTAGTGATGGGGGAAGTACCTGGACTATTGGGCTTGGCCACACAGAAATCCTGCAAAGGGCTTGAGGCTAAGGCAAGAGAGAAAGTGAGAGCTATAAAACCCAAGAAGAGAATGTGGTGGGCCATCTCAAAAACTCCCTCTTTTCTCTTTACTAATCAAGGAAAGGAGATCCAACGGCTAGGAACCTTTGAAACTTTTCGGGTTGTGAAAGGAAAATGGTTTGGGATTGATTTATATAGGAAGAGAGGTAGATGTATCACACATCCATGTGGAAGTCGAAGATGAGTCTTTGAATTTGTTGCCGTCCCATTGAAAGGGTCTTCTTTCCTACGTCCATTTCAGTTAACTATGCGAAATGGTACTTGGACGTGCGCTTTGTGGTACCATACACATGGTAACATGTGTGCTGCGCGAACCGTTGATCCGATAGGCCACCACCCGCATGGCCCATATGTAAAAAAAAGAAAAAAAAAGAAGAAGAGTGATTGAACCATTTTGACCGTCCGATTGTTGTGATTTTGGCCTGTGAATATGGACCGATTGCTAACAGTTTTAAGGTGACAGTCCGTCCTCAGGACACTAATCCAAAGGATATCTCTTTTATTTTTTTATTGATATAATGCATCCAGGCTTTGGTCCACCTAATCAACTGCCATGATCAGAATATCAAAGTGCTGTGTGTGGATTCGCACACATGGTTGTGCACCATGAAGCGTGTGGACCATGGCAGCGTATCCTCGAATTCCCTCCGTTATAAATAAGTAGATTGATTGGTCGGACGCCGGTTGGGTACGACCCCCACCAGGACGGACGCGGATTGAGTCCTACCCCTGCCGACTCTAGACTAACGGTCTGTTCTGTGGGCGGGGCTCACTGTTAGTTATCTGTTTATCTACACCGTTCATCTCTTCTCTCATGTCATTTTAAGGTGTATGCACAAAGATGAGGCACATCCAATGCTCAAATGTACCACACAAAACAATAAGCTTGGATGCATTAAGTGCACAAATCATGTGAAAGAGTCACATGTGGTGTGGTCCACATAGTGTCCTACCCCACAAGTCTCCAGTTGGGAACGGGCAGGAACTTTGAAAGGCCCCTGTAGTGTATGAATCTTATCCATACGGTCCATCCATTGTTTCATGTCCATCCATTGTTTCATATCATATATCATTTCTGGGTTTAATCCCAAAAATGAGATAGTTCCAAGGCTCAATTAGGCCCACTGTAATGTTTATTTGACATCCAACCTATTAATAAGGTTACATAGACATAAGACTCAATTAGGCCCACTGTAATGTTTATTTGACATCCAACCTATTAATAAGATTACATAGATATGAAATAAGGAAAAATACAAATATCAAATCCATGCAAAACTTTTGTGGTCCTCAAGAATCTTTCAACGGTAAGAGTTTAATCCTCATTTTGTAGTCCACTTAAGCCTTCAATCTGCTTTATTTTTGAGCGTATGTGATAAAATAATATAAAATAAATGAACGGTGTAAATAAGATCCATAGATCATGGTGACCACTGAAAACTCTGCCCGTCCCTAGTTAGAGACGGAATTGATAGATAAATAGATAAATCACAGTAGGGCTCCCACGGAACTGACCTTTCGTGGCTAAAGACGGTCAGGGATAGGACACAATCGGCATCCCACGGGAACCTACCTAGAGTAGGACGGTCTTGACAGCGATTCTACGAGCCCACCGTAATGTAAGTGTTTTATCAATGCCATCCATCTGTTTTGGCATATCATGATAGGGCATGATCCTATTAATGAGGCGGATTAAAGGCTCAAGTGAACCACACCACTAAAAGAACTTGGGATTAAACATCTACCGTTAAAAATTTAATGGGGACACAGAAGTTTTGGATCACTCTACTACTAATGTTTTTCCTTCATCCAGGACTATGTGACATTATCAACATGTTAGATGACAAATATACATCACTGGGTCATCTTAAGAAGTTTTCAAAGGTGGCGGTCACTATCACCTCTTCTTCTTGTGGTGTGGTTCAGTGAGCTTTCAATCCACCTCCTTCTCTGGCACAATCCTTAAAATGATATGTCAAAATGAACGGCCAGTATGAATAAAACATATACATCACAGTGAGCCCCAATGAATGCCTATGATGACGGTCCATCTCTAGCTAGGTCATGGATAACACATTTTGTAAAAAATGAAAAAAGCTTTAATTGGCAAGGGTTTGCGAGCACTTTGCAACAGGATATGTATGTATGAAGTGCATTAACTAGCGTCACTATAGCCACATTACTTGTACCTGAGCATGAGTTCCAGTGCATAGCAACCCAAGCGTGTCAATCTATCTTTTCATATCAGATGTAGAATAAAAGTACACACCCTAATTTATAATTTAAAATTTCAAAAAGCATTTTGACAGCAAAATCAAAATCTTCAATTTGTTTGAATTTCATTTTAAAAAAATCACGAATTTCAATCGTACCCAATCTACCTCCGGGTTGCTTTTTTATTCATTTTTTTTTCCATGGAGCACACTAAACATGGTCATTGAATGCCTACCGTTAGAAACTTCCTCAGGTTTATTAGCCGTCTAACCTGTTCATAATGATCAATAAAAACATCGGCCATTGAATGCCTACCATCCACACGTTAGTGGGACGTGTTCAATGGTGAGCATAAAATCTCTACTGCATGGTCCACTTAACATTTGGATCTGCTTCATTTTTTGCTATCATGCCCTAAGATGAGCTGAAAAACGGATGGATGGCATGGATATACAACCCATTATCAAAGTGGGCCCCAGGGTCAGGGAACACCCTCTAACGTGTGATTGTGAAGCTCCAAATATTAAAATCTAAGCTGACCTGGTTAGATACCAATAGTTTTGTTAGAGGATCTGTGGAGCCCACGTGATGTATATATTTTATTCATGCTATTCATGCATTTTGAAATATCATCTTAGGATATTAGACCAAAAACGAGGCAGATTGAATGCTCAAGTAGACCACACCACGGGAAGTACTGGGGATTGAATTCCTACTGTTTAAAACTTCCTAAGATTAATGTCTATTAGCTATTTAACTCATTCTTAAGGTCACGTTGACCTGTATGAAGGGAAACATAACTATTAGTTTGATTCAATACTTCTATGCTCTACGAGAAGTTTTCAATGGTAAACTTTCAAGCCCCACGGATTCTTGTTATGTGGTTTGCTCGAGAATTCAATCTACTTTCTTTATGGACTTATTTCCTAAAATGATCTTTATATATATATATATATATATATATATATATATATATATATATATATATATATATATATATATATATATATCGTGAGGTTGAGCTGTGTGGGCGCCATTGTGATGCATGTCGACCATCAATACCGTGCATTTAATGGTTCCCCTTTAAATAATGGGATATAACAAAAATCAACCGTAAACGGAACTCAGGTGGGCCATACCATCTAAAATCCTGTGAAGACACCGTTAAAACATATAAAGGCACTTGGTGGGGCCAACCTGAGTATTGAATGCTACAGAAACTTGGTATGACCCCTAATCCTAGTGGGACACACATAATGGATGGGCTGGATTTGCAAACCACGTCTCGGTGGGACGCAAAAAATGATTATGAATGTTTTAATGGTGTACGGCCCCCTCTCCACTACTGTATGTGGTGTGGCCCACAAAAGTCACAGATAGACCTAGGTCCACGGTGGAATGGCGCATCTGACTGATGGGGTAGATTTTCGAAACGCATCACGGTGGGGCCCACACAGCTCGACCGCATGGGACCGAGCCGTGAGCTCGAGCGCATTGTACCTTTTCCCATATATATATATATATATATATATGGACCCCATGGATCTCCTGATGGAACTATATCCTTCTCTAGCTAGCTCATTGTGGGATAGTTTCCAATCACTCAGGTAACATGCACATAACCAGGGAGGGAATCTCTACCCATCAGGGGCAGGACCATTTCATCTGGACCAAAGAACCATCAGGTAAGTTCTCCGCCAGGTTAGATCGGCCAGGAAGGAAATTCGTTCAACAAGTTACAGAAGACAGTGGGCCAAGTGGGTTTGGCAGGCCAGACTGCCTCCAAAAATTGCAATCTTCACGTGAAAAATTATCAATGGAGCCGTCCCTGTCGACATCAGCGTAAAAAAGAAGGGGGTGTCTCTCGCCTCCTGCTGCTCCTGTTGCTGCACTGATGGGAACTGCCAAGAGGAATCCCTGGATCATATATTCACCAGTGGAGAACTGATCATCACCTACTCTTAAACTCATGGGAATAAAAAGAATACAATCACACTCAGGCTTTCAATGTTCCAACACAACTCTTATGAAACTAAAAAGGACACAATCACACTCATAGAAGAATACCACTCAAGACTTTTAATGGCTAACACTACTAATGTAGAACTCTTTTGAATTCGCACTCATTAGCAGGATTCTACTCAAGGCTTTCAATGGCTAACAACACTCATATAAGATTCCAAAGAACACAACCACACTTGTAGTAGGATACTACTTGCGGCTTTCAATGGCTAACGCAACTCTTGTAGAACTCAAAAGAAAGCAATCACACTTATATTAGGACTCTGATGGAGTCTTCCAAGGGCTAAAAAATTAACATTGAACTCCAGCAACATCAAAGTAAGAAAAAACCAATGCTACAACAAATGAGAAAGATAGGTTTTTAGAATTTGGACTGGAGATAATCCACTGCAGTCTTGTCCAGCTGGAAGGCCTTGGTAAGGACCTCAGCTGGAATGGGCCCATTCGATCCGAAGACGGAATTAGCGATGGTGATCACACCTGGGTTTTGGCTGCTGAGGGCGGCGATCGCAACGGCATTACCATAACCTATGTTACGTTGGAAGTGAATTAGTCCCTCCGGGAAGACGAACACATCGCCCTTCTGGAGGACCTTTGCGATCAGACGGTTGTCGGGGTTGGACGTGACGAAGCCAGCATAGATGGTGCCCTTGACGACCGTTAGGATCTCGGTGGCCCGCGGATGAGTGTGGGGAGAAATGAGGCCCCATGGTGCATAGTCTATGCGAACCATCGAGATGCCGAGCGTGTTAAGTCCAGGTAACTGGGCTGCGAAGACAGGAGTGACCGCCGATCCAAGGAAGTTTGATGTGTTGCCAGGTTTGTGGAGCCCGGCAAAGAAGAAATCATTGGCTTGAGCGAGCTTCGGGTCCTCACAGGCTAATCCATTAACCAACACTGCCAAGATTCATAATCTAAATTAGTGAAATGAAATGTGTAAATAAAATGTTAATACTATCTCATTTTTAGCACATGGACCGAGTCGACTCGGACCCAGTCAAGTTCAAACCCACGATTCCACGTTTAGAATGTGGGTTAACTCGGCCTGACTTGACTAAGTTGCAATTCAACTCAAGATCGCATGAGTTATTCCTAGTCACCAAGTTTTGAAACCTTGATTTCTGCCCAATGGTAGGTTTGTCCTGGGCCGAGATCTGGCTGGACTGTGGTCAGCCCGAGCAGGACCGTTTAGATCTCGAGCCTGAACCCATCCTTGGCCTGCAAACCTCAATGGTCTAATCTCGCCCATTTAGGATATAAATGGGCTTAGATTGGCTCTCAGGCTGGAGCTTGAATATAGTATATATGTCATTAAAAATCAAACACGAGCCTGGCCTTATTATTTCTATTCCCAAAAATCAGGCCCATGGATGGTTCGATGGGCCCAATGACTTTGGTAGGCCTGGCCCAATATACTGTGATCTGGCCCAGCTCCTTGACGGCCTTGATAGAGTTATTGTGGTTGTAGTAGTAGTAGGGATGGGGGAAGTACCTGGACTATTGGGCTTGGCCACACAGAAATCCTGCAAAGGGCTTGAGGATAAGGCAAGAGAGAAAGTGAGAGCTATAAAACCCAAGAAGAGAATGTGGTGGGCCATCTCAAAAACTCCCTCTTTTCTCTTTACTAATCAAGGAAAGGGGATCCAACGGCTAGGAACCTTTGAAACTTTCGGGTTGTGAAAGGAAAATGGTTTGGGAATGATTTATACAGGGAGAAAGGTAGATGTATCATACATCCATGTGGAAGTTGAAGATGAGTCGTTGAATCCGTTGCCGTCCATTCCATTGAAAGGTTCTTCTTTCCTCCGTCCAATTCAGTTAACCATGCGAAATGGTACTCGGACGTGCGCTTTGTGGTACCATACACGTGTTAACACGTGTGCTGCGCGAACCGTCGATCTGATAGGCCACCACCTGCATGGCCCATATGTAAAAAAAAAGAGAGAGTGATTGAGCCATTTTGACAGTCCGATTGTTGTGATTTTGGCCTGTGAATATGGACCGATTGCTAACTGTTTTAAGCTGACTGTCCGTCCTCAGAACACTAATCCAAAGGATATCATAGTCTACCTTTCTTGATTTTATTGATATAATGCATCCAAGCTTTGGCCCACCTACTCAACTGCCGTGATCAGAATATCGAGGTGCTGCCTGAGGATTCGTACACATGGTTGTGCACCATGAAGCGTGTGAACCATGGCAGCGTATCGTCGATTTCCCTCCTTTATAAATAATTAGATTGATTTGGTCGGACGCCGGTTAGGTACCATCCCCACCAGAAAGGACGCGGATTGCGTCTTACCCCCGCCGTCTCTAGCCACTAACGGTCAGTTCTGTGGGCGGGCCCCACTGTGATTTATCTGTTTATCTACGCCGTCCATCCCTTCTCTCAGGTCATTTTAAGATGTCGGCACAAAAATGAGGCACATCCAACACTCAAATGGGCCACACCAAATAATAAGCTTGGTTACATTAAATGCACAAATCATGAAATGCAATTTAAATTAAATGAAAGAGTCACATGTGGCGTGGGGCAGGTATTGCGTAGGGGTGCACACGGGTAGATTCGGTCCGGTTTTGAGGTAAAATCGGAACCGAACCGAACCGTTCCTAACGGTTTTAGGATTTTTGGAACCGGAACCGAACCGTTAGCATACCAGAACCGAACCAGAGCCGAACCGTGAAAACTGGCTCGGTTCCACGATTCTGGGTTTTTAAAAAATTCAACAAAAGAAAAAAAATGTGAAAAAAAAATCCAATAACCAAACACTCTTCAAATCATCAAATTACATTTTAAAACAGAAACTCTACTATTATATTAATTTAAATATTTTTAGAAAATTCTTCATGATCTTCTTTTCACAAGCTATCAATGGGTTTAGGCCACGGTTCAACGGATCGGTTTTGAGCCACGGTTCAATGGATCGGTTCCACGGTTCGGTTAACGGTTCGGTTCGGTTAACGGTTCGGTTCGGTTCTATATATCTCTAAACCGGAACCGAACCGTATCCAACTGTTTTTGCAATTTTGAAATCGGAACTGGTGCTGTCTAGAACCAGACCAAACCAGATCGATCCAACAGTTCCGGTCCGGTTCCACGGTTCTACCAGTTAAATGTGCACCCCTAGTATTCCGTCCTACCCCACTCGTCTCCAGCTGGGAACGGTCAGGAGCATTGAGAGGCCATCGTGATGTATGGGTCTTATCCATACCGTCCATCCATTGTTTCATATCATATATCATTTCAAACTTTTGTAAGGCCCACCGTAATGTTTACTTGACATCTAACCTATTCACAAAGTTATGTAGACATGGATGAAGAGAAAACACAAATATCAGATCCATCCAAAACTTCTGTGGGCCCTAAGAAGTTTTCAACATTAAGAGTTTAATTCTCATTTTGTAGTCCACTTAAGCCTTGGATCTACCTCATTTTTGGGCTTGTAGGCTAAAATGATACGAAAAAATAGATACGGTGTTGATAAGATCCATACATCACAGTGGCCACTAAAAGCCGGCCGGGGTAGGACGCAATACGTGTCTTGGACGTGCCTAATAAATCATATTGGGCCTGCCCACAGAACTGACCATTTGTGGCTAGAGATGGGCGGGATAGGACGCAATCTGCGTCCCACCGGGACCTAGCTAGAGACAGACGGGTCTTGACAGCAGTTCCATGGCCCACTGTCATGTATGTGTTTTATCAACGTCATCTATACATTTTGACAGATCATTTTAGAGCATGATCCCATTAATGGGGTGGATCAAAGGCTCAAGTAGACCACACTAGTGGAAGCACCGGGGATTAAACATCTACCGTTAAAAACTTAATGGGGCCACGAAAGTTTTGGATCACTCTAATACTAATGTTTTCTCTTCATCCAGGACTATGTGACCTTATCAACACGTTGGATGGCAAATAAAAATCACCGGGGTGCCTTAGGAAGTTTTCAATGGTGGTAGTCACTATCACCTCTTCTTCTTGTGGTGTGGTTCAGCTGGGCTTTCAATCCAGCTCCTTCTTCGGCACAATCTCTAAAGTGATTTGTTAAGATGAATGGATAGAATGGATAAAACACATACATCAGAGTGGGCCCTAATGAGTGCCTGTGAGGACAGTCGTCCATCTCTAGCTAGGTCGTAAAAAAAATGTGTTGGATATACCGAAAAATAAAAATAAAACAATATTTAATTATTTCATTTCACTAGGCTGAATCATGTAAAATATACGCCGTCCTTGAAGCGTGATTCGTCCCTTTATCAATTGCGGATGGCTTACGGGCATATTGCTTTCAGGATAAGATAAGCCTGTTTGGATCTGGCATGCAGCAATCATGAAGGGTCCTCGAATCAATGGTTTTTGACCGTTGATCATTAATTTGAGCCATTTCTGGTCATTGATCGTAAGATCTGACCATTGGATCATCCCGACTTGTCTGTTTTTGGACCATTGTGGCTTTTAAGGCTGCTAGCCGTTTTGGATTAATAATCCGACCGTTCTTAGCTGCTTATAAAACCTTGGCTCATTTTCGACCCATCGATCTAGGTTCATACTAGACCACTCGCACCGTCTCGCGACGGTTCGCGTAAGGTTGCGAGAAAGCGATTAATCTACGGTACGATGTGCACATGCACCAATTAGCACCACTATAGCCACACTGCCCATTCCTGAGCACCCCCCTGTGCGTTCTAGTGTGTAACGCAATCCGAGCATCTCAATCTCTAAAGCTCAAGCAAGAATACTACATACATTCACGTATAAACCACAATCTTATTTTCATTTCTAAAACAAAAGCACACACGACACTTTTAAATTTGAAAATTCAAAAAGCGTGGTGGCAAAATGAAAATCCTGAAATTTTTGAATTTGATTTTTCAAAAAATCACAAATTTCAACAGTACCCAATCCACCTCTAGGCTGCTTTTCTCATTTTTTGCCGTGGACCACAACACAAGAAACAATGGTCATTGAATGCCCACCGTTAAAAACTTCCTCAAGCCCACCATAAGGTTTATTAGCCTTCTAACCTGTTCATAATGATCATTAAAAACAATGACCATTGAATGTTGAGGGTCAAATATTGCAAATTAGACCCCAACTATTTCCTGGATTTACGATCATGATACTGTCTAAATGGCCCATTTTAATCATGTTGTGTTGCAAGGTGGATTTACAGATGTGGACTGAAAAGGGTGTTAAAAGCTTGGATTTAATGTTCTGATGATCACTAAGGCAAGGGACGGACCCAAAGGGACCACGATCGATGAATGCACACGCCAGTGATATGCGAAAATCAAGAAACTGAAGCGTAAGTGACCCGAAATTGGTTCAGAACGCAAGATTACAGTGTTTCAACCATCCATTTGACTCGAAACTTCATACGTGGCCTGAGGACAAGAAAATAACCGTACAAGTCAATTTTCAGCCATTATATCCCTCTGAAAGTGGCCCAATGACAAGATCAGCCCATAAAATGTCAAATTGGGACCCACCTGATATCTGGAACTGCCTCAACTCTGGTCTCAAAGGTTTAAGTAAGAAGAGAAGATGAATGGATGGATCAGATTTCAGAAACACACCACAGTGGGCCCGTATGTGATGCATGTACACGGTACAATGTGTATGCCAGCCGTGCACGCACCCAACCACCTTCCATATTCACACCAACACCCACGCCATCTCCCACGTGAAGACAGCGAACGGACGCTGTCCGTCCATTCTTGAGTTGTGTGGCCCACCCATCATTTATTTGAAAGATCCGAGCCGTCCATTCGATCTGTAGGATGGCCAAAACCAGTGCCTAGGTGTCCTTTTCACACCATGCATATGATTGAAAAATTCTGGCCGTTGAATATAGAATTAACGGTGGAATGAAAAGTTAAGTGGACCACATCTAATTCGATCCAAAACCAGCCATTCTTTACTGGTTTTTCGACGACATTGCAATGGACGGTGTGGATTCCGCATCTGACACCGATCATGGGCTGCACCATCCTCACAGCGTCCTGCGCAAGCTCTGTTTCGCAACAGAGCTTGCGAAAAATTGTTGGGGGCCACCATCAGGAATCAACAGTTGAATCTGGACCGTCTGTTAGGCTCCCACGGTTTAGCTTACTAAGGCCTAGCTGACAGAATTTGAAGAATTCAAGATTATGAGATCTCATCCATTCAAACATCGGATTGACGGTGCAACGAAAACATCCATGGACCACACCGAAATTGATCTGAAAACAGTGATTCCCACCTGGTTTTTCGAGGTTAATGTCGTGGACGGAGTGAATTTCTTGTCCGACAGCAATCGTAGTTTCCACCCAGCATCAGCGCACGTTGATTTTCGCAGCAGATTATGTCCGAGAAATCTAGAAATTCCGAGCAATTGTGGCCCACTATCATTGATCAGATGGCTGATCCAAGCCGTCTATCATGTATGCCATCGAAAGAAGTCCCAGGGGGCGTTGATTTTTCAGATAACATCCAAGGAAAACGGGAGTTTGAACACTCCGAAGTTAGTTGCGTAAAGGAGATACGCAGCTGCTGCTGTGAAACCGACTCCAAGCCACCGTCTTTTGTTACTATAAAGGAGAAAGGTGGGCTGGACGGCTAGGAAAAAAAAGAAAAAAAGGAAGCTTGGACGGGAGGCTAGGAGCTTGGACGTGCATATCATCTAGGCAGAGGAGAGAGAGAGAGGAAGAGTTCTTAAGGTTTTTATTTTATTTTATTTTAATTGTTTCCCTGTGAGATATGAGATCTAGCCTCACCATATGTGGCTAAACTCCTTAGCTAGGGCTAGGAGGTGAAGCTTGTAGGTGATGGGAGACGTTTAATTATGCCTTTTGTTTAATATTGAACTGATTTTGATTTAATTTTATTTGAAAATATTTTTAGTTCTTAATGGTCTGTTGTGACTGAAATTACAATGGGTCTGCGATGCTTTGAATATTTCTATTTCCTTTTCATGTTTATGATGTTAGGAAACCCTATTGTTCACCATAGTCTCTTGGGCATGGTTGGATGTCGGTACCCTTCTTAACTTTCATACATGTGATTGGGTGGTAATTAGTTTAATTCTGTTATTTGCCATAGTCTTTGGGCATGGTTTGGTGATGGAATCCATTCTAATTCATACACTTTTCATCTCCTTGAAAACTAGATCAACGACAGTTCAGTAATCTCCATGATTTTTTATGCAAGCATAAGTTCTCCCTGATCTCTACAAGTGGATCATCTGAATCCCTAGTTTCCTTTCCTCTGATTTTTATAAATTCTAGATTAATAGTTTACAATTATTCCTCAATTTATAATTCAATTCAGATTTCATCTCATTCTAGTTCTATTTCCAGTTAATTTTAGATAACGTACAAGTTTCAGTCCCTTGGGATTCGACCTCGGTCTTACCGAGTTATTACTACATCACAACCCTGCACTTGGGGAGTGAACAAGTTTTTGGCGCCGTTGCCGGGGACTGTCGGCTACGTTTTTCTGAAATTAATTAGTTTTAGGATTAGTTTAAGATTAGGTTTAGATTTTTTTGATTTTTAGAAACTAACTTGTCTTCCATGTTTTGTAGGCTTCTAAGATAGTTTCAAAATTGGTAAATTCTTTCTTAAATTCTTCCTCTCTATTCTAGATTAGGATTTATTTCTTCTTTTTAGTAGTTGCTAATTCTAATTCTTTTTAAAAATCCTAACTTTGGTTCTTATTCTATTTTTAGAATTTCTCTATTTTATAGACTTTTTGTTTAAAAACTAACTTGTTTTGTTTATTCTGCAGGTTCTTAACCTAAGACTTCAAATTTGGTAACTTCTTTCCATCTTTCTCTTTTATTTTCTAGATTTCTTCTTCCTTTCTCTTAGGTTTAAGTTAGAATTTGAGGGTTGAGTGTGTTTTATGCCCCAGTGGGCACGCGACAACACTCGACGTCTCGTGACTGAAGGAGGATTAGTTGAGGGGTTGACTGTCCATCGCAAGACTAGACACCACTTCAATTCTCTTGAGTTAGAGGACGTTATGACTGAAAATCAACCTCAAGCACTACCCCAACCAAGGGTTGAGGAAGTACATGATGAGAATGAGGTGCATCAGGCACTCCCGCCTTGTACTTTACGAGATTATTTACAACCGACGGAAGTGAGTACGCCCTCATGCATAATTTTTCTTGAGAATACATGACATATGGACATCAAGCCAGGGGTTATCCAACTCCTTCCTAAGTTCCATGTGCTTGAGTCTGAAGAACCATACTTGCATCTAAAAGAGTTCGATGAAATCATAGGCACCTTATACTTTCCTAATGCATCTGAGGATACTATTAGGCTGAAACTCTTTCCATTTTCCTTGAAAGAAAAAGTCAAG
Organism: Magnolia kwangsiensis; assembly: GCA_037074715.1. Taxonomy (NCBI): domain Eukaryota; kingdom Viridiplantae; phylum Streptophyta; class Magnoliopsida; order Magnoliales; family Magnoliaceae; genus Magnolia; species Magnolia kwangsiensis. The sequence goes on from CM073584.1 coordinate 99,836,437, forward strand.
ACGTGGCTACATTCACTGCGTCCTAGATCCATTGGCACATGGAATGATATGCAGAGGGAATTTATAAAGAAAATTTTCCCACATCATAAGACAATTACCCTCAGGAGAGTAATCATGAACTTTGCCCAAAAGGAAGATGAAGCATTCTTCCAATGTTGGGAAAGGTTCAAGGATCTGGTTAATGCATGCCCACAACATGGCTTTGAAATATGGCGCATTACGAATTTCTTCTATGATGGGCTAACATCTTCCATGCGCCAAATGGTCGAGACAATGTGTAACGGAGAATTCATTAATAAAAATGTCAACGAGGTATGAGATTACCTCGATAGTCTCGCTGAAAAAACACAATCATGGGACTATTATCCAAGGATGAACAGTACGTCTAGGCCAACTCATTCAAGGAAAAAAGGAGGAATATATCTCCTGAAAGAGGATAATAATCTTAACGCTAAGGTGGCCAACCTCACCAAAAAATTTGAGGCCATGGAAGGAAGGAAGGAAAAGGTTAATGAAAGTATTTGCGGCATCTGTGATTGCAACATTCATAGTACTGAAAATTATCCTTCAATACCTGCCTTTCGAGAAGTATTGAATGAACAATCTAATGCCGTAAATAACTATCAAAGACCTTTCAATGGACCACCCTCTAATACATACGATCCTGGCTGGAAAAATCATCCGAATTTTAATTGGAGGAACGGACAAACTGCTACCCCTCAAGGTTTCTTCAATCAAAATTCAAACCAGGGGAGACCTCAAGAAGAACCGGCTCAAAATTCTGTGCAAGAGCTGACGCAGATAATGTGAAATTTTATACAAAAGATAAATTCACGTATGACAGCTACAGAAAAGGGGATGCTTCCTGTACAACCAATCTCCAATCCTAAACCGCAATACGAGACAGGTAATCCCAGCTCTTCAAATCAAATGGGGCATGCTAAATCCATCACCACTCTTAGGAGTGGGAAGGTTATTGATAAAACCCTTCCAGTTAGGCCCGAAAAGCCTCAAGAACCAGAAGAGGACAACAATGATGGATCTAGTGGCGCCCCACAAAAATTTGAATCGGAACCTCTAGAAAAGCCAGTTGCTCCGTTTCTCCAACGGTTGGTTGAACCAAAACGTCTCTCTAAGTCTCAAGATATCCTAGAGGTATTGAAACAAGTGAAAGTCAACATTCCTCTGCTTGATGTTGTAAAGCAGATTCCTTTATATGCTAAATTCCTAAAAGACTTATGCACGACCAAACGACGAAAAAGTGTTCAAAAAAAAATTTCTTTAATTGAGAAAGTGAGTGCCACACTGAAACAAGATGTGCCGTAAAAATTTAAAGATCCCGGTTGCCCAACCATATCATGTGTAATCGAAAACTATCGAATTGATCACGCACTTCTTGACTTAGGAGCAAGCGTCAATCTGATTCCCTATTCGGTATACCAACAGTTAGGTTTGGGTGAATTAAAATCCACTCGAACCACACTATAACTTACTGATCGTTCTGTTTGTGTACCAAGAGGGATCGTCGAGGATGTGTTGGTACAGGTTGATAGATTCTACTACCCTGTTGATTTTATCATCTTGGACACCGAACCCATCAATGACACGAGCACTCAGATTCCCGTCATTCTTGGTCGCCCATTCCTGTCCACTTCAAATGCAATTATCAATTGTAGGAATGGTGTCATGACTATGTCCTTTGAAAATTTGATATTGGAATCGAATATCTTTTTCAATAACGGCAGTAACTCAGAGGATGATGACGATTTTCACGATGTTAACATGATTGATTCTTTTGTGAAAAATAGAACACCTCTCACCTTATCCTCTGATCCTCTAGAGACGTGCCTGGCCCACTCCCATGATCTTGATGATGATATAATTAGGGAGACGTGTGCCATGCTGGAAACTGCACCAGTACTTGAAGTTAACCGGTGGAGGCCACAAATTGAAGAATTGCCCCAAACTGATGTAGTGCCTCTACCGTCTAACCTCAAGCCACCGAAGCTTGACCTAAAACTTTTACCCTCTGATTTAAAATATGTCTTTTTAGGTCAAGATGAGACATACCCGGTGGTGATCTCTGTCCACCTGAAAAAAGAACAGGAGAGTATGCTCATATCTACTCTCATTGAGCATAAGGGAGCTCTTGGATGGACGATAGCGGACCTCAAGGAAATTAACTCATCGATTTGTACTCACCGTATATATCTTGAGGATAATGCAAAGGCTGTTCGGCAATCACAACATAGACTAAATCCAAACATGAAGAAAGTGGTTAAGGCCGAGGTTCTCAAACTATTGGAAGTGGGGATCATATACCCCATATCCGATAGTTAATGGGTGAGTCCAACTCAGGTGATTCCTAAGAAGTCCGGGATCACCATCGTAGCTAATGCCAATAATGAACTCGTGCTAACCAGAGTTACTACTGGTTGGAGAATGTGTATTGACTATAGGAAGCTGAATACCGTCACAAGGAAAGACCACTTTCCTTTGCCCTTCATTGATCAAATCTTGGAAAGGCTAGCTGGTCATTCTTATTACTGTTTCCTTGACGGGTATTCAGGTTATAATCAGATTGAAATCACCCCTGAAGATCAGAAAAAGACCACATTTACATGTCCCTATGACACCTTTGCTTACAGAAGGATGCCATTCGGGTTATGTAATGCCCCTGCCACCTTTCAGCGATGTATGGTGAGTATATTTTCTGATATGGTGGAAAAATATTTAGAGGTCTTCATGGACGATTTCTCTGTTTTCGGTTCATCTTTCAGCGAGTGCTTAGCAAGTCTTAAATGTGTGTTGAAAAGATGTGAAGAAAAAAATTTGATACTTAACTGGGAGAAGTGTCATTTTATGGTTCAAAAGGGAATTGTCCTTGGGCATATCATCTCGTCTAAAGGAATCGAGGTAGATAAGGCAAAAATTGCTCTTATCTCTAACCTACCTCCACCCAAGAATATCAGAGACGTGCGATCCTTCTTAGGACACGCAGGTTTTTACAGACGATTCATAAAGGACTTTAGTCTCCTCTTTCGTCCTTTATGTAATCTTCTTCAAAAGGATACACCATACGAGTGGACTGAGTAGTGCCAAGAAGCTTTCACTAAGCTTAAGGGCATGTTAACCACTGAACCTATCATGCAGCCACCCGACTGGAGTCTTCCTTTTGAACTTATGTGCGGCGCTTCTGATTATGCTTTTGGAGCGGTTCTAGGCCAAAGAAAAGATAAGCGGCCTTATGTCATTCACTACGCAAGTAGGACTCTAAATCCTGCCCAAGTGAACTATTCAACCACGGAAAAGGAACTCTTAGCCGTAGTATTCGCTTTGGACAAATTTCGGTCCTACCTGATCAGATCTAAGATCATTATTTATACAGATCATGCGGCACTTAAGTATCTTCTTTCCAAGAATGATTCTAAGCCCTGCCTAATACGATGGATCCTTCTACTCCAAGAATTTGATTTAGAAATTAAAGACAAAAAGAAAGTAGAGAACGTAATGGCTGATCACCTTTCTTGCCTTAATACCTCTGATTCCCTTGAGGCGACCCATATCAATGATATGTTCCCTGATAAACATTGTTTAGAGTTTTCCATTCACCTTGGTTCGCTGATATTACTAATTATCTTGCTACAGGTGCCATACCGACACACTGGACGTCACAAGATAAGATGAAATTCTTTACCAAGGTGCGTAACTTTTTCTGGAATGATCCATATTTATTTAAATATTGCCCAGACCAAATCTTAAGGAGATGTGTACCAGACGATGAGCATCAGAGTGTCATCTCCTTCTGTCACTCACAGGCCTGTGGTGGTCACTTTTCTGCTAAAAAGACTACGGCCAAGATTCTACAGTGTGGCTTTTACTGGCCCACTATGTTTAGGGACACTCATGAGTTTTGCAAAGCTTGTGAGCATTGTCAAAAATTGGGAGCATTGTCCCGTCGAAATATGATGCCTTTGAATCTCATCCTTATCATTGAAGCATTTGATTGCTGGGGCATTGATTTCATGGGACCATTCCCCCAATCATTTGAAAATCTGTATATTTTGTTCGCCGTAGACTATGTCACTAAATGGGTCGAAGCAATTTCGTGCCGCAAAAATGACCATCGCACGGTCATTAAATTTTTGAAGAAAAATATCCTATCGCGGTTCGGAACGCCTCGAGCCATCATTAGTGACGGGGGCTCACACTTTTGTAATAGACCATTTAAGAGTTTAATGAAGAAATACGGTATCTCTCATAAGGTGAGCACCCCATACCATCCACAGACAAGTGGACAAGCTGAGATTTTCAATAGGGAGATCAAACATATCTTAGAGAAAATGGTTAACCCTAACCGTAAGGATTGGTCAATTCGATTGACCGATGCTTTATGGGCATACCGTACTGCTTTCAAAACTCCTATTGGAACATCTCCCTTTAGACTTGTTTATGAAAAAGTTTGTCACTTGCCCGTGGAATTGGAACATAAAGCATACTGGGCGATCAAAAATCTAAATTTTAATTTGGACAACGCTGGCTCGTTACACAAACTTCAGTTGAATGAACTTGAAGAAATCCGGAATGTTACGTATGAAAACTCAAAAATTTACAAGGACAAGATGAAGGCGTTTCATAATCAACATATTCTACAGAAATCATTCACGCCAGGTCAGAAAGTCCTTTTGTATGATTCTCGACTCCACCTCTTTCTGGGTAAGCTTCGATCTCGTTGGACCGGCCCTTACATTATTGTCACTGCTTATCCTCATGGGGCCGTCGAGATAAGAGATCCCGACAATGTCAAGGAGTTTAAAGTAAATGGACATCGATTAAAGCCATTTGTCGAGACATTTGATTCAGAGGACATGTCCATGGCTCTGATTGCTCCTGTTTACCAGGACTGATCTCCTAGTCTAATGGAGGTATAAGTAGGTTTATCGCTTTCATAGGACTAGGATTGTTGCTTTATTTGTTTGGCTGAAGACGGTAAATTTAGCGCTCATGGGAGGCAACCCAGCTTTTCATTTCATTTTTCTAGTTAGATGATTCAATGTTTGTGCGTAACATTACTACAAACCCTCACGAGACTACAACTCGTCCACTAGGGGTAACCTAGGGGTTTAAAGGCTTGTTGCATGCGCTAAATGCAATCGAGAGTACCTGCAAAAGTGGTATAGGTAGGATTTTATTTTCATTATTTTTATTTTTTTTTCTCTCGTGCTAACCAGCTTCCATACTGTGATCTCGTGGAAAAGTCTCTCTTGATTCGTCATCCAGGTACTATCGTCCCATTACTTTACTTTCGTTGTTCCATGTGCATTGCATGCCCATATCTTTTACATTGAGGACAATGTAGATTTTAGGTTGGGGGTTGAGGAGATTAGGCTTCCTAATCAGTATTTTCTTGGTCTTGAGCAAAAATTGTGAAAATTTGTGAAAATTTTTAATTTTTATTTTTATTTTTCAGAAAACTCTTGTGAATTCGAAGTGATTTTGACAGATATCCCTAATTTATATTTTCAAGATACGTGATATTGGTAATTTCGAACTCTGGAATTCAGTATCTGTTAAATTTCACAATTAAGATCGAACTATTAATCCATGATTAGAAGTTGTAAACATTGATTGAGTCATGAGTTCACGTGCCACATCTTGCTTTCACATTAAGCTTTCAGTCTGATATTAAAGGGTTAACTTGGTAATCACTAAGCATGTGAGGAAACCGCTTGAAAATTTGCCCATCATGATCAAATAAAGAAAAAAAAGAAGAAAAAAAGATACCTTTGGAAAAGGTTTGGGTGAATAATTTTTACCATAGGTTTGCTCCCTATAGGTGAGGATTTGATTCTCCTTCTTGATGTTACTTTCAAGGAAAAAAAATCAAGAGTTTAAAAACTGAAAAGATGATCTGTAAGACAAATTCTGGGTGTCCTGAATACTCTACTGGTTACCAATGATATCATGAAATTGACGATTGGATCTCTTAATGATGATAAGCCGAGATTACAGTATACATCCATGGATCTCAATGTTTAGAATTATTCTAATTGATGGATTAATATTTTGAACTTGATTAATGAAGTTTAATGTGTGCTTGAGTCCAGGAGAAAATAATTTCCAACATTTATGAATATTAAATTTCTCGTATCTTGTTCAAAATCTCACTCGATTTCATAGAAAGTTCTCCTATAATTCTCAACTTATTTTTCGCATATTTTGCTTGGGACTAGCAAGATGCTGATTGGGGGTTGTATTGAGGGTCAAATATTACAAATTAGACCCCACCTATTTCCTGGATTTACGATCATGATACTGTCTAAATGGCCTGTTTTAATCATGTTGTGTTGCAAGGTGGATTTACAGATGTGGACTAAAAAGGGTGTTAAAAGCTTGAATTTAATGCTCTGATGATCACTAAGGCAAGGGATGGACCCAAAGGGACCACGATTGATGAATGCACACGCCAGTGATATGCGAAAATCAAGAAACTGAAGCGTAAGTGACCCGAAATTGGTCCAGAACGCAAGATTACAGTGTTTCAACTATCCATTTGACTCGAAACTTCATATGTGGCCTGAGGACAAGAAATTAACCGTACAAGTCAATTTTCAGCTATTATATCCCTCTGGAAGTAGCCCAATGGCAAGATCAGCCCATAAAATGTCAAATTGGGGCCCACCTGATATCTGGAACTGCCTCAACTCTGGTCTCGACAGTTTAAATAAGAAGAGAAGATGAATGGATGGATCAGATTTCAGAAACACACCACAGTGGGCCCGTATGTGATGCATGTACACGGTACAATGTGTATGTCAGCCGTGCATGCGCCCAACCACCTTCCATATTCACACCAGCACCCGCGCCATCTCCCACGTGAAGACAGCGAACGGACGCTGTCCGTCCATTCTTGAGTTGTGTGGCCCACCCATCATTTATTTGAAAGATCCGAGCCGTCCATTCGATCTATAAGATGGCCAAAACCAGTGCCTAGGTGTCCTTTTCACACCATGCATATGATTGAAAAATTCTAGCCGTTGAACATAGAATTAACGGTGGAATGAAAAGTTAAGTGGACCACATCTAATTCGATCCAAAACCTGCCATTCTTTACTAGTTTTTCGACGACATTGCAATGGACGGTGTGGATTCCGCATCTGACACCGATCATGGGCCGCACCATCCTCACAGCATCCTGCGCAAGCTCTGTTTCGTAACAGAGCTTGCGAAAAATTGTTAGGGGCCACCATCAGGAATCAACAGTTGAATCTGGACCGTCTGTTAGGCTCCCACGGTTTAGCTTACTAAGGCCTAGCTGACAGAATTTGAAGAATTCAAGATTATGAGATCTCATCCATTCAAAAATCGGATTGACGGTACAACGAAAACATCCATGGACCACACCGAAGTTGATCTGAAAACAGTGATTCCCCCCTGGTTTTTCGAGGTTAATGTCGTGGACGGAGTGGATTTCTTATCCGACAACAATCGTGGTTTCCACCCAGCATCAGCGCACGTTGATTTTCGCAGCAGATTACGTCCGAAAAATTTGGAAATTCTGAGCAATTGTGGCCCACTATCATTGATCAGATGGCTGATCCAAGCTGTCTATCATGTATGCCATCGAAAGAAGTCCCAGGGGGCGTTGATTTTTCAGATAACATCCAAGGAAAACGGGAGTTTGAACACTCCGAAGTTAGTTGCGTAAAGGAGATACGCAGCTGCTGCTGTGAAACCGACTCCAAGCCACCGTCTTTTGTTACTATAAAGGAGAAAGGTGGGCTGGACGGCTAGGAAAAAAAAGAAAAAAAGGAAGCTTGGACGGGAGGCTAGGAGCTTGGACGTGCATATCATCTAGGCAGAGGAGAGAGAGAGGAAGAGTTCTTAAGGTTTTTATTTTATTTTATTTTAATTGTTTCCCTGTGAGATATGAGAGCTAGCCTAACCATATGTGGCTAAACTCCTTAGCTAGGGCTAGGAGGTGAAGCTTGTAGGTGATGGGAGACGTTTAATTATGCCTTTTGTTTAATATTGAACTGATTTTGATTTAATTTTATTTGGAAATATTTTTAGTTCTTAATGGTCTGTTGTGACTGAAATTACAATGGGTCTGCGATGCTTTGAATATTTCTATTTCCTTTTCATGTTTATGATGTTAGGAAACCCTGTTGTTCATCATAGTCTCCTGGGCATGGTTGGATGTCGGTACCCTTCTTAACTTTCATACATGTGATTGGGTGGTAATTAGTTTAATTCTGTTATTTGCCATAGTCTTTGGGCATGGTTTGGTGATGGAATCCATTTTAATTCATACACTTTTCATCTCCTTGAAAACTAGATCAACGACAGTTCAGTAATCTCCATGATTTTTTACGCAAGCATAAGTTCTCCCTGATCTCTACAAGTGGATCCTCTGAATCCCTAGTTTCCTTTCCTCTAATTTCTATAAATTCTAGATTAATAGTTTACAATTATTCCTCAATTTATAATTCAATTCATATTTCATCTCATTCTAGTTCTATTTCCAGTTAATTTTAGATAACGTACAAGTTTCAATCCCTTGGGATTCGACCTCGGTCTTACCGAGTTATTACTACATCACAACCCTGCACTTGGGGAGTGAACATTGAATGCCTACCATCCACACATTAGTGGGAAGTTTTCAATGGTGAGTATATAATCTCTACGGTATGGTCCACTTAATTAAGATTTGGATTTACTTCATTTTTTGGTATCATGCCCTAAGATGAGTTGAAAAACAAATGGATGACATGGATATACAACCCATTATCAAAGTGGGTCCCATGGTTAGGGAACACCCACTAATGTGCGACTGTGAAGCAAGGAGGAGCTCCAAATGTTATAATCTAAGCCATCAACTAGATGGCCTAGATTGGGTACTATCTCATCGGGACCTAGCTAGAGACGGATAGTCCTGTTAGAGGATATGTGGGGCCACCTTGATGTATATATTTTATCCATGCTATTCATGCATTTTGAAAGATCATTTTAGGACATGAGACCAAAAAAGAGGTAGGTTGAATGCTCAAATAGACCACATCACAGGAAGAAATGGGGATTAAATTTCTACTATCGAAAACTTGCTATAACACTGCAATGTTTATTTGCCATTTAACCTGTTCATAAGGTCACATTGATCTGTATGAAGGGAAAACATAAATATTAGCTTGATCCAAAACTTCTATGCTCGCAAGAAGTTTTCAATGGTAAAATTTCGAGCCCCACTGATTCCAATAATGTGTTCCACTTGAGCATTAAATCTACCTCCTTTTTATGCTCATGACTTAAAATGATCTTTCTAAATGTATACACGGTGTGAATAATATATATATATATATATATATATATATATATATATATATATATATATATATATATATATATATATATACATATATATATATGAGAAAAGGTACTATGCGCGGCTCCGTCCCATGCGGTCGAACTGTGTGGGCCCCACCGTGATGCGTTTCGAACATCTACCCCATCAGTCAGATGCACCATTCCATCATGGACCTAGGTCTCAAAAATCAAGTCAATCCGTGACTTGTGTGGGCCACACCACATGCAGAAGTGGAGAGGGGTCGTGCACCATTAAAGCATTCATAATCATTTTTTTGGTCCCACCGAGATGTGGTTTGCAAATCCAGCCCATCCATTATGTGTGTCCCACTGGGATTAGGGGTCATACCAAGTTTCAGCAGCATTCAAAACTCAGGTGGGCCCCACCAAGTGCTTTTATATGTTTTAATGGTGTCTGCACATGATTTTAGATGGTATGGCCCACCTGTGTTCCGTATATGGCTGATTTTTGGGATATCCCATTATTTAAAGGGGAACCATCAAACGCACGGTGTTGATGGTCGACATGCATCACGGTGGGGCCTACACATCTCGACCTCATGATAAGCTTATCGTGAGCTCGAGCACATAGTACCTTTTCCATATATATATATATATATATATATATATATATATATATAATGATGGACCCCATAGATCTCCTACACTACCATCCCCCCCTAGCTATCTCCTGGTGGGGTAGTTTCCAATCACTTAGGTAACATCTAATCTGCTCCCCCAAGAACATAGCAGTACGTGTGATTATGAGGCAAGGAGGTGTTGAAATATGGGCTTTGAAAAATTATTTAGATAAAATAATATTAAAATGAGAAAAAAAGAAAACTTATCGATTTGTAGTAGTCGAGGTGATATGAGTCATTCGGCTTGAAATTGAATTTGCTCATCTTGGACAACGTCTCAAGTGTAACAGGTTCTCAAAGTAATCGACCTTCAGGATATAACGACTATGACCTGGTCCCAATATGCACTCACTGTACTCGAACCATTTGTAGTCTTAACCCAAACCAGAGATACTTAAACATAATTTTTTTAAAACAAAACCTAACTTTAAATCCAATATTATAAAACTTAAAAGCAGAAGTCTATTTATAGACTTTGTGAAGACTCCTTAAGGGTGTAGAGACACTTTTTCAAAAAGGATTATGACTATTGGGTTTAAATCCAATTAGTGCGACCTTCACGCTTAAAAAGATGTAACTTTTCAAAACAAAATAAGAAAGGATCGATACAACCTTTCAGACTTATGTGAAAAGATACATTTGTAGGGCACGTGCTCACCTATGGCTGCGGCGACGGCTGTTTGACAGAAATTTTTGAAACACTAAATTATTTTAAAATACAACAAGAGGAAGCTTCAAATGTTATGATCTAGACCAGAGACACGATTTGCCTCCAACCATGACAGCTCAGGAGATAGGTGGGACCACTGTCATGTTTGTGAGAAATTCACCCATCCATTCCTTTTTTCGAACTAAGTTAGGACATGGCCCAAAAATTAGGCTGATCCAAACCTCAAGTGGGCCATATAATAGGATACAGTGGGGATTGAACCCACACAATTGAAACATTCCTGGGACCACATAAGGTTTTATTCATGCTAATATTTTTGTGTTTCAGTTAAACCTTATGAAGGGTTTGGATGGCATATAAATATAACGGTAGACCCAGAAATATTTCAACGGTGGGCATTTCCACCCCCACCTATTACTATCGCATGGCCTACTTGAGTTTTGGATCCACCTTATTTTGAAGATACGTCCTTACATGATCAGGAAAAATGGATGGACGGGTTGGATTTCTCACAAACATCACGGTGGCCCCCCTAACTTGTCCTTGGTCATCCCACTGAGAAAATGAGACACCCCAAAAGTCAAGTAATCCAACCATTAAGTGTACCCAACATGAATGTGCTTATTGGTTTCTATGGTGTGCCCTAACTAATAATTTGATTGACTTAATTTTTAATCTGAGCTTCCCAATTTCATTATGGAAATATGTTGGTTGATCAATGTTATACAAATGTCACGGTGGCTCTATGTCTTAGCTAATTGTGTGTAACCATTATATATATATATATATATATATATATATATATATATATATATATGTGTGTGTGTGTGTGTGTGTGTGTGTGTGTGGGGGGGGGGGGGGGGGGGGGGGGGGGGGATGGTTCTATGCAGTCTAGCTCATGGGAACTTCCTTTGAGGTCAAGCTGTGTGGCCCCACCATGATGTGTATTGAACATCAACACCGTGCATTTGATGGGTCCCCTTTAAATTATGGGATATCCCAAAAATCAGTTATACATGGAACTCAGGTGGGCCATACCATCTAAAATCATATGAGGACATGCCTAAAACATATAAAAGCACTTGATGGGACCACATGAAAATTTGAGGCGTCTGAAACTTGGTCAGACCACTCATCCAAGTGGGACACACATAATGGATGGGCTGGATTTGTGAACCACATCTCGGTGGGCCCAAAAAATGATTATAAATGTTTTAGTGGGAGGATAACCCCTCTCAACTTTTGCATGTGGTGTGGCCCACACAAGTCATAGATTGACTTGATTTTTAAGACGAGGCCCACCATGTAATGGTGCATTTGACTGATGGGGTAGATGTTCGACACGCATCACGGCGGGGCCCACACAGCTCGACCTCATGGGAAGTTCCCATGAGCTAGACCGCATAGAACCTATGTGGGAAATTGAGTGATGTACCCATTGGATCCCTTCTTTCAAATTGGGCTACAAAGCAATCTCATCTAAGAACTGCTAGCCCGAAATCACCCACATGAACAATCATGTTATCATTAAGAAAAATGTTACTCGATTTAAAACCCCAATGTGATGTGGTATGGGCTATAAAACTGGGCCAAAATGAGACGCAAATCTAGCCACTTACACATGAATACATGATCATGTGGCAGGCGATGTGTTGGGCTTCTTCTTTCTTTGATCATTGATATGACATTAATTTTTTAAATATTATTTTTATAGATATGCTTTATTTGTTATCTAGATATTATTTTTGTGGATATGCTTTATTTGTCCTTTACTCTTAAATGGCAATGTTATCCTTCACCTTTCACACAAAATTTCAGGGGGAGGAGGATATACTAAAATCAAGGTGTTTGTCAGAGTGGCTTAGGACTTTTTTTTTGGCCAGTTAAATCTAGTGGTTTTATTTTGTGATGCTTTGAGATTTTAATATATTATTCAATCAAGTGTGACTCGCATGCATGCACACCATACCACACCGCACCATACTACGCCGCGTTACATCCACGGCTTTGGCCTGGCTTGGCATGCGTGTGTGGTTTATGTCAAATAAATATTTAGTTGATCTATAGATGAATTTATTATATGTTAATCTAGATAAGTTTGAGAAATTCAGAAGAAAATGACAAGCCTTTTATTGTTGCATCACAAACAACTTAAGTCTTTTATTAAAAGTTTCGTAGCGGGCCTACGACTACTTGACATGTTGTCTTAAAAGCTGCATAGATATTAAAATGAGATGCCAATGCTTATGAAGATCCTTTAGTTTTTATGACAATGATGAATGTGAGCCTTTGAACATCAACATTATGAGAAAATATCACAAAACATAATGATAGAAATTAATATATTGCATCAAGCGAGTCATTGGATTTAATCAAAAGATGGATGAAAAAATAGAGATGAACTATAATGACTTGAACTTATCATGATGATAATTATGTACCTAGCTCTCTCAATGATTACGTAGAGTCTAATAAAAAAATAAAAATAAACTCATCATATAACTTGCATTTCAATTGATTATGTTTTTTTCTTGATTTGGTACAGAGCCCCACAGATAGATTTCTGACTGTATGGTGGAGATCTTCTATTAGTGGATTGGTTAACAGAAGATCTCCACCGAGTAGTCAGAAATCTTTAAGTTGAGCTCTACACTAAAGAAAGAAAAAAAACACAATCAATTAAAATGCAGGTTACACAATGATAAAGTACAATGACCCAATCTTATCACGATGATAAGTATGTAGATAACTCTCTCGTTTATTGTAGAGCGTTTGATGAAAAAAATAATCCTTTAAAAGTGATACTTTAGAATCTTAAGTCATCCAAGATATTTTCATCCATGACCACACTTGTAAATTTTTTTATTTATCAAACAACATTTTTTATTTTTTTATTTTTTTATTGTGTTAGTCATCTAGTTGAGTAAATAGGCCTTATTTTTTTCACTAGGTGATCCTAATGATGGGTTTAGCCTATTGAAAACAGTGAATAAATTCCTTCTTTATGTCTTATTCTGCGTATACAGCCATTGTCTCAAAAAGGTTTACCGAATTCCACTTCTACCATACTGGGGCTAGAGGACATTCATGCCTCATCTCCATGCCTATGATGCCACCTATGGCATCTACTCCGTCATCGATACATATTGCTGCTTCTTTTTAATTAGCACAGGCACCCTCTTACAATACTATATCTATTGAGGGGCATCGCCATGTTGATTTCAACACGATTGGGTAACCTACTAGGGACAACACACTAGAATTTGCTAAGCAGATCGGTCGGTATGAAATAGGCAATGTCTCTCCATTATACCATTCATGGAATCAAGTTCCCACCACAATGCTTGATTTACTTTGGCATTTTATTTAGGTAATGTTTGAAAACTCGGTTAATTACTTGAAAGCATATGTTTCTACTCAGTAATTTCACTTTTTATTTTAAAAATATCCATAGTGTTTAATTTGAGTTATTTTCTCATCTTCTTCACAGTCTCGCTATGATGTGCAAGAGAATCACTGAGATTACTTCTTAAAGAAAGCTAGTAAAGGTTGGAATGATTGAAATTTTAGATTAGGCAAGGATTATTAGGAATCCAATAATATTGACATGGAATGGAAAATAAATAAATAGAATAAGTGAGTGAAGCAAGAAGTTTGGTTGAAGTTTTTCAACTTGAGATTGACACAGGTATTTATTTAATTTAAAACCTTGTATAATTATCCAACTTCTTATATTTTTAATGATTTTTCACACACAAATAAAAAACATCATTGCAGTTGATCCCACGTTTGGATAGAAAAATTTAGAGCACGATGTCGTTGCAGTGGTTTTAGGAAAATACAGGAAATTATGGGTAATAAGTATGGGATGGGGTATCATGATGACTAGGTTGTATCATACAACTCTCTCCAAGGTAGGCTAGAGATGGTGGAGAGTCAACTGTTCAATGTAACTCACAAGTGTAGACGATGGCGGCAAAGATGGCTTCTATGCGGCAGAGATGACTTATATGAGGCAACTGTCCATAGGGTTTATCGCTATACCGATTGTGAAATCTTCTCGAGTATGAATTTTAGTTAGTTATATCTTATCGAGTATTAATTATTAGAATACTTGCATTTTTACTAGTCAGAGTGAACTTTAATTTCATTAGTTATTAATAGGTGAGAACGAGAGAATATATTCATGATAGGCCGGCGAGCGCAAATGCTTATTAAAGAATTTCCGACACTCTAAGACATGCTATTGAAATGCTGGTTCATGCCGAGGACCCTAATCTAACTTACTATTACGTCTGCATCATGGAGATCTTCGAATGCAGTGTGGAGTACAAGACATGATTTAACATGAGGGGATGGTGTTTGTAGATGTAGATGTAGGAGAAGTTATTAAGTAGTCTTGGGTCATGACTAAAGTGCTGAGGGGTTGACATTTAATTTTTTGAACTTGTTTTTAATATTTTGGTACTTATTAGTTGATGTTTGGATATGTATATATCAATTTTTTTAATTTTTGGCACTATATAAGTTGGAAATACATGCCTAAATTTGAATGGATTTATATATTTTTTGTGGATGGATTTATAGATTTATAATTGGATATGTATGGATTTATGCATTTTCTTGTACGAATCATGTCTTCAAGAGTTTTAAAATACGAAGATTTCATTATGACATTAATCGTGTTTATTTGATTTGAATTATTAATTGTATTAATTTATTTGATTTGAAAAAAAAAGTGAATTATGATGATTTTAGATTATATTAAAATGTTTATCAGGTGTATAGATATAGTCATAGCCCCGAGGCTCCAAATTCACCAAATTCTACTAATTATTGTTTTTCAATATTCAAACAAAGACGTTGAAATTTGAAATAATCTAAGAAAATCAATGGCCTTGGACGTTGATTATATTTTTCATCGACTCTCTAAGCCGTAGAAACTGGGCTCCAGAACGACGGCCCCAGGTTGTCAAATATTTATTTGACCAGTTATGATCATCGAATTCTGTCCCCACCAACAGCATTTTTGACATTTGATAACTTCCTCAGGGCCGATGAATTTGATACCTGTAATTTACACCTACCTTTGATAAATTTTTAAAAATTTGGTGGTTTTAAGCTGTCAATTTTTTTCATTTATCATATAGTGAATATTGTGTCAAGTACTACTCTAGCATGCTTGCACTTTCCTAATTGCACACGTTAATCAAATAAAAGCCTCGCTAACATATGTGATTTTGTATTTGATTGAATTGCACAACAATAGTCCATTCACCTTTTGACCTATGAAATGAATGGTTCTGATCAAGCCCATGTGTGCCACACATGCACAATGACATGGAGGCAGTACATTTCTCGTGCCTCTCTCTCGCTGGCGCTGGATGCAGTCTACATCCATATAATATATGCATGGCGTCCGACATTGTTAATTTTCTGTTTGATGGTACCCATTCACAGGCTCATTTCTGGAGGCAAGCAGCTTGCTGATGACAAGATTACTTGTGACTACAACATGGAGGGTGGTTTCGTTCTTCACCTCCTCCTTGCATTGAGGGCCGGCTCTTAGTGAAAGATTCTCATGTCTGAGCAGTTTAGTGCACTGGTTCGGTTGATGTTTCTTGCATATGATATCATTATTACTCTATCAAATTAGATTTTGTAATTAGCATCATGATGTGGAATGCATCACATATACGCTCCTAGCATGGTTGGGCCAAAAGAAGGTGGACCGTAAATTGATCGTAACTATTGATCCGGGTATTGTTACGGGGTGCACAACCTATCAACTTGGTATCGTTAGAAAATGCGCTCTTTCAGCTAAAAAACAAACTTTTAAAAAATATTATTATTTTTAGTAATTCTAATTTTTTTAATATATATATATATATTTTATTTTTAGAGTTTTAGATTTTCTTCCCTTTTAGAAATAACTTGTAATTATGCTAGGACTCTTCTAACAAAAGTTTATTTAGAATTTTTTATTTTTAAAAATTAGACTTTAGAAGAGTTCTATTAGAATTAGGATTTTTATTAAAGTTAGAATTTTACTATTTTTGACAATTACGAATTTTGGTTTATTTTTTCTTTATTAATAGTATCAGGAGACATATTAGTCATTCATCAATTAAATTTCAAATTTATTAGAATTTATTTCTATTTTCTTATTCTTTCCTTGTGGATTCGAGAAGTCTCTATGAGGAGTTCAAAGAAGCTCCGTGGATTCGGAATAGTTATCATTGAGGAAGACAGTGATCGACCTTATTATGTTCATCCCTAGCTACGTCAATTGGTATTAGAGTGAGTCCCCTTGGCCCGATAACAAACAACAAAGGTATGAATAAAAATCCCGTGGATGGTGATCAAGGCATTCGTTATTTTTGGAAACAATGGAAGCTTTCTACTATGAGAGTCAGTTGACCATGCAAGGGTTGCAAGCAACCCTCAACCATATTGCGGATGCACTAATTCTACCTCGAGTTCAAAATGATGCTCAACTGCCCGTGGTCACTGTACGACACTACCCCAATTTCTGCAAAGTACCATCAGATGATTGTAAATCGCAGACCACCACTTTGATCGTGAGGAAGCCGTTATACATGCTAAATGTAGAAATAAAATTACAACAAGATAATATCTTTTGAACGAGGTGCGCTGTAAGCCAAAAAGTCTGTAATGTGATCATTGATGTCAGGAACAGTGAGAATCTCATGTCGAAAATAATGGTGGAAAAGATGCAATTGAAAATAGAAAAGCATCCATCTCTGTACACGATTGGATGGATTAAGGAGGTCAATAAACTGAACAATGTATTCTCTCATTTTTCATTGGTAAAAATTATAAAGATCAAGTACTTTGTGACGTAGTCGACATGAAAGTTTGTCATATATTAATTGATCGACCATGAAAAAATAATATTGATGCTATTGCTACGAATAAAGGTCGGGATAACGCATTTATATTTACAAAAGACGATAGAAAGACTGGCCTCGTCTCTATAGGAATGGAGAACCAACGTAGACTTCTAAAGTTGAGGAACAATTTCTCATAACTGAACAGACTTTTGTTAAATAATTTGACGAAACAAAAGATATATACACATTAGTTGAAAAAAAAAAGAATATATGGAGCCTGTAAACATCCCAGGGGATTTGAAACCAGTGTTACAGGAACTCAAGGCGATTGTGCTCGATGAATTCCCTAATAAATTGCCTCCTATATGAGATATACAAAACCATATTGATCGTGTCATAGAGATAAGTTTGCCTAATTGCCCACATTATCAGAAGGAATATGAGATCTTGAAGGCAGAAGTGAAGGAACTGATCCATACTATCCAAGTCAAAGAGAGCATGAGTACATTTATAATGTCAACTCAATAACCTAATACCAAGTACAAGAAAAGGGTTAATAAACATCGCCATCAAAATTATCTCCGAATCATGATCTAAGCCCCTTGAGTAACTTGAGGACGAGTTTTTTTCAAGTGGAAGGGTCTGATTTAGAACGCGTCACAGATACACTCCTAGCATGGTTGGGCTATAAAAAGGTGGACCGTAAATTGATCGTAACTTTTAATTCGAGTATCATTATGGGGTGCACAACCTATCAATCTTTACTGAAACGGGCCATTCGAGGTGAACTGACCCACAACGTGGGTTGCATCTCTACGTTTCATCAGAAAATGTGCGCTTTCGGCTCAAAAATGAACTTTTAGGAAAAATGTACTATTTTTAGTAATTCGAATTTTTTTTAATATTTTTTCTATTTTTAGAGTTTTATAATTTCTTTCTTTTAGAAATAACTTGTAATTATGTTAGGACTCTTCTAGCGAAAGTTTATTTGAAATTTTTTATTTTTATAAATTAGGCTTTAGAAGAGTTCTATTAAAATTAGGATTTTTATTAGAGTTAAAATTTTACTATTTTTGTTAATTATAAATTTTAATTTATTTTTTTCTTTATTAATGGTGTACGGAGATACATTAGTTATTCATAAATTAAATTTCAAATTTATTAGAATTTATTTCTATTTTCTTGCTTTCTTTCCTCGTAGATTTGAGAAGTCTCTGTGAGGAGTCCAGAGAAGCTCCGTGAATTCAAAGTTGTTATCCTTGAGGAAGACGGTGATCGACCTCATCATGTTGATCCTTGCGTCACATCATCCAAAATTACTTACTATGTTCCTTTTTTATTATACATCATTTATACATAGATTCATAGAAAGATAGAGAGAATGTGACTATTTCGAATTTTACATGGTATCAGTTTACCACAGGCTTTCTGAAAAAAAATAAAAAATAAAATTCAAATTCCCTCTTCCCTTTCTTCTCATAACCGAGTACCTTTTTTAGGATCTTGGTATTGCATATATCCAACAAATTACTCTCTCTCTCTCTCCTTTTTTTTTTAAAACAACAAAGCAGTATTATATATTACTGCTAATTTTGCATTCGAGGAATGGACAAAGCACACATAAATTAGATTTTCATCAAATTTGTGAAAATATACAATTTAAATTTATCAGGATTTCTTACCTTGGAACTTCTGATCAGCTTGCAGAACTTTTTTTTCCCTAAAGTATTGAGACAGGAAACTCTTGCTGGCAATCAATGGGCCTGACTTAAGTCAGGAAAAATCAAAATTTAGAATAGGCCTGGCCAGGCGTTGCCCAAACATTTCAAAATGCCCTGCCATCAGGCCCTTCCCAAACAGCTAGCTAGCCCGGTGTTAATGGCCCAATCTATTCTACATTATTTATAGACGACGTTACATATTTCAGATAGACAACGAAAATATGAACCATTTTAAAATTTACTTCTCTTTTATCTGGTATGCTTTCATGTTAATTTTGTTTCTACCGTGTGATTAGCTGTATCATTTGCCAACATGACAGGTGCAAGATCTTAGCTTTTCATTAGGCGGGCCATATTATATCTTTTCACCTAAAAATCAGCCATTTAATGTACTAGACCGACGATCCAAAAAGAAAAGAAAGAACAAATTATGAATAAAGTTTTGCTTACCATTCGTTGATTTTGTACATAGGTCCACCTGATGAAAGGCTCGGATCTAAAAAGAGTCGTTAGCTGATGGAAAGCTTGGATCTTGCACAAGCGTGTCGTATTTTCATATGTGCTTGTTTGGCTGGGAACATGGACCCGAACCTGCTGGGATTTATAAACGGGTCCATAGAACCCGAACACGTTAGAATTGGGTTAAATCATCAGCTACTCATAAACTCATGGGAATAAAAAGAATACAATCACACTCATATTAGGACACTAATATAGGCTTTCAATGTGCCAACACAACTCTTATGAAACTAAAAAGGACACAATCACACTCATAGAAGGATACCACTCAAGACTTTTAATGGCTAACACTACTAACACAATCACACTAGCTCATACAAGGATACCAGTCAAAGACTTTTAAATGGCTAACACTAGTAATGTAGAACTCTTTTGAATTCACACTCATTAGTAGGATACTACTGAAGGCTTTCAATGGCTAACAACACTCATATAAGATTCGAAAGGACACAACCACACTTTGTATTAGGATACTACCTGAGGCTTTCAATGGCTAACACAACTCATGTAAGAATGCAATCACACTTATATAGGACTCTGATGGAGTCTGCTTGCAGCTAAAGCAACTAACATTGAACTCCAATTAACATCAAACTAAGAAAAACCAATGCTACAACAAATGAGCTAGAAAGATAGGTTTTTAGAATTTGGACTGGAGATTATCTACTGCAGCCTTGTCCAGCTGGAAGGCCTTGGTGAGGACCTCGGCTGGAATGGGCCCGTTCGATCCGAAGACAGAATTAGCGATGGTGATCACGCCTGGGTTTTCGCTGCTGAGGGCCGAGATTGCAACGGCATTCCCATACCCGATGTTACGTTGGAAGTGAATGAGTCCCTCTGGGAAGATGAACACATCGCCCTTCTGGAGGACCTTTGCGATCAGACGGTTGTCGGGGTTGGATGTGACAAAGCCAGCGTAGATGGTACCCTCCACAACCGTTAGGATCTCGGTGGCCCGTGGGTGAGTGTGGAGAGAAATGAGGCCCCATGGTGCATAGTCTATGCGAACCATCGAGATGCCGAGCGTGTTAAGTCCAGGTAAATGGGCTGCGAAGACAGGAGTGACCGCTGATCCAAGGAAGTTCGATGTGTTGCCTGGTTTGTGGAACCCGGCGAAGAAGAAATCGTCGGCTTGAGCGAGCTTCGGGTCCTCACAGGCTAATCCATTAACCAACACTGCCAAGATTCATAATCTAAATTAGTGAAATGAATTGTGCTACTAAAATGTTAATACTATCTCATTTTTAGCACAGTCAAGTTTGAAATCATGATTCGACATTTAGAATGTGGGTTAAATCGGCCTGACTCAACCGAGTTGCAAATCAACTCAAGATCGCATGAGTCGTTCCGAGTCACCGAGTTTTGAAACCTTGATTTCTGGCCAATGAAAATGATAGAGTGACCGTTGTTGAAGTAGTGATGGGGAAGTACCTGGACTATTGGGCTTGGCTACACAGAAATCCTGCAAAGGGCTTGGATATGAGGCTAAGGCAATAGAGCAAGTGAGAGCTAATAAACCTAAGAAGAGAATGTGGGGAGCCATTTCAAAACCTCCCTCTCTTATCTCTACTAATCAAGGAAATGAGATCCAACGGCTAGGAACCTTTGAAAATTTTCGAGTTGTGAAAGGAGAATGGTTTGGTGTTGATATATATAGGGAGAGAGGTAGATGTATCATACATCCATCTGGAAGTTGAAGATGCATCGTTGAATCTTTTGCCGTCCATTCAATTGAAAGGGTCTTCTTTCCTCCGTCCAATTCAGTTAGTTATCCATGAGAAATGCTACTGGGACATGCACTTCGTGGTACTTTACACGTGGCAAACATGTGTGAGATGTGGACCGTTGATCTGATAGGCCACCGCCATTATGACCCATATGAAAAAAGAGTGATTGAGAAACTTTGACCGTTTGATTGTCGTGAGTTTGGTTTGTGAATATGAACCGATTGCTCACTTTTTTAATCTAACCGTCCATCCTCACGACACTAATCCGAAGGATACCATTGTCTATCTTTCTTGATTTTATTGACATAGCGCATCCATGTGATGGCCCACCTAATCAACCACCATGATCAAAATATTGAAGCGCTGCGAGAGGATGCGGAGACATGGTTGTGCACCATGAAGCGTGTAGACCGTACCACAGGTATGCGAATGATGTATTTGGTGTATTATCGTATTCCCACTCCTATAAATAAATAAATAATTAGATTGATTTGGTCTTCTCATTTTTAACCGTTCAGTAAGGCAACTATACCATTCACCGACGGACAAGATTCTACACGCATGGGACACGATTCAATGATCCAAACCGTCTGTATGATGGGTCTCACCGTGGATTTGGGACCTCCAAAAAATCTCGAAGATTGGAATAACTCAACCCTTTCATCGTTCAACTTCTTTCCTTTGAATATGGATCGCCTTCTTAATCATCATTTTGTATTCTACGAATCATAGAGCTAGGATCTTCCAATCTTGAATATTTTCAAAGTAGACCCCATCTATCTTGCATTGTATCAGATCAACGGTTTGGATCACCAAACCATGGCCCCTCCTGCAACGGGCCATGATCATGCAAGGTAAGCCGCACGCTTGCTAATGATCATGATACTCGGACTACCGCTGGAAATGGGCCTGGGCCTGGGCTCGATAAAAGCACTATTTTCAATAGGCCCATCCAAACCAGTTCCAGGCCCCGTTCAGGTCTAACCCGGACTAGTCTGGAATGACTCATCCGAGTCGACTCGGATTCGGTAGCACTCGATCCGGCACCCCTGACTCGGTCTGATTAGAACAATTGGAGCTTCCTCCTCGGTTTGGCTAGCTGTCGGTGATCTGTTGGTTCCACCGTGATGTATATGTTTCATCCATGCCGTCCATCTATTTTTCCATATCATTTTAGGTGTATATCCAAAAAATGAGGGGATCCAAATCTCAGGTGGACCACACCACAGGAAAACAGCAGTGATTGAATGTCCACCGTTAAAAACCTCCTATGGCCCACTGTAATGTTTATTTTACATCCAACCTGTACTCCTGACTTATAGTGCTCCTAATGGCAGTGGGACACTTAGTTCAATTCATTGATCCAGACTGTTCATTAGGTCCGGTGGACAAATATGGACGGTCACGATTGTTTACACAAAATAGGCGTAGTCAACCATTCCATCTATTTGTTATTTGTTGGGGCCATCATGGTTTTTCGTTAGGCAATTATAGCTATCCCCTCCATAAATTGGAAAAAAGGATGGCTGTAGAAAATAAGACCAAATCAGGGATGGTTCAGACCATCTGATCAGTGTGGTTTTTACATGGAAGTCCATGAAATGTGTTTTGAACTTAATAGAGGGTTTAGATCGATCATCGGTCACTTTGACAGTCCAATTGAATGATCTGAACTGTCCATTCAGTCCAACACAGATTTCACGGGATATAGCATGCATGTTATGCATCACACCAGTTTGAACATGTAACAGTTTATCACTTAGCCTTTAAAATGGGCGGTCAAGATCATTTACACAAGAATAGGTCCAATCAGCAATTTCATCAATCTATTTGTTGGGACCATAGTAGATTGCTATATGATTTTAGGAAGCGGATTGCGTGTTGAGTAAACTCTTTAGGGTCTGATTTGTGTATTTTATTTAGAGTTGTACACGACTGGAGCAACGTCTCGAAAAATCTCAACTTGTCTTGACTTGGAGTTGGATTTGGATTGAGTTGAGTCTTTTAATTTTTATTTTTTTTTCTCTAGAACTTGAAAATTTTTCAATCTGGGTTCGCACTTGCATAAGTTTGACTTGACTTGAATCGAACCTCACAGTCAATTAACTCGAATCAAATTAGCTTGGTGACTTGATTATTTTGATATTGATGTTACTCGCTGTGTGTTTGATGAAATAACTTAATGAAGTATTGTTTTGAGTGCGTACATTCTCTATAAGATTAGATGATAGCAAGAAAGAAATGGATAACAAATAAATCATTATATATAAAAAAAAAAAAAAGAAAAAAAATACATTATAAAATTACCATCATATCTTGATTTTGATATTACTTACTGAGTTTTTGATAAAATACCTATACAATGTTGTTATTGTTTTGCATTATGTGAGATATTGAAAATAAATTTTACGTGTTTGAAAATTTTTTCATGGGTTTAAATTCAACTTAAATTGACCTAAGCTGCTAACCGAACAAGCCAAGTTAGCCAAGTAGGCTCGAGGATTGAACTAGCCGAGCCGAGCTCAAGCTAGGATTAGCTATTGGCTGAGCCGGGCTCAAACTGAAATTAGCTACTGCCAAGCCAGGCCGAGCCCAACTATGCCATGCTAGACTTGGTTCATATACCACTCTAATTTTATCCCCTCTATTTGTAATATTAGGACTTGACCAGAAAAATAAAACAGTTTGAATGTACAACATTTGAATCTTCCTCCTCGGTTTAACGTTTAATTCAAACTGCTTTCTATGTTTTGGAGTTATTAAAGTAACTCTACCTAAGCATACGACATTACGTGATTGTAAGGCAAAGAGAAGCCCCAAGTGGTATAATCTAAGCCCATTTTCAAGGACGCGTTTTGCCAACAGGGACAGCCAATGAGAAACTAGGTGGGGCCCACCGTTATATCTGTGAGAATCCACTCCTTCCATCCGTTTTGTGAGCTGTATTAGGACATCACCCAAAAATTAGGTAGCTCAAAACTCAAGTGGGCCACATAATAGGAAATAGTGGGGATTGACCGCCCACCGTTGAAACATTCCCTGGACCACATAAGTTTTTGTTCAGGCTAATGTTTTCAGTTAATCTCAGTGGGAATGGCCTTACGAATGGTTTGGATGGCATATAAACATCACGGCAGACCCTGGGGAGGTTTTAATGGTAGCTATTTTCCTCCTCACTTTTTTCTGTCGTATGGCCCACTCGAGTTTTGGATGTGCCTCGTTTTTGGGCTCAAGGTGTAACCTGAGCTTTAAAAACGGATGGATGGATTGGATTTCTCACAAACATCACAGTGGGCCCACATAACTTCCAACCGCAGGAACTTCCGGCAAGCGGGTAGCAGCCAATCCGCGTTCCATTTTCATTAACTCCAAATGAATAAGTGCAAAAAAAAAGGACGCAGTCCCACGAATGACTCCAAATGATTGGCAGTAAATTTACGCGCCTCCAGCTGTAGTGAAATGACGCGGTGAAATTTGTTTGTTTTATTTTCTTTCAAAGGTTTATTTAGCCAGGTAGTCGGTGCTATGTGGGGCCCACCATGATGTATGTGTTTTGTCCATGCCGTCTATCCACTCATCTAGATCATTTCAGGGCTTGATCCCAAAAGATGAAGTAGATTTAAATCTCAGGTGGACCACACCATAGGAAAACAATAATAGTAATTGAATGTCTACCATTAAAAACATCCTAAGTCCACTGCAATATTTATTTGACATCTAACTGTTGATTAGGTCTTACGGACCTGGGTTAATGAAAAATAAATAAATAAAAATAAATATCAGCTTGATCCAAACCTTTGTAGCCCGACCAAGATTTTAACCATGGGCGCTCAATCAACATTGTTTCGTGATGTGGTCTATTTGAGATTTGAATATAAACTCATACTATAAATTGATCTGAAAAAAATAAAATAATGGATGGTGTGGATGAAACCAGAGGGACCGCAAAGCACCATCTACTAGCATGGGCCAATGGCAGGGTCACTAGCCAATCCGCCGTTTTGTTAGAAATGTGATGTTTTTTAGAAATCCAACTCGTTCATCTGTTTTAAAAGCTCATTCTAGAATGATATGCCAAAATTGAGATGGATCCAAAACTTAAGTGGACCACACCATATGAAAATTGAGAAAAAAATACTTACTGCCGGAACCTTCCTGAGCTCCACCTTGATGTTTATACGCCATCCAAACTTAGCCTGATACAAAACTTTTGTGGCCATGAAGAAGTTTCAACGGTGTTTCGGATCTGTCTCAATTCCAGTCGCATGTCTTAAAATGAGCTCACAGAATGGATGGACTAGGTGGATTTCTCACAAACATCACGTTGGGCCCACCTAACATCCATTAACAAGTGTAGGGCTTTCCGATGCACACCTTTTACATGCGGGGTCATTGTTGGCAGATCCGAACCGTCAATCTGATGAGATGCACGGTTAATTGGGATGCCTTGAAATCTGTAAGATGAGAAAATCCTAGCCGTTGGTATAAAAAAGATGGCTAAGAAGGCAAAGGAAAGTAATTCAAGGATGGAAGTGTTGAAATACATCAATCTTGTAGATTTTTGTGTGTCCCATATCCACGGTGGGGCCCACTTTATGGACGGTTTAAATCTCCAGAAGTAAGCAACTACGCAGTAGATGCAACGATGAGTGGAACACTGAATGAAAGGACCAAATCAATCTGATTATGTTTTAGCATTATAATCCCCGTCACTCCATTTCAGAGAGAGGGAATACTGTAATATGATACTATAGTCCACACGCTTCACGGTGTTCAACGATGTGTCCGTATCATCTCTATCGTACATATGGCACTTCGATATTCTGATCCTAGCCGTTGGTTTGGTGGGCCAGTACATGGATGCGTTATATCACAAACATCAAGGCGAGTAGACTATGAAAGTTAGATGAAAAGAAATAAGCAATTGGTCTACATTCAACCGGCCGGAGAAACTCACGGCTATCAGACGGTCAATGTTGCTCAATCACTATCATATGGACCATGCAGGCTGTGGCCAATCAGATCAACGGTCTGCATCACCACAAGTGTTTGCCACGTGTACAGTATCACGAAGCGCATGTGCTAGTGGCGCTTCTCATGGATAAATCGATTGGATTATAGCCAGAAGACCATTTCAATAGACGGCAACAGATTGGACGTTGCATTTTTAACTTATTTCCACGTGGATGCATGGTACATCTACGTCTCTCCCTCTATATATCAACCCCAATCCATCCTTGTTTCATAACTCGAAACATTTCAAAAGTTTCTAACCGTTGGATCTCCTTTCCTTGATCAGTGTTGAGAAGAGAGGGAGTTTTTGAGATGGCCCACCACATTCTCTTCTTGGGTTTTTTAGCTCTCACTTGTTCTCTTGCCTTAGCTTCAAGCCCTTTGCAGGATTTCTGTGTGGCCAAGCCCAATAGTCCAGGTACTTACCCCATCACTACTACAGCCACAATCACTCTATCAAGGCCGTCAATAGGCTAGGCCAGATCACGGTCTATTGGGTCAAGCTAGCCATTTCTGGGCTTGGGTTTAGTCATTAGACCCATGGGCCAGCCCTGAGCCTGGATTTTCATCATCGAAATAAACAAAATTTTCTTGGGCTTGAATTTATAATTTCTATTCAAGCCCAAATCCCTGCCCATTTTACTTCATAGGCCTAAAGCTTAGGTCTTTCAAGCATATGGGCCAGGCCCAAATTTTAAGGCTTAGATGGACTCACTCTAAAAAGTGCATCTAAATACTGTTTTGAGCCAAACCCTAGTTTGTGCCATGTATTTGGATGCACTTTCTCAAACTCCATCTGCTTTGATTGGAGAATTGGGTCCAAATGGGCACTTATATGGCTCAAGTGGACCTTGGTCTATACTGAGCTTGGCTTATTAACGGTCCTACGAGTCATTATATTTAGGTAAAAATCAAAGTTTCCTTCACTCCTAACTTGAGTCATGACTCGTCTAGTTCGGTCGACTCACCATTATTCGCAAAGCTGAATGGTGGTATGGAACTGGACCGGACTCAACTAGTTCTGAGTCAACTCAGTCAAGCAACACCTGAGTTGAACAGGTCCATCAATCCTTAGTAAAAGGGATATAGTATTAACATTTTAGTTGCATATTTCATTTCACTAATTTAGATTATGAATGTTGGTAGTGTTGGTTAATGGATTAGCCTGTGAGGATCCGAAGCTTGCTCAGGCCGACGATTTCTTCTTCGCTGGGCTCCACAAACCAGGCAACACATCAAACTTCCTTGGCTCTGCGGTCACTCCTGTCTTCGCGACCCATTTACCTGGACTCAACACGCTCGGCATCTCGATGGTTCGCATAGACTATGCACCATGGGGCCTCATTTCTCTCCACACTCACCCGCGGGCCACCGAGATCCTAACGGTCGTGGAAGGCACCCTCTACGCCGGCTTTGTCACTTCCAACCCCGACAACCGTTTGATTGCAAAGGTCCTCCAGAAGGGCGATGTGTTTGTCTTCCCAGAGGGACTCATTCACTTCCAGCGTAACATCGGGTATGGATGTGCCATTGCGATCGCGGCCCTCAGTAGCGAAAACCCAGGTGTGATCACCATCGCTAATTCTGTCTTCGGATCGAATGGGCCCATTTCGACTGAGGTCCTTACCAAGGCCTTCCAGCTGGACAAGGATGCCGTGGATTATCTCCAGTCCAAGTTCTAAAAACCTACAGTTCTCATTTATTGTATCATTGGTTTCTTTTACTTTGGTGTTGTTTGGAGTTCAATGAGTGTTGTTTTAGATCTTGGAAGACTTGAGAAGAATCCTAATATGTGTGTGATTGTATTCTTTTAATTTGTAAAAGCCATTCAAAGTCTTGAGAAGAGTCCTAATATGAGTGGGATTGTGTTATTTTAATTTGTGTTAGCCATTAAATTAAAGTCTTGAGAAGAGTCCTAATATGATTGTGATTGTATTATTTTAATTGTGTTTGGTATTGAAAGCCTTGAGGAGTCCTAATATGAGTGTGATTTTGTTCTTTTGTTTTGTGTTTGCAAACCTTGACAAGAGTCCTAACATGACTACGCTTTTTTTGAAAGCCTTGAGAAGAGTCCTAATGTGAGTATGATTGTGTCCTTGTTTGAGTTCTCTAAAAGTCCTAATATGAGTGGGATTGTGTTCTATGATATCTTATCCGCATTTTGAGAATGGTGGTGACTTATCCTTCTCACATGCCACACTGATGGTTTAAGTAGCACGTCATCAAAATAGCGAGTGGTCCAAATTCTAATGGCAAATCAAATGGTTTTTATCACATTCTCAGTATACTTGTTGGGTATGTTCTATCTGTATTTGGTTTGATGATTTGGATGGTGAAATTCCACTACAGCGTGAGTGTGTGGGGGTGTGTGCGTGCGTTAATGGTGGAAGAGTTAACACCATTAATTTTAAAGTGGTGGTGAACTATCATAAGAATCTATCTCCTTTCTATGAGAGTTGTGTTAGCGAACGAAAGCCTGCACAACATTATAGGAAAAGTGTTCAACATCAGTGCAATGTGGGCCCACTGTAATATTTGTATGACATCTACTCTGTTCATCAGATTGAGACACCTCATGTTAGGACCTGAGCCCAATAATCAGCTGATCCAAAATTCAAGTGGGCCATGTCATAGGAAAATTTTTGGATGGGGACTTCCACCATAGTGACCTTCGGGACCACCGTGTGGTTTATATGCCATCCAAGCCATTCATTGGATGAAACCATCGGCGGTGAAGAAAAATTCCAAAAATAACCTGGTCCAAATTTGGATGGATTACTTGTGGGTTTAGAAGCTTTAGGGCCTGTTTGGCCAGGCAGATCCCACGGTATTAGGAGGGATGGGATCGGCAATATCCTTGGATAGGCATGACGAGCCAAACAGGTCCGGTGAACTTGTCCCGGGATATAAGCCATCCCATGGATCTTAAGACAATCCACTGACATCACCATCATTACCTTAAAATTGATCCTATCCTTTGGTTGAATGGATTGGAAGGTAAATTCCCAGGATATGGGGGGCGTGCCAAACAGACCCAGTGAACTTGTCCCAGGATATAAGCAATCCCATGGATCCTAAGGCAATCCACTGACACCACCATCATTACTTTAAAATTGATCCCATCCCTCCTAATACCATGGGATCTGCCCGGCCAAACAGGCCCTTAGTTGTGAGTTTACACTGTTCCCGCGTTGTGGCTTTTATGAGTTTTGGATTGATCTGATTTTTGCTATATAAGGTGAAAATTCACATTACAAGAAAAAACGGCCTTTACCGGCATTCAGAAGTGCCGGTAAAGATCACAAAAAAGGAGTGTCTCATCAAATGCTTCACCGACGCTTATCCTCTTTTACTAGCAATTATTCTGTTCGGCGTGATTGAGTAGACTTTTTTAGTATTCATTTTCCTTTTTTCGATGCTTCTACCAGCCAATGACAATCACTAAAAAAGTGCTTGGGGAAACCAAAAAAGTGTTGGCAAAAGTTTATCCGAGTGCCCGGAAAAGTCATTTGAAGCATGGTTGTTGGCCACCGGTAATCATGACAAAGCGCCTAGGAAAGATGAAAAAGTGATTGAAAAAGCCTGTTCAAGCACCGGTAAATGTCTTCTGAAGTGTGGTAAAGGTTTGAGAAGCGTTGGTTAAGTCATGCCGCGTGGGTCAGTAAATTTATTTATTTATTTTTTCAATTGGAACTTGCATTTTTTAATAAAATTGTTATAGTAAAATTAAACAAAAATTATTTTACTTTACAACAACATATATATATATATATATATATATATATATATATATATATATATAATAAAATATTTACAATAATAAGTTCAAAATAGTTGAATATATATAAAATAAAATAAAAATCTTTCATGTGGGCAAATTTTTTTTTTTTTTTAACAGACTCACGCCATAGTGAGATTTTACCACCTATGGATACTCGAACCCTTGACCAGGTGTTAAAACTCCTGAGAGCCTACCACCTGAGCAAGAGTAAGGAACCTTTCATGTGGTCAACTCATAGCTTGACTACAATGTCAAACGAAATGTAGATGACTGAACTAGTTGTCCTCTCATTGAGTCACTTCGCGCATCAGCTTGTCTAGGAACATAGATGCCATTGTTAGGTTGAGCGTCTTTACCGTCCGTATCTCTGTAATCTAGTTCAGTACCTAGTTAGAATTTCAAATATGAAAAAGTCCATTAAATGTATAAATCCAAGTATCAAATCTAAAATGTGCTGCTCTGCTTAACTACTGATAGTCTTTGAACATGTCAAATAATTCAAAGAATCATAACAAAGCAAAAATTTGAATGAAAGGCCAGAGAAGGAACTTGCAACATACTCGCATGAGATCAGGCCATATTCATCTGATGGAGCCCATCATGAGAATTCCCTGGCCAAAAGGACCAGTCTATTGATCAGGTTGGCCGCAAGTGGATGGGAGAAGTGGGCATTCGATGCATGAATAGACCATCTTAATTTTTAGACCAGCGTATGTTCATGGTGGGCCCCAACTAGTTAATGGCCTCGATCTTGCACACATGCCACGTTGACATGTGCCACGTGAACCTCTTCAATCATCCCAAATTGCCTTTAGCATTTCTTGATTTCAATTACCATATGCAAGGTTGAGATTGGGATCATGGCCATATACCTCGAAGATAATATGCACCAGTGGCAAATAAGACGAACCACGCTTGTTGAGATGGGCTTCAAACAACGATTGAGCAGCGCATCCAAGTAAAAAAGGACTCACTGCAACCACGGCTGGAAGGCCAATCATAGGCTAAGCTGTTAGCTTGGTGCACAGAAATCAATATGCTAAACACATAAATATAAATTTAGACTCAGATAATATGACATGAAATTCACAGAAAAAAATGAAGGGAAAGTCCTGATCGAAAATCTGGAAAATGCTTAAATAAAATCAACTGCGGCCAAATTAGTAGAGGTGCGGATCCATGTCGATTGCATGAAGATTATTTGCACCCATTGGATGATTTCCTATAACGAAGGTCTTTGGAAGACAATCACTTCTCGGTCCAAAATGACCAACTCAGTTTTTTTTTTTTTTTTTTTTCCTGTTAGCTTGTTAGTACACCCCTGCTGTCAGTTCACACACTGTTAGCCACCCCCACTAGGGATCGATGCCAAGACCTCAGTAAATGACCAGCTCAGTTACCGCTTTTCCGCAATTGCTATTTATAGTAGGGGTGCACACGGTTCGGTTCGGTCCGGTTTTGGGGTAAAATTGGAACCGAACCGTTACTAACGGTTCTGAGATTTTCGGAACCGGAACCGAACCGTTAGCATACTAGAACCGAACCAGAACTGAACCGTGAAAACCGGTTCGGTTCTGGATCGGTTCCACGGTTCTGGGTTTTTAGACAAAAGAAAAAAAGGTGAAAAAAAAAATCATCTGACGTAGCTTTGCTAAGTGTACATGCGTGTGCAGTAGAGCTCATCTGCTCACCACACATGTGCCATCATGCACATAAGTGCGAGATCCAATCCATCCATCAGGTTGGTCAGACCTTCTACGTATTTTTTCAAGTAAAAATAATCTGGTCCTCTTAGCATGTGGGCCCCAACATTACAAACAAAAGGATGAGTTGGAGCTATACATTTGTTTTACAAAGGGTGGTTTGCGGCAACCTCTTTAAGTAAATAGCAGTGGATCAACCCTGATGGTTGGGTTAGTCATCAGTGTAATCTGTCCTTTCTGATGGATGAATTTGATCAGATCTATCATGCCATAATTGCACATGTGGCGTGTACATAAGCTTTTTGCCCATACGAGTGGGGTTAGCAAAACTCTTCATGCTTGAATGAAAAATGTCATCTCAGGCATGGTACATGTGTATGCGTAATTAATGGTCCAAAACGTGGTCTCCATGCTAATAAACGGACGAGATTTAAGATTCTTAACCATCTTTATTTTAACTGCCCATTTGACGGTTAGCATTAAATGGTTCTGTATCAACGGTTCAGATCCACGGTTCAATGGATCGGTTCCACGGTTCGGTTCGGTTTTACATGCCCCTAAACCGGAACCGAACCGTTCCTAACGGTTCTGGAATTTTCAGAATCAGAATCGGACCGTTAGCATAATAGAACCGGATCAAACCGGACCAATCCAACGGTTCCGGTCCGGTTCCACGGTTCTACCGGTTAAATGTGCACCCTTAATTTATAGCCTGTCCACATGATATGGCACGACATGGCGGGTGGGCACGCGTGGGCGTATATGGCCTATGACATGGCATTCTCAAGAACTCAACACAAACTTATCACATGCTCCTATATATAAAGGAGAAAAAGTTTTTATTTTTTTTACAATATGGAACTATTCCCATAAGCAAAAAACCCAAGAGGTCCAAAACTATTTCCTACAACTTGTTCTCCTCTTTTGTTTTAAAAAACCATACTAAAAAACCAACATAAGCTACATGCACATCCATGAGAGGAGAGAAAATCTTGAAGCCCGTTATGAAGAAAGGAGTGGTCAAGAATCCTCTAAGACCAGTAATGAGGCCCCATTATTTATGACTGAACTGAAGATGCGGTCACAGCATATGATCCATGACAAGCATAAATGCAGCAATCCTAATATAAAACATGGCCTCGGAAGCCAAGGAGATAATGTCTACAAAGGTGATGTAAAGCCAGTCACAGGCGCTTCAAAGGCAAAGATAGACCAAACAAGGCTCCAACGAAGGTGGAAATGATCCGGTCCAATATGATTTTAGGCTGGAAAACGAACTTTAGCCAACCAACCTTATTACGCCAGGTCGCCCACGCCTGATTTGTGAGATTCCATTAGATCAATGGTCAAAAGTCCGTTTATTATCATTTTTACTATAAATAGTAAGTTTTAGTTCAAGTATCATCTTTTATCCTTTGAGCCGTAGAAGTTGGACCAACATGAAAATGGCTTTAAAAAGTCAGGAGAATAATGTGTTTAGACACTTACTATTTTTGGCTGAAAACTATGTAGTCTAGTGGACGCCGATTGCGTCCTACCCCGCCGGGATGGTACCATCTGGGAGGGATCTGTGGGGCCCACCATGATGTAAGTATTTTATCCACGCTGTTAATCGTTTTCCTCATATCATTTTAAGATATTATCCAAAAAATGAGATAGTCTCAAGGCTTAATTGAACCACAAAGTGGGGATTGAACGTACACCAGTAAAAACTTCTCGAGAGCTGGAGCAGTTTCGAATCAAGCTGATATTGTGTTTTCACTTCATCCACGTCTGCATAACCTTATGAATAGGTTGGATGGTAAAAATACATCATGGTGGCCCTTACAAAGGTTTCAACTGTGGCTGTCATTATCGCTACAGCTTCCTTTGGTGTGGTCCACTAGAGCTGTGGACCTGCCTCATTTTTAGGATAAAATCTTAAAATTATCTAATAAAAGCAATGAACAGCGTAAATAAAACAATTACATCACAGTGGCCCCACAGAGCCTTGCCCGGATGGATCACGTTAGTAAGTCATGTTTTTAGGGTGTTTGAGTAGGATTCTAATTCTAAAACTCGTTAGGTTTGAGTTCTTTATTTAAAGAGTTATAATTTCTTTTTCTTTTTTTATCATGAATCATTTTTTTCTAAATCTATTAGAAATTATTTATGCTTTTTTTTTTTCTCAAGCTTTGTGAGGAGTCTAGAAAGTTCCATGGATTCAGAAAAGGTATTCTCTAAGAAAAACACTGATGACCTCATCACGGCCCTCCTTGCACCAAAATCTTTTGTGGCCACACTTCAAATTCCTATGGTAAGTCGTATAAATTGTAGAAACTATTATAAAGGCTCGGACAATCTCCTTATGCTTGGTTTGAACATTTTAGTTAAAGCTGTTTTTATTATTGAATTTATTTACAGCTTTGTTAGGCCTTTAGTCCAAGTACATGCTCGCTTACACTACCCAATCCGTGTCTACAGAAATAGTCTCCTGATCATTAGCAAGTGTAGGGCTTGTTTATGCATATGACCCTTCACAAGCCGGGCCATGGTTCGCTGATCCGAACCGTCAATCTGATGAGATGCACGGTTAATGGGAATATCCTAGCTGTACCATTTTTTGCAAATAAAAAGATGGTTAAGAAGGCAAAGGAAAACAATTCAAGGATGAAAGTGTTGAAATACTTCAATCTTGGAGATTTTTTGTGTGTCCCAAATCCACGGTGGGGCCCACCTTATGGACGGTTTGGATCTCCAGAAGTAAGCAACTACTCAGTAGATGCAATGATGAGCGAGACACTGAATGAGAGGAACAAATCAATCTGATTATGTTTAATTACCATAATGATGAAGGGAATACTATAACATGATACTATGGTCTACACGCTTCACGGTGTTCAAGGAGATGCCTGCATCATCTCTATGTTACAAGTGGCACTTCGATATTCTAATCCTAGCTGTTGATTTGGTGGGCCAGCACGTGGATGTGTTATATCACAAAAATCAAGGAAACTAGACTCTGAAAATTAGATGAATAGAAATAAGTAATTGGTCCTCATTCAACAGGCTAGGAGAAACTCACGGCTATCAGACGGTCAAAGTTGCTTAATCACTACTATTTATGTTTATATGGACCGATGCAGGCGGTGGCGATCAGATCAACGGTCTACATCACCACATATGTTTGCCACGTGTACAGTACCACGAAGCGCGTGTACTAGTGGCGTTTCTCATGGATGAGTGGATTGGATTGAAGAAAGAAGACCATTTCAATGGAATAAACGGCAACAGATTGGACGATGCATTTGTAACTTACTTCCACGTGGATGCATGTTACATCTACATCTCTCCCTATATGGATGCATGTTTCATAACTCGAAAAATTTCAAAGGTTTTTAGCCGTTGAATCTCCTTTGCTTGATTAGTAGAGGGAAGAGAGGGAGTTTTTGAGATGGCCCACCACATTCTCTTCTTGGGTTTTTTAGCTCTCACTTGCTCTCTTGCCTTAGCCTCAGGCCCATTGCAGGATTTCTGTGTGGCCAAACCCAATAGTCAAGGTACTTTTCCCTCATCACTACTGCAACTACAATCATTATATCAAGGCCGTCAATAAGCTGGGCCAGATCACGGTCTATTGGGCCAAGCCAGAAATGGCTGGCTTGGATTTAGTCATTAGACCCATGAGCAAGCCCTGAGCCTGGTTTTTCCGTCATCGAAATAAACAGACTTATCTTGGGCTTGAATTTATAATTTCTATTCAAGCCCAATTCCAAGCCCATTTATAACTACCGTGGGTCTAAGCTTGGGTCTTTCAAGCACACGGATCAGGCCCAAAATGTAAGGCTCAGATGGACACACTCTAAAAAGTGTCTAAAGACTATTTTGAGCTAAACCTCAGTTTGTGCCAGGGGTGCACACAGTTCGGTTCGGTCCAATTCTAGCGTGAAATTGAACCTGAACCGTTCCCAATAGTTCCAAGAAAACTAAAACCACAGCGGACCATTTGCACCTTAGAACCGAATTCGAATCGGATCATAAAAAATAAGTTCGGATCTGGTTCAGTTTCACAGTTATGAGCTTTTTATAATCCAGCCCAATTGCATGGTTTCTCTCTTTTATTTTATTTTTTTTATTTACAATTCAGCACAAGTTCCTCTACTGAAAGTTTTCAAAGATAGTAATCTTGTCATGGTTTGTTTTTATGACCTTTTCATGTTCCGAAGATTTTACTACCAATGTCTATTTGTGTTGTGATTCATTTGATGAATGGTATAGTTTTTTATATTTAAAAGAATAAAATTTAAATATTTATCAACCAAGGGTCTAGTTTCACATACGGTTCTAGGGTTCAGTTCTACAGTCCAATTTGATTCTACGGAACCCTAAATCGAAAATGGAACCGAACCAACCGGTTTTTTTATTTTCAAAACTGGAACTGGAACGTTGCACTTCAGAACTGGACCAAACCATGCAGCCTGGTCGGGTTTACCGGTTCTACCGATTCCATGTGCACCCCTAGTTTGTGCTGTGTATTTCAATGCATTTTCTCAAACCCCATCTCTTTCATTTAATTTTATACAAGTAGACCAATTTTGTATACAAAAGTTGTGGTAAAGAATCTCATCGGAGAATTGGGTCCAAACGTGCTGACCTTGGTTTAGCCTGAGCCTGGCTTATTAACAGTCCTACAAGGCATTATATTTGGGGAAAAATCAAAGTTTCCTTCACTCCTAACTTGAGTCATGACTCATCTAGTTGGGTCGACTCACCCATTATTCTCAATGCTGAATGGCGGTATGGAACTGGACCAGACTCAACTAGTTATGAGTTGACTCAGTCAAGCCACACCTGACTCAACCGGGCCATAGTATTAACATTTTAGTAAAACATTTCATTTCACTAATATAGATTATAAATCTTGGCAGTGTTGGTTAATGGATTAGCCTGTGAGGATCCGAAGCTCGCTCCAGCCAACGATTTCTTCTTCACTGGGCTCCATAAACCAGGCAACACCTCGAACTTCCTTGGATCTGCAGTCACTCCTGTCTTTGCAACCCATTTACCTGGACTCAACACGCTCGGCATCTCGATGGTCCGCATAGACTACGCGCCATGGGGCCTCATTTCTCCCCACATCCACCCGCGAGCTACCGAGATCCTAACGGTCATGGAAGGCACTCTCTACGCTGGCTTTGTCACATCCAACCCTGACAACCGTCTGATTGCGAAGGTCCTCCAGAAGGGTGATGTGTTCGTCTTCCCAGAGGGACTCATTCACTTCCAACGTAACGATGGGTATGGGAATGCCGTTGCGATCGCGGCCCTCAGTAGCCAAAACCCAGGTGTGATCACGATCGCTAATTCTGTCTTCGGATCGAACGGGCCCATTTCGACTGAGGTTCTTACCACGGCCTTCCAGCTGGACAAGGTTGCAGTGGATTATCTCCAGTCCAAGTTCTAAAAACCTATAATTCTCATTTGCTGTAGCATTGGTATTTCTTACTTTGGTGTTGTTTGGAGTACTTCAATGAGTGCTGTTTTAGATATTGGAAGACTTAAGAAGAATCCTAATATGTGTGTGATTGTATTCTTTTAATTTGTAAAAGCCATTGAAAGTCTTGAGAAGAGTCCTAATATGAGTGGGATTGGGTTATTTTAATATGTGTTAGCCATTGAGGTCTTGAGCAAGAGTCATAATATGAGTGTGATTTTATTCTTTTGATATGTGTTTGCCATTGAAAGCCTTGAGAAGAGTACTAACGAGAGCATGATCGGGTCCTTTGAGTTCTTTAAGAGTCCTAATATGATTGGGATTGTGTTCTTTTGCTCTTGTAAGTCTTACCAAAGTGTCCTAATGTGGGTGGGATTGTTCTTTAAAAATAAAATTAAAAAAAAAAAAATCTAATTTTAAGGTGGAACAGCTCCACCAAATTTTATAAAATGAAAAAGATGTACATCCATACCGGCGGGCCCCAACAAAAAGATTTGGGCCTCCCCAATTGTATACAAGGACACCCTTAGACCTATGAACAAGCCATCCCCAGGAATGGACCAAAAAAAAACCAGGGGAAGAGGCCCGGGCGAAGCTGCCGGCCCCTACCCACCCAAGCCAGGAGATCAAACGCACAGGATACCCAGCCCGCTTGGTCGAGAACCAAAGAGCCCCTCACACTTCTTGGCAATTCGGAACGGGATCTATAAAGCTTGTCCCACACCCTTCACGGGCCATTCTAGCCAGAGCATCAGCCATTTTGAGAATGGTGGTGACTTATCCTTCTCACATGCCACACTCATTTGTATTGACAACTGTCCAAACCTTCCAAGTCATGGTGTATAACATGAATGCAGCACATCATTAAAATAGGGAGTGGTCCAAATTCCAATGGCAAATCAAATGGTTTCTATCACATTTTCAGTGTAATTTTTGGGTTATGCTCTATCTGTAATTGGTTTGGTGATTTGGACGGGTTGGATTGCTGTTCAACCATGTCATGTGTAATGCTGGATGAGTTACCACTATTTTACAGTGGCAGTGAACTATCAGTTGAGAGTTAGTGTTAGACAATGAGAAAGCCTCCACTAGACCTGTTGTAGGAAAAGCGTGCAACATCAGTGTTATGTTGGCCCACTGTAATATTTTCACGACATCTACACCGTTCATCAGTTGAGACACCTCATTTTAGCACTTGAGCCCAGGAACTAGGCCGATCCAAATTTCAAGTGGACCATATCATAGGAAAAAATTTGTATCGGAACGCACATCATAGAGACCTTCGGGGTCCACCGTGTAGTTTATATGCCATCCAAGCTGTTGATGATGTTTTTTGGTTGTCCCTTTCAGACCCGTTGTATACCCGTAAAAACCGAATGACAACAGGGACCCTAGGCTGAAACAAGAGATGCTCTAATGCCAAAGTTAGATTAAGCACTTTGGGTCTAAGAGTGTTAGGAATTTTTTGTGGGTGGATTTTTTTATTTTTTTTGTTTTGTAAAATTTATAGTTGCATGGTACCATTTAACTAGATGATATCTTCCCTACTTGGTAGGCGCATATCATGGAAGGGATCTCCTTCCGAGCATGTCACCCTTATCTTTCCAAGATCTTCGATGGGGATTCAGGGGAGATCTGATCTTAATAACAGCATCTCCAAGTGGTCAGCCCCCGAGGGGCCCGCGGTCGATGACCGAGTCTGAACTCATAAGCGAGGCAGTCGAGGTCTGTGGTCGGTCTTGAATGATTGAGGTTGACCTCAAGGTCGAACTGGTTGAGGTCTTACGGACTAAGTAGAATCATTGATTGTGGTCTGCATCCACCTCAAGGCCAAGTTGGTACTCAACTGTTCATTGGCCGTGATAATGGGGTGTTAGCTGGAGTTGAGGTCACACCTTGTGGTCGGTCCTCAGGTTGGTCATGGAAGTAATGCTCGACAACAGCGGCCGAGCTGATCTCCTCTTCCATGTTATGTTCTCTCTCATGTTGGTTAACTTGGTTGGTTCATTTTTGCCCATAATAGTAACCCCTTACTTCCAAGCACTCTTCGAGAGTTCAGGAAGTAAGTTGGTATGGACTGACATTTGAGTGTAGGAGCTCGCAGGCAAGTGATGGGCATATCGGGAACGCTTGTCATTATGGCAAAAGGGAGAAAGGCGACAAGCACGAAATTTGAGGAGGTGAGCATGGGAATCAAGGTAGTTCCTCTAATGGTTGCAACGTGTAGTATGAGGGGGGAGTGCTTGATACGACACCTATTCAGTTTTCGGTGCATAGGGCGAAGGCATGTGGCTTTTCCTCCGAAACCGGATCAGTTGACCAACATGGGGTTGCCACGTGGACAATTGCGTGAGCTGTAATGCCTCTTTGGACTGTGGCATTAAATGAGGAGAATTAATAAACGCAACTGATGAGCTTATAAAAGGGAAGAGGTAGTCCAAAAACTACTTTCATTTGCTCCCTCTGCTCCTGTTACTCTTCTAGACTGCCAAACTGAGCAATTTTCAGTAAGTTAAAAATCTTTTCTTCGGTGATCTTTATCTTCTTCTCCGATTCTCTACTTCCATTCCTTTTCCTTTTCACTCATTCTCTTCTCATTAGTCGGGATGACAAAAATCTTTTCTTCGGTGAGTTTGTACTGGAAAGTATGGACTCCCAGTTGGGTGCCCCTTCTGAGCCACCACTATTAGGTCAGGATGACGTAGTGGAGTTTGCCCCGGTTGAAAGGGTGGTAGCTTAACCTACTACGGAGTGGCCCTTGGACGTTGGCCCTTTTGGGTCACAGTTGCAGAGCGCTGACCTAATTCGGATTAGGGCGGAGTACCAGATCCTAGAATCGGTGTTACTCCGAGCTCCTGATTTTGGCGAAGTTCATGGCCATCCTCGAGATGGTGAGGTGACTGTATATTTGGTCACTCTCCAGTGCGGCCTCTGACTTCCCGTGCATTCTATTGTATGGGAGGTTACTATTCACCATAGAGAAAGCATTATTTATTTTTTTATGTGTAATTGATGAAGTGGTTGTAAGAATATGAGTAATATTTGAGAGAAAATCATGCATAGAATTTAGCTTTGCAATAAGAGCTAATGTCTTCTGATGGTCAACACCACGCTGCTAAGTAAACCCTTTGACAATCAATCAAGCCTTATGTTGTGTACTTAAGATGTTGGGATTGTACTTAATAACTTACATTCCTTTTTGCATCAATTTCTAAATTGAGTAATGGTAGACATTTCCCTCTCGAACTTTTTCCTGTGGTCCACTTGAGTTCGGATTACCTCATTTTTAGGGTCATGATCTAGAAAAATGGATGAACAGGTGGATTTCTCACATATATGATGGTGGCCCTACCTAGTTTCCAACCACACGTACGCGGGTCGCAGCCAATCCGCATCCCATTTTCACTAATTCCAGACGAATAAATGCACAAAAATAAGACCCCGATCGGGTAGTGAAATCCTCACAGCTTCAGTTGATGTGAAATGATATGGAGAGATTTGATTGGATAGCTTGCGGATGGGCCGACAGTTTTTTAGGCCTTTTTGACGAGTACATACTCGTGTTTCACTGCCCAATCCGCGTCCACAGGAGTAGTCTCCTTATCATCAGTAGAAAGTGTACGGCTTGCTTATGCATATGACCCTTTACATGCTAGGCCATGGTTCGTTGATCTGAACCGTCAATTTGATGAGATGCACTGCATGCGTAACGAAGAGTCAGTTGATCATCTCCTCCTGCACTGTCCTTTCTCTTCTCTAATCTGCGTAGAGTTCTGCTCGAGGCTTAATATCAGCTGGTGCACCCCTAGAGCGGCAGATCTATTTCTTCAAGCTTGGCACGGGGTCAATATAGGCAAGCTCAAAACCAACTTATGGAGATGGGAATTCTTGCGGTCTGGTAGTCAGTCTGGGAGGAAAGAAATGGGAGATGCTTCTCGGATGTTTCTAATTTTGTTCACGTCGTTATTTCTATAGCAAATTAAACGTCTCCTGATCGAATGGGCGTCCCAAGTTGATTTGTTAAAGGGCTACAATCTATGTTTTATTGGTCTTTAAGGAGTTTCTGCCTTCTCAGCAGTTTCTCTCTCCTTTTGTAATCTTTTTCCCCTTGACATACCGTTGTCTTTCAAAAAATGGAGGCTGCCTTGAAAATATTAAAAAAGATGGTTAAGAAGCCGAAGGAAAGTAATTGAAGGATAGAAGTGTTGAAATACTTCAATCTTCCAGATCTTTTGTGTGTCCCATATCCACGGTGGGGCCCACCCTATAGACGGTTTGGATCTCCAGAAATAAGAAACTACGCAGTAGATGCAATGATGAACGGAACACTGAATGAGAGGACCAAATCAATCTGATTATGTATAATTACCATAATAATCCCTATCACTCCATTTCAGTGGGAATACTATAATAAGATACTATGGTCCACACGCTTCACGGTGTTCCACGATTTATCTGCATTGTCTCTATTGTACACGTGGCACTTCGATGTTCTGATCGTAGCTGTTGGTTTGGTGGGCCCGCAAATGGATGCGTTATATCACAAAAATCAAGGAGACTAAACTGTGAAGTTAGATGAAAAGAAATAAAGAATCGGTCTACATTCAACAGGAGAAACTCGCGGCTATCAGACGGTCAAAGTTGCTCAATCACTACTATCTATTTTTATATGGACCATGCAAGCTGTGGCCAATCAGATCAACGGTCTACATCACCACACATGTTTGCCACGTGTACAGTACCACGAGCGCATGTGCTAGTAGCGTTTCTCATGGATAAGTGGATTGGATTGAAGAAAGAAGACCATTTCAATGGAATAGACGGCAACAGATTGGACGATGCATTTGTAACTTATTTATTTCCCCGTGGATGCAAGTTACATCTACATCTCTCCCTATATATATCAACCCCAAACCATCCTTATTTCATAACTCCGAAAATTTTCAAAGCTTTCTAGCCGTTGAATCTTCTTTCCTTGATTACTAGAGAGAAGAGAGGGAGTTTTTGAGATGGCCCACCACATTCTCTTCTTGGGTTTTTTAGCTCTCACTTGCTCTATTGCCTCAGCCTCATATCCAAGCCCTTTGCAGGATTTCTGTGTAGCCAAGCCCAATAGTCCAGGTACTTCCCCATCACTACTACTACAACAACAGTCACTCAATCATTGTGCAGAAATCAAGGTTTCAAAACTCGGTGACTCGGAACAACTCATGCGATCCTGAGTTGAATTACAACTCGGTTGAGTCAAGCAGAGTTAACCCACATTCTAAATTTGGGTTTGATCTTGACTGGGTCCGAGTCCACTCGGTCAATGTGCTAAAAATGAGATAGTATTAACATTTTAGTAACACATTTCATTTTACTAATTTAGATTATGAATCTTGGCAGTGTTGGTTAATGGATTAGCC
Organism: Magnolia kwangsiensis; assembly: GCA_037074715.1. Lineage (NCBI taxonomy): Eukaryota > Viridiplantae > Streptophyta > Magnoliopsida > Magnoliales > Magnoliaceae > Magnolia > Magnolia kwangsiensis. Next base: position 99,879,310 of record CM073584.1, read on the forward strand.
TGTGAGGACCCGAAGCTCGCTCAAGCCAACGAATTCTTCTTTGCTGGGCTCCACAAACCAGGCAACACATCAAACTTCCTTGGATCAGCGGTCACTCCTGTCTTCGCAACCCAGTTACCTGGACTTAACACGCTCGGCATCTCGATGGTTCGCATAGACTATGCACCATGGGGCCTCATTTCTCCCCACACTCATCCGCGGGCCACCGAGATCCTAACGGTCGTGGAAGGCACTCTCTACGCCGGCTTTGTCACATCTAACCCTGACAACCGTCTGATCGCGAAGGTCCTCCAGAAGGGTGATGTGTTCGTCTTCCCAGAGGGCCTCATTCACTTCCAACGTAACGTAGGGTATGGGTGTGCCGTTGCGATTGCGGCCCTCAGCAGCGAAAACCCAGGTGTAATCACCATCGCTAATTCCGTCTTCGGATCGAAGGGGCCCATTTCAACTGAGGTTCTTACCACGGCCTTCCAGCTGGACAAGGCTGCAGTGGATTATCTCCAGTCCAAGTTCTAAAAACTTACGTTTCTCATTTGTTGTAGCATTGGTTTCTCTTACTTTGGTGTTGTTTGGAGTTCAATGAGTGCTGTTTTAGATATTGGAAGACTTAAGAAGAGTCCTAATATATGTGTGATTGTATTCTTTTAATTTGTAAAAGCCATTGAAAGATTTGAGGAGATTCCTAATATGAGTGGGATTTTGTTATTTTAATTTCTGTTAGCCATTGAAAGTCATGAGAAGAGTCCTAATATGAATGGGATTGTATTATTTTAATTTGTGTTTGGTATTGAAAGCCTTGAGAAGAGTCCTAGCATGAGTTTGATTTTGTTTTTAAAAAAAAAAAAAAAAAAAAAATGTGTTTGCCTTGAAACCTTGGGAAGAGTCCTAACAAAGCATTGAGATGAGTCCTAATGTGAGTATGATTGTGTCCTATGAGTTCTCTAAGAGTCCTAATAGGAGTGGGATTTTCGTTCTTTTGCTGTAAAAAGCCTTGCCAAAGTGACCTAATGTGGGTGGGATTGTGTTCCACAATATCTTGTCACCATTTTGAGAATGGTGGTGACTGATCCTTCTCACATGCATGCCACACTCATTTATATTTTATACCTATCCAAACCATCCAAGTTATGGCTTATAATGTGAATGTAGCACATCATCAAAATAGCAAGTGGTCCAAATTCGAATGGCAAATTAAATGGTTTCTATCACATACTCAGTGTAATTTTTGGGTTATGCTCTTTCCGCAATTGGTTTGGTGATTTGGACGGGTTGGATTGCTGTTTAACTATGTAATGTGTAATGGGGGAAGAGTTATCACTATCTTAAAAGTGGTGGTAAACTATAATAAGAGTCTATCTCATTTACATGAGAGTTGTGTTAGACATTGAGAAAGCCTCCACAACACCTGTTGTAGAAAAAGCATGCAACATCAGTGTTACGTGGGCCCACTGTAATATATTCCATGACATCTACTCTGTTCATCAGTTGAGAAACCTCATTTTAGCACTTGAGCCCAGTAATCAGGCCGATCCAAAATTCAAGTGGGCCATATCATAGGTAAGATTTTGGATGGGGACGCCCACCATAGAGACCTTTGGGGCCCACCGTGTGGTGTATATGCCATCCAAGCCATTCATCAGGTGAAACCATTGGCGATGAAGATAAATTCTAAAAATAAACTGGTCCAAAACTTGGATGGACTACATGTGGGTTTAGAGGCTTTAGTTATGAGTTTACACTGTTCCCTGTAACACCCCGGATTTTGGCCAATCTGAGATTTGACGTCCTTAGGCAGTGGGTCAATTAAAACACCTGAAAAATTGCTTAGAACCCAATTCCATAGCCAAAGAAACCACTTAGGATTAATTCCTTTAGAAACTAAGCATAAGTTAGCTAACACAACGCTGGAGTAACTGGAAAACAGTCCCTGATCACTTTAAATACGTTCTACAAGACCCAAATCGAGTAGAACGTATGACTCCATAATACTCTATAACCTTGGATCAAACTCTAAGCCGGTTTGTTCTCTGGACCACTTTGAAATTTTGTATTGGATCTAGACCGCGCGTCGAAAGTCCGATACCTACAATCTTAGACCGTTAGAACCGCTTAGCTGGACTTGACAATCATTTCGAAAATCAAGTCCAACCGATAATCACAGGCTATTTCATTGAGCCCGGACTGAAGAGAGTGCGAATAGGGACAGATTTGGAATTTGAAATTCAAATCTGGCACACGACTTGACGTGTCAGTATTAAGCGTTCTGACCGTTAGAATTCAGCCAAATTACACCCTCGGATCAGGAAAAATTTCTATTTCATATCATGAGATTTGCAGGCCTGATCTACGTGCGGTGACCGCTGAACTGAAACTGGACGGCCATGTGCGATCTGCGAACCCTGCCGGACTGAAAACTTGATGTATGCTAGATCTAGTATGCATGAGCTTAAGTCCGACCGCATTCGGCCAGGGGACCACCAGAAATGGTCTTTTGGACCGAAACAGCCCCGAATTGGACATACCTCAAGTGTACCTTGACCTGGAGCCTGTTTTGGACATGTTTGTGCTTATAAAAGGAGTTGAAACCCTCACTTCTCTCACTCATCCGAATTTGCTAGAAACCCTAGCAAGAGTGAGAGAGAAAGTGAGAGTTTGTGAGAGAAGGTGGGAGAGTTTTTCCTGCTGCTGCTGCACGTGCTTAAGCGGCATATTCCAATCACTTTGCCGGTGATTTCTCCGCGTTTCTAGGTAAGAAATAACCCTAATAAGTTGCTGATTTGAGATTCTTTCCGTTCTATAGCATGCAAACTGATAGAACTCGTAAATTAGGTTCTATATTCGCCGTAGACGAAGCGTATATGCTCCGTTCGAAACGACACGTTTATAAGAAAAAAAGTGCGGATTTTAGACGCTTTGATTGACTGTTTCCAAAGCTTTCAATGTCGTTTAATAGTAGATTCTTGACGGCAACGCCGTTTGACATGTACAACATGCTGTCCGTTTCCTGTTTCGTAAACTAACGAAGAATATGAGATTTAGGGCATTTTAGTCATTTGTAGGAAGTACGGTCTACATCCATATTTTGCTGACGTGAATAACATGGTTTGTTGTCGCATTAGGAAGTTAGGAATGCGTGTATACTTAGTTTGGCGAAGAGATTCGCCTAGTTGCGCACGTTGGGTCGACATACTATATGTAGACTTAAGTGTGTAGTGTATGTGTTTGTTTAAATGCTTGTATTAGTATGTATTGAATTAAATGATGTTATGTGGTAGTTTGAGATTGATTTCTTAGTTAATATGCTGATCTAAATGATTTCCTACATGTTGACCATATGCATGATTCCATTACATGCGTGGAATGTATGTGTTTGAAGATTTGCTCAAGTTGAATGTTATAACATGTGTTAACATGCTCACATGGTTGTATTTCATTTCCATTACTCTTACACAACGGCTGATGTGATTATATGATTGTTTGGGACTATGCCTAGTCTAGGCAGTCGGTAACCGAGTAAATCCGTGAATGGCTCACCTTTGCCACGAGCGACGCGTCGATGAACGCGAGTCGTGTTTTGAGTTGGCGGCAGTGGTTAGGCCACACGAAGTGTTTCATGCACTTCATGTCGTTCATCTCGAGATGCGCTCGTGCTAATCGAGCCCGTCAAGTAACCCGACTGGCCATTGTATGTTCACCCTGTATGAGTCACAACTGCTTGAACCTAGGGTACTGAACTTACCATTGTAAACCCTATCAACCATGGTACCTTGATCCACGAAGACTCATGAGCCGAGCATGGTGGTATGGGACACCGTGGTCGAGCTGTCGGCCTACGCTGGGGCCACAAACCTCCCCGTAGTGACCAGTGAGCACCTATGACTCGTGAGCAGATTATGGTGGTATGGGACACTATATTCTTGCTGTCGGCCTACATTGATAAGCTGATGGGGGAGCGGTGCAACGAGTGCGAGCAACAGCCCTGGCAGCCCTTTGTAGTGACCGCGAGCGTATTCTGAGTCTACGGGAGGCGACGACCCTTCCGTAGCAGTAGAGTACAGTAGGCCTGTATTGATAAGGTGATGGGGGAGCGGAGCAACGAGTGCGTGCAACAGCCCCGGCAGCCCTTGCAGCGACCTACAAAATATACATCGTATGAGATTACTAGGAGTGACGACCCTAGACAGGATCTGTGTTGGGATTGATATAAGGGAAGTACCTTAGTTTCCCAATATTGCTGTATGAAAAGGACTAATAACAACTAGGTAATCATATCACCATGACATTGCATGTGCCTGGAAGATGTGGAGCACTTGAGGGAGTGCGGCATGCCGCGGTCGTAAGATGGTGCCGTATGAGGGAGATCGTCGGTGAGGGCATCCATCATGTCACGTCATATTGCATTAACAACAGTTTTAGGATTGTTTGATTTACTGCTTTACTATTATCGCATGATTGATTTGATAACATGCTAATCTCTGCTCTCTTATCCCACTGAGTTGATCACTCACTCCCACGTTACGGGATGGTGTTTCCGGACACCCACCAGTCCCTTTTGTGATTGCAGATGATGGCGCGGCCTGTGAGGCGGAGCTGGACTTGATGATGAGGAGGAGGATTCCTCCTTTATGCGTGTTCTGATTGACGGGATTGCAGGGAGGTTGATTAGATACTTTGACATTTGTCATTTTATATTTTTAGCGCCCTCATGTATATTCATTTTGTTTACTTTTGAAGCATACATGTATGTGTATAACCTGGTAATATATTCACACTCTGGAGACATACAACAGTTTATATACGTTATGCATACTATTACAGTCTTCCGCTTGCAAATTTAACTGTCTCTGGAGTATGATATGCTGTTCTGGCTTAATCTCACTCATGTTTAATACATTATCACAGACAACATTCAATCATACATATCTATGTTGCATAAATAACATTTTGAAACTCGGGAGTTGGGTTTTTGCTCGACCCCCCGATTTTCGGGATGTTACATTCCCTCGCTGTGGTTCTAATGAGTTTTGGATCGATCTGATTTATTCTATGTACGGTGAACATGAGGTGGATCAACTGATGAACGGAATGGATGTCACGAAAACATACCATCGTAGGCCTTGTGGAGCTCGGATGTTTGTGACTGTGATTGTGAATTGATTTTTATTTATTTATTTATTTATTATTATTATTATTGGTGTTTGGCTAGCCACACTTTAACCGGTAGTTGTTTTATGCATGTTTGGCTGGCGATCGCTTTAAAGTGCATTTTGGATAGATCTGGACAGTCGATCCAGTCCTCCACCTTCAGTTGTCCCCAGTTGTGCCCATCCATAAATAATTAATTCAATTGGACAATCTTAACCATATGGGGGAGAACTAAGCAAAAATAAAAAATAAAAAATAAAATGGCTTAGATCTATCGTGGGAGAGAAGGCTCATTGTTCACTCCGGCACGTCCCTCTAGTTGGACCCACCTTGGTTTACCATCAATTTTAAGATTTATTTGATTAAGAGGGTTTTATTTTATTTTATTTTAAATCACGCAAACACACCACCACACACTCACTCCATAGTGGGATTTCACCACATGGGTACTCGAACCCTTAACTAGGTGTTGAAATTCTTGAGAGTACCACGGGAGCAAGAGAAAGGGCCAAAACTATTCAAAAGAGAAAATAGTCTAAATCTCTCTACACATCATTTTATTAACTTATTGAGAAAAGGTAGACACCAAAAAATGCTAACCTGAATAGGTCTGGCATAGGCTCGATATAATACAAGAGGAGCTTTACATATCTCATTAACATTCCTCTTCAAACTAAATCATTAATACCATGCATGCCCAACTTGAATACCATGTTATGAAGTTGAGAAGACAAGTTACGTAAGTACGTACATCTGTTAGCTGATGCAAATAAGGGAAATATATATATATATATATGAGAAAATGATATATGACTACCAACAAGTACTTTTTCACCAATAAATTGACTGCGAACTTACATATGCTTGATATCTTGTGGAAGATATGATTTGAGGCGATGTGGATTGTAGCTTGGTATTGTGATAATGGCCTAAAAATCAATATTTAATTGCTCCTAAACTATTTTACATGAATTCATTATTCATTGACATAGTTAATTTGTGGAGAACAAATTTATCATTACCACTTTGTTATACTTAAGCGCTTCAAAATTGGCTACATTAATTAGCATATGACAAAAAAGATATGTGATCCATTTTGCTGCAGAGTATATAAACATGAGGTTAGAAAAATGATTTCCTTTTTGATTAAAAAAGTGCTTAAGTCATGACTTATGTACACCGTTGCATTATACAAGCAAAAATAAATATCAAATTGAATTTTTATTAATTCCATCAGTGTATTGACATTTGCAAGGACTTCATTTGAGTTTTTATAAAAATGATCTCCGTAAATAAACACCATCAATAAAAGAAATAAAATAGTGATATTCTAATAAATATAAAGTTATGTTAGGATTTCATGTATATCTGAATGAATTAATTCAAAAGTACCAAATTTGGATTCACTACTTGAGTAACTTGTTTAATAATGCTTCAAAAGTTCACAACGTTCCAAAGTTTATTTGGATATTTTGAAGAAATAAAAGATAATGTGACTTGATGGACACATACCCTATGCAAGTCCTCTTTAGTGATTTTGAATTCAATAATGGATGCAAAAGAATTTTTCAAGTCTACAAAATAAAGTTCTTACGTGTCATGTCTACTGTTGATGTTGTTATCTGGTCGTCCCTACTAAACTGTCGTGTACCTACAAAATCAAATGACAATGGAGACCCCGACTGTAGTAGAGGATCCTCCGATGCCGAAGTTAGAACAAACACTCTACGTCTAGTAGAACTAAGATTTTTGTGCATACCTTCTATTGTGGGTAGGGTTAATATTTATAGTCCTTTGGTGCTAGTTATGTATACAACAATGAATCTGTCATAAAGTCACGTATCATGCAACGAATCGTCATCGAGATATAAGGTGTTATCTTCGACACGATCCTTAGCGAAGATCTCGGGGAATCAATCCTCCTTGTACACGAAGGAGATCTCCCGATGGTCAGCTTCTGAATAGGTTATGGTTAGCCGATACCGACTTCTAAGTCAATCGGGTCGGCCGAGGTCATGTAGACTGAACTGAACTATACATTAATTGTAGTCGATGCCTATCTTTGAGGCCGGGTCGGTACTTATAGTCATTCGTTGGTCACAACGGTACTGAGACCCCAATCAAAACTGAGGTACTGCTTGTGGTTGGTGCTCAAATTATTCGTGGAGGTTGTGCTCGATAGTCTAGACCGAGCTCTTATCCGATCTCATTTTCCAAACTACTTGTCTCCTGTCCATCTCTCTTTGGTCGTTAGGTCAGTTTGATTTTACCTATAACATCAACCACCAATCAACTAATTGATCTATACATACTAGATAACATAACCAGAAAATAATATAACATAATAATTAAACTATTTAATAAGCGAATTTATTGGTACTAAACAATATATATATGTAGTAAACAATATATATATATATATATATATATATATATATATATATATATATATATATATATATATATATATATATATATATATATATAGGGAAAAGGTACTATGCACTCGACCTCATGATAAGCTGCCGTGAGGTCGAGCTGTGGGCCCCACCGTGATGCGTGTCGACCATCAACACCGTGCATTTGATGGGTACCCTTTAAATTATGGGATATCCCAAAAATCAGCCGTATATGGAACTCAGGTGGGCCATACCATCTAAAATCATATGAAACACCGTTAAAACATATAAAAGCATTTGGTGGGGCCCACATGAGTTTTGAATGCTGCTGAAACTTGGTCTGAACTCTCATACAAGTGGGACACACATAATGGATGGACTGGATTTGCAAACCATATCTTTTGTGGGCCCCAAAAATGATTATGAATGTTTTAATGGTGCACGGCCCCTCTCCACTTTTGTATGTGGTGTGGCCCACACAAGTCACGGATTGACTTGATTTTTGAGACCTACGCCCATGATGGAATGGCGCATCTGACTAATGAGGTAAATGTTCGAAACGCATCACGGTGGGACCCACACAGCTCAACCGCATGGGACGAAGCCGTGGTCAAGTGCATAGTACCTTTTCCCATATATATATATATATATATATATATATATATATATATATATATATATATAGAAGATAATTAAGAAACACGACCCATCCATTAGTTTAAGATAACGGGAAAATGATGTTAATGATATGAAGTTACGTTCTAGACTAATCATGTGATCAGTTTACCTAGAGTCAATGATCCATGACACCCAGATCCATAGCTCAATTGGCAGACTGAGTGGAGATACCTCGTTTCAACACTTGAGGCCTTGGTATCGGTCCCTAGTGGGGGTGGCTAATATGGAGTGTGTGTACTGACAAGCTAACTCCAAAAAAAAATAAGATGATAAAGAGCCAATGAATCCATGACCCAAAGGAGGAGGTTGGGGAACGAGTATGGTAAGTGGGGGAGTATACTAGGGCCCATTGTGGTGATCTTGCGTAAAGCCACATGTGCAACACGGAGTCTTTACTAGAAGGGCTGTGGGCCAAAGGAAGGCCCATGAAATTGGATCCGTATGGCCCACTTAAGATCATGGTCGACCATTCCCTGATCAGAAAATTCTAACCCTTCGATCAGCAGCCAAAGAATGAACGGTTAGAGAAAACAGCTATAGATGGATGGATAAGATCAATCAATGTTACAGCCATGTATGCTGGGCCACATCATATCTATGGTCCGGATCACTGAAACGTTGATAAAGTGGGCCCCACCTTTTAGTGATAAGATGCTTTTCATTTTTTTAAAGACACGCTCACAAACACCTACACGTTACATGGTTGAGATGCACCCAACTTTTTCGTCTCACTATATTACATCAATTGTGGCTCACCATCGTCACGTGGATGACATCTAGACCGTTAATTCAGAATTTTCAATAATGGATGAAAGGTAAAGGATTTCTTATTTAATTAGATGATCTGACCTTTTATTTACTGGGGTATGATTATGAAACAAAAAAAATAAAAAATCACAGTGACAATAAAAAGTTCTTTTATTGGATGGTTAGAATTGTCCAATCAAGGCAAACTTTTGATCCGTAGTTAAACACGTTACGTCCTGCGTGATTAACGGTCTGGATCTCATCTAAACATCCACGTGATGGTAGAACGATGCGACTATATGTAACTCCGGTGCCTTTTGAGGAATTAGATGAGTTCCCGCCCATGCGCTGGAACAGCCCCACACGCACGGACGTGGATTGCAGCGTCACAGTACCGGTAGGCCTCCAGATGTATATGTTTAATCCACGCCGTCCACCCATTTTTCCAGCTCATTTTAGTGCATCCACATTAAATGTATTGTTCTACACGTAGTTAAATATGCCAACCTGGCACATGTTATTACTCGAAACTGTGTGTCAGGTGGGACCCATGGCCTAGATCATCCAGGCGGCACATAAAATAAAGCAGTAGACGGCCCATAAGTATTCTTCGGGTAGATAATCCAGGCGGCACATAAATTAAAATCGTGGATGGTTCAAAAAATACTCTTAGTCTATTTTAAACCGTCCATTGTTTTAGTTCATGTGTAGCTAAATGATCACTTTTACCAGCCCATCTTTTTAAGAGATAATCTGCACGGTAGGTCCCACCTGATATACGGTTCAGATTTTACTAAAACTCGCCCATGTGGTACCTGTAGTCGCATGTACAGGTCCATTGGTGCTACCGAACGCATGATTTAAAGGTAAGATAGAGGTTCCAAGTGTCAAAAACTAACCAGTTAGTCTGGCCATGGACGTGGATTGCGTCCTACCCCCGCCCGTCTCCAGCTGGGAACGGGCAGGAGCTTCGAGTGGCAATCGTGATGTATGGCTCTCATCCACACCGTCCATCCATTTTTTCGTATCATTTTAGTTAAATATACCAAAAATGAGGCAGACCCAAGGCTCGATTGGACTACAAAATGCGGATTAAACTCTTACTGTTGAAAACTTCTTGGGAGCCACAGAAGTTTCGGATGGAGCTGATATTTATTTTTTCTCTTTATCCACGTCTATATAACTTTATGAATAGTTTGGATGGTAAATAAACATCACTTTGGGCCCTAGAAAAGTTTCAACGGTGATAATCATTATCACCGCTGCTTCCTGGGGTGTGGTCCACTTGAGCCTTTTTTCTATCTAATTTTTTGGATTATAATCCAAAAGGATACGAAAAAATGGATGGACGGTGTGGATAAGACTCATACATCACGGCGGCCACTCAAAGCTCCTGCCCGTTCCCAGCTGGAGACGGGCGGGGGTAGGCTAGGACGCAATCCGCGTCCGTCTGGCCGTATATGTATAATAACTTTCATACTCTGGCAGACTCTGATGGTTGCTACGCAGGCACTTAGAAGTTACTTATAAATTACGTAAGTGACATACAAGTAATTAAACTAAACCGTCCAAATTACGGATACCGGTCTAGATGAACCATTAAACAAAAATTACATTTATTTAATGATCTGACTACGAGATTGCTGGACATTTATTGGACGGTTAAAATGAAAAATATCCAATGATCATAATGCAACAAACAAGTGTCCACGAATCAAAGGTTATGATTCTTCAACCAATCCAAAATTTTGGATTATAACTTATCCACCGTCGGTTCCACAATTTAGTCTGCTTAATTTGAGCTAATACATGCCACGTGTACCATTTTTAAGTGCCAGAGTATCAAGCGCCACAGGCAACCAGAGAATCAAATGACTCCCTCAAAATATTTGACCCGGATTAGCTGGGACCCGGATACGGCCAGGTGGATACGACCCTGACAGTGGGGCCCATCTATTCATCTGTTTTGATTATCTTGTCAACCTTTTTTTAACACGTCACATCCATTGTGGGGCCCATCTATTGGACCATTCATAGCTTGTCCTCGAGTGCCCAAATGTCGGATTAGCAAACCTCCAAAGCAGCTAAATCATAACCATTTATTTAATCCATCCACTCAGATTGGATGGAAGACCCTTTCAATGGACGGCAGCAGATTGGATTCGTTTGAACCGTCCTTCCACAGACATACATGATATGATGATACATCTGCATTTGTCTATATATATCAACCTCGAACCATGACTCTTTCACAACTAAAAAAAAGTTCAAAAGTTCCTAGCTGTTGGATCTACTTGAGAAGTAGAAAAGATAGAGGGAGTTTTGGAGATAGCCCACCATATTTTCCTATTGGGCTTCTTTTCTCTCACTTGCTCTCTTGTCTTGGCCTCCAATCCAAGCCCTCTGCAGGTTTTTTCTGTGGCCAAACCCAATAGCCAGGGTAATTCCCCAAAATCTAGTGCTCTAGGTATGAGTTGGCCAACCTATAGTGGACTGGGCTTGAGGCCCATTTTCTGAATCGGGTCCATGTTTGGGTCCAAAAGATAAAATGGGCCACATTCGGGCTAAGATTAACAATACCTCTATTCAAGGCCCGTGGAGCCCATTTTGGCCCATTAATCACTGTCAGGGCCGTGGAGGGTCTCACTTATAGGCCCATGTCTTATGTGGGCCTGCTTTTAGGCCCATATGATTGGCCCATTGAGCTTTTGAATTCTTGCTTATTTTATTTATTTACTAGCCGGTTCCTCTACAAGGCTTTGTAGAATAAGCTTATTCAACAAGTTCTGTGTGTGGGCCCACCAAGTTGTGTGCATCACATCAACTTTTTGAAAAGGACTCCACTATAAAATTTGGACGGTCCTAAAATCAGGTTGATCCAACCATTATGTGAGGGACCATCTGAATTTAGAGGTTTTTGGATGGTTGTCCATTGCTGTCTCTGGTGAAGCCTACTGTATGTATGACATCCAGTCCGTACATTACTTGAGCCCCAGCATGATGATGGAATTACCCAAAATTTAGGCCAGGACCATTAGGTGGGCCACACCATAGAAAACCAATAGTCAGCCATCCAAAAATCTTTAAATTCAGGTGATGCTGGATCCGGATGATCTTTTGGGTGTCCAAATTTCATGTAGCTAACCCTTCTGGACGGCTTAGATGTCATAGAAATGGCTTGTGGGACCCACCAGCAGGACTAGTAGAGGAACCGTCCCATTTTCTTGTTTTTTTTTTTTTAAAGGGCTGTTTCTAGTGGGCCTGGGGTTTCTTCAGGCCCATATTTTGAACTGATTCGCCTGGCCCATTGCCAATCCTAGCCGTTTAGTTAATTATAGAATTTCACTAACTGAGATTATGATTCTGTGCTAGTGTTGGTGAACGGGTTAGCCTGCGAGGACCCAAAGCTGGCCCAGGCCCAAGATTTCTTCTTCATGGGGCTTCACAAGCCCAGCAACACATCGAACCCGTTCGGGACTGCGGTCGCACCCGTCTTCGTGGACCAGCTATCTGGCCTCAACACTCTGGGCATCTCCATGGGCCGCGTTGACTACGCTCCGTGGGGCATCATTCCTCCCCATATTCACCCACGGGCTTCCGAGATCATAACAGCCCTAGACGGAGCCATCGACATGGGCTTCATCACATCCAACCCCGAAAACCGACTCATTTCCAAGACCCTCCATAAGGGCGATGTGTTCATCTTTCCACAAGGCCTGTTCCATTTCCAACGCAATGTTGGGCCTGGGAATGCCGTTACGCTCTCCGCCCTCAGCAGCCCAAGCCCAGGTGTGATCACGGTCGCAAATGCCGTGTTCGGCTCGAGTGGGCCCATAGCAGCTGATGTTCTTACTAAGGCCTTCCAAGTAGACAAGAAAACAGTGGACTATCTACAGGCCCAGTTCTATGTAAACTAATATCCATACCTTCTGGGCCCACACCTTTGTATGGTGTCTGGTTTTCATTTCTAACAAGTGGGGCCATGGTCGAGTGATTCAGCCAATTCAATCTGCTGGGTCCCACTTTGGACGGGCCATTCCCCAAAAATCTCCCCTATTGGAAGATCCTGATGATCAGTTCGAATAGGGAAGATTTTTGGGGCATGGTCCATCCACCGTGCGACGCACCAGATGGAATTGTCTGGATGACTGAACCATAGGCCACACTTGTTAGAATTGAAAACCTGATATTGTTGTGTTTGTTTTGATTTCTACGACATTTGATGAATGTTTTTATTTTATTTTATTTTTTTTTTTGAAGTAAAAAAGAGTCTCTATCAATACATCTATTTGCGTACCGTTTGGATGCATCTGGTGATATAATCACTCCGTACCCCATTGTTCGATTTTTAAAATTTTTTTTTTTTTCCGAGCGTTTGGCGATGCAATTGATTTTTATTGCATTTTTGGAAGTAATTAGGATCAAAGGGCGGTAGCGAATGGCCTAAGGGTGGATGGAGCATACACAAAACTTTCTTGATTGCGTGTTAGTGTATGTACTTGTGTGCTCCTGCGGACCATCTTAAACTTTATACCGTGGGCCTCAAATTAATGAATGTGTTATATCCACACCGTTCATCCATTTTGATAGATCATTTAAAGGCATGGGCCAAAAATAAGGCAGATCCAAAGCTCAAGTGGACCAGATCAGAGAAAGTAGCAGGGATAATGGCGCTCACGGTTGGAACCTTCCTAGGCCCACCATGATGTTTATTTGCCATCCAACCTGTTCATAGGGTCACACAGGCCTAGATGAAGGGGAATATATATATATATATATATATATATATATATATATATATATATATATATATATATATATATATATATATATATATACACACGGAGACGCTCACTTGCGAACCAGTTAGTACGTACTACGTACCAACTTTTTTTGAGAACCCATCATACGTGATGGAGATCCAAAATCTGAACCGTTCATGTGAAACAGAACCTCGTGAAACCCCCCTGGCCCAAGTTTTACTTTGATCTAAGACTTTGATGGGCCATGAAAAGACTTTGATGGGCCATGAAAAATGAAAACAGAATGCTCCCTTGATTTGCATTTCTCTTTGCTATGGCCCATCAGAATTTTAGATCAGGTGAAAATTTGTCACGTAGGGTTTCATGGGATTCCGCATCACATGGACCGTTCAGATTAGACGCTCATGGCACGTGTGAAAAGGTGCACACGTGCGTAGGTGCGCAGGGAGCATGACTCTCTCTCTCTCTCTCTCTCTCTCTCTCTCTCTCTCTCTCTCTCTCTCTCTCTCTCTCTCTCTCTCTCTCTCTCTCTATATATATATATATATATATATATATATATTAGCTTGATCCAAACTTCTGTGGCCCTTGTTTTTAATGGTAGGTGTTCAATTCTCACTGCTTTATGTGGTGTGTTCACTTGGGCTTCGAATCTTCCTATTTTGAGGCCATTCCCTAAAATGATTTTGCAAAATGGATGGACGGCATGGATATAAGACATAAATCTTGGTGGGTCCACTGAACGGTGGCGTCAACACACCACCAACTGCGTTGCACATCACATGATCTGCTTCCAGTGCTGAGCACACAAATATATACATTAACATTGAGTGATCCCAAACGCCAATATCAAGTTTTATGCTTTTTTATTTTTTCCCAGATGAATGTGAGCCCTTGTTACATCTCTTCTTCATATGTAAGAAGAATTAAGATTACTCAAGCCCGATGAATTTTGAGGCATATAGTCTATCCATGGTAGAACCCGTTCATTCCTAATGTCGCCGATTCTAACCAAAGGCCAATTAGAATGGGCTGCGTGCGCTTATGATGAATTTGCGTGATGTATTTAAAGATTTTTGGGAATATACAAAAAGTACTCTACGGTAATAAAGCTCAAGCACATTGAGCAATGCCACGTCATCCATTAAGTAGTCGAGTGAAGGATGATCGTATTGAAGTGATTACAGTTGACAAGTTTAGAAGTAGAGAGGGTTGAGTCATGGGAAGTATTCAAACGGTTAACTAAGTTAATGTTATAAATAGCAAAAGAATTCAACAAAGCAGATTGTCTCGTACCAACCCAATCAAATCAAATTTATCTCTTAATTATCCATCATTACATTCATTAGTGTAATTTTTTTACTTTTCGTCAGTCATTTATATACATTAGTGCATCCGTTACTTTATCCACTATCTATATTCCTTAGTGTAATTCATAGCAATAATCAAGTAATTGTTAACTTTAACCATAATTTGAATATATGCTCATACGTTAGATTCACTACATGTATCAAGCATAGTTCTTCATTTAGGAAGGTGTTTTGAGGTTGTTCTCAATGACCAATTTTAAGAATTCATTTCTCACTATTCTTTTATATGTATCGAAAAATCCTACTTCCTAACCATCACCTGATCATTTTAACATATTGACTGAATAGGCGATCTTATTCAATCTCAGTCACATACTTCGTATTTGCCAAACTATTGCCCGGTCATTTTAACATATTGGCTGAATATGCGACCGATCTTATTCTATCTCGGTCACATACTTTGTATTTGTCTAAGCACTTAGAGTCGTAATTGTTCAATTTAAATTGGGTGGCAGATTCAATTCTGACATGCCGACATTTATCACTTGACTGAAACTATAAATCGAACCACAACAGAACCCACCAGACGATGATCTGGATGACTAAATCACAGACTCCACTTATCAAAATTGAAAGCCAATATGGTGCACCAGACGATGATATATGGTACAAGATGTGGACCATATATCATATAATTCATTTTCCTTGAATACCTCAATCCCGAAACACGCATGTGAGATCTGAGCTTTCAATCTGATTAGGGGATTAAATGCTTAGATCTTCTACCTCAAAAACCAGACGATGACCTGGATGACCAAATCCTTTTTTTTTTTTTAGCCGACTTGCCTGTAACTGTGGGAGCCACCATGATGTTTGTGTTATCCACTCTATCCATCCGTTCCACCAGTCGATATTAGGAGGCTCCACATGCGTGTGTAATTTAGAAACTCCATAGTGATTTTATTTATTTTTTGCCTGCAGGTCCCATCCGCAAGGTTAAATCTGGACCGCTGAAAGATTGGCCCACTAACAATTCGGGCCTCACAGAAAAAAAGCAGCTTGTTTGGCTTTGCCTCTTATAATATATGAGCAAGCATGTATTCTCAGGAGATTGCATGGTATACTAGCAATTTTCACTTTGTAGAAATGGGACCCATAATTTTGAAATTCTAACCGATGATGTGATAGGGCTCACCACAGACTGCTGATACAGCAAAATCCTAACCCTTCAACTAAAAAAATGGGGCCCATAATTTTGTAATTCTAACTGTTGATGTGATGGGGCTCACTGCAGACTGCTGATATGGAAAAATCCTAACCCTTCAACTAAAGAAAGACTGATGATTCGCTTTCATTCCAATTTTGGAAATTTTGGGTACGATGGGCCATTCCTGATTGGAACCGTCGTATTGATTTGATTTTGATCACTGAACCATGCGGCCCACACTCGAAAGAAGTTGATAACCTGAACAAATTATATCTATTTTTGGCTGACAAATGATCTTAGTGGGATAAGTGTATGGAAATCTTCGAAAGCAATTGGATGCATTTTTAGCTGTGGACTGTCTACTCTTATATAGGCTGCCTTGAAAAAGAAAAATCATATTCATTGGATGATAGAAGTTATACAATCAGTGCATTGAAAGGAGGATTACAAACCATCCGATGGCTGTGATTTTTGCACTAATGCAGCTTAGTCAAGCGGGGCAATATGGAGCCCAGACCAACAGATTGGGTAGGGTTGTTTTAAGTCCTCCGGTCAGGTTTTTGGGTCGGAAATTGCTAACCTGATTTCAAATCTGATTAGGTCCAGGTTATGCAAATCTAGGTTGGGTTAGGTCGGGTTGGGATATTTGGTACATGGCCCATAACCATCGACTTAGTCATACAATCAATGGTGTAGATCTCACCTTCGAGAACACCCACTTCAAGTTCTTTGCTTTCTTCTCTTGATATTTCTTCTGCTCTTTTCAGCCATTGAATTTGCCATTCCATTCTCCAATATTTTTTCACCATCTTCGCTGCTAGCACGGACTGGCCGCCGCCTTCTTCTGGATTCCTTCTGCTCCAGCATACTGCACCGCCAATAAAATCACAGCCATTCATATCAGGATTATGCGTCAAGGATTTGTGGGTCCAACCCCAACATACCAACCTTTTATAGAGAGTACCAATGTCTGCAGTCCATATAAGAGGGCTCATAGTTCTGCAGTTCAGAATGCCACATGAAGGGTTCCATCATGGATCATAGTTCAAAAACTCGAAAACTCGAGTTGACTCGATGTTCAACCAGGTTGGGTTGACTCGAACATTAAGACAATAATTAATTTAATAATACTCATAGATATTTAATATATATATATATAAGTAAGAAAAAAAATAATAATAATAACCGCAGGTTCTAGGTGCAGTGGTTAGATATGTCAGATCACTAAAACAAGTCTTGGATTCAATTCTGGCCACTTTTATAACAACACAATTCTCCAGTGTTTGGCTTGTTTCGAGTTGTCATGAGTTGCATTGAGTTGACTGAGTCATCAAGTTGAGACCGAGTCACTCCGACTTTCAAGTACCATGTTGATGGCTCGAGAACTTGTCAAATCGAGTCGACCTGCCCAAGATTCAACTCAAGTCATTGAGTTTTAGAACCATATCATGGATGGGTGGTTGCTCAAAAATACTGTGGTCCACTTTACCAATCATTACTATATGTTTTCTTAATCCGTAGGCAAAACGTTTAGGCAGCCCCATCATGGTGGGGCCCAGGCTGCATCAGAAGACTTTTAACTCCTTGATAACAAGTCCAAGAAAGAGAGACTTAGATACTCTTGCAGTGTGATGGTTGATATGCAGGCAATGAGTTGTACAGGTGGCATCTAAGGAATTCAACATAAATTGTCCATATTTTGTCCCCCGGTTTATAAGTACGATAAACAAAAAATTACAACTATTTACCTAACTATCAGATTGGTGGATTTTTTATTGGACAGTTAAAACGGAAAAACAATCGAACAGACCATTTCAGCAAACAAGTGTCCATGAACCAGTGGTTAGGATTCTGCAACCAATCTGATTTGAGACTGCGACCTAGTTACAGTGGCTTCCACAATTTAGGCGGTTTAATTTGAGTTAATATATGTCACCTGTCCAACTTCTGAGTGCCTGTATATCAAGTATCATACCCTGCGGGAGTATCCAATAACTCCCCTAGAAAGAAGACAGATGCTACGATTCTACCAAATCACATGTAAAGTTGAAGAAAACAAAAGGTAGTGGGCTGACTGGGACGAGTGGATTCAAATTTGGCACTACCTGATCTGGTTCGATACCATGAGTCTTCCTCCTGAATCAACTCGGGCTTGGCTGAGTCGAGCCAATACGCCCCTCGATTTGGGTGAGTGGCGACTCAAACTCAAGATCAAATGAGTCAATCTGAGTCGTTGAGTCTAAAAGCCCTGATTAGGATGACTTACAATACAAGGATCAGGTTCTGGGTACAGTAGGATTTCAGTTCCTGGAAGTGAAGTTCATTGTCCAGTAATCCAAATTGGTACTATGCCGGGACTCGATGTGTAAGGCCCAGGCACCAAAAATTCCCAGATAGGAAAACTCTACCAAGGTTTAAAAACCTCGAACTCAACTCGAAGATCTGTTAAGTCGGTTGAGCTTTCTAATATTTCATATTTAAAATACAGTAGTATGTACACATTGGAGCCCTGCTAAGCCCACACATGTGTACAAGGCAGCTCATATACGTGTTGGCACATGTGCCAGCGAGGCCTAAACATCAGTATCCAACTGTCCGTAAGGTGGATCTAACTGTGTAGATGTTCTTGCACAGAAAGAAATCTGGTCCCTTCAGCAGGTGGGCCACGGCTTTAGAAGCAGTTGGATGGGTAAAAAACAACTTCAGCCAGGTTCTTTTCACCTCTACATCTGTTTCATAAAAAGTGGCCCAACTGACTAGCAAACCAACTTGATTCTTCGGCAAGAGCCTCTACAGAGCAGTAGCCCTTTGATGAATGGATTAGATCTCATACCAAAATTTCCATGTTGGCAGATGGTGTGTACATGAGCTGTCTTGTACATGGATGAGGGCTTAGCAAAGCTCTAAATATCAGTCTTGGCGAGTTGAGTCTCAATGAGTATTTCTGATTTATTTTTATTTTTTGGTTCTTCTCAGTTTTTGAGTCGATTTTTTCCCCAAGTCCCAATGAAAGCTTATTGAGTGGGTCTCTTCTTTCTTTTTTTTAAATTTTCAAACGATTATCAGAAGAACGGTAGATTTGGCCTTCTACTGGTTGAATTGAATGAATGCCATTGTTGTCCTTTACTTCTTGACTGTTTCTCTTTGTTGGCCACCCATTTAGAGGCTTATGATTTTTTCCATATGGGATGATATTGGTACATGGACTACTCATGGATGAGCCCCCAGATAACAATGGTCTGGATCATTGAAAAAGGTTCCCACTCATAAAAAAATTCAATAGTTCAAACAATGGGGCCATTATACAAAATCTGTATGTGTTGATGCATTTCAATAGTTGGAAGTCCATGTAAAAATATCATTCACAACCAAAAATATCAAGAGACGATTAAAAAAATAGAAAGAAAGAAAAACAAAAAAAAAAAAAATCCCTTGGGGACACCCAATGGAGCATTTACATCAGAAATGCCTCACATGCATGGCAATCAGAACTGCCGAAATCCTGGACCCCACTGTGGATGGAGGACAGCCTGAGAAAATAATAGTAATCAGAAAATCTTCACCATCCAATTGGTGGCCATCAAAACTATCCAACGTCGTTGGGTAAAATGAGATTGACCATCCATAGTAGAGCCCATGATTTGGACAGTATGGGTTAACATACATGCAAGTCATGTACGGAAAAATCCCTTAAGGTCTAGCAAATTCACCCTGGAGTCCTGTCCCTCTGCCTTTTCTTTTATCATCTAGTTCAGTTCGTACCTTATCTTCTCATTCAAGACTGCATTTCTGGAGATTGAGTTCTGGAGGACACTGGCATAGTACTGAGTGAAAGGAGCAATGCGACCACTCTTTTCGAGCTGCAGAGAAAACCATCTCAGAACTAAGACAAGCAGCATTCAGTAAATCCCACACATGGATGAAAGCATGAGAGGAGAACTGACCTGAAGAAATGAATCGACGGATGCCTCATCTTTTGGTGAAAATGCAACCTCGTCCCTTTTCTTTTGCACGAATTCGACATTCTGCTCAACCTGGATCACATGAACGGAGTATATGATTCTAGAAGAACTTTGTTTCGGCCATATGATCTGAAGTTTCCAAGTTTTACCTTGGTGGGGTCGATGAATGCCGCATTTTTCAAACCTTGGCAGTCTAGATGTGGTCATTGTCAGTGAAATGCAGATGCATTGACAGAACACGTGACAATGGCATGTACTTGCGTAAGATCCTAGCCATTCATCTGGTGTGTCCTATTATGGACACCCTGGCTCAAAAATCAAGCTGGTCCGTCCATGACCATTCGTCATATATTCTCCTAACTGTAGATTTTTCTCATACGCATTGACCCAACTGATCGGTGGACCAGCCTGAATTTTGGTCGGGCATGTTTGCAGCGATTCCCACCTGATGAGAGGACCACATCTCACAAGCATGCACCACATTGGCACACATACTGTCAATCGCCTCTTCAAACTCTATAGCACTTCCCCTTTGGTATTTCCCACGTATTAGTATTGAGTCAAAATAGACATGATTTATATTGTTTCCAAGACCTTAGCTAAGTGCACATGCATGTGCAATAAAGCACATGTACATGCCACACATACTAGCATGGCACATAGATACGAGATCCAATCCATCCATCAGGTTGGTCTGACCTTCTACATGTTTTCCAAAAAATTAATCTGGTCCACTCAGCATGTCTGCCCTAACATTGGAAACAGGTGGATGGATTAGAAAACTTAAGCCAAGTTTTCACAGCCATGCATTTATTTTACAAACTCTGGCCCATCTGACAGTCGATCAACCTGATTATTGGACTAGGACATCATACACTGATTCCTTTCTGATGGCTGGATTGGATCTCGAACCTATCATGCATCAGTGACGTGTAAATGAGCTTTATTGCGCACGCATGTGTGCTCAACAAAGTTCTGTTTTCAGATATTTTGGATTTTCAATCAACACATGTAACGTAGAAGGGAAGATTTTCCAATAACAACATGATCTATATTGTAGACATTAGAATACCCTGGAGAAAAGCAAATACCTGATCTATCAAACGTTTCACCAGACGTCGGAGACTCTCAACAGTTGTTTTCTCATGGAATTTTTGCAAGCGAATGAGAGGAATAGTTGCAAGTTCAGGGAAAGATATATGGTAGCTCCATTGAGCAAAGTGCGCTGAAAGCAGCTCAATTGCGGAAAGAACACACTCCTCTTGGAAGTCTCGTGATTTCAACAATTGTTTTGGCACCTGTATAAGAATAATGATCCAACCCTAATCACAATTCTGCTTATATGATGCCCGACTGAAGGAGATGATATTTTTAATTTTGTTTTCAGACCCAATCACGGTACATGCTGGGTTCACCTTCTGGCAAGGTTTTGACTTGAAGAGTCCCTTGAGACTCATCCAAGTCGACAAGGACACGACTGACCTGATCCAGTTCTATATCATGATTCAAAATTCAAAAGAGGGGGTGACTCAGTCCGATCCATCCAGCCGTCCCCAACTAGGCCGATTCACAACTAGACTCAAGACTGAGCAAGTCGGTCTGAGTCACGAAGTCTTAAAACCTTGCCTTCGGTAATCTAAGCCTGCATCTGGCAGGCCATGTGCTAATATGTCCCTTGTCACATCAAATGATCCCAAGCATCTGATGAAAATGGACAATCATAACCAATGGTCCACATTTAACAGGACCTGAATGGCGAGAATCATCTAGAGTGAGAGCCTCATGTATCTCACATCCAGCATGGGATCCAACAACTTGAATCACCAAAAATGTGGGCCCAACACACACAATTCATTTGGGCCAAAAAAATGCTGGATCAAACACTGTAATCTCATTCTAGAAATCCACGACCCAGCTTAGGACTTGATGAGTTGGCTTAGCTCAGCTTCTAAGCACTAAGACCCAACATGGAATCATGGACTCAACTAATGAATCGTGGATCACTAGCTTATGACTCGGTTGCATCCCAACACCCAATTCAGCTGAGTTTCCATAGACTCAGCCAAGTCTCGGCAGTTTCCTGTTTTCTTCTAAATTTGAAAGTACTTGACGGATTTGACTTGTTTAGTTATCCAAGTCAAGTGAGTCAGGATGTGAGTTTGAGTTCACAAACTTTGAGAGTCAAAAGCATAACTAAAAATACATAAAAATGAGTGATGAGAAATAATAAATAGCACAACTTCATATGCAAACCGGCTCAAATACCAATGTGTCATATGCATATGCTATGCACTAGGTGCCCAACGATGAAGATCACCAGCCACAAAAGTCAGGGCAGTCCACTCATCAGGCAGGCTACCTAAACAGAAACAATTGATGGTCTTAATCAAACCTGGCAACAGTCTGACTCAATGTACCGCCTGATGAGTGGACCAGCCTGATTATTTTGCCAGTTGAATTTCGTGATGGAGCCACCTTATGCATGGTTTGGATGACCTACAAATGACAGATGGGCATGTAATCTTTGTTGCATGTGAACATGCAACCTGCTTTTTGGGGGGGGGGGGGGGGGGGGGGTGGCATAAATCAAAGAATGGTCAATGAATCAGGGGGGAAAAAATCTAACTTGTGTTTCCAAACCTTTAATAAAGAGGAGATATTGAATGTCTTTCTGGGTGTCACATCCGCCTTGCTGCTTTCTCTATATTCCAAAGAGCTGAGTGCCATGGATGCTATGGGAATGAAAACTCTGCTAGAATTGGAAAGCTGATTGAGCATCTGTATGCATTTGAGCTTCAAAGGCAAGTAGCGGGGCCCAGGAAATAAGTGGGCCACTCCATTTATAAGCTGAATAACCAAGTAAAGCAACGGTTGAAGATCATGGTCCCTAATGTTTGCAGATATGTACTTTACCCAAAGATCGATACAGTTGGTATACTGCCAATTGTAGATCTCCTTGAGTGCTTTCTGCACCAACGACAAACAGACAAACAAATAATAAAAAGAGGAGCACTCCATGGAATGCTGATGGTAGCTCTTAAAAATAAAAATAAATAAAGGAATATGAGATAGGGTAAGACCACGGGCACCTCCAAATAAGTGGCTAAACATGCCAACCTACCACATTTTTAGGACATCCAAGCCATGCATCGGTTGGGCCCCACTAAATTGATGACCTATCCCAAAACCAACTCAATCATCTTATGGATTGCCAACTTGCTTGAGTTGGATGCGACTTGTCCAAGTCGACTAGGGTTCAGTAAAGTCTAATCCGGTTTGGTACCATGAGTCACCCACCTCAAATATGCTTGACTGGGATGAGAGTCATCCTCCAACTCAACCAAGTCCTGACTCTGACTCAAGACCGAACAAGTCAATTAGAGTCATTGAGGACACACATGGCAACCTACCACATTTATCGGACATCCAAGCTGTGCGTCAGGTGGGTCCCACTGCATTGATGACCTATCCAAAAATCAACATGATCATCTCACAGACTGCCAACTCGTCCGAGTTGACCAGGGTATGGTCAAGTATGATCCTGTTCGGTAACATGAGTAAACCCCCTCAAATATCCCCAACTTGGATGAATACCAACTCTGATTGAGGAGCGGATGAGTTGGTCCAAGTTGCAAAGTTTTTAATCCATCAATCACCTCCTCATATGGGCACATGTGTGAAAGAAGTGCATAGTTTGAAACTTTTCAATGGTCCACACGTAATATGCATGTGGACCCACATGATGAGTTGACCTGATTGTTGCATTGGACACCTACACAATGGGCCCAACAGATGCATAGCTCAAATGTCTCACTAGTGTCGGATTGGCATGTGTTGATGCATGACTCAAATGTTCCACATGTTTCGGATTAGCACATGTGGTTATATGTAGGTTTAGCAGAACTCAAGGATTACACAAGGAGTACTTAGGGCAGTTGACAACGACAGTTGTGCCACGGAAGACAGAGTAATAAAGCAACGCTTACTACTAAGGCATTTTGATGAGTGCATCCGAGCTCCTTTTAGAGTTTATTAGAGATGGAGGGGGGCTACCCAGTTTCGTTATAACTGGATGATCATTACATGGGACCTAGTGGGCCCAATTTAAGTTTCTAGCCCATTGAAGACCCCACATGCGTATAATCATGCATCTTTGAAGACCCTACACTAGGAAGATGCATGTGAGTTGTTTAGTTGTGAGTGTTAGACCGTTAGATTTCACTCATGGACCATTAGATTTCACTCATGGACCGTTAGATCGTGACTGTGGATCATCTTGATCGTAGAACCATTGGACATGATGGAGCAATTGGGATGGCATAATTATTTTTGTTTCTTTATTTTAGGTATTTTGGTCTATTTTATAATTTAGTTGAAGGTTGTTTTAGATATTTTATATGCACCATGGGCATTTTTGTAAAAACACCCCAAAAAGACTATTAAAGCATGTGAAGCCCTAGGAGAGATTGAAAAATAAAATTTTCTTCTTTGTTGTTTTAAGCAAAGAAAAAGTCTCCCGTGATTGGAGTTTGGTGTAAAGCTATGGAGTGATTCCAACTATCCTCTCTCTCTCTCTCTCTCTCTCTCTCTCTCTTTTCAAGGGATTCTATTTTCTCTTCTCTTCTTCCATCTTTCTATTTTATTCTCTTTAAAGTATTCTTTTCTCTTTTCTCTTCTTCCATCTCTCTATTTTCTTTCTTTTTCTTTTTCTTTTTTTTTCTTTTGTTTCCTCCCAAATCTCATTCCCAAAACCCTACACACGCACACACACACACACACACACACAGAGCCAGCCCCATTCCCCCCTTCTTTCCCTCTTTTTGGTCCTTGATCCTTCTCCTATAAAACCCCATAACTCTAAACCTAAAACTTAAAAACCCTAACCCTGAAACCTAGAATTCCAAACCACAGTTCTCTCTAACCTAACAAAGCGCAAGTGAATCCTCATATTTAGACCGAATCCTATGCTAAATGGAAGTTCTACCTTCCATTGGGCCGTTTCCGATCACTAATCTTAAGATCCATCTGCGGGATTGTGATGTGGCCTTCAATTTGAGCATAATTGACTACTTGATTTCTTTAGATTTGTGATAGATTGGCAACATTTTATATTTTAATTTACTCTAATAATCTATTTATTAATTCATTCGCATCATTATAGTTTAGGCTACCTGTCTTACCTCACATTTACAGTATTTTGCAAGACTTATGGCAAGCCCACACACGTGTAGATTGAAGAGCACACATGGCCATGCTTGCCACATAGCAAAAGTATGAAAATTCCAAGCCATCCATTCACGTGCGTCCCATCTTGCATGTATCCTAGTCCAAACAATCAAGCCTATCTACCCATCAAGTCAGCAATATACAGTGAATTTAGACCATTGGCCAACTGTCCCTTTTTTTTGTACTAGTCCACCTGATGAGTCAACCAGACTTCAGTTGAACGACAACAATCTCGCACATGCCGCATTGGTAGGCCATGTGTGGATACACTGGAATGGACAGGCATATGGGCTTTGCAAAACCCAAACAGTTAGGATCTTGCACGTGTGCCACATTGGCACATGTCCTATATGCAGGCATGCTGGGATGTCTACACAAATGTGCACTTTGCAAACAGGAAGTGCTCATAATTTTTACAAGAGAAATCTGATCCCTGTTTTACTTCTTCAAAGGAAGAGGACGACGAATTACTTAAATCCACGAAAATAATATGGATGCTTTTGATACTTTGAAAGATGGATTTTTACAAAAATTCAGAAGATATGATCTCAGACAACAGCAGATATGGTCAGAATCAACCACACACCTTATTCTTTGTTCTAAGAGCCTGCTGCAGAATCTTAGCCAACAGTTGGATGGAAGCAAGTGCAATGCTATATGATTTTTGCATATCTAGAGAATAAAGCTTGACGACAGAATCCCCAAGAAACCGTATGTGTTTTAGATTAGCAGGCTCAACAAATTTGCAGTGTGCAATGAACGCTTTATATGTCTTCTTCATGCAGGTGTCGATGCAGTCTGAATTCAATTGGACGACCATGTCTCGTATGATGAAGAATGAGGATAAAGACAGAGAACCTCCACCTGTTGCCCACAAATGAACAGAAACCTGCATCCAGAATTTTTTTAATTAATCAGCAATTGCAGAAAAAAAATAAAAAAAATTGACATCTCTAATGCTTGTAAGTGGAATGATCCTATGCATAATCACTTGTGTTGTATTACAGATCAAATGGGGTGTATTGGGTGCAGTTCAAGTGTGCAAGCATCTATCTGGAGTATCCATCTGGAGGGGGCCCACCTTTGATTACCTATGGCTATGATTCAAAAGTCACACGGGCTAAACAACCCTAACAATTGGATCAGTGGCCTGGAAATAGATGGTTACAATGAGCAGGGCTTCTTTTAATCTTTAACCATTCATTTTGCGGGCCACTGTTCAGACTTGAGGGTTGTTAAAGTGGGTGTGATTCTTGCATGGCAGCCCACCACCAGTAGGGCCCACCATATGGGTGGCCTCAATCTAATGACTTCTCACACTCAGTACACCTGATTTTCACTGCAATGGTGCAAATCAGTCACACAGGATCATTTCAGAATGGTAAAAGCATCAAGCCTTTAACATTCTTAAAACTACAAAAAATAAAAAAAATCACAGTGCAGGGTATCCCTTTTATTCACTAAAATTCAGGCATTCAACCATAGTGAATAAAAGGCCACTTTAGGCCTGCAAAAACATAAAACATGGAGAAGTATACAATTCTATATAAAGAAAACCCTTTCATGCAGATTATGGACGGTTGACGAGGCATTTGCAGGAAAAGATCCATAGTGTATGTTGTTTGCAGATGACATAGTTTTGATTAACATGACAAGGAAGGTAGTAAACAAAGGTAGATTTATGGAGAGGTACTTTAAAATCTAAAGGATTTAAAATTAGTCGGACTAAAACAGAGTATATAGAGTGCAATTTTAGTAACAATAGGAGTGGGAATGAGGAATTAGTTAAGATTGTTGATCAAAAAGTTTTCTGAAATGACCACTTCCGATATCTTGGATTGATAATTCACGAGGGTAGAGAGATTGAGAAGGATGTTACCTATAGAATTCAAGCAAGGTGGAGTGTGCCTCTAGAGTTTGATGTGCTTGTTACTTACCACTCAAATTGAAAGGGAAATTATATAGGATGGCTATAAGACCAGCCATGCTTTATGGGACAGAATGTTGGGCAGTTAAGGAAAAAAATGTTCATAGGATGAATGTAGCTGAAATGAGGATGTTGAGATGGATGAGTGGCAAGACAAGGAAGGATAGAATTAGAAATGTATCCATTCGAGGAATTTAGGAGTAACACCAATAGGTAATAAAATAAGAGAGAGTAGATTTAGATGGTTTGGTCATGTGCAACAGAGACCAATAACTCCAATGGTTAGGAGTGAGTTGGTACCAGTTAAAGGCCTTAAAAGGACAAGGGGAAGGCCCAAAAGGACATGAGTGGAGGTAGTAAGAAAAGAATTGATGGCCTATGGTCTAACTAAAGTTTTGGCCCTAGATAGAATGGAATGGTGGAAAATGATTCGTGTAGCCAATCCCAATTAGAAGGGATAATGCTTAGACGATAATGATGATAATGACAACAATGATGCAACTTATCCTTTTCTTTTACGAGGTTTGCTAGAATACATATCGACATATTGCAAAAAGATACAACAGGACCTTAGCCTTTGAATTCGGGTCATATTCCGATGATCCAAACCATTTATATGATGTTTCTCACTTTGTTTGGTGGATAGATACAAAATAAAAGCTCTCGATTGGATAATTTCAACCCTTAATCTTTTTCTTTGAATATGGACGATCACCATAGCCCCTGTATAATCAAAGGACTGAAACCAATCATGATAAGTGGTCACTGATTCTAACTGTAGCCATGACTTTGGAATTACCCCACTAAAGCGTCTCCGAGTCTCATTAAGCGTCCATATAAGCAATGCACTATCTTACATCCTTAGTTTTTGTTAGACCAAGCAACAACAATCCCTACGAAAAGGAAAACATGAATTGAAGTGGATTTGATATTATCTTTATCATCAGCAAAATCTGCATCTGAATATCCTGAAACCTCAACCTTAACCACTTGAAAACATAATTTTAGATACCTCATTCATTCTTTTCACCTCTTACCAGTTTTTAAATCAGGATTGCATTGATAACAACTCAAAGACCTACTGCATGACTGAGATCCAGTCTCATACATAACATAGTATACATCAAGGTGCCCACTACTTTGGTAGAGGGAACATCTAACTTTTTTCTTGCCATTCCATTGGACAATCATTTTTAGATAACTTCAATCCTTTTTTCCATCAGAATAGTTACTGGTTTAAAATTTTCCATTCTAAATTTTTTAATACTGTCCAGGTATCCTTCTTGATTCAAGCATAATATCCGAGATTTTCTATCTCTAGTGATTGAATACCTAGAACATAAGATGCTCCTCCCATGTCTTTTAGTTTGAAGTTAGAACTTCACCAAGATTTGATAGGGACATCTCGCGCACATGCACGCCCCACGCAAGGAGGAGGTCCCTGCCATCGATCTGGATCAATGACGACGTCCAGG
Organism: Magnolia kwangsiensis; assembly: GCA_037074715.1. Classification (NCBI taxonomy): domain Eukaryota; kingdom Viridiplantae; phylum Streptophyta; class Magnoliopsida; order Magnoliales; family Magnoliaceae; genus Magnolia; species Magnolia kwangsiensis. Next base: position 99,908,149 of record CM073584.1, read on the forward strand.
GAGGACCCCCTAGTTGGAGGACTGCGTATTGATTCCTTGGAGTGGACCCGATCATCATGTGAATCCTACCATGGGTTCTCATGATCGTGGCACACTATTCCAAACAATCTAGTACTTTGAGTTTTGGTTATTATTGTTATTGGAAACATCATGGACGGTTTAGATTATTTTAATTAGTTTTTAATTGTGGTTACTTCGTCTCTAAATAATAAGTTACACACATGGCGCAAGTTTTGGAGTATAGAATCTTATTATAAATAGGCACCCTTTGTAGTATTTTTCCCCGTTGAAGATTGAATAAAATTTCTGCGTTTTCCTGCTCCTCTCTGAGTTGTAAAGCCTAATTGGGTGTGAAACTCTCCCTTCTTCGAAGGGCTAACTACCGTGGTGCGAAGTCACATCCATCCCAAATCGCCCCCATCTCCTACCATCCATATTCTTCATCTTGTACAACCATCCCCTCATCAAAACCACCCACGTTTGCAGCTAATCTTTCCCCTATAGCAAATTTTCAGAATTTGGCCCTGCAGGAGGGCTGTCACTTCGACGAAACACCATGCACAAACCGGACATTCGATCGGCGTGAAACTTGGAGTGAAGGTGGACCTTCCCTGGCTGACCAGCACCTAGTTGGCTGATTTCAAATTCATGGGCCCTACACACATGCGGGCAGGATCCCGCGCATGTGCGTCAAGCTCGGGCCGCTATCCACACATGTGGATCATCTTGGGTTCGTTTCTCTCTTCTATTTCACTCCTCTCTCACCTTATTTCTCTAACCCTAACCATAAATAATCATAAATCCCAAGTCCTATTCTACTTTTGCAAACCCTATGTTTTCCCGATTTGAAACATGTGAATCCCTTGGATTGGGAAGTAATCCTTCGCATGTGTGGATAAATTTACTCTCCTTTGAGCATTGTTTAGTCTATAATTTTTAATTGATCCAGCCCTGACATGTGTAGGCTTCGACCCGCATAGATTCCCCTTGTTGAATGCTTGACTTTTATGTGGGATGTGGAATTTTTTGTGATTGTTTTAAAATTAGTGTAATCTAAAGCCTGAAATCTTGCATATCATATTTAATTTCCATGTCCTGCATCACGATTGTCTTTTGAATCATTTCTATGTCATTTCTAGCAACAGCATGGCATCCACATACAATGATTGAGTAGCAAATCCATTGCAAACTTTCCAATGTATACTACACAGTGATTTAACTGGTTCACTATATAACCTAATTCGAGGATTTCCTGGTGGAACGTCAAATATCAATGATATGAGGATTGTTCTCAACCATACAAGAATATATTCAACCTATAAAATTTCTCTTATCCATTCACAACAAACAGCAAAGCCCCAACAAAACCAAACCGCAAAGGATCAACAAAACTCAGAAAAGACCCACAACCCAAGAAGCGTCAACCCCATTCCTGAGAGGTGTAAAGGATAGAATATTAAATCCATTCCAACTGTTTAGAGTGTAGATTTAACTTGTTCACTATATAACCTAATTCAAGGATTGCCTAGTGGAACATCAAACATCATTGTTGTGAGGATTGTTTTCAACCATATGAGAATATATTCAACTTATATACTTGTTCTTGCCCATTTATAACAACGCCTTCAAAGGTGTGTGTGTGTGTAGGTTTTTTTTTTTTTTTTTTTAGTTCATCCTTTAAAAAGGGCAGTATTTTTCATCCATTTGAAAAAGCTCTAAATCTAAGTAGCAAGAATGATCCTAATGGATACAACTTGGTAACATGGGAATGTGTCCACATAATCTAGCCTCTCCTTCTAGGTGAAGCCCTTAGCTACTAGTCTAGCTTTGAACTTGTCCACAAAACTATCTAACTTAGGCCTCTTTTGTAGCAACTATTTACAACATATGGCTTTTCCATCCTTGGGTAGCTCTCACTGAATTACCAAACTTCTTTTCTGGCGAATCAATTTTTTCATTAATGGCTTTTACCATTCATTAGACCCTTGTGAACTAACAATTTTTGTATAATCACAAGAGTCACTTCTTTTTTGACTCAAGTGAACATATAAATTATCTAAATATAATAGGGGAGCTCTTGGTCTCTTTTGACCCCTCAAGATAGGATGGATTGGTGCCTGAACAGCTATTGACATCTCACTTATCGATTCACTATGGTTGATCATCCTCACCTATCACCTTTCGAGGTTCAGAATCATCTACTTTATTGCTTTTATTGAGTTCTTCTAGAAACCCAACATCTCTAGTTTCCATTAAACCCTTCTTTTTATGGTAGAACCTCCACCCTTTTGATTCACTAAGGTGACCTACGAAATTATGCCTATCAGTTTCTTGTTCCAACTTATTTCTAAGCTGATATGGAAACAATATATGTGCTACTAAGTGCCACTTTTGAGGGTTAGATAAGATTTTCTACCTGTCCACAATCATGAGTAAGTTCTACAGCTTTAGTTGGGACCCTATTTAGGTTGTACATAGCCGTACGTAAAGGCTTCTCCTCAAAAGGTCTTAGGCAAACTGGTGGGAGTCGACATGGACCTGGTTATATCCAGAAGGGTTCCATTTTTCCAAGGTCAACTTGCTTGTATCCATGTCTGGTAGCAAGACAGATGTCCATGTTATCACGGAGTCTCACCATATTGATGCCATTTTACATCAAATATATTTTTGAGAAATGATGCAACTTTATTTGACAAAAGAAGAAGCATGGGGAAGGGGCATAGAAGGCCAAGTTATGATCCAAGCCAAGCATTTTGTATACATTTAAAATCACAATAATTTGGAAGTCCATGGAAAACTGCCTAGTGAAATATCATAAACAATGATGAGCATGCCCTTCTTTCTATTGATAACAATATATGTACTACATATCAGATGTTATCACCATCCACCAATAAACATAGACATTTCTTGTGTTCCAGAATCATTGATATGGGATGGGAAGCACCTTGAAAAGTCTTTGCCGTAATGATGGGAAAGCAATAAAAAATATAATAGAAGTTCTGAGTCGAGATAAGGTGAAGTCGAGTATTTGGTGGTCAGTAACTTGATTCAGAAGATATAATGCATTCCGTAAATAAGACTTCAACAGAGGCTTCACAGTTTTCCACTTGGTTGTATTTCTCAGCTCCAAAATGGTCTCTTTCTTGCAACCAGTACTCGAAATTCCCAATAGCCTTCGAAATATACCATCCGCCTCACGAAGTACAAACATCAATATCTTACAGAAAACTTCTTGTTTTTGAATTCTCCAGCTTGAAATTACATCTGGGTCATCGGCTCCATAATGGCATGCAGCACGGAATGCATTCAATAGATTAGGGAGCACAGATATGCTTTGTTGATCGATACCCAATTGACACCAAGCATTAATAGCAGAGCTCGTGAGAACTTTGGCATCATGCAAGGTTAAGTTATCACTCCCAGTGGGTCTGCCCTGCTCATTTGTCTCAACTTCTTCATCAGAATACTGCCATGTGAGTCAACGTGACAAGCATCAAATTGGACATTAGTCAAAAAATGCTATAAGAGGATAATTCATAAAAGAAGAAAGCCAGAGAATTAACTTGATTTAAAAAATAAAAAATAAAAAAAAAAAGGCATTTTCAGCGAGAATGCTTTTTATATCAGTAATCATAAACAGTGAACAATATTGCAAGATAATATTGCATGTTCTTCAGAAAAAATAAAAGAGCACCCCCATTTGGATGGGAAGACTATCTATTCTTGAAAAAGGACATGAACAACTGGTCCTTATGGAAGTCCTTATCTTTCTCATGTGGACCTTATGGATGTCCTTATCTTTCTCATCAAGCTTAGAATTTATAATAAATCTTAAGTTTTTTACCAATAAAATAAATTTAAAAACTACTGTAAACACTTCATGAGAAAGATAAGGACTTCTAGCCAATGTTACAAAATTCAGATTTTGGGAAATTTTGTGTAGGCAATTATTCACAATTTCAGAAATTCTCATAAGAAAGCAGGGAAAACGGGAGTATTCCCATAGTGGATGGGGGAAATGAAAAATATTTTCTTCTTTTTTTAACTTTTCTTTCCAATTTCTGAATAGTTCAGGAGTAACACACAAATGATTTGCAACTCCGAATATGATGCAATTTTTTCAAAGATGTCGTTTCTTTGGGAAATTTATTTTAAAAATACAAACATGAGTTCTTCAAATATTAACTCAATTTGTAAGTACTCGTCGAAAACAAATGGTTACATGTCTTTCTTGAAAACAAAAGCCCACAAGTCGCAAAACAAGGCACTACATTGCTTCATTTTATGAAGGAGAGAGAAAGCAAACAAGTTGCTTCCTTTCTCTGAATCACTACATTAGCATAACTATCAGATTAGTTCCAAAGAATGCCAATCATATCCCAAGCATGCAAGTGTGGATTGCACATTGCATATTTATACTAAGGACAGCATGGTTGTGGAAATCAAGTACTTTCAAAGTAACTAGTCCTGGAACATGGCAGCTTTTGTTTAAACCAATTATTTGTTTTCTACTTAATTTATGCTTCTGAGAAAATGAGTTGACCAAAAGTACAACCACTACTGGATTTTGAGATGCCATTTTATATGTACTTGCCCCACACACAATGAGCTAGCATCAGCTGGAAATAACTTAAGTTCTGACATTTCTAACCATCCAATTGGTGGCCATAAACTCGACAATCAAGAATTAAGGTCAACCGTCAATATTTGATGGTCTACAACTTTTGGGATGTGCTCCATCCATGACTGCACTAACAACTTGGGAGGTCTAGAGACATATGTATGCCCCATATATTGTATGATTACATAGTGGTCTATCTGAAACACACACACACACACAACTGCACTAACAACTTGGGAGGTCTAGATACGTATGTATGCCCCATATATTGTATGCTTACATAGTGGTCTATCTGAAACACACACACACACACACACACACACCCCATATTCTTCAAAAAAGAAAAGAAAAGGCACTGTTAGCCCAGCTACTTTAACCTGTCAAAAAGTGACATGGAGGATAGGTGAACCATACAAGGTCTAAGGACTACCAAAAAAAAAAGAACTCCTTGAGTTCGAAGGACTAACATTTTTAACAAATATCAAAATACTTTTGAAGTTAGTTGTAGATTTACAAAGGCATGCAATACATGCACAAGCACGACTTTACAAATCCCAATTGATTGCAAAGAAGACAAGATAATGAAACCAACAGACCATCAACATCCTTGATTTTGTGTGTAAGCACAGATTCCAATTACTAGTTAGATACCAATTGAAAAGAATTACACATTCAATTCTAGGCAAAGACATAAAAGGACTTGAATGTAAAGAAGACAAAGATAGCTTCTCTTGCCATGAAACATGGTGTTTAGTAACTAAAAAGCTTACAGTCTCTTCGCTTCTGAATTGCTCAAGGTCCGCACTATGGTTTTCCAAGTATTTTGCAAAATCTGGATCCTGACACCAACACATCCAAACTACTTCAGTAAAAAATGGCCAACATAGGTATTTGACGTGTAGTGCATACCTAAAGCGAGAACGAGGAAGGTAAACACATTCCAACAACGAATCATTTGGTGTTCATTTTGGAAAAGATGCTTGAAAATAGGTGGTAACTCATCAAGGAATACTAGAAAAAAATAGCTTGAAATTGCAATAAAATATATAAAACTACTTCCAAGGACTTTCTGGCCAAAATGTACCAAAGCAGCCAAAAGGGATGGGAATGTACAAACAGGTATTATAATCAATACATTTCAGCACCATCTTGGAACAATGCATTTCGATTCTTGAGGATTTACGCCAAACTGAATTGAAAATCAACGACAATGACAACTAGAATCTTGCAACTGTTTGTGAGGTTAAGTGCTCTACACAATCAGACTCCCCTGGTATAACTTTGGAATCCTTACATATTGATTATTTTGTTTCCCAAAGTAGAAAGAAATCGATATGGCTGGTATATGATCCATTGCGTTGTCATATGAAATCGCATAACCACTTTTGCGATCACATATGCCATTATGGGAGCAGATATCACATATGCCATAATGGCATTGCGATTTTATTAACAATGGGCATTATATGATGGCATATGTAATCACATATAGGATTATGCCATTGCTCATATATATACAATGGGCATTATATGCTCTCTCTCTCTCTCTCTCTCTCTCTCTCTCTATATATATATATATATAGAGAGAGAGAGAGAGAGAGAGAGAGAGACGCTCAGCTACGCACCAGTTCGTACAGCATTACGTGCAAACCTTGCTATCAACCGTTAAATAAGGCAGACGGTCTGGATGAAGGCGCTCTTAGCGCGAGTTTAAAAGAGCGAGTTTCCTTCTCAGGCATGCCTCTTTACTCCGAAGGATGCGGCGGAAGCCTTTCACATGAAGGATGCAGCGGAAACCTAAGCGAGACCCACCGTGATGTTTTTTTAAAATCCAATCCATCCATCTATTTTGTGAGATCATTTTAGGATATGAGGCCAAAAATGAGCAAGATACAATACTCAAGTGGGCCGAAAACGCATGGAATGAATATACACAGTTGAAATATTCTTGGGGCTCAAAAGCTTTGAATCTAGCTAATATTTGTGTTTTCAGTTCATCTCAATGGTAATGACATTATGGATGGCATGTAAACATCACTGTTAAACCCAAGGAGGTTTCAACGGTAGAAAATTCCCTACCCACCTTTTCCTTTAGTTTGGCCCACTTGAGTCTTGCATCTTGCTAATTTTTTGTCTCAGGTCCTTAAATGAGCTCAAAAAACAGATGGACGTGAGGCCAAAAATGAGCAGGATACAATACTCAAGTGGGCTGAAAACGTGAGGAATGAACACACAGTTGAAATATTCCTGGGACTAAGAAGCTTTGAATCAGGCTAATATTTGTGTTTTCAGTTCATCTCAGTGGTAATGACATTACGAATGGTATGGATGGCATGTAAACATCACTGTCGACCCCAGGGAGGCTTCAACGGTAGAAAATTCCCTACCCACTTTTTCCTTTAGTACGACCCACTTGAGTTTTTCTATCCTGCTCATTTTTAGTCTCATGTCCTAAAATGATCTCACAAAATGGATGGACGGATTGGATTTCTCAAAAACATCACGGTGGATCCCACTTTGGTTTCTAGCACAGGATCTTCCTGCGAAAGCCTTTCACGCGGTAGAAACCTAAGTGGGGCCCACCATGATATTTTTGAGAAATCTTTCTTGTCCATCCGTTTTTTGAGCTCATTTTAGGACTTGAGACAAAAAATTAAAAGGATGCAAGACTCAAGTGGGCCGAACTAAAGGAAAAGGTGGGTAGGGAATTTTCTACCGGTGAAACCTCCCTCCGGTCAACAGTGATGTTTACATGCCATCCATACCATTTGTAATATCATTACCACTTAGATGAACTGAAAATACAAATATTAGCCTAATTCAAAGCTTCTTAGACCCAGAAATATTTCAACTGTGTGTGTTTATTCCTTACGTTTTCGACTTACTTGAGTATTGCACCCTGCTCATTTTTGGCCTTATGTCCTAAAATGATCTCACAAAACGGATGGACGGATTGGATTTCTCAAAAACATCACGGTGGGTCCCACTTAGGTTTCCAGCATAGGAACTTCCTCCAAAAGGCTTTCGCAGCAAAATCCGCAACGCGGTTTTTTCAGATGCGGATATTCTACAAAAGCCTTTCGCTGGAAACCTAGGTGGGGCCTACAATGATGTTTTTGAGAAATCTACCCCATCCATCTGTTTTTTAAGCTCATTTTAGGAACTGAGACTAAAAATTAGCAGGATGCAAGACTCAAGTGGGCCAAACTAAAGGAAAAGGTGGGTAGGGAATTTTCTACTGTTGAAACCTCCCTGAGGTCGACAGTGAAGTGTACATGCCATTCATACTGCTCGTAATGTCATTACCATTAAGATGAACTGAAAACACAAATATTGGCCTGATTCAAAGCTTCTGAGCCCCAGGAATATTTCAACTCTATGTGTTCATTCCTTACGTTTTCGGCCCACTTGAGTATTGTATCCTGCTCATTTTTTGCCTCATATCCTAAAATGATCTCACAAAACCAATGGATGGATTAGATTTTTCAAAAACATCACGGTTGGTCTCACTTAGGTTTCCAGCGGAAGAACTTAATGTGAAAGGCTTCCGCCACATCCTTCGGAGAGTTAGAGAAAAGGGTGAAGAGGCGTGCCAGAGAAGGAAACTCGCTCTTTTAAACTCACGCTAAGAGCGCCTTCATCCAGACCATCTACCTTATCCGACGGTTTATAGCAAAGTTCGTATGTAATGACGTGCGAACCGGTGCCTCTCTCTCTCTCTCTCTCTCTCTCTCTCTCTCTCTGTGTAAGGATGTGCAATGGCATATGATGTTATACGATCGCATATGCACATAGCCCCTTGGGTTGCATACAATCACTTCTGCTATTTGACAACAATGGATCCACTTTTGAAAGTTATTAAATATACATCTCTATTTTAAAGTATGCGTTTGCTAAAATTAGATTGTATGTCATAGCAAAATCAAGGATAGCATCCTCCATCTCATTTCTTCTTACAAAATCATATCCTCCATATACGCTCTCGTATCCTCTATTTCCTTTTCTACATGACCATCAAGTCTCCTCCTACAAATATCCTCTCTCAATTCAAAACCCTTGAATTAGTCAATCATATTTTCTCAGAATTTTCTCTTGATTCTATCCTATAACCCTACGTATGGTACATATGCACTAATAACATTGCTTATTTCCTCCTAATACAAGTTTTACTAATAAATAACTTACTCTCCTAACATCTACAACTTTATCCTTTAAATCATTATCTGCAACTCTCTCTACCCCATTTATATTATTGTTTTTTTTAATGACGACAGGGTGTCCCCGCCCCCTTTGAGGCAAGACTAATCCCTACGGATGTTATTGTTCTTTCCTACATACCAAAAGTTTTGGCCCCTTTCAACTTGGTCTCCTAAATGCAAGATATATTAACTCTCCTTTGTTTCATCGTATCTACTAACCCCACACTCTTATCTATCAATGTTCTATATTCCATGTGGCAATATGAATCCTATTTTCCTGGACTAGCTTCTTTACTCACCCATCCAAAATGGCGCAAAAACCTTGCCTACTTACAACAAAGGGCATTATTAGGTTTTGGCCCCTTTCAACTTGGTCTCCTAAATGCATGATATGTTAACTCTCCTTTGTTTCATCATATCTACTAGCCCCATACTCTTCTCTATCAATGTTCTATATTCCATGTAGCAATATGAATCCTATTCTCCTGGACTAGCTTCTTTACTCGCCCGTCCAAAATGGCACAGAAACCTTGCCTACCTATAGCAAAGGGTATTATTACGACGTCGCTTTTAGGGAACTCCATAGCCAATCTTTGTCCATTTCTCATTACACCCAGTTCTAATGCTGCAGTGTACCCCTACAAGGAACTCCCTAGAATGAGTTTGGAATGTCTGAGTGCTAGAATTTATGATGAAGTTACAGCATAAGTTTAACACCAGCCGCCAACTTGACGCAACCCTCCATCTATGTTGGGGACCAGCAATGAGAACACAAAACACCAACAGATGCAATGTAATAAACTATTATAGATGTTGATTATAATCAAGCGCTATCTAATAGTCTATTACATAGGGTAATTACAAGCAAATGCCTATCCTAAAGGAATTTTGCTGACTTTTGAAGCTAAAAATCTTAGTACAGGCCAGTGAAATGCTTGTACTTGAGGCATTTTGCCCAATTTTGAAGTTTAGGACCGTAGTAAGGACACTGAAATGTCTATCCTTGAGACGGTTTGTCCACTTTTCATGCTAAAAATCTCGACAAGGGCATCAAAATGCCTATCCTCAACACATTATGCCCACTTTTCAAACTCAAACCTAGTAAGAGCACAAAAGTGCCTATCCCTGAGGCATTTTAACCACTATTACATCTACAATTATCCATCAAGGCACCAAAATCCCTCTCCAATAGGCACTTTAACCCACTTCTCAAGCTAAAAAACTTTGTATGAGCACCAAAATGCCTCTCCTTAAGGCATTTTGCCAACTTTTGAAGTTAAAATCTTAGTAAGGGCCGTGAATACTTATCCTCAACACATTATGCCCACTTTTCAAGCTAAAAATCTTTGAAATGACACCTACATGCCAATCCTTGAGGCATTTTGCCTACTTTTCAAGCCAAAATCTGGTTATAGGCACCTAAATTCCCATCATTGAGGCACTTTGCCCACTTTCCAAGCTAAGAACCTTGATAAGACACCTAAATGCCAATAATTGAAGCATTTTGCCCACTTTTCAAGCTAAAAATCTCAATAAAGGCACATCAATGCCCATCCTCTAGGCATTTTGCTATGTATAATGCAAATATATATATACACACACACACACACACACACCGTAAAAGGCACCCCAATAGATATCCATGAGACATTTTGCCCACTTTTCAAGTTAAATATCTACATACAGGAAGCTAAATGCCTAACACTTTTTTATTTAAAAATTAGGTAAAGACACCTAAATGCACCTAAATGCCCTCCTCAAGGCAATTCACCCACTTTTCAGGTTAAAAACTAGATAAAGGCACCTAAATGCCAATCATTGAGGCTTTTTACCACTTTTCAAGCTAGAATATCAGTAAACACCTCGATGCCTATCCTTGAGGCATTTTGCCAACTTTTCAAGCTATAAACCTCTGGGAGGGCTCCAAAAAATGTCAATTCTTAAGGCATTTTGTCCACCTTTCAAAATAAAAATATCCACCAAAATGCCTATCCTAGATTCATTTTGCGAACCTTTGAAGCAAAAAAAAAAAACAAAAAAGAATTCAATACAGGCACCTAAATGCCTATCCATAAGATCTCAATAAAGGCACCTAAATGCACATGCTTGAGGCATATTGTCCATTTTTCAAGATAAAAATCTTGGAACAGGCACCTTAATGTCCATCTGTGAGGCATTTTACCCACTTATCATGCTAAAAATCTGTGAAGGGGCCTTCCCCACTTTCAAGCAACCAATCTGGATAAGAGCACATACATGCCTATCCTTGAGGCATTTTACACACTTTTCAGATAAAAAATCTATGAAGGGCACCGATATGCCTATCCTTGAGGCATTTTTACGACTTCCTAAGCTAAAAATCTTGGTAAATGCAATAAAATGCCTATACTTGCAATTTCCCTTCTTTTTTTTTTTTACTTGAGAACTAAAGTCATCTTCCTTTTTGGGTCAGCAATTGCTTCCAAAGACCCAACCTCTCTCTTTGTGGCTTGGGACCTCCCAACCTCTTACTCATATTTCCACCCTCCAACTCTTTTGAAAAGCCCTGACAGGGCACTGGGCCACGTTGGACGCTGGCCTGTGCAGAAAATTGATGATCAGAAAGTTGGCCTCCTTTACTTTCCCAGTTCCTCTAGAGCCATCTAGGGAATCATCTCTGAAGTGGGGGTGCATGAGCACGGGGATAAAAGTCTTCTAAACCTCTTTTAGGGCACTTCTAAACTTAATTCAACCTATATTGCAGGTGTCAATATTGAAGTCCAAAATGAAGAGAGCTTTGTTGCTATATCTGACCATCGCTCTTCCTCAAAAGAGATGCGCCTCTATGATGGTAGGATTCGTACCTTTGTCTCTAGCTTTGGATGTCAATCCAATATCATTTCAAGGTATCACAAAGATCTCCTTCAAAAGCTAGCCAATGATGCTCCTTTGGGCTCCCTCTAGAAGTTGCTTAATCTCTTCGAGTGACCTAGCATCTCTTTTTTTACTCTTGCCCAGGTTGTGGGTTCTTTTCCTACCCCAAGTTGTGGGCTCCCCTCTCTATTCCTCTTTTTCTTCCCACTTTCCTCCCTAGCCTGAGGTGTGGGCATGTGTCCTTGGCCCGGGGCGTGGGCTCTCCCTAGCCCTGGGTGTGGGCTCCTCCCTAGCCTAGGGAGTGGGCTAGGGAGGAGCCATTTTTTAAAACAAAAAATATCAATAAGCACTTTTTCTCACATTTCAGGTAATAAATCTCAGTGAGGTCATGTAAATACCTACCCCTGAGGCATTTTGCCCACTTTTCAAGCTTAAAAAATCTCATTAAAGGCACCTTAATACTTATCTTCGGGGCATTTTGGACATTTTACAAGCTAAAAATCTAAATGCCTATGCTTTGTATTTGGTTAAAATTCTTGGCAAGGGCACCTAGATGCACATTCTTAAGGCAATTTTTCCCCCTTTTAAGTTGAAAATCTACGTAAGCACGTCAAAATGCCTATCCTATAGACATTTTAGCCCACTTCTCAAGCTAAAAATCTCGATAAGGGCACCAAAATGCCTATCCTTGAGCCATTTTGCACACTTGTATGGTTAAAAATCTCAGTACGAGCACCGAAATGCCAATATCCTAGAATGATTTTTCCCAATTGGGAGGCTAAAAATCTCCTTACGAGCAATGAAATGCTCATCCTTGAGACATTTTTCCTACTATTTAAAATAAAAATATCACAATCAATAAGGGTACCGAAATGTGTATTCATGAGACATTTTTTCCTAAATACAAAGCAAAAAAAAAAATTTAAAATATGGGTAAGGGCACCGAAACACCTATAATACACATACACCGATACATGCGCTAATGAGAAATGGGAATACATGCTTCACATATGAAACCACAATTTTGCAGAACCATGCAGTGAAATCGTCACCTTTTCCTTCAGCTTGTCCAATTTCCTCTTATGCTTGGCAAGCTCCAAATGAATTTCCCTGTTATGTCCCGATAAAGTGCCACCTTCAAACTCATCTGCAACACTCCCGTCAATTTACGTCATAAAAGAATTGAATACCACAAAAGAGAAATGCCATTTTGATGAGCACTTCATAAAAGTTCTATGAAGTTCCATTCCCACTGTACACGTGGATACTTTTATGGTGATCGGTGTGAATTTGGTGGACCACCATGCAAATAGGCTATAGGCCAAAAGTGGTAGTAATTGGATGACTCTTAACCTTTGAATGTCAAGTCCTCTTATTTTGTGAGTTAACATTCTTGGTTAGGATGGCCATAGCAGTCTAACCACCTTGCTTTTGGGGACATGAGCTATCCACATGAGAGCCCAACAAACCAGGAGACTTAATAACCAAACATAAGCGCAATGTGTAAAATAGAAATTTTGGTGCTAACTTCATGAAACTCCACAAATCAAGCATACCATTGAAGCATCCACTATATTTTTTCTTTTTCTTTTTTTTCCCCTTTTTTTCTTTTTTTGAAAATGTCATTCTAACCTTCCGAATCATTATGGCTTGCATTGTTAGCAGTTTGCGGACAGTTTGAATCCTGAGTATCAATTAATAATAATTAAAAATAAAAATAAAATCAGCATGTCTAATAGAGGAAATACAGAAAACAGATAAATGGATATAATTAGATAAATGGGTCTTTCTTCCATACCTCGGAAAGAAACCCATCACTGTCTGAGGCATCCTCGAATGAATCATTGTCATCATCACAGAATAAAGTATCGAGAGAAGTATCACCAACAGCTCCATTTGCAAGCAAACCTTCTGAATTTCTGACAGCAAAGATGAGCATATTAAGAACCACATCAATATAAATAAGAAAACTGAGAGTGCATGAACACATGCAAGTCCACAGTTTATATCCATGAGCACTGCTGCTAAGGATATCCAGATGAAGCTTACTGAGAAATCTCTTCATAGCAAACAAGCACAAGAGGCCAATCATCAAGTGGAACTGACAATCAATGTTTCCTGGCCTAAACAACAAGCCAATCTGCTAATCAGGTAGGCCACACATAGGTATCTATGGTGGCAACCCTAGTGTGCAAATCACAACTGTGAAGTTGGATATCACAAATTTCCTTGAATAGTCTCAATCTGTCAAGACGTATATCAGCGGGCAAGGAAAACTAGGGTATGTGAATGGTCAGATTAAAGAACCAGCTACGAATGATTCCTCATATAATAAGTGGAAACAAAAAATTTTGATGGCGATGTCTCAGTTACTTAATTCTATGCAACCACAGATCAGTAGAGGTTTTTTGTTCCTACGAATACCCAAAGAAATCTAGGATAAAGTTACCAGAATTTATTCTCAGTGATAGACTATTGCTTATGTCTATCGGTTGTGTCAGGAGATTGTTACTATTCGTTGGAGAGAGAAAATTTTGGCTATATATTACTCCGCTCTTCAAGGCCTACGGGAAGAGTTAGATGACTATCAGTCATTTCAATGTATGCTAATGTTGATATGGAGAAACTTTTTTTTTTTTAAAGGTCAAAAAAAACCGAACATTTGAATTTTGGCTAGGTTCAATTCTGAATATGAGTTGACCCGAATTCAACTGTGGGTAGTCTTTTAGGAAAGACGAACTTCCATCATAGGACTAAGATTATTCTTTGACACAAAGTAAGGAAAGATGGTAGAAGACCATGCAATCAATTCCTTCTAACAATGACCATTTAGCTCTCGCGATCTTTTTTTGGCCCTCTAGGGTTGGAAAAGGACCCAATCGGAAGAATGGGCAACTGATGAGAAGGACAAGTTGAAATGTGACCATTGTGGAAAAATCTGGCATACGTGGGAGACTTGTTGGGATCTCCATGGTCAACCAATGAAGTTCAACTGCTCTACGTCTTCATCTAGTGGTTTTGTTACTACTTCTGTTTCTCATTCCTCGGATACTACTTACTCTACCATATTTGCACCTCCCTCTGGACAATCTTCATCAACATTAGATAGTTTACTTTATATTTATGGACTTCAAATGCCTCCGCAATCTACTCTCCAATCTAGAATATCTATCAGCTTCTACTTCATTTGCAAGATTAGGTACACATGCTTCTACTAACCTTGCCAGTCACCCTTCATCCAATCCTTCTTGGATCATTGATTCGGGTGCATCCGATTACATTATAGGTTTGTCATCAATTTTTTCTTCATATAGTCTATCATCTGAAAGGGATAAAGTGAGAGTCGTTGATAGATCCCTATCTTCCATTTTTTTAAATGGTGATATCAATCTTAATGATCACTTATCTCCATTCTTTGTGCTTCATGTTCCAAATTTATCCACAAATTTACTGTGTTAGTAGTCTTACCAAAGGTTTGAATTGTTGTGTAACTTTCTTTTCCACCTACTAAATTTTCCAGGACTTAGTGATGAGGAAAACGATTGGGAGTGGTGATGAGGCGGATGGTCTCTACTTTCTAGGTGTCTCGAGTTCTCATTCAGCTTTACGCTTCAGTAGTCTTAGTAAAGAAAATAGTGTTGCCCATATTAAATTCTGGCATAGTCATTTAGGACATTTGTCTTTCGATCACTAAAATTGTTATTTCCATACTCATTTAAGTTGGTTGTGAGTCACAATCTGCTACATTAAGTTTGTAAATAGTCTGAACATTGTAGATCAACTTTTCCATCAAGTTTAAATAAAAGTCTATTTCCTTTCATATTCACTCATATGTGTGGGGACTAGATCCCGTTGTATCCATAGATAGTTTTCGATATATCTTGTTTTTTTTAGTAGATGACTTCTCTCGTTGCACTTAGTTATATCTTATGAAGACTTGTAATGAAGTATCGTATATTATTAAAAAATAAATTCCATAAGATGGTACTGACACAATTTGATAAGAATATCAAAATATCCTGGTCAAACAATGCCCAGAAATACACAGACACGATGCTCCTTTAATCACAATGATCAACCTGCCAAATTACCAAATACGCATACAAGATCACCTCCCCAAGGCAATCTCAATTTAAAATAAACAGCCCTTCTCAAACGAATAAACATGCACTTCTATGAATTAAAAGAAATCCCAAAAACCTCATAGATTAATTCCCACAGATGCTCACATGGAAAATCTGAAATTCAGATTGTGGAAGAATACAAAAATACCCAAAATAGGGGTGAGTGGTAAAACTATGCCAGAAGAATCCACACCGCACCTTCAAGACACATTGGTTCTCAACAATTCCACTTCTGGGGTTTTGTAATCTTCCACACAAACAATATAGATGCAAGACATTTAACTCACACACACATTATTTATTTATATATATATATATATATATATATATATATATATATATATATATATATATATATATATATATATATATATATATATATATATAAAATAAATCCATTTAACTCAAAATGGCAATTCATCTAAAACTGAGATCTACCAAGCCATGTGATCATCTTCCATGAAGGGGACCTCTGACCATACAGTGCTGACGTCAGACGTACAGCTTACCGATGTCAGCAATGGTCCCCCTTGATTGTAATGGCAATCAGCAAAAAGCGTTGCTCTGATACCAAATAGAAAAGGAAGCAAGGATGAGAAAGATTGGGTAGAGAAAGAAGACGGAAGAGAGAAGGAGAGACAGAGGAGGGATTAGGGCATAATGTTCTGTTGGTCTCAAATGACTAACGCTATCTTATTAACACGCTATAGTACGGTACTCCACAGGACTATACATAAACATAAACACATCTCTCTACATCAGCAAGTATCATTTTCACATGGCAATGTCATGGAAACAATGCTTTGAGCACATTCTTACCCTGCATCCATCGCGGCACTCACATGGTCTTCATCAGCGTCCCCTTCATTTCCTATAGCAGCATTTGAAAATGACATTCAATCAAAAAACTAAAAATGATGATGATGATGATGATGGCAATGACAACAATGACGATGATGAGAATGGCAACAATGATGATGATGAAGTTAGAAGAGTAATCCAAACTCAGAAACAAAAGTTCAGAAAAAAAAAAGGTTAATAGAAAAATATTTCCAAAGAATCAAGTCAATGGCACAAACCCAGAATACCATACATAGTGAGATAAGCACTCTCATCCAATACACTTATTACTGAACAATTACCAGGCTGAACAAAATAAATAAAGACTAACCATCGCACATGGAAAAACGCTCCAACCAAGTAGCATTTAGATGAATGAACAAGGTATTTTAGCAGGACTGTACATACATGTGTTTGTATACATATCAATATAAAGGTATGTATTTAAATAAAGAGGGTCATTCATTAGAAGAGAGAAGTCCAGGAGAGGGTGACCATAAGTTCTCCAATAGAAGTGACATTTCTTCAAATTCTAACCAATTACAAAATTCTTGCACCAAACATATAGAAGCTATCTTTAAATAGGTATCAAGTACAAGGTGCCTAGATCGGATTGCGTCAGTACATGGTATGGCAATGGTACATAGCACGCTACTTCCTCCGACATGTGGTATGCTGGGGGTAGGACCATGTGGGTCAGTCCAGTACATACATTAGGTATACAGTACAGTTTTATATACAATTTGATATTGCAACTTAAATATGAAATGACCAATATATTATTATAGGTCCAGTGTGCATAATATTATATATATGCATGCTGTTGCATGAATCAGAGTATAGACGTTATGAATAAACATTGACATTACAAGTTAATCTACACTGGGAGTGTAGAACAATAATTTTGGATCAGTAAAAATAGCAATGCTGATTGCAAATGACCCATAACTCAGATTGCAGAATCCAGAACGGAGAACATAGGGGGGTTTTTATGATCTAGGCAACATTGATCAAGTACTTGAGAGGGAAGACGACACTATAGAGAAGCAACTGTCCGGTCTCCACTTCTAGAAATATATCTGCAACTCCATATACCTCAAACATGGCCCAGGATAATACTAAAATAGCATGCCCAGCTCCAACAAACATACAAGAATTCAAACAATATGTGGTGGAAATTATTTTATTTTTTCTGCTCTCAAGTGAAGTCGACCAAGAGGGAGCAGTATGAAATTGATATGAATAAAACCCAAAATCTGAGTTGTTTGCACAAGAAGCTAAGGAGTACGTAAAAGGGGCTTAGAGCTAACAAGCTCAAAGTACTGAAGCAACGATCACGTACACATGTACATCTGCATGCATATATAATATGACATTTATTTTTTTAGCTTCTTGGAATGTCATTTTTAGAGCTCAAATAGTCAATCTGAGATATGAAATTAGGGATTGAATGAGCAACGCATTCTATATCGGTATCAGATTTGAACACAAAATGCTTAAGCAAGAATGTGCTTCATCGTCTTTTGTCCTCCACTATTTAGGCTCCATGGAATGGTGGGGAACAAGAACCCATTTCAGTGGCAAATGGTTTGGACATGACACAGACCAAAAGCCTTTTTCTATCTAATGGAATTCAACTCTAAGAAAATATCAAAACCCATTTACAATAATCCTTACTTGAAGCTCCTTTTCTTTTGAAAGAATCTCGAATAGATTTGAATTTGCGCCTATTCTTAAGTACGGATGGAAGATGCTTCTTGGCGAATTTCCTTGCCTTCTTCCCGAGTTTCCCCATTTCCTAGAATGATCTAAGAAACAGTATTCAAGTTAGATGTTAGATATTTCCAGGTATCTGAACCAAAATCACAAGAAGATACAAACACCAAAACATAAATATTTCAAGAAAATTTTCAACATTGAATTCAGAAGTAGACTCAGAATAGTCATTTCACCAACAAATTTATCTATGCCAAGGAGAAAATTGAAGTAATAGACCTAACACCCATGTTGAAATACTTATATTCCAAACAGTCCAGACAGTATGACAAATAATCAATAGAACTAGCTCTACAAATGAATCCTATTCATACGCAAAAATATATACATGAAGTGAGGGTGGGTGGGTGGGTGAGCAGGCAGGCATGTGTCTGTGTCTCTCTGTGTGTGTAGCATCAAACTACATTTCACAACTATAAACACTCCACCCTTGTCAGTGAGCAAAGATAAAAACTAGCACTGAAATGGGCTTCTCGTCTAGAGATGAAATATCCAAATTTGTTTAAAGAGGGAACATGCCATGCTTGACTGAGCTAAACCTTTTTTTGCTCAAGCCCAAGAACCACACAGGAGGGGGGCGCCTTTTGGAAAGCTCGTCTGGAGAGTCCATTGTAGATAGGCCATGCTCCAAAAATCTCCCCTATCAGATGAACTTAGCCATATGATGCTGGGTTTTTCCCAGTTAAATATAGACAGCTAGCTGCATCCTTTTGAACCATACATAAGCAACCAATCAGACAGGATCATCCAATGGAGGAGATTGGAGCACGCCCAGACCCAACTGGTCCAATAGATTTAGGGTGGATCACTGAAAAGTTGTCTCACCAGTTAGCAACATCACCAAAGGTTTTAAATGACAAGTGGTATGGCTAATCGCCCAATCTGGATCGTCCATTCATTTACGCCACAAGGGAGAGTCACGCTGATCGGATGACTCTGAGCATCGAATAAATAGCATGAAAATAGACAGTTAAGATTGCATGGAGAGACAACATACATCCATTTATCATCTTCAAACATCAATTCAATGGCCCCTGCCATGGATTGTTTATGATTCCAAAGAAGCACATTGTTGGATGATGCTAACCATCTAATCTATTGCACACGAAGGAATGGAAGGTTGTAACCAAATGGCCCACATTCAAAGGTTTAGGATTATCTAATCGGCATGATTTTTGCATCATGACTTGCCCCTAGTGGTATGAATGAATGCACTGTCAGGATCGACGATTGGCCATTCCACATGTCAATCAAAAGCTTTCGGGATGTTGCTAACATGCCCACGAATGTGCATCACATGCAGTTCCCTATCAAAAATCCTTCTTACTGATCCTTCTCTTTACAAATTTCACAGAATTCAGTTCGTAAAAATATGCCAAACCCAAATCCCAATTGAACTCAACAACCTAAATACTTTGATCGACAGTGCAAGAAGTCAGGTTTGATTTACAGAAGCAAACACATACAATCTACACTGTACAAAATTATAAAATTTTAATTACTGGCCACAGAAAGATTTATTTTCTATTGATAAAATCCTAATAGATTAGCAGTTCCCTATTGAAAATCCTTCTAATAGATTCCTTCTCCTTATAAAACTCATAGAATTCAGTTTGTAAAAATATGCAAAATCCAAATCCTAATTGAACTCAACAACCGAAATACTGGGATCAACTGTATGAGAAGTCAGGTTTGATGTACAGAAACAAACACATACAATCTACACTGTACAAATTTTTTAAAAAATGAATTATCGGCGACAAAAAGACTCATTTTCTGTTGATAAAATCCTAATAGATTTGCAATTCCCTATTCAAAATCCTTGTAATAGATTCATTCTTCTTATAAAATTCACTAAATTCAGTTGGTAAAAATACGCAAAACCCAAATCCCAATTGAATTCAACAACCCAAATACTGTGATCGATGGTATGAAAAGCCGCATTTGATTCACAGAAGCAAACAAATACAATCTACACAGTACCGAAAAAAAAAAAAAAGAATCATTGGCCACAAAAGGACTCATTTTTTCCCTGAATTTTATAACCCACAAATCAAATTCCTTCACATTATAAATCTCCACCGCGTTCGTTTTGGAAAATGCTACACGGATTTCATAATCGATAGTTCGAAAACATGCGCTAGATTTATAGAAGCAGTACACACAATTCATGGCACAAATTTAGAAAATTTTGAATCATGGGTTATCAAATAAAGCAAAATAATAATACTAATAAATCAGATTTTGTTGTGTAATATGTGTAATTCAGAAGCTGAATTTTAGAGCTTGGAGTTTCTACACACACACACACAAAAAGAGAAACTTAAAATATTTGAGAAGAAAATAAATTGGAATAGAAGAGAGAAATAGATACCTTCGTTCTGTCTGAGAGAGAGGGAGAGAGGGAGAGAGAGAAAGAGACGAGGAGGAGGTTTTAGGGTTTAAGGGAAGGATATACTCTGGCTGCGCATGACGCTTGATACGCAGGCAGTTCGAAATGGTAGCGGATTAGGTGCGGCCCTTACCGTGAGGCCCACCTTCACGTATATTTTCTACATCCATGCCGTCCACCGTTTTGCCAATCGTTTTAGTGGATGAATCAAAAAATAACCAGATCCAAATATCAGGTGGACCAAACTATATCAAACAGTGGTGATTGAACACTCCACCGTTAAAAACATTTTTTTGGCCCATTAATGGTCAGTTATCACTATTTTTTATTTCTTATGATATGGTCCACCTGAGAATTGGATGTGCTTAATTTGTTGGATCATGCCATCAGATGATCTGGAAAAACAGATGAACGGCTTAGATATAGAGAACATCCATCAAAGCAGGTCACACGCTAAGGGCCGCATGGCCTTGGGTGAGGCCGAGCGCACCTGATCCGCTTCCCTGTAAAGAGGATCTAGATTACGACGTTAGTTTAGCAAAATTAAAGTGTGGGCCCACTGTGGATGGAGGATATTTTTAAAATTTACTGATCAAGTAATCCTAACCGTCCAATTAACATCTAAGAAATAAATGGTCCAAATACAATGGAGAATTTCAGAAGGTTAATATTATCAATGAAACTTTTTAGTTGTTCTCCATCAACAGCGAGTTCAGTGATTCGGACGGTCTGCATTCCTGTGTGACTGTGTCATGTGTATTTGAAATCCACTCCGTCCATCAGGTTCTAGCCTTGTTTATAAGGTCGATAGGAAAAAATCAGCAAGATCTAAAACTCATGTGAGTCACACCACAAGGAACAATGGGATGGGATGCCAACCATCGGTTTGTGCGTGGAGCTACAATGGTGTACATTTTTAATCAACCCCATTAATCAGGTGTAAATCAGCAGTATGAAGTGAATATACAGAAATACTCTGATCTAAAACTCTTGGGGCGCCACACTGTGTGAAGTTAGTGATTTTAGTAGCAATTTTACATTTTTCACATTAATGTGGCCCATCAGAGTTTTATACTGTGCCTATATTATCATTTTTACGGTTAAAATAGTCGCTCTCACTTGATGGACGGACTGGATTGATACATATAACATGGTAGGAGCCGCAGAGCTAGGGTGAAATTTAGGAAGGATAGACCACGGTGATAGTTCAACAGCATTTTCCGTGAATGGCAGTCCGCTGTACATGTGGCATTCATGTAGGTAAATCCAGGCAGATAGTCATGTTAGATCAATTTCATCTTCAGAAAATAATCATCCAAAATAAGGCTTTCCATTTCAACGGTCTGGATTATCGTACATGCATTGCCTCAATCTACGGTGGACGAGTCACCACCATTCTTAAAAGGGTGGTGAAACGTTGCGGTGGTCTTGCGCCCATTCTCAAATGTCTATATGATGGCAACTGATACGAGGGTTACGATTGTTGCACTCGGTAGAATTATGAGGCACTGTTCATCTAAGGTGGGGCTTGTCAATTCAATGGTGTGGACCACACACCATGGGCCCCATTTGTAGAAAAACGGGGCCTAAGGGTACCATACGAACTACGGCCTGGATCTGGATAGTGTGGTCTGAAGGAGTAGGCCCATGACTGAATGATCGGGGCCGTTGGTTTGATGAGGGCCACCATGGATAGGTCATTAACTAGAATCCAATCTTTGGCCTTTGCTCTATAAACAATTTAATAGCATCTATGGACACACGACTCGGATACACATCAGCATACGTTGCACCATGGGGCCCACGTACAGAGAGAGATGGTTGAATGATCAGGACCATTCAGACTGACCTTGAGTTTGGATGGGCCGTGGTCCAAAAGTAGAACTGGAAGGATGGTCCTGATCATCTATTTGGGGAGATGAATGTAAGCCGTTGAAATTTTTCCCCACCGTGACATTTAGCATCGATGGTCACGATCAGCGAAAATTTCTGACCCTTGCCCATCGATGGTCAAGATCATCTGAACGTGGATTATTCTGATCACTGGACCATGTTTTCATGCGGGACCCAATGAGACCATACATGCTGATGATCTTGAGAAATGCTCAATCCAACAAGATCGGCTCTGTATACCATCTCTACCATCCACTTGTACCAAATCCATTCGTTAGATGGTTAGGATCACTCAATCCTGCTCTTTCTTTTTAATTTATTTTTATATTTTTTTATAGATCCATCCAAGAGGTAGATTAACGTTTGGATGGTCCAGATCAATGGCTGTGAACAGCCTTGCTGTATAATACACAAGATTCAATGCACCGTGGGTAGCATTTAAATGGTCACATCACAACCATTCAAAAGTTCTTCCAATCTGTCAATGATCTATCGTGACCGTCTAATTAATAGGCCACCTTGATGATGATCATGTGATAATAGAAATGCAGTAATAGGCTGCTTTTAACCATACTCTTTATCGACTTTCTTTCTGACCGTTACTCTGAATTTTCTTGATCATCCCTAAACAGAACCCCCAAGTTCGATTGATATTTCTAGGACACATTGCAACCATAGCCATTGGATTCAGGGTAATGTTCAATGATCCAAGCTGTTGATTTGACAACATACACATACGAGGGTGGCTGCCTTTAAAATGTTCGAGATTTGAAGATCCTATGCTTCCGATGGATGGCCCATGGAACAACAGTTAAGTAGACGGTCCACATAAAATGATGAAAGCGTAAAAATATACCAATCGAAGAGTTCGATTGTGGGGTACCCACATACACCATGAGACCCGTCATGTAGACGGTTTGGATTAACCAAAGATCACCGTAGATCCAATGGCTCTAGTCACGACATGTCAGCAAACCTCAATCGGAGAAAAGCCCAAGTTCATGCCCAGGCTCTGATGATCTGGGCTCGGGCCTATCGGGCCAATTGGCTGGGCTTAGGTCTACACGAAGAACAAAATATAGTGGGCCCGGCCCGAAAACATCCTCATCAAACGTGCTAAAGCAGTGCATGCGTGTGATATTCAGTTCGTTTCTGTCACCAGTTGGGGACAAGCGTAGACATTCCCGAGCCAAAATTAAGCAGATCCATTCGTTATGTGGGCCACACATATCAGTTAGGAAAAGGAATGACCTTATCATGAGACACGGATTCGGTGGATCTGAACCACGTATATGGAGCCACCATGATGTATGTGTTTTATTTATATCTACCCCGTCTATCCGTTTTGCCTGCTCATTTTAGGGCATTACGCCCAAAAATGAATCAGATTCAAATCTTAAGTGGACCACACTACAGGAAACAATGATGATTGAACGCCCACTGTTAAAAATTTCTTAAGGCCCACCATAATTTTATTTTCCATCCAACCAGTAAATAAGGTCACACATACCTGGATGAAGGAAAGCATAGATATCAGCTTGATTCAAAACTTTTATCCCCAAGAAGTTTTTAACGGTGGGAGTTCAATCGCCACTGTTTATTGTGGTCCACCTGGGGTTTGGATCTACTAAATTTTTAGGCTCATGACCTAAAATGAGTGGGAAAAACGGATGGACGGCATGGATATAAAAAATAAAAATAAATCGTAGTGGGCCCATTGTTAGGATCCATCAACCACCAGGGATTCTTTGGATCCACTGAATCAGTGTCCCAACTACGTGTATAAGAGATCCACCCATCCATCAGCCATAACACCCTCTATCTGTCATTGATTCCCAAAATCAGGCTGATTCAATGCTTAGGTGAGCCACTTCAGAAGGAATTATATCTAACCCTCTAGGGCCATGTGCTATGGCCCACCTGAGTTTTAAAATTGTGGGGTTATTTTGGAATGCTTTCGTCCTGATGATGAAAGTCAGATGAATAGACCAGATGAAAAATAGACAGCATTATATGCCCTACACAAAACCAATTATAGGTATTTCATACTAAGCAGTAAGTTCCTGTCCTAACGAGCTAGGTTGCGCCCACTGTTTTCTTGTAAGAAATTCATTTTTGCCCGGTCATGTGCCTAAAAATGACATAGATTCAAGAAATTCACCCTGTCTGCGATTTTGTCATATTATGTTAAGATGTGAGCCCAAAAATAAGGTTGATCCCGAACTCAAATGGGCTGTGCAATTAAAAAAAGATAAAAGAAAAAGTGAGGGTTGAACGTCCACCGTTAAAATATCCATGGGAGCACAAAAGTTTTGAATCAAGCTAATATTTTTGTGTTTTGCATTCATCTTGATGGGAATGACCTAATGAACAATATAAATGACATATGAACATGGTGGACCCTTGGGAAGTTTCAATAGTCGGCATTTTCTTACCAACTTTTTTCCTATGACTTTTGCGCTCATGTCGTAATGTGATTTGAAAAAATGGGTGGTAATGGTGGATTTTGCACATTCATCAAGATGATGGGCTCACCTACCTTCTGAATGCAAGAACTTCATCCGAAAGGTTTTACAAGCAATTGATGTCCATAGGGCCACCATATGAGTGAACCTGCTTGATTTTTGGGCCAAAATAAGAAAAGAGAAGAAAACATATCAAATAAGCAAATACATACTACCAAACCATGCATGTATGATTCATGCATTAAAACATTCAATTAGTTTACATATTTCCATCACCTTCTCAAGGACATCAATCTCTCTCTTTTCTTTTTTTTTGCAATTTTAAAAAAAAATAAAAGCAGGAATTATTAAGCATTTTGATTATTACAATAAAAGTAATATAAGATTTACTTAAATAAACCACTTTCGTGATTCAGCCCATGTGATTCAAGGGCCCCACCGGCTATTTTTGAGTTCTAATGTGCACGTTCTCGTAGTACTTCAAGGTCCATTTCAGATGGGTCGGTCGCCTGAATCTCATAGTGAATTCCGTCAAGCTCCCGCCTGAAACGGTCTTTTGAGGTTGCATACAACATCTTGGCTCGAATTCGGGACACTGACGGCGACCTGATGGAGAAAATCACAATTAAATCACTTATAAATATGTACATGTATTTAACATTCTGTAAGACTCCTATCAGGTGAGCCACACATGATCATCGATTCAGATCTAACCGTTGGATTATTCAAATTAAGTGATTTTGTGAGCATTGTATATAGGTTTGGGGCAGGACGCTTGAACCGCGATCCCTGTACTCGGCTATTAAGCCAAATATAGAAACCTACGATGTGGAGACCCTAAAAGGGAGAAGTGTGATACGTTAGCTTTTAGTTCTTTTTCTTATAAATAGATGTCTTGGTCCCCTCACCAACACATGTGAGAAAACCCTAGTCTTATTGAAGGTTCTCCTAAATGTATGAGGTGCGGAAGATCAAGATTCATGTCGATGGAATGTCTTCTCAATCAGGTACGCTTTCAGGTTATAGTTTTGAATGTCTATTGTTGATGCATAGACCATTCGTCAATTCCACAATATATATGTAACACATTCCACATCCCCTTAAATACATACAGCTTAGAGAGAAATGTTTCAATACTTTTAGAGCAATGTAAGTTATACTACTACTAGTTGAAAAGCTCGATTCATCGATCCAAATTGTCCATCAGGCGCGGCATATATTTCATGGGTTATCAAAAAAAAAATAGGAAACCAACCAAAATATCTAATCCATCTCTAAGCTGACCTAATCTTTTATAGGAATTTGTTTTCCAACCCACAGGATGCAGATTCTTGCAGGAAGCTAGGGGAGGGGCCACCGAGAGTTTCGAAACTTGAACCCTAGACTTGAGAAAAACTCAATTTGACCATGGTAACTATAGTTTCAAAACTCAAGAAAAACTCAATTTGACCATGGAAGCTATAATTTCAAAACTCGAGAAAAAACTCAAACGATGTGATTTCACCCAAACTTGAGAAAAATTCAAATTACTCATGTTAACTATGGTTTCAAAACTTGAGAAATACACAAACAATGACATTTCACCCAAACATGAGAAAAACTCAATTTAATCATGTTAACTATAGCTTCAAAACTTGAGAAAAACTCAACTGATGTGATTTCACCAAAACCCGAAGACTCAATTTGATAATGGTAATTATAGTTTCAAAGCTCGAGAAAAACTCAAACGATGTGATTTCACTCAGACTTGAGAAAAACTTAGAATTTGATCATGTTAACCATAGCTTCAAAACTTGAGAAAAACTTGAATGATGTGATTTCACCCAAACCCAAGAAAGACTCAATTTGATAATGATAACTATAGTTTCAAAACTCGAGAAAAACTCAAACTATGTGATTTCACTAGACTTGAGAAAAATTCAATTTGGTCATGTTAACTATAGTTTCGAAACTTGAGAAAAACTCCAACAATGAGATTTTGCCTTGACTTGGAAAAATTCAATCATGTTAACTATAGTTTCAAAACTCTAAAAAAGCTCGAATGATGTGATTTCACCTAAGCTCGAGAAAAATTTAATTTGATCATGATAACTATAGTTTCAAAACTTGGGAAAAACTCGAACGGTGTGAT
Source organism: Magnolia kwangsiensis (assembly GCA_037074715.1). Lineage (NCBI taxonomy): Eukaryota > Viridiplantae > Streptophyta > Magnoliopsida > Magnoliales > Magnoliaceae > Magnolia > Magnolia kwangsiensis. Next base: position 99,935,446 of record CM073584.1, read on the forward strand.
TTCACCCAAATTAGATAAAAACACAGTTTAGTCATGTTAACTATGGTTTTAAAACTTGAGAAAAACTCTAACAATGAGATTTTGCCCAGACCTGAGAAAAACTCTATTTGATCATGTTAACTATAGTTTTAAAACTCTAGAAAAGCTCAAATGATGTGATTTCACCTAGACTCGTGAAAAACTCAATTTGATTATGGTAACTATAGTTTCAAAACTCTAGAAAAAACAGAACGATGCGATTTCACCTAGACTTAAGAAAAACTCAATTTTGATCATGTTAATTGTGGTTTAAATAATAATAATAATAATAATAATAATAACAATAATAACCTCCAACAATGAGATTTCACCCAGACTTGGAGAAATTTTGAATTCAGTCATGTTAACTATAGTTTAAAAACTCACAAACTAACTACATTTCACCCAGGCTTGAGAAAAACTCAATTTGATCATAACTCATTCAAAACTCAAGAACAATTTGACTTGGCCCCCAAAAACAAAAAAAAAAAAAAGAAGGGAAGAACTAGAGGAAATTCAAGAAAAAATCAAGAAAACTCCACTTGACCACATTATTTGTAATTTGGTACTTTTAAATATTAAAAATAAGAACTCCTACAAGTTTCCAAGAAACTCATATGAGTTTTTGAGTCGACTCGACCAAGTTTTGGGTTGAGTCGATTTTTGGTATCTTTAAGCTAATGGTGTTAAGAGTCCCACCCACTGTTCATAGATGGTGAGCACACTAACACCCAAGTAAACTTACAAGGTGGGGCCAACTCTATGTGAAAAGAATGGACGGCTCAAGAAATACATATATAGTTAGTGGTCCACATTCAACCTCCACATGTGGCTGGCCTAACGAGTGAACTGTCTATATATTAGGGTTAGCAAATCCTCACATATGTATGTAGTGATGGTATGAAAGAACTGACCATGCAATGAAGAAAATCTTGCTCTTCTGGCAGTTCTCTTGGGTAACAAAGTCGAAATCGTAGATGGCATAACGACAATCGTTTTCCGGCATAGAGGCCACAAAGTCATCGTAGCTTTCAGCCGGGCCACCTGTCTTCTCCACAACGACCTCTTTTCGCTTCTCGTCGATCTTAAATATGACATAGCGGTGCACCTTCTTCCTTTGTAGCTCCAGAAATGTATGCTTGCAATGGTTGGCGACGCCCATTCCCGATGATGCATTCGACTGAAATCCAAAAGCCTTGTTAGATATCTAAAATACCCAGTCATAGAATGTAGAAAATAATCAGGAATTAGTTAAAATTAAGTACACTTGTAGACTTTTGGGAGCTTAGAATTTCTTCTTGGTTTAAAATATCATTCGATACTGAGTCAACTCAGTGAGTCAACTTAGTGCCGATGGAGAAAGAAATGAGTCACTTGCCTAAAATGTTTATAGAGTAATGCTACCATGATTGATGAGTGCAACAAAAACCACCTTAGGCCGACCGTCGTATGTGTGTCAAGCCTTGCCTCAGTTGATTATATTAGGACATGAGTCTAAAAATCAAGTTGATACAAATCCAAAACTTTATTAGGCCCACAGAAGGTTTTAATGATATGAGTAAAGTATAAGCTCGCACAAATGATGAATGGAGTAGATGTTACATGCATCATGGTGGGGCCCATGAAGATTTTTGATGCACGCATTGCCTCTATCCAATTAAAGTGGAATGGTCTATCGAATTAAAGTGGAGATCCCACACGTGAATAACGGTAGCAATGCTCATGTTAATGGCTCAAATAGAGTCAAAACAATTACAATAAGAGCCAGACAAGTTAGTATCACGCCCCAAAATTCAAGTATTGAGTGTGTACTCTCAGACTTAAGTTACGGTCCATAACTTTTACACTTAATATACTTAAATAAACAAAATTTATAATTTTTTAATAACTTGATGATTCTAATGACTTAATAAAAGTCATAATTTGGTGAATAAAAATATTTTACCTTGTGTTATTGATTATTATGGATGCGTGGTTGTGAATGTTTGTGAATGGATTAAGTTGATATCAATGTATTGGCGGATGTTAATGAGAACATAGAATTCAGATTATATTATATTTCGATTAAATGATGTGACTCACCAATTTAAGTACACTAAGTGTATGAGTCATGGACCGTAACTCAAGTTTGAAAGTGCACACTCAGTACTTGAATTTCGGGGCGTAACAATTATAATAAGTCGTTCTAGTTTTGGATCAAACTAAGCACAATGAAGATGGAACTCTTAAAGAAACAAAACCATTCAGCTAAAATAACAGAGGATTTTCCATTCGTTTAGATGCACATGTGAACTAAATTGCAAACATTCAGTTTAAACAAGAGCTAATAACCATTTTTCATTCTTGATGTGAAAGTATCATTTGATTGCATACAAGTGATTTCAAGAACGGAATGTAATTGCAATATAGAGTCCAATCCCTTGGTATTATTGCTAATTATTGCAGACCAATTTGAGAGTACATCCAAACAGACCATGGTTAACAGACTTGGCGATTTTAGACCGGCCCATCTGGTCTCGAGTCGAGAAGGGACTTGCCGGTGTCAGAGGTTAATTGACTCGATTCACCTGTGGTGTCGAGCTAGTCTGGTTCCAGCTGAGTCAGGTTCAACTCAGACGAACTATGGAAGGACATTGCATATAGAAGTGGAGTTCCACAGTTGCAACTGGGTTAGGCCAGGCTTGATCATGTCTAATATGGCTGTTAACGGCCAGGCTGCGATTGGCTTTGGCCTGGATTTTGAATTGCTCGGGCTAGACCTATTCAAATTTCAAATTTGCTTGACCTGATGTAAGAACAATTAATCAATGGCCAAAAACTTAGGTAGACATCTAAGTCATGGCCCTTTGGGCTCAGCCCAAAGAGGACTAAAGTTGGGCTTGGGCTAAGCCCACCTAGGCCAATTACCCCACTGACTCTTTAACAGGTAAAGAAGATAGAGATAAGAGTTCTCTTGCTTTGCTACCATGTTGAAGAAAAATTGAAAATTTAAAAATCTCTCCCAAACAGTGCACGGAAAAAAAGCTCCAAAGACAATATACCATCGACACATTTTTATTTTTATTTTTGGGTTAGCTTGTTAGTACACACCCATGTCAGTACACACACTCCATGTTAGCCACCCCTACTAGGGATCGATGCCAAGACCTCAAGTGTTGAAACGAGGTATCTCCACTCAGTCAGCCAGTTGAGCTATGGATTTGTGTGTATATACCATCAACACATGCTAGCTACACTTCCGCAACACTCTTGTGATAATTTTTTTATTCCAAAGCCTTAAATAAGAGGTTTGTTAATTCGAAGGCGCAAGTTTCATAATGCTTCACATGTGTGCATTGTTTGGACCATTCCTAATATGATTAAAATATCTTTAATATTTTTCATATTTTTAACTAGGCAATAATATTAGCAGTGATATTGATAATATTGGTGGGTATTAAAAATTTCAAATATTAGCGATGCATCGTTAGGTATTATCGATGTATAGATATTACCAATATTTTTGAATTGCATAAACTTCAGATGTCACTTGTATAACAGTATATCAACGATATTCAAATAATGTTGTCACTGTATTGATATCACGGAAAAATTATTTATTAAAAAAATTCATTTCGATTTTTGTATGCAAATTTCAAATCGTTAATGACAATATCATTAATATCATGATATTATCATTATCACAACATGGGCAATATCACGATCATGGTCTTTTTCTTTTTCTTTTTTTTTTTCCTTTCATAGTTGTTGAAGATTTTTCAACAAAAATATTGTGTTGTCAATATTATAAAATATCGATGTATATATTGGTGATTAGATGGATGGATGAGATGGTTGGAATGATTTTTTATAACAAAATATGCTTTTAGGCCTCAAATTAAATGAAAACTTATTATGTTTTCATTCTTTTTATAAATTTTTTATTCATATATATATAAATATATGTATTTTAAAATCTTTTAAATTTTCTATTTTTTTTTTAATTACTGGTAATATTATTAGCAATATAAATATTCTTTTCATATTCCTAACCAATGAAACTTGTAAAATGTTAATATTTCAAACACTACAAATATGAGATCTAAACTTCCCATCAGGTGAGCTAGTTTTTCTTATTCCCTATAATAAAAGCCAAGTCATTTCACACCTAAGGGGGCATGGCATATTAAAACAAATGAATGGTTAGAAAATTTAATCATCATTTTATTTTGTATATAGGTTGTGATCACCTAAACGGAGAAATAATTTGATTTTCTAAGAAAGAAGATACAGGCGTTATTACTTCAAACCTTATGGAAAACCCAAATCATGGGTACTATTGGCACACGTGCTGGCGTCTGGACGTGCATTGTTCTACACGTGTGGAGTTAGCAAACCCAGTACAGTAAAGAGGCTCGCCCGTACCACATCCCCAGGTATTGTTAGAGGATACGTTGAATGATGATAGCCGTTGGATCTAAGTCATATTCAATGATCAAAACTGTTGATCTGATCACTCAATATAATGAGGCCGTTTAATCCTCCATCGACGATGAGGCCCATCTTGTAAACGGTTTGGATCACTGAACAAGACCCAGATCCAACGGATACCTCGGGATGTTTTCTACACGTGTGATCTTCCATAAGCTGGGATCATATGGCATAATTCATCAAACCCAAATGCTAGAAAATCCAGTTTTAGCATCAACGACGGAAAGGATCCATTTCTTAGAGCACTACAACTAATAGTGCTCCTAGTTGCATGGGGAATTTTTGATGGATCCGGACCGTCTATTAGGTTCGTCCTACACTGCATGATCTACCATGTGAAAATCACACTGATCGGATAATCTGATCCATCCATCACTGGGTCTTCTTCAAACACCCGTTTCCAACTCATGGATGAGACAGTAGGATTCTCCGATAAATGTGATCATTTAGAAGCACAGCAACCGATGATGGGTCCCAACAATTGGATGGCGCAGATTGTTAATTAAGCCTATTTCTCAATAGACAATCTCAACCATCTATTTTATAGCCAATTGATTAGATGGATATAATTGTCTAATCGATGTGATTTTTAGGTGGTATCCCATGAAACCTGCACTGAATCCAAATGACGATACAGATTTCTCGATCGGTCTGTCCAAGTGTCCAGATGCAATCAAGACCATCAAATCTTGAAATAAACAGCCAATGAAAAGAAAAGAACCATCCAAACCGTAAGTCAATTCAATCAATGCAAAATGAGATCATGGACACTTACAGATGATCTGATGAAGGACATTGGAGATTGGATTGCAGGAATTCAGAGGATCGGTTGGGTTTGAAGATAGGAGTGTTTTGGGAAAGGATGCATGAATTCTATAAGAAAGAATGAGAGGAAGGTGGAAGGAAAAGGGCAGAAACGAGGGCCATTCAAAGTGAGATTCCCACCTTTTTCCACTTGAGAAATGCTACGTGCACACTCAGAAAGTGCTCTCACCTCACACGTGCGAATGAAAAATACGTGCGTAAAATCCGATCCGCTCGTTGGCTGATCAAAAGTCACCAAATTACTTAAATAGAAAATGAGGTTGATATGAGAACGGGATGGGCTGCGGACGTACATAGGATTTGGATCGTTCATGTATTTATCTTAACTGTTCATTTATTTTTTGTACGTGTGGCCCATAAAATTATCCTCTCTTCTAATTTCTGAAACAAGACATCTAGCCAGAGAGGATTGCTAGATGAACGGTACAGATTGATCCTTTTCTCCTATTGTAAACGTGCCAGTGTACTTTCCAAGTGCGCTTGGTATTCCTCCTTGAGAAAGACTTTAATACCACAACCACACCAGCGTGTGATGGATGATACGCAGGCACTTAGATTTACATACGTGGCATATAAGCAAGTAAATTTAAACTGTCCAAACTATGGATCTCAGTTCAGATGTACCATGACCCAAAAATTACGCTTATTTGATGATCTGACCATCAGATTGGTTGAAACTTACTGGACGGTTAAAAACGAAATAAATCCAATGCCCCTATTTTCTCAGACAAGTGTCCGCCGATCAAGGGTTAGGATTGTTCAACCCATCTGGTCTTGGGATAGCCACTTAACGACAGTGGCTTACACAATCTATACTGTTTATTATACGCCACGTGTACAGTTTCCATGTGCAGTGCATCAACTATCATACGCTGCCAGAGCATCAGGTGATTCCCCCCCCCCCCCCCCCCCCTCTCTCTCTCTCTCTCTCTCTCTCTCTCTCTCTTTAACTTTTTAATTTTTTTTGCTTTTGATTTGGCTAGAAAGGAGGAGAAAAAGGGAAAGAAGTGGCGAGGAAGGGTTGTGCTTCTGTAGCTGTTGAAAAAGAGAAGATTCTTTTGATTTTTTGTTTTGAGAAATGATCCAGTGCTCTTGTTTAATGGGATACCGTTGATCTGGAATGTTCATCATGTCCCACCCTTGTTTCATGGGAAACCATGCAAAAATAAACCATGCAAAAATCACACTGTTCTCACAAGTATTAACCATTTGGATCAAATGACCTCTAATATGGACGGTCAAGATCATTCACCTAAAATAAGGTCCAGCCAGGAATTTGGCCAATCTATTTGTTAGGTCCCATCTTGGATTGCTTGTGATTCTAAAAAATAACTTTCGTTTGACAATCATAGCCATTCTCTCCGTGGATTTAAAAATGGATGTCCATAGATAATAAAGAAAAATCAAGGATTAAATGGATTATCTTCTTTTTTTACTTTATTTATGTTCGTTTTTAAAAATTCGATTGAAAAGGACATGTGTGCATGTTAAAAAAATTTCAAATACACTTGAATTACTTTTTACGAAATCACATCTTACAGGACGACAATATATGGAATAGTTAAAGGAAATTAAAAAAAAATAATTTAATCATACAAGAGGTTGATCAAGCGGTCGATAGCCATTTAAGAGCTTGATTGAACACCCTAGTGGAATGTAGTAAAGTCGGTAAGAAAGCTTAAAGCGTTTATTAACAAACAACTTAAATGAAATAGTCATGTAGGAGGTTGATTAAGATATGGAATAGTTAACGGAAATTTTAAAAAAAATAATAATTTAAGCCACCGATAGTCGCATAAGAGGTTGATTAAGGGGCCAATAGTCATTAAGGAACTTGATTGAACAACATAGTGGAATGCATTAGAGTCCGTTTGAAAGCCTGAAGTGGTTATTAGGATAAATGGTGAGTTTACAAGAAAGCATCTAGAAGATTAGTAATGTTAAAACAATTATAGCAATTGCCAGAATGTGTAAAGCATTCAAAAGGCTAAACAATGCTAAACATTTATAACAACTGTTAAAATGTGAGAAGCATGTAAATGGTCAAATTAAAACTATAAATAATAAAGGATTTTAGCAAAGTAAATAAGTTTCATACTAACCTAATCAATCTCAATATATTTGTCAATTATCCTTTTAATTACTTATCATTTACATTATTTAGTATAATTACTTAACTTTTTTTTCCCAATCAATAACATTTCTTAATGTAATGAATTATTTTTTATCTATTATTTATATTTCAAAGCGTAATCCCTAGTGTAAACCAAGTAATTGATAATCTTAACTATAATTTATATATGCACTCATATGCTAGATGTAGTTCTCCATCCATGAAGATATTTTACAACTACTCTTTGCGACCATTAGAAAGTTTCTTTTCCATATTTATTTTACCTATATTGAAAAGTCATTTTATACCTTAATCAAATGTATAACCAATCATTAGATGATGCCTTATGAATGAAACTTTTTATATATTAAGCGAGTAGTTAAATAGGCAATCGATCTCATTCAATCTTAATTACATATTATGTATCTGCTTATCTTGGTGCTTAGAGTCATAGTTATTTGGTTTCAATTGAGCCACAAATTCAATTCCGATACGCTTATACTTGTCACATGATAGAATTTATAAATTGAACCACAACACATCTAATCGTGTAATTTTTACAGGTAAACCTTCAAGTGTGTTCGGGAATGAATGGACGGTTTAGATCAATTAATTGGATGATAAAATTGAAATGATGCAATTAGGAGCTCTCTCTCTCTTCGAATTGATATCTACACCCACCCAATTGATAATGACACCACTTTTGGACCTTTGGTGATAGAACGGTGCAACGAACATTGAGAAATGAAAACATATTCCATTTTCCTCTTATATATCATTTCGGTTGGACATCTGAGCACCGAAAATGGTGATCTACACCATAAAGATGATGTGGAGCGAAAATGGGACAATCCACTTTGAATCTGGGCCACACAAACAGTTTGAATTTTCAACGGTGGAGTAGCCCTACTGACAGATGGATTATCCTGGTTTTCTTCCCAAACGATCTTTATGATGCGGCCTAGCTTTTTCACTACTCAGATGTTACACACAAGTAATGAACCACTGCAGTTTCCGTGTATGTGTCACCTCGGGGGACATCTAAGCCGTGAAAATGGTGGACGCACCATAAAGAAATCGTGGAGCAACCATAGGAATTATCCACTCATACGGTGGGCCACACAAATAGGTTGAGTCAGCCCATTGGCTGTACATTGATTACAACGTGGGTGTAGCCTGCCTGACAAATGAACCATCCTGATTTTCTTTATGATGGGGCCCACCTTTTGCATAGCTCGGAGCCTCAATGGAATGCACAGGTGTGTACTTCGAGTTGAACCGAGTCAAGCTCGCCTTAGCTTGACTCAGCTTGGCCACTAGCTGATCTCAGTCCAAACTTGGCTCAGTTCGGTCCTTAAGCTTGACTGGCCGGCTCAGCTCGGTTTGGTCAATAGCTCGAGTCAGTTCAAGCCAAGATCAAGCCGAGTTCGCTTATGCGACATTTTCACAAACACTTAGACTGCACCTTCAAGATTCCACTGTATGTAAAACACTCGTAATGGTTTTTACAAGTATTTTATTAAACACCTTCTAAGTAACATAAAAATCAAAAAAAAAAAATAGTATTTGTTTCATATGCATACCTTCCTTGCCACTGGGCACACTTCGTTAAGTCATTTCATCAGACACTTGGTGAGTAACATCAATATTAAAGTAACCATTAAAATAACTATGTCACTAAAATGGCTCGATCCAAGTTTGATTCGAGTTGGGTTCGTTCCGAGTCGAGTCGAGTTGGGGTAGATCAAACTCGGCTCGAACTCATTTTCGAGCTCAAAAAATCAGCTCAACACAGCTTGAACTTAGCTTCGAACCGAGTTGAGTTGAGCTTTCTTGAGTCGAGTGGAGCGAGCTAACCGAGCTAGCTCGGTTCCTGTACAACCCTAGTTATGCACAAGTGACATAGACACCGTACCTTTTTAAAAGAAAACCTTAAAGCTGTTTGTCACCTTTACCTTTCTGAGCCGCTCATCCGGTGGGCCCTACCATGGATGGGCCACTGGCCGAAAAGAAGATTCTGATTGGATAAGCACAAGTTGATTTCTACACCCACCGAAATTGACGGTGCGCCTGTCCCTCTCTACTCTTGTCAATCGCTAGACTCTCGTGATAGTTTACCACCGTATTGAAAATAGTGGTGATTAATCCTGCTCACACGTGGCACTGATTGACATATATCCAGACCATCCAAATTGTTTGTCACACATTGCATGGACCAGATGTCAAAAATAGCACTGATCAACAATACTAACCGTTCGATTGATGCCCATCAAACGTATAGTCAAAAGTAAAACTGTGAGTGGTCCAAAGTTGAAGCGAAAAAGAAGATTGTGAAGCAGGCTCCATCCTCAGCTGTGCCAGCGATTTGGACGGTCTGGATGGATGTAGAACATTGCCGCTTGCACAGCTGGAGATTCGCACCATTTTTCAATGGTGCTAAACTAGCATAGGAGTTTATGGTCCACGTTTGCGCTCTCCATTCCAGGTTGGACACACGTGCCAACCACGAACATTCGTGCAAGATCCAGGCCATCTGATAAACATCCCCACTCCAAAATCCAGGATCTTCAACCCTTCAGATGTGCTACACGTGTACGGGCTAGACATGTAGCCCCAGCTCCCGTGTACTTTAAACCATCCACAAGTAGAAAGGATGGCTACACGTGTACGTTAAAACATCGAGTTTCCCTTACGAGCATGGCCCACCTGATGAGTGGATTGGGTTGGAGCAGGGAATGTAACACTATTGGACCCACCTGATGGGTGGCCTGGATCTTGCACGTTGGCATCGGTGCCAGTCCGATTAGCTCGCACCATTTAAGCGTGGGAACGGTCGGGCTGGCCCACCTTCGGATTTTAGGCCCAGCCCAATGCCCCTTAGATTCGGGTCTACAAGAAAGGCATGTGGATTGGGTATGGGCCCGAATTCGAAGCCCGACTAATGAACTTAGGTTCTGTAAAAATTTTCCATTAGGCCCGTCGGAGCCCAAATCAGGCCCGTTTATAATGAAATTGAAGGCCCGATTACAAAGCAGTCGGGTCCATGCTATGCCTGTTTTGGGCCAATTAAAAATTCAGCCGAGCCCAGATCAACCATGACCCCGCCCATAGATGCGGATTGCTCGTTGAGTAACTCAGTTTGTTAAATTCTGTGGGGCCCACTATGATGTATGTGCCTTATCCACGCTGTCCATCCTTTTTACCAGTTTATTTTAGGGCATGAGCCCAGAATTGAAGCATATTCAAATTTCAAGTGGAACACACCACGGGAAATAATGGGAATTGAATGGCTACCGTCGAGAACTTCTTGGGGGCCACGGAAGTTTTGGATCAAGTTGGTATTTGTATTTTCCCTTCATCCATGTCTTTTTGACCTTATCAACGGGTTGGATGACAAATGAGCATTACTCTAGGTTCAAGGTAGGTTTCAACGGTGGACATCATTATCCCCATTGTTTCTATTGTGTGGTTCACCTGAGCTTTGGATATGCTTCAATCTTGGCCTCACACCCTAAAATGAGCTGATAAAACGGATGAACAGACGGTGTGGATAAGACACATACAACACAATGGGCCCCACAGGGCTTACACAGTACTCAATCCGTGTTCCCTGGCCCAGATGTTGCCTATTGCCACCAAAGTTGGGCAAAAGAGATCCGATCCGGTGGATCAGACCCGATCCGACCCGATCAGAATCGAACCGACGGTCTAGATCGGTGAGGATCGGGTAGCTCTATCTAGATCTGAAATCTTTCGGGTCGACTTCGAATTGCCCTTGATCCGACCCGACCCGACCCGAAAACCCGATCTGAATGGATCCAGATAGATTCAAACCTACCCGATCCGGAGTAGCTCTTATCGATAGTTCTACTTTTTATGGTCCTCTTGAGCTTTGAATATACATAGATTTTGGGTTCAACGACTAGAATGATTTCCAAAAACAAATGGACGGCATGGATAAACCATATGCATTGAAGGTGGGCCTCAATAATACTTACCGTGTATAATAAGAAAGTATTTGCTGGTGTACCACACACACCTATGTACAGCTAGCTGTAGGTACGTGTCGTGCCAAGACGACTCGTTGGAAAGTGGAAACAGATTCGCTACTCCCCTGCCACCAGCTAATGGCCGGTAGTCGATGCTCTGTGGACCCCACCATGATGTACTTGTTTCATCAATGCCGTCCATTTATTTTTCTAAATCATTATATGGTATTACACAAAAAATGAGGTATATCCCAATCTCAAGTGGACCACATTATAGGAAACAGTGTTAAATGTACTTCAATCATTAAAAACTTTTTGGGGCCCATAAAAGTATTGGATCAAGATGATCTTTGGTTTTTCCTTTCATCTGGGTCTTTATGACCTAATCAACCAGTTGGATGTCAAATAAACATACGGTGGGCTTAAAATCACTATTTTTTCCAGTGGTGTGGTCCACCTGAGATTTATCTCCCTATGATAATTTAGATAAAGCCCTAAAATCATCTTTAAAAATGGATGAACGGAAGGGATGAGATACATACATCATGGTGGGGCCCACAGATCACCGACCACCGGCCACTGCACTAGTGTCAGGGGGAGTGGCCGATCCGCCCCGTCGTCAGTGCACCGGCGCTCCTCGAGTTGCGAGTTGTACGAACGGTTCAAAGGAGATCCCAGTTATATGGCCCTACAGTGATGTATTTATTGTATCTACACCGTTAATATATATTTAGAGATCATTTTAGTGCATTATCCAAAAAAATGGATCATATCCAAAGATCATCTGGACCACACCACAAATAGCAACAGATAATGATTTTTAGTGTGGTCCACTACTTTTTCCAGTGTAGTCCACTTGATAGTCAGATCTATCTTATTTTTTGTCTTAAGCCTTAACACTAGCTCGCCAAATGGATGGACGGTTTGGATATAACATATATTCCATGATCAGACCTACATAGCTTCGTAATAACAAAGTCACCTTTTCGTGTCCAATAAGTTGCAACAGCTGCCGTGCAAAGCACGTTCGCCGCTGCAGAGCCTCGAGCTCTGAGATGTACAAACAGCTCAAATGATATCAATCCCATATGGGCCCCACAATGATGTATTTATTATATCCATACCGTTTATCTATTTTTCATGGTCATTTTAAATCATTTAGAAAAAAAAAAAACATATCTAAAGCTAAAATTAACCACACCGAAAGTAGCAGTGAGATAATGATTTTCACTGTTTTTAACCATCCGAATCGCATCCAACCCGATCCGACTCGGTTTCTCTGGATGAGTCGGACTCGGTTCGGGTCAGACCAACTGTGTGTTGGGTCGAATTGAGTCCCACGTTCCAGATCGATCGGATTCAGGTCAGACTAGTTAGATTTCAGACAGGATCGGGTTAGCCTTAATCCGATCCGACTCGGTCCGATGCCCACCTCTATTTTCCACCTCTACTAAAGGTGCCTAAGGTGGGCCATCCCATGGGAAGGCCACAACCTTAAAGTCATACTGGTTTGATAATTTAATCCTTCTATGGGAGGACGGATGGTCAGTTGAACTTTGATTGGCCATTTTCTACCATCCATGTTCGTTTTTGAAGTCACTTAATCTAATCCAATCCACACCATAGAAAATAGTGTATAGCTATTGATAAATAACAAAATAAGGACGTGGCCACTTGATAAGTGAATAGGTATGATTTTTATACAATTCATGGTGAGGCCAATCTATTGAACGGATCGGATGTCCCAATGCACTAAATTAATTACAAGTTATTTATTAGGTGGACTAACCTGCGGTCTAACTTCGATTTAAACCTTCAAAAGTAATTTCACCAAACACCACCAACCCTCGATTTTTTATAGGGCTATGTTGATGTATATGAGAGATCCACTTGGACCATTAGATGTCTAATTAAGGTGGGGCGCACCCATAGAAATAGTTAAGAGAGATGTCTACCCTTGATTTTTACAGAATTCACCATGATAATGATTTAAAATCCACTCCATCTATTAGATGCCACATCAAAACTTAGATCATAGACCTAAAAATCCGGATTATCACAAAGCATAGTCAAGGGCCTTGAAAAGCTTCTATCTCACTCATAAGGATTTTCGTCCGACGTTAGTTCACATGCAGCAGTTGCCCTCGTTTTTTATGCTCAGTAATCTACTTTTGTACTTGATCTGGATACAACTGACAGCTTCTTGCTTTTCCACGGGATCAAATTTGGAGAAAGATCTTTGAGCTTCCGGGTGAGCCGACGCTTACTCTCAGCCTCTTTGATTGGTAGGTGGGCGGGCTAAGCCCCCTACTTAAGATGAAAATCAAGGGCAACCTCTTAATTATGTCATGACTACTCTATTTACTATAGGGGCTCATGAAACGAATGCACAGCAGTAAGAAAAGCTCGATGACATGGAGGAAAAAGCTTATAGTCTACGAATTGAATCGGAAGAACATTTTCTAAAGTCCTGCAAAATACCCATGTCTCGTCAAGCTCCCCGCCTGATTACCTGCAAGCAATCATAGGGTTAGTATAACAACGCCGCAACCAATAACATTTACCTTCTATTGAGATCTCTCCTTCTTTATAGTGACTACACGGGTAACTAGCCCTTTGGAAAGACCAAAGGGACTCTCACGAGAAAACTATGACTACTTGAACTTCTGATCCATTACGTTCTAGTGAATAGATCTCTCTTCTGTAGATGCGCTATCCCTTCCGGCTATGGTATGGGGGAAGGGAAGTGAGATCTACTGATTGATTTGATATTAGATGAGTGGCCATACTATGATTGTTCGGGAGCACACTTTGGGTGAAAGTTGCCTTTTATACTAATTCTAATTGTGTGGTCCACCCGAATAATCAATGGGGCTGATTTTTGGGTCCTGAGCCTAACATAGGGTGACACACTTGGCACTCAGGGTGGATTTCACATAAATAACATAGTGGCACAGTGAGCCCCACCTGAACTTTCACTTTTTTCCTTCTATCACAAATTTCTAAGCTGGTGGTATTCGACAGTTTCTTATGTATTACAAAATTTCCCTTACAATTAAGTCACAAGGGGGTTCTGGTCATATTTTGGTTGTGTTATACACAGTCCAATGCCTAAATTTTAAGCTCAGGCTCGGCCCGATATCACATTTCAAGTTAGTCTAAAAGCCTAACAGGCAATCTTAGCCCATTGATAACCCTTTTAAGGGCACTGCACACATCTTAACACTATCAACAATAGCACTACGAGGAAAGTGACAGGTAAGGGTGTACATGAATCGAGTTAGCTTAGTTAGCTTGCTCGACTCGACTCAACTCGAAAAAGCTCGATTCGACTCAGTTTGAAATTGAGTTCGAGCAGAGTCGAGTTGATTTTTCGAGCTTAAAAAAATTTCGAGCTGAGTTCGAGCTTGCTCCAGCTCAACTCGACTTGGATCGAACCCCAACTCGAATTGAACTCAGATTGGACGAGTTTGGTGACTCAGTTATTTTGATATTGATGTTGCTCAGTAAGTATTTGACGAAATGACTCAACGAAGGCGAGTAAGGTATGGATATGAAATAAATATCCTTGTATCTTGATTTTAATGTTGCCTGCCAAGTGTTTTGATGAAATACTTATAAACCAAGCCTGCTGCTTTGCATTCTGTGAGAAATTGAAGGTGCGCTCCATGTGTTTGAGAAAATGCCGCAAAGGCTAGATCTCGGCTCGAATTGGCCCGAGCTGCTGATCAAACCAAGCCGAGCCGAGCTGGCCAGTCATGCTCGAGGACCGAGCTAGGCCGAGTTCGAGCTGGGGTCAGCTAGTGGCCGAGCCGATTTGAGTTGTGCCAAGCTCGACTTGGTTCAACTCGTGTACACCCCTAGTGATAGGAGATGGATTGCCTTAGTAAATGGAACCCTGAGTATATTCTATTAATTTGATGTCGCGAGATTTGATTGGGCTGTGTGCTGTTGTCATAAATGAGCCATACAAAGCATATTTAAAAGTGGCTCATATTTGCTTGTGGCCTAATTAAATCTTGCCAAGTCATGTCATTGGGGATACTCATATTGATTTGGTCAACAGGCAATCCACTTCCATTGTAATAGTGTAAAAATACCACTATAAGGACACTTAGTACTGTGTTTGGTGCCTTGAGAAACCATGCGCGTAGCATCATTAGTAAAATAGCCCTATTTCATGATTGTTTTCTTTTTCCATGCACGGATGGGCTACAACACACAATATTTAATTGGCTCATAAGCTACTGCTAGAGATAAGGTACTCATGTCCAGTACGTAATTACCGAATATTTTTAAAACATGCTTTGTATAGTCCCATGTCTGACACGAACCCAACAATATCTTATTAAATCTGAATACGTAGCCTTCGTATTTGTTGGATAGGGGAAGGCATTACCCTAATCCAGAGTCCATATGACACATTGTAAGGCCCACCTTGACATCGGGACCAGATCCAATCCGTCCATAAGGTGCACCTTTTCAACCTCATGCGGAAATCATCTCAATCCAAAATAGACTTTGATCACACCACAAGGCACATTTTTGATGAGTAGATCAATCATTAAAACTTATGCATATATTGTGTGGGGTGAACCATGTTCTGTGCATGTGTATGCCTCTTGTTCATTCATGATGAGATTAAGAGCATGACTGGGATAGATGGACACCCCAAAAATTAGCCTATTCCAAAACTCAGGCTGGCCACTTAATGTAAAATCATGCCGAAAACTCTAAAAAGATATGGATGTGGCCCACCTGAGTTTTGGAATCTAAACACACCTGATGGACGGATTTGATTTTTTTTTTTTTTAATTTTTAATTTTTAATTATAAATAGAATAAAATAACCAAGTATGTGTGGCCTACCATGTTGTACATGTGAAATCCACTACGTCTATCAGGTTGCATCCTTGATGTTAAGATGTAAAGCCAAAAGTACATCTATATTCATTACTCAAATGCACCACAAAATATGGAACAATAGAGATTCAATGCCAGCCGTAGGTTTCCATGTGGGGTTGGCATGATATTTATATTTCATCAAACCTCTAATCAATTGAAACTCACAAGGGTGAAGAGAAGATACAAAATTTAGGTGGGCCACACCGTATGAACTTGGTAGTTTTAGAAGTGATTTTACATTATTTTTTGTTGTGGCCTATTTGATATGTTAATGGGGATTATCTTCTGTATGTACTGTAACAACCTTAAATTTTGGTACATTATTAAAAAACTAAATTTAATGTTTAAAGATTTTATTTTTAAATAAAAAATAAGAATAAGTTAATAATTGAGTTGGTAGATATATTCTTAGTTGATAAAGAGGTTTAGGGATTAATTTTTGAAGTAGTAATAATAATATTTTATTATATGTCATAAAAAAATAAATCGATTTCAGGATAAGGGAGGATGTGATCATCCTATCTTATGAGAATTTTCTTTAATGGAGATAGGAAACCTAAAGTAAAAGGGAAAGGAAATTCTAAGAAGACTTGATCAGTTAAGTTCTAACCCTCAGATTTTTTTAAAATTTTTTATTATGTTGTTAATTTCTTTTTGATGTATATAATGGATGGTGTGGATCATCCACATGATCATTGTATGGGTGTGTAGAGCCAATTTTAATAAAGTGATGCTATATGATTGTAGATCTGTTCAGTATTATTTTAGGAATAAATTTAATGAGTGCATCCTGATCGAATTACATTAGATCTGTACGGATAATATGATCCTTAAGGCCAAAATATAAAAGGGCCTTAATTTTCAGATCAATCTGACCATCAGATGAGCTACATTAGTTAGATCTAGAAGTGTTTAATAAGAGAATCTTAAATTTTTTCGCAAGTGTTGGAATTACTTGGCGTAGAAGGTCGAGATGGGTCATTGGTGTATGTGTGGTTAGAACCACACTATTCATTCAATGTATAGAGGTAAAACATGACATGACCTCAAGAATCTGAATGATTTAATTATCTGATGGGTCACCCCGATCAAATAATTTCTGATCAATTTTATGATCTTAAAAAGGAAATAAAAGATAGAAATATAAAATAAAATTTTTAATTATTTGATCATTTTGGATTTGGACACTTAGGATGTTAATCAGAGGTGGGCCCCACTATGTAATAAAAATATATGAATAATAATATCGTTGATATAATTGATAGGACTTTAGAATTGAAACCAACCTAATTACCTTACAAAATCTATACTACCAGACTCAGGTGAGTAACCTAATTTGTCTGATAATTCATTAAAATTAAAATAAATCTTTTATGATTATTGGATTGATTTACTGATTTAAGTATTTTGATATGATAATTGTATGCTAAATTCATAAGTGAATATTCTGATCAAGACAGCTATGTAAAATATGAAAAATATCATTTACATATTATCCATCGTTCATTGCATTGCATAATGCATGGTTCATCCTAGGGGCCCTCCCTGGAAGAAATGTCAATCCGGGTAGAGCGTTACCAGATGCGGGTTATGCTCAAGCTTATCGAAAGGTGGAAGCCTACCCAACGAGTGGATGCGGATTGACGACCTCTAATTTAAGTAAATGGACGATCGCCCTATCTGATGCATTCATATACCATTTACATTCGTATCAATGTGCATACATTTTTATGTTATTTTAATTGTTATGATTATGAACCATGCTTAGTTATTTCACTAAGCCTGGCCAGCTTACCTTTTTATTGATGAAAAAATCGTATAGAGGAGCCATTAGTAGATGATGTGGCGCAAGAATCGGATATCATACTTGAACACGACCTATGTGAAACGTGACCATACTTATCTGAAGATGAAGTGACGACATTAGATAATTTTTGATTATGTTATTTATTTGTTAGCATAGTTTGATTAACATATAATGCATATTGGTATTGATTTTGAGATTTTAATAAATTATTTATATTTATTTCATTGAAACAATGCTAGTATGAAATAAACATAATTATAGTACGATGATATAATAAATGAATGATTTTTAAGTTTTATTTTATTTTAAGGGTTGTCAAGATTTATATATGCCTAGTTGATTGGTGCTAAGCGTTACGTATGTGTGATTGAGTTTTGGTAAAACTTAAACTGAATATAATTACCATATCTGATTAAATTGATTAAGGAATTAAATTAGTACACTTTGTGTACGAGTTACGAACTGAAACTCGGGTTTAAGGGTGCACACACTGTACCCGAATTTCGAGATATGATAGAATGGTATCAGAGAATTTCTTTTCTAAAACTTAGAGTGACTTGTAGGTTATGTACCCAATTAAATTTTATAAATTATAGAAACTTGAAATTAGAAACATTTCATTAGGATATCCCTCTTACTTGATGTATGGATTGATGAACTTAGAGACTCAAATCTTAGTTCTATTAATTTTTGTGGAATGTAGAAAAAAGAATTTAGATTCCCTATACTCTTATTTGAATATAATTTAGATTAATATAACGAAAATGAATTTTAAAAATATTTTAATTCACAAAATTCTGCTGAACAACAATGGACAATAAAAATTACCCAACTTATAAAATTCATAACTATAAAAGTACTACTCTAATGTAGGCAATTCGAAAGCCCGATCGAAGATAGACAAGTCTAAATTAAGATAATAATAATAATAAAATCGAATCTTATAGTTACTTTACTGATCCAGTGAATTAGTACAGGTTGTTCATAAATCATCAAATTCTTGACAGGATTGATTGTAGGAATTTAAAATTTTTTTGTAATTGAAACTTTTAATTAAGATTTTACAAAGACATAATAAACTTATAATAAGATTTCTAGAAATTTTTTTAACCTAATCTGATATTTTAAAGTATAATAAAATGTGATAGAAACAACGGTCATCAAACCGAAAATCAATCTGCGCATACTGACTTTATATAGATTTAAATTAACAGAATTTTTCATTTTGATAATTACCTTTGGTTAAATAAATATTTTTATTTGAAGTACTTTGTTTAAAAAAAATATATATATTAAGTATATAAAAAAATCATAATCTCTACTAAAATTTACAAATTCCTTCTTATATGATTATAAGTCCATATTTGGTGAAAAAAATACTTTTAAAAAAAAGAGAAAAAAATTAAATATCAAACTCATTAGAACCCTTTTTTCAGGTTAGGACAATGTCCTCCCTAAATTTCAATGTTAAAAAAATTATTTCTAATTTTCTAACAAATTTTAACATTATAGACTAAAAATATGGACCGGTTTAGTATCTTTGATTAAACCAAATAAAATTATCATTCAAAATAATTCCTAAATATTTTTTGAGTCATATACATACCCCTGGACAACTCTATAAAATTTTCTGATGATTCAAATTGTAAAGAAATTATAAACATTTAAGTACTAGGCTGTAAACGATAAAAACGACTGTTGGACGTTAGGATTTTTCACCCTTAGCAGTGATAAAAACCCTAGTAAAAGTATAATAATTTTAATATAAATTTTTTTCTTTTTTATTATATAATTAATGACATATTTTCTAAATTTCAAGTCATTTTGACTTTTGATTCGAATGTTAAAATTCTGTAAATAACATTGTGTTTGTAAGTACAAATTTAAAATATTCCATTGGTTATTTCGAGTGATGGAATACATAATATTATTGATTGCTATGATTTCTAAAACTTAGAAACCCAACCTATGACCCCATAATATTTTTTTAAAAAAATTTGCTCATTATATTTTATTAAATAATGAAAATCACCTGATTTGAGAAACTCATAACTAATTAAGTACAAGTCCAATTAAAGTGATTCAAAGGCTGCATCGTAGATTAATAAATCGAGTTTAAAAGAAAATAATTAAGAAAATAAAAATTTAATTTTTTTAAAATTAAATTTAATTTTTAACTGAAAAAATTATTTATTTCTAGACAACCCTCACTGTCTGAATTTTTTAATCTTCTATAAACCATAGTTTTCGACAAAATTTTACATATTTATAAATTCACTATTACAAAAACTAAAAGACCAATTCAGTGTTTAAAACTATCCAGAACATAAGTGTGACCAATGTCATTAAAAGCAGAAAATTTTGAGATGTTAGTTTCTAAATCTCGATGACGAGATTTTATTCTAAGGGGGGTAGAATGTAATTACCTTAAATTTTGGTACATTATAAAAAAACTAAATTAAATATTTAAAGATTTTATTTTTAAATAAAAAATAAGAATAAGTTAATAGTTGATTTGGTAGAGATATTCTTAATTGAGAGATAGGTTTAGGGATCAATTTTTAAAGTAGTAATAATAATTTTTTTTAATCAAATGTCATAAAAAAAATTCTAATTCAAGATAAGGGAGGATGTGCTTATCTTATAAGAATTTTCTTTAAAAAGGGATATGAAAGGTGAAGAAGGGAGAGGAAATTCTAAGAAGACTTGATTAGGTAAGCTCCAACCCTCAAAATTTTTAAAATTTTTTATTATGTTGTTAATTTCTTCTTGATCTATACAATAGATGGTGTGGATCATCCACATGATCATTGTATGGGTGTGTAGAGTCAATTTTAACAAATTGATGCTATATGATTGTAGATCTGTTTAGTATTATTTTAGGCATTACGCCAAAACAGCGAAAAAAGGATGGTCCAAAATCGTCTCAAATGATCAAAAAGGACGGTCATGGACCGTCGCATGGGCCATCCAATTTTGACGTGTCGTATTACTTAAAGGACGGTTTTCAACCGTCATTCTTATTGACGAAAAAAGGACGGTTATGGACCATCCTTAAAAAGGACTATCATGGATCGTCTCTTATAAGCCTTCAAAGGACGGCCATGGACCGTCCTTAAAAAGGACGGTCATGAACCGTCCTTAAAAAGGACTGTCATGGACCGTCTCTTATAAGCCTTTAAAGGACGGTCATGGACCGTCCTTAAAAAGGACTATCATGGATCATCTCTTATGAGCCTTTTTAAAGGACGGCCATGGACCGTCCTTTTAAAGGACGATCATGGACTGTCTCTTATGAGCCTTCAAAGGACGGCCACGGACCGTCCTGTAAGACCCGTATCCTAGACCGTACCGTTTCATTGACTTCCGCGATCCTTCCGGTCGAATTCCAACAATCTTCGACCTGTATTCGACGTTTACGCTTGAACCTAAGCCGAGTCTCGCATATCAGAGTCGACTCGACCCGAAACCTATACCTTAGCGACCGCGCTAACGCCGTGACTCCCTCACCAAATCTATACCCAGGCTGGAAGATGACGGTCTGCGTCCGTTCTGAAGAAACACCGCGCGTTGCGAACTACGAGAAAATCTCTACGAGATGTCCTATCAATCAATGTCAAGTACAAGCCTTACCCAAGTACATGCAACCCATCCCTCCCTTTTCTCAAAAGTCAACTCTCTCTCCTCTCACCATCCCTCCTTTACCAAATGTCAACTATAACCATTCCCTCTTTTACAAATTTTCAACCACACCCATGCCTCCCACATCACCCTTTCTTACAACCACCACATCACCCCATCCCTTAAGCCATTACTTCCTTCCCTCTCTCTCATTTCATCTCTCTACTCCCAAGCAACACTCCATCACACGTTCAAACCTCCCCAACTCTCTTCCAAATCACAAGTGTGGCCCACCCTCTCATCTCTCATCCACACCATCAAAGGTTCATCATCCACCGTCCAAGGCGAAGGCAAGGAGCATTGGAGGCCAAGGGAGCAAGGAGGAGGCTTAGAGGTGGGTGATCCACCGTTAATTCGTATTTTTTTTTAGGACCACTTGTTGTGGGACCCAAATTAATGTAAATAATGTAGAGAGGGGCCCATAGTGGCGGGGTCCCTCTATCTCACCATATATCTCTCTCTACCTCCCTCTTTTCCCTCCCTTGGATGTGGTGGGCCCCACCAAGTTATGCTGAATCAACTCCATCTATCAAATGGGTGGCCCATCACATTTTAGGTGAGATGACCTAAATGGTATGGTATATTGTATTTATATATATATACACACACACATGAATACATATACTGGGCGTGTTGGCACCGTGGCCTATCGGCTTGCCTTACCGTCTGAGTTGTCTGGCGTCCACAACGTTTTCTACGTCTCTATGTTGAGGAAGTGTGGGTCAGACGTAGTTCCTGTTATTGATTGACAGCCACTAGAGGTTCGTGAGGACGCTTCTTACATTGAGCAGTCGGTTCGTATCCTTGATCGGAAGGAGTAGGTCCTCAGGACCAAGGTCATCCCCTTGGTGAAGGTTCAGTGGGGTCATCATTCCGTTGATGAGGCGTCTTGGGAGCGCGAAGCTGAGATTCGAGAGCGCTATCCCCATCTCTTTGATGATTGATCACATGTTGTATCTTGTATACTGTCTCTGATTTTATATGACGATGCCTTATTTTTCTCTTCTATTATGAATTATGTTTACTTGCGATAATTGTGTAAATTTTGAGGATGAAATTTTTATTTGGAGGGGAGAGTTGTAAGACCCGTGTCCTAGACCGTACCGTTCCGTTGACTTTCGCGATCCTTCCGGTCGAATTCCGACAATCTTCGACCTGTATTCGACGTTTACGCTTGAACCTAAGCCGAGTCTCACATATCAGAGTCGACTCGACCCGAAACCTATACCTTAGCGACCGCGCCATTGCCGCGGTTCTAATGCCGTGACTCACGCACCAAACCGATACCCAGGCTGGAAGATGATGGTCTGCATCTGTTTTGAAGAAACATCGCGCGTTGCGAACTACGAGGGAATCTCTACGAGATGTCCCATCAATCAATGTCAAGTACAAGCCTTACTCAAGTACATGCAACCCATCCCTCCCTTTTCTCAAAAGTCAACTCTCTCTCCTCTCACCATCCCTCCTTTACCAAATGTCAACTATAACTATTCCCTCTTTTACAAATTTTCAACCACACCCATGCCTCCCACATCACCCTTTCTTACAACCACCACATCACCCCATCCCTTAAGCCATTACTTCCTTCCCTCTCTCTCATTTCATCTCTCTACTCCCAAGCAACAC
The DNA here is from genome assembly GCA_037074715.1 of Magnolia kwangsiensis. Lineage (NCBI taxonomy): Eukaryota > Viridiplantae > Streptophyta > Magnoliopsida > Magnoliales > Magnoliaceae > Magnolia > Magnolia kwangsiensis. The sequence continues at coordinate 99,958,879 of CM073584.1, forward strand.
TCCATCACACGTTCAAACCTCCCCAACTCTCTCCCAAATCACAAGTGTGGCCCACCCTCTCATCTCTCATCCACACCATCAAAGGTTCATCATCCACCGTCCCAGGCGAAGGCAAGGAGCATTGGAGGCCAAGGGAGCAAGGAGGAGGCTTAGAGGTGGGTGATCCACCGTTAATTTGTGTTTTTTTTTAGGACCACTTATTGTGGGACCCAAATTAATGTAAATAATGTAGAGAGGGGCCCATAGTGGCGGGGTCCCTCTATCTCACCATATATCTCTCTCTACCTCCCTCTTTTCCCTCCCTTGGATGTGGTGGGCCCCACCAAGTTATGCTGAATCAACTCCCTTTATCAAATGGGTGGCCCATCACATTTCAGGTGAGATGACCTAAATGGTATGGCATATTGTATTTATATATATATATATATATATATGTATGTATGTATGTATATATACATGAATACAAATACGTATGTATACATGTATACATACATCAGGTGGGCCATGTCCCTGTGGGACCCACCAATTTGTATCCGTTTAGCCGTTGTCCAGCATCTCTGGACGCTGAACTGCTGCACACTGCATGACTTTTAAAAAAAAAAAAAAGAAAAAAGGAAAGGAATGGTGAGCCACTCATGCAGGCCCCAACTTGATGCATGTATTCAATCCAAGCCGTCCACCACTTTCCTCAGACTATTATAGGCGTTGAGCCAAAATTTGGGACCAATCTGGTTTCCAAGTGGGCCATAACATCTATAAACATGTGGAGACATACCTGATTATATTAAAGCACTTGGTGGGACCTACCTGAAATTTGGATGCATCCTAAACTTGGGTTGAGCGGTCCACCATGCGAGACACACACAATAGATGGATTAGATCACCTTATTGTGGGCCCCACAAAAAAAAGAAAAAGAGTAGCACTGCTGCTGCTCTGACACAGACGCAGGCAGCGCCTGCGCTGTGTGGACGGGCGGCCGGTCTGGGCTGTCCCACAGGTCCCAGTTGTGGGCCCCACCGTGATGCGTTCTAACATCAACACCGTGCATTTGATGGGTCCCCTTTGTGTATGAGACTATCCCAAAAATCAGCCGTATACGGATCTCAGGTGGGCCATACCATCTAAAATCATGTGAAGACGTGCCTTAAACATATAAAATCACTTGGTGGGGCCTACTTGAATTTTTGATACGGCTGAAACTTGGTCTGGACCCTTAGCCAGATGGGACGCACACGATGGGAGGGCTGGATTTATGAACCACATCACGGTGGACCCTGGTCCACGTGATCTCATGGATAGATTGGATGACAATAAACATTATAGTGGGCCCACGCTGCCGCTGAGGCCTGCCAGCGCCCAGCGGGCGGTCTGGCGTGCCGTGGGCCCCACCCAGACATATGTATTGTGTCCACGTCGTCCATCACATGGGCCCCTGGCCACGTGACGTTATAAACAGGTTTGGATGACAATCTACATTACGGTGGGCCCTGGGTCTAGATGACCTTGTTAACAGGTTTGAATGGAAAATAAAAATTTTGGTGGGCCCATTACTACATTGCCTTATCAACAGGTGGGATGTAAAATAAACATTTTGGTGCGCCCATTGCTACATGGCCTTATCAACAGGTGGGATACAAAATAAGCATTTTGGTGGGCCCCTTGCCACATGGCCTTAACAACAGGTTGGGTGGCAAATAAGCATTTCAGTGGGCCCAGGATTGGATGGAAAATAAATGTTATAGTGGGCCCACATGGGAGCCTACCATGATGCATGAGTTTCATCCAAACCGTCCAACCATTTTGAGATCATCTTAAGGCCATTGTAAAGGCCCATCTTAATGTATTTGTGGCACACCCACTAAGGCCCACTTTGTTATTTATAGGCCCATGTGTGTAGGCCCATTTGATGTATTTGTGGCCCATTGTTGAGGCCCACTTTGTTATATGTAAGGCCTATGTGATTAGGCCCATTTGATGCACATAAAGCTCATGTGATTGGACTCATTGTTTTCAATGCATTCTAAGGCCCATGGATTATGACCCATTGCAAAGTACCTAAGGCCCATTCGTGAGGCTCATTGAGCTGATCCGCTTCATGAATGTAAGGCTCAATTGATGTACTTAAGGCCCAATTGGGTGCAACTATGTCCATTGCAATGCGTGATCCCTCCATGACATATAATGATGTTTATAGCAAGTAAATGCCTTGGAAACAATGATAGTTAGATGCCCACATTGTAAGGATGACGTCAGTTAAATGTCCGCATTGTCACTCTCCCTGAGGCCCACTAATAGGCCCATACTTGTAGTAAGTAGGCCGTCTAAGCCCATCTCCGTTATACACAGAGCCCATCTCTATATACACGTTTAGTATAGATCTATGGTTCATTATCATATGCCTCATATGTATGACTGATATGAGAAGTGATTGATCATAGCATATGCCTTCGGATGAACTGTTTATGGGCTCCCTGATGGGCGAAGTTGCCCTGCATGAGCGCATGTTACACGCAGGACTGTTGCATGACTGGTAGTGTGACTCATACACTTGCATTGTGTGATTGTAGTTACTGTATGTCCTAGCGACATCAGGGTAATAGCCTCCACAGATACACCGTGGACGGCTGGATTGGATACTGAAAATGTTTGGTTCTAGCATACGGGTGCCATAGATGTCCCTGAGTGAAAATTTCTAAACCTGATGGTATCAAAGGATGACTCCAATGTCGAGACCGAATGGATATATGAGCGCACGATGGCCGAATACCAAGAGGCCGCATCTCCAACTGTGTCATGGTCGGTTGAAAAGGGGTGTGGCCTTACTCACCCGAGGGTAGGAGGCAATACTAGGCTGAGTTTGACCAGCTCGTGAATATGTCCGCTATCGTCATGCCGGATAAGCATTGATAGATTATTGGCCAGGCAGATATTGAGGTTTCTTACGCTCACTTGGACTGTGCGGCTTGGAAAGCGGCAGTGCCATTTGGAGTATACTAGACCCCGGTGATTATCCAGATTGAGAACTGTACTGATATGTGGATGAGGATTGATATGCTTGACTTACATTCTGCATCGCATGGCCTGGATGTGGCTGATCGCATTCACACCTTACACCACATAGCCTTGGTATGGCTGATTGTATTCATGTACTCATCAGCATATTATTGCATTATTCTGACCTTGCATTCTGAGCACGCTCGTATTGCGCACACACTTACACCGCCCTCTAAGCTTTCTATAAGCTTATGCATGATTGATGCGTGCAGGTGACGCCAGGACGCAGCATTAGTCTCGCCATTGTTGGAGCGTGTAGTTGAGCTTCCGGAATTTTTGTTATTGTCACTATTTTGTATTTCCTTTCTTATGCATTGTACTTAAAAGTTTTTGTTCATAGTAGATTTTGTGGTGGTGTTCTTGTGGTTATTATTCGTGTGTTATGCTTATGTTATGCTCATTACGAATTAAATGGATATTAGGAATCCTCCTTATAGCATCCCAGGATCGGAACCTTGTATATGGGTGCCAGGAGCCGAGAACGGGGTACTAAAGAGGCTGTCGGCGCCAGATTTGGTGATCGGGAATTTTGTGAGCCCGGTTTCCAAGTTCGGGGCATGACACGTCCTTTTAAAGGACTGTCATGGACCGCCTCTTCTCCCTTAAGGGCAAATTTGACCTGATATACACCTGTTATACAATATTCACATTCACACCTAATATACACCTGTTATACAATATTCACATTCATACCTGTTATACACCTGATATACACCTATTATACAATATTTCATCGTATTCTTCCTGATATACACCTGTTATACAATATTCACATTCATCTGTTATACAATATTTCATCGTATTCTTCCTGATATACACCCATTATACAATATTCACTTTCATCATATTCACATTCACATCCATCTAAACCCAAACTACGTAAATCCATACAAACATAAACTATACATCCATCCAAACACATACAATCTTATCCACATTACATTCATCCACGCATAACACATATAAGTTTAACATCATAAACAAAAAAAAAGGAAAAAATTAGCAATAATTTTTTTTTTCTTTCATCTAATAAAAAAATATTTAACCAACAAAACATTATAACTCAAAATCATGAAGAATTGTAGAAACTTCTTCCAAAAAAAGTGGACACTTTTTAAAAACAAAATTGATCATTAAAATAAAACTAATACGAGCAAATAATGTAAAGAAGTGTTTCAATTAATAGAAACAAGAACAAAAATTAAAACTTTGTAAAAAGGGGCATGTGTTAAAAGGGATATATTCTTGTTTGTTGCCATGTGATTGGGCTACATTATTACAGCAATCGGGTTCAGGTTCGGGATCAAGTTTAGGTTTGGGTTTTCAAGTTTAGGTTTACGTTAGGGAGTTGAGATTAGGATTAGGTGTAGGTCTAGGTTTAAGGATTTGAGAATACATTTAGGTTTTAGGTTTAGGTTTAGGTTTAGGTTTTAATTAGGTTTAGGTTAAGGTTAGGTAATAGGTTATAAGTTTAGGTTATAGGTTATAGGTTTTGGTTTAGGTTTAGGTTAAGGTTAAGGTTTAGGTTACAGGTTTTGGTTTAGGTTTAGGTTAAGGTTTAGGTTTAGGTTATAAGCTATAAGTTTAGGGAATTGAGAATAGGTTAAGGTTTAGGTTTAGGAAATCAGGTTCAGGTTCGGGATCGGGTTTAGGTTTGGGTTTTCAAGTTTAGGTTTAAGTTTAAGTTAGGGAGTTGAGATTAAGATTAGGTTTAAGTTTTAAGGATTTGAGAATACATTTCGGTTTAGGTTTAGGTTTAGGTATAGATTTAAGTTTAGGTTAGGGAGTTGAGATTAGGATTAGGTTTAGGTTTTAAGGATTTGAGAATACATTTCAGTTTTAGGTTTAGGTTTAAGTTTATGTTATAGGTTTAGGTTACAAGTGTAGGTAATAGGTTTAAGTATAGGTTAGGTTATAGGTTAAGGTTTAGGTTTAGGAAATCGGGTTTGGGTTTTCAAGTTTAGGTTTAGGTTTAGGTTAGGGAGTTGAGATTAGGATTAGGTGTAGGTTTAGGTTTAGGGATTTGAGAATACATTTAGGTTTCAGGTTATAGGTTAAGGTTTAGGTTAAGGTTAGGTTATATAATATAAGTTTAGGTTATATGGTCATAGGTTTTGGTCTAGGTTAAGGTTATAGGTTTAAGTTTAGGTTTAGGTTTAGGTTTAGGTTAAGGTTTAAGTTTAGGTTATAAACTATAGGTTTAGGGAATTGAGAATAGGTTAAGGTTTAGGTTTAGAAAATCGGGTTCAGGTTCGGGATCGGGTTTAGGTTCGGGTTTTCAAGTTTAGGTTTAGGCTTAGGTTAGGGAGTTTAGATTAGGATTAGGTGTAGGTTTAGGTTTTGAGATTTGAAAATACATTTATGTTTTAGGTTATTGGTTAAGGTTAGGTTATAAGTTTAGGTTATAGGTTATAGGTTAAGGTTTTAGGTCATAGGTTTTGGTTTAAGGTTATAGGTTTAGGTTTAGGTTATAAGCTATAGGTTTAGGGAATTGAGATTATGTTAAGGTTTAGGTTTAGGAAATCGGGTTCGGGTTTAGGTTTGGGTTTTCAAGTTTTAGTTTAGGTTTAGGTTAGGGAGTTGAGATTAGGATTAGGTATAGGTTTAGGTTTAGGGATTTGAGAATACATTTAAGTTTTAGGTCATAGGTATAGGTTTTAGGCTTAGGTTTAGGTTATAGGTTTAGGTTTAGGTTATAAGTGTAGGTTATAGGTTTAGGTTTAAGTTAGGTTATAGGTTAAGGTTTAGGTTTAGGAAATCAGGTTCAGGTTTAGGTTTGGATTTTCAAGTTAGGTTTAGGTTTAGGTTAGGGAGTTGAGATCGGGATTAGGTGTAGGTATAGGTTTAGAGATTTGAGAATAGGTTAAGATTAAGGTTTATGTTTAGGAATTCAGGTTCGGGTTCGGGATTGGGTTTAGGTTTGGGTTTTCAAGTTTAGGTTTAGGTTTAGGTTAGGGAGTTTAGATTAGGATTAGGTGTAGGTTTAGGTTTAGGGAATTGAGAATAGGTTAAGGTTTAGGTTTAAGAAATCGGGTTCGGGTTCGGGATCGGGTTTTAGGTTTGGGCTTTTAAGTGTAGGTGTAGGTTTAGGTTAGGGAGTTGAGATTAGGATTAGGTGTAGGTTTAGGTTTAGAGATTTGAGAATACATTTAAGTTTTAGGTCATAGGTTTCGGTTTAGGTTAAGGTTATAGGTTTAGGTTAAGGTATAGGTTAAGGTTTAGGTTTAGGTTATAAGCTATAGGTTTAGGGAATTGAGAATAGGTTAAGGTTTAGGTTTAGGAAATTGGGTTTGGATTCGGGATCGGGTTTAGGTTTGGGTTTTCAAGTTTAGGTTAGGGAGTTGAGATTAGGATTAGGTGTAGGCTCAGGTTTAGGGATTTGAGAATACATATAGGTTATAGGTTTAGGTTATAGGTTATAAGTGTAGGTTATAGGTTTAGGTTTAAGTTAGGTTATAAGTTAAGGTTTAGAGAATTGAGAATAGGTTAAGGTTTGGGTTTAGGAAATCGGGTTCGGGTTCGGGATCGGGTTTAGGTTTGGGTTTTCAAGTTAGGTTTAGGTTTAGGTTAGGGAGTTGCGATTAGGATTAGGTGTAGGTTTAGGTTTAGGGATTTGAGAATAGGTTAAGGTTTAGGTTTAGGAATTCGGGTTCAGGTTCGGGATCGGGTTTGGGTTTAGGTTTAGGTTTAGGTTAGGGAGTTTAGATTAGGATTAGTTGTAGGTTTAGGTTTAGGGAATTGAGAATAGGTTAAGGTTTGGGTTTAGGAAATCAGGTTCGGGTTTTAGGTTTGGGTTTTCAAGTTTAGGTTTAGGTTTAGGTTAGGGAGTTGAGATTAGGATTAGGTGTAGGTTTAGGTTTAGAGATTTAAGAATACATTTAGGTTTTAGGTCATAGGTTTTGGTTTTAGTTAAGGTTATAAGTTTAGGTTAAGGTTTAGGTTTAGGTTTAGGTTAAGGTTTAGGTTTAGGTTATAAGCTATAGGTTTAGGGAATTGAGAATAGGTTAAGGTTTATCTTATCGACCGCCTTATGTTTCTTTTCACCTTTGTAACTCTCATATTTGTTACAGCTGCTAGTTCACTATCAGTAGTATCCCTAACCAAATCTTTGTGCAATCCCTCCATTTGAAGCAATGGCTGAAGTTACAAGAAGTAAGATTGATTAGTCTTTCCATATTTTGAAAAAAATCAAATTCTTTATTTTTGGCTGCAAGTCTACTTATAATTATCATTGGCTCTTAATCTATTTATAATGAAAATCTTAAATATCACCTGATAGTGCTCCTTTGATAAATGTCCTGTTTGGAACAACTAATTTGTTTTATCATATATGTTCTGTTTGAAACAAATAATTTGTTTTATCATAGTGCTTACCAAATGGAGGAAATCATACACATTTGTTACGACATCAAGATTTGATGCCACGTAGCAAAAAGAAGAAAGAACGTGATTCATATTTATGCTTATGAAACAAAGTCTAATAGTTTACATAGCTAGGTTATTAAACTAATAAATTCTAAGAAAAATAGCATGGATTAACAATCAAACAACAATGGTAAAGGGAAGAAAACTAACTTCTTTCTTGCTCCACGTAATATAGTTGTTGCGTCGTATTAGTTCATGTAAGACCTGCAGACACCACATGCATATAAATTAGTTCATGTCAGACCTGAGGACACCACATGCATATAAATACAATCATTAAAATCTGAAAAACATTAAAATCAATCAACGTGCATCAGATAACTAGAAAAAGCTCCTAATTACCTTAGTTCCAATCAAAACACTTGAAAACAAGTACCCGGCATCCTGAACTCCCATTGATTTTCATCAAATAAACACGAACTTCAAAAACTAATAAACAGAAAAGTATATACATGACCACTCCATTTTCAGATAATCCAAGTATGAAGAACATCTGGGTCAATACATATGCATCAAATTGCTTGAGAACATCCTAAGTTTCCTTATTTTGGTCCCAAACAGGTTCACATGGGTGTAAAAAAATTTATATATAAAAAAAATCCAGCCAAACCGTACTAAATCCTCATTGATTTTCACCAAATAATAAATAAATTTTAAAAAGAGGCACGCCCATATGAGAGTATAAGAGAAAAATAATCTACAATAGAATCCAAACCGATTCAAATCTAAATTACCACAAATAACCACGCAGACTTTAAGAACTAACAAATACAAAAGCACCCCACATGAGATTCCCTAAAATATAACATTAAAAATAAACAATAGTAAACAAAAGCTCTAAGACTGCCACATGAACTGCTATAGCTTCATGGAATGAAACTAATCTTGATGATGGAGTTCTAGGATTGCATTCAACTCAATTTAACATTACCTATGATAAAACTTTTTTTTTTTTGGAGAATTAATGCACGAAATATCAAAAAAACGTACCTCACACCAATCTAAGGAGTCAGTAGCTTTAACTGACTTCACATCATTCCCATGATTGGTACTGTTCCTTTCAAGCAAAGGACGAAAAAATACCAAAGTATCCCAGCTTAAATCAGATTTATCATGAAGCACATTGCGTACTACAACAGGCTGGCCCTTAATCCAATGCTGCTGAAAATGTTCAAGATCTTCACCCTGAAGATCCTTTGCACTAGGACAATATAAATAGTTATCATAAGTCTCCTCTCTAGCAGCGGCTTCTCGCAACTTCCCATCAAATCCCATTGCTTGATCATGCATGCCAATACAAAAGGGACAGTAGGAAGAAGCATCTAACATTTTAAGAAAGTCATAACTACAAGCTATTTCTTCTGCACTTATTTAACTTACCAGTACAGTTTCTCATCATAGCCACATTCCGCCTGATGAGGCTGATTAAAAGATGGTTTTTCCCATCCTACAACAAAAATCCATCAGAGGAGAGACATGGTTTAAAGGCTATTTATTAAAAATAATAATTAATAACAATAAAAGGCATGAACATCATGCACCTACCCTGTAGCTTTACCTCTATTTCCAGCTCAATTCTCTGTTCCTGATTGATTTGTTTCAGTACTGGAAGAAGGATGCAAATCAAATAATGGGCATTTAGAATTTTGTCAATCTTGTCTATACCCCTTGCAAGACCCTCAAAGAGATGGAATATCAGTAGGCAAGTTGCTGCTACTACCAAAAAAGAAAATAAAAAAGGGAGGCAAGGCAGCAGATGAAGAATGCCACAGTTGAAGGGCACGTTTGGATGAAACTCCAAATCAGTATTGGATCAGCATCATTAGTGAAACCCATCCACTTTATGCTTGAGGTGACACAGAAAATGGAAACCACATTAAGCAGGTTCCCATTTTCATGCTTTTTCAACCCCAAATCCATAGTAAAACAACAACAGGTAATACCTGTTCTTATCTCACTATCATTTTAATGCATCTGCCTATTAATAGAACTAAAAAAAATGAAAGAATTAATATTTAATAAAGATGAAGTACTAGTTCCAGTGAAACAAAAACATGCCAATAAACTGTTCAGATACCGGCAAATCATAACTAGATTCTCACAGAAAAAGAAAAAGAGCAAACAGGCCGTTGCAAAAATTTGTAGTGCAGAGGCACCATAATTTACCCCATAGAAAGAGACATCACCAAAATCGCAAGAGAGAAAAATGTAGAAAAGTCTTCTCAAGAGAACATACAAAAATAGGGTAGATTAATCTTTAAAAAGTTGTATGAATGTTCCGTCATATTTCATTACTTGTCATAATATTACAATAACAAAGGTTTTCCATGAAATTTTTTTTTAAAAAAGAAGAATTTTTTAGGACAGTTCACTGAATGGGACCTTTTATGCTTTTAAACTATCATTTTTGCAACTTTTATGAATGGTATAATGTTTGCACTGAATTGACTTTTTTTGGCATAGTTCACTGAATGGGACTGTTAAAAACACAAGCCTGTTACCTGATATAAAACAATAATAACCGGGAACGGAACATACCTTACGAATATTTCCTATGTTTGCTCCACCTTTACCCATCACTTTACCCACTGCATGGGCCACGATGACAATGTCCAGGGTTGAAGGCAGTCTGTACAAATGAAAATATACAAAGAGCAGGCTTTGATAAAAATTAAAATACTCAAATAGCTAGCTTAAAGCAGAGGCAAAACTCTAAGATATGAAATACAAACCCTCCATATGGCTTTGAAGAATATGAAGGAATAGATCCATAGCCGTTCTCTCCAACCTTCATTTAAAGAAACAATAAAAGGAGGTGAGTTACCTAAGAAGGGAAAGATGTTGCATTTTTGAATGCATGAACCTTCATTTAAAGCAAAAAAGAAAAAAAAAGAAAAAAAGAAGAAGGATATAAGTAACTGGGGAGGGAAGACGCTGCATTTTGAATGCATGAAATGATTCAGCCCAAACCCAACTTTGATTCAAAGACATACAACTAATGCAATAGTTTTTAATGTTGGATAGTAAGACTCAAGGTAAGATTTAGCCTTTCAGTTCTAAAGTTTGACCAGATTGAGTTGATAAAAACTTGCCTATAATCAAAGTAAGACATGGCCCCAAGTTCATGTTCCAACTACTGCATGGCAGCAAGGTTCTGCCTAATCCTTGCATCAAGTCTACAAATCTGCAGGAATTTCAGTTTACTACAACTGAATATTAGAAAAATGAAATGAAGAATGTAGAGAAAGTTTCTTCTTCTTCTTCTTCTTCTTTTCTTTTGCATTGAAGGAATTTCAGTTTAAGCCATGCTTGAATCCAAGGTTACTTCAAGCATGAGGAATTTGAATTCATAAAAATATTGTTTAATTTTCTAAATACAAATTTAATTATTTTATTGCAAATGAGTTCCAGCAACTAGCATCAACTAGTGGCTCGGACAAAAACTGTCAAGGTTAATCATGGGCAAGAAATTGAAAAACAACTAAAGAGATGCATCATGCTATATAATGCCCTATTGTTTGGTTGCTAGGGAATTCATTCCATGGTTTATGTTTCATGGAGAATGTTAGAGTTGGTATAGTATTTCTCTAGGAATGATTTTTTTTTAGTTGATACAGTCTTTTCCGAGGAAACTGGAAAAAGTTAAGAGTTTTGTTTCAATTCCCTAGGTTTTTTACATTCAAGGAAAAAGGTGTACAAGCTACACTTTCGGGTGGGCTCCACAAAAAACATCGGGCTCACCTATCATATCGGAAAATAGAAGACTGAAATGGGAAATGAAAAAAATCAGAGCATGCCAAGCAGCCACTCAAAATGCAGAAAACTTCAGCTTCTACGCCTCCTTGCGAACCAGCAGCAAGGAGACAATTCCTACTCACCCACTTCTCGGGCCCCATGCTCACCCTCCGCCAGCTACTATCCTTTTCCCTGCATTATCCAGATACCCTAAACAAACAAACAAACAAAAAACCTGCAGCCTAAGTCTCTACAACAGATAGACCAGATCTGCCCCACCCTCCCATACAAAGTCTTTGAACGTAGCCCATCTGGTACTGAGAAAATCATTTCCTTTGGCGATTACATCTAATGACTGAGCAACAATGCAGACAACTAGCAAAATTTGCAGACAATGTATCTAATCATTTCTCCTCTCTGTCAGCAGCATTCACCAATTTACAACTGCGGGCTCTACTTAAACCCTCATGGGGAAATGGCGTGAGATCCTGGTCTTTCACTAGGTGGGCCATCATGGGTATGTTCCCTACTGCAAAAAAAATAAAATAAAATCTGGATGGTTAGTTCATCAGGTAGTCCAGTTAAATGTGGACATATGCACATTCACCAATTGACCACCTACCAAATGAACGGCTGAGATCTTACACATGTGTGTGGAACTAGTATTAGGCACAGGACCAATTGTAATTCCATCCCACCTAATCCCTTTTAATCCCACTGCCCAAACACACCCTAAATTCCCAAATCCCCAAATCCCTAAATCGATATTGAGATTGAGAGAGATTGAGAGAGAGAGAGAGAGATACCTCACTGTCGTAAATGACCTTCAACCGAGCTTCAGAGAGAGAGAGAGAGAGGGCGTGCGTGGGTAGGGCATTTGGCAACGGACCGCAAGAGGTGGAGAGGGAGGGACAGATTGGGGAACAGAGAGAGAGAGAGAGAGAGAGAGAGAGAGAGAGAGAGAGAGAGAGAGAGAGAGAGAGAGAGAGGGAGGAAGATGAGAGCTGGAGCAAGATCGGGAGAGAGATAGGGTTAGGGAACGGAGAGAGAGAGAGAGAGAGAGAGAGAGAGAGAGAGAGAGAGAGAGAGAGAGAGATGAAATTTTTTTTTGGGCGCAGCTCTGTTTTGAGCGCACGCCCAACGTTGGGAAACGGTGGTCGGTGCTGCGTGGGACCCACCATGATGTATGTGTTACATCCATGCCGTCCATCTATTTTTATAAATCATTTTATTACATGAGACAAAAAATGGGGTATATCCCAATCTCAAGTGGACCACATTACAGGAAACAGTGTTGAATAAGCGTCGACCATTAAAAATATTTTGGGGGCCATAAAAGTTTTGGATCAAGCTGATTTTTGTTTTTTCCCTTCATCTGGCCTGTATGACCTAATCAACATGTTGGATGTCAAATAAATAATACAATGGGCCTTAGGAGGATTTTAATGGTGGATATCCAATCACTATTGTTTTCATATGGTGTGGTCCACCTAAGATTTATATCCCTCTCATTTTTAGGATAAAGCTATAAAATAATCTTTAAAAATGGAGGAACAGAATGGATGAAACACATACATCAGGGTGGGGCCCACAAAGCACTGACCACCAGCCACGGGGCTGGTGGCGGGGGAGTAGCCAATCAGTTTCCCAGTTTTGGGAGTGGATGGGGTAAGACGGATATGGATGTCCTGTCCAAAGCTCTGTAGGACTCACCATGATGTATTTTGTTTATCCATTCCATCCATTAATTTTAATAAATAAATTTAGTGCATGATCTCAAAAATAAAGTATATTGAAGGCCCAAGGGGACCACACCATAGGAAGCACATGTGATTTAATCTCCATGTTCATGTGGTTCACTTTAGCCTTTAATATACCTGATTTTTAGTTTCATGACCTATAATAATATTTAAAAATAGATGAACGGCTTAGATATAAAACATATATTTTTATATGCCGTATAGAGCCCTATGATAATATTTCAAAATAGATGGACGGCTTCAATATAAAACATATATTTTTATAGGCCCTATAGAGCCCTATAACCTTTTTTTTTTCCTCAGATCATTATAAAGTATCATGCAAAACATTAGGCAGGAACAAGGCTTGAGTGGACTACAAATTGGGCATTGCACTTCCACCATTAAAAACTTCTTGGTAGTTGGAGGAGTTTCGGATCAAGCTCATTACGTGTGTCCCACTTGGATGAGGAGTCAGACCCAGTTTCAGCCGCATTCAAAACTCATGTTGGCCCCACCAAGTGCTTTTATATTTTTTTAGATGTCTTCACATAGTTTTAGATGGTATGGCCCACCTGAGTTTTGTATACAGATGATTTTTGAGACATCTCATAAGCTAAAGGGGACACATCAAAACTATGTGTATGTCTCACCTTAGTCAGAACACATTTTCTGAGCTACCTTGAAAAATATTTAAACTAAACGAGTGATATAATCTATGATTAATTTGACCCTTTTCTCTAACCATCCATTTTCCAAGACATGGATAGGATGCTTTCAATTGGCTAACAAAAGTGATTCTTTAGACTCATAAGCAATCCATGATGGTCCTTAAAAATTTGATGAATCAAATTGTTGATTGGACCTACTTTTTTATAAATGATCTTAACTGTCCATTTTAAGACCATTGATCAAATATATATTTTTTTAGTTAGATCAATATGATTTATTCATGGTAGCCTATGAAATATGAGTTGGACCTAATAAATAGTCTAGATCAATGGATTGTACTCACAATTTTCCTAATATAACTAAGAGAATTGTAAAGCACTGCGGGCCCCACCATGATGTATGTGTTTCATCCATTTTAACGGATAATTTTATTGCTTGATCCCAAAAGTGAGAGGGATGCAAATCTCATGTGGATCACACCACATGAAAACAATAGTGATTGGATATCAATCATTAAAATCCTCCTATGGCCCACTACTATACTGTTTATTTGACATCCAATCTAATGATTAGGTTATACAGACCCAGATGAAGACAAAAAACAAATATCAGCTTCATCCAAAACTTTTATGGCCTCCAAAATGTTTTTAATGGTCGACGCTCATTCAACACTGTTTCCTGTAATGTGCTCCACTTAAGATTTGGATATACCTCATTCTTGGACTTATACCGTAAAATGATCTGTAAAAACAAATGGATGGCATGGATGAAACCGTCGACGATGCTCTGTGGGCCCTACCATGATGTACGTGTTTCATCCATTCTGTTCATCCATTTTTAAAGATCATTTTAGAGCTTTTTGCAAAAAATTAGAGAGATATAAATCTCAGGTGGTCCACACCACATGAGAACAATAGTGATTGGATATCCACTATTAAAATCGTCCTAAGGCCCACTGTACTGTTTATTTGACATCAAATCTGTTGATTTGGTCATACAGGACCAGATGAAGGGAAAAAATAAAAATCAGCTTGATCCTATAGATTTAGGCTACCAAAATGTTTTTAATGGTCAACGCTCATTCAACATTGTTTCTTGTAATGTGGTCCACTTGAGATTTGGATATACCTCATTCTTTGACTTATATCGTAAAATGATTTGTACAAACAGATGGATGGCATGGATGAAACCATCGACGATGCTCTGTGAGCCCTACCATGATATACGTGTTTCATCCATTCCGTTCATCCATTTTTAAAGATCATTTTAGAGCTTTTTGCAAAAAATTAGAGGGATATAAATCTTAGGTGGTCCACACCACATGAGAACAATAGTGATTGGATATCCATTATTAAAATCGTCCTAAGGCCCACTGTACTGTTTATTTGACATCAAATCTGTTGATTTGGTCATATAGGACCAGATGAAGGGAAAAAACAAAAATCAGCTTGATCCTATAGATTTAGGCTACCAAAATGTTTTTAATGGTCAACGTTCATTCAACACTGTTTCCTGTAATGTGGTCCACCTGAGATTTGGATATACCTCATTCTTTGACTTATACCGTAAAATGATCTGTAAAAACAGATGGCTGGCATGGATGAAACCATCGACGATGCTCTGTGAGCCCTACCATGATGTACGTGTTTCATCCATTCTGTTTATCCATTTTTAAAGATCATTTTAGAGCTTTTTGTAAAAAATTAGAGGGATATAAATCTCAGGTGGTCCACACCACATGAGAACAATGGTGATTGGATATCCACTATTAAAATCCTCCTAAGGCCCACTGTACTGTTTATTTGACATCAAATCTGTTGATTTGGTCATACAGGACCAGATGAAGGGAAAAAACAAAAATCAGCTTGATCCTATAGATTTAGGCTACCAAAATGTTTTTAATGGTCGACGCTTATTCAACACTGTTTCCTGTAATGTGGTCCACTTAAGATTTAGATATACCTCATTCTTTGACTTATACCGTAAAATGATCTGTAAAAACAGATGGATGGCATGGATGAAACCATCGACGATGCTCTGTGGGCTCTACCATGATGTACGTGTTTCATCCATTCCGTTCATCCATTTTTAAAGATAATTTTAGAGCTTTTTGTAAAAAATTAGAGGGATATAAATCTCAGGTGGTCCACACCACATGAGAACAATAGTGATTGGATATCCACTATTAAAATCCTCCTAAGGCCCACTGTACTGTTTATTTGATATCAAATCTGTTGATTTGGTCATACAGGACCAGATGAAGGGAAAAAAACAAAAATTAGCTTGATCTAATAGATTTAGGCTACTAAAATGTTTTTAATGGTCGATGCTCATTCAACACTGTTTCCTGTAATGTGGTCCACTTGAGATTTGGATATACCTCATTCTTTGACTTATACCGTAAAATGATCTGTAAAAACAGATGGATGGCATGGATGAAACCGTTGACGATGCTCTATGGGCCCTACCATGATGTATGTGTTTCATCCATTCCGTTCATCAATTTTTAAAGATCATTTTAGAGATTTTTGCAAAAAATTAGAGGGATATAAATCTCAGGTG
Organism: Magnolia kwangsiensis; assembly: GCA_037074715.1. NCBI lineage: Eukaryota > Viridiplantae > Streptophyta > Magnoliopsida > Magnoliales > Magnoliaceae > Magnolia > Magnolia kwangsiensis. The sequence continues at coordinate 99,975,067 of CM073584.1, forward strand.
GTCCACACCACATGAGAACAATAGTGATTGGATATCCACTATTAAAATCCTCCTAAGGCCCACTGTACTATTTATTTGACATCAAATCTGTTGATTTGGTCATACTGGACCAGATGAAGGGAAAAAACAAAAATCAGCTTGATTTGGTCATGTTCGGACTAATCAGATTGTCCAAAAATAGTTAAAGGTTGTTCATAATATCAAAAATATATAAATGAATAGAAAACACAAACATCAGCTTGATCCAAAACTTTTATGGCCTCCAAGAAATTTTAAATGGTAGAGGTTCAATCACACTATTTCCTGTGGTGTGGTCCACTTGAGCTTTGGATATGCTTCCTTTTTGTTCTTTAGACCTCAAATTATCTGTTAACATGGTTGAATGGAGTGGATAAAATAAATAAATAACGGTGAACCCCATAGAGTTTACTCTGGTATAACGAGTAACTCACTTAAATGTAGTGGAGAAAGGTTTCCTTAAAACATTCATAATCATATATTGGGCGTGCCTAAATGTGATCACATATCTAACCCACTCATTATGTGTGTCCCACTTGGATGAGGAGTCAGACCAAGTTTCAACCGCATCCAAAACTCATGTGGGCTCCACCAAGTGCTTTTATATTTTTTAGAATGTTTTCACATAGTTTTAAATAGTATGACCCACTTGAGTTTCATTTACCAATGATTTTTGAGATATCTCATAACCTAAAGGGGACACATCAAATCCACAGTGTTGATGTTCAACACATCATGATGGGGCCCACAAAACTTACTAACATCAATTCTTAGGTTCTTGCGAGGTCAGTAATTAGTTGGGTCACAATTTTAACCAGAATATTTGGCCCATTTTACATATCTAGTCCATTCACTCTATTTTACTATCAATACTCTCGATTTAACTAGTTATTCGCCTCAATCAGGCTACATATGAGAAAGATATTGGGCATACAATTGATCAACAATTTCAGTGAAATTTGATTTAAACATCTGAAGTTATTTACTCTTCAATTTGAACTGATTAGATTGATCAAAAATAATTAAAGGTTCAATTAGTGGATGTGCCTAATAATTTAGTAATTTTAATTTTCACAAATAAATTTAACAATTTTTTTTTCAAAACGTATATTTTTTTTACTCTTTTAAATAAATATCATTTTTATTATAAATAAATTTAACATTTTTTTACAAAATTTAGTTTTCTTTTTTAAAATATATATTTTTTTACAATTTATCAATTTTTTCACAATTTTGTTTAATTTTTAAAATTTTCTTTTTCAAAATATCATTTTTTTATCGATTTTTTTTTTCAAAATTATTAACATTATTCAAAGTTCTTAATTTTTTTTTTCAAAATCTAGATTTTTATAAATTTATAGGTTTTTTTTTTTTTTTTTTTTTTTTTTTTTTTTTTTTTAAATTTAAAATTTTCTTAAACATTGTTAATTATTTTTCTAAGCTTCTCGACTATTATTTTACGAAATTCATAATTTTTTTGAGCTTCTTAATTTTTGACATGGGTGTTAGAGACAGCTAATAGAGACGGTCTTTCACAGGGTTATAAGACAGTTTAGGACGGTTGTTGACAGTCTCTAATAGATACGGTCTTTGCCCAGACTATAAGATGGCTAAGGACAGTCTCTAATAGAGATGGTCTTTGACAGTCTCAAATTACACGTAAAAAATGGTCAGTGACCATCTCTAATAGAGACGGTCTTTGACAGTCTCAAATTACAGGTAAAAGACGGTCAGTGACCGTCTCTAATTTAGACGGCCAATGACCGTCTCAGATGGTCGCATATAAGACGGTCATTGACCGTCCTAAATGATTTGTGGACGCAAAATTTTTTAAGACAATATTAAAGACGGTCAGGGGCCGTCTAAAATTTTAGAGACGGTTTATGGCCATCTCTCAAGCGTAAAAACCAAGCAATTTTAGAGATGGTCCAGGACCGTCTCAAAATCTGTCCTTTTTTTTTTCATTTTTCACGTAGTGAGGAATACATTTAATGAGTGTATCCTGATCAAATTAGGTTGGATCTGTTCGGATCATATGATCCCTAAGGCAAAAATATAAAAGGGCCTTAATTTTCAGATCAATCTGACCATCAGACGGGCTACATTAGTCAGATCTAGAAGTGTTTAATAAGGGAATCTTAGATTTTTTTCTCAAGTGTTGGTATTACTTGGAGTAAAAGGTCGAGATGGGTCATTAATGTATGTGTGGTTAGATCCATACTATTCATCCAATGTGTAGAGGGAAAACATGGCATGACCTCAAGAATTTGAATGATCTAATCATCCGATGGGCCACCCCGATCAAATAATTTTTGATCAATTTTATGATCTTAAAAAGGAAATAAAAGATAGAAATATAAAATAAAATTTTTAATTATTTGATCATTTTGGATTTGGCCACCTAGGTGTTAATCAGAGGTGGGCCCCACTATGTAATAAAAATATATGAATAATAATATTGTTAATATAATTAGTAGGACTTTGGAATTCAAACTAACCTAATTACCCTGCAGAATCTAATACTACTAGACTTAGGTGAGTAACCCAACTTGTCTCATAATTCATTAAAATTAAAATAAATCTTTTGTAATTGTTGGATTGATTTTGATATGATAATTGTATGCTAAATTCATAAGTGAATATTTTAATTAAGACAACTATGTCAAATATGAAAAATATGCATTTACATATCATTCATCATTCATTGCATTGCATAATGCATGGTCCATCCTAGGGGCCCTCCCTGAAAGAAATGTTGATCCTAGTAGAGCGTTACTAGATGCGAGATATGCGCAAGCCTTGTAACGCCCTGAAAATCGGGAGTCGTGTAGAAACCCAACTCCCGAGTTTCAGACCATCACTTATGCAATAAATATGCTTACGATTCAATGTTGTCTGAGTTAGTGCATTAACATGAGTAAGATTATACCAAAACTGCAATTCATACTCCAGATCTAGTGATAAATGCAAGCGGAAGACTGAAGAATATATATATCACTGTATGAAAAACAAAATAATCTCGAACTATCTCCAAAGTATGAATATATCTCTGAGTCACATATACATATATCAAACCAAAATCAAAATGTCGTATGATAGTCCAACTAGCAAAAATTTCACCGATCCAAGCCACCTATGCGAAGCCGTCGGAAAACTGCATATACGAGAACTCGTCCTGGTCCTCGTAGTAGTCCGAATCCTCCTCCAGAATCGCATCACAACCTACATCTAAAACAGAGTCTGGTAGGTGTTACAAACACCGTCCCGTAACATGGGAGTGAGTGATCAACTCAGTGAAATCATAAAGCAAAGATTAACATGTTATCAAATCAATCCGCGATACGAGTAAAGTAAACATTCAGACATTTCTAGGTACTGTTGTTAATGCAAGAATGAAATGACATGATGGATGCCCTCACCGACATACTCCCTCATGCGACACCATCTTACGTCCGCGGCATACTTTCTTCCCTCAGTGTTGCACATCTTCCAGGCACATGCAGTGCGATGTGGATATGATTACCGAGTTGTTATTAGTCTTTTCAAACAGCAGGATTGGAAAACTAAGGTACTTCCCTTATATCAATCCCAACACAGATCCTGTCTAGGGTCGTCACTCCTAGTAATCTCATACGATGGTATATTTCAAGGTCACTGCAAGGGCTGCCAGGGATGTTGCTCGCACTCGTTGCACCGATCCCCCATCACCTTATCAATACAGGCCTAGTTGTACCCTTATTGCTACGGAAGGGTCGTCGCCTCACGTAAACTCAGAATACACTCGAGGTCACTACAAAGGGCTCGTCACCAATCAGAGTAGGCCGACAGCTCGAATGTAGTGTCCCATACCACCACAATCGGCTCACGAGTCTAAGGTGCTCACTGGTCACTACGGGAAAGTTTGTGGCCCCAGCGTAGGCCGACAGCTCGACCACGGTGTCCCATACTACCATGCCCGGCTCATGAGTCTTAATGAATTAAGGTACCATGGTTAACCGGGTTATCTCTGGTAAGTTCAGTACCCTAGGTTCAAGCAATTATGACCAATACAAGGTGAACATACAACGGTCAGTCAGGTTGCTTGACGAGCTCGACTAGTACGAGCGCACCTCAAGCTGAGCGATATGAAGTGTATAAAACACCTCGTGTGGCCTAACCACTGCCGCCAACCAAAGCACGACTCGGGTTCATCGACGCGTCCTTCGTGGCCAATAGAAGCCAACCATGAATTCAAATCTATTACCGACTGCTTGGACTAGAGCATAGCCCCAAGCACTTGTAATCTACATCAGTGATAATATGAGAGTAACAGAAATGAAATACAAACAATCCAAGCATATTAACAACATGTTATAACATACAACGTAAGCAAATCATCCAAATACATGTATTCCATATATATGAGGAAATCGATTCAATAACAACATGGAGGAAATCATGTACATCATCATATTAATTGAGAATTCAATCTCAAAACTATTCTACAACAACATTTACTCAATACATACTAATACAAACATTTATACAAACACTTAGTCTACACACATTTGTCTACATAACGTATGTCGACCCAAAGTGCGCATTAGGGCGAATCTCTTTGCCAAACAGATCATACACGCATATCTTGTATAATAACACGACAAATAAACATGGCAATAATTTTAGAAAAATACGGACATATACAATATTTCCTACAAATACCTAAAATGCCCTAAATCTCATATTCTCCGTACGTAATCGAAATGGAAAACAGACAGCAAGTTCTACATGTCAAACAACATTCTTGTCGATAATCTACTATTAAACGACATTGAAAGATTTGAAAACAGTTAACCTAAGCACCTAGAATCCTCACCTTACGCCGTAGAAGCGTAACGAATCGAATAGAAACTCTACGCTCCGTCAACGTCTGTATGACGACCTATATCACAAGATAAATCAGCTACTTCGCTACTTGTATCGATGGAATCCCTAAAACAACTTAAGGTTAGGGTTTTCTTACCTAGAATGAAGTCGGAATCATCGGAAGAGTGATTAGAACACGGTGATTAGGAACGTGTAGAAACAGGATCAAGTGTCAGGGACTTTCCCTCACAACTTCCACACAATCTCTCTCTTTTCTCTCTTCTCTTTCCTAGGGTTTAAGCAAATTCGTATGGGAGGGGTGTGAGAGGATTTAAGTTCCTCAAATAGGTTAGAAAGTCACCTATTTAGACTTTAAACCAAAGTATACTTGGGTTATAGCCAAATCGGGTCTCTTCCGATCCAAATGAACGTTTTTGGAGGTCCCCTGACTAAATGCGGTCAGACTTAAGCTCATGGATGTTGGATCCTGATCACATTAAGTTTTCAGTCCGATAGTGTTCCCATATCGCACGTGGCGGACCAGTTTCATTTCAGCGGTCACTGAGATTCGATCGAGGATTTCAAGTACACTAACCTGAGTAAAAAATGTTCCCTGATCCGAGGGTGTATTTGGGTCAGATTCCAACGGTCTGAATGCTTATACTTAACCCGCAAGCGAAATGTGCCAGATTTATTTAAATGACATTTAATTTTTAAAGAATTTCACTTTTTCTCACACTCCTTGCTCCAGGCTCAATGAAATAGCCTCAGAATATCAGTTGGGCTTGATTTTTGAAGCGATTGTCAAGTCCAGCTAAGCGGTCATAATGGTCTAAGATTATAGATATCGGACTTTCGACACGCGGTCTAGATCCAATACAAAGTTTTAAAGGGTTCCTGAGAGCAAACGGGTTTAGAGTTTGATCCTAGGTTTCAGGACGTTATAGCGTTAACAATTCCACAAGTTTTGGATCTTGCAGAACGTATTTAAAGCAATCAGTGCTAATTTCACAGCTAATTTATCATAGCGCTAGTTGTCTTACACTTAATTTCTAAAGGAATTAATTGTAAAACCCGTATCTTAATTCGTACTGTTCCGTCGACTCCCGCGATCCTTCCCGTCGAATATCTGTAACCCGTGATATATGATCGATGTTTACGCGTGACCCTAAGTCGTATCCCCTAGATTTGAATCGGCTTAATCTGAGACATGTACCATTGCGACCGCACCGTCGCCGCGGTTCTGATGCCGCGTATTTCGCACTGATCCGATACACAGACTAGGAAATGTGGGCCCACGTTCAGTTCGAGGAAAACATCGCGCGTTGCAAAATTCAAGAGAATCTCTACATCATGTCACATCAATCCATCAATCAATCAAATCAAATAAACCCATACCCTACCCATCCCTCTCTCACCCAAAGTCAACAACACCCATACTCATCCCATTCCTTTCTTACCAACAAGTCAAAAAGCACCATACCCTCCATTTATTACATCACCTCTCTCTCTACTTTTTCAAACCAATTCTCAAACAACCCATGAAAGTTAAAAACGTTCAAGCTCCAAGCTCCATGGATAGAGCTTGTGTGGCCCACTCCCTACCACCCTATCTCCCATCTCCACCCTTGGATCATCATCTCCACCGTTGACGGAGCACTTTTTGAGCATTGGAAGGCTAGGGAGGAAGAAGAAGGATAGATGGGTGCTTCTCTCCTTTCTCTCTCTCTCTCTCACTCACTCTCTCTCTCTCTCTCTCTCTCTCTCTCTTTTCCATTTTTTTTTACTATGCATGGCCCACTTGGATGGACCCCACCTTAATATATGTCTTATCTAACCGTCCAAACCATGTGGGCCCTACCTAAATGAGGATGGAAAAACACAAATATCAGATTGATTTAGTGGGCCATGTCCATGTGAGACCCACCAGTCATGGTCCCCACACATGGGACCCACCTTGATGACATGAATACCCGGGCCGTCTGTCCAGGACGTTATGGAGAGTAAACTGACGGTGAGGTGTATTCTGAGAGGAAAAAAAAAAAAGGTTTGATTTTTTTTAGCTTTTTGGGTGTGCCACTAATGCAGGCCCCACCTTGAGGTATTGATAAAATCCACACCATCCATCCCATTCCTTAGATCATGTTAGGCGTTGAGCCGAAAATTGAAGGTGATCCGATAATCGAGTGGGCCTTACCATAGGAAACAGTGGTGTTTGCCGTTAAAACTTTGGAAAATGATCGTTGGGGTCCATATGAAGGTTGGACCCACCTAAAATTTGGTTTGGACCCCTAATTTTGTGGGACACATATAATGGACGAGGTAGATCGTTGGGGCCCTCATAAGGTCAAACCAAACATATATAGTGGGCCCATAGCCACACACAAGGGCCATATATATCACAATGGGCTCTACTCAAGGGGCCACATATACATTACATCGGGCCTGATATACATCACCATACACCTCGCAATGGGCTGGAAATACATCATAATGGGCCTCAGCACATGGGTCATAAGTTCATCACATCATGCCTTGCCCATTGGCCTCGAATACATCACAACGGGACTCGCCTATGGGCCTCGAATACATCACAATGGGCCTCGCCCATGTGCTTCAAACACACAATAGGCGGACCCTGCACATGGGCCTTAAATACATTACATGGGTCTCACTAAATGGGCCACAAAATACAACAAAATGGGCCTCTCGCAAGGGCCAAAATACATCACAATAGGCTGCACCATTGGGAGCAATGTTGGTTAAATGGTCACATTGTTGGGCAATGTTGGTTAGATATCCACATTGTGACCTTCCCTTAGGCCGATTCTGACTTGTCGTGGCCGATTGACTGATTACCGATCGAGGCCGATTATCGATTGACGTGGTCGATTGCCGATTCTGCTTGTCATGGTTGATTGACCGATTACCGATCGAGGCCGATTATCGTGACCGATTACCGATCATGGCCGATTGTCGATTGACGAGGCTGATTACCGATCCTGATTTGTCGTGTCCGATTGCCGATTATCGATCGAGGCTGATTATCGATTCTGAGGGCGATTGCCGATTATCGATCGAGGCTGATTACCGATTCTGATGGCCGATTGCTGATTATCGATCGGGGCTGATTATCGATTAAGGCCGATTGCCGATTATCGATTGAGGCTGATTATCGATCAAGGCCGACTACCTATTTTAATTTGTCGTGGCCGATTACCGATTATCGATTGAGGCTGATTATCGATTTTGAATTGTCATGGCCGTTGCCGATTCTGATTGTCGAGGCCCAATGTGATGAACATGCGACCTGTATTTGAGGCCCGACGTGATGTGTATTCAACCCATGTTTAAGGCCCAATGTGATGTATATTGAGGCCTAGATGATGAGGCCCATTTTGATTCATTCGAGGGTCAGGAAAAAGAGCCCATTATGATGAATGTTAGGCCCATGAGCAGGGCCCACTTGTTGTGCACATGTAATCCTTGAGTAAGGCCCATTATGTTGTATATTAGGCCCTTGTATGAAGCCGTGGGCCCATTATATGTTTGGATCTGTGAGGGTCACTCCTTGGGGCAATGTTGGTTAGATGTCCACATTGTCGAAGCCAATTGTTGATGCCGGTTATTGATACCGATTATAAGTATGTGACTGCATAGCATCATGATCCATGCCCATACGCATCATCTGCATGTCTGTTATGAGATATGATTGACCATTGCATATGCTATAGTGCTGGTTATTATGACACTCCCTGATAGGAGGAGATTATCCCACATGAGCGCACGGTTTGCGCAGGATTGATGCATGAATGGATTGTATGACTCATGCATCTTGCATTGTGTGCTGTGATTACTGTATGCCCTAGCGACATTAGGGCCGTAACCTCCACAGGCATATCATGGATGACTAGATGGGACACCGAAAATCTGTTCTACATGGGGTGCTATAGATACCCCTGGGTGAAAGTTCCTAAACCCTCTTGGTTCCAGAGGTTGCTCCAACGTCTAGACCGAGTGGGTAGATGGGCGCCGAGTGCCGATTACCAGATGACTGCGCTCTCCACTATGTAGCGGTCGGTTGGAAGGGGGTGTAGCCTTACCTGCCCGAGAGGAGGGGGCAATGCTAGGCTGAGTCTGACCAGCTCGAGGAATGGGTCTGCTATTAACGAGCCGGGCCCGATATTGGCAGGCGGATAGTGAGGTCTCTTCCACTCACCTTGTTGCGCGCGATGGGGCGGCAATCTAGTATGAAGTGTAATAGACCCCGGTGATTTTCTAGAGAGGAACCGTACTGATATGTGGACTTATTGAGTAGAAGTTGCATGCTCATTCATTCATTCATTCACTATCCACTCGGGCTGGTGGTGCGTAACTAATTGATGTGTACCTTCGTTATGGCAAGGATTTCGGTTGGGCGCGCGACTAACCTGAGATCAGGAGTTTACCATGATGAGTCTAACTATCCAAATTTAGGTATGAGACTGGTTTGGACAGAAGTCACTTGTGGTGAACCCCATAGCCTGTGATACTACGTACTATCATCCCGGCTTCACACTCCAGCATAGTTATTTCATTCGCATCGCATATTGCATTACATTCGCAGGCGTATGGCATCTTGGGTTGCTATTTCTGCACTTATATGGCCTAGACAGATTTAGCAGGATTTATATATTATATTACATTCTCGGCATCCGATATTTGACTCTTTATGACTCCTTATTGCATAACTGTTCTATATTGCGTATTCTAATATTGATTGACTTATAGATTTGTTTATACTTCCGCTTACTCTGTTATCGTATGATTTATATTTTGTCAGTATTTCTACTTATTCTAACAATTCCTGCTCTTGTCAGTGTTTCTGCTTATTCAAACATTGTATAGTTTGTGGATTACTAGTTTTTCGGTATTGTATGATTAGTGCATTGTATTGAATACTTGGCACTTATCTTGTGCACACACTTACACCACCCTCTAAGCTTTCCATAAGCTTATGCATGATAGATGTGTGCAGGTGATGTTAGGCTGCAGCAATGTTGAGCTTGGAGCGTGCGGTGGTCTTCTGGAGCTTGAATTTCTATTTATGTACTTTCCATTCGGTATTGTATTCAAATAATTACATTAGTGGATATGTGATGATGATGTTGCCTTTGTGATTTGGGTAAATCTTGTGGTTATGCTTATTACAATTTAAATAAAAAAAAATCCTCCTTGTAGGATCCCAGGATCGGAATCTGGCATATGCATGTTAGGAGCCGAGAATGGGGTACTACGGAGGCTGTCGGCACCAGATTTGGCAATCGAGATTCCTATGAATCCGATTTCCGAGTTTGGGGCGTGACATTAATCTTAAGTGATTTCTGATCAAGGTGGTACTCGGGTCTCTGTATGGATTTTTCTGAGACATTACAAGCCTACTGAAAGGTGGAAGCCTACCCAACGGGTGGATGCGGATTGATGACCTCCAACCTAAGCAGATGGACGATCACCCCATCTATGCATTCACACACCATTTGCATCCGTATCATTATGCATACATTTTTATATTTTTTAATTGCTATGATTATGAACTATACTGGATTATTTCACTAAGCTTGACTAACTTACCTTTTTATTGATGGAAAAATCGTACAAAGGAGCCATTAGTAGATGATGTGGTGCAAGAATCGAATATTATACCTAAACACGACCCATGTGAAATGTGACCATTCTTATCTGAAGATGAAGTGGCGGCATTAGACAAATTCTGATTATGTGATTTATTTGTTATCATAGTTTGATTAACGTATAATGCATATTGGTATTGATTTTGAGATTTTAATGAATTATTTATATCTATTTCATTGAAATAATGTTAGTTTGGAATAAACATAATTATAGTACGATGATATAATAAATGAATGATTTTTAAGTTTTATTTTATTTTAAGCGTTGTCAAGATTTATATATGCCTAGTTGATTGGTGCTAAGTGTTATGTATGTGTGATTGAGATTATGGTAGAACTTATACTGAATATAATTACCATATCTGATTAAACTGATTAAGGAATTAAATTACTACACTCTGTATACGCGTTACGAACTGAAACTCGGGTCTGAGTGTATACACTCTATACCCAGATTTCCAGGCCTAACATGTACGGTCCTGATAATGTTTTGCACCTGATGCATGAATGGATTTTATATTTTCAACATCGTGAATCCCACAGAGTTTGGGCGGGCACTGAAAAACAGGTGTCATAGAGGCGGACTGAAATTGTGACGACAATCCTCTGAACGATGTAAAACATCCAAACTGTGTGGGGTCGAATATGTTTCATGTATAAATCCACTCCGTTCATCAGGTGATCAACATCTTTTGAACTGCACATGCAAAAGATTTGCCTAATAATGAATCTAATGGGCCATACTAGTGGGAACACTCTAAAATTGTTTCTGAAACCTCTAAGTTCATATGTGTGGACGTTGCTAATATTAGGTGGTGGGATCGGTTTGCTTTTCCATGGTTGCTTGAGAGTTTTTTCGGGGTTAAAAATGTTAAGTTTGACTGGATTCGCCACTAAACAATTATTTTGTTCGTACGAATCGATTAGACTTCGTAGAAACACTTATGATTGATAACCTGAAGATCCTTAACCCTAATATAACTCCTGTTTTTATGTTCTGAAGATTCTGAGTAAGAGACCACGGTTATAGAGAGGAAAGTTGTTAGGCACATACTCAGCCTGTGCGGATGTATGACATCTACTTCACAAGACTTGACTAATTTCTGAGAAATATGGTTAGTTCTTACACATAAAAAATTGAAGTATAATGCAATGATAATGCTGTTTAATTGATCCAAATTTTCGATGGATAGTATCCAATTATATTGGCAAGCTACAGATCATATGTCCGCCAGTCAGATACGAGAAAATGATGAAATGTAATGCAGTGATGATGTATTTGAGAAGCAGGGAGGTCAAAAGGGGATTGGGTGTTGAATGACGCTAATGATCAGGCTTAGATGAAACTGATTGAAACTTGAATGGTTAGATGGATGGTGTATCGCAAAGGCTAAATTGAGTAGCTTAGATTATGCTTAAATACCTTAGGAGATTTTAATTCTAGCTAAGCAAGGCTAGACCAGATCTGGACTCTCTCTCTCTCTCTCTCTCTCTCTCTCTCTATCTCTCTCTCTCTCCTTGGTGGAGGGATGATTTCTGAATTTACTTGATGCTTGATCTTTTCCAGATGTTTGATCTTTTCTGGATGTTTGAAATGAGAAGGGGAGGTGGCTATTTATAACCTCTAAACCTGTTTTTTTATAATTCCCACAAAGTCTAGGGACAAAAAATGGTTAAAGGGGTAAAATTGGATATTGCCACATAGTATAATCTCATGGGTTTGATGAGGTGATAAAATGGTAATTTTGGGCAAGGAGATAGACATCGAAGTAAACGCACATCAACTGCATACTTAGGGTATGGAAAAGAGGAATCTCACATGCTTGAGGAACGTCACTCCAAAGAGGGGGAGTGCCATGTGACCGTCGAAAAGTTTATTATTGTCGGTCTCCACCTAAACTCCTTGTTTTGGCAGCCAACGTCCCCTACTCGTGTGGAGGCTCTGTTGTGAAGGACATCGCGATGAGGTTTTATATAGTATTCTGATTGGACTTTGGTTCGGACTTGGACTTTGGCTTAATTAGGTGAGTTAACTAGTTTGTTGGACCGGGTACTCCGACCAGATGAGTTGACTCAGCAATTTGATTGGGTCGAGTTTAGGGTTTAAGATTGAGATTCCTAGAGTTCAGGCTTCTAGGGTTAGGGTTTAGTTGACCATTTTTCGGTTCATACTCAATTAACTTATCAGCATAGGGTGGGGTGTGTCTACGACATGGTGTGGCCCACCTGATATTGTATTGAGCTAATTTCTTTATTTTCACTTCATCTCGGTGAGTTACAACTAATTATTAATGTGTTTGATAAAAGATACGTACCTTGGTAGCCCCACACACAAACCTATGATTAACACATCCCATCCCCATTGTTCCCTTTGGTATGGCCCACATTTGGTGGGCCCCACTTGCATTTTATATTCTTAGTTCCTTCATCATTTGGGGGTCGTATCTACTCTGTTAGAAACACGAGGAATTCATATCCTCAGCTAGCTATAAACAGATTTTTCTTGTTTTCTTGCATGCGGAAACATTGTCAGCACTACAATATTAAATGCCGCTTGTGATGATGTCCCCCAATCACCGTGCAACAAACAGATTTTTCCTGTTCATGGCAAGCAAAGGGTCCGGATTAATGACGAATCCAGATCTGGATTAAAACATGCCTTATTGGTAGAAAAAAAAAAAACTTTTGTAATGTTTCTATATTTTTACCTGATCTCCTATACGAGAGAGAGAGAGAGAGAGAGAGAGAGAGAGATTTTCTAAGTGTTAGGTGGGACCGAAGGTCGAAATTGGTTGACTTGTATTATAACATACACTTAAAATTCTTTAACTTTTGGATTAGGTGGTAATCTGATAATCAGATCTATGAATTAAAGATTGGTGGTGATGGAGGCTGCATTTGAAAATAAGCCATGATCGGATCGACTTCATCGGCTAGTTTTGCATCATAGTAGGGACATGATGGGGCCAGTGGCTCGATCGCACCGTTCATCAAACTCCGATGGTGGTCACCATCTGGGGTCCACAGCTCCAATTCCTTTTCTAAGTATGCTATCCACCTTTTTTCATCACCTTCTCCTCTTGATTCTTCCTTTTCAGAGTCCTTGATGCTGTGACAGTCCTCCACTGCATGGGTGGGCCCCGCATTTGGAGGAAAGAAAGACAACCCATCCTCTAAAATGTCCCAAAAATCCAAGATTGGGATTTCTGGGAGTCCCTCATGGGGCTCATGAGACATCTCTTTGGGTCCCATCTCATCACTGGACCTTTCTGATTTGAACGGTGGATATGCCTTTCCTTTGGTCCCAATTCGACCAACATCAATGAGCCATGATCCATTTGAAATGGAGGAGCTTGGCGATTTATTAAATTCAACTGTAGGCACATTAAGATCATATTTTGATCCGAACCGCTCCTTTAAATGTGCGTGCCATGTGGATTCCTCGTTACCATTGATCATATCTAGTGACTTGGTAGTGTCGTCTTCTAACATGTCCCATATATTTACAATAGGTTCGATCGGTGTTTCTATCATCTCCTCCAACACCTTTTTCTTCCTCTCCCAACGTTCCAAATCGCTTGCTTTGGAGGCAGAATCAAATTTGACCGTCGAATTGACTTGCTCTTCTTCTTCCACTGATACCCGTTGATTGGAATCTGATAACAATGACCTAGATGAAGATGAGCTCGGCTTTTCTTTGGGTTGTTGAATGGATGGATTGGTCCCTTTCACCGTGGCCCGCTTCTTTAAGTGCGTATTCCACACATTCTTGATTTCATTATCTGTCCTCCCTGGCAGACAAGCAGCGATCTTCGACCATCTGCATGGCACATTAGAAGACATGAAACAAGAAATCAATCTATAACTATGATAGGAAAAAAGGGTGCAATGTAGATGGACCGCTGTCCATATAAGGTGGGCCCATGTAAGTTTTGGCCAGGTCCATTTGTTAACCTAGACGAGTCACACATGGATGAACACGATGAGGTTGATCACCGTCTTCCTCAATGTATAATTACTCTGAATCCATGGAGCTTTTCTAAACTCCTCATAAAATTTTCTAGAATTTACAATGGAAAATAAGAAAATAGAAATAAATTTTAAGAAATTCGAAAGTTAATTGATTGATAATTATCTAATATGTATGTGTTCCTGTTATGCTATTAATAGAGAAAAAAAAATTAAACCAAAATTCGTAATTATAAAAAATAGCAAAATTATAACTTTAATAAAAATTCTAATTCTAATAAAACTCTTCTAAAACCTGATTTCTAAAAATAAAAATTTCAAATAATTTTTTTCTAAAAGAGTCTTAGCATGATTATAAATTATTCTAAAAAAAAAAAGAAAATCTAAAACTCTAAAAATAAAGAAATATTACAAAAATCAAATTACTAAAAATAGTAATCTTTTTTAAATGTTTGTTTTAAGCTGAAAGCCTACATTTTTTAGAGAAATGGATAGATGAAAGTGGGTCAGTTCACCTTAGACGGCCGTTGCAATAAAGATTAATAGATTGTGCTTCCCATAATGGTACGTAAATCAAAAGTTATGACTAATTTCCTGTTAACCTTTTTTTGGTCCAACCATGCTAGGAATGGGTTGATGCAAGTTCTACATCAAGGAGCTAAAGAAATAAATAATATTTACTTGTTTCCTAGCAATTCATGGAGCTTGATTATGGTTTCCTCTTCCTCACGTGTGAAGTTCCCGCGCTTGAGGTCTGGGCGGAGATAGTTAATCCATCTCAATCGGCAGCTCTTTCCGCATCGCAACAAACCTGAGAAAAAAAAAATGGAATGCATTCTGATCAGCTCTTTTTTTTACCATCCATGATGGTCACCTAACGTTTGAATCTCATAAGTCCCATCCAAACCATCCGTCGGGTCAGGATGGAGAAAATAAACGTTGATTATGACCATGTCAAATGGCATAGCACATATATGGTGGAGACCGCCACAATAATGGCTTTAACACACACGATTCTTGCGTATCCATGCATGAGAGAGAGGGAGGGAGGGAGAGAGAGAGAGAGAGAGAGAGAGAGAGAGAGAGAGAGAGAGAGAGAGAGAGAGAGAGAGAGAGAGAGAGACCTGCTTGCTTGGGCAGTGCACGCCAGTTCCCATGCCCATGCCTGTGAATGTAGGCCATGAGCCTCACATCCTCTGCCGGCGTCCACGGCCCCTTCTTCAAGCCTGCCTTATCACAGCATGGAGCTCTTCCTCTTCCCATCTCTCTCTCTCTCTCTCTCTCTCTCTCTCTCTCTCTCTCTCTCTCTCAAGCACACACATGCACTCAGACTCTCTCCCCATTTTGCTCTTCATACTGTGAACTTTATATAGAAAGCTATATCAGTCTATTGAAACTCTACAACAACAGTCATGCCCGTGTCGACACACCATATCTTACCAAACACTCCATTGCATTAATAATACGGGACAAATACAAATCATCCAGTGGTTAGACTGTACTTTTACCTTTCCATGCACCTACTTCCATTTGAAATCATGGAACATATCATCAATCTCAAGCATCCATTTTTCCTGATCCACTCTTCATAGGCTGTTTTGAAATTATCATACCAATCGGATGGTCAAAACCTATCTAGTCCAGCATGCCAAAAATGGATGACTGAGATATCTTTGGAGGAATACTGTCCATCTACGGAAGTTTAGAGCCATTTGGTTGCTTTTACTTTTCATGGTAAAGGATGGAACATTAATTTTTAGACCCAATGAATGGTTAGAATATGTGATTTGAACGTCAACCAAGTCCACATGCAACTAAGTGCATGGAAAATTTTAATACACTTAGCCTATTAGAGGTGGCATTGGGCTGCTCTTGAAGGTGGCCCTAGCCCGCCCTAAGCCTTGAACCTCGCTCTTCCAAACCCTAATCGGCCAAAGAGAGCGAGGCCTTGGCCATAGGGCTGAGCTAAGGTAATAAGATTTTATTCTATTTTATTTTTACAGACTCACTTCCCCTGCACTCTCACGCCAGAGTGGGTGCTCGAATGCATGTCCTTTGAAACTCTTGTGTCCACCACTGGGCGCGTGAGTAAGGTCTCAAGGCCCACGTGAACAATTGGTGGAGGAACTAGGCGCCCTACGGTTGGTCTAGGATCATGACCAACCCTATAAGTTACATACATGCTACGTATATAATTGGTGAATGAACTGGCCCTAGGGCTGGGCTTGGACTAGGGCAAACCCTATAAGTTAATAATAAGTTAATTGTATGCTGTGTAAAATTGGTGGGCGAATGGCTAAAGCGTGCGTACGAACTGTCATGCTCTCAGGTGAAATGTTAGTTTTCCATGGCATACCTATGTTAAATAAGATCATTTTTCAACCAAACATATGTTTCATTTAACTATTCACTATATTCATGAACTTAAATAAGTGCATCATGGATATTAATTATTCACCACCTAAAGTGGAGGTCATGATATGATACTTTTATAAGTGCCTAGATATCATCCATCACACTTTACCATAGTATCAAAGTCCTATATATATATATATATATATATATATATATATATATATATATATATATATATATATATAAAATCTAACTTACGTTACTAATTCTTATGTACTATGCAAGGACACTGGCTGGGCCTTGACCTACCTTGTCCTAAACAATGAGCTAGATAAAGCCCTGGCCAGGTTTAGTATTCCTCACCCTAGCCAGGTTTAGTGAGCTAGGTTGGACTGGCCCAATGGTACCCAGCCTTACAGCTAAGCAGATGAATTCTCCACAATGATAGGGAAATTCGTATCTACTGCCCTTAAATTTTGGATATATCTAAATATACCCTCACCTTTCTAACAATTGGAAATACACACCTGTGAGTTTTCATTAACAGATGTTTAAATTATATGCCATCTCTCTTTAGAAGGAAAATGACAAAAATACCCTTAGCACTGCGAAGTAGTACCTTACAGAAATCACACATGTTTTAAATTCACGCCATTCATCAGGCGGGCCCACTAGGAAAATGCCATGGACAAAAAAGGAATTTTTCCAGTAAGCTGCCTATCTTTTGCTCTATGGACTGAAAATATGTTAGTATTAAATTATTTCCCCCACAACAGCTACTGCTTTCATATACAAACTTTCTATTACCCGGACAATTTTTTATTAACAGGCAGGTTCTGTGAAGTGAGAAAATGACAAATTTGCCCTCGTTACAAGTGACTAAACACGCTTTTATCCTGTTTCATGTCCAAAACCCATTTCAATGTGTTTGCATGCGGTTTTGATCTTTGTATCATTGTTGCACACGTGGTATAATTGGACTAGATCCAAAGCATCCATCTTATTAAGACCCAGTCTCGGTAATTGGAACCATTGATGTGTTGGATGGCCCCACCATGGATGCTCTATAAGGTAGTCTTACTGTGGACCACTTTTTTGAATGATTAAGATAATCCTATTAGGAGCATTCCATGCATTCTTCATGCACACCTTTACATGCGGCACGTGGGGCCCATCGCATCCTTTTCAAAAAATATGATCCGTCCATCATTTTATTCACGTGAATTTATGATTTGGGAAAAATATTGATCCCTATCTGAAGCTCAGGTGGGTTACATGGCAGGTAACATGTGCGTATTGAACTAAGGCCTTTCAAACCATTATTTTCTTGTTGTTGGATCCACCTTTGTATTGAATCTTCCTGGGTTTTGGCGCACATACTAAAATTAAATGGCTAAAATGATGGATGGTTTAGATTTACGACATGCATTATGAAGGTGGGCCCATCAAAATTAATAGTGGTTGCACGAAAACTTCACCTGTTACTTACATGTTAGTTGTGCGTGTTTCTTTGCAAAAAAATCCGAGCCGTCAATCATTTTCCTCATATGAATATATGATTTGGGCCAAAAAATTATACAGATCCGAAGCTAAGGTGGACCACAAAGAAGATAACTGTTCATGTTGAACCTAGGCTCTTCAAGCTTTCATGGTGCCACAAACATTTTAAATCAGGGTAGGATTCGGTGGTTATGTTCAGGTCACTGGGAATGGCCTTTTGAACCGTTAGAATTGCCTTTTCAACGGTTTGAATGGCCTAAAAGGAATAAAAGTAGACCATTGATAGTTTCAATGGTAGCAATTCACGACTCACCTTTTCTTGTCATGAGAATCACATGTGCACTAGATCTGCATGAATTTTCGGCCCACACACTTAAATGAGGAGATATGAATGATGAATGGCTCAGATTCGCAACAAGTGTGATGGAAGTCGGCCCCACCTCATTTTGTGGATTTCTTAAAATACCTGAAATTTAAAAAAGCTTACTAGGGGAATTTCATCAGTACCATAATACTCTGGTCAAACTGCCTAAGAGACTCAGGGAGAGCGGTTCTAGGGCTAACGGTGTAAATAAAAGGCTGTTTTAGAAAAATAATTTAAAGGTAACAGTTTTTTCGTCCATAGACCCTAAGATAGGCGGCTTACAGAAAAATCCTCCCGAAAAAAAATGTCGCTCTCATTGATAAACCACGTCAAAATTGGATGGTGAGATGTGCTGTCAAAGGGATCAACAGTCCAAGATCACAATAAATGCAGGGACGTTTGGACGATTGTACCACCTACATTTTGGCAGGGCCTGTTTGTTATCGCTGAGTTTTTGTACTTAAAACTCTAAATTTGAAAAATGATCCATGTTTAGCTGTGTTTGTTAACATGGATAAATAAAAGCGCTCGACTATTTTATGCTGAAAATTTTTCTTGATACCAATCTAGCCTCCTAATAGGGAAACAAGAATGCGCTCCCTGATTGTTATTTTTTAATCATGCTCTGCTCTTTTTAAGAGAAAAACCTCATACTGTGGCAGAGTGGAAAGGATGATATGCAGGCACTACAGGCTGTTTGTTTTTCAATTTACAGTGTCAATTAATCATGGTTACTTACACTTATAATTACAGCTCAAACCCAAAGCTGATAACTCCCGAGGTAGGTGAACATTTAGGGTGCAAAAACCATAGGGTCCACTATGATGGATATGTCATATCTCGGCCGTCCATCCATTCCCTGAGCTCATTTTAGGGCATGAACTAAAAGATGAGGCAAATACAAAGCTCAAGTGAAACACCCCATTGTAAACAATGGAAAATGAAACCTACCATTAATAACTTCTTAGGGGCCATGAAAATTTTGGATCAAACTATTATTTGTATTTAACCTTTATCCATGTCATTATGATCTTATGAATAGGTTGGATGACAAATAAACATCAATGTGGGCCCATGAAGGTTTTATCTTTTAATGGTTGAGGTCCATGGCATGTGATGTGGTCCACTGGAGCTTTGGGTCTATCTTATTTTTGGGCTCATGCCCCAAAATGAGCTGACGGAAAGAATGGACGGTATGGATATGAAATATTCATCAGATTGGATCATGTGATTTTTATTCACATTTTGAATAGATGATTCCTCACTCAATTAAACAATGGTAAAAAATAATGATGGATCATTTGTAAATATTTACAGTGTAATTGAAAAAAAATCAAACGGCTCCTTAAAAAATATTATGAAATTGTGGAAATCTCTTATTAGTCTAAATTAAAATGTCCAATTTATGGGGCATAGTCTTATCTAAGGTGACCCTACTGGATTGGGGGACATTAAATGGATATTCATATTAAAAAGATCTAATACTCTTATTTCACCAAATAAACATCCCCTAGTCAAAGATTAGGCTTTTTTAAAAAAAAAAAAAAAAAAATTTTTTTAAAGCTAACTAATGATTGAAATTTTACTTTTATTAAAACAAAGTTAAGCCCAGTTTGGTTAAAAATGAATTCATCTCATTTTAGCTAACAATAACTTTATAACAAAAATTTTGATATCTAATACATAAGTAATTTAATTCATGATGCAATAGGAAAAGGCCCTCTAAATGATAGATTTTTAATACATAAGTTACTATTAACTAAAATGAGGTTAATTCAGTTTTATGCCTTGCTCCTGTAGTGATGTCACCATGCTTTGTGGGCCCCACCATGATGTATGTGTTGTATCCATACCGTTTATTCATTTAGAGAAATCATTTTAAGGCATGAGCTAAGGAATGAATAGATTTAAAGCTCAAGTGGACCCCACCATAAAAAATAGTGGGTATTAAAGGCCTACCCAAAAAAAAACTTCATAGGGCCACGGAAGATTTCAATCAAGCTGATATTTTTCCCTTTTTTCATGTCTGTGTTAACTTATAAATTGGCTGGATCTCAAATAAACATTATGGTGAGCCTTGGGAAGGTTTCAATGATGGGCACCACCATCCCTAACTTTCTCTGGCGAGCCTACTTGAGCTTTCGATTACCTCATTATTTGGATCATGCCCTAAAATGATCTCTCCGAATGGATGAACGGTGTGGATATATACAACAGATACATCATGGTAGGGCCCATAAAACGTTGTGACATCATTTCAGTAACTAGTTTAGCTACAGTAGCTAATCCACATCTGGCTTAGTTAAGAGTATTACATGCCATATATACATTTTAAGAGTGCCTGTCCCAAGAATCATGTCAGCCAGAGCATCAACTAACTCCGCGGTTTCGAGTACAGCAGTCCAACACTTCATACACTGCCAGAGTAAGAGTATGATTGATCATATACAGGCGCTTAGAAGTTACTTAGAAATTACATACACGAAACTCAAATTAGTGGTCCAAACTATGGGTACTATTTTCAATGCATCATGGACCGAAATTTATGCTAATTAAGTTGATAGTTTAAATATGAGATTGGTGGACATTTCATGGACAGTTAAAAAGAAAAGACTTTCAATAGTCCCATTTCAACAATCATACATATGTCTACAAATCAGTGCTTAGGATTGTTTAAGTAATATAATTTTAACATTGCAACTTGGATATAATGATGGTTTAATTTGAGCCAGTGTATGCCTTTCATACAGTTCCTAAATGCCTGTGTATCAAGCATCATTTCCTACTGCCTGAGTATCAGATTAACACTTGTCAGAAGTAGTTCTTCTTTCTCTTTCAAGGAAAGCTTTGATACTCTGGCAAAGTGTAGTGGATGATACACAGTCACTTAGAAATTACTTAAAATTTTCGTTCGTCATATAAGCAACTAAAATTAAACCATGTAAATTATTATTCCCTATTTAGATGTATTTAATAGACAGGTTGGATGGCACTCAAACATCTTGCTAAGCTCCACACAACTTTCAAAACCTTTGTAATCATTTCCCCCCTCCAAGAGATGCTTGGACTAAAAGGATTTAAGGCATCCGTGTCAGAGATCCTTGCCATTCATTAGTAGTGGCCACTTTTAGCATACCATATGCTAAAGGTGATGATATTATGCATATCAAATGAGCCACACATGTATCTCGAATATGGATTATTGGACCTTTTTATTTAATTGCCCACGTACCAGTTACTGCTTTTGTTGGTACGATGAGATGAGGAATGTTACTTATGATGCAAGGAACGCTCGTGGTGGACCCATGTGATGGCTAGATCTTGGATATGGGTTTCACATAGGATGTAGGAAGCATTTAATAGACAGATGTATTCTGTAACACCAATGAAAAAGCGCCATATCATATGCATGTATTATAAATAGATGAAACAATTAGTGCACATGATCATTTTGTACTTTTTAGCACCAGTTTTTGGCTTGAATGCATGTACGTGATGCTTTTTCATTAGTACTGGATGGAGTATGTCTAACGCCCTATTTGATGCAATTGTTTCCCTCCGTATGTATTAAGAGTGACCCAAAATCTGAATAAGTGGATGCAACCTTGACCGTGGGGTCTACCTCCATGTATGCATTGTATACCTACACCGTTCGCCAATTTCTTCAGCTCATTTTCAAAGAATGAAGTAGGTATAGATCTCAAATGGACTATTTAGTAAGGATTGAATTCCCACCATTAAAAACTTATATGGGCCATAAAAGCTTTGGATCAAGCTGCTATATTTTATGTTTTCCTTGACCTTATCAACAAGTTGGATGGCAAATAAATATTACGGTGGACCTTAGGAAGTTTTTAATGATTGGTGTTCAATGATCACTGTTTCTTATAGTGTGGTCCACCTAAGATTTGTATATGCTTCGTTTTTGGAATCATGTTCTAAAATGACCCGGGAAAATGGATGAACGATGTGGATAATACAACACATACATCAAGGTGGGCTCCATGGATAGGGTTGCACCCACTTGGTTGGATGTAGGGTTACACCTAAATCCGGTATGTGGACTGCCTGCCACACTCTATCAATATCCATTAAATTTCTCGTCAGAGACTAGGTAAGGCTTACCGTGATGTTTGTGAGAAATCCACTTTATCTATCCATTTTGCCTAATCATGTTAGGACATGAGCCTAAAAAAGAGATAGATTCAAAGTGGGCTGCACAAAAGGAAACATGACTGAGGATTGATGTCCACTATTGAAACATTTGTGAGGCAACATAAGTTCTAGTTCAGGATAACATTTTTGTGTTTTTAATTCATTCCACTAAGAGTGACCTAATGAACATTTTGGATGGCATATAAACATCTTGGTGGACCAGGGAGGTTTCAATTGTAGCCATTTCTCCAAACACTTTTTCCTATCATGTGGTCCACTTAGTTTTGAATTTGCCTTAATTTTGGCATATGTCCTAACATAAGCTGATAAAATGGATGGACATGATGGACTTCTCATAAACATTATGGTGGATCCCACTTAGCTTTCCACTATAGGAACTTAAACAAGTGCCTTACGAAATTCACCCCCCCTAACCTAGGTTTCATATTCATATGCAGATAGGGAATCACCCTGCCAGTCCACAGCTCCGCAAAAGTATGGTCCCCAGGGGAGTGAAGCATGTGTTTTGCCTACACTGTCCATCCATTTTTCTATATCATTTTAGCTTATAAGCTTAATGGCCTGTTTGGTTTAGCACGGTTATATTAGTAAATGTGTGGTAATATGTAGTTAAAAAGTAATAATTACTATTATTATTGTAGTAAGAATAGTGACTAGTCACAATACTCTCTCCTTGCATCTCCACTTCTAACATGTAAAGTACTTCCATTGGTTAGATATACTTGGAGGTAAAAAGTCAATATATGTTATATCCATATGATTTATCCATATTGCAACATCAATTTAGGGTCTCCTAAGAAATGAGGAATATCCAACACTTATGCATGGACCTCATGAAGTTTTCAATGGTACGAGTTCAATTTCCATTGCTAGTTGTAGTGTGGTTCATTTTTACATCTACTCAAAATTTACCTTATTCCATAAAACGATTACACAAGATGGTTAGGTAATGTGAATATAACACATACATTATTGCGGGGCATATGAAATTATGCCACATTAATATACCTGGCCAGTCCATGCCATGTGTGATTTTCGTTGATAACAATGATTTGATAGTTGGCAATATCTAATCAAAATTAAAAAAATAATGACTTGGGTTTTACACTAGTAGTCTATCAACCAAAATTACCTTAAAATTGAGGTGGATTTAAGAATTGAGTGGACCACACCACACTAAGCAGCGAAGATAATGACATTCAGTATGAAACCTCTCTAGGGTCCACTGTAAGACTCCTATCAGGTGGGCCACACATGATCATCAAATCTGACCGTTGGATTATTCAGATTGAGCGATTCGGTGGGCCTCACTACAGTTGTGATAATTGTATATAGGTTTGGGATGGGACGCTTGAACCGTGGTTCCTATACTTGGTTATTAAGCCAGATATGAAAACCTATAGTATAGATATCCTAAAAAGGAGAAGTATGATGGGTAAGCTTCTGACCAATTTTTTAATATAAATAGATATTTTGGTCCTTTCACTAACATAAGCGAGAAAATCTTAGTCCCATTGAAAGTTCTTCTAAAGGTATAAGGTGCAGAAGATCAAGATTCTTGTCGGCGCAATATCTTCCCAATCAGGTACGTTTTCAGTTTATAGTTTTAAATCTCCATTGTTGATGCATAGACGATCCGTCAATTTCGTAAAACAGATCCTACATCTATTGCCATCTAACCTGTTCATAATGTCACGTAGACCTAGATGAAGTGAAAACATGGATATTAGCCTAATTGAGAACTTCCATGGCCTTAGTAAGTTTTCAACCGTAGGTGTTCAATCTCCACTTTGTGGTCCACTTGAGCCTTGGATCAGCCTAATTTTTGGGCTTGATTTCTAAAATGATATGACAAAATGGATGATCGATGTGGATAAAAACCATACATCATGATGGCTCTTCAGAGCCTGTGCCTGTGCAAATCCCGAAGTTGGGTAGGACCCAATTCGTGTCCTCCGTATACATGGATGGATGACTGACGTGGGTGCCATGGCTGTTTAGGTGCGGCCCCAGCCTCACCCTAGCCGGTGGTGGCCCTTACCTGGGGACCACCTTGATGCATATATTCTAAATCCACGCCGTCCATCCGTTTTTCCATACCATTTTAGGATACAAACCCAACAATTAAGCAGATATAAATCTCAGGTATAACATTATAGGAAAAAGTGGTGAGTGAATGCCCCACTCTTGGTAATGTTTTTATAATATTTATTTTCCATCCAACCTATTGGTAAGGTCCAAAAAACCTAGATTAATCGAAATATCATCTTGATTCAAAAATTTTGTGGCCCACAATAAGTTTTTAATGGTCAATCATCACTGTTTCCTATAGTATAATCCACGTGAGATTTGTATTTGCTTCGATTTTGTTCCCTTACCCTAAAATGATCTGGAAAAACGGATGGACGGCGTGGATGTAGAATACGTACATCAAGGTGGGCCCCACGGTAATTGCGGCACATAATCCGCTCCCACGAAGTCCCGGCCGAAGAGGAACAACGATGCAGCTTATCTTTTTCGCTGAATGAGGGCATTCTGGTCATTTTACTTATCATTAACGATAAGAATTGACGGTAGGGGTGTATCTATAATTGTCCTAAAAATAAAAAACTTCAACGAAGATAAATACAAATATGAAAAATTGAGGAGGTATCTTCAAATATCCAAAGTAAAAAGGGTTCTCTACAATTCTCCTAATAAATTCCTACCACGGGTCCTAGCTGTGGGTGCCCACCCGTGATATGTATGTAGAATCCAAACCGTCCACGGGGTGATAGTACTCCTTATGGCTACCATATAAAAGCTTCATCTCTATCAATAACTCATCTGGGACACATCACAGGGACATCCACCCCAATCAATCAGATGCACCCTTCCATGGCCTACCATGGGCTAAAAATCAGGCCAATTCATGAATTAGGTGGGCCACACCATATACAACAGTTGAGAGTGGATACCCACCGTTTGAAACCTTCATGATTGTTTATAGGGTCCACTGAGATGTGATACGTACATCCAGCCCAACCATTGTGTGCATATCACTTAGAGGATGGATCACACCAAGTTTCAGTCATATCCAAAACTCAGTTGGGCCCCACAAAGTTCTTTTAAATGTTTCAGTCATGATTTCACACCGTTTTAGATGGTGTGACCCACTTGAGTTCTGGATACGGCTTATTTTTGAGATATTCTATAACCCAAAGGGGACCCACCAAATGCACAGTGTGGATGTCCAACGTAGATCATGGTTTGGCCCACATAGCTCGACCTCATGGAAAGCTTGATCAGAAAGGATTTTGGGATCTGGGCCAAACAAACGGGGGCCCATCTAATGGACGGGTTGAATATCTCTCACGCATCAAGATGGAGCCCGATGCAGCTCCAACGTATGCCATCATTCCCTCCGACAAGTATCCTTGAGTGAAATTTAAATAACTGATTTACACATTTTACCGAGATTATTTGGCTTATTCACCAAACGCTATGTTTGTTGTTTGTCCAATTCACTGCCCAATTAAACAATCTCCACCGTCCATTCCATCAATCACACAATTCTTGAGAAACCAAATGAAAATCATACCAAGGATCCATGAATCACACGTTTTTATTAACAACTCACATGAAAATGTGCTGCAACTGATTACATGGCATTATTCATTCCAAATACCTATTTTAATATCTCTCATTACTCCTAATTAATCATAGGGGCCTGATCAAACATTATGTTCGTCGTTTGTCCAATTCACTGTCCAATTAAACAATCTCCACCGTCCATTCCATCAATCACATAATTCTTAAGAAACTAAATGAAAATCATACCAAGGATCCATGAATTACACGTTTTTTTTTTTTTTTTTTTTTTGAACAACTCATACGAAAATATGCTGGGACTGATTACATCGCATTATTCATTCCAAATACCTATTTTAATGGCTCTCGTTACTCCTAATAAATCATAGGGACCTGATCAAACATTATGTTTGTTGTTTGTCCAATTCACTATCCAATTAAACAATCTCCACCGTCCATTCCATCAATCACACAATTCTTGAGAACCCAAATGAAAATCATAGCAAGAATCCATGAATCGCACGTTTTTTTTAGCAACTCGCATGAAAATGTGCTGCGACTGATTATATCGCATGGTTCGCTCCAAATAACGATTTTAATGTCTCTCATTCCTCCTAATAAATCATAGGGACCTGATCAAACATTGTGTTTGTTGTTTGTCAAATTCACTGACCGATTAAACAATCTCCACGGTCCATTCCATCAATCACACAATTCTTGAGAAACCCAATGAAAATCATACCAAGGATTCATGAACCACATGTTTCTTGAACAAGTCACACGAGAATGTGCTGCGTTCCATCGCATTATTCATTCCAAATACCTATTTTAATGGCTCTCATTCCTCCTAATAAATCATAGGCACCTGATCATGGCTTGCCCATGCTCGGATTCTGTACACGTACACCCTATTGTTCAGCAATCCAAACCACTTATACGGCAGGCCGTACCATGGATGACGGATGTCATGTAACTATCCCAGATTGGAATATCTTAAACATTGGATATTTGTTTCTTCTTTCACTGAATGGACCTTGCCGTCTTTTATCTTTTAACAATGAATTGGATGGCGGGGATCTTCCAATGTAAGAGACTTCAGGAGAAACCCCATCCATTTTGAGATCAGTCGAATCAACAGTTTGGATCTCAAAACTAGTGACCCCGCATGCACAGGACTCTGCAGTGATGTATAAAACCAGTAATTCCTCTTTTTACTTGGAAATTTGAGAATCCATGGCAAATGCTGTTGCGTGTGACGTCATGTCAAGTCCAACCTCAACCTTCGTCCTTGGTCACTTTGGTGAAGTAGCAAATCTTGAATTTTTAATTTCCAAGCAATGCTTTATATAGCATTATTTTTGACATTTCTATCATGAAATAGTGACTTTTAGGTAGGTTATGTGGGGACTAAATGGATGTTAAAATTTTAGAGGGTAAATTAAAGATAATTTTTTTTCTCCTGTACAAGGAGCATGTCAAGAGAAGGTTTTTTTTTCTTGAAGCCAATATTCAAGATTTCAAGACTTTTCAAGTGGTATTTAAAGTATTTCTTCTCAAGGTATTCAAAATGAGAAAATATATTGCTAACATTATAATGGTAGTTGGTTTTTCTTTGTAAGTTTAGTTCGATGGAGGTTTTGTTGTATTCTTGAAGAAGATACTATATTTCTTATTTTTTTTAATCTCACCTTGATATAGTTTATTTTTTATTTTTTATTTTGGCCCAATTGTGTATAAATGTAACCCAATTATAAACCATGTATATCTTATGTTCTTGTATGGTTATGATTTTATCTCATTTCAATTTATTGCATATGATTCTTGCATATTCTATGTGCCATTAAAATCAAATGGTGTTTAATTTTAGTAGCTTGTTACTTAGATAGCAGTTTTAGTTGCATAAAGTAGTGGTCAGTGATTTTAATTGCTTCAAGTGGTATCAGAACTTTTAGGTTTTGATGTAGGGATGAACGTAGGGGTGTACACGAACCGGGCTAGACTAGTTACCTCGCTCGACTTGGCCAGAAAAAGCTCCACTCAGCCCAACCCGGCACTGAGTCCAGTCCGGGACGGGCCATTTTCTTCAGCCCAAAACTGAGTTCGGGTCGAGTTTGAACAGGTTCCAGTTCGGCCCGACTCAGTCCGAAACCCAACTCGACTTGGCCCGACTCTGCCGTTCACATATATATATATATATATATATATATATATATATATATATATATATATATATATATAATGGAAGCATCGGAATTTATGAAAATTTAATGGAAATTAAATTCTTTGAATAATACTAACATCTGATTAATGGAAATTTATTTATTGAATTTAGTACATCTATTAGATGTTCATCAATCTATTCAGTTATGATTATATTTCAAGGTAACTATTGATTTATAAACCATCTAAAATGGGTCCATTAATTTGGATGGTCTAATTACTTACATGTCAGCTTCTTCTATAGTATTTAAGTTCATGTATATGAATAGTCCTTTGCTGCCAGAGTACCAGAATTTTTTTCTTGGGCTTTTACGTGCAGGCTTGGAACTTGGACTATTGTTGTCCATTTACACGTAGAAGTGGATGTACGAGATTGCCATTTTCTTTCCTACAAAATACTATGGAACAAAGAGTGCTAATTCCATACACCCCATCCTCAAGCGCCAAACATAAATGCGCGCCACATGTGCCAACATGAGACGTCTGATGAGATCCGAGACGTTCAACAGATTTTCCTTTGACTAAATTTGTATTCTTCCAAAATTTAAATTGTCCACTGATTAGGTTAGTAATATTTGAGCATTAGATTCAGACCAACGGTTTTCATTTCTTAGCTATATATTTCTTAACTGTGGCCCACCTGATGAGCGAACAAGATGGATTCTTGGGGAAATTAAGTATGAACGGTCCAAATCGTGGGTTCCTTTTTAGATGGAGTTGGTCCGAAATTGGCCCGAATTCGCCCGATTGCTGACCGAGCCGAGTTTGGGCTGAACATGTTGGCCCGGTGACCGGGTTGAGCCCAGTTTGACTCAGTTTGGCCTGATGTACACCCTTAGATGAACGTGATGAGGTCGATCACTGTCTTCCTCAAGGATAACTACTCCAAATCCATGGAGCTTCTGTGGACTCCTCATAGAGATTTCTCGAATTCGCGAGGAAAAGAAATAGAAATAATTTTAAGATATATGAAAGAAACTTTTTGAATGATTTTGACAAATGAAATGAATCAGTCTATAACCCTTTAAATAAGGATATTAAGACTTGGAATAAGTTTATGAATTAAACTATAACTAAAACTCCCTAAAATTTGTATCTTACTATAAATTGTAAATTTTCTATTTATAGTAAGTGTCTTATGTGGCTTAATCACATTATTCTCATAATTTTTCTAAACACTTTTCACGTTGGACACAACTCTTAAAGCCCAACGGATGAAGAGTTATAATCAAACTAAAACTTACTAAAAATAGTAAAAATAGAAATAAACATGGAATTCGTCCATTAATATGATGGAATCTCGAAAATACGGCATGGGCATCCCGACATAGCCAGATTGGTTGGATAAAGTAGCTTGTCCTACCCCAAAAATCATATATGGTGTGTCAAGTAACTCATTCTGGTTTGCGAGATATGTATGTTTTATGATTCTAACGGTCTTGATGACTTCTGCCTCTGATCGGGTCTTATCTGATCCATCTTGGACATGAAAGTGTCCGCGACCTGTTTTACATCAGGTTTGTGTAGTAAATTGAAAGAGACAGCTAGCAGTAGATTTGAGGTGGAGAAATTTGATGGGCAATTTTTTTTTTCATTTTTTTTTTTTTTTTTTTTACTTTAGAAATTAGAAACTCAAGATTTGTTAGTTCAACAAGGGCAATATAAAGTATTACTTGATAAGGTAAAGAAATCAAAATCTATAACCAATGGTGATTGAGATAAAATGGATCTCAAGGCATTGTCTACTATCTGCTTGTGTTTGACAAATCATGTTTTATATATAAAATAATTAATGAGAAGATCGCAGTGAGTTTATGGGAGAAGGTAGAAAGCTTGTATCAAATAAATTGGATTTTCTTGAAGAAAAAAATCATATACCATATGGATGAAGGATGGTACAAAAATTTCCGACCATCTAAATATATTTATTAATATTATTTATTAGCTTGAAGGCATAGGCGTGAGAATGGAAAAATAAGGCAAGGCGGTGACATTTCTATGTATGTTACTAGAGTCTTATGACAACTTAATTACATTATTGAGTTGTACCAATGAAGATTCTGTTGAGAATGTGGAGCCACATTTGGGCCGCCTTCGACCAGTCGTAGGACATGCTTGACCGGTCGTAGGGGCATATTCGACCGGTCGTGGACCGTCGAGTCAAAGTCCAGCGAGTCCTGTTTGTTCATGTTTTGGGTCCTTCGACTAATTGAAGGAATTGTTCGACCGGTCGTAGCTCTCCTTCGACCAGTCGTATATCTCCTTCGACCAATCGAAGGATACGCAGATTCGTTTTCGAATCTGATGTGGACTGCAGATTTTAGTGTCGCCTTTCGCAAGGCTGCAGAAGGAAAGTTTTCTAAACTATAAATAGGGGTTCCTAGGGCTTTTCTAGGTAGAATTGGAATATTGAGAAATATTTCTAAGGTGTGGGCTAAGGGTTTTCTATGTGCTTCCAGAGGAGAGGTTAATATTTTTTTTGCCTTGTAATCTTTGTTCTTCTTCATAGTGAAAGTTTGCATCCATGGTTTTTTACCCTAGTTTGAGATTTTTCTACGTATATCTTGTCTTGTGGTTTGTTTGGATTGCTTTGATCTATTTCTAGTTTATATTCCTTTCCATTTATCGTTTGTGGGTGAGGCCTGATATTGGATCTCGGCCACTGTGTTGTTGGCATGCTCCGCAACAGATTCACTCGATTAGAATACAATTTATAGTGTATTTCTTGCCGATGAACTTAAAAAAAAGGCAAATTTAGAAAGTTGAAGTGGTTTAGAAGTTAAAGCTCTTATAACAAGAGGAATATTGAATAACCATGGTAACAAATCGAAGAATTCTTCAAAAAGCAAGTCTTAAGGCCATTCAAAATCAAGGAGTGATAAGGGCCCTTATTGCCTATGTGACAAGAGTGATCACTTGAAGAAAGATTGTTGGAAAAGAAAAAAATATGAAGGAATTTGATTCAAGCAATGACAAGCAACTTTTTGAATCCAAGAACGAAGCTAATCAAGTAGAAATATTAACATTTATATCAACTGAAGATTAGGTATTGATGGCAAGTTCTAATATAACATTATATATATATATATATATATATATATATATATATATATATATATATATATATATATATATATATATATATATATATATATATATATATAAAATTAGATACTTGATAGTAGTGTCATTCATTATATGTGTACTCATCGTTTATGGTTTAAAACGTATGAATCACATGAAGGTGGTATTGTTTCGATGAGAAATTACTCAACTAGCAAAACGGTTAGGAGTGGTTTAGTTGCTTTGAAAAAAATTGATGAAATGATTATTAGACTTAAAAATATGAGGCATGTGCCAGGTTTGAAAAAAACTTGATCTCTCTCTCACTCAGAATTAGATTCTTATGGCTGTAAATTTATGGGGCCACCGGAAGTAATCGAAGTCTCTAAAGGAGTATGTATCATTATAAAAGGCATCCCAGTTAAAAAATTATATAAGCTTTAGGAAGTATAATGACAAATGATATGATAAATGCGATTGTGGAGAGTAATAAACTTCCATTACGGTTATGGTTAAGAGGTTGGGTCATATGAGTGAGAGGGCTGGGATATGGAAGTAATGGCAATATTTTTTTTTTAGATATCCACAATGAAGTTTGGTAAAAAGAAATTTCATAAACATTGTCTCTAAGGAAAATAATATAGGCAAAAGTTTTCAAAAGGTAGTCACACAAGTAAAGGTGTGGTTGATTAAATACCCATAGATGTGTGGGACCTGCCACTGACTACTTCATTTGGTGGTGCTCTATACTTCGTCTCATTCATTAATGATTTTTTAAGAAAAGTATGGGTGAATACATATAAGGTCCAAGAGTGACATGTTCACAACTTTCAAGCATTTTAAGGCTCAGGTGGAGAGCAAATATGGTGCCACATCAAGACTTTTAGGACAAATAAAGAAAATAAATTTACTTCAAATGAATTTTTCAAGTTTTGTACGAATGAAGGAATTAAGTGACACTTCATAGTTGTCTACATTTCTCAATAAAATGGCGTGGCTAAAAGAATGAACGATACACTAATAGAGTATGCTAGAAGTACGTTGGTTAATATGGGGCTTAAATAAGAAATGTTGGTGGAAGCTATTTTAATGGCTCACTATCTCGTTAATTGATCATCACTTATGTCTCTAGAGGAGAAAATACATTAAGAGGTATGGTCTAGAACTCATTGTGATTATTATGAATTGGAGATATGTGGTTATATTGCATTTACTTTAATTCCTAGTTGTCAAATCAACAAATTGGAACACACACACACACACACACACAC
This sequence comes from Magnolia kwangsiensis, assembly GCA_037074715.1. NCBI lineage: Eukaryota > Viridiplantae > Streptophyta > Magnoliopsida > Magnoliales > Magnoliaceae > Magnolia > Magnolia kwangsiensis. The sequence continues at coordinate 100,008,087 of CM073584.1, forward strand.
ACACACACATTTTTGATAGGTAAGAAAATTATCATTAGTCATGATATTTATTTTGATGAGTCTCATGTGCTTATGGGATGTTCAAAATATCAAAATAAGGAGAAAGAATGTCCGCAACAAACAATGTTCAACATTTTGAATATGTAATGAAATGTTCAATTCCAAATATTATAAATCCCCTGGATCAAGAGTATGATCAAGTTAAAACTGAAAGAATTGAAGATGGTGAACAAAAAACACTACTTATGATAGACTGTTCATGTCATAATATCCGTCATCTGACATATCTTAAAGATTATATGGATCTTACGACATTGAGGGCTCTTGTCACAAAAGATCAAGAACCAAGTGCCTTTGAAGAAGTTATGTAAGATAAAAATTAAGAAAATTGAAAGAAGATCATGTAAGAAGAAATGTTTGCACCTTAAAAAAAAAAAAATCATGCAAGGGTTTTGGTGGAATTGCAAAAGGGTCATAAGGCGGTTGGTTGCGAGTGAGTATATAAAATTAAGGAGAGCGTAGGTGGAAAATTTGAAAGATACAAGGCAATGCTAGTTGCCAAGTGCTTTACACAAAATGAAAGTATTGATTTTATGAAAATTTTTGCACCGAATGTGAAACTTATTTCAATTTGGTTTGTTTTTGCACTTGTAGCTTTGTTAGACTTGAAACTTGAGCAAACAAATGTAAAAATAACATTTGTACATGAGGATCTTGAAGAGGAATTCTACATGTGACAACCGAAAGGGTTTATTGTGAAGGGTAAAGAGAATCTTATATGTAAGTTGAATAAATCATTATAAGGCCTCAATCAAACATCAATGCAATGGTATAAAAAGTTTAACTCTTTAATTATTTTGAGTCTTGAATATAAAAAAAGTAATTATGCCATTGCTTGTATTTCAAACTTTTTAGTGATGTTTTTTTTCAATCTTGGTTTTGTATGTTGATGATATGCTTTTAGTATGTAAAGATTAAAGAAGAATCGATGAGTTGAAGGCTCAATTAAATGGAAAATTTGAGAGGAAGGATTTAGGGGTGGCATGCTAAATTCTAGGGATGAAGATAAAACGGGCTCGACAAAGTGGAACCGTGTCACTTTTTCAAAAAAGGTTCATTAAAAATGTGCTCGACAAGTTTGGCTTGAGCAAGGCAAAGTCGGTAAAGGCTCAATTGGCTGCTTATTTCATGTTATCTTTCGAACAAAGTCCAAAGTTAAAAGAGAAAAAATGATACATGGATCATGTTTTATGTGCAAGTGTGGTGGAAGTTTGATGTTTGCTATATTGTGTACTAAGCCAAATAGAGCTTATGCGGTTGGAGTGCTTAGTCAGTTTATGGTAAATCTACAGAAATCATATTGGAAGGTAGCAAAATGGATACTTCGATACTTGAGATGCACAAGTAATCATGTGCTTACATATAACAAAGGGGCAAGGGTGATGCATAGTTTTGTTAATGCAAATTTTACTGGTGACCTTGGTAAGTGAATATCGACCATGGTATGCATATTTTGTTTTGCACATGGTCTTATGAGTTGGATGTCAAATCTTCAAGGAACAATAATATTGTCAACTATGGATGTTGAGTACATAGTAGCAATGGATGCTTGTAAGGAGGTGGCTTAGCTTATACGAAAGACATGTTTTGTTTGTAAACTAATGGATTTATTTTGTGACAATATGAGTACCACTTATTTGGCGAAGAATCTGATTCAAGAGAAGAAAATACATTGCAATTCGGCACCATTTCATTCCTCAAGTCATTGAAGATGACCAAATTCATTTGTTGAAGATAGGAACGAAAGACAATGTAGCATACAGGCTCACAAATACTGTTCATGTGGAGAAGTTGGATTAGAGCTGGACTTCTTTAAGCTTCAAAGCAAGGTATTTTTGGTAGATTGACAATGGAAGGAAGTGATTTTTCTATCAAGGTGGAGATTATTAAAATTATGACACTAAAATCATATGGGTTTATTTAGGTTTTTAGCTTGACCCATGTTTCACATAAGCTAATAAGGCCCAAGTGTTAGTGGACTCTTGGAGGGGTAGTTTTGACATTTTCCTCGTAAAAGGGTGACTTTTAAGGTAAGTGATGTGTGGGCTAAGGGAGTGTTATGATTTTAGAGAGTGAAGTGAAGTTTTTTCTTGTAAGAGGGTTTTAAGAAGAATTTCTTTTTAAATTAAGATAAGATTTAAGATTCCAAGGCTTTCCACGTAGTGCTCTAAATTTTATTTTTTTTCTTAAAATATCAAAGGTTGAAAGATTTACTTATAGTATGGCAATGGTAAAAATGTTTTTGTTTTTTAAGCTTGAATCAAGAGGACTTTATTGTCTTCTTAAAAAAGCTACTCAATTCCTTATTATCCATTATCTCTCTTTTATATAATGAATGTAATTTCTTTATTGGATTGTTTGTGAATGTATTTTAAATGATGAACTGCGTATATCTTATGCTCTTATGTAGTTACAGTGTATATATATATATATATATATATATATATATATATATATATATATATATATATATATATATATATATAAATATAAATTTATTCTACAATATTCTTGTATACTCCATGTGCCATTGAAATAAAAATGTATTTAATTTCAGCAGTTAATTGCTTTGGGGGTGGTTCTAGTTGCATTAAATGGTCCATGATGGTTTTAATCACTTTATTTTTCAAATTGACAAGTGTAAAAAAATCTGGTCGTCCATTTCAAGCGAGCGAGCTGCGCTTTTATTCAAGGCTTCCAAAATATCATATATTCATTCATCCCATGGTCTTTGAGTCAGGGTTGCAACAACAAGAGAAGGTTCCGTGTATATGGAGGTATAGGATTTTTCGTATCTCCATCTCATAACGTTTACTTGGCAAGCATGGATTAGATCTAAACCGTTCATTTTGTGCTTACAATAGTTATTGGGTCATGATCCAAAATCCACAGTATTTTGACATATCCAGCCTTTTAATGAGTGAATACATATGAATGCTAAAAGATTATAAAATCCAGTAACGGCTTCTATTAAGTGAAATAATTCCCATTTATTAGACGGTTAAAATAGTCTGATCAAGGAAAATTTTAGCGAACAGTCAATCAACGGCTGATTCTACAGGATACCTAGTTCAGATCTTAATATACACGTGTCACATGTGTGGTATAAATCTGATGCACGAAACTTTGGTGCCTCCAGAGACGCAGGTAATTCGTTGTCAATATGAAAATTTACCACAGGAGCACCTGACTTTTGACTTGTTTCTCATTTGAGTTTTGCTAACTCCACACGCGTGGATTGCCCTACCCATCCGCACATGCCATTATGGACCACATGTGTTAGATCTAAGGCACACATGAGTGAAAGTGGCAGATCCAAAGCTCAAGTGGACCCCACCACAGAAAACAGTGGGGATTGAACGCCTACCATTAAAAAATTCTTGGGGACATAGAAGTTTTCGATCAAGCTGATGTTTGTGTTTTTCCTTCGTCCATGTTTGTGTGAACTCATGAACAAGTTGGATCTCAAATAAACATCATGGTGGGCCCTAAGAAGGTTTCAATGGTAGATATCACTATCCCCACTAGAGCTGTACACGAGTCGAGTATTGCCCTGCTCATGCTCGGCTCGCCCTGGCCAAGTCTTACTAGTACTTGGTTCTACTCGGGCGTCGAGCATGGATTCCCTGCTCATGCTCTACTCGTCCGTGTACGAGTAGAAATCGAGTCGAGTCGAGTCCGAGTTTTCGATTATTAGAGCATTAAATACCTCCTTATTAGAATAAGTCTCAGTTATTATCTTAATAAACCTTAATTTTAATTTTCGAAATCTTAAAGAAATCTTTTATCAACTGAGAGGGAAATATAAATAGAATAGTTATATGTTACTCAAGATGTTCATGATGCGTGATACACATGCACTTATAAATTGTACCTAGATTCGGTTAAAATAATAATTAAAATAAAAATTCTTACTTGATGGATGGACAGGGGCACCGAGAAGGGGTGGGACGAGCTGCGAACAATGCAGGGTAGGGACGAGCTGCGGAGAGGGGTGTCGGGCAGGCCAGGGACGAGCTGCAACCAGGGGCAGGGGCGTTGGGCAGGCTGTGCGGGTTAGGGTTTTTTAAGAGAGAGATGTTTTTTTTTTTTTTTTTTTTTTAAAGGGGAACGTCAGAACGACCGAACGAGAGAGAGACTAGCACCGGACAGGGGCAGCGACGAGCTGCGGCACCGGACAGGGGCACCGGGCAGGCAGGGACGAGACAAGCGGAAGGGACTAGCATTGCCGGACAGGGTAGTGAGAGAGAGGGAGAGAGAGAGAGAGGGAAGAAGAGGGATGGGCCAAACGACAGAATGCACCGCTGCACCGGGTAGGTTTACAAGGGAACGAGAGGAGAGAGAGAGAGTATTTGGGTTTTTTTGAATGGGCGCTGGGAGGGAAGGTATTTCAGTTTCGAACGGGCAGGCTGCTGTGAAAACGACTGGAAAAAGAGGGCATAGGGTTATTTGTTTTTGAGGTGGATATATATACACTCGAGTACGAGTCGAGTACCGAGTCGAGTACTGCCCAACTCGTACTCTACTCAAAATTAAAACGAGTATACAAAATCCGCTCGTGCTCGGCTCAAACTTATGATGAGTCGAGTTGAGCGAGTAACTAAGTATACTCTGCTCGTGTACAACTCTAGTCCCCACTGTTTTCAGTACTAGGGCCCACTTGAGCTTTGAATCTGCTTCATTTTTGGGCTCATGCCCTAAAATACCCTAAAATGATCTCTCCAAATTGATGGACGGTTTGGATACAACACATACATCATGGTGGGCCCACATAACTTGGTCATGACATCACTTCAGCAGCAATCTCGCCATATTATTGTGATGATATCGTACAACCAAATTTCTGTGACAAATCATGGGAATTTCAAAATCTCATGAGGAATGTTGGTAGACTTTCACTTATTTTGGAAGACTTGTAAAGACCCTTTAGTTTCTCAGTAGGTAGACTTTCTTCAGCCATGCCACATTTCTATTTTATAGGTTTTCTTACCTACTTTGACCCTAAAATAACATATACAAATTATTAAAAATTTCATAAAAGCCTAGTCCTAGATTCAACACTTTAAAGCAATCACATACTATATATACGTGCATAATGCAACTAGCTTTTGACATTTTTATCCTTGTAGTTAGTCTTCTGAGCATTGTTTAAAAGATGGTAAATTCATTATACACTGTAGTTACTTGAAAACGACATAAATTGCATATGTTTGCTTTCACTTTTTTTTAAAAAATTTTATTTTTATTTTTTAAATGTGTGTAGTCTACTTATAGCCTATTTAGGTTAGGGAGATTATCCAACAAAGGTGGCATTTGGGTCATAAGTCACTTAAACTACTTATGCTTCAAGTAGCTTATCTTTTTTTTTTTTTTTGGTTAGCTTGTTAGTACACCCCATTGTCAGTTCACACTTCACTGTTAGCCACCCCCACTGGGGATCGATATCAAGACCTCGGTGTTGAAGCAAAGTATCTTTCCGGTAGCTTATCTTGGTTTCTACTTATTAAGTTGAAGTGAGTAATGGTTAGAGCTGTACATGAGTTGAACCAAGTTGAGCTTGGCACAGCTTAACTCGGCTAGCTCGGCCAATAGCTGACCCTAGCTCAAACTCGGCTTGGCTTAATGCTCGAGCCTGATTGGCCAACTCAACTTGGTTCGGTCAGCAACTTAGGCCAATTTAAGTCGAGTTCGAGCTTGTGCAACATTTTGTCAAACACATGGAATTTACATTCAATTTCTCACAGTATGTAAAACAACAACATTAGTTTATAGGTATTTCATCAAATACTCGATATACAACATCAAAATCAAAATACAAGGGTAGTTTTATCATGTAATGTTTTTTTTTTTTTTAGTGATTTGTTTCGTATCCATACATTCCTCGCCACTAGCCGATCTCGTGAAGAATGTATGCACCCGAAACAACACTTCATTGAGTCATTTCATCAAACACTTGGTGATCAGCATCAATATCAAAATAATTAACCAAGTTGCCAAATTGATTTGATCCTAGTTCGATTCCAGTTGAGGTTCGATCGAAGTCGATTTGAGCTCGAACAAATCAACTCAACCCGACTCGAACTCAATTTCTAACAGAGTCGAATCAAGTTTTTTTTGAGTCGAGTCGAGCGAGCTAACTTGGTTCGTGAACAGCTCTACTAATGGTGCATTTGGATGGTAAGTTATTAACATAAGCTACTTATGCCTTAAGTAACTTTTCTTGGTTTCTACATAATCAACAGGAAAGTTTATTTGGTATGTTTTTAAGAAACATAAAAGAAAAAAAAAAGCTTAAGCTGCCATGTTGAAACAGTTTCTGATAATGCCATAACCATGGGGCCCACTTTAATGTGTGTTAGATATCTACTCCGTTCATTCATTTTGCCAGCTCATTCTAGATTATTGGCCCAATAATGAACAGATCTAAATCTTACGTGGATAGTGGTGATTAACGCTCACCATTTGAAACCTTCAACGGCCCACCATAATGTTTATTTTCCATCCAACCTGTTGATAAGGTCACATAGATCTAAGATGAAGGGAAAAACAAATACCAACTTGATCCAAAACTTTTGTGGCCCCTAAGAAGTTTTAATGGGGGCGTTTATTCACCATGTTTCTTATGGTGTGGTCCACAGGAGATTTTGATCTGCTTCATTTTGGGGTTCATGCCCTAAAATGAACTCGGAAAAGGGATGAAAGCCATGGATATAAAACACATACATTTATAAGGTCCATAATCACTGACTGAAAAGTTTATTTGTTTCCTCCAACTAACCTAATCTACTCCGCTCCTCTTGCTGGAGGTAGATTGGTGGGTGAACCCGACTCCACTTGCATAGGTCCATGATGTAGAGCGGGTCGCGGACAATTTCATGGCCAAGATGGATCAGAAAAGGCACGGTCGGCGACAGAAGTGATCCGGACCATCGGACCTTAGATTGGGCGTATCTCACAATCCGGAATGAGTTATCCGACGTAAAATATATGATTTTGGGGTAGAACGAGCTACTTTAACCAACCAACCCTGCTATGCCGGGTTGCGCAGCCCGGATTTGCGAGAAACCCCCTAATCGACGGTCGTTTCCTCATTTTAATTTTGTTTTTACTATAAATAGTAAGTTTTGGTTTGAGTATAACTTTTCATCCGTTGGGCTTTAGGAGTTGTGTCCAACATGAAAAGTGCTTAGGATAATTAGGAGAACGGTTTGGTGAAGCCAAATAGGGCACTTACTATTTTTGGCCGAAAACCTTGCGCACTAGTAGACATCATGACCGTCTATAAATAGTAAGTTTACTATTTATAGTAAGTTGTGAATTCTAGGAGTTTTAGTTGTAGTTTGAGTCTAATTTCTTTCTTATTGCTTGGTTCCCTTATTTAAAGGGTTGTGAACTCGATTTTAGGGATTCATTAATCAATTTCGAATTTATTAGAAATTATTCTTATTTTCTACTTCCTTTCCTCGTGAATTCGAGAAGTCTCTGCGAGGAGTCCAGAGAAGTTCCGTGGATTCAGAATATTTATCATCTTGAGGAAGACGGTGCTCGACCTCACGTCCTTCCCTGCGTCAGTCCACCATGATGTTTCTTAAAAATCTACTCCACCCATTCATTTTATCAAATCATGTTAGGAGGTGGGCTAAAAAATGAGGCAGATCCAACGCTTTGGTGGACCACATTGGATGCAACTACGGCTTTAGTTTAGTAAATTTTCTTGCATAGGATAAAGAAGGCCGACTGGTTGCATGCTAGTGATTTAAGAGTGGAATGTAATTGCAATATAGAGTTCAATCCCTTGGTATTATTGCTAATTATCGCAGTCCACAACCTTAATTATTTTGTAAAATCATGAGATGTATTGCACCAAACAGACCATGGTCAACAGACTCGACGATTTAGACTGGCTTATCTTCCCCGAGTTGAGAAGGGACTCACCCCTGTCAAAGGTTAATTGACCTGACTCACCCATGGTGTCTAGACTGGTTCCAACTACGTCAGGTTCAACTGAGATGTAGAACCGTGAAAGGACATTTGATGTAGAGATGAACCTGATGAGGTCGATCACCATCTTCCTCGAGGATAGCTACTCCGTATTCACGAAGCTTCTCTAGACTCCTCATAGGGACTTTTCAAATCCACGAGAAAAAAGTAAGAAATAATGAAATAAATTCTATAAAATTCAAATTTTGATTGATGAATGAAATAAACGAGCTCACAACCATTTAAATATGGATACTAAGCAATGAGAGAGATTTCAGAATCGAAATCCAGCTAAAACTCCTAAAATTCACAACTTACTATAAATAGTAAACTTACTATTTATATATGGTTGTAATGTCTACTAGTGGCTTCACCACACTATTGTCTAATTATTCTAAGCACTTTTCAGGTTGGGCGCAACTTCTAAAACTCAATGGATGAAGAGTCATAATCAAACTAAAACTTACTATTTATAATAAAAATGGAATTAAAATAGAGAAATGACTATCGATCTTATGATATTTTGTAAATCTGGCTTGTGCAACCCAACATAGTAAGGTTGGGTGGTTAAAGTAGCTCGTACTACCCTAAAATCATATATTTTACGTTCAATTGCTTATTCTGGCTTGCAATATATGCTCAATGATTTAAGGTTTGACAGTCTGGATTGCTTTTGTCGTCGACTGGGCCTTTTCTATTCTACTTGGGCCGAAATTATCCGCAACCCGCTCTACATCAAAATTGAATATGGAAGTGGAGTTGCACGGTTGCAATAGGAGAGAAGGATAACCTCTTGTATGAGGGCTGTTCTTTAGCCTTCTGCCAGTATTTATTATTTATTATTTTTTTGGGTTCTTGGTGTGGATGCTATGTATATGGGCTCAAATTTCAATTTTGCTTAGCCCAAGCCCAATGGTACTAAAGTCTAGGCCTCGCCCACCATGTGAGCTAAGGAATTGGTCTTAGATGGCCACGGCCCGTCAGGGCAAATAATACCGCTGATCAAGCAATAATAACCGTTGGATTGATGCCTATCAAATGGATGATTAAAAGTAAGATAGCGAGTGGTCCAAAATTGAAGGGAAAAAGAAGATTTTTGAGTTAGGCTGCATCCACAGCCGTGCGAGAGATTTGGACGGTCTGAATGGACGTAGAACAATGCCTCGTGCACAGATGGAGATTCACACCATTTTTCAATGGTGCAAAACTAACATACGAGTTTATAATGCACGTTTGCACTCTCTATTCCAGGGTTGACGCACGTGCCAGCCACGAACATTCGTGCAAGATCCAGGCCATCTGCTAAACATCCCCATTCCAAAATCCAGGATGTTCTAACCATCAGATGGGCTACACGAGTAGCCCCAGCTCACGTGTACGTTAAATCATCCACAGGTAGAAAGGTTGGGCTACACGTGTACGTTAAACCATCCAGTTTCCCCATACGAGCATGACCCACCTGATGAGTGGCTTGAGTTGGAGCAGGGAATATACACCATTGGACCCACCTGATGGGTGGTCTGGATCTTGCACGTTGGCACGTGTGCCATGGTTCACCTCTTAAATCTCTCCTTGCCTGTTTAGCTATCGCATGCGGATTTCCTGCGAAAGCCTTTCGCAGGAAGTTCCAGCACTGGAAACATAGGTGGGGCCCACAGTGATGTTTATGAGAAATCCACACCGTACATCCGTTTTTTGAGCTCATTTTAGAGCAAGGTACCAAATTTGAACAGGATCCAAGACTCAGCTGGGCCTTACTAAAGGAAAAGGTGCTTAGGGAGATTCCTGCTGTTGAAAATTTCCTGGGGTCGACAGTGATGTTTACATAGCATCCATACCGTTCATAAGGTAATTCCTACTGGGATGAACTGAAAACACAAATATTAGCATTATTTAAAACTTCTGTGGCCCCACGAATATTTCAACTATGGACGTTCAATCTCACGTTTCGGCCCATTTGTGTATTGAATCCGTCTCATTTTTGGTCTCATGTCCTAAAATGAACTCACAAAACGGATGGACGGGATGGATTTCTTACAAACATCATAGTGGGCCCCACCTGGGTTCTCTGGCTGGCCCACCCTTGGATTTAGCCCGCGCAATGCCCCTTGGACTCCGGTCTATAATAAAGGCCTGTGGCTTGGCTATGGACCCCAAGATCTAGTAAACTCAGGTTTTGTAAATATTCGTTTAGGCCCAAACCGTGCCCAAGGCCAGGCCCATTTATAATGATAATGGGCCATTTTGGTATACATCAAAGCCCCGATTATAATGCAGTTCTGTTCCAGGCCTGCCTTTAGCCCAATTCAAAATTGGACGGGCCCAGATCAACCATGACCCCGTCCAGATGTGCCTAAGATGGGCCATCCCACGGAAAGTGCACAGCCTAAAGTTACACCGATTGGACAATCTAATCCTTCCATGGGAGGACGGATAGTCAATTGAACTTTGATTAACCATTTTCAGCCATTCATTTTCATTTTAGAAGTCATTTAATCCAATGACTTTGATGGTCCATTCGGTGTGATTTTTGGGCCGTAGCCCATTCAAGGGATGTCATTTCTGATAATCGGTTCGGATCTCATGCACGTGTGCACACTTCCACACCATAGCCCAGCTATTGATCTTTGGAAATGAACATATATGAGAAAAATGAGAATTGCACATCTGGGACCCGAGGACACTATTTTAAACCGGTCATTTGGAAGGCTCGCCATAGATGGGCCATGACCCAAAATCTAAGTGTTCCAAATCGTTGGATATGGTGGGCCCCACTGTTGATGTTCCATTGATTAACAATCTCCATTAAGATGATAGGCACCAAATCACTGTCCTTTTTTTTTTTTTTTTGGTTGAATCTCGACCGTTGCTATATTTTGTTTCATGATCCACCAATCGATGGGTTGCAAGTTTCCTACTTGGAAGATTCATGCTGTACGGTCATCTACAGTGGATCCTGTTATATCAACGGTTTGGATTATGAAATCATGGGTCCCACTTGTACGCATTGACGAGATGATCCAAGCAAGGTTTGATGGATCCAAACCCCTGATCACAATGATTCACTACAATTGATCAAGAGATGGGGCCTACAAGCTATCCAGTCATTAAAATATATAAGACCAAGATCCAGTAACAGTGGGGCCCATCAAGAGATGGGGCCTACAAGCTACGCGTGTCAAACGACCAAGTGAACTATTAATGTGTGTGGCCCACAAGACCAATTGATTTGATTGATGAAGTAATAGTGGGCCTTAGGATCACAACATGGGGTTCACATGTGTGATCAATCTGGTCCATTCATTAATAGTTCACCCATCTCAAGAATCAAGCCTATCCACTCATTAGGTGGGCCACACCTGCAAGTTGAGTCAGGCCGTGGGTGTTGGTCGTCCATTACTTTCAATGGAGCGGCCCACTTGATAAGTGGACCAACATGATTCTTGTGACAGGTGATCTTCGTGGAGGGGTCCACCCTCTGCATTGTTAGAACATCCTACGTAAGCAGCATGCAGGCTACGTGGCTGCATGACAATTAGCTGTAGAGATGGCTAAAATCTCCAGCAAAAAATCTCAAAACTACAATCAAGGGTTAATTGCACCACCCCCATTGGTTTCTGACAATTATAAATCTCCCCTCTAATTTAGATTATTACAGATAGCCCCCCCACACTTCAAAGATTAAGTTGAGATTCACGATCAAGTGTTAATTGCACCACCCCCTTCGTTTCTGGCAATTATAAATATCCCCTCTAATTTAGATTATTACAGATACCCCCCTCCTTCAAAAATTAAGTTGAGATTCTCCACTATAAGGAAATACACAAGGGGGGCTAGGGTTAGGATAAGGCCAAGCTTTCTCTAAGCCCGGCCCGCATTATTCAACGTAGGCTCGAACCCAGCTCTGACCAAAGAAGGGCTAAAATAGTCTAGATCGTACACATATTTATGCTAGGCTTGAACCCAACTCCAACCTAAGCATGAGCGAGAGATGAGAGGTGTGGGTTGATGTGAAGAGAGAAATGAGAAGGTCGAAATTTATTTTTATTTTTCAAATATTTTGTATATTGCAAAATTTCTCCCGCAAACACTAGTGGGCTAGGCTGAGTTGAATTTTGAATTGGGCCAACAGGCTGGTATCCTTGGTTTAAACTCTAAACCTTAATTAATCCTTACCCTAAGGTGCGAACCCAACCCATTGACAACCCTAGAAAATAGCATCAATTAGCACTTTTATTTTTGAGCAACTGACTGTTTTACCCTTACCTCAAGTGCAACTAGTTGTAGATGTCTAGGCCAGCATGGTGCGTGTATGCCATTGAACTTGTACGTTGTAGGGACTGTGCTTGGATTCTTCTAACTATTTCCTTTGTTGTGGCCCACGGTAATCATAGGTCAGCCTGACTTTTTAGTCATTTGAATAACTTACAGCTACACGTCAAATGGTTGGAGTAGATTTCACATTCATAGTGCAGTGGGACCTAAAAAATCAACAGTGGGCATGTGCTTGGCCGTTTACCTTCATATATTAAAAAAAAATTAAAAATTAAAAAAGATCATGTCTCATGGCCAACCGATTGGACCACAGTTTAAGATTCACCCAGTGGAGAACTTCCTACCCGTTGTGTGCCTGTGACATCCATTCCTTACAAAATGGCCCCACTGCAAAATCATCCAATCCAACCCACCACAAAAAAACAGTGTATAGCCATTGATAAATAATAAAATAAAAATGTGGTCACTTGATGAGTGGATAGGGATGATTTTTATGCAAAATGATTTTCATGGTGGAATCAGTCTAGAATTTGTTGGATGTCCCATGCATTTAATAAATTAGAAGTTATTTGTTAGGTGGATCATGACCTACGGTCCAATTGCTTAGATTTAAACCTTCAAAAGAAATGAGGTTGACGTCAACAGTTGTGTTTCGATTGGGCCTACCTTGATGTATATGTGAGATCCACTCTGACCATTAAACATTAATATGGGGCATATCAGCTAAAATAATTAGGAGAGATACATCTGCTCTTGATCTTTATAAAGCCCACTGTAATGATTATATAAATGTAACGCCCAGGAAAATTGGGGGTTGTGCATACGCACGACTCCTGAGTTTCCAAATGTCACCTATCATCAATTTTATGGTTTTAAGATTTAATCAAGTTTAAACGCGCAGCCTGGAATTACTTGGAGCATGAAATGCAACCACAACTAATCTACTAAAGTGAAAGAGATATAAATATGTACAAGTCCAAAAGAATATAAAAGGGTCACTCAAGGCGTTGCCCAACAAAAATGACAAAAGAGAATCATATATCCAAAGGAATGGTGTGCTGAGCCCACGACTCAACGCTCCCATATCCAGTCTCCTAAGCCGATGGAGAGCCGCTCATCAACTGGAAGTAGGAGAACTCGTCCTCCTCGCTCAAGCTCTCGCCACCAGGCACGTTGAACTCAACACAACCTGCAGCTACTGAAGAGTCTGGGTGGTGTTTTAAAACACCGTCCCAGAGTGGGAGTGAGTGATCAACTCAGTGGATACTATTAATCTTAAGTTACAACAGGCATCAATTATAATATGAATTTAATGAAACGCAGCCAATCATCAACACTTAACAACTCTTATTAAAATGCATGCATGCGAAATGATATGATGCATGCCCTCGCCACAATGCTCCCTCGAGCGACTCCATCTAACGATCGCGTATGTCAGCACTCCCTCATTACGACCTCGACTTCCGATTCGCCACCCTAACTAATGCGATGCAATGCGATCGTGTTAGCCGAGTTTTTAATTAAGTCCGTTCATCCAGCCGATTTGAAAATCTGATACACCCCACTGATCATTGCCCTAAGTCAGGTGCGAGGCCAGAGCCCCCCAACGCGTGAGGCCGAGACTCCGCGGTCCGTGATCCCGTCGGGTTCCTCATCCACGACCTCTAGCACATGAGGAATGCCAATAGAGAGGGATCGCTCATGGTCACTACGGGGAGGCGCGGTACCCCAGCGCAGGTCGACAGCTCGAACATATTGTCTCATTCCACCATGCCCGGCTCACGAGGCTGTGGACCAGTTTCGGTTCAGTTATCAATGGACTTCAACGGTGGTGGGGTGTCCTAGGTTCCATACATAAGCATGCAATCATGGTTAACAATCAGGGTTGGTCAAACAGTGGACTAATCCGTAAGAATCGGGCGAGCGGGAGACGAATGACATCGGGCGCAAGAGACCCATGTAGTCGAATTACAGCTACCAGAACACGTCTGCCCGGATCTATAAGTTTAATCCCGATGCGGTCCTACCAACGAAACCACCTTCGTTCTACTCATGGTTCTAGCCAACCCAAGGGTCAATAAAGGTTTCTAGCATGCCGACTACCAACACATCACAAGTATAAGCACCCACATGTTCTCAATAATCATCAACATATTATTCATATATCATAGTAAGCAAAATTAAACATATTAAGATACAAATGCATGTGAGTGGGTGTTTGTGTGCATGAATGAGGAAGTCGAATACTTCCTCCTCCTGAAGCAATCACATGCATGATAGGAAGCAACCACCCACACTATGAAACGTCGATACATGAGGAAATCAAGAAGACATAAGCATGAGATCATTCATACACCAAATCATATGGAAATCAAGAACAAATAACATATGAGAGCCAATACACAACATTTCAACAATTATACGATTCCTAGGATTTCTATAAGTTTCATTCCAAATAAGCATCCAACAAACAAAATCATTAATCTCATAGCAAATTGGTGTTAGGCCACCTAAGAGTATTAGTCCGCACCTATGGGGCGTTGGAGTCTCGAACCGACCTAGGAAAGCTCAGATTTGGGGGCCGGACGGACGGAATCCCTAGAGCATGCAATTGCATGTTAGAATCTTGTGTAAATCCCTCCTTAGATCGTGAGATTCAAGAAGAAAAAGATGGAGGATCTTACCTAGGAGACCGGCGGACGTTTCCTAGAGTGTTGATGATGGGTTTTCCTTGAAAGAGGATAAGGTGTTGATGGGGTTGATGCTCTTGGGCCCCACATGAATTTGGAGTCCACCTTGACTCTCTTCTTGCTCCTTTCCTCCCTCTTACTCTTCTCAATCATTGGAGAATGGTAAGAGCTAAGAGGAAGAGATGGGTTGTTGGAGATGGAAGTAATGAAGAAGGGGCTTTAATTGTTTGAGGATGGTGGAGTAATGAGGGAGGGTTTGTTGTAGTAAAGAGGGAAGTTATGAGGGAGAGAGAAAGATAGATTGAGAAATGGGGAGTGTATGAGATAGCTAGGGTTCTATCTCCAGGTTTGACCTCTTTGGCCCTAAGTTTCTCAAAATTCCTAAAATAGCCACCTAGGACCACTTGTTGTGTTAGAGGTAGTTTTATCACCCCACCTGCCACCAAATTTGGTGTGTGGATACCTCATGGACCAATGAGGGGCCATATAAAATTTGAAAACAATCGGATGAACAGATATGAGATCTGAGTAAGCGATCCCGATCTTTAAATGGCCCTATGGGGTCCATTCCGGTCGTTGGGGCAGTTCTGGTGGTCCCCTGGCCATGAAATTTATAGGGTAGGTGGTGCATGGTTAAATGAAGGATCATACAAATTTTGGGGTCGATCGAATATTTGGTTTGATCGTACGAGTCCGATTTGCGATCAACGGTTATCGTGCCATGATCGGGTTCCAGATTTTGTGGATGGGCGTAGGAAAATACATTAGACCTTCGCTGTAAATTTGGAAGAAATTCGACGGCTGAAAAGTCCAGAGTCTCGGTTTCATTTGCAAGTGCTAGATTCCAATTCTGGCATTGGTGGGGTGCATTTGGCAAGTGTCAGATCCCAATTCTGGGTGTCCACTGGGTCTGTAATCCACGATGGACCACAAGCCCAGTGAGATCTATGATTTCCTAAATTTTTAGATTTTTCTGACCCTCCTCAGTCGTTGGGTGGCCCACACGGGCTGTTGGTAAGTGTAAATAGGCCATCTGGCTTGGCGGCTCACACTAGGCCCTATCATGACCTGTCTGGTCTACTCTAATGAGCTAATCCTAGGTTAATCAACTTGTAGTACCCCACCACGAGTGACTTAAAACAAATGGTCATGCGGCAAATCCTACGTGGACGCCCCAGGACACTGTGCTGGTTGGATGGGACATTACAAGGGTTGATTTGGTCTACTATTAAGATCCGGGCCTCATCTGACTCAGCTTTGCTTAGATCTTTAATTTAGTTATGCTCGTCTTGATTAGTTAGGGACGGGTCAGTTAGATTTGGGTCATATGTGAGTAAATCATGGGGCTACACCTGATGTTCAAGTGATCGAGCGGATTCGGTGGTTTCCTACGGTTGATTAATCGGTCTTGTGGGGTTCTTTATTGATACCACCCCTATATAAAGTAATATTGAGTACTAATGGTCATTAAGTAATGTTATAAGTTAATTAATAAAAAAAAATTAAGAATTTTTAAAAATTCAAAACAGTGAAAAATTCTAGATGTTACAATAAAATCCACTCCATTCATTAGATTTCACACTAAAAGTTAGACCCGTGATCTAAAAATCCGGTCCATATGTAATTCATGTGAGACTCACCAAAGGAAACAATGTATAGTGTGAAAGTTTCCCTTTATACTAATTCTAATTATGTGGTCCACTTGAAATATAAATGGGCTTAATTTGGTCATGAGCCTACCATAGGGTGACATGCTTGATGGTTGGGATGGATTTAACATAAACAACATAATGGCCAACTACTCTGTACCTTTTTCGTCCCTCAAGGTATTTGTGAGTTTCTTTTGTATTATAAAATTGTCCCTTGCAAGCCGTCATGGGTGGGGCTGGGCAGATATGGGTCAGGGTTATATATGTTCCAAGTTTGTTCTTATATTTTAATCCTGAGCCCACCCTCTTATACCACAGCCCAAGTCGGACCCAAAAGCTTGATGGCTAACTCAGCCGATTGACGACCCTATTAAGGGCAGAGCATGCATCTTAATGCTATCAATGCAGAAATAACACTATAAGGATTACAATAGGAGATGGCTCGCCTAGTGAATAAATCATTAAGAATATCCTTTGTAAATGATTCGAATGAATTGTACGTTATGGTTAGAAATGAAGTCATGCAAAACATGTTTGAAAGAGATTAGTGATATATGTCCAATTAAATCATACCACGTTGTCTCACCGGGGATATCCCCATTGATAGTGCGCCAGTAACACTATAAGAACATTCAGTAAAATAGTCTTTTTTAGTGTGGAGTGTACCATATGCCATATTTGGTGCCTTGGAACCCATGCGCATGGCATTATTAGTAAA
Source organism: Magnolia kwangsiensis (assembly GCA_037074715.1). Classification (NCBI taxonomy): domain Eukaryota; kingdom Viridiplantae; phylum Streptophyta; class Magnoliopsida; order Magnoliales; family Magnoliaceae; genus Magnolia; species Magnolia kwangsiensis. The sequence goes on from CM073584.1 coordinate 100,025,459, forward strand.
ATAGCCTTGTTGAAGAGTATATGCTTTCCTCATTAAGAACTTGCAGTGACAGCGATAAAGGTTTTGATGCAACCGGTCACTATCAGAGATAACCTGTCAGGCATGTACGAAAGGCATTAATTTTGAGACATGCTTTGCACGGCCTTACGTACGGCATGGGACTGCCATCCGAGACATGCTATGCACGGCCTTATGTCTGACATGGACTGCCATTCAATTACATCTTAACAGGCCTCGTACATGTAGAAAAAGACAATATCCTAATCCAAATCTCTGTAATACAGTATAAGGCCTACCTTGATATTAAGATCGCATCTAATCCGTCCGTGGGTGCACCCGTTCAGTCTCCTGCTGAAATCATCTCAATCCAGATAGACTTTGATGACACCACAGGACACGTTTTAGATGGGGCATCAATCATTAAAACCTTACGCATATTGTGTGGAGTGCACCATATTCTGTGTAAGCCATCTTGTTCATTTAGAATAAGCGCACTATCAAGATAGATGGACACGCCAAAAATTAAGCCAGTCCAAAACTCATGTCGGCAACATAATGTAAAATCATGCCAAAAACTCTAAAAAGACATGGATGTGGCTCACCTAGGATTTGGGTGGGTCTGAGTTTTGTGATCTAAAGAGAAAATGTGGTTGTGCACTTGATGGACGGATTTTATGTCAAGCACACATTACTGTTAGCCCACGTTCTAAAATAAGCTTTAAATTTATTTATTTATTTATTTTTACACAAACGCGGCAGAAGAGCCAGGAGTAAAATACGGAAAAGAACCCATAAGTAGGCAGTAGAAGAAGCGGCTGGAATCCTCTACAACTCGTGTTTTACGCATTGTGTAAAATAATCAAGTTTGTGTGGCCCATCATGTTGTATATGTTAAATCTACTCCATCTATCAGGTTGCATCCTAGATGTTAACCCCTACAGACAAAAGTTATCTAGAACCATTACGTACTCACATGCGCCACAACACATGGAACAACAGGGATCTGATGCCACCCATAGGTTTCTGTGTGGGGCCACCATGATGTTTATCTTTCACCAAACCCGTTAATCAATTGTAAATCACCAGAGTGAAGAGAAGATATAAAATTTAGGTGGGCCACACCGTGCGAACTTGGTAGTATTAGGAGCAATTTTAAATTGTTCTTTGTTGTGGCCCATATGAGATGTTAATGGGGATTATCTTCGGAATGTACAGTCCAGATAATGTTTTGCACCTGATGGATGGAGTGGACAATATGATGGATCCCACAGAGCTTGGGCGGACACTGCCTATAACGGGTTATAGAGACGGACCGGAATGGTGACCGCAATATTAAGAACTGCGTAAAACATCAACTCTGGGGGTCTACTATGTTTCATGTATAAATCCACTCCGTTCATCAGGTGATAAATATCTTTTGAACCGCACATGAAAAGGATCTGCCTGATAATAACTCTGATGGGCCATACTATTAGGAACACTATAAAACTGCTTCTAAAACCTCTAAGTTCAAATGGTGTGGCCCACCTGATATTAGATCAGGGTGATTTCTGTATTTTCACTTTATCCTGGTGAGTTACAACTTATTAACGGTTTTGATGAAAGATACACCCTATGGTAGTCCCACATACAAACCTATGGTTAGCATCCCATCCCATTGTTTCCTTTGGGGTGGGCCACCTGAGTTGTAAATCTCGCTGATCTTTTGTCCCAATTCTTTAGAATCTTAGATGGAATCTGATGGATGGAGTGTCTTTTATATATATAGTACGCTGGGTCACACAATTTGAGTATTTTAAGTGTTACGTAAAACTATTGTAGTAGAGGATTTCGGTCCTTATAGAGAAACTGGTCTCAACGAAGGGAGTTCATCAAGAGATCAAAAGGCCCATATGCTGAGTTTTTATAATAATCCAAACCTTCAATAGCACGAGAGCATCAATCTTGTAAAAAAAAATAAAAATAAAAATAAAATTTTTCACATATAATCATTACAGGCGAAGTAAAATAAAAAAATAAAAAAAATCCAACCAAAATAAGAGACGCCACATCAAGTTTTATTTTGTTTAACGTATATGCCTAAGGATAGCAATACGAAGCTCTCTTCAATCTTTCCAACAATACACCTTCACCGTCCTAATTTTACGTCTTACCTAAGTAGCCCCACCATCAATCACACAAAACTTACAAAACTGAATATAACTCAAACTCGCAGCTAGTTAGTCTAACTGCCGAACAGTATAAATATTTATCATGTCGTCAAAGAGTAATCATTATAAAATAACCACACACACACACACACACACACACACATATATATATATATATATATATATATGGGGAAAAGGTACTATGCGCTCAAGCTCACAATAAGCTTATCGTGAGGTCGAGCTGTGTGGGCCACACCGTGATGCATGTCGACCATCAATACTGTGCATTTGATGGTTCCCCTTTAAATAATGGGATATCTTAAAAATCAGCCGTATACAAAACTCAGGTGGGCCATACCATCTAAAATCATGTGAAGATACCGTTAAAACATATAAAAGTACTTGGTAGGGAAACTTGGTCTGAACCCTCATACAAGTGGGAGACACATAATGGATGGGCTGGTTTGCAAACCACATCTTTTGTAGGCCCCAAAAATGATTATGAATGTTTTAATGGTTACACGGCCCCTCTCCACTTTTGTATGTGGTGTGGCCCACATAAGTCACAGATTGACTTGATTTTTGAGACCTAGGTCCATGATGGAATGACACATCTGACTGATGGGGTAGATGTTCGAAAGGCATCACAGTGGGGCCCACACAGCTCGATCGCATGGGTTGGAGCCGTGAGCTCGAGCGCATTGTACCTTATACTGGGAAAAGGTACAATGTGCTCGAGCTCACGATAAGCTTATCGTGAGGTCGAGCTTTATGGGCCCCACCGTGATGCGTGTTGACCATCAACACCATGTATTTGATGAGTCCCCTTTAAATTATGAGATATCTCAAAAATTAGTTGTAAACGGAACTCAAGTGGGCCATACCATCTAAAATCATGTGAAGACACTGTTAAAACATATAAAAGCACTTGGTGGGGCCCACCTGATTTTTGAATGCTGCTGAAACTTGGTATAACCCCTAATCCTAGTGGGACACACATAATGAATGGGCTGGATTTGCAAACCACATCTCGGTGGGACCCAAAAAATGATTATGAATGTTTTAACGGTGTACAGCCCCTCTCCACTTCTGTATGTGGTGTGGCCTACACAAGTCACGGATTGACTTGATTTTTGAGACCTAGGTCCACGATGGAATGGTGCATCTGACTGATGGGGTAGATGTTCGAAACGCATCACGATGAGGCTCACACAATTCGACCGCATGGGATGGAGCTGTGAGCTCGAGCACATAGTACCTTTTCTCATATATATATATATATATATATATATATATATATATATATATATATATATATATAAAGGTTTGAGTCCTTACCTCAGTGGTAGACTGAGGAGTTCCAACACAGGCCGGATACCCATAGGTGGTGAAATCCCACTAGGGTGTGTGGGTGTGTATAAATAAAATAAAATAACTATATGAAGAGAATTTTAACACACATAACACTATATTGCGTGCTAAACATGCCCAAAATAAAACTTTTGTAATGTTTAATATTGATTATACATTGATATTGGTAGACGGAATCTTCTTTTTTTTTTCCCGCTATTTTTAGATGAAGTGTCTTATGGTTGTAACGTACTGTCATAAGCTCGTGGTTGTATTAGGCAGATGGTAAAGACTTTCACATCCAAGCCATCCAATGGATGTGTCCCATCAGTTTATCACCAGGGCCTGAAAATTAGCTAAAATCGAAGCGTTGGTGGGCCACAACACAATGACAAGATGGGAGGGGACACCTTGCTTTATTCTCTATGGGCTCACCTGAATTGCAGAACGGGCGTGGATTGGGTACGGACGGTCCTGTCAGGGGATCTGTGGGGGCCACCGTTATTTATATGTTTTATCCACCATGTCCATCTAGTTTGACTGATCATTTTAAGCCAAAAAGGAGGCAGATTGAAGGCTCAGGTGGACCACACCGTAGGAAGCAGTGGGTATTGAATTCCAACCGTTGAAAACTTCCTGAGGCCCACCGTCATGTTTATTTTCCATCAAAGCTGTTCATAAGGTCACATAGACATGTATGAAAACATACATATCAGCTTGATCCAAAACTTCTAGGGCCCACAACAAGTTTTCACCGGTAAACTTTCAATCCCTGCTGCTTCTTGTGATGTGGTCGACTTGAGCCTTTAATATAAATTCGACTTGAGGTCATAGATTAAAAATGGTCCTTCAAAGTGGATGAACGGCATGGATAAAACATACATCACCATGGGGCCCACATATAGCTTGACAGGACCGTCCATCTTTAGCTAGGTCCTGGTAGGTGTAGTACCCAATCTGCCCCATTGTAGAACAGCCAGCGTTTTGTCTTGACCCTTCATCTGCCATAGATGAAGGGTCTGGATGGCATGGATTCCATATACATAACAATGCCTACCCCCATGCAAAATCAAAGGTGGCCGTCCCCTCCCAAAATGTTCCCTATGCTAGGGCTAGCCTAATTTTCTGTTTGTACTTATTCATATGGATCCGAGGCTAACGTACGTGAGACAACAAATCTGATGGGCAGGTTGGATATCCTGAATACATCATGTGGGCCCCACCTCCGGTGCCACCAGATTTAATAGCTGTTAAATCATTGTGGTCTATAAGTACAAGCTAATCCCACTTGCATATTACATTCTAACTTCATTCCTTTACCACTGGCGGTTGCATGTGCACTCTCATAAAACATGACCTACAAGTCCAAAATAATAATAATAATAAAAAAATTCTTTAATGTTTATTGTAGATTACACTTTGAACGATGGTCCACCTGATTTCTATATCTTAATGGACCAGCGAGCCACCTAATCCTCCATGACCTAATCCTCCATAACCTAATAGGAGAGAGAGAGAGAGAGAGAGAGAGAGAGAGAGAGAGAGAGAGAGAGAGAGAGAGAGAGAGAGAGAGAGAGAGAGAGAGAGAGAGAGAGAGAGAGAGAGAGAGGTGGGACTGATGATCGAAGATTGGTCGGTAAGATCAATCTTTTAACTTAAACTCTTTTAACTTTTGGGAATATCTAGGTTGGTAATAAGATCATTATATCTAGATGGGTGGTGATGGAAGCTGCATTTGAAAATAAGCCAAGATCGGATCCCTTCATTGGCTAGTTAAGCTGCATTTGAAAATAAGCAATGATTGGATCGACTTCATTGGCTAGTTTTGCATCATAGTAAGGACATGATGGGGCCGTTGGTTCGATTGCACCCTTGGATGGACTTCGATGGTGGTCACCATCTGGGGACCACAGCTCCAATTCCTTCTCTAAGTATGTTATCCACCTTTTACCATCACCTTCTCCTCTTGATTCTTCCTTCTCAGAGTTCTTGATGCTGTGGTAGTCCTCTATCACATGGGTGGGGCCCACACTAGGAGGAAAGAAAGACAACCCATCCTTTAAGATGTCCCAAAAATCTGAGTTTGGGTTTTCAGGAAGTCCCCCATAGGGGCCATGCGGCATCTCCTTGGGTCCCATCTCATCACTCGACCTTTCTAATTTGAACGGTGGATACGCCTTTCCTTTGGTCCCAATTCGACCAACATCAATGGGCCATGATCCATTTGAAATGGAGGAGCTTGGTGATTTATTAAGTTCAACTGTTGTAACATTAAGATCACATTTTGATCCAAACCGCTCCTTTAAGTGTACGTGCCATGTGGATTCATCTTTACCGTTGATTGTATCTAGTGACTTGGTAGAGTTGTCTTCTAACATGTCCCATATATCTACGTTAGGTTCAATCAGTATTTCTATCTTCTCATCCGTTGGCTCTTTCTTGATCTCCGCACGTTCCATATCACTCTCTTCAGATGCTCCATCAAAATCAACCGTTGAAATGACTTTCTCTTCTTGTCCCACTAATTCACGTTGATTGGAATCTGATAACAATGACTTGGATGAAGATAAGCTCTGCGATTCTTTGGGTTGTTGAATGGATGGATTTGTCCCTTTCAGTGTAGCCCGCTTCTTCAAGCGTGTATTCCACACGTTCTTGATTTCGTTATCTGTCCTCCCTGGCAGATTAGAGGCGATCTTCGACCATCTGCATGGCCCATTAGAAGAAAGAAAACAAGAAATCAATCTATGACTATGATAGAAAAAAAGAAGAAGGGTGCAGTGTAGATGGACTGGGGTCCATATAAGGTGGGCCCCATGTAAGCTTGGGTCAGGTCCATTCGTAAACCTAGAGAAGCTTAAACAACAATAAATAATGTTTACTTGTTTCCTAGTGATTCATGAAGCTTGATTATGGTTTCCTCTTCCTCACGTGTGAAGTTCCCACGCTTGATGCCTGGCCGGAGATAGTTAATCCATCTCAATCGGCAGCTCTTTCCACATCGCAGCAAACCTGAGAAAAAAAAAATGAAATGCATTCTGATCAGCTCTTTTTTTGCCCATCCATGGTAGGCCCGACTAGATGAACGGTCCGGATCTCATGCAAGTGGTCTACATGTATGGAGATAGGTTGTTGATGAGTAAAATGTAACTGATAGTCATACCTCTCGATATTTTTCTATATATAGTATATTAGTTTCATATGATCTAACTCAAAATATGACATTGCATGTTCATAAATATATGTTGGAAGTTAGTATGCTCACCTAACGTTTGATTCACATAAATCTCATCCAAACCATCCATCTGTGAGGCACAGAAAATGGGCCAGGATGGAGAAAACAACGTTGATTATGACCATGTCAATGGCATAGCACATCTGTGATGGAGACCGCCACAATAACGGCTCGGATCATCTCATTGTGGGGGCCTTTTAATTTGATGTCGTTGGTGTCCAAACATCTCAATGGACATTAACACACGTTTCTTGCGTATCCATGCATTAGAGAGAGAGAGAGAGAGAGTCGACACATGGTTGTTGAGAGAGAGAGAGAGTCCACACATGGTTGTTGGGCAGCCATGCATGAGAAAGAGAGCAAGAGGGAGTCCACACATGGTTGGTGGGCAGCCATGAGAGAGAGAGAGAGAGAGAGAGAGAGAGAGAGAGAGAGAGAGAGAGAGAGAGAGAGAGAGAGAGAGAGAGAGAGAGAGAGTCCACACATGGTTGTTGAGAGAGAGAGAGTCCACACATGTTTGTTGGGCAGCCATGTATGAGAAAGAGAGCAAGAGGGAGTCCACACATGGTTGGTGGGCAGCCATGAGAGAGAGAGAGAGAGAGAGAGAGAGAGAGAGAGAGAGAGAGAGAGAGAGAGAGAGAGAACCTGCTTGCTGGGGCATTGCACGCCAGTTCCCATGTCCATGCTTGTGAATGTAGGCCATGAGCTTCATATCCTCCGCTGGCGTCCACGGCCCCTTCTTCAAATCCCCCTTATCACAGCATGGAGCTCTCCCTTTTCTCATCTTTCTTCCTCTCCCTCTCTCACGAACACACACACACACACACAAACATGCAGACAGTCTCTCCCCGTTTTGCCCTCCATATTGTGAACTTTATATAGAAAGCAATATTAGGCAATCGTAACTCCACGAGTCATGCCCTTGTCCACATACCACAGCATACCAAACACTCCAATTATATTAATAATACTGGACAAATACAAATAATCCAGTGGGTCGACTGTATATAAACCTTCCCCTGCACTTACTTCCATTTGGAAATATGGAACATATAGATCATCAATCTCAAGCGTCCATTTTGCCCGACCCACTCTTCGTAGGCTGCCTTGAAATGATCATATCAATTGGATTGTCAAAACCCATCTAGTCTAGCATGTTAAAAATGGACATGTGAGATCGTTCAACGAAGATAGGTCCATTTATGGAATTTTAACGTCAATGAAGATTAGGTATCGAACGTGCATCCTAGACTCGAGATTTGCGTTGCGACCCGTACATACACTAGGTATATGTAATTCATTAATTAATACATTTACCAAAAATATAAACAAGTATAATCTAAGTTCCATCCAAGTGGGTCCTTGCTCTTGATCGGGTGGTAGACCCTCACGCGTTTCAACTCCCGGTCAAGGGATCGAGTACCCATAGGTGGTGAAATTCCACCAGCGTGAGTGTGTGGGGTGTGTATGCGTGCGTTAAAAAAAAAAAAAGTTCCATCCAAGCGCAGTCACAGTACCATACAGCCAAAAGCCAAACAGCCATTTCATTAAAGCTCATGTATTTTATATTCAGCTAAGGACAACTCACCCATTTGAGGTATGTTTCTAAATAAAGTCTAACAAATATAAAGTCCAATGCTTAGAATAGCAAAATCATGTACCAACATCTCAAGCTACATGTGACAATCAAACTAGTTCCAAAAATAACAAATGAGATTTAAAATGAATAATTAGGAACAGTCCAAAGCAGTCATTTACTCTTCCGTCATTAGGGTTTAGTTGTACCATCCTATTCTTGGGCCAATTCATCAGCCTTCATTGCATCTATACAATTTTTCATCAATAAAACATAAGCTAATTAGGTCTAATGAGAAAAACTAATATAGTTCTTGCACATCAAAATTAAAATAACATTGAAAATATAAAATACATAGTGGTATAAATGCATATGTGATCGTCCATTTACTTGGGTTAGATAATCGTTAACCTACATTCACCATTTGAACAGGCTTCCAGCTTTTGGTAGGCATAGGCATGCCCCGCATTTGATGACGATTTTACAAGAATTGACATTTCTTCCATAGAGGTCCACTAAGATTAACTATTCATATGCTATAAAATTGAAGACTTATGCTTCCCCATTCTTTAATGAAATACAATATATATTTTTCAGTGTATATACAAAATAGAAATCTATATACAAAACCATAATAAGTTAAGCATCTATGCACATGAACATGCATTAATCAAATTTGCATGTGAACATACATCTATAGATTAGCTTTAAACTAAATAAATCATCAAACAACATAACAAAACAAATTAGCCAAATAACAATCAATCTAGGAGGGGAAACATATTCGGATCATTTACTTGGGTTCAGGGTAAATGATTCTGTAAAATACTCGAATTAGATCAAATTAGAAATCCTTGTTAATCATATAAATGAAATCATGTATTGATCATATTAATTTACATAGTGGGCCCCATCTTTGATTGATCAATTTCCCATATTGGGGTCCACACGAAGGATCTATGCTATTCAATCGCATCCCTTCAGACCCAACCCTTAACATAGGGTTTATAAGCATCATAAGTTAATGTAGGGCCTACTTGATCACATCCAAGTGGTTGACCACCATCCCATGACAAATAATGGTATGGACAAACCTAATATATGTGAAGTGTAATTATATTTAATTTATTAATCTAAATATTCAAGTTTGGAATTAAATAGATCCGTTTAGTACTTGTTTGTCTATTGGATCAACAACATTATCGATCGGATCAATGCACTGTCGATCGGATCGACTCCGATTGATGGTCTGTCGATTGAATCAACAAATTGTCAATTGAATTGACACAAATAAGAATTCAAAGATTCAGTCTCTGGACAATTTCTGAACCCATTAATCAGATTGACTCCAGTAGAAGGTTGAATCAATGGAAGTATTTTTGACAAGCTGTAAACAAATTGGAGTTTTTTTTTTTAAAATTATTTAATGATTTAATGTTTAATTAAGCTAGGTGGACAGATCCAAACCAATCATTGGCCATCTCTTGATCAATAAAAGAAGAGAGACCCATTGATCAGTTAATCTAACCACCCATGATCCACTTATTCAAAACTACATAAATTTGAATAACAATCATCATCCGATCAGTGCATCCCACCAAACATTCAAATCGATCTAGTAATCTGGATATTAGTGTAGTTTAATCCTAGGAATTAAACAAACGGTCTAGATCAGATTGGATCTCACATGTCCAATGCTCAGACATGATAAACATTACATGATTCATTATCTAGAATTTTCTCATATCAATGTGGTCCATAGGGTGGTCCGATCAATCTTAAATTTTGGGTCCCAACATATTTAGTCCTTAGAAATATGATGATCGGTGTGTGTCTAGTCACACACATTAGGATAACCTAGTATGATTCGCTACTCCAAGTCGCAAGAGCACTTTTTTTTTAAAAATAAAATAAAAGAAACTATGAATATTTATTAAATAAAGTGGAAAGATATACAACCCTTCGGGCTGGCTCCAACAAAAAGAAGAGGATCCACACCTATCATACTGATTTTCCCACACAATAAAGGACGCTCAACAACGGGGCGAGCTAGGGGGACTATACAAAAGAACCCCCTGTGGGCCCAGACTAAAGAACCGAAAACTACAAAATAAAATAAAATAAAATAAAATAAACAGGGATCTAAACTCACAGATTACCCAACCTTGCCTTATTAAGAACCAAAAGGCCCCTAATCCTCCTCGACAAATCTGACGGAGATCGATAAAGAGAATTAGCGCAACCTTCAGAAGCCATCCTGGCTAGCGCATCTGCCACTGAGTTTCCCTCACAGTAAATGTGCCTGAAGCATAGGTTAAGGTAGCGGCTAAGGCGCTGAATGCATGGCTTCCAGTCTATACCAGATGTTCCAAGGACAATGAGCCGAGGGGTTAGCGGCAACTTCCACCACAACTTTAGAATTAGATTCCAGAATGATTCTGGAGAAGCCCAATTTGCTACATAAAGTAATTCCATTAAGTATAGCCTGGGCCTCCACAATCGTGTTCGAAGTGTGGTCGTAGTACCTATGGAAAGCGAAGATGACCCCGCCATGGGGGTCTTTGAGAATCACACCTCCACCGCTCTCGCCTAGATTCCCACGAGAGGATCCATCAATGTTTAGCTTAACCCAGCTAGGAAGTGGTTTTATCCATTTGACAATCTGAGGAGCAACACCAGGAGATCCCCTGTCACTATCCAAATGAAGAGCATGAATGGAGATCGAATCCTTAAAGGACAGATAGCTGTTGTCTGACAAAGGATTGCCAATTTTTCGGATCCATCATGACACCTGGGCTATTATTGTGCGGCCTGACATCTTGACCCCTTCATGGAGCGAAGCATTGCAACTCAGCCATAACTCCTAGGAGATAAGCGCCGGAGCTAGGCCCAAGAGCCGCTTGAGATGAGGGTGGAGGAAGCCCTCAAAGCCCAAAAAATGATCTTCTGTTGAATGGTTTGCTCGTGGATGACTGGAACATAAAAAATCCTGTGAAAGTGGGTCCAGACCTTGGTTGCTATGATCCCATAACTGAGGATATGATCCAAACTCTCCACATCATGGGTTAGAGGGGAGAGAAGGTGCTGCTGCGGGCCAACAGAAGGCTGGACTATAGGCTGATTGCTGTGGTTTGTGTCAAGTCACCCACATCAGGATAACCTAGTATGATTTGCTACTCCAAGTCGTAAGAGCACTTGCATAGAGAATTATATATATCTTTGCGTTGTAAATTTTAATCAGATCAACAAAATGAATGTGCAGTTAATTTAAACCACTCATTGTATTGATCTAATAAGAATTAATTGACATTACTAAAAATAAAAGAAGATTAATTGATTCATTGTCGATTAGTGCAGCCCATCAGGTGATCAGATAGGCCTGATCCTTGAGGTCCTTGCATATTTCGACCTTGAAAAACATATGAACTGTACAGATCGAATGAACCATTGTCCATTTAAGAAGAACCAATTCTGTGTGCAAAAGCCATACTCCATGCACATAGATTTGTACATTTCTACATAAATTCTATAGATGCACACGATGGACATATGGCTAATTTAAGCAGTTCATCACCTCCTCTTGCTCTTTTCCTCTCACTTTTAGTGCAAATGATTTTTTTTTTTTACTTTGAGTTAGAGTAGGACTCTCTCTCTCTCTCTCTCAGGTCTCCTCCTTAAGAAGAAGTCATTAGAGAAGGGAGAAATACAAGAGACAATAGATTTGAGGAATAATGGATAAGAGGGAGATAGGAGAGACTAGACAATGCAGCTCTCTATTTCTTTCAAAATTTTAAAAATCAAAATTCAAATTAAATTTGGATTTTGTTTCTCTTTATTATTATTATTTAAAATAAAGGGTCGTTACATTTAGAACCTTTTGGTTGCATGATTTGAATGTCATATGAATCCATGTGCAACTGGGTGCATAGGAAATTTTTAAAACATTTATCCAATAGAGGAGGCATTCAGTCGGATTCATGAGGTTAGCCCTTGTCCAGCCATAAAGCCTTAAGTCTTAACCCAAGCTCAACTCAAACCCTAATTGGCTAAAGAGAGCTAGCCCTGACCATAGGACTAGGCTAGGACCAAGGCCAATCCTATAAGTTAATGAAAAGTTATATATATATATATATATATATATATATATATATATATATATATATATATATATATATATATATATATATATATATATATATATATATATATATATATATATATATATATATATGCTATGTGTACAATTGGTGGATGAACAAGGTGAGATTATGTTCTACCACTCTGGGTTGAATTCAAGTTTTTCTATGATGTTAAATAAGATCATTTATCAACCCGGTATGCCTCACTTACACCCAGATCCATAGCTCAAGTGGTAGATTGAATGAAAGATACCTCGTTTCAACACTAAGGTCTTGGTATCGATTCCCTAGTGGGGTGGCTAATTGTGAAGTGTGAACTAACAGTAGGTGTGCTAACAAGCTAACAAAAAAAAAAGAAGAAGTTATGCATCACTTAGCTATCCACCATATTCATAGACTTAAATACACTGCATCAAAATATTATTCACCATCTAAAGTGGGGTTTATAATTTAGTAGTTTACAAGCGCTTATTTGATTCTCTAGTAAAATATAATAGATTATATATATATATATATATATATATATATATATATATATATATATATATAGAGAGAGAGAGAGAGAGAGAGAGAGAGAGAGAGAGAGAGAGTCATGCTCCCCTGCACACCTATGCACATGCGCACCTTTGCACACATGCCATGGGTGTCTAATCTGAACGGTCCATGTGATGCGGAATCCCATGAAACCCCATTTGACAAATTTTCATCCCGATCTAAAATTTTGGTGGGCTATAGCAAAGAGAAATGCAAATCAAGGGAAGAAACTATTTTCATTTTTCATGGCCCATCAAAGTTTAGATCAAAGTAAAACTTGGGCCCGGGGAGTTTCACGAGGTTCTGCTTCACATGAACGGTTCAGATTTTGGATCCACATCACGTATGATGGTTCTCAAAAAAGTTGGTACGTAGTAGGTACGAACTAGTTTGCAGGTGAGCGTTTCCGTGTGTGTGTGTGTGTGTGTGTGTGTGTGTGTATCGTCTATTATATTTTACTGGAGTATCAAAGTTCTTCATCTTACTATATATACTATTACATGAATTTTATAGTCTATCTTACTAATTCTTACGTACTATGCAAAGGAATAAGCTGGCTAATAGAGAAATGGGGTGGGCTAGTTGGACAGACAGGGCTTTTCATCATTGGTCCTGACCTAACCTGTCCTGAACAATGAGCCTAGATATTAAGCCCTAGGCCAAGTTTAATGAACCTAGCCCCAGCCCTTTAGGGCCGGGTCACCCGAGCTGTGTTGGGATGACCCATTGGTACCCTAAAGCCAAGCAGATGATTTCTCCATGACAAATTGGGAAATTTGTATCTTCTCACCCAAAATTTGGATATTTCTAAATATACCCCCGCATTTTTGACTATTGGAAATACACACCTTTAGGGCTGGGTCACAGAGCTGTGTTGGGACGACCCATTGGTACCCGGTACCACTACAGCCAAGCAGATGATTAATCCACAATAAATAAGGAAATTTGTATTTACTCCCCCTAAAATTTTGGATATTGTTAGATACACCCTCACATTTCTGACAATTGAAAATACACTACTGTGAGTTTTCATTAATAGCTATGAGCAACAGCCATAATGTTTAAATCATACGACATCTCCCTTTACAGGGAAATGACGGAAATGCTAAACATCATACGACATCTCCCTTTACAAGGGAAATGACAGAAATACCCGTAGCACTGCAAAATTAAAGAATGAAGTAACCTTCCCTTTGAAATGGGGTGAATTTATGGCATCATAAGTGGCACGTGTGAGCCAACCTTACATACACCACACATTTTCTAATTAAATTCATGGCATTCATCAGGTGGGGCCACTGGGAAAATGCCATGGACAAAATAAAAAGTTGGTCTAACCGATCAACAAAGTCAAAATTAGATGTTGAATGTGCCCTAAGGAGATCTAATAGGCCAAAATCACAATAAATTCAGGGCCCTCGGGACGATTGGACCACCTTGGTTTTTGGTATATGGGATGTTGATGGTGCGTCCTAACTGATGATAGCCGGTACATATAACATGTATGGCCATGCACAAATTTCCAGCATGTGTGCACCCCTCCCACACCCCTTCCACACGACCTGCTGGGAAATATTTTGAAAAATTCAAGAATAAAAATTAAAGAATATTTTTTTTTATAGCATTAGACATAATCATGTATGAATATACTGCCCTTAAAACATGATTCACCCCCTTATCACTTACGGATGGGTTACAAGCAAATTAATTTTAAGATAAGACAAGTCTTCTGTCTAGATCTTATATGCTGTAATCATGAAAGGTCTACTTGAGAACTTTTCAACGCAGCTGACCATTTGAAAAACTCGATTAGTAGATGTCTAGCAATATTCTTAGAAAAAAAATGATTTTAATGAGATATAATGGTTTAGATGAGATCTGTTGGAGTTGATTGGTTTTGGACCGCAATGACCCGATTTATACAGCCACTAGGAGAGTAGACCGTTGTTAGGTGGTCATCAATAGTTCAAAAAGTTTAAAAAAATGTTTGACTGTTGATATTGAATTTGGACCGTTTCAGATCGTTGGATTGAAAAATCAAGGTCTCCATAGGGATTGAACCTTGTACGTAATCTGAAAGTAACTTAAACTAGAACTAGGCGAATATGTAATCTAAATCAGGGAGAACTTAAGGGAATAATAGTGAATAAATTTAATTAAAATTTGTAAAATTCAAAGGTGAAAAACTAGGGTGCTAAGGACCTACTTGTAGAGATTAGGGAGATCTATGCTTGATTCATAAGCACAACTGGAATCAGAGTCTTATCTTCATTCAGATGGAAGATAATACGTTAAAAATAATGATAAACTTCCTTTGATCTAGTTATCAATGGATAAGAGGTATGAGAATTGGACTTGATTCCATCACAAAACCATGCCCATGAGACAAAACAAATAACAAAATTTAACCAATCCACAACCAATCTGAGAGATGTATGAATATTAGGAAGAATTAATTTCATCATCCAACCATATCCAAGGAGCTGGAAACGGAGGTAGCAACCCCCCTCTCTCTTTCTCTCTCACCTCATTGAATCATGCTTTTTGTTTATTTATTTATTTTACACACACACACACCCCACACACTCACATCATAGTAGGATTTCACCACCTATGGATACTCGAACCCTTGACTGGGTGTTGAAACTCCTGAGAGTCTACCTTCGGATCAAGAGTAAGGATCAACTGAATCATGCTCTTTTTAAGAGAAAAGCTTTGTACTCTAGATGAGTGGGATGAATGATATGCAAACACTACCAAGCTGTTTAGTTTTTAATGAGATTTCCATGTCTCCACCTGCCTTATGCGCTATGGACCTAAAACCTCATACTTTTAAACTATTTTTCAGGGCTTGCCCATAGTTTTCACCATTGCGGTTAATCATGTACATGAATAGATTTTTATATTTTCATATTTTCAGAACTATCCTCCCATTGCCGCACCTGGCAATCTCCCCTCCTAAATACGTAATCTCGTGCCAACCTAACTCCGATAACACGTGGAGCCCATCTTAATATTCGTGAAAAATCTACCCCGTTCATCTGTTTCTCCAGATCATATTTTGACATGTACTTAAAAATGAGATGGATCCAAAGTTCAACATGTGCTCCGAGATGGACCCAATCTGTTTCAACGGTAGGAGTTTAATCCCACTCTATCCTATTGTGCAGCCCACTGGATATTAGTATTGGCCTCATTTTTTGGGACCATTCCATAAAATGAGCTGAAAAAATAGATGGACAGTATGGATTTGTCATAAACATTCCATGCCTTGCAAATGTTTCAACGTGGGCGTTCAATCCCCACTGTTTCATGTTCGTTGTCCACTTGAACTTTGGATCGGCCTCAAATTTGTGTCTAGGCCCTAAAAATGAGATGAAAAAATCTAGTGGATGGAATGGATTTATCACAAACATAATTGTGGGCCTTACTTACGGTCAACCAAATCTCACACTTGACTTGAATTTCCTCTGAAACTCTAGATGACACATTGATTTACGTGGATTGTCATGCTAACATAACCTCAACAATACATGGGGCCCACTTTGATGTTGGTTAGAAATCAACCTGTCCATATGCTTTTCTAGTGCAAAAAAAAAGAGCCACATCCATAGTTCAAAGTGGGCCCCTTAATGGCCCCAATATATTTCAACGGCCGGTGTTCAATCCCGTGTTTCCTATCGTGTGGGCCACTTAAGCTTTGGATTTATATCTGACCCTGTAAACCCTCTACGCCCTTCTTCACCCTTTTCGTAGCAAATCTTACCTTCAACACAATGGAAGATGATTTGCTCCACATCTTCAGTAGATTTGGGAAGCTATAGGACGTCTTCATACTTAGGGATCGCAATCGCCGCAAATCTCGGGGTTTTGCTTTCGTCTGATTTCAGTACGAGCAGGAAGCATACAACGCAGCCTAATGTCTGAACGGGCGGAAAGTCAATGGCAGGATCATCTCCATTGCCAGAGCAAAGACTCAGGAGGGGCGACCAAGAACAGAGACGACTCGCCAGGCCCACCCCAACCCCCTTGCTGGCTCGTGCTCCTTCGTGGACAGGGTGAAGCAATCCCTACCCAACAGTCAGGCCAACCTTGCGGTAATAGAAAATCACTGACCAGAAAATGTCGCACAGCAAGACCCCCTCACTATCATGGCGGATAGTGGAGATGAGGAAAAGATGAAAGAAGCCCTTTCCTCAACTCTTATTGCCTCAGCATCTAAGGTATCAGTCTCTATCTTGCATCTGATAGACACATTTCAAAAATCCTCCTTGTCTTCCTTGCAAGTACGTTTCACCAGGATTGGCCCCAAACAATTCGTCCTCAGATTCAAATCTAGGCAGGAGATGATTGATTTCGTGGCTGATTCCCAACTGCATTCGGAGATGGGCCTTGTAGGCGTTGCTACATGGTCGGTCGAATCAACTCCTTTGTTCCAAGGGGTGTGGATTCATCTTATGGGGATTCTCACTCATGCCTGTTTCGTTTCTGTTATTGAGAAATTGGCCGCTTCCTTTACAGAAGTTGTAGAGAAAGACAGTGCAGCCCTTCGGGGGACCTTCCAGGCTTTTGCGAGGGTCAGGATTAAGCCAAAGCAGGGGGCTAACCTACATAACTTAAGGTTCCTGAAGGTTTGTGGGAAAACCTTTCCTATCATTGGAGTGGTGGAGAGCTTCATTTCTAGAGAGATCGATGTCATTCCTAGTCCCTTCGTTCGTAGGGCACATGAGACTACCAAAGCTTGGGTGGCTAGGGCTTTCCACTCACCTACGGACCCTCTGACCTCACCTGATGTTTGTGTAAATGTCCTTGTTTATCTCTCAAACTCTATGACCCTCCACTCCCCTCGTGTCACGCTCAAAATCCGAAAATCGGATTCATAAGAATTCCGATCGCCGAATCCGGTACCGACAACCACCATAGTACCTCATTCTCGACTCCTAGCATTCATATGCCAGATTCCGATCCTGGGATCCTATAAGGAGGATTTTTTTTGAAATGTATATTTACCTAGTGATAAGCATAACTACAAGATTACCCAATTCACAACGTCAACATCGTCATCACATATCTACTAATATAATCATTTGAATACAATACTGAAAGAAAAATACATAAATAGAGAATCAAGCTCCAGAAGACTACTGCACACTCCAAGATCAATACTGCTGCAACCTAACGTCACCTGCACGCATCTATCGTGTATAAGCTTATAGAAAGCTTAGATGGTGGTGTAAGTGTGTGCACAAGGTAAGTGCCAAGTATTCAGTAAAATGTCATAATCATACATTGCCAAAAATACTGGTAATTCATAATTCGTACATCATCGGAATAAGCAGAAATACTGACAAGTCCATAAGTCAATAAATATCAGGATACGCAATATAGAACAGTTATGCAATAAAGAATCATAAAGAGCTAAATATCAAATGCCGAGGATGTAATGCAATATACAAATCCTACTAAGTCTATCCAAGCCATATAAGTACAGAAGCATAGCAACTCAAAATGTCATATGCCTGCGGATGTAATGCAATATGTGATGCGAATGAAATGACCATGCTTGGAGTGTGAAGTCGGGATGATAGAACGTAGTATCGCAGGTTACAGGGTCCGCCACCATGGACTTCTATCCAAATCAGTCCCATACCTAAATTTGGATAGTCAGACTCAACGTGGTAAACTCCTGATCTCAGGTTGGTCGCGCACCCAACCGAAATCCTTGCCATAACAAAGGTACACAATAATTAGTTGCGCACTACCAGCCCGAGTGGATAGTGAATGAATGAATGAATGAGCATATAACTCCTACTCGATAAGTCCACATATCAGTACGGTTTCTCTCTGAAAAATCACCGGGGGCTATTAAACTCCATACCAGATTGTCGTCTCATCGCTCACAACAAGGTGAGTAGAAGAGACCTTACTATCCGCCTGCCAATATCGGGCCCGGCTCATCAATAGCGGACCCATTCCTCGAGCTGGTCAAACTCGGCCTAGCATTGTCCCCTCCTCTCGGGCAGGTAAGGCCGCACCCCCTTCCAACTGACCATGACACAGTGGAGAGCGCAACCATCTGGTAATCGGCATTCGGCGGTCATCTACCCACTCGGTCTAGACGTTGGAGCAACCTCTGGATCCAAGAGGGTTTTAGGACTTTCACCCAAGGATATTTATAGCACCTCATGTAGAACAGATTTTCGGTATCCCATCTGGCCATCTATGATATGCATGTGGAGGCTACGACCCTGATGTCGCTAGGGCATACAGTAATCATAACACACAATGCAAGATGCATAAGTCATACAATCCAGTCATGCATCAATCCTGCGCAAACCGTGCACTCATGTGGGACAATCTCCGCCTATCAGGGAGTCTCATAATAACCTGCCCAATGACATATGCAATGATCAACCACATCTCATAAAAAATATGCAGATGATGCGTATGGGCATGTATCATGATGCTATGCTGTCACATACTCACAATTGGTATCAATAATGGTCATCAACAATCGGCCTCGACAATGTGGACATTTAACCAACATTGCCTCCAAAGAATGGCCCACATAGAGCCTAACATATAGTGGACTCATGGCGTCACACAAGGACCTAATATACAACACCATGTGCCTTACTTAAGGTTCACATATACACAACAGGTGGGCCTTGTTTATGGGCCTCAAATACATGTCATGTGGGCCCTACACATGGGTCCCGAATACATCAAAGGGTCATGCATCATGGGCCTAATACATATCATAATGGGCTTTTCCCGTAGGCCATAAATACATCACAATAGGCCTCAACTACGGATCGCGTATGTATCATATAGGTCTTGGAAATCGGCCTCGACAGTCGAAATTGGCCTTAACAATCGGAATCTGTAAATCGGCCACGTCAAACGGTATCGACAATCGGTCACGATGCAAGGTGGGGTCCATAAATGGACGGCCGATGATGGTCTAAGCAATATCAATGGGGAGCCCATTCGTTTATATTAACCCATTAGAGAATGACGAGAATGGGCTTAACCAGGCCTAAAGGAAGGTCATAATGTGGACGTTTAACCATCATTGTCCATCGACGTAGACCTTTAACCAACATTACCCCCAAGGGGTGGCCCACATAGGACCGAACATACAGTGGGCCCATGGCCTCACACAGAGGCCTAATATACTTCGCAATGAGTCTCATACAAGGGCTCCATGTGCATCACATTAGGCCACGTCTTAGGGCCTCATATATGCAATAGGTGGGCCCTGCTCATGGGCCTCAAATACATCACAATGGGCCACAACATATGAGCCAAAAATACATCTCAACGGACTGCAACATATGGACCTCATATACACCAAATGGGCCGCACTATATGGACCTAGAATACAACTCAATAGGTCATGTCAAAAAGGACTACAAATACATAACATGTGGGCCCTGCACATAGGCCTAATATACGTAACAGGCGGGCCCTGCACCTAGGCCTCATCATATCAAGTTGGACCATTTTAATGGGCCGCACCAATGAGCCTCATGTACAACAAGTGGGCTGCATCAATGGGTCGTACTAATAAGTCCCATGAATATATCGAGGTAGGCCATGCAGATGGGTTACAAGTATATTAAGGTGGGCACCTCGAATGGACCACAAAACACATCAAAGTGGGCTTGACGGATGGGCCACAAGGTACATCAAAGTGGGCTCGACAAATGGGCCACAAAATACATCAAGATGGGACCGACAAATGGGCCACAAAATACATCAAAGTGGGCCCGAAAAATGGGCCACAAAATACATCAAGATGGGCCCGATAAATGGGCCACAAAATACATTAAAGTGGGCCTTACAAATGGGCTACAAAATACATCAAGATGGGCTCGACAAATGGGCCACAAAATAAATCAAAGTGGGCCCGAAAAATGGGCCACAAAATACATCAAGATGGGCCTGACAAATGGGCCACAAAATACATTAAAGTGGGCCCGACAAATGGGCCACAAAATACATTAAGATGGGCCTGACAAATGGGCCACAAAATACATAAAAGTGGGCCCGATAAATGGGCCACCAAATACATCAAGATGGGCCTAACAAATGGGCCACAAAATACATCAAAGCGGGCCCAAAAAATGGGCCACAAAATACATCAAGATGGGCCCGACAAATGGGCCACAAAATACATTGAAGTGGGCCTGACAAATGGGCCACAAAATACATCAAGATGGGCTCGACAAATGGGCCACAAAATACATCAAAGTGGGCCCGACAAATGGGCCACAAAATACATCAAGATGGGCCCGACAAATGGGCCACAAAATACATTAAAGTGGGCCCGACAAATGGGCCACAAAATACATCAAAGTGGGCTCGACAAATGGACCACAAAATACATCAAGATGGGCTCGACAAATGGGCCACAAAATACATCAAAGTGGGCCCGACAAATGGGCCACGAAATACATCAAGATGGACCCGACAAATGGGCTACAAAATACATCAAGATGGGCCTCATCACATGGGCCGCACCAAAATCATTTCAATAGTTGTAGGTGTAACATGTGTATCACTGTACATAATCATTTCATGGGGCACAAGGCCCACTAATGATGATCAGTACTGTCCGAACATTGTCTAGCACCGTCCAGCACAATCTGGATGGTGTGGATGAAACATACATTATGGTGGGTCCCGGCTGTAAGACCTGTATCTTAGTCCGTACCTTTCCGTAGACTTCCGCGGTCTTACCGGTAGAATTTCGACAACCTTTGACCCTTAACCGATATCGACGCGCGACCCTTATTCATGTGCCGACAACCCGAGTCGACTCAACCCGAGACCAATACCATAGCGACCGCGCCGTCGTTGCGGTTCCGATGCCGCGACTCGCGTGCCGAGGCGATACCCTGGTCAAGAGATATGGGCCAACGTTCGGTGCGAGAAAACGTAGCGCGTTGCGAAATTCAAGTGAATCTCTACGATGTGTCACATCAATCCCATCAATCCCATCAATCAATCAACCCATCAATCCATCACATGTCAAGTATACATCACTTTATTCCCTTTTCTCAAGTAACCACAAAAGTCTCCCAAAACCATACCTCTCTTACACAAAAAGCCACAAAAGTCTTCACCACCCATACCTCTCTTACACAAAAGCCTAAAAAGTCAAGCTTTTCTTACACAACCATCACTCACCACATCCATCCATCACTCTCTCTCTCCCTCTACATCACTCTTTCTCTTTCTCTCTTTCTCATTTCAAAACTCCAAGCAAAATTCCAACTCCTTTTGTATGAAAATTCTCAAACTTTCCTAAACTCCAAGTGGCCCACCTTCCTACCCCAAAATCTCCCATCTCAACCCTCCATTCTTCATCTTAACCATTGAAGTTGAAGCTAAGGTGCCAAGGAACCCCTAGGAGCGAGAAGATCGGACGGTGGGTGCCTCTATAGGGTAGTTTCTCTTTATTTTTATGATGGTCCAAGTGAGGTCCACCGATCCATGGTGTGGATCTCACTTGGGACCCTAATATGTGGCCGTTGGACCACTTGGATCATCATGATCATTCCATGATGGGGCCATTCTCCATGGACCCCATCATGATGTTTATTTCATTTAGAAAGGGTCATCTAGACCGTCCATATCGGTGGGGAATGGATCTCCACCGTTGATTTACATTTTCGATGATTCCATGTACAAAGGGGTCCGTTTGTTGTATAGTTTCTTGCAAGGGAAGGCTCATAGTGGCAGAGCCCTCCATCACAAGGCGTGTCCCACTCTCCATGTCTCTCTCTCCTTTATTTATTTTATTTTATTTTATTTTATTTTTTTATGCAATAGGATGGTGTGGCCCACTTGAATGGATCCCACTTTGAGGTATTTTATTTTTATTCAAGTAGGGCCCACCTTAGACGTTGTACCCACGCCAAACATCCGTGGTGGCCCACTTCATCAGGGCCCACTACCATCCATTTGAAGGAACAAAATCGTCCAGTGTCTGGGACGCTGGACGTTTCAAAAGAAAGAAGAAAAAGAAAAAAAAAAAAAGAAAAGAAGTTTTTGGGGTGGTCCCCTCGTATAGGCCCCACCCTGCTGTTTATGTTCAATCCACGCCATCCACCACTTTTCCTGGGATATTTTAGGCGTTGAGCCAAAGAATGAGCTCAATCCAATGATCAGGCGGGCCGTACCAGAGAAAATGGTACTTTTACTCTTCCAAGCCTAAGAATGCCCATTTTGTGGTTTCTACACTACAAATCAGTGCCAGAGATGAGGTTGGTGTGGCCTGTTTGGGCCCTAGAATCAAGTGGGTGGAGTGAATTTCCCATCATTGGGCCCCACATTTGTGTTTTTTAAAAAGCACAAAAAAAAAAAAAACTAAGGGTGGCAGCGTTCGAAGGCAACAGGCGCTGCCTGCGCATGCCCGGCAAAACAGATGGATGATGTGGAGAACACATATATCACGACTGGCCCCACCATCCACGTGGACGGTGGGAATATGCAACACATCATCAAAGTAGGGCCCCATCAGCACCGTCCAGAGTTGGACGGTGCGAATATAGAATATGTACATTAAGGTGGACCCCATCACATGGGCCTCTCCCTTGACAGGTGGGCCTCGCATACACAACAAATGGGCCCCCTACATCGCGGTGGAGACCGCAGCACGTCCAAAACATTGTCTAGATAACTCAGCACAATCCAACCATTATCCATATAAATCAGCACCATTCAAACATTGTCTAAGTAAATCAGTACTACCCAAACATGTCCACCATCGTCCATTACTACCTGGACGGTATGGATCGAAACAAATACATCAAGATGTGGTCCACCGTTTTGGACGGTGTGGATAAGATACATTCAGCATGGTGGAATCCACACGTATGTGGGTCCCACGGTTGCAATGCAGCAGAGATAAAACACATGCACCATCTATCATGTGTGGCCCACGGACCATGTGATGTCAATACATCAGCAATATGGCTGATGTGAAGTACGTCAGTCAATCCCTCCGGTGGGTCCCGCATGCATGCTCACCAAATACAAGATCTATATATATATATATATATATATATATATATATATATATATATATATATATATATATATATATATCATTTAAATATTACGAGTTCCAGCGTCCAGATTTGGTGGACGGACGGCTGGGATGTACAGTACATCCTCCCAACCACATACATCACATTGCATACATAGATGGCCCCACCTCCACACGTGCTGCACGTGTGGAGTGGGTCTCACGGCAGCTCAAAGATGGAAGGA
The DNA here is from genome assembly GCA_037074715.1 of Magnolia kwangsiensis. Taxonomy (NCBI): domain Eukaryota; kingdom Viridiplantae; phylum Streptophyta; class Magnoliopsida; order Magnoliales; family Magnoliaceae; genus Magnolia; species Magnolia kwangsiensis. The sequence goes on from CM073584.1 coordinate 100,049,726, forward strand.
CAGCTGGATGTCCAATACGTCACTGTGCGCACCACTGTCCAGCAGCTGGACGGTGGATACAATGTATACATTGTGTGGCCCACCACAATTTGGATCTGCTTGGACCGTGGATGGTGTGGATCCACCACACGTGCTAAACAAGTGAGTCCCACATGATGGACGGCCCTGATATACATGCTACTGGTGGGCCCATCACAATTTGCTGACGTCCACCATTAGCTATTCAGCGGTGCGGTCCTCGCCAATTTGCTTCATGCAAGTGGGTCCCTCGTGGGGCCCACATAACATTTGTCTGCCATCCATGCCGTTGATGAGGTCACACGGACCTGGAGGAAAAGAAAAAAAAAACAAATTTCAAGAAGATCCAAAACTTCTGGACGCCCAGACGGGTTTCAATGACAGACGTCCCATCCCACTGCTTCCTGTGATGTGGGCCACTTGAGCTGCTAATAGGGCTGATTTTTAAATTGGGTCTACTTCAGGGAGTGTCCCACCCGATGAACGGTGTGGATATTAAATATACATCATGGTGGGGCCCACAGAAGGGGCCGTGGGTCCCTGCCTTCCGCCCGCTCGTCAAACGCAGTAGGACGCTGCATGGCGTCCTCTGGTCACTGTAGCAACAGCGCCTGCTGCTATATGGTTTTTATTTTTTTTTTGAAAAATTATTTTTTTTGTGGTTTTTCATAGAAGGGGCCCGCATTGGAAGAATCTAATCCAGCCACTGAATTCCAGGTCTCAAGACGGACCAAATGAGACCAATATGTAACGTATTTTTTTGGGCGAATAGAAGAAACAAGATGAGTTTTAATGGTAATTCCACTATCTCTTATGGTATGGCCCGCCTGAGAATCGGATTGGTCTCAAATTTTGTCTCAACGTCTAAAATGATTTGGAGAATAGAAAGGACGGTGCGGATTAAACCCACGCATCAAGGTAGGGCCTGCATACGTAGCCCACTCCAAATCTTGTTAAACCAAGCTACTATTTTTGTTTGCGGTTCACGTCCAGCGTCCCTGGACGCTGGACGGCTTGATCACAACACATATATGTAAGGTAGCCCCCACCTCTAGGCGTGCTATCTAGATGGGCCGCCAAAAGGCTGGGTGGTGTGGATAATATACACATCAAAGTGGGGTCCATTCGAGTAGGTCACACAATCATATCATCACATACAAAATATATGAAAAAGAGAGGGACAGAGAGAGGCACCCACCTTTGATCTTCTTGGACTTTTTCTTCCATCAATGTATGCCAGAGATCCAATGGATGCACTTCAACGGTTGAGATCGACTTAGGATGGTGGAGATGGGAGATAGGAAAGTGGGCCACACTTGCTCTCCATGGAAGCCATGGACATTGGGTGCTCTCATGGGGTTGCTTGAGAGAAAATGATAGAAATGAGAGAGAGAGAGAGAAAGACAGAGATAGAGAAATGAGCTGAGTGATGGAGTGATGGGAAGAGGGATGGGTGAAGTAATAGAAAAGTTGACTTTATAGTACTTTTGTAAGAGAAAGTATGGTGGCTTGTACTTGACATGCGAAGTGATGGATGGGATTGATTGATGTGTGTCACGCTCCAAACTCGGAAACCGGGCTCACAAAATTTTCGATCGCCGAATCCGGCGCCGACAGCCTCCGTAGAACCCCATTCTCGGCTCCTAGCTCCCATTCGCCAGGTTCCGATCCTGGGATGCTACGAGGAGGATTTTCAACATCAGTTTGATTCTTAATAAGCATAACCAAAGGCATAACCCACAAATAACAACCAAGTACTCCATTACATTTTTACTATGATAAAAAACTTTACAAGTACAATGAGCATAAAGGGAAATACAATGGTAAATAACAAAAACTCCAATACGCTCTGCAACGTGCTCCTGCCTCAGCGTTGCTGCGATCCAACGTCACCTGCACGCAATGGTCGTGCATAAGCTTACAGAAAGCTTAGAGGGTGGTGAAAGTGTGTGCGCAAGGTAGTAATATGTACATGCAATGACAGAGTGATGCGGAATATGCAAATGGAACCATGATATCATGAGCCGTACTAAGGCTTATGCGATGCAAGACATGAATGGTATCGGCCACCCCAAGGCCATGCGATATACAATGCAACTCAAGCATACAGATCCTCATCTATGTCCACACATCAATACAGCTCAAAATATGAAATATCACCGGGGTCTAGTACACTCTAAACCAGATTGCCGCCACATCGCGCGTAATAAGGTAAGTAGAAAAGACCTCATTATTCGTCTGCCAATATCGGACGCGACTTGTCGATAGCGGACCCATTCCTCGAGCTAGTCAAACTCAGCCTAGCATTACCCCCTATACTCGGGCGGGTAAAGCCACACCCCCTTCCAACCGACCACGACACAGTGGAGAGCGTAACCGTCTGGTAATCGGCACTCAGCGCTCATCTACCTACTCGGTCTACACGTTGGACCAACCTCTTGGTACCATAAGGGTTTAGGAACTTTCACCCAGGGATATCTATAGTACCCCATGTAAAATAAGATTTTCGGTATCCAATCCTGCCAACCACGATGCGTCTGTGGAGGCTACGGCCCTGATGTCACTAGGGCGTACAATAACCATGTCACACAAATGCGGAGTGCATGAATCACGCTATCCAGTCATGCAACCAATCCTGTGCATACCGTGCACTCATGTAGGGCAACACCGCCTAACCGGGAGCCCTTAAACAACTTGCCCGAAGGCAAATGCTATGATCAGATAATTCTCACGTCAAGCATACATATGATGCGTATGATCATGAGTCATGAACTGTACTAAACATGTTATAACGAAATGAACTATCTTACAATGCAGATGGACCTGGATGACCCAAATACGATAAGTACGGCCCAGTAATGGGCCCTAAGGAGAGTCGTAATGTGGACATCCAACCAACATTACACTCGCAATGTGGACGTCAAACCAACATTGCTTCCCAGGAACGATCTTTGTAAACAGCGCTAGATAGACTGTATGGGAATCACACATTACAATGGACCGTAGGCTCATCCCATTGGGCCTTACATATATATATCAAATGGGCCATATCTTATGGGCCTTTTATTCATCAGATGGGCCATATAATGGGCCACACCAATGGGTCTGACGTGCATTGCAATGGGTCAAAACCCGTGGGCCTAGGATTGCATCAAATGAGATTAGTTTCATGAGTCTAATATGTGACCAATGGGCCACACCGATTGGGCCCCCACATGTGCATCAATTGGGCCTCAACCCATGGACCTTATATGAGTCAAATGGGCCTAACTCCCTAGGCCTTGTATGCATATCAAAGTGGGCCTAAACCCCTAGGCCTACATATATCAAATGGGCCCAGTCCCATGGACTTGCAACACATCAAATGGGCCTAAGTTCTTAGGCCTAAAATGCACCCAATGGGCCTAGCCCATAAGCATTTCATAAACCAAATGGCATAGCCCATAGGCCCCTTTTGAAATTCAAATGGGCCTAGCCCATAGGCCTGTTACAACCAAATGGGCCTAACCCATATGAGTGGACCACCCATCAAAACTCATACTTTAAAATGATCTCACTAAGTGGATGGACGGTTTGAATGAATCAAGTGCATCATGGTGGGTCCCACTGTCCAATGGACAGTGCAGGTAAGGCACATACATCACCCAGGGCCCCACCGTCCACTGGACGGTGGAGGCCATACAAACATTAGGTGGGTGCAGCCGTGGGGGTGCCACCGTCCGTCTAGATGGTGGACATAGCACATGCAATTTTGTGGGTCCCATGCGGGGCCCACTGTGATGTTTAGATGACATCCAACCCATTCATAAGGTCACTCGGACCTGGATGAAGGGATAGCATAAATTTCAGCTTGATCCAAGACTTCTGTGGGCCCCAAAAACTTTTCAATGGTACAATTTAAGTCACACTGTTTCACGTGGTGTGGGCCACCTGAGTTTTGGATCTGTTTCATTTTTGGAGGGGGCCCACCTGAGGATGGGACCCACCTCATGAACGACATAGATAAAACATATACATCATGTGGGGCCCACGGCAGCAGCTGTGGGTGGCTGCACGGCAGCCCGCCCGCCCGCCGAAGTCAGAGGCAGAGGCTTGCCTCTGCCAGTTGGTTTTCAAAAAAAGAATAAAAACCCATTTCCCGAGGTTTTTCGTACGTGGGGCCCGCTAAAGTGAAATCCGCCCCGGCCATTGTGATCAGCGGCTCGAGGCCGTCCAAATGAGTCCAGAGTTTGAATTTTTTTAACGCTAGAAAATGAATAAAATGAGAAAATGGATCCTTGAATGGTCGAGGTGCATTATTTGATGCTATGGCCCACCAGGTCTTCCAATCAATCCCAAACTTCTACCCAACGGTTAAAACTCTGTAAGTAAGAGGGTAGACGGCTTGGATTGTCTGGGTACAACTCGGTGGGGCCTATGCAAGTGGGCCACCAAAGCCCTTTTATTCTTCCTTCTTCTTTTTTTTTTTCTTCCTTTGAAACGTCCAGCGTCCCAGACGCTGGACGGTTTTCTTTTTTAAAAAAAAATTTGTTTTAAAGGTGGGCCCTGATGAAGTGGGCCACCACGGATATTTGTCATGGGTACACATATAAGGTGGGCCCCACTTGAATAAAAATTTGAACCAAATGAATTTCAAGGTGGGATCCATTCAAGTGGGCCACACCATCCTATTGCAATAAAATAAAATAAAATAAAATAAAATAAAATAAAATAAATAGAAGAGAGAGAGAGAGATGGAGAGTGGGACACGGCTTGTGATGGAGGGACCCCGTCATTATGGGCCCTCCCTTACAATAAATCATACAACATACGGATCCCGTTAAACATGGGACCATCAAAATGTAGATCAATGGTGGAGATCCATTCCCCACCGATATGGACGGTCTAGATGACCCTTTTTAAATGAAATAAACATCATGATGATCCGAGTATCGGCCTTATTTTAGGGTCCCAAGTGAGATCCACACCATTGATCGGTGGGCCTCACTTGGTCCACCATAAAAACAAGTAAATCTACCCTATAGAGGCACCCACCGTCCGATCTTCTCGCTCCTAGGGGTTCCTTGGCACCTTGTCTTCAACTTCAATGGTTAAGATGAAGAATGGAGGGTTGAGATGGAAGATTTTGGGGTAGGAAGGTGGGCCACTTGGAGCTTAGGGATTTGGAGAAATTCCATACGTATGGAGTCTCTTAGAGCTCATTTGTTGCTTGAAAATTTGAAATGAGAAAGAGAGAAGGAGAGAGAGTGATGTAAGGGAGAGAGAGAGAGATGGATGGATGGGTGAGTGATGGTTGTGTAAGAAAAGCTTGACTTTTGAGGCTTTTGTGTAAGAGAGGTATGGGTGGTGAAGACTTTTGTGGCTTTTTGTGTAAGAGAGGTATGGGTGATGAAGACTTTTATGGTTGCTTGGGAAAAGGGATGGAAGTGATGTGTACTTGACATGTGATGGATTGATGGGTGATTGATTGATGGGATTGATGTGATTGATGTAACACATCGTAGAGATTCTCTTAGTTTTCGTAACGCGCGGCGTTTTCTCGCACCGAACGTTGGCGCATATCTCTTGACCAGGGTATATCGGAACCGCAACGACAGCGCGGTCGCTATGGTATTGGTCTCGAGTTGAGTCGACTCAGGTTGTCGGTACATGAATCAGGGTCGCGCGTCGATATCGGTTAAGGGTCGAAAGTTGCCGAAATTCGACCGGTAAGACCGCAGAAGTGTACGGAAAGGTACGGACCAAGATACGGGTCTTACAATGTGACATTTCGTAGAGATTTCCTCGATACTCGTAACACGCGGTGTTTTCTTCAAACTGAACGCGGGCCTACATCTCCTGGCCTGGGTACCGCCTCGGCGCACTAGACGTTGCATCGGAATCGCAGCGACGCCATGATCGCACTAGTACAAGTCTCGGGAGTTGACGGAACTGTACGGACTAGGATACCGATCTTACACCTCACTCCTTGCCCCTGCTGATGCGGGGGGTCTACCCTCCCCGTCGCCCCCTCCCACCCTCCTTGAGCTCCTTCAGGTAGAACTCTCAGCTGGTGCTCACCCTTCGACCCTGCTGAGGTGCCCCACCCTCCTACTGAGGAGCCCCATAAATCCACCCCTTCATATTAGTAGGTAGCAGTCCTGCCAGCCCACGTTCCCCTTCTTGCCTATGAGGAGCACCCTACTTGTCCTCTCCTTTCGGCGTCCCAACCCCGCGGGAAGTGGACACCAGCCTCTAAAGCTAGAGAGACTACCAGCCCCAACATTCCCTAACTAGATGATAGGCTGACTCCTCATTTTAAGGTGAACACGGTTCTTGTGAGATGCTCCTCAAGAGGCCCCATTAATCCCAGAGTGGGATCATCTATTTCCCATGCAGAGACCAGATCAGAGGTGGAATCTGCTAGTCCCCAACGACCACCCCACCAGGTTTCAGAATCTGCTGTCCCCTCCCTGCAGTTCCCTTGGTTCAGCCAGAGTCTCGTCAGGCCCTTTAGGGCTATCCTCAGGATGTGAGCTAGATCAGTGGGCTGCTCCCCTCTCAGGCCGGCTGATAGCACTCTGGAAAGGTTTCATTCCAAAGACATCGCCCAAAGTAGTGTTCTTACCCCAACGAGAGGATGGTTCGACGGGGAAGATCAGATAGTCGATCTCACAAGCTCAGGGAGATCAGTCCCTATTGTTGTGGATCTGTCTCCGTATTTTGAGAAGAACGCCATGGACAAGGGGCAGTAGGCCTTGCAATCCAGCCTTTTCTGAGGAGATATGCCAGCAAATCAGGACCCACCCATGTCTCCCACACTGGATCTAGGAGATCTTCCAGGGGATCAGCACACTTAGGAGTAGAGTGAGGCGATTTCTACCCCCATTAACCATGCTCCTCCCCCAACAGGAGCACCAGCCTACACAGCGAAAGGTTGCAGGAAAATGCTTTTGAGCAGGAAATTGACGAGGCCCCTGGAAGAAGGAAAGTGGGCTGCAGGTTCCATAGACTCAAGCGACAGGCCGTGAACTCAGGATGTGTTACGGATGGTTAAAGCCCTCATTTGGAATGCCCACGGAGTAGGGAATACGCCTACCATCAGATCGCTAAGAAAACTAGTCAGAAAATCGAACCTCATGTTGGTGGCCATCCTGGAACCCATGTTGCGCGAGGAAAGGCATGTGGCCACTAGATTGAAACTTGGCTTTCATTACTCCCTATCTAATGGCGAGGCCGAGGGAAAATTTTGGGTGTTTTATCATAACCACCTCAATGTTGTCGTCCATTCCTTTTCTAACCAAATGCTTTCTTTAAGTATCTCTTTATAGGATCCCAGGGATAATATCCTGTTGTCCATTGTCTATGCTAGCTGCTCCATAATTAATAGAAGACCTTTGTGGGTCAAAATGGCGGATCTAAGTTGAGGTGCCACCGGCCCCTGAGCTGTTGGAGGGGATTTTAATGCGATCATAGCTGCCGACGATAAACTGGGTTATCTGAAACTCGATAGAACTAGCATGATTGAATTTTTTGATGCCATTCAAGATGTGGGGCTTTTAGACGCAGGCTTCACTAGTAACAAATTCACGTGGAGCAACAATCACGCTGGGATAGCTCGTGTTTGGGCCAGGTTGGAACGGGTTCTTCTCAATGACAGATGGGTAGCTGCCTTCCTCGCCTTCAGCGTGGAACACTTACCCAGGGCGAACTCCGATCACTCCCCTCTTTTACTGTCGTTCCCGCCCCAGCATTAGCCCAAAATTAGGCCTTTCCGCTTCCTCAGAATGCGGACGCTTCATGACACATTCCAGCAAGTCATCAAGAAGGCATGAGAAGGTGAATGCTATAACCAACCCATGATTAACGTGCAACTCAAGCTTAAGAAGACGAAGCAGCTGCTAAAGGTCTGGAACAAGGAGGTCTGCAAGAATGTCTTTTAGCAGATCAAAAAAGCAGAAGATGATTTATAGAGCATTGAATTTAGAATGCAGGGGTCTCTCAGTGACGATCCGCTTTAGGAAAACGTTGCTGCTAGGCAATGACTGGTGCATCTGGAACTCATGGAAGAGGTATACTAGAAATAGAAAGTGAGGAATCATTGGGTGAAAGAGGGTGACCGAAATTCTAAGCACTTCCATGCCTCTGCCAGTGAAAAAATCAGGCGATTTGTCATCTCCTCCATCACAGACGCTTTGGGGAACACCATCGTAGACCAAGAGCTAATGAAAGCTGCAATTGTGGCATTCTTTGAAGAGATTTTCTTGGCCAAACCTACCCCCTACCACCACGACTTCACCTCAGTCATTCCTTCCCTCCTATCACAGTAGGATAATGACGCAGTGCTGGCCCCCCCTTCCCTTACCGAAATGTATGAGGCCCACTTTGCGATCCTAAAGGATAGTGCGCTAGGCCTCGTTGGTTTCTCAGAGGCATTTTTCGTAGAGTGCTAGCCCATCGTGAGGCAGGACATCCTTAAGGCTGCGACTTTCATGATAGCTGGAGGGTAGCTGCCCAGGGCATTTTCTACTTCACTTATCTGCTTAATCCCCAAGTCCTCCTCAACTTCTTCATTTGTAGACTATCGCCCTATCAGCCTTTGCAATGTGATTTACAAAATTATTTCCAAAATTCTTTCTAACAGGCTAAGAAAGCTCCTGCCCAAACTCATCTCCAGTGAACAAGGGGCTTTTGTTCAAGGAAGAGATATTACAGAAAACATCGTACTAGCCCAAGAGGCAATGTGGGACATCAACAGAAAGGTTCGTAAGGGCAACATCATTCTCAAGTTGGACTTGAAGAAAGCCCGTGATAGGGTGGACTGGAATTTCCTTAAATAGGTCCTGTAGAGTTTTGGCTTTAGAGAGAGATGGATTGCCTTAATGGAAGCATGTTGGGGTAACAACTGGTTCTTAGTTCTCATCAATGGAGAATTGGCGGGTTTCTTTAAATCATCTAGAGGTTTGAGGCAAGGGGACCCCATCTCTCCAGCGCCCTTTATCCTTGCAGCTGAGACATTCTTGAGAAACTTCAAACAACTGATTGTTACTAGTAGTTACTAGCTGTAAGGCCTGTATCCTAGTCTGTACTATTCCGTCGACTCCTGTGATCTTTCCAAATGAATTCTGGACCTATAATCGACGTTTGTGCATGACCCTAAGTCGTATTTCGTAGATCTAAGTTAGCTTAATCCGAGACTTGTACCATTGCGACCGTACCGTCGTTGCGGTTTTAACGTCGCTTCTTGTACACTGATCCGATACCCTGGCCTGGAGATGTGGGCCTGATTTTATTTCGAAGAAACACCACGCATTTACAATTTTAAGAGAATCTCTACAACATGTCTTATCAATCAATTACTCAAATTAATCAATCAATCACCTCATGTCAAGTACAAGAGCAACCCCAAGTCAACTCTCTCTCACCCTCTCTCTTACATACCCATACGTGTCAAGTACACTTATCAACTCACATCCATCACTCACATCTATCACCTCTCTCTTACAACCATCCTTTCTCTCTCCCTTTCTCTTCACATTTTTCAAGCAGCAAAGGAGATAAATTAGTGCGCATCCAAGCACTTCTAAAAGAGAGAGAAAAGAGAGTGTGTTGTGTGGCCCACTTCCTCTCCCAAAATATATCATCCTAACCCTTCATTTCTCATCATCTTCCATCAAAGATAGACACAAGGAGATCGGTGTTCCATCGGACCAAGAAGATTGAATGGTGGGTGTTTCTATAAGCTTAGATTTCATTCTTTTGATGATGGGCTAAGTGGGGCTTATCGATTGATGGTATGAATCTCATTTGGGACCCTATATATGTCTGATGACCCACTATGATTCTCATGATCATTTCATGATGAGGTCATTCTTCATGAACCCCATCATAATATTTATTTTCTTAGTTGAATAAGAGTCATCTAGACCTTCCATTTTGGTGGAGAAGTAATCTCCACTTTTGATTTTTGATTTGGTGGGCCCACATGTAAATGGACCCACTTAATGTATGATCGAAGGCATGGAATGGGAGGGCCCATAGTGTCGCGGTCCCTCCATCACACGTGTCTCTCTCTCTCTCCCTCTCTTTTTCACTTTTTTTTAGGATAACGTGGCTGTGTGGCCCACTCGGATGGACCCCACCTTGATGTATGTCTTATCCACACCATCCAACCATTTGGTGGCCCACCTAGGCAGCACGCCTATAGGTGGGGCCCACCTTAGATATGTGTTATATGCAAACCGTCCAGCGTCCAGGGACACTGAACATGGGTTTATAAAGAAGTGTGAACGAACATGTAGTGTATTGATGCCAAACCTCTCTGGATGCACACTGGAGGTTGGGATGAAAATAAAAATATTAGCTTGGTTCAAGCCTTGGTGTGGGCCGCTCATGCAGGCCCCACCTTGATGTATAAGTCCAATCCACGCTGTCCATTCCATTCCCCAGCTCATTTTGGGTGTTGAATCAAAAAATGAACCCAATTCAATTTTACGGCAGGCCATAGTAATGAAAACAGTGATTTCTACTGTTTACATTTATTAGGACCCACCTTGATGTTTCTATATGCCAAAATACATCGAATATTGGGCTCATTTAGACTGTCTTGAGCCGTATGATCCAATGGGTGGAGTGGATTCACTTGATGGGGACACTGCCTAGGAAAAACCATGGAAAAATAAAATTTTTTTTTTTTCTTAAAAGAGAGATATCAGTAGGCGCTGCTTCTTGTCCAAAGGACGCTGCAGCAGCGTCCTGCGCTGTGGACGGACGGGCAAGGGGGTCCCAACCGTGGACCTCACCATGATGTGTGAGAACATCAACACCGTGCATTTTGATGGGGCCCCTTAGGGCACTGGGCCCTCCAAAAATCAACCGTATATGAGTTCAAGTGGTTCACGCCACAGGTACAGTGAGGATTGAACGTCTGCCATTGAAACTCCTTAGGATTTCACTGGAGTTTTGGATCATTATGAAATTTATTTTTCCTCTATATTCATGTCCCTGTGTGACCTTATTAATAGATTGGATGGGAGATAAACGTTATGGTGGGCCCCATGTGGGACCTGCTGATGTGTGTATTGTATCCCACACCTCCCCACATGGGAGTGGGACGACTGGTGTTCCTCACTCCAGCTACATAACTGCTGTAGTGGCGTCACCAAGCTTTGTGGATCCCACCTGCTTCATCCACGCCGTCCATCTATGGGACCCACCATGATGCATGTGTTGCATCCAAACCGTCCATCCCTTTGGCAAGCTCGTCTTACAGCTTGAGACTAAAAATAAGATAGATCTAGGATTAGGTGGACAACATTATAGGAAACAGTGGGTTTGAACATCCATCATTAAAGCTCTTGGGCTACCAAGTTTGGACCAATATGATATTTGTTTTTCCTCTAAATCCAAGTCTTTGTGACCTTATGAAAAGCCTGGATGAGAAATAAACCCTATGATGGGGCCCACTGAAATTTAACCGTAGAAATCATTATCACTACAGTTAGATATGGTATGGTCCAATTGATCTTTTGATATGGTTCATATATATATATATATATATATATGGATTCATAAAAATAGATGAATTGTGTTCGGCCCATTTGAATTAGCCCATTCTACTCGGCCCATTCGACTTGGCCCATTTGATTCGGCCCATTTGATTAGGCCCGATGTGATATATGAGGCCCGTTGTTGAGGCCCACCTTGGTGTGATGCATGAAGCCTGTTGTTGAGACCCACCTTGATATATATGAGGCCCATGTGATGCGGCCTATTTGATGTATCTGAGGCTCATGGGTTAAGGCCCAATGAGATATATACAAGGTCCATTGCAATGTGTGATTCCACCATGGTTTGTGTAATGATGATTATGGCGGACCGTGCCTTGGGAGCAATGATGGTTTGACGTCCACATTGTAAGAATAATGTTAGTTAAATGTCCGCATTATAACTCTCCCTAGGGCCCATTGATAGGCCCTACTTGTTGTGTGCAGGCCGTCTAGGCCCATCTTCGTTGTGAGAATAGTTCATCATCATATGACATGCTTAATATAATTCCATGATTCATACCCATTCGCATCATATGTATGCTGGATATGAGGAGTGACTGATTATAGCAAATGCCATTGAGCAGATTATTTATGGGACTCACTGATAGGAGTTACCTACATGAGCGCATGATACATGCAGGATTGTTGTATGGCTGAATAGTATGACTCATGCATCTCGCATATGTGTGACATGACCATTGTACACCCTAACAACGTCAAGGCTGTGGCCTACATAGGCATATCATGGATAGCCGTATCGGATACCAGAAATACTTGATTCTAACATTGTAGGCACTTAGGATGTCCTTATGTGAAAGTCTCGGAACCTTTTTGGTATTAGGAGATGCTCCAACGTCTAGACCGAGTGATACACGAGCGCTCGAGTGCCGAATACTAGTAGGCTGCATCTCCCACTGTGTTGTGGTCGGTTGGAAGGGGGTGTGGCCTTATTCGTTCGAGTGAGGGGGTTGTAAGTTAGGCTGAGTTTGACCAACTCGTAAATGAGTCCGCTATCGACGAGCTGGGTAGGTATTGACAAACTACTGGTCAGGCAGATAGTGTGTTCTATTCCGCTTGCTGGGCTGTGCGATTAGGGAGACAGTAGTTAGTGTGGAGTGTAGTAGACTCCGTTGATATCTTAGAGAGAAACTGTACTGATATGTGTACTTGATGAGGATTGACATGCTTACTTTGCATTTCGCATATGACATTTGGCTACATAGGCCTCGCATCGCATGGTCTTGGTATGACCGATAGCATTCATGCCTTGCATCGCATAGCATTGGTATGACTGATAGTATTTATGGACTTACCCGTATATTTCTGCATTATTCTGATATTATATATTTGGCACTCACCTTGCGCACATACTTACACCACCCTTTAAGCTTTTGTAAGCTTATGCACGACCGTTGCTTGTAGGTGTCGTTGGATCGCAACACCGGTGAGGTAGAAGTGCGTATCAGATTATTTCGGAACCTTTTGATCACCCTGTATTTTTCTTTCCGCATTGTACTTAAAGTTTTTGATATAATAGATATGTGGTGATGTTGTTTAGTGACTTAGTTATGTTTGTGGTTATACTCCATTATAAAAAAAATTCATACTGAAAATCCTCCTTCTAGGATCCCAGAATCAGAATCTAGCATACGAGTGTCGGGAGTCGAGAATGGGGCACTATGGAGGCTGTCGGCGCCAGATTCGGCGATTATAAATTTTGTGAGCCCGTTTTCCGAGTTTGGGGCGTGACACCAACCCTTTAAGCTGAAAAGGGGCTGCCCTCTCCTCATGCATTTACTGTTCGCGGGTGACACCTGCTTTTCGTCAATGGTTATAGGATGGCGCTCCACAAAGTCAAATATTTTCGTCAATGCTTTTCGTCAATGCTCTAGTAGGCTGCCGGTGAGCAGGATTAGAAACACAGAGCGGCTGCTGGGTTTCGACAAAGGTAGCAATGACGCAAAGTATCTAGGAGTGCCCATTTTAAGTGGTAAGGCTAAATAGGCATATTTCCAGTATCTCTTAGATAGAATGCAACGAAGAGTTTGTGGTTGGAAAGCGAAGTACCTGTCCCAAGCTGGCAGGCTAACTCTCATCAGACACGTTCTGGGTAGTACGCCACTACACACCCTGGCAGCTGCTCATGTTCCCGCTCAAGTAATTGTGGACATGGAGCATATCCTTGCTCGATTCTTTTGGGGGTGGGCCGATAGAAAAGGCAAGTGCCACTGGGTAGCATGGAAAAATATCACCAAGCCTATTAAAGAAGGTGGGCTGGGGGTTAAACGCTTGAAAGAGGTCATGGTTTCTTTGCGGATGAAGTTGGCTTGGGACGTCAAATATGGGGTTACTGTTGGGCCGTGGGTGGCGCTCATGAGAGTTAAACACTCCATCGATCTGGGGACCGCGACTCCGACCACCACGTCGAGCCATGCTTCCCCCCTTTGGAAGCAAATTAGAGCCTTGTTGCCACTACTGGATGCTAATGTGCAGTGGCTGGTGGGTCATGGGGAGTTGAACCTATGTGATGCCAACTGGACTGGGCTGAGCCCTCTTCGCCACCTTGCAGTCTGCCCCATCTCGTAAGCCATGAGTTCCTTGAAGATCAACGATTTCATCGGGCCAGTGGGGCCCCTTCCTTCTTCTTCCATCCCTTCCTACCTCCCTGCTGAAACTCTGCACTCTATCATATAGGGAAGCTTCGCTTTTTCAGACGACAGATCGGAGAGCTTCTGGCCCTATGATCCGTCTAAGTCGTTCATGTTGAAATCTGCCTAGAAAATCAGCAGACGCTGTTCCCCGACGTCCAGAGAGTCTACCTGGATATGGGACATCTGGATCCCTCCAAAGATGTCAGTCTTCACTTGGAGACTCTTGCAAAGAGCGACCCCGGTGGATGAGAGAGTGCAATCCAAAGGGGTAAACTTAGCCTCCGGATGCAACTGCTGCGATGGTGAGTCTTCAGGTTATTCTGGGGCTGAATGTTTACAGCACCTTTTCATCTAGGGGGCGTCACGCATCCAGGATTTGACAATGTTTCTCTTCACTACTCGGGATATCTCCCATCCCTCATCAGCCTATTGCAGCCAGGTTGGTGCAATGGAGTAGAGCATCGGCCTTGGGCAGCGCACTCATTTTCACTCTCAGACTGATCCCCATTCTCATCCTCTTGGAGGTGTGGCGTTCCAGAAATGAGGTTGGATTTGAACAGAACCCCATGAATGTTTCTTCTTCGATTTCTCGCATCATGTGGTGGTTCAAGCAAATCCTTGTGGGTAAGTCGTCTCCTCCCCCAGTCGGGACTTCAACTTTGTTGGCTTGGGCCTTCCGCCCCTGCCTCCCCAGCTTTTCTGCTCTGAAATCGTTAAATGGATTTGGCCAGCTAGGGGCTAGTTCAAATTGAACGTGGAGGGGCAACGAGAGGTAATCCGGGTCTATCTGGAGGGGGTGGCGTCTACAGGGGGGACAACAAGAACTTCATCTTCACTTTCTCGTCAGGTTATGGGATGGGCTCGAAAAACAAAGTGGAGATTAGGGCAATTTTCGACGGCCTCAGATTGTGCTTGGCTAAAGGGCTTAATAGGATTGAGGTCGAGTCCGATTCTAGCGTGGCTATTGACCTCCTCACGGGGAAGGTCAAGTCCTCTTGGTAATGGCGATCGTGGACCTCACGCATGAAGAGGCTGACTCTAGGTGCTTCCGTCTCCTTAAGGAAAATTTCGAGAGAAGGTAATAGCCCAGCTGACGGGATGGCTCGGATTGGCAGCATTTCTCAACGCGACTCGGTTTTCGATCATCAGGATTCCCTCTCTTTTGAGGTGCGTGATCTCCTCTTCCTAGACCGAGTTGGGTTAGTAGCTATCAGACAAGTTCTACTGGTTTTGTAGATTTTGGTTGTTTCTTCGCCACTGTAGAGATAGTCCCTATATGATAAGTGCGGTCCGTTCTTTTTGTCGGGGCCCCCTCGAAAGGTGTAAATGTTTTCCCGCTAAATGAAATCTTAGTGGCAAGATCCCACTTTCCACAAAAAAAAAAAAAGAGCTTTGGATTTGTGTCATTGTTTGCCCATGCCCTAAAACGATCTGGAAACACAAATGGAGAGGGTAGATTTGTCACAAACAACCTGTGGCCCCACAAATGTTTCAATAATAGGCATTTAATCCTCACTTGTTCTGTTCATTTGGTCACCTGAGCTTTGAATCGGCTTCATTTTTGGGTGCATGTCCTAATTAAATGATATGAAAAATCTAATGGACAGAGTGAATTTGCCACAAACATCATGGTGGCCGCACCTAATGCCAGGTAACCCTCCCTAAATGGACTTAAAATGTCCAAAACCTATCCGAAAACCTTTATTGACGCTTGATTGCCATGCCAACCTAACCTCGACCGTGCGGGGCCTACCTTGACATTGTGAGAAATCCACACTTTCCATTTGGTTTTGGTAGCTCACTTTAGTGGATGGGCCCAAAAATGAGAGAGATCCAACCCTCAAAGTGAGCCCCATGATGGCCCAAAATGTTTTAATGATGAGCGCGTTTAATCCCTCCATTCCCTTACTTTTTGCCTTTGATGTTGGCCTCATTTTTGGCCCATGGCATAAAATGAGTTGTCAAAGTCAATGGACCAGGTGAATTTCTCACAAGCATCTCATGCCCCATGATTTTTTCAACTGTGGACGTTCAATCCCCACTGTTTCCTACCATGCGGCCCAGTTGAACTTTAGATCCGACTCATTTTTTGTCACCAACAGTGCGTGGTAGCAACCATGAGATCATTGGTCTAGAGAATTGTACAAAATGTGTATAAAGATGGCGTACATGACACCTTTGGATCCCACTAGCGAAACAAGGGATCCGGTAGTGAAAATTCCTATTATTATCCATCCATAATTAAATCAAGGATATGGAGAGGTCAGATTATCCAACCCCCATGATATGATATGTATACAGCTTGATAAGTGCATGTGTGTAGACCAATACATTCCACCGAACACCTGAATCCACTCCCCTCATTCTTTATCGTGGCTATAGCCAGGCATTGGTTGCCTTGCCTAGATGATGGAAGCGGATTGCGTCTGGCCCATGCCCATCTCTGGAACGGGAAGATCTGCGTGGGGCCCATGTCATTGAGAACTCTTGGGTGCAAAACGGAGGTAGGAGAACATTTTGGACACAAAAAACTGTGGGGCCCATCATGATGGATATGTCTTATCCTTACTGTCCATCTGTTCTGCCAGCTCATTTTAGGACATGAACCCAAAAATGAGGCAGATCCAAAGCTCAAGGGAACTACACCACAATAAATAGTGGGAGATGGACGCCTATTATTGATAACTTCTTGGGGGCCACGGAAGTTTTGAATCGATCAAGCTAATATTTGTGTTTAATATTTATCCATATCAGAATGACCTTATGATGACAAATAAAGATCGGGCTCTGGGAGGTTTTAGCTTTCAATGGTTTAGGTTTGTTAGAACAATTGTTTCATGTGGTGTGGTCCACTTGAGGTTTGGATTGACCTCATTTTTTTTTTTTTTTAAATTCATGATCTAAAATGATCTCCCAGAATGAACAGATGGCATAGATATGACATATTCATCACAGTGGGTCCCACAGTTTTTATTGATATAAAAATAAGTGGAATTTTCTTTTTTTAAGGTAGATGATTCCTTCCTCAAGTAAACAATAATAAGAAATAATGATGGGTCATTAGCTAATATTGATAATATAATTAAAAAAATCAACCAACCCTTTAAAACTACACTGAAATTGCATACATCTCTTGTGAGTCCGAATTGAAATGTCCAATTTATGGAGCACAATTTTATCTATGGTGACCCTACCTGATTGGGGGACATTTATTGGATATTAAAAAATAAAATAAAAATCTAATGATCCTATTTCACCAAATAAGTGTCCACCGATAAAAGGCTATGAATGTTAAAGAAAAGACTAATGTTTGGAATTTCACTTTTGTTAAAACTAAGTTAAGCTTTGTTTGGTGGACGCCCAAAAATGAATTCATTTAATCTTAATTAATAGTAATTATGCATTAGAAATCTATATTTATTTTTTTTTAGCTAGCCTTTCTGATCTTATGCATCACGAGTTCATGTCAACAATAATTATGTATTACATATCAAGAATTCTGTTACCTGGTAACTAGATTGAGATGGAGTCATTTTTAGACATCTACCAAACCTGGTTAGTCCTGACACTACATGCTGATGTGTACAATCTTGGACTGCCTGTCTCAAGAATCATGCCAGCCAGAGCATCAATTAACTCCAGATTTCGAGTACATCAGGCCCAAACTTCATACACTGCCAGCGTATGATTGATCATATGCAGACACTCAGAAGTTACTTAGAAATTGCATATGCAACACTCAAATTAGTGGTCCAAACTATGGGTACTATTTTTGATGCATTGTGGACCAAAATTTATGCTAATTTGATAATTTAAATATGAGATTTGTGGACATTTCATGGACGGTTTATAAAATAAATAATAAAAAAAAAGACTTTCAATGGTCCCATTTCAACAATCATATGTCCACAAATCAGTACTTAGGATTGTTTAAATAATATAATTTTAACATTGATACTTAGATACAATGGGTCCAATAATTTTAATGGTTTAATTTGAGTCTAGGTTTGCCTTGCATACAATTCCTAAATGCCTGTGTATGAAGCATCATTCGTTGCTGCGTATCAGATAAACGCTTGTCGGAAGTAGTTCCTCTCTCGTTTTCAAGGAAAGCTTGGATACTCTGGCAGAGTGTGAGTGTGAGGATGATACGCAGTCACTTGGAAATTACATCGAAAATTATTGTTCCCAGTTTAGAAGCTTCTGAACCAAAAAGTAAGTGGTGTATCTAACAAACGGTCGGATGACACTTAAACATTTTGGCAAGGCGCCCCACACAACTTTACTTTCATGACCTATGCGATCATTCCCCTCCAAAATATCCTTCAATTAAAAGGATTTAAGGAATCATTGCCATTCATCAGTGTTAGAAATCCTTGCCATTCACCAAGAAGGGCCCACTTCCAGAAGTCAGGAAAGGGCAGTACACATATCAAGTGAGCCACACATGTATATGGACTGTTGGACCTTTTCATTGGACTACCCACATTTGGATTGCCCTGGGTAATGCTCGTTGGTGGACCCCATATGATGGCTGGACCTGGGACATGAGTTTCACAGTACTAGATGCATTTTATCTAGCACCAACGAAAAAACGCCGTGTGCATATGTCATTCAGGGAACTCACAGCAGCAAAGTAAAAATTGCTAATATAAAAAGATAATTTTGTCTTCTTTTGTTTTTTTAGTGTAAGTTCGATTCCAGTAATCATATACATTGTATTTTTTCATTGCCACTATGTGAAGTGCGTCCACCATGTGCTGGAGGCAATTTGCTTCCTTCCATATATATACCGATGCGAATTAAGTGTGACCCCAAATCTAGCCGGGTGAGCGCAGCCTTGATCATGGAGCCACCTTGATATTAATTTGCATTATATATATATATATATATATATATATATATATATCCATTCTATCCATGGATTTCGTCGGCTCGTTTTCAAAGAATAAAGTAGATATAGATCTCAGGTGGACTACGCAGTATGGATTGAATTCCCACCATTTAAAACTTCTCAGGGCCACAAACATTTTGGATCAAGTTGATATTTATGTTTTCTCTTGACCTTATCAACAAGTTGAATGACAAATAAACATTACAGTGGACCTTGGGAAGTTTTTAATTAGGAATGTTCAATGATTATTGTTTCTTATGGTATGGTCCTATTACACCCTAAACATTTTAATATTCAAGTATTAAAAGTTCTCAGGTGTTATTATTAAAATATAATTCAATATATGTGTGGAAACACATAACCTATACTATACACCACCACCCGATAATTCATATTTCACCCATCTTAGTAGTCTGATCTTGAGATATGACAACTTACAACACACCTGTAAAGTTCGAGATCAATCTGTTGAGGCAATGGTTTGTTCAACCCGTGATCTAAAGCTATTAAGTTATATAACATTCTACCTAAATACTTTAAATTGATTCAATTACAAAGATGAACTAATTCTTTAATTTTTGTCTTAACCGATGTGCACAATCATTTCGCTTAATAATGGATTTAGGTCATTCATATAATTGACCACTAGATTAGTCCATAAACTCAATTATATATCGATCCAACTGTAAAAAGAACTCATTATAAACAGTTAAAGCTATCCAACTGTTAAATTTCGATATGGATCATCACATCATTATGAAATCGATACTGGACATGATTTAAGCCCTTTAGACACGATCATCAATGAATTTGAATGTTTAGTCATGATCCAGATATATAAATGAATGTTGTAGACGTTGAAATCAAATTTTAATGAGTAGAAATACGCTATTGATCATCAATAGCTTTCTACAACACACACACACACACACACTCACACACACACACACACACTCACACTAATTCTTATAAAACTTATTTTTAAGAATCCAATCATGATGAAATTTTAGACAATGCCTTATTAGACTAATTAAGTTACACATTATCAATTTTGTGACCTACCTCACAGGATTCATTTTTCATCGAATTTTGCATCATATTCGTGGGATGACCCATCTAAAAGTCATGTAACGATCATCATCTTGACCCACATACATTTTCGACAAATCTACAGCTTTATAATTCGCATTAGAACATGTTTGGACCTACTTCTAGAGCCCTCAAATCTGTAGTAAAGAATCCTACACATCTTAGTATTACTAAATCCAAAGTACACTTTTGTTCTATAGACTTTGATTTGACCATTGATTTGACACACTAACTTTGCACGTACACTTTAATACACTAAGGAACCCAATAGATCCCTTAACTAATTATGATGTCAGAAGTGTTTAATTTCATTATATCAAACCTATCTTAACCATTCAGTTAATGGTTAACCAATCGAAACCAATTCTCGATGATTCAAACCACTCATTGAGTGGGCCATCGGATATCTCGACCTTCGATCAACCACCTCTAGTTGTTCCCAAGTGAACTATGTTGTGTGAAACATGTGTACGTGCATGAGGACCTGAGGATAACGTGCTTGCCGAGTGCTAAAACGGAATTCGAAAGAAACTCTACCTATTCCTCCTATCAAAAGCCGACCTACCAATCTTTACTGCCCATTAGATGATCTCGACTGTTCAAAGAACAGCCCGCATACACGTGCCATAGTTAAACCGTGAATCAAGACATCCAGCTTGCGAAAGAGTTTCAAGTGTAAGTCTTTCCAAGTTCACCTCTTGTTCGAAGAGGGAGTCTATTGCAAAGACGTGAGGAAGTTTTTCCCATCAACCACAATCCATTTGGATCATCTTAAGTTGATCTTGATCCATCGTTTGAAAGATTACAGGCGTCCAATCCACTTCAATAACAACTCACTGAGAACAACATGCAAACACCATTTAAACAGGAAATTTCCAGTTTTGGCTATCACCTTCGGAAAAGGATTCTACTATAAATCTAAAAGAAGTTGATGCAGGGATGAACATGATGAGGTAGAGCACTGTCTTCCTCAAGGATTGTTCACACCCTAAGTATAGGATTGTGATGTAGTAATAAACTCGGTAAGACAGAGGTCGAATCCACAGGTATTGAACCTTTTACGTATTCTGAAAGCAATCAGAACTAGAATTAGAAGAAGATGAAATTATCTAAATCATGAATAATTGAAGGAATAATGGTGAAATAATAAACTAAAACTTTAGAATTCAAAGGTGGTAAACTAGGGATTCAAAGGATCCACTTGTAAAGATCAAGGAGATCTACGCTTGATTCATGAACTCAACTGGACTTGGAGTCTCCATCTTTATCCAGTTAGAAGATGTAACCATGAAAATCAAATCCGAACTTATATTTGATCTAATTTTCAAGAGATGAGAGGTATGAGAATTAGAATGGATTCCATTACCAAACTATGCCGATGAGATAAAGTAAACAACAGAATTAAACTAATCTATAACCAATCAGAAAGATATATGAAGGTTAGGAAGAGTTCCGTCATCCAATCATATCTAAGAGACGATGGTGAACAACAGGGTTTCCTGACGTCATAATCATAATAAAGAAAAAGAAATACTCAAATCCATCGCAAATCTATTGTAATTTAAGTCACAATAAACCATTAAAAACTGAAAGCAATCCTATTAATCAAACTAGAATCAAAATCAATTCAGTCTAACATAAATCAAATTCGTAGAATCATCCCCATCACACCACAAGCTTCACCCCTTAGTCCTAGCTAAGAGGTTTATCCCGACATGAATGAGCTAGATCTCTCAAAAAGCACAATAAAAAGAACAGTAAATAAAATAAAATTAAAAAAACTCTAAAACTACTCTCTCTCTCTCTCTCTCTCTCTCTCTCACTGACGTCCCAGCCGTGGATGCATTGCCCGTCCTTTCTCTCTCTCTCTCTTTTATATTCATAAGAGAGTCAGTCGGTGGTTGGATTGAGTCGGTGAAGCTTCTGCACTGTTTTCTTGCGCAGGAAGAGTCCCATACATGCACTTTATTTTGTGCAGCGAAAGCCCTTGCGCTTGACCCACGTTTGGCATGGATTGGCCCACTGATTTGGACATCTGACTACTTAATGGGTTTAAGAACCCCTCTTGCAACTTTTAGATGGTCCGGATCATGTATCCGACCATGATCGTGATCACAGAATGGCCCACCATGGCCGTTTTTCACGGACACTGGTTCCTGCGTAAACATAGCACGCTGACGTGTTTGGTGGGCCCACAATGATGTTTTTTGGAATTATGCACCCCATCCATTGGATTCTTAGCAAAAAATCAGTCGAGAATGGGTGGTTTTGGTAGGTTCTAGCATGACCCATTGTACCAACTCAAGCTACCGTTTATCCTATGTTTGACGATGGAAATCGTGTAATCGCGTGTATGAGGCCAAAAGGACACCTAGGCGTGGGTTACACCCCCCTCTGGATGCAATGGACGACTTCGATCTTCGAAAAAAATGACGAGTGGGGCCCACAAGCAAGAGCTGGCGTCGATTAGCGCAGACGCTATTGCGTCTGTTTGGATTTTTGGAAAATTGTCGGTCAGCAGGCGCTGACGAACCTTGGCTCTTATGGTGCGCGGCGGAAGTATGTACGTGTTGTGCATGCGCTTGCTTGTGTGGGTCCCACAGTGGTGTACATGTAAAATTCACTCCGTCCATTTGATATGTCACCCCATTTAAGGAGTTGAAACCAAAATTGAAGCATTTCTAGATACCAGCGGGCCCGAAATCAGGATTTTAGGGGCTGATCTATCCGTTGAGCCACTTTCACAATGATACAATGGCTGAAATTTAACGAATACTGTTAATTTATGGTCCTCAGCTATATATAAAGTTTTGAATTGAACAGATGGTGGGAACCCTGTGATCTTACATTCTGAACGATTTTCGGGCCCGTTTAACATGAGTGGCCTGATTTTCTCGAATCTCTAGCATGTAAATTTCTCGATCTCAGTCCCCTAGGGTCCATCCCTTGCCTTGGTGACTTTGGAGCGTTAATTTCATGCTTTTAGTACCCTTTTTCAGTCCAGGCTCCTAAATTCACCTTACAGTACAAACACGATTAAAATATGGCATTAAACAGTATCATGTTCGTAAAAGCGAGTAATAATTGGAATCTAATATACAATATTCGACCCTCAACATAACCCCCAACCAGTATTTTACTAGTCCCAAGAAAAGTATGCAAAAAATAAGTTGAGAATTACAGGACAATTTTTATAAACTCGAGTGATTTTTAAAAAACAATCCAAATACGAGAATTAGTGCATTTGCACGTACAGTGAACCACTAAAAGATTCTAGCGTGCGAGTTTATGAAAACACCGCGCTACGGAAATTTTCTTCTCTGTTCCTTCTTTATAGCTCAACTATGATCCTTACGCATCATCCTAGTTCAATCCAGACCGTTCATCTCATCATTCTAGTTGTCCATTTCATGGATACAACTAGTTGCAAATCAATGTAACTGATTGGTGAAATCGAACACTGTTCTAACCGAATCTGCATTGGAGTCGATCTTGGATTCTCCTCAGGGATTAACGAAACTTTCCAAGTTAACGAGAAGCAATCTTAATCACTTGTTTATATCTTGGCATGTAAGGAGGGAAAAAGAAATATAGCAATTGTGTTATGGGTCCGAGAATTGCGGCACATGCGGTGGAGGAGATCGAAAACTCGATCCCATGAATCCATCACTTAAAACTCTTTAGAGCTTCAAGATCTACTGTCAACAAGCTCCGTAGAGCCTATCTGAACCGTCCAACAGTCTCAGAGAAAAGAAAGAATCTGCCATTGTAGCAGCTCTTCTTCTTCACCATAAACCTCCACTGTAGATAATTGTAATGGCCCTGATTTCAAATCCAAAATAATCGTTGTGTGGCCTATCTAAGAAACATGTGATCACTAGATTCTTATCTAACATTAGGTCAGTGTACAATGACAGCAATTAGAAATGGAAATCAAATGCAAAAAGCGTCAGGATTTCCTACTAGAGCCTTTTGTGAAACCAACGTAAACCTGATCCAAAAGTCCTTATATAGCAAGGGTTTTCGACACCTGTAAAACATGTATAAGTCCAGAATTAGCCAACAAAAACCACGCAAAACCTGAGAAAGAAAAATCAAAAATATAAATTTAAGAAAGAAAATTGAGAGAAAAGAGAGGGAATGTTCGCTGAGTCGAGTCACAAGCTTGCTGAGTCAAGTCTAGTTGGGTTAAATGGTCCTGTTGGATGTGGTTTATAGGAGCAGAAAGAAGGAGAAAGGAAGAAAGAGAGAGAAGAGAAAGAGAAGAAAAGAGAAGGAAAAAGAAAGAAGAAGAGAATAAGTAGACTCGAGTCGACTCAGCGAGTCAACCCACTGTGCCACTGAATTGAGCTAAATTCGAACCCAATTTGAGTCCAGCAATGTTGGAGGGTTTCGCTGGAAAAACCCTAGATCCAGTCAGTTGGGAAGGGAGCGAGTTGACATCGAGAGAGAACTGAGTAGGATTCGAGTTGATCAAGTGAGTCGCCTTCTATAACTTTCAGTTTCGATTTGCTTTTTTGATTTTAAATTATGAATGTGGGAATTAAAACCCCCAAGCTAAACCTAGATCTAGACCATAGATTACAAACCCTAAATTTAAATGATAAAAATTTAGTATTACTTTAATACAAACTATGCTTTTTTAAATTATTTTAAATTATGAATAAATTTTACTCATGAATTATTTAGTATTACTTTAATACAAACTATGCTTTTTTGTTATTTGATGTGCATTGTTTTGCTTAATTATACGATGGTAATTTTGGAATGATCCATGTTAAGGAATGAATAATATTGTTTATAATATGATCCATGCACCTCGGGACGTGTAGCATGGTTGCCCAAGTTAAGGATCCAATTTGAAACACGATCCATGTGTAGGACATGTATGAAAAATTATTCATAAAAAAACTATGTTGTCTGTGGGACATGTGGCATAAAAAGACACGATCTATGCACCTCGAGACATGTGGCATGATGTCTTATGATTTAATCGCTACTTTGTGACATGTTTAATGCTCTAAGTGATACGGGTAGCGATCCCTCATTTTATGTCCATTTGTGATATGTTTTGGTGCCCTAATTGGTAGGGGTGGAAAGCCCTTTATTTTGTGTTTATGAACGGACTCGTGTTTACAATGATTATTGAAGCAGGGAAGGACGTGAGGTCGAGCACCATCTTCCTCAAGATGATAAATATTCTGAATCCACGGAACTTCTCCGGACTCCTTATAGAGACTCCTCGAATCCACGAGGAAAGAAAGAAGAAAATAGAAAGAATTTCTAATAAATTCGAAATTGATTAATGAATGACTAAAAACGAGTTCACAACCCTTTAAATAAGGGTACCAAGTAATAGGAAAGAAATCAGAATCAAACTACAACTAAAACTCCTAGAATCCGCGACTTACTATAAATAGTAAACTTACTATTTATAGACGGTCGTGATGTCTACTAGTGCGCAAGGTCTTCGGCCAAAAATAGTAAGTGTCCTATTTGGCTTCACCAAACCGTTCTCCTAATTATCCTAAGCACTTTTCATGTTGGAAAAAACTCCTAAAGCCCAACGGATGAAGAGTTATAAGCAACTTAAAACTTACTATTTATAGTAAAAATGAAAATAAAAGGGGGAAATGACCGTCGATCAGAGGGTTTTTCGCAAATCCGGGCTACACAACCTAACATAGCTGGGTTGGTTGGCTAAAGTAGCTCATTCTACCCCAAAATCATATATTTTACGTCAGATAACTCATTTCGGATTGCGAGATGCGTCCGATCTAAGGTCTGATGGTCCGAATCACTTCTGTCGTCGACCATGCCTTTTCTGATCCATCTTGGCCATGAAATTATCCACGACCCGCTCTACATCAGTCCCCTCCACTTAAAACAAACTCGTCCTCGAGTTCTCCTCATGCTCTGGTTCATGATACTCGGTGAGGTTCGCAACGTTGAAAGTCCATGAGATCGTCATGTCATCGGGAAGATCAACAACATAGGCGTTGTCATTGATCTTTCGGATGATCGGTACTGGTCCAATCTTTTATTCTTTAACTTGTTGTACATTCCGGTCAAAAATCTTTCTTTTCGCAGATGGACCATTACCTGGTCGCCCACCTCGAACACCTTTTATCGTCGATGCTTGTCCGCTTGCTCCTTGTACTTTTCATTCGAGGCATGTAGCTTGGTCTGCACTTCCGAATGAATACCCATGATCTTGTCTGCCATATGTTCTGTTGCAATGCTCATGCCTGGGAGCTTGGGCAGAGGGACCAAGTCTAGTGTGTGACGAGGTACTCGTCTGTAAATAACCTGGAACGGAAATTTTTCTGTCGAGCAGTTCACCATATTGTTGAATGCAAACTCTGCTTGAGACAAGGCTAAATCCCACTACTTTAGTTTTTCTCCTAAAATACATCGAAGAAGGTTTCCTAACGTACGATTCACAACCTCAGTTTGACCGTCAGTCTGTGGGTGGTAGGCGCTGCTGAACTGAAGTCGTGTATCGAATCGAGTCCATAAAGTTCACCAAAAGTGGCTTATAAACTTCGTGTCACAGTCAAAAGTAATAGTCTTGGAAACCCCGTGTAGCTGCACAATTTCTCTGAAGAATAGATTCACCACGTGTGTTGCATCGAGAGTCTTCTTACATGGAATAAAGTGTGTCATCTTAGAGAAACGATTTACCACCACGAACACCGAATTCATTCCGCGTTGTGTTCGTGGGAGACCAAGTACGAAGTCCATAGATAAATCCTCCCAAGGGCCATCAGGCACAGGCAACGGGGTATAGAGGCCCGTATTATGAGATTGCCCCTTGGAGGTCTAACAAATATAACAACGTTGGACTGTCTTTCCTACATCACGTACCAATTGAGGCCAGTAATATCGTTCTTCTACAAGAGCTCGCGTCTTGTCTCGCCCAATGTGTCCACTAAGGCAACCTTCATGTAGATCTTGGATTATCTGTTCCCTTAGCGAACTGTTGGGGATGCACAATCAATTTTCCTTGAAAAGGAACCCGTCTTGCATATGTAAGTCACCGAAGTGACCTTCTTGGCATCTAACCCATGTGTCCTTAAAGTCATCGTCGTCGGCATATATGTCTTTGAGGCACCCGAACCCGACAACTTTATTACTCATAGTTACTAACAAATTTGCACGATGACTCAGCGCATCAGCTACTTTGTTCTGTTGTCCCGACTTATGTTTTAGCACGAACGCAAATTCCTGCAAGAATGAGATCCATTTAACATGCACACGGTTAATGTTAGCCTGACTATTAATGAATTTGAGAGCTTGATGGTCCGTGTAAAGTATGAATTTCCTTTTAATCAAATAATGTCGCCAGTGTCGCAGTGCCTGGACCACCGCGTATAACTTGATCTCGTATGTAGACCACTTCTTGCGTGCATCGCTAAGTTTCTCACTGTAGAAGGCTACTGGCTTACCTTCTTGAGATAAAACTCCCTCAATCCCGACATATGAGGCATCACATTCGACTTCAAACAGTTTGCCGAAGTTAGGAAGCACAAGAACTGGGGTCGTGGATAATCTACGCTTGATTTAGGCAAAACTCCTGTCGGCTTCGTCCGTCCACTGAAACTGCCCTTTCTTCATGTAATCTGTGATTGGTGACACAATAGTACTGAAATTTCTCACAAACCGACGATAGAATATGGCCAGTCCATGAAAACTTCACACTTCGTGAATATTTGTGGGAACCGGCCAGTCTCTGATTGCCTTCACCTTTTCCTCATCCACTCGAATGCCCGTGGATGTTACGACAAAATCCAGAAATAATAGGCTATTAGTCATGAAGCTGCACTTCTTTAAATTGAGATACAGTTTATTTTCAGTAAGCACCTGAAGGACCTTCTTGAGATGTTCCATATGGGTAGTTTCGTCTTAATTGTATATCAAAATATCATCGAAATAAACCACAACGAACCACCCAATGAAAGGTTTCAGAACTTGGTTCATCAATCTCATAAATGTATTAGGTGCATTCGAAAGACCGAAGGGCATGACCATCCATTCATACAATCCTTGGTCTTAAAGGCCGTTTTCCACTCATCACCCAGCCATATTCGAATCTTATGGTAGCCGCTCCTTAGATCAAATTTAGAAAATATTTTAGCACCCTCTAGCATGTCCAGCATATCGTCCAACCGTGGTATAGGAAACCTGTATTTTATGGTGATTTTGTTGATGGCTCTGCTGTCAACACACATGCACCCACTGTCATCTTTCTTTGGAGTTAATAGAGCTGGTACAATACATGGACTCATGCTTTCTCGAATAAGACCCTTATGGATCAACTCCTCCACTTGCCCCTAAAGAATCTCGCACTCATTCGGACTTATTCGATAATGAGGCCAATTGGGTAGACTGGACCTGGGGACAAAGTCGATATGATGTTAGATATCCCGCATGGGGGGTAACCCATCGGGAAGGTCATCAGGCCAGATTTCTTTGAATTTATGTAGCAAGGGCCTTAGTCTTTTAGGGATGATAGTAGGCTCGAGTTCTTCACCTTTTACAATTAATGCATAAACCTGTCCTATTTCTTTGGATTCTTCCATGAAGTCCCGTATGGTTAGGAGAAAATGACCCTCCACTTTAGAAGTTTCAAGTGGTCCCTCGGGATCCATAGGGGCCAATATGGTTTTCTAGGCGTCCTTGACGAAGATATATATGTTATCTCATCGTTTATGAGTGGCGTAACGGTCAAATTTTCAGGGTCGACCGAGTAGTATGTGACATGCTTCCATGTCAACCACATCACATACTACTTCATCCTTATAATGTTTACCAATTGAAAAGGATATGGTGCACCGTTCAGTTACCTTTGTTTCGCTGATCTTCTTGATCCAACTGATTGTATATGGAGAGGGGTGATGCTCCGTTTTCAATTGTAACTTCTCCACCATGACCTTGGAGATGATGTTTTCGCTCCTGCCACTATCAATAATTACATCACAAACCTTTAGATTCACCATACACCTAGTGTGGAAGATGTTATGCCTCTGTGGATGCACTTCTTTTCTTGGCACATATAATAGCCGCCTCACGACGAGTGACTCGCCGTGATCTCGCTGAACTCAACTTGATTCATCTGCCTCATCCTCGGTGGTATGTTCCTGTTCTTCAACATCTGGATCTTCATCGATGTTATCAGCACTACCATCATTGATGGTGAGGTTCGCCACCTTTCGCTGGGGATAAGTATTTGATAGATGGCCCGGTTGGCCACAACGATAGCAATTGTCTGGCCGGGGTCGAGCATAGGGGTTCGAAATTCTACTTGGACCAGCAGCAGTCGATACGCCCCTTTGGGGCCTAGCTTGTCCACTTCCCTGATCTCGACTCTCAGACGTAAGAGGTTGAGTGCGTGCTCGTACGGGTTCCTTCCTCTTAGATTGTGGAGCTCCCTGGGGTGGACCCGCTGTAGTGATCCTTGCGGTAGAGTAGGGCCGTGTGGTACAACGTTCAAGTTATGTTTTCGCCCGAGTAGCCAACTTGATTGCATCTTCATCGTTAGACGGGCTGCATCTAGACCCGATCTTGGATCACCATATGCAGTCTACCGTTGAATCGGGCGACTTACTGCGATTCAATCTCAACTAAATCGTTACACGCTGCCAGGCGGTAGAATTATTTTACGTATTCTCTCACCGACCGATTACCCTGTCGACAATTTTGGTATTGTTGGAACGATACCTGATCGTAATCGCTAGGGAGGAATCGGTCACGTAGTAGCTGCTTCATCCGCTGCCATGTGCGGATTGGTGCTTTCATTTATCTGGTTCATGCGACTTGCAGTTGTTCCCACCAAGCTGAAGCTCCTCCTTTCAACTTGTACCACAAGCTTGACCTTCTTTACTTCAGGGATGTCCATATAGTAAAAAAATCGCTCAACTTCAGAAAGCCAATCGAGAAAATCCTTAATATGTAGTTGGCCATTGAAGTTAGGAATATCAACCCACATCTTGAATTTTTAATCTGTCCGATCTACTCGATCGTCGCCCTGTCTGGGGTGTTGGAAGATTATGTCATCGATTTCCTCCTCACTGGAGCCCCTTTTCTCAGGAATGACCAGTGGATGCACTATCGGTACTATCTTGCGTTCAGGACGATTGCGAATTTCAGTAATTGGCTCTGAAGGATTACCACTAGGAACACGAAGTTACCCTAGGGTTTCGGCCAAGAGATCCGCTATGCGGTCCATAGAAGCCTGCAGCCCTTGCATGGCTTGTCGATTCTCCTGCTGTGCTGCTTCGAAAGCTGTCACCGTTAAAGGTAAATTTCCTAGAACACCGCCCATGGGATTGTTGCCCGACCCGTCATTAGAAGCCATCGATCCGAGGAGAAACCTCACTCTAATACCAAACTGACGTAGGGAAGGATGTGAGGTCGAGCACTGTCTTCCTCAAGATGATAAATATTCTGAATCCACGGAACTTCTCTGGACTCCTCCCAGAGACTCCTCGAATCCACGAGGAAAGAAAGCAGAAAATAGAAAGAATTTTTGATAAATTCGAAATTGATTAATGAATGACTAAAAACGAGTTCACAACCCTTTAAATAAAGGTACCAAGCAATAGGAAAGAAATCAGAATCAAACTACAACTAAAACTCCTAGAATCCGTGACTTACTATAAATAGTAAACTTACTATTTATAGACGGTCGTGATGTCTACTAGTGCGCAAAGTTTTCGGCCAAAAATAGTAAGTGTCCTATTTGGCTTCACCAAACCGTTCTACTAATTATCCTAAGCACTTTTCATGTTGGACACAGCTCCTAAAGCCCAACGGATGAAGAGTTATAAGTAACTTAAAACTTACTATTTATAGTAAAAACAAAAATAAAAGGCGGAAACGACCGTCGATCAGGGGGTTTCTCACAAATCCGGGCTACGCAACCTAGCGTAGCAGGGTGGTTGGCTAAAGTAGCTCGTTCTACCCCAAAATCATATATTTTACGTCAGATAACTCATTCCGGATTCCGAGATACGCCCGATCTAAGGTCTGATGGTCCGAATCACTTCTATCGTCGACCGTGCCTTTTCTGATCCATCTTAGCCATAAAATTGTCCGTGACCCACTCTACATTAATTATTATATTGATCATAGTATGGTGATTTAAAAAGGTCACTATAAATTGGATCCTTGACTTGGTTAAAATCTTGTTGGTTAACAAAAAAAAAAAAAAAAAGGTCACTAAAGCGCATAAGGTTTTCATAATTTGTTGCTTTGTAAATCGGACTAATAAAATATAAGCTAATCATGCATTGTAATAACATGAATTTTTCATACTCAAGAATGGAAAAGTATGAAGTATTACATAGAAATTTTCACTTAAATGCACAATATGATTTTTTTTTTTCACTTCCACTGGTATGAAAGATAGCCTGTATAACTCTCATATGAATTAAGTATAATGTCTTTTATGAAAGTTGCTTAGAACATATATTCTAATCAAAGTAATCTTCTTTGGAATATGAACATAAATTGCCAAAAATTATAAAAATGCCCTTATGACCCATCACATTTTCTTATCAGACAATGTTAATATATTCCAAAGTAAATTGTGATATTAATGTAAAATAGCTAACAAAACATTTCCATAAAACCAAAATTTCAAATGGGCCACTAGATCAATGAGATCTAATGTATAGACTCATCATAGGCATTGATAAAAAAATGTGGTGTTAGGCCACGAAAATCAGCACTCAAGTATGGAGACTCCGATCCCGAGTTCCTGGGTA
This sequence comes from Magnolia kwangsiensis, assembly GCA_037074715.1. NCBI lineage: Eukaryota > Viridiplantae > Streptophyta > Magnoliopsida > Magnoliales > Magnoliaceae > Magnolia > Magnolia kwangsiensis. The sequence goes on from CM073584.1 coordinate 100,081,674, forward strand.
TAAACCTAGTAAAAATGCACATCGGCGAGTGCCCATGTGCCCACGCAATCCAGTTAACATTCACCAACCAAAGTAGTTTTAAATCAGCGGCATCAAAAGTTAAGTAGAGATAATTAAGCTCAGAAATAGGTGGCTAATATTTAAAATGTATAATTCCAAGAGTGGTGTCTGTCCAAGTGAGAATTATAAAAGCCACAATATACATACGCAAAATAATTAAAGTGTAAAGTTTTCAATTTTGACACAATCCTTTAAAATATAATCGCGGTGGTGTAAACCGATCTAAGCCTACCTTTTTGAGATATCGATAGTACCTGTATGGATAATATTGTCTGGTTGGTGTTTTAAAACACCATCCTAGGTAGAAGTAAGTAGTTAAATTAGTAATTACATTATTTCTAAGTTACATATGTTATCGACTCAATCAGCACAGGTGGTAATAAAATTACAAACAAATAATTTCCAAGTTAATTATTTAAATGCATGGATGACATGATGATATTCGTGACTCAAATTTGAAGGACAACCGCCTTAACTCCAACTCTTTCATTAACATGTGAAATTTTAGATTTTGGCTTTTTCCACCTTTGATCAACCACCAAAATTTTCCCAATTGTTTACCTATCATGACTACATATTTTCTCTAAAATTTGCCCTGATCATTAAGTATGGATCCTTAATTGAGATAAAGTTCACTTTGGCACGTGCTAGGAGAATTTTTCAAGATAGGCCAACCTAAATTTCAGGTCACCAGAATAATTATGTACCTTGACCCTATTCAACGACCCCATCACCATGAATGAATTAGATTTAAAGAAAGATAGACAAAAGAGATAAATTGGAGAAATCTAATTCAAATGGGATGTGAAACACACCCCCTCTCACATGCCCACTCCCTTTAACAAAAGGAACGTGTTCCTCCTCTCCACCCACACGCCTAATTTCCCAACGCTCAAGGAAGAGAGAGAGAGAGAGAGAGAGAGAGAGAGAGAGAGAGAGAGAGAGGATTCCTTTAATCTTACACCTTCCCACCTCATCCCTTATCTTCCTTCTCTACACATGTAGAAGCTCTCCTACATTAAGATCAACATGGGCTTTATATCTAAGGCTAAGGTGAGGGATTCCTTTAAGCTTATTCTAATTTGATTTGATTTGTACATTGTTTATCTTAATTTTGCATGCTTTCATATTACTGTGATTTTCCATACAATTGATTAATAGGCCATTATGAATTATCTATCCTTTTGAGAATTATGGTTAAGGTATGATTTTAAATATGAGTAATTTTTACGAATTCATGTGGGGTGATAAATACGAGCCTTGCTCCTTTTTCGATTTTGAGTACGATACGTGTTTCCACTTTATATTAAGTTAGCTTTTGCTCCTCTCATCTTATTTTATTGAGTTAGCCTATTTACTACTTGTTATGGGTAAAATGAGGCTAAAACAAATATATGAGACAGATGAGCTGAGCAGTCAAACTCGATGACTATGGATTGCTTGAGGGCTAAAAAATCACCCCAACCTTTCTTGTCAACTAATGACTTTAGAGGTCAGTCTTGTTCGCCGACCTTAAGAGATGACCTCGACCTCAGGTACGTCAGAGGTCGGCCTCGGATACCGACTTCGAAGGTCGGGTTCACATGCCAATCTCTAGTTACCTCAGATATCGACCTCGGTTTTGGATATCAACCACCTAGTCGAAATAGAAATACCCTTACAATATATAAAGATAAGATTACCCTCCAAAATATTCATCGAGGATCATGCTAATCGAGTTAAAGATTGAAGATATTCTTGAATATAGAGTCTGACTCCAATACGACACTTCTAGCCAGTAAATCAACTCGGATACGAGATCACCTAGAAAGCCTATACATATACCCCATGCCATGGATAAAGGTACACACAACAAATATTCCGATTATATTACGCCTATTGTGAGTCAATAAGCTTAACTTAGGCATCGAAGGGTCCTCGGCCTTAACTGGTGCCCTCAGTGCATGCTCTTGTTCTCATTAAATCACAGGTACTCTGGCTCACCGGAGGTGAGGCAAGATTGACTAGATTTATGGATCAACAATTGACGCCATCTGTGGGAACAACATCAAAGCCATTTCCATCTCACCAAGGTTCCGCAATGGCGAAAGGAAGAAAGAAGACCTTGGCAGTCATCGCCATGATAGCTCCCACACCAGTCGCTCACACGACAGTCAAGCAGTTTTCAAATCTCTAAGGTTCACCTTCAAAACACAATGCTGACTTTGCTCTTCCAACACCTGTTCATTGATCCTGAAATCGAGGTGTCCAGCTAGTTTCTTTGGAGAACCAGGTCAAAGCCTTAACTGGCAATATGAACCAATTAATCCAGCTACTAGAAAGGCAAAACCTACCCCCAACTTCAGACCAGAGGTAGGTGCACCTACCGAGAAATCTCGACCTCTGCAGACTCCTCATAATTCAGGTGAAGTTAAGCAATATCCAGAGTAGCATAACCACACACCCATCTGTACCATAAGAATTATAAAACCTGCTGACTCCAACCTATGACACACCCTAGATGAGAAAAGATGTGGGAAAGCATCCAAGGTAATGGCTGAGAACGAGGATCCCTACATGGTCAAGCTCAAGGAGAAACGGTGTAATTCAACAATATCTGATAGGCTTATCGAGCTCGAACCCTGACCTTAGTCGAGGCCATGTTGGAGGAGACAGCCACCATTTATCGACGACATCATGGCATCTCCGCTTCCGCTGAGGTTCTGAACGTCATAGATCACTCCTTACTCCAGAACAGGAGATCCTATCGAGCATCTGGAGTCCTTTAGGTCATGGATAGAGTTACACGGTGTAACCAGTTCAGTGATGTGTCATTCATTCTCCTTGACCTTGTCAAAGGTGGTACGAAAGTGGTATAGGCAGCTGAAGCCGAGATCGATCAACTCATTCACACAACATGATAAAAATTTCATCACTCAGTTCATCGGTGAGAAAGATAGGAGAAAGTCATCAACTCACCTCCTTACAATCACTCAAAGGGAGGACAAGCTATTAAAAGACTACGTCATCCGTTTCCATGTTGAAGCTATCCAGGTCGATGGTTATTCTGAACAGATAACTTTGACCGCCATGGTGGTCGGCTTTAAATAAGGAAAGTTTCTCTTTTCTATTGGTAGGAACCCCCTCGACTACCCTCATTGACTTACTTAACCGAGCTAAAAAATATTTCAATGCCGAGAAACTCTTTAGTTCATGAAGAGCTACTCGAGGAGGAAACAACTCAGATAAGGATAGGAAGTAAAGGGAAGAAGGGGAGCCATCTGCTGCTAATGCCGAAAGAAAAAAGGTGACCAAGATTGAGGCTAATGTACCAACAGACATTCGGAAAGTCACTTCCATTGGTACACTCCCTGAAACACCGAGCCAGAATATGTACTTAAGAAAGTTGGGCTGAGCAAGGAAACCTGACGATTAAGCTGAATTAATCAACTAAGGTCGGCAATAAGGCTCATCGGCCAACCCTGACCTACTCATCAACCCCGACCTACTTGACAAGGGCGACCTCCCTTCTCAAAGGGAAAAATGCGCTCGGGACACTACTGTTATTTTACTATCTGCTATGCTCATGCATTCTACAATAAAAGAACTTACCCAGGTTAGGGGAATATAATTTATTTTAAATAATTTCTCAGCTATCTAAACTACACGACCGACTACGAGGACTTCTCTCAATGAAAGGGAAGAAAGTCCTCCATTAAGTTTTACAATGAAAGAACCTCGTTGGGTCAGGGGAAAAGAATTTCTTTCAATTCCTGACTATCTGAGTTGTACGATCGATTAAACGGACTTCCCTCAATTTAAGGGAAGAAAGTCCTTAGTGCTCGACATAATACAACATCTATGATTTAACGTTCGACCTATTGATTCTACCGTGTATGACTTATTACTACGTGCTCGACTTCGCGACTAGAAAACTACATGCTCGACTATCGTATCTACTAAGTCATCATACATGACCACCCACACAAAGGCAACAACATCGAGGAATATATATGGAACGAGCCGACCTTCTATACATTAGTTCAAAAGTTACTTCTCGAGCTCGTAAAGTATAAATCTCGAAAGTAGGAGGCTACTGTTATGGGTAAAATAAGGCTAAAAAAAATATATGAGATAGATAAGCCCACTAGCCAAACTCAATGACTATGGATTGCTTGAGAGCCGAAAAATCACCCTAGCCTTTTGTGCCGACCAATGACTTTAGAGGTCAGTCTTGTTTGCCGACCTCAAGAGATGACCTCGACCTTAGGTACCTTGGAGGTCGGCCTTGAGTACCAGCCTCGACTTCGGATGTCGACCTCAGGTATCTACCTTAACCTCGGATACCAACCTTAACCTTAGATATTAACCACCAGGTGGAAATAGAAATACCCTTATAATATATAAAGATAAAATTACTTTCAAAGATCTTTGTTCAGGATATTCTTAAAGATAGAGTTCAATTCCAATACGACACCTCCAGCAAGCAAATCAACTCGAATACAAGACTACCTAGAAAACTTATAAATACACTCCTTGCCATGAGTAAAGGTATACATAATAAATATTTCGATTCTACTATGGCTATTGTGAATCAATAAGCCTAACTTAGGCATTGAAGGGTCCTTGGCCTTAACCAGTGCCCCCAATGCATTCTTTTGTTCTCCATTAAATTATAAGTACTCCGACTCGAGGGAGATGAGACATGATCAACCAGATTTTTGCATTAACACTACTCTTCTCCTTTATTTGATTAGCCTTGTGCTACCTCCCTTTATGGCTTGGGCATGTGCCTTAAAATTCTAAAATCCTCATGGTTCGACTTATTTAATGCAAGTGTTATATTAGAGGCCTCACATCTAGTGGTTCATATATTTTATCATGGACGTAATGCGCTCTGAGTAGTGACCCTATTGGTCAACACGTAATTCCATGGATTTTGGGTAGTGGTGCACAAATTGATGTAAGTAGTCCACAATTCATGTTACAACACTTCTGGGATTGGATGTCACAAATAGTCGCTCCATGAACAAATCATGTCACATAATTCATCCGATCTATGTGTTGTGCCATCTTAAAGTGTTCACGTAAATCCACGGTAGTGTTGGATATACCGATAAATCTCCGTAGTACGGGATGCGGGGCGAGCCAGGTTTTCAATTAATTATATTCTATATTATGATGATCACTATGTATGATGGACCGCACACACTATGCTATGCATGCATTTATGTAGAAAGCTACATATGATGCTTGATACATGGGTACTTAAAAATTGCACACATGGCATACATTAACTCAAATAAACCAAGTAGCAGTCCCAGCGTTTGATTGTCTGAACAATCCTAACCACTAATTGGTGGCCACTTATTTTTTGAGTTAGGACAGTTGGATATTTCATTTGAGCAAACTTAATTTGGGTATGTTTGGATGCACTAATCAAATGCCTATGCTCTGTCATATAGATTGCTAATTTTATAGATAAGTTTTGTAATTTGTGTAGCTTTCTTATATTGTTATTGTATCCGATCTTAAATATATGATTGGATTTTCAAAAAATTTTGTGTTTTTATTATGTCATTGTCCCTAATATTGAATGTATGATTGGATATTGAGTACTTTTTGATTTTATATAGTTTCTCTTACTATTTTTAGATCTGTATAGAAATATCAATGGCTCACTAGAGTTTCAGATCAAGCTAAAAGTTGGGCCTTAAAGGTTTCATGGGGTGCTGCATCACATTGACCGTTTAGATTTATTTTGTGCCCATGACACATGTGCAAAGGTGCGCATGGGTGCTCGCATAAGAAAGTGCGTAGGTAAGCATGACTCTCTCTCTCTCTCTCTCTCTCTCTCTCTCTCTCTATATATATATATATATATATATATATATATATATATATATATATATAGTATGTATAGTGTTTTCTTCATTTGTAGTTGAGAATCATCATTTCAGACTGGCACCTTTTCTTTGTTTCTATGTATTTTCATGAATAAAAAATAAAAATAAAAATAAAAATAAAAGAAAAAAAGAAAAAAAGAAAAAAAAAATATCATAAATATGCATGAGGTAATATCATTCTCAAAAATTTTAAGTTGATGTATTTTATTGTGCTTTTGCTTGCAATAATTAGTCTCCCCCATCTTGCTTGAGAAAATGAAAAAGGAGTTAAAAAGTCTTTTTAATCTCATTTATATATAAAGTTGGAAGCATGGTTTCTTAAAGATCAAACCAAGATGTTAGTTGTTATAAAATGGTCTTCAAATTGAATAAGGAAAATAATAAGAAAAGGGAGAAGCTCTTGTGGTCCCGGGGGACCAAATGACAGTCTAATCATTGATCTGGGCATCCACCTAAGCTGGTCACTGTTCATTGGACGCTGATGGTTTTCCAAACCGTTATGGTCATTTGGTCAAAATGATTCCTTGAGTCATGCAATCCCAAACTAGGCCTTCTCCAGTCAAGGCTATCTATTTTAGTAGAGAATTTATTAGATGGAAAATTTCATTGAATTGGTAGTTAAACCTAATGAATGGTCCGAATTGATGATTTGATTGTCCATGTGCCTAAAAGGCCTGCTACTGGAAGGCCTCATGTTTTATGTAAAGGGGGACCTCTGATGTATAGGTAATGTTTTTCATAGTAAAAAAAATCAAAAAAAAAAAAAAAAAGGTCTGCTACGCACCATGTCTTCATGTGCCCATGTTGCGCATAAAAATTTCTTAGAAAATGTATATTTATAAGAATACAAGTAATTCAAATTTAAACTGTCCATATTATGGTCACCAAGGTTAATTAGGTGTTGTTCGCTATTTTTGTCGGGACAGCCTCCCCCAAATCGAGGTGTATAGTGTGCGCCTAAAAAAAAAAAGAAAAAAAAGGGTAATGGATCAGGGTGTCTTGGGTGGGCATATGATAGGCTGGTTCGAGGTGCTTTTAAATTCTTCGGGCTGGCCTGAATTATTGTTTCCCTGCTGTGGAACTCTCTTTCTTCAATGGAAATTTGCTTTCTTAAATTTTATATTTTTAAAAGGAGGAAGAAGGAAAAAAAGAAAAAGAAAAGAGGGCACGTGAAAAAGGATTGTCATAATCGTAAGTCGAGAAACGAAAATTCAGATAGTTATTCCAGATAAGGCAATACTGCGGAATCCAATGAGGAAGCGAACGGTAGTGACATGCTGACCGCATCAAAATTCAGGTACTTCGATGAAGAATGGATTTTAGATACTAAAGCTTCCTACCACATTACCCCTCATCAAAGTTGGTTCACTAGTTACAATGAGTACGATGGTAATCAGGTGTTTATGAATAATGATAATGCCTGTAAACTAGGAGGCGTTGGATCGGAGCACATCAAGATGCTTGATGATATTTAGCATATTTTGACCAAAGTAAGATACATTCCGGATTTGTAGAAGAGTATGTTATCTCTGAGAGCACTCGAGGCACTAGGGTGCAAATTCACCGGGTTTGATAATGTCCTTAAAGTTTCAAATGGGGCATTCAAAGTCATGAAGATACAGAGGAATAAAAACCTTTATAGGTTGATCGGGAGTCCTTCATCAGGTGAAGCTACATCGTCTATAGCGAATTCCACATCTACACTATGTGGTGTTCACACCCCAAGTATAGGGTTGTGATGTAGTAATAATCTCGGTAAGACCGAGGTCGAATCCACAGGGACTGAACCTTCTATGTAATCTGAAAGTAACCAGAACTAAAACTAGAATAAGATGTAATCTAAATCAGGAAAATTTAAAGGAATAATGGTAAAATATTATTCTAAAACTTGTAGAATTCAAAGGTGGGAAACTAGGGAATCAGAGGATCTACTTGTAGAGATCAAGGAGATCTATGCTTGATTCATAAACTCAACTGGACTTCGAGTCCCATCTTCATCCAGTTGGAAGATATATCACTAAAACTCGATCTGAACTTCCTTTGATCTAGTTTTCAAAGAGATGAGATGTGTGAAAATTAGACTTGATTCTATCACAAAACCATGCCCATGAGACAAAGTGAATAACAGAATTAAACCAATTCACACCCAATCTGAAAGCTTTTTGAATGTTAGGAAGGATTCCATCATCCAACCATGCCTAAGGGCTAATGGTGAACAACAGGGCTGCCTAACTTCACAATCAAAATAATGAAAAAGAAATACTTAAAGCCATCGCATATCTATCATAATTTCAGTCACAACAAACCATTAAAAACTAGAGACATTCCTTATAATCAACTAGAATCAACATCAGTGTATTCTAAACATGAATCAAAGCCGTAGAATCCTTCCCATCATACTACAAGCTTCACCTTTTAGCCCTAGCTAAGAGGTTTAGCCTGACATGATTGGGCTAGATCTCTCTAAAATCATAAGAAAAATAGTAAAGAAAACAAAAAGTCTACTATCTCTCTCTCTCTCTCTCTCTCTCTCTCTCTCTCTCTCTCTCTCTCTTGTGTACCCACGTCCAAGACTTGAATACCGGATCTCTCTCTTTCTCCTCCTTTTATAACCAGCAAAGAGGGTCGGTTGAGCTTGCGTCAGTGTGAAGAAATCACACAGCAACGTGCGTGAAAGTTACGCAGTGCATATTTTTGTCCTGCGCAAAAACTCACAACACAGCTGCATTTAGGGTGGCTTTAGTAAGTTGTTCTTCCACCTCTCTCGAATCTGACTTCATGGACAGGGTTATGGCCACCTGTTGTAGCATGTGGACGGTCCAGATCATCAAAATGATCAAAGACAGTGGCCCAAAACTCTCGTGAATTTTCAGATTTTTTAGACGGAGGGGCTGCGTAAACAAAGTACACTGTAATGCTCGGTGGGCCCCTGATCAGCTCTGGAAAAAAATCCACTCCGTTTATTAAATTCCTAGCGAAATACCAGTCGGGAGTGAGTCATTTTTATTAGGTTTTGGTGCGGTCCACAGTATCAAATCATCTCACCGTTAATCTTACATTTTCAACTATCCACATGTATACACGTGTATGGGGCCAAAAGTCCACCTAGGCAAGGGTCATACCCACCCCCCCCCCCCTGGACGCAATGGACGGTCTAGATCATCACTCTGGGCGATGAGTGGGGTCCACTGACAAAAACTGGTGAATCGCGGTGAGGCGTGGGAGAGTTTTTTTTAAGAAACTATTGGTCAGCACAGCGCTGACCGATTTTAGTAGTTACGGTGCAGGACTGGTGCACTTGTGCACCGTGCACGCGGGTCCCATGTAGGGTCCATCACGATGTATATATGAAATCCATTCTGACCTTCTATTTTACCACCTCATTTAAGGGGTTGAGATAAAAATTGAAGCATATTCAAATATTAGGTGGGCCCCAGAACAATAAATTGTGGGCTGATCTGTCCATTGGACCATTTCAATAGGGATCTAATGGATGAAATTCGACGCATACGGTTAATTTATAGTCTTCAGGCCAAATATAAAGTTTTAAGCCGAACAGATGGTGGGAACCCTGTGATCTTGCATTCTGAACGATTTTCGGGCCCATTTAACTTGAGTGGCTTGATTTTCTGGGACCTCTGGCGTATAAATTTTTTGATCTCGGTCCCCCGGGGTCCATCCCTTACCTTGGTGATTTCTGATTGTTAAATCCATACTTTTAGTACCCTTTTTCAGTCCAAGCTCCTAAATTCACCTTGCAACACAAATACAATTAAAATATGTCGTTAAACAATATCATGTTCGTAAAATCAGAAAATAACTGGGGTCTAATATGCAATATTTGACCCTCAACATGTGGCATGCACGCTTGGGTCATGTAAGCGAGCGGGGCATAAAGGTACTTTCTGACCGTTGTTTAATTCTAATTTTTAAAAGTATTAATTTTAGTATATGCAGTTATTATATATATGGTAAATAGTCAAAGTCGTCTTTTAAGTCTGGAAAACATATTTGTAAGAGAGTTCTTAATTATGTGCATTCTAATGTATGAGGCCCGATGCTCGTGATTTCTAGTGGAGGGTCGTCACAGTTTGTTACATTCATTGACGGCTACTCTAAAAAAGTGTGGGTTTATTTCATGAAAAATAAATTCGATGTTTTCACCAACTTTAAACAGTGGAAGACGATGGTGGAAAAATAGTTGGAGTAAAAGGTGAAAGTGTTAAGGATGGAAACGATGGGGAATTCACTTATAGAAAATTCAATTGGTATTGTAAAGATGAATGGATTATAAGGCACAACACGGTGTGCCACACATCAGAGCAGAATGGTGTCGCTGAGCAGATGAATCAAACTCTCTTGAAGAAGACTCGATGCATGGTGAGCAATGCTAGGTTGGGTAATAAATTTTGAACTGAGGCCATTAACATGACTTGTTACTTGGTGAATCGATTCCCTTTTACAACCATTAAATGTAAAATTACAGAGGAAGTGTAGAGTAGTTAACAAGCAGACTACTTAGGAATATGTGTGTTTGGTTGCGATGCTTACTCTCATACACCATCAATGGGAGAGATAAGCTAGACTAAAGGGTTAAAAAGTACATCTTTGTCGGCTATGGTGGTGGTACGAAGGGGTATAGGATATATAACTGGGTCACACGAAAAATCATCCTTAATCGTGACGTCAAATTCAAGGAAGGATACTTGTTCCGTATAGATGAGCACAAGGAAACCAAAAGGTTGGTTATGGACATTCAGTTAGGCAGAGATGAGATGCAGGCTGATACTGAGATGCAGACACATGTATAAGAGGTGGAGCAAGCAGCTGTGAGAGGAATCCACCAAGAGATTGCAAGTTACTGGTGAGATATATATGACTCAAATATCACATTTGCCTCATTATGGATGTGAGGGAACTGTTTACTTTTCAAGAGGCTCTTAATGAGGCACATGCTGAAAAGTGAATAGTAGCGATGCATGATTAGATGGACTTCTTGTAGAAGAATGAGATGCGGGAGCCGGTGGAGCTTCCCGTCAATGGTAAAGCAATCGGGTATAAGTGGATCTTCAAAAAGAAACAGTATAGGTACACGAAAGGTTGGCTGTGAAGGGATATGCTCAAAGAGAATGCGTAGACTTCACTGAGATATTCATGTTGATGGTGAAGTAAGTATCTATCAGATTTTATTAGTGATGGTTACCCAATATAATCTCAAGCTATAATAGATGAATGTGAAGATTGCTTTCCTGTACAGAGAATTAGAAGAGTAGATTTATATGAAACAATCAAAAGGTTTTAAAATACAAGAGTAAAGAATAAGGTTTACAGATTAAAAAGATCATTGTATGGTCTGAAATAGTGGCCTAGCCAGTAGTATAAGAAATTTGATTCTTTCATAGTGAGTTAGAAGTTTAACAGGAGTGAATATAATCATTGTGTTTATTATAAGATGTTAAGTGATGAAAAGTTCATTATCATGATATTGTATGTTGATGACATGCTTATCGTCAGTCATAGCATGTCGAAGATTAATATACTGAAGTTTCAGTTATTAGGGATATTTGAGATAAAAGATCTAGTAGCTGCAAAGAGAGTTCTCGGCATTAACATACACAAAGACAGGAATCTATGGTTATCTCAAGAAAAATACCTTGAGAATGTATTGATGAAGTATGGGATGGACAAGGCAAAGTTAGTCAGCGTTTCCCATGTGTCTTATTTTAAGCTTTTTTTATTAACTATCTTCTGAACAGTGTCATAAAATAAATAAATAAATGCAAGTTATATTTACCGTGCCTTATTCGAGTGTAACTAGTAGCTTGATATATGTCATGGTCTGTATAATGCCAGATATTTCACATGCAGTGGGTGTCATTAACAGATACATGTCTAACCTCGGCAAGCAACACTAGGAGGCAATGAAATGACTACTTCAATATATTTGAGGTACACAAGACTACATCTTATCATTTAAAAAATTAGGGAATAAGTTAGTAGGTTATATGGATTCTGTTGATTATACAAGCAATGTGAACAATAAAAGGTTAATTTTCGGTTACTTGTTTGTGTTAGCAAGTGGAGAGATTAGTTGGATGTCAAAGGTTCAATCTGTAGTAGCTCTTTCTACAATTGAAGTTGAATGTATAACAGTGAAAAAGCATGCAAGGAAAGTTTTTGATTGAAAGGGATGATAAATCAGTTGGGGCTTCAGCAGAAGGTCGTTCATGTCAATTATGATAGCGAAAGTGGGATTAATTTAGCTAAAAAAATTTTTTATCACTCACACGCTAAACATATTAATGTTTACACTATTTTATCTGACAGGTGTTTGAGGAAGGAGGCGTAACTCTAAAGAAGATTTACACAAGTATGAATCTGACTAACATGCTTATGAAAGTAGTTCCCACAGATAACTTCAAGTTTTGTACAACTTATTTGGGCTTGGTGAAGGCATAAATGGAAGACAGAGTATGTATGAGAATCAATGGTGGAGCTATGATGGAAAACAGAATTAGAGATGGTGATTGATAAGTAGCTATGATGAATGAAGATTGAAGACATCATGGAGATGGTTGTTAATGTCTTATCTATCAATAACATGGATCGATGTCGTCGACATATGCTTGATCTCATCGAGAAAATCCAGAGAATCCCATATTGGTTGCTGGACCGTTTTAGTATTACTACTTAATGTCATTAAAGTCTCACCAAAGATGCGTGCAAAATAACAAGTGTGGAACTTGTTTCCTATTTCAGTTGTAATAGTATATATATCGAGTATAATTGAGATTAGGGTGAGAGAGAAGTGTTATAGGTCTTTCTAAATCGTTTATAAGGGTTTGAGGGCATAGTTAAGGCTTGAGAAGTATATTGAGGCTTTGTTCGAATCAATAAAACTTTATCTCATATAATTTTTATTTTCATACTGCATTACTTGTCGCTTTGTGCCGTAATTTTTTCACACGAGTATTTTTCCGCATATAAAATTTGAATTGTCCTTATTTGGACTTGATCATGTTAGTCTATGTTTGTTATCGCAATCCCCAACAGGTACTGTACAACCCCATTTTAAAATGTGATGGGGCACAGATGATGAATGTTTTATATTTCATTTTCAGCATGCCACATGTTATATAACACTCCGTACTCATGGACATTACCACTAAACACATGGCATACATGTATATTAACCCAAACTATCCAAATGATATCACGCCAATTTAGGTGGGGCATGGGCCCAAGTGGAAGTTATTTAATACTCTAGGCATGAACTATGATACTCATACGACGCATGAGGATCATATCATATATTTTTTTATTTTATTTTTAAAAAAAAACAACTTCTGTTTATCTGACCATTAGATTGGTGAACATTTAATTGACAGTTAAAAGTGAAAATATCCTCATGCTGAGTATTGTATATCTCAATTTTAACTTGAGTTAGCGACAATGGTTTCACAACTTGATCAGTTTAACTTGAGTTAACCTATGCCACAAGTATAATTTAAGAGTTCCTATTAAGCTTAATCAATTTAATATGAGTTAACCTATGCCATAGGTATAATTTAAGAGTTCCTATTAAGCATCATACCTAACATGTTGAGTATTGTATAACTCAATTTTAAAATTTGTTGGGTGTACGGATTATCAATGTTTTGTTATCCATTTTTAGCATGTCACATGTTATACAACATTTCGTGCTTAACACTCCATGTTATATGTGTATGGTATAACTCAATTTTAAAATATAACAAGATATGGAAGATACATGTTTATTATCCATTCTTTATCATGTCACATGTTATTCAACACTCCATGACATTCCATGCTGATGGACATCGCTACTGTACACGTGGCATACATGCCCATCAATCTATCTAAATTAGGGGCCTCAATTATGACTGGGCATGGCCATAGGAATGCAAAACGTGGCATCGCAAAAGAAATAAGAGGTGGATGGAAAGATCTTCGAGATGATTAGAGTGTTTTTTGTAAAATTACAGTGAATATAAATTCAATTTTACACGCCATTGGATGGTTGATGAAATGATGTAGCCAAGTTATCCAAAAGTTTAATAAGCAAAGAGAGAAATGCAGTTGAGCAATTCAAGATAGAATTTTACCGACATAAGAGGAACAATCACAAAAGGAAAACATAACAATAGAAAAATCTAGAAAGAGGTTTTTTTACTATTGTAATCGCTAGAGTAATGAAAGAAGAATATATAAAAATAAGCTGCAAAAAAACTCTATAAATAGTAGAGAAAATCAAGAGAGCAACATTGCCTCACAACAATCAAACCAAACAAATCTATAAATTTACTTTATCTCAGCTTATTCTAGAAGTAGTAATAATTCAGTAGTGGTAATTCTTAGTTATAGTTTTAAGTTATAATCCAAATCTATGTTGAGAAGTGGAGCCAAATCTGGGTCGCGCATGGGGTCCAGCCCGACCAGTTGTGGACTGGCTCGACTTAAAGTCCAGCGAGCATTATTTTTTAGTCCCGAGGTGCTCTACCAGTCGTGACCCATTCACGACCAGTCGTGGGACCCACTCGACCGGTCGTGCAGTCTGCTCGTCCTGTCGTAATTACGCAGATTCGTTTCTGAATCCAATGCGGACTGCGGATTTTGGTGTCGCCTTTCACAAGGGTACGAAAGAGGAGTTGTGTAAACTATAAATAGGAATTCTTAGGGTTTTTTGTGTGTATTGGAAAGTAATATAATATATTTCTAAGGTGTAGACAAGGGATTTTCTCTGTACTTCCAAGGGAGAGGTTATTATATTGCCTTGTAATCTTCATTCTTCTTCATAGTGGAAGTTTGCATCCGTGATTTTTTACCCTAACTTAGGATTTTTCTACGTATATCTTGTCTTGTAGTTTATTTTGATTGCTTTGATCTGTTTCTAGTTTATATTTCTTCCTGTTTATCGTTTGTGGGTGAGGCCTAAGATTGAATCTAGGCTCACTGCGTTGTTGGCTTGCTGCGCAATAACTGGTATCAAAGCTATTGGTTTAGTTATATTGGGAGCGATGGTGAAAGAAGGAAAAACTAGAATTGAGAAGTTTGATGGTTCAAACTTTACCTTCTGAAAGATACAGATGGAGGATTATCTGTATCAGAAGGACCTCTATATTCCTCTAGGAGAAAAAAAGAAGAAACCAGAAAAGATGACAGATGATGAATGGTTTTTACTGGATAGGAAGGCTTTAGGAACGATCCGACTCTCTTTGTCTAAGAGCGTCGCCTTCAACATATCCAAGATGAAAACTATAAAATAATTAATAGAAGCCTTAGCCACCATGTATGAAAAACTCTCAGCATCCAACAAGGTTCATCTTATGAAACAGCTATTCAACATGAAGATGTCAGATAGTGGGAGCGTGGCTGAACATCTAAACGAGTTCAATACAGTCACAAGCCAGTTAGAATCCGTTGGCATCGTTTTTGAGGATGAGTTCAGGACGCTATTGATCTTATCCAGTCTGTTAGACAGTTGGGATGGTTTGGTGATTGCTGTGAGCAATTCTTCAGGGTCGACAAAGCTGAAATTTGATGATGTGGTCGGTCTAATTCTCAGCGAAGAATCTAGAAGAAAGGCATCAAGAGTTTCAGGGGACTCAGGGAATGCTCTAAACGTTGAAGGAAGAGGAAGATCGCTGAACAAAGGAGGCAATAAACACGGGCGTTCTAAGTTAAGGAAGAAGTCCAAGGGATCGAAAGACAAAGACGGGTGTTGGCATTGCGGTAAAAAGGAACATATGAAACGTGATTGCAGGGCGCTTAAGAAACAAGATGGAAACTCTCAAGGTGGGAAGGATTCAGTAAATCTGTCTGAGGAGAGCGACACAGAGGCGTTGATCTTGTCTCTTGATGTGAAGAATAAGTCTTGGGTTATAGACTCAGATGCTTCGTTTCATATCACTTCATGTAAGGAAGTTCTGCGTGATTATGTGTCAGGTGACTTTGAAAAAGTCTACTTGGGTGATGATGAGTCGTGCAGTATCGTTGGAAAGGGAGACATTCAGGTTAGTAAGAAAGACGAAACGGTTTTGAAATTGAAGGATGTCAGATATGTATCGAGTTTAAGAAGGAATCTGATCTTAGTAGGGCAGTTGGTCAATACCGATTGTGTGACGACATTCACCAATGATTTCTGAAAGATCACAAAAGGTGCTTTGGTGATATCTCGAGGTAAAAAGGAGTGTACTTTGTAGGTGACTTAAGGATCGTATGGTTCACTCTCAGTCGCATCAACTGGAGTGAATGGGAAGTTATGACATCAGAGGTTGAGACATATGAGTGAGAAAGGGATGGAAGTGTTATTGTCAAAGGGGAAGCTACCAGGGCTGAAGTCTATTGACTTAAAATTTTACGAGGACTGCGTGTATGACAAGCAGAAGAGGGTAAGCTTCAAGAAGACAGGACGCGCTCCAAAGACACATCTGTTGGAGCTTATACATACTGATGTGTGGGGACCGACACAGGTATCATCTCTTGGTAGCTCACATTATTTTATTTCTTTTATTGATGATGCTAGTAGAAAACTGTGGGTTTATTTCTTAAAGCATAATTCGAATGTATTTGATGCGTTTAAGAAGTGAAAAGTTATGGTAGAAAACGAGATAGGTAAAACAGTAAAGTGTCTCAGATCTAATAATGGGGGAGAGTATTGTGATAAGAGTTTTGAGGAGTATTGTGTAGCAAGTACAATCAAACATCAAAAAATGATTCCAGGGACACCGCAACAGAATGGTGTGGCTGAGCGCATTAACAGGATCATTCTTGACCGCGCTAGGAGTATGAGGTTACATGCAGGGTTGCCCAAGACCTTTTGGGCAGATGCTATGAATACTGCTATATATTTTATCAATATAAGTCCATCAGCGCCATTGGATGGTGGACTACTAGAAGAAACATTAATTAGGAAAGAAGTGAACCTTGCACATCTCAGAGTGTTAGGTTGCACTTCATATGTTCACATTGATGCAAAGCACAGAAATAAGCTGGATGCGAAGTTCAAGAGGTGCACGTTTATAGGCTATGGGCAGCATGTTTTTGGCTACAGGTTTTGGGATGCAGAAAATAGAAAAATCATCAGAAGCAAGGACGTAATCTTCAATGAAAAAGTAATGCATAAGGATAGTATGCAAGAAAATAAGGTCGAGGAAAAGAAATTCGTAGAGTTGGAAGAGTTACCGGACACGGGTGTTACAACGCCACAGGATGATCATGCACAGGAACATTATGAAGCAGAGTCACATACACCTGTTGTGAGGAGGTCTACTCGGGAGAGGAAACCCACGGTCCGATACTCACCTTCCTTACATTATCTATTACTAACAAATAATGGTGAGCCAGAGTGTTTTAAAGAGGTGTTACAGTCAGATACACGGGTTAAGTGGGAGCAGGCTATGGATGAGGAGATGGACTCTCTTGAGTCTAATCGTACATGTGAGCTAGTCGCTTTATCTAAGGGTAAGAAAGCTCTTCATAACAAGTGGGTTTACAGACTGAAGGAGGAGTATCATGGTTCGAAATGGTATAAGGTGAGACTGGTTGTAAAAGGGTTTCAACAGAAGGTAGGTATCGATTTCACCGAAATATTTTCACTTGTGGTGAAAATGTCTACGATTCGTATGGTCTTGAGTATAGTGGCTACAGAGGACTTATATCTAGAGCAGCTAGATGTTAAGACAGTCTTTCTTTATGGGGACCTTGAAGAAGAGATATATATGCATCAGCCGACAGGATACGTGGCATCAGGAAAGGAGAACAAAGTGGCAGACTGAAGAAGAGTCTATATGGCCTTAAGCAGGCCCCGAGGCAGTGGTATAAGAAGTTCGACAGTTTCATGTCAAGAAACAGTTTTAAGAGATATCATGCAGACTACTGTTGTTATTTGAAGAAGTTTGATACGTCATACATCATCCTTCTTCTGTACGTTGATGATATGCTTGTGGCCGGTTCAAGCATGAAGGACATCTCTGATCTTAAAAGATAATTGTCTAGAGAATTTGCCATGAAAGATTTAGGAGCTGCAAAATAAATCCTAGGCATGAGGATAAAGCGTGACAGGAAAAACAAGAAACTGATTTTGTCACAGGTAGAGTACATAACCAAGGTACTTGATCCATTTAATATGGGTGGTGGTAAGCTGGTTAGAACTCCATTAGCCAACCACTTCAAGCTATCTAAGGAGTAAAGGGCAAAGGTGCAGGAGGAACGAGACTACATGGCTAAAGTCTCATACGCGTCAGCTATTGGGAGTCTCATGTATGCTATGGTGAGCACGAGGCTAGACATTGCTTAAACAGTGAGAGTTGTTAGCAGGTTCATGAACAACCCCGGGAAGGAACATTGAGAAGCCATGAAGTGGATCCTCATATACATGGTGGGTACTAAGGATGTAGGGCTATGTTATGATGGATCGAAAATCAAGCTACAAGGCTACTTGGATTCAGATTTGGTAGGAGATATCGATAATAGAAAAAGCACTACAGGTTACGTCTTTACTCTGGGCAGTGCTGCAGTCAGTTGGGTCTCTCAGTTACAGAAGATAGTATCTATCAGTACGACAGAAGCAGACTATGTTACGGCTACAGAAGCATACAAAGAAATGGTGTGGATGCAAGGTTTTATAGAAGAGTTGGGTAAGAAGCAAGTAGATTGCAAGATGTACAGTGATAATCAAAGTGCAATACACTTAGCTAAGAATTCAGCCTTTCATTCAAGGACCAAACATATTGCCATCAGATACCACTTCATACATTCGTTACTGGAAGATGAATCGATTGCTCTGGAGAAGATTCATACAAGTGAGAATCCTGCAGATATGTTGATAAAGGTGATCACATGGGAGAAGCTGAAGCTCTATTCAGCTTTGATTGGCATCAGGCTTGAAGACGGGGAGGTGGTGCACTTCGGATAAAGAAGATAAAGGTTCATGGCGATGTGTCTCCAAGTGGAAGATTGTTGAGAAGTGAAGCCACATCTAGGCGGCGCACGACAGGTCGTAGGACATGCTCGACCGGTCGTGGGATCCGGCTCGACCAGTCATGGACTGGATCGACTCAAAGTCCAGCAAGCATCATTTTTTGGTCCCGAGGTGCTCGACTGGTCGTGACCCATTCACGACCACTCGTGGGACCCGCTCGACCGGTCGTGCAGTCTGCTCGACCAGTCATAGTTACTCAGATTTGTTTCTGAATCCGATACGGACTACGGATTTTGGTGTCGCCTTTCACAAGGGTGCGAAAGAGGAGTTGCCTAAACTATAAATAAGGGGTTCCTAGGGTTTTTTGTATGTATTAGAAAGCAATAGGATATATTTCTAAAGTGTGGGCAAGGGATTTTCTTTGTACTTCTAAGGGAGAGGTTAGTATATTGCTTTGTAATCTTCGTTCTTCTTCATAGTGGAAGTTTGCATCTGTGATTTTTTACCCTAGTTTAGATTTTTTCCACGTATATCTTCTCTTGTGATTTGTTTTGATTGCTTTGATCTGTTTCTAGTTTATATTTCTTCTTGTTTATCATTTGTGGGTGAGGCCTAAGATTGGATCTAGGCTCACTGTGTTGTTGGCGTGTTGCGCAACAATCTACACTCATATACTGGATTTGCTCTTTATCTAATATCACATAGTTTTTTCAAGAAACATATTCTTATAATCACCCCTAGTGATTGATTGTAAGTTTTTCTTTTTGTTTGATTGCACTGGTATTCTGAAAGTCCTTTCTTATGGAAGACAGAATGCAACCCATCTTCGGAGGGAGAACCTTAACCTCCAATTATTGCCTGATCATTAAAAATTTTTGTACGTGTTTGAGTAAGCGACCAATCTTCTCAAATTTTATTCATATACATTCATATTGGATGTATGTACTTATTTCAATGCTCGGGGTCAAAGTTAATCGGTTTGGATCAATCCACTTGATCGATTCTGACATGCTCGCATACATTATACATGACAGGAAACAAACCGATCGCCAACAATTTTAGTATGCTCGATGGGACTAAAAACTACTTGGCTGTCATCAATACTAATTTTGCATCGGATATACAAAAAAAGATCAATTTTGGCAGCAAGTATACTAACTAGTGCAGTAATTTCTCGGAATCATGAGCTATAAGGGTAGTCGTAATACGTCATCAGCCATTACTAATGTTATTGTAGCCAACGAGCCTTTTTCTCACGAGGAAGAGTTGTAAGTTCAACAAGTGCCTGAGCAAGTAAATCAACCTCCTAGTCCGGAGCCTGTTCCACCAAATCCAGATAGACCATCTACATCCTAGGTTGAACCACTCAAGATTATGTGAGTTGAGATAGTTGATGTACAAAGGAGGACTCAACATATTACGAAATTGTTGCAAATTTAGGCTGAATACTCATAAGCTCAGACTGAAGCCTTTAATAGGTGAATGGTCAGTCATACCAAGAGCATAAATTGGTTGATGATTTTTCTTGCAGAAAGAGCACCCGATGTACCTCAACAACAGGTCAATACTAATTCTTTTGTGAATCTAGCACCTGTACCACCAACCTAGCCAGCACCATAGAAACTTCCTTGATGAAAAAAATCATCACATGTTCCTATCCCTGGTCCATTCTAGGATATGCAAAATTCACCGACACTGGTAGATTTTGAAAGCATGTTACAGAGGGGGGTATGCCACGAAGATATTGTCATGCTGAGGGTCGTCTTGCAGCTGAAAACTACTAAAGGAGTTGAGCTTGAATGGGTTGGTCTTGGAAGAATAGAACCTGAAAGAGATGAGCAAAGTGGCTCCAAACATGAGTCGCCACCTGGCCGTTGCTCTAGAAGTGATCCATATCCTCCACACTGTGTGTATGGGGAGGTTGGGGAGGGATTAGAAGAAGGTTAGCTGATATGGGTGAAAGTTGATTGATTGGGGACAGATGATTATCCTCGGCATTTTGGGAATGGATGGAGATGGAGGAATGCAAAACAGGGGAAGGTGAGTCCTGGGTTGATATGAATTGCTGGCCTGATTGTATAGCTGCTAGTTAGAGGGTGGTATAATGAGATTGGAAGGGTGGAGGGGGTGGCAAGGCTGAGTGGGATTGAGTCTTTGGATGAGGTGTGGAGTAGAGGGGAGGGAAGGAAGATTGTCCAACTATTGTTGTCGTGGATTGGGTTGTTGGGGATGAAGGGAGTTGACTGATGGGGGTGTTGTTCTGGGTGGTTTAGGAGGATTGTTGTTGGAGGAATGGAGGATTGAAGAGGGTGAAGAGGCTGACCAGCATTGAGGTGTGGAGTGGCTTGCTGAATCGAGCTGGGACTATGTTGTGTGCTAGCATTGTGCCTGTCCCCATTGGGCTGCGTCTGGGCGTGGTTGTGGAGACCGATTGTGGATGTGGAATGTTTGATGCCGAAGAATCTTGGTCAGGATCATGGTTATTACAGTACACACACTTGGATGCAAGGCTGATTCTGATTTTCTGGACGACAGAGTCAACGAGAATAGCTTTTTGCAACACTTTCCAAAGAAAGATAGCCAACTTGGGAGGCAACATCTTTCTTTTTTTTAACACACACACAAACCGCCACACACTCACGCCGTAGTAGGATTTCACCACCTATGGGTACTCGAACCCTCGACCAAGTGTTGAAACTCCTAAGAGTCTACCACTCGAGCAAGAGCAAGGACCCTTGGGAGGCGGCAGCTTATTCCATGCCCATGTAGCCCAAGGTTGCTTTGGCCTATATGATCTGATAACGTTCCATGCAGACTTCGTAGCGAACTTACTCGAGAGATTGAGGTTCCAAACAAGTTTATCTTTGTTAACTCTAGATACGGTATTGGTGCTTTCATATAAAAAAATAAGGCTAAGTCTTAGATTGCTCCTTGTTTCATGGGTGTAAAGGGCTAGAGGGTTGCTAAGCCCTCTTTTGTATAGCCTTTACGGTATATGATATATGATACGGAGGCCCAGTCTTCTTTGTCATGCCCATCCAAATGAATTTGTAATTTGATCCTATCAATAAATTCTAAGTGTGGTGATCCCACCTTTTAAAAAAAATTAAAAACAAAATAAAAAATCGCACAAGTTTGACTGAAATCAGGCTGTTTGTTATATGTGTAGCCATGTGTATTATATTGAACAACAACCCATACAATATATGCCTACATTTAGTAGTGAAGATTTTGGAAGCATGTTACATGCATTTAATTTGGACAGTTTTATTTAAATTATTTTTATTCCATGAAACTCAGCCAAGCTACCAAACTTTTTCTTAAATCAAACAGCTCTTGCTTGTATGAAACAAGAAAGGTAATGACCCCATGTTAGGGATGCCCCTTCTTTCCCCAGATCTACAACCAGACCAGCTCAAGCATCCCAGATTCCTGATGTTAGGGATTCCCATTCAACTCCCCAGTCTGTTGAGGGTCAAATAGTGCATATTAGACCCCATTTATTACTTAGATTTATGAGCATAATACCATTTAATGCCCAGTTTTAATCCTGTTTTGTTGCAGGGTGTGATTAGGAGAGTTGATTGAGAAAGGACGCCAAAAGCTTAGATCTAACGTTCTGATAATCACCAGGGTAAGGGACGGACTCCAGGGACTAAAATCAACAAATATGCACGCCAGGGACCCGAGAAATTTCAGCCGTTCACTTGCAAATGGCCTGAAATTGGTGTAGAATGCAAGATCACATGGTTCCCGCTATCCGATTGACTCAAAAATTTATACACGTGATGAGGGCCATAAATTAACCGTACATATAAAATTTCAGCCATTGAAGATCTCGAAAAGTGGGCCAACAGACAGATCAGCCCATTAATATTCAATTTGGGGCCCACCTGATATTTAGAACTGCCTCAACTTTGGTATTGACGGCTTAAATAATATGAGAAGATGAATGACTGGATCAGATTTCAGAAACACATCATCGTGGACCCCACATATACAGAATGTGCATAGTGCATATATGCACTAGCCGTGCACGGCAAGCGTCAGAGACGGTTTGACCGTCTCTGACCGAAAGAAAAAAGAAAACGCTCTTACGTGCCGCGTAACCGACCGATGGCCATTTTTGCGATCAACTGTGGGCCCCACACGTGCCCCATAAGCTCAATCCAAACCGTCCACCGTGTAGACAGCCGCGAGCACTACGAAACCATGTTTAAACTTTTCACTCATGTGAGTACACGTGTGAGATACAGGGGCCAAGAAAGGGCTACCCTGGGACGTTCAAAATTAATCTTTTAGTGATTTCTTCTCTGAGACATGTCAATGGACGTTCAAAACCACTCATTCTTGACTGAAATTTCATCCTGAATCCAATGGACGAGGTGAATTTCTCAGAAAATACCTTTGTGGGGCCCACCGATCACAACAGTAAAATGGTGCGAAAGGTTTCGCACATCCGCGAAAACTGACTTTTCCAGGCTGTTGTGGCCCACCATCTTTGATCATATGTCAGATCTGAACCGTCTATCATGTAGAGAACCCAAGAAAGTCCTAAGGGACGGTGTTTCTTTGGAATTTGAGCGGGAAAAGTGACGATTTTTGAAGCCCCAAACTTAGTTGCGAAAAAGCTTTCACTGGGCGTGCGACAGCTTTCCGAATCCGATTCAAATCCGATTTTCATGACTCCAGCAGCTATATAAGGAGATTTTGGACGTGGGGAGCATTCATTCAGGTCTTGGGAGGAAGATCAGAGCTTGGAGGCTGGGACGTGGAGTGTGAGAGAAGAAAGAGAGAGATTAGAGAAGTTTTCTTTTCTTGTTTATTTATTTTTCCTGACTATGGAGAGATCTAGCCCATCCATGTCGGGCTAAACCTCTTAGCTAGGGCTAAGAGGTGAAGCTTGTAGTGAGATTGGAGATTCCATGCTTTTAATGTAATTTTAATATGGAATTGACGTTGATTTTAGTTTGATTAGTATAGAAATATTTTTAGTCTTTAATGGTCTGTTGTGACTGAAATTACAATGGGTCTGCATTGGCTTTGAGTATTCCTTCTTCTTCTTTATGTTTATGACGTCAGGAAGCCCTGTTGTTCACCATCGTCTTCTGGGCATGGTCGGATGATGGTACCCTTTCTAGCCTTCATATATGTGATTGGTTGGTAATTGGTTTAATTCTGCTGTTTGCCATAGTCTCTTGGGCATGGTTTGGTGATGGAATCCATTCTAATTCATATACCTTTCATCTCTTTGAAAACTAGATCAATGGCAGTTCAGTAATTTTCATGATTTCTGATGCAAGTATAAGATCTCCCTGATCTCTACAAGTGGATCCTCTGAATCCCTAGTTTCCTTACCTCTGATTTCTCCTATAAGTTTTAGATTAATAGTTTACAATTATTCCTCAATTTATAATTCAATTCAGATTTCATCTCATTTTAGTTTTATTTCCAGTTAATTTTAGATAATGTACAAGTTTCAGTCCCTTGGGATTCGACCTCGGTCTTACCGAGTTATTACTACATCACAACCCTACACTTGGGGAGTGAACACAGTCCCTCGTAGATGCTAGGAACACCACCATTCCACCCCTTCCTCTCATATCCTATGCTGGAATCCTCAAACCTCCTAAGTCTCCCATGACATCTGATTCTCTCATTGTGCCTATATGGATTTCAGACCAGGGGAGGGCCAATCTGGCCAATGCCCTGGTCGACGAAGCGCCAACTCAAAACAACGCTTCTAGCAATCTTCTCAAGGGAATTCGATCATCTTCATTTTGTAACACAGCAGTGGAGATATTCAAGATTTCAGCTATAGGGTATTTGTTCAAATTTGAATCCAAGGAGAACCTTAATGCATTCTCAAGGGCTAGAAGTCTTCACAACAAAGTCTCATTGAAAAACCCTCGTCCTTAGAGCCCGGACATGATGATACATGGAAGGGGATCTTGGATTTACATCGACGAAATTCTCATCTACGTTTGGTGTGAGCAAACCATACAACAAATCGCAGAGTAGTTGGGGTCAATTCTAGAGCTCGACAGGTGTTCGTTGGAAGGCCAAAATCGCTGGTACGCCAGGGCAAAGATCCTCCCACACCCGGATGCCCCTGCTTTCAAGAAGTCCACCCTCTTGGTCGATGGTAAACCTTATCAGATCAATGTCTCTTTGGAAACGTACCATTAACCAATAGCCGATAAACATAGTGCTACAACCATTACCCCTGCAACCCGGGAAAGTACCAAACAATGGGTGGTCAGGTCCTTTACCAATGATTCGCTTTACAAGCTGACTGAAGCTGAGCATCCAGAAGAGGAGGGATATCAGGAGGATGAAAGGAATATCAGCAAATAGAACTGTGCTTTATCCGTTCAATAAAATGACCCGCTGACCCTGCGCTAAGCTTTTACAGCTACTCCTTCAATGAACACAACGCCACCTGTTCACCCCATCCCTTCCATCTGATGCCACCCCCCACCCCACCCCATCCCACCAAACACTAGACATGATACCACAACCAATTCCATCAACCAGAACTAACTCCCTTACCCCACCTTTGAGAATGAGCATCGAAGGCTAACTCCCATCCCAACAAGTCTTGTTACTGATCAGGTTCCCCTCCCACATCAATATATTCAATTCCTTAACCTCTCCCCTCCTCAATCCCTATCCCAAGCAAGAAAACCTGCCAACCCGCAGACCTTCGAACCTTCATCAGATTGGTCTATCCAACTTTCTACTCTAGCCTCATGGCCCCACCCTACTCCTGACGTTATGGTGGCATGGGAAAAATGGTTATCATGGGTCAAGGACCTGTTCAAGGAAAATTCGACCAGGAAACTTAGCAATGTCTTGCCCTCACGGACCAAAGCTCAGACAACTACATTAGATGCTTCTATCAACCTCTCCCCTCAATCGCAGCAGGACCAATTCAAAGCAGGCTTTGTTAATACCCAGATCAATTGTCCCTCCCCAGGCGCAGACTTAGATGGTAATACACCAAATGCAGTAGCAGATCAGCAAAGCAGGAATATGCAGAACCAAGCCAAGAAGAAGACAAGGGAAGCTCTGACACTATGGGTGGACATCCAAGGTGACCCCCATTACAGGAATTCATCAAAGTCAGCTAGAAGCAGTGATACTGATGAGGGTCTTCCAAGCAGGATAACAGGGAAAACAGGAAGCAAACTCAAGTAGAAAATTAGTCTGATTAAGAGAAAAAGCTAGAGACTGAAGAGTAAGTAGAAAAGGGCTAGGAAAAGAGGTTGGTCAACTAATGACTAGCATCCTCTCTTGGAATGTGAGAGGGGTAGGTAACAACCCAACTTCCCGCTATCTGAAAAGGCTGATTAGAAAACACAATCCTGCCGTCCTTTTGCTTCAAAAACCGATGATAAGAGAATCTAAGAAAGCGGCAGTGACTGCTAAACTAGGGTATTCTAAACATATTTCTGATGATGCGTTGGGTAACAAAATTTACATTTTAGCTACTGATAATATCGACATCTAGATCTTGGGAGCTTCCAGTCAATGCCTAACTCTTACACTCTCCTCAGGTGATAATCCTCATCCCTTCTCCATCTCCACTGTCTACGCTAGCTGTTCTAGAGACTTGAGGATGGCTCTATGGGATGAACCAAGGAACATTCATGCATCTATTCAGGGTCCTTAGTTGATAATCGAAGATTTCAACACCACTTTATCCTCAGACGACAGATTTGGAGGGCCCTCCCGGATCTCTGGTGGTATACAGGAGTTCATGGACATGGTTAATGACACGGGCCTCTTGGATTTGGGATTCTCCAGTTCCCAATTCACCTGATGCAACAACAGAGCTGGCACAAGTCGGCATTGGGCCAGATTAGACAGAATGTTCATCAATGCTGACTGGCTACACATTTTCCCAGCGTCTAATGTAATCCACCTCACCAGACTTCACTCGGACCACTCCCCCCTGCTCCTCACTCACCAGTAAGAGCCACTTAAGTTCCCTCGTCCGTTCAAGTTCCAATGGATGTGGACTGTCCATGATGACTTTCATAAGGTTGTTTCTGATTGTTGGAGCTAAGAAGTTACCGCCCTACCCATGTATAGATTCTGCATTAAGGGCAAGATCCTCAAGAACAGGCTGAAATCTTAGAACACAGAGGTTTTTGGGGATGTTTATAAAAAAGTTCAGGAAGCCGAAAAAGAAGTCTACAGGGCAGAGCAAGCTCTCCTCTCCGCTCAGTCAGAAGCCAATTAGATTAAGCTCCACTTAGCTCAGGCGAACCTAAAAAAGACCCAGCTACAAGAGGAAATCTTTTGAAAATAAAAATCAAGCAACCAATGGCTCAAGGAAGGTGATAGAAATACTAAGTTCTTCCACAACTCTGTCCTAATCAAACACAAAAATATGGCTATAACTAAATTGAAGTCACCCTCAGGAGAGGTAATTAAAACTATGGAAGAGATCGGGGAGGAATCAGTTAATCACTTTCAGCAACTATTCTCATCAGAAGGAACTCCATTCCGAGGTTAGTTACCGACCAGATGAACACCCTCCTTATGCGTCATCTATCGTTAGAAGAGGTTAAACAATCAGTCTCATCAGTCCCAGTTGATAGTGCCCTAGGTCCTGATGGCTTTGGTGGTGCTTTCTACTCTTCCTGCTGGGATGTGGTAAGTACTGACCTTTTTGAAGCTGCCAAAGAATTCCTTAATGGAGGCCCTATCCCCAAAGCCTTCCAATGCACCCAAATCTGCCTCATCCCAAAAAAGAAGAACCCAACTCTCATCACAGACTTCAGTCCAATCAGCTAATGCAACTGTATCATGAAAATTTTGTCCAAGATTATGACCTCCAGGCTGGCTCACATCCTTCCTACTCTTATCTCCTCGGAGCAAGGGGCCTTCGTGAAAGGGCATCTGATATCAGATAACATCTCAATTGCCTACGAGATGATTCATGAGATTGTTCAAAAAGTTTTTGAGAGTATCTTCATCATCAAGCTAGATATGGAAAAGGCTTACGACTAGCTGGAATGGAATTTCATAACTCTAGTCCTACAGAAATTCGGCTTCCACCAGCAATGGATTAAGCTGTTAGAACATTGCTGAAAAGATGTCTGGTTCTCCATTCTTATAAATGGATGGAGTTTCGGATTCTTCAAAGCTAGTAGAGGCATTAGACAAAGAGACCCTCTATCTCTGTGCATTTTCATCCTAATAGCCGAAGTGCTCAGCAGGGGCATCTCCAAGCTCTTCTCTTCTGGGACCTGCCAACCGTATAGCATTCCCAAGCACTGTCCAACCATTTCTAACCTTTTTTTTGCTAATGATGCGATCCTGTTTCTCAATGGCAGGTTACACAATGTGTGTAAGCTTCTAGCCTTTGTTCGAGAATATGAAGCTTGTTTGGGCCAAAAGATCAATGAGTCCAAGACAGTCTTCATGGCCCCGACGAGAACTTCTAGACGCAAGGCCCCACGCCTAACGAATCTCACTGGCTTCAACCAAGTTTTCCTCCCTACTACCTACCTAGGCGTCCCATTGTCTAAAGGAAAAATCAGGAGCTCTGTGTTATAGCCGCTCATCCACAAGATTACTAGTAAAATTGAGGGTTGAAAGGCAAAATTCCTCAACCCGGTGGTGAAATTGATTCTCATTAAGCATGTTTTAACCAGCATCCCCGTCCATCTGCTCTCAGCTATAAACATTCTGAAATCAGTCATCAATTCCCACAATTGAGCCTTTGCAAACTTTTTTTAGGGTAGATCAGAAGAGGGGAACAAAAAACATTGGATCAAAGGGTCGAAGCCATGCACCCCTATTCAAGAAGGCAGACTAGGTATCAAGCAAATTGAACATCTCATGCTTGCTTCTAGAGTTAAAATGTGCTGAAACTCTTGGAGAGCAAAACCCTTTAGGTTTCTTTCTTTGCAGCTAAATTTTTCTAGAAATTAATCTTCAATGGAGGAGTTGTTGGGTCGTCCTCCTCTCCAGCCTAGAATGAGCTCCTCAAAGCTCTCCCCGTCGCCCTATGTCACACCAGATGGCTTGTTGGAGAAGGCAAGATCAACGTCTGGATCCACAACTGGTTGGGCTGTGGTCTACTAGCAGGCGCCATCGTGAGATCGGTTCCTCCTTCTCTGCTTTCAGCAACACTCAGCGACTTCAACCCAGGCAGCGGCCGTTGGAACTTATCAGATATTCAAGATCTCATTGCCCCTTCCGCTATGCAATCCATCGCAAGTACTCAAGTGGCCTTGTCAAACCGCCCAGACCAGCTAATCTGGGACTTAACCCCATTAGGGAAATTCACCTTAAAATCAGCATGGAACGCCGTTAGGTCCCATCGCCCTATAGCTCCCTGGTCCAAATAGATATGGCATAGTCTTCTCCCCCTGAAAATCTCTATTTTTTCCTAGAAAGCCATCATCAAAGCTGTGCCGGTTGACCGAGCGGTGCAGAGATTTGGCATCAATCTTGTATCACATTGTGAGTGTTGTAGTTCTCCCCCTCCCTCTCCCTCCACAACAGCGTCGCTTCCTCACAACAGTCCACCTTATCTTTCTCTCCCTACTCTCAGCTCTTCTCAGTCCTCCCACTCCACCAGCTAGTCCCACGATTCCTTGACCGCCGCTTCTGGGGGTGCAGAGGAGTTCATACCTCACCTTTTCTACCAGGGAGTCATAACAAGTAAGGTTTGGACCTATTTCCACAACCTATTCGGCATCCCGACCATCCCCAACCAACCCTTTTTCCCCCTCATCCGTCAGTGGGAGATTTGAAATAGCAGAAATTCAGCCCGGTTTGAGGGCCGCAATATGTCAAATAAGTCCATCATCTTCAGGGTGTCCTGCTGGCTGAAAGAGATTAATTCGTCCATTCAAGCAGAGGACAGGGTCCCCATGTCAGATAGCATCATCCTTCAAATTCTGAATATCCCCCCCTTCCCCCCCCCCCCCCCCCAAAGTGTTGTCCCCCACATAGTTAAATGGACTAAGCCTGCTTTTGGCTGGCTGAAACTTATTATAGATGGATCTTCAAGAAACAACCCAGGTGTCAGTGGAGGAGGGGGAGTTTGGGGACTATTCAGGTAAAATGATTTTTGCTTTTAGCAGGCAATATGGAATTGTGTCCAACACGGTGGCAGAAGCCCAAGCCATGCTTGATGGCCTCTCATTATGTTCTAACTTGGGCCTATCCAATATCATAGTTGAATCAGATTCCTGTACCACAGTAAACATGGTTAAGGATCCGATAGCAGCCTGTCCTTGGATTATTTGGTATAAAATGAGCGAAATTCACTCCAAGAGGCACTCTCTGAACCTCATCTTCATCCACATCTTCCGCGAAGGCAACGCGGTGGCGGATGCTTTAGCTCGGATGGCTAGTGAAGGGTGCCCCGACAGAATCTATAGGCATCGCTCTGATCTCCCTCGGCTTATTAGAGGAGCTCTAGTCATGGATAACACAGGCCTTGGTTCCATGAGAAGGCCTTAGCCAGTTTTTGCTTTTGTTTTTGGACTGTCTTCTTTCTTCGAGGCCTTTTCAGCCTCCTCCCTGTCTTGTGTTTTGTCCATAGCTAGATGACATGATAGGAGTGGTCCATGGTCTTTTTGTTCCGGCCCTTCCAAATTATTGTAAATTTCTCGTATCAATGGAAAAAAAAAAAGAGAAAAAAA
Organism: Magnolia kwangsiensis; assembly: GCA_037074715.1. NCBI lineage: Eukaryota > Viridiplantae > Streptophyta > Magnoliopsida > Magnoliales > Magnoliaceae > Magnolia > Magnolia kwangsiensis. Next base: position 100,112,234 of record CM073584.1, read on the forward strand.
AAAAAAAAAAGATAATGACCCATAAGTGGGGCTGTCAACTGACTGAGCTCGAACCGAGCTATCAAAGCCCAGCTGAAAGTGTAAAACTTAAGCCCAGGCCCTGCCTAGACTCATGACAGGTCAAAACAGACAAGCATGTACTTGCCTCATAAGATAATAACCAGCCCAGTCCAAGCCAACATAGTGCTTTGGATGTTTTACACATATCACATGAGCCACGCAATTTTTGTAATTTCTTCCATTCAAAAGCTCCTCCTCTAATTTCTGATAGCTCAGGCATTAGAAGAATTTAGAGGTAAAAAATCCTTTTTTTTTCATTTGTCCAAATGAATCTTGACCAATAAATATGTTATTTTATTTTATTTTATTTTTTTTATATTTTTTGCCATGGATAAGCGCATCCGATGCATGTGGATTTCAAAGCGTTTTCCATCCACAGTACTAAAAACTAGATGGATGGTTCTGATTGTTTTGTCAACCTACCCCTTGTTCAGTAGAGAGATGGCTCTACCATATTATGGTTCTTCGGGTTCAACTGCTTCATCACCCAAAATCACATGTTTGCATACAATTATACATTTTGTGTGTAGAAATGACAAGATACAGACCCTGCAAAATGTGGGCCTCACTATAACGGTGGACCACATCATTTCTCTTGTTAAAATACATTCTAACCTAATAATGTATGGTACTTAATTAATTAATTTAGGTACAGACATTCTGTCATGCACCTAATGAGGTACGTAGTGCTATTTCCTGCGGAATGATATAATGTATTTGTGGGGCCCACCCATGATATGTATTTAAAATCCAAACTGTGAATATGCAGGTACGCATCATTTTTTTTATTTTTTATTAAAAAAAAAAAGGAAAAAAAAAGAAAAAAAAAAAGGAAGATATCATATCACAAAAGAGAAATGCAGGTACGCATCATGCTCACTTTATGGAACAAGAATCATCCTGTCCCAAAACTCAGGTGGGATGCACCACAGGGCGATATGTACAATCACGCCTAAAACATATGTGCGTGGCCCACCTGAGTTTTTGAATGACCTAAAATTTGGTGTCCTTTTATCCCAACAATATGGTGGACCTCACATTTCATCACGACGTTTCTATGGTGGGTGTTCCCCAGTTAAGCCCTTTTGTATGACCAGCCTTAATTTTGGGATCAAGCCGGTGGGTCCCATATAGATAAAATGTATGTTATTATGCACTCTCTTTTTTTCCCGCCTATGCATCAGAGCCATACAAAAGATTAGTATCACCATGAAGGTCGGCTGGCTCGACCATCAAGCTGTTTCGCTGATCAGGTGGGCCAGCTCAACTGGCGTGACCATCAGCTGGTATCGCATAAGCCACACCATGAAACTTTTGGAAAGAGTGATTAAGCAGACTAAAAAATGAAATGGAATATATAAGAAAACTAGTTTGGTTTAATGCTAGAAAGTTTATCACTAAAGCTATTTTCATACTTACCCAATTGATCATGGAGAAATATAGGAAGAGGATAAAGGATCTCCACATAATCTTTATTGACTTTTAGAAATCTTAATATAGCTAGCGTCCATAGAGAATTAATTTGGTGTGTCTTTGGAGAAAAAGCAATTCCAAGAGTATATATTGACTATATTAAGGGCTACTAATGGAGAGATAAATGAGTTCTTAATTATTGTAAGCTAGCAGCAGAGGTCAGCATTAAGCCTATACCTTTTTCTATCAACAATGGACAAGTTAACGAGGCATTTACAAGAAGTGATCACATGGTGTATGTTGTTTATGGATGACATAGTTTTAATTAATAAGATGATGAAGGGCATAAATACAAAGCTAGATTATAGAAAAATGCTTTAAAATCTAAAAAATTTAAATTAGTCAGACTAAAAGAGAGTTTGAAAAGTGCAATTTTAGTAACAATAGTAATAGTGGGAATAAGGAATTAATAAAGATCATTGATCAAAAAGTTTCTAAAATAACCACTTTCAATATCATTGACCGGTAATTCATGAGAGTTGAGAGATTGATAAGGATGTTATGCTTAGATTTCAAGCCGGGTAGAAGACAAGGAGATATTCCTCTTGTCATATGATCATCGTGTCCCACTCAAACTGAAAAGAAAATTTTATAAGATAGCTTTTAGATCAGCTACACTTTATGGGACAAGAAGTTGGGCAATTAAAGAATAACATGTCCATATGATAAGTATAGCTTAAATGAGAATATGTTGAGATGGATAAGTGGGAAAACAAAGATAAATTTATAAATGAATGCATTCAAGAGAATTTAGGAGTAGCTAAGATGAGATATAGGTTGGGAGAGAGTTCAGTCCCGTCGGAATCGCAAGCAGCGCCACCCCTTCACACTCTTCGTGGCAAATCTCACTTTCGACACATCGGAAGATGACCTCCGGCGGATTTGTGGGCATTATGGGAAACTCGAAGGGGTATACATCCCCAAGGATGTCGTGCGGAGAAGATCCAAAGGGTTTGCATTTGTGTCCTTCTGCTACGAGCAGGATGCTTACAATGCAACGAACTGCCTTCACGGTAGGAGGATTGATGGCCGGATTGTCTTTCTGGCCAGGGCCAAATGCTCCTCTGTACAATTAGGGCAAGGTAGGTGGCAAAGCCCTGTGCGCACTCAGGGTTCGGGGCCAGTGAGGGTTCCTAGATCGGGCACTGCATGAGAGAAGAATGGCCTCAAGCATTCTTATGCGTCGGTTGTCCATGATTCTTTTCGGCCTGTAGAACCCTCCATTGCTACTAAGGCCCCTCCTCCCCCGGAGGGGTCTAACTCCTTCTACATCTGAGCCGATACCCAGCAAGTCGCCCAGATGGAGGAAGTTCTTGCCCAAGCTCTCATCGCATTTACATCCCAGGAAGTGTCCGTCATTCACCTGCTCGATGTCTTTCACCAATCGAAGTTGGGCCCATCCCTGGCGGAGTTCACTAGACTAGGTCCGAAGAAGTTTCTGATTAAGCTCCAGTCTATTTCTGATTGGGATTGTTTCGCTAAATCCCATGACACTCTGAAGAAGATGGGCATTGCTCAGTTAGCCAATTGGTCAGATCGGGAAACATCTATCTTTCACGGAGTGTGGATTCGCCTTGTGGGAATCCCTTCCAATGCGTGGTTCCCTAACGCCATTGAGGGGATAGCCAAATCCTTCGGGGAGGTAGTAGAGATTGATAGCGTCACGGCGTTGGGGATTTTTCAGGGGTTTATGAGAGTTCGGGTTAAACTCTCCTCTTTCTCGAAGCTGCAGAGAGTGAGAATACTCCAGGTGAAGGGTCGCGATTTCCCGATCTTTGACATCATTGAGAACTGGATCGGTGACGGCGTTTCTCCCGCTGCAAACGTAGCCCAGAATTCTGGTAAGAAATCGACGAAAGCTTGGGTAAAAAAGTCTTTCTCCCTTTCGGCAGACCATAGGGGCATTTGCCTCCTTCCTGTTTGTGAGAATGTGGCTGAGAAAGGTAAACAGGTTGATCCCAAGTTAACTGTTTGTGAAAATTTTTGTGATTCTGTCTGTGATACTGTCTGTACAAAGGCCTGTGGCAATGTCTGTGAGAATGGTTGTATTAAGGCTATTGAGTCTGCTCAACAGGCTACTAATATGTTAACTATTTGTGGAAATGCCTATGCTATTATGTCAACTGTTTGTGGAAATGCCTATAAGAAGGTTAGTGACGATGGAAGTGAGAATGGTTGCTTGCTTGAAGCTGCGACAAGTATTCAGGGTAATCCGTTGCTTACTACAGGGGAGAAGGCCTCAGAGAATGCAACAGGACTACCTAACATGGGCATGCATGCTCCGACGCCCCTGCGTGTTTGTCATCTGATGGTGTCAACAGACACACCTATGTTGTAGAAAGGTTGCCAACCTGTCACAACTATGATCAACAAAACAGTCGAACCCTTAGTAGAACCCATAGGTAGTACCCCTTCTGTTGATCAGCAGGACAGGTTCTGTTGGACTCACCTCACGACTGATTATATGGTAAGAGAGAAACATCAATACAGTGTGTTGGAATCAGACCATGTTCTATCGGGGTCCAAACAGTCCGAGGGGCAGCTGGCTTTGGCCCTATTGCCTCAGGCCACAAACGAGGTGATGGAAGGTCGGCAACAAGTCAGGAAAATTCTGCAGAGTGGTATAAATAAAGATTATATGGAAAAATAGAAACTTCAATACAGTGTGTTGGAATCAGACCATGTTCTGTCGGGGTCCAAACAGTTTAAGGGGCAACTGGCTTTGGCCTTGTTGCCTCAGGCCACAAACGAGGTGATGGAAGGTCGGCAACAAGTCAAGAAAATTCTGCAAAGTGGTATAAATAGAGATTTTCTCTCCACAGATTCTGCTAAATTAAGGGCAGATTGGAAAGGGGGACACCTCAAGCGAATTGCTCCTTATCCTTCATCCATAAAGGCTCGATCTGTGAGAAGCTCGCCTTTGCAACCTGTTCAGAAAGCAGAAGTCCCTTCCAGTTATCAAAGGCAATCTTCTGGACCAGTCCCTTGCAAGAGAGCTGGCGGGGAGCGGGTGGTGTCTACTATGTCTCAGAGTTTTGCGGTGGAGCAGATGGACCAACTGAAAGTTGACTTCTCATCGTATTTCCAGTCTGGTAAGCAGGTCTTTGAGAAGGATCAGCAGCTTATTCAGGCTAAGGTAAATAGGGTTGTTAGATAGGTGGGGTCCTGCATGGAAAGGGTTCAGAAAGTGGGGCACAGGGAGGTAAAATACAAACAACGGAAGAAAAAAGTAGTGTGCCCCCTTCGTCCTGAGCAACCTCTAGGCAAAGGTAGAAGGCGTTTTGTTACTACTAGGAAAATGGCTAGACTGACGGAAGAAGGTGAATGGTTCTGCCATCTGCAGCGACTCAAAAGAAGGCCAGTTAACTCGGGTTGTGTTTCAGATGGATAGTGCGATAATTTGGAATGCCCGGGGGGTAGGTAACAAAGCGACTATCAGGACTTTAAGGAGGCTAGTTCGTCATCACAACCCAATGTTGTTAGCTATCTTAGAACCTATGGTCAGGGAGGACAAATGTATTTCTGTTGGGCTGAAGCTCGGATTTCACTCCTCCTTTTCCAATTCTGATGCGGGTGGCAAGATATGGGTTTATTTCCTCAATCAGCTCTCTGTTTCCACTCACTCCTCATCCAGTCAAATGCTTTCCTTGAATGTTTCCTTACAACATGGAGTGGCACCTGGGATTATATCCATTGTCTATGCTAAGTGCGCCTACATTCAAAGAAGAGATTTGTGGCAGAGTCTGGTCAATATTAGTAGTAATGTGGTGGGTCCCTGGGCTGTGGGGGGAGACTTCAATGTAGTGGAAAATGTCGGTGAAAGAAGAGGAGCTAGCATGATAGGTAATATCATTATGTCTGAGTTCTCAGTTTCCATTCATAATTCTGGGCTGCTAGATGCGAGGTATGTTGGGAACTCTTTCACGTGGAGTAACAACAGAACTGGGCAAGCGAGAAGTTGGGCCAGACTGGACAGAATTCTGGTCAATGACAAATGGGTGTTTGCTTTCCCCTCTTTCAGAGTCTCTCACTTGCCTCGTGTCAGTTCGGATCATTCACCCCTCCTGCTTTCCTTCCCTACTCTTCTTCAGCCGTCTGTCAAGCCTTTCAAGTACCAGCGCATGTGGTCGATGCAAGATTCTTTTCAACTCATGGTTAGAAAAGCGTGGGAGGGTCTTTGTTCTCTCAATCCCTTGTTCAATGTGCAATTAAAATTAAAGAAATCTAAGAAATTATTGAAGATGTGGAATAAGGAAGTGTTCGGCAACGTCTTCAATCAGATAAAAGTGGCTGAGGCTGAGCTTATTCAACTGGAAAACAGAATGCAGGATGATGATACGGAGGAGATTATGCTTCAAAGCATGGCTACTAGGAGGAAATTGGTACAACTTCATCTTATGGAAGAGGCATTTTGGAAACGGAAGGCAAGGAATTCTTGGCTACAATCTGGTGACAGAAACACAAAACTTTTTCAGACAACAGCTTAAGAGCGCATAAGGAGAGCTAATATTTCAGAGATTAAGAATAGCAGTGGGGTGACTATTTCTGATGTGTCGCAAAATGAAAATTGAAGTTGTTAATTTCTTTTCAGTGCTTTTCCAGGCAGACCAGGGAACCACGTCTGATGAACTGCTATCTGTGATCCCGCTTCTGGTCACCCATCAACAAAACTCTGAGCTGCTTGCCCTTCTCACGTCCGTCGAAACTCTTGAAGCAATCGAGTCTATGCCTATAGTAGTGCTCCGGGCCCTGATGGGTTTCCTGTATCTTTCTTCATTGACTGTTGGCAGACGGTAGGGGAGGATATCCACAAGGCTGTTTGTTTTTTTCTGGAAGGGGGCCATTTGCCTTGAGCCTTCACCGCCTCCTACATCAGCTTGATCCTAAAAAAACAGTCTGCTGCTGGATTTTGTTGTGACTATCGCCTGATCAGTCTTTGCAACATCATTTACAAAATTTTCTCCAAGATATTGGCGTCTCGATTGGCTAAGATCGTCCCTAGTCTCATTTCTATGGAGCAAGGGGCTTCTGTGCTAGGTAGGTTAATTACAAAAAATGTTACAATGGCGCTAGAAGCGATGCGGAACATTGACAGAAAAGTTAGAGGTGGTAACCTTATAATCAAACTCGATCTGGAAAAAGCCTATGATAGGGTTGATTGGGTCTTTCTCAAGAAGGTGATGAGGTGCTTTGGATTTAATGAAAGATAGGTTTCTTTGATGGAAGAGTGCTGGGGAAACTGCTGGTTCTCGGTCCTCTTCAACGGAGAGCCCACAGGTTTCTTCAAATCATCCAGGGGGCTCCGCCAGGGTGATCCTCTTTCCCTTGGATTATTCCTCCTAGCGGTAGAGGTCTTCTCCAGAAACTTTAGGCAGCTTGTGGAGAGAGGATGGTGCAGTTCGTTCAAGCTACAGTGGGGCTGCCCTATTATTTCGCATCTTCTTTTTGCTGATGATACTTTATTGTTTGTGAATGGAAGCCAAGATTCCCTGCGTCATGTTTAGGTTTTCTTGGTCGCCTTCCAAGACGCGTCGGGCCAGAGGATTAATTTCCAGAAAAGAAGCTTTCTTTGCTCAGAAAAGGCGAACACGGGGAGAATCCGACAGATTGAAAGGGTCCTGGGCATCTCCAAAGCTAGTGCAGGGGTGCTTCAGGCAAGTTCACATCTGCAGACCCTCCCTCCTGTTTCTGGCCCCTCGACGCTTCAGGCAAGTTCACTACTAAATCGGCTTTTTTTCTGAGTAGGGAAACGGGGCAAGGTTGCTAGTGGAATGAATGGTTATGACAACCTAAAATCCCCCCAAAAATGTCATTGCTCGGTTGGAGAATTTTAAAGGGCACTCTTCCTGTCGACAGTCGGGTTCAAAGCAAAGGTGTCCACCTTGCTTTCAGATGTTCTTACTGCAGGGTTGTCCCTTCTTTTAGACCGTAGGAGGAATCCATCCCTCATCTCTTTTTACTTGGGCAGATGGCTTCAAATATCTGGCGCTATTTCTCGGCTCAATGCGGGATCACTTTCTTCTATCACCGCAATGTAGAGGACAGGCTTCGTCAATGGAAGGGAGCTGATGCGCCTGGGGCAGCTTCTGCTATGGTCAGGCGCGTCATCCCGCTTCTGATATTGTGGGAACTCTGGTCGAGAAGAAATGGGGACAGATTCAATGGGCTTCCTATGAAGGAGAACTCCGCATGCAATTGCCCGCATCCGGTGGTGGGCGTCTCACCTACTTGAGGGTAATGCAGAAATTCAGCAGAGGTTCTTTGGTGCCAGCTCTGCTGCCATGCCTCCCACCCGCCTCACATGTGCCTTTCAAGTCATAAAATGGAATAGACCCGCTGTGGATTTGGTGAAATTGAATGTTGATGTTTCGGCGTGTGGGAACCCTGGTCGCTCTGGGGGAGGGGGTGTCTGTAGAAATGAGGAAGGAAAGATGTTGTTTGCCTTCTCGGTGGCCTACGGAGTGGGTATAAACAACAAGGCGGAAGTTAGAGCAATTTATGATGGTCTTGTTATCTGCTTGGATCGTCGTCTGAGACACATTGTTGTCAAATCTGATTCTAAGGTGGCGGTTAGTCTCATGTCCTCCATGTCACCGGTCCCTTAGCAATGGCGTCCGTGGATTAGAAGAATTAAAAGCCTGGTGGAAAGATGGTCCATTGTGTTTGCATCGATCCCCAGAGAGGGGAATGGTCTGGCCGATGGCATGGCTAAGGAGGGCAGTCAGAATCAGGTTAGTAGGGTGATTGTTGACGTCAGGGATCTCCCTCCTCAGGTGCGTGGCCTTCTTTTTCTGGATGGAGTTGGCCTTGGTTTTGTTAAACATTCTCAGTCCTAGTCTCAGCTGGCCGCTACTGGAGGTGCTTGCCTGTTTTTGATGTTTCTAGAGCGTAGGGGGGGTCAGTGTGGGGTGGGGCTCTCAGTCCAGCGCTTGTTGGGCTGTTGGGTCCTTTTTGTTTTTAGTTTCCACGATAGGTGTGGCCTGTTGTTTTTTGTTTCGGGCCACGCCCGAAGGGCTGTACAAATCATAGTTTTCTGCTTTGAATGAGGTAAAAAAAAAAAAAGGTGTAAGTTGATACAAGCTTGTTCAAGGCTCTAAAAGAATAAGGTAAAGGCTCGAAATAACATGGGTGGGAATAGTTTTAAAAAACTTTAATAGTTTATTGTCTAACTAAAGTTGTAGCTCTTGATAGATTGGAATAGCATACACACACACCAATTAGTTGGGCAAGGTTTAGCAGATGATCATGAATGGTCTTATTAACCATTGAATATTCAAAGGTATATTATATTTTAACCATCCAGTTTTCTTGGTCATCTCCCGTCTCCTGTTAGGGCCATCATATATCAACAACATGGATTATTTCAAACTGCCGGGACCATCTTGGCAGGGTAGTTTTTGCATTCCATAACTACCATGGCCCGGTGTCTAATACAGTGGTGGAAGCTCAGACATTTTTGGATGGGGTGAAGATTTGTGTCGCGTTAGGATTGAACAACATAATAATGGAGTCTTGACTCTTGGATCATGATGGAAGCAATTTCCAATCCCCAAGTTTCTACTTGTGGTCGATTTGGTACAAGGTGGGGGCGATTGATTGTATGAAATCATTGCTAAACTTCAAAATGCCGCATGCCCTTAGAGAAGAAAATTTTGTGGCGAATGGCTTGGCAAGGTTTAGAAGGAGAGAAGACCTTCCTAGGGAGATTCATGGCCTGGTAGCTTTGGACTGTGTGGGCGTGGGGTCGGTTACAAAGAATGCTGGCCCCTCTTAGTTTCAGATGAATTTTTGGTTGTTTCTTTGTTTTCTTTTAGATCATGGTTTAGAGGCACATGGATAGTGGCTGTTTTTTGAATGTTGACTTCTTGTGGATGTTGTACAGTGCATGTAGTGTGACCATATGATAGACGAGGCCTTGCCTTTTTGTTTGGCGCCAAGAAAAAAAAAAAAAAAGACATGGATTATTTCGAAAGAATTTGATCAATGACTAAAGCCCTAACGTGTCCTAGCAAAACAAGCCAAACAGAGTAACATCGCATGATAGTTCACCACCATTTTAGAATTGAAATTGTCTCTAGAAACATGACATAGTTGTACAATAATCTAGACCGTCCAAGTTACTTAACCAACTGGGGATGCAACTTAATCCCATAAGCAATGCTGAGAAGACAATAGAAACACTGTACCCTTCGGATTGGTCTGGTCTGTGATTGTTTGGCATCAGTTTCTATTCTTTTTTTCTATTTTATTTTTGTCAATAATGGTAAAGCCATCTATATGATAAGTGCGGCCCCTTTATGTGGAGCCCACCGGCAAGTTAAATGAGGGTGAAGAAATTGGTGGTTACCAAAAAAAAAAAAAAGAAGTCCAAATTCAGCTCATAAATGTAGCTGATTTGACAATCTCACATAAATTGCATGAATTTATATAGAAGGAATTGTCTATTACACCAATTGATTTGACCAATGTGGTTGTGCCACTTGTTTCTCTATAATGATTCTTAGAAAAATAATTTTATTATATTCATATGTGATCCTGGGATCCCAACTTCCGATTAATGATTGTTGTACCATTTGACTAATTTTATTTTAATCAGTACATTTATGGCCACCGATCACATCTAAATGACGTGTGGGATCGTCAATCATTGATTTCCATTGTCCATTTCTTCAACCATTGACAGGCCATGATATGCAAAACCTACACTGAATGGATGATAGCAACCATCAAATCAATTCAATGATAAATGGGCAATCAAGATCAAACAGAAACAAAAGGAAATTCTAATGATCATTTGGGATCATCTCCCTATTATGCTCCACCACCGTCGATTGTTTATGAATACGAACAAGCCAATTCAGATGATGATAACAATCTCAGACCTGGCTTGTTAAAAAACAAATGTCATAACAATCTCAACCAATAGGACAGAAAATGGATGGAATGACCATAAAACGTTTGTGATTATGCACCTTTTTTCCGCGTTTGCATTAGAGCCATGCAAAAGATTGGTATCACCAAGCTCAACTGGCATGACCATCAAGCTGTTTCGTTGATTAGGTGGGCTGGCTCAACCGGTGTGACCATCAGCTGGTATCATATAAGCCACACCATGAAACTTTTGAAAAGAGTGATCAGGCAAAGACTAAAAAATGAAATCAAATATTAAATAATTAAAAATAAAAAAATAAATAATAAATAAACTAGTTTGGTTTAATGCTAGAAAGTTTATCATTGAAGTTATTTCCATTCTCACACATTTAATCGTGGAGAAATATAGGAATAAGATGAAGGATTTCCATATAATCTTAATTGACTTTGAGAAATCTTACTATAGTGTTCCTAGAGGATTAATTTGGTATCGTTGGAAAAAAAAAAAAAAAAAAGTAGTTACAAGAGTATGTATCAACTGTATTAGAAGCTAAGTATAAGGAAGCAATAACAAATGTAAGGACCACTAATGGAGAGACAAATGAGTTCCCACTTACTATAGGCTAGCGCTGGAGGTCAACATTGAACTTATACCTTTTTATATTAGCTATGGACAAGCTAACGAGGCATTTACAGGAAGCGATCGCATGGTGTATATTGTTTATAAATGACAGTTTTAATTAACAAGATGATGGAGGACATAAATACAAAGGTAGATTATAGAAAAATGCTTTAGAATCTAAAAAAATTAAATTAGTCCGACTAAAAGAGAGTTTGTAAAGTGCAATATATTTTGATAACAATAGTAATAGTGGGAACAAGGAATTAACAAAGATTATTGATCAAGAAATTTCCAAAATAACCACTTTCCATATCATTGACTGGTAATTCATGAGAGTTAACAGATTGAGAAGGATGTTATCCTTAGATTTCAAGCAGGGTAGAAGACATGGAGATATTCTTCTTCAGTCATGTACTGTTCAAACTGAAAGGCAAATTTTATAAGATGGCTTTTGGATCAACTACGTTTCATGGGACAAAATGTTGGGCAATTAACGAGAAATGTGTTGAGATGTCCAAGTAGCAAAACATGGATGGATTTAGAAATATATGCATTCAAGAGAATTAAGGAATAGCACCAACAAGTAGTACGTCGAGAGAGAAGGGTCTTATATGATCTGGTCATGTACAATGAAGAGTAAGAATTGCACTGAGCAGGAGTAAGTTGATACAAGATTTTTCAAAGCTTTAAAAGAACAAGGTAAAGGCTTAAAAGAAAATAGATAGAGGTGATAAGAAAAGATTTGATAACTTATTGTCTAACTAAAGTTTTTGCCTTTAAATTGGAATGGCCAAAAAAAGATTCATATAGCCTATCCCGATTAGTTATTGAGCAAGGTTTAGTTGATGATCATGGACTGTCTCGTTTACTATTGAATACTCATAGGTATATTACATTTTAACCTTTCAATATTTTCCTCATGTCTCCTGTTAGGGCCATCATATATCAACAGCTTGGATTATTTCAAAAGACTCGCATCAATGGATAAAGTCCTAATGTGTCCTAGCCAAACAAGCCAAATAGAATAACATCGCATGACAGTTCATCACCGTCTTAGAAATGAAAAAGTCTCTAGAAACATGACATTATTGTACAACAATCTAGACCATCCAAGTGACTAAACCAACTGGGGATGGAGCTTCATCCCATAAGCTACGTTGAGGACAACAGAAACACTGCACAATTCGGATTGGTCTGGCCTATGATTGTTTGGCATCAGTTTTTTTTTTTTTTTTTTTTTTTTTTTTTTTTTTTTTTTTTTTGTCTTGAATGTTGGTAAAGCCGTCTGTATGATAGGTGCAGCCCTTTTGGTGGAGCCTGCCAGCAAGTTAAACGAGGGTGAAGAAATTGGTGGTTGCCCAAAAAAAGAAAAAAAACAACCATCCAAATTCAACTCATAAATGTAGCTGATTTGACAAGCTCACGTAGTTCACTACTAGCCAATTGCATGGATCTATATACGAGTTGTCTATTGCACCAACTGATTTGACCAATGTGGGTGTGCCACTTGTTTCTCCAAGATTCCTGAAAAAATAATTTTATTATATTCATATGTGATCTAATGATCTCAACTTTCGATTAATGATTATTGTACCATTTGACTGATTTTATTTTAACCGTACATTTATGGCCACCGATCACATCTAAATGATGCATTTCATTGATTTCCATTGTCCATTTCTTCGATACAACCATTGACAGGCCATGACGCAAAACCTACACCGAATGGATGATAGTAACCATCGAATCAATTCAATGATAAATGGGCAGTCGAGATCAAAGAGAAACAAAAGGAAATTCCAATGATCATTTGGCATCATCTTCCTATTGTGCTCCACCACCGTCGATTGTTTATGATTCCAAACAAGCTTATAGTTCAGATGAGGATAACCGTCTCATACCTGGATTGTTAAAAACAACAGTCATAACAAGCTCAATCAATAGCATGAAAAATGGATGGCCAATTTCGAGTCAAGAAAAGATTGATCCTTTTAATTGGTCCATCACTGATTGCTTATAATTCCAAAGAAGCATGCTATCCTGCAACATCCATGCATGTGTATCATGCATACATTGTAGTTTTAAGACTCGGACTAGTCCCTCCAACTCCTTCAAGTTTACTTTGGCTCTAACCACCATTTATCATTGAATTAATTCAATAATGGTATATATATAAACCTAGCTTATTTGAACATTTACCTTCATTCTAATCTAAATCCAACCATTGAAAGTAATCGTCATCCATAAATCAAGCTATCCATCCATTATTATTCAAGATAGACCATCACATTATTAGAGAAACCCATCTTCAAATTTCAATTTCCTTGATAGATAAATCTAACCGTTCAATTAATTTCGAGACCTAAAATGTCATATTAACTATTCATCAGACTCACAACACTCAATCTTTTTTTTTTACACACCCACACTCACACCATAGTGGGATTCCCCACCTATGGATATAGAACCCTTTACCTCGTGATGAAATACCATCAATCGAACCCCCTCAATCTAATAACCCACCACTTGGTATGTCAACGATATGATCCTAACTTAAGGATCTATATTGCTGTAACTGACCCTAACTTAGGAATTTAGATTGCTGTAACTGACTCCTAACTTAGGGATCTAGATTGCTATAAATATGATATATAACTGAATCTTAATTGATGTAACTGACCTCTAACTTAGGGATCTAGATTTCTGTAAATAAGGTATGTAACTGACCCCTAAATTAGGGATCTAGATTGATGTAATTGATCCCTAAATTGGGGAACTAGATTTTTGTAAAGAAAGTAAAAGATTTATTTTATAGACAGGAGAGCTCTCAGATGAGGGCAGAAAAATTGAGCACAAACATTCTTCTTGTGTTTGTAGTACTCTGTTTTGTATATTGTGGTTTTGTCATGGTATCAGAGCCCAGTCTCTTACCATCATCTTAGAACAATCTTTATTCGATTTGTGATTTCATTGGGCATAAAGAGGTTGTCTTCTTGGGTATTTTCATAGTATCTGATTCTTGGTTTTTTTAAAGTTGGATCTTGGCAAGGGGTGGAGGTTCTTCACCGCTAGTTCTGTGGCATTCATGGGCAGCATCAAATTCACTTGATTTGATTCTCTTTCTTCTTGATATTGTTTACAACTCACCTATGGAGGAATCTGAGTTCGTGTGCATCATATTTTTGTGTAAGAATTATTTTTCTTGGGCATTTCAATTCCATATCTATATTAAGGGGAAGGAATTATGGGGGCACATTGATCGATTCGACACCAAGCCCATTGATCCAACAAAGACCGTTCAATGGGAGGCAAAGGATGCTTGTATTATGAGCTAGATATGAAGCTCCATGGATCCCGCCATTATTCTCAATCTATGACCATATAAGACAACCAAAGCTATGTGGGATTATTTGAAAAAGGTATATACTCAAGATAGTTCTACTTAAAGATTTCAATTGGAGTATGAAATCGCAAACTATACTCAAGGAAATATGTCTATTCAGGAGTATTATTCAGGCTTTGTCAATTTATGGACTGAATATACAGACATCGTGTATGCGTCAGTCCCCAATAATGCTTTAGAAACTATTCAGATAGTTCATCAAACTACTCAGCGAGACCAATTTTTGATGAAACTACGACATGAGTTTGAAATTGTGTGCTCCAATATCATGATCAGGACTCCCTTGCCATCCTTAGATATTTGTCTGCATGAAATCCTTAGGGAGGAGCAGCGTTGCTTGACTCAAGCAACTTTGGAGCAACAGGAAGGTTCCCCCGATGTTTTCAATGTTACATACGCTGCACAAGGAAAACAACGGGTTCGGAATATGATTAATGTCCAATGTTACAGTTGTAAGGAGTTTGGTCATATATTGCTAATCAGTGTCAGAAGAAATTCTGTAATTATTGTAAAGGAAAGGGCCACATCATTTCTGAATGTCGGAAACGCCCTCAGAATCACAATCCACGAGCTTTTCATACCTCTGTGGATGATATAGCCCCTGACTCCATGGCTTCAGCATCCATGCCTTCACAATTAGCAGCACCTTCTCTCACACCTACAGTCCAGCAGATGATCTTATCTGCATTCTCTGCACTTGGTCTCACGGGTAAACATCAATCTCTCTCTGACTTATGGTTTCTTGACTCCGGTGCTTCGAATCACATGACCTTTTCCTCTGACATCTTTTCTTCTTTCTTTTTTTTACCGTGTAACTCTCCTTTTTTTCCATTCCCAAAAAAAAAAAAAAAACATCACCTATACATCAAATGTACCCCTTTACATAAAACAGGGGACCATCCATGACAACCACATGATAATTACAAAATTAACAGCAGGAGGATCAAATCATCTTGATAGCTCCTAAACCGACCTTGTCCAAAAAGATAGAGCCTCTAACCTTCTTAGGAAGCACAGCCAGACAATCGAAGTAAGCATAAGACTTAGAAGCACTCCCTATCCAGGCCATACAATCCACTGGCGAGTTCCCCTCCCACACCACATGCACAAATCTGAAGCGACCCCTTCGCTGCAACTAATTAATTCTATATAGTCACATCTTCCATTTTCAACCCGGCTTTGCCTCCCCATTGAGCCAATCAACCACTAACCTAGAATCTAATTCTAAAATGATCTGGCGATAACCTCTTTGAATCCCAAGAGAAAGGTCGCATACACTGCACGCAATTCTACAACTGTATTAGAACCGACCCCATAACCTACAGTAAATGCAAAAAGGAAATCGTCCGCCTCCCCTCTGCATACACCACCACCTCCTGCACTACCTAGATTACCTCTAGACGAGCCATCAACATTAATTTTAACCCAACCTGGCGTTGGCCACTCCCATCTAATCAGAACAACTAGACCTAAATGTCTAGATACATTAGGCAGGGCCACATAATTTCCTGAAATCTCTCTCCACCCTACTTCAGGCGCAGCACCGTCTTTTAGGGAGCTGGATAGAATGGCGTCCCACCACCTTAATTTACCAAGAATTCGGTCCACTGAAACCGTCACCCCCTCATACACCGCTCCCTTTCAAGATTTCCAAATCTCCCAAATTACAGTGCAAGGAATAATCATTTGGCATACCATTTTGTTTCACTTAGAGGATACCACTGCCCACCATTGACAAAACCGGGCTTCAACCGAAAGTGCTGCCATGACGTCAATGCCTACCCATCTTCCCACAGTGTGTCACACCTTCTGTGCTGTGCTACTATCAACAAACAGATGGAGCGGATTCTCAAAGGCAAGGGACTGGGATCCATGACTTGGACAACAAACACACCACAAATGAGGACTGTCTTCCCATCACTGCCATCAGTGATATCTCTTCTTCTCCATCCTTGCAAAATGTTTTTTATTCGCTTGGATTATCTGGTAATCTTATTTCTGTTGGGCAATTAGTTGATACTAATTGTCATGTCTCTTTCTCACATTCTGGTTGCATTGTGCAGGATTAGGTGTCAGGGAAGACAATCGTAAAGGGGCCTAAATGTGGACAACTCTTCCCTCTTCACTTCCATACATAACCTAGGGATTCAAGTGTATTCTCTCTATTTTGTACCTCTGTCAAGAGTCAATGTCAATTGTGGCATAATCAATTAGGCCATCCAAATTCTAGGACCCTTCTCGCTGTATTAAATTCTGGTTTAATGGATAATAAAATTTCATTTTCTCTTAAAGATGTTGATTTTGAGTGCTCTAGTTGCAAATTGGGAAAGAGCAAAAGTCTTCCATTTCTAATTCATGATGCTTCTTCTACTCATTGCTTTAATTTGATTCACAGTGATGTATGGGGGATTATACCAGTGATCTCTCATGCTAATTTCAAGTATTTCGTTACCTTCATTGACGACTACAGTTGCTTTACATGGATATATTTTTTAAGGAGGAAATTTGAAATTTTTCATGCCTTTCAAAAATACTTTTTTTCTTTTTTTGGCAAAAGACTTTTTTCATTTCAAAAAATCATCACCTATACGTCTGAGGTACCCCTTTACATAAAATAGGGGGCCATCCCTGATAAGCACGTATTACTTAAAAAAAGATATCTGCAAGGGGATCAGATTATCCTAATAAAACCTAATCCAACCTTATCAAGAAAGAAAGAGCCTCTAACCTGCCGAGGAAGCTCCACCTGACATTCGAACCAAGCATAAGATTAAGAAGCACTCCCTAACCTAGCCATAAAATCTGTTGACATGTTCCCTTCCCGCCTTTCAAAAATACTTAGCTTTAATTGAGAACCAGTTTTCTACTAGCATCAAAATCCTCCATTCTGATTCAGGGGGGGAATACATGTCCAATAAATTCTAGGATTTTCTCCAAAAGAAGGGGATTATTTCTTAACAGACTTGTCCATACACTCCCTAACAAAATGGAGTTGCCGAGAGGAAAAATCGTCACCTCCTTGATGTGGTTCGTTCCTTGCTTTTTGAGTCATCCGTTCCACCTAAATTCTGGGTTGAGGCTCTTTCTACTGTTGTGCACTTGATTAACCACTTTCCTTCCTCTAATCTTCATCAGCACTCCCCATTTTTTCTTCTTCATCGAAAGTCACCTGAGTATACCCATCTCTGTCCTTTTGGTTGTGTTTGCTTTGTTCATCTCCCTCCCATCGAATGCACCAAACTCTCCGCTCAATCTGTACAGTGTGTCTTTCTTGGCTATGGTCCAAATCAGAAGGGTTATCTGTGTTACGATCCTGTCACTCATAGGATTCGGACTTTCGGAATGTTGTTTTTCTTGAAAAAAAAAAAAAAAAATTTCTCTCATATGGAGTTTTCCAACCCTACACCTATATGCTCTTTACCTGACTTTAGGGATGTGTCTACTCCTTCCCCCACTATCACACGGTTTAGACCTGGTTTTGTGTATGAAAGGCGAGAAAGGCATGACGATTCTACTGATGGAACCCCTTAAGAGTCACCTCCGGCATCTGCATCCGACATAGTGGCTACTCCTCTTCGACGGTCCACTCGCCTCTCTTATCCTCCTGATCACTATGGTTACTCCCCTGATCGGTACAACTTTCCTCATACATCTTTAGTTGCTACATTATCTCAATTTCTATACCTAATTCATACTCCCAGGCTATGAAACATGAGTGTTGGAAAGAAGTTATGCAAGAGGAACTAGATGCTTTACAGAACAATGATACTTGGGACATTGTATCATGTCCACCCTCTGTCAAGCCCATTGGTTGTAAATGAGTTTACTTTGTCAAGCTCAAATCTGATGGATCCTTAGACAGATATAAGGCTCGCCTTGTGGCTCTTAGCAATCATCAGGAATATGGCATTGACTACGAGGAAACCTTTGCCCTGGTGGCCAAAATGACCACTGTTCGTATAATTCTCGCTATTGACACTTCTTAGGATTGGACTCTCCACAAGATGGATGTCAAAAATGCTTTTCTTCAGGCTATGAAATCTATATGCGCCCTCCCCCAGGTATTTCTAGTTCTAGTGGTACCATTATGTGTCGCTTGAAACGTTCATTGTATGGGCTGAAACAAGCCCCTCGTGCTTGGTTTGAGAAGTTTCGACAAACACTTCTTCAACTCTCCTTTGTGCAAAGCCAATATGATCATTCTCTATTCCTGTGCAAGACATCTTTGGGTATCATCCTTCTACTTATCTACGCGGACGATATTATTATCACCAGTAGTGATAGTGTATTGATTCACCAACTTCAAGCTTCCCTTCATTCCTCCTTTCACATGAAAGATCTTGGCACCCTCACCTATTTCTTAGGGCTTCAAGTTCATAAAGGTGCCAAAGGTCTCTTCCTAAATCAGCAGAAGTACATCAGAGATATTACTATCTTAGCTGGCTTACAAGACTCTGTTCCGGTTGATACTCCTATGGAAGTTAATATGAAATTTTGCCGAGATGATGGTGATCTTCTTCCCGACCCTACATTATATCGGCAACTAGTTGGGAGCCTCATCTACTTAATGATTACTCAGCCGGATATCTCATACATTGTTCATCTCGTGAGTCAATTCATGACTTCCCCGCATCATTTACATATAGTTGCAGTTTGACGCATCATCCGCTATCTTCTTGGTTCTCCTACTCATGGGCTATTCTTTCCTTTGAGTTCTCCGCTTCAACTTATCGCTTATAGTGATGCTTAATATTGGGCCGACTATCGCGATACGCGTCGCTCCACCACTAGATGGTGTATATGTCTGGGTAATGCACTGATTTCCTGAAAGTGTAAGAAACAAGATCGAGTTTCCAAATCATCCATTGAGGCTGAATATCGTGCTATGTCCTCAGCCTGTTCTGAAATTACTTGGCTGTGTGGCTTGCTCTCTGAACTGGGATTTGCATAAACCGTCCCTACTCCCGTGCATGCTGATAACGCGAGTGCTATTCAGATTGTGGCAAATCTAATTTTTCACGAGTTTACTAAGCATATCGAGGTTGATTGTCACTCAATTCGCGAAGCTTTTGAAAACAGCATCATTACCCTTCCTCACATTTCTACGAATCTTCAAATTTCGGATATTCTCACCAAACCTCTCCCTAGCGCTCGGCATTAGTTCTTCGTAAACAAATTGATGCTTCTTGATTCTCCAGCATCAATTTGAGGGGGGTTGTCAACGATATGACCCCTAACTTAAGGATCTAGATTGCTGTAACTGACCCCTAACTTAGCGATTTAGATTGTTGTAACTAACTCCTAACTTAAGGATCTAGATTGCTGTAAATAAGATATGTAACTGAATCTTGATTGAAGTAACTAACCCCTAATTTACGGATCCAGATTATTGTAAATAAGGTATGTAACTGACCCCTAAATTGGGGATCTAGATTGATGTAACTGACTCCAAAATTGAGGAACTAGATTGTTGTAAAGAAGGTAGAAGATCTATATTATGGACAGGAGAGCTCTCAGATGAGGGCAGAAAAATTGACCACAAACATTCTTCTTATGCTTGTAGTATTCTGTTTTGTGTGTTGTGGTTCTGTCACGGGCATCCCCATGGGGTCATATGATCACAAGATCTACTATTGATATTCACTTAGGTCTTATGGCTCTTTGGATAGTTAGTGTTCATATTCAGAATCAGTCTGACCATTAGATTATTTAGGATTAATGGATAAAATCTTAAAACTGATCCTTTTTGCGGCGCATTCAGAAACTAGAGTCATTTAACTATCATATCAATTGTTAAAGCACAATTGAATAACCTCGGGTATCGCTTGAAGGTTTTTCGATTAATATACACACTCAATCTTATAATATGGAAGACTTTGAATTTACATATGAAACTGTGTATCCGAAACCCCCACACCAACGAAATCTTGTAAAACACTCTAATTGAAAATTCAGATCATTCGTGATCTATCTCGGGACATAGATCATTATATACACCTTTGTCGGTACCACAACGCCTCTTATCAATCGATCTATCAGTTGATCACACAACTTGACCGCCTGATTGTAAAGACAAACCATTAAAATTCATGTATATTAGATTAGAAACCTTTATAACTACTTATAACCGTTAAAGATTAGATTGGAAAAAATCTGACCATTGATTCGATGAAAATCCATAATTAAATTCCAAAAGTCAAGAAATGTGGCATACCTAAGCTACAAACCCGACCCATAGTTGGAACGATGTCCTATTTAGGATATTTGAACCTGATGAACGGAGAAGATTTCACTAAACATCATCTTGGATCCCACTCTTGTTGTGTGTGCACAATTCGTGCATGTACTCACAGTGCACTGAGCGTACGAGCTCGCTAGACCGGGTTTGACCGATATCACCGGAAAAAAAAAGGAGAGACTTCTCTCTCTTTTTAGACTTGCCACCCGAACGTTGTTTGAACGAATAACGATCTTTTACTCGAGCTAGGGCCCACCATTATGGGGCCTTAACACGATCTGAGCCGTCCATCGTACTCCGGAAGAGCTTCCGACCAAAACCCCATAAATTCCACGTGTGAGAGAACGTGTGTGCGAGCATGATAACCAGCACAGGTGAAGGTGTGCATATGACGTTTTCAAAAATGGAAACCACATCCCATTGCTGCATGTATGGCAATCTGCGTGCACTCTTTTCTTCCCATCCTTTCCCTCCACCGTGACAAATCCTAGCCATCCATTTGCATTCTTGGATTAGAGTTTCTCTTGTAGTAAAGAGAAACCAGTGACCAGTTTTGGCATTAACAAATGCATTTGGAGGTTGTTACAAAGAAAAGCGATCTAGTCCGTTTATTTCTAATCCTATACAAATTGGAAGGAATATGGTTTTACTATATGAGAGAGGATCGAGTGACAAGGATTTTTCCTTCTGCTTTTTGCGAAAACCCTAGAAACAGACTAATTTTATTCTTTCGTCCAAACCACACCCAAAGTTCTTCCAACCTTCCTTTTAACACATTCAGAAGCTCCATGGTATTCATCTAGATTTTCCAGAAGAGAGGTTTCGAAGAAATATGCATCCGACGAGAACATGCCATTGGAGGGTGGTCGTCTTCCCCATCAAGCTGTCGTGGCCGCTAACCTCAATCTTAATGATGATTTTGCATCTGAGGTGTTCATCAAGTGTGTCTTTGGATCAATATTTCAACTCCATAAACAAAATCGGGATTGCTTCATGCGTTTGAGTCAAGAATTTGATAAAAAATGATGCTGGAATCGTTCTCCACACACTGTCCATATCACCAAACCGAGTCTGACTCAATTCAGCCAAGTCGAGTTTCTGATCTATCCAGATCTCATTGGATGTCTCCAAAAAGAAAGAAAGAAGAAGAAAGAGAGTGAGAGAGAGTGCAATTTGGTGTCGCACGGAGTCACTGTAAAAGTTGTGTCAACGAGTTAGGAGCTAGAGCATTGCTCACAAGATCAACTCAGTTCGAGTCAGTCCGAGTTTTGTGTGAGTTTTTGGTCGAACTGAGAAGAAGGAAGGAAAAAAATGAAGGAAAGGAGAGAGGAAGAAAGGAAGGAAGGGAGAAGAAGAAAAAGAGTGACTAAGTCAAATGTCGCACCCACTGAGCTGCCGAGTCTTGAGTCGGGTTGAGTTGCTTCCTAAGCGATCCGATCGAGCTTTGCCTGAGTAAAGACATTGCTAGAATTTGAAAGAAAGAAGAAAAGAAAAGAAAGAAAAGACTCAGAGAGAGGGTTGTTGGCCGAGCCCTCTTGCAGCTCCACACCTTATGAGTCAAGTTGGGATTCTGATTTGCTACTGGGTCGACTTACTACCAGGTCATGAACTCAAAGCGGGTCGAGTTTTAGTCAGTTTTTTAAACCTAGGCGAGTTCTTCCTGAGTTCAACGTCTGTTGATCATCTACTAAGACTATAAAGAAAGAAAGAGAGGGTAAAAGGAGAAGAATGTTACTGAGTAACTCACTAGCTCGAGTTACTACCGAGTCGAGTGGAGTCAAGAGTGGTCGAGTTTTACTGAGTTTGGGCCCTATTTAGCATTTAGAGAGAGAAAGGAAGGAAGAAGAAGTAGAGGAAGGGAGGGAGTCGCTGAGTTGACTTGGTTGAATCGGTTCATTAACTATACTCGTCCTCCCTAGTTAACTCAATAGACATTGAGTTGGGCCGCATCTAATTTCTATTGAGGTAAAATCTCTCACCTCTCTTTTTCTTTAGTTTTTAACCGAGTTCTTTTGACTTGCACTGAGTTGATTCAGTTGAAGCCTATGTCCAAACATTTGTAGTTGTTACTATGTTAGGTTGATGGGTTGAATTTAGAATAGATTGTAGGCAAGTTACGCCTAGTTTAACTCGGTTCAACTGAGTTCCGCCGAGTTCAGTTGAGTCCAGCCAAGACCAATCGAGTTCAACTGAGTTCAGCCAGGATCAACTAGGTTCAGCTAGGTTCAGTCGAGTAAAGATCGGGTTAAGTTCCGAATCAGATCGACTCGAGTGATCAAGGTATATTAGTTTGTTTGGATTGTCACTCTTATTAATTTTTAATGTTTAAGCTATTATAATGGAGGAGATTGATAATTCTTAACCCTCGGGTTAAGTCGAGTTGGAAACCAAGTTAACTTGAGGTCAACTATCTCTCTACCCTATTGTGTGGAAATTTAGATTTAATTATTTAAGTAGATATTATAACTATGAAACTTGAATTTTCAAAAACCCTAACCTTATGTTAGATTGTAGGTCAAAGTTCACTAAATTACATAATTAAGGCCTTCATGTTGATATTAACCGTAGATAGTTTATATAACTTTAATCTATCCATACAATTTCATAGTTCGTGGTAGGATTCAACTCTAAGGGTGCACGAATCCTAGCAACATTAGTTAGCGATTCAACTCATAAGGTGATAACCTTTTCCCTTGGGCTTTTCGCTTTTAAGTTAGCTTAAGTGATAGTTTTTCTTTTAAATTTATCTGATAATTGATAGTCTTATTTCATGATTACTTGTGTTAACTATTGGAATATATCATATGCATAATACTTATCTTGTATGAACCCTTACATATTACATATGAATATCTTCTCATACTCATAGATTGTTTATGAATTTTGAATTGCCATATAATTAGATGAAAAACTTCCCTTATATATGTATATCCAAAATTAGGATATAACCTGACTAATAATGAATACAATTGAACCTCGAAATAGAGACCATTTGTTTAATTAATTGAATGGGATTAGTTATCAACTTACCATCTTATAGATCATTTGTGTTTATGTGGCTTTTTAGGATAACCTTTTTTTCATCGCAACCGTTGATGGAATATTTGCCCTATGTGGTTTTGATTTAATATTTTTCCTATATGACTTTGATTTAATATTTACCCTATGTGGTTTTAATTGAATATTTTTCCTAAGTGGCTTTAATGGAATATTTTCCATATGTGGTTTTGATGGATTATTTTTGTATGACCTCGTGATGGTAAGTTCCACTTGTTGAACTATGATTGGCCACTAGTTGAGGAGGTTACCATAAAACATCTTAGTGTTGGAGTCTCATAAGCCGATGATGATAGTATGAGACACTATGCTCAATTTATCGGCTTATGATGGGTTAATGATAGCGGTTGGGCTAATTATGCATTCATAAAATAATAACAGTTGAGCTAATCATACATTCATGGCATATGGGTGAAGACGGGTGGCTAATTCTGGACACTATAGCATGTATCATTTGTCATAGTATGTTTTTCTAACTCCCAGACTACCGACAATTGATTCAATTTGTGTAAACTAGTCACTAGGCACATACTTGATGTATTTTCGCTAATGATAAGCCACTTACATATGGGTTTCACCCCACTCATGTGTTTTACTAAAAAACCAACTAAATGAGCATCTCCAGTTAATGTACATTCACACATCCATGCATTTAATTAAGATTGTATCGTGGATATTTTGTATGTTTTCTTGTTTAAACTGTACCTAACTACTTAACTAATGCGGTGATGTGTAATCTTGAGGGGAATTCACACTGAGCTATCCACTCATTCTTTGAATATATAACAGTACAGGTGATAAAGTGATTACTTGCCTTCAAGTGCAGAGGTTCGTAAGTAATATCCTGTGAATAAAGGGTCGAGCCCATAGGGAGATAGTTTAGGAGAATGAAAAAAATCAAATAGAAAACTAACTAAGTAATGGAAACTAAACAGATGAAATGATTTTGAAAGTTTTAAAGGTATGAAATTTAATTGAATTAAAACAACACCCAAGCTTCAAAGTTCCACACATAAGTTAATGATCAATAAATTATGATGACTTTGATAATACAATTAGGATCCGAGCACTATGGTTGGCCTAATCGGAAAATAAAATAGTTTAAATATTTTAATAAATAATACAAAAGATTAGAGAATCATGGATTAGCATCATTAGCAATATTCTCAAACGCCAGTGATTTTAAGTATTCAATATCCATGAGATAATGAATTAAAGAAATGTAGCAGGTTGAGAACATCTTCCATCTATGAAATCTAATTGATCTAGGATAAGCTTATCCATTAATATGGAACTCACATGATGGAAACATATAAATCTCACATGAGGATAAAAAACCTAAACCTAAATAATTGATAACATGCATACACCATTCATCTCATCATTAAAAACAATTAATCATCAAAACTTAAAGAATTATTAAACCCATGTGCTTACCTTCTAGCTTCGGCTAGAGGGAACTAAAAAAACATAACTAAATTAGAAAATAAAAAAGCAACAAGCAAGCAAGAAAATAAATAAAGAAAGATCTAAAAAGAAATCATAAAGATCTAAAAACCCTAGATCTTGCCCTTGAATGCTTTGAATGATGCTTAAGAATGCCTTGGAAAGTCCTATTTATAAGTGGGGAACTCCCTCCTTCAAACTAGTTTGAAAAATCCAGAAACCACCTCAAATTTTCTCACTCCGCGTAAGCTCCATGTACGTACCACGTAACTCCTTCGATGTCATCGAACATGTCCTCAATTCATCAAAAAAGACTTTGATTCTTCGAAAAATATGTCTAGAGAGTTCAGCGACCTGACTCAATTTTCTTGTAAAAATCGATGTCATAGAAGGGGCCTTCGATTCATCGAACCTTGTCCTTGATGTCATCGAACTATCTTCTACACATCAAGAATATGCTTCAATCTATCCAGCAAGCTTTTCCAGAAATTAGTGTAAAAATCGATGCAATCAAACCAACTTCGATTCATCAAACAGGGCTTCGATGTCATCCAAAAGTGGTCGATGTCATCGAAAAGGGCTTCTTGTTGATTTCTGCACTTGTACGTACAATTTCCTTGCAACTCCACTTAGTTTCTTTAGATCTTGAGGTCATGAAATCTCCATTTTTTGTCTTCAAAGGTCCATTCTTTACCTTGGTGATTCTTAAGCATCAAATCCATGCTTTTAACATTTTTTTTTTTATCCAAGCTTTCAAACTCACCTTACAATACAAACATGTATAAAATATACCATTAGGCAGTATTATGTTCATAAAAGCAAAATATAAATGGAAAAAATATGTAATATTTACCATTCAACACACCCCCCAACCAGCATTTTGCTAATCCCGAACAAAATAAGTGAAGAAAAATAAAAATAAGAATAAAAACTAATTCTAGATAAATTAAAATGAAAAAAAAAAAATCTAACTACACCACTTTCACAAGAAATCTCAATTGCATTTAGCATATGCAACAAGCTTTTAAACCCCCAGGTTTTCCCTAGTGGACGAGTTATAGTCTCGTGAGGGTTTTTAAAAATGTTACCCACAAACATTGAAAATATAAAAAATAGTTCAAAACTCAGAAATTTATATAATATGCCTCTATTCATCATATGAATTCCAAAATAAAGCAACATTTATCGTAAGTCTGAAGTCAGTTAGAATCTCAACTTCCTAATCCATTAAATCCTTGAGTTCAGAAACCTAATCAAAATTTTAAATAGTTATGATCTAATATACTTAAGTGCTCGGTGACACTAGTTTAACTTTGAGAAATATACATGTTCCTTATCCTAATTTCTTTCAATCATCCCAAGAATATGAAATCTTTAGTTATCTCATTTCTTTCATGCCCTTTCTTCTTTTATTATCATATTCTCATTATTATAGACCACCCCTAGATGAATATTCCCATCGGATTTGCTTCATAACCTAAGATATCGTACTTGTAATGGTAACAGTAATGGATACTTAGGTATCCTTACTCCGAATTACTGACACGATTGTTATGGTCATTACAAAAAAAAAAAAAAAATTTCATTTTTTTCTATTCTCTGTTTTAAGTATATATCAATGATACTAATTCGTTCAACCTTGTTTGAATCCAAATTTGTTATTATAGTTTATATATCATATTCCTCACTTAGTTAGCTAGGGTGTATTGTGAATTCAATACATCAAATTACAACTTACTCTAAATTAGTGATTAGATAATCGAACTCAAGTTTATGCTTTTCAATTATCAAAATTCTAACTACTATCAACTTATACTAAGCATTAACTTTGCCTTTGGAATTCGCATAATATCATGTTCACATTCTTGTATAAAAAATTTAAAAATTTTAAAAAATTTTTCCCATAAATCAAAAAATGTAAACTCTACTAGTCCTAAAATATAAACACACATGGATGACTATCCACACCCCCCAACCTAAAATCTACATTATCCCCAATGTAATGATACATGTAATGCAAGAAAATATGAGAATAATAAAAATTAAAGAAATAATGGATAGTACCTGCTAGGTGAATATTATACAAATCTTATACAAATCCTCCGTCAGACTAGGAGCATCAATCCGAATATTCTGGCTCATGAAGAGGGATGGACTCCACTCCCAAATGAAAATTTTCTACTTAAGGCTTCAATCTTTAACCATTAACCTTATAAACATTGTTATTACGTGGATTCTCAATTTCAACAACCCCATGAGTAATACATTCTTCACAATAAATGGGCATGTCTGTCTTGATCTTAAATTTTTCAGAAAGAACTAGAAATGAAAATTGTACAATAAGACCTTTTGTTGAGGTTCAAAATTCTTTCAAAAGATGTTTTTATCATGAAAAGCTTTAGTCCTTTCTTTATAAATTTTAGAATTTTCATAGTAGTCTCTCCTTAGCTCCTCTAATTCATTCAATTCTAATTTTCTTTGTCCACTTTCTTAGTCCATATCAAAGTTTAATTTCTTTATTTCCCAATATGTTCTATGTTCCAATTTTATAGATAACAAGCCTTCTCATACACCAATATGTATGGAAACATTCCAATCAAGGTCTTATAAGCAGTCATAGTTATAAGCCCATAAAGCATTGGATAGTACGAGGGACTAATCCTTCCTATCTGACCTTATAGTTTTCTCCAAAATGTGTTTAATTTTTTTATTAGAAATCTCAGTTTGTCCACTCGTTTGTGGGTGATATGGGGTGCTCACTTTATACTTGATGTTATATTTCTTCATCGAAGCTTCAAATATCCTATTGTAAAAGTGAGACTCGCCGTCACTAATGAGGGTCTTTGGAGTTCTAATTCTAGAATTTTCCATGAGGAATCATATGACTACTTTGTTGTCATTGGTCCTACTTGAAACTACTTCAATCCACTTGGAAATCTAGTCCACACCAACCAATATAAAAAGAAATCCAAAAAAAGATGGAAATGGGCCCATAAAATCAATAGTCCAACAATAAAAAATCTCCAATGGTAAAATAGGGGATAAAGGCATCATGTTATGCCGAAATACTCTTCCCAATTTTAACATCTATCACAAGCAACACAGAAAGTGTGGGTATCTTTAAACATGGTAGGCGATTAAAAATCACATTGAAGGATTTTTGTAATGGTTTTCTTATCAGAAAAAATGGCCACAACATGCTTGCATGTGGCAAAAGGAAGTACACTCTAAACTTCATCCTCTGGAATACAACATCTAAAAATTTTATCATTCCCATAATTATATAAATGCAGGTCATCCCAGAAGAAGTTCCTAATCTCGGTTTCAAAACACTTCCTATCTTGTGACTTCCAATGATATGGTATTTTTTTCGTCATAAGATAGTTCATTATATCCGCATACCAAGATAATTTGAAGATCACAAATAATTGTTCATCAGGGAAAGTGTCCTGGATATGTATCTCCTCAGTGGAATTATCTAACACCAATCTAGAAAAGTGATCGGCCACTACGTTCTCTACTCATTTCTTATCTTTTATCCCTAAGTCAAATTCTTAGAATGGGAGGATTCATTTCAAAAGTCTTGGCTTTACATCCTTCTTATATAGCAAATATTTCAAAGCCGAGTAATCCATGAAAATTACCACTTTGGATCCCAACGAGTAGGACCTAAACTTATCCAAAGCAAAAACTAATGTAAGTGACTCCTTTTTAGTTGTTAAGTAGTTCACTTGGGTCGAGTTTAGAGTTCTACTTGCATAGTGAATAACATAGGGCCGTTTATCTTTCCCTTGACCCAAAACAGCCCTCATGGCATAATCACTTGCATCGCACATTAGTTCAAAAGTGTCCAATCTACTGGACGCATCACTACCAAAAAAAGAGGCAAAGGCTACGGATAAAAACCGTAACCAAAAGCCTATGGCTACAGTTATCGTCCGTAGCACGACCGTAGCCATTGATACCGTAGTCATAGGTCAAAGAGCTATAGTTACAGCTTATATCCGTAGCCATAGAAGCTATGGATACGGATTAAAACCGTAGCCATAGCTTCTGTAACCTAAACTACTTATAGCTACGGATTATATCTGTAGCTAAAAGTTGATCAAGAACCGTAGCAATAGGCTTACTACCAGAAAAACGGGCAAAGGCTACGAATAAAATCCATAGCCATAGACCTATAGGTTCCAACAGCTATGAATATTATTTGTAGCTAAAAGTCCGTAGCAATATGCCAAATTTAATAAAGGCTACACCTGTCAAATTAGTGGCTATGGTCAATATCCGTAGCTATTTTGTACATTAAAAAATTATATATAATCATTTGTTCATTTAATTACCACCTGTACAATCATTCATTCATTCAATTACAATCAATTACAATCCTTCATTCAATCAATTACAATTACAATCCAATTCATTCAATCAATTACAATTACAATTACAATAATGCTGAAAATACAAATCTTTGGCTTCATTAGAGAAATGTGCTCGACTTCACCATGAAATTTCAACAACTTCGTATATTCCATCATCCTACAAACAGTCATGTCATTCATAAATTAGAATGCCCATTGGAAAAAAGAAAGACAAAGTGAAAGAAGTGCATCATGTATAACCACTTTTTTTTTCCTTAATGAATTTATAATAAAAAAAACTCGAAGAGGAATGAAATTGACACAAAAGAAATGGTCTCACCATATGATTATAGGTTTTGGTTTAGGTTTAGGTTAAGGTTAGGCTATAGGATATAATTAAGTTTAGGTTATAGGTTATAGGTTAAGGTTTAGGCTATAGGTTTTGGTTTAGGTTAAGGTTATAGGTTTAGGTTTAGGTTAAGGTTTAGGTTTAGGTTATAGGTTATAGCTTTTGAAAAATTGATTATATGTAAAGGTTTAGGTTTAGGAAATCGGGTTCGGGTTTGGGATCGGGTTTAGGTTTAGGTTTTCAAGTTTAGGTTTAGGTTTAGGTTAAGGAGTTGAGATTAGGATTAGGTGTAGGTTTAGGTTTAAGGATTTGAGAATACATTTAGGTTTTAAGTTTAGGGAAAGGCTATAGGTTTAGGTTAGGTTTAGGTTATAGGTTATAGGTTATAAGTTATAGCTTTAGGGAATTGAGAATGAGTTATGGTTTAGGTTTAGGAAATCGAGTTCAGGTTCGAGATTAGGTTTAAGTTTGGGTTTTCAAGTTTAGGTTTAGGTTTAGGTTAGGGAGTTGAGATTAAGATTAGGTGTAAGTTTAGGTTTAGGGAATTGAGTTTAGGTTATAGGTTTAGCGAAAGGTTAGGTTTAGGTTATAGGTTTTGGGATTTGGGAATAGTTTTAGGTTACAAGTATAGGTTTAGGTTAGGTTGTAGGTTAAGGTTTAGGGATTTAATTTTAGGTTATAGGATTAGGTTAAGGTTTAGGTTTAGGTTATAGGTTTTGGGATTTGAGAATGGGTTCGCATTTAGGTTATAGGTTTTGGTTTAGGTTATAGGTTATAGGTTTAGGTTAAGGTTTAGGTTTAGGTTATAGGTTTTTCGATTTGAGAATGGGTTCGAGTTTAGGTTGTAGGTTTTGGTTTTGGTTTTGGTTTAGGTTATAGGTTTTGGGATTTGAGAATGGGTTCGGGTTTAGGTTATAGGTTTTGGTTTTAGTTTTGGTTATAAGTTTTAGTTTAGGTTATAGGTTATAGGTTTAGGTTAAGGTTTAGGTTTAAGTTATAGGTTTTTGGATTTGAGAATGGGTTCGGGTTTAGGTTATAGGTTTTGGTTTAGGTTATAGGTTTTTGAATTTGAGAATGGGTTTGGGTTTAGGTTATAAGTTTTGGTTTTGGTTTACGTTATAGGTTTTGGGATTTGAGAATGGGTTCGGGTTTAGGTTATAGGTTTTGGTTTTGTTTTAGGTTATAGGTTTTGGGATTTGAGAATGGGTTCGAGTTTAAGTTATAGGTTATGGTTTTGGTTTAGGTTTACGTTATAGGTTTTTGGATTTGAGAATGGGTTATGGTTTAGGTTTATGAAATCGGGTTCATGTTCGGGATTGGGTTTAAGTTTTGGTTTTCAAGTTTAGGTTTAGGTTTAGGTTAGGGAGTTGAGATTAGGATTAGGTGTAGGTTTAGCTTTAGGGAATTAAGTTTAGGTTATAGGTTTAGGGAAAGGTTAGGTATAGGTTATAGGTTTTGGGATTTGGGAATAGTTTTAGGTTATAAGTATATGTTTAGGTTAGGTTATATGTTAAGGTTTAGGGATTTGAGTTTAGGTTATATGTTTTAGTTTTGGTTTAGGTTATAGGTTTTGGAATTTGAGAATGGGTTCAGGTTTAGGTTATAAGTTTTGGTTTAGGTTATAGGTTTTGATTTAGGTTATAGTTTATAGGTTTAGGTTAAGGTTTAGGTTTAGGTTATAGGTTTTTGGATTTGAGAATGGGTTCGAGTTTAGGTTATAGGTTTTAGTTTTGGTTTAGGTTATAGGTTTTGGGATTTGAGAATGAGTTCAGGTTTAGGTTATAGGTTTTGGTTTTAGTTTGGGTTATAGGTTTTGGTTTAGGTTATAAGTTATAGGTTTTGGGATTTGAGAATGGGTTCGGGTTTAAGTTGTAGGTTTTGGTTTTGGTTTAGGTTATAGGTTTTGATTTAGGTTATAGGTTATAGGTTTAGGTTTAGGTTATAGGTTTTTAGATTTGAGAATGGGTTTGGGTTTAGGTTATAGGTTTTAGTTTTGGTTTAGGTTATAGGTTTTGGGACTTGAGAATGGGTTTTGGTTTAGGTTATAAGTTTTAGGTTTAGGTTAAGGTTATAAGTTTTTGGATTTGAGAATGGGTTCGGGTTTAGGTTTAGGAAATCGGGTTCATGTTCGGGATTGGGTTTAAGTTTAGGTTTTCAAGTTTAGGTTTAGGTTTAGGTTAGGAAGTTGAGATTAGGATTAGGTGTAGCTTTGGCTTTAGGAAATTGAGTTTAGGTTATAGATTTAGGGAAAGGTTAGGTTTAGGTTATAGGTTTTGGGATTTGGGAATAGTTTTAGGTTATAAGTATAGGTTTGGGTTAGGTTATGGGTTCGGGTTCGGGTTTAGGTTATGGTCTAGGTATAGGTTATAAGGTTCGGGTTTGGGATCGGGTTAGGTTTTGGTTTAGGGTTAGGTTTAGGTTATAGGTTATAGCTTTAGGGAATTGAGAATAGGTTTAGGTTATAGGTTTAGGGTGTGGTTTAGGTTAAGGGTGTGGTACCTACAAATACAGATATAAACATGGCCTGTCCAAATGGCCAGGCCCCTCCAATGTTGTTCATAGAAAATGGACAACTTCATCATGGTCATAACAGCGGTTTCCACCTTCTAGGGACCCCCACTCATCCGGATAGCTCCGACGCACATCCGGGTCTGCTTCATTAATTTCAAGCAAATACATAAACACGGCCTGTCCAAATGGCCAGGCCCTTCCAATGTTGTCCATAGGAAATGGTCAGCTTCATCATGGTCGTAAGAGCGGTTCCCACCTTCCAGGGACCCCCGCTCATCCGGATAGCTCCGACGCACATCCGGGTCTATTCCATTAATTTCGAGAAAATACATAAACACAGCCTATCCAAATGGCCAGGCCCCTCCTAACTCTTCATCCCTAAAAAAAAAGAAGAAAAAAAAAGCAAAAAAGAAGAAGAGAGGATTAGGACTTACCTCATCAAAGAAGCTGATAATACAACTGTTCAGTTTTCTACTCTCTGCAATTAGGTGTCATTGAACTCGATGATTTATGACAGATTGCATAATTGAAGGCGTCGGTTCAATATGGCCTGCAAGACAAGATTACAAGTATGTAGTGAAGGATCGATTTAAATAAGCTAGCTAAGGAAGTCTCTTTTCTACCCCCAAATCAACATCCAATAGTTTTAGGGGCCTTGCTGGTCAGGATTCTTTGAATTTTTTTAAGGACTCCCATAATTTTCCAAGACCACTGAGACAACCTGTCACAAAAAGAACATGAAATCTCTATGGAGTAATAAAATGGAAGGGCCATGATGCATTCAGATGCGACAATGTCCTATTGCAACATGAAATCTCTACGGAGTAATAAAATGGAAGGGCCATTGATCCATAGTTTCTGACAAAATCAGCATGTGAAATACCTGGTAGGTGTTGGGTCCATCACCAACCAGTCCAAGCTCAGCCATATAAGGCCTGGCATAACCATTGGGGTATCCAGTTACCACTATTACTACTGACTCATTGTACTTGAGGCCAACATATAACAACAAAATACCATTTTCAAGCATCTGGGTGACCCTATGGAAAAACAGGTTTGATGCCTATTTTCTACTCAGTTTGAATTACATGATCATATTTACATCTAAGTTAAACACACCCACATGCCACACCAAGGATTGACTATAAGGCCTCTAACCCCATTGGAAGAATTCAACGATGCATAGTTAAATAGTTAAAAGAAAAGAACAAAGAAACAATGTATAGTTAAATCCATTTTTCAGCACGAACCAATCTCAAGCCGCCGGTCGGTAAAGGCTTTACCTGCGGTCATGCTCCCTTTACTGGCGGTTGTGCAAGCTGCCGCTGCAAGTGGGATTTACTGGCGGTTGTTCTAACCGCCGCTGCATGTGGGATTTACCGACGGTTTACACAATAAGCTATTTTATTTGAATTTTCATCTCTTAATCCATATGGGACTGATTTAACTTTACTAACACTTCAATTAGCATTTAGGCTCCTAATTTCATAATGCATATGCATTTATAAACCTATCTATAATTGTGATTTGGTTTTTTCTTTTCCCTATGCCTCACTAGTTAACCTTTCTTTTCCATTGCCTATCGCAGCTTCATGTTGCCTGCAGTTTCAGAATTCAACTCAATATTACATCAAAATACATATTAAAGCAATCGAAAACTTACTTATTTCCAAGGATTAAAGCTTTGGAAATTACAACCCTAGTTTCAAAGGCTCCACTAAAAATTAATAGAAGCGGGAGTATCTATTCTTCAAAAACAAATGAAAAAAGAAAAATCCCCTGAAACTGCCAAAAAAATAAAAATTTGGATAAGCAATAAGAACTCCTCACCACTAAGAATGAGCACTCTAAAGGCTTCTGAGTTGCTGAAAATAGAAAAGATATTTTAGCCAATGAGCGGCACCAAAAATAAATAAATAAAATCCTCCGATATAACTCTGCAACACAAAAATGCCTCTATTGTAAACAACACAACATGTATAAGGCCCTCTGGAATTCAGATAATAAACTTGCTTCTTGTTGTTTCAAGAAAATCAACATCAACTTCTTCATGAAAGGTGCAATTCCCACAAGTACAGTTTTGATTTTTTTTATCTTTTTTTTTTATGGCAACAGTATGGAACAAAGTAAAAAAAAACAAGCACACGTGTAAAGAAGCACACAAATACAAAAGAACAAGTTCATGTTTCATCTCATGGCTGCTACGGATTTCTACACTCCAAAACAAGATAGCTCATAATCTTGTGAAGTTAAAACTGCAAATATGTTAGCCTCTTTGAATCCATCTTTCCTCAAAAACTTCTCAGTCTTGCTTCCATCAATTTTCAAATAATGTTCAACAGAAAATTTTATTGGGGTGCTGTCATAAAGTTCCTCATACTTACTCATGGCATCCATAAAGCATGATGCACTTTCATACTGTAGCTTCTGTGCACTTGAGATATTCCCAATTGCATTGATTACAGAAGGGAAGCAGTCTAGGGACAAAGCAAAAAATCAGTTATCAGTCAAATGTATAATCCTCTTAGCATTATATCATTAAACGAAATGCAGACAGAATTATGAACTTTACCCCCATGAACGCAGCAAAGGATCTAAATAAATAACTAGCAACCAAGTCAATCAAGATAGCTAAGAAGAACCACTGCTTATTAGAGGAATAGAGATTTTGAGCTTCTGCAAGCATCCAATTTATGGATAGCAAGAAAAGAAAACAACATTCACAACATCCATGATAATACACAACAGTATGATTTAGGATGCATTCGTGTGAGGCGATGATGCAGTACTCACCCAATCTCGAATGTGATAGGTAGAAAAAAATTCCCTGGTAAGTGCTAAGATGAGGACAATAGGACCTTCAGCTTGTTCTGGTCCATAATCAGAAAAAAGAAAAAAACAGATAAATGAAATGTAGACAATTAGATAACTACAACTGTCAATGGGCAAGGCTTCTTTACACACGTGTGCTTGTTTTTTTTTTTTTTTATGGCAACAGTATGGATTTATTTTTTTCGGGGAAGTTTTTTCATCAGTGTGGCATTTCCACAAAATAAAGACCAGAAGTCTGTAGGAGTATACATAAAGTGTTGCAGACAGTGATGGGGAACCAGTTGGTGTTGCTGCTCATATGGTACTAAATAATGCAACCAAAAAAGCCAGTATATACAAACCTCACTCATTACAAGAACTTACAAATAACGGAGAGATTTCAAGGAAGCTAAGGAGAATGGAATATTCTGTCTCAGCCGATTGAATGTCAGGTTTCTGCATTGCAAGAAGAAAATAAATATATATCTTGGAATTGAGATTCAAATAAAATAAAATAAAATAAGATTAAATCCTATATAGGAAAAGGAAGCCATAAAAAGTTATAGACATCTTACATATGGGTTGCACTGGGGGGTAAAAATAAAGGAATTACACCATGAATGCTATTATTACTGACGTCCCTGTACAAGGGAAGGATATTTGAATTAGTAAAGATAAATGCAACCAGATCAAATAAAAAGCTTTGTTTGTATGTTAAGCTTAACTTACAAAGTGCATTTAAGTTCATCCAGGTGAAGCTAAGCTCATCCCACGATTAAATCATTTTGTAATAGTCAACACATGAAACATCAAGAAAAATGTAAGACCCGTATCTTAGTCCGTACCATTCCATAGACTTCTGCGGTCTTACCGGTCGAATTTCGACAACCTTCGACCCTTAACCGATAGTCACGCGCGACCCTGATTCATTCGCTGTCAACCCGAGTCGACTCAACCCAAGATCTGTATCCTAGCGACCGCGCCGTCACCGCGGTTCCAATGCCGCGACTCGCACGCCAAGCCGATACCCTGGTCGAGAGTTGTAGGCTGACGTTCGATGCCAGGAAACGCCGCGCATTGCGAAATCCAAGGAAATCTCTACGATGTGTCACATCAATCCCATCAATCAATCAATCCATCAATTCATCACATGTCAAGTACATGTCAAGTACACATCACTTTCACCTTCTCCCAAGCAAGCCACAAAAGTCTTCCATGCCCATATCTTTCTTACACAAATGCCTCAAAAGTCTTCCAATCTCATACCTCTCTTACACAAAAAGCCACAAAAGTCAAGTTTTTCTTACACAACCATCATTCACCACATCCAACCATCACCCATCTCTCTCTACAACACTCTCTCTCTTTCTCATTTCTCATCTCATTCTCTCCAAGCAAGAAAATCTCATGTATGAGCTCTCTCTCTCTTCCAAAATCTCCAAGGTGGCCCACTTTCTTACCCCATCATCTCCCATCCTAGTCATTCATTCCTCATCTCATCCTTTGAAGTTGAAGCTAAGGTGCTAAGGGACCCCTAAGAGCAAGAAGATCGGACAGTGGGTGCTTAATACTATTAGATTTTCATATTTTTGAGATGGGCCAAGTGAGGCCAACCGATCAATGGTTTGGATCTCACTTGGGACCCTAAGGTGTGGCCGATGGCCCGCTTAGATCATCATGATCATCTAAGATGGGGCCATTCTCCATGGACCCCATCATGATGTTTATTTCATTACATTTAAAGGTCATCTAGACCGTCCATATTGGTGGGGAAAGGATCCCCACCGTTGATTTTGATTTAGGTGGTCCCATGTGAAAAAGGGACCCATTTAATTGTATAATTTCTTCAAGGGAGGGCTCATAATGGCGAAGCCCTCCATCACACGCGTGTCCCACTCTCCATCTCTCTCTCCCCCTTTTATTTCATTTTATTATTATTATTATTACTATTTATTTCATGAGATTACAATATGATTGTGTGGCCCACTTGGATGGACCCCACTAGGATGTATGTATTGGATCCAATCCATCTTTAGATGGGGCCCACTTCAATGTGCATATTATGTCCAGGGACGCTGGACGTTCCCTGGACTCTGTTGGAAATCAATAAAATAAGGGAAGAAGGAAAGGAAGACTTTTAGGGTGGGCCACTAGTATAGGCCCAACCTTGATGTATGTATGAAATCTAAACCGTCCATCCTCTTACCCATCTCTTTTTAGGCGTTGAGCCAAGAGTTGGGGTTGATTGGAAGATCTGGTGGGTCATGGCATCGAAGAATGCATCATTATCATTCAATGATCCTTTTCTAATTTTATTTCATTTTCTAATCATAAAAAAATTCAAACTTTAGACTCGTTGGGCTTGTTTCGAGCCAGGGAAGCCAATGGTCGGGGTGGATTTACTTGATGTGGGCCCCAGACGTGAAAAACCTCAAAAAAATGAGTTTTTCATTTTTTTTTAAAAAACCCAACCCAAGAGGCTCTGCCTCTCTCTGACGTTGCAGCAGTTGCTGCACGTCCTCTGGCGGGCGGGCGAGCGAGCAGTCACCCACGGCTGCCGCCGTGGGCCCCACCATGATGTATGTGGAAATCCATGCCGTTCATGAGGTGGGCCCCCTCCTTAGGTAGGCCCCCTCTAAGTTTCAGCCTAATCCAACGCTCAGGTGGCCCATACCATAGGAAACAGTGGAATTGAACACATACCATTAAAACCTTCCTATTGGGCCACATAAGTTTTAGATCAAGACGAAATTTGTCTTTTTCCTTTACCCGGGGTCCGTGTGACCTTTGAACGGTTTGGATGAAAAATATACACTGTGGTGGGCCCCACATGGGACCCACAGTGATGTACGTGACTTGCATCCACCGTCCAGGCGGACGGTGGAAGCCCACCTTAATATTTGTGTTCTTCCTCCACCGTCCAGCGTGGGACGGTGGAGCCCACCCTGTCTTTATTCCGTCCGCACCATCCACCCCTGGACAGTGGGACCCACCATGCGTATATGTTATATCTGCACCGTCCACCCTGGACGGTGAGACCGACCCCACCCCCTTTGGCCCACCTAACTTCATAAATAGGTTGGATGGAAAATAAACATTACAGTGGGCCCTTTGCCCTTTTTGATGGCAAACAAACATTTCAGTGGGGCCTCTGGGTCCATGAGATTAGGCCCATTTGTCGTTTTTTAAGGCCCATGGGATTGGACCCATTTTGCAGTGTTCCAAGGCCCATGAGTTGAGACTCATTTGATGGACATAGGTGGTCCAACAGGTGTGGCCCATCTGTTTCATATAAGACCCATAAGTTTAGGCCCATTTGATTTGTATAAGGCCTATGGGCTAGGCCCATTTGATTTGTATAAGGTCTATTGGTTAGGCCCATTTGATTTGTATAAGGCCTACGGGTTTAGGTCCAATTGATGCATTCAAGGCCCAACGAGTTATGACCCATTGCAATGCACATAAGGCCCATTGGTCCGGTCCATTTATGTGGCCCATTCGATGAATAAAAGGCTCATATGATATTGCCCATTCGATGTATTTAAGGACCAATGAGATGTGCCTAAGGCCCATTGCAATGTGTTATGCCAACACAGATTTATGTAACGATGTTTGCGACGATCGTGCCTTGAGAGCAATGTTGGTTTGACGTCCATATTGCGAGTGTAATGCTGGTTGGACGTCCAAAAGGCCCATTATTAGTCCCGTACTTATTGTGTTTAGGCCGTCCAGGCCCATCTACATTGCAAGGATAGTTCATTTCATGATAACATGTTTAGTATAGTTCCATGACTCATGATCATATGCATCATATGTATGCTTGACATGAGAATTGACTGATCATAGCATATGCCTTCGGGCAGGTTGTTTATGGGCTCTCGTTAGGCGGTGTTTCCCTACATGAGCGCACGATATGCGCAGGATTTGTTACATGACTGGATAGCGTGATTCATGCATTTTGCATTTGTGTGACATGGTTATTGTACGCCCTAGCGACATCGGGGCCGTAGCCTTCACAGGCGTATCGTAGTTGGCAGGATTGGATACCGAAAATCTTGTTCTACGTGGGGTGCTATAGATATCCCTGGGTGAAAGTCCCTAAACCCTTATGGTACCAAGAGGTTGCTCCAACGTCTAAACCGAGTGGGTAGATGAGCGTTGAGTACCGAATCCCAGATGGTTACTCTCTCCACTGTGTCGTGGTCGGTTGGAAGGGGGTGCGGCCTTACTCGCCTGAGTGTAGGGGGTAATGCTAGGCTGAGTTTGACCAGCTCAAGGAATGGGTCCGCTATCGACGAGTCGAGCCCAATATTGGCAGACGGATAGTAAGGTCTCTTCCACTTATCTTATTACGCGCGATGTGGCGCCGATCTGGTTTAGAGTGTACTAGACCCCGGTGATATCCGAGAGTTGAGTTGTATTGATATGTGGACTTAGATGAGGATTGTATGCTTGACTTGCATCTTACATCGCATAGCCTTGGTATGGCCGACATCCTTCATCTTTGCATCGCATAGCCTTGGTATGGCTTATGGTTTTCATGGATCCATCTACATATTCCGCATTACTGTGATACTGCATGATCATACTACTACCTTGTGCACACACTTTTACCACCCTCTAAGCTTTCTATAAACTTATGCACGACCGTTGCGTGGAGGTGACGTTGGATCTCAGCAGCACTGAGGCTTGAGCACGTGGCAGATTACTCCGGAGTTTTTGTTCATCATCATTGTATTTCCCTTTATGCTCATTGTACTTGTAAAGTTTTTTATCATAGTGAAAATGTAATGGAATTCTTGGTTGTTGTTTGTGGGTTATGCCTTTGGTTATGCTTATTATGAATCAAACCGACATTAAAAATTCTTCTCGTATCATCCCAGGATCGGAACCTGGTGAATGGGAGCTGGGAGTCGAGAATGGGGTTCTACGGAGGCTGTCGGTGTCGGATTCAGCGATCGAAAATTTTGTGAGCCCAGTTTCTGAGTTTGGGGCGTGACAGAAGTTGGTATTAGAGCATAACTTGGGAATAACCGAGAACAACATTACATATTTACTATGAGTGTAGAATGGCTAAGTCCCGAAGTTCGGATAGCTTCGTGATCTTCCGTTACAGACCTTTAACATGCGTGCCTTCGAGAATTTTGAAGTTGATAGGCGCCTTCGCTCTTTCTTGTAGGACATGGCGTGTGGGAGAGTTACCCGATCGACTCCAGCACCACCACCTGAGGATCTCGCTCCACCACCTGCGGCTCCCGCATTACCACCTACGATGCCTGTTCCTGAGTATCCTGCTCCTCCACCAGAGATTCCTACTGCCCATCCTGAGTATCCTGATCCTCCACAAGAGACCGGTGCGGAGCCGACCGTATCCGTGAGTGCCTCACAGTTGCAGCAGATGTTATAGGCTGTGACAGCTGCACTCCATGGGCAGAGCAGGCACCCCGTTGTTTCACCAGCACAGGCAGAGCAGGATCGTGCGAGTGCTCTCTTTCGTGAGTTTCGACGGCTCGATCCCCCGCGTTTCTAGGGTGAGCCAGACCCGAAGGTAGCTAAGAGATGGCGCGCCGATGTGGAGAAGGTATTTGAGACTATGGGATGTACGACTGAGCGGCGAGTCAGATTAGCCATATTTCTTCTCCACGGTGAGGCTGAGCACTGGTGGGCATCAATTTCCCGAGCAGTGGGCACTGATTTTGTGTGGACTTGGGAGGATTTTGTGGATCGATTTGACCGACAGTACTTCCCTGTTCACATACGACGACAGCGAGCGTTGGAGTTTGAGGCCCTAGTGCAGGGCGATATAACAGTGGCCCAGTACGGGGCTCGTTTTGTAGCACTGTCCAGATTTGTGCCACATTTAGTCGATGATGAGGAGTGGAGAGCCCGTCGATTCGAGGACGGCCTGCGTTACGGTCTTCGCAGCCGTGTGATTGGCCATGAGCTTCTTACTTTTGTGGAAGTGGTACGGAAGGCCCAGATTTTTGAGACTGAGTGGGCCGGTTCTCAGTCTGATCGCGGTCAGAGGAGAGACCGGAAGAGGCAGGCTTCTTCCAGTGATTTCCAGCAGCGTCGACCACAGTAGGAGAGGCGCACAGGTCGCCCAACCTTCCGAGCACCAGTCGCACCAGCAGCACCTCCAGCACCACCTCAGAGGTAGTTCACCGGTACTTGCTTTAGGTGCGGTGCGACGGGACACCGTTCATGTGAGTGTCCCATCCCCCAGCAGCAGCAGAGAGGTCCACAGCAGCAGAGGGCTCCACAGCAGCCTCCACCGCAGCAGCAGAGACCCCCACAGCAGCAGCGACAGCAGCCCCCACCACCGAGGCCACCTCAGCAGCAGCATGAGCATCAGCACCAGCCTCAGAGGTCGTAGCAGTAGAGACAGCAGTTTGGACCGCCTCAGCGATCCCAGCAGCAGTAGCCGCACGCTCAGAGGGGACAGACACCTCCCCAGCCAGCTCAGGCTAGGTTTTATGTAGCTCAGCAGGACCCGCAGTCTTCTGGAGGAGTCGTTGAGGGTATACTTCCAGTTTTTACATGCATTGCATGTGTACTGTTTGATTCCATTGTATCGCACTCTTTTGTGGCCGAGAGCTTCTGTCGATCGACTGGCTTACCGTTGGAGTCTGTTGGTGAGAGCCTATCAATATCGACTCCCTTGGGGAGACTGCAGTGTTGGGCCGATTTTGTTCGTCTTGTCCCGTTCTAGTTGGGGATATCTTTTTTCCTGCCGATCTGTTTGCATTGCTGATGTCCGACTTTGACGTCATCTTGGGCATGGATTGGCTCTCCGAGTACTATGTCATATTGGACTGCACCGCGAGGACAGTCACGTTCTGTATACCCTGCATGCCACAGTTTCAGTTCGTTGCAGAGCGCAGGGGAGAGCGGTTGTCTTGTTTGATGTCGTATGTCATAAAGGAGCCTGTTGCTGCTTGTATCGATCATTTGCCCGTGGTTTACGATTTTTTCGATGTGTTTCAGGAGATTCTGGGATTACCGCCTCGTCGACTCACCGAGTTTCAGGTTGATCTCGTGCCCGGTACCGTGCCTATTTCGAAGGCCCCGTATCGTATGGCAGCGTTGGAGTTACGAGAATGCAGAAGCAGTTGGACGAGTTACGAGAGTTGGGTTTTATCAGTCCGAGCAGTTCGCCGTGGGGAGCGCCGGTACTCTTCATGAAGAAGAAGGAAAGTTCGTTAAGGCTCTGCGTTGACTACCGTGAGCTCAACAAAGTCACGATCAAGAACAAGTACCCGCTTTTGAGGATTAATGTTTGTTTGATCAGCTGCAGGGTGCACAGTTCTTTTTGAAGATCGACCTGCATTCCGGTTATCATCAGATTCGGGTCCGAGATGAGGACATTTCGAAGATAGCATTCACAACGCGTTACGATCATTTTGAGTTTCAGGTCATGTCCTTCGGACTGACCAATGCACCCGCAGTCTTCATGTAGCTGATGAACGAGGTCTTTCGCCTTTATCTCGATCAGTTTGTTGTAGTCTTCATCGACGACATCCTGATCTATTCGAGGACCCGTGAGGAGCATAAACAGCATTTGGAGATCACGTTGCAGACCCTCCGCGCACACCAGTTGTATGCGAAGCTGGAGAAGTGCGAGTTCTGACAGGAGGAGGTGAGGTTCCTCGGTCACGTGGTGACGAGGGAGGGCATCGCAGTGAACCCCTCGAAGGTCAAGGCAGTGCGTCAGTAGGGTCAGTCCACGACTGCGACAGAGATCCGTAGTTTCCTTAGCTTGGCGGGCTATTACCGACGTTTCATTGAGGATTTTTCTCGTATTGCAGCCCCGCTGACCAGGTTGACTCGGAAGGCCGCAAAGTTTGTTTGGAGTGACGCCTGCGAGCGAGCATTTCCAGAATTGAAGGACCGTCTGACGTTCGCTCCTGTCCTCACTCTTCCCTCTGGGAGTGACGGATTTATTGTATTCACTGATGCCTCGCATATTGGTTTGGGTGCTATCCTGATGCAGCACGGGAGACCAGTGGCCTTTGCGTCTCGTCAGCTCAAGGTCCATGAGCTGAACTATCCTACGCATGATCTGGAGTTGGCTGCAGTTGTCTTCGCACTAAAGGTGTGGAGGCACTATCTTTATGGGGTCGGGTTCGAGGTCTTCTCTAATCACAAGAGCTTGAAGTACTTCTTCTCACAATCTGAGTTGAATATGAGACAGAGGCGCTAGATGGAGCTTCTGAAGGACTATGATTTTAATTTTCAGTACCACCCGGGTAAGGCGAACGTGGTGGCAGATGCCCTCAACCGTCAGCCACGAGGCCTAGTGGCGCATATGATGATTCAGGAGTGGCGGATGCTTGAGGATATCGCAACGTATGATTTTGAGTTTGTCCTGCATTCTTCCATCGTTTAATTATCGAGCTTATCGATTCAACCCTCTCTTGTCACTAGGGTGATCGAGGCTTATCAGGCTGATGAGTCTTTGCAGAGTTATATGGCTGAGGCGGCATCTGAGAGTCAGGCAGATTGGCAGATTGGTACAGATGGTGGACTTCGCTTCAGAGGCCGATTATGTGTCCCGGATATTCAAGAGTTACGCAGAGATCTTATGACCGAGGCACATCGATCGCAGTTTTCTATCCATCCGGGCTCGACGAAGATGTACCATGACATGAGGCGACAGTATTTTTGGGCGGGGATGAGGCGTCAGATTGCCAGTTTTGTGGCCGAGT
This sequence comes from Magnolia kwangsiensis, assembly GCA_037074715.1. Taxonomy (NCBI): domain Eukaryota; kingdom Viridiplantae; phylum Streptophyta; class Magnoliopsida; order Magnoliales; family Magnoliaceae; genus Magnolia; species Magnolia kwangsiensis. The sequence continues at coordinate 100,156,141 of CM073584.1, forward strand.
GTGACACATGCTAATGTGTCAAGGCTGATCATCAGAGACCTCATGGTCTATTGCAGCCGTTGAGTGTCCCGATGTAGAAGTGGGAGCACGTGTCGACTGATTTCATTATGGGTTTATCGAGGACTCAGCACGGTCATGACGCCATTTGGGTTGTTGTGGATCGTCTGACGAAGTCAGCACATTTCCTTGCGATGCGTGTGACTTGGCCTTTGGACTGGCTTGCGAGGTTATTCATTGAGGAGATCGTGAGACTGCATGGCGTTCCGGTCTCAATCGTTTCTGACCGAGACTCGAGGTTCACGTCTCAGTTTTGGAGGAGCTTCCAGAGAGCGATGGGGACTGATTTTCAGATCAGCACCGCGTACCATCTGCAGGCTGATGGCCAGACCGAGAGGGTCAATCAGATCCTTAAGGATATGCTTCGGGCTTACGCGATTAATTTCGAGGGTAGCTAGGATGAGCATCTGCGATTGGCTGAGTTCGCATACAATAACAGCTATTAGGCGACCATCGGCATGGCTCCTTTTGAGGCACTATATGGCAGACCATGCAGATCACCGAGTTGCTGGACCGAGGTTGGAGAGCGTCGTCTCCTAGGTCTCGAGCTTGTGCAGGAGACGTCAGAGGCTATTGACATCATCAGACAGAGGATGCGCACAGCTCAGAGTCGACAGAAGAGTTTTGCTGATCATCGGCGTCGTCCCTTGGAGTTTGATGTAGGGGACCATATGTATCTCAAGGTATCGCCCATGAAGGGCGTAGTTCGATTTGGACTGAAGGGTAAGCTGCCCCGAGAATCATAGAACCTTTTGAGATCACTGGGTGCGTTGGCGCCTTAGCCTATCATTTTGCCTTATCATCTCAGTTGTCTGGCGTCCACAACGTCTTCCATGTCTCTATGTTGAGGAAGTGTGAATTAGACATTGTTCCCGTTATTGATTGGCAGCTGATGGAGGTTCGTGAGGACGCTTCTTACATTGAGCAGTCAGTCCGTATCCTTGATCGGAAGGAGCAGGTCCTTAGAACTAAGGTCATTCCTTTGGTTAAGGTGCAGTGGGGTCACCATTCCGTGAAGGAGGCTTCTTGGGAGCGTGAGGCTGAGATTCGAGAGCGTTATCCCCATCTCTTTGATGGTTGACCATGTGTTGTATTTTGTATGTTACCTTTGATATTCTATGATGATGTTATGTCTCTTCTTCCTCCTGAGTTATGCTTAGTTGCGTTGATTGTGTAAATTTCGAGGATAAAATTTTTATTAGGAGGGGAGAGCTGTAAGACCTGTATCTTAGTCCGTACGATTTCATAGACTTCCGGGGTCTTACCGGTCGAATTTCGGCAACCTTCGACCCTTAACCGATAGTCACGCGCGACCCTGATTCATTCGCCTTCAACCCGAGTCGACTCAACCCAAGATCTGTACCCTAGCGACCACGCCGTCGCCGCGGTTCCAATGCCGCGACTCGGGCACCAAGCCGATACCCTGGTAGAGAGTTGTAGGCCGATGTTCGGTGCGAGGAAACAACGTGCGTTGCGAAACCCAAGGGAATCTCTACGATGTGTCACATTAATCCCATCAATCCCATCAATCAATCAATCCATCACATGTCAAGTACATGTCAAGTACACATCACTTTCACCTTCTCCCAAGCAAGCAACAAAAGTCTTCCATGCCCATATCTTTCTTACACAAATGCCTCAAAAGTCTTCTAATCCCATACCTCTCTTACACAAAAAGCCACAAAAGTCAAGGTTTTCTTACACAACCATCATTCACCACATCCATCCATCACCCATCTCTCTCTACAACACTCTCTCCTTCTCATTTCTCATCTCATTCTCTCCAAGCAAGAAAATCCTACGTATGAGCTCTCCCTCTCTTCCAAAATCTCCAAGGTGGCCTACTTTCTTACCCCATCATCTCCCATCCTAGCCATCCATTCCCCATCTCATCCTTTGAAGTTGAAGCTAAGGTGCTAAGGGACCCCTATGAGCAAGAAGATCGGACGGTGGGTGCTTAATACTATTAGATTTTCATGTTTTTGAGATGGGCCAAGTGAGGCCAACCGATCAATGGTTTGGATCTCACTTGGGACCTAAGGTGTGGCCGATGGCTCGCTTAGATCATCATGATCATCCATGATGGGGCCATTCTCCATGGACCCCATCATGATGTTTATTTCATTGCATTTAAAGGTCATCTAGACTGTCCATATTGGTGGGGAAAGGATCCCCACCGTTGATTTTGATTTAGGTGGTCCCATGTGAAAATTGTATAATTTCTTCAAGGGAGGGCTCATAGTGGCGGAGCCCTCCATCACACGCGTGTCCCACTCTCCATCTCTCTCTCCCCCTTTTATTTCATTTTATTATTATTATTATTACTATTTATTTCATGAGATTATAATATGATTGTGTAGCCCACTTGGATGGACCCCACTAGGATGCATGTATTGGATCCAATCCATCTTTAGATGGGGCCCACTTCAATGTGCATATTATGTCCAGGGACGCTGGACGTTCCCTGGACTCTGTTGGAAATCAATAAAATAAGGAAAGAAGGAAAGGAAGCCTTTTGGGGTGGGCCACTAGTATAGGCCCAACCTTGATATATGTATGAAATCCAAACCGTCCATCCTCTTACCCATCTCTTTTTAGGCGTTGAGCCAAGAGTTGGGGTTGATTGGAAGATCTGGTGGGTCATGGCATCGAAGAATGCATCATTATCATTCAAGGATCCTTTTCTGATTTTATTTCATTTTCTAATCATAAAAAAATTCAAACTTTAGACTCGTTGGGCTTGTTTCGAGCCAGGGAAGCCAATGGTCGGGGTGGATTTACTTGATGTGGGCCCCAGACGTGAAAAACCTCAAAAAAATGGATTTTTCAATTTTTTTTAAAAACCCAACCCAAGAGGCTCTGCCTCTCTCTGACGTTGCAGCAGGCGCTGCACGTCCTCTGGTGGGCGGGCGAGCGAGCAGCCACCCACGGCTGCCGCCGTGGGCCCCACCATGATGTATGTGGAAATCCATGCCGTTCATGAGGTGGGCCCCCTCCTCAGGTAGGCCCCCTCTAAGTTTCAGCCTGATCCAATGCTCAGGTGGCCCATACCATAGGAAACAGTGGAATTGAACACATACCATTGAAACCTTCCTATTGGGCCACATAAGTTTTAGATCAAGACGAAATTTGTGTTTTTCCTTTACCCGGGGTCCGTGTGACCTTTAAACGGTTTGGATGAAAAATATACACTGTGTTGGGCCCCACATGGGACCCACAGTGATGTACGTGACTTGCATCCACCGTCCAGGCGGACGGTGGAAGCCCACCTTAATATTTGTGTTCTTCCTCCACCGTCCAGCGTGGGGCGGTGGAGCCCACCCTGTCTGTGTTCCGTCGGCACAATCCACCCCTGGACGGTGGGACCCACCATGCGTATGTGTTATATCTGCACGGTCCACCCTGGACGGTGAGACCGACCCGCCCACCTAACTTCATAAATAGGTTGGATGGAAAATAAACATTACAGTGGGCCCTTTGCCCTTTTTGATGACAAACAAACATTTCAGTGGGGCCTCTGGGCCCATGGGATTAGGCCCATTTGTCGTTTCTTAAGGCCCATGGGATTGGACCCATTTTGCAGTGTTCCAAGGCCCATGGGTTGAGACTCATTTAATGGACATAGGGGGTCCAATAGGTGTGGCCCATCTGTCTCATATAAGGCCCATAAGTTTAGGCCCATTTGATTTGTATAAGGCCTATGGGCTAGGGCCATTTGATCTGTATAAGGTCTATGGGTTAGACCCATTTGATTTGTATAAGGCCTAGGGTTTAAGTCCAATTGATGCATTCAAGGCCCAACGGGTGATGACCCATTGCAATGCACATAAGGCCCATTGGTCCGGCCCATTTATGTGGCCCATTCGATGAATAAAAGGCCCATATGATATGGCCCATTTGATGTATTTAAGGACCAATGAGATGTGCCTAAGGCCCATTACAATGTGTTATGCCAACACGGATTTATGTAATGATGTTTGCGACGATCGTGCCTTGGGAGCAATGTTGGTTTGACGTCCACATTGCGAGTGTAATGCTGGTTGGATGTCCACATTACGGCTCTCCTTAGGGCCCATTCTTAGTCCCATACTTATTGTGTTTAGGCCGTCCAGGCCCATCTACATTGCAAGGATAGTTCATTTCATGATAACATGTTTAGTATAATTCCATGACTCATGATCATACGCATCATATGTATGCTTGACATGAGAATTGACTGATCATAGCATATGCATTCAGGCAGGTTGTTTATGGGCTCCCGGTTAGGCGGTGTTGCCCTACATGAGCGCACGATATGCGCAGAATTTATTGCATGACTGGATAGCGTGATTCATGCATTTCGCATTTGTGTGACATGGTTATTGTACGCCCTAGCGACATCGGGGCCATAGCCTCCATAGGCGTATCGTGGTTGGCAGGATTGGATATTGAAAATCTTGTTCTACATGGGGTGTTATAGATATCCCTAGGTGAAAGTCCCTAAACCCTTATGGTACCAAGAGGTTGCTCCAACGTCTAGACCGAGTGGGTAGATGAGCGTTGAGTGCCGAATCCCAGATGGTTACGCTCTCCACTGTGTCGTGGTCGGTTGGAAGGGGGTGCGGCCTTACCCGCCCGAGTGTACGGGGTAATGCTAGGCTGAGTTTGACCAGCTCAAGGAATGGGTCCGCTATCGACGAGTCGAGCCCGATATTGGCAGACGGATAGTTAGGTCTCTTCCACTTACCTTATTGCGCGCGACGTGGCACCAATCTGGTTTAGAGTGTACTAGACCCCGGTGATATCCCAGAGTTGAGTTGTATTGATATGTGGACTTAGATGAGGATTGTATGCTTGACTTGCATCTTGCATCGCATAGCCTTGGTATGGCCGACATCCTTCATCTTTGCATCGCATAGCCTTGGTATGGCTTATGATTTTCATGGATCCATCTGCATATTCTGTATTACTCTGATACTGCATGATCATACTACTACCTTGTGCACACACTTTCACCACCCTCTAAGCTTTCTATAAGCTTATGCACGACCGTTGTGTGCAGGTGACGTTGGATCTCAGCAGCGCTGAGGCTTGAGCACGTGGAAGATTACTCCGAAGTTTTTGTTCATCATCATTGTATTTTCCTTTATGCTCATTGTACTTGTAAAGTTTTTTATCATAGTGGAAATGTAATGGAATTCTTGGTTGTTGTTTGTGGGTTATGCCTTGGTTATGCTTATTACGAATCAAACCGACATTTAAAATTCTCTTCGTAGCATCCCAAGATCAGAACCTGGCGAATGGCAGCTGGGAGCCGAGAATGGGATTCTACGGAGGTTGTCGGCGCCAGATTTGGCGATAGGGAATTTTGTGAGCCCGGTTTCCGATTTTGGGGCGTGACAAAAAACCTACTCATAAATGCAAGCAACCTAAAGTTGAACAGATGTTAACAAAACCACACAAGCTTTTTCTTGTAAATATCTCCTTACCTGCATAGAAACTAAACACAAGGGTATATTTTGATCATGGTCTGGTGTAAGCCCCGTATCCTAGACCGTACCGTTCCATAGACTTCCGCGGTCTTACAGGTCGAATTTCGGCAACCTTCGACCCTTAACCAATATTTGCATGCGATCCTGATTCGTATGCCGTCAACCCGTATCGATTCAACCCAAGACCTTTACCATAGCGACCACACCGTCACTGCGGTTCCGATGCCGCGACTTGCGCGCCGAGGCGATACCCTAGTCAAGAGATGTGGGCCAACGTTCAGTGCGAAGAAAACGCCGCGCGTTGCGAAACCTAAGAGAATCTCTACGAGATGTCACATCAATCTCATCAATCCATCAATCCATCACATGTCAAGTATATGTCAAGTACACATCACCTTTCACCCATTCCCAAGCAACTACAAAAGTCAAGAATCTCTTACAAGCTCATATCTCTCTTACACCAAAAGCCCTCAAAGTCAAAAAGTTCTTACACCACCCATGCTTTTCTTACACAAATGGCCACAAAAGTCAAGATTTTCTTACACCCATCACTCACCACATCCATCACCCATCTCTCTGTCCCTTTACAACTCTCTCTCTCTCTCTTTGTCATTTTCAAACTCAAAAAAATCTAAAGAGAGAAATCTCATACATATGAGAATTCTTCAAGCCTCTCCCTCTCTTTCAAAACTTCAAGTATGGTCCACTTTCCTACCCCATGATCTCTCATCCTAACCATCCATTCCCCATCTCCTCCATTGGAATCAAAGCTAAGGTGCTAAGGAACTCATAAGAGCAAGAAGATCGAACGGTGGGTGCTCCTTTAGATGTAAAAAAATCTGATTTCTATAGCTTAGATATTTTCTTTATTTCATGAGGAAAGTGTAGGACCCACCAATCAATGGTGGAGATCCCACACAATTCCATGGTTGTGGCCTAATGGCCTACCTTATGCATGCATGATCCATGCATGGGGCCTTTCTCTATGGGCCCCGTCATGGTAGTTTTATTTCATATCATATTATGTTTGGGTCATCTAAACCTTATAACCATGGTGGGGATGGCATCCTCACCATACATTTTAATTATAGGCCATGCATGTGTAAGATCCATGTTGTAAATGTAGATCTAGGTATAATGTGCGGGTGTGATTGATCTTGGGAGGGCTCAATAGTGATGGAGCCCCTTTCCCTATGGCCGGATTGTCCTTATATCTCTCTTTTTCCTCATTTTATTTCCTGATGTGTGTGGCCCATTAATGTATTTCCCTTTTTATTTAACTTATATAATAAATTTTATCTAAGTACATGTTGCTGTCCAGAATTTTCTGGACAGTTTCTGGTTGTTTTTGGACCAGATTTTGAGACTGTTTGGAGGACTATTCATACTTATTAAATATACTTTTCTGAAATGTGATGATCTCATCCTGATGTCCCCCAAATTTTAGATCCAACTGACCTTCATTGGGGTCCCAAAGGTGTGGTCCAAGTGAGGTGAACAGTCTGGATTTTATGCACTGTTCCAGCAATATTCCACCATGGACAGTTGGATTTTTGAAATTTATTAAAATACCTATGGGTGTTTAAAAATTATAAAAAATTTCAGAGGGGTGGCCTACTTATGGTAGGACCCACCTACAAAATTTTGGGGCCAATGGACGCCTGTACACACCATGGTGATGGCGGGACCGGCCCATTATAATATGGTGTTCAGATCAGTCTGATTTTCAGGACAGATTGATTTATGAAAATGAATTAAAATATTTTCAGATGTCCAAAAATTTTAAAATTTTTTAAGAGTGTGTTCCAATTATGTTAGAACGTACCTACCAAATTTCAAGGCCAATGGACCCCTGTACACACCGTGGTGAGGGTCGGACTGGCCCACCACGTTGGGACATCCAGGTCTGTCCGATTTTTCTAAACAGTCTGTCTTGTTTAAATTAATTAAAATAGTTAGAGATATTTAAAAATTATGAAATTTTGTGAGAGTGTGGCCCACCTATGGAAGTATCACTCTATGAAATTTCAGCCTCAAGTGACCCCGTTTGGGTATCCAAAAGAATGGGCAAAGATGGTTGGACTCCCAGATTTTTTTTGCTATGCAGTCCACCAATATGCCTTGATAAAAAACCATAATTCAAAAATATTTCTTCTGATGGTGGGCCACCTTTTTGGATTTTCTCTCATTGTATGCATGATGAGGGACATTGGCCCTCAATTTTTAGAGTTTTAGAGGCCTTGGACCCACTCCAATGGAGTGTCCAAATTTAGGACAGTAACATGTTATAATTATGCTGGCCTTGGGCTGAAATTTTGAGGAGTGGGGCCCACCATATTATAAAGATCTTAGAGAAAATGATTTATACCTTTAGTTTCTTAAATGCACTTTTGAGGCCCACCACAGTTGAATTTAATTGGGTCCATGAATGTAGCTAGTTGTTGAACTATTTAAGGCCCATAGAGTGGACCCATTTGATGTGTTCCAAGGCCCATGGGATTAGGCCCATTTGATGTAATTTAAGGCCCATAGAGTGGACCCATTTGATGTGTTCCAAGGTCCATGGGATTGGATCCATTTGATGTATTTTAAAGCCCATGGGATTAGGCCCATTTGATATGTATAAGGCCCATGGGTCGAGAACCATTTGATTCAATCTAAGGCCCACGGGTTATGACCCATTGCAATGCACATAAGGCCCATTGGTGGGGCCCATTGATATGGCCCATTTGATGAGTAAAAGGCCCATATGACATGGCTCATTTGATATATTTAAGGCCCAATGGGGTGTACCTAAGGTCCATTGCAATGTGTGATCCCAACCTGGTTTACGTAATGTTATTCACTACGGGCTACGCCTTGGGAGCAATGTTGTTTTGACGTCCACATTGCGAGTATAATGTTGGTTAAATGTCCGCATTGTGACTCTCCCTAGGGCCCATTGGTAGGCCCATACTTGTTGTATGCAAGCCGTTTAGGCCAGCTGCGTTGTAAGGATAGGGCATTACTTTATAACATGCTTAGTTTAACTCCATGACGCACAGCCCATTTGCATCGGTCCATTTGATCAGCCTGCTCGTATCGGCCATTTGATTAATTTAGCCCATATGATTGATTAGGCCCATCTTGATATATTTGTGGCCTGTTGCTAAGGCCATATATGAGGCCCGTTATTGAGGCCCACCTCGATGTGTATGAGGCCTGTTGTTGAGGCCCACCTTGATGTGTATGAGGCCCGTTGTTGAGGCCCACCTTGATGTGTATGAGGCCTGTTGTTGAGGCCCACCTTGATGTGTATAAGGTCCGTTGTTAAGGCCCACCTTGATGTGTATGAGGCCCGTTGTTGAGGCCCACCTTGATGTGTACCTTGATGTGTATGAGGCCCGTTGTTGAGGCCCACCTTAAATATATATGAAGCCCATGTTGTAAGGCCCATTGTGATGTATGCAAGGCCCATGGGTCATGGCCCATTGCAATGTAAGTAAGGCCCAATTGGTGCGGCCTATTCGATATATTTATGGGGTCCATGTCATTAGGCCCATCCTGTTGGATTGGTGACCCGTCCATTGAGGCTCACCCGTGGTATATATTTGAGTCCCATGTGTAGGGCCCACCTATTATGTATTTAAAACCCATGGGTTGTGGCCATAGTGATGTATATTAAGCCTATGTGATGTAGCCCATACTGATGTGTATTAGACCCAGGTATGTGACTCACCTGCGAAGTATATTTGAGGCTCATTGTGATATATCTGAGGCCCATGGGTGCGACCCATCCAGATGTATTTGAGGCCTATGGGCAAGGCCCATTGTGATGTGTTAGGCCCATGACCAGGGCCCACCTGTTTTGTATATTTGGCCCTTGTGTGAGGCCATGTGCCCATTATATATTTGATTCTATGTGGGTCATTCCTTAGGGGCAATGTTGGTTAAAATTCCACATTGTCGACACCGGTTATTGATACCGTTTATGAGTATGTGACATCATAACATCATGATACATGCTCATTCGCATCATCTGCATGTTTGTATTGAGATGTGATTGACCATTGCATATGTCATTGAGCAGGATAATGTGAGACTCCCTGATAGGTGGAGATTATCTCACATGAGTGCATGACATGCGCAGGATTGATGCATGATTGGATTGTATGACTCATACATCTTGCATTGTGTTGTGATTACTGTACGCCCTAGTGACATCAGGGTCGTAGCCTCCACAGGCATATTGTGGATGGCCAGATGGGACACAGAAAATCTGTTCGAACATCGGACCGCCATAGATGGCCCTGGGTAAAAATCCCTAAACACCCTCTTGGTTCCAAAGGATGCTCCAACGTCTAGACCGAGTGGGTAGATGAGCGTTGAGTGCCGATTACCAGATAGATGCGCTCTCCACTGTGTCGTGGTCGGTTGGAAGGGGGTGCGGCCTTACCCGCCCGAGGGAGTAGACATGGCTAGGTTGAGTTTGACCAGCTCGAGGAACGGGTCCACTATCGGTGAGCCGGGTACGTATTGGCAGACTACTGACAGGCAGATAGTGAGGTCTTTTCCACTTACCCAGTTATGCGTTTGATTGGGGCGGCAGGTAGTGTGAAGTGTAATAGACCCCGATGATTTCTCCAGAGAGGAACCGTACTGATATGAGGACTGACATGATATTATGACACCCCGTCACTATTGTGCATGTGGGCGGGCGCACGTGGGCGGTCGCTGATGTGGGCGGGTGTGATATGGGCGGGGATGAGGCCTGGGCGAACTACCAGCAGTTGGCAGTCTACTGTGCTGACAGGCTACTGAGTAGGATTTGCATACTCATTCATTCATCCATTCACTATCCACTCGGGATAGTGGTGTGCAACTAATTTTTGTGTATCTTTGTTATAGCAAGAATTTCGGTTGGGCGCGTGACTAACCTGAGATCAGGAGTTTACCATGTTGAGTCAGACTATCCAAATTTAGGTATGGGACTAGTTTGGATAAAGGTTCCTTGTGATGGACCCCTTGCCTACGATACTACGTACTATCACCCCGATATCACACTCCAGCATGGTCATTCCATTGGCACCATATACTGCATATTCCATTACATCTTCGGCGTGTGGCATTGTGGGTTGTTATGTTTCTATATTCCTGTAACTTAGATAAGAGTGATGATATTTGTTAGCTCTTTCAAATTGTGTATTATATTATATCCTTGTCATTCGACATTTGATTATCTATGACTCATCATTTTCATAGTTGTCCTATATTGCGTATTCTGATATTGATTAACTTATGGACTTGTTCATACTTCCGCTTATTCTGTTATCGCATGATTATAATCTTGTCAATATTTATGTTTACGCTGATAATTCCTGCTCTTATCAGTGTTTCTGCTTATTCAGTCATTGTATGGTTTATGGATTAATAGCTTTCCGATATTGTATAATTATGATATTATATTGAATACTTGGCACTTATCTCGTGCACATACTTACACCACCCTCTAAGCTTTCTATAAGCTTATACACGATAGATGCGTGCAGGTGATGTTAGGTTGCAGCAGCATTGAGCTTGGAGCATGCAGCTGTTTTCTGAAGCTTTGATTTTGACATATATATTTTCCTTTCAGCATTGTATTCAAATGATTATATTAGTGGATATGTGATGATGATGTTGCCTTTATGATTTGGGTAAACTTGTGGTTATGCTTATTACTAGTTAAATGTACAAAAAAATCCTCCTTGTAGGATCCTAGGATCAAAAATCTGGCATATGAATGCTAGGAGCCGAGAATGGGGTACTACGGAGGCTGTCGGCACCGGATTCGGCGATCGGGATTCTTATGAATCCGATTTCTGGGTTTGGGGCGTGACATCTGGTTAGATGGAATTTCAGTGATTCAAATCCGACATTGAGGCATTTAATACATACACATGGATTATAGAAAATTCAATAAGCAATTAAAAATCTTAAAGGAAACAAGAAAGAAAGGGGGAAAAAATGTAGAACTGAATTAGTCCCACAATGAACAACAAGATGCAAAATATGGTCAGTCCACTCACCATGTGGGCCACATCACAGAAAATGTAGAACTGCAAATCTGATCAAAGAGTGCATGTTATGGAGCTGTGTGTCGATTAGCAATTGCAGGTACAAACCTTATCTTGACATAGATTGCTGCCTCCATTGCCACTACGTTCACTGAGAGTCACATTTAATGTGCCTTTATGATCATCATCTGTCCCCGGATCAAGGTCATTTTGGGCGTCAAGGTATCCATCATCTTCCAAGATCTCATCATCTGTTTACTCCTCACTAAAAGTACCTTCTGACTCAGAATATAGCTTGGGAGAAAAGGAGCCCTCCTGGAGAAGCTTCCTAATTAATTCATAAAGCTTGGTAGTATAAACAAAGACTTGTTGATAAAAGAAATTTTAAAGGAACTTTGTTGCATTTCTGTGAACTTAATCTATATATGAATTAATGGACCTTTTATCATTTCAAAAATAAATAACAACTCTTAAGAACCCTAGCACCAAGAAAATAAAAGGCATATATGGAAACTAATATCCAATAAGAAGCTTAATATGTACGATTTTAAATTGAGGAATTGAAATGACTAATGCTTCACATGGTGAAGTTCATTGAGTGACTCAGCCAAAATGGCAACTTTCACATTATAAATAAATCGTAAATATAACACAATACATTAGTGAGTACAATCGAATACATGAGTGACTTCAAAACCAAAGTAATATACCTCAGTGCAACAATATCCAACAATTTAGAAGGAACTTCTCAATCATCACAAAAATTCTTTCATTGTCTCTAAAATTACTTATAAAAGAAAGTACAATTGAGCAGCGCTTACCTTTACCACCAAAACTATCAAACCAATAACAACTACCAACTTGTACAGGGAACATAAATACCCAAACTGGTTCCCCATTTTGCATTTTCTTAGTTAGAAGTGGTAAGTGAACTTACAGCTAAAAATATGCTTTTGAACTCTTCTAATAGAATTATAACAATGGCTTGAGCATGGTTAGTTGCAGTGACAGCTTGGAGAAATTGAAAGGAACCATCACCACTAATATCAAACTCATTCAGAATCTCACAGTCACCAACAACAAGTGGGCAGAGAAGTAAGGGAGCCATGCAAGCTGCTACAGCCGATGTAGACATCCGATTCTCAGATTCGTGAGAAACCACAGCCTGCATCATCTCAAGAATCCTGAACTCAGGAAAAAGAAAAAAGCAGATATTATCAGATATGGAAGCAGGGAAGAGAGACATGATGCTTAGATAAAAATGTACAACTTTGAACAGAGACAATATGCTCCAACATTTTCTTCTTAATGAGTCACAAAATTTCTTAAAAGAGAAATAGATACAACACTAAGGGGTAAGGAATCGCCAATAATAAGTAACCCTCTAATCACTTTTGTCTCTATCTAAAGAACCAACAACCTACTTTTCCAGCCAAAACATTGACGAAAGGATGCAACCAAAGAAGAAAATGGTCCCCATCGGACTTAAAAAAAAAGGAGAGCCTTGCAGCTCCAAATCTGGAGAAAAGGCGCAACTGATGATGGTTTTTTTATTTTTATATATATTTATTTTGAAGTGTCCCAAGATTTTATTAAAAAGAAACTAAACATGTCATCCCATATACACAGGGGAAGATGGCCCCCCCAAAACCCCTTAGCAGGTCCCCAGAATAGCCCCTCACTGATAATGTAAGAATAGGTGATCAAACAGTTCCACCTCCCTGATGCACATAATGCTTCATGGTTAGATGATCTCGACAGTCCTGATGATTTGCCCCCGACAGATATAGCTGTGAGTCTAAAAATACAAAGCACTAAAATGCATAAAGCGGGACTCCATCACTTTAGGTAAAGCCCCTTTCTAAATGTACCACAGAACAATAAAAAATAAAAAATAAAAATAAAAATACTTGTACCTGGCAACAAATGAAAATATTCATAGTTGATCACAAAATCAACAACGTACGCATTTATTGAATCACATCCTTTTATCATGGTGCACTTTACCTTAAACCATGGCTTAGCAAAACAATAGTGTTCCTTCTACATTTGATGCTGTAAAAGGAAACCAAAACTTACAAGTGTCAAAGATGTGAACACTGCACCAACTGGGAGATAATAGTCTAGACGGCCCGCTTAAGCTTTTCAAAAAGACGAGGTCTACAAGGTAGATTGGCTAACTAGAATTCTATGCAGGGTCCATGCACATCCACTTTCCATCATGAGCTATGCATTAGTGCTGTAATTTCAATAAAGTAGATACCTTAGAAGAACAAGATGAAAAAAAAAAAAAAAACAATAGTAATGTGCATTAATAAATCTCAACATAAATAGGAGCAGATATTTTATGATTCAATTATAAAGAGCATCAGCATTTTTTTCACATTGTTCTCTTTAGTCTGGAAGAAGAAATTTTAATAGCTAGGGAACCCCAAATGGGAGGCCTGGTGTTGCCAAACAGGAGTGAAACTGAAGGGGAAATGTAAGGTCTTGAACTTGTGCAAATGTACAGTCACAATGTTTCATATATGTAGGGCCCATGGCTTGGTGATCCAGAGTGCTGATCTAATCCCTCTGTGGATTGTGCATGCTTCACAAATTTCCTAGCTTCATGCCATGGATGGCTCACCAGCGATTCTTTCTACAAGGAGTTTAAGAGGAACTGGCCTCCATATTAATAGATTACTAATTGCAAACAGCGTACAGTGCAACTGAAAGTGCCCTAAACCCTAGGGGTTTGTATCTTCCAACCTCAGTCTTCCATCTCATTATTTTATTTTGTTTCATCTAGTTGACTAACAGCCCTTGGATCATTGTTAGTTCAGATCATTATATGTTATTGTTGTTACTGTTGTCGTTTTTGTTGTCCTTGTCATATTTGGATTTCTTTATTTTTAAACCATCACGTTTTTGCCCAAGATCAAATGCTTGCCTATGATGAGGCTAATTTCTTTCTTTCTTTTCTCTGTTTTTTATACTTGTTCCTTTTTCTTTTTTTCTTCTGTACTTTTTTTTTCTTGTTATTTTTTTTAATGGAAAAATGAGGCTAATTACAGTGCCTAAACTTGTGTCGATGCTCCTCAAATATAAACTAAAACATGAAGAAAACTATAACAAACCTGAAAAGTAGCTATGTAAGAACTTAATTGTGCTGGGGGTGTTAAACATCTTTCGACATCACTCTTTGAAATACATATGCATCATCTATGTGCATGCTAAAAATGCATACACCATGATTGCATGCTTGCACATGTATAGGAGCATATGATGAATTATCTACACTGTCATGAACCTGATGGATTATGTTACAACTTACAACTTACAACTTACAACTTCAAAGAATACTATGAGGGTGTCAAAAAAAAAAAAACACAGAGAAAGAGTTCTGAGATCATTTGAAATGGTTATCTTCTGTTTAGAAAGTAGTGGAAGGCACATTGCCAGCTCTTATTATGCAGTTTAAAAACTTTAGATAAGTTTTTCATATATAGCTGCAAATTTGTTTTTCAAATTGTAGCCCATCTGACCAGTGGATGAACCTGATTCTTGGGCTAGGGCATCAATATAGTGGTGTCGTTATGATGGATGGATGGGATCCAAGACCTATTGTCCCATGCAGATACATGTGTGGCATGTAAACAAGCTTTATTGCACATGGATGTAGGCAAAGCTCTAGTGTCATTTAAATTGCTCTCAAAAGTGTTTTTGAACAGAAAAAAACACTTAAAAAAAGTGTTTGATTCATTTGCTCAAAAAGAGTTCATTTTTCTACTTATCGTCCAAAAAAATACTGGTTTTAAACATTTTAAAAATTATAAATTTTCCAAAAATACCGACTTTGCAGCAAAGTTTTGCTGACTATGGCATAAACAATGCTCCTTGCCTTCCAGACGCAATTTTGATTTACTCAATAGAACAGGTGGAATAAAAGAAGAAGAAAAGTATCCAACATATGTTTTAACAGCAACCATAACAAACACCAAGAAAAGAACTGTAGAAACCAAAACCATTGTGACCACTTTAGGGGCAACCTTAAAGCTCATCAAAAGAGCAACCTCCCTAAAATCAGTTGATTTGACAAGCCACCCTACTCCAATTTAACATCCAGCATAAGGTAAATATTTAGCAGCAGTTATACAATATGAGAAAACCTATTTTCCTAGTACTAACTAAAACACAATATGAAAGCCAAATGCAAGTTTAATATCTTCATTCAATCCCAGAAATACTCTACTACCCTGATCACAAAACATAAATTCGAATCTAAACTTGATTGATGTGCAAAATTAAATTCAAATCCAAAGAATGGGTTGAACAAAATCAATGTTTAACTTGGACAGGACAGAAATAGTACTCTTGCTAAATTCAAATCAAGGTTGCAATTCAAGTTAGAAATGTACCCTCAATCTGTCCAACAATATTGAAGGAGTGATAAGCTTGTACTTGGGAACCTCATAATGCAACCATCACTGTGTCACGACTTGGAAATGGCAACAAAATGAATCAGAACCCTTCCTCTAGTCCATCCAAATGACACAGCACAGAGACACCAAGACCTACCCAAATCTCTCAACTTTGCTAGAATCTCCTTGCTCATTAAAGTAACATAAGTAGCTAATATCCGACAAATAATCTTCGCATAAGAAAATAAAATAGCATAAAAATACATTTAATTCCGAAGGGAGCAATACAGCCAAACAGGTAGTACTTCTATTAATTGGTTAATGCATTTCATTGTGGGATAAATAAGAACACCATACTAATGATGAAGCTAGATAAGAACACCAATACTAATGATATCTCCAAAAATTTGCTCCCCAACTTTTATGAACGAAAATGGCCCCAAAACATGAAATAGGATCCATTTTCAAGCATTTCCTAGAAACAAAACATGTGCAACAGCCCTTGCTACTGGATTCCATTTCCATTAGGGCTACTTTCTAGGAGCCAAATCAACCCAACACAAGATAAGAAATCAGTAACTGATGTGTGAAATAAATGAGCTAAAAAAAAAAAGATGGGAAATCGACAATGCAAATCCCTAAAAATGGATTCGACAACGCAAATCCCTAATTAGGGATTTCTATTCGACAGAGCATACCTGAGATGGATTTAAATCCAAGATCCACGAGCAGCAGAAGACCGAACTGCAGCAAAGGGCCGAGGAGATAGAGAGAGGGAGAGAGGAAAAGGGTTTTGAGAGAGAGATAAATAGGGAGTGAGAGTGAGTGGAGAGCAAGAGGGAGAGGCAGAAGGAGAGGGAAACGAAGAGAGTGAGAGGGGGAGAGGGAGAGGGAGAGGCAGAGAGAGGGAAGGAGAGGAAGAGGCAGAGAGAGGGAGAGGGAGAGGGAGAGGGAGAGCACGCGAGAGGGAGAGAGAGGGAGAATGAGAGCGCGCGAGAGGGAGGGAGAGCACGCAAGAGAGATGGAGAGATAAAGAGAGAGAGCGAGAGGGAGGGAGAGCGAGAGGGAGAGGGTCGGCGCTCAAATAGATTAGGGCTTCGTTTTTTTTAAATTTTATAGGCGTTGCCTTTGCCCGTAGCCGGTAAGACTGGCCGCGGGTAAAGGGTTAGGCCATCGGTCGGCTTAGGCCACTTTTCTTGTAGTGTTGATTAGACATTTCAGGTTTTCAAACCATGATGCACAGAATTGGTGCCATTGCCATTTGCTGCTTATTATACTGTATAGTTCAGAAAACCATAATAGACTAGTCAATGCGAATTATAGTACCCAGTATTCTAAAGAATGATTAGAGAGACAGGGATTTAGCAGGCATACGTTAAATTTGATGTTGATGTTGATGTTGACAAAAAGCAAATGCACATTCCAGGACAAACTTGGTTTTTTTAAAAAAATCATTTCTTCAGGGGTTCTAGCCTACGATGCTACAAGACCATTGAAGATAAAGCTAGAAAAGACTCAATTCTTTTATAATTGAAAATTAAGTTAAAAATTAAGCTAGAAAATACAATTCTTTTATAAGGGAATGAAGCAACATTTTTAAGGTAGGATAACCACAAGCCTTCTTGGCATGCTGCATATTGTTGTCAACAACAACATTGACCCCGTATACAACAGAATAGTTCGAGCATATCCCATAACAATATTTGGGTACGTAAATATTGTGGCAAATCTCTTTGTTTGTTGTGGCTAAAGAAAGGGAATCGCCTGATTACTTAAATGCCCTTTCAATTGCTTAAAACCCCTTCCAATGTCCTCTTATATTGAATGGCTCAGTTGTTTTGAACAACTAATTACGGGAATGCTTTTTGCCCATGGCAATTCATTATATGTAGTAGAGATGTGTCTGTTTTCACTAAGTCAAGATAATATTACAATCATGACTAGTGCATATTGCAGTGTAATTTGAGCCATTGAGTGATTTGGTGCAATTGAAAGAGAAGCAAAGAGTTTGTGGAGGGAAAAACAGTTTTTTTTTTTTTTTTAATCCACTTTGGGCTCCAAAGGCTCTTTTGGCTTTTGCACTATGGTTCAGACATTTTCCATACTCAGAACTATGGAAAAGATGAGAACAAGAGAACAGATATTAAGAAGCAGAGAAACTCACAGAGGACAGCAGAGAGAAAATACTCAAGTTGCCATTCAAGAGTGCGACCGAGAAGCAATTCTTTCCAATGCCTTCAATCTGTTGGCTTCCATTTTGGAGTGACCAATTAGATTTGTCTTGAGGCCCTCTTGATACAGACCATTCATGGTGGAGACCCAGGTAATTCCAACAATGGTTTGCCAATCAAGATGTTTAAAACTATTTGAATACTATTAATATCAAAAAATAGTATTCACTTTTTAAATTCAATTTTTGTCTGTTTAAATCCAAGGTTATGGCTTCTCAAATAAATAAATCCAAAGGTTAATTTGGATTAGAGTTTCCAAAGCACGAGGGGTGTTTCTTTCTTCTGTATTGAAGATATGATTGTTAGGATGGTGGATTGGAGTCCATAGAAAGGGATCAACAACCCCATTGTCATACAGTGAAAAAAATATAAGAAAAATCCAAGAAAGTCTGGAAGATCATCCCACCAAAGCGATTCCAATCTCATGACACTTCTCTCATTTATGGATGCTGATAGACAGGATTACAAATTATTTAATGTAAGGCTCGTAACTCATTATGAATACTAAGAATCATCAGTAAATTTTGTCATTTTCTCTGACCGAATGTTTCCAATTCAATTCAGGTTTTGCATCAAATGAAATGGAAGAGTTGGCCCACGATATGTTAGAATGATAAAATTTTAAGGAATCAAATCAGCCAGAAGTACTTTGAAGAAATTTCAAAACAGAATGAAATTAGTATGTGTGCATAACCCCTGTTAAGGCCACTAGCTAGAGTACGATTGGCACCCCCATCACAAGCGAGTCATGAAGATCCAAGTCACCGATCAGGTGGTCTATTGTGCATGCGCCATGGCCCAAAAATCATATCTACTCATTTAAAAGGTTAACAGATTCAAATTATAATTTTCCATTTGCAAGCCACACATCAGATGGCTGAGATCATCTGATTGAGAAGACTGGGGCATGGAATATACAATGATGGGGCCACCAGATGAATACTTAGTTTATCAAATGATAGGTCCCACCTGTTCCATTGTTGGGTAAGCACTAAAAACACTAATCTCTAGGAAAACAGAAACTAAGAAAATCATGGAAATGTAGATTTAAATGCAGATGGACAATTTTGCATCAATCTCTGGAAAATACATAAGCGAGCGCACCTTATGGATGGAGATCCCTAAGCATACGGACCAAATCCAAACTCCAGCCGCTCCACACCTGCGAAATCCGATCGTCAGAAGCTCGATCGGATTAATGGCTCGAAGAGTGCTGTTTCTGTTAAAGGGAGAGGAAGAGAGAGAGAGGGAAATAGAGAGAGTGAGAGAGAGAGAGAGAGAAGGGATCGCGAGAGAGAGGGAGAGATCGAGACGGAGGGAGGAGGGGCGCGGGAGATTGAGAGAGAGAGAGAGAGAAGGGTGCGGAAAATCGAGAGAGAGAGAGAGAGAGAGAAAGGGGCGGGGGAGATTGAGAGAGAGAAATGGATGGACCTGAGAGGGAATAGGGTTGAATGGAGGGAGGGAAATGAAGTTTCGTGAGAGGGGGAAAAGAAAAGGGCAGCGCGGTTTTTTGCATTTTTGCCTGCTACGGTTTTTAACCGTACTAAAAGCTAATATGACCGTAGTAATTGATCAATCTACAACCGGCCCTCCATGGCTCACATTTGACGGATCCAGACGGACGGCCTTGTCAAGGCCTTTGTGGGGTCCATCTTGATGCAATCGATATATCCACTCCGTCCATTAATTTTGTAATATTTTTTTATAGGAAATGAACCCAACATCTAGGCAAATTGAAGGTTAGTTGAACCACACCATTGATCAATAGATTAATCTCCACTCTTTCCTACCGTGTGGTCCACTTGAGCTTTCGATCTACTTCCTTTTTTGGGTTCCTGCCTAAAGTATTTTTTAAAAATTTATAGACGTATTAGATGGAGTACACACATTTTAATGGGCCTCGTAGAGTCCCTTATGATATATCCAAGGTTGTACATACGTCTGGCGGAGTTAGCTTTTTGCTACGGTTTTACAATTTTAGCTACGGTTTTAAGCCGTAGCAAATTAGCTACGGTTTATAATCGTAGCTAAAAACCAGAATATTTCGTAGCCTTTGGTCATTTTTTTGGTAGTGCATGATTGGTGTAGTGGTAAAGGATGATTTAAATTTATTAAAGGCACTTGAACACGCATTTTTCCACTTAAATGGGACATCCTTTTGAAGAAGATTAGTCAATGGTCTAGTTATGGCACTAAAATCCTAGATGAATCTTCTATATAAAACGGCGTGCACTAGAAGTAATCTAATATATCTAGCAGTTTAGGGAATAAGTACATTAGCAATAATATCCAGTTTTTAGTGATCTACCTCGATTCCATTTTTGGAGATAACATAGCCCAAAACAATTCTATTTTGAACCATGAAATGACACTTCTCTCAATTTAAGACAAGATGCTTTTTTTCACACCTAGATAAGACAAGAGATAAATTGTTGAGGCAATCCTCAAAACTACTCCCAAATACAGATAAGACATCCATAAAAACCTCAAGAAACTTTCCAACCATATTTGAAAAAATACTTAAAATACACTGTTGAAAAGTTACTGAGGCGTTGCATAATTCAGATGGCATCCATTTGAAAGCAAACGTGTCAAATGAACAAGTAAACGTGGTTTTCTCTTGGTCTTCCAAGGCTATCTCCATTTGGTTATATCCAGAATATCCATCAAGAAAACTATATAAGGAGTGACCTGCTACCCTCTCTAAAACTTGATCAATGAATGGTAGAGGAAAATGGTCCTTCTTTGTAACCATTTTCAATTTTCTATAGTCAATGCAAACACGCCAACCTGTGGTGACGTGTTGGTATGAGTTCATTATTAGAATTTCGAACTATAGTTATTCCGAATTTCTTTGGAACTATTTGAGTTTGACTCACCCAAACACTATCGGATATTGGATAGATGATTCTCACATCTAACAATTTGATCACCTCATTTTTTACAACTCCCATCATGTTTAGATTGAGACGCCTTTGAGGTTATCTAATTGGTTTGGCGTCCTCATCGAGGTAGATCCGATGGGTGCATATGGAAGGGCTTATACCCTTAATGTTAGAAATGGTCCAGCCCAAGGCTCCTTTATGGTCCCTTAGAACATTCAACAATTTAATCTTTTGATCCTTGTCTAAAAAAAAAGAGATCACTACAGGATAAGTTTCATTTTCACCCAAGTATTCATACTTAAGCTCATTTGGTAGTGGTTTCAGATCAAGCTTTGGAGCATTGGTTGGTGATGGCAGAGGTCACAAGTCCTTGATAAATAGGATTTGAGTGCGCGGTCTCCATCGATATATACCAATGTCCTGGGTGGTAATGCTCTCATTATCTTCACAAATTTCAGCAAGTACTTTTTCTAAATCAGAATTTTTCAAGTCCCCAAAAACTTTAATCAATTCCCTAGATAGGCTAGGTTCAAACTCCTCTTCCTCTATCAAACAATCCATAAAATTATGCTCATGGATCTCATTATTGTATAAGGGCTACTGAATAGATTGAAAATATTTAGCTCTAAGGTCATGTTACAAAAAGACAACTTCATCATTTCATTCCTACAATTAGTAACTGCATTTGAAGTTAATAGGAATGGGCGGCCTAAAATAATGGGAACTTGAGCACTAGCATTTACACATGGTTCAATGTCTAGTACAATAAAACCCACAGGGAAGTAGAATTGCTCTACTTGGACTAACACGTCCTCTAAAATTTTCCTTGGTACCTTAATGGAGCAATCAGCGAGTTGGAGTGTAATCGTGGTTGGTTTAAGCTTGCATAAACCCATTTGCTGGTAAACCGAATAAGGTACTAAGTTGACACTTGCACCTAAATCTAGCAAAGCATACTCAATTTGAAAATTTTCAATAATACAAAAAATAGTAGGACTTTTCGAGTCTTTGTATTTGGGTACGACCCTTTTCTGAATGATAGCGCTAACTTTATCAGTGAGGAAAGACTTCTTGTGCACGTTTAATTTCCTCTTTACGATGTACATGTCCTTGAGATATTTAGCATATGATGGAATTTGTCTAATGGCATCAAGCAGAGGAATATTGACAGTAACCTTTTGGAGTACATCCAACACCTCTTGATATTTCATGGAGACGGTTGAGTCCCGAAGTCTAGATGGAAACGGAACTAGAGGCTCATATGACTTAGTCTCTTTATCCTTTTGTTGTTGTGGCTCTTGAACCATAACCGGTTCATCATTTTCTTAAGATGGTAGCTCATCCTTTGGTATTTCTACTGGTTGCATTATCTTGTTATTGACATATTTTTCACTTCTCAAGGTAATGATGGTCATAGCTTGTTCATGATGTAACTCACTTGGATTTGAGTCTCCAATGAAATGTGTATTCTTAGGGTTTAGCACAGGTTGAGAAAGAAGTGTGCCTTTTTCCCTAACATTTAGTTAAGTCTCAATCCTATCCATGGCCGTCTTTAATTCCTTATTTGATTGGATTAGAGACTGATTCAATTGAGCTTCAGAGTTCATGAATGCGGTCAATGCATCCTCCACAGATGATCGCTTTGGTGAAGGAATATATGGTGCATTGTTAGGTGCCTCAAAGACGTTGTTTTATGGAGGCACTTGAGGTACATTGGGCGGACTCTTTAGCTCGGATGGGAAGTGCCAGTCAAAGTTACAGAATTTTCGAAGACATGCAGAGTCTTCCTCCTAGAACCAGGGGCTCTATTTTCCTGGATAAACTTAGCTTGGGAACGATCAGAAATGTGCAGTCTGTGTAGTCAGTGGGTGCTTCCCCCGCTTGGCTGTCGTCCCTTTGTTTTGTTTCCCCCTATGTTTTTTCTGTAGTTCTTGTTACATGATAGGTGTGGCCCCTTTGTTTTTGTTGTTGGGGCACACCTGAAGGCCTGTAAAGCTCACGGGATGAATGAAGCTTCATTTTGAAAAAAAAAAAAGTACACTGGGCGCATTAATTTGTGGTCCACTTCTCTAACTAAAATTAGAATGGTTACGCCAATTTGGATTCTACATGTTTTCCATCGGTTGCACAACTGGCCATTGGTAGTTATTTATAGCATTTGCTTGCACATACTCATGCATGATATCTTGTACAACTGGGATTGTTGGACAATCCTTTATGTCATGGTTGACACCACCACAAATGCTACAAAAATTACCTAAGGAAATGTTTTCTTTAATCATATCAACCTTCCTATATTCCAAGGCTTCGACCTTTCTAGCCAATGCAGTGAATTTTGCATTAAGGTCATCTTTCTCTTTTATGACGTACATCCCCGCTTTCTCTCTAGGAATGGGTCTAGTTTGGTCCGGTTTAGCAAAGATATCCCATGTTTGAGTATTTTCTACTAATATGTCTATAAAATCCCATGCCTCATTATGATCTTTGTCAAGAAAGGTTCCACCACAAATCATCTCTATGAGCTGACGGGTATCCATGGTGAGCCCTTTTCAGAAAGCATCAATCAAGTGTCATGGTTCATAACCATAATGTGGGCAAGTAAATAGAAGGTCTTTGAAATGCTCCGAAACTTGGAAAAATAGTTCATTCGCCTTTTGAAAAAATGACATGATTTCCTGTTTCAGTGCATTTATTTTGTGCTCGAGAAAGAATTTTTTCAAAAACTCTCTACTTAAGGCTTGTCATGTAATGATGGTATGAGATTTTAGAGAGTTGAGTCATGCTTTGGCTCGATCCCTTAGAGAAAATGAGAATAACCTAAGTTCAAGTGCATCCCTATTGTCATTGTGTACTTGTAATGTTGCAATCACTTCCTCAAATTCCTTAAGGTACAAGTAGGGGCTTTCAGAATCTAAGCCATAAAATTTAGGAATCAATTGAATCACACCTGGTTTAAAATCAATGTTCCCCATGTGAACAGGGAACACAATGCAAGATGGTAAAGTTGATCTCTCAGGGTGTAGATGTTCACATAGAGTTCGTGGTTGGTGTAACACATTCCTATGAACTTCATTTTCATCCGCAAGAGGAGGATTGCGTTGATTTTCTCTATTTTGGATTGGAGTTGGATCTAGCAGATTTGCATTTGCAGTTTCAGCTGGGTCTGTTATGGAATCCAAGCAGTGTTGACTGTCTTTCCTAAATGAATGATTAAGGCCTGGGACTAATTCACCTTCGGAGGAGAATCAATTATTTTGATTCCTACTCCAACGGGACATAAACCATCCACACCACACAACTTAAAAAAATGCTACTTCAAATAGCGAGTATGATACTTAAAGTAAAAATAAAAACTTATCCAACAACCCAGGCGACAAAGCCGACCATAAGGGTTCAAACCAAAGAACAAAATAAATCAACAACCCAAGTGACAGATCCGACCATGAGGGTTCAAACTACAAAGCAAAAATAATAAATAATAAATCAGCAAAAGTAAAACTAATGCAGAAATTAAACTGTGTTAATCTAGAAAATAGATTCAGTGGATGATCTTTGTGATCAAACAGCAATTGTAGGACAACCATAGCACTTGGATGATAAAATCTCAAGCAAGGCAACCTTAGTTAGTGCTTTAAAGACCCAACTGAATTTACTTTTAAAATAAAAAAGAAAATCTACAGAAATTTAGGAAGGTTTAGAAGAGAATTTACCTTAAAACTTACCTTAGTTATCTTACACAAATCTAATCTCTCTTCGTCTCTCCCCGCAATAGCACCAAAAACTTGATTGCTTGCCTCCAAGTGCAGAGGTTCGTAAGTAATATCCTGTGAATATAGGATCGATCCCACAAGGAGATGGTTTAGGATAATGAAAAAATCAAATGCAAAACTAAGTAATGAAACTAAATGGGTGAAATGATTTTGAAAGTTTCGAAGGTATGGAATTCAATTGAATTAAAACAACACCCAACCCTCAAATTCCACACATAAATTAATGATCAATAAATTATTATAAATTTGATTACACAATTAGAATCCGAGCACTATGGTCAGCCTAATCGAAAAATAAAATAGTTTAAATATTTTAATAAATAATATAAAAGATTAAAGAATCATGGATTAGCATCATTAGCATATATTCTCAAGAACCAGTGATTTTAAGCATTCAATATCTATGAGATAATGAATCAAAGAAATGTAGCGGGTTAAGAACATCTCTCATCTAAGAAATCTAATAGATCTATGTTAAGCCTATCCATCAATATGGATCTCACATGATGGAAACATATATATCTCACATGAGGATCAAAAACTTAAACCTAGATAATTGATAACATGCATACACCATTCATCTCATCATTAAAAACAATCAATCATCAAAACTTAAAGAATTATTAAACCCATGTGCTTCCCTTCTAACCTGGGTTAGAGAGAACTAAAAAACATAACTAAATTATAGAATGGAAAAGCAACATGCAAGCAAGAAAATAAATAAATAAATATCTAAAAATAACTTGTAAAGATCTAAAAACCTTAGATCTTGCCCTTGAATGGTTTGAATGATACTTAAGAATGCCTTGGGAAGCCCTATTTATAAGTGGAGAACTCTCTCCTTCAAATTGGTTTGAAAAATCTAGAAACCACCTCAAATTTTCTCACTCCGCATATGTACCGTGTAACTCCTTCATTGTCATCGAGCAACCTTCGATGTCATCGAACCTATCCTCGATTCATCGAAAAAGACTTCGATTCCTCGAAAAAATATAGGTCCAGAGAGTTCAGCGACCAGACTTAATTTTCTTGTAAAAATCGATGTCATCGAAGGGGTCTTCAATTCATCAAACCTTGTGCTCGATGTCATGGAACTGTCTTTGACTCATCGAAAATATGTTCCAATCTTTCTAGCAAACTTTTCCATAAATCTGTGTAAAAATCGATGCAATCGAACTGACTTCGATTCATCGAACAGGGCTTCGATGTCATCGAAAAGTGGTTGATGTCATCGAAAAGGGCTTCTTGTTGATTTCTGCACTTGTATGTCCAATTTCCTTACAACTCCACTTGGTAATTTCTAATCTTGACGTCTTGAAATCTCCATTCTTGGTCTTCAAATGTCCATTTTTTACCTTGGTGATTCTTAGGCATCAAATTCATGCTTTTAACATTCTTTTTTTTTATCCAAGCTCTTAAACTCACCTTACAACACAAAGATGTATAAAATATACCATTAAGCATTACCATGTTCATAAAACCAAGATATAAATGGGGAAAAATATGCAATATTTTTCACTCAACATGTAAGTGGTTTAAATGATACTCGTGTTCAGATTGATAAGGAGCAAGGTATAAATATCAAGGATGTATGGATGTATCCACCCAAAATAAGAATTTTGATCTTGCAACTCAAGTCTAAATGCATTTTATTTTGTATCATGTATTAAATTATTTCTTTTCTGTATTTGTTAGCATTGAGACATTAGTTTGTATAAGCCCTATGAGTAGTCATTCATATATTTTGAATGTGTATGCAAACTTTCCTTTATTCTTGATTTGTTTCTCTTCCATTAAACTGCTCACTCTGAAAAAAAAAAAGAAAAAATATATACAAGTAAAATTTTGAATATCTTTAAAGGTTAACAATCGGGTTTTTTGGAAAACTAGTAGTATACTCGAGTTACAAAAAGCTTAGTGTTAACATCTGTTGGAAATTCGAGATCCATCATCAAATTGATTGGTCAGTTCTGTGAATGGAGCAAGCTGAATGAATGATAAGGTTGTCAACGCAACCAATTCCACAACTCCCTAATCTTAATCAGGTGTGAGCGATAAAGTTATAAAGTGTAAAAGGAGATTAAAGGACTCCACGGGTTGGAATATTATTACCTCCTCTTGAGTTTGACCTTCTGTCTAATTTTCTGATCAATAAATGTCACTCATATTCTGTTTCAAATCAGAAACTAAGCATCATTGACTGAAGTATCTAGAATAGATGTATCGGCTTGAGGAGGTAGCACAGAGACTAGCTTTTCATAGGCCGAGAGCTCTCTGATTCCTATGGAAAAAAAAAGGGGGGGGGGGGGGGGAAGAAAGTTAGATAGGAGGATTGCAAAATAATTAAAAATGAAAAGAATAAAATGATGAAACAACATCAACCTAATTTAACCGAACAACAACGGTGGTAAATTGGTTGACTACTGGTGAAATTTTGGTGGGATTGACGACTAAAGCCAGAGTTCAGTTATAATGAGAAAAGGGAGGGGTTTAGGATGATATGGCTTGAGAAATCGATCAAAATGAAGATTGTGATCATTTCATCTTTCATTTTTCATTTTGTTATTTATTAAAAGCCCTATTGAAGTGAGCATCTTTGTGTCTCTTATATACCTCTTCTTCTCCCAAGAATATTATGAAGGAGAATATCTAGCGAAAATTTGGTTTTGTAATATTTTTCAAAAGTTACGATAGCTTTCACCGAATAAGAAAAATTTGGAGCAAATCAACCAGAAGTTGGAAGAAATATAGGACAAGGAGCAAAGAGAGGCCCGAGCTCAGAAATTTTTAAATTTTTTGGAGGAGCAGTATGTGCTAGGATTAAAGTAGTTGCTAAAACCATCTTAGTTGGACCTACAATTGTGGTCATCTGACTCTTCAGTTCAGGTTGAATGGGCTCGACTGTTCTAATTAACAAGAAAGAAGATTCAACTGTCTTTATTGGTATTGGGGATGGGATGGTTAATGCGACTGAAGTCATCTTCCTTGATCGTGTCTTCATATGGACAAGAAACATGGCCAACTGATGGTGTGCAAGGGCCTGCGGAAGGTTTTGGTCGAGTCGGATTCAAAATTGGTTGTGGATCTCATCAATGGGGGCTCGCAGGTGGGTTGAAAATGGTCTCACTGGCTCGCCCGTATCACTTCCCTAACCAACCTCGGTTCGTTCCATTTTTCACACATTTTTCGAGAAGGAAATGGCCCAGCTAATGGTCTGGCCAAAGCAGGTAGTGGGACCCAGACACATTGTATCTTCACGTCCATTCAGGACCTTCCACATGATATTCGGGGGAGGGTGGTCTTAGATAAGGTGGGGGTCAGGAACATTAGGAGGGTGGAACATGTATAGAGTTTCTTATGATAGGCTGCCCATTGTCATTTTTTGGATGAATGGGCATCCCGAAGTACAGTCCTTATAAACAGCCTTTTCCGGTTTTGACATGCAATGAAATGAAATTTACTTTTAAAAAAAAAAAAAAAAAAAAAAAAGAAAGAAACATGGCCAACTGAGGTGCAGTTGATTTTTTTAGTACATTCTTTAGTTTTCTTCTTCTTCTCAATTATAGGTTTCTCAACTTTGGATGAAGGAGAAAGTCAGCCAATGATCAATTTATGAGACCCACTAATCGAAGTTTCATAATAGTTTTTCTACCATGAGTGAAATGACTCTAGTTGTTAAGGATAGTTAGTAAAGAAGGGAACCATGAAAGAAGAGTTTACAGAATCAAATCCTCTATGGAGAGTCTAAAATTTGTTGACCGAATCCACAATTAGTTGATGAGTTGGAGGTTGGTTGTAAGTTTGGTGAATTAATGGAAAGGAGATGCCTTGAGCCAAACCAAATTGACAAGAAAGACGATTAGAATAGTATTGTTTGATTCCAACCTTAGCATTAACACCTGTATCTATTATGCCACCATATGGTAGGCCTCTGCAGATCAAATAACTTTTCCAAGCCGCATCTCTAAGGCTTACCATCTCAGTATCGATTGGCCCATAGTCTTCTGTAAATTATGTCAGGCTGAATTCTTTATCTTTAAAAGGACAGAATGAATGGTTGGACTTATCAATTAAATAAAAGAAATGAAGAAACACGTACACTCGGTGAAGGAATAATTGACTTTGGGGCAGAGTATATTGCAATGGACAAAAGAAGAGATTTCCACATCTGTTAGAATATATTTGACGATTTTTTTCTCTAAAATATTCATAGAACCATATCTAGACAAGCCAGATAAGCCCGCTGGATTGGTAAAAACCATTCGTAGTTACTTCAAATATATTGTTATAAAGGTGGCCGAGCACAAAAGGGGCGAGAGCAAGCTGGTTTCCTTGAGCGAGCACCTTGGCCAGATGGTTATATTCCTTGGTGATTTGAAGAGCACTCACACAGCAGAAATCGAAAAATCCACATCAAAAGGAAAGTCATGTGTTCTTTCTCATCAACTTCATCTTGAGATTTACGTTGTGGAAGCATAAAAGTGGAATGTGCCTTGTTGTTCTTGTCCGGAAGGGTGAAGGGATGTTAATTGAAACAAAGTTCGGATAAATAGGCTCACCAAAAGGAAAAAATGGGTAAAGGCACATATGTCCAAGATTGTTGGACCCATAAGGCCACATTCAAATGGAACATATTGTTTGGCTTACTCCA
This sequence comes from Magnolia kwangsiensis, assembly GCA_037074715.1. Classification (NCBI taxonomy): domain Eukaryota; kingdom Viridiplantae; phylum Streptophyta; class Magnoliopsida; order Magnoliales; family Magnoliaceae; genus Magnolia; species Magnolia kwangsiensis. The sequence continues at coordinate 100,185,644 of CM073584.1, forward strand.
AAACGTTGAAACTGGTGCAAGGAAGGTATTAGTTGAATATTCGTACAAAGAAAGTTTGATATATTCATATATTCCAACTTACTTCTATGTGTTGCCTTGTTGTGCTTCAACATGAGTAAACCATTCTGCCCAACCATTTAACAATTTTGGTCATGATCTCAAAGACTTAAAATGTAACACCTTGATTCTCAAAACCAAAGGATAGTCACTCCTCATTGAGAACCCAAGTATTACGTTATAAAATGGACCATCATACAACTAATAAATGGTAATTCTCACTACACAAAGTGAGGTAACTGCTACGTAAGCTAAGGATATTATAAGAAACAACAAGGGAGTTTAATACAAGTAAAGGAAAGAAAAATGGGATCTCACGGTAGGGGATTATTATTACAATTTAAACAAAATACAAAATCTGAAGTACAAAAGCAAGTAAATCCTAAAATATCAATTGAGCTCCAATGGCTCAACAACATTCACATAGAGTTCTTCCTCGCCAAACTCCACCTCAGCCGTCCCTGGAATCCCATCATAGGGGTCTCCACTTGGTCATCATACTTGTATCTATTTGGTGCAACCGCACGATTGGGTGAGTGAAACTCAGTGGGAATTTCCTGCAAAGATTCATGTATATCATTTCATTCCAAAATAGTTTAAACCAACGTATTCAAATAATAAAGAGGATAACATGAACTTGCAAATGAATGTATGAGTTTATGAATGTATGCTTAATTAAGTCACAATCTGGAGATGCACATCCAGCTGTCAAAATAAAGGGTCGCCCAAAGAGAACTAGTTACCCGAAAAAATACTCATAGGTACGCCCAAGGAGAACTAGCCACTCGGAAAAGACCATGCAGACCACCCACAGTAGATTATCTACTTGGAAAAAGCCACATAAGTGAGCGCACCCAAAGATATCTCCTAGAAAAATACACGAGGGTACGCCGGAGGAGTGCCTAATCCCGGAAAAGCCTCAAATAAAGAAAGAGCGTCCAAAGTGGCACAAATGCACATGCTCTGTGAGTTTAACTAAGTGTTAGAGCCTTCAGGAATTCAATCAGAGTGTGACTTACATTGAGCACTCGAAAAAGCTCATATGTCAAGCGTGAATGTCATGTACCATGATGCTCATGCACATTCCATAAGATTAACAAGATTACTCTCATAAGCATGATCAAGACCTGTAGTCCTTTAATAGGATATCTAGCATTCAAATATGAGCTCAATATAAATTCATTTACTTTCCCAAGGTCCAAAGGAAGGCCCACAATTATTACATTTCAAGCATATTAAATTAATAACAAATTTGTCCCACATTTCTCATGAAAGATAGCGTTCCATACATAACTTTAGTTTGTAAAATAGGATGAGATGGAATATCGTGACCCTTGTCATTACTAGTAGGACTATGCCCAAAATCAAACCATTACTAAAATATCATAGAGAATGTAATGCTAAATTCCAACTACATAGTTATCAACTGTGGGGCTTGAGTAATGGAATTTAATATACTTGCTCATGTTCATCTCATCCATATGGGAAACTAAAGGGCTATTTACTATTGTTGTTATTCTAAAACTTCATTAGTATCAAATTATAACAATTCTAATCCATGGAGCAAACTTAACATTGGAAAGGAAGCAAGAATTCTTAAATTTAATGCAACTAGTAGAAATATACATGTACTTAAGTAATTTCAAATGTGGTATAATGAATGTATTATAACTCTCATGAGGTAGATTAGAGTAACACAATTTTAAGATATTCCCACATGATTATTCATGCCAATTAAGAATTAAAGGAACACAACTACTATTTGCATAATTAAAATATCTCTATACAACTATCTTAGAATTCAACGAAATGATGAAGCCATGTGGGATATCCCTCACCTTTGATGTGGGCACATTTCTCGCCAACACTCGATTTTAAATTCAAGAAACCTTGGATGTAATCCAACCCAAGCTGCTTTTAATTGATTCTTCACAAAAGGTCTATACCTAGAAGATTTAAATTCCACACTTTAAATATAAATTTAAGGGTTAACCAAAACAAAATTAAAATAATAAACTCTAATTTTCTTAGATTTTATTTGCTTGAATTTTTGTATTTGGGAGAATTTACTAACCAACCTGACATCAACTTAGATTGCTGTGAACCAGCTGGTTGACTCCGTGAGTCGACTCTGTAGGCTAGGCTTCCTTCTTTTCTCTTCTCTTCTCTTCTCTCCACTCTTTCCTTTCTTCTTTCTTCTTTCTTCCTTCTGCTTTCACTCACTTTTCTTTCTTTTGAAGACAAGTCCAGCAACCCAGCTCAGGCAAACATTACAGCAGACCCAAAGACTCACTGAGTCATTAAACTTGCGGCCGACACTCAACTCACTGTAGTGCCCACTGGCAAACTCATTCTCTCTCTCTCTCTCTCTCTCTCTCTCTCTCTCTCTCTCTCTCTCTCTCTCTCTCTCTCTCTCTCTCTCTCTCTCTCCCTCTCTCTCCCTGTTCCTTCTCTCCTTATCTCTCTGCAAATTATCTCTGACACAACCTCTCTTCGAGACCGATGCATCCAAACTCGACTCCGCAGCAGACTCCCAATAAAGACTCGGTCCCGACTCGGACCATGTCCCTGCCTCTCTCGTTCTCCTCTCCTCTTTCTCTATTTTTCTTTTTTGTTCTTTCCCCCTTCCTTTCCTTTCTCACTTCTCCTCATTGGGATGTCCAACAGTGGGTCTGGATAGTCCAGACCGTGAGCTTAGCAAGTCGAGTCCGCCCGACTCAACAACAACCGCCCAGCCTCCCTCACTCTTTCGATCTTCTCTTCCTTTCTTCTCCCTTTTTTCCTCTCATCTTCTTTTCTTAGTTTCTTCTTTCTTTCCACAGCTAATGTCCACGAGTTAGGCTCGACAGACGTGCCCAGTCTCGCACAAGCACGAATGAGCTCGTGACTCAATCCGAGTCAGTTAATGGGGGAGGGAAGAACGACACAACTCTCTCTTTCCTGATTTTATTTCCCTCTTTGGAAGGTTGCCCTAAAGGAAAGAGGCTACTTATAGTCTCGAGAAAGTCCAAACGGATCGGCTCTAAATCGTCCGATTAGTTACAGTTGCCCTATTAATTTTGGTTAACATTGAGAGACGGTTGACGATCTCTTTAGAAATTGTTTGCACAACTGTGATTGGACGGTGTGGATAAACTTCTGGGACCATGGGCCACACGATGAATGTCTTAAATTGGAGATGGGGCCCCTCTAGAGTGTGATGGGTTTTTCTCGTCAACAAGGAAGATGAGATAGTTGATAATGGCAGATTGTAATTCAACGACTATTCCTCCAATCTGATTTATATGGATGGTATGGATTTGATCGTTGATCACTGTGGGACCCACCATTTGAAGTGGCTTAAACAAAAACTCAGTCGGTTCTAAGATTTTTTTGGTCGCGGCTTAATAACTCATGCATCTGCGAGTTTTTTTGCGAGAACTCCCATCTACACGGGATTGTCTAGTTGGTTGCCCTAGGATGGACGCACGAGATGTCCTCAGAAATCTCCAAAAACGGTTGAGTGGTTGGGATTGAGCTAGCTAGAAAAATACGGAAGATTCCTTCCGCATTTCCTCCAAGCTAAGCAAACCCTAAAGGAGGTTGGAACGGGACTGGGATTGTCTAGAATTAAAGGTTGAGATGTGGTGGAAGCACGTGGATTTGCCAGCAATGCAACCGATGCAAGGTTTCCATTTTCGAAAACAGTCCGTGTGTAGCCTCTGTTTGCTCCTAAGATTGTTCGTATGTTTGGGTACACTTACGTATGGAAGTTTTGGGTTTCATTCGAAATCTCATGATGAATAGGATGGACAGTTCAGAAGATCCAAACTGATCTTGATGATGAGCCACTACAACTCGAAACGAAAGCAGTCCGTTTGAATTGCTTTCGAGTGGGAAAAATGAGGAGAAACTCTCCTAAATTCGCAAGTTTTCAGGTCAAATCCGGTTTGACATGGATCCGATTTCGATGTGCTACTGGTGCAATGCTGCTGACATGCATTCGCAATGGTTGTGGGGTCCAATGTGATGTGTTTGATCAATCCACTCTATCTATATATTTTAGTAAATCATTTTAAGGTATTAGGCTAAAAGTGAGGCAAATTCGAAGCTTAGATGGGCCATACTATAAGATTTTAAATTCATTTCATGATTTCTATTGAACTAACAGTCAAATCCACTCCAAATTCTGAACCTTAAAGGTACAATGATTCTAGAGACCACTTTTATGGAAATTAATAGCAAACTCAGTGATTGGGTCTGATATTGACAATTAAGTGATGGATTGACAGATTGAGGGTTGTAAGTTTAATGAGTTGTGAATTTGGCGATTCTCTCTTGATTATTGAGATATCCTGAGATCAAGGCCTTCCAAGGGTCTACATCGGACAGTTTTAATGGTTCCTAGGGTTGTGTAGTCGTAATTCAATGGTTGATTTTATTGTTCGATAGTCAAATTAGGAGAATCATGTATCAGATCATTCCATTTACGACTCACATGGGTTCTCAGGTCTCTAAGAATTGTTGGATTGGAATCCAACCATAGATTTAATGATCGGGGTGGTCTCATGGTGATGATCAGGTGGTGGATTGGCAACTCAAGAGTTGTGTACTCAAAGAACAATGGATTTGATGTCTTTAGGTCCCGATAAACGGTGGACCTGATGGTTTGATGGCCCAACTTGAAAATTGGCGAATGGATGGCTTCGTCTATAAATGAAGATTACTTTTAACTGTCATATTTAGGCTAGGATGAAGATGAGCGATTCCATAAATTAGATTATCAGGTAACATCCAAGTACTAAAAAGTACAGGGTGTTACATAAAAGCATTGAAAGGGTTTGAGAAATGATTGGATTGAACAACTAGAACTTCATCAGGGCACTTTGTGAAATATGGTTCGATTTCACAAAGTTGTTCTTGAGTAACCGCATGGTGAAAGGCTGGACCAAGTGTTAACAATCTTTATTCGATTCGATAGGAGTGTTGAAAAGAAGATCATAGACCACTCCCTGAAGAAAGAACATCCATATCTTTGACGAACGATTCCAAATAAAAGGTTACAACATAAGAAGGTCACGATAATCGAGAGAAAGAAGACTGAAAAGGGAGTTTCGACATGATAAAAGAAGCAAAGGGTGAAGAAAGGTAAACGTCGACTTAAAGTTGTGTTTATGTATCGACTGCGATACATGCACATTACTGAAAGGGCAATCATTACTCCTCTTACAATACGATTCTATGCGACATGTCACATGGACAACTTAGAGGGAAAAGGTAAAAAAATATATTTTAGTTCAGCCTCGATCAGGTAGAGTCAATGGGGAGACAACATGTGGACCAACGGCCGATTGCGTTAATTGCATTGGGCAATGGAACCACATTGCTTCCACCTTTTTTCTAAAGGCGAAGAGACGTTAGGGCAATGTTGTACCCTATTTTTGGCCATTTTGAGAAAGGCCAATAGGAAAGCGACATGTGGCATCGCATGAGAAATATAAGGCAGATGAAAAGATCTTCAAGATACTTGGAGCACTTTTTACATAATCATAACTAGCATAAATCCAATTTTACTTGTCATTGGATGATCGATATGAAGTGATGTGGCCGAGCTATCCAAAAGTTTAAGAAGTAAAGAGAGAAATGCAGTCAGCAGTTCAAGATACAAAAGGCGACTGAGAAACACAAAACTTAACTAACAGAAGAGGAACAGTCACGAAAGGAAAACATGATAAGAAAAGAATCTAGAGAGAGACTCTTCAACTATTGTAATCGCTGGAGTAATGAAATAAACATATGGAAGAATAAGTTGCAACAGAACTCTATACATAGTAAAGGAAATCAAAAGATCAACACCATCTCACACCAATCCAACCAAATAAATGTATCAATTTACTTTATTTCAGCTTATCCCAGGAGTAGCGATAATCCAGTAATGGTAATTCTTAACTACAATTTTTAGTTGTAATCTAAATCTACGGTCATACGTTAGATTTATTTTTTAACTAATATCATGCAATTCTTTCAAGAGATACATTCTTGAAGTTGATCTTAGTTGCCCATTGTGAGTTTTTCTTTTTGCTTGAATGCATTGGTATTATGAAAAGTTCTTTCTTGTGGAAGGCAAAACGTAACCCATAATCGAATGAAAAACCTCACCCTTAGATTATTGTCTAATCATTATAAAATTTTCCAAGTGGCTGACTAAGCAACTGATTTTCTTAAAATCTATTCATATATGTTCATATTGGATGTATCTACTTGTTTCGGCACTTGGGATCAAAGTTGATCAGTTTGGATGAAACCACTTCATCGATTATGGCACACCTGTGCACATTACACGTGACTGGAAAAAAATCCAAACGCCAACAAACTCAATTTTAAAATATGGATGATAAATCTTTTATTATCCATGTTTATCATTTCACATTTTATACAGCACTCCATGCTCATGGACACCGCTACTATACACATGGCATACATGTACATCAACTCAAACTGTCCAACTTAGGGGGCCCAATTTTGATGGAGCATGGATCCCAAATAGAAGTTATTTGATCCACCCTGCATCTGAATTATATGATACTTATACACCGCATGATTCTCCTATAATAACTCAATTTTAAAATGTGATGAGAATGGATGATAAATATTTTATTAATAACTTAAATGAAAGTTAGTTGATACTTGGATAAAGTACAATACTCCATACACAAGCACTAAAAAATTATACAACTTATATATTTACTGAAATTAAACTGACTAAACAAACCTGTAGTAAAAAAAGATGTAATATGAGTAGGGGTGGCTATGGGGTCCATCTACGGCTCACCGGCCTCCCTTGAGCCTTTGCCTTGGCCTGACCAACAATTTAAACTAACAGAAGTAAGGAACTCTTTCTGAGTGTTCGTAGTCCATGAGTCCATCATTGAAATATAACCCACTGGATGATGTAATACGAAGTGTTCGTCGTCCATGAGTCAATCTTCTGCCACTCCTGTATCAAAGCCGTGCATCAACCCTGCATGTCGGCCTACTAATCAAATAAATAACAAAAAACTCATGGTCATGGCATGACACATCAGCAGTGTGTTCATTGATTTGGACATGCCTTTAGGTAGTGATGTAGGATGGGTAAAGGACAACCTATTTCTATCCAATAAAAAGTATGAATAAATGAAACATGACTTAGGTCCAACAATTGTGGCATGTGTAAACTGCTCACAAGTATCTTTAAATCATTTATTCTTATTGTATATAAAATGGTGGCCCACTTGATGATTGGGTCGGGCAAAGGGCTAATTAGGCCTGGGAATTCATCTTTGGCTCTAGCTTTGGCTTACCCTCTGGCCAAGTTTAGGAGCCAAACCCTAGCCCTAGTTGGCTAAGAGTCGCCTGGCCATTGTCACCCCTATCTCAAAATCATGCATCGATATTTTTAACTAGTTATTTAAATAAAGATGAATGAGATCAAGGTACATGCATTATCCAAAGTGACTCTCCTAAATTGACTATTTGTATTGATCATTGGATCTTATTCGATTCAGACCATTCATTTTGAACAACACTCATCTGATGAAAAAGTTTGTTTGATCGATTCATTCTTATAATGATGGCGGGATAAACCTAGTGGACGGTCCAGATCAGTTAGTTGAATGCCCACGCATCTACAAAGCACTCTCCATTTGCCTACGACTTCTGAGAAAAAAAATCTTGTTTTAACCTTGCAAATAAAGCTGTGTGCGCTAACTGGGAGATGCAACCTTCTTTTTATATTGGTGTGACACTTGAGTGAAACATCTGAATCGTGAAAAGGGTGGACCATGTCATGAAGATCACCTCGAATGGAAATTGGAGTAATATGTTGTTGAAGTATTTCAAACAAATAAAATAATAAAAAAGAGGACAAAAACGAAGATGTTTTGTCTTCTTCGAATGTTTGTCATATGTGTTCTTGAATTTATATTTTTGTTCAAGACTCCAGTCCCACATCCTTTCTTTCAGCCCAGGTCCTTTTTTCTTTCTTTTGGCGCAATGGTTATATGATAGGTAAGGCCGTCGTCCTTTGTTTGTGGTGACCACCCGAAATTGTAAATTGTCCTTTGAGAAATATGATTAAATATTCTTTTATATATATATAATCCCACATCCAATGAAAAGGTTGAATGCTTTAGTCTGCAAGCAACCTCTACAATGAACCCACTCCAAGTAGATCCAAATCTCAAGTGGACTAGGAAGCAGTGGTGATTGAACGTACAGCAAAAGGCAAAAAAAAAAAAAAAAAAAAAACCCTTCTTAGAGCCCATTATAATGTTTATTTGCCATCCAACCTATTGATTAGGCCACACAATGCTAGATGAAGGGAAATCACAAATATCAGCTTCATCTAAAACTTTCATGGCACTTAATAAGTTTTTAATGGTGTCTGTTCAATCACCACTGTTTTCCTATAGTGTGCTCCACATAAGATTTAGATCTACTTCATTTTTCAGCTCATGCCCGAAAATGATCTGTGAAAAATGAATGGACAGCATGGATGAAATAAAAATATCATGATGGCATAATAGGGTCGGTCACTGCTGAATCTGACGGTGGAATGGTACGGACATTAAAATTATTTTTTCCGATCCCTGCATATCATGTCAACTGATCTACGACACTCCATTGTTGTCCACTCTGCTACTGTATACACGGCATGATGCACATCAACCCTCTTGGGACTTGGATTCCCAAGAGGGAGTTGGTTCCATCAGGGCTGTGTAACACCAGCCATTTCTAGCTGCGACCACCAGGGCCCATTATATATATTATAAGTCATGTAGTCTATTCATTTTGACAGCTAATTTTAGAGCATGATTCAAAAAAATTTACAGTGGATTGTACCATGGAAAAATGGTTATTTAATGACTTTCATTAAAAACTTCCTAAAAACTATGGTAATATTAATTTACCTACCTGTTGATTTCAACCTTATTTGAAATCAGGCAGGTCATTACACGTGTAGCCAAGTGTCCAAATTGAACAGCAACACATACAATATATGCCTACCAATTCAATAGTAGATGTTCAAATAAGCATGATTTTAATTTCAGGGAGATAAGGCAGTGGCAGAAGCTCTCGCAAAAATGGGAAGTAGTGGTTATCTTGATACAACTTTTCTAGCTCGTTCGGATCTTCCAGCTCCGGTTAGAGGTTTGCTAACTCTAGATATGGTATCGGAGCTTGCATAAACAAATAAAATAAGGCTAAGCCCTCTTTCGTATAGCCTTTGCGATGTATGATATATGATAGGGAGGTCCAGTCTTTTTTGTCATGCCCAACTGAATGAGTTTGTAATTTAACCCTATCAATAAATTCTGAGTGGTGTGATACCACCTTTTTAAAAAATTTTAAAATAATAATAATAATCACACAAAGTTCGATTGAAATCAGGCTGTTTGTTACACGTGTAGGCACATGTATTATATTGAACAGCAACACATACAATATATGCCTACCAGTTCAATAGTCAAAGATTTTGGAAGCATGGCACATGCATTTAATTTGGACAGTTTTATTTAAATTGTTTTTATTCCAGGCTGTAAAAGTTTTTATTAAATCAAATAGCTCTTGCTTGTATGAAACAAGAAAGGTAATTAATGACCCATAAGTGGGGCTGTCAACTGGCTGAGCTCAAACCGAGATATCAAAGGCCAGCCCACAGTGTAAAACTTAAGCCCAGGCCCGGCCTAGACTCATAACAGGTCAAAACAGACAAGCATGCACTTGCCTTATAACTTAATAACCAGTCCAGTCCAAGCCTATTTTTGAAATTAAAATAATCATCTAGAAAAATATTAATTGTTATTAATTAATAATCATGAAAGAGAATGTTTATTATTATTGGAATTGAAATAGTCATCTCAAATAATGTTAATTACTATTGATAATTTATCTAATCTAAATTATCTATTAATTAATATTTTAAAACATACATCGACAACCGAAAAAAAAAAAAATTGTAGAACTTTGAAATATACCCTCGAAAACCATAAACAAGCATTTATGCACAGCCCAAGCTTGGCTTGATTAATAAATGGGCTTTACTTTTAAGTTTAGGCCAGTCCATTGATAGCCGTACTTGTGAGATTGGAAACTCAATATAATAATCACATGCGCACAGGATCTAACCACAGCAGCTCTGGTAGAGAGATGCATCAATCAGAGCTGTCCATCTGGTCGAACCATTTATGATGTGCATATTTCAAACATACCACACATTACAAAATCCCATTCATCCCTTTTTTTAATAGAATTTTTACTGCAATATTCCTCAACAATTCTGATTTTATAAAATAGTGATTTGAAGAACTAATTTTCTAATACAGTACTTTGGATGTTATACACATACCACATGAACTACACAAGCCTCAGCTTTCAACATTTTTAAAGAAAAAAGTTAAATGACAGCATTCTTGTAATTTCTTTCTTAAAATAATGCACCTCCTCTAAATTGATCGCTCAGGTATTAGAGGAATTTAGAGTTTAAAATCCTTTTTTTTTTCATTTGTCCAAATGAATCTTGACCATTAAATATGTTTTTTTTTTTTTTTTTGCCATGGATAAGAGCATCCGATGGATGTGGATTTCAAAGTGTTTTCCATCCGTACAGTACTGAAAACTAGATGGACGGTTCTGATTGTTTTGTCAACCTACTCCTTGTTTAGTAGAAAGATGGCTCTACCATATTATGGTACTTTGGGTTCAATGTGCGGAGAAATGATAAGATACAGACCTTGCGAAATGTAGGCCACGCTATAAATGTGGACCACATCATTTCTCTTGTTAAAATACATAGAATCTTCCAACACCAGACATTCTAACCTAATAATATAGGTATGTATTTGTCAGGGAAGGATCAGGTACGTAATAATGTATCGTAATTAATTAATTTAGATACCGACATTCTGTCACCTAATGATGTAGGTAGTGCTATTTCCTTGGGAATAATCTAATGTATTTGTGGGGCCCACCCATGATATGTATTTAAAATCCAAATTTTAATTGTGCAGTCCACTTATACCATGGATGGAGTTAATTTTCGGTTCATAGATCTAACATGGGGTGCAAAACGTGATGGTCAGGGTGGATTTTACATTAACACTACAGTGGGGCCCACCCAAGCCAGGATCATTTTCAAAAGACCTCTTGAAAAGATAACGTAAAGCAAACACCCTCTCTCTTAACATTAATTAGCATCAGTTAATGCAAACTAGGTGTGTGTATTGTATTTAAAAGAAATTTTTTCTAATTAAATGCCCAGCTAGTTGGACCAAAATGCATTGTCCAACTATTTGTGTATGAGCATTTCTCATACACACACACACACACACACACACACCAATTACTTGGGCGACCTTTAATAGACGGTCTTATTATAAACTATTGAATATTCAAATGTATATTATATTGTAACCATCCAGTTTTCTTGGTCATCTCCTGTCTCCTGTTAGGACCATCATATATCAACAGCTTGGATTATTTCAAAAGACTTTGATCAATGACTAAAAGCCCTAATGTGTCTTAGCCGAACAAGCCAAACAGAGTAACATAGCATGATAGTTCAAAACGTCTCTAAAAGCATGACATAGTTGTATAATAATCCCATAAGCTAGCTTAGAAGACGATATATAGAAGCACTTTACCCTTTGGATTGGTCTGGTATGTAATTGTTTGGCATCAGTTTATGTTCTTCTTTTTTTTTTTTTTTGTCAATGTTGGTAAAGCCGTCTGTATGATAGGTGCGGCCCCTTTTTTGTCGCGCCCACCAACAAGTAAAACGGGGTGAAGAAATTGGTGGTTACAAAAAATTAAAAAAAACTCATCCAAATTCAGCTCATAAATGTAGCTTATTTGACAAGCTCACATAGTTTACTACTAGCCAATTGCATAGATATATATACAAGTTGTCTATTGCACCAACTGATTTGACCGATGTGGGTGTGTCACTTATTTCTCCAAGATGATTCATGGAAAAATAATTTTATTATATTCATATGTGATCCTAGGATCCCAACTTCCGATTAATAATTGTTGTACCATTTGACTAATTTTATTTTAACCGTATATTTATGGCCACCTATCACATCTAGAAGATTGATTTCAATTGTCCATTTCTTCGATACAACGATTGGCAGGCCATGATGCAAAACCTACATATCTAGAAGATTGATTTTCATTGTTTATTATTACAAACAAGCTAAACAAAACAACTGTCATAACATGCTCAATCAATAGGACGAAAAATGGATGGCATGACCATAAAACATATATGATTATGCACCTTTTTCCCGCATATGCATCAGAGCCATGCAAAAGATCAGTATCACCGGGCTCAGCTGGCATGACCACCAAGCTGTTTCGTTGATCAAGTGGGCTGGCTCAACTGGCGTGACCATCAGCTGGTATCATATAAGCCACACTGAAACTTTTGAAAAGAGTGATCAAGCAAAGACTAAAAACTGAAATCGAATATCTTAAAATAAATAAATAAATAACTAGTTTGGTTTAATGCCAGAAAGTTTATTACCGAAGCTATTTCCTTACACAATTTATCACGGAGAAATATAAGAATAAGAGGAAGGATCTCCATATAATCTTTATTGACTTTGAGAAATCTTACTATAGTGTTTCTAGATAATTAATTTGTCATCTTTGGAAGAAAAAAAAAATAATTCCAAGAATATATTTTAATTGTATTAGGGGCTATGTATAAGGAAGCAATAACAAATGTGAGAACTACTAATGGAGAGACAAATGAGTTCCCAATTATTGTAGGCTAGGACTAGAGGTCAGCATTGAGCCTATACTCTTTTGTATTAGCTATGGACAAGCTAATGAGGCATTTACAGAGAGTGATCGCATGGTGTATGTTGTTTTTAGATAATATAGTTTTAATTAACAAGATGATGGAGGGCATAAATACAAATCTAGATTATAGAAAATTGCTTTAGAATCTTTAAAAAAAAAAAAAAAAAAATTAGTCAGACTAAAAGAGAGTTTGTAAAGTGCAATTTTAGTAATAATAGTAATAATGGGAACCAGGAATTAATAAAGATTATTGATCAAGAAGTTTCCAAAATAACCACATTCAATATCATTGACCGGTAATTAATGAGAGTTGAGAGATTGAGAAGGATGTTATCCTTAGATTTCAAGCGAGGTAGAAGACATGGAGATATTCCTTTTGAGGCTTGTACAACTCAAACTGAAAGGCAAACTTTATAAGATGGCTTTGGATCAATTACACTTCATGGTACAAAAAGTTGGGAAACTAAGGAACAACATGTCCATACGATAAATATAGCTTAAATGAGAATACGTTGAGATGGGTAAGTGGCAAAACAAAGATGGATTTAGAAATAAATGCATTCAAGAGAATTTAGGAATAGCACCAACAAGTAATAAGATGAGAGAGAAGATAGTCTTATATGATCCGGTAATGTGCAATGAAGAGTAAGAATCACACCGAATAGGAGTAAGTTGATATAATTTTGTTAAGGCTCTAAAAGAACAAGGTAAAGGCTCAAAAGAATGTGAATAGAGGTGATAAGAAAAGATTTGATAACTTGTCTAACTAAGGTTATAGACTTTGATGGATTGAAATGGCCAAAAAGATTCATATAGCCTATCCCAATTAGTTATTGGGCAAGGTTTAGTTGATGATTATAGACAGTATCATTAATTATTGAATACTCATAGGTATATTTGTTGGGAATTTTGACCTGCGGAATCACACAGATCTAGATCTAGGAAAGCAAATCAATGGCACCAAGAACACAAGAGAACAAAGAGAACACCCAGATTTAACATGGAAAATCCTTGCGGGAAAAAATCACAGCACAAAGCGACAGATCTCCACTAAGAAAAATAGAAATTACAAAGAGAGAGGACTTACCCGATTCGAACAACCTCAAATCTCACCCTTGCTACACCCTTTAGAAAGCCTTAGCATATCATCTCACTTACCTAGAAAAGCCTTAGGAACACTTATTTATAGTTTAGGTAACTTCCCTTCCGCATCCCAGTTGTGAAAGGACTCAAGATCCGTAAAATCTGCGTTTCCGCAATCGCATCTGCGGAACTCTTCGATGATATCGAAGGACTCTCGATAACAGCGTCGATATGATCTGAAGGTCTCTCGATCATATCGATAGAACCAAGAAAACTGTCCAACGACCAATGGTGAAAATTCTGTGAATTATCGATGTCATCGAGCCTCTCTCGATAACAACCTCGATCCCATCTGAAATCCTGTCGATATGATCGATAGACCACCAGACAGATTTAAGACATCTGTCCATAACAATCTTCACCATGTATTCAATCTTCATCCGTGTAGCTTCTTGTCCTTTTCTCTTATCTCTATATCACATCATAGCTTCTCTTGCACACTCTGTATTTCTTTTACGCTATCACTAAGTCCAGAAAAGTTACACAGAACTTGAACTTCTCTACAGGAACAATCTTGTTAATCATGTCTGACGGATCTAAGTCCACATGCCCAACCACCTTTGCTCCTGTCTTTCAAAAGAAAAGACGTGGTCGTTTTCACCACCTCACCGCTACCCAATATTGCTTGTCGGGGTACTTGCTCACAACATGATAGCTAGTGAAATAACCGGTCTAATCCAGACCATGGCATACACTGCCCAGCGCATTCGAACAAGGCTCATGAGATATCCTGCTAACCGGTCTAATCCAGACCATGGCATACACTGCCCAGCGCATTCGAACAAGGCTCATGAGATATCCTGCTTTTCCTTATATCTTTTCGGATATATCCAAAGGAAAACTTGAGGAGAGAAACGTAGGGAACGCTTTCCGGCTTTACCTGGCCCATCACATCCTAAATCAATACCTACACACAAGGTATTCTTCCTGTGATTACCAAAGCCTACTCCTCCTTCAGTCTCAACGCCAAAAACCATCTTTGCAGACCCCTCGATCCTTCACTGAGTCTTCAGTACATTGATTTCAGACATGTCACAATTGGCAATCCACACGTCATCAACATACAATACCTGACCCACCATGAAGGAATCAAACCACTGCCTAGGCGACAGGCCGAACAACGACCTCCTGCAAAGTCTTTTCTAAGCCCCTTTCACTTCGAACTGCCCTGGTTGCTTCATGTAGATCTGCTTTTCACTTTTCCTTGTAGAAGTGCAGACTCCACATCCTTTCTTCCAGCTCAAGATCACATTGGCCTACCAGCGTGTTGAGGGTCAAATATTGCATATTAGACCCCAGATATTGTCTGGATTTACGAATATAATGCTGTCTAATGGCTCGTTTTCTCATTCTTGTGTGGCAAAGTGATTTTATGAGCATGGATGGAAAAAAGACGTTAAAAGTTGAGATTTAACGATCTGATGACGCCAAAGGCAAGGGACACACTCCAGGGGACCAAGATTGACAAATATACACGGTCAGAAATTCGAGAAAAGTTAGAAATTGAAGCTCAAGTGGCCTGAAGGACGTCTAGAATTCAAGATCACGAGGTTCCCACCATCCGTTCGGCTCGAAACTTCATACGTCGCCTGAGGACCATAAATTAACCGTACATATAAAATTTCAGCCATTGAAGATCTCGGGAAGTGCCCCAACTGACAGATCAGTATATAAACCGTTGATTCTGGGCCCACCTGATATCTGGAACTGCCTCAAAATTATTATTGACTCCTTAAATAAGGAGTCAAAACAGATGGACGGTGCAGATTTCTCTAAAACAGTGCAATAGACCCTATATGAGATGAGTGTGTACAGTACACATGTGCACTCGCCGTGCACCAAAATTTCCAAAAGTCGGTCAGCTGCGCTGACCGACGTTCCGTCTACAACTCAAAAAAAAAAATAAAAAAATAAAAAAATAAATGTGCAGTGGACGCACGGCCGCTGGCCGTTTTTGCGATCAGTTGTGGGCCCCACACGTGCCCCATAAGCTCAATCCGATCCGTCCACCGTGTAGAGGGCTTCGAGCACTACAAAATCATGTTATCACTTTTTACCCATGCGGGCACACGTGTGAGATACAGAGGCCACAAAAGGGCTGCTCGGTAACGTTCAAAACTGATTCTTTTGTGATTTCTTCTCTGGGCCACGTCAATGGACGTTCAAAACCACCCATTCTTGACTGAAATTTCGTTCTGAATCCAATGGGCGGGGTGGATTTTCCAAAAAATACTTCTGTGGGGCCCACCGATCACAACAGCGAAATGGTGCGAAAGGTTTCGCACATCCGCGAAAATCGATTTTTTCAGGCGGTTTTGGCCCACCATCTTTGATCATATGGCAGATCTGAACCGTCTATCATGTAGAGGACCCAATGAAATCCTAAGGGACAATGTTTCTTTGGAATTTGAGCAAGGAAAGTGGCGTGTTTCGAGGCACCGAACTTGGCTGCGAAAAAGCTTTCAATGGGCATGCATAGCTTTCCAAATCCGATTCAAATCCGATTTTCACCACTCCAGCAGCTATATAAAGAGGTTTTGGACGTGGGGAGCATTCATTCAGGGTCTTGGGAGGAAGAACAGAGGGCTCGAGCTTGAGTTTCAACGTGGTCAGAGGAGAGAGAGAGGAGCTTGGTTTTTTTCTTTCCCTTTTCTTTTCCTTTTCTTTTTCTCTTTATTTATTTGGATTGAGCCCATCCATGGCAGGCTAAAACCTCCTAGCTAGGGCTAGGAGGTGAAGCTTGTAGTGAGATGAGAGATTATATGCTTTTAATTTAATTTTAATTTTTGAATTGAAGTTGATTTTAGTTTGATTTTAATGGAAATATTTTAGGTTTTTAATGGTCTATTGTGACTGAAATTACAATGGGTCTGCAATGACTTTTAATATTCCCATTCTCTTTAATGTTTATGACGTTAGGAAGCCCTGTTGTTCACCATAGTCTCCTGGGCATGGTTGGATGACGGTACCCTTCTTAACCTTCATACATATGATTGGTTGGTAATTAGTTTAATTCTGTTGTTTGCCATAGTCTGTGGGCATGGTTTGGTGATGGAATCCATTCTAATTTATCTTCCTTTCATCTCTTTGAAAACTAGATCAACGACAGTTCAGTAATTTCTATGATTTTTGATGCAAGCATAAGTTCTCCCTGATCTCTACAAGTGGATCCTCTGAATCCCTAGTTTCCTATCTCTGAGTTGTTTCCTAAGTTTTAGATTAATTATTCTACAAGTATTTCACCATTGCTAATTGATTTAGAATTCATCTTAGCCTAGTTCTAGTTCTAGTTAGTTTTAGATAACGTACAAGTTTCAGTCCCTTGGGATTCGACCTCGGTCTTACCGAGTTATTACTACATCACAACCCTGCACTTGGGGAGTGAACACAGCGCCAATCACTGATCTAATAGATACCTGCTATACCGTCGGCGCGAATATCTCTGAGAAGTCGATCCCTTCTCCCTGAGCATAACCCATCGCCACCAACCTCGCTCTGTATCTATGTTGTATCCTCCTAAAGATCCACTTGCATCCAACCACTTTCCGGCCCACTGGAAGCTCCACCCGCTCCCATATGTCGGTCTGGTACAACGAATCCATCACATCGCCCATAATCACCTTTCACTTCTCAGCACCAGGCTCACCTAGAACCATTTGGTAGAAGATGAATACTTCTGCGATATTAGAGTTGTCCATGTACCTCGCTGATATCCCGCGATCGTGCGTGTGTTTCTTCTCACAGGTGGTTGCTCCACCTGCTTTGTATCCCTGTCAGCGCGTCTCAGCCTTCCTACCCTGTCCGCTCATGTGGCCATGCCCAACATGCCACACACGTGCAGAGGTCGAATCCGCCTCATCCACCATAGCTCCACCTTTTGAAGTGCTCCCAATCAACTTGTATAAGTTACTGAGTCGTTGCGCTTTCATGATTACCTGTGCCCCCTGGATACATTAAGAGCACCATCATACTTGTGTACTTGCATCCTTTTACCTCAAGCACACCAAGAGAAATCAGATTTCGCTTCAAATAAGGAGCGTGCCTCACATCTATCAAGGTACACTCCACTCCATCAAACATCTTGATGCGCACAGAACCAACATCTACAACATTACAGGCAATGTCATTACTCATAAATACATGTCCACCATCGCACTCCCTGTAGCTGGTGAACCAACTCCGATGAGGAGTCATGTGAAAAGATGCCCCTGCGTCTAGCATCCGCTCATCCTTACGATCATCGTATGACCGTCTGAGCGAAAACATAGATAAAACATCACCATCACATCCAATCGATCCATCTGACGTGGCAACATTGGCCTCCCTGCATGAAGCCTCAGAATCTTTCCTCTTTGATTTAGGATTTTCACAATCCCTCTTCATATGTCCCTCCTTCCCATAATTTCAGCACTTTACCTTTTCTTTGCCCTTACCCCTGGATTTGGATCTAGAACCAGAAGAACCTGTACCTTGTCCAGAATTCCTACCCACTGTAAACAGTACATCAGAAGACGTCCTCATGTCGCTGTTCAGTTGTCTCATGGCCTTCCTTTGAAGGGCTGAGATAACTGTGTCGACACTCAGGGTTCATGCTGCACGTAGTGTCCTTAAATGCCTCATAGGACGCCGGGAGAGAATTCAGCAACATACATGCCTGTTCTTCATCTTTCATCACTTCCTCCATATCCAGCAATTTGCAAACCAATTTATTAAAGCTGCTGATGTGAGCCTCCAGATCTCCACCCTCTGTCATCTTGAAGTTATATCACTGCCGCTTCAGGTGTAGGCGATTTTTCGAGGATTTCTTCGCATAAACATCCTCTAACTTCGCCGACAAACTAGCCGCAGTTTTCTCCCTCATGACGTTGTAGAGAACTTTATCCATGAGACATAAACGGATCGATGATAAAGCCTTCTTATCAAGAGTATTCCATTCATCATCTTTCACAGTAGACTTCCACTCCTCAAGAGCACCATCCTCGCCTTGCTTGGTTAACAGGCTAATCATCTTAACCTTCCATAACTCAAAATTATTTTTTCCTGAGTACTTCTCAAACTCATACTTAGTGCTCGCCATTATTACTAATCCCTCAGATTCATATTTGTGCCCCAACTGCAGCTCTGATACCACTTGTTGGGGATTTTGACTTGCGGAATCACACAGATGTAGATCTAGGAAAGCAAATCAATGGCACCAAGAACACAAGAGAATACAGAGAACACCCAAATTTAACGTGAAAAACCCTCGCGGGAAAAAACCACAGCACAAAGCGACAGATCTCCACTATGAAAAATATAAATTACAAAGAGAGAGGACTTACCCGATTCGAACAACCTCGAATTTCACCCTTGCTACACCCTTTAGAAAGCCTTAGCATATCATCTCACTTACCTAGAAAAGTCCTAGGAACACCTATTTATAGTTTAGGCAACTTTCCTTCCACATCCCAATTGCGAAAGGACTCAAGATCCGCAAAATCTGCGTTTCCGCAATCGCATATACGGAACTCTTCGATGATATCGAAGGACTCTCGATAACAGCGTCGATATGATCTAAAGGTCTCTCAATCATATCGACAGAACCAAGAAAACTGTCCAGTGACCAACGGTGAAAATTCTATGTCATCGAGCCTCTCTCGATAACAATCTCGATCCCATCTGAAACCCTGTCGATATGATCGACGGACCACCAAACAAATTTAAGACATCTATCCATAACAATATTACATTTTAACCTTCCAGTTTTGTTGGTCATCTCTCCTATCTCCTGTTGAGGCTATCATACTAACAGTTTGGATTATTTCAAAAGACTCCGATCAATGGTTAATGCCCAAATGTGTCCTGGCCAAACAAGCTAAACAGAGTAACATCGCATGACAGTTCACCACCGTTTTAGAAATGAAAGTATCTCTAAAAACGTGACATAGTTGTACAACAATCTAGACCATCCAAGTAACTAAACCAACTGGGGATGGAGCTTAATCCCACAAGCTACGCTAAGAAGACGATAGAAACATTATACCCTTCGGATTGGTCAAGTATGTGATTGTCTGGCATCATTCTGTTCTTTTTTTATTTTATTTTTGTCAATGTTGGTAAAGCCGTCTGTATGATAGATGTGGCCCCTTTTTTGTGGAGCCCACCGACAAGTTAAATGAGGTGAAGAAATTGGTGGTTAAAAAAAAATTAAATTTTAAAATTTTAAAATTTAAAATTTAAAAAAAAAAAAAAACAGCAACCTCTAAATTAAGCTCATAAATGTAGATGATGTAACAAGCTCACATAATTCACTACTAGCGAATTGCATGAATCAATATGATGAGTTATCTAGTGCACCAACTGATTTGACCAATGTGGGTGTGCCACTTGTTTCTTCAAGATGATTACTGAAAAAATAATTTTGTTATATTCACATGTGATCCTCGGATCCCAAACTTCCGAGTAATGATTGTTGTACCATTTGATAAATTTTATTTTCCCTATACATTTATGGTCACCAATCACATCTAAATGAGGTGAAGAAATTGGTGGTTTAAAAAATTTTAAAAAAAAAAATTTTTTTTTTTAAAAAGCAACCTCTGAATTCAGCTCATAAATATAAATGATTTAACAAGCTCACATAATTCACTACTAGCCAATTGCATGAATCAATATGATGAGTTGTCTATTGCACCAACTGATTTGACCAATGTGGGTGTGCCACTAGTTTCTCCAAGATGATTACTGAAAATATAATTTTGTTATATTCACATGTGATCCTAGGATCCCAAACTTCTGAGTAATGATTGTTGTACCATTTGACAAATTTTATTTTCACCGTACATTTATGGCCACCGATCACATCTAAATGAAGTGTGGGATCGTCAATCATTGATTTCCATTGTCCATTTCTTCAATACAACCATTGATAGGCCATGATATGCAAAACCTACAGTGAATGGATGATAGTAACCATCAAATCAATTTAATGATAGATGGGCAGTCAAGAGCAAAGCGAAACAAAAGGAAACTCCAATGATCATTTGGGATCATCTTCCTATTATGCTCCACCACCGTAGATTGTTTATAATTACAAACAAGCTTAAAGTTCTGGTGATGATAACCATCTCAGACCTAGCTTGTTAAAAAACAACTGTCATAACAAGCTCAGTCAATAGGATGAAAAGTGGATGGTCAATGTCGATCCAAGAAAATATTACTCTTTTTAATTGGGTCCACCACTGATTGCTTATTGTTATGAGTGAACCAGCTCTACATCACACCACAATAATATAAACTCGAGTCAACAATAAACCCGGATCAAACCTTATATGTTAGAAATTTAAATCTAACACCACTGCCAATCCATATACTTTACGGAAGCATGATAAACAAAGATAGACCAATATAATGATGCAGAATAATGAAATAAAAAACAAACAATCACAAATACGCTGATATTTTACATGACAAAACCCTTGTGGAAAAAAAAAAAAACACACGAGTTTTTGAATGACCTAAATTTTGGTGTCCCTTGATCCCCACAACATGGTGGAACCCACATTTCATCAAGACATTTCTATGGTGGGTATTCCCCAGTTGTGCCCTTTTGTGTGGCCCACCTGAGTTATAGGGTGGCCTTAATTTTGGGATCAAGGCGGAGGGCCCTATACAGATAGAACATAAAACGTATGTGATTATGCACCTTTTTTCCTACATAAACGTATGTGATGATGCACCTTTTTTCCTACATATGCATCAAAGCCATGCGAAATATTGGCATCACCAAGCTCAGCTGGCATGACCATCAAGTTGTGGAAAAAAAAAAAGGCTCAGCTGGCATGACCATCAAGTTGTTTCGTTGATTAGGTGAGTCGGATTAATTGGCGAGACCATCAGCTAGTATCATGTGATCCAATCCATGAAACTTTTAAAATGAGTGATCAAGCAAAGGCTAAAAAATGATATATATATATATATATATATATATATATATATATATATATATATATATATATATATATATATATATATATAGACACACACACACACACACTAGTTTGGTTTAGTGGTAGAGAGTTTATCACAGAAGCTATTTCCATACTCACACAATTAATCATGGAAGAAGATGAAGGATCTTCATATAATCTTTATTGACTACGAGAAATCTTACTATAGTGTCCCTGGAGAACTAATTTAGTGTCTTTGGAAAAACAAAAAAAAAAAGTAATTCCAAGTGTATATATTGACTGTTTTAGGGGGTATGTATAAGGAAGCAATAACAAATGTGACAACCACGAATGGAGAGACAAACGAGTTCTCAATTATTGTACGCTAGCACCAGAGGTCTGCAATGAGCCTTTACCTTTTTGTATTAGCTATGGACAAGCTAAAAAGGTATTTACTGGACGTGATCATATTGTGTATGTTGTTTACAAATGACATAGTTTTACTTAACAAGAAGATAAAGGGCATAAATATAAAGCTAGATTATAGAAAATAGCTTTAGAATCTAACAAATTTAAATTAGTTGAAGTAAAAGAGAGTTTGTAAAGTGCGATTTTAGTAATAATAGTAATAGTGAGAACAACGAATTAATAAAGATTATTGATCAAAAAGTTTCCAAAATAACCACTTTCAATATCATTGACCGGTAATTCATGAGAGTTGAGATATTGAGATGGAAGACACGGAGATATTCCTCTTGAGTCATGTACTACTCAAATTGAAAGGCAAATTTTATAAGATGGCTTTGGATCAACTACACTTTATGGAATAAAATTTTGGGAAATTAAGGAACAACATATCCATACGATAAGTATAGCTTAAATGAGAATATGTTGAGATGGCTAAGTGGCAAAATAAGGATGGATTTAGAAAGAAATGCATTCAAGAGAATTTAGGAATAACACCGACGAGTAACAAGACGAGAGAGAATCTAGTCTCATACGATCTGGTCATGTGCAATTAAGAGTAAGAACCGCACCGATTAGGAATAAGTTTATACAAGTTTGTTCAAGGCTCTAAAAGAACAAGGTAAAGGCTCAAAAGAATGTGGATAGAGGTGATAAGAAAAGATTTGATAACTTATTTTCTAACTAAAGTTATGGCCTTTGATGGATTGGAATGGCCAAAAAAGATTCATATAGCCTATCCTAATTAGTTATTGGGCAAGGTTTAGTTGATGATTATGGACAGTATCGTTAACTATTGAATACTCATAGGTACATTACATTTTAACCTTCTAGTTTTCTTGGTCATGTCCTTTCTCCTGTTAGGGCCATCATATATCAACAGCTTGGATTATTTCAAAAGACTCCGATCAATGTCTAAAGACCTAATGTGTCCTAGTCAAACAAGTTAAACAGAGTAACATCGCATGACAGTTCACCACCGTTTTAGAAATGAAAGCATCTCTAAAAATGTGGCATAGTTGTACAACAATCTAGACCGTCCAAGTTACTGAACCAACTGGGGATGGAGCTTAATCTCATAAGCTATGCTGAGAAGACGATAGAAACACTGTACCCTTCGGATTGGCCTGGTCTGTGATTGTTTGGCATCAGTCTCTGTTCTTTTTTATTTTATTTTATTTTTCTCAATCTTTGTAAGGCCATCTTTATGATAGGTGCGGCTCTTTTTTGGTGGAGCCCATCGGCGAGTTAAATGAGGGTGCAGAAATCGGTGGTTAAAAATAAAACAACAACAACAACCACCATTCAAATTCAGCTCAGAAATGTTGCTGATTTGACAAGCTCACATAGTTCACTACTAGCCATTTGCATGAATCTATATTCGAGGAGTTGTTGTCTATTGCAGCAACTGACTTGACCAATGTGGATGTCCCACTTGTTTCTTCAAGATGATTGCTGGAAAAATAATTCTATTATATATATTCACATGTGAGCCTAGGATCCTAACTTTCGATTAATGATGGTTGTACCATTTGATTAATTTTATCTTAACCGTACATTTATGGCCACCAGTCACATCTAAATGACGTGTGGGATTGTCAATCATTGATTTCCATTGTCCATTTCTTCAAAACAACCATTGGCAGACCATGATATGCAAAACCTACACTGATTGGATGATAGTAACCATCTAATCAATTCAATGATAAATGGGCAGTCAAGATCAAAGAGAAACAAAAGGAAATTCCAATGATCATTTGGAATTATCTTCCTATTATGCACCACCACCATGAATTGTTTATGATTCCAAACAAGCTTATAGTTCAGACAATATTGATAACCATCTCATCCTTGGCTTGTTAACAATCAACGGTCATAACAAAATCAATTAATAGCATGAAAAATAGATGTTAAATATCAAGCCTTAAAAAAAAATTGCTCTTTTTAATTGGGTCGACCATCGATTGCTTAGGATTCCAAAGAAGTATGGTAGCCTTATATGTAAGCATGTGTTGCATGCATACACTGTGGTTTTAAGGCTTGAGCTAGTCCCTCCAACTCCTTCAAGTCTACTTTGTCTCAGACCACCCATTTACGATCAACTCTAATCATTGAATCAATTCAATGATAAATAGGTGGTCAAGATCAAAGAGAAACAAAAAGAAGTTCCAATGATCATTTGGGATCATATTTCTATTATGTCGTGATAACACTGAATGATCTGTTGAATTATACTAGGTGTAAGAAGACCAGTAGTCAAAGGAGTAGTGGCGGATGAGTCATCAATAATCATGATGTATACCTTTTCTTAAGCTTTCTTTTTATTCTTTCTACACTGGTGAATGATTCTTTCTATACTGGTGAATGTTGTGGTTATAAATTCCGCAAAAATCGTCGTCTTTACAGGTTGTGGCAAGGTGACCGAACTTCTTACACTAATGACATTGGATCCGAGACATGTCACGTTTTTCTGAAGATGATAGAAGGGTCGTATATGATGTGAAAGTAAGTTGGGGCGTTCTAGAGAGCGCTTTGAGGTGTTGTTCTTGTCTTGTCCCAAAACTTGAATACAAAGTGTGTACTGTCAAACTCGAGTTATGTCATATGACCTGTACATGGAGTGTACTTAAATGAGTGAGTCATCTAGTTTGATTAGAGGCATAGTACTATTTGTAATTTAGGTTCTCATTAACATCTACCATCTACACTTTTCAACCAACAATCATTATAAGTATTCACAAATGCTTGCTTCCACACTTTCTAATATTGGTAAAATGCTAATTATTTCATTAAGTCTACTCATTTAGGACCTTATGAAACCCTTTCCAAAACTGTCAACTGAATCACCAATAAAACATTTTAAAACATCTACAACTCTAATTTCTAATCAATAAATGAAATTTTCAAGCATAATTAAATAAAAAATATCTAAAACTAATTCCATTTCAATGCATTTAGCTCATCTTCTTCAAGATAAGGTCATTGCATGCCCTTATAAATTATGTATTGTTTGGCATCCTGTCCTAGTAATTGAGTGATTGTTTCATCTTCAACCAAATTTATATAGTTTTTCCATCAATACAACGTCAGTTAGCTAGGCCTAGTGAGTGAACTCATCATGATTCATGCTCGTCATAAATAAAGTAAGAATGCATGAATGTTATGAGATGTATGGATGTATAAATACATCAAGTGGGTAGATCCTACCACTTGCTTAAGTTGGATTCTATCAATCCTTATCTCCCCTTCTGGGGTAAGCTTCCACACATTATGGGCATCCACGGATAGTCCCTTAAGTCACCCAGTTTTGCTAGTACTTGCAGGTTTTTCAAGGAGAGCCTCTCAAGAACTCAGCATAGGAACATGATACATACATGGATGCATGAAAATGATTAATGCATCATATTAACAATTACTACGTACATAACAGCATGTTTTAATAATAGCATTGCAATTATAAGCAAATTCAATAAAGCACTCAATACAAATAATCATAATCAGCAAAACAATCAAACCTTTAATTACAATAGAGAGGAAACATGTGATCACTCACATGTATTTTAATGATGTGGATTCCAAGATGCTATCCTAATTTCAATTAATTGACAACCACCTAATTACATAATACAATCAGCTCATTTTTTAAAACAGAGAGGCAAATACATGGAAGGGATGCATGGACGGTGATGAGTTGCATGGTCCACGTGGGGAGTAGTTGGTGCATGACGGGGGATCTGAACATTTAATTAGACCGAGAACTGAATGTGACTGTTTTAATCTACACCGTTCATCCATCTTGCCACATCATTTTAAGGCATGAGTCTAAAAACAGTGTAGGTCTAGGGCTTAGGTGGACCACACGGTATGGATTGAACTCCCGCCATTATAGCCTAAAGAACTGATAATGGTGCCTTCTCTTCATCTAGATCGGTCTGACCTTGTAAATAGGTTTGCATGGCGAATAAACATCATGGTGGGACGTGAGAAGGTTTTATCAGTGGGCGCCAGTGTTTCCAGTAATGTGGTCCGTCCCATGGAAGCTGTAGATGAGGCCAATCACATTAGACAGCTGTCAGGATGATGTAACTTAGTATTAGCTGGCCTAAGATATGCAATAGGTGGTTGGGATGCATCACGTGTTGCATGATTGACACGTGCAGTGATGCTTGACTAGTGCATATGGTGAATGAACGGATGGGTAGGATTGCTAACTAGCACGTGTGATTACCCAAGACATTTGGCCACCTGTACTATTAAGTGGCATAAATGCATGAAAAACCCATGGTGGAATGGGTGGCATGGCCTTTATATGTGAGTGACGCATGACATGGTTGGAATCGTGGAAGCGTACACACGTATGATAAATGGTGCGTCCAACACGTGTGGTGAAGATGCATGCCCTCTTTGATACATGGTGTGGATGTGTACATAATATATATATATATATATATATATATATATATATATATATATATATATATATATATATATATATATATATATATATATATATTTGCGTGTACATGCCATGCATGTCATCTATCCATCATCACACACGCAAATATATATATATATATACACATCCACACCATGTATCAAAGAGGGCACGCATGGCATGTATAGGAAAAATGTGTACATATATATATATATTTACACATCCACACATCACACACGCTTGCATATTCATATAAGTATTTTGGTATATATATGTACATAATATATAAAAAAAAAAAATATATATATATATATATATATATATATATATATATATATATATATATATATATATATATTTGCGTGTGTGATGATGGATAGATGACATGCAGGGCATGTATAGGAAAAATGATGGATTTATACCAAAATACTTATATGAATATGCAAGCGTTATTTCTACGTGCACGCATGCGTATCAAAAATCTCGGGTTCTTATAGTTCTTCTGCCAATAAGTCAGACAACCCGGCACTCAGGGCAGAAAGTGAACTACGGTTGAGTAATGTAACTTCGATAGTTATATTCAAACACATGACATAGTTTCATAAGAAAAACTGTCTCTCGTAGTGCACTCATGCGTATTTTGAATGATGGCAATGGCATCAGTTGGAAACTCAAATCCATTAGTCATTGATCTCTCATTCTGAATGCCACAATTGCATTATAAAATTCCAAAATTATGTTATCCTACGTAGAAGGTGATTATTAGTGCTATCAAAACATACTAGGAAAAGAAGACTTAACTGTTCATGGTATATTCAAACACCCGGTCAAGGGTTCGAGTACCCATGGTGGTGAAATCCCACGGTGTGCGTGTGTGGGGCGTGTGGCGTGAGTGTGTGGGGTGTGTGTGCGTGTGGCATGAGTGTGTGGGGGTGTGTGTGCGCGTGTGTAAAAAAAAAAAAAGAGACGGTATATACGAACAAACCGAAGATGCGATGAAAATCCAAAACGTGAGAAGTACCCGGTGATGGTGCACGTTATTTGAGAAGCTTACTGCTTTTTTTCTTGTTTTTCTGGGTTAGCTTGGAGAAATTTATTACTGTACGACCCATTTACGGCCCATTTATCCGCTTAAACTCATCCTTTTTAACCTGACCAAAATAAGCCCCGGCTGTACGGACAACTTGCCAAAGGTCGAAAATGCCCCTGCTTTTTCCTGCAAGCAGATCGGCTAGTGCTCGAAGACGAGCGCGGACGCTCATCGATCTCCGAATTGTACGAACGGTCCAAAAGAGATCAAAGTTACGTAGCACCAAGGTTATGTATTTATTATATCCACAACTTTCATCCATACTCTGAGATCATTTTGGAGCATGATAAAAAAAAAAATTTATTTGCAAAGATCAACTGGACCACACCACAGAGCAGCAAAAAATTGATGTTCATTGTTGAAACTTTTGTAGGGCCCACCATAACATTTATTTTCCATCCAATCTATTCATAAGGTGACAAAGACATGGATGAAGAGGAAAAATAAATTTCATAATGATCCAAAACTTTTGTGTGACCCCTAAAAGAGTTTCAACTGTAGATGTTAAAAGTAGAATAGTAATTTTATATGCTACGGTCAAACATATGGCTACGAATTATAACCGTAGCCATGGATACCATAATCTACAATGATAGTGGATTGTCCAGGTTGGGCTCGCTGAATTAGCGGCCCCCACGCCAGTTGCTGCCCTATCTAGCGGGGCCACGCGGATTTAGTAGAGTCATACCATCTGGCGGCCCCTATGACAACAGATTATAGCCGTAGCAATAGATGGATTGTCGTGACAACAATCTATGCATATTTTTATTTTTATTTTATACATGGATAACTTTATTCTACCTACAACTTTCTCTAACACATATTTATATAAATTTGTATATATGAGTATGTAAAAAAAATTTCTCTCTTTTTTCATTTACTTTTTTATTCATTTAACAAGAATATATTCTAAACTAAAATTAGTTACTTGATGTACCCTATATGATTTTGGGATAGGAGAAGCTACTTTAGCCAACCAACCTAGTTATTTTCCAAGATTCCATCAGGTCGATGGTCAAAAATCCATTTCATTCACTTCGCGGTCAATTTCAATCAGTTCGCAGTCAATTTCATTCATTTCATTTACTTCGTGATCAATTCCATGCATTTCACGGTCAATCTCGGTGATTCCCCTTCACTTCACGGTTAATTCCATGCATTTGATGGTCAATTTCCTTCACTTCATAGTCAATTCCGTGCATTTCACGGTCAATTCCCTTCATTTCATGATCATTTCCATGCATTTCATAGTCAATTCCAACGATTCCCCTTCACTTCATGGTCAATTCCATGCATTTCACGGTCAACTCCCTTTACTTCAGGTCAATTCAATGCATTTCACGGTCAATTCCCTTCATTCCATGGACAATTACATGCATTTAACTATTAATTTCAACGATTTTTCTTCACTTCACAGTCAATTCCATGCACTTCATGATCAATTTCATGCACTTTACGGTCAATTCCCTTCACTTCATGGTCATTTCCATGCATTTCACGGTCATTTTCGGCGGTTCCCCTTCACTTCATGGTCAATTCCATGCATTTCACAGTCAATTCCGACGGTTCCCCTTCACTTCCCGGTCAATTCAATGCATTTTACGGTCAATTCCCTTCATTTCACGATCAATTCCATGCATTTCACGGTCAATTTCGGTGAGTCAGCTTCACTTCACAGTCAATTCCCTTCACTTCACGATCAATTCAATGCATTTCACGGTCAATTCCCTTCACTTTACAGTCATTTCCCTGCATTTTACTGTCAATTCCGGCGATTCTCCTTCACTTCACGGTCAATTCCATGCATTTTACAGTCAATTCCCTTCACTTCATGGTCAATTCAATGCATTTCACGATCATATCCCTTCACTTCACGGTCATTTCCATGCATTTCATGGTCAATTCCGATGATTCCCCTTCACTTTACGATCAATTCTATGCATTTCATGGAATTGACCTTGAAGTGAATGGGAATTGCCAGAATTGACCATGAAATGCATGGAATTGACTGTGAAATGAAGGGAATTGACCGTGATATACATGGAAATGACCATGAAGTGAAGGAAATTAACTGTGAAATGCATTGAATTGACCGTGAAATGCATGGAAATAACTATAAACTGAAGGGAATTGACCGTAAAATGCATTGAATTGACCGTAAAATGCATGAAATTGATCGTGAAGTGAAGGGGAATTGCTGGAATTGACTGTGAAATGCATGGAAGTGACTGTGAAGTGAAGAGAATTGACCGCGAAATGCATTGAATTGACTGTGAAGTGAAGAAAATTGACCGTGAAATGCATTGAATTGACCGTGAAGTGAAGGGGAATCACCAGAATTGACCATGAAATGCATGTAATTGACCGTGGAATGAACGAAATTGACCGTAAAATGTATGGAAATGACCGTGAAGTAAAGGGAATTGACCATGAAATGCATGCAATTGACCGTGAAATGAAACGGAATTGCCGAAAATGACCGTGAAATGCATGGAAATGACCGTGAAGTGAAGCGAAGCGAACTGACCGTGAAATGCATGGAAATGAACGTGAAGTGAAGGGAATTGACTATGAAATGCATGAAAATGACCTTAAAATGAAACGGAATCGCCGAAATTGACCGTGAAATGTATGGAAATGACCATTAAGTGAAGCGAATTGACCGTGAAATGTATGAAAATGACCGTGAAGTGAAGGGAATTGACCATGAAATGCATGGAAATGACCGTGAAATGAAACGGAGTTGCCAGAATTGACCGTGAAATGCATGGAAATGACCGTGAAATGAAACGTAATCGCCGAAATTGACTGTGAAATGCATGGAATTGACCGTGATGTGAAGCGAATTGACCATGAATTGCATGGAAAGGACCATAAAGTGAAGGGAATTAACCGTGAAATGCATGGAAATGAATGTGAAATGAAACGGAATCGCCAGAAATGACCGTGAAATGCATGGAAATGATCGTGAAGTGAAGCGAATTGACTGTGAAATGCATGGAAATGACCGTGAAGTGAAGGGAATTGACCGTGAAATGCATGGAAATGACCGTGAAATGAAACGGAATCGTCGGAATTAAAAGTGAAATGCTTGGAAATGACTGTGAGGTGAAGCGAATTGACCTTAAAATGCATGGAAATGACCGTGAAGTGAAGGGAATTGACCGTGAAATGCATGGAAATGACCGTGAAATGAAACAGAATCGTCAGAATTGACCATGAAATGCATGGAAATGACCATGATGTGAAGTGAATTGACCATGAAATGAATGGAAATGACCGTGAAGTGAAGGGAATTGACCGTGAAATGCATGGAAATGACCATGAAATGAAACGGATTTGTCGAAAATGATCATGAAATGCATGGAATTGACGGTGAAGTGAAGCGAATGGACCGTGAAATGCATGGAAATGACCATGAAGTGAAGGGAATTAACGGTGAAATGCATGGAAATGAACGTGAGATGAAACGGAATCGCCATACATGACCGTGAAATGCATGGAAATGACCATAAAGTGAATCAAATTGACCATGAAAATAACGGAATCGCCGAAATGACCATGAAATGCATGAAAATGACCATGAAGTGAAGTGAATTGACCATGAAATGCATGGAAATGACCATGAAGTGAAGTGAAGCGAATTGACTGTGAAATGCATGGAAATGATTGTGAAATAAAACAGAATCGCCGAAAATGACCGTGAAGGAGAATTC
Organism: Magnolia kwangsiensis; assembly: GCA_037074715.1. Classification (NCBI taxonomy): domain Eukaryota; kingdom Viridiplantae; phylum Streptophyta; class Magnoliopsida; order Magnoliales; family Magnoliaceae; genus Magnolia; species Magnolia kwangsiensis. The sequence goes on from CM073584.1 coordinate 100,217,306, forward strand.
CATTTCATTTCACGGTCATTTGCATGCATTTCATGGTCAATTCCCTTCACTTCACAATCATTTCCATGCATTTCACGGTCATTTTTGGCGATTCCATTTCATTTCACGGTCATTTCCAGGCACTTCACGGTCAATTCCCTTCACTTCACGGTCATTTCGATGCATTTAATAGTCAATTCCCTTCACTTCACGGTCATTTCTATGCATTTCACGGTCATTTCCAATGATTCCATTTTATTTCCCGATCATTTCCAAGCATTTGACGATCAATTCCCTTCACTTCATGGTCATTTCCATGCATTTTATGGTCAATTCGCTTCACTTCACGGCCATTTCCAGTGATTCCGTTTCATTTCACGGTCATTTCCATGCATTTCATGGTCAATTCCCTTTACTTCATGGTTGTTTCCATGCATTTCACAGTCAATTCACTTCACGGTCATTTTCATGCATTTCACAGTCAATTCCCTTCACTTCACGGTCATTTCCATGCATTTCATGGTCAATTCGCTTCACTTCACAGTCATTTCCATAAATTTCACAATCATTTTCAACGATTTCGTTTCATTTCACAGTCATTTTCATGTATTTCATGGTCAATTCCCTTCACTTCACGGTCATTTTCATGCATTTCATAGTCAATTCGCTTCATTTCACGGTCATTTCCATGCATTTCACGGTCATTTTCGACAATTCTATTTCATTTCACAGTCATTTTCATGCATTTCGTGGTCAATTCCCTTGACTTCACGGTCATTTCCATGTATTTCATGGTCAATTCACTTCACATCACGGTCATTTTCATGCATTTCACGGTCAATTCCAGTGATTCCGCTTCATTTCACGGTCATTTACATGCATTTTACGGTCAATTCCCTTCACTTCACGGTCATTTTCATGCATTTCACAGTCATTTTCAGCGATTCTGTTTTATTTCATAGTCATTTCCATGCATTTCACAGTCAATTCCCTTCACTTCACAGTCATTTTCATGCATTTCACGGTCAGTTCGCTTCACTTCATGATTATTTCCATGCATTTCACAGTCAATTCCGGCAGTTCCCCTTCACTTCACAGTCAATTTCATGCATTTCATGATCAATTCCCTTTACTTCATGGTCAATTCAATGGATTTCACCGTCAATTCCCTTCATTTCACGGTCAATTCCAGTGATTCCCTTTCACTTCACGGTCAATTGCATTTCACAGTCATTTCCCTTCACTTCACGGTCATTTCCATGCATTTCACAGTCAATTTCCTTCATTTCACACTCAATTCCATGCATTTCACGGCCAATTCCCTTCATTTTATGGTCAATTCTATGCATTTCATGGTCAATTCCGGCGATTCCCCTTCACTTCATAGTCATTTCCATGCACTTCAAGGTCAATTCCCTTCATTTCACGGTCAATTCCCTTCATTTCACGGTCAATTCCCTTCACTTCACGGTCATTTACAGGCATTTCACGGTCAATTCTGGTGATTCCCCTTCAATGAAATCATGCATTTCATGGAATTAATCGTGAAGTGAAGGGGAATCGCTAGAATTGACCGTGAAATGCCTGTAAATGACCGTGAAGTGAAGAAAATTGACCGTGAAATGCATTGAATTGACCGTGAAGTGAAGGGAATTGACCGTGAAATGCATGGAATTGACCGTGAAATTAGGGGAATTGACCATAAAATACATTGAATTGACCGTGAAGTAAAGGGAATTGACCGTGAAAAGCATGGAATTGACCGTGAAGTAAAGGGAAACAACCGAAATTGACCGCAAAATGTATTGAATTGACTGTGAAGTGAAGTGAATTGACCGTGAAATGTATGGAATTTACCGTGAAGTAAAGGGGAATCACCGGAATTGACCGTGAAATGCATGTAATTGACCGTGAAATGAAGGGAATTAATCGTGAAATGCATTGAATTGATCGGGAAATGCATGTAATTGACCGTGAAATGAAGAGAATTAATCGTGAAATGCATTGAATTGACTGTGAAGTAAAGGGAATTGACTGTGAAATGAAGGGAATTGACCGTGAAATGCATGGAATTGATCACGAAGTAAATGAAATGAATGAAATTGACTACGAACTGATTGAAATTGACTGTGAAGTGAATGAAATGGATTTTCGACCATCAACCTAATAGAATCTTGAAAAATAACCAGGTTGGTTGGCTAAAGTAGCTTCTCCTATCCCAAAATCTTATAAGGTACATCAAGTAACTAATTTTGGTTTAGTAGATATTCTTGTTAAATGAATAAAGAAAGAAATGAAAAGAAGAGAGAAAAAAAAAATTATATACTTATATATGCATATTTATATAAATGTGTTAGAGAAAATTGTAAGTAGAATAAAATTCTCCATGTGAAAACAAAAATTTATAAAAAAAAAATTGTATAGACTGTTGTAACGGCAATCAGTTTATAGCTACAGTTATAGGAGCCACCAAATGGGCGTGGCCCGGCCGGATGGGCCAGTAACCGACGTGGGGGTCATTAGTTCGGCGACCCCAGTCCGGACGATCCTCTATGGCTACGAAGTATGCTATTTATGGCTATGGTTATAATATGTAGTAATATATCGGGCCGTAGCATACAACGTTACCATTCTGCTTTTAACGTCTACCGTTGAAACCCTCTTAGAGGTCATAGAAGTTTTGGATCATTATGAAATTTGTTTTCCCTTTTCATCCAGGTCTTCGTGACCTTGTGAATAGATTGGATAGAAAATAAATGTTATGGTGGGCCCTACAAAAGTTTCAATGGTGAAAAATAATATTCCGCTGCTCTTTGTAGTGTGGTCTAGTTGATCTTTGGGTATGATTTTTTTTTTTTTTTTGGATAATGCTCCGAAATGACCTCGTTGTGAATATAATAATACATAACTGCAAGGCATGTAATTTTGATCTCTTTTAAACTGTCCGTACAACTCGGAGAGCAATGAGCACCAGTGCTCGTCTTCGAGCACCAGCCGATCCGCTTGAACGAAGAAGCAGGGGCGTTTTTGACCTTTGGCAAGTCATCCGTACAGACAGGGCTTATTCTATTCAGGTAAGAAGGGGTGGGCTTAAGTGGGTAAATGGGTCGTACAGTGGTAAATTTCCCGGTACCGAGACCTTAGTGCTGAAATGAGGCATCCCCTCAGTCTGCCATTTGAGCTTTGAATATGGGCGTTGTGATGCTTCCTTAGCTACGCCCAAAAAAAAAAAAACAAAAGATTGGAAAGGAGATCAATCGCAGTCAAACGCCGGGAAAGTAACTTGTCTGATGGTTACAGCCACAAAGAGATGTGCCAGCTAGGCAGAGGCACATCTGATGTTAAATCAACTCTTCTTTATATTAATATTAATTGGAGTAACTATACACGAGAAATTCGGCCTTACCTATCAAAAAAAACAAAAAAAAAAAAAAGAGAGACGAGGTTTGCCTATCATGAGGACCGAAAAGAAAATAAGAAACAAAGAAAATTAACACTCCCTCAAATTTCCCAGCCCCTGTTTAGAAATAGAAGCCCTTAGGTAATCTAGGGAAGCTCCTCCGTAGTTTGGAAGAGCATTCAAGACTGGCCAGCACTGCCCCTTCTATATAATCATTATTTGATAGAATTCTAATTTGATAAGAATTTTGCATTTAAAAAAAAATAAAAATAAAAAACCCTATTAAAAATTAGGTATAAAATTCATGATTCATGTTTGGAACTTACATGTTGCATGTGAATTATAAAAGAAAAGCTTAAATCACAAATAGAAGAGCACCATGCTCTATATATACATGTGGACGATTAAGATATCTTGAATGTTGGTGGGCCTCTAGTAAATGTTGCATCCTAAAAATAAATTTCTAATTAATTAATTTGTCCTTGTTTAATTATAAATTTCATCGTTCTTCAAATGCTTTAATATGTATAGTTGATACTAAAACTGCAAACCTGAATTGGAAGTGCGATGCCGACGGGGAATCCACTCCATGATAGACCATGTGAGTTTCAACGTTAGGTCCATGATGGACTATGAGAAAGCCACTCCATCCATCATTTTTGCAAGCCCACAACAGATTTGGACTTCAAAAATTAAGCAGATATACCCAAAACACTAGTAGGCCACGCCAAAATAGAGGGGCTTGAATGCACATTGTTTGAAACTTTGTGGAGGCAGAGAAATTATGGATTAGGATGATATTTGCATTTACAGATCATCTTAGTGGAAATAACCTTATGAACGGTTTGGTAGATAACAAGGTGTTTCAAAATGGTAAAGGCCACAACCGTTACATCAACTATTATGGCTTATATTTTGTTATAAAAAAAAAAAACATTTTGTTTTAATTTTGATTTTTAAAAAAATTATTTTTTTTGTTGAAAAAAAAAATGTTACGAGATCATTACATGACCATTAGATATTGCCATGTCCTTTTTTCTGTAATAGTTGTTTTAACCCCATAACACTCAACGGTTATGACAGTCATGTAATGGTCGTTACATAAAGTGATTTTTAATACCATAGTTGGCATTAGGGCTAAAGGCGGGTTGGGTTGGGTTGGGTTGGGTTGGGTTGGTGCTCGAACCTAACCCAACCCAAGGTTCCTATACCTCAACTCTAACCCAACCCAACCCAATCTCGGGTTGGGAATTCTCAACCCAAGCTCAACCCAAGTGGCCTCGTTCGGGTTGATCAGGTTGGTCGGGTATATACGTGCTAATATTTTTGTTATTACGTTAGTTTATTATATTTTAATATATGACTTATTTTTTGTATCTATAATTTTATTAATTATATATATATGATTATTCATTATAAAGAACTTCATTTTTTTTTCTTAAAAAAAACAAGCCAAAATACAAGACAACTACTTTAAAAGTCATGTAGCATAGCACAAAGTCTATTTGAGTGAGAAATCTGGCATATCTTATTAGCTTGAGTCCTTGAAAATGATGTGGACAAATGAGACTTGACATCACTAATGTACCTTTGACACAAACGATTAACACTCAATTATAATGTGTAAGTAACTTATATATCATGATTGGGTTCGGGTTGGGTCGGGCAACCTAAGATCTCAACCCGAGCCCAACCCAAGTTTTGTCGGGTTGGAGTTTGTATAGCCCAAGCTTAAGATTGGGCCCGATATATCCTGCTCGAGCCCAACCCAATGTCGAGTCGGTCATGGGTCGGTCGGGTTGAACCCGCCCAACTTTCAGCCCTAGTTGGCATATAAACATCTTGGTAGGCTATGGAAAGGTTTCAATGGTGAGAATTTTCATTCTCAATACTTCCTGTCATGTGGCCCACTAAAGAAAAAACTGTACGTGATGCACGTAAAAATGATGTCTAATCTCTTCATTTTCTATCACTGAAACCCTTATTTTGAATTTACAGTGGCAACCACTCATAGGGGTCATTTGAGGTGGGACCCATAAGTGACTTTCAGGTTTTGAGCCAACAGTAAATTCTAAGCTTCATATTACCAATGTTGACTCTTGATTTAACACCACACTAAAAGCGTGCCAACCAAATTGAAAGTATGCATTAGCTTGCTCCATGGGCTGGGCTTGACATCATTCATTTGAGCCCAACTGAACTTCAGATGTTCTTGTTATATCCTGTAAATGGACGGTCCAGATTGTTGATGTGGTTCACGTGGATGGCAACGAATGCAACGAAACTATGTGCATTGGAAGGTTCTACACAATTTAGCCCATGTACACATCCGAGCCATACATCAGATGCATCCCATCAATCAGATGCACTGTTCTAAGTATCAGATGGTCCACTGATCTAATAAGCCATAGCGTTACAGGATATGCTTAAGGGTGGCAATGGTCACCGGGCCCAACCAACTCGCTGTTGAATGGGCTTGGACCTATATTATCTTGCCCATGGGCCAGTTACCGGCCCGTCAGGCTATGGACCGGGCATGGACCTGTTATCATGGCCCATCCAACTAGACCGATTGGCTGTGGAATGGATGGGCAGTGCGGATAAAATCCAAATCAACGGTGGAGAGGTGATCTACGCGTGTCCTCGGTCGAGGACCGCACAAGAAAAAGTTTTTAAAAGGAAGAAAAAACGTAGAAACGCCGTTGCCGGGGATCGAACCCGGGTCACCCGCGTGACAGGCGGGAATACTCACCACTATACTACAACGACTTCCTTATGTTAATGCTTTCGAAATATTTTATATTATTGAATGCCTTCTTTACTCCTGACAAGTGTACCTATTTTTGGGTAATCCGAACCGTTCGTACGATTCTAACCGCCGTGAAATTAGTACGGTCCAGAAATAATTCGAACCGTTCCGTTTCAACACCCCAAATTAGGCGAGTCGGGCCGATTCAGCTCCTATCGGAGTTGCTGAGTCTTTTAAAACATAGTTACTTGAGCACCATTTTGGAAATGATGGTAACTCATCCTCATTACACGTGGCAGTGATGGAAAACTATCCTCACCATCCAAATTGAGAATCCCATATTGGATGGAGCGAATCTAAAGTTGCACTGATCAACCAAACCTAACCATCTAGTTGTAGCTACATGGAATGGATGTAGTGAGTTTTCCAATTTTGAAGGGAATAATAAGATGATTTATTTTATCTTATCAGCGTAATTTTTCTGTTATTCCCCATCTGCAATTCGGTCAACAATTTGTACGGTCTAGATTATCATACAACAATGATAAGATGATTAATGTTGAAGAGACACTTACTTTTTAAATGGTGCTAAACTAGCATAGGAGTCAAGTCCATTTCTCTTCTTAACCGTTTATTTGTGGGACCAAAAGGAATGGTCGAGATTTTACTAAATGTGAGGATTTTGAAGATGGTCCATCCATGAGATTTTTGATAGACTGATAGAGAGGTTACTGTTACATTTTTCATGCGAGTGAATGGCTGTACAACTGAAAAGCACGTGCAGTGATCAGAACCGTTGATCTAGTGGGTCATCGATACAGTGGACCATAGCCCAAAATATATATATATATATATATATATATATATATATATATATATATATATATATATATATATATATATATATGGTGATTGGAAAATCTAACAGTCCAACCAGTATGATTTCTGCCTTTTGGAGACAGATGGTTGCTTTTATCCTCTTCCGCTCAAGTTGCTTACCACCGTCGATTTACAGTTCCGCAATAAATGGTTGTAACAGTCGAATCCACTTAATGCTAAGATACTTTGAGTGATGGCCCACCAAATCAATGCCCTCAACAGCATGCACGTGCCACACAAATGTATTTGTTGTACTTAATTAATGAACTCATACTATCGCCACAACTTGCGCCCGTGTGGGCAGGCAAAATATCCCAGCCATCCATCATGTTGGCCCACCATCCAGAACTTCTCACCCAAAAAATCAAGTCGGTTCACCCACTGAAAGACTGATTCTTGGGCCAGGGTATATGCATATCGGTACCCCTCCGATGGATGGATTGGATCTCATGCCTGCGTGAGTGTGTACATGAGCAAGCATGTAGCCCGTTGGATCGGATCTATGTGATTAGATTCGATTTTGTACGGCATATCTGCGATGTGCAACAACACCTTTGTGAGAGCGTACCAATGTTGACCGTCGGATCTAAGGAGATATAGATTATAGTTATAATGACTCGGATAATGCCAGCATGACTTTTAGTGGGCCTTTTCAGGCCTGAACGTCGAGGATGATTTTGCAAACTAATGTGGACCGTAGGATCTAGGAGATCTAGATGACATGTAAAGCTCTATTTAAGGTGTTATACCTCTCCCCGTCTAAAGTATTAAGACCCCACAACCTTTTTCATTAAGGGCGCGTTTGGCTGCACCAAATATCATGATTTTCATGATTAATCAATCTAACTTTGGGCAAAATATCACCAAATTTCATAAAATTTGGCACAACCGAACACACCGTACTAAAAAGGAAAAGAAGCCTGATCACATACACACACAGGCAATCCTACCATTCCATCTTTCCCGCCAAAAAGCCACTTGTGTAGGACATCAGTGCCATGAAAACTGTGGGCCCCACCATGAAGATCACCCTCGATCTGCTCACTAGATGGGCCACACATGTTGATTCCAACTCAATGCCCCCCCTGATGAGCAAACGGGTCTGGCTTTTTTTTCCCGGGTAATCTTCATCACAGGGCCCACGGATTTCATGGTGCTGATTTACTGCACAAGTGGCACGTGTGATCATTTCTCAAAATAAAAAATGTGCAAAGAGTGAAAAAGGTATGGCTTGTGATTGAGAAAGTTCCCATCAAAGATGGACACTGCTTGGCAAAGATCAACATGACCGTTAGCCATCGAGGACAACTACGACCAACGGTACGGATTATCAAAAGCTTTTCAGCGCGTCTGATGGCCGCCAAAATCAGGATTAGACTTAATCTTCATATGGGCAATTCCCTACCCAAACGGCCAACCATAAGAGGCTAAGGAGGCACAAAATCTAAGACAATAGAGCCGTTGATCTTGTGTTGTCCACTCGAGTCCTGATGAGCCCATATTCTAAAATGACTCGAAGAAATGGATAAACGGTGTGGATAAAACCCATACATTGTGGCGGCCACTCGGAGCCCCTGCCCATTCCTAGCTCTAGATATTAGGTTTCTCTCTAGTGATGGTCTAAAAAACATGTAATGCTAATTGTGGGGAAACATCAGAGAAAATTGGAGAAAATGGTGAAATTTGTCGTTGACTAAATATGTATATTTGCATATTTAACAATTAAATAATAACAAAAAAGATACATATTTACATACTTATGAATCAAATAATCGTTGACTCAGGAAATCAACGAAGAAACATGTGAAAAATGATAAGATCCATCCAACCAATCATCCATGCACATGCATACATACAAACACATGCATGATCCACTCATCCACCTGCACATGCACACATCTCCATCTAACCACACACACACACACACACACATCATGATCCATCCATCCATGCATACAAACATACATCCATGGTCCATCCACTCACCGATACATCCACAATCCATCTATCCATCCATGCATACATATACACAATACAAACATGCATTTCATCATACAACCATGCACCAAAAAAATTTTGATATGAATTTCTTTTTAATAAATAGATTTTTGCAATACATTGGCAGTATTATCAAAATATAGCCAATACATTGGCAATGCATGCCACACCCAGAATTGCACAGTAAAAAATATTGGCGATACAAGCGACACCTGAAATTTACACGGTCAAAAATAGTGGGGATACATTGACAATATCAATACATAAGCGATACTTTAATATATCACCGGTGCCTAGAATTTCTGATTTCCAAGCTAAAGATGGGGAGATATCACTGATGATACCGTGAAAGCATTGCCATTCCTAGAAAGAAGAGAAAAAATGTAAGAAATGATCATAAAACAGAAGATCCTAATCATCCAACCCAAGGCAATTAATACTATCAGATCAATAGCTAAAAGAGCCCAACCATGGCCCCCACTTCAAGGAACTCAGGTTTCAGTTCATTAAAATGCAATCCATAGGTTACACAACATACATAAAATGTCACAGCCATTGAAATAATGGATCAAATATCACAAAACAGTCTCAACCAAACACTCATACAACCCCATACAATCAGACAGCCATATTTCAAATGAGCATAACATTCAAGACTAGAGATACCTCAGCCAGCCAGCTCCTCCTCCTCTTCCTCCTCATACTCCTCATCGTCTGCCGTTGCATCCTGATACTGCTGATACTCGGCGACCAGATCGTTCATATTGCTCTCTGCCTCAGTGAACTCCATCTCATCCATGCCCTCTCCCGTGTACCAGTGCAAGAAGGCCTTCCTCCGGAACATGGCGGTGAACTGCTCGCTGACACGCCGGAACATCTCCTGGATTGATGTAGAGTTCCCAATGAACGTGGACGCCATCTTCAGCCCCTTGGGTGGGATATCGCAGACGCTGGACTTCACGTTGTTCGGTATCCATTCGACGAAGTAGGACGAGTTCTTGTTCTGGACGTTGATCATCTGCTCATCAACTTCCTTGGTGCTCATCTTGCCGCGGAACATGGCTGAGGCCGTCAGATAGCGACCGTGGCGTGGGTCAGCTGCACACATCATGTTCTTGGCATCCCACATTTGTTGGGTCAGCTCGGGCACAGTAAGGGCCCGGTACTGTTGAGAGCCCCTCGATGTTAAGGGGGCAAACCCAACCATGAAGAAGTGGAGGCGGGGAAATGGGATTAGGTTGACGGCGAGCTTTCGGAGGTCGGAGTTTAGCTGGCCCGGGAAGCGGAGGCAGCATGTGACGCCACTCATGGTGGCAGAGATGAGGTGATTGAGATCACCAACTGACACAAGGAAACAATCAATAGAAGATGTGAGGAGAATGCATTAGCGTCAAGGTTCTGAAAATCTGGTACAATAAAGCTGTATCTTAACTATATAGGCCATAGTTCTAGAACTCGCTAACTTGACTTAACTCGGTTGAGTTGGCTAGGCAGGATTTCAAGCCGAGTCCTTAGGGAACTTGGTTTTGAGGCTGACAGTCCAGACTGTCTCAGACTCATCGAGTCAACTCACAAACTTGGTTGACACACAAAATTGGTCAACTCAACACATCTTGCAGTGACTCAAGCCAAGTCACTCAGAATGTAAAATTATTTCATAAAATGTAAAAAGAGCCTGGTAGAAGTTTTCAAGCCGCGATTTAACAGAGACAAAGTAGGCCCTCTACCGCCAGACCAAGCAATGATTCGCTGTTAGATCTCTTATTTTATAATACTTATATTGGAAATGACTGTTTTAATCTTCTTCATTATTACAAATATTTTTAATTCATATTCATTAACTATCAAGTTTAGTTGGGTCGAGTCTTCGAGTCTACCTGACCAGGATGAATGTCCAGCAGTGTGGAGTTTTTGGGTTTCTAACTATGGTATCAGCACCAATAAGGGCCAACCGTGCCATAATGCCCCCATTTTCAAAAAAAAAAAAAAAAAACTTCTCCAATTTTTCTCTCGTTTACCACTTCTCTCCTTCACTTCAGCCACGGAAGAAGGCGTCGAAATTCATTTAAACTAGATCGAGAGCATATTTTGATAATCGAAACACAGATTTGAGTGAGTTGTTGAACAAAGAGTAATTAACCATTTTGGGAAAATCAGAGGGAGTACACCATCGCCTTTTCGTCTTCTAATCCACTAAATCATACTTGAATTGTGTTTGATCATGGCCTATTTGGTTATTCTTTCAATTTGTCAAGCCGACAAACAACATCCTTACCAAAGGTCTGATACACCAATAAACAAGCTATATACACCCAAATAATAAATAAATAAAATTCTGATAGATTTTGGTATTTTATATTTTTTTTAATATTTCTTGAAATTTTTGAAATATTTTTGGGCTAAAAGAAATTTTTGGACAATACAGATCTGATATGCCCTGTTTTGTATCATTATTGGACTGCCGATATAAAAACTAAAAAAAAAAACGGCATACATTAATCGGTCCCCCAGTTAAAATTCGAACAATACTCAACTCTAGAGTCTACCAACTAGGAGTATCTTGACGAGTTTTCTCAATTCTTGGAAACTAAAGACTGTAAATATGATATATGAAATTATCAATACCGTTGGGTCTTGGAAAACAGAGTCGAGTTTCTTTGGTGAGTTTTTTTTTTTTTTTTTTCGAGTTTTTACAAGTTTTGTCAAATAGAGTCGAATTGACCAAGTTATGATCCAGTTGAATTTTCCTCTAGATTAGATAAATCTGATCAGGTCTTCTTTTTTTTTCAACATGGGTCTTCACAGTAGCATTTCAGTTTTCTTTTGTAAAAGGGGGACTCGTGTTTCTATGTAACAAACCATTGATGCTATGGAAACTCAATGTGGACAGCCAGTGCACCCAAAACATCTCCAGGACGGGAAAATACAACTCTTCAATTGATGGCCAACAAATAGACAGTTAAGAAAGAATGTACATGGGTCAAATACTCTATAGCTAGGATTTTCAGATCTGGGGAATTCTTGGTGCGTATGGGCCATCATATGATTCGTATCAGCAGTTTGGATCGATAAACCATGATTCCCACTTGTACAACTGAATTACTGTTTCATCATTCTTTAAAACAAAATAGGCACACATTTGCGTTTCTTTCATTGAACATACCAAGTTATGAATCATTTCCTCCATAACTAGGTGCTATCTAAAGAGAGCATTGCTAAGTGCACACAGATGCAATAAAGATTGTGGATACACGTGCTAGCATGGCACGTACGTCCGAGATATAATCCATCTATCAAGTTGGTCCAACCATGTATATGTTTTCTCAAAAATAAATTCTGGTCCAATCAGCTAGTGAACCCCAGTGGAAACAGATGGATGGGTTAGAAAACTTCAGCCAAGTTTTTCAGTGCCGTTCGTTTGTTTCACAAACTTTGACCAACATAACCAGTGGATCAAACTGATTCTTGGGCTAGGGCATCAAGGCAGCGGTACCATTCTCATGGATGGATTGGATCTTGGACCTATCGTGCCATCTTTGAACATGTCGGACTTGTACATGAACTTTATTGCATGCACGTGGGATTAGCAAAACTCATCTAAAAAATATGAGACACAGGAAAAAGATCCTAAACTGCAGGACGGTATCTAATTTAGTTATCAAGCCTGCAATCTCTGTGGGATGTAGTAGCCATGTATGACATTCATACCGATTTTATGTCGGGCCCTAGCATGCTTGGACTAAATGTCTAACTTACACAAGCCAGATGATCCTATCTGCCAATTGGAGGACACATGCCTATGAATGCTGACTATTCATTAGACATTTCTGTCGACTGTGCAATCGTAATCCGCAATCAATGACAGGGATTACCCAACCAGTGTGATTGTTGATGTACCTGTATTTGTAGGGCCCAACAGTTGCATGGCCAAAATCTCATACATACATGCCACGTGTAGGGGGGATGAATGCTTGATAACTAAGATCATAGCATAGGATGCCTTATCAAGAGGTACTATCAGAACTCCATGGCTACAGGTAGTGCATGGAAATTTGACTCACATGTAGGAGTGGCGAGCTTGAGCGTGCGGAAGCAGATGTCATAGAGGGCCTCATTGTCAAGGACCATACACTCGTCAGCATTCTCAACAAGCTGATGAACAGAAAGGGTGGCGTTGTATGGCTCCACAACAGTGTCAGAGACCTTGGGTGAGGGGAAAACAGAGAACGTCAACATCATGCGATCTGGGTACTCCTCCCTGATCTTGGATATGAGAAGGGTGCCCATGCCAGATCCAGTACCTCCACCCAAAGAATGGCATACTTGGAATCCTGTCAAATAAAAAAAGATTTTAAAAAAGAGTATTAGTTGAGCACACAGAACAAGACGATAAACAAAACTGATCAACGATAAGGCGAATATTACAGGAGAGAATAACCAAAAAAAAATACATTGCAATATTCAGAGCGTCCTTGCATGGTGGCCCAGAGGGTTGATGTGCTTCCTCATCCCTAATCACCAGAACGGTTGTGAGAGGGAGAATAATTTTGTATAGGGTTTGATGCAGCCACGCTCAGTTGGACATATGAACAAGTACTCTTTTACCACACCTTTCCAAATCATACAAGTCCATGTGTTGGTTATGCAAAACTCCCTCATTTTCTTGATATTTCTGTGGAGTCATGGCCACCTACAACTGGTTGTAGATTAGCTTCACAAACAACCAACCGTCTCACATGCCAGCATATCATGTGCAGAGGACTGCAACCATGAAAAAGGAAGGCCCAACATGAAGATCACATGGCGTAAAAAAAACATGCAGCCTACTAATCAGATGAGCGACCCTGTGCTGTGACAATGGACAGTTTAATTCAGACCTGCTTATAGTTTGATTCAACATACTCATGTAGCCTGCCTGATGAGAGGAGACCAACCTGATATGGACCAGGTTATCTTCATGGAGGCCCTGCCTATAGCACAGCTGGCATTTCCTATGCATGTGATACATTTAGCACTAGAGAAGGTCGTATGTTAAGTTGACCAACACCAAATAAAAGTCATATCATTACTCATTTCTTCGGGTTAGCACTAATGATGCATCCTGAATTCAAAAGTGTCTGGAATACCACAGCGATACATAAGGCAGCCCCAAACGTTAAGATGACAATACCTGAAATCAGGAACTTCTATTCATCAAACGGCCTGCACATGTGCAATGGATGTGAACCATGGACAAGTCTTTTCAAACCATCCATTACTTCGGACTGAGGCAGCTGATGAAGTGAACAGTGTGATTTTGCATACAAAGGGGCCACCATATGTACCACTCAGATATCCAACACATTTGACAGAGTGGGCATTTAGTACTATCTTGATGACACATTCATCAGGTAAAATCTCGAATATATATACCCGAATGACAGAGTGGGCATTTAGTACTATCTTGATGACACATTCATCAGGTAAAATCTCGAATATATATACCCGAATGAAGGCAAGAATCATCCCTGATTTGGACAGGAAAATCACTCAAATCTCTATCTCGACTCCATCTTTCTGTAGGATCTAATAAGGTGGACAAGCTCACTCCACTTAAGGCAGCCTACAGAAGGCATTAGCTTGTCTGAAAAGAGCGCAGGTATGGATACCCACAGAGGAATTAACTCTCCCCACGTGCCAATGGAGCATGAGAGTGACACATTCAGGTGCTTATCATGGGCCAAAAACCAGGATTGTACTGTTATCAGGTCCACTACACATACTGTGATCTGAATAATGCGGAATACATGGATCATCTATGAATCAATAATGGGGATTTTACATTAAAATCTTAAAGGTGCACGTAAAAGGGAAGACATTCCCGATGCCACGATGTAGCCGAGAGGGATGCTTGGTCTTCTGCACTTTATACCCTTAAGGAAAACCTCTCAATGAGACTAGGATTTTCTCTCGTGTGTTGGTAAGGGGATCAAGACATGTATTTATAGGAAAGAAGGTTGAAGAAATTTACCCATCATACTTCTACCCTCAAGGGTCTCCACACCAAGGTGTTCTGTAACGATAACGGTGGCCGTAACGGCCACCACCGTTATCTTTACGATACGGGTCGTAATGGCTGTTACAGTCTCTTTTTTTATTGGGAAAAAAAATCCCAAAATCTTGTATCTGCCCCGTAATGTTGATTAAAAAGTATGGAAAACCTGTATATTCCCCATAACAGACAATTACGGGGTTGTTATGGCCTTTATAGGGGACGTAACATGTCGTTAACGGCAATTACGGGTCTTTTTTTTTTCCATAAGGGCTACGGCCTTTACGACCCCGTAACATGTAACGGTTGCCACCATTACCTTTACGTAACGGCCTTTACAGCACACCATACTCTACACCGTAAGTTTCCATATTCAGCTTAATAACCGTGTATAGAGAGCACAGTTCAAGCATCCCACCCCAAACCCATATGTAATGATCACAACTGTAAGAGAGCCTATTGAATTGCTCAATCTGAATAATCCAACAGTTATATCTAAACCGATGAATGATAATCATGTGTGGCCCACCTAATGGAGTCTTACACATACACATCAAATGTGATCATAGGTCAATTCATTCCAATGGGCCATTTTTCTTCCCATCCACTAATGGGAGTGACCAGGAAGCGGGAATGGCCCGATTATTGGGAAATGGCATTTACACGATGGGACTCACCCAACGAACAACCATACCAGCCAATATTTTGGGCTCCAGCACATACACACCAATGCCCAACTGAAGTGCACACCCACCAGCCAGATTTTTGGGTTCACAGCACAAACACAGTGTGGCCAACATGATGAGTGGCCTGGATCTCCCAACAGGATTCAGAATCATAATCCCACAGATGGCCATAACATTTCTCATCCAAAAAGGCAAGACCGCATTTTTTTTTCTCATAATCATAATGTGGAAAACCACCAGCCAGATTTTTGGGCTCACAGCATACGCAAGGCGTGGCCCAGCTGATGAGCAGCCTGCATCTCATAATAGGATTCAAGAATCCCAATCCCAAAACTGGCTGTCGCATTTCTCATCCAAAAATGCAAGATCTCTTTTCTTTCCTCAGGTTCCTGATCGCACACCCACCAGCAAGATTTTTGGGCTCACAGCACAAACATGGTGCGGCCCACCTGATGAACAGCCTGGATCTCACAATAGGATTCAGAATCCTAATCCCACAAGTGGCCATTACATTTCTCGTCAAAACGTGCAAGATTGTTCTTTTTTCCCTCGGAATGCTAAGGGGTCGTTTGGATGGTGGTAAATGGTTTAAGTTGCAAATGATTTACTAGTAAATCACTTAAATGCCGTAAATGATGTACAGCCTGTCTGTTTGGCTTTAAGTTGTAAATGATTTACTATTAAATCACTTAACTGCCGTAAATGATGTACAGCCTGTCTGTTTGGCTTTTTAAGTTGTAAATGATTTACTAGTAAATCACTTAAATGCCATAAATGATGTACAGCCCGTCTGTTTGGCTTTAAGTTGTAAATGATTTACTAGTAAATCATTTAAAGTGTTTGGATGGCCTGTAAATGATAAAGGAAATCAACTTTATAGGCTATCATTCAAAAAAAGCCGTTGTCATCTCCTCATTTACTAGTAAATGAAAACTCACCTTTTTGCTGGCAAATGAAAAGGGGCTTTGCTAGTAAATCATTTACAAGTAGTAAATAATTCACTACCAAAAAAGAGCATCCAAACACAAGTAGTAAATGATTTGTTAGTAAATCATTTACTACTTGCCCCATTTACCACCATCCAAACGACCCCTAAATCCTAATGTGCAACCCCACCAGACAGATTTTTCGGCTTACGGCACATACAAACTGTGGCCCACCTGATGAGCAACACAGATCTCACAATACGATCCAGAATCCTAATCCTGCAAGTGTTCATCCTACTTCTCATCAACAAATGCAAGATTGCACTTTTATCTCGCAGGAGCCCTTTGGGGATGTATCCCCCGTCCACCAAAGGGCCCGCCATACCAACGATCCAGATCACCACGTTAATTATACAGTAAAAAATATGAGATTAGAAACAGAAGAACTCTAATTTCCAAACCTTGCAAGCAATCGCAATTCTCCGCCTCCTTCCTGACGACATCGAGCACCGAATCGATCAGCTCCGCACCCTCCGTGTAATGGCCCTTGGCCCAGTTGTTCCCCGCTCCGGACTGCCCGAACACGAAATTGTCAGGGCGGAAGATCTGCCCGACGGGACCCGACCTGATGGAATCCATGGTCCCGGGCTCAAGATCCATGAGCACGGCCCGCGGGACGTAGCGGCCCCCACTCGCTTCGTTGTAGTAGACGTTGATGCGCTCGATCTGGAGATCGGAGTCGCCGTTGTACCTACCGGTGGCGTCCACGCCATGCTCGTCGCAGATCACCTCCCAGAACTTGGCCCCGATCTGATTGCCGCATTGCCCGCCCTGGATGTGGAGGATCTCTCTCATCTTCTCGAAATAACGGAGGTGGACGGAAAACAGGGGCTGGTGTAACAGAAAACCGGCGCAGGGGCAATGGAAAACCGGGGCTGGTAGAGAGTGGTTTTGGTGGGAGCGGAGAAGGAGAAATGAGCGGAAAGAGGACAAGAAAAAAGGAAGAGATAATGACCACTGTAGGCAAAACCTTTTATCCAGCGGTTTTTCTCGAGGAATACAAACTTAAGTTACCAACTTAGACTAGCACGTGCGGACAGCGACTTTGAGGACGAAACTACCCCTCCTTATCACTGCGAAGACGAGAGCTGACGCTCCTCCAACTGAGAGTTGTACGAACGGCTTAGGAGAGATCAAAGTTACATGGCCCCACAGCTATGTATTTATCATATCCACAACGTTCATCCATATTTCAAAATCATTTCGGAGCATTATCCAAAAACAATAAAATCATATCCATAAATCAATGGACCACACCACAAAGAGCAGCGGGGAAATTGATTTTCACCGTTAAAAATTTTGTAAGGCCCATCATAACATTTATTTTCCATCCAATCTATTCATAAGGTCGCAAATGCCGGGATGAAGAGGAAAAACAAATTCCATGATGATCCAAAACTTCTGTAATCCCTAAAAGGGTTTCAATGGTAGACATTCAATTCCCCATTAACTTTTACTGCGTGGTCCACTTGATAGCTAGACGTACTTTTTTTTTTTTTTCTTTTTTTTTTTTTCTTTTTTTTTTACATGGAGAACTTTATTGTACTTACATTTTTCTTTAATATATGTTTATAAAAATATGTGTGTGTGTATATATATATATATATATATATATATATATATATATATATTTTTTTTTTTTTTTTTTTTTTTTTTTTTTTTTTTTTTCCTTTTTTTTTTCATTTAATTCTTTATTCATTTAACAAGAATATCTTCTAAACTAAAATTAGTTACTTAACGTACCACATATGATTTTGGGGTAGGAGAAGCTATTTTAGCCAACCAACCTAGTTATTTTTCAAGATTCCATCAGGTCAATGGTCGAAAATACATTTCATTCACTTAACGATCAATTTCAATCACTTCATGGTCAAACTAAAAAGTGAGCGAGGCAAATATGAAATTGAATAAGTAAATTAAAAATTGAGCAGGACAAGGTATAAATTGAGTGAGGAAAGCTAGAAATTGAGCGAGGTAACATATGAGTTCAGCGAGGAAATCTAGAAATTGAACGAGACAACTTAGTATTTGAGCGAGGAAAGCTAGAAATTGAGCGAGGGAACCTAGAAATTGAGCAGGGTTTAGGCTACGTTGAAATTGAGCGAGGGAACCTCGCTCAAATCCTAAGTTGCCTCACTGAATTTCTACGTTGCATCACTCAATTGTTAGGTTGCCTCGCTCAATTCCTAGGTTCCTTCGCTCAATTTATATATTGCCTCACTGGATTTCTAGCTTCCCTCGCACAATTCATAGGCTGTCTCGCTCAATTCATATATTTTTTCAGATCGTTTTATGGTATGAGACCAAAAATGAGATATATCCAGTTCTCAAGTGTACCACATTATAGGAAATAGTGTTGAATGAGTGTCAACCATTAGAAACCTTTAGGGGGCCCACTGTGATGTTTGTGAGAAATCCTCCTCGTCTAAGTTCATTCATAGGGTCAAAAAGACCTGGATAAAGAGGGAAAAAAATTTCATAATAATCCAAAACTTCTGTAACCCCTAAAAGGGTTTCAATGGTAGACATTCAATTTCCCATTGCCTTTTACAGTGTGGTGCACTTGATAGTTAGATCTATCTTATTTTTCGTCTCAAGCCTTAATATGAGCTCGTAAAATATATGGACAGTTTGGATATAACACATACATCATGATGGGACCCACAAAAGTAACATAGAAAAAAATAAAAATAAAATTCAGTTTACCCCGCTCAATTTCTAGTTTGCCCCGCTCAATTTCCAATTTACCCCACTCAATTTTTAGTTTGCCCCGCTCAATTTCTAGTTTGCCCCGCTCAATTTCCAATTTACCCCGCTCAATTGAGCGGGGCAAACTAGAAATTGAGCGAGGCAAATTGAAATTATTTTTTGTTCTTTTGTGGGTCCCATCATAATGTATGTGTTATATCCAAATCGTCCATATATGAGCGGGGCAAACTGGAAATTGAGCGGGACAAACTGAAAATTAAGAGGGGCAAACTAGAAATTGAGCGAGGCAAACTAAAAATTGAGCGGGGCAAATCGAAAATTTGGTTATATGTTTTGGTTTAGGTTTAGGTTAAGGTTTAGGTTTAGGTTTAGGTTATAGGTTCTAGGTTATAGGTTAAAGCTTTAAGAAATTGAGAATAGGTTAAGGTTTAGGTTTCGGGAATCGGGTTCAGGTTTGAGATCGGGTTTAGTTTGAGTTTTCAAGTTTAGGTTTAGGTTAAGGAGTTGAGATTAAGATTAGGTGTATGTTTAGGTTTAAGGATTTGAGAATACATTTAGGTTTTAGGTTTAGTTTTAGGTTTAGGTTATAAGTAATAGCTTTAGGGAATTGAGAATAGGTTAAAGTTTAAGTTTAGGAAATCAGGTTCGGGATCGGGTTTAGGTTTGGATTTTCAAGTTTAGGTTTATGTTTAGGTTATAGGTTTTGAAATTTGAGAATAGTTTTAGGTTATAAGTATAGTTTTAGGTTAGGTTATAGGTTAAGGTTTAGGGATTTAAGTTTAGGTTACGGAGTTGAGATTAGGATTAGGTGTAGGTTTATGTTTAAGGATTTGAGAATACATTTAGGTTTTAGGTTTAGGTTTAGGTTAAGGTTATAGGTTTAGGTGTAGGTAATAGGTAATAGGTTATAGGTTATAGCTTTATCCTAAAACCTAAACCTAAACCTTATCCTAAACCTATAACCTATAACCTAAACGAAAACCAAAACCTATAACCTAAATCCGAACCCATTATTAAATCCCAAAACCTATAACCTAAACCTAACCTTAACTTAAACCTAAACCTAAACCTATAACCTATAACCTTAACCAAAACCTATAACCTAAACCCGAACCCATTCTCAAATCCCAAAACTTATAACTTAAACCTAAACCTAAACCTTATCCTAAACCTATAACCTATAACCTAAACCAAAACCAAAACCTATAACCTAAACCCGAACCCATTCTCAAATCCCAAAACCTATAACCTAAACCAAAACTAAAACATATAATCTAAACCCGAACCCATTCTCAAATCCCAAAACCTATAACCTATAACTTAAACCAAAACCTAAACCTGAACCTATAAGCTAAACTCGAACTCATTCTCAAATCCCAAAACCTATAACCTATCCTTAAACCTTAACCTATAACCTAACCTAAACCTATAGTTATAACCTAAAACTATTCCCAAATCCCAAAACCTATAACCTATACCTAACCTAATCCTAAACCTAAACCTATAACCTATAACCTTAACCAAAACCTAAACCAAAACCAAAACCAAAACCTATAACCTAAACCTGAACCCATTCCCAAATTCCAAAACCTATAACCTAAACCAAAACCAAAACCTATGACCTAAACCCGAACCCATTCTCAAATCCCAAAACCTATAACCTAAACCTAAACATAAACCTTATCCTAAACCTATAACCTATAACCTAAACCAAAACCAAAACCTATAACCTAAACCGAACCCATTATCAAATCCCAAAACCTATAACCTAAACTTAACCTTAACCTAAACCCTATAACCTTAACCAAAACTTATAACCTTAACCAAAACCTATAATCTAAACCAATACCAAAACCTATAAGCTAAACCCGAACCCATTCTCAAATCCCATAACCTATAACCTATCCTTAAACCTTAACATATAACCTAACCTAAACCTATAGTTATAACCTAAAATTATTCTCAAATTCCAAAACCTATAACCTAAACCTAACCTTTCCCTAAACCTAAACCTTATCCTGAACCTATAACCTATAACCTAAACCAAAACCAAAACCTATAACGTAAACCCGAACCCATTATCAAATCTCAAAACCTATAACCTAAACCTAAACCTATTGTCACGCCCCAAACTTGGAAACCGGGCTCACAAGATTCTCGATCGCCGAATCCGGCGCCGACAGCCTCCGTAGTACCCCATTCTCGGCTCCCGGCACCCATATACCAGAATCCGATCCTGGGATGCTAAAAGGAGGATTTCTAATAACTATTTGATTCGTAATGAGCATAACATAAGCATAATCCACGAACAATAACCACAAGAACACCATCACAAAATTCACTATGATCAAAAACTTTGAGTACAAGGTGTATAAAGAGAAATACAAGATAGTGCTAATAACAAAACTCCAAAAGCTCAACTGCACGCTCCTGCTGCTACTACGCTACGGCTGCGTCCTGACGCCACCTGCACGCATCAATCGTGCATAAGCTTATAGAAAGCTTAGAGGGCGGTGTAAGTGTGTGCGCAATACGAGCGTGCTCGGAATGCAAGGTAAGAATAATGCTGTAATGTGCTGATTAGTACATGAATACAATCAGCCGTACCAAGGCTATGCGGTGTAAGATATGAATGCGATCGGCCACATCCAGGCCATGCGATGCAGAATGCAAGTCAAGCATGTCAATCCTCATCATATACCAGTACAGTTCTCATTCTGGATAATCACCGGGGTCTAGTACACTCTACGCTAGCTTGTCGTCCCTATCCGAACGCACAACTGGAAGAGCAGAAGAGACCTCACTATCCGCCTGCCAATATCGGGCCCGGCTCGTCGATAGCAGACCGATTCCTCAAGCTGGTCAAACTCAACCTAGAAGTTGCCCCCTCACTCAGGCGGGTAAGGTCACACCCCTTTCCAACCGACCACGACACAGTGGGAGACACGGCCTACTGGTATACGGCCATCGTGCACTCGTGTATCCACTCAGTCTCGACATTGGAGTCATCATCTGGTACCATCGGGTTTAGAGATTTTCACCCAGAGACATCTATGGCGCCCGTATGCTAGAACTAAACATTTTCAGTATCCAATCCAGCCACCCACGATGCATCTGTGGAGGCTATAATCCTGATGTCGCTAGGGCATACGATAATCACAATCATACAAATGCAAGTGCATGAGTCACACAACCAGTCATGCAACAGTCCTACGTGTGTCATGTACTTATATAGGGTAACTCCGCCTATCAGGGAGCCCATAAACATTCCGCCAAAGGTATATGTTATGATCAGTCATTCCACATATCAGTCATACATATGATGCGTATGATCATGAATCATGGATCTATATTAAACATGTATATAAAGATGGGTCTTGTATATAATAAAAATGGGCCTAGACAGCCTATTCACTACAAGTATAGGCCTACCAATGGGCCTCAGGGAGAGTGATAATGCAGGCATTTAACCGACATCATCCTAACAATGTGGGCATCTAACCATCATTGCTCCCAAGGCTTGGCTCGCCTTAAATATCATTAAATAAATCATGTCGGAATCACACATTGTAATGTGCCTTAGGTACATCCCATTGGGCCTCAAATACATCAAATGGGCCGTATCTCATGGGCCTTATATTCAGCAAGTGGACCACCCCAATAAGCTTCACCAATGGGCCTTAGGTACTTTGCAATGGGCCATCACCCATGGGCCTTGGAATGCATTAAAATGTGCCCAATCACATGAGCTTCGTATGCATCAAATGGGCCTAATTACATAGGCCTTATATATACCAAGGTGGGCCTCAACAGTGGGCCACAAATACATCAAATGGGCCTACACACATGGGCCCATATATAACAAAGTGGACCTCGACAACGGGCCACAAATGCATTAAGGTGGGCTTAATCACATGTCAAGATGGGCCTAAATACATCAACCCATATATACCGAAGTGGGCCTCATGTGAGGCCTGCCAAAATGTTTATTTTTCTATCCAATCTGTTGATAAGGTCATATGAATAGGGGCCCACCAAAATGTCTATTTACACCCAATCTGTCCAAGCCCACAGCGATGTTTATTTGCCACCCAAATAGTTCATAAGGTCATGTGGACCTGGAGCTCATGGTGACGTTGGTTCACCATCCAAACTATTCATGAGGTCAAGTGGACCATGGGCCCACTGAAATGTTTATTTGTCATACAATTTGTCCATAATGTCACATGGACAAGGAGGGCCCACTGTAATATTTATTTAACATCCAATATATTTAAAACAAATCGCGTGGACCTGGGAAAGCTGGGGTCCACTGGAAATGTTTATTTTCCATACAACCTATTCACAAGGTCACGCAGTCAGGGGGCCCACTGTGATATTTGTTTGACATCCAAACTGTTAATAGGGTCACACGTACGTGGAGCCCACTAAAATGTTCATTGTCATCCAAACCTGTTCACAATGTCACGTGGCCAGGGGCTCACGTGATGGACGGCATGGACACAATACATACATCTGAGTGGGGGTCCACGGCCACGCCACCGCTGGGCGCTGGCACGTTCCAGCAGCATGGGCCCACTATAATGTTTATTTGTCATTCAACCAATTCATGAGGCCACGGTCGGGGGCCCACCGCAGGGTGGTTCGCCAATCCAACCCACTCATTATGTGTGTCCCATCTAACCGAGGGTCCAGACCAAGTTTCAGCCATGTCCAAATCTCAGCTAAGCCCCACCAAGTGCTTTTATATGTTTCAACGTGTCTTCACATGATTTTAGATGGTATGGCCCACCTGAGTCCATATACGGCTTATTTTTGGCAGGGACCCCACTGCCCTAGGGGGCTTCCTAATGGACGGTGTGAATTTTTGAATCGCACCACGTGGGGTCCACTGCTGGGGTCGTGAGCCCCAGCCACCTCGTCCGCCCGCCACTCGCCAGCGCTGGACGCTGGCGTCCCTCTTTTTTTTTTCCTTTATTTTTTTATATATTTTTTTTATATGGGGCCCACAATGAGATGATCCAAACCATCTATTGTGTGAGTCCCACATGGTGGACCGTCCAGTCAAATTTTAGGATGCATCCAAATTTCAGGTAGGCCCCACCAAGTGCTTTTATATGCTCAGGCATGTCTCCACATATTTTTAGATGGTATGGCCCACCTGAGAATCATATTGATCCCAAATTTTGGCTCAACGCCTAAAATGATCTGAGAAAGAGAATAGACGGCTTGGATCAAAAACATACATCAAGGTGGGGTCATGTTGGAGCAGCCCACTATTTCTCTTCCTTAACGTGGACGTCTCTGGACGTCATGGCATAAAGTCATGCCAATAAAAAAATATTCTTTTATCCTAGGTGGGACCCACGTTAACTAGATCTATCCCGTCCATTATATGTTTTCCACAAAAATAGGGATCTAAAATAAGTTTCAGGTGGGTCCAAGCTTCTAGTGGACCCCAGCAATCATTCTTCCAAGTTTCAACGAAAAATACTACCATTCTTAATACCACGGCATGCCAGATGATTGGATCGGTCTCATTTTTCAGCTCAATGCCTAAAATGATCCCGAAAATAGAATGGATGGATTAGATCAAATATAAACATCAATGTGGGGCCATGTTGGAGGGCCCACCATTTCCTTTCATTTTCTTTTTTTTTTTAAAGCTTGTAAGTACACACCCCTGACAGTACACACACTCCACGTTAACCTCTTCACTCCCATGCCTCTAGTCCAGCGTCCCTAGACACTGGACGGCATGGATGAACACATCATCATGGTGGGTCTCACATGTACGTGGCCCACCATACCCATATACATACATATATATATATATATATATATATAATATTAATATAATATAATATATGTGTATATATATACATATATCAATAAATATGTATATATACATATATCATATCACCTAAAATGTGGTGGGCCACACCATTGATGAATGGAGTGGATTTAACATGGCCCACTTCATTCTAGGGAGAGGAGAGAGAGAGAAAAAAAAAGAGAGAAAAAGAGAGATACGGTGAGATAGAGGGGAGGGTCCCCGCCACTATGGGCCCTCCATAGTTACAACACATACATCGAGTGGGTCCCACAATAAGTGGGCCCTTAAAAATTGAAATGAAGGATGATCACCCACCTCTAAGCCTCCTCCTTGCTCCCTTAGCCTCCAATGCTTCTTTGCTTGACTTTTAACGGTGGTAGATGATGGATCAACGGTTGAGATGAGAGATGAGAGAGTAGGGAAGGTGGGCCACACTTGGCATTTGGGAGAGGGAGAGAGAGCTTGGACGTGTGAAGCTCTTTTACTTGGAATTTTTTTTTGAGAATGAATGAGAGAGAGAGGGGAGTGATGGGTGAAAAAGGGTGATGGAGTGATGTGGTGTGATGGGTGATGTGGTGTGATGGGTGATGGGTGGAGTGGTGTGTTGTAAGAAGGGATGGGTGGAGAGAGAGGTGAAGTGATGTGAGGGTTAACCTTGGGCTTGCTTGTGTAAGAGAAAGGTATGGGTTGTTGTACTTGGGTCTGGAGTGACTTGACTTGTACTTGACATGAGTGATTGATTGATTGATGGGACATCTCGTAGAGGTTCCCTGGTAATTCGTAACGCGCGGTGTTTTCTTTGAATTGAACGTAGACTGACATCTTTTAGCTTGGGTATCGGGTTGGTGTGCGAGTCGCGGCATTAGAACCGCGGTGACAGCGCGGTCACTAAGGTATAGGTTTCAATTTTAGCCATCTTTGGCATACAGGTCTCAGCTTAGGATCGCGCGCAAACATCAGAAAGTGGTCGAGGATTGCCGAATTCGACTGGAAGGATCGCGGGAGTCAACGGAACAGTACGAACTAGAATACGGGTCTTACACCTATAACCTATAACCTTAACCAAAACCAATACCAAAACCTATAATCTAAACCCGAACCCATTCTCAAATCCCAAAACCTATAACCTAAACCTAAACCTAAATCTTATCATAAACCTATAACCTATAACCTAAACCAAAACCAAAACCTATAACCTAAACCCGAACCCATTATCAAATCCCAAAACCTATAACCTAAACCTAACCTTAACTTAAACTTAAACCTATAACCTATAACCTTAACCAAAACCTATAACCTATATCAATACCAAAATCTATAACCTAAACCCGAACCCATTCTCAAATCCCAAAACCTATAACCTATAACTTAAACCAAAACCTAAACCTAAACCTATAAGCTAAACCCGAACCCATTCTCAAATCCCAAAACCTATAACCTATCCTTAAACCTTAACCTATAACCTAACCTAAACCTATAGTTATAACCTAAAACTATTTCCAAATCTCAAAACCTATAACATAAACCTAACCTTTCCCTAAACCTATAACCTAAACTCAATTCTCTAAAGCGAAACATATTGTAACGCCTCAACTTTTCAGGACCCGAGTATATGACCCGTTTTCCAAAAAACTCCAGTGTTAACTTATAAAGAGCTAAAGTCCACATATTTTTTTTTCATTTATCAGAGTAAGCAGATGAGCGTAGTATGGACAAATCAGACATAAAGGAAAGTTGTATTATCATTTAAATATATAAGAAGCTGCCCATAATGACTTATACAAGCCAATGTCTTCATTCTTACAATACAAAATGAAATAATATTACATGTGAAATGAAGTAAGTTACAACAATCTTAGGATGTGAAATCCTTTAGCAACCCTGTGAACAGCATCGGCTCGCCCTACACCTGCATCAATTGTTACGGTTTGATAACGTCAATGGCTATCGCAATGAGGAGCACCCTCCAAGATTGCACACTCATCATTCATAATCCAGTACAGATCGCAAGTCATGATATATATAATAAACAGGGCAATTCATAGTCATACTCATGCTTTAAGAAAATCAAACCAATCAATAGAGTTTTATCATGAGCAAATATCATGGCAGTCACAATTTAAGAAAACATGTCTAGGTAACCAAACAATCAAACATATGATTTTCTATTGCGCTCGAAATCACATTGTACGTCCGCAAGATGGCTAGAAAAAAATCGACAAAGCGAACTTCAGCTCCACCCGAAAATCATGGTACAAGTAGAATTCACAAGGCGAATAGAAAATCACCCTTTAAACCCCCACTTCACCCGAGAATCATGTCGTACATGAACTTCGCAAGATGGCTAGGAAAAAAATTGACAAAGCGAACTTCAACTCTACCCGAAAATCATGGTACGAATGAACACCACAAATGAAGAGACAAACAACATACAAACCCTAGACCACCTGAAAATCATGTCGTACGTGAACTCCGTAAGATGGCTAGAAAATCGACAAAGCGAACTTCGGCTCCACCCGAAAATCATGGTACGAATGAACTCCGCAAGATGGATAGGAAACAACAGGGTATGCGAACATACCCAACAACCCTCAAAGGACAACAATAGGTCATCAAAGCCACGACGGCAAATATGCGATCCAAGCCACATAGGCAATGTGTGGTCCAAGCCACATAGGCAAATGTGTGATTCAAGCCGTGTAAGGCAAATGTGGACCGCAGGATCATAAGTCCAAGGTAAGTTCCATTCAATTCATCATTCAAGCACAAGTGGTAGCATAAAATAAATTAATACGTATCTAATAAAGGATAACATGTTATCATCGAACCATTCATGCATGTTATAATTTATAAAAAAAAATTATTGTCCAGCACATGAATTAACTATACAACAAAGCACGTTCAATAGTAAGTAACTTAGTTAAGGGAATCATGTCATCATCTATATCTAGATTGATAAAATCAAGTGAAAAGCTCAAAGGGTGAGTCCTCACCTTATGTTTGAATCGCCTGCACCATTGCAAAGAAGTGCATTCTTCCTTGGAATCAATTCCATTGTTGACCCGGTTCCGAACCGAGTTGACTCGGTTCAACAAACCTTCCTCTCCTCTTCTTTCTTTCTCTTTCCTTTCTTCTTCTCCAGCTCTCCTTCTTATCTTCATGCTAAAACGTCAAGCAATAGATGTCAAATCTAGATAGACTCGGTCCGAGTCGTAACCGTGACTCGGTCTGACCCGGCCTAATCCCAGGCTCGATTGAGCACAATGCAGCCACCCTCCCTCTCTCTTTCCTTTTACTGTTGTCCTTTCCTTCTTCTTCTTCTTTTCTTCCTGCCAAACCTAACAGGGACTGAGATTAACCACATCCCAGTCTCAGCCTAGCTGAGTTGACTCAGCGAGTCACGGCTCAGCCCAAATCAAGCTAGATGGCAGACTAGCACGCTTTCTCTGCCTTTCATTTCTCTTCCATCTTCTTTCTTCCCTTACTCTCTATTAGGGAGACAGACGGGATCCTGGATCAGGCCAGGCTCACAACTCGAGCCATGACTCAGTGAGTGGTGCGGCACAGGTGGTGCAACGCTGGACCGGACTCTCTCTCTCTTTCGCTCTCCCCATTCTTCCTCTACTCTCTTCTACTTTCCCTCCTCCTCCTCTTCTTCTGCTGTAAAAGCTAGCAACCCTACTCGACAACTCGATCGGGTTGGTCCAAGTGCGACAGCGAGTCAGCGAGAAGAAGAAAGAAGGAAAGTGGCGCCTCTCTCTCATTTCTCCTTCTTCTCCGCCATCCTCACCTTCTCTTCTATTTTTTTTTATTTTTCTTCTTTCTTCTCCACATTGATCATCAAGACATGCAATCCAACACAGACCGAACTCGGTCCGAGTTGAGGTAGTTTGGTGGCGAGCGAATGACGAGGAAGAAGACTAACCTTTTATGGCGGATGTCACTAGAGGGCATGTTCCTTTGAAACGAACGTGTTGGAGGCTCTGAATCACTGTTGTGGAGCTTATGGATGCCTCAGATCAAAGCTCCATGAAGGTTTTCTCAGTGGGTTCGGAGTTTGAAAGATGTGGTTATTTTCTCGGTTTCTTTGCAATGGTCGAGAAAGAGGCGTTTATGTTTCCTTCTCATGGAAAATCTGATTCTTCTAGTCCGTTAAATGAAGGATGAACGGCCCAGATTCCCACTGGATTGAAGCAGTTTCGAGGTGCGGTTTGTAAGGCCGAAACCGACCATGGTTTTGGTTTCCTATGGGCGGAAACCCTATCCCACGTGAAGGGCTATTGGAAGGCTGGGATTTCACCACGTGGATGGCAGATATTGAAGGAAAGACCCTCCACACGGATCGCCAGCTTGGAGCTTTCCATTTTTAAAAGGGAAAGAAACACAATCAGTCCGTTTTCACCGGCGTTTGTGCCCACACGTGTCATAGGAATCACGTGAAACTAGGCAGGGTTTGCACGAGTTTGGGTCCTCTACAACATGGATGGTTTGGATCAGGCAATAGATCCGTGATGGTGGGCTACAGATCGTCCTAAATGGACGTCGTCCGTTCGCTAGCTGCGGCGGGAAAATTTCAAAAAGAAGGAAAATCCTTCCCTTTTACGGACGAGCATGGGTCAGTCCTCGTCTAACCGTGCCAGGGGGGGTCTAGTGCACTGCGGTGCACACGCATGGTGAACACACACCACACACAAGTGGGGTCCACAGTAGTTTATGATCCAATCCACACCGTTCATATGCTTTTCTAATCCAAAATAGGGCCCGGTCCAAAGAACGGGATAGATCCATGACTTAGGTGGGCCATACATGCCAATTTTATGTTCGCTTGATGGTTTGTGCGGCCCATGGTGGTCTTATGTGAAATCTGGTCCGTTCATCAGTTTCAATATTAGTATGGAATAATACGTATTAAGTAATAAAAATTACATTAACATATACTATAATATATTTTATCAACATATATACAACTAGTATGACATTTATAATTTATATTAATAATTATTTATCAAGAATATCGTATTTAATTTGAAGTATTATATATATATATATATATATATATATATATATATATATATATATATATATATATGTGCGTATATATGTATTTTTCTTTTTTCTTTTTTTTTTCTTTTATATATATATATATATATATATATATATATATATATATATATATATATATATATATATATATATATACACACACACACATAAATATTGATTATTCTAAGTGATGTATATTTTATATATGTATGGTGTAATACAATAATATGTAATTTAAATTACAAAATGTAAATATTTGTCAATATACGTCAATTACATAACAATGTGTTGACATACAATTTATTTTATATATAGTTTAAATAATATTAAATAAATGATATACGTAATTTGAATAATTTATGTAACATATGTATTATTACAATTAATTTCAAAATTATTTTGTATTATAATATATATGTACTATCATATCATATTTAAAATGTATTTGGTCTTCTTGGTAACACCCGAGTACTGAAAAGTACGGGGTGTTACAATCTACCCCCCTTAAAGAGAATTTCGCCCCCGAAATTCAATACTTCTACCTTAAATGGGACGAGGGCAATCTATTTTTTCATGTCCTTTATCATTCATTACCTTCCCTGTGAAGTATGTTTGTATGCACAAGTGCTCAGGACTGTCTACTAGGACTAGGGTTGTTACACATACACTAAATCCTAATCTCAACTCCCTAATTTAAACCTAAACCTAAACTTAAAAATCCAAACTTAAACCCAAACCTAAACCTAAACCTTATCCTGAAAAGGGAGATGAAAATCAAATAGTGAAATGGGAGAGGAAAAGTGAATAGCAGTGAAAAGGAAGGGTATTTTCATCCTAAAATTAGGTCTCCGCACGTGGAGGTCTAAGTTGCAAAAGTAAGTTTGTATTCTTTCATAAAAATAGCTGGATAAAACGTGGGCAAACTAGATTTTGACAGTGGGGTCAATATCATGTTTGTCCCGCTCAATTTCTAGTTTGCCCCACTCATATATGGACGGTTTGGATATAACACATACATTATGATGGGACCCATAAAAGTAACATAGCAAAAAAAATAAAAAAAAATCAGTTTGCCCCGCTTAATTTCTAGTTTGCCCCGCTCAATTGCAATTGGAAATTGAGCGGGGCAAACTGATTTTATTTTATTTTTTTGCTTTTATGGGTCCCATCATGATGTATGTGTTATATCCAAACTGTCCATATATTTTACGAGCTCATATAAGGCTTAAGACGAAAAATAAGATAGATCTAACTATCAAGTGGACCACACTGTAAAAGACGTTAGCTATAGATAATAATTTTTGATACACTTTAGCTACGGATTATAGCCATAGCTATAATTGCGTCGATATAATTTTTGGATTTGAGAATGGGTAGGTTATATGTTTTGGTTTTGGTTTAGGTTATAGGTTTTGATTTTGATTTAGGTTATAGGTTATAGGTTTAGGTTAAGGTTATAGGTTTTTGAATTTGAGAATGGGTTCAGGTTTAGGTTATAGGTTTCAGTTTAGGTTATAGGTTTTTGGATTTGAGAATGGGTTCGGGTTTAGGTTATAGGTTTTGAGATTTGATAATGGGTTCAGGTTTTGGTTATAGGTTTTAGTTTTGGTTTTGGTTTAGGTTATAGGTTTTTGGATTTGAGAATGGGTTATGGTTTAGGTTTAGGAAATCGGGTTCAGGTTCGAGATTAGGTTTAAGTTTGGGTTTTTAAGTTTAGGTTTACATTTAGGTTAGGGAGTTGAGATTAGGATTAGGTGTAGGTTTCACTTTAAGGAATTGATTTTAGGTTATAGGTTTAGGAAAAGGTTAGGTTTAGGTTATAGGTTTTGGGATTTGGGAATAATTTTAAGTTATAAGTATAGGTTTAGGTTAGGTTATAAGTTAAGGTTTAGGGATAGGTTATAAGTTTTGGTATTCGAGAATGGGTTCAGGTTTAGGTTATAGGTTTTGGTTTTGGTTTTGGTTATAGGTTATAGGTTTAGGATAAGGTTTAGGTTTAGGTTTAGGTTATAGGTTTTGGGATTTGAGAATGGGTTCGGGTTTATGTTATAGGTTTGGGTTTCGGTTTAGGTTATAGGTTTTGGAATTTCAGAATGGGTTTGGGTTTAGGTTATAGGTTTTGGTTTTGGTTTAGGTTATAGGTTTTAGTCTAGGTTATAGGTTATAGGTTTAGGATAAGGTTTAGGTTTAGGAGGGGTATTTTCTGGAAAGGAAGATGAAAATCAAATAGTGAAAAGGGAGAGAAAAAGTGGACAGCAGTGAAAGGAGGGGTATTTTCATCCTGGAATTGGGTCTCCGTACGTGGAGGTCTAAGTTGAAAAAGTAAGTTTGTATTCTTTCATAAAAACAGCTGGATAAAAGGTGGACAAACTAGATTTTGACAGTGGGGTCAATTTCATGTTTGCCCCGCTCAATTTCTAGTTTGCCCTACTCAATTTTCAGTTTGTCCCGCTCAATTTCTAGTTTACCCCGCTCGTATATGGACGGTTTGGATATAACACATACATCATGATGGGACCCACAAAAGCAACATAGCAAAAAAAAAAAATCATTTTGTCCCGCTTAATTTCTAAATTGAGCGAGGCAAACTGATTTTTTTTTTTTTTACTTTTGTGGGTCCCATCATGATGTATGTGTTATATCCAAACTGTCCATATATTTTACGAGCTCATATTAAGGCTTAAGACGAAAAATAAGATAGATCTAACTATCAAGTGGACCACACTGTAAAAGGCAGTGGGGAATTGAACGTCTACCACTGAAACCCTTTTAGGGCTAAATGTATTCTGAAATCCCTAAACCTAAACCTTAACTTATTCTCAATTCCCTAAACCTTAACCTATAATCTAACTTAAACCAAAACCTATATCGTACACTTGTAACCTAAAACCTAAATGTATTCTCAAATCCCTAAACCTAAACCTTAACTTATTCTCAATTCCCTAAACCTTAACGTATAATCTAACTTAAACTAAAACCTATATCGTGCACTTGTAACCTAAAACCTAAATGTATTCTCAAATCCCTAAACCTAAACCTTAACCTATTCTCAATTCCCTAAACCTTAACCTATAACCTAACTTAAACCTAAACCTATAACCTACACTTATTACCTAAAACCTAAATGTATTCTCAAATCCCTAAACCTAAACCTACACCTAATCCTAATATCAACTCCTTAACCTAAACCTAAACTTGAAAACCCAAACCTAAACTCAGTCCCGAACTCGATTTCCTAAACCTAAACCTTAACCTATTCTCAGTTCCCTAAACCTTAACATATAACCGACACTTATAACTTAAACTTAAAATCTAAATGTATTCTCAAATCCCTAAACCTAAACTTACACCTAATCCTAATATCAACTCCTTAACCTAAACCTAAACTTGAAAATCCAAACCTAAACCCGGTCCCGAACCCGATTTCCTAAACCTAAACCTTAACCTATTCTCAATTCCCTAAACCTTAACATATAACCGACACTTATAACCTAAACCTAAAACCTAAATGTATTCTCAAATCCCTAAACCTAAACCTTAACATAATCCTAATATCAACTCCTTAACCTAAACCTAAACTTGAAAACCCAAACCTAAACCCGATCCCGAACCCGATTTCCTAAACCTAAACCTTAACCTATTCTTAGTTCCCTAAACCTTAACATATAACTGACACTTATAACCTAAACCTCAATTGAGCGGGACAAACTGAAAATTGAGTGGGGTAAACTAGAAATTGGGCGGGGCAAACTGAATTTATTTATTTATTTTTTGCTTTTGTGAGTCCCATCATGATGTATGTGTTATATCTAAACCGTCCATATATGAGCGGGGCAAACTGGAAATTGAGCAGGACAAACTAAAAATTAAGCAGGGCAAACTAGAAATTGAGCGGGGCAAACTGAAAATTGAGCGGGGCAAACATGAAAGCCTTGAAATAAAAGGTGGGCAAACTAGATATTGACAATGGGGTCAATTTCATGTTTGTCCCGCTCAATTTTCAGTTTGCCCCGCTCAATTTCCAGTTTGCCCCGCTCATATATGGACGGCTTGGATATAAGACATACATCATGATGGGACCTACAAAAGCAAAAAAAAAAAATATTTCAGTTTACCCCGCTCAATTTCTAGTTTGCCCCGCTCAACTGGAAATTGAGCGGGGCAAACTAGAAATTGAGCGGGGCAAACTGAATTTTATTTTATTTTTTGCTATGTTGCTTTTGTGCGAGGGAAGCTAGAAATCCAGTGAGGCAATATATACCTTATCCTGCTCAATTTTCAATTTACTCACTCAATTTCATATTTGCCTCGCTCAATTTCTAGTTTGACCATGAAGTGATTGAAATTGACCGTGAAGTGAATGAAATATATTTTTGACCATCGACCTGATGGAATCTTAGAAAATAACTAGGTTGGTTAGCTAAAATAGCTTCTCCTACCCCAAAATCATATGTGATACGTCAAGTTACTAATTTTAGTTTAGAAGATATTCTTGTTAAATAAATAAATAAAGAAATGAAAAAGAAAAGGAGAAAAATTTATATTTATATATACACACACACACACACACACACACATTTATATAAACATGTATTAAAGAAAAATGTAGGTACAATAAAGTTCTCCATGTAAAAAATAAAAATTAAAAAAAAAAAAAAAGTGCAGAGCATTATAGTTATGGCTACGGTTATAATCCGTAGCCATAAGCCGGTTGACCCCAACTCGCTGGCTTCTTTTTCATTTTTTTTTCATTTTCCCTATTGTAATCCCCACTGATTTTTGGGTTTTGGGATTTGAGAATGGGTTCGGGTTTAGGTTACAGGCTTTGGAATTTTAGAATGGGTTCGGGTTTAGGTTATAGGTTTTAGTTTTGGTTTAGGTTATAGGTTTTGGGATTTGAGAATGGGTTCGGGTTTAGGTTATAGGTTTTAGTTTTGGTTTAGGTTATAGGTTTTGGGATTTGAGAATGGGTTCGGGTTTAGGTCTTAGGTTTTGGTTTTGGTTTTGGTTTAGGTTATATGTTTTAGTTTAGGTTATAGGTTATAGGTTTAGGATAAGGTTTAAGTTTAGGTTATAGGTTTTTGGATTTGAGAATGGATTCGGGTTTAAGTTATAGGTTTTGGTTATGGTTTTGGTTTAGGTTATAGGTTTTAGGATTTGAGAATCAGTTCGGGTTTAGGTTATAGGTTTTGGTTTTGGTTTTGGTTTAGGTTATAGGTTTTGGATTTTAGAATGGGTTCGGGTTTAGGTTATAGGTTTAGGTTATAGGTTTTGGGATTTGAGAATGGGTTCGGGTTTAGGTCATAGGTTTTAGTTTTAGTTTAAGTTATAGGTTTTCGGATTTGAGAATGGGTTCGGGTTTAGGTCATAGGTTTTGAGATTTGAGAATGAGTTCGGGTTTAGGTCATAGGTTTCGGTTTCGGTTTAGGTTATAGGTTTTGGGATTGGAGAATGGGTCGGGTTTAGGTCTTAGGTTTTGGTTTTGGTTTTGGTTTTGGTTTAGGTTATAGGTTTTGGTTTATGTTATAGGTTAGAGGTTTAGGATAAGGTTTAGGTTTAGGTTATAGGTTTTTGGAATATTTGAGAATGGGTTCGGGTTTAGGTTATAGGTTTTGGTTATGGTTTTGGTTATGGTTTTGGTTTAGGTTATAGGTTTTAGGATTTGAGAATGGGTTCGGGTTTAGGTCTTAGGTTTTGGTTTTGGTTATAAGTTTTGGTTTAGGCTATAGGTTATAGGTTTAGGATAAGGTTTAGGTTTATGTTATAGGTTTTTGGATTTGAGAATGGGTTCAGGTTTAGGTTATAGGTTTTGGTTATGGTTTTGGTTTAGGTTATAGGTTTTAGGATTTGAGAACGGGTTCGGGTTTAGGTTATAGGTTTTTGGTTATGGTTTTGGTTTAGGATATAGGTTATAGGTTTAGGATAAGGTTTAGGTTTAGGTTTTAGGTTTTAGGATTTGATAATGGGTTCGGTTTTAGGTTATAGGTTTTGGTTATGGTTTTAATTTAGGTGATAGGTTTTGAGATTTGAGAATGAGTTCGGGTTTAGGTCATAGGTTTTAGTTTTGGTTTAGGTTATAGGTTTTGGGATTTGAGAATGGGTTTGGGTTTAGGTTATAGGTTTTGGTTTTGGTTTTGGTTTAGGTTATAGGTTTTTGGGTTTGAGAATCGGTTCGGGTTTAGGTTAAGGGTATGGTACCTGCAAATACAAATATAAAATGACCTGTCCAAATGGTCAGGCCCTTCCAATGTCGTCCATAATAAATGGACAGCTTCATCATGGTCATAACATCGGTTCCCACTTTCTAGGGACCCCCACTCTTCCGGATAGCTCCGACGCACATCCGGGTCTGCTCTATTAATTTTGAGCAAATACATAAACACGGCCTGTCCAAATGGCCAGGCCCTTCCAATGCTGTCCATAGGAAATGGACAGCTTCATCATGGTCATAACAGCGATTTTCACCTTCCAAGGACCCCCGCTCTTCCGGATAGCTCCGACGCATATTCGGGTCTGCTCCATCAATTTCGAGCAAATAATAAACACGGTCTGTCCAAATGGTCAGACCACTCCAATCATGTGCATTCTTTAGTCAAGAGACGTACCAGATGCTTAAATCTGAAATATACATTTAAACATAAAATGGCATTGGGAATCGCTTCTCAAAACCGCAGACTGTTTTCTTTTGAAACTCGTTAATCTCACCTGAAAACCTGTCACATAATGAATAACTATAACCACAATGATAACTACACATGTGCATTCTTAACAAGAGACGTACCGGATGCTTGAATCTGAAATATATATCTCCAATCCTCCCACATGCAACATATACTTGAAATTCCAATGGTATGGACTTCAACAAAATGTTCAGTTCAAGCTACAGTCCGCATTCCAGTTCAAGTTCAGTTCACAAATGAGTTCCAGTTCAAAGATTTGTCTGGAGTTTAGTCTATGAATCTGTTGACAAATTAGATTAGGATCTACTGCAATCACATGATACAATCCAGTTCACATGAGTGCATGAATTAGTTTACAAATGAGTGTAAGAAAGAAAAGTAACCATTGATTTGGAAAAAAAACCATTAATGTGCATCACTTCACAAAAACCTATAATCCATCACTGCAATCACAGAACAAGTCAATGAATCACTTCACAACCATCCATCGATCTGCATCACTTCACAAGCATGTGCATTAGTTACAAAAGTTTAGGATCTGTTGCAATAAGGAAAAGTCAATCAGTTACACAAATGAGTTGATGAATCAGGCTATAAATGAGTGCATGAAGCCCAAGTACTACTCCTACATGTGGTGACAGGTTTACATTACTCCTACATGTGGTGACAGGTTTACATCAATGGCTATCAGTTTAGAAATGAGTGCACAAAAGGAAAGTAAATGATTGATTTGAAAAAAAAAAAAAAAAAAAAGCCATTGATACAAACTACTTCACAAAACCTGCATTGAGCGAGGCAACCTAGGATTTGAGCGAGGCAACCTACATTTGAGCGAGGCAATGTAGGATTTGAGCGAGGAAAGCTAGAAATTGAGTGAGGGAAGCTAGAAATTGAGCGAGGCAACCTACGAATTGAGCAAGGCAACCTAAGAATTGAGCGAGGGAAGCTAGAAATTGAGCGAGACAACCTATGATTTGAGCGAGGGAACCTAGGATTTGAGCGAGGAAAGCTAGAAATTGAGCGAGGGAACTTAGAAATTGAGCGAGACAATGTAGGAATTGAGCGAGGCAACCTAGGATTTGAGCGAGGAAACCTAGAAATTGAGCAAGGCAACCTAGGAATTGAGCGAGGTAACGTAGGAATTGAGCTAGGAATCCTAGGATTTGAGCAAGGGAAGCTAGAAATTGAGCGAGGCAACTTAGGATTTGAGCGAGGTAACCTAGGATTTGAGCAAGGAAAGCTAGAAATTGAGCGAGGGAACCTAGAAATTGAGCGAGGCAACATACAAATTGAGTGAGGCAATGTAGGAATTCAGCAAGGTAACCTAGGAATTGAGTGAGGGAAGCTAGAAATTGAGAGAGGCAACCTAGCATTTGAGCAAGGCAACCTATGATTTAAGCGAGGAAAGCTAGAAATTGAGCGAAGGAACCTAGAAATTGAGTGAGGCAACCTAGGAATTGAGCGAGGAATCCTAGGATTTTAGCGAGGGAAGCTAGAAATTGAGCGAGGGAACCTATGATTTGAGCGATGCGACCTAAAAATTGAGTGAGGCAACGTAGGGATTGAGCGAAAGAAGCTAGGAATTGAGTGAGGCAACGTAGAAATTCAGCAAGGAATTCTAGTTATTGAGTAAGGGAACTAAGAAATTCAGTAAGGTAACCTAGGATTTGAGCGAGGCGAGAGAAGCTACAAATTGTGCGAGGGAACCTAGAAATTG
The DNA here is from genome assembly GCA_037074715.1 of Magnolia kwangsiensis. Classification (NCBI taxonomy): domain Eukaryota; kingdom Viridiplantae; phylum Streptophyta; class Magnoliopsida; order Magnoliales; family Magnoliaceae; genus Magnolia; species Magnolia kwangsiensis. Next base: position 100,255,999 of record CM073584.1, read on the forward strand.
AGCGAGACAACCTACGAATTGAGCGAAGAAGCTAGAAATTGAGCGAGGTAACCTAGAATTTGAGCGAGCAAACATCAAAATTGGAGCGAGGCAACTAAGGAATTGAGTGAGGTAAGCAAAAAATTGAGCGAGGAAAGCTACAAATTGAGGGAGGCGAGCGAGGCGACGTATAAATTGGAGCGAGGATTGAGCAAAGGAACCTAGAAATTGAGCAAGGGAACCTAGGAGTTGAGCAAAACAACGAAAAAATTCAACGAGGCAACCGAGAAATTGAGCAAGGAAAACATCAATTTGAGCGAGACAAGCTTGAAATTGGGTGAGGCTAACATGAATTGGAATGAACTTTAAATGTAATTGACCTAGCCTAACAATTTGCTTTGTTGAATTTGACCGATCAGTTAATGAAATTGACCGAGATTTACATGAAATTCTCTTCGGTGAATTTGATCGAGCAATTAATGAAATTGACCGAGCGGTTCATAAAATTTTCAGTATGCACTTATAGTGTTGAGTTAACTAAGTTGGGCACACTTAGATCCATAGCTCAATTGGCAGACTGAGTAGAGATACCTCATGTCAACACTTGAGGTCCTGGTATCGATTCCTAGCGGGGGTGGCTAACATGGAGTGTGTGTATTGACACGGGTGTGTACTAACAAGCGAACCTAAAAAAACTTTGGCATATTGAAATATCAAGTGGATCACACCACAGGAAACCGTGTTTCCACCGTGGAAACCTTGTTATGCCCCTACAATAATATTTTACTTGTAATCCATCATGTTCATAGGATGATTTTCGCATGGATGAACCGAAAACCAAGATGGGAGCTTTATTCGGCATTTCAATGGCCCACAAAAAATTTAGGCCGCTTAGGTAAATGTATATCATACCTGTCATGAACGAGATAATGTCGATGAATAGAGAGGGTGGGATCCAGCTAGAGCGTGGTGCGATCCAAGCAACCGATGTAGCGGTGGAGTTTTCGTCTTTTTTTTTTTTATTATTTTTAATGGAGCGAGAGAAGGGAGGGAGAGGAAAAGCAACGGCAGTAAAAAGGACGGGTAGTTCCGTCCTCAAAGTCGCTGTCCGCACGTGCTAGTCTAAGTTGGTAACTTAAGTTTGTTACCTCAATAAAAACCGCTGGGTAAAAGGTTTTGTCTACAGTGGTCATTTCCTCAAAAAGGAATTGAGGGGAGTTTATCGGAGCGATAGGTTATAGTATACCGCGGGATATCCGAAAATCCGTACCCGCCATCATTGAGCGCTTGCAGAACAAACGCTCTGTGGGGCCCACCGTTATGTTTTTATACCATCCACTTCGTCCATCATTTGATAAAGATAATTTTATGATTTTATACCGTAAATCATGATGGTAAAAATCTCAATTGGGCCACACCATAGGAAACGGTGGATATGCGAACAGTGACCCTTGTAACATTCTTGGGGTCCACCATGATGTTTATAAGCCATCGAAGCCGTTCATTAGGTGATTCCCACTAGGATTAAAGGAAAATCCAAATATCCACCAGATATAAAATTCTTTTTGGCCACAAGGAGGTTTCAATGGTGTGCGTCATCCCTACATATCCTTTGGTGGGGCCTACTTGAGTTTTGGATCGGCCTTGGGTTTTGTCCTCAGCAATGATAGGGGTAAACGACGAACTGAGTGGATGTCGTACGTCCATCGCGGTGGGCCCCACAACATTTTATTGCAGTGGCTCCTTGCAACAAAATTTGCGTCCGCCCATCGGCTCCATCATCTCCTTTTGTATCAGCAATTTGATGACTAGAGTAGCCACGTGAGAGTGTAGTTCCTGAGTAAGAAAGATCCAGGCCGTTCATCTGGTAGTTGACAGCATGTAGTGTCATACGTTAGAAATCAGGCTAGTATGTTCATTAGGTGGGCCACTTGCCTATGAAATAGGCGAGGCTGATCAACGGTCCATATTCCAAGCTCTAACTAGATGCGTGGGCGAATGGACAGGACTGATTTTCAGCGAAGGCACATACTAGGTGGGACCCAGCAGATGAAGGAATGGGCCTCGCCCAACGATTGGGCCACACCCATTAATCGGTAGGTAGCGTGGCAATGTATGCTCTCGCATCCTGACAAATGGTACCTTAATGTGAGCCGATATTTGCATAGGTGGGGCCCACTTTCTCGTGATCTCAGCCGTTCATCTGGCCTGTCACTATGGACGTTGATGCTGTGAAAGCATCACTATAACGAACGGTTGTTGTCATACGGCTGTATAGCTTAAATAAAAATGAATTCCTTATTCATCTGCTTTTACACTGTCACCTCAGTGGAGGTGGTGGATCTCGTGGTGACACCAACACCTCTAGCTATGTTGTATGAGGACTCTGTGGGGACAACCCTGATTGATGCGTTTAAACTGCACAGTCCATCTGTTTTTTCAGCTCATTTTAAGTAGAGCTGGGCATCGAGTCAACTCGGATCGAGATAAGGCTGACTCGGTTCGTTTCAATTTTGAAATAGGCCTGACCCGAACTTGATCCAACTTGATACTGAGTGTAGCATGCTTGACTCGATCTAAGTCCGGTCTTTCTTGGACTGATCGAGACCGAGTCAGTACTGAGTTGGGTTGAGTTGGCATCAAGTCGGATTGAGAGATGAGGGAGGAAAAGACCGAGAGAGTGGAGAGGAGAGAGAAGAGGAGGAGAAGGAGGGTGATGTTGGTGGGTGACTGCCGAGCTGGGAAGATGAGGAGGACGAGGGAGGGAGAGAGAGAGTTCGGGCTTGGAAGATGAAGAAGGGAGAGAGAGATTTTAGGATCGGGACAAGATAGGGTGCGGCGGGTAAGGTTCGAGAGTCAGATTTTAAATTGAGTCGGGTCTAACTGAATTGAGTTTCAGGTCAAGTTGGGTCAAGTTACTTGGTAACTCAAACTCGACTCGGTTTGAGTTCGGATTGAGCGAAGCCTATTCGATTCGAACCAACTCACCTATTCGGTTCGAGCTGAGCCGGATCGGAATGAATCGGACGAGTCGAGTTAGCCGGATCGAGTCATCCAGTGCCCACCTCTAATTTTAATACATGAACCCAAAATTAAATCATATCCAAAGCTAAAGTGGACCATACCACCGAAAATGGTGGGAACAATGGTGTCTACTATTGATAATTTCTAGAAGCATATCAAAAGTTTAAGTAGCCATAGATTGAAAATTTCTAGAAGCATATCCAAAGCTCAAGTGGCCAAAGATCGAAAACTTCTAAAAGCATATCCAAGGAAGATTGAAAACTTCTAGAAGCATATCCAAAGCTCAAGTGGCCTCAAGTAACTTTAGATAAGGATGATATTTGTGTTTTCCATGCATGAAGGTGTTTGTAACCTTTATAAATATGTTGGATGACAGATAAACATCGTTGAGAGCCTTAGGAAGTCTTCAACAGTAGAAGTCATTTTCTCCGTGGTTTGTATGTTGCGGTCCACTTGAGCTTTGGATATGCTTCAATTTTGAGCTAATGATATAGAATAAGTTGGCAAAATGGATGAATAAATGGTATGAATAAAATACATACATCATATCCCCATCCCCACCTGAGCCATTATTTGTAATATAATAGGATGCAGATTGCTATTAACCCACCTTGATCCATAGCTCAAGTGGTAGACTGAGTGAAGATATGCTCATTTCAACACTGAGGTCATGATGCTCATTTCAACACTGAGGTCATGGTATAATTCCCTATCGGGGTGGCTAACAGTGGGGTGTTTACTAACAAGCTACCCAAAAAATAAAAGAAACTAATAACCCAAATATCTGTTTTACCACCTCATTGTAAGACATGAAACTAAGATATGAGCTGGGCAAAAACTCAATTAGCCACGCAATAGAAAATATCGGGAGCTAAGCACTTAAAAACTTTAAATTGAGCTAATATTTTTATGCTTTCAAATTATCCAAGTGAAAATAATCTATTTACATGTCATATAAACATCGTGGTGGACCTAAAAAGATTTTAGCATTAGGGATTTTTTTCCTCTTGATGTGAGGCCCACTTGAGATTTGGATTTACCCCATTTTCTATCTCAGGTGCTAACCTAGCTTCTAATTGTAGAGTTGCAATAGGTGACATCTAATCTAAGAATTAACTTTGTATCTATCATATCAATAAAATTTACCAAAATTCAAGCCACTCCAACCACTAGGTGGCCCCAACGTAGAAAAAAAAAAATAATTTAAGCAAGCACCCATAACCCTCAAAATCACATCATGGCCATTTAACGGTTTTGATTGGCCTTATCATGGGGCAAATTTCACAAAGTAACCATTAATGAATAGATTGTATGACATACACATGATGGTGGGTCCAAAAATTAAAAAAAGGACCGGAACACTTTAAATTTCAGTGCTTGACTTAAAGAATTATTAGGCCACTATTTTAGAGAGCTTTGCTCTAATACATATCCAAGTATTATAATAAGGTTAGTGGGAATTCTAGCCATTGGATTTAGGCCCTCCAAGGTGGTTTGGCTAGCAGGTGTCAAAGCTCTGTAAGTTTCACTATAATATATATGTTTTATCTATGTCAATTATTTATTTTGCTCTTTATTTTTAGGTCACTATCAAAAAACTTGGCGTAGCCGGCGGACTGGGGGTGTTTTTAGCTACGTCTAAAACCGTTATTATGGATGGCTAAAAGCGGTAACCAAAAGCTAATTATCCGCAAGATCATATCACAGGTGGACCGCATCATAGGAAAACAGTATTAATTAAATGTCTAATATTAGAAACGCCCATTATAACATTTATTTGCCATCCAACCTCTTGATACCGTTTGGTGTGGTGTGGTCACCTGATATTTGGAGCTGCTTTATTTTTGGGCTATGCCCATTAGGAATCACAGATTTTTTGGTACATCACATTCATGCATTTACGATTCATGTGACGGTATTGATACTACTTAAAAGGTGTTGTATTTGCTTGTACCTCACGTTTGATACATGATAAAGCAAATCTAGGTTTTCATTTTCTCTTTCTAACCACACAATCACAGGTATACTTATTGTGATAGAAGATTCTCTTTGAAAAAGTAGTTTGGTCTATTTGTTAGAGCTTGAAGAATTTTCAAAGAAGGTGAATTAACTCATCAAGCTTGAAATAGATTTTACAAAAAAAAAAGAAAAAAAAGAAAAAAGCACTTACCATTCTTGATTATTAGGGACATTTTGAACAGGTTGAAATATGGCTTTCAAATTAAAATAAACCATAGGAACATGCACATCATGGTGGCCAAAGCATGGGTTGTGGGGCCTATCTTGATTTATGTATTGTATATTTATGTGATTCATCTATTTTTGCCAATTTTCTTTTATAGCATAGTCTCAAAAATAAAATACAAATATAAATCTCATGTGAGCCACACCACAGGATATAATGGTTATTAAAACGGCCACGGTTAAAAACCTCCTGAGATTCATCATAATACTTATTTATCATCCAAGCCATTAATAAATCATAATACTTATTTGTCATCCAAGCCGTTAATAAGGACCCCAAAAACCTAGTTGAAGAGAAACCACAAATTACAGCTTATTTATTTATTTATTTTTATTTTTATTAATTTTTAAACACGCACACACACACCACACACTTACGCTGGTGGAATTTCACCACCTATGGGTACTCGAACCCTTCACAGGGAGTTGAAACTCCTGAGAGTCTACCACCCGGGCAAGAGCAAAAACCCCACACAAATTACAGCTTTTGTGGCCTTTCATGGTAGGATTTCAATCTCTATTGTGTGGTCCACCTGAGGTTTACATCTACGTTATTTTTGGGACCATGCCTTGAATAAGCTGTCAAAACAGAATGCAAACATGAAGGTAGGACCTAGGGTCAGGGTCTCACCCACCTGGCTGTACTGGATCGCACTAATGGCTTTCGCAATCAAGCAACGTCGTTTGGAAAGCGGACTGCGACACGTAGCTTGCAGAAGGTGGGCCTGCAACCAACCGAACACCACTTGGTGGTGAGAATTTTCATCAGATCCACTCCGTCCATCTGATCATACGAAAACTATTTACCACTAATATTAAAAATCAATCCAATCCAATACTAATATGGGCCACACTACAAGAAAAAGTGTCAATACATGCCTAAAAACTCTAAATTCACGTGATGTGACTCACGTGAGTCTTGGTATATACTAATTTTTGGGAAACTCATTTATTATTGTGAAAGCGTCAGATGAATGGATTGGACGACATACGCATGTGAACGTGGACCCCACACATAATTTGGGTGATTTTAACCGCAGCCAGTCCTATCTCAACCATCCCAATGGTTTGGCCCACCTAAGCAATGAATTGAATTGATTTTCGGAACCGATCTAAATACATGGTAGTGCACCTAGTGATGAACGGGGTGGATCTCATCCAGATGATGTCATCCGTCCACATCAGAGAACGGTTACGCCTCCACATGACTCAGTGCTGAGCCAGTAGGTCCGAGTCACCGAATCTTTTAACCTGAACTCAACCAACTCGGTCAACATGGGCCTCACCATCGACTACCATACCTGGGTCAGGTTCATCACCAGGCCGTGTTTGGTCTGGGCTTTGGTGAGCCTAGACCCAGCAAGGTGGACGTGACTAGAACCCAACTCATTAGCCCAATCAACGCATAGGATTGCCTGACCAGGCCCATGGGTTTGATTCATTAGCACCGATCCAAATCCTAGCTGGTCTATGGTCCATGATTTAGATCACATCTGTTGGAGGCTGGTGTGGATTGGATCTCCACCAAAGATCACAACAAATAGATGATCTTAACCGCCCATTGGAAGATGTTTCATCCGCTGAATACCAACCGTACAATGAATAGGAGCTGAGGAATGAATGGCCCATCCATGGGCCAGATTCGTCCATTTTCCAAATGTTTGTACAAGATCCAGTCCGATCAACCGCTAGGCCATGCCTTGGATGGGCCATTGGCCCCAAAAAACACAATGATCAGACAATTCTGACCGTTCAATTGCAGGATTTCCTTTCCTTTTTGTACCAGTCCTTTTTCTTTCTTCAGGACCCATCAGATTGAGTGTTCAGGACTTAGGATTGTCTACAGTCCATAACAATTGGTGGGCCACGCCCCCATCATGGATGGGTCATTAGAGTTCTAAAATGAGACCAATCCAATCATTGAAAGCTATCGGAACCGTTGGATGACAGAAAAATATTTTCTAGTGGTCCATACACAACGTGCAAGTGTTTTATGGGTCGGCAATGGGCTGTATCAGCCCCTGGACTCAGGCCAACTGAACCGACTGGCTTAAAAGCTGGGCTTGGGTTGACCTTATCAGGTTTTTTCAAAGTAGTCAGACTGGGCCTAGGCTTGGGAATCCAGGCCCATTAGTGAAAATGTCGGGCTACCATGATGTATGGATCAAATCCACTCCATCCATAAGTTCTGACCATTCAATTTCACACCGTATCCGAAAATTCAGCCCCATTGAAGACATCTCGATCACACACCGCACAGTGCAGTCAGGATGGGGACACCCACCATTAAAAACTTGTAAATTACATGTGGGGCCCACTGTATTTTCTACGAGTCTTCTAACGAGCTCTGGAAGGTATGGATAAGCCAAAATCAGGCCATTCTATAACTCAGGTGGGCCACGACATGTAATTATAGAGGTTTTTTTAGGGATGGTTTTTACATGGTGTGGCCCACCTGAAGGAGAACTTGAAGGCGCCCACATGATGTACAGAATAGATCTCATTCACACATTATGGTGGGCCCAAACACAAATGTTGTATAATAAGTTTACTAACTCCCAAAATACTACCCTTGTCATCAAGTGGGTCCAAGGTGGGACGGCTCCATGCTGAGCCACCTGGACCTTTCCTGGCCCAAATTTGAAATGGGTTGGATTTGTCCGAGCCCAGCTCAAATTCAGCAATGATTGAAATGCCAAAAAATTTAAGTGTAAGTGGCCATTTATTAAAGCCATTTATGTTAAGGGGTTTATGGACCACTGACAAAACCTTATTTTGAGGTCAGGCCCGAAAGTTGATGGACCGACCCGGCCTTAAACAAACCTATCTCTTGCACATGGTCTCAATTCGGGAGTTTATATTTGAAATGCATTGAAATCCAATTCCCAATTACACTGCAATCAATGTGATTTTGAATCCATAGTTTCTGTTTGGTAGCTTTTAATTGAAATTCATTGAAATCCAATCATTTTGTATGAGACTTTTTATTTGAAAGCATTAAATTTTTTTTAATATATTTACATGACATGAATTTGTTTGACTAAATCAACCTTAATATCCAAATTAGCTTATATATATGATAATTGACTTATAAACTCTAGCAAAAAGTGAGAAAATTCAAGGCCTCAATGGGCCACAAACAGGATCATAAATGAGCCATTCACCAGTGTTTTTCAACTATTCATTTAAATGGCTAACATTTGAATATTTCATTTCATTCTATTTATATGATGTTAGTGTTGCCACTGATAATTAAATTATTTTAAGGTAAGGGTGCTATTGGTATAGCATACCAGTAGCTTAGTAACACTTTTATTACATGTAGAACTCCCCTACCTTAAAAAAAATTTAAAAAAACAACAAAAACATATATTTCAAAACATACTTAAGAATTTGTATTTCAAACATCTTTAATTCCATTTACCACTAAATTCACATAAACAAAGTCATAGATTTTAAGGCAAAATCCCGTAAATCCTCTCATCCTCAAATACAAGGTGCCAAACGGCCCCTGATCCATTAGGAGTTGTGCCACTAAGGTAAAAAAAATAAATCCAAACCCAACTAAAAGCTCTTGTGCTATTTTACCACCGTTTATTAAATGGTGGCGACAATTAATTGAATATATGGCATGAATGTATGAAAAGTGGGATGTTCAACCACGTTGTAAATGGATCATATCCTGTTAATAGGGATGGTAGGCTGATCATAGCCCTCCAATTGTCTTTGAAATTAGAAACCGTACCAATTTATTTTTAGATAGAAGTTCACTTGATAGCTACAATTGGATAGTTTGGCCCATTCAACTAGTGTGATTTTAATAGTACATCCCATCAACCTAAGGGCGTACGATGCTAGCCGTCCGATTATCATATATGCGTGACATGTGCAAGGAGGAGGGGGCATCATCATTTAAGAAATATAATGTGCTAAACAATCACTATTGTAGAAGTTCCAAGTTAAACTCTATGGCAGAGAAGTGTTGGATGTGAGCTTTCATACACAGCCCTTTTTTCATTCACAAAAGGTAGGCCCCACCAGAAAGGAAATTGTGTGCCATATCACCCATTATGTGGGCCACACCTGAACAGTTATGTAGACCATCATCCATTATTTTTAATGGTGTAGATTTCCTGATGGGTTAATCATCTTGGTTTTTCTCCTAAGGTGATACTTAGCGTGTGGACCACCTTTTGGACGGCTTGGATTTTCTACAAAGCGAAAAATTGGTAAGAGAAAATAAATGTCATGTGAAGGTTCATGAACCATCTAACCAGGTGAACCCGAGTTAATGAACTATGGGCCATTGGATATTTTGAAATTTAACCGTCCAATAAATGTCCGCCAATCTAATAGTTAGATACTCAAATAAACTTACATTTTTATTTTATGTTTACATCTAATCTAGGATTCAAGTATCAAGTTCAAGTCACTTAGAGCTACACTTGAGTCGCATGTGCCCGCCTAAACTCTCCACGTGAGTTGCATATGCCATGTATGAAGAGAGTTGCATCGTGAACTTGGAGGTTTTTGGTAGTTGTCCATGGCTTTTTATGTTCTGTTCACTTAATAATTGGATAGGCTTGATTTTGGGGCATATCACTCAATACATAACACTCAACCTTCCTACAAAGTCGGCCCATCATGATAGTGAGACATTTTAAAATATAGGTGATTAAATAATGGCATGGGCTACCATGTGAACTCATAGGCTTTTGGTAGTTGTTCATGATTTCCTAAGGTCCGGCCCGCATGATGATTGGTGAGCATGATTCTAGGGTCATACCATCATCATAGTGGGAATCACTTGATGTATAGTATTCAATCTTCGAACAGAGTGAGTCTACCATGAAAGTGAGACATCCCAAAATTCGAGTAATCAAATAATTCGCATGGGGTATAACATAAACTTAGATGTTTTGATTAGATGTTCATGGTTTTCTATGATCAGATTCACCTGATAATTGGGTAGACCTGATTTTTTAAGTATATGATCATTATGGTGGGGCTTACTCAACAAATGTTAGATGATACATAATCATGCCAATTCGATAATCATATGAACTACCCTATGAATATATAGGGTTTTAAGTAGTTGTTCACTATCATCCATGGTGTGCCTTGCCTAGTGAATGGATAGACTTGACTCAGTAGGTATCTCATTACTGTGATAAAACACACTTGATAGATGTGTCCACCGATATGAACAAAACATTTGAATAATTGAAAACAATATTGATTTTAGAGTCCACTTATGTTATGAACTACTTGTATTTGTCTGCATTTATAATCTCATGTGCATTGCATGTGTGCGAGTTTGAAAAAGTGAGTTTCCTTCTCTCGCACACCTTTTTACTCCTCCGAAGGTGTACGAGAGAAAGAAAACACGATATTTTTCCGCTGGGATGCTAAGTGGGTCCTACCAAGATATTAATGATAAATCCACACTGTCCATATATTTTTACAAATAAATTTATGGTACGAATCCAAAACTGAGGTAGATCAAAATCTCAAGTGGGCCATACCATAGGAAGCAGCGGTGATAATAATTCTCACCATTGAAAATTTTCTAAGGCCCACCGTGATTTATATTTGTCATCCAACTTATTCATAAATTTACATAGATCTGAATGAAGAGAAAGCACAAATATCAGCTCCATCCAAAACTTCTTTAGCCCCCATGAATTTTTTAACAGTAAGGATTTAATCTCAACTGTGTAGCCCACATCTATCTTGGATCTGCCACATTTTTGGGCTAATAGCTTAAAATGATGAAAAAAATAAAATGGATGGACGATGTGGATAAGGCCATAGAAAACCTCACAGTGACCACTCAAAGCTCCTACCTGTTCCCAGAGACGACAGAGGTAGGACGCAACATGCATCCCTCACCTCCCTAGTAACGAGCGCGATTAGCTACCGGTGGGTTGAGTAAGGACGCGGATTTCCTCCGAAAGGCTTTCGCAGGAACTTCCTACCCTGGGAACCCATGTGGGGCGCACCATGATGTTTTTAATAAATCCACAACGTTCCTCCTCTTTTTGAAATGATTTTAGGACGAGGTCAAAAATGATCCGGATCCAAGACTCGAGTGGGCCGAAGTGAAGGAAAAGGTGAGCAAGGAAATTCCTATCATTGAAACCTTCCTAAGGTTGACAGTGATGCTTACATGCCATCCATACCGTTCATAATGTCATTCCTATTGGGATGAACTGAAAACAAAAATACTAGCCTGATTCAAAACTTCTATGGCCCCACGAATATTTCAACTGTGGACATTCAATTCTCCCATTTTCGGCCCACTTGAGTTGGATCCAAATCATTTTTAGTCTTTGTTTTTAAATGAGCTTACAAAATGGATGGACTTGGTGGAATATCAAAAACATTATGATGTACGCTACATAGGTTACCGGCGCAGAAAGTTTCTGCGAAAGCCTTTAGCATGAAATCCGGGTCCGTTGAGTAACCACACTCCCTAAGAAAGTGATGTCACCAAGTTCTGTGGGCCACACCATGATGTATGATTTGTATATGCACCGCCCATCCATTTGGAGAGATCATATTAGGGCATGATCCAAAGAATGAGTCAGATCCAAAGATCTAGAGGACCCCACCACAGAAAATAGTGGGGAGAGTGACGCCCACCATTAAAAAGTTCTAAGGGTCATAAAAGTTTTCGATCGAGCTAATATTTGTGTTTTCCCTTCTTTCATGTGTGTGTTAACACATAAACAGATTGGATCTCAAATAAAAATCATGGTGGACCTTTTGAAGGTTTCAACGGTGGGCGTCACTCTCATCACTGTTTTCTATGGTGGGGTCCACCCCAGCCTTGGATCTACCTCATTCTTTGGACCATATCTTAAAATGATCTCTCCAAATGTATGGACGGTGGGGATACAACACATACATCATGGTGGGGCCCACAGAACTTGGTGACGTCACTTCAGTAGTAAGTCCTCTATTCAACCTCTTTTAGTATCCAATCCTCATCAGCTACTCTACCTCCTTCAACGTCCGAGAGCGGATTGGATACTGAACGTAGCCAAAGGCTACTGAAGTGACGTGGTAAAATATTATTGGTTGAATACAAATAGACTGTTTCTCACAATGAATGCTTTTTCATTGTGCTTCTGTTATCCTCCCTTTCGACCACAAACGGATAAACTAGCAGAGTATGATGATCTATACTCATGCATGTAGAAATTGTTATCACAAATCACATAAGTAGCTCATCAAAATCTGTCCAATTGAAATTGTTATCACAAGTCACATAAGTAGCTCATCAAACTCCATCCAATTAGTGGGTCTTACAATAGATGGGCCATAACCCAAATCGGATACTAAATAAAGGATTCGAACTAGATCATTGGTGTGAATTCAAAAGACAGTTGAAAAACAAAAGTAATCAATTTTTCACATGTAAAATGGGTCCCACAATTTAGGGTTTAATTCGAGAAACAGGTATGGCACGTGCATCATGTCTCATTTTTTATCAGAAACTGGCATCCTATAGCTTCCACGTGAAAGCCTTGCCATGGTCAGAATTTATTGTTTGTAGTCAGTTAACTGGAAAGGGATTGGCAACTCCCCCCGCCACAACCCAATGGCTTGTGTTCGGTGCTCTATGGGCCCCACCATGACGCATGTGTTTCATCCATGCTGTCCATCTATTTTTATAGATCATTTTACAGTATTACACAAAAAATGAGGTATATCCAAATCTCAATTGGACCACATTACTGGAAACAATGTTTAATGAACGTCGACCATTAAAAACCTTTTGGGGGCCATAAAAGTATTGGATGAAGCTGATCTTTGTTTTTTTCCCTTCATCCGGGTATTTATAATCTAATCAATAGATTGGATGTCTAATAAACAGTACAGTGGGCCGTAAGAGGATTTAAATGATGGATATCCAATCACTATTGTTTTACTGTGGTGTGGTCCACTTAAGATTTATATCACTCTTATTTTCAGGATAAAAGCCCTAAAATGATCTTTAAAAATGGATGAACAAAATGAATGAAACACATACATCATGGAGGGGCCCACAGAGCACCGACCAACCAAGGGGCTGGTGTTAGGGGAAGTGGCTAATCTGTTTCCCAGTTAACTAAAGTGGATGCTGATTTCATGGGGGAAGCCTTTCACGAAGGCCAATGAAACGGCACGGAGGCTAACGGAATAACAGTGAAGGAGCATTCATTGCAAGAAACAGTCCATTACTATTCAACCAATGACATTTTTCCACTTTACTTCAGTAGCCTTTTGGCTACTAAAGCATTCAGTATCCAATCCGCTCCCTCAATATCCAATCCGCGTCAGCTACTCAACCTCTGTCAATATCCAATCCGCATCCCCTAATGACGCACACGCGATTTGCTAAGTTCGCTCGAAATCTAGGTGGGGCCCACCATGATGTTTGGGAGAAATCTATCCCATCCATCTGTTTTTTGAGCTCATTTTAGGACTTGAGACCAAAAGTGAGCAGCATACACTACTCAACTGAGCCGTACCGAAGGAAAAGGGGTAGAGAAATTCCTACTGCTGAAACCTCCTTGGGGTCGACAGTGATCTTTACATGCAATCTATACCATTCATAACGTCATTCCTACTAGGATTAGCTGAGAATACAAATATTATCATGATTCAGAACTTCTGTGACCTACGAATATTTCAACTGTGCAAGTTCAATCTTCACTTTTTCAGCCCACTTGAGTATTGGATTCGCCTCATGTTTGTATGCATGTCCTAAAATGATCTCATAAAACGGATGGACGGATTGAATTTCTCAAAAACATCATGGTGGGTCCCACTTAGGTTTCCAGCGCAGGAACTCTATGTGAAAGGCTTTCGCATAAAATCTGCAGTACGGTTTTTACGAGCACGCTGGAAACGTAGGTGGGGCCCACCACGATGTTTTTGAGAAATCTACCTCGTTCATCTGTTTTTCCTTATTATTTAAGGGCATTATCCCAAAACCAAGGCAGATCCAAATCTAAAGTGAACCACACCACAGGAAGTAGCGGTGATAATGATTCTCACCGTTAAATTTTTTAGGGCTCATCGTGATATTTATTTGACATCTAACCTGTAGATTAGATCATATAGACCTGGATGATGAAAAAACAAATTCAGCTTGATCCAAAAATTTGGCAGCCCCGACAAGTTTTTAATGGTGAGAATTCAATCAACACTATGTAGCCCACTTAAGATTTTGATTTATCTCAGTTTTGGGTTCATATCATAAATTTATTTTTAAAAATGTATGGACGGCGTGGATCTATCACTCGGAAGATTTTCATGTTTTCCTTCTCTCATGCATCGGATGGTGAAGAGGCGAGAGAAGGAAACTCGCTTTTTCAAGCTCACACTATGAGTGCCTTCATCCAGACCGTCAGCTTTATCGGACGGTTGATAGAAAGGTTCGCATGTAGCGTAGCTAAGCATTCATATATATATACATATATATAGGGGAAAAGGAACTATGCGCTCGACCTCACGGTAAGCTCGCATGAGGTTGAACTGTGTGGGCCCCACCGTAATGCGTGTCGACCATCAACACCGTGCATTTGATGGGTCCCCTTTAAATTATGGGATATCCCAAAAATCAGCCGTATACGGAACTCAAGTGGGCCATAGCATCTAAAATCATGTGAAGACATGCCAAAAACATATAAAAGCACTTGGTGGGGCCCACCTGAGTTTTGAATGCTGCCGAAACTTGGTATAACCCCTCATCTTAGTGGGACACACATAATGGATGGGCTGGATTTGCAAACCACATCTCGGTGGGCCCAAAAAATGATTATGAATGTTTTAATGGTGCACGGCCCCTTTCAACTTCTGTATGTTGTGTGGCCCACAAAAGTCACGGATTGACTTGATTTTTGAGACCTAGGCCCACGATGGAATGGTGCATCTGACTGATGGGGTAGATGTTCGAAACGCAACACGGTGGGGCCCACACAGCTTGACCTCATGGGACGGACCCATCAGCTCGAGCGCATTGTAACTTTTCCCTCGCCCCCCCCCCCCCCCCCCCCCCCCCCCCTCTCTCTCTCTCTCTCTCTCTCTCTCTCTCTCTATATATATATATATATATATATATATATATATATGATCCAACCAGGCCAGCTTATGATCACGATGACGGACGGTTGGATAAGTGGGTCCATGTGTACCGTGCATGGCACAAATATCGCCCTAATAGGATGATCAGTGCCATTCAATACAAGGGCTTTCAAAATGGACGGCTAAGGCTAATTTTACTCCTACGTTTCAGGTAATTGTATTGTGATCCAATCCCAGGCAATTCAAATGATTCCTCCTATCAAAACTCTCTATTGATTATAGGTGGGTCCACTTGGGCCCCACATATAATTTCTGACCATAATAAATTAGACACAGGATCATAGGATTACATGCATTTACCTGAATGGTTGGCGCGTTTTAGTAGACCATCCGATTGGTGTGAGTATTGCATGGGAAATCACAAAATGCACGATGGACCTGATGGACGGTCTAGATCGTTTGATTGGAGTGTCCAACACTCAGTTTATGACAGCCTGCCTTCTGGACGTCATTGGAATGGATTCCTTCAATTATCCTCTCCTCCCTCAGTATTCACTTGAAGAGGCTGGATCATCAAGCTTATTCCACAATCTGGTGCGTAGGGCCCACTGTTCTTTACGGCCCACATCCAATCCATCCATAGGCCGAGCCCTTTCAAGTGCACCTTACCTCCCAAAAACTAGACTGATCCAAAACACAGGCGGGTCACACACAAGGAACGGTTGGAATGGGAACACCCCACCATTAAAATCTTCCAGATCGCATGCATCTCCCAATATGTCTTTATATTCCATCCAATCCATTCAGAAAATGTAAACTACCATGATGGATGTACACCCTAAAAATCTGGCCATCCCAATTCTCAGGTGGGCCACACCATGTGATTATCAAGGTTTCAGGCACAACATTACATGGTGTGGGGCCCGCCTCAGTTTTGGATTGGCCAGATTTGTGGGCTTTAAGAAGAAATGAGAGGTCATATGATGGACGGATTCGATCCCATGCACACATCAAGGTGCCCCATACACTCCCTTGTAGAAGAAGCTTATTCTACATTCATTACAGAGGAACCGGCCTCTCTTGGAAAGACAAAAGCCAACCGAACCATACGGTCAGTCCAAACTATTTAGGCCACTGGTTGTTTGGGGCCTTGGGCCATTGGATCCTTGTTGGTGGCCATTAAAATTTGAGTAAGGTATGTATCAGGTCCATGTCAAAGATAAATGGTCCATTAATTTAATGGGTCAGGTCTTATCTAAGAGTGGGACCCATTGAACAATTGAGTCTGGGTCGGATGAGGTTGAGTTTGCTAGAGAAGACCCATAACAACCTATTTAATAATTCAGGTTAAACTTTTGAACTTGGGGCTGCCTTATGGGTTTAGATTTTGGACCTAGACTCACTGTAGGCTCACTGATTATCAAGTTGGGTCCATTGAGCCATCGGGCCGACCCAACCCCACTCCACGACATCACTTCTCCTTTAGAAGCTTCAAATTATGTAGTGATTCCAGCATCATGCATAGCTCCGTGGTGTTGGGATTCGTGGAAGACTACGGAGCAAAATCAAGTAATTACAAACTCAATGTGAAGACATTTCAACTTTTATATAGAAAACCTTTTGGGAATAAAGAAAAAAATATATATAGTACAGAGTGATGAGTAATACACTATGAAAATAATATTATAATAAATAGTACATTGTACCGATTTGCACAACCCTTGAATCTTTTTAAATATCTAGTTATGCTCTTTAATCTTTTAGAACACCGTAAAGCTCCAATCACCTCTAATTATTGCCCTAATCTCAATTACACCCAATATATATATATACTAATTAACTGGAATATGAAACAAATTACACACTTATTCGATTCTATGTGCAACTTTGATGCGTTATTCGATGGCATTGACAGACATCAATGATTAATCGATGCCATCAAGTAGCAACCTCCATAATTGTCTAATGATCAACTATAATTTTTTTGAATTTTTTCGACGAGATTGAGTGATCTGTTGATGGCATCAACAAACCCTATTACATACAGATTTAAAACATTCAACAAGTAGTGTTGGGACGTGATAAGGTTTTATTGGAGCACGTGCTATAGTAAAAACATTGTGTATATAGCTTGGGTGTATCCTTGACTATGAGGCTCGCTGTGAAATATGTCTTATATGCACGTTGTTTATATGTTTTGCCAATCATTTCAAGGTATGAACTACAAAATTAAGTAGATCCAAATACCAAGTGAACCACACCACTAGAAATAGTGGTAATTGAATACTTACTATTAAAAACTTGTTGCCATCCAACCTCTAATAAGGTCACAGAGACTTGGATAAAAGGATAACACAAATATTAGCTTGAATCAAAACTTTTATGCTGTTAAGAAGTTTTTAATGGCCAATCACCATTGTTTCCTATGGTATGGTCCACTTGAAATTTGGAAGTGCTACAGTTTTTTGGTTTATACACTAAAACGACCTTGCGGAACGAATGGATTGCATGGATATAAGGCACATACATCATGATAGGCCCCACATTCATGGATCAACCATTTGAAAGTTCTTAGGTGGACCCTATTGGAGTCAATCGCACAGTAGTTTTGAGACATAGCAGGAATTAATTGGCCAATGCACTGCCACCAAAGATGATTGTTGTTGAGAAATAAATGTAAGACCTTTTAAATATGCTTTGCATGAACCTATCTTTGATAGCCGCACATTGAAGACTCATATTCTTAGCATAGTAGCCCTTTCCTTACCCCGACTTTGGCGTATTTTTCTAGCCATTTTCATATTGATTGCTTCTTCGTAAGGTTTGCTTGCTTGCCATGGTGTGGGTCTCGGAAATCTCAAGAATATGTTACAAAGAATGACTCTGTGTGCCATTTGGTGGGCTATCTAGAAAGAGAGAAATGTAAAATACTTTGTTAACATTAAGAAATCATTCAATAGCACTTGCCAAAAGGTTAGATATTTTTTAAAATTTATTGTATGGGTTTCTTTTGTTTCTATCTTAAAAGATTATGATATGGACCTTCTTGAAGTATAGTATGGGTGATGTCTCCGTGTTCCTTTATCGTTGCTTTTGTTTTTCTTTGTTGTTTTGTTTTTCTTTGTTGTTGGATTTGTTTATTGTTTTTGCTCTTAATAAAATTACATTATCTTTTAAAATTATTCTTTAATATGGCCACTTGACTAGTCAAATTTTAATACTATAATGTTGGTGAGCACACAGATATCTAACAACAATGCAGGACTCAATCAAATCTCACAACATCATACCTGATCCTAAGATGGTGCAGCCCTTATCATGGAGCCCACGTTGATATATCCTATATTAATTTTGTCCATCCATTTTTTGATATCATTTTAGGGCATATCTAAAAAATGAATCAAATGCAATAGGTTGGTGAACTTTATCATAAGGAAAAAATAGTGATTGATCTCTTCACTATTAAAAACTTCTTAGGGCACATGTTAATGTTTCCTAAGTTTTTATTTGCCTTCCATCCGTTGATATGGTCACATGAACTTGGATGAAGGGAAAAAACAAACATCTGCTTGATCCACCATTAATGGTCGATCACCATTGTTTCCCACTGGTATGGTCAACTTGATAATTGGATCTGCTTCATTTTCGGAATAATGCCATGAAATTATCTGAAAAATCAGATGGACGGCGTGGATACAGAACATGTATATCAATAACGGCCGCACAATCTTGGGTGAGCCCGGGGTCTCACCTAATCCGCTCTCACGTGGTATTGGGATCACCTTGCAAGTTGCAATCCACGTTTCTGCACGTGATGTAGATCACGTGCTTCAGTTCTACCCGATATATTATTGCTGTTTGCAGAAGAAAGGAGGTGCGCTCGTGTGGTACCGGCCGGTACCACCACAAAAAGTATGGTATTGAGCTGCTTTGAGGCCCATGTAAACTTTTCATCAGATCCACACCGTTAATCATGTTCTCCTCCTCGTTATTACCGTAGAAACCAAACATCAGATGGATCCAATGATGATATGGCGTTGGATTTTCGCATTTACGAAGTGATCCAAACCATTGATTTGCTGGGCCTCGATATAAATGCCCAGTACACCGAAAGTCCACCAAATTGGAATATCTTGTCCATTGAATACTCATCTTTATATTTGGTTAAATATAGTCCATTGCTATATTTTTCTCTCAACCACATGTTTGTTTGCCACTAACTGAATGGTTAGGATTTTTCCAACTCCGAAAATTTTATTGTATGGCAAATCAATAGTGTGGCCCACGTATCAACGGTTCGGATCAACCATGGCCCCACTTGTCTGAAATCAACCCACGCGTAACGTACATGATACGTCCCAATACGAAAACATGCGGGTCCCATGAAGAGGAGCCCAACTGATAGAGGGACGCAATTCATAATAGGAAAATGGGAAACGGATTGGCTAAACCCCCTGCCACCAGCCAATGGCTGATGGTGGGAACTCTGTGGGACCCACCATGATGTATGTGTTTCATCCATGCTATACATATATTTTTATAGATGATTTTATGATAAAGACCAAAAATGAGGTATATCTTAATTTCAAGTGGACCATGAGGGGCTGTTTGGCCAGGTAGATCTCATGGTATTAAGATGGATGGGATCAATTTTAAGGTAATGATGGTGGTGTCAATGGATTGTCTTAAGACCTATGGGATTGCTTATATCCCAATACAAGTTTACTGGTTCTGTTTGGCACCCCTTGCATATCCCGGGATTTTACCTTCCGATCCATTCAACCTAAGGATAGGATTAATTTTAAGGTAACGATGGTGATGTGAGTGGATTGTCTTAGGATTCATGGGATGACTTATATCCTGGGACAAGTTCACTGAATCTGTTTGACTCATCATGCCTATCCAAAGATATCGTCGATTTCATCCCTCCTAATACTGTGGAATCTGTCGAACCAAACAGGCCTTAAAAGTTTTCGATCAAGCTAATATTTTTAACGAACATTGATCATTAAAACTTTTTGGTAGCTATAAAAGTTTTGGATCAAGTTGATATATTTTTTTTCTCCATAATTTAGGTCTTTGTGGCCTAATCAACATGTTGGATTCCAGATAAACAGTACATTGAGCCTCAGGAGGATTTTAATGGTGGATATCCAATCACAATTGTTTTCCTGTGGTGTGATCCACATGAAATTTACATTCCTCTAGTGTTTGGGATCAAGCCATAAAATGATCCGTAAAAATGGATGAAACAAATACATCATGGTGGGGCCCACAAAGCACCGACCATCAGCCACCGTGCTAGTGGCAGGGGAATAGCCAATCCCGCATAGAATGAGGTACTCTACAATGCTCGGGCGAGGGTTTGTACTGTACGTTCGAGTCATCAGTTTCAACCAGTGGGGCCATGTTGCAGTAATCCGAGCCGTTGATATTGTGGGCCTCACGGATCACGAGCTTTATATGTCCCTGACTTCCTAAATACAATATTTGGCTAATTTTCGGTTGAATGTCAATTACTGCCGTATTTTCTTTCTCACAGTCTTTTGTTGGCCCACCTATCAAATGGTCAGGTTTTTAAATATAGGATATTTTTGGTTGCATGGACCACTCACAGCTTTGATCACTGAACCATGGACCCACCTGAACGTACTGAAGACCCCAAACGGGTACTATGCGTTTAAAGAAGGGATTCGTCAAGTGGGTGGGTCCCACCGATTCCAACCATGGAGGATCAGATAATTCGGTATGATGGTGGAGCACCAAATTGGAGCGCCTTAAGCACGTCCACGGCACGGATCGCAAGGAAAACGCTGGGGCTTGTGTAAAGTACGGGAGATGTACGGTGGAGGTCGGATGGATAGGGATTGCCCAATGAGCATAGGGTAAAATATGTGAAACCTAATGTGCGTGTATTATCCACGCCGTTTATCCTTTTTCTTGGCTCATTTTAGGGCATAAGCCTAAAATCGAAACATATTCAAATCTCAAGTGGGCCACGTCAGAGTAAACTGTGAGAAATTAATGCCTACCGTTGAAAGCTTCTTGGGGGAATAGAAGTTTTGGATAAAGCTAATAATTATTCGTCCATCTCTGTATGACTTTCTTAACAGGTTGTATGACAAATAAACAACACTGCGGGTCTAAGGAAGTTTTCAACCGTGGATTTCATGCCATTGTCGCCACTATTTCTTGAGGGTAGTCTATTTTAGTTTAGGATATATTTCAATTTTAGCGTGGATAAGATACAGATCAGACACATTCATTACTTGTGGTCCCTTAAGTTGAAATCGGATTGTGTACTTACTCAGTAAGCTCTTATCGTATAGAGTAAACTCAGTTTAGGCCCACCTCGAATGCATATGGTTATTCATTAAGTTGTTTTTTATATTTTTAATCAATTGTAATGGGGCACTCCAACGCATCCTGAGAAAAAATAAAATAACTCCAACGCATCAAAATTGTTAAAACTCTTGATAGTCTACCACTGGGGCACGAGTAAGGGCCTGATCCCATATTATTTAAGTTCCTGTACTTATTATTAGGTGGGACCACCTTGATGTTCATGAGAAATCCACCCGGTTCATTTGTTTTACTAGCTAAAGGAGAAGATAAAGTGGGTAGGAAAATGCATATAGTTGATGCCTCCCTAAGGGTGACTGTGATGTTTATATGTCAGGAAAATTATTGTTAAAGATTCGTTGGTATGTGGCTCTAGCATTCTTCAATCTAAAAGGCATAACTTTATAAAAGTAGAGTCTTTTGTCGATGATAAAGGTTGTCTTCTGTTTGTTATAAAGATGCATGACAATTTGGTTGTTTCATGAGTAAGCATCTATGAAGCTTAAGAGTTCGTGTCCTACAGTGATTTCAAACAGTTGGTCGATCTGTAGAAGAGGAAAAATGTCCTTGGGATATGCTTTGTTCAAGTCAATGTAACCGACACAGATTCGCCACTTCTCATTGAATTTTTTCATCAAAATGACGTTGGCTATGCAACCTGGATAGTGGATCTCTTTAATGAAACTTGCTTCGAGGAGTTTGTCGATCTCTTCTCCGATGATGGTGTATTATTCAGTCTCGAACGCTCAAGGCTTCTACTTCACTAGTCGGCAGACAGGGTCGATGTTCAATTTGTGAACTATCACTTTTAGGTTGATGCCTAGCACATTCTAATGAGACCAGGAAAACACATTGGCATGCAGTCAGAGGAGATCCATAATCTCATCCCGTCGGGCTGGAGTCAGCGATGAGCCAACCTATACTGTTCAGGTCGGGTCGGATTCGACAAGCAAGATGGTCATAAGGTGTTCCATCAGGTATCCTCTTTCGACCAAGTCCTCCCGAGAGTTGAGGGAGGTGATGGTCATTGCCTGATATTGTCTTCATAGTGCCACGGATTAGCATTACCGAGCTTCTTGCTGATCTCCTTTAACTTGCCTGGCCTCATGATTAGTTAAGGATTTCATTATGAGATGGTACATCGACACCACTACTCGTAAAGTGTTGAGATAAGGGCATCTGAGGATGATGTTGTAGACAAAATGACGGTCGACCACCAAGAAGTCGATCATGGTCGTTGTTTAGTTTTATCCTTCTCCCGCTATGACTGAGAGTTGTATGTATCCTTCTGAAGTGACTTTGTCCCCTGCAAAACCGAGCATGAGAGTTTTTACAAGTTGGAAACGGGACCTCCCGATTCTCATCTTATCGAAGGCTTCAGCAAAGAGGATATCCATTGAGCTGTCGGTGTCCACCAGTATTCGAAACACTTTACAATTGGCTATAGTCATGGTCACCACAACGCATTACCGTGGGGTGGTGGACACCTCGAGCGTCTTCCTCGGTGAAAGTCAGCTCACACGATGCTACTTTCTATTTCTTTGGGGGTCTATTAGTAACTGTCACACCCCAAACTCGGAAACCGGGCCCACAAAATTTCTGATCGCCGAATCCGGCGCCGATAGCCTCCGTAGAACCTCATTCTCGGCTCCTAGCGCCCATTCGCCAGGTTCCGATCCTGGGATGCTATGAGGAGGATTTTCAACGTCAGTTTGATTCGTAATAAGCATAACCAAAGGCATAACCCACAAATAACAACCAAGAACTCCATTACATTTCCACTATTATCAAAAACTTTACAAGTACAATGAGCATAAAGGAAAATACAATGGTAAGGAACAAAAACTCCAAAAATGATCTGCAAGTGCTCCAGCCTCAGCGCTGTTGTGCCCCAACGTCACCTGCACGCAACGTCATGCATAAGCTTATAGAAAGCTTAGAGGGTGGTGAAAGTGTGTGCACAAGGTAGTAATATGATCATGCAATATCAGAGTAATGCGGAATATGCAGATGGATCCATGATATCATGAGCCGTACCAAGGCTGTGCGATGTAAGATGCAAGTCAAGCATACAATCCTCATCTAAGTCCACATGTTAATACAGTTCAACTCTGGGATATCACCAGGGTCTAGTACACTCTAAACCAGATCGCCGCCTCATCGCGCGCAATAAGGTAAGTGGAAGAGACCTTACTATCCGTCTGCCAATATCGGGCTCGACTCGTCGATAGCGGACTCATTCCTCGAGCTGGTCAGACTCAGCCTAGCATTGCCCCCTACACTTGGGCGGGTAAGGTCGCACCCCCTTCCAACCGACCACGACACAGTGGAGAGCGCAACCGACTGGTAATCGGCACTTAACGCTCATCTACCCACTCGGTTTAGACATTGGAGCAACCTCTTGGTACCATGAGGGTTTAGGAACTTTCACCCAGGGATATCTATAGTACCCCATGTAGAATAAGATTTTCGGTATCCAAACCTGCCTACCACAATACGCCTGTGGAGGCTACGACCCCGATATCGCTAGGGCGTACAGTATCCATATCACACGATGCGAGATGCATGAATCATACTATCCAATCATGTAGCACATCCTTGCACGTAACGTGCGCTCATGTAGGGCAACACCGCCTAATCGGGAGCCCATAAACAACCTGCCCAAAGGCATATGCTATGATCAGTCACCTCTCATATCAAGCATACATATGATGCGTATGATTATGAGTCATGAAACTATACTAAACATATTATAATGAAATGAACTACCCTTACCATGCAGATGCGCCTGGACGGCCTATACACAATAAGTACGGGCCTAACAATGGGCCCTAGGGAGAGTCGTAATGCGGACATTTAACCAACATTAAACTCGTAACGTGGACGTCAAATCAACATTACTCCTAAGGCGCGATCGTCGTGAACATCATTACATAATCCGTGTTAGGATCACATATTGCAATGGACCTTTGGTACTTTCCATTGGGCCTTAAATACATCAAATGGGTCATGTCGTATGGGCCTTTTATTCATCAAGTGAGCCACATAAATGGACCACGCCAATGAGCCTTATGTGCATTGCAATGGGTCAGAACCCGTGGGCCTTAGATCGCATCAAATGGGCCTAATCTCATGGGCTTTAAAATACATCAAATGGGTCCAATCCCATGGACCTTGGAACACATCAAATGGGTCCACTCTATGGGCCTTAAATTACATCAAATGGGCCTAATCCCATGGGCCTTGGAACACATCAAATGGGTCCACTATATGGGCCTTAAATAGTTCAACAACTAGCTACATTCATGGACCCAATTAAATTTAACTGTGGTGAGCCTCAAAAGTGCATTTATTAAGCCCAACATTTAAAGAACTAAAGGTATAAATCATTTTCTCTAAGATCTTTATAATATGGTGGGCCCCACTCCTCAAAATTTCAGCCCAAGGCCAGCATAATTATAACATGTTGTTGTCCTAAATTTGGACACTCCATTGGAGTGGGTCCAAGGCCTCTAAAACTCTGAAAATTGAGGGCCAAGGTCCCTCATCATGCATACAATGAGAGGAAACCCAAAAAGGTGGCCCGCCATCAAAAGAAATATTTTTGAATTATGGTTTTTTATCAAGGCATATTGCTGGACTGCACAGAAGAAAAAATCTGGGAGTCCAAACATCTTGGCCCATTCTTTTGGATACCCAAACGGGGTAACTTGAGGCTGAAATTTCACAGAATGATACTTCCATAGGTGGGCCACACCTCCACAAAATTTCATAATTTTTAAATATATCTAAGTATTTTAATTAATTTAAACAAAACTGACTGTTCAGAAAAAAATCGGACAGACCTGGACGTCCCAACGTAGTGGGCCAATCCGGCCCTCACCATGATGTGTACAGGGGTCCATTGCCCTGAAATTTGGTAGGTGGGTTCTAACATAAGTGAACCACACGCATAAAAATTTCAGAATTTTTGGACATCTTTAAATATTTTAATTCATTTACATAAATCAATCTGTCCTTAAAATCGGACTGATCTAGACACCATATTATAATGGGCCGGTCCCGCCATCACCATGGTGTGTACAGGCGTCCATTGGCCCCAAAATTTTGTAGGTGGGTCCTACCATAAGTAGGACACCCCCCTGAAAATTTTTATAATTTTTAAACACCCATAGATATTTTAATAAATTTCAAATATCCAACTGTCCATGGTGGAATGTTGCTGGAACAGTCCAAAAAATCCAGACTGTCCACCTCACTTGGACCACACCTTTGGGACCTCAATGAAGGTTGGTTGGGGCTGAAATTTGGGGGACATCAAGATGAGATCCCCACATTTAAGAAAAGTATATTTAATAAGTATGAATAGTCCCCCAAACAGTCCCAAAATCTGGTCCAAAAATAACCAGAAATTGTCCAGAAAAAAAAAAATCTGGACAGCAACATGTACTTAGATAAAATTTATTAAATAAGTTAAATAAAAAGAAAAATACATTAATGGGCCACACACATCAGGAAATAAAATGAGGGAAAAGAGAGATAGAAGGACAATCCGGCCATAGGGAAAGGGGCTCCACCACTATTGAATCCTCCCAAGATCAATCACACCCGCACATCATACCTAGATTTACATTTACAACATGGATATTGCACATGCATGGCCTATAATTAAAATGCATGGTGAGGATGTCATCCCCACCATGGTTATAAGGTCTAGATGACCCAAACATAATATGATATGAAATAAAACTACCATGATGGGGGCCATAGAGAAAGGCCGCATGCATAGATCATGCATGCATAAGGTAGGCCATTAGGCCACAACCATGGGATTGTGTGGGATCTCTACCATTGATTGGTGGGTCCTACACTTCACTCATGAAAGAAAAAAGACATGTAGGCTATAAAAATCAGATTTTTACATCTAGAGGAGCACCCACCGTCCGATCTTCTTGCTCCTAAGGGTTCCTTAGCACCTTAGCTTGGATTTCAATGGAGGAGATGGGGAATGGATGGTTAGGATGGGGAGATCATGGGGTAGAAAGTGGGCCACCTTGGAGTTTTGGGAATGCTTGGAGAGCTCTCATACGTATGAATTTTTTTGCTTGAGAGAATGAGATGAGAAATGAGAAAGAGAGAGAGTTGTAAAGAGAGAGAGAGTGATGGATGGATGTGGTGAGTGATGGTTGTGTAAGAAAATCTTGACTTTTGTGGCCTTCTGTGTAAGAAAGGCATGTGAGGTGTAAGAACTTTTTGACTTTGATGGCTTTTGGTGTAAGAGAGGTATGGACTTTGTAAGAGATTCTTAACTTTTGTGGTTGCTTGGGAATGAGTGAAAGGTGATGTGTACTTGACATGTACTTGACATGTGATGGATTGATTGATGGGATTGATGTGACATCTCGTAGAGATTCTCTTGGGTTTCGCAACGCACGGTATTTTTCTCACACCGAATGTTGGCCCACATCTCTTGACCAGGGTATCGCCTCGGCGCGCAAGTCGCGGCATCGGAACCGCAGCGATGGCGCGGTCGCTATGGTATTAGTCTTGGGTTGAGTCGATACGGGTTGACGGCATACGAATCAGGGTCGTGTGTAAGTATCGATTAAGAGTCGAAGGTTACCAAAATTCGACTGGTAAGACCGCGGAAGTCTACGGAACGATACGGACTAAGATACGGGTCTTACAGTAACATTGTGTAACAACCCACTTTTTGTGGAAAATAGTTCCACCGTCCACTTCCGTGTGGCCCACCTAAGTTTTGAATCGGCCTCATTTTTTTTGCCTTATATCTTCTCTTGGCCTGGCCAAGATGATGGACGGAATAGATTTATATGAGACCCACTGCATCTTTAAAAAAATAATCTTCTGCATGAGTAAACCACTTTCTCTACTTTCCTTCCTTTTTGTACGTTAATGGCCGTCCAACCCTCCCACGAAATAAAACTTCCCACGTCCCCCACTCTTCCACCTCATTTCTCACATCCATTAAAAAGGAAAGAAAGGTATAAACAAAGTTTTAATCATATAAAAAAAAAGGAGAAAGAAACGGAGGAATCAATCAAATTCAAATTTGAGAGAGGGAAAGAGAGAGCTATGTAGATCAAGAGAGAAAGATTAGAATGAGGCTAGATCATCGAAATTTTAAGGTAGGTGATCTTATCTTGAGATTTAGCATTTTCAGTTAATTATTATGTTAATTGTCAGTTGATTATTTATTTATGAATTTCTATTTTTGTATATTTCTGATATTTATGTTGAAATAATATATATATATATATATATATATATATATATATATATATATATATATAACATTTAATGTTAAAATAATTTACATATATATAATAAAATAAATTTATAGAATAAAATAAACGATTTATTTGGGTTTATATTTTAATTTATAAACTCTAAATATAAAAATATTTGTGTTATCATATGCCACATTTGTAAATTTTAAAGTGCTTGTGTATCAATCATCATACTCTGCCAGAGTATTAAATAACTCCTTATGAGAAGCCAGAAGATGCACCATGAGGAATTACTATAATGGAGAAGGTTTCAAGTCCATCAAGCTGGACCACAAGTTAAGGTTCACCCAGTAATAGATTTATGACATACTAAGTTCATACAAAATCCAACCTTTCCAATACGTTTAAAACCACATGAAGATCATTTTAATGAAAAATCATTCCTATATACTAGTTAGGATATCCACAAAAATAGAAAATAACTTATAATTGTTGATAAATAATATTATCCATTTAATTAGTGAATGTAAGTGTTTTCTTGTAACTGATCCTAATAGTATAATAAACCTATTGAATGGGTTAGATTTTCACACTTATATTAAAGGTTAAAAGTTATTTACTTGGTGGACCGTAAATTTTTTTTTTTTCCAACCGATTGGACTGGACACTTTTTTTTTATAATGAGATTCTGTTAGTGCGAGAAATGCGAGTATGACTACAATCTTACTCGTCTCCACATGCTGAATATAGCACACGTGTGTAAGTCTAAGAATCTACCATGCAATCCACACTTTCAACGTGTCTAGATAAAATAATAATAATAATAATATATAGTTATATCAGTAAGTAGGGCAATTGTGTCCCTTGGGTGAGAGACCTTAAAGCCAGCAAGTAGGGCAATTATGTCCCTTGGGTGAAAGACCCTAGAACCCACAGGATCCTTTGGAGTCTCCTTTGTATACAGCGTATGAGTACAATTGTGTGTGTGGATATACGTCAGATGTACAACTGGGGCAGTAGTCTGACTAGTTAACGTATAAATGGGTTTATCACCTTGAGGTACCAGTGCGTGGGCGTTAATGCAATATGACCATCCACTTGGGTACTGTAAGCCCCGTATCCTAGACCGTACCATTCCATAGACTTCCGCTATCTTACCAGTCGAATTCCAGCAACTTTCGACCCTTAACCAATATTTATGTGTGACCTTGATTCGTATGCCGTCAACTCATATCGACTCAACCCAAGACCTTTACCATAGCGACCGCACCGTCGCTACGGTTCCGATACCGCGACTTGCACGCCGAGGCGATACCCTGTTCAAGAGATGTGGGCCAACGTTCGGTGCGAAGAAAACGCCGCGTGTTATGAAACCCAAGAGAATCTCTACAATGTGTCACATCAATCTCATCAATCAATCAATCCATCAATCCATCACATGTCAAGTACACATCACTTTTTCACCCTTCCCAAGTAAGCCTCAATAGTCAAAAAGTCTCTTACAAACTCATGCCTTTCTTACACAAAAGGCCACAAAAGTCAAAAAGTTCTTACACATATCTATCACTCCATCCATCCATCACTCTCTCTCTCTCTCCCTTTACAACTCCTTCTCTCCTTCTCATTTTCAAAAAAATTCAAGCAAGAACCCTCCCATACGTATGAGAATTTCTCCAAGTCTTCCAACTCCAAGTATGGCCCACTTTCCTACCCCATAATCTCCCATCCTAACCATCCATTCTCCATTTCCTTCATTGGAATCAAAGCTAAGGTGCTAAGGAACTCATAGGAGAAAGAAGATCGAACAGTGGGTGCTCCTCTAGATGTAAAAATCTAATTTTTATAGCCTAAATATTTTTTTTCTCTTTCATGAGGGAAGTGTAGGACCCACCAATCAATGGTGGAGATCTCACACAATCCCATGGTGGTGGCCTAATGGCCTACCTTATGCATGCATGATCCATGCATGCGGCCCTTCTCTATGGGCCCCATCATGGTAGTTTTATTTCATATCATATTATGTTTGGGTCATCTAGACCTTATAACTATGGTGGGGATGGCATCCTCACCATGTATTTTAATTATAGGCCATACATGTGCATGATCCATGTTGTAAATGTAAATCTAGGTATGATGTGCGGGTGTGATTGATCTTGGGATGGCTCAATAGTGGCGAAGCCCCTTTCCCTATGGCCGAATTGTCCTTCTATCTCTTTTTTCTCTCATTTTATTTCCTGATGTGTGTGGCCCATTAATATATTTTCCTTTTTATTTAACTTATTTAATAAATTTTATTTAAGAACATGTTACTGTCCAGAATTTTCTGGACAGTTTCTGGTTATTTTTGGACCAGATTTTGGGACTGTTTGGGGGACTATTCATACCTATTAAATATACTTTTCTGAAAGGTGGGGATCTCATCTTAATGTCTCCCAAATTTTGGCCCCAACTGACCTTCATCTAAGGCCCACGGGTTATGACCCATTGCAATGCACATTAGGCCCACTGGTGCGGCCCATTGATGTGGCCCATTTGATGAGTAAAAGGCCCATATGACATGACCCATTTGATGTATTTAAGGCCCAATGGGGTGTACCTAAGGTCCATTGTAATGTGTGATCCCAACCTAGTTTACGTAATGTTATTCACTACGGGCTACACCTTGGGACCAATGTTGGTTTGACGTCCACATTGCGAGTATAATATTGGTTAAATATCCGCATTGCGACTCTCCCTAGGGCCCATTGGTAGGCCCATACTTGTTGTATGCAAGCCGTCTAGGCCAGCTGCGTTATAAGGATAGGGCATTACTTTATAACATGCTTAGTATAACTCCATGACGCACAACCCATTTGTATCGGTCCATTTGATCGGCCTGCTCGTATCGGTCATTTGATTGATTTAGCCCATATGATTGATCAGGCCCATCTTGATATATTTGTGGCCTGTTGCTAAGGCCATATATGAGGCCCGTTGTTGAAGCCCACCTTGATGTGTATGAGGCCCGTTGTTGAGGCCCACCTTGATGTGTATGAGGCCCGTTGTTGAGGCCCACCTTGATGTGTATGAGGCCTGTTGTTGAGGCCCACCTTGATGTGTATGAGGCCCGTTGTTGAGGCCCACCTTGATGTGTATGAGGCCCGTTGTCGAGGCCCACCTTAAATATATATATGAGGCCCATGTTGCAAGGCCCATTGTGATGTATGCAAGGCCCATGGGTCATGGCCCATTGCAATGTATGTAAGGCCCAATTGGTGCGGCCTATTCGATATATTTATGGGGTCCATGTCATTAGGCTCATCCTGTTGTATTGGTGACCCGTCCATTGAGGCTCACCCGTGGTATATATTTGAGGCCCATGTGTAGGGCCCACCTATTATGTATTTAAAGCCCATGGGTTGTGGCCATAGTGATGTATATTAGGCCTATGTGATGTAGCTCATACTGATATGTATTAGACCCAGGTATGTGACTCACCTGTGAAGTATATTTGAGGCCCATTGTGATATGTCTGAGGCCCATGGGTGCGACTCATCCAGATGTATTTGAGGCCTATGGGCAAGGCCAATTGTGATATGTGTTAGGCCCATGACCAGGGCCCACCTGTTTCGTATATTTGGCCCTTGTGTGAGACCATGTGCCCATTATATATTTGATTCTATGTGGGTCGTTTCTTGGGAGACAATGTTGGTTAAATGTCCACGTTGTCGATGTCGATTGTTAATGCATGTTATTGATACCGGTTATGAGTATGTGACTGCATAGTATCATGATACATGTCCATACGCATCATCTGCATGTCTGTTATGAGATATGATTGACTATTGCATATTTCATAGTGCTGGTTGTTATGAGACTCCCTGATAGGCGGAGATTGTCTCACATGAGCGCACGGTTTGCGCAGGATTGATGCATGACTGGATTGTATGACTCATGCATCTTGCATTGTGTGCTGTGATTACTGTATGCCCTAGCGACACCAGGGTCGTAGCCTCCACAGGCATATCATGGATAGCCAAATGGGACACCAAAAATCTGTTCTACATGGGGTGCTATAGATATCCCTGGGTGAAAGTTTCTAAACCCTCTTGGTTCTAGAGGTTGCTCCAACGTATAGACCGAGTAGGTACATGAGCGCCGAGTGCCGATTACCAGATGACTGCGCTCTCCACTGTGTCGTGGTCGGTTGGAAGGGGGTGCGGCCTTACCTGCCCGAGAGGAGGGGGCAATACTAGGCTGAGTCCGACCAGCTCGAAGAACGGGTCCGCTATTGACGAGCCGGGCCCGATATTGACAGGCGGATAGTGAGGTCTCTTTCACTCACCTTGTTACGCGCGATGGGGCGACAATCTGGTATAAAGTGTAATAGACCCCGGTGATTTCTCAGAGAGAAACTGTACTGATATGTGAGCTTATTAAGTAGGAGTGCATGTTCATTCATTCATTCATTCACTATCCACTCGGGCTGGTGGTGTGTAACTAATTATTGTGTACCTTCGTTATGGCAAAGATTTCGGTTGGGCGAGCGACTAACCTGAGATCAGGGGTTTATCACGTTGAGTCTGACTATCCAAATTTATGTATGGGACTGGTTTGGATAGAAGTCCATTGTGGCGGACTCCGTAACCTGCGATACTACGTACTATCATCCTGACATCACACTCCAGCATGGTCATTCCATTAGCACTATATACTACATATTTCATTACATCTTCGGCATGTGGCATTGTAGGTTGTTATGTTTCTGTATTCCTATGACTTAGATGAGAGTGATGATATTTGTTAGCTCTTTCGAATTGTGTATTACATTATCTCCTTATCATTCGACATTTGATTATCTATGACTCATCATTTGCATAGCTGTCCTATATTGCGTATTCTGATATTGATTAACTTATGAATTTATTCGTACTTCTGCTTATTCTGTTAACGCATGATTATAATCTTGTCAGTATTTCTGTTTACGCTGATAATTCCTGCTCTTATCAGTGTTTCTGCTTATTCAGTCATTGTATGGTTTATGGATTAATAGCTTTCCGGTATTGTATGATTATGATATTGTATTGAATACTTGGCACTTATCTCGTGCACACACTCACACTACCCTCTAAGCTTTCTATAAGCTTATGCGCGATAGATGCGTGCAGGTGATGTTAGGTTGCAGCAGCATTAAGCTTGGAGCGTGCAGCTATTTTCTGGAGCTTTGATTTTGACATATATATTTTCCTTTCAGTATTGTATTCAAATGATTATATTAGTGGATATGTGATGATGATGTTGCCTTTATGATTTGAGTAAACTTGTGGTTATACTTATTACTAGTTAAATGTACAAAAAAAATCCTCCTTATGGGATCCCAAGATCGAAAATCTGGCATATGAATGCTAGGAGCCGAGAATGGGATATTACGGAGGCTGTCGGCACCGGATTAGGCGATTGGGATTCCTGTGAATCCGATTTTCGGGTTTAGGGCGTGACAGGTACGATGTTGTAAGAAATGATATAATTATTATGAGAATTCATATAAATATTACATGCATCGCATTTTCACAATTCTATTGTTAAATTTCATTATCTGTATTTTATTTTCTTTCATTATTATAAAATTGATATTATCTGAATATGTTAAATTTTGGGTAAGAGATGACCCTACTGGGCTGTTATGCCCATCTTACTAAACAAATGCACAGGTGTAGAGCTGGAATACTATAAGCAGACGAGCCTCTACTATTAGTTTTATTTGTATAAAAAATTGGTTTAATTTTAATTTAATTCAATTTTTTTTTAATTATTATTTAGGTATAGTTTATGTCCATATTTTCATGTGGGAAGGAAAAGCTATCAAAAGAGTTGAATTTAATAAATATTTCAGTTATATTTTCTTTTAGATGACATTGATTATTATTGAGCTTGATTGAATTAACTGAACTGTAATAAATGAGAATATATTATAACTCACACTCTGGGATTCGAGTCCCGAATACCTTATTCAGGTACCTAAATTTTGGGGCTTGACACATTGACTTGATGCTCCAAATAATAGTGATTGATACTTCAGGTGCGAGCGCTTCGTGCTGGGTTTGAGTCTCCTCCCCTAGCAGGTCCTCCGAAAATGGTGCGAATATCCCCAGTGGTTTCATTGTTGAGGGGCTACTCGTTCTTCCGATTTGCTCACTCTTCCCTCCTGTTGACGTATTCTCGCAGTGCTCGTTGCGGATGATGGCATCGATCTCCTCTTTTAAATCGAAGCAATCAATGGTTGAATGACTTTGGTCATGGTGGAAGAGGCAATACTTTCTTGTCCTGCTTGTCAGCATCAGATTTTACCTTGTTCGGCCATTTGAAGATTCGTTTGTCCTGAACTTCCATGAGATTCTATTCGGGTGTCGCATTGAGGGGGGTGTACAAACTAAACCTGCTTGGGCATTGGCTTCTAGTCAGCTTGTCGTCCTTTCTCCTTTTGTTGATGTTGGTCGACATTGGTTCCTCCTTAGGTCACTTTTCCCTAGCCAAACTCCCCTTGTTCCGAGCAGCCTTTGCGACCTGAAAAGCACTTCAACGTTAAAATATTTATAAGCTCGATTAAAGAGATCAGCCAATGTTATTTGAGGATTTTTGCCGAGCAAGAAGAAGAACCTCCCCTCTCTTAGGCCTCCTATCACGGCAGCCAAGACAATCTCTTTCGAGTGCCCTACTATCTACATTGTGTCCAGGTTGAAGCATTCGATGTAGTCCTTTAGCAGCTCGCCTCTTTCTGGATAATAGTGAGAAGGTGAGTTGTCGGCTTGATTCTTTTCTTTCCTCTGATGAAGTTGGTAATGAATGCTTTACTGAGCTAAGTGAATGAGCTGATCGGTTGTGGCTTTAATTGTTGGAACCACTTCCGAGCTGCTCCTGTTAAAGTCAGGAAAAACGTCTGGCACATGACAACGGTTGACACACCGTGAAGTACAGGGCGATCTAGGCATTCGAAACCTCAGTGGAACGATGGCTCAGTTTCATCCAGCATTGCCTCCACTAAGGTCGAAGCGTGTGTGTGGTAAGTCTGTTATATGTTGCTGATCTGGCCCCCCAGTTCATTGAGCTTGACTTTTCAAGGATCTTTGCTCTTGGTCATTGCCTCAACCGTGGTTTTGGGAGCTTTGCCGCATCTCTTCTTTTCCAACTCTTGGCGTAAGTCAGAGGCAGACAGTGCAGCAGTGCCCGAGAGGTGGGAGGGCGCTGACCTTGGTATTCCGATCCACTTGCTTCTTTAAGAGTCGATGGGTGCTCCAAATGGCATGGGGTTTTCTGTAACCGCTCAAGTCATTGCTTCTCCAGCCCCCTGGACAAGGGGAGGGTTTTATTGCTCTAATATTAGCTTTATCAAGTTGATATTGTTAGTCAATGCCTTAACTTGCCGCTCAAGGGAGACAAGTCATCCTTCCCGATTCCAGTATCGCTAAATCGATCCTGCCAGCGCAGAGTCAGCCTGAAGTTGATAAGAGGAATTTCGGTGGCTGGCAAACTACTTTGACAGCGCAAGATTAGGTGCAGTAGTGGAGGTTTGAGCTTTCTTTTTTTCTTTCGCCATTGTTGAACTTTGGTGGATTATGAAAATGACTTTCAATGTCGTTCTCACAGACGGCGCCAAACTATTGATGTAAAAATCTGGATGACCTTCACTGGACCTTTAAGTACTTACACAAAGAGCGGACAAAGGAGACCTTGGCTATTGCAGGGGACCCTCCGATGCTTAAGTCAGGTAGGGAATCTAGGTCTGGTTGTAAGCAGAGTTTTAAACTAGAGATTGTGGGTACCTTCTTCCATTGAAGGAGCTCCTATTTATACGTGAAGAGAGGCAGTGACATTGAGGAGATCTCCTTATTTGATAGGGATGCATTGTAGTAGGATTCGGATCCCATATATGTCATGAGGATCTTTCGAGATTTTCGGCTAGGATCTCAGGCATATCCATGTTGCATCCGCTTTTTCGAATCTTCGACTGGGATCCTAGGTAGATATCGTTGGGATTAAGTCAGAACCAGCAGAAAAATGGCCAGTTGTGCCGACTCGGGGTTATGTCATTCTAGGGTTGTGCTGATCTGACTTCTTTAGTGAGTAATAGTTAAGCTTCTTTTTGTATTGGGCAGACCAATGGGTCTTTCAACCTATTGACGAGAGACCAAGCTCGATCTCATTTTCTACTTTGGTTTGGGGTCAAAGGTTGAATTTTTAGTTGTATTTGTTATCGTCTTACCTGACGAAGTACACAAAGTATAGACCCGACTTTTCGATCTATCTTTTCCGTAACAATTATCTTTATGACTTTATCTAAGGTGTTGAGGGTAACTTCGAGTTCTGCATGAGCTATGAACGCAACTTTTTAAATGCATACGTTACACCGCGTAATATTATGGCATTGTAATGATCATGTTATCAATGTAGCTTTCGGCATACAAATTTCACCACGCTTCGCAGGTAGCATTGGTCTTTCATGCTGTAAAGTCAAAATTTTCCTGGCTGCGGGTGCAGGCACTCTTAGAATGCGGCTGGGCGACCCTAGAAGCAACAGCGTGGGCGTGACATAGACTATAAGCCCCCCGGTGCATATATTGTATATCCACGACGTCCATCAGATTTTTCATATTATTTCAGGACTTGATCTGAAAAATAAATTAGATAAAAATTTCAAGTGGACCATACCATAGGAAACAACCACATCATCAGAAACATGGGTTATTATCATTAAATTTCTCTTGGGCCACAAAAGTTTTAGATCAAGCTGATATTTATTTTTATTTTTTTTTATTTTTTTTATATTTTTTTTCCTTTTCATCCATGTCCTGTGTGACTTAATCATTTTGGATGTTCAACAAACAACTCAGTCGACCCTAGGAACTTTTTGGACAGAGTAGAAATGTAATGCATATATCAAGGTGGGCCCTACAGTCAATGTCGCACTTAGACATTGCTTGTCGCAGCTAAGTCACGGTCTCTTTCTTCACATGAGTCCCTTTCTCTACCCCGTTTTTCCTTCATCCTTCGTCGTTGTATGTTTTTTAATATTATTATTTTTTAAAAAAAACTTTCCTTGCAAGGGGACACACAAGATGTATGAATGACCACAACCAACGGTTGCTTGATCCAGACCTTTGATCTGGTGGACCACACTGTGGATGGACAATGATCCCAATAACTCCTCGATAAGAATATCCGAACTTCAAACATTCAAATAGACGTTAAATGCGAAATACAGCAGCGGCCACCATTGAATGGTAAGAGAGCCCAAGGTAGGATATAAGATCATTGCATCGTAAAAAGTGAATATAAGATCAACGGTCTGGATCAATACGCCACAGGTTCCATGTTTACACACTTGATGCCTTAGGACGTAGTACACGTCCTGCGGCTAAGGACTTATCCCCTGCAGAGCGGGAGTACTTTTGAGTTTTGACTAGCGCTTGAGAATGGAAAGGTGGGAGCAGAACTATCCTGATGCGTCAGGACGTGAAAGGCGTCCTCAAGCCATCGGTCCGTACAAGCGGCCCCGGCGGATCTCTTATCGAGACGGTTGATCTTATTGGACCCTAAAAGATATTGTATGATCCGATTTCAATTTTAGATTGAAAGATCCCATCCATCCAATTCTTGGACTTTGCTATTAAGTTGCTATTCTACGGTCTATTTCTAACTGACTGATATAAGGGCTAGAGACATCTAACTTGAGAGATTAGTAATGATTACCCCATCTATTATAGATAGAATAATTTGGACGGTCTGGATCACTGAAACATGGTAACTATTTGTACACATCAGTGGGCCACAGGCCCACAAAACTCTTTTACGTTAATATCCATGTGTTCCAACCAGAACGAAATTACCGTCCATTGAGCGGCATACCCCGAAAATGTTATTTATATACTGAATCTGGGCTGTGAAAATAGTGGACCACACCACCAAGATGAGTGGGATAAAAAAATCAGGTCTCTCCATACATCACATGACTAATCCATAGAGAACCATATAAATAGACGGCCTTAGATTGACTACATGTCCACCGTGGGACATATTATAAGGAAATCAGCCTGAATTTTTTTTGAGCATGATCTTCAAGAGAGAATATACCTTCTCAACGGATGAGATTTCTTATAATTGTTCCATATTGGCCATACACTTTCAATGGACAATGATTTTATAGTCCATTGAGATGGATCTGACGATGCATCGAGAGAACAACCTGGACGCGACTTGCAAGTAAGCCGGGGTCACACGCGCCCTTGTAAGCCAGAGCTCTGTTGGGCCCACCACGATGTTTTCGTTGTATCCATTCCGTCCATCCGTTTCTTCAGCTAATTTTAATACATGCACCGAAAGAAAATATAGATCTAAAAATCAATGTTCCATTCTACAAGAAACCGTAGGAACGGAGACACCCACCGTTGAAATCTTCCTGGGCACATGGTGTTGTTTAGATTCGATATAACCAGTTCATTAGATGATTACCACCTGTATGAAGGGAAAAGCAAAATATAACTTTGATCCAGAACTTTCGTAACCCCACCGCTGTTTCAACGGTAGTATTTTAATACTCATTTGTGTGTCCAATTTGAGTTATGGATATCCCTTGTTTGGAGTATTTTGTACTAAAATGAGTTAAAGAAACTTATGGACGGAGTGGATATAGTAAAAACATCTTTATGGGCCCCACAGATCTTTGGGTTACAGAGGAGCCGTGGAAACCCGGTTTAATGGCAAGTCGCATCCTAATATCCTATTGATGACATCGCTGTCAGTCCATTTCATCGCCAGACTGTCTTCCATCCATCGAGCATGAACAGAGACCGTTTGTCTACTTCTCTCCCCTTTATTATTGGATTCGTCATGTTTACTTAGTTTGATCCCGACCGTCCACTCAATGGCTCTGGCATGAGATGGCCCAGAAATTACAGCTATCACATGATCATAACCGTTCCGATGTGGATAGCCACTCAAAAATCCATTCCGGGGTCCTTGACGGTGCATTGTTGATCCAGATCGTGTAAAGTATGGGTCCCACTTTTGATGCAACATATCCCACAGAATCTCAGTAATATGGCGATTCGAAGAACTTTTTCAGTCAATGTGAAGCGAACAACCAAAAATTTTTAAGAGAAAATGACTACTGTAGACAAAACCTTTTACCCAGCTGTTTTTATCGCGGAATACAAACTTAAGTTACCAACTTAGACTAGCACGTGCGGACAGCGACTTTGAGGACGAAACTACCCATCATTTTTACTGCCGTTGCTTTTCCTCTCCCTCACTTCTCTCGCTCCGTTTTTTAAAAAAACAAGGACGAAAACTCCACCGCGACATCTGTTGCTTGGATCGCACCACGCTCTAGCTGGATCCCACCCTCTCTATTCATCAACATTAGGGGTGTACACGAACCGAGCTAGGTCGGTTAGCTCGCTCGACCCGAGTTGAAAAAACTTGATTCAACTCGGTTCAAAGCTAAGTTCAAGCTGAGTTGAGCTGATTTTTTTGAACTCGAAAATGAGTTCGAGCAAGCCTCAGCTCAACTCAACTTGGACAGAATCCAGCTCGAATCGGACCAGTTCAATGAATCGGTTACTCTACCATTGATGTTGCTCACCAACTGTCTGATAAAATGACTCAACGAAATGTGGCCGGTGGCAAGGAAAGTATGTACATGAAACAAATACCTTTTTTCTCTTTGTTTTTCTTGATTTTTATGTTGCTTAAAAGGTATTTGATAAATACTTATAAAACAATTGCATTTGTTTGTAAAATAGTGGGATTTTGAAGTTGCAACTCAGGTGTTTGTGAAAATGCCTCAATGGCGAACTCGGCTTGAGCTGCTGACTAAACCAAGCTGAAATGGCCAATCAGGCTCAAGGACCGAGCCTAGCCGAGTTCGAGCTGAGGTCAGCCAGTGGCCGAGCCAAGTCGACATGAGGCCAGCTTTA
The DNA here is from genome assembly GCA_037074715.1 of Magnolia kwangsiensis. Lineage (NCBI taxonomy): Eukaryota > Viridiplantae > Streptophyta > Magnoliopsida > Magnoliales > Magnoliaceae > Magnolia > Magnolia kwangsiensis. The sequence goes on from CM073584.1 coordinate 100,295,867, forward strand.
CTCGGTTTGATTCGATGTACACCCCTAATCAACATTATCTCGTTTTTCCTGAAAATGTTCCCTCCACGGAAGACAATACGCATGACAGGTATGATATACATTTACCTAAACAGCGTAAATTTTTTGTGGGCCATTGAAATGCCGAATGAAGCTCCCATCTTGGTTTTCGGTTCATCCATGCAAAAATCATCCTATGAACATGATGGATTACAAGTAAAACATCATTGTAGGGGCATAACAAGGTTTCCACGGTGGAAACAATGTTTCCTGTGGTGTGATCCACTTGATATTTCAATATGCTACCATTTTGGGCTGAAACCCTTGCTTTAGATGGAAAAATGGATGAACATCATGGATAGTCCACATACATTCAAGGTTGGCCCAACTCAATATTTTTAATTTTTTAATTTTTTTAATATTTTACTATTAATTTTTTAAAAAAAGTTTTTTTAGGTTAGCTTGTTAGTACACACTCCATGTTAGCCACCCTCGCTAGGAATCGATACCAGGACCTCAAGTGTTGACATGAGGTATCTCTACTCAGTCTGCCAATTGAGCTATGGATCTGGGTGTGCCAAACTTAGTTAACTCAGCACTATAAGTGCGTACTGAAAATTTTATGAACCGCTCGGTCAATTTCATTAATTGCTCGATCAAATTCACCGAAGAGAATTTCATGTAAATCTCGGTCAATTTCATTAACTGATCGGTCAAATTCAACAAAGCAAATTGTTAGGCTAGGTCAATTACATTTAAGGTTCATTCCAATTCATGTTAGCCTCACCTAATTTCAAGCTTGCCTCGCTCAAATTGATGTTTCCCTTACTCAATTTCTCGGTTGCTTCATTGAATTTTTTTCATTGCCTTGCTCAACTCCTAGGTTGCCTTGCTCAATTTCTAGGTTCCCTTGCTCAATCCTCGCTCCAATTTCTACGTTGCCTCGCTCGCCTCGCTTAATTCCTAAGTTGTCTCGCTCCAATTTCGATGTTCCCTCACTCAAATCCTAGGTTGCCTCGCTCAATTTCTAGCTTCTTCGCTCAATTCGTAGGTTGCCTCTCTCAATTTCTAAGTTCCCTCGCACAATTTGTAGCTTCCCTCGTATTGCTCAAATCCTAGGTTGCCTTTTACAGTGTGGTCCACTTGATAGTTAGATCTATCTTATTTTTCGTCCCAAGCCTTAATATGAGCTCGTAAAATATATGGACAGTTTGGATATAACACATACATCATGATGGGACCCATAAAAGTAGCATAGCAAAAAAAAAAAAATTCAGTTTGCCCCGCTCAATTTCCAGTTTGCCCCGCTCAATTTCCAGTTTTCCTGCTCAATTTCAATTTCCAGTTTATCCCGCTCAATTTTCAGTTTGCCCTGCTCAATTTCTAATTTGCCCCGCTTAATTTCCAGTTTACCCCGCTCAATTGAGCGTTTACCCCACTCAATTTCCAGTTTGCCCCGCTCAATTTTCAGTTTGCCCCGCTCAATTTTCAGTTTACCCCACTCAATTGAGCGTTTACCCCGTTGAATTTCCAGTTTGTCCCGCTTAATTTCCAATTTGCCCCGCTCAATTTCCAGTTTGCCCCGCTCAATTTGCCCCGCTCGGTTTGCCCCGCTAAATTTCCAGTGCCCCGCTCAATTTCCAGTTTGCCACGCTTAATTTTTAATTTGCCCCGCTCAATTTTCAGTTTGCCCTGCTCAATTTCTAGTTTGCCCCGCTCAGTTTGCCCCACTCAATTTTCAGTTTGCCTCGCTTAATTTCCAGTTTGTCCTGCTCAATTTTCAGTTTGCCCTGCTCAATTTCCATTTACCCCGCTCAATTTTCAGTTTATCCCGCTCAATTTTTAGTTTATCCCGCTCAATTTTCAGTTTGCCCCGCTCAATTTCCAGTTTACCCCGCTCAAACTGAATTTTTTTTTCTTTTGTGGGTCCCATCATGATGTATGTGTTATATCCAAACCGTTCATATATGAGCGGGGCAAACTGAAAATTAAGCGGGGCAAACTGAAAATTGAGCGGGGCAAACTGAAAATTTGGTTATATATTTTGGTTTAGGTTTAAGTTAAGGTTTAGGTTTAGGTTTAGGTTATAGGTTCCAGGTTATAGGTTAAAGCTTTAGGGAATTGAGAATAGGTTAAGGTTTAGGTTTAGGGAATTGGGTTCAGGTTTGAGATCGGGTTTAGATTGGGTTTTCAAGTTTAGGTTTAAGTTAAGGAGTTGAGATTAGGATTAGGTATAGGTTTAGGTTTAAGGATTTGAGAATACATTTAAGTTTTAGGTTTAGGTTTAGGTTTTAGGTTTAGATTAAGGTTATAGGTTTAGGTTAGGTTTAGGTGTAGGTTATAGGTAATACTTTAGGGAATTGAGAATAGGTTAAAGTTTAGGTTTAGAAAATCAGGTTCGGATTCGGGATAATCCCTAAAAAATAAAAATAAATAAAAATAAAAAATAAAAAATAAAAAATAAAAAAAGTGCATTGCATTGACCTGGTCAACCCCAACTCGCTGGCTTCTTTTTCATTTTTTTTTTCCTTTTCCCTGTTGTAATCCCCGCTGGGATTTGAGTTTAGGTTATAGGTTTAGATTTAGGTTATAGGTTATAGGTTTAGGATAAGGTTTAGGTTTAGGTTTAGGTTATAGGTTTTGGGATTTGAGAATGGGTTCGGGTTAGGTTATAGGTTTTGGTTTTGGTTTAGGTTATAGGTTATAGGTTTAGGATAAGGTTTAGGTTTAGGTTTAGGTTATAGGTTTTGGGATTTGAGAATGGGTTCGAGTTTATGTTATACGTTTGGGTTTCGGTTTAGGTTATAGGTTTTTAGATTTGAGAATGGGTTTGAGTTTAGGTTATAGGTTTTGGTTTTGGTTTTGGTCTAGGTTATAGGTTATAGGTTTAGGATAAGGTTTAGGTTTAGGTTTAGGTTTAGGTTATAGGTTTTGGGATTTGGGAATAGTTTTAGGTTATAAGTATAGGTTATAGGTTTTGGGATTTGAGAATGGGTTCGGGTTTAGGTTATAGGTTTTGGTTTAGGTTATAGGTTTTGGGATTTGAGAATAGATTTGGGTTTAGGTTATAGGTTTTGGTTTTGGTTTAGGTTATAGGTTTAGGTTTAGGTTTGGGTTTGAGTTTTGGGATTTGAGAATGGGTTCGGATTTAGGCTATAGGTTTTGGAATTTAAGAATGGGTTCGGATTTAGGTTATAGGTTTTAGTTTTGGTTTAGGTTATAGGTTTTGGGATTTGAGAATGGGTTCGGGTTTATGTTATAGGTTTGGTTTTGGTTTAGGTTATAGGTTTTGGGATTTGAGAATGGCTTCGGGTTTAGGTTATAGGTTTTGGTTTAGGTTATAGGTTTTGGGATTTGAGAATGGATTTGGGTTTAGGTTATAGGTTTTGGTTTAGGTTTAGGTTATAGGTTTAGGTTTAGGTTTGGGTTTGAGTTTTGGGATTTGAGAATGGGTTCGGGTTTAGGTCACAGGTTTTGAAATTTAAGAATGGGTTTGGATTTAGGTTATAGGTTTTAGTTTTGGTTTAGGTTATAGGTTTTGGGATTTGAGAATGGGTTCAGGTTTATGTTATAGGTTTGGTTTTGGTTTAGGTTATAAGTTTTGGGATTTGAGAATGGGTTCGGGTTTAGGTTATAGGTTTTGGTTTAGGTTATAGGTTCTGGGATTTGAGAATGGATTTGGGTTTAGGTTATAGGTTTTGGTTTTAGTTTTGGTTTTGGTTTAGGTTATAGGTTTAGGTCTAGGTTTGGGTTTGAGTTTTGGGATTTGGGAATGAGTTCGGGTTTAGGTTACAGGTTTTGGAATTTAAGAATGGGTTCGAGTTTAGGTTATAGGTTTTAGTTTTGGTTTAGGTCATAGGTTTTGGGATTTGAGAATGGGTTCGGGTTTATGTTATAGGTTTGGTTTTGGTTTAGGTTATAGGTTTTGGGATTTGAGAATGGGTTCGGGTTTATGTTATAGGTTTGGGTTTCGGTTTAGGTTATAGGTTTGGGGATTTGAGATTGGGCTTGGGTTTAGGTTATAGGTTTTGGTTTTGGTTTATGTTATAGGTTTTGGTCTAGGTTATAGGTTATAGGTTTAGGATAAGGTTTAGGTTTAGGTTTAGGTTTAGGTTATAGGTTATAGGTTTAGGATAAGGTTTAGGTTTAGGTTATAGATTTTGGGATTTGAGAATGGGTTCGGGTTACATTATAGGTTTTGGTTTTGGTTTAGGTTATTGGTTTTAGGATTTGAGAATGGGTTCTTGGGCTTCATGCACTCATTTATAACCTGTTTCACCAACTCATTTGTGTAACTGATTGACTTTTCCTTATTACAACAGATCCTAGACTTTTGTAACTAATGCACATGCTTGTGAAGTGATGCAGATCGATGGATGGTTGTGAAGTGATTCATTGACTTGTTCTGTGATTGCAGTGATGGATTGTAGGTTTTTGTGAAGTGATGCATATTAATAGTTTTTTTTCCAAATCAATGGTTACTTTTCTTTCTTACACTCATTTGTAAACTGATTCATGCACTCATGTGAACTGGATTGTATCATGTGATTGCAGCAAATCCTAATCTAATTTGTCAACTGATTCATAAACTAAACTCCAGACAAATCTGTGAACTGGAACTCATTTGTGAACTGAACTTGAACTGGAATGCGGACTGTAGCTTGAACTGAACATTTTGTTGAAGTCCATACCATTGGAATTTCAGGTGGATGTTGCATGTGGGAGGATTGGAGCTGCATATTTCAGATTCAAGCATCTGGTACGTCTCTTGTCAAGAATGCACATGTATAGTTATCATTGTAGTTATAGTTATTCATTATGTGACAGGTTTTCAAGTGAGATGAACGAGTTTCAAAAGAAAACAGTCAGCGATTTTGAGAAGCGATTTCCGATGTCATTTTATGTTTAAATGCATATTTCAGATTTAAGCATCTGGTACGTCTCTTGACTTAAGAATGCACATGATTGGAGTGGTCTGGCCATTTGGACAGACCGTGTTTATTATTTGCTCGAAATTGATGGAGCAGACCCGGATGTGCGTCGGAGCTATCCGGAAGAGCGAGGGTCCCTAGAAGGTGGGAACCGCTATTATGACCATGATGAAGCTGTTCATTTCCTATAGACAGCATTGGAAGGGCCTGGCCATTTGGACAGGCCGTGTTTATGTATTTGCTCAAAATTAATGGAGTAGACCCGGATGTGCGTCGGAGCTATCTGGAAGAGCGGGGGTCCCTCGAAGGTGGGAACTGCTGCTATGATCATGATGAAGCTGTCCATTTACTATGGACGGCATTGGAAGGGCCTGACCATTTGGACAGGCCATATTTATATTTGTATTTGCAGGTACCATACCCTTAACCTAAACCCGAACCGATTCTCAAACCCAAAAACCTATAACCAAAACCAAAACCTATAACCTAAACCCAAACCCATTCTCAAATCCCAAAACCTATAAACCAAAACCAAAACCAAAACCTATGACCTAAACCCGAACCCATTCTCAAATCCTAAAACCTATCACCTAAATTAAAACCATAACCAAAACCTATAACCTAAACTCGAGCCCATTCTCAAATCCTAAAACCTAAAACCTAAACCTAAACCTTATCCTAAACCTATAACTTATAACCTAAACCAAAACCATAACCAAACCTATAACCTAAACCCGAACCCATTCTCAAATCCTAAAACCTATAACCTAAACTGAAACCATAACCTAAACCCGAACTTATTCTCAAATCCAAAAACCTATAATATAAACCTAAACCTTATCCTAAACCTATAACCTATAACCTAAACCAAAACCTATAACCAAAACCAAAACCAAAACCTAAGACCTAAACTCGACCCATTCTCCAATCCCAAAACCTATAACCTAAACCGAAACCAAAACCTATGACCTAAACCCAAACCCATTCTCAAATCCCAAAACCTTTGACCTAAACCCGAATCCATTCTCAAATCCCTAAACCTATAACCTAAACCAAAACCAAAACCTATGACCTAAACCCGAACCCATTCTCAAATCCAAAAACCTATAACCTAAACCTAAACCTAAACCTATAACCTAAACCAAACCCATTCTAAAATCCAAAACCTATAACCAAAACCAAAACCTATAACCTAAATTCGAACCGATTCTCAAATCCTGAAACCTATAACCTAAACCAAAACCATAACCAAAACCTATAACCTAAACTCAAACCCATTCTCAAATCCAAAAACCTATAACCTAAACCTAAACATTATCCTAAACCTATAACCTATAACCTAAACCAAAACCAAAACCAAAACCTAAACCAAAACCAAAACCAAAACCTAAGACCTAAACCCGAACCCATTCTCAAATCCTAAAACCTATAACCTAAACCAAAACCATAAAACCATAACCAAAACCTATAACCTAAACCCGAACCCATTCTCAAATATTCTAAAAACCTATAACCTAAACCTAAAACCTTATCCTAAACCTCTAACCTATAACCTAAACCAAAACCTATAACCTAAACTAAAACCAAAACCAAAACCAAAACCAAAACCTAAGACCTAAACCCGAACCCATTCTCCAATCCCAAAACCTATAACCTAAACCAAAACCAAAACCTATGACCTAAACCTGAACCTATTCTCAAATCCCAAAACCTATGACCTAAACCCGAACCCATTCTCAAATTCAAAACCTATAACCTAAACCAAAACTATAACCAAAACCAAAATGTATAACCTAAACCCGAACCGATTCTCAAGTCCTAAAACCTATAACCAAAACCAAAACCATAACCAAAACCAAAACCAAAACCAAAACCTAAGACCTAAACCTGAACCCATTCTCCAATCCCAAAGCCTATAACCAAAACCGAAACCAAAACCTATGACCTAAACCCGAACCCATTCTCAAATCCAAAACCTATAACCTAAACCAAAACTAAAACTAAAACCAAAACCTATAACTTAAACCCGAACCGATTCTCGAGTCCTAAAACCTATAACCTAAACCAAAACCATAACCAAAACCAAAACCATAACCATAACCTAAACCTAAGACCTAAACCCGAACCCATTCTCCAATCCCAAAACCTATAACCTAAACCGAAACCAAAACCTATGACCTAAACCCGAACCCATTCTCAAACCCCAAAACCTATAACCTAAACCTAAACCTAAACCTTATCCTAAACCTATAACTTATAACCTAAACCAAAACCAGAACCTATAACCTAAACCCGAACCCATTATTAAATTCCAAAACCTATAACCTAAAACTAACCTTAACCTAAACCTAAACCTATAACCTATAACCTTAACCAAAACCTATAACCTAAACCAATACCAAAACCTATAACCTAAACCTGAACCCATTCTCAAATCCCAAAACCTATAACCTAAACCTAAACCTAAACCTTATCCTAAACCTATAACCTATAACCTAAACCAAAACCAAAACCTATAACCTAAACCTGAATCCATTATCAAATCCCAAAACCTATAACCTAAACCTAACCTTAACCTAAACCTAAACCTATAACCTATAACCTATAATCTTAACCAAAACCTATTACCTAAACAAATACCAAAACCTATAACCTAAACCCGAACCCATTCTCAAATCCCAAAACCTATAACCTAAACCTAAACCTAAACCTTATCCTAAACCTATAACCTATAACCTAAACCAAAACCAAAACCTATAACCTAAACCCGAACCCATTATCAAATCCCAAAACCTATAACCTAAACCTAACCTTGACCTAAACCTAAACCTATAACCTATAACCTTAACAAAAACCTATGCCCTAAACCCGAACCCATTCTCAAATCCCAAAACCTATAACCTATAACTTAAACCAAAACCAAAACTTATAACGTAAACCCGAACCCATTATCAAATTCCAAACCCTATAACATAAACCTAACCTTATCGTAAACTTAAACTTATAACCTATAACCTTAACCAAAACTTATAACCTAAACCAATACCAAAACCTATAACCTAAACCCGAACCCATTCTCAAATCTCAAAACCAATACCAAAACCTATAACCTAAACCAAAACCAAAACCTATAATCTTAACACAAACCCATTCTCAAATCCCAAAACATTAACCTATAACCTAACCTAAACCTATAGTTATAACCTAAAACTATTCCCAAATCCCAAAACCTATAACTTAAACCTAAACTTAAACATAAACCCGAACCCATTATTAAATCTCAAAACCTATAACTTAAACCAAAACCAAAACCTATAACTTAAACCCGAACCCATTCTCAAATCCAAAAACCTATAACATAAACCTAAACCTTAACATAAACCTATAACCTAAACCAAAACCTATAACCTAAACCTAAAACAAAACCTATAACCTAAACCAAAACCCATTATCAAATCCCAAAACCTATAACCTAAACCAAAACCTATAACCTAAACCGTAACCCATTCTCAAATCCAAAAACCTATAACCTAAACCTAAACCTTAACATAAACCTATAACCTAAACCAAAACCTATAACCTAAACCTAAATCAAAACCTATAGCCTAAACCAAAACCAAAACCTATAACCTAAATCGGAACCTATTATCAAATCGCAAAACCTATAACCTAAACTGAAACCAAAACCTATAACCTAAACCCCGAACCCATTCTCAAATCCCAAAACCTAAACCTATAACCTAAACTCAAATCCCTGAACCTAATCTTATAACCTAAACTCAAATCCCTAAACCTTAACTTATAACCTAACCTAAACTTATACTTATAACCTAAAACTATTCACAAATCCCAAAACCTATAACCTAAACCTAAACCTAAACTTGAAAACCCAAACCTAAACCCGATCCCGAACCCGAACCTAATTTCCTAAACCTAAACTTTAACGTATTCTCAATTCCCTAAAGCTATTACCTATAACCTACACCTAAACCTAACCTAAATCTATAACCTTAACCTAAACCTAAAACCTAAACCTAAACCTAAACCTAAAATCTAAATGTATTCTCAAATCCTTAAACATAAACCTACACCTAATCCTAATCTTAACTCCTTAACCTAAACATAAACTCGAAAATCCAAACTAAATCCAATTTCAAACCTGAACCCGATTCCCTAAACCTAAACCTTAACCTATTCTCAATTTCTTAAAGCTTTAACTTATAACCTAGAACCTATAACCTAAACCTAAACCTAAACCAAAACATATAACCAAATTTTTAGTTTGTCCCGCTCAATTTTTAGTTTACCCCACTCAATTTCTAGTTTGCCCAGCTTAATTTTCAATTTGCCCCGCTCAATTTTCAGTTTGTCCCGCTCATATATGGGCGGTTTGGATATAACACATACATCATGATGGGACCCACAAAAGAAAAAAAAAATTCAATTTGCCCCGCTCAATTTCTAATTGAGCGGGGCAAACTGGAAATTGAGCGGGGCAAACTGAAAATTGAGCGGGGCAAACTAGAAATTGAGCGGGGCAAACTGAATATATATATTATTTTTTTTGCTATGTTACTTTTGTAGGTCCCATCATGATATATGTGTTATATCCAAACCATCCATATATTTTACGAGCTCGTATTAAGGCTTGAGACGAAAAATAAGATAGATCTAACTATCAAGTGGACCACACTGTAAAAGGCAATGGGAAATTGAACGTCTACCATTGAAACCCTTTTAGGGGTTACAGAAGTTTTGGATCATTATGAAATTTTTCTCCCTCTTCATCCAGGTCTTTTTGACCCTATGAATGAACTTAGATGAGGAGGATTTCTCATAAATATCACAGTGGGCCCCCTAAAGGTTTCTAATGGTTAACGCTCATTCAACACTATTTCCTATAATATGGTACACTTGAGAACTGGATATATCTCATTTTTGGTCTCATACCATAAAATGATCTGGAAAAATATATGAATTGAGCGAGACAGCCTAGGAATTGTGCGAGGGAAGCTAGAAATCCAGTGAGGCAATATATAAATTGAGCGAAGGAACCTACGAATTGAGCGAGACAACCTAGCAATTGAGTGATGCAACGTAGAAATTCAGCGAGGCAACCTCGCTCAATTTCAACGTAGCCTAAACCTCGCTCAATTTCTAGGTTCCCTCGCTCAATTTCTAGTTTTTCTTGCTCAAATCCTAAGTTGTCTCGCTCAATTTCTAGATTCCCTCGCCGAACTCCTATGTTACCTCGCTCAATTTCTAGCTTCTCTCCCTCAATTCATACATTGTCCTGCTCAATTTTCAATTTACTCACTCAATTTCATATTTGTCTCGTTCAATTTTTAGTTTGACCATGAAGTGATTGAAATTGATCGTGAAGTGAATGAAATGTATTTTTGACCATTGATCTGATGGAATCTTGGAAAATAAATAGGTTGGTTGGCTAAAATAGCTTCTCATACCCCAAAATCATATGTGGTATGTCAAGTAACTAATTTTATTTTAGAAGATATTTTTGTTAAATGAATAAAGAAAGAAATGAAAAAAAAAAAAGAGAAAAATTTATACACACACACACACATATTTATAAAAACATGTATTCAAGAAAAATGTAGGTACAATAAAGTTCTCCATGAAAAAAAATTTTTTTTTTTTTTTTTAAAAGTGCATAGCATTATAGTTATGGCTACGGATTATGGCTACGGTTATAATCCGTATCCATAGGCCGGTCGACTGGGTTGACCCGGTCGACCCCAACTTGCTGTCTTCTTTTTCAAATTTTTTTTTTTTCCCCTTTCCCAGTTGTAATTCCCACCGATTTTTGTGGGTCCCATTATGAGGTGTATGTTATATCCAAACCGTCCATCTATTTGTATTAATGCTTGAGATGAAAAATAAGACAGATCTAGCTATCAAGTGGACCACACAGTAAAAAGTTAATGGGGAATTGAATGTCTATCATTGAAACCCTTTTAGGGGTTGCAGAAGTTTTGGATCATAATGGAATTTGTTTTTCCTCTTCATACGGGCCTTTGTGACCCTATGAATAGATTGGATGGAAAATAAATGTTACGATGGGCCTTACAAAAATTTTTGACGGTGAAAATCAATTTTCCCGCTGCTCTTTAGGGTGTGGTCCATTGATTTATGGATATGATTTATTTTATTTTGGATAATGCTCCGAAATGATTTTGAAATATGGATGAACGCTGTGGATATGATAAATACATAGCTGTGGGGCCATGTAACTTTGATCTCTCCTAAGCCGTTCGTACAACTCTCAGTTGGAGGAGCGTCAGCTCCCGTCTTCGCAGTGAAAAGGAGGGGTAGTTTCGTCCTCAAAGTCGGTGTCCGCACGTGCTAGTCTAAGTTGGTAACTTAAGTTTGTATTCGGCGATAAAAACCGCTGGGTAAAAGGTTTTGTCTACAGTGGTCATTTTCTCAATTTTTAACGATCGAAATTCAATGGCTAAATCCAACAGCTGTATACTTAGCTGATCAGTTTGTTTCACAGGCTACGTACAATTCAAGTGTCGCATTACATTTTTAACGGCCAGGATTGACTTAAATGTAGACCACATGTGGTTGCGGATGGTATGAGCTTGCATTTTCGTTGCAACTTAATCACCGTTTGTATTGCAATTAACCAACATCTCCAACACATGGAATGACTCGATGGGCTGGTGTGGCCCACTCATTGAGTGGATCGGCCGGATTTTCCGGAAACGGATCGGCTACTCCCCGTCACCCGCCAATGGCTGGTGGTCGGTGCTCTGTGGGCCCTACCATGATGTATGTGTTTCATCCATGCCGTCCATCTATTTTTATAGATCATTTTAGGATAAAAGACCAAAAACCAAATATATCAAAATCTCAAGTGGACCACGTTACAGGAAACAGTGTTGAATGAACTTCGACCATTGAAAACTTTTTAGGGCCTATAAAAGTTTTGGATCAAGCTGATCTTTGTTTTTTCTTTCATCTGGGTCTTTGGATGTCAAATAAACAGTACAGTGGGCCTCAGGAGGATTTTAATGGTGGATATCCAATCACTACTGTTTTCCTGTGTTGTGGTCCACCTGAGATTTCAATACCTCTCATTTTTGGAATCAAGCCATAAAATGATCTGCAAAAATGTACGAACGACGTGGATGAAACACATACATCATGGTGGGGGCCACATATTAAGGACCATTGGCCATTGGCTGGTGGCAGGGGAGTAGCAATCCGTTCCCGGATTTTCATGGCAGGTATCATTATGATGTGGCATACCAAATGTGACATGCACGATCCGAAATTCTCGAGTTACCAATTTCAGCCATCCATTTCTCTCCTAGATATGGCCTAACGTACAGTGGGACCCACCCGATTGACGGCTTTGATTTTGTACGTGTCCCATGGAATGGCCGCACACTTGGTAGCCTGTAGGTGGGCAGCTTTGCACACGTTAGTGATTTCATACTCCGGCATCACACGCACTTGATACGCAGGGACTCAACACTTGCACACGTGGAATACAATGAATCAAATAAAATAAACTAAAAATACTGGAACCCATTATTGCCAAGTCATAGCTTAAAAATCGAATTTGTTAGAAAATCCTAACCTCTTATTGCTTGACGAAAGAGGACCATTAGATATTGTAACGCCCTAAAAATTGGGAGTCGTGCCCCCGCTCAACTTTCAAGTTCCCGAGTGTTACTTATATTCAATTTTACTGTTTTGTGTTAATCAGAATTAAATGCGCAGTATGAAATTACTTGAAACATGAATCACGATTTATAACTAATTTACTGTAATGAAAAAGGTTAAATGTTTATAAGTTCAAAAGAAAATTTATAACTATGGGTCGCATAAGGCGTCGCCCAAAAATATCATAAAAGAATGTTATATCCAAAAAGAATATACGACTGAGTCCATAATGCAACGATCTAACTTTCACCCGTTAAGCCGATGGAGAGTCGATCATCAATTGAAAGTAGGACAGCTCTTCATCCCCGTCTAAGCTTGTGTCGACAGGCTCCTCTAGCTCCTCGTCACCTGCAGCTATGGAAAAGTTTGGTTGATGTTTTAAAACACCGTCACAGAGTGGGAGTGAGTGATAAACTCAGTGAGTGTTATTAGTCTTAAGTTATAACAGACATCAATTATAATATGAATTTAATGAAACACAATCAATCATCAATTCCTATCAACTCTTATTTAAATGCATGTATACGGAATGATATGATGCATGCCCTCGCCACAACGCTCCCTTGAGCGACTTCATCTAACGATCGCGTATGTCAACACTCCCTAAGAGCGACCTCGACTTCCGAGTCATCACCCTAACTAATGCAATACAATGAGATCGTATTAGCCGAGTTATTAATTAAGTCTATTCATCCAGCAAATTGAGGAATCTGATACACCCCATGTACCAATGTCCTAAACTAATTGCGAGGGCAAGACTCCCCAATGCGTGAGGTCGAGACCTCGCGGTCTGTGATCCCGTCGGGTTCCTCATCCCCGACTTTAAGCACATGAGGAGTGCTGAGAGAAAGGGATCTCTCGCGGTCCCTACGGGGAGGCGCAACACCCCAGCGTAGGCCGACAGCTCGGACACAGTGTCTCATTCCACCATGCCCGGCTCACGAGGCTGTGGACCAGTTTCGAGTAGGTTATTGATGGGTTACAACGGTTGTAAGGTGGTTCAGGTTCCAAACATATGTGAGCAGTCAGGGTTAACAATTAGGGTTGGTCAGACAGTAAACTAAACTGCAAGAATCAGGGGAGCGTGAGACGAGTGACATCAGGCAAAAGAGACCCATGTAATCGAACTACAGCCACCTGAACACACCCGCTCAAATTCCTATATTTAGTCTCGAGGCGGTTCTACCAACGGGACTACCTTCGCTCTCCTTACGATTCTGGCTAACCCAAGGATACGAATAATGGTTCCTAGCATGCCGACTATCAATGCATCAGTAGAATAAACATCATCATGTTCTCATAATTATCGACATAAAATTCATATTCTTATATCAAGCAAGGCTAACCAAATCAAGATACAATTGCATGTGAGTGTGAGTGTGTGTACGTGTGTATGTGTGAGAAAGTTAAACACTTCCTCCATCTTCAGAAATCACATGCGTAAGAGTAATGCAACTATACATACTATGAAGCAAAAATACATGGGAACAATCAACAAGGCATGAACATATAATCATTCATACACAAAATCATGTGAGGAACAAGAACAACATCATGAGAGTCAAACACATCATTCCATACAATTTTCACAAACATGCAATATCTAGGGATTCTCTAGGTTCTCCAAAGACGTCATCCAAGCAATCAAACTTATTAAACTTATAATAGAATTAGTGCTAGGCCACCTAAGAACAATAGTCCGCACCTTAAGAGGAGATTTTCATTCCTCGAGATCTTAGGGTTTGGGGATTTGGATAAAACCACCATTTCCTAAATCAAAAATAAGAAAGACAACATTAATGCCTATAAATCTACACTATGTTGCTCTATTGAAGGAAAAATATATCATTCTTACCTCTACTTCTTGGCATGGGTGAGTTTAGTGAAAGTTTTCTTAAAGAAGAGGTAGGGACTTACGAGATTGAACTCCCTTGGGCCCCACTTTAGCTATGACCCACTTCCTCTCCCTTCTTCACTCCCTCCTCCTCTCTTTTTCCTTCTTCTTTATCTCTTTTCTCTCTTCTCTCTTTCTCTCTTTCCCTCTTTCTTTTCTTTAGGGCAAAGTCGTATGAGGAGAGAGGGTGCCCAAATGAGGCCCTTTTATATTGCCAGATTTGGTGTAAATGGTCCCAAGGGCTAAGTTTTCACTATACTAAACCTATGAGAGGATCTTTCTAAGCTTTAGGGCTCACTATGGGGTGTACAAGTCGATATACACCGTAGGATAGTTAGCCATAATGATGATATACGTATAGATACGATCAGCCTGCCATTTGGATGCGCTGATCGACAGATACGATTAGAAGTTTGTTTAACGGTCACCGATAGTTGATCGGGGCCGTGACTATACAGATATGAGTAGGGAAATGTCCTTACTCCACGTGAGAAGTTTGGTCGTAAAATAATGGTCCGAAATTCTCAATTTTGCATAAGAGTGAATGACTCAATTCACTTAAGTTCCAGCTCCTTGCTTTAAGGTATCTGCGCTTCTCATGCACTCGTCTTTTAACTCAAGTTGAGTGGTTATGGGCAGTACTTAGTTCCGACTCCCGCGACGGACGTCAAGCCCATTAAGACGGACATTTCTCTATAGTTTTGGAACTAGTGGCCTGCCAACGAGCGGTTTAGAGCTTATTTGAAAATTTGGGGTATTTCTGGTGGCCCCCTGGCCATAAAACTTATAAGGTAAGTGATCCATGGCCCGATGAAGGGCCATGTAAAATTTGAAAACGATTGGATATGGGGTTGGGTCGTACAGGTTCGATTTGCGATCAACAATCGTCATGCCATGATCGGGTCTCAGATTTTGTGGACAGGTGTAGGACACTACATTAAACCTTCACCGTAAATTTGGAAGGAATCCGACAGCTGGAAAGTCCGAAATCTTAGTTTCATTATCCCGTGCCAGATTTCAACTTTGGCCTTGGGTGGGTTAATATGTGTTGTAGTAACGGGTTGAATAATTAACTTTTGAGTGTCCAATGAGTCTGTGATCCGTAAAGGATCACAAGCCCAATGAGATATATGTTTCCTTAAATTTTTATAATTTTTCAACTTTTCTGCGCCGCGGTATAGCCCGTACGGGCTAATGCTAAGTGTAAACAGTTATCTGGCTTGGCGGCCCACACTAGGCCTTATTATGACCTGTTTGGTCTACTCTGATGGGCTAATCGTAGGTTAATTAACTTATAGCACCCAACTACGAGTGGCTTAAACGAATGGTCCTGCGACAAATTCTATGTGGACGCCCCATGACACTGCGCTGGTTGGACGAGACATTACAAGGGTTGATTTGATCTATTGTTAAGATCCGGGCCTTATCTGAGTCGGCTTCGGTTAGATCTTTAATTTAGTTATACTCTTCTTGATTAGTTTGCGACAGGTCGGTTAGATTTGGGTCCTATGTGAGTAAATCATTAGGCTACACCTGATGTTCAAGTGATCGGACGAATTCGGTGATTTCCTAGGGTCGATTAATCGGACTTATGGAGTTCTTTAGTGGTATCATCATGTATAGACTAACATTGAGTATTAATGGTCATTTAAGTGATATTATAAGTTAATTTATATAAAAAAAAAATTCAAAAATTTTTAGAAATCCAAAATAATAAAAATTTAGGATGTTATAAATATTTTTCATCATGAACCTTCTAATAACAGTCCAACCTATCCTATAATTAAGTAATATGACATAAAGCGGTCCGGACAATTTCACAGCCTGATCAGATACGAAAGTGATCGGACATACCACATACAATTTTGAAGTAGAACCAGATACTTTAACCACCAAACACCTAATTTGTCCGATTTTTTGTTTTTATTACATTTAATAAGTTTTAATTTGGCTGTAACTCTTCATTTATTAAGGTTTAATAATAGGGTAAAAGCTTAGAATAATTAGGAGAGTATTTATCATTAGGAAGACCTCATCACGTTAATCTTATTATTATTATTATTTTATGATATATCTAAAATAGGATAGGTTTAATATGAATTAATCATATTTAAATCCGTGATTCCTGAGCACTTGAGTCTCATCTACCACACTCTGCTGGAGTATCAGAGTTTTTCTCGGGCGAGCTGGCTATCACTGATCCGGTCCACGCCCGGCCCTTGACATCCGGACCGAAATCGTCTACAACAGCTAGTTCTGTGGGCCCCACCATGTTGTATATATAAATGCATTCCGTCCATAAGGCGAGAACTATTATTTGAACCATACACACGGAAATCAGCACGATAAAAAAACTCCGATGGCCCACTCCTTGTTGTGGTCCATCTGAATGTTGGTTCAGGCTGATTCTTGAATCTTCATTTCATCCTGGTCAGTTACAGCTGATTAACGGTTCTGATCTCTGATAAAAGATAAACACCATCGGTAGCTTCACACAGAAGCCTGGATTAACGGATTTGAAATCACATGTAAAATACGGTGGGCCCCACTGAGCTTGGGTGGTTTCGGGGCTGCGTAAGACGGACGCGGGTTGCGTCCTGACCCTGACACCGAGTAGCTACATGCTGTCAGGACACTGTGGGGCCCACCGTAATGTATGTGCTTTATCAACACCGTCCATCCGTTTTTGAAGCTAATTTAATAGAATAATTTCAAAACTTACTCATTTACAAAGTTCAAATTGACCACACTTAAGGAAATAGTAGGAATTTAATGCCTACCATTGAATACTTCCTAAGGACTACGGAAGTTTTGGATCAAGTTTATATTTTTGTTTTCCCATCGTCCAGTTCTTTGTGACCTTAAGAACAGGTTGGATGACAAATAAACGTCAATGTGGGCCCTAGGATTATTTCAACGGTGGATGTCATTATCTCCACTCTTTCCTGTGGTGTGGTCTATCTGAGCTTTGGATATGCTTCAATTTTGGATTTATGTCCTAAAATGATCTGAAAAAACGTTTGTACGGCGTGGATTAAACATAAGTACATCAAGGTGAGTCCCACAGAGTCCTTACTCTGCGTAGCTATGTGTTGTTTGGGTAACCACGCTATCAGCGTCCAGGATTCCGGAAGCATATATGGCTTTCCGTCCATATTCGACGGACAGAAGAGGAAATCCCCATCACAATTCCATTCTATCTGGCAGCCGTTAATAAACCCAACGTGAGTCCTCGCTGGCATATCGAAGATTTCGTTTAAATCAACGGCGAAGATCACTCCATGCCTATCAATCCTATAAAATCCAACCGTCCGGAATCAAATCTCCGCCCCTCATTTGTTTTCGGCCTTCTCCTCTCTTTATTCTCCGCTGCGTTAGATAGAAGCAGTAGCAGAGTCGTTGGAGCCATTTCTAGGGTTTTGAAATCTCGCAGAGGGATTCCAGATCTGGGCCTCCAATCGACCTGCATTCTCCCAGGTTGGTGAATTTCAGATCCTCGTCGATGATTTTGTTGCTTTTGTAGCTTTTTTGATGGATTTTGGGGTCTGGATTTTCAGATCTGAGGTTTTTTCGGTGGTTTTTGGTGAGGATTTTGCTTTTGAGGGGTGTTTTAGGGTTTGCATTGTGGGTTTTGGTGTGATGTTTGGATTTGAGCTCTGTGGCTTGTGGTTTTGTTGATTGGAGCTGTTTCTGTGGATTTGATGGTTTTTCGACGAAATTTTCGGTTTGGAGGGTTGATTTCTGTGAAACTGTTTTTGAAATGCTGTTTTTTTTTTTTTTTTTTCGGGGGGGGGGGGGGGGGGGGGCGCTGGGATTCGTAAAACGGAGCTTCTTTTTTTTTTTTTTTTTTTCAAAAAAAGAGGAATTATAGTGCATGATCTGAGGATTTGCATGATATACGTGAGTTTCGAGTTTTGAAATGTGCCTACCTTGATCTAGTATTCTAGACCACTGGTCAGTTGCTTCTCACTGACCATGGATCATGCCCAGAAAAATCTCATCAATGTGGCAATTGTAGCCTTTCGAATTTTGGCCCCCAAATAGACAGTTAATAAGAGAGATACAATGTCAGTCCTCATTCAATTGAAAAATGTCCAAAGATTGGCTTGGGATCTATTTTGGTTATTTTTTTCTAAAGATTGGTTTTGGATATCTCTCTCTCTCTCTCTCTCTCTCTCTCTCTCTCTCTCTCTCTCTCTTCAGTAGCAAGTCCCGTTGAAACGGAGAACTGCCAAAATCCTTAAGCATACTTGCCCAATTAATGACCGTCCGTTTACCCTCATAGAAGGCTACATCCAACCAGCAGGCCTTTTCCTGAAAATTCCCACAATTGAGCTCAATCCAAACTGCCTCTATCGTCGCCAACGAGATAAGCTGCCATAAAGAATTCCTCTTTTTGCCCTTCTTCCAACCATATCATGCTGAGCATGGAAGGGATCCCTAATCAACACCCAACATCTGGAGAAATTTCCACCAGATGTCAAGCAGAAGGGGGCAGAGCAAGAGGAAATTGTCTGGGTGATTTTTTGGGCATGGTCCATCCAACTGGAATATTGAATTGTGGGTTGCACTTGTCAGAATTGGAAACCTTTGTATGCCGTATCCTCTTGTGAGGGGAACTCTTTTTTCAGGATTATTGAGAATAATGGAACAATTTCTATTTATCATTGTGCCATCTATAACTGACAGCATATAGCCGTAGTATACTAGTATTTGTGTTGGATTAATTTTAAAGTGGCCCTACTGCGATGTTCTACAGTTTGAAGATTGCACTGGTTAGATGGTCGTAATCATCATATACTATCTGTTTACATGCTACTGAGTAAATTAATATTATCATCTAATCAATGGATTTGGGGCTGTACGCCATCCACCATAGGGTCTGGATATGAAATGAATCAGAACTTGATCACATGTGCAACATGTACTGTTTTGGGTTGAGGACATGATTTTACATAGAAATTGCTTGTTTATTTATAGTTATTTTTTGAAACGCTCCCTTGCTTACACACCTATTCCATTGTAATTATTTTGAGGAACATTAGTTTTGTCTGCAAGAGAAATAAGGCTTCTCTGATTTTAAAGGTGCTCTTCTTCTTCTTCTTCTTCTTTTTCTGGAAAGAATTGAGGTTCATAGTATTTGTCTGGTGGGCCTTGCCATGGATGGTTGATGTAGCAAAGAACTTCCCTACTGAGAGTCCTAGCTATCCAATCTTTAGCTAATAAATGGATGGTTAATAACTGAATAACCATCCTATGAACTGGAAAGACCCCACCCCAGATCTAGGATGGATGCAGCTATTTGATTGGATGAGGTTTTAAGCCCATAACACCTCCAGGTGTTCCGCCAGATTGTCATTGTGGTGGATACTGAGTTAGGCTCTCTGGGAATACTGTCCTCAACACAAAATGTAGATGGTTTGTGAGCATTGCATATAAACCCAAAAGAAAATATTTTTTTTCAGTGTAAACAAGTTTTGTTTTGTGGTTTTATGCCTGTTTTGCAACCCTCCCCTTTTTTTTTTGGTTTATCCTGGTGTTATAGGGTTGACTGGGCAATTTCTTTTCATGTATACTCATTTTTGGTTTAAACATGCTTTAGTGACATAAGAAGGCACCAAGATGGTTGCACAGACATTTACAGTGGACTTGAATAAGCCTCTTGTGTTCCAGGTCAGATCTAATGGCATTTGCTTTATTCTTTTTTCCAATGATATTGCTGTTGAGGTTATTCTAACAATTCCATCAAAGGAACACCAAAGCACTATTTGCAAAATATTCTGGTTGCGTAGTTGATTGGTATCTTGATGACATGAGAGTCATGCAATGCCCGACAGTTTTCTATTTTCATGTACCTGATCCTGTCTAGAACTAAATGGTTGGCCGATACCATTCAGGTTGCTTATTGGGCATCTAAATAGTGAGCCTCATGCTCATGTTCCTTTTTTTCTCTGTTTTTCTAGTGTATTCAGTGTTTTTTATCTGTTTAAATCCTCATAGTGCACTAATGTAGTAATAAGTTCTATTTCATACTGTGTTTTGACCTTGCAAAAAACCTTCTCATAGGTTGGCCATCTTGGAGAAGCATACCAGGAATGGGTTCACCAGCCTATTGTCAGCAAGGAAGGCCCACGCTTTTTTGCAAGCAACTTCTGGGAGGTATGACTATGACCCCTTTGCCTTGACCATAACTGTTGTGAATGGATATATTTCCATCTTCCATTACTGACCCATTTGCAACTTTTCACAGTTCTTGACGCTAACTGTATGGTGGGTGATCCCACTTATCTGGTTGCCGGTTGTATGTTGGTTCGTGTCTGCATCTATCCGAATGGGCTGCACATTTCCTGATGTAGTCCCATTGGTGCTTATTGGGATACTTGCGTGGACATTAATGGAGTACACTTTGCATCGCTTCCTTTTTCACATCAAAACAAAAAGTTATTGGTAAGCTTGTTTTCTTGCCACCATTTGCTTAGTCTATTTGCTTTCTGGGCAGTCAAATGGAATATGATTTAGATACTAAAGTTTGTTGCTGCTTGCTCCAGGGGAAATACTGCTCATTATCTTCTTCATGGCTGCCATCACAAGCACCCTATGGATGGACTGCGCCTTGTTTTTCCTCCTGCTGCTACAGCTATTCTATTGGTGCCTGTATGTTTCTTCCCTTCATGTTCTCTTTAACTGTGTCCGGCACACATATCAAGCTGACCCCAAATATAATTAGGGGTCATTTGGTATTATTGATTTGGATTCTGACTTAAGCTTCCAAATGCTGGATTTTGCATTCTTAGTCGCATTTGGCAGCATGGATTTTCAATCCTGTGGGATCCAGAAATTATGTTTGGCAGCCTGGATTTTGATTTAAGGGGGCCTTAAAAGAGCAGATGTGAGCATTTATGACAGTTGGAGATGATTGAAAATCTAGGATTTGTACCCCATCCTTTTCTGTTGACTTTTAAAAGCCCTTGAGAGAATTTTCAATCCAAGTTAGATTTTAAATCCAAGACTGTGGGGGTGCTAAACAGGATTTGGATTAAAGTCCTGTATTCCAGTTGGAGAGGATTGAAAATCTAGGATTTGTACCCCACCTTTTCTCTTGGATTTTAAAAGGGTTCCTCTTGAGAATTTTCGATCCAAGACTGCAGGGGTGCTAAACAGGATTTGGATTAAAGTCCTGTATTCCAGTTGCTGGCTGCCCAGAATCCAGGCTGCCAAATGACCCCTTAGTGTTAACATTAAACTGATGCCAAATAGCTTGGACATGGTTTGGTGGTGATGGTGATAATTGTGACAAGTGTTAATGATGCATCAAACTTGGAGAAGTATCTTAATTTTTAAATAGGGATGAATACATGCTAGTTTAGAAACTTGAATCCTTCATCAGTCTGCCACAAATTGATTTCTAATCACTTCACAAATCACCAATAATGAAATGAAAAAACAGCACAAATAAATGATAACACAATCACTTTATCCAGACCCAATGGCATTGCCTTAAAGGGGCTCTAAAGGCATCTTACCAATAGAGTATTGAATCCCATCTCATGAAACAATAAAAAATTAGAAACCAATCCCAGGAATCCATGAAAACAGCCTGCAAAATATTTCATCATCTTCATCCTCCCTGTCACTAGTTACTGCTTTTGAAGGTCGTTTTCTTTTAGCGGTAAAAGCTCATATAAAATAATAAAATCCTCCCTAGAGCTGGTAGCATTTTTGGAAGCTGCACCCTTCTCTAGCTGTAATGCGTTCTCTTTAAACTCTTTGAAGCAGTTGTTTCCCTTCCATTACTAGGGAGAGTGGGAAGATAGAATTAGGTAAAACAGGCAATAGACAACATGGAGACTATTATTGAGGGGAAGTTTAGATACCTTTTTTTCGTCTGATATGAAATTCGACGCGAAAATGTTGAATTATAATTAAGTTGTTCATGCATCTCCTTCAGGAAAAGCTTCAAATAATGTGATGAAAACAATAACTCCCAATAAGAGTTTAAAGAGGATACATTCCAACCATATAAATGAGAAAGCAGCTTTAGAAAATGCTAGCAACTGTGTTGAGAATTTTATAACATCATCCAAAACCAATAGAAAAATGCTTTTTATTACTACCAATGGTCTAATTGTAGATGATGATTATTTTGAATGGAAGAATATTGTTTTGTTAGATTCTTGAGGTGGGTTTCTTTTTCTTTTTTTCTTTGTTTTTTTGTTTTAGTTCTGTGGTGGGATTCAACACTCTACCAGTGTGGTGCTTTTATAGTCCATTTGGTGAGATGCCATTGGTTTGTGTGGAGTGATTCTTCATAATTCTCCCTTGCTGTTTTATCCTCATTTGTGATTTGTGAAGCGATTAGAGATAATGTTGTGGGACATTGGCGAAGGCTGTGTGTTTCAAAATTGCTATGTATTAATCCTTACTCACAAATTCAGTTTCTTCTCCAATATTGCTTCGTCAATTGACATTTAGGAATTTCTGTTCTAGATAAGTTGTATTGATTTCATTATGGCATGGTTCCTGGAAATTGCTAATCTTGCTCATTTATTAAAATAAGGTGCCTGCACACTTCTATTGGTTCGGAAGGTAGGAGTATGACACCCTTTTCCTACTTGGGTTTGGCCACTCATATGACCAGTCAAAGCTTGTGTCATGGTTTTGAGTGGCCATTTCAGAGTGTTGACTCACGTGGAGAGTGAAATCTGCTTGATTGGTCCGATTTATTCCGTTTCGATCAGTTTACTCCTTCCATTGCCCACCAAGTCAAGAATATTTAGAACCACACTGCATGTCACAACGTTTTCCCACACTTTTGGGGGTTCCAATTTAGTGACATTTTGTTGCGATACCAAATATGTACCCTTACAAGTGACTCATGTACGTGAGGTTTGCTAACCCTACACATATGTGCAAGTCAGCTAATACATGTGCCACCACATGTGCTAGAGTGCTAGAGTGACACGCTGGTGAATTATCCAAGCCATCCATCATGTGGATCTCATTGCGTGGTTGCTACTGCCAAAAGATGTGCGCTACTCAGTAGTTGTGCCATAATATTAGAAATAACTGGATCAATGCACATTTGTTTGGTTAATTGGAGCCCACCTGGCTAGTGGGCCAACCTGATTCTTGGGATAGGAAATCTACATGTGTGATAGCGTGTGCATTAGCTGATCTGTACATGCGTATGGTCCTAGCAAAGCTTCATATGTGTTGCTGATAGTAATCTTAACATGAGGAATGGATGTGTACTGCATTGGGAAAGATTACAAAAGTTTCAGTCTTTTTCTTCTGTAATAATTGCTTTTATTTTGCACAGCCTGATTCTTCATGGTTGTTTGGCTGGCAGGTCTGGTTCCTGGTTAAACTGATGTCAACTCCTTCAACTGCTCCTGCTGTGTTTGGAGGTGGCTTGTTGGGTTATGTGATGTATGATGTTACTCACTATTATTTGCACCATGGTCAGCCATCTAGCAAAGTTCCTCGAGATTTAAAGGTGAGCAAGTAAAAAAAATAAAAATAACTCTTTATATAAGGCTATATATTTGGATCCATACCCTAACTGAATTAGGAAAATTCAGTATGCTCAGAAGGGAAATGACAAATGTCAATAATGATGTTTCTCACATGGTCATATTCAAAATGAGGAAGTAGCAGTCATTGACATTCCAAAATAGAAAGGAAGAAATAATGAAAGTAGACATCACATGCAGTTACCTTCCATTTCGTGTCCATCCTGAAACTAGTCCCACTGAAATTTGGAGCCCAAACCCTCAACTTAACCCTCCATTAAAAAGGAACATAATTTGGTTATTTCCAAGTAATTAGACTATTTATTGCATGCAAATCAGTTGCACATCCAGATGCACCATAAAAAACCTGTCAATCCACCATGCATCCATCATGTGCTTTTCAGGATGGGCCCTGTTTTGAGTACTCTTGGAATGCGGTTTGTCCTGTTGTGGGACGCCCAAACATAGCACTCCTCAAAATACAGCATGGACAGGCTTCATTCTCTTGCATTCTTATTCCAGTTGTGAGAGGTGCTTTTATTGACTCATTAGTACGCTGACGAGGCAATTCATGGGATGCATCCCGACCCAGTACCCACTTGCAAGCTCTGTGCCATTCATCAAGTTGTGACCACCAAGAACATGTGCTGCCCAAAAATCAGGCTATTACGAACATCATATGCACATACATGCATGAGAAAGCTTGACAGTTTATTAAAAAAAAATGTCTATATTCAACATGCACCTACTGCTGACCTGATTAATCGATTAGGGCGTGTTTGGTTGGGCGCTGGATGTGGTATTAGATGGAATTAGGATGGGTTATCCTGCGCCCTACCATCCCATCCGCTGTTTGGGATGGTGGGATGGTGGGATGTGCCCTGCCCTCGTAAACAGCGCCCAGATCCGAGACGGATTTTCCAATCCCGAGATGGGAGTTTTCACCACTATGTGGGGTCCACCGAGATATCAATGAGATATCCACTCCCTCCATCATTTTCATCAGCCCACATTCAGCCATGAACCTGTTTTGAGACATAAAACAATGAGTGGGGCACACCACAAGCAGATGTGGAGATGCAAACCCATTCATTTGTGACGGTCCAAACAGGCTGCTGTATATCCCATGGGCTATCACAGACCCATGGGATCAAGGCACAAACACTGACACCATCATCATTACCTTAAAATTCATTCCATCCCTCTTAATCCCATGGGATTGGTCTGGCCAAACACGCCCTTAGATTTTTGCTAGGGCATGTTCATGGTGGCCCTCCTGCAATAAGCCTGATCCATTGGATTACCTCCAAACAGGGCAGTATGAGCATCAAAACTTTGCATGTGTCTACACACAAAGCATGTCATGAAATTTCCCTTAATACAGTATGTTAATATCAATATGTTTGTGTTTGCCAGCGGTATCATCTGAATCATCACTTCAGAATTCAGAACAAAGGGTTCGGTATCACATCATCTCTCTGGGACAAGGTGTTTGGGACATTGCCCCCTACAAAAACTGCTTAAAAGAGCCAATGATCCAGATCTGCCATCGGTGATTCTTGGGTGGGCTCGTCATCGAGGTCAGTAGGTTCTTATTTTGTTGATCTGCAGCACACCTGGCTTTCATAAAATATTCACGTGGCCCGCTATCGTCGTTATTTGTTGCTTGGTGAGCTTGGTGGAGTTTTAGGCAGAGTCGTCCTTCTCATTTGTATCCATCCATTCTTTCTTTCTTCTCTCCAATTTGTTAGCAGTTGTTTCCTAGGGTTGGATGGTTGTCTGGAGTTTGGTCTTGTTTTATCATGAAAAATTCAGTTCTGTAGAAAGAAGAAATCCACTCCATTGGTTCTATCACTGATTCTCAGGTCCTTTTCTGTTAGGGGAGTTAGTTGATACTCTGGCAGAGCATCATAAGCAGGCACTCAGAAATTGTACACGTGGCATATGTTAGCTCAAATTATACCTGACAAAATCGTGGAGCCCACTGGCACTGACAGCCCCAAAGTCAGATTGGCTGAGCAACTGTAAGTATGTAACCTCTGATTCCTGGTCTCTTGTTGGATATTTTTCAGTTTTAACCCGTCTGATAAATGTCCACCAATCCAATGGTTGGATAACTAAATAAGGGTAATTTTTTGTTCATAATGCATCTAAGTTGGGAGCCATGATTTGGACAGTTTAACTTAAATTATGTGTATGCTGAGTATGCAATTTTAAGTAATTCCCAAGGCCTGCATATCATCCCACAACATCCTCACAAAGGGACAAATGAATGAATAGATGATCCATCGACTCCTCGCGTGTGCTGCAATAGGCATTCCTCTTTCCGTAAGCTGTTGATGGTGAGCACCTTGTTCCAAATGAGCAAGCTTGGAAGGGGACTCTGCGATGCTAAAGAAAAGAGGTATGCGCTAAATCTTTCTTGTAGTTATCACCCACAAGAAACTTACAAAAGGAACAGATGGAAAAGAGTCCAGTTTAAGACTGGGAGCTAAGTCGTCCAATCCTTAACCAAAGGAGGAAGGCTAATCCCTGAAAGATGCTTTTGCAGAGATATGAGCTCATATTCCTCTTCCAACTGGCCCTTATAGTATGGAGGGGTCTACACCCTACCTGAAAGAGAGCTACAAAGATCGACCATGATTTCACCTTACGTTTCGATACCTGCTAGGTGTGGAAAGTCGTCACCAAAGATCATTCCAGATACTGATATTTCTCTCATCTTTTGTCCAATCCCTCTGATCCGCCCCATGTTTCCTTATAACACCTTCCTTCCAAAGACTTCCCATCTATTCCAAACCTCCAAGTCCACTTTGCCTAGTAAGGCGTTTTTCATGGCATCCAGCTCATTAACGACTTCTCTCCTTTTCGTAAAAGGTTTACAAACCTCCCTTTCATTTCATCAGGTGAATTGAAATCTATACTTCTCAGCGCACCCTGCCATAAGAAATCCCTTCTAGGGCAAATCCAATCCCTCTTCAAAACTACCTGGGGTCATTTAAAAGAAAAGAAAGAAAGATGGGAAGTAGATTTAAGGGGTTAGAGAGAGCCGCTTTAATAACCAGCGTCAATCTTCCCCCCAAAGATACGTGGCGGCGATGATATATTTCTTTCAACTCCCTTGATAACCTTACCCCAAAGGTGGGGTGTATAGCAGGCTTACCAATTCCAAACAGGAGAGAGATACTGATGCGAAGCACGTTCATTAAAACCCTGAAGACTGTGGGACCCATAATTATTTTGGTCTGGTACGTGTTCTGTTGGATGGTGATGGAAGGAACAATTCGAGGACTTGTGGCGTAATCGTTGATCTGATCATCCCATGAATGTATCATGAAGAATGTGTGGGAAATAAATGTGTCTAGGTCCATATGTGATTAGGCGGGCCCCACGTGATTGGGAAAACACTGTATAGGTCAATATGCCCATCCCCAAACTGTTTCTCTTGGTGCGGCCCCAACCGTGGGGTCCACCTTGATGTTATTTATTCGCATATCCACACCATCCGTTTATTCAGATTATTGTAGGGCATTAGCCCGAAAAATGAAGAAGATCCAAATCTCAGGTGGACCATACTATAAGGAAACAGTGGTGATTAAACGCCCTACTTTTGGCTCATTAAAAAATTATGTAATTTTTATTTTTATTTTTTGCTACCCAACATGTTGATAAGGTCGCATAAACCTGGAGGAAAGGACAACTTGTGGCCCATTAGTGGTCAAGCACCAATGTTTCCTATGGTATGGTCCACCTGATAATGGGATCCGCTTCATTTTTGGGCTTGCTCGCTAAAATGATCCGGCAAAATGGATGGACGGCGTGGATATAGAATACATATATCAAGGTGGGCCGTCACGGTAACGGCTGCACGCACTGTCTTGAGTGAGGCAGGGCTGCACCTAATCCGCTTCCCATTTTTTGGGACCTGGGCCTGACAATGGGGGACACATCTAATAGCCATGTCAACATTGGCACTGCTCAGAGAAGACCATTTCTCTCGTAAGTGAGCCATTTGTAGAATTTGGACTCAACCCAAACAAAGAGAACCAATCAACGGTAGAGAAAGGCTTTTCTTGTTTGGCTGCTGGCACTGATAACCATCTGATCATATGACACGTGTCTCACTAGGTATCACTCGATTAAATGATGCCCAGGAAAGTCTACTTCCACACCCACTGCAAGCTAGGTTGAGAAAACTCGACGCAGTTTGGCTACTGACCTTGCCATTACCCAATGGGCAATGGCTAGTGGCCGGTGCTCTGTGGGCTCCACCATGATGTATGTGTTTCATCCACACCGTCCATCCATTGTTCCAGATCATTTTATGGTATGATCTAAGAAAACGAAGTAGATCCAACTGTCAAATGGTCTACGTCGCAGGAACAGTGTTGATTGAACGCCCACCATTAAAAAGGGCCACAAAAGTTTTGGATCAAGCTGATTTTTGTTCTTCCCTTCATCCAGGTCCATATGACCTAATCAACAGGTTAGATGTCAAATAAACATTCACTCACTACTTTTTTCCTGTGATGTGGTCCACCTAATATTTAGATCTCCTCATTTTTTCGGATCAAGCCCTAAAATGACCTAGAAATATGGATGAACGGCATGATAAAACACATACATCATGGTGGGGGCCACAGCACCGACCACTAGCCAAACAGCCTCGTAGAAAAACACTTTTTGCTGTAAGTCTACTGCCAAGCATAGTTCGAAAACTCGATTCGATGGCGAACTGAGTTGGGTCAGCTCGAAGACTCGAGCAAGAGTCTTTACTTGCCTCACTCCATAATTCAATAATTAAATTTAAATCATAAGACATCTTATAGCATTGGTCTGATTGATTGATCCGAACGTCCATTGAGTCCAGAACACATTCTATGGGCTCGTATGTAGAAACAGCACTGATCGGATGATCCAAACCGTCTTTTGATTTGGCCTTGTTTTCTATAGCCATCCATTTTTCAAAGCCATGGGTGGGAAGGCACCGATTGGCTAATAAAAGTGATTCTTTAGAATCATAAGCAATCCATATGGTCCTTGACAAATAGAGGGATCGAAATGTTAATTGAACCAATTTCTGTAAACGATCTTGGCCGTCTATTTTTAAAGTCATCAATCAAATTGTTGATATATGTGAAATCGGTATGAATTTTGAATGGTATTATATGAGATGTATGTTGGACCTAATGAACAGTCTAGATTGATCAATTGCACCCTCTATGTGTCTCAATGCAACTACAAGCACTTCAATCTTATTGTGATATGGAAGAAATGGAGGCCACCAGGTTGACTCTCACTCTCATCCATTTTCATTTTGCAACCCAAAATAAACAAATAAAAACAAATGAATAAATCTGCCAGCTTCGAAGAGACTCGACTCACTCGCAATCTGGTTGAGTCGACTCAGCTGAGTTTTAAGCCAAGTCACCGACTTTTAAATCGACTCAGCAACTCTTATTGCGCATCACCGGTCTGTCCTGGTACCATCACCCACAACTTTCGAGTCCCACATGGGCCGATGCATCACACTCGTCCGATTTGAAGGCGCCCCTCAGTTGGGTCCCGCGGCGCACATGCCCTTGACCGAAAAATGGGACTTCATGAGTTGAACTACAGTTTGTGAAGCAAATGAATGGCTGAAAGATCTTAGCCAAGTTTTTCTAAGCCATACTTTTGTTTCTAGGGTACCAGCCTATTTGATGAGTGGACCGTACTTTCGGGGAACGGCATGTGGATCATCATATCTACCGTTTGGATCTAAAACACATTTGCAGTGTCAGCACATGGATTTGCATCTCTAGCAATCCTCTTTTGTTACACAGAGAACACCCAAAACTCATGAAAGCCAGTCTGATGCGCATCGCACCCTCAAATGCAAAGTGGGGAGAGGCTTGTCATCTGTTTTATAGAAATATTATCACCCTCCAATGTTTTTATAGGACACTAACTGGACCGTTAATCTATTGAATAAATGTCCAAAATTAGACTAATGACTAAGCGTCTCTGTTGAAATTCATGCATCTCTGGCCCGCACCTGAACATCCCATCAGAAATATGAACAAGATGATTGTCTTACATTCCTTCACAGATGGAGTATATCACCCTTTTCTACCCAAATCTCTTTAGACATCTAGATTGGATTGGATTGCAATAACTCAATTGAATGACAGGTAAAGACAGGAGTAGGTTTGTTTTAATTCATCGACCAACCCCTAATAACAGTTCCATGCATTTCGAGCTGGACTTAAAATTATCTGAATAGCTATTTATTAATGGACTTGGGCTAACCCCACTTGAGCCATTTTCACGTGATTGAATTGAAATATTGAAATTCAATTCAATTGGACATCCAAACATGCTTCAGTTTCAACATCCAAATATATATATGGAATGCAGCACCTTCATGCTACAAATCCATTGTGAAATAATAGAATCAAGACCTGTGACGATGAGGATGGTATCATGAAGCCTTTCCTTTCTTCATTGTCCAAAACGCAGCAAAGTAATGAGTCTGCAATTAAAAGCATATCCATGAGAAGAATGTTTGTCAATGGAAGACTACAATCAAGCATCATCCATAAGTAAGTTGGCCCACTGTAGATAACCGGCCCAATAATCAGGTCAACTAATGAGGCAGGCTAATTAATGTACCAAAACAGATGGATCGTTAAAAATAATGGCCTGCACTAGATTACCTCATATTGGTATATGGATGGGATGGCTTTTGTCCACCTGACTTTATTGAGAATGGCTAGACTCCTATGTTATTTATGCACTATTAAAAATGTGGTGGTGACTCATCCTCTCTCATCTGGCACTGATGCAGCTATCCAGCCCGTCAAAATTGTGGAACCATCCATTTATGGTTACCAAATGGATGGTTAAACTAAAATAGTTGTCATGTCTACATTTGAAGAGTCACCAACATTTTTTTTCCCAGAAGGATGTCACCAAAATTTCTTAAATGGTGCAAAACTAGAACCAGTTCTAGCTTAATTCATCCACCTGTGGAGCTTGGTTGGCGGTGCTGCCCCCGTTCCTATGCAAGTTACACCAGTGTTTTCGAAGTAACTGCCCTTGGTCCCCAGTTAGTGGACCAGCATGATTTCTAGGCCTGTTCACCGCATTCTACTCCAATCAATGGTACGGATCATCTGTTCAGGGTGATTTTTGAGCTGTGGTCCATCATGGTAGCACAAAGCAGATGGGTGGTTCCAATCATCCGACCATCTTCCGTGGGTGGCTATCATGGGTCGACACATACTGGACGTACATGAGCTAACTCTTTTTCTAAACATTTTCGGATGCCGTGGAAGTGTTTAACATAGGTAAGATGCTAATTTCCAAAATCGGAAATTAATGAAACTAAAAATTCTGCCTCAAACCTTTTCTCAGGAAGCCTCATGAGCAAAACGGATGACCGTTCTTGCAACCAAAGAAGATGCAGCCGACTCATGAATGAATTGAAGGACTGACAATGGCCTGTTTTAGGCCAGACAACCAAGTCTGGGTTTCACAAAGCCTGGCATTAACGGGACTGGACAGAGGGGCTCAGGTGGGACTCAGCAAGAGATGATGTTGAAAATATGCCTAGGCCCAGACCTGAAAATAAGCTCTCAAGGCTCAGACATGGACCTAAAATCATGGACCTTCAGTGGCTGGATTGTTTGGAAGTAATCCGCACTCAATTGAATTTGTCAGTTGGGTCACTTTGTTTTCAACTTTGCAAGCATTTGAGGTGGCTCATAGAAGAAAACCCGATTAGGCAGGCCATTGTTTTTCTGCTTTTCTTTCCCGATAATAATGATTTCACTTGTTTCAACTAGGAGTTGAAATGAGATAAGTGTGAATTGGTGGAGAAAAGCTTTCCATCTGCCCATGTTCCCCAAGGGATTCCAGACATATCCTAAAAGAAGGATCTTTTATGAGACTCAATTGACTGCTTATCTACAAGGAAAAAAAAGCTTGCCTGCATCATAGATCGAAGGTT
Organism: Magnolia kwangsiensis; assembly: GCA_037074715.1. NCBI lineage: Eukaryota > Viridiplantae > Streptophyta > Magnoliopsida > Magnoliales > Magnoliaceae > Magnolia > Magnolia kwangsiensis. Next base: position 100,327,889 of record CM073584.1, read on the forward strand.
TGCTGTGTAAGTCGTCTCAATGGTCTTCTCCATCTGTCATTCATGACATGACAAAAAGAAAAGGAAAAAAATACCCGTTATGCATGGATATTTGTATTCCATTGATGCTAATATTGGATAAGATAGATCATGGTTACCTCCAATTTAAATCCATGATCAAAAGCAACCTTCTTCACATCTTCCAAACTGAGTTCAATGGACATCTCCTGAGAGAAAAGCACCAACTCCATAAACAGTATCATAATATCCATTCCAGCCCATGGAAAAAGGGAAGAGAGACAAGAAAAATGCTTACATCTTCCGGGCCATACGTATCTGCGAAATGATAGAGTAGGGGCCCCAAGTTTATCCATACCTGCCAACCAAACATACTACGCCATATTATGAAGGGAAATGATATTCACACCCTATATTTTTTTAATGCGTACACCCTTTCTCTACTTTCGGTGTTAGAATCACGTGAAAAGTCATACAAAAGTATGTAGTATAATATTGAAAGTGGGAACGGGAAGTATACGTCAAAATGAGAGGATGTAATGTCAATTTAATTCAGAATAGGAATAAATCAAGACCAACCAGAGAACTTACTCCTCCATCTTTGAGAATTCTCGATATGATTTCAATGTATTCGACAATGTTATGTGCTGTATCAAGGAAGAAACAAGTCACCACAGCATCCCAAGCTCCTGCAAGAACAGCAAACAGTAAAAATATGCAGTTTGACATGAGTGGTAGGAGAGATGGGTGCGTTTAGATATGCGGAATCCATGTGGAAATGGAAATCCTTTTCCACTGAAAAAACAGTTGGGCTGTTTGGATACATGGATTCCACAAAGTAATCTAACACTTGTCCATAATCAGGATTGTCTAGCACAAGAAACTAGGTGACTATTGTCAAATGAATCTGAGGATTCCACTTGCTATCAAAACAGGACCCCTAAATATGGAATCCATTTTCCAACAGTGTTCATAGAAATAATTACTGGATAGTCATTGTCTTTTCTTTTTCCATATTTTTCCCTTGGAATCCTCGTATCCAAACACACAAGGAAAAACACTCAGAAGAAAGTTGCATTACCACAAACATGACTATTCCTAGAGGAATTGTAGGTAGTGAAGAGGTCAAAATGCAATGGAAAATAAGCTTTGGTCCACATTCAGCAGAAAAAGAGGCCAAAATGCAGACTATTTGGATCTTCCAATGTGGGTGGGAGGGAGGGAAGATTTTGTCATAATTAAATTACGAGCCTTATGGACTGAAGGGTTCGGAGGGCGTGCGTATTATTGTAGAAGTTGGGTAAGGGGACTAAAGGAAGTGCTGCTATGGATGGAAAATGGGAATGTTGTCAGGCAGATGATATACCAATAGAGGGGTGAAAGATTCTGGATGAAATCAGACGAGTCTGGTTAATTACTCTTTTCAACAAAATTTCACAGAACAATGGAGACGCAGAAAGTTGCATCAATGGGGAAATGGAACAAAGAACAAGACAAGAAACAGGGACATTAGACAATCAATTTGGCTTCATTGCTAGATAGATTAACACTCAAAGCTATTTTCCTACTTAGATAACTGATTGAGAAGTATAAAGAGAAGAAGACAAATCACCACGTGATTTTTACAGATCTAGAGAAGGCAAATCAAACTCACCGCTAGAAATTGAATCCATTGGAATCCATTTCTCAATAATATCTTGGGAAATAATTATCAAATAATGATTATGAAAAATAATTCATCAAATAATAGTTACAAATTCCTCTTCTTCTTTTTTCCCGTGGATTTCCGCTTATCAAAACAGGCCGTAATGGATATTTCTCTGTAAGAATTCCTGCCTCCACTGCCTTCTCTTAGCTATTACTATGACCCACACCATATAAGAAAGACATACCATCTTGGCTTGGATCATTATAGACTTCCACAAAGTCACCACCACACATGGAAAAGCCTTCAGTAATTCCTGCACTGTTTGCAAAATCTAGTCAACAATCACCAATCGAGCAGAGAAGGAAACATGTTGTGTACATGAAACATTCAAAACTTGTATGCATACATACATGCAGATAACTATATATTCGCACTTTATGGCCTATAACCCATGTTTATCGAGTAAAATTGTAAAAACCAAACTCAAATAGGGAATAAATCAAAAGTCATAACAGTGCGAATTGCAATATTGATTAGATTAGTAGAAGGGAGCCACTATTTTTTTATTTTTTTTTGAATGGTCAATGGTTATACACACACTCTCTCACACCCACACACACAACATGGGTTCGAGAACCCATGACCTCAGAGTCGAAACGCACTATTTAAAAGTCACCTTTTTCAATAAGCACATCTGTTTTTCTAATTTTAGAAATGAAACAATACAAATCAAACAGGTGATTGGGAATGCCAGTTACCTAGTCAAAAAAACTAGCAAGAAATAAGAAAATTACAAAGAAGACGTAAACCAACAAACCATGCCCAAAATATATTTCTGTAGTTCAGCACTTTCACAATTTTGGATTTTTTGCATACCATTTAAAAGATGTATATCCATATGAGCTACACAAACCTGAATATGTACATAGGATTATACATGGTCAGTTGAAATTTATTTTTCATCACAAGAAAAAAAATAGTATCTAGAATGATTTTTTTTTAAAACACTTTCTTTGCCCAAGCAGTAGTGCAATGCAAGAACGGCAATTGAGAGCCCCAGTAGCAAGCTATTGTGGTGAGCCCTCCAACACAAGAAATATCATGTGGCCCAATGGCCCACATATCAGATATTAAACTGATATCAACAGATTTTCTTTGAACACTTTTTCAAACATTAGAATGTGTTGAATCATAGAATTTGTTAACATCCATACAGTTACGAAATGGTCGTTCCATACTTAAGCATCATCATCGAATCCTTTCTCCAAGCAATTTGGGGTCGCTTTTAAAAGGTAGATTGATAATCAACTTTGCTCTTTTAGCGGGGCTTTGGAACCATTGTGGAAGAGGCTCAAATTGACAACCCTTGCATGCCCACACAACACCACCCAATACTCACCCCCACCAAATAACACACGAACCAACTCAAAGGGCAAGCGAGCAAAGGAGGCTCAGACAGTTGTCAGACACACATGCACATATGAAATTCCTGCTCATTGGGTAATTAACACAACCACCAAAGTGCAAGCTGCACATGTACCACCATTAGACCAAAAGTGGGAAAGACATGCCCAAGTAGGTGTACCACACATGTACCCCCCATAAGTTTTTTTTCAACTCTTTTGATAAACACCTCTCAAAGCCACTTGGCTGGTTTACCAAAACAAAGTAGAACACTCAAGTAGGACGACTGGAAATTGCCAATCTTGCATCCAAAAACATTTGTCATTGTAACCACTACATCCACTGCAAGACAAATGCAGTGCATCTCACTTTCACTAAGATTGATTTTCTGTGTTGATACTTATTTGACACACACAATATATATATATATATATATATATATATATATATATATATATATATATATATATATATATATATATATATATAATCACCTTTCTGAGATCAGCCACCTGTTCCTTTTTTATGTTGCAAAAGAATTTGAAACATCTGCACATTGAAGACGACCAACTTGGGGACAGTTCCAGCTACACAATAACACCCTAATCAAATCTCTGCTGAGCAAGGTATAAAAAACGGTCACGCAATGTCAACAATGGGAACCATTATGTGTTCCAGGGCCATAATGACCATTATAGAAAAAATGGCCTGTCACAGATCATAATGGCCCTTACAGGCCCATAACAGTTTGTTATGGGGGTGATACAGTTTTTTCTTTCTTTTTTCTTAAATGTTCGTAATGGCTGTTAAGACCCGTATTGTAACGGGTATTGCAGTGAATGTTATGGCCACTGTAACCGTTATTGAATACCTTTCCTCTGAGGCCATCCCATTATGCCAAGAGCTTCCACTAGCGCAACAAACAGGATGGTAGAAGAGAATCTTCCTGCCAAATCCCTCTTTGACTCCAAAGAAAAAAAAGAAAAAAAAAACAACAACAACTTTGGGAGATCCATCGAGAATGAGAAAAGTATATGAGCTGAAGAGATATGCCACTACTTCGAATAGAACCCAACCTAGGAAGCATGTATTGTGAAAAATCCCACTCCACATAGTCATAAGCTTTCTGCATGTCCAGCTTGCAAACAAGGCTCGACTTCCCCTGTCTCGATCAATGCATTCACACACAATCAACTGCCTATTGATAAGCTATAGATAACCCCACCAAGAACATTCCTAAACCTGGTTGCCAGAATTTCCTATGGCTACTAATCAGGCCTTAATACCGGTCTAAAATCTTTCAAACAGACTGCACCATCTTTCTTAAGAATAGGGGCAACCAAGGAGACACACGAGTCCTTAGATAAACTCCCCTATTACAAAATTCAGCTATGATAACCCCACCAAGAACCTTCCTATGATAACCCCACAATCCAGCTTGCAAAAAAAAGGCTCAGCTTCCCCTCTGTCTCGAATCAATGCATTCACACGCAATCAACTGCCTATTGATAAGCTAAAGATACCGAGAACCTTCCTAAACCTGGTTGCCAGAATTTCTCATGGCTATTGATCAGGCCTTATCGGTCTAAAATCTTTCAAACGGACTGCACCATCTTTCTTAAGAATAGGGGCAATGAAGGAGGCACACAAGTCCTTAGCTAAACTGCCCCTATTATAAAATTCAGCTATGAACTTGATGAGGACATCCAAGCACCAGTCAGAGTATACCAGAGGAGGAGAGCTCCCATTTCTTTATGGCTAGGTTATGCATATATGGGGCCCCGTGGGATCAATTCAAGTGCCTGGCCTGTTAAAGAGCTCACATGCATAACTATGCATCTTTGAAGGCCCCACACTGGGAAGAAGCATGTGGGTTACTTACTTCGACCATTTGGACCGTTGGATTTCGACCATGGACCATTCTGACTGTTGGATCATCGTCATTGGACATCTTGATTGTGAACCCCACACGCTACAAAATAGTTTAGCTTATTTAGTTGTTTATATGTTTGTTATTTTTTTAGTTTAGCTTATATTTTTGATGAGTTTGAGTTAGGAACAAATTTTATTTTATTGAGCATCTTTATGTGAAACTTTTTATCTAAGAGTGTCTTTTTGTAAAAAAAAAAAAACTTTTTTAGACTATATAAGGCTTGGACGTCCATACCCTAGCCCATTATTGCATATGGAGGGGAAAAATAAATAAAAATCTCTCTTTGCATTGTGATGAAGTAAAACCTCTTGTGATTGGCGTGGTGTGAAGCCATGGAGTGATTTCATCTTATCTTTCTCTCTTATCTTCTTCTTTCAAGTTAATATCTACACTTTTCTTTCTTTTTTCTCCTTCGACTTTCCTCAATCTCTCTCAATCATTTTCTACTCCTTTATTTTCTTTGTTTTCTTTAAAACTCATCCCCAATCTCCTCCAAAACCCATCTAAAACCTAGGCTTACACCGTACCACTGTATGGACCTTCACAGATGATCGTACTATAGTATGGACAAGATCGTACGACCAACCCATCTCCTCCCTATATCACTCTTAGATCCTTGCATCTCTCACTCTCGAAAATCTATAACCCTAATCCTAAAACCCTCAAGTCCAATCCTAAAACCTAGATTTCCCAAAACCCTAATCTTAAACCCTAACCCTAAATAGTCCTAAATCTCAAAACCCTAAAATCCCAAATCCCAAACCCAATTTCTTAAAATCCTAACCCAAAATCCCTAAATCCTAAAACCCTAGTTCTTCAACCCTTTAACAAACCATGAGATTCCCTTTAGAATTAAGATCAATTCCTATGCCAGATGAAAGTCCTACCTTCCATAGGTCCTATGTAATCATGTTTTATAAGATCTAACTAACGGGTTGTGATTTAATCTTGAATCTAAGCATAGTTAAATACTTGAATTCATTAAGCTTGTGATTGATTAGCATTATTTTGTGCTTTAAATTACTCTAGTTAATATGTTGATGATCTCATTGCATCATTCTAGGCTAAGCCACCTATCATGCATTAGAACTCCACCAAATTTCACCTCCTCTCAGAATGTTAGCAAAAAACATGAGCCTCATCACACCCCAGGCTAAGAACTGCTTCGTGAATCTTGCTCACTTAGATGAGGCACTCCACCCAATTTGCGCCCCCCCTTGTTGATCTTAGATTATCCAAATTGGGGATGTATGCATTTACGTTAAAGTCTCCGAGTATAATGCTACAAAGAGTAATGCGTATGTTTGTCTGCATGTATGTATTTGTGTGTGAAATGCTAACTTCCACCTTCATGGGACGTTAGCAATGTCTCCAAAGTTTTTAATTGACACGTAGGACTGTCAATCATCGATCCAATATGCCCATCCATTTGCACCTCTAGAGGCAAGCCATGCCTAAAATCATCACACTAATGGGATGATCCTAATCCTTTGAGCGCAGACTATTTTGTTACAAAAATCTATGCTACAAACCATAGATCAAATAATTATGTGAAAATCACATTGGTCAAATGATCCAATCCATCCATGATTACACCTTATTTTTTGTAGCCATCTTTTTCCTAAGCCATAGATAGGATGGATAGGATTAACTAACAAAAGTGATCCTGCACAATCATCGGAAATCCATAATGGGCCCTAATAAATACATGGATGAGATTGTTTATTAGGAATTTAGGACTATTTTTGTGTAGACGATCTTGACCATCAATATTAAATGTTATTAATCAAATGGTCAAGATTTTCCGATCAGTGAGTTGTCGGCATGGTATGCCATGCATGGTTGGACTTAATGAACAAACTAGGTTAATGATTGGACTGTCTAGCGTCTCATGCTATTGATCAAATTAGTGGGCCCACTTTTGTGGGCCACCCGAGGCTTGAAAATGCCTCATTTTTGGGTGAGCTTATCACAATGATGGTTTGACATGTCAATGTATGGCATTTGGGAATATTTAAAGCCAATTTACTTAATCAAATTCATTATCCTGTGAATATATAGTATTTCCTCTTTAGTCAAAATCCAGGTTGTCAAACACAATTTTGTATTCCAAATCTAAGTTGTCAAATACAATTTTTGTATTCCATTGGAATCTACATCCAGGCTGCCAAACACAACTAAATAATCGAAATGACCTCTCTTCTTCTTCTTTTTCTTTTTCTTTTATTTTTTTATTTTTATTTTATTTTGGGGGGGGGGGGGGGGGGGGGGGTTAATTTTGATTTGGGATTCAATAGCATTCCAAATCCACGCTGCCAAGGCAAGGTCCAAAAGGACGTGGGTAGAGGTAGTATGAAAAAACTTCATGACCTATGATCTAACTAAAGTTATGGCCCTTAATAGAGTGGAATGGTGGAAAATGATTCATGTCGCCAATCCTAATTAGTTGGGATAAACCTTAGTTAATGATGAACCCAAAGCACTTATCAGGAATCATAAGCAATCCAATGTAGGATCTAGTGAATAGATGTTTCAAGATGATGATTGGTCCTATTTTATTTCTCTGCTCAATCTTGACTATCCATTTTTCATGGTATTGATAGGGTGGTTAGAATATGATCAGCATGATTTTTGCACAATGGCTTGCACCTAGTGGTAAAAGGGAATGGACCATCCGGATTGACGATTAGTTGTGCCATGGGTCAATTAAAAGCTTTTGGGATGTTGCTAACATTCCTAATAAGGTGAGTACGTACATACATCCCTGGATGCATGCACATCCATCCATGCAGGATGCAAACATAAATACATACAGGCATGCAAACACATACAGATAGTCATTCATCTTTTTCTTTCTGGGTTTCTTAGAGAGAGAGAGAGAGAGAGAGAGAGAGAGAGAGAGAGAGTCACAAGCACAGTGCATGCAAAAGAGAACTTGCATAGCATAAAATAAGTACCTAGCTGGATGAATATCCGGAAACTTAACAGGCCGAAACTGGTCATCGTCTGAAAGAGAGTTGCAGTTGCTGTGGATCCAAGGATATATTGTCCACTCCCCAGTAGTCTGTGTACTATTAGAAGGACAGAAACCCAAAATATGCAGTAAAAATGAGTCTATGAAAAAAAGTGAAGCTAATCACACACAACTCCATGAATGGACATACCAGCCAGCTTGGGACGAGCATGGAACATTGGAGACGTGAATTGGGTGGGGGTCCCTCTGATTAGATGACCTGGACCAAGGCTCAAGCCTGTCCACGCATCAGCCAGATCACACAGGTACAATGGAATGTGTGCAGCCCACCTGATGGATTGGCTGGCCAGCTTTTTGGACCAAGTCACCTACAATGTGAGACCACTGGATGCATGGCTAGGATTTTATTTTATTTTATTTTTGAGAGATGATGCAGGGCTAGGATATCCTACAAATGCACCAAGTTGGCAAGTCTGGACACATGTAGTGGTGCTTGCAAGCTCAGTAAAGCCCTGGTGTAGTAAAGAAAGAAATTATGGTGAATTTCTTACTGGTTAAGAATAAAACTTGAGCAGATCATCATGTAATAAGAGAACTCATTTCCTTGGCTTGCGAAACCTGCTCAGGAAAGTTTTAAATGGTCATCTCACCCAGACTGAAAAAAAGCAGGTGTAGCAGTTTGTAATCGTTGGTCACTCCATACATACCAAGACAGGAAATGTCCAAAGCCAGCCTCCCAAGTCCAGCCCCAGGGACTAAACAGCATGGAGGTCTGTTACAAAATACTGAGATTTTAGTTAATTAGAACAATTTCTCAAAGATGTATTACGATGTTTTTTGTAGCAGTAAAGAAAATGTTGTAGTCCAAATCCTTCAGGGAAGTTATGCCAAGCCCATGCATGTATGCCTACCAGCCCAGACACATGCTGCCATGTCTGCCAACTGGCACACGTTCGAGATCCAAGTGGTCCATTAGGTGGGCCCCACTGTGCAGAGTACTGGCACAAATTAGGTTAAGACCACGTGTTTGTAGGATTTGGACCAGTGTCCAAATTTTTTGGCCATCCCTTTTTACATACCGTGGACCCACCTATGGACCACTTAGTTTCAGTCCACGGCATCTAAACTTGGCAGCCAGTGCGAATCTGATGAATGTATTGGATCTCATGCATATGCCAACATCAGGTAAGCTTAAAGAACGCACCAAAATAGCTGGAAGGCTAGGTTTGAGAATAAAATATAAATAAAATAAAATAAAACATGGATTGGACGAGTATTTTTTTTCTTCTTTTGAAGATTATGTATTGGACAAATGTTTAAAAGGATTAAATAATAGTTTAAAAGGATTAAATAGTAGCCCTTGATCATGTTAAAACAGATTCAAGGTAATTAAACTAGGTATTGGAGAGTCTAAAACACTAAATCATGACTCTGCAAAGATATTCAAAAAGAATATGAAGAAATCAATCAAAGAGATTTGAACTGTAGCATGAGAAAGATGGAAAATGTCAAATTGGATTCTTTCAAAATCCGCCCCAGTTACACTTCATCTGATCTAGTTCTTTATTTTATCTTTTTTAAAATTACGTGAAGAATAGTAATAACTGCTACACATGGCATGAATGGGAACTAGAGCTGCCAAGTCGAGTCCTAGAATACCTCAACCCAGGCTGATCGGGTTCAGATCACATTTCTAAGGGGACTAAGGTCTGACCAGGTTCAGGTACCCATCAGGTCTTTGAACCTTAGTTTCAAGTTGAGTTCTGGTTAAATGAGGGCATTTACATGGTCGGGCCCCCCCTGATGGATGGATTACATTGCACACATGAGCGCCGCAGTGCCACTTCAACACATGCATGGTGTGTAAATTGACACTCTTTCATGCGTGTGGCTTAAACCTCATTTCAATGCTGGAAAATTCAATATAACCCTTGGAAAGGTTTTTCGTGACAACAAGAACAGATTCCGGACTTAGGTTTAGTGTGCGTCTATCTTCTTGACCAAATGCCCTGCTCAAGTAATTTCCACCATAATTAGGCACCTATAACTAGCCCATACAAAAGCACTGAAATTGACATTTAACCAACATACGGATGTGGCAATAATGAGGTTCCGGGATGGATATTTAGCAGTCAATATTTTACTTTCACCAACACAATGTTCCTTACTCTACCTTTATCTTGCAGTCTTCTTTACACAACTTCTGCAACTCATTGGATGTAATCCATCCTTGACCCTCAATATTGAAGTCAATTTCAAGTTTACACTCACAAGAGAAAACTAACCACTGGGTTCTTCTATCACCATATGATATTCTAATAAGAAAGTGTTAGATCGAAGTCTGCATCTTATGCTCTCCACATTGGCCATATGGTTTTGGTGGGAGGAAAATGTTGTTGGCCGCAAGTTCCACAAATAACTATGGTTACAAGAAATAGGCGTTATATATGCACTACATTACTTTTTATCAGATAGGCCTTTAAGACCACAAATTCCAACAATACTACTATTAGTTAAACTGCTAAATATTTTGTACTAGAAATTTACAGTTTTGCCCATTTGCCTTTTCTGGACATTGAAGAAAGAGATGCTTTGAGACATTTGGTTCTTCTCAAAATTAATAAAGACTGTACACACCAGCTGAATGTGAACATGTCTTTGGTGCAATTCTATGTTGCTATGCCATTGGAGTTATAACTGAACAGATGGAATAGACTGCCAATATCTACTACATATTTCACCATTTTGCCATAGTCCAGTGACACTAACAGTTGAAGCAATAAAATACATGAAAATATATGTTAATCATCCAGAGGTGGGTTAATGCATGGGCATTTTCACACTAGGCTCAAGTGGGGTTGCCTGTGGGATGCAAGGGCACACTTAGGGTGGGTGGCTCGTGTGAGGTGGGCCCCATCCATGTGGGCCAAGGTCCTAACCCATGCAATGTGGGGCATGGGCTATGAGTTTGAGGGATTAATTCGTCATGCTCTATCAGTTCGAGCTTTATAGCAAGTGGTTAATTGTCCTGCATCAAAGTGGTATCAGAGCGGGAAATCTTATATTCGAGACTCCTCACCGGGGGTGATTAATACAGGGACATTTTCACACCGAGCTTGAGTAGGGTCCCTTTTGGGATGCAGGGGCAAACTCAGGGTGGGTGGCTTGTGTGAGGCAGGCCCCATCGTCTGAAGCGGGTGGCTCATGTGGAGCAGAATCCATGTGAAGTGAGATAAGGGATTAATTCACCATGCTCTATCAGTTCGAGCTTTTAGAGCAAGTGGTTAATTGTCCTACATCATGGGGCTTTGCAACTGCAACCCATGTCACAACCTTACATCAATGTCTCTACCTTACAATCTTTATAACTCTCTTAATTGGCTCATAAGTCTCATAACTAACCTTATGGTCAAGAACACGAAGAGCTTTATTGAACATATGATAGACACAATGTACACCATAACGATATTACTATCAGGCATTCCAACAGACAAGGCCTAGGTTGGGCCAGCCTCAGCCTGAGACAGCCTGTTCAGCAATTTCCAAATGTATATTGACAGCATGTAATACAAATAAATGCAACTAACCATGACAACCTAGAGTCTAGGCACAAACCTGATCGATGACGGGCCAGGCCCATGATGAGCTGGCCTGACCTATGGACAGTTGGACACACTTAATTATTTTAGCATTTTTTCTTAGAAAATTATAATAGCAACCATTGGTTATAGTGTACCTTGTCTTACACCGATTAGGGAATAGGCGATCAAGCTCTTCGAGAATAGGCTTATAGCACTGATCACGCTCTCTCTGTCCCTGTGGTAAAAGAAAATGACAAAAATAACAAGAAACGAGCGTCAACCTTGAAGAAACAGAATGCACATTATTGTCAGGAACAACATAAAAAACAACATAAAACATTGAAGCCAAATTGAAGAGGATGATTACCTCTGGTGCCCAATCCCTCACTATATTCCTTATAATACATCGCACCTGACACAAGTCATCATCGTCGTCATCATCTAAGCCTCCCAATAAAAAAATTAAAATTAAAATTTTAAAAAAAATTAAAAAAGTGCTTAAGCCTCTCAATGCATTGTTCTTGTAAGAACCGCACATTTTCCACCATTTTCATGGCCACCCTCTGTACATGGTGCACATCAATTCGTTTAGTCCAAAACATGGGCCCCATTGGGGATTGAGCACAGGAAAATTCTAGAATCCAATTGGCTGCCATCAAATGGACAGGAAAAAAAAAAGTCTGTGGTCCAAAATCCACGGCCTAAATTAGAAGTGTGATTTCGGTTATGTTTCCATCCACAATGGAAACCATGATTGTCTGAATCAACATGAAAAATATGAATCTTCCTGTGAACTGAACCCATCTACTCAAAAGCCAGAACAACCACATTCCTGAAGAAAATAGAATATAAACAAACTACTTCATCAGCATTTTAGAAATGTGCAACTGCACAGTGGGACAACAGAATGCCGGCTTCATCAGGTCAAAACATTTCAAATTATGAAACTCACAGGAAACTAATTACACTATTGCAGCCCGAGAAGGAAGCTGCACAGAGACATGGATTTGACCATCAGAACCTTAGGATTTAAGGGTAGAAATTGTTCTCTGCAGCAGTATGATGTCTCGGGACACTGTGTCCCAATGAACCCATTCTCTACAAGTTTGCCCAATGCCCATGGTTTGGCGAACGAGACCATCTAACCCACAAGTCCCACTGTGGATAGGTGATGCCCACAATCACCCAGATTGGAAGCTCGTAAATATCCGATATTTGGACTTTCTTCCAGAACATTACAGTTTTTTTTTCCCTTCAACCATCTATAATCAAGGTTAGGATCTTCCAATCTGGGATATTTTGGGGGCATCTTTCAATAGGCATTCGTTGTAAGAAAAAGAAAACACAAACAAATGAAACAGATAAATTATGGAAACTTTTGTGAAGTCTATTCATGGATGTCCTGTGATGAACCTCTTGGTATAGTTGACTCAATTTAAATACAAATTCATGAATCCATAGCATGTTTGCAGTTTTGATCCGCTTTTAATTCATTCGAAGATATTTTTATTTTCTTTCTCCTCTTTTTATTTTCTTTGTTCTCTCTTTTTTTTTGAGAAAAATAATGAAGCCCCCATCTCTCATAGCTATCATATCATTGATACATCCTGATATCGTCGACCCCAAAAAGTGAAAGTACTTCCTTTGAATTGGTGTGGGTGGCATCTGTATTTTTTCTGCCTTTGGGCTTTCTTAATATAAAAAATTTATTACCCTTAAAAAATTATCAAATATGGGTGGGTGCAAAACGGATAATAATCCGATTGGCGCAACCCGATTTCAGGTCAGGTCGGGTTGGGTTGTCAAGGTCCGGATTGGGTTCAAGTTGGAAAAATGCCAACCCAATTTGAAATCAGGTTGGGGTTTGGGTTGAACAAATCTGGGTCAGGTTAGGTTGGAAGTAATCACATGTATTTGGTTCAGGTTGGGTTGGAATTCGGGTTGGGTCGGGCTGTGGGATAGGTCCCATTGGGGTCAGGTTGGGCCGTGGTTGACCCTCAACCCGACCCAACCCAACCCAACCAAGTTGCACCCCTAAACTGAACTTCATGAGGATGGATGCTTCTTGAATGTATCATTTGCAAGAACTGAAGCTTCAATGTCATATTGCAGCCAGATGCCTATTCTTCCGAAAGGGTTCTTTTACAGCTTTTGCATCTACATTCCAACACTAGTTTTCTAGACATTTAGAAAGTGACCTGTATGGAACAAGGCAGGCTTGAATCGTGTCAGCAACTGATTTAGAAAGGGATTAGAAGTTGGCAACAGAAGCAATCCACATCAAGAAAATCAGAAAATGCAACAAAAACAGATGGTCTGCTCCATCATTCAGATCAAGAAAATCAAGATATTGATGGAAATTCAGTATGAAGAACCCTAACGGTTCCAGATTTTATGATTTTAATGAAGCATAGATTGGACTCATGAGATCCATGAAAGTGGGTTTGGATCTTCCTAAAGAATAGTCTCCTTGGCTTGGTCATAATTTTGTGATTTCTGAGGCAAGTAGACTTCTAAAATAGTGATCCAACCAGACTAACAGTGTTCAAAATGAAAAGAGCTGTAAATTAGATGTTTAGAACCAACAAAATCTTCACAAGTCAAAGATACCAATTTGTGCAAAGACACCATACCTTGTCCACATCAACTAGAGGAACATTCAGCTGTAATGACGGATCCAACCAGTCTGGTGGTGGGGAGTTAACCTATATAATAACGGAAAATAAGACAAATCAACTCCAGACAAATATGATATCACAATATCAAAAATTGTATCTAAAGAGTATTGCAAACCTTTAAAAAAAAATCCAAAGAGTAGCAACAAGAGCATCACCATATACCCACAAAAAACTTTGAGGACCATACAACCACAATAAGATGATGATGACCACCACAACAACAAGAGTGAAATACACAGAAGAAAAATAATGATTATTAATCACTATTGTCAAACACAACACATTCAGCAATGTGGCATGTCATTAACCAATTATGATTCTCCAATAGTACTAGTACTTGAAATTCAGAATGGAAACTACACAAACAAAATGTTTCTAAACGACCATATGATTGCTGATTCTTTTGAGATTGAAAAACAATTCACCACAAGAATTTACGGAACTAGGAAAAAAGAGAAATTGGCAACTTTCAGATAGGTTTTGTATGCCACGGGGCAACAACAGAATCTTCACATCCTTAAACTAGCCGTCTCTAGCTACAGACAGACCCATTTAATACGGACAATATTTTCTAAAAATCTCTGCATCTCTGATACCCATATCAAAAGCATGTGCAGGAAAGAGATCAACACAGCCACTGCAGAAAACAATAATATTTACCCTTTATAATTTTATTTAGTAGTAAATGCAAACACATGCACACAAGCGTGTGAGCGCGTGCGCAGACGCACTATTAATATGCTTTTTAATGCATTTCTAGTTATATAGATACATTTTTCTGTATCCTGCGCCTATCACCAATCATTTTTTTAAAAAGAAAAAGAAAAAAAGGAGGTCTCAAGTCCAACCAGTTGGACTATTAAGTTAAAGTCCACCCATTGGACAACTTCCAACCTTTCAAGTGTCTGACATCCAACCTGTCCAATAGATTGGCCCTGGCCCTATCATGAGGATCACCTTATGCAAAAATTGGCCATATCCACTAATCAAGTGGACCACACATGTATTTTTCTATTTATCAATGGCTAGATATTGTTTTCTATGACATGACCCACCTGATGAGTGGATAGGGCAAATTTTTGCACTAGGTGATCTTCATATTGGGGACAACCTATTGGAAGGGTTAGATTTCACATGCACTTAGTAGGTTGGAAGCTATCCATTCCACTAGGTGGACCGTACCTTGTGATCCAACCAGTTGGATTTGAGATCTTCTCTTAAGAAATAACCGGCATTTACAAAGCACTAATTTTCAATTGGGGCCCACTATTTATATGCAACCTTTTTGGTATATATGCCCTCTGTTTTTAAGTTCATTAAGAAACAAAGCCCAGAGGCAAATGGCTACCCCATTACAACATCAACACTGACCAATCTTCCAGAAATACATCTGTACTTGCCCTGAAAATTCCTTTAATATTTTCTGCTCTTTTACTGTTGGTAATACAACAGTACAAGCTTGTTATGTTCGTCAAAAGAACAGTCCAAGCTCTACAACTATCCTATTTACCAGTTTAGGAAAAAAAAAAAAACAATGTATCTATCAAGTCAAGGTGGGAAAGGTATAGATATCCATTCTGTTTCAGTATCATACTACCATTATATGTCTCTCAGTATGTAGATATCTGCTTGTCAGGTTTTCCAGTGTCCCCATGCTTGACACATATCAGTGTCCAATACCAAATGCATGTGCCAATGTCCAGGTTATCTAGCTACTACTAATCTAATGTGGCTGACTGGACTAAGTACATGATCAGAGTATATTGAGCAGAAACCAAACCCCTGCAGCATATTTTATTTTTTTCCACCAATATGGGTGGGTATTGTTTAATAGATTAACAGGTACAAATGAACCGAAAAAACAATAAAAGGGGAAAAAACATACATTTCCATTGGCAGTAGAAACAGAACAAGGTCCATCCTTATCATTGACAACCTTGACACCATCATCCCCTCCAGCACTATGTATTGCTGCATTGAACTCTGAGCTTAGGGACCAGCTTCCCATAACTGATTCGCAGAAGCTTTCCATTCGCATCTCCTGTTGGTATCTACAGAAGTCAAGTTTCTAAATGAAAAGACAGAGAAGAATCCTGGTCATATCCTGTGGTCATTAGCATTTACATTTATTCTCAAAAAGCATCTGCTGATATACAGACTGTGTAAGTATAGAGTTTTATGATGACCATGCACCTCTACAGTCTACATACAGTCAATACCTAGCTCATGCATGGGACATCCTAGATTTGCATGAGATTGGCCTAGCCCAAAATTACTGCAGCCCACTCATCAGACAAGCCACAAAAGTACACTGAATGAAGGACTGCAGAGAACTTATTTTGAACCTTCCATTCTTTCACATGTGGTGAATCTGATGAGTTGATAAAACTGAGTATGGGGCCAGTTCTTCAACTCAGTTAACCTATATGATGTGAGATCAAGATGTCAATGCACAGGTGCGGTATGGCCTACAGAGAGGTGCCTGAAGACTAAGGAAAGCTCACAGAGTACATAAGAGGTCTAAAAATGGTTGCCGTAGGTACCTCGTTACCAGTCCTCTTGGGTGACTTGCTGGTCATATCATTCCCTTCCCCGCAGCCGGATTGCTCAGTTTCAGAAGAAGCAGTTCTTCCACTGGTTGACGCATGCTGCCCAGAGCTAAAATTCCTCTCTTTGAAGTTGGCATTTTCTAATTGTATATGATCCTCATGGATATTTTCTAGAGTTTCATGTTCGCAGATGTCTGTATCTTGGCTCATGTCGAGTGGAGGGTCGAATGCCTGCACAAAGTAACAAAAGGGAATAAGTAACTTCTTCTTCTTCTTTCGAAGACTAAATATTGTTAATAAGAGAAGAAAATTTACTAAACGGTAACGGGGCCTCCAACCAATAGACTTTGAACACTAGAAACCTTTCTTGCCAGGTCATCCATTACATCATTAACATCCTTATTTACATGAATGAAGGAGACTGAGATAGCCACCTTCATATCTCTAGGGCCTGTTTGGATAGCAGGAAAAGGTGGGAAAGGAAAATGGTTTTCCATTGATGTGATCTTTTGTGCTGTTTGGATAGCAAAGAAGATAGTGGACTCCGTATAGCAATCATTGGCCTTTTCTATGGTCGAATTCTCTAGCACAAGATACAAGGTGACCGTTGTCTCACCAATATGAGATTTCCACTTACCATCCAAATAAGGCCCATGAAAATGGAGTCCATTGGAATCCATGTTTCAATAGTTCTCATGGATATAATCATTGCATATTTATTATATTTTCCTTTCTTTTATTTTCCTTTGCACATATCCAAACAGGCTAATTTCCTCTATCCAGAAAAAAAAAGAAGCTAACAGTAATCAACTAAAGAAATAGACCATCTGATAACATCGGTCGAGTCCCATTCAATAATCGAAGGGGGAGCATGCAAATGGATGAGCTCAAGCATACCCTGCCAAAGAACCCAGACCACTGCCTCATTAGAATCAACCATTCCAATTGGACCCACAAAAACACTGCTAATTCCTCCCAGGTTATCTCTGATCAAGCCCATATTCCTGTTGGACCTGGGTGACCTCCACAGCTACCATCAAAGCTGAGCAGTGAAGACCAAACCCTATAGATAACAGATTGGCTACATCCATCATGAATGACCTCCACCCATCCTCTTCGAAGCGTGTTCCTAGAAACACCATTGAGATCTTCCACAATCAACATGAAATGATTCTCTCTGTCTGTAGACAATCTGAGGAATGCTTTGACTTTCAATTCTTGAAAGCCTGTTTATTCCGATCTCCAAAAAGACCACCATAGCACAAGGAGAGCCAAAAGCCAGAAGATTCTCCCTCCATCCAACTTAAAACCAAATTCCTCAATAAAGCATTCATTCGCAATAATACTTGCCTTTATTGAGATGGTTCAAGATTATATCAACTCCTGCCAACCAACAGAAGCCAGCTACTCTTGGAGGGCATCTTGACTTCCAAATCCAACCAATAGGAGCTTTGAGATTGGCCAACATGGAAACAACCGCATAGGAAGAGAAAACTATGAACAGAGCCGAGCAGATTCCACTTCCAAATTCTTCTGGCCCTACCTTCAACCAGAATAAAGATTTCTTCCAATAAAGAGAAGATTATTGTATGAGTCGATTTCATAATCTATCATCTATGATATTCCTTTTGAATCACAGATCTCAAATCAAATCCCCTCGTTCCCTAGAAAAACAGAGGTCAAAGCTCTGGAAATGAGCAAAGATGGCAATCCACGCACCAAGCGTCTTCCCAAAAACAAATTCTTGCTCCGTTTCCAATTCCATATCTCATCCCTTCTTTAAAGGATCCCAACCCTAATTAAGCTCCCCAAAATTTTCACAAATAACCCCTTTCCAAGACCATCCTCCTCTTGCAAGAACCTCCAAAATCATTTGCCCAAAAAACCCAACTACAATTTGCATTCTTCCAGTCCCTCCCCCCTCCAGAAAAAAAAAAAAAAAAACAATGTGTGCACTCACACACTTCTTTTTTCTTTCTTTTTAGTTTAAACACCTTGTTCCATTCGAACAAATGACACTTCCCTTTGTACTTTCTCTCCTTCCAAACGAAGTCCCTCTAGACTTTCTCGAATCTTTCCACTCTACTCACCAGGCACTGAAATAAGGAAATTAAATAAATGGCATATTCAAGAGAACCAAAAGGATAAATACTGGCTTTAAACAGATAATCTCCTCCCCATTATCTCCAGTATTTGGTCCAAAGAGACTTATGTGTTTTGTCGAGCATCTAAATAAGTCATCAGGAAAGAACCCCTCTTAAACCCCAAAATAAACCTGAATAAGTCATTGGGAACCAACACACCTTGCAAATGGTTAACCATTATTGCAGAAGATTCATAATTTCATAAATGAGGTGCAGAGTAGATTGAGAGTCCTCTTCACAGTACACATGAGTGTGACACATGTGAGAACCAGGTCAGTTCTATCATTCACATGTTGCTAGCGTGATGAGCAGACCAGCTTAACCTTTGGTACAGGACATCTTCACTGAAGGCTCCGCCCAATAAACAGCCCAAATCTTGGACTTGTAACAACACTAGCATGTTTCCACAGAGTATTCCAAATTTTATATCTTGAAGTAAATATGTTTAGCAAGCTCTTAACCAATACAAGGAACTAATCATCTCAGATTCTCTGTCCAAGAAGCTCATTTCATGACAAAACCAAACATTAGATAATCGACTACCATAGAGGGTCCTCTTTAGTTGCTGTAATTGATGCTTGGCCTTATGGAACTCCTTAACCATGTGGAAATTTTGAGCTGATGTATCTGCAGCTAGGGGTAAATGATTCTTGGAGGTGGAATTAGAGCAAGGCCGGGGTGAAGTCAGTTTATTTTGCGATTTCTATGGATGCTTTCAAGGAGCATCATCTAGCCACTCAAATATGGAGATATCCAGCTCCACCTTGAGTGGTTGCTTAACGTTGGTCAGTCAAGACAAAGCTCAGTCTATCAACAGTCTCAAGAGCATAAACATGCCTATTACAAATGTTTGTATCGTATGCCTTCATCGTGAAGATTTAGTCAAGCACCTATTCACGCATTGTGATTTTGCAAGAGAGACGTGAGGTAAGTTCTTTGCTCTATTCCGGATGGTACGGGTGACGCCAAGGTGGATTCAAGCTTTTATCCAGGTGTGGCATTGGCATGGGATGGGAGCCACAAAGGAAACTAGAGAAAAACTTCCTAGTGCCACTCCTGCTTGCGGCATGCTATGCAAACTCAAACTCAAGCTCAACCTATCATCAGATCCAGTCGACTCGGGACCTGGTGAGTCAACCACTTTCATCTTCCTTCGTCTCCCTCCTCTTCTCCTTTTGACTGGGCCAAGTGGACTCACCCAAGTCCTGGGTCAACAAACGGAGCTAGCCCCAAGTTAAGCAAGTCAAACCTAAGCCAGATGCAATCTGCCTACATCTTGACCAAGTCACCCAATTGGCAACCAGGCCAACTTGACTCATCTGGTTGGAGAATTATGCTTGCAGGCATGTTGTCAATTTAGAAGAAACAATTGGAAATCCAGTATCAAGGCAGAAGAGGTTGCTGATAGTTATCAAAAGGCAATAGGGAGAGTGATCAGTTGGGTGGGGGAATCCGTAGTGCTCAAGGGGTGTGAAGTAATCTGGTGATCAAATTGGTGAGATTTTGATTTTGAATTTTAAAAATGGACGAGTAACACACCCACAAGAATATTGGAATAGCGAGGGATAAACAACTTTATTGAAATTGAAACTGCTTCGCTTCTTACAAATACATTAAAAAAAAATAAAATAAAACCTTAGAAAATGTAATCCTTCCACCTCCTAGAGGAACCCCCCTAAACATGCCCTAAAATCCCTATGAATCTTTAATTAAGATTTTCCAACCATTAGATTCATTTCGAGTCAATCTAATCTATGATAGCAAAAAATTATATCTACAAGGATTTGTCAAACTGTAGTGGGCTAGTGGCCTAAAAATAGTAGATCTAGAAAATCATGCCTAGATCTCCAAAGAATGTTCAAAATCAGTAATCATGTCTTCAAAATCAGCACCTCTAATCTTCCAAAAATAGTAAATGGCAGTCTGAGTCTCTGAAATTTAGCCCCCAAAACTAACAGCAACTGCCCAAAATTCAGCACATATTGTGTGCCATGGTGGGCCTTGGACCTACATCAATGTGCGACCACAAGCAAACATTGGGTTTTCGGCGGGAGGGTCCTTGATGTAATAGGTGTAATTCTCACCATCTATCATTTGTTCTTGGTGTAGCCTGTCGTCTTTTCTTTTTTAATAAAATCTTATTATCTTTCAAAAAACAAATGTTTCTGTAAAAAGGAGGACAGCATTCAAGAAAAACCAGACTAGCAAATCACCTGAAGCATATTCAAGATGAAAAATGAATTCAAACAGATACACCTGCAACATTAAAGAACCCAACTGATCAGCTTCACTTTTATGTCACTCAAGCACATATCTGCTTTGAGAAATAGGCTAAGCCACGCATAAAGGCAACTAGTCAAAGTAATCATAATATTAACAGTAAAATCTATTAGAAGCTCAGTAAACTAGTTTCCTAAATTGAACATTTGGAACAACCATCCATGATCTAGACCGTATACAAATGCCAGTCCTGCCAATGATGTGCACCAGCAGGAAAACTGACTTGAAAATCTAAAATCTCCAACTGCAGATCCACAAACGGATGTTAGCAGAGGGCAGCATTGAAATGGGAAAAGTCAACTAACTCAACTGGTAGGATATCCAATCCTTCGTGATTTGAGGAAAGTGGTCCATCACTGTTGGATCCCACCTGATGAACAACTCAGATCATGGACCACTGCCCCATGTCCCCATTTTGAGTGCAGGGCAAGAAATGATTAAATTGATGCACTGCTCTCAGGTTAGATTTTCCCAGTCACAATAAGCCACAGGTTGTATCTACAAAGTCTGTTCTATTCTCATCAGCAACTTTCATTCCAATGTCAAAGCATGAAAGACAATTTCAACCAATCCTAAGTACAAATGAGGAAACCTCAATGAGCATGATATTCCATGACAAGAAAATCTAGCATGTAACAAAAAGAAAAGGCTGCATTTTATTCCATGCACATGCATTATTTTAGACTATACCTCACAACTTTCAAAAGCGCATAGTATAGATTGATGACCATCAAAAGCACATCACTGGAACATTTCGTGAACTATATGCCATCAAATGCAAGTGCAGCAGAAGTAATCAACAGTTTGTTTCTAAAGATAATCAATAGCCATCAAATGCATCACTTTAGCCATCCTGAATAGTGATGAAAAAAATATCTTGAAAGCTTGCCCCTTTCAAAAAAAGAAAAAAGAAATAAATTTGAAAGAGCAGAAACAACAAGAAAATTACAAGAGCAATCCACAGGACACCCATCAGGGCACCCAATCCCTGATATACATCACAACCCAGTTGAGAACCTCAACGGAAAAACTGCTTTCATTGCAAAAGCAGCAATTATTTCTTTCACCCCATATTGCCCAAAGAACAGCTAGCAAGGCGACCCTCCGTCACCCCCCAATTGTGCCAGCAACGGAAGAGACTCTCGATCAATTTCGGCATAACCCAGGAAACCATCAAAGAGAGAAGAATACCAGACTAAACGGCCCAGGAGAAGGGGCAGTGGATAAATAAGTGATCAAACTGACTAAGAAGAACGTAAAAGACATCAAAATGTTTACTTACCAACCCAAAAGGCTTGGAAGTGCTTTTTACAAAATAATGTATCAACATCGATTCACTAAACAAAATACCATCTTAAAAATAAGACCTAATGCAATTTGCATGTATCCAGTACAAACGAAAAGTATCAAGAGATTATTTACACCCAGCCAAAGTGTGCAAGTTGAAACGAATCATATACCGTCTAAGTCTTTGAAACTTTAAGGGGAAGTGAGAGAGAAGAGCCTGCAGGTACATGAAAAGTATATTGGTGCATTAACAGTCTAAAAATTCAACTGGATGAAAATAACACTTTCAAATATTTACAACCAGGACAAAACAAAGAAACCGCAAAGATAAGTAATGACATGAGATGAGATTGTACAATTGTGTGAAAGATTGCAATTTGCCAATATGAAAGAAAAGAAATATTGAATGCTCATATTAAGATAATTTAAACATTGTAGCATGTGTGCAAACATGAAAGAGACTATAACAAATGGCAAAGAACAATAGTCATTGAAAAGGATTCAATGTTATATGTTGTCTCTTTGTTATCACTCCTAGTACAGTGGAATACATTTACAAGATCCAGAAGCATAATATGCTCAACCCTACATTTAATGGGCTGTTGCCCACAATCCAATCAGATGATCCTAGCCATGGATTGGATGATTTTGATTGTCACAGATGGATGGTTCTAATCCAAACTGAGGATATTGTACTTGAGAGAGCAGAATGGCAGGACAAGACTCCTGTAGCCAATTCCAATTGGTTGTGATAAGGCTTAAATGATGATCGTGATGATGACTTTAGTAGTTTCTAATGAAGGTTATCTGGATCATGGGTCATTTTGGTACATGGTATGGGCATGCGGAGTACACTACTTCCTCCAATATGTGGTGCACTAGGGTAGCCAGGTAAGATCATGTGTGTCGCTCCAATGCATACATTAAGTGGATGCAATATTGTCTTATATCAGAACTCATGCAGTTTGCATATGAAATCATGAATGTTATAATAATAAACCCCACACGCTTAGTATCATATTACAAGTGAATAAAATAAAACTATAAATCTATAAATTGTAAATATAAATTCGCATATGGTAAGAGTATAGAACCATAATTTCAGGTCGCTAATCTGCATTGCTCAATTTGGAATGGAAAACATAGGGGGTTTGGTGATTTAGGTAATATTGGTTCTAATCCATCCCATGTAAAGTTCTGCAACTGGAAAAAGCAGTCATTGCTCTTTTCCTTTTTTTTTCTTTTTTTTTTTTGTGTGTGTGGGGGGGTTGTAATTCCTAGGAAGACAAGTTTCAACAGTCCTTTCCCTCACATTATGTTCTGAAAGTTTAGCCACTTATAGAAAAGAATACCTTGTGAGCAGGTGGGAGCCTTTTAAAGGATCTTTCATACTTTCTCATGTCCGCTTCAGCAGCATCTGCATAACTGGATAAGAAGTTTATACAAGAGGAACAGGAATTGAGAGTGAATAAATACATACTTTGCCTAATCTCCATGCTATAAGAAAAAATAAGCAACATAAAAGAACATTCCACAGCAAGCAGCAAAAGTAACCTTTAAAACGCAAATATTGCAACATGTCCAGAATCACATGAGATCAAGTGCAAACTCCAGCACAGAGTGATGCAAAAATCTCAAACTACAGAGAAGTGGAATAGAAAAATGTAGGAATTACAAGGGCATGAAGGCAGTCATGAGATGAATATCTATTTATAATGAGAACTTACTCTTTGGTTTATCATAATTGGCAAGTAAACTAGAGGTAGGAAGGCTATTGATTCTATATGGTTGCATTGGAAAATGATCAACATATCAACCATGGTGTGCCATAACAGCTGTTACGTAACAGTAATGGTGGCAACCGTTATGCCTTATGGGGTCGTACTGTCACAATACAGGCCATAACGGCCACTGTTATCGTTAAGGAATACCTTGATATTGATACACTTCCGTACATTTCAGGATGGGAAGCCGATGTTCCTTTCTGCAGACATATGCTTGTTATGCTCCCTTATCAAGCATTCTTGCTTAACCTTTCAAAAACACAGGCATTCTTGCTTATCTTGTGCGATTATTCAAGATGTTTCCCTCCAGTATTAGCGAATAAGAAACATGTGAGCATTCTTCCTACAAAGCTGAGAAATGTGACATGTCAAATGACCTTATAGGATGCATAAAAGATAGTGGAGGATTGTTACATTGGAGAAGGGAACCTGGCTCTATTGGATGGATGGTAGAGCTGCTCAGATCTCCAAGATGATTTGGTTGAAGCAAACTTTTGGTTTTTAGAATTGGAAAATGTGCTCTAAGAAGCAGCCATCCAATATCCAGAATGTACAGCTGTTCCAGATATTCTGCCAATTTTCCTTGTCTTCAGCAGTGTTCATTCATTCCTGAGCAATCTGATCATGGCATCATTTGTATATGTTTCCACACCCACTGTCTGTGTTTTACCGAGGCAAATCCCAAATAGATGTCAAGTCAGGGCCCTGGGTCTGGGTGTCGGACATACTTGACTCCCAAATCTCAAGGCAGGGGACGCGTTGTATATTTACAGCATGTTTGGATAGGGGAAGAACCATGGAAAGCAAGGAAAATGGAAAAGGTCGTCCATAGATGTGACACGTTGTGTTATTTGGATAGTGGGTTCCACAAAGCAATCATCAGCCTTCTCCACTGTAAGGATTCTTATGCACAAGATACGAGATGACCATTGTGATAGGAATATGAGATTTTCACCTGCTATCCAAATAAGACCCCAAAAATGGAATCCATTTACCAATGATAATCATGAAAATAATTATTGGATGATTGTTACATTTCTTGCCCTTTGTACTCCACGTATCCTCAAATGCCCTTAAAATGCCTAAATCATTGTACTATCAAAGTAACTTTAAACATATTTTTCTATGCGGTCTCCAGTCCAACTGATTGGACCACATGCTATGGTCCATCCAGTGGATTAACCTCCAACCTATTAAGTAGGTATGGCATCCAACCCTTCCAATATGTTGGCCTCACCATGAGGATCACCGAGTCCCGGAAAAAAAAAAAAAAGTAGCACCATTTACTTATCAGGCAGACAAAACCATTAAAACTAATATCTAGCCACTAATAAATAGCAAAATACAAGCATCCACTCCTTGAGTGGATGTGGGGAATTTTTGCACAAGGTGATCCTCATGATGGGGGCCAACCTATTGGACAAGTTGGTTTTCGCATGCACGTGAAAGGTTGAATGTTTTTCTGTGGTTGGACCACGACTTATAGCTCAACTAAGTAGATAGCATATCTAACAAATCCACTCAGATACGCAAGCTGCATGAAAAACCTATAAATACATCACCATGCCTAAGGAAAAAGGTATGCGAGCTGAAAATCACGCCGATCGAGGCAGAATCGGAAATGTTCTCAAGAGCATATTCTCACTCCAATATAAGCTCCTCCAACATATCTAGCAAATCCACTTAGATATGCAAGTTGCCTAAAAAACCTATAAATACATCACCCCGCCTTAGGGAAAAGGTACGCACAAAAATCCCAACTCCAGCCACATCTACTCTAGGTTCATTTACCTGACTTAGGGAAAAGGTACGCACAAAAATCCCAACTCCAGCCACATCTACTCTAGGTTCATTTACCTGACTTAGGTATCGGAGGGTCCCCCAGCCACAACCGACGCTCCTAGTGTCCATCCTTTTTTTTTTACTAGTGCAGGTATTCAGTAGCCTACGGGTGGAGTCGTGGGTTCAAGCAGTTTCAAGCGATAACATATGGAATTTTCAAAATATTGGTAGATTTTATAGTGTCGTGTTCTTATCGCGATATTTTCACAACATTAGCTCAAAAATAGTAAAAATCAGTGAGAACATATTCAAAGTCGGACCCACCTGATGGACGGCTTAGATATTACACCTGTCTGCTATAGTTGCACATATGACAGCATGCAGATGGTATTCCTTGTGCATGATTGCGAGCTCACAAGACCAAATTTAATGCAGTGATGATAATAATACCAGAAAATAAAAGAAGCCCATTTCACCAATCGGGGAAAAAAACCCCATTTCAGAAAACACACCCAAATCATCAGAAGAAGAGTGAGAGAGAGAGAGAGAGTACTTTAGATAGGCGCTGATGATACGCCTAAGGGATTTGACTTCAAGAGCTTCTTCCAGCTTCCTCTGACGCCGCTGCCGCTCTTCTTCTTCTTCTTCCGTTGCGCCCGCTGCTGCACTCGACATCTCTCAGAAGCCTCTCTCTCTCTCTCTCTCTCTCTGAGAAAAATGATAATACACAGAAGCAGAGCATTAGCCACACTGACGAGGGTTCAGAACGAAAGGGTGAGTCTACGGAAGCCGGTTGCGTTCTGCCCCCGGTGTGGACGATAATCCGTACAGGAGGGGCTCCGTGGGGCCCACTGAGATTCATGGGTTTTATCCACGCTGTCCATCTATTTTTTCAGATAATTTTAGAGGATTATCCAAAAACTGAGGCAGATCCAAATCTCGAGTGGACCACACCATTAGAAGCATATGTGATAATGAAACCCACCGTTGAAACCTTCCGAGGGCCCACCTTGGTGTTTATTTTGCATCCAATCTGTTAATAAGGTCATATGGGCCTGAATTGAAGTGAAAATAAAAAATAAAAAAAATCGGTTTGATCTAAAACTTCTGCGTCCATCAGTAAGTTTTTAATGGTGCGCGCTTAATCACAACTGTGTGGTCCACCTGAGATTGAATCTGTTCCATTTTTAGGTTTTTATCTTAAAATGATCTTAAAAAATGGATGGACGGTATGTATTAAAACCATACATCACGTTGGATCTCACAAAGCCCAGCCTGGACAGATGATCTTCCATAGGGGTAGCACGCAATCCACTTCCAGTTATTTTGATACTCATGCGGCGGATCATGCTCCGTGCACTGGCACTTAATAGCCGCGTGTATTAACTGGCAGGTAAAACCTCGTAATAAAATGGCCGCGTATCTAAGGGCCGGTTTGTTTCTTCAAAAAGATGAAAAATTGGCGCTGGACGTTAATTCACCCTGTTTTACAAATTCGTGACCTTAAAATTAGTTCAAAAGAGATAATTTTAATTTTTTAACGGCATGATAATGCATATAATATATTCATTTCATTTATCTATTTTACTATAATATTTTGAAGTATAAGATAAAAAATAAAATAAATACAATACTCAAATGACCCACGTTAAAAGAAACAGTAGCCTCATAAAGCTATTAACGGTCAGTATTTAATTTTCTTTTTTGCATGACGTAGTTTACTTAAGTTTTGAATATACCTCATTTTTTTACTCATGCTATAAATTGAATTGAAATAATGAATAAATGGTGTGGATAAACAAAATGCATCACAATAAGACCCATATATATTTTACAATATTCTTAGTTTTTGTATCAAAAGGTAACAGTCAAATCAAATATGATATAAATGCATAGGAAAATAATAATTCTTTTTTTCTAGATATTTACCATTTCACCTGGAAATCAAACATGCCCTAATAATAAGACAAGACAATCGAGTAGCCCTAAATTCCAATTTAGGGTACATATGAACTTGTATACATAAAATGGATGGTTAATTTAAATTAATATAGGCCACATAAACAATTTCCAGGTAATTTACAAGTGCTTGCACATCATTCAGTTATTGATATGTGTGTGTTGTATCCACATTGTTCATCCATTTGGGGAGATCATTTTAAGCATGATCCAAATGATGAAGTAGATTCAAACATAAGAGTGACCCCGCCACATAAAATAGCAGAGTGAATAACACCCATTGTTGATACCTTCGTAAGGTTTACTCTAATGTTTATTTGAGATCCAATTTCTACATTGACAAACACAGCCATGAAAGAAGGGAAAACATAAATATCAGCTTCATCGAAAACTTTTATATCTTTTATAAATTTTTAATGGTGGGCATCAATGTCCCTCCTATTTTTTGCGGTGGGTCCACTCGAGTGTTGAATATAACTCATCCCTTTACTCATGCCTTGATATGATCACTCCGAATGGATGAATGGTGAAAATACAAAACATAGCTCATGGTGGGGCCCACATAACTTGGTGACATTACTTCAATAGCGAGTCTCTCTACTTAACCTGTTAGTAGCTAATTCATGCTCTCTCGAGCACTTCAAGCCATTGTTACATGAGATGTGCACGTGGAATAAGAGATGTTGATGGGCTGGATCTATAGTGGATAAGCCCAAACCCAGTTTACACTGGTCTTTTCGGGGCCTGATTCAGACCCAATAAAAAATAGCCCAAGCTGAGGCCATGTGCATTTCTTTCGAGTGTATGTGTTAGTAGTGTGCACTACCCCTGGTTTGCTAGTCTCATCCCCATGTCAAGCTGGCAAATGTGTGAGACATCTGGGCAGATGATATGGCAGCTCGTGCCTTGAGGATGGCCGCGTGGAGGCTTTGTCTCAGCTGTTGATCAGGTGGGCCTGCCCAAAGCGGGTCGCACTTGGCGGGTTTCTTACATAAGGCGAAAGGCTCTACTCCTTGAGGTAGGTAATCTTTTGCTTTCGCTGCATGGATCTACACAGGTGCATCCACAAGCATGTGCTATCATGAGAAGCATTGCTGTTGGAGACATGTATACATGGGTGTAGGAACGGGCGGGACTAAACTAGGTTGCAGCCTAACCCAACACTTTAAGATCCAATGCCCAAGCCTGGACCCGAAATTTTTGGGTGAGCCTAGCCAATCGGCTTGACATGAAAATTGATAAAATTCCCATTCTCCCACTTAAATGTTCATAATCTGTCCATTGATAGAGTGGGGGCGAATATGAATAAGGGGAAAATACACCTAAATGAATGAAACCAATGATCTACATTCAAGATGTATGTTTGATGGGAGTAGAATGACATGTATATATGACATAAGACGTGAAAAAATGAAGTTAGGTCAAGCTAAAATGGCATGTGCATGCATTAGCCTGTATGGAAATTGATCCAGCCATGCATACTAGGCCCAATCATGCTCACAGGCTGATAGAGCTAAGCCCAACCTAGAGCTAGGTCAGGCTCACCGAGTAGCCAGACTCTATTGCACTCCCCATGATGTTTGTGTTTTATCCACGCTATCCATATGCTGAAAGATTTATGAGACTCACCAGTCAAGTGGGCCATAATTCACAACAAATGGATTTTGTTTTTTTTAAAAGAGGCGAGTTTATCTTAAGGGTAGTCGGGCACCATATATTTGGTGGAGTTCATTCGTTCTTTAGATATGGCTTGTTTTTGGGCTAATGGCTTAAAATGGATGGACTGTTTGATCACACACATTTGTAAAAAGTGGACCCATGGAATCCTCTTATGTCAGGAATAACTGCAAAATATAAATGATGTAGAAGTAAATTCGCCATTTAGACAAGTTAACAACACAATTTCATTAAACATTTTGCTTTAAATATTTTGAGAACATGCATTTATTAAAAAATCACATAAAATCCAGACAATTATATATATAAATCCTTATGAAAAAACCATGCTTCCACCAACACTCTACACAGTCCTGAAAGAGGAGAGCAGATTATGTGAGACCTTACCATGGGGCCCTCTTTGATGTATGTATCATATACCATGCATTTCATCCATTTTCCACGTCAATTCAGGGCATCATGCTAAAAATATCTATTACCCATGTCAATTTTGTATATAAGCTAAAAAATAAAGCAAATCCAATTACCAGGTGGATCATATCATACGAAACAATGGTTATTAAATCCCTTGTCATTAAAAACTTATTAGAGCACACCTTAATGTTTCCTTAGTGTTTATTTGCCATAAGGTCACATAAACCTCCGTGGAGGGAAGAGACAGATATCAGCTTGATTGAGAAATTTTTGTGGTTCACTAATATTTAATCACCATTATTTCTGATGATATGGCCCACCCGATAATTGGATCTGCTTCATTTTTAGAATAATGCTATAAAATGATATGGAAAAATGGATGATGGCAGGGATATATAATACATACATTAAGGTGGGCTTCACCGACTTGGGTGAGTACCCGGGTCCAATCTTATTCGCTCCCATAAAACAAATACGTAAATGCACACGTGTGTTGCGTCACGTGTGCATTTGGATTTAGGCGAGCATCCTCCATGGCCGGCTTTACTCAGGCACGACTCACGTGACCTGTTACCCCCATAAAATCACACCGGACCAAAGGTTTTAGGGGTTTTAGGTTTCCAACCTCTCCCCAAAACACCATTTTTTTAAAAATATTCTGGAAATGGCGTCTCTTCTCTGCAGATATCAAAGACCTTCCGATCCGAAACCCTAACCCTAGATCTGCTCGCTTCCCTCTTTTCTCATTGCAATGGCTGCAGACGCAACCATAGTATCAGAACAGTCGAAATCATGCTGCGCCGCGGTACGGAAATCTCTTTCCCCATCTATCTCATTTGTTATTTATTTATTTCTCTATTTCTTCTCGAGTCTCGGCACTGATTTTTTCTCCCATGAATGAAACAGCTGAAAGAGAGGCTGTCGAAGATGGATGAGAAGCGGAATGCTCTTCGGCTAGCCGTGAAGCTGCTGGATGACGAGGTCAACAAACTCCAGGCCGAGAATCTCGAGCTCAAGAGAGGTAAGGCCTACCTTGATGTTTGTGGGAAATCCACTCCGTCCATCCGTTCACAGGCATGATTCACACGTGTGTACAAGTCAAGGCCCAATTTCCTTTTTTAGCTTGTTTGTAATTTCCTTTCTTTCATATTTCTATGTTAGGAAAATATCTCTATTACATGAAATAAGTATAAATAGATTTTCATGTTTAAGTTTTTTGTTTTTTTTTGTTTTTCTGTTTTTTTATAAATATTTATTTAAATTTTAGAAATCTTGGCTGGCAAGGAATTATAGTTTTAGATTCCTTGGAGGTCATTTGGCAGCGTGGAATTTGAAGGATTTCCTTTTTTTTTTTTTTTTTTTTGTGGAGATTTGGTAGCTAGGAACCGGAATGATTTGGATTTGAAAGTGATGCAACCAAATGGCCACACAAGCCCATTGATCAAGATATGAAGAAAATGCCCACATCTGACGCGTGCATGCTCCGCACGTGTGTATAAGAAAAGGACCACCTTCCTTTTTTAGCCCATCACCACTTCCCATTTCTTTCAAATCTCTAGATTAGGAATTCTTTCTTTCATATCTTTAGTTTAGGCTGGGAATAATTTTAAATAATTTATTATCTAAGTAAGTATCTTCTTATTTTAGGCATTTTCTTAATCAAAATGCTTTGTATTTAGGTTCTTTCCTATTTTCATGGATTTTTAAATTCCATATCCTTTATTATAAATTGTAAGGTTGATTATAAATAGGACTTATGGCCTATGGAATAAGAAAAAAGTTGATCAATATTCTCTTTATGAAATTTTCTTCTCTTTTCTATGGTGGCTGTTGAAGGGAGGGAAAGTAATCTCTAGTTCTATGACTAGAGGACTGTTGAGCTTGCTCACAGTCTTGCACTTGTGATGTCTAGCATCCGGCTAGAGGATTGTTGGATATTTCCCACAATCTTTTTCTTTTCTTATTGATTTATTTACTTTCCCTTTCGGGTTTGCATCAGAAAGTAATCCAAATCCTCTAAAAGGAGATCTTTGTGAACCCACACCTCAAAGCTCTTAATGCAAACTCGAAAGGGAAATCAAATAAATCAATAAGAAAATAAAGATATTGTGGAAAAGATCTAACAATCCTCTAGTCGGATGCTAGAGATCACAATGCAAGACTGTGAGCAAGCTCAACAGTCCTCTAGTCTAGAACTAGAGATCACTTTCCCTCCCTTCAACAGCCACCATAGAGAAAAGAAGAAAATTTCATAAAGAGAATATTGATCAAGTTGTCTTATTCCACAGGGTAGAAGTCCTATTTATAATCAACCTTGCAATCTGTAATAAAAGATATTAAATCTAAAAATCTATGAAATAGGAAAGCTCCTAAGTAACAAAGCTTTCTATATTTAAAAAAATATCTAAAATATGAATCTATGAAATAGGAAAGCACCTAAGCAACAAAGCTTTCTAAAATAAGAAGATACGTAGATAAGAAAATATTTAGATTATTCCCTGCCTAAAAATAAATATATGAAAGAAAGAGTGGATTTCCTAATCTAGAAAATTTTTTAAAAATGGAAAGTAAGGATGGTTAGAAAAGGAAGGTGGTCCTTTTCTTGTACACGTGCAGGGCGTGCACATGTGGGATGTGGGACGATTGCATCAATTCCACCCAGCTTAAAAA
Organism: Magnolia kwangsiensis; assembly: GCA_037074715.1. Taxonomy (NCBI): domain Eukaryota; kingdom Viridiplantae; phylum Streptophyta; class Magnoliopsida; order Magnoliales; family Magnoliaceae; genus Magnolia; species Magnolia kwangsiensis. The sequence goes on from CM073584.1 coordinate 100,360,650, forward strand.
AACTCGGCTCCATCGAGTTAATGGCAATGTACTCCTCATAGAGTTCTGGGTTGATGCGCCTGAAATCCTCTACTGAAATCCATGTGCTGTTGGACCTTGGTCGACCTTTCCATTTGACAAGAAACTTCTGATACCCCCCATTGGCGTGTGGAAACTATTTGATCATCCAACACGTCCTCAATGATTTCTTCGAGCTGGCGTGGTACCTCAGGTATCTGGATTGCCCGATCTTCCATGCTCTCATTTTCATGATGTCCAAGATAAATTGTAAGATCTTCTACATTAAAAATGGGGCTGATCTTCATTTCAGGTGGTAGATTAGATATGCATTATCACCTAGCTTCTTCAAAATGTCGTAAGGACCTGCCTTTTTGGAGTGGAGCTTTGTATAAGAACCTGTTGGAAACCGCTCAGGCTTAAGTCGCACCATGACTTTATCTCCTTCTTGGAATTGTGCAAAACGTCGTCGAACATCTGCATATCCCTTGTAATTTTCATTACTAAGGGTGATCTTTCGCCTAACTTCTTCATGTATCTCCTTAACATGCTATGCAAAAGCTTCGGCATCTTGGCTTGATCGAGTCACACTAGGAAGTGGGACTAGATCGATAAGTTGTCGCGGTCGCATTCCGATCGCAATTTCGAAAGGAGAGAGTCACGTAGTGCGGTTCATGGAACTATTATAAGCGAACTTAGCTTGTGGTAACACGATGTCCCATGAGCTTATATGATCACCAACCAAACATCGAAGTAGATTCCCAAGGCTACGGTTTACGACTTCAGTCTGCCCATCTGTTTGCGGATGATACGCACTTGAGAATTCCAACTTACTTCCCATCTTAGACCATAAGGTGCGCCAGAAGTAGCTCATAAACTTGATGTCACGATCAGATACAATGGTTTTGAGAACACCACGTAAACGAACCACCTCTTTAAAGAAAACATTGACGATGTGCATGGCATCCGATGTCTTCTTATAAGGGATAAAATGAGCCATCTTTGAAAACCTGTCAACCATAACATAAATAGAGTCATAGCCACGTTGAGTCTTAGGCAGTCCTAAGACGAAATTCATATTGATGTCATCCCATGGAGCATCTGGCACGGGTAATGGCGTATAAAGACCAGTATTCTTCTTGCTACCTTTACCAAGTTGACACGCTTGACATTGACGAACAATGATCCCAACGTCTTTCTTTAAACTCGGCCAGTAAAAACGATCTTCAACCAGAGTTGTCGTTTTATCGATACCAAAGTGACCACGTAGGCCCCCTGAATGAAGCTCTCGTATAACAAGCTTTCGCAAGGAACTCTTAGGAAGACACAACCTCATGTACCCATCGTGTAAGCTATACCTTGGGTACTCGGTGCCTGCATCGGAAATGATTGTTGAAAATACCTTTCCAAAATCATCATCTGTGACATAGTCCCGTTTAAGTTCTTCAAATCTAACAACGGAAGCTGAACTGATAAGGTAGACAAAAGGTGCGACTTTCGGCTGAGGGCATTTGCTACCTTATTTTCAACACCGGCACGATGTTTGAGGCTGAAAGTGAACTCTTGAAGATAAGCACTCTACTTAGCATGCCTAGCACTTAACTTCTTCTGAGAATTCAAGTAATGAATGCCTTGTGATCAGAATAGAGCACAAACTCTTGATGAATGAGGTAATGACGCCAATGCTTCAGAGCTTGTACAATAGCATAAAACTCCACATCGTAAGTAGAATACTTCTTTCTTGCTGCATTGAGCTTCTCACTGAAAAAGGCCAACGGATGTCCTTCCTGGCTAAAAGCACCTATGCCTACGTGCGATGCATCATAGGCAACTTCAAATACTTTTTTGAAATCAGGAAGTCCAAGAACTGAAGCCTCTGTCATTTTCTACTTGATTTCTTGAAATGCCTTTGTTGCTGCTTTAGTCCACTCAAATGGATTGGACTTCATACATTCAGTAATTAGCGCCATGATGGAACTAAAGTTCCGAATAAACCTTCGATAAAATGTCGCAAGCCCATGAAAACTTCGAACCTCGTGAATGTTTATGGGAGTAGACCATTCAACAATAGCCCTTATCTTTTCTAAATCAGCCTTTACGCCCTCTGCAGAAACGACGAACCCGAGAAAGACCACGTTAGAACTCATTAAGGTACGCTTCTTCAAATTGATGTAGAGTTTCTCATGGCGCAATACTCTCATCACTTGGTGAAGATGGTCCAGATGATCTTCTTGTGAACGACTATAAATTAGGATGTCATCGAAGTATACAACGACAAACTTGCCAATGAATGGCTGTATAATTTGCGTCATCACCTGCATGAATGTGCTAGGTGCGCTCGTCAAGCCGAATGACATAACTAGCCATTCATACAATCCATCTTTTGTCTTGAAAGTAGTTTTCCATTCATCGCCAAGACGAATTCTTATTTGATGGTACCCGCTTTGCAAATCAATTTTCGAAAAAATTGTAGCATTTTCTAACATGTCCAGCATATCATCTAAGCGCGGAATGGGAAAATGGTACTTTATTGTTATCTTGTTGATGGTGTGACTGTTAACACACATTCGCCAACTGCCATCCTTGGTGTCAACAACGCTGGCACAACGCACGAGCTAAGACTATCACGAATGAACCCCATTGTTAATGATTCTTCCACCTGTCGACGAAGCTCTGCGTGCTCTGTCGGGTTCATTCGATATGCTAGAAGATTTGGTTATGGTGCTCCAGGTACCAGATCAATAGCACGCTGAATGTCGCGCATGGGTGGAAGCTCACTTGGTAGTTCATCAGGGATCAAATCCTGAAATTGGGACAGAATGTCTAGAATCTCGGGTGGTTGAACAACAACATTATCAACTAGATCGATCTTGCATCCTACCCGAGCATACATAATTCCACATTCACAACTCTCCTCCATGAATTGGGCCATGCTCAACACTGTGGAAGCCGACTTTGCCTCTTCAAGTTCATCATCCTTTATAGGGTTAAGAGTAATGGGCTTTCCTTTGTATATAAAGCTATATGTGTTCTTGCGACCCTTGTGAGTTACATCCCTGTTATATATCCATGGGCGCCCCAGTAATGTGTGACCTTCATTGGAATGATGTTGCACCAAAGCGATTCTACATAACGACCCAGAGAGAAGTTGACTAAGCAATCTTGTATGGCTTGGGATGCGCTTGAGGTTTCAGTTTCAACTTGTCCACCATGCTTTGTGAGACCACGTTCATGCTGCTGCCTCCGTCAATAATGACCTTGATAGCCTTTCCACCACACGATACTCGTGTATGGAAAATATTCGTTCGCAACCAGTCTTCTTGGGCCTCCTCCTTTGGAGTTGTCAAAATCCTTCTGACTACTAATGATAACTTGTTTTCATTTAGGCCATCGAGGCCTTCCTCAAGTTTGTACTCATCAGGATCATTTGTGTGTTCATCTTCCGCTTGGCCTGCAATGAAGTCTTCTGTCTCACAAAATTGGAGATTGCGAGAGTGACACTCAGTCATGTAATGTCCACGACCACCACGCTTAAAGCAATTGTTAGTTGACCTCCCTCGCGTTACAGCAACAGACTTTCCTTTGGTATCACCATTTCGAGGAAGAGGATTGGAAGCAGGTTGGGCGGAGTTCTGACCGATTTTGTAATCCCGAGGTAAGTTAGTGCGAGGCACGAATGGTTGTGGGCGCAAAGTGGAGCCACTAGTAGTGGAACAAGTCGATGATAATGGTTACCACGCCTTATCATCAACTTCTGGTCCTGCACTTTTTGGGCCATTTGATACACCTTGTCTATGCTGTTGAGCCGAACAGTTACCAACTCTCTTTGAATATCGAATCGTAGCCCATTACAATAACGCGTCACTTGTCGTCTTCTCGTTTCTGTTAAGCGGCATCGAATGACTAAGTCATAATAACATTGTGTGTACTCTTCCACGGTCAGATTGTCTTGTCGAAGCGTGAAGAGATCTTGAAAAGAGGTCGTCTCGTAATCTAGTGGCAGGAACCTTCGCTTCATTCTTGCTTTCATTTCCTCCCAATTGCTTACGGGAGGAAGGCTGCACCCTTGTAGATTTTCTTCGATGGCGTACCACCAGTCTTGAGCTGCGCCTTTAAGTTTCAAGGTAGCGAAACGCAACTTGACAACTTCTTCTATTTCGTACCAATGAAAATATCGCTCTATCGACTTTAGCCAGTCATTGAACACTTTGGGATCCAAATTACCATTGTTATCTGGAATATTAATCTTTATATGCTTGGCAAGATCCGAAGTGTGAATATTCCTCCCTCCTTTGGGATAAATTGGATGATCCCCTCGGAAGTTGTTCATTCCTCTGGCTCTTGGTTGCGCATAGCGATGTTGTTGGGCCCCGTAGCTAGGCTCCATTCTTCGTTTTGGAAATTATCATCCTAAGCAGGATGCCTTGAGTCAACATTTCTGGACTTCAATTCTCCATCAGGGTCATCTATAGATGTTTGGCGGTTTGGATTGATTCCATTGCTTGTGTTTTCGAGAATAACAATATGTCCCTCTAAAGCATTCATTCTGGCTATGGAACGGGCCTCTAGGTCATCCATCCATTTTGTTAGCAAATCGACCACTTGTTGCAGGGTTGTGACAGTTTCTTCTTAAGGTTGTGTGGCCATCTTAGGATTGTAAATCGTCCCTCTTCTAGTGCGTCACATAAGACAACGGGCTTTGGCAAGCAAATAAAATTTTCTTCTTCTTCTTCTCTCTCTCTCTCTCTCTCTCTCTCTTGAGTTAGGGTTTGGTGATTTTTGAGATGGGACAAGAAAGAAAAAAAAAACGAGGAAAGAAAAGAGAAAGATGACGGATGGATGAAGGGGAAGGATGAAAGGTTAGATTGAGATAGAAAAAAAAATAGCTTCTAATTTTCCCAAGTGCAGAACTTGCTCTGATATCAATTTAATGCAAACCCAAAAGGGAAAGTAAATAAATTAAAAAGAAAATAAAGAGATTGTGGAAAAGATCCAACAATCCTCTAGCCGGATGCTAGAGATCATAATGCAAGACTATGAGCAAGCTCAACAGTCCGCTGTTTTTGGAACGAATCGAAGCCCTCCCACTTAGTGTCTTCCTTTGTTAAATGTGTGATTGCTGAATGGGTTTCCCATATGGATGGGTTTAATGTAGATTTTACCTTTCTAGAGGCTTAATTGGTTCTGCTACCTCAGCAGCTCCTTTTCTCTTGTTTTTCTCCCTTTTAATTCAAGTTATCTTTCAAAAAAAAAAAAAAAAAAACTTTCCCTCCCTTCAACAGTCACCATAGAGAAAAGAAGAAAATTTCATAAAGAGAATATTGATCAAGTTGTCTTATTCCACAGGATAGAAGTCCTATTTATAATCAACCTTGCAATTTGTAATAAAAGATATAAAATCTAAAAATCTATGAAATAGGAAAGCTCCTAAGTAACAAAGTTTTCTATATTAAAAAAAAATAATCTAAAATAAGAATCTATGAAATAGGAAAGCACCTAAGTAACAAAGCTTTCTAAAATAAGAAGATACGTAAATAAGAAAATATTTAAGATTATTCCCTGCCTAAAAATAAAGATATGAAAGAAAGAGCAGATTTCCTAATCTAGAAAATTTAAAAAAAATGGAAAGTGAGGATGGTTAGAAAAGGAAGGTGGTCCTTTTCTTGTACACGTGCAGAGCGTGCACGTGTGGGATGCAGGATGATTGCATCAGCTCTGATTTCAAATTCATTCAACTCAGTACAGACTAAAATCAACTCGATTCCACAGGAGTTCACATCCACATTGCCAAACCAGCCCTTAGATTGTGCTAGAGATAGGCTCCAAAGAATAAGACAGTCGAATGATATTTTCTTTGAGCAAGTTCTCTTGTTTCTCTATGGAATTATGTTGAGGCCTTGAGGGGGGAGCGGTGATCTGACCTTGCTCATTGTCATTGCATAGTTTCTCATGTGATTTGAACTTTCAATCTAGTGTGCTGAACTTCACTGCAATTAGTTTATTACTTGATCTAGTTGCATCATCACATTAGGACATGAATAAAAAAAATTAGGTTGAGATAAAACGGAAGTGGGCCGTGCCTTATTGAACTGTGGGAATGGGGATGCCTACTGTTGAAACCTTCATGGGTCATACTGTAATGTTTACGTGACATCTAACTCGTTCATAAGGCAAGGACATCCAGGATGAAGGGAACATTCAAATACCAGCCTGATCCAAAGCTTCGGTGGGGCAAAGAAGGTTTCAATGGTATGTGTTGCATTCCCATTGTTATCTTTGTTGTGGTCCACTTGAGTGTTGGATTGGCCTGATTTTTGGGATGATGTCCTAAAATGAGCTGAACAGCAAATGGATGGAGAAGATTTCATATACACATCATGTTGGCCCCCCTAGGATTTTGTTGCATGGGACGTCAGGCCAATTAAATGTGAGGAGGTGAGCACACATGCTGACATAGGAGGGAAAATCGCTTTGGTGAATTGCCCCGAGCGAGTTGCCGTGGCATTACTCTCATAATTCATGATTTTTACTAGGATTTGGTATATGTGGAATACATGACACATTAACTTTCCAAAAAAACAAGAGAGTCCTGCAGCCTACTTTTTTTTCACAGAATAACAACCATTGGTCTGCTGTGACCATGGCCCAAAATATCTCCTAGTTTGAAAATTTTTTCCTTTTGACTTGTGGATGACAAATAGACAGTTGAGAAGAGGAATACAAAAATGCTGTACATTCAACTAAGAAGTTTCAAGATTGGCAACCAGGATGTTCTGATCTGGTTAAGTATTATTTTTGAGGCCTGTCCATCCACGACGGACAGCACAGAACAGTGGTCTCAGTTATTGAACGATGGGCCTCACTTGTCAGAATTGAAAACCCGTGTGTGCCATGCAAAGACGCGACACATGCATAGGTCATCAGAAGAGAAAATATACAATAAATTGCCTGAACCTTCACATAGCATGCATGGGGTTTCATTCTAACAAGTGAATTATACATGGCTTGGAATTCCAAACATTGGCCTGACGAGTCCTACTGAGGAGAATCTTAAGGCATATTCCATCCATATTGGAAGATCCTGGCAATCAATATTAGGGCTTTTTTTTTTTCTCAGTTGAATGTGGACAATTGTTGTATCTCTTCTTAACCATCTAACTGCAGGCTACACTTGAAAGGTCAAGATTCTCCTGCTGAGGAGAATTTTAAGGCATACTCCATCCATGGTGGGACACAACAAATCAATGGCCTGGATCACCGAATCACTGGTCCACTCATCTCAGAACTGAAAGCCCATGTATATTGTGCTAATATATGGGTCATGCACCATATTAGCCCTCAAATTAGAATGTAAGGTGAAATCAATTAATCAATGTTGTAGACGATAGAATCTTTTGCTATTTATAATGGTTGAAAGGATGGTGCATCTTTAATTTTATCAAAGCAACAAGTCATTGTTATGAAGATATAACTACCAAATGGCCATCATAATGGAATTCAGAAAAACAAATATGAAAATGATTCCTGGAAGTGGCGGTTGCTTTAAGGCCATAGGGAGAACCCAAAAAGTGTGCCGCACCGTGTAGATCACCAGGCACAAAGTCATGTTGGTCCAATCATCAGGTTGGCGGGGCACCCTTATGAAAATATTGGATAATTTGCATAAGACTTGCTGATGGTCTGAAATCATTGCACGAACAGCTCGCCTTATGATTTGACTGACATATTTTTTGTTCCCACCAATATGCATGGCGGGTCCTGCCATTTGCATGGATATGTTGTATGCACATGACATGTTGGCATATGTGCTGGGGTGGATGGTACAGTGTTCGTTGGGGGTGTATTTGTTCATTGCTTACATGCACACACTTAGACATTGACTGGCAATTTTGAGGAAGTATCTGTAATATGATGCTAAATGCTAAAGTGCTAATATCGTTTTTCGTTATCAGCACTTAATCTCCATACATACAAATGTGCATGCGATCCATACTGTTGATATGCTGGTCCCTCTAGTCGGTTGAGTGTATTGCAATAATCCCTTCAATCAGGTAATCACAGCCATTGATTGGACATTTTGGACTAGAATTGGGTTGCTGGTAAAGAGTCGAACCAACAGTCAACATTCAAAGGGTGAGTGTCCACTTGAGGGCTATACATCTCATCATCATCTAAGCCTTATCCCACCTAATTGGGGTCGGCTACATGAATCCTGTTCCTCCATGCCACTCTACGTTTGGAATGTCATATTTCTTGGATTCATGATATGAGTTATGGTGTAAGTTTGATACTGGCTACCAGCTTGATGCAACCTTCCTTTATCCAAGGTTGGGACTGGCAATGAGAGCACATAACTCCCATGGATGCAATGTAATAGACTTATATAGGTTTATCACAATCAAGCACTATCTAATAGTCTATTACATAGGCTGATTACAATTAATGAGTTAGGGCTATAAATAATAGTTTGACTGGTGTAAATTTAGCATATGGCTAACAATGGTAGAACCAGATAGTCTGACTTCTTAAAAAAGTAGGGACCAGGAGACTAATGGTCAAAGTGTACTGAGATTGAGTCTTGCACTTAGGGTTTAGCATTGGATCCTTTTCCTACACATGCACAAGCATGCATTAGAGTTCCGAAATCAATTTTGTTGGCAGTATCAGCTGGGCCCCAAAACGATATGAACTCATATTGTTTTGCTGGGAGTTCTGCTGCATAAATCCTGTTCTGCCATTCCACTCAACATTGATGACAGTTCAATGCCTTCCGGCCTGCTGGTCTATTGGGATGTCCCTGTTTTGAGTAATATGGTTCTAGGCTTTGTTTCCTTTCTTTTTCAGCTGTTATAGTGGGTTTTGTTCGAGTCGTATGGTTCTTTTCCTCTTTTTGTTTGGCTTTTGCTTCTTGTTTTGTTTTGTTTTGTTTTTTCTGGTTGCCTTTGTCTCCCCTTAATAAATTCAATCTTCCAAAAAAAAAGGAGTTCAACCTTGGCTGCCAACCTGACACAAACCTCCTTTATCTGGACTGGGAACGGCAACGAGAGCACAAACGTGCACAATGCAATAGACTATTATATGGGCTTATTACAAGCAAGCACTATCTGATAGTACATTACAAGTCAGTTAGGGTTCTAATTGACTGATTGGCATAAATTTAGCATATGGCCAACGATTGTAGGATCCAATAGTATTCCCTGTTAAAAATTGCAGGGTCTAGGCGACAAATAGCGGATCTTGAATGTGCGCTAAGTGTAATAAGATTGAGTCTTGCGCTTAGAAGTTACAGTTTTGCACTGGATCCTTTTCCCACACACTCGCATGCATGCATGCATGCATCAGGGTTCCAAAAATTGGTTTTGGTGGGAGTATCAGCTGGTTTCCAAAACCAAATGAGGTGGGTTATACTGGATCAATGTTTTAAATATTGACGATATCGGCCGATTTATCCCACGATATATCTTGTATCCCACTTGTGCGATACGAAACGCACAGGTAGTGCCGATATATCCCACCTATTCAATCTGGTGAACATTTTCGATTTCGAACCCAGTTTTTTATTGTAAAACATGTTAAATCAGTGTCAAATTATTACAAATCTATGATTCTTCATGTTTTCCATGAAAAATAATGAATTTAGAGCTTCAATTTCGAGATTTAGGTTGATGGGCCAAGTTGCAAAAAATTGGAAAAAATCAAAATTTTCCAATTTCTCGCAAAATAGTTACAATGTTTGTATCCAAACACAAAATCAAATATGTATGTAACTTGATTTAGTGATTCTTCTTTTGCTTTTGAATGTATTGCTTGTGTTTCCATACATGTCTTCTTACATTTATAAATTATGTGAATATACTTGCATTAGTTCAGTTGGACAAGGCATATATTAGGACTCCATGAAAAGGAAACCCCTATTATGTGTACTTTTTTTTGTAATGTTTTGATTTCTAAGTGTGTATTGGTGTCTTTTTCAAGTTTCATTGAAAAATTCCACCAATTTCCCAATGTTCTCATGTTTCCTAACAATAGTGATACGTTACGTGATACAACCGATACATCCTATGCGATAACTGATCTGTATCCCAAGGGTGCGATACATTATGCGATAACGATATTTAAAACATTTTACTGGATCATGTTGGCATGGTTTTTTTTTTCCCCTATAAAAATATGGGTGTCATTAAAAAGGAAAAACATTGGAAACACGAGTGTCATTTATTTATATGTTTGACATGTATTCTATGATGCATTGGATCATTCTTTGGTAAGAAATCAATTATAACATGCATGATTATAATTGTTAAATTCAGAAGAAAGGATAAGAATGTGGAAAGCTTGGAAAATCAGCCAAATAGGTCCTAGTCGAACACAAAAATCAAGTATTATTTGCTGGATGATGGCCCATTACGTTGAATACAGCCAAAAGAAGGAAAAAGACAAAAAGAAGATGAAGTGAATTACTTATTATTATCCCAAAAGAAAGAAAAATGAAAAAAATATAGAGAAGTAAAGGTTTACTTATTTCCTTGGCTGGTGGACCAGGCTGTTTTAATTCGTCGCGTCTGCTCGAATCTTGTGTTTTGACTTTATTTGTCTTTTAAAAAAATAACCTTGTATTTTGCCATTCTTTATGGGATAAAATGTTGGTAGTTAATGAACAACATGTTTGTAGGATGCTTGTAGCTAAAATAAGGAATGTTGAGACGGATGATTGGTAAGACGAGGAAGGATAGATTAAGAAATGTATGCATTAGAGGGAAGTTAGGAGTATCACCAATAGCTAATAAGATGAGGGAAATGGACTAGATGGTTCAGCCATTTGCAACAGAGACCAAGAACTGCACTGGTTAGGAGGGAGATCATTCAAGTTGAAGGCTCTAAAAGGGCAAAGGGAATGCTCGGAAGGACAAGGATGGGTGTAATGGGATGACTGTGGTTTAACTGAAGATACGGGCTTGATAGAGTGGATGGCAGAACAGAATTCGTGTGGTCAACCCCAATCAGTTGGGGCGAGGCTTAGATGATGATGGCTACAATTATGATGATGATTGTGTTTTGATCTCCAAAATATGCATGGATCTATCCAAAAATGGGTTCTAGGCTTCCTCTATGCTTGGATTGAGGAGAATATGCAAAAAGAAGAGGAAAATGTGGGAATAAATGAAAAGCGAGAACATGATCCTTTTTGTGCATCTTGGCTTGTATTGGCTTATATGGCGACAATTTCCATGGATCCATGGATTTAAATAGTGATCCAGGTTGAGACTTGCTAGGGAACCGAAACTGGTTCCTGCCCCATAGTGTTCTATATTGGTCTGGTTTGATCAGTTTTGGTCCTGTTTCAGTCTGGTGACTTGTATCCCTTTTGGACTGAAACAGATATGACTAGGATGAATCAGACGATACATAGTCACGTCAGATGATTTTTTAAACCATGTATGGATTTGATAGTGTTGGGAGTTCTATGGGTAACAGATGCACTCGCCTTTCAACTTGAAAACTGCAGTTTTAAGCTTCTTGGTGTAGAATGAGCATGTGATCACAGTCTTTTAGATGATGTCATTTGGGTTTTCTGTGCTTCTACTTCTACCTTCACACCTACATATGACAAACACATGCATGCTGTGTCCGGTCTCCTAAAAAGGCAGGCGGTCATTAATCTTGAAGTATACCCGTTTTGCACACCTTACATGAAAAAAAGAGAAAGAAATGACATGGACTCCGTTGGGTGTTGAGTCATGTAACTCTGGAGTGAAGGGTGTTTACCTACTAATTCTTTTTTCACTCAAAAGGGTGACCCATTCTCATTTTTTCGGTTTCTTCCCAAATTCCTCACTTATGAAGCAAAGCCTTTGCCCAATTCCCAGTACAATATGGGACATATTCCTCATTTTTACTGAAGGAATGCAAAATTTTGAAATTTGATATCACCCGTTCTTTTCTTAAGAATGTAATGCATGTTAAATTTATAATCTACTATAACCCTTTTGGTATTTCATGCATGTGCATGTGCTTTGTATTTTTTTTTTCCCAACAAAATAAAATTTTCTCTGAGGCAGTAAAAAAAGATGGCCCTTTCTTTGCGCTCATCGTGTGAATGTCCATTTATTTAGAAATGTGAGCTGGAAAGTGATTCTGTGGCATCTCTATCCCTTTTTTCATGGTGTCGAACTCAATTCCAACCTCATGTTCCTGACTTGCAAAGTTCAGAATGTCTGTGCATCTGTAAGTTTGTGGAATATATTGGTGAACACATGTACATAAGCATGCATAAATTAGTGTGAACTTTCTATTTGCAATCACCTCTTGCACTGGACTGTATGGATTCATGGAATTTTCATACGATAAGTGATATATTTGGATTGCACTTTTCTTTCACAGCTCTTTTAAGTTGGGTAGAAGTGTACTTGTCATTGTTGCATTTGTTTCATCATTCTGTGGATGTCTTTGCATTTGAAGGTTCATTTAAGCCTCTAGGCACATGGGTGCCCTGCCCATCCATGGGCAGGTCCACATGCCATATGGCAAGTGTGTGCCTGATCAGAGCTTCCATCATGTGGGTGACACTGTTAAAATCTTCTGGCCTAAAAATCAGGCCATTTCACTACTCAGGTAGCCCGACACGCAAAACAAATGGATGGCTAGAAAAAAAATTGTTTCAACCACTAGTCTATTTGGACATTGTAGCCCACTTGAGGAGTGAAGCAGCCTGAATTTTGAGGCAGAGGATCAAACCAATGTTCTCAACCAGATGGAAAGCTTGGATCTTGAATGTGTGTCATATTGTCTCATGTGCCCTTCTGTTGATGGGCAGGGTTTCGCATGTGGGTGAGCTTAGCAAGCCTATTGCATTTGAGGTTTACTTTGACTGATATGATATTCTGTTTCCAGCATGTGAGCAGGAGAGAATGAGAGCAGATCGACAGAGTGAAGAAAAAGAAAAAGAGTCCCGCACTAGAAATGAATTGGAGAAAGAGGTGTGCAATTTGAAGGCAGAAATTACTGCGTTGCAGAACAGAGGAGGTCAAGACGAAGATGGGGATGAACTGCTTCGGTCCTGTGTTTTGGAAAGGGAGGTTGAAATTAGCAGACTTAAGGAGCTTCTTGAGAAAGAGAAAAAGAGAGGTGATTTAGAAAGGAAAAAGGCCGAAACTGAGAAGGTGAAAGGTGCAGAGGCATGGAAGCTTGTGAAAGAGGAAAAGAGGAAGGCTGAAGAAGAAAAGAAGCTTACAGACATTGAGAGGAAAAAGGCAGAGGAATGTAGGCTTTCCTTGGAATCATTAAAGCTTGAAGCTAAAGAAGCAAACTCTAAATTGGTTTCAGAGAAGTTAAAAACAGAAGAAGCAAATAGGAAGGCTGAAGCAGAGAAGCAGAAAGCAAATAGAGAAAAAAAGCGTGCAGATTTGGAGATGGTAAAAGCGGTAGAGCAGAGGAAACGCATAGAAGTAGAAAGGAAGAAGGCGATGGATGAAAAATCCCATGCCGACCACTTGTCTCAACAATTGGAGGAGGAGAAACAGAAGAGCAAAGTTCTACAGAAGGAGATGGAGCAAATCATTGCAGTTGGAAGAGCTAAAAAGTGTCATCTAGTCCCACCTGATGGTAATGTGAAGACTGAAGCTTCCAGTGAAAAAGTTTTAAAAGGGAAACTGAAGCTAGAAAAGAAGAAAGTAAAGCATGCTAAAAGGATAGCTAAGCAAGAAAAAGAGCGAAATAATTTGCTGCAGAAAGAATTATATCTTTTAAAGCAGGATGCTATCCAATTTTCACGTCGCCTGGATATACTTGATGGTTGCTTCTCTCGCGGCATGGAAGGTATAGATGGTTTGGCAAAGGTACGTACCTGCAACTTGCTTTACTTTTTTTTGGGCAAGTCTTTGTTGCACATGGGCGATTGTCATTTGTCATAGCTTTTATGGTTTACTATTTCATATTGACTTCTGACAAAGTGGAAAATTTCATATAAGTTAGTTGTGTTTATACTGTTCTCCGCTATTCTGTACTCCCTTGGTCGATATTCGTTTGAAAAGGACTGCTGAAGCATCCTAATTCCTAACATGATAACTAATGGATTCTAGTCTACTAATGGTTTTTGGTCAAATACTTCTACTGTCTTGTAATCAAGCTGGTCAAGTAATCATCAACCCTTTCATCCTATTTTTCTTAACATCCTTCTTTAGTTCATGCTCAATCAGTTCTGTTCCATTCTTGCTTGGCCTGTTGATACTGATGGTTTTGCTTGTATTCACTTCAGTAAGGTGGGTTTCAGAGAGATAATCCTGGAAACAACCTGAATTTTAATGAAGATGAATATGTTATTGAACATTTTGAAGCATGGAAATAGACCATTCATATCCATGGTTGTTTCTGTAATCCAGGTACTGTACGTGTGGTTTATAACCAGTTGTAGTGTTCTTTAGTTGTAACATATTGCACTCCTGTCAAATCTTTGCATAAATCTTACAATCTTGTCTAAGGTCAGTATTACTTATTAGTGAATAACCTGTGTGGAATAGTTTGTCATTTGTTAGTTTATATGTGGGTTGGGGTGTAGTTACTATCTGTCATGGACTTGCGTAGCATCTATATTTTCCTCGGCATTTCTTGCTAAAATTGAAAAAAAGAAAGAGAAACTAAGAAGTTACTTTCGTTTCATATCAGATTGAAGGAAATAGTTTCATTTTTTTTTTAAATTACTTTTTGAAAGAAACTGTGGCATCTTGGATATGGTTATCATGCTTTAAGTTTGAGAGCAGAGCATAGACTTCTCAGTTATAGAAAGAGTGGTCTACTAATGCCAAGGATACAAATATTTAAGAAGGATATCTCAGTCATCTTTCTTGCAAGGGACAGTTCATTTGTTTTTTTCCTTCTTGGAGCATTGCTGCTATACTTGATATTTCAGAACTAGGAAAACGTGCTTGCTGGCAATAATAAAGCACTGCTGCTGTGCTAACATTTTCAAGTTCTGGCAGAGGGGAATAGCCAAGGTATTCGAAAACAGTTACGGAAAAAAAATGACCCGCAATGGTCCGTTATGGGGCTGAAATAGGTTTTTATTTTTTATTTTTTATTTTTATTAAATTTATTTAAAAAAAAAGGCCATTGTGATCTGTATCGTAATGGAATACCGTGGGAATAGCCATTGGCTATGTGAACAAATGATCATCTATTATGTTTCTTCTTAGGGCCTGTTTGGATTGGTGCAATCCAAAAATCGGACTTGGAAAGGAAAACGTAACATCTGAGGAAAACTGTGGATAAGGAAATCCATAGAAAAGAATCCTAAAAAGGTTGTTCATATTAGTTTCCATTATTTCCAGGGAATGTAGAATGGGGAATGGTCAAAAAGTGTGGAAATGAGGATTATCAAGTTCTTCTTCTTCTTTCTTTTATTTTCCTTTTTTTTTTTTTTTTTGGCAATGAAAAACAAAACAGCTTTTTTTTTTTTTTTGAGGAAAACTGTTTCTTAAGTTGCTTTATGGTCAGAATTGGTGGAAAACATCACATCTGTGGAATGTTTTCTTTTCCACGGTTACTTGTTGGATTCTGCAAGCATGAAGAGAATGTGAGATACTTAGCATATAAGTGTATACGTGCATGCACATTGTGATCCATACGCATGTCTCTAGCAGAAGTTTAAAATAGTCTTCACCTGAGGGTTTTAAGATGTTCCATGCAAGTTGAATTGATTAGCTTTTCAAGAGGTTGGATTAAACATGTTTTACTGGGTGTCTGATTATGATAAAACTGTTTCTTTATCCTTCTGCTGATTGGCAATAATATATCCAAAATCACATCTTAGTTCACATTGTCATTATGCTAATTCTCCATTTATTTACCTTCCAGATTGGCAACTCTCCAGAGCTACGAAGCAATAGTTTGAATAACAGAATCCTGGGTACAAAAGTATGCGATTTGCATTCCCAAAGTGAAAATGAACTAATAAAAACTCGCTACACATCCACAGATGCTTTTGATCATATTGGGTCAAGAGTAGAATGTACAGCGACATTGTTTCCGGTCTCTGGGGGAAGCTTTACTCAACCAATCTCAGGTATTAGTTCTGAATTGGAGTCTCTGATTGGAGGTTCCGTCAGAAACGAGTCACAAAATTCTGCCATATATTCCACTAGCACATCCTTTTCTGATAGACAGTTGATGGGCTCACAGGGAAGAGGTGTTTTTTCTGCCACCACATCATCAAAGTGGGCGGAAGATTACTCGAGGCAGGGATCCTTTACGAGATTGTCGTGTGAAGTCACTGATAAGAGGTACCGTAAATCAACAAAATTGGCAGAAGAGAACTCAAGGCAAGGATCAGCATCTCGTGAAGTTACTGAAAAGAGGTACTGTAAAAATCCTGCAGTGGTGGCTGAGGGTAATGGTGGAAGTCTAGTTGACAAACCATCAGGAACTCCAAGTTTGCGTCCAACCCTTTGTGATAGGAGTGAAGTCCTTGACAGGGCGTCTGGCCATGGCAGGAAGAAGACCCAAGATGCTCCAGAATCTGTTATGTGTTTTCAGTCTGAGGATAAGAAGTTGGATTTCTGTATTAAAGATACTCGTGCTCCTTTGCAAGACGTTTTGGGTCCTAAGAGTGACACACCTGCATCAATTTGCTCTCAAAGTGATGGAAACTCACAGCCTTTGCTGCTTCACAGTTTATATAGCAAGAAACACAAGTCAAGAAAGAATAGAAAGGTAGATCTGAAACAGAAACTTTTTTCACAGTATTGTGGTCATAATGACAAGATGGAGCACAAAGACATGCTGGAAATCGAAGGCAGTAGAGATGCACAACGTAACACTGGTGCGTCACTACCTGTCACTCCAACAAGTGATGCCTATCATGCATGCAGGGATGAAACAATTTCTATTGAGGGTGACCAATCTGCCACATTATGCTTTGAAGACATGTTTAGTGGGGATTATATGAAGTTACTAGAGTTGGATAATGATGACGATGAAGAAAGGTTCAGGATTGCTATGGAAATGCCTCTATCTCCTACTTTACCTGAAATTGAATCCCCTAAACTTGGGATTTCTGAAGTAAACAACCCTAGTCATTCAGTCAAGCAGAGTCTTCCTAGCTTGATGATTGAGGAAGACAATTTGGTGATGCATCGTACGTCTGATGTAATTGGTATGGATATTGATTCCAATAATCATCTTATAGGTTATGATAGCATATATGTTGCTTCTATCCCTGGACCTGGCACATCCGTGGCTGTTGAAGATATTTCCAATGCCACTGATACTTCAGAAATTGTTGCAGGAAGTGATTTCTTTAATGCTGCAGAACCACGGCAAACTAGCATTTGCAATGCCCTGGCATCTGGTTCAACAAGCGAAGGTCCTAGCATTCAGCAGCCGGAAGTTTGCTGCATAGGCAGTAATGGAGATTCAAATTGGAGCATTCCAAAGTATTGTGTTGTGTTTTCAAATATGAAGGATGAAGACAGCATTTCTAGGATATTTTGTGCGAGGGAGAACTGTGTTTCTCAGAGCTCTATGGTTTCTCAGACACACTGGGCGATCTCAGAGTTTCTGCTTGCTCTTGCATTGGAACAGGGTCTCCTCCTTGAGTAAGTGATTTGATGCCATGCCATGAATTAGCAAATCTTTTTCTAAGGTTTTGCGGTGTCTTTGGAAAATTTGAATTCCAATGAGTAATTTAGGGCCCTTTTTTCTGGTACCTAAAATGTGGTTGAGAGTGCAGGTCATTGGCCAAGAATGATAATGGGATGATAACGGGTGCTACCATTTATCATCTCATTCTCGTTTACCATCACATTTTGTGGATGGGAGCATATCCTGCTGTCTGCATTTTACCTATGCTACAAATGATTCTGATTCCGCAAAATGCGGATTGTCAGGTGCACATTCACTACCCCATTTTGGAGTGCACACAAACAGCCCCCCTGTATTGGTTGGTATCGACGCATTTATTTCTATTTTTGAAAGACTGGCCTTCTTGTTTCAGTTTCTATCATTTGTTGAATAACATGATAGGGTGGACACTTAACTTCTAATCACTGTTGTTTTAGGGAGAAGGCTTGTGTATTCTTTTCACTATTGTTGTACAATTTCTCTGTTGGGGTTTCGTCAAATTCTAGAATCTTCAAGACTGGAGATGCTGCATGCTTCTCGGATTTCCTTACAGCACAGTTAAATCGAGGTTTGCTCAAACTTTTCATAACTTGGTATTGGAAGGATTTACTATTCTGATATATAACATGCAATTTGAAATTTATGGCCAAGGTTCCAGTGGCTCATTTTCCAGTGTTTGTTAATCTCTAGTCTCGTATGCGTACAATCTCTCCTGTCCAGTACTCCAATCAATCCAAAATGACTCAAATATAGGTTGCAGTTAATGTCTTTCTACTGTTTGTTTTATGCTCTTGATGCATCAAGAGTGTTCCTTTGTTATCGCTTAGCAATATGCTACCCGACTTCTATTGTAGGTAACCCCATGATTTGCACACTAGCTATGAAAAAAAAAGGAGAATAAGAAATAACTGGTTAACCAGCATCAAAGAGCTCACGCAGTCTCCCACTTCTTATATTCAGCTTGAATATTATCATATTGTTCATATGATGTAGGCATGATTTGCTTCCGTAGGGAGTCTGTCCTCATTTAACTCAATTGCAATGTAAGGGCCTGTTTGTTAAATCTGAAGTTGGAAGTCTGAATTTGAAATCAGAATCTAAAGTCTGAATCTGAAGTCGAAAACCTAGTATTGAATTTAGAAGAATCCGTTTGTTAACCAACATCTGAAATGTTTAGAATATGTTAATTTGACACATTTGTCCTTATAAAACAATCATGATTGAATCCCTATCATTGAAATCTTCCCGGATTCAAACAAAATGTTTATTTACCAACCTGTTGATAAGGTAAAAAACACCTAGATGAAGAGACCACACAAATATCATCTTAATCCAAAGATTTTGTAGCCCGCAAGAAAATTTTTAATGGTCATTTATCACTTTTTCTTGTACCATGCCCATATGAGATTTGGATCTGCTTCATTTTTTGGATCATGCTAAAAAATGAGCTTTTAGTATGGATGAATAGCATGAATGTAGTCACATACATCACCGTGGACCTCATAGTCAAGGGGATCCGGATTGCATACTAATGACGTCAATAACCCCTAGCTATTGGACGGTATTGTGTGGCCCCCATCATAATGTATGTATTTTATCTATGCCGTCCATTCATTTTACCAAATCATTGTAGGGATTGATGCCAAAAATGAGGATGATCCAAATCTCATGTGGCCTAGAACTTTCTTAGCCCATTAATGGTCACTCACCACTAATTCCTATGATATGGCCTACTTGATAATTGGATTTGCTTCACTTTTTGTATGGATGAACAAAGTGGATATAGGATACATACATCAAGGTGGGCCCCACGGTTAGGGCCAAGGTAGGTGGCATATTGCACACCACGCAATCCACTAAACCCCATAATCAGACGGAAGTGGACTGCGTAGTGAGTTGAGTAACTCACTACGCTTAGCGTACTGAGTAAACCCTGTGAGGTACAACATGATCTATGTATTTTTTCCACTTCGTCCATCCATTTTATCAGATAATTTTATGGCTTGATCTCAAGAATGAAGCATATCCAATGTTCAAATGGATCACACCATAGGAAACAGTTGAATTGAACTTCTACCGTTGAAAATTTCTCAGGGGTCACAGAAGTTTTGGATCAAGCTTATATTTGTGTTTTCCATTCATCCACATCTATATGATCTTATTAACAGGTTGGATGACAAATAAACATCACTGTTGGGCCTAGCTTGGTTTCAACGGTGGAAATCATTATCCTCACTGTTTTCTTTGGTATGATCCACTTGATTTTTGGATATGCTTCAATTTTGGGCTCAACCCCTTAAATTAGATGGAAAAACGGATGAACGACATGGATAGACCACATACATTCACGGTGGGCCCAACTGAATTTACTCAGTACGATAAGAGCGTACTGAGTAACTCAGTACGCAATCCGATTTCTAATTGGACGTGGATTTGCTATTGTTAGGTTGAGTAGCGAGGTGACGTCACCAAGTTCTGTGGGTCCCATCATGATGTATGTGTTGTATCCACACCGTTCATCCATTTGGAGAAACCATATTAGGGCATGATCCAAAGAATGAGTTAGATCCAAACATTGAGTGGACCCCACCACAGAAAACGGTGGGGAGAGTGACGCCTACCATTAAAAACTTCCAAGGGCCGCAAAAGTTTTTGATCAAGCTGATATTTTTTTCCCTCATTTCATATTTGCGTTAACACATGAACAGGTTGGATCTCAAATAAATATCATGATGGACCTTAGGAAGGTTTCAATGATGGGCGTCACTCTCCCCACTATTTTCTATGGTGGGGTCCACTCTGGCTTTGGATCTGCCTCATTCTTTTGATAATACCCTAAAATGATCTCTCCAAATGGATGGATAATGTGGATACAACACATATCATGGTGGGCCCACAAAACTTGGTGACGTCACTTCAATAGCGAGTCTTGCTACTCAACCTGATCCGCTCCCCCAAATCTGTGTGGGATTGCGTACTAACCCCCACTCGCTAATTGGTGTAGTTAGAGATGACAGTCCTGTCAAATGGCTTTTGGGGCATATTTTGATGTGTATGTTTTATCCACACCATCCATTCATTTTTTCATATCATTTTAGGAAAAATGACAAAAAACAAGTCAGATCTAAGGCTTAAGTGGGCCACAATACAAGAAACAATAGGAGTTGGGTGTCTACCATAAAAAAATTCTTGGGGCCACATAAGCCTCTGATCAAGCTGATTTTTGTGTTTTTCCTTCATCCAGGTTTGTGTGAACTTATGAAGAGATTAGATGGCAAATAAACTTCACAATGGACCCTAAAAAGGTTTTAACAGTAGTCATTCCATTCCCACTGCTTTCTATGGTGTGGTCGACTTGAGGTTTGGATATGCCTCATTTTTTGGGACTGTGATCTAGGACGATGTAGAAAAGTTGATGGGCGGTGTGGATCTAACACATAAATCATAGTGGGCTTAGAGAAGTGCCACACGTTAAAAGTTGGGTTATGTTTTATGCAAAGGAGAAAGTGCAGGGCAATTTTGGAATTAAAAAAAAAAAGTACACGGAGCGCATTCTCCATTCACCGTTAAACTAGAAGACCTTCATTGCTGAAAAAATTCGGCCAAAATACACGGAGCGCTTTCCACATTCTGTGTTAACAAACAAAACAAAATGATGATTGCTTTCCAATTCTGCATTAAGTCAAAATTTTCAGCATTACGAAACAGGCCCTAACTGTGTTTAATCTGGTGGGAGTTATTTGTTTGATTCTTATCCAAATTTACAGTCGAAGTGACTTGCAGTCTATCTTGTCTTTGGTAGCCACTGTTTCCTCGTGAACACATATTTCTTTATCATAATATCTTTGCTTACATGTATACTTGTGTTCTGCATGATTACGCTGTATTGCATAGCTCATGCAGCCTTTTATCATCTTCTTGCAGTGATTTCTGATGTGGAGACAAGATATGTGCTTTTAGAATTATGTCAGCATGATATCCTGTTCAGCCTCATAGAGGATTTCCTTGTTGATGGAAGAGTTTTGGTATATAATGATGTCCATGGTGAAGCAATCATTCCTTATGCTTCCAGAAGTGAAATCTCCTTTCCAGGATGCAGAGATTTATTTGTCTCCAGAATAGCCACTGCTGATCAGTTAGAGGCTGCAGGCATTATATTAGCATCAATTTGCTTAGCAACTGACTACATAGGTTTTATTTGTGAGGCTTCTTACAATATTCTTCGAATGTGCAAAGGTGATTCTTTTTGGATTCTGACAGCACTGCATATTTTTGCATCTGTTTGTCCGAAGAAGTACTTTCAGCAGAGAAACTACAGTTTGGTGATGACTTCCATAAAATCTGTTGTTTTATTCCTTGAGAGTGGAAGTGACTCGGTTGGAACTCTGTCTTCTTCTTGCCTCCATTCAGCAAGGGACAATCAGCTCAGGTTTTCTCCATGTGTGCAATGCCCATTTGCAGAAGGTGCACTTTGCGTAGACAAAGTCTTGCTGTTGCTTATGGAGAAACTAGAGGATTATGCCATGTCAGTGATCAGACATCAACATCCAATGAAATCAATTACTTCTCCAATCTACATGGTGCAAGCACAAATAGAGGGAGATGAAAAATGTGTTGGGGACAGAAATGACACTGATGGTCTAAATATGAGCGGGAATGTGTCTTGTTGTTTAGTTAACGGTGAAGGGGTCGTTGCTCTGAAAGCCGAATGTGGGGCTGAATCGACTTTGTGTCAATTAAGTGATATTGTTTCGTTGGTGGAGCTTCTTGCATGCTGCATGGTATAATATCTCTTTCTTTGGTTCACACTTGGTAATTTTTTTCCTTACAATTTATAATTTTAGGTTAGTCTTCGGTTGACTTTCACTAGTGATTTTAAGACAGCAATTGGATCTTGGCAATGTTGGGAGCCTCTTTTGGTCACTGTCATACTGTTTGTTACTTTGTTCTTTTCCATTTTGCCTGTCCCACTCTCTGATATGCCTTTTTCCTTTCAATTATCTCTTGAGTCAAGAGAGTTTATTCTATTCTGATGCTAAGCCTGCTTTCTTTTTTGCATTCAGAGCTGGGATTGGTCATACAGCAACATCATTCCCCGTCTGCTGAAACTATTGGATTCATGTATCAATGAGGAAGTTTCGGCTGCTATTCTTGTACTGATTGGTCAACTGGGGAGGTACATTTTGTTTAATTTCATCATACTTATTTTGATTGCTTAGTTTCATGATATATAGCAATGCACGATTCTAGGTTTGTTAATTTTCTATTATACCTTGTAATTTACTTTTCTACCTGGACTAGTTGACCAGGAACTCCGTCAAAAATCTATAATCTGAAACTCTGTCAAGCTCCTGAAGCTTTTACTGATTTTTTCTTGAAAACTGAGAGTAAACACCTGTTAGCTATTGGGATAGCCTTGTCCACTGATTGTCAGTACTTCAAAATAAGGAATTCACCTTACAACTATTATGGCCGTTTGGACAGACTTCCTCAAGAGGGGGTTATCCAAAGAAAAGGGTTTTCAAGCCTGCTTTTTTGGTTGACTCACATTGGTTTTTGCGGATAGCCTTGTCCGCTGATTGTCAACACTTCAAAATAAGGAATTCGCCCTACAACTATTATGGCTCGTTTGGACAGACTTCCTCAATAGGGGGTTTCCGAAGAAAAGGGTTTTCAAGCCTGCTTTTTTGGTTGACTTAGATTGGTTTTTGCTGAGTCAGCATCTTAACACACATTTTGTCAGGTAGGAGATGAGATGGGGTTTGCAAAGTGAATCCAAATGCAGAACCTCAACTGCTGTTTGGATCAAAATGGTTTTTACGCCTCAAAACCCCCTTCACAGTGTGTCCAAACAGGCCCTTAACATGTAGGGGCGGCAGTTATTACGGCCCATAATTGGATTTGTCTTGACGTTATTCGGACCTGGGTTGTGCTATCAACTGGACACTTCATGCACATGTGATGTGTGCCTTCTCAAGCTGTGCTGCAATGCCTTGCTGCCTCAGTAGTTGAGAGGAAAAGTATACCATGTCCAGATAATACTGCCAGCACGTAAAGTGGCATGCATTTATGTTTACTGTTTATACCATGGTTAATGACTTACATGGTTGCCAAAAGTTTTTATTTATTATTATTTTTAAATAAATGTTTTGGCCATAATCCTGATTAATTAGCAAATATATTGGTTGCTAGGAATTACTTGAAAATTTTCATACTTTTGTTTGAAAGTTGTGTGCTTTACTTTTGTTTGTTTGAAAGTTGGGTGCTTTACTCTTGGAGTTCTGTGGAGCTATGCGATGCTTTGCCCCATGATTGTTGCTGAGTTTCATCTGCATTATGTGGACCAAAACATGGACATGGAAAAGCCCCATGGAATCCTTAAAGAAAAAAGAAAAGGAAAGGGAAAGTCTGGGATCCATCATTAGATCCATTGTTTGGTTTGGAGTGTCGTTTGGAGCCCTTGGAAATCTACATTTAAACATGTTTCTTGAACCAAGATCCATGTTTTCCGTGTAAAACCTTAGAAATGGAAATTGATTTCCATACATCTTTTTTTTTTTTTTTTTTTGTGTGCGCGCGTGGGTGTATATAGATATTCATGGAAATTGATTTCCTCTCCAAAGTTTTCATTGACCCAAGAGGAGGCAATCATATTTCTTCTTCCTAAATTAGAAGCAGATTGACTGTCTTCTATTTAAATATATTCATTAACTCATCGTGTTTTTGTCAGGCTTGGCATTGATGCTGGTGGATACGTTCAGAAGGGGCTTGAGGAATTGCGATTTAGCTTGTCCACGTTTTTGGATGCAAACATTACGGGAGAAAGGGGTCTTCCGTTTCAATTTTCAGCTGTTCATGCTTTGATTGATCTTCTTCCTTTTGGGTTCGAAGAAGTAATTCAGAAAAAGATGGAGCTTTCAGTTGATACAAGCCAATCTGTTCATGCGGAAGCTATAAGGAAGTGGTTTTCTCAGCTGAGCAAAGAGCAACAGGACTTGTCAATGAGGCTTTTCCAAACTGATGATGAAAGGAAGAACAGCTGACATGCTTTCACTGCATCGATCATTCAGTACCAAATGCTCTGGGGCACACATGCACCCCATATCCAAATTCCGGTGATATTGGATTTCTTCTTCATTTTTGCTAGCTGCCTGAGGAAAGATATCATGTTCGGTAATTATTGTTGAGAAATTTTGCTTCAGACACAAATTCTGTCTGTTGAGGAATTTTGCTTCAGACACAAATTGTCTTCTTAAACTGAGTGGTATCTGCAGTATTTTGCCTAGTTTTGAGCTGAATATTGGAGTCTTGGCAGATCTGTTTCATTGAGTTGTTGTGGCATTCATGTGTCGGCTTTGGGAGATACTTTGTTCATAAGCACGGCTTTACAGAGCTGATCTTTGTTGTGTATCGTTCTGGCCCTAGCTGGTTGAAGACTAGTCCCAGTGAAACTGCATTGAAGCCATGGGTGCGGTTTTTACCTTGTAATTGCTGGAATGTTGCGTTAATTCAGAGAACGTGAACAGCAACACAAATGGGTTTCCCGTACACCATTGGATTGTATGCGAGAATGGGCAGCTTGGGATTTTGTTATGAGAAGTGTGAATTTTGTGCAATGTTTTCTGAACTGTCACATTTTTGGTTCTCTAGAAAAAATAAAATCCTAATTAAAATCCTATGCCTTTCCCATTATTAAGCGGCATTCTTGGCAGACTCAAGAGACAATTGGCTGTTTCAATTTTAAAAAGAAAAATGCTTTTAAGGAAAAAGATATTGCCTGCTTTTTTCATGGAGGCAGGTTTCTCTCCAAGTCCTTGCAGAATAAGCTTTGGGGTATTAGGCACCATGGAAATAGTGGTAATAGGTGGTGGAGGCGAAAAGTAAGTGTTTGGGGAGTCATACAGCAGTGGCAAATGGATTTGTTTTACTTGTTTTGAAGTCTTGGCTAGAGGCGTGTTTTCAATCCCCATTATCACCCATTATCATGGATGATAAGCACCAAAATGATAGTGGCCTTGACTTTAAGAATTGGTGGGACAGGGACACCAACCCTTGATTTTTAGGGTCTACCATGATGATTATATTGAATTCACTCAAACTGTTAGATACAAAGTTAAAATGTAGGCATTGGGATAAAAAATGAAGCCTATTCTTGATTCAAGTGGGCCATGCAATCACAAATGGGCTAATACTAGGGCCTATATCTAGAGAGAGTAATGCACCTGGTCATTGGGCTGAATTTTACTTAAACATCATGGTGGGTCATGCCCTACAATGTTTTCAAGGCAGATGGGTTCATGACTATTGCATGGAAATGACCCATAGTTGACTTCAAGAATATCCACCTTGATCTCTAAGTGCGCCACCTAATTTTACCGGTAGAGCCCAAAAATATCTACTCGAGTTGATATTTGGGCCATAAAATTGAGTACATCACTTGGTGATGTTGGACTATGACAAACTTTGACAAATTTTTAAGGCTTATAAGGGTATGCAAGAAAATGGCTAAAGTTTTAAGAATGGGTGGACACTACCTTAATGTTTACATGAAATTTACCTTGATCACCAGGTGTGTCATTCTATTTTAGCCTTAGTCATAGGGTCCAAAAATCAGCCTCTTTTATGATTCAGGTGGGTTTTACGAAGGGAGACTATTGGGAGAGGGATGTCCTGTGTACTATTTCCAATTGTATGGTAAGCTTGAATCAAGAGTAGGGCTGATTTTTTAGCCCTACAAGAATAATTGAGTGATGCACCTGGTTATTAGGGTAAATTTCATATAAACATTATAGTACGCCACATGTGAGAATTGGTAAAATGCATGTCACAGGTATAAGAAGGTGCCCGACACATTGAATTTCTATTGAATTTATGTGTAGTGCCAAATATAACAGAAGATTCCATGATAATTGTAATTTAGATTTCAATTCACATGAATCAATGATGCCAAACAACCCCCAATTTTGTAAAGCATTCATCTGTGTATAAGAAAAAAACGAAGAAGAAGAGGATTTAAAATGAATAAAAGAAAGAAAAAAAAAGAGGATCGAAAGAAAAAAGAGTTATAAGCAGGTGTATTAACCAGAAAGAAGGTAACTATGGTGACCGTTCCTTACTATTTCCCCTGTGATGGCCTGCTATAAAGTCCTTAGCTTCTACATTTTGAGCTAATGCAACAAAGAGTATTAACCACACTGTCATTCTGGTGGGCCCTACTGCCTCTTTCATGGTCTCTCAATTTTTCATGCGTCTAGTTAGGGTGTGGTGTTGGCTACACGTGTCAAAAGAAATGCCTTGCATGTGTCATGAAATCCCAACTGTGTTATATATATATATATACACCCACCCACCCTATCCTAACTAATGTTGCGAAGACTAACTGCGAGAGCAAAAATGTCAATTGCAATTGGTGTTACATATAATGGAGGGAAGCCAATTGCGTACTGAGTAAATTCCGTGGGGCCTCCGTGATGTCTTATCCATTCCGTCCATCAATTTTACCAGATCATTTTAGGGCATTATAAAAAATTTAAGCACATCCAAAGCTCAAGTGGACCACACCGCAGGAAACATTGTGAATTGAACGTGGTTGAAAACTTTTTAAGGGGCACAGAAGTTTTGTATGTATCACATCATGAACAGGTTTGATGACAAATAAACATCAGCGTTCCTTAAGAAGTTTTTCAACGGTAGATGTCGTTATCCCCACAGTTTCCTACGGTGTGGTCCACTTGAGTTTTTGAATATGCTTCAGTCTTGAACCCATCCTTAAAATGAGCGGTAAAAATGGATGGACGGCATGGATAAGCCTCATACATCAAGGTGGGCCCCACATAATTTCGCTATACTAAGAAACTCAGTACGCAATCCACTTCCACAATAGAGATATTGCCTGTGTGGGACCCACCATGGTGGGTGGATGTTTATCCGCTACCTTGGATGGTCCACCAAAGTAACACGTTAGAGATATTGCCTGTGTGGGGCCGGCAGTGCTGGGTGGATGTTTATCCTCTATCTTGGATGGTCCACTATAGTAACACATTAGAGGAGGAAATATTTCATGACAAGCACAAGCACACAAAGATGCATGCAGTAACAAATATAAATATCTGGAATTTTAGGATTCTGCTCAATCATCAAACCCGCATTATTTTTACTCACATACAGTTTTCCCACATGGGCCCCACATTTCAGTGATCCAAACCTCTGATCCAACGGCACTCCTAGGTTAGAGCGTCGTTAACGTTGGAAATAAGACCAAATATCAAAGCTTTAGTATGTCCCAATCTAGGGGACTTAAGGGTTTTCCCTCATCCACAATTTGGGTGATCGGATTAACGGTTCAGATCATAGAACCAATAGGGCATATGCTGATGAGCGGGATCGACACCACAAATTCAAACCAATGCTAGCTACTCTATCTCCTCTTCCATCCCAACAAGAGGTGGAATGCTTTGCTCAGACCTGAAGAAATTAGTGGGGTCCACCACACCCTTCACTTGTGCCAATCTCTTAAAGTTGCCGTTGAAATACTTGCTACCCCAAATCCTAGCCGTTGAATAGCTTTGGTTACCTTCCTCATTCACTCCCAAATCAAGATCCCTATAGTTGAGATAAGCACCCCTTGGAGAACTTGAAACATGTGGGCCCAAGTACTCATACAGCCTCCTAATCCAATCTATATGCTTCTTAGACCCCTCACCAGCATCTCTTTCCCCCCATCTAACCGTGTATTGTATATTGTACAAATACCCTCTCCTATATGGGAAAGGAATCTCAGCCGTTGATATCTCACTCATCCTGCCACCCAAAGGGTCCATGATCATGTACATGTTCTCCTCCTCCAACACCCTCTCCCAAATCCCTTCCAAACCAATTTGAGAAATGGGTTCCTCCAAAAAGTCAGATTTACCTTTGTAAAAGACCTTCTCCTGGAGTCCTCTATCCAATAGGACATCTATGGAGTGTCCTGGCCCATATGGGAGTCCTGCAAAATATAGGACTGATTCAATCCAAGACATTGCCAAACAGTCCTTTTGCTCCAATCCCAATTCAGGAAAGCTCTTTCCCATCAAGGATAGGAGTTCTTCCACAGTCCCAAGAAACAAGGAATTGAATAGGACTTTTACTGTCCTTGATGTTTGGCCCACTACACCCTTTGGTTGGATGATGAGTCTGATGAAGAGATCTTCACTGAATTTGTCTGCAATGGATTGCCATCTTTCCACAAGCTTGGTTGCACCTTGTTCCAAGGTCTTGGAGATAGTGAAAACAGTCACAGTAGGTGGGACATGCACCAGCTTGATCTTCCATGAGAGAATTACACCAAAGCTCGATGCACCACCCCCTCTAATGGCCCAAAACAGATCCTCACCCATGGATTTTCGATCATGTAGCTGTCCATCGGCATCGATCAAGTAGGCATCAACGATGTTATCGGCGGCGAGGCCATGTTTCCTCATCATGGTTCCGAGCCCGCCACCGCCAAAGTGTCCACCAACGCCCATGGTGGAGCAGATCCCTGCTGGGAACGCAAGCGAACCGTTCATTTGTGCGATCTGGTAGTAGACTTCACCAACCGTTGTGCCAGATTGGACCCACATTGTTTGATTTTCAAGATCAACGGTGATCGATCGGAGGTCGACGAGGTCGATGATGATGAAGGAGGCATTGTTGAATGATACATAAGATAGCCCTTCATAGTCATGGCCCCCACTTCTGACTCTGATGTTCAGGCCATGAGTTCTGGAGCAGATGATGGATGCTTGGATGTGGGACGAATTTGTGGGTGTGATGATGAAGAGAGGTTTTGACGTTGTGGGGCCCAGGAACCTGAGGTTTTGGATGGAAGATTGGAGGATGTAAGTGTAGGAGGATGTGTTTGGAGTGTAGATGAATTGGGAGTCTGTGGAAGGATTTGGAAAATGGGAGGAAAGGCATTGAAGGAAGTTGTTTTGGATAGGGATTGAAATTGCAATAGAAAAGGAAAGAAAGATGAGGGAGGCGAGAGTAAGGTTTGATGAAGAGACTGAAAGGATCATTTTCATATGCAGGCTGTGAATATTGGCTTGAATTTGATTGCTTTTATAGAGGAAAAAATAGACTTTAATCTAGGTGCGTAAAATAGTTCATACACATGCACTCAGGAAATGTACACGTGGCATACATGTAACTCTATTCGCACCGTCCAAATTGTGGGACCCGATTTAGATGTATCCAAAATCAAATTTTATAGTGAACAGATGTATTAAAATTCTGATTGTTACACATATCCAAATTCGGATTTCTACAGTTGGGCCCCACTATTTGGATTATTTAGATGAGTTGCATATTTGACACGTGTAGAATGACGAGTGCATGCTAATGGGAGTCAAGGTTGCTTTTTTATTTTTAAAGTCGTGATGAGTGCGTGCGCATGTTTTTCATCTACTTTAGCATACATTTGGCAACGGGGATGGAAAATCACGACCGTCCATCTAATTTCATCTGTCTTGAATAGGCTAGTTAAAAAATAATACAATTAGGATAATCATATCCTCCAATTTTAATTCTTTTTTTTTTTTTTTAAATACTATTGCAATTAAGAACCCTTAACAGATGGATCAGATCATTCAAATCTGCGTCGAATTTAAACTCCGATCCATCCATAGAAGGGCCCACTATTTGACCATTCCAGATTTTCCATTTCTTTTGCCACATTTAGGGTCGAAGATGGGGTTGCATGGACACTCAATGGAGAAGACTCTACTGAATCGTTTTCCGCTGTATATCCCACGTGACTTTTGCTAGAAGATGCAGCAACCGCCTGCTGCTATTGTTTTTTTAGGAAAGTTTTAATACTCTTGGCAGAGTTGGATAGATGACAATCAGTCGTGTAGAAATTGCATACACAAGTAACTTAGATTATATATACAAATTCCTTTCAACCATTATTTCTCCCTACGATAATAACAGCCGCAGTTATTTTGTGTATTCATAACTAAAGGTGGCTTTCATATCTAAAAAAATACTATTTTATAATAAAAAAGTAAAATAAAATTTAGTTTAAAATATCTTCTATTAAGAACTTCCATATGTAAGAAATGTAGCTGTTAGAAAAAAAAAACAATACATTTTCAGACCCTGAGAAGTTGTTCGGGATGCCCGTACACAAGAAATCGATGACAGTGAGCACACACTAAAAAATACAGTTAAAAAGAGTGGTGATAAGTTCCTAGAAGATATATTTGAAAAGGAACGAGAAAGAATAAAGAAATAGAAGCTCAGTATGAACAACATGTTTTAAAGTACGGAAATTCAATTACTATTTCAAAAAATGATCAAAAGGCTAATAAAAATAATATATCTGCGAGGCCAAATTTTTAGAACTTTTGCAATATATATATATATAAAATACAGTCAAAATCCCTATAAAATTGGAATCTTGGCATATCTGTTTTATAGACTTGCTGTGGCATTGTTGTTGTCAGCTTTTGGATATATTCAATTCATTAGCATGTCTTTACGAGGTTATCTTTGTTTTTGGTTTTTTGTTTACATGTTCAGGATCTAATTGGTTGAATATTTTATATTGTAAAACTGCTATTGTAGAGAGGGTTGCAGACAGTTACATGGTTAAGATGGATCAGAAAAGGTCTAGTCAACGACAGAATTGATCTGAATCGTCGGATCTTAAATTAGGCATATCTTGCAATCCAGAATGAGTCATCGGATGTAAAATATATGATTTTGAGGTAAAATGAGCTACTTTAGCCACCCAACCCTGCTATACCGGGTTACTCAAGCCGGATTTGTGAAAGACCGCCATATCGACGGTTGTTTCTCTATTTTAATTCCATTTTTACTATAAATAGTAAGTATTAGTTTGATTATAACTCTTCATCCATTGGGCTTTGGGAATTGCGCCCAATGTGAAAAGAACTTAGAAAAATTAGGAGAACAACTTGGTGAAGGCAAATAGGACACTTACTATTTTTGGTCGAAAACCTTGCGCACTAGTAGACATCACGGCCGTCTACAAAAAGTTTACTATTTATAGTAAGTCACGAATTCTGAGAGTTTTAGTCATAGTTTGATTCTGATTTCTCTCTCATTACTTGGTATCTCAATTTAAAGGGTTGTGAACTTATTATTATTATTTTTTTCATTCATCAATCAATTTCGAATTTATTAGAATTTATTTCTATTTGCTTGCTTTCTTTTCTCGTGGATTCGAGAAGTCTTTGTGAGGAGTCTAGAGAAGATCCGTGGATTCAGAATAGTTATCCTCTTGAGGAAGACAATGCTCGACTTCATGTCCTCCTCTGCGTTAGTTTGGTATCAAAGCAAGTTTTCCTTCGAATCGATGACTTCTAACGACGGGTCGGGCAATAATCCCATGGATGGTGTTCCAGAGAATTTACCTCTAACGACGACAACTTTTGAGGCGGCGTAATGAGAGAATTGACAAGCTATGCAAGGGCTGCAGTCTTCCATTGATCGTATGATGGATTGCTTGGCGGAGGCCCTAGGGCATCTCCATGTTCATGGTGAATTCACTACCACCTATTGTTGGAACTCATGATCATCTACCACCACCACCACCCATTGTTAGAACTTGTGATCACCTATCTCCACCACCACCTATTGCTGGAATTCAAATTCACCCTGATCACGGAATAATGCCAACAATGAACCAAAGAATCACTCATGAGGAAGGAGGATCCAGTGATGAGGAGGTCGACAACATAGTCCTCCAATATCTTAAACAAGGTGGCTATCAGATAGATTGAGAATTCAAGATGAGGGTCGATCTTCCTAGCTTCAATGGCCAATTACATATTGAGGATTTCCTTGATTGACTTTCTAAGGTTGAACGATTCTTTGACTATATGGACATTCTCGAAACAAAAAAATCAAGCTTGTGGCTTATAAGTTGAAAGGTAGAGCTTTAGCTTAGTGGGAGCAACTACAACTCACAAGGGTGAGACAAATGAAAACACCAATTCGCACATGACAGCTGATGAAGCAACCGCTACATGCACGATTTCTTCATAGTGACTACGATCAGGTAATATTTCAACAATACCAAAATTATCGGCAGAGTAGTTGAATGGTGAGAGATTATACAAAAGAATTCTACCACTTAGCGGTGCGTAACAATTTAGTCAAAACTGAATCACAACAAGTTGCCCGTTTCAACGGTGGATTGCGTATGATAATTCAGGATCAAGTCCAGATGTAGTCTGTTTGGACGATGAACAATGCAATCAAGTCTACCACTTGAGTGGAAGTACAACTTGAACGTTTCAACACACAGACCTATCCTACTACTAGGGTTGTTGTGACAGGCCTGCCCCATGGAGTTTTACAGCTTAAGGGGAAGGAGTTTGTAAGAGCACGTACTCAACCTCCTGCACTCGTGAATCGAGATCAAGGAAACGTTCAAACTAGGCCCCAAAGGGGTGTATTGACTGTTGTTGGCCTAAGCAGAATCCTAAAACCCTATGCTCGGCCAGGGGGGGACCACTGCTTTCGCTGTGGGCAGCCGGGTCACTTACCAAATACTTGTCCCCAACGACAAGTGACGAACCTTGCCTTCAATGATGGTAGTGTTGAATACGCCGACGAGGATCCAGGTATTAAGGAACCAAAGCATGCTATAGAAGACAAAACAGACGAACTAGGTTGGGTTCAGCAAGATCATGGCGAATCGCTCGTCGTGAGGCGACTATTATGTGCGCCAAGGAAAGAAGTACACTCCCAATGACACAACATCTTCCGAACTAGGTGTACGGTGAATTGAAAAGTCTGTGATGTGATCATCGACAGTGGGAGCAGCAAGAACATCATCTTCATGGTAATTGTAGAAAAATTATGATTGAAAACAGATCGTCATCCCTCCTCATATATGATTGGCTGAATCAAGAAGGTCAGTGAAACCAAGGTTACTGAACAACCGACATTTTTGGATGCAAACATTACGGGAGAAAGGGGTCTTCCGTTACAATTTTCAGCTGTTCATGCTTTGATTAATCTTCTTCCTTTTGGGTTCGAAGAAGTCATTCAGAAAAATATGGAGCTTTCAGTCGATACAAGCCAATCTGCCCATGTGGAAGCTACAAGGAAGTGGTTTTCTCGGCTGAGCAAAGAGCAACAGGACTTGTCAATGAGACTTTTCCAAACTGATGATGAAACGAAGAACAAGTGACATGCTTTCACTGCATCGATCATTGAGTACCATATGCTCTGGGGCTCACATGCATCCTATATCCAAATTCCGGTGATACTGGATTTCTTCTTCATTTTTGCTTTCTGCCTGAGGAAAGATATCATGTTCAGTAATTAATGTTGAGAAATTTTGCTTCAGACACAAGTTCTGTCTGTTGAGGAATTTTGCTTCAGACACAAATTCTGTCTTCTTAAACTGAGTGGTATCTGCAGTATTTTTCTTAGTTTTGAGCTGAATATTGGAGTCTTGGCAGATTTGTTTCATTGAGTTGTTGTGGCATTCATGTGTCAGCTTCAGGAGATACTTTGTTCATTAGCACGGCTTCATGGAGCTGATCTTTGTTTTGTCTCTTTCAGGCCCCAGTTGGTTGAAGACTAGTCCCAGTGAAAATGCATCGAAGCCAGGTGCGGTTTTTACCTTGTCATTGCTGGAATGTTGCGTTAATTCAGAGAACGTGAACAGCAACACAAATGGGTTTCCCGTACACCATTGGATTGTATGCAAGAATAGGCAGCTTAGGATTTTGTTATGAGAAGTGTGACTTTTGTGCAATGCTTTCTGAACTGTCACATTTTTGGTTCTCAAGTAAAAAAAAGATAAAAAAATCCTATGCCTTTCCCATTACTAAGCGGCATTCTTGGCAGACTCAAGAGAGAATTGGCTGTTTCAATTTTAAAAAGAAAAATGCTTTTAAAGAAAAAAGATATTGCCTGCTTTTTTCATGGAGGCAGGTTTCTCTACGAGTCCTTGCAGAATAAGCTTAGGGGTGTTAGGCACCATGGAAATAGTGGTAATAGGTGGTGGAGGCGAAAAGTAAGTGTTTGGGGAGTACTCATACAGCAGTGGTAAATGGATTTGTTTTACTTGTTTTGAAGTCTTGGCTAGAGGCGTGTTTTCAAGCCCCATTATCACCCACCATCGTGGATGACAAGCACCAAAATGATAGTGGCCTTGACTTTAAGAATTGGTGGGATAAGGACACCGACCCTTTATTTTTAGGGTCTACTGTGATGATTATATTGAATCCACTCGAATTGTTAGATACAAAGTTAAAATGTATGCATTGGGACAAAAACTCGAGCCCATCCTTGATTAAAATGGGCCACGTGAAAGGAAAAAAGTTTGGAGTATGGCCTACTACCTGAATCACAAATGGGGCTAATACTTGGGCTACATCTAGAGATAGTAACACACCTGGTGATTGGGCTGAATTTTACATAAACATCTTGGTGGGTCATGCCCTCAATTTTTTCAAGGCTTAGATGGGTTCATTATACCCGCAGTTGACTACAAGAATATCCACCTTGATCTCCAAGAGTCCACCTAATTTTACCTGTAGAGCCCAAAAATAAGTTAGGCGATCTACCTGAGTTGATTTTGGGCCATAAAATTGAGTACATCACTTGGTGATGTTGGACTATCTTTGACAAAATTTTAAGGCTTATAAGGGTATGCAAGAAAATGGCTAAAGTTATAAGAATGGGTGGACACTACCTGAATGTTTACATAAAATTTACCTTCATCACCAGGTGTGTCATTCTATTTTAGCCTTAGTCATAGGGTCTAAAATCAGCCTCTTTTATGATTCAGTTGGAATTTTACGAAGGGAGACGGTAGAGCGACGTCTTTAATACTATTTCCAATTGTATGGTCAACCGCAATCAAGAATAGGGCTGATTTTTTAGCCCTACAAGCACAATTTGAGTGACGTTTCATATAAACATTATAGTGGGACACATGTGAGAGTTGGTAAAATGCATGTTATGAGTATAAGAAGGTGCCCAACACAAATTTTGAATTCACATGGAATTTATTGTATAGTGCCAAATATAACAGAAAATTCCATAATAATTATAATTTAGATTACAATTCACATGAATCAATGTTGCCAAACTACCCCCAATTTTGTAAAGCATTCATACGTGTATAAGAATTATTCAACTGCTTATGCACCTCAACATTCACATGAATTTTCCCTTGCTTATGATATTACAGGTGTAATGCAAGTGGAGCCGATGGAGAGATTTAAAATGAAAGGAAAAAAAAAAGAGGATTGAAAGGAAAGAGGGGAGTTGTAAAAAAGTGTATCAACCAGAAAGAAGGTAACTATGATGACCGGTCCTTACTATTTCCCTTGTGATGGCTTGCTATAAAGTCTTTAGCTTCAAAATTTTGAGCTAATGCAACAAAGAGTTTTAACCACACTGTCATTCTAGTGGGCCCTACTGCCTCTTTCTAAAAAGGTTTGAGCAAAAACCACCACACTGAATCGTGGTGAGTATTTCTTGTATATATAGATAATTACAATATGCATAAAAATAATTACATATTAGAGTTATAAATGCTAATTACAATAAAAATGGAAAGAATGGATTATTCTATACAAATGAATCTCTCTAAGATTAAGGTCAATATGTCAATCCATGGATTGAGGTAACGTATCCTTGACACTCCCCCGCAAGCTGAGCGTTGGATTTGAACGGACATGAAGCTAGGTAAGAAGGAATTCAAAGAGAGGTCGAGAAACACTCTTGGTGAAGAGATCAGCAACCTGTAGATGAGAGGGCACATATTGAGTGCGAAGTTTACCAACAACAAAAAGTTCCCAAAGAAAATGATAATCTAATTCAACATGCTTAGCCCGTTTGTGGAAAACAGGATTGGAGCTTAAGAAGATCGCAATTTTGTTGTCACATAAGAGAATAGGCTTCTGGGAAATGGGAACCTTGAGATCATGAAGTAGATGAGTGAGCCAAAGAAGTTCAGCTGTAGTAGTTGCAAGGGCGCGATACTCAGACTCACAACTAGAACAGGAAACAATGGGTTGCTTCTTGGCACTCCAAGAAACCAGATTATCGCTAAGATAAATGGAGTAGCCAGAGGTGGAGCGGCGAGTATTGGGACAACCGACCCAGTCAGCATTAGAGTAAGCAACCAGGGCACCAAAAGCAATAGAAGGGTGAAAAATAAGACCAAAGTGAAGTGTGCCCTTCACATAGCGTAAAATGTGCTTGACAACAAGAAAGTGATCTATAGTAGGGGCATGCAGGAATTGACTAATAGAGTTAACAGCATGAGCGATATCAGGGCGAGCGATGGTTAAGTACTGAAGGGCACCAACTAGTGATTTGTAGAGAGTGGGGGTCCGAGAAAGCAGGACCATCGCCAATTAGATGCTGAGGGATGACCATAGGAGTGTGAACAGGCTTGCTGTGAAGTAACTGTGCTCGAGTCAGAATATCTCGGGCATATTTCAGCTGACTGATAAAGAGTCCATCACTAGTGTATGTAGCTTCCAAACTAAGAAAGTAGCTGAGGGAGCCCAAGTCCTTGATGGCAAACTCAGAATTGAGCTTGCGAGCAAAGATGCCAAGGAGGGAAGAGTTGTTGCTAGTAATAATAATATCATCAACATATATATGCATATAAATAATGTTAGGCTGCTGATGAAAGGCAAAGAGAGAGGTGTCTGCACGACTGTAAGAAAACCCAAGGGGGAGAATAAAGGAACTGAAACGCTGAAACCAAGCACGAGGTGCTTGTTTGAGGCAGCCATTGAAGCAAGAGGGATCGATGGAGGCTAATCCTAAAGGGCTCTAATACCATATAAAGGTTTGAACAAAAACCACCACACTGAATCGTGGTGAGTATTTCTTGTAGATAATTACAATGTGCATAAGAATAATTACAGATCAGAGTTATAAATGCTAATTACAATAAAATGGAAAGAATGGATTATTCTATACAAATGAATCTCTCTAAAATTAAAGTCAATATGTCAAGCCGTGGATTGAGGTAACGTATCCTTGACACTTTCATGGTCTCTTAATTTTTCATGTGTCTAGTTAGGGTGTGGTGTTGGCTACACAAGTCAAGAGAAATGTCTTGCATGTGTGTGTGTGTGTGTAATCTAGTTAGCTCCTTTCTGGACCTGTTCACCTGCACAAAAAACGGACAAGGAAGACCCTAGCTAGAGCAGTGGACCCTTCGATGCCTAAGTTAAAGACAAGATATGGGTCCTAGTTGAATATCGAGAGTTTATGGCTAAGGATAATGCGTACCTTTCACCATTGGAGGCCTCTCTATTTATTGTTGAAGAGAGGCAGTGACGTAGATGAGATCTCCCTGTTAATTAGGAAGATCCCTAGGAATCTCCGGAGAGGATCTTGGGGTCACAATTATATCACGGATGAATCCCGTGATCTCCGGAGAGGATCTCAATCCTATCTTCCTTAGGTAAGGTAGGACCATTCGGAATTGGCGTATAGATGTAATTGGAAACCGAGCTTAATTGGACCGACCTCCCCTTAAGGTCAGACCAAGGAAATGCTTACGTGTTGGAGACATGCTGAGTATTGTCTGGGGACATAGGGGAGCTCGTCTACGTATGCTGAACAAAGTGATAACTTTCCTTTTATGAAGAAGGTCCCTGTGATGTCCAATTTTTGTAGTTTTTAACTTCTTCATAAGTCCTGATAGCCTCTTCCCATCGCTTGTTCATGGGTTTGTGCCAACCCTGATGTGCCGATCTCAAGTGCCGACTTAAGTCATACCGACCTACCTGCTTAATCGGGAGGTTTGGGCTTCCTTAGGGTTTGTAGTACCTACACTATTGAACTCGATCTCATCCCTTGGGGGTTTTGGACCCGTTTGTTGAGCTGGATACGTGGGTTTCTGACCTGACCTTTCTTTTGTGAGTCGATGCATTTTCTCCATAACAGTAAACCCCCTACTTCCAAGTCGATAGAACAGGCTTGAAAAGTAGGTCAGACCTGGTTAGGTCAGATTATTATTGCTCGGGATGCCGGGTCATCCCGCTATTAATGTTGAATAAGGCGGTAGGTCCAAGTATCGAGGTGTATCAATAATCATGGTATGACACCATCGAGATGGTATGCAGAGGCTTGAGGGCACCTTTTCGTCGCCGAGCCAATGAGGCGTTGACACCTGGCCTGACCTCGGTTGTGGAGTCATGCGGTGAGTGGGAATGCATCGCGTGTTAAAACGGGAGAGCTGAGTAGCCGCTTTTTGGCCGTGCATTGATTGATAACAATAAATGCTCATACATGTGGCTCCTCTATAAAAGGGGATGCCCTATTCATTCGGCATGGTCGTTTGCCTCCCCGCTTTCTCGAATTGTTTCTTCTTTCTTGGCGTTAGGCGAGTCCCGATGACTCCATCTCTGACGAGCATCATAGGCGGCGCTGCCCCTCGAAGAGCTCCATTTCTATCTTCCCCTCCCTTCCCTTTAATATATATATATATATATATATATATATATATATATATATATATATATATATATATATATATATATATATATCCTTCTCTGTTTTTGGCTTTCTTGAGACCATAGCCATGTTGGAAACTTCGGGCTCAGGGGAGGGGACCCCAGGCAGTGATGGTGGGGCAGAGAATCTACGCCCTATGTTGAATTTGTCATCACCCCTGATGACGATGAGCCACGTCGATTTTCAGGCGTTGTAAGCTTCGCGGGTACTCAATCGGTCCAGGGCAGAGTGGCTCGCTGAGGCTTCATAGGCGTCATGATCACCTGCGCACCTGCGCATGTGCACACCTTTGAACACATGTCATGGGAGTCTAATCCACACGGTCCATGTGATGCGGAATCCCATGAAACCCGAATGGATAAATTTTCACCATGATATAAAATTCTGGTGAGCCATAGCAAAGAGAAATGCAAATTAAGGGAGGAAATTGTTTTCATTTTTCATGGCCCACAAAAGTTTTGGATCAAAATAAAAATTGGGCTTGGGAGGCCGTTCGGATTTTGGAGTCACATAATCGTATGATGAGTTTTTAAAAAAGTTTGCACCACTTCCGTGCTAACTGGTGCGCAGCTGAGGATTCCGCTGTGTGTGTACACACACACCCTATCCTAACTAATGTTGTGAAGCCTAACTGTGAGACCAAAAATGTCTATTGCAATTGGTTTTACATACAATAGAGGGAAGCCAATTGAGTACCGAGTAACTCTGTGGGGTATTCAGTGATGCCTTATCCATGCTGTCCATCAATTTTATCAGCCCATTTTAGTAATGGGCCCAAAAGTTAAGCATATACAAAGTTCAAGTGGACCACACTGCAGGAAACAGTGTGAATTGAAAACTTTCAGTTGAGAACTTTTTGAAGGCCACGGAAGTTTTGGATCAGGCTCATGTTTATGTTCTCTCTTCGTCCATGTATTTATCACATTATGAACAGGTTTGATGACAAATAAACATCAGTGTTCCTTAGGAAGTTTTTCAACGGTGGATGTCATTATCCCCACTGTTTCCTACGGTGTGGTCCACTTGAGTTTTTTGAATATGCTTCAATTTTGGACCCATCCTTAAAATGAGCCGTAAAAATGGATGGACAGCATGGATAAGCCTCATACATCAAGGTGGGCCCCACATAATTTCGCTATACTAAGAAACTCAGTACGCAATCCACTTCCACAATAGAGACATTGCCTGTGTGGGGCCGGCCATGGGTGGATGTTTAACCGCTATCTTGGATGGTCCACTAAAGTAACACATTAGAGATATTGCCTATGTGGGGCCGGCAGTGGTGGGTGGATGTTTATCCTCTATCTTGGATGGTCCACTAAAGTAACACATTAGAGGAGGAAATATTGCATGACAAGTCCAAGCACACAAAGATGTATGCAATAACAAATATAAATATCAGAAAATTTAGGATCCTGTTCAATCGTCAAACCTGCATTATTTTTGCTCACATACAGTTTTCCTACATGGGCCCCATTTTTCAGTGATCCAAATCTCTGATCCAACGTTAACGGCACTCCTAGATTAGAGCGTCCTAAACGTTGGAAATAAGACCATATATCAAAGCTTTATTATGTCCCAATCTAGGGGGCTTAGGGGTTTTCCCTCATCCACAGTTTGGTTGATCGGATTAACGGTTCAGATCATAGAACCAATGGGGCGTTTGCTGATGAGAAGGATCGACGCCTCAAATTCAAACCAATGCTAGCTACACTATCTCCTCTTCCATCCCAGCAAGTGGTAGAATGCTTTGCTCAGACCTGAAGAAATTAGTGGGGTCCACCACACCCTTCACTTGTGCCAATCTCCTAAAGTTACCGTTGAAATACTTTCTA
Source organism: Magnolia kwangsiensis (assembly GCA_037074715.1). Taxonomy (NCBI): domain Eukaryota; kingdom Viridiplantae; phylum Streptophyta; class Magnoliopsida; order Magnoliales; family Magnoliaceae; genus Magnolia; species Magnolia kwangsiensis. The sequence continues at coordinate 100,401,596 of CM073584.1, forward strand.
CCCCAAATCTTAGCCGTTGAATAGCTTTGGTTACCTTCCTCATTCACTCCCAAATCAAGATCCCTATAGTTGAGATAAGCACCCCTTGGAGAACTTGAAACATGTGGGCCCTAAGTACTCATGCAGCCTCCTAATCCAATCTATATGCTTCTTAGACCCATCAGCAGCATCTCTTTCCCCGCATCTGACCGTGTATTGTATATTGTACAAATACCCTCTCCTATATGGGAAAGGAATCTCAGCCGTTGATATCTCACTCATCCTGCCACCCAAAGGGTCCATGATCATGTACATGTTCTCCTCCTCCAACACCCTCTCCCAAATCCCTTCCAAACCAATTTGAGAAATGGGTTCCTCCAAAAAGTCAGATTTACCTTTGTAGAAGACCTTCTCCTGGAGTCCTCTATCCAACAGGACATCTATGGAGTATCCTGGCCCATATGGGAGCCCTGCAAAATATAGGACTGATTCAATCCAAGACATTGCCAAACAGTCCTGTTGCTCCAAACCCAATTCAGAAAAGGTCTTTCCCATCAAGGGTAGGAGTTCTTCCACAGACCCAAGAAACAAAGAATTGAATAGGACTTTTACTGTCCTTGATGTTTGGCCCACTACACCCTTTGGTTGGATGATGAGTCTGATGAAGAGATCTTCACTGAATTTTTCTGCAATGGATTGCCATCTTTCCACAAGCTTGGTTGCACCTTGTTCCAAGGTCTTGGAAATGGTGAAAACAGTCACAGTAGGTGGGACATGCACCAGCTTGAACTTCCATGAGAGAATTACACCAAAGCTCAGATGCACCACCTCCTCTAATGGTCCAAAACAGATCCTCACCCATGGATTTTTGATCATGGAGCTGTCCATCGGCATCAATCAAGTAGGCATTGACGACGTTATCAGTGGCAAGGCCATGTTTCCTGATCATGGTTACGAGCCTGCCACCGCCAATGTGTCCACTAATGCTGATGGTGGAGCAGATCCCTGCCGGGAATGCAAGCAAACTGTTCATTTGCACGATCTGGTAGTAGACTTCACCAACTGATGCACCAGATTGGACCCACATTGTTTGATTTTCAAGATCAATGGTGATCGATTGGAGGTCGATGAGGTCGATGATGATGAATGAGGCATTGTTGAAGTATACATAGGATAGCCCTTCATATTCATGGCCCCCACTTCCGACTCTGATGTTCAGGCCATGTGTTCTGGAGCAGATGATGGATGCTTGGAGATGTGGGATGAATTTGTGGGTTTGATGATGAAGAGAGGTTTTGGGGTTGTGGGGCCCAGGAACCTGAGGTTTTGGATGGAAGATTGGAGGATGGAAGTGTAGGAGGATGTGTTTGGAGTGTAGATTAGTTGGGAGTTTGTGGAAGGAGTTGAAAAATGGGAGGAAATTAGCATTGAAGGAAGTCGTTTTGGATAGGGATTGAAATTGCAACAGAAAAGGAGAGAGACGAGATAGGTGAGAGTAAGGTATGATGAAGAGATTGAAAGGCTCATTTTCATATCTAGGCTGTGAATGTTGGCTTGAATTTGATTGCTTTTATAGAGGAAAAAATAGTCTTTAATCTGGGTGAGTTAAATAGTTCCTAGACATGCACTTAGGAAATGTACACGTGGCATACATGTACCTCTATTTGAACCGACCAAATTGTGGACACGATTTAGATGGATCCAAAATCAAATTTTATATTGAATAGATGTATTAATTAAAATTCTGATTGTTACACATCCTTGGTTGTGGGATTTCTACAATTGGGCTCCACTATTTGGATTATTTACATTGAGTTGTATATTTGACACGTGTTGAATGATGAGTGCCTGTGTATGGGAGTCATGGTTGCTTATTTATTTATTTATTATTTTAAAGGCTTGATGAGTGCGTGTGCATGTTCTTCATTTGCTTTACTGTACATTTGGCAATGGGGATGTAAAATCAAGATCTATCCATCATGAATAGACTAGTTAGAAAATAATACAAAAAGGATAATCATATCCTCTAATTTCAACCCATTTGTTTCTTATGCTGTTGCAATTGAGAAACCTTAACAAATGGATTGGATCATTCAAATCTCTATAGAAGTTAAGCTCCGATCCATCCATGGAAGGGCCCACCATTAATTTGATCATTCCAGATTTTCCATTTCTTCTGCCACGTTTAGGGTTGAAAATGGATTGCATGGAAACTCAATGGAGAAGAGTTTACTGGATCGTTTTCCATTGCATTTTCAACATGAATTTTGCTAGAAGATGCGGCAAGGCAACCTCTAGTTGCTATTGTTTTCTAGGAAAAAATTGATACTTTGGCAGAGATGGATAGATGACACTCACGTAGAAATTGCGTACACAAACTTAGATTATATATACAAATTCCTTCCTGACCATTACTTTTCCCTACGATAATAACAACCGCGGTTAACTAAAGGTGGCTTTCATATCTAAAAAAATATTATTTTATAAAATAAAAAATACAAAATTAGTTTAAAATGTCTTCTATCAATAACTTGCATATCTAAGAAATGTAGTTGTTAGAAGAAAAATAATATTTTTAGACCCTTAGAAGTTGTTGGTGATGCCCATACACAAGAAATTGATAACAGTGAGCGAACACTGAAAAATATAGTTGAAAAGAGTGGTGATGCACTACCATTTAGGAACGGTTTTAAATCGTTCCTAAATTAGTTTAGAAACGGGTTTAAATCGTTCCTAAAAGAGGCGTCGCAATAAATTTGAACGGTTCAGTAATTTACTGTTCGAGGATTTAAGAACAGACTCTTAGGAACGGTTTTAAACCGTTTCTAAAAGAAATTTTAGGAACGGGTTTAAACCGTTCTTAATGTTGATAACGGTGGGATTTTAAATTTTTGAAATGGTATTTTTCATTATTTACAAATGGCCAATAAAATCTGTACATTTGTTTTTATGTTTAAAAACCAAAAAATATTATATACAATTAAAATTTAATATCGAACAAATATAGTACAACTTTATAATAAAAATTATAAATATTTACTACAATAAGTTTACAATTGCACAAATACATTAAAAATAAATAAAAAATCTTCATCGTCTATTTTACAGCATAGAAAGTGAAACATCTGAATCACCTTATTGAGGAGATTTCATGGGTCATGATCCATAATAGCAGGCCATCAAACCAACGGCTAAGATCACGAGACCATGGGCTCCACCCGTATAAACTGACAACTTGAGAACACTATGCAAATCCTTAAATGAAAGTTCCTAACCTTTTTATTCCTTGGCCTTCAAATAGATGGTTAATGAGAAAATACAACAATGGTCCAGATTCAATGGGAGAGTTCAATGATCATAAAGATATAAATATCAACTTAGGAGATAGTTCAATGGGATATAGTTCAATGGTCCAGAATCTAGGATTGATAATGGGTACAGTCTACAAGTACCTGAGCATCTTTGGTCATTGAATCAGCCTCATTTAGGATAATGATCTTCAACGACGGACAAGGGTAACCCCTGGTGTTGACAAGAGAGCATGCAAATGAAAACGAATAATTGTATGTAACCTAGAACAGGCAAATTTACTACACAAACCACAATTGGAGTGTAAATTTGCAACATACCCATGGAAGTTACTAGAACCTACAGCTACAGTTGCAAAATCCTTGATCTTATTGCAGACTACATTGATCCCAGGATAATCACTTGCATATAGCTCCAGCACTCTTTGACTTGTACAATTCGAAATTTAAAAACAAGTACAGTATTGATTACCTTCTATTGGTGTAAAATATTTAAAATATTTAAAGATCTTTTTTATACAGGAAGCCTCATTACTACCTTTGTCTTTTGAGTTACTAGTAATGCAATAGGGAGATTCTTGTACCTGACTGTTAGCTTAGCTTCTAGTGGCCCCATCAGTGCAGCACAAAAAGCCGACCCAATAGTTGATTATCTGAAGGAAAAAAAGGGACACATAAGTAAAACAATGACAATCTGAGAAATGTCCCATACTTCTTAGAAAAAATAAAAATAAAAATAAAGCAGTGCTAATCAAAGCAACTAGACATGCTGATCAAACCAACTAGACATACCCACATACAGGAAAATATTTATTTGAACCACAAAAGAAGATATGAACTCAATAGTGGCATGTTTCTGGATTGAATAATTCTAATACTAAGGGTTATACTAAGAAATGGAGAAAGAAATCAATGCCTGATGCTGCCACTCTTTGGGTTATAACAGTGAGAGCTGTTGCTACATTTCTCATGATAGAGTAGGGTTCCAAAGAAACTGTCATAAAATCGTGTTTGATATAACCACATCATCACCTGGTGGTAACAGTTCCACTTGAGCGGGCCCTTATAGGATCTTCAACGAGCATTACAGGATGAACTAAGAACACATGCCGTAGTTGTCCAGGATGGACTAAGAACACATGCCTTAGGTAAGGGGTTTTAGTGTTTCATTTGGCATATGGCCCAAGCATTTAGCGCTGACCCCCACTTTATCAATGGGTTTCTTCATTACTTCCAATGGAAATAGCAGCAGAGAAGTCACCCTCTCTTAAATATCAATGTTTAGTTAATAGATCTGAAGGCATATACATCAAAGGTTGAATATCGGTTCAGGAAGCAAATGCTTGCTTGCCTGTCTAATTGAAATGTAACGTCTCATCCAGCCAGCATAATGTCCTGGGGCATCCACGTAGGATTTGCCACAGGACTGTTCTTTTATACTACTCATGGTGAGGTATCACTAGTAAATTAATCTAGATTAGCCCAATTTAGTAGATCAGACGGGTCATGATAGGATCTAGTGCGGGCCGCCAAACTAGATGGTCGTTTACACTAAGCATCAGCCCGTACAAGCTATACCGCAGCGTAGGAAGGTCGAAAAATTATAAAACTTTAGGGAACCATATATCTCATTGGGCTTGTGGTCTATCATAGACCACAGACTCATTAGACACCCAGAAGTTAATGATTCAAGCCGTTCCTACAACACATGTTAACTCACCCAAGGCCAAAGTTGAAATCTGACACTGGATAATGAAACTGAAACTCTGGACTTTTCAGTCATCAGATTTCTTTCAAATTTATGGTGAAGGTCTAATGTAGTGTCCTACACTCGTTCATAAAATCTGCGACCTGATCGTGGCATGGCGACCGTTGATCGCAAATCGGACCCGTACGACCCAACCTCATATCCGATCGTTCCTAAATTTTGTATGACCCTTCATCGGGCCATGGACCACCTACCCTATAAGTTTCATGGCTAGGGGACCACCAGAACTACCTCAACAACCGAAATGGTCCCCATAGGGCCATATGAAGATCGGAATCGTAGGATCAAACCCCACATTCGTTGATCCGTTTGTCCCCAAACTTTGCATGACTCCTCATTGGGTCATGAGATACCTTTACACAAATTTTGAAGGCCTAGGAGGTGTTAGGGCCGCCCTACACTAATAGTGAGTCCTAGAAGGCTATTTTGGGCATTTAATGAAACTTAAGGCCAATTGGCCCAAGTCTAGGGAAAAAAGCCCCACCTCTCTCATAACTCCCCCTTTTCTACACCCATCAAAGAGAGAGAAGAAAGAGCTAGAGAACAAGGAGAGGGAAAAGTGAGAGTGTAGAAGTACAAGGCGGATCCTAGATCAAGGTGGGGCTCAAGGAAATTAACCATTTCAACTCTCTATCCTTTCTCTAAAGAAAATTCTCCATCACAACCTCCACAATCGTCCATGGAATATTTAGGTAAGATCCTTCACTTCTTTTTTCTTACAACCCATGTATTGAGAAAGGATTGACATGAATTTCTCTCATGCAAGAGCTTGTTTTAGGGATTTCGGCTGATCGACCTCAAAGCCCTATTTTCTAGGACGTTTTTCGAATCTCCAGTGATCCATAGGTGTGGACTATTGTTCTTAGGTGGCCTAATACCAATTCTATTATGAGTTTAATGATTTTACTTACTTGAATGCTATATTTGAAAAATCTAGAGAAACCCTAGGAGGGGCATGTTTATTGGGATTGTATGGATTGCATGCTTAGCTCCCAAGTTGGTGTTGTTCTTGCCTTTCACATGATTTTGTGTATGGATGATTATATGCTCATGCCTTGTTTGATTTTTTCATATATTGTTGCTTCATAGTATGTATGATGTCATTACTCTTGTGCATATGATTTCTTAAGATGGAGGAAGTGCTTAACTTCCTCATAAACCCATAAAACTCATATACACTTTATTTTATGATAGTGATAACTTGTTTGTTAGGAATATTTGATTCGTATGATTGAGATACATGAAAATATTATGTTGATATGCTAGTTGATAACTTGAATAGTTGGCATGCTATAGATCACCATCCCACTCTTGGGTTGGTCAGGAACATAAGGAGAGACGGTAGTCCCATTGGTAGGACTATGCTATGGTTAGACCCGTGGCTTTGGGCGGGTGTGTTCAGGTGGCTGTAGTTTGACTACATAGGTTCCTTGTGCCCGATGTCATTCGTCTCACGCTCGCTTGACTTTTGCGGTCTAGCCTACTGTCTTACCAACCTTGATTGTTAACCCTATTTGCTCACACATGTATGGAATCTGGAATATCCTGCAACTATAGTGGCCCACTAATAACCGATTACAACTAGTCCATAGCCTCGTGAGCCGGGCATGGTGGAATGGGATATTGTGTCAAAGTTGTCAGCTTACGCTGGGGTGCCGCGCCTCCCTGTAGTGACCGCGAGCGATTTCTTTCTCGGTACTCCTCATGTGCTTGAAGTCAGAGATGAGGAGCCCGACGGGATTACTGACCATGGGGTCTCGGCCTCACGAGTTAGGGGGTCTTAGCCTCGCAACCAGTTTAGGGCATTGATACGTGGGGTGTATTAGATTTTTCAACCTGCTAGATAAATTGACTTAACTAATAACTCGACTAACACGATCGCATTGCATCACACTAGTTAGGGTGACGACTCGAAAGTCGAGGTCACTCTGAAGGAGTGCTGACATACAAGATTGTTAGATGGAGTCGCTTGAGGGAGCATTGTGGCGAGGGCATGCATCATATCATTCTGCATGCATGCATTTTAATAAGAGTTGTTAAGTGTTGATGATTAGTTGCGTTTCATGAAATTCATATTATAATTGATGCTTGTTATAACTTGAGATTAATAGTACCCACTGAGTTGATCACTCACTCCCACTCTAGGATGGTGTTTTAAAACACCAACCAAACTCACCCATAGATGCAGGTGATGTAGATTACGTAGAGCCTGACAATGAGATCATCGAGGAGGACGAGTTCTCTTACTTCCAGCTTATGGGAGGGACCTCATCGGATTTGTAGATGGGGCGTTGGATCGCTGAGCAGTGGGCTCGTCTCTATTCTTTTTGGACTTACTATTCTTTTATGATTTTGTTGGGTGGCGCCATGTGCGATCCCTTATTCTTTTGGACACATATATATGTATTTATATTTGGTCTCTTTCATTTCAGTAGACTTGTGTGTTGATGCTTCATGTTCTAGAAATTTTCAGATTTGCGCAACTAAACTGGATTAAACGCATATTAACGAAATCAGTTATAAGTGACACTCGGGAACTCGGGAGTTGAGCGTATGAGCGACCCTCGATTTCCAGGGCGTTATATAAAATTTTCTGCTTCTTTTTCTTTCCACCAATTGCCTTTTGATCAATAGTCTCCTCTTCTGAAGCATCACAAAACAATAGACCAGAAAATCATATATTTAGTCAGATGGACCACAAAAGTAATGCAACAATGATATAAAACCAGAATATGGTCATGTTATCTACTACAACAGTTTGTGAATCAGCTCAAAATCTAACTATTTAACAAATGGTCCAATCATTTTTTTCTTAAATATAGAGAACATCCATTAAGCTGAAAAGTATCAAACAGAAGAAGTATCAGAGCATGGATAAAAGGAAGGTTGATCTCTAGACTATGAAACTTTCACCAATTTACCATTTACAAGCCGATTGCATATTCCTGATAATGAATAACCAGATGTAACATGGGAATCTGTTGTGCCTAAATGATGAGCATGTGCCTATATACAAATTTCTACAGTTCAATTGAGCTGAAATGTGTAATGTGAATTGGATCCTGCACTTTAGGAGATTTTTCTGTGCCATCCTTTGTATTTGCAAAATAAAGAAATAAATTTGCAGATAATCAGAATTCTAGAGTGTACAATATGATTAAAGAAAATTCCATTACTTTAAAAAAACAATTAACAACCCACTAAGATGCATGCCCAAAAGTCTGTTGATTTCATGGGCCCTGCCATGATGTGTGTTTTATCCACGTCAGCCATCTATTTTTCCAGCTCAGTTTAAGGCATGAGTAAAAAAAATGAGGTAGATTTAAAGCTCAATTAGACCACACCACAAGAAATAATGGGGGTGTAATATCAAAGGAGATGATAAAATTATGATGAAGTATATATATATATATATATATATATATATATATATATATATTTTAGATGAACAGAAATTTATCCATATAGTTGTACATATGCAACTTGTACATGTGTATTTTATACTTGAACACACCACATTACAGTGGACATCAGTCAAGCAACTGAATAACACTTACTCATAGGCGAATACAACACTATTTTACCTCAAAGATATCTCCCTTAGCACCATAATACAGCACTGTTTTACCTTTCTTTTTTTTTTTTTTCAAACTTGGAAGATTCATTGATCAGACAAATTTACAGGCATTCGGGTGGGCCCAACAAAAAGATGGCGGCCGCACCTATCATATAGCGCAAGGCTAAACTGGACAAGGAAAAAACTCTATAAACAGGAAAACTGAGAGACTGTCACGGTCACTGACGTCTAAGCGTACCAATCCTTACATTATCTAACACTAACGCGCCTCTGGCCAACCTCGGAAGCTGGGAGCGACGAGAGAAAATTTTGTCAGGACAACCCTCGCTAGCCATCCTAGCTAGCGCATCTGCCACCGCATTCCCCTCTCTAAAAGAGTGGCTGAACAACAGATTTAGGCTCTGAACCTTAGCTTTAATTTTCCCCAGAATGTACCAAATTTTCCATGGGATGGACGGGACTGAATCCCCCAGAGCATCCACAATGACCTTCGAGTCAGATTCAAGAATAATATTCGTAAGGCCTAGATTGGAACAAATCTGGAGCCCATCCAACATAGCTCGAGCTTCCGCGATAGTGTTTGTAGAAACTCCATAAAATCTGTGAAAAGCAAAGATGAGCCGACCAAGATGATCTCAACAAACTCCTCCTCCACTGCTCGCTCCTGGGTTTCCTCGCGAGGACCCATCTGTGTTTAGCTTCAACCAATGTTCGGGGGGATTTGTCCATTTGACAAGGATATGATTGGGAACAGGGGAGTTGGTAGGGGAACCAAGACATAAAAGTTAGATGGTGATATTTTCAGCCAAGGAGTTTCCGTCCGGAGCTTGGATCAAGGAGCCGATCTCATGCAGCCAACGACGAACATTGTAGATGATGCCTGCGACAGACATGATCCTGCCCTCAAAACGAGCTACATTTTGACTCTTCCATAGCTCCCAGATGATGAAACAGGGGAGAAAACCTGTCAGCATCTTCACCCTGGATCTTTCACTTGCCTTAGAAGACCATTGCTGAATTCGTTGGAGAATGGGAGCATTGTACATGAAGGGAATGTCAAAGAGGGTGCTGAAGTGAGACCACACCAGCCGAGCAGATCTTCCGTAACTCAGAAGGTGGTCCAGCATCTCCACATCATTCTGCAGGTGCAGCGGTTGCGGGATGCTGTGATGAACTGTGCTCCGCTGATGGAGAGAGGATCTAGGAAGGGTATTTGGCGACGAGGAGCTGGACACGGGAGGAAGACTACAACATTCACAACGGAATGCAAGAGAGACTCCACAATTCTGAGTAGCTGCGTCAACAGGAATAGCCGCATGGGCTGTTTTCCAACAGAAAATTGCCAATTTTGCAGGAAGGTATTTGTTCCAAAGCCACCTGGTCCACAGGGGTTTTGAGAGGTGCTGTCTGGAGCCATTCCAAGTAGATTTTAGAGAGGACCCGTTTGAAGATAGATCCCAGATGAATCTGTCTTCCCTGTTAGAAAGGCCAACTTCAGTAGCTGAAATGGTAAGCATAGTAGCAGGGGATATTAAGTCCTGAATATCAGCAAAGTTTTGTCTGCCTGATGAGGGGTTGAAGTCGTAGACCTTGGCCTCAAGAAGATGTGGAGGGATCGATCGCAGGACTGCACTTGCTAGAATCCCACCACCCGACCAATTCTGATTCCAAAAGCTGACTTTGCCCTCTTCGATCAGCCATCTAGAATGAGACAGAGCATAAGGTAAAGCACTAAGAAGGTCCCTCCAAGTAGGGAAAGTTACCCATCCGACCCTGCCATGATTGGAAATCAGCTTCATGAAGTATTTGGCTGATAGAAAAAGGGCCCAGAGAGACGTTCCCTTCAGCAGATTTCACCCCATTTTGATTCTGAAAGCTCGCATAACATCGACGATACTACGGATCCCTAAGCCTCCCTCCTGAGTAGGGGCACAGATTTTAGTCCATTTGACCCAATGTCTTTTGTTTCCCTCCTCCGAGTTGCCCCAGAAAAAAATAGCAAAAGCTCTTTCCAGAGCTTTACAGACCATTTTAGGGATATTAATGGCGGATAGCAAGTGGATGGGGATGCTAGACAGAACGTGCTTGATGAGGACTTGCTTCGCAGACAGGTTAAGAAGTTTCGCTTTCCATCCATCTATCTTACTGGTGATCTTGAGAACGGTCGGGTGCAGGAGTGCACTGCTGATTCTGCCTTTAGTGAGAGGGATTCCCAGGTACACCATGGGGAAGAAAGCTTGGCGATAACCAGTGAGATTGCTGAGCTTCTGAGCTTTGCTTCTGGACGTTCTCTTAGGAGTGATGAATGAGGTTTTAGAAGCATTAACCCATTGACCTGAGGCGCTTTCATATTCGCGAAATAAGGCAAGAAGGACCCGCACATTAGAAAGCCTGCCATTTTAAAAAAGAATCGCATCGTCAGCATAGAAAAGATGGGAAATTTTGAGGTAATTTTTAGGGAGCTTGTAGGACTGGCATCGTCCCGAGGTGAAAAGATTGGAGATGGCCCTACTGAAAACTTCGGCTGCTAGGATAAAGATGGATAGGGATAGCGGATCTCCCTGTCTAAGACCTCTGCTTACTTGAAAAAAACCATAACTTCGGCCATTGATGAGGACTGAGAACCATACGTCACTCCAGCATCGCTGCAGCTGGGCAATCCATTGGGGGTTGAAGCCAAATTTTTGCAGGACTTGCATGATGAAGTGCCATTCGAGGCGATCATAAGCCTTTTCCATGTCGAGTTTAATAATCATATTTCCCCCATAAACTTTTCGGTCTATCTCGTGGGCCATCTCCCTCGCAATAGATATGTTTTTCGCAATTGATCTGTCTTTGACAAATGCACCTTGTTCCTTAGAAATCAGTACGGGGAGGATGAGAGCAATCCTGGCTACCAAAATCTTGGAAAAGACTTTCATGATGCAGTTGCACAGACTAATTGGCCTGTAGTCTATGATGTACTCTGGGTTCTTCTTCTTGGGGATAAGGCAAATCTGGGTGCATTGAAAAGCTCGGGCCTCCAAGGAGGAAATCATTGGCTGCCTCAAAGAGGTCCGTAGCAATCACTTCTCAGCAGGACAAATAGAAAGCACCACCAAATCCGTCAGGCCCAGGATCGCTATCCATCGGAATAGAGGTGGCCGCTGCCTTGACTTCCTCCAGAGTGAGGGGTCTTATGAGGCTCGAGTTCATCTGGGATGTTACCAAATTCGGGATACAATTGAGGATCTCGCTATTAGTATTTCTGCCTTTCGAAGAGAACAGATATTGGAAATATCGGACTGCTTCGTCACCTATTTCGTCAACCTTTTCTAGCACCTCCCCAGTAGACTTCTTTAGATTTTTAATGGACAGAAATCTACGCTTGTCGAGGACTGAATTGTGGAAAAACTGAGTGTTCCTATCTCCTTCAGACAGCCAAGCAATGCGGGACTTCTGTTTCTAGAAAATCTTCTCCTGGAGATATGCACGTTTCAGATTTTGTTGGGCTTGTTACAGAATGATTGAGTCTTCCTCTGTCAACGAGGAGAGAAGAGTTAGCTCGGCCTTATTAACTTTATTCTCCACTGTTTGCACGTTCATGAAGACATCACCAAAGACATCCCTGTTCCATCTTCTCAGCGAGTTTTTCAGAATTTTCAATTTGATGTGGAACTTATACATAGGGGAAGCTGTTATCTCAGTCTGCAAACTTCGAATAACCACATTCCTAAAGTCTTCATGAGCTGTCCACATTCGTTGAAATCGAAAGGGATGGGGGAAATCAGCAACCTCCTCCTGGAATGCGAGTAAAAGCGGCGAGTGGTCAGAGTGAGATCGCACAAGATGTTGTACTTGGAATGTAGGGAGAGTCGTCATCCATTCAGAGTTGATGAGCATGCGGTCCAGCCTGGCCCATCTACGACTTCTGCAAGCTCTATTGTTGCTCCAAGTGAAAGAAGGGCCTGAGTATCCCGCGTCGAGCAGGCCTGTATCATTAATGGTTTCCTGGAAGTTTCGCATAGGTATTGTCAATTGAGGCATGCTACCAAAGCGTTCGTCGGGGCTGATTGTGGTGTTAAAGTCACCATAAACCAGCCAAGGGCCTGAGAGTAATCTGTAAATAGCTCTCAGTTCGTCCCAGAGAAGCTTTCTTCTCTCCCTGTTATAGCCGGCATAGACTGATGTGATGGTAATGGGTTGGGGGAAGTCAGCCGAATGAGCTGTGATGGTGATGGTTTGATCGCTTGCCAGGACAGTTTGAAGCTGAACATGATCCGTGCCAAGGATCCATATCTTGTTATCCCCAACTACGTCTGCAATGTGGTTGGTGAAGCCAAGTTTGGAGGCCACCAGAGTGCGCCTAGAAGCTCTTACCATCGGTTCCTGCAGCAGAAGAATTGCAATATTGTGTTTCTTTACTAACCTTTTCAAGAAACGGGTAGTTTAAGCATTACCTACCCCCCGCACATTCCACGAAAGGATGATACTCATAAAAAACGCAGCCTCTGTTCTCAGCCCGTCGTTGTTTACTTTTTAGTCTTTGACTCTTCTTGTAAATGATGCTTAGCTTGGACAAGTTTTTCCTTTTCTTCTTTTCTTGTTTCTTTGCTGCCACTTCTTGATCTGGATCGGAGCTCGAATTCGGGATAGAAGCCTCATCAGATCCTGTCTTGCTTGGAATGTATACCCATAAATTCAGCTCCTTGTGAGTTTTAACAGATGCTTGCTTCCCTGGCTCTTTTAAAGTCTGGCCATGCATGGCAATTAAGCTTGTGCTGGCAGGTGTGTAGGCAGGCTCTGCATTTTTCTCCGTGGCTTCGGAAAGAGATATCAGTTCTTCACTCCGGGGCCTAGCTGGAGGTGTGTTCTGGTGGGTTGGATTGCGGTCAGCTGAGTGACACAGGGAGGAGTGGGGAGGGATGAAGATCGATCGCCTCGGGCTTTCCTTGAATAGATCCTTCACACCAGATAGCCAGCTATCCCAGGCCTCCAGAACATCTTGAGGAGGTCGAATCCATGGGGTCGAAGGATGGGGCTGGATCGGATGGCGAAAGTTGGGCACTGTGGATGGCAGGTTGAGTTATGTGGAGATGAGGCTGCTACCATTTGAGGGCCTATTTTGATGAAGTATATTACAAAGGAGATTATAAAATTATGATGAAGGACGCAGTGCCCATCACAAAACAGTTGACCTGGTAAGCATTGGATTCTTAGGATTCCTTTCAACAGATCAACTGTAACATAGAAACTGACGTCTCATTCAAAACCATGAAGCTGCTTCAAAATGACTGATTCACAAAGCAACAATTGACTCAAGTCATAGAAACCCCACCCTATTTTTCTCCAGTTTTTTCTTTTTCTTCTTCAAATGGTATATCCCAAATCTATCTAAATAACAATTAAAAAATACAGCATGGTATATCACAGAATAGCATTTTTTTAGAAGTAATATCTCAAAATGCTGTAGAAAAACAAAAGCTCTAAACTGATTTTCAGACTGCAACTTAACTAAATTTTTAGGAAAGCCCTAATCCGTTTATCTACAGATCTAGATAACAGGGAGACTCAAAATTTTTGGGGAAAAAAACAATAGATCTTGTTCCAGTACTAAGATTTGAATATTTCACCTAAAATCTTTTCCGGTTTAAATTTACAGGAAACGGAACCAAATTCCAGTATTATATCCTCTGGTAATCTGTGGATTTGCAGATCTAGGGCTTATGAAGACTCGAAGATCAGAAAATGAGCTACGATTCAGAGAGCTGAGATTAAATTGTGATTAATAAAACAAGATCTGAACCTTCACTAACCTTATTATCGATTTCCACAACCGATTCGAATAGAAACGCTGAAATTTCAACGATTTGCAGATCTAGAAGATAAGAAAACCTATAACTTTTTGATCGGCGATCGAGCTAGAATCCTCATTTCGAAGAGCAGGTTCGAAGGAGAGAAGCATGAAGGAAATGGTGAATAATGTACTTGTGAGATCGACACGATCTAGGAGCATGAAAGAAGGGAATGTAGAGATGAGATGCTAGGGTTTGAAGAGGAGAGAGATTGGAGTTTTGGTTTTGAAGAGGAACAATAAGAGCAGGACGACGGGATTGGAGATTTGAAGAGAGAGATACGAGACGGGAGAGACAGGCGATTGAAGGAAAGGGGAAGAAAAAGAGCCTAATGTGTATATCATGGGTTTTGAAAAATGTGCTTACACCTAAAAACGGTTTAGAACCGTGTGCACTTAGAAACAGTTTAAAATTATACCTGAACCAAAGCATCAGCCGTTCCTGATAAAGGATTTTGGTGCAGTGGTGGGTCCCTGGAAGATATGTTTGAAAAGGAATGAGAAATAATGAAGAAAAAGAAGCTCCTTATGCAAAGTAGGGACATTTTCATCAACTATTTTTTTAAAAAAATGAACAAAAGGCCAATCAAAAAATATATCTACGGTGTCAAATTTTCAGAACTTTTGCAATATATAGCACAAGGCCAATTCGGTCAAAATCCCGCTAAATATTGGAATCTTGGCATATCTGTTTCATTGACTTGTTGTGGCATTGATGTTGTCAGCATGTCTTTATGAGCTTATGGATATATTATATTCATCAGCATCTCTAGGAGCTTATCTTTGTTTTTTGTTTTTTGTTTATATATATATGTTCAGGCCTCATCAGCACGTCTTTATGCGCTCATCTTTGTTTTTTGTTTTTTGTTTATATGTTCAGGCCCCAGTTGGTTGAATATTGTATATTGAACAAATACCCCCTCCTGAATGGGAAAGGAATCTCAGTCGTTTATATCTCACTCATGTTGCCACCCAAAGGGTCCATGATCAAGTACATGTTCTCCTCCTCCACAAGCTCTCCCAAATCCCTTCCAAACCAATTTGAGAAATGGGTTCCTCCACAAAGTCAGATTTGCCTTTGTAGAAGACCACCACTTGGGAGTCCCTCTATCCAATAGGACATCTATGCAGTGTCCATGGCCCATTTGGGAGTCCTGCAAAATATAGAACTGATTGAATCCAATGCATTTCCAAACAGTCCTGCTCCAAACCCAATTCAAGAAAGCTCTTTCCCTTCAACGATAGGAATACTTCTTCCACAATCCCAAGAAACAAAGAATTGAATAGGACTTGCAGTGTCCTTGATGTTTGGCACACTCCACCCAATGGTTGGATGTTGACTTTGATGAAGAGATATTCACTGAATTTGTAAGCAATGGATTGTCACCTTTACACACAAGCTTGGTTGCACCTTGTTCCAAGGTCTTGGAGATGGCCAAAACAGTCACTGTAGGTGGGACATGCACTAGCTTGATCTTCCTTGAGAAAATTATACTGAAACTCAATTCACCACCCCCTCTAATAACCCAAAACAGATCCTAGCCAATATTGGATTAATTCAAATCATGGATCCATCCATCGGCATCAATCAAGTAGGCATGGACGATGTTATCAGCCACAAGGCCATATTTGCTCATTCATTGTTCTGAGCTTACCCCCGCCAAAGTGTCCACCAATGCCGATGGTGGGGCAGATCCCCGCCGGGAACCCAAACGAACCATTCGTTTGCATGATCTGGTAGTAGACTTCACAACTGTTGTGCCGGATTGGACCCACATTGTTTTGTATTCGAGATTGACGGTGATTGATCACAGGTCAATGAGGTCGGCGATAATGAATGGGGCATTGTAGGGGTGTTAGAGTGTTTAGTTCCTTAATATATATTGATACACTTCTACGAGACTCGAGCTTTTATAGCATCTTATTGTTTAATATAATATCAGAGCATAGAGCTGGGAATCGAGTCAGGTCGGACTGAGTTAGGGCTGACCCAACTTGATTCGGTTTTGAAAGAGTTTGGGATTGGGTTGGGGCCGGGTGTGGCGGATAGGATTAGAGATACTTCAGAATTAAAGTTATATATATAGGAATCGAGTTAGGTCGGACTGAGTTAGGGTTGACCCAACTTGATTCGGTTTTGAAAGAGTTTGTGATTGAGTTGGGGCCGGATGTGGCAGATAGGATTAGAGATACTTAGAAATTAAAGTTATATATACACACACACACACACACACCCGAATTCAAGCCGAGTTGAATTTCAGATTGAGTCAAGAATGATCAGATCAAGTTTCTGGTCAAGTTACTAGGTAACTTGCCTTGACTCAATTTAAGTTTGGATTGGGTGAAGCCTACCAATTCACCAATTCAGCTCAGGTCGAATTGGACTAGCCAAGTCGTCCTATGTCCATCTCTACCGGAACTGCAGGTCTATCTTTAAATTCATTCTCCATTAATTTTTTATTTTTTTATTGTAACTTATATTCTCACTGATTTCCAAATCCTGACTGTAACACATATTTCTCTCCGTCACACGTTAAATGTTGAATGCGTGATCCATTATTTGGATAGTTCTTTAAGACTTTAAACCCATTTGATTTTTACAGACGCCGATTGCCTCCTACCCCTACCGTCTCTAGCCACGAAAGGGCACTTCTATGGGTGGGCCCACCATGATGTATCCGTATATCCAGACCGTCCATCCTTTTCTAACATCATTTTAAGATATAAATGCAAAAATAAGATAGATTTGACGCTTAAGTGGACCACACCAAATAATAGGCTTGATTGCATTAAAAGCAGTTGAATTCAATGCAACAGTCATCTTTGGTGTGGTCCACTTGAGCGTTGGATCTGCTACATTTTTGTATGCATTCCTTAAAATGATCTGACATAAGGGATGAACGGTTTAGATAAACAGATACATCAAGGTGGGCCCGCCCACAGAACTGCCCGTTCGTGGCTAGAGACTGGCGGGGGTAGGACGCAATCCACGTCCGTCTCTTTAGACGCGCATGATTCTGTATATTTGATAACATGCATCAGTGATCCAAACGGTCCAAATGAACTATTTCACTTCCATCTAGAAAGTCGCCGTAACGTTTTTTGTGAGCCGTTGATTGATATTGTAGACATTCAAATCATGAATATTTTGAAGGAAGACCCAATTAGCAGTTGTCTCATCAGATCAGCGGCTTGTATTGTTGAATCATATGCTCAAGAGAATAATTCCTCAATGCCAACAGGCTGGGCTATAAGTTATGGTACAACGAGAGAATAAATTCCAAAATTTCTTGTTTGTACCACATCTAAGCCGTCCAGTAGGTTTGAACGAGGCATATCCAAATCTTAAGTGTACCGCATCACAGAAAATTCAAAAATTTCTTGTTTGTACCAAAGCTCAATAGGTTTGAATGAGGCTGACCAAAGCTTAAGTGGAACATACCACATAAAATAGTGGAAACAATGATGACCACCGTTGAAACCTTTATAGTGCCCACCGTGAAGTTTATTTGCCATCCCACCTGTTCATGAGGTCACGCAGACATGGATGAAGTGGAAACATAAATATCGTTTTGATCAAAACTTCTGTGGCCCCAAGAAGTTTTCAAAGGTAAACATTCAATCTACACTGATTTCTTTGATGTAGTCCACTTGAGTTCTGGGTCTACTTCATTTTTGGACGCATCCTGTAAAATGATGTTGCAAACTGGATGGACGGTGTGGATACAACACATACATCGTAGTGGGTTCCACCAATCCACTTCCATATTTATACACTAGCAATCTTGGAAGTTCCAATAAAATAACCCATTAGAAGAAGAAATATTATATTGCATTCGGAAATTAGCATACAAATCTAAGTATAGTTTCAAAATAAAATACAATCCATGATAATCACAAGCACACAAAGATGGACGTATACAAGAACAAATTAATAAATTCAAACCAATATTGCTATACTCTATATCCTTTCCCGCCGAACAAGAGGTGGAATGCTTTGTTCAGACCTAAAGAAATTAGTGGGGTCCACCACACCCTTCACGAGTGCCAATCTCTTGAAGTTACTATTGAAATACTTCCTACCCCAAATCCTAGCCCTTCAATAGCTTGAGTTTCCTTCCTCATTCACTCCCAAATCAAGGTCCCTATAGTTGAGATAAGCACCCCTTGGAGATCTTGAAACATGTGGGCCCAAGTAATCATGCAGCCTCCTAATCCAATCTATACCCTTCTTAGATCCCTCACCAGCATCACTTTCACCCCATCTCACCACGTACTGTATATTATACAAATATCCTTTCCTAAATGGGAAAGGAATCTCAGCCCTTGATATCTCACTCATCCTACCATCCAAACGTTCCATTATCATGTACACTCTCCCCCCCTCCAACAAGCTCTCCCAAATCCCTTCCAAACCAATTTGAGAAATGGGTTTCTCCACAAACAATTTTGGGTGTGGTCCACATGATGTGTATATAAGTTTTATATTTCCATTTAGAAATTATCATAGTGGGTCCGGCCTATGGAAAGGGTTGGATGTATCACATGCAATTAAGAGATTGGAAGTTATCAGCTAGATGGACCATAACTTGTGCTCCAACCGTTTGTACTTGAGACCTCCTCTATAGCATAGACGGTAGATTGAGCACATACGGCTAATGTGTCTCATGTATACGAAATCCAATCTGTTCAAAATTTTGGGCCCACATTTAAGATTATTAAAGAAGGCGGCTCATCTATGCATCAGGTGGGCCCAAATGTATATTGCATCAATCTATTTGAGATCCATTGTTTACACTTTGACCAACCTGATCAGCATAATCTTTATAGGAAATGGTATTCAAGGTGGGTCCAACCTTTTTATCGGCTCAGATTTTGTATATGCTTGATCCGTTGGCTGTATATGCCCTGCCGTCGGTACCTTAACTGCCCATTGAAGAGGATTCAAGGCACATGTACCAGTCCGGAACCCATGCGTGAGATCAGAACGGGAGTGATTAATTGGTGGGGACCATCATAAACGTTCATTTTTTACAAAAAATCAGGATGGTCCATCAGGTGAACCACACGTGTGGATTGAATATAACTGTTGGTCATGTTTCTAACCGTCCATTTTTTTCTCTCGAACGTGTGAGCTCTGCTTGTCATGCGGATTTTCTTAGTTTTAAGGCCAGAGCATGGCACTAAGTGGGCCCCAGTTTTTTATCGGCCAAGATCTCTCAACATACACGTTTGACATGTGTGCCACGTGTCATCTCATCAATGAATCCGGACGCGAATCGCTTTTCTCCGGAACTGTACAGATTCGGGATGAAATGATTGAAGCCATCAACCAAATAAATGATATTTTATTCTACGTTGAGGTTTTTAAAACCACACGCATGCTAGAGTCTTCATACTCACGTAATCACACGTGTCACATAAGAACACATGTTAAGGATCGGAATTTTGTATCAGGTAGTCTACCTTCTTTAGATCTCCCTAACTAAAAAACCGACCAACTTATATCTTATGTGGGACACATTATACAAAACAAATGGACGGTCTAAAAAGTGTTTTAACCGTCAGTTTACTTTTTAACGTGTCCAAACGAGTTTTGAGAGGGTATTATTTTAGATTCAAAGATATAAATATATTTTATATGCATATGGAAAGATCAGATCTCACACACGTATTCCATACTGACATACGTACGGGGCGGTTTTGCAGGGCATCAAACGCACGTGGAATAGTCAAAACTTTGTTCGAAACTTTCTCATTGCATGTGGCGGGCGGCCGGTTTTTGTACCGACAAAAACCTCTTCTATTGACTTTGACCAGCAGCTGTTAATCGGAAAGAAGACCATTTTACTCTCTTTTCATCCGTGCGGATTACGTGAGACGCCGGATCCACCGAGATGGGTGGGCCCTGACTGTGGGGCTCACAGTGATGTATGTACATTAAATCCACACTGTCCAGGCATTTTGAAAGATAATTTCAGGGCATTTCGAAATAAATGAAGCTGACTCAAATCTTAGATGGACCACACTACAGGAAACAATTGTGATTAAATCTCCACCATTAAAAACTTCATGGAATTCAACGGACTGTTTATTTTCCATCCAACCTGTTGATAAGGTCACAAACACCTAGATGAATATCCCACAGGAATATCATCTTGATCCACAGGTTGTATGGCCTACACAAAGTATTTAATTGTCAATCACCACTTTTTCTTATACTGTGATACATCTGGGATTTTGAACTGATTCACTTTTTGGATCATGCCTTAAAATGAGTTTTCAATACGGATGGACGGAGTAGATGTAGTCAAATATATCAAAGTGGGCCCCACAATCCGGGGTCTCACCCATTTGAAGTGTGCCGGCTGCGTTGTGATATCCACTCTGTATATCCTTGGATCATGATCCAAAACGCGTGTGACAATTTGTAGCCCCTCATATGCGGTCTGTGGGCCCTATCTTGGACGTGAACCATTGGATGATCTTAACCATCTGTGCACCGTTGACATGGCGCACATGGATTGCTGATATATATCCAGACTCAGTCATGATGGTGTCGATTTGAATTTTTGAGCTCAGCTGGAAGATTTTAAGCAATGATGGATTGACTTTGATTGGATTGTTCTATTGAAACCGGCAAAGAGTTCCTAAAAAGTAAGGTTCATGAACTAGTAGTACAGGAATGGTTCAACCCGTCCTACTTTGCGACTGTGGCCTTAGTCTTTTAAAATTTAAAGCCGTTTCAAGTAGAAGCTAGGATCCATGCGGCCCACCAGTTTTGGCATATGATTTTAGGGTGTGTTGAAAAATGAGGGAGATGAATGGTTAGATGGCAAACAACGAGTATTGTACTCTGAAGCATGTTTTATCCGTTCGTTTTTTTTTTTTTACAATATGGCCCACCTAAGGAGCCAAACATAATGATTTTAGATTCAGAAAATCTAAAGAGTTTTTCCATAAATATGGACAGATTAGATCTCACACGTGTTCTATACTGACATGTGTTGCGGGGCTCCAAAAGCCATCTTCTTTCATTTTCAAGGGATTTTAATTTGTACCTGGCAGCCTTTTGATGAATATAGCTATCATAACTTTTGATGAATTTGACTAATATAACATTGGGAAAATTAAAGCTGGACACGAAGTGAGCTAGCACAGTTAACTTGCTTGCCTTGGGTTGAATAAGCTTGATTCAGCTCAACTTAACAGCTAATTTTGAGATTTTTTGAGATCGTGCTAGCCTAAGCTTGACTTGGGTCAGTTCGGCTCGAGTTAATCAAAAATCAAGTATCTCATTAGTTTCTAGAAGAAATGCCAGAATAAATCTATACTAACAATAGAGATGTTGATTTTGACTAACAAAACTTTTGATGAATTTAACTGATGGACTGTTGGGAAAATTACAGTTGGAGACGAAGCAAGCTAGCACGGTTAACTTGTTCAGCTTGGCTCGGATAAGCTTAACTCGACTTAAAAGTTAGGTTTGAACTGAGTTGAGTAATTTTTTGATATCGATATAGCTTAAGCTTGACTTGACTTAATTCAACATGAGTTATAACTTAATTAATATTAATATTTTATATTATATATAATATTAAAAAAGATCTGCCTATAAAAAAATTAAAAAGAAAATGCTTAATTGTAAAGCTTGAACTTGAACTCGATTCGAAAGTTTGAGCTTGAGCTTGAGCTTCGCTAGAGCCTCTAGCTGAATCGAGTAGAGCTAGCTAGTCAAGCTTGAGAATCAAGCCGAGCTGAACTTGAGTTAGGGTAGGCTGTTGGCCAAATGGAGTTAAACTGTAAGACCCGTATCCTAATCCGTACTGTTTCGTTGCTTCCCGCGATCATTCTCGTCAAATTTCAACAATTTACAACCTGTAGTCGACATTGCGTACGACCGTAAGTCATATCCTATACATTTGAGTCGGCTTAATCCGATACTTGTATCATTACGACCGCACCGTCGCCGCGGTTCCAACGCCGCGACTCATGTACCGATCCGATACTCAGACGAGGTGATGTGGACCCATGTTCAGTTCGAGAAAAAACACCGCGCGTTGCAAATCCCAAGAGAATCTCTACAATATGTCAAATCAATCTCATCAATCACCTCTCATGTCACGTACACACCCATGCTTTCTTTCTCCATAAGTTAAACAAACTCAAAAGTCAACAAAGCTCTCACCTCACCCATCACTCACATCACACATCACTCACCCATCACACCCACCCATCACTTCTCCTTACAACCACCTCTCTCTCTCTCTCTTCACATTTTCCAAGAATTTCCCAAGCAACCAAGAAGCCCACACGTCCATGCATTTCTAAGAGAGAAAAATGACCTTGTGTGGCCCACCTTTCCCATCCTAAAAACTTTAATCCTAGCCATCCATTTTCCATCCCCACCATCAAAGTGAAGCTCAAGGAGACCGACATTTCCACGGACCAAGAAGATCAAGTGGTGGGTGTTTCCATAGGCTTCTTTTTCATATTTTTAAGATGGGCCAAGTGAGGCCAACCGATCAATGGTTTGGATCTCACTTGGGACCCTAAGATGAGGCCAATGACCCATCTTGATCATAAAAATCATTCCATGATGGGGCCATTCTCCATGGACCCCATCATGATGTTTACTTTCTTGCATTAAAGAGGTCATATAGACCGTTCATTTTGGATGGAGAGGGATCTCCACCGTTGATCTTTTATTTGGAAGGCCCATATGCAATGGGATCCATTGATGTATGATTGGATGGTTGAAACGGAGGGCCCATAGTGCCGGGGTCCCTCCATCACGCGTGTCCCACTCTCCTTCTATCTCTTTCCCCTTCTCTTTTTCATTATTTTTTTCTTTGTGTGTTGATGTGGTCATGTGGCCCACTTGAACAGGCCCCACCATGAAGTACTTTACCCAAGCCGTATAAGGGTGGGGCCCACTCTATATGTATTGTACCCACACCATCCTTCATTTGGTGGCCCACATAAGCAGGACCCACCTCAATGCTCGTGCACACCTAACCGTCCAGCGTCCCTTGGATGCTGGACGTCAAAAAAGGAAAACACCAATATTAGCTTGGTTCCACACTCATGGGGTGGCCCATTCATACAGGCCCCACCTTGATGTATGTTTCTAATCCATGCCGTCCATCCTCTTTCCCGACTCATTTTAGGCGTTGAGCCGAAAAATGAGGTTGATCAGAGTATCTGATGGGCCATAGCATCGAAAACTGTATCATTACCATTGAAGTCTACCCAGATTTTTCTTACACACTGAAAATGGCCCAATATTGATCTTGATAGACTTGTCTAAGGCCATGGAAGCCAGTGCGGAGTGCATCTACCAGATGTGGGTTCCACACCGAAAAAACCTTGGAAAATCGGGTTTTCAAAAAATAAAATAAAAATACAAACACAGCAGCTGCTGCTGCTGTGTCAGACATGCTGGCTGCGCCAGCGGCTGGCGGGCGGGCGCTGGGCAGGGTCCCACAGCCCTACACGTGGACCCCACCTTGATGTTTATATTCCATCTAAGCCGTTCATTAGGTGGGTCCCTACCTTAAGTAGGCCCCACCCAAAAATCGGCTTGATCTGATAATTAGGTGGCCCACACCACAAGAAACACTGGTGATAGAACTTTACCATTGAAATCCTTTTGGGCCCACTGCAGTTTTGGATCAATCTGGAATTTGTGGTTCCTGTTCATCCAGGTCCTTGTGGCCTTATTAACAGGATGGATGGAAAATAAACATTATAGTGGGCCCCACGTGGGACCCACTGTCCACGCCAGTCCCACTGGCGGACTGAGTGGGGATACCTCGTTCCAACACTTGGGGTCCTGGCATCGATCCCTGGTGGTGCTACCATGTGGTGTGTGCTGGCGTGGGTGGGACCCACCAATGATGTATTTGCTTTATTCATACCGTGCAGGCGGTTAGTGGACCCCAACCTTGATGCATGTGTTGCCTCCCAACCCTCCAATTTTCGTGTGGACCTCCACCATGATGCATGTGTTGCATTCAAACCATCCATTTATTTTATAAATTCATGGTTGAGCTAATAAATGAGTCAGATCTATGATTCAAGTAGGGCCCACCTTGGTATGTGTATAGGGCCCATGTTGGCCTGTTTGTAACCATTTATTAAGGCCCACCTTGGTGCACATATACGGCCTATGGGATTAAGCCCATTTGGCATGCATAAGGCCTATGAGATTAAGCCCATTTGGCATATATAAGGCCCATGGGTTTGGGCCCATTTGACATATGCAATGCCCATGAGATCCGGCCCATTTAATCTATATAAGGCCCACGGGATTCAAGCCAATTTGATATATATAAGGCCTATGGGATTAAGCCCATTTGGCACACATAAGGCCCATGGGTCAGGGACCATTGCAATGTAGATAGGGCTCATTGGTGAGGCCCATTAATGCAGCCCATTTGATGAATGTAAGGCCCATGTGATTCGGCCCGTTTGATGTATCTAAGGCCCATGGGTCGAGGCCCAACGGGATGACCTTAGGGTCCATTGCAATGTGTGATTTCTCATGGTTCATGTAATTATATTTATGGCGGGCCATGCCTAGGGAACAATGTTGGTTTGACGTCCACATTGTATGTACAATGTTGGTTAAATGTCCGCATTGTAACTCTCCTTAAGGCCCATTGATAGGCCCATACTCATTGTTATTCATCACTTTATAACATGCTTAATATAATTCCATGACTCATGCCCATACGCATCATATGTATGTTTGATATGAGTAGTGATTGATTATAACATACGCCGTTGGGCAGACCATTTACGGGACTCGTTATGAGATAGAGTGTCCTGCATGATCGCGCAATATGCGCTGAATTTCTGTATGATTTGACGCGTGATTCATGCATCTCGCATATGTGTGACTTGATCACTGCACGCCCTAGCGACATCAGGGCCGTGGTTCCATAAATACATTGTGTATGGCTGTATCGGATATTGAAAATACTTGGTTCTAGCACTGTGGGCACTTAGGATGTCCTTGGGTGAAAGTCCCAGAACCTTTTTGGTACCAGGAGATACTCCAACGTTTAGATCGAGTGGATACACGAGTGCCCGAGTGCCGAATACCAGTAGGCCGCGTCTCCCACTATGTCGTGATCGGTTAGAAGTGTTGAGGGTCAAATTTTGCATATCAGACCCCATTTATTACCTGGATTTACGAGCATGATACTGTTTAATGGCCCGTTTTATCGTGTTTATATTGCAAGGTGAATTTACGAGCATGGATTGAAAAAGGGAGCTTAAAGCATAGATTTAACGCTCTGATGACACCAAAGGCAAGGGACAGACTCCAAGGACTAAGATCGACAGATATGCACACCAGGGACCCGAGGAAATCAAGCTATTTACATTAAAAAGGCCCGAAATTGGTCCAAAAATGCAAGATCACAGGGTTCCTGCCATCCGATCAGTTCAAAACTTAATACATTGCCTGAGGACCATAATTTAACCGTACACATCAAATTTCATCCATTGGATCTTCGTGGAAGTGGGCCAACAGATAGATCAGCCCATGAATTGTCAAATTTGGGCCCACCTGATATCTGGATCTGCTTCACTTTTGGTCTCAACGTCTAAAAAGATATGGAGAACAAGATGGACAGTGCAGATTTCTCACAAGCATTTCAGTGGACCCTGAATGAATAGTGCATGTACATGGTGTACACGCACCGGCCGTGCACCGGACGGTCAGCCCGGTCAAAAGACGGGCTGACCTGTCTCTCCTTCTTCTTCTCTATTTAAAAAAAAATGGACGTGCAGCAGCCGTCCATTTTTTACAGTGGGCCCCACGCATCATCCATTTTTATGATCCAGATCGTTGATTCACTTCAGAGAGGAGGTATTACCTTCGCCTAGGTGGCGAATTTGTGAAAAACAGTGAAGATCAGATCTTAACCGTCCAAACAGAGAACGGACGGTCGTATGAACAATCACGTGGGCCGCACCGAATACAATCAGAAACTGGTCGTTTCCAACTGGTTTTTCTAGTATAATTCAATGGATGGGGTGGATTTTAACAAAAACGTTGCTGTGGGGTCCACCAAACAGCACAGCGCGGATGCCGAACCTCTGTTTTCGCAACAGAGGCTGCAAGTGAGCGCTGTGGGCCCCACTCACTATCTGTATAGTTAATCAGCACCATCCATCGTGCAGAGGGCCTCGATTTAGTCAATTCCATGTTGACCTTGTGCATTCATGCATGCATACGTGCCAGTTTTAATGGTTACAAACAGACAGCCTTGCGCCAACAGCGGCTTAAATACAACCTTTGGCCGCGTCAACAACATTCCAAAACTATCCATATCTGGTCGAAATTTTGAGGGGAAGAAAGTGAACGGAGTGGATTTCCCGTCTGAGCTCAAGAATGGGCCACACCAAGCATCCAACGCAAGATGGTCCCTTTCTTACGCACGGCGTGACCTACAAGTTTCTTGGTTGCGTAAACAAATTTCGCAGCAGCTTCGCATGCACCGTCTCTGGTCTAAACCGACTGGAAGTTCCTATAAAAGAGAGAAGACAGATCTGGAAGGGGAGCAGATCTAGGATTCACGGCTGAGGCTTGGGACGTGGGAAGCCAAAAAGAGCAAGGGAGAGAGAGAGAGTTTGGCTGGTGGTTCTATTTTTTTTCTCTATTCTTCTCAATTTTTAATTATTTTCTTTTAAGATGTTCAGCCCATCGATGTGTGGCTAAACCTCTTAGCTAGGGCTAAGAGGTGAAGCTTGTAGCGTGATGGGAGACGTTTAATTATGCCTTTTGTTTAATATTGAACTGATTTTGATTTAATTTTATTTTGGAAATATTTTTAGTTCTTAATGGTCTGTTGTGACTGAAATTACAATGGGTCTGCGATGCTTTGAATATTTCTATTTCCTTTTCATGTTTATGATGTTAGGAAACCCTGTTGTTCACCATAGTCTCCTGGGCATGGTCGGATGACGGTACCCTTCCTAACCTCCATACGTGTGATTGGTTGGTAATTAGTTTAATTCTGTTGTTTGCTATAGTTTCTTAAGCATGGTTTGGTGATGAAATCCATTCTAATTCATATACCTTTCATCTCTTTGAAAACTAGATCAACGGCAGTTCAGTAAATTTCATAATTCTTGAAGCAGGTATAAGATCTCCCTGATCTTTACAAGTGGATCCTCTGAATCCCTAGTTACCCTTCTCTGATATCTCCTTAGTTTTAGATTAATTATTATATAAGTATTCCATCATTGCTAATTAATTTAGATTTCCTCTCATCCTAGTTCTAATTCTACTTAGTTTTAGAATTCGTACAAGTTTCAGTCCCTTAGGATTCGACCTCGGTCTCACCGAGTTATTACTACATCATAACCCTGCACTTGGGGAGTTAACAAGAAGGGGGTGTGGCCTTATCCGCCTGAGTGAGGGGGCTATAAGCCAGGCTGAGTTTGACCAGCTCGCAAATGAGTCCGCTATCGACGAGCCGGATAGGTATTGACCGACTACTGGTCAGGCGGATAGTGAGGTCTATTCCGCTTTCTTGACTGTGCAGCTAGGGAAGTGGCAATCACTATGAAGTGTATTAGACCCTGGTGATATCTAGAGATGAACTGTACTGATACGTGTACTTGAGTAGTACCGACTTGATTGGATTGCATTTCGCATATGACATTCGGCTATGTAGGCCTTGCATTGCCTCGGTGTGACCGATGACATTCATATCTCGCATCACATGGTCTTGGTATGGCCGATAGCATTCACGTCTTGCATTACATAGCCTTGGCATGGTTGATTCTATGTACTTACTGCATACTTCCGCATTGCTCTGATACCGTACACTGGGCGTTTGCCTTACGCACACACTTACACCACTCTCTAAGCTTTTGTAAGCTTATGCACGACAGTTGCGTGTAGGTAGCGTTGGACAGCAGTAGCGCTGAGGTAGGAGTGCGTATCAGGACCTTTTGGAGCTTTTTTGTATTTTTCTTTCCGCATTGTACTTAAAATTTTTGATATAGTGGATATGTGGTGATGTTGTTTTGTGACTTGGTTATGCTTGTGGTTATGCTCCATTACAAAAAAAAATTATTCTGAAAATCCTCCTTATAGGATCTCAGGATCGGAATCTGGCATTCGATTATCAGGAGCCAAGAATGGGGCACTACGGAGGCTGTCGGCACCGAATTCGACAATCGGGATTCATGTGAATCCGATTTTCGAGTTTAGGGCGTATCAAGCTGTGCCAAGCTCAGCTTGGTTCAACTCATGTACAACTCCAACGAAAATGATTGTCAAAGAAAATTAGACTTTAATTTTCACCCTCTTTCGTTTTCGTGAAATTTTTATTGTTTTGCTCAATTTGAAGTGGGGAATCTTATTTATCCATTTAGATGTGCAGAACATCGTTGCTATGACATCCACTCCATCCATCTCATGGTCATGATGCAATGTACACATGGCAATTTGTAGGCCCCCACATGCGATCTGTGGGCCCTATCTTGGTTGGAGCATTGGATGAGCTGAACCACATGGCGCACATGTACCACGAGTATCCAAACCATTTGTACAAGTGCAATTTATTTAGTGAGCCAGACCATTTGACCTCATGGGCCCAGCTGAAAGATTTTAGGCAAGGATGATTGACATTTATTGGATTGTTGAAATGGAAAATATGCAATGGTTCTTGTTCAAAAAGCAATTTTAATGAACTAAAAGTTGGGATAGTTCAACCAATCTAATTTTGGAACCATGTTCTAAAATTTATAGTGAGATAATTTATGCAATTTCAACTAGAAATTAGAATCCACATGGTCCACCAATTTCGCTAGATAATTTTAAGGCACGAGCCATAAAAGGGCAGACATCAACAATGGGGGTTGTAGTCACCAACCCGCCCTATGTTGAACTTAACAATCTGGGTGCACTATGATGTTTGGGAGAAATCCATCCTATTCACCAATTTCTTTAAGTTAATATAAGACGTAAGTGTAAAGATGAGGCACATTCAAAATCAAACGGACTAGATTGAAACAAACATTGGTTATTGAATGCCCACTATTGAAACAACTCTCACCCAACATTAAAATAATTATGGGGCCCATGATGATGTTTTTGAAAAATCCACCTTGTCCACTAGTTTCACCATATGATTTTAGAGGGTGGGCCAAAAAATGAGATAAGTGGGCCCCATTGCTTGAAATAGTGGATATTGAAGGCTCATCTTTGAAACACACTCTCGGATTTCCCGTTGAAAAAGTTGTGTGGCCCACCATGATATTTTTGAGAAAACCTCTAATTTCTTGCTTAATATATGTTTTTGAAATAAACAATAATCTTCTACCCATTTATTTCTAAAAAAGAAAAATTTTAGAAATAAAATTCCATCTTCATTTGCCATCTCGTAAAGTTTGGTTCATAAAAAATCTCGATCTTATTAGTTTTTAGAATAAATGCCATAATAAACCCATACTAATAATAGAGATATTGAGTTTATCTTTAAATTGTTATTTTCTGTAATTAGAAAAAAAAGAGATTATAGAGAATTCATGATAAAATTAATACATGTTTTATTTAATGACTTTCAGCCCATGACGTCATGCCCTAAAATTCGGTACCCGAGTTGGCTAGACCCGATTCAAAATCCCAGATCATGATTTAATATTAAACATTCACAACCGCATTTGATTAAAAAAAATCATTACAATACACAAACGTTCATCCAATACAATATATAACACTATCATTTTAGACTCACTTCTGAATTTCTGACATACATTTTTTTTTTTTTTTCAAATACAAATAGATAGGTAACTACAACTAAGCTGATTGCTAGATCTTCGCTCTGCTTTGTCCTTATTAAACTCTGATCCCTGAAACACTGTTATTTTGGGTATGAGCATAATAGCTCGTGGGATCTTATCCAATGCAAATCTGAAAATTCTATAATTAAATCATATGTATAGATAATGAAATACTTTTCTTAAAGTTCATATCAAAACACGAATCAAATAAAATTCTTAAGAATACCATGTATGCAATGTTGGAATCATAAAGATTACTCTAAATACTATACTTTCCATAAATTTTATAAATAATAAAATCAAATAACTATTATCTCTTACAACACTGTACCCAAGTGGATGGTCACATTGCATTAACGCCCACGCACTGGTACTTCATGGTGAGGGACCCATTTATGCATTAGTTGGTTAGACTATTGCTCCAGTTGTAGTTCTGACGTATGTCCGCGCACACAATTGTACTCATACACTGTATACAAAGGAGACTTTGAAGGATCTAATGGGTTCTAGGGTCTTTTACACAAGGGACATGATTGCCCTACTTGCTGGCTTTAAGGTCTCTCACCCAAGGAACACGATTGCCCTACTTGCAAATACCATTTTTTTTCTTTTCTTTTTCCAAAATTTCATAATAAATAAATATGTATGTATGTTATGAATGAATCCAAAATCAATAATGAAATGATTTAATAGATCAGATTTTCTTACAATAATACAGGTCGTATATAAAATTTGTAGAAATCCAATGCTGTTAAAATTCAGTCTCTAAAATTATTTTAAAAAATAAAAAGCCGTTTAATATAACATATTGTAAATTTGAATTTTATTAAAGTACAGGCTGTATTTCGTAATAATATATAAATTTATGACAAAATCCCCCTTCTTTGCTGAAAATTATAATTGAGTTTCAAAATTTTAATTTTGAATTAATTTAATTATATATATTGAAATAAACTGATTATTTTGTAAATAATTTTAATTTCTCTTTGATAATTCATTGAGAATATATATTTAGGTTTAATCGATAAATTTATTTAAATTTTAATTTAAACAAAAATTTTGAACTACAAAAAGAAGATTTTTAAGTTTAAAATCTAATATTATACTTTATTAAAATTTCAATTTAATAAAATTTTTAAATATATATTAATCACTAAAATTCCAATATATATATATATATATATATATATATATATATATATATATATATATATATATATATAAAATCATTTTAATTTCAATTCCAAAATATTGAAAAATTTCTTGAACTTGAATTCATTTAATATTTAAATTAATTAACTCTTTAAAATTTTAGAATTAAAATTTAGATTTTAATCTTTATAATACATATATATATATATATATATATATATATATATATATATATATATATATATATATATATATATATATATTACACTGATTCTATAAATTCATAAAATTAACAATGTACTTAAATTATTATTTAATAATTTAAGTTAAACTATCTTAAATTAAAGTAATTATTTTTTATCTAATTATTTTAGTCAAATATTCTAAATTCATAATTTTATCTAGTTTTTATATCTAAATTTAATAAGTTAAAACGAGTTATTAATTTGGACTTTAGATACTATTATTTTTACATATTCAAATTTTAATAATAATTATTTTTTATTTTAATTAATTTTAAGTATTGGAATTTACATTTTGGATTACCTTTTATTTATTATTTATTTTTTTAATATATATAATTCAGATCAATTACACAATTAAATTTAATAATTAATATAATCATTAATTAAGAGTATTTTGGAATTAATTCATATTTACTAATTTAAATAAATTCATTACTTCACAAACTCATATATTAAAATATATAATCTAGAATTTTCATTGATTTCAAATAAATTGATATGATCATTATATTTTCATATGCCCATCAACAAAATATATTTAACAAATAAATATGAATTTCTTAAAAATTTTAAAGGATAAATAAAAAGATTTTAAAAAAAATACAGAAATAAATAAGTATATAAAAAGTTCACATTTGAGATTGGATCACCTACCTAGTTCGCTAGATTTATTTGAACCTGGTCCATGATTAACTCAGATTCAATCTTGAAAATAGCCTAATCGATGGTCTCATAGGATCATCTCTCTCTCTTTCTCTCTCTTGTTTTCTCTGACAGCTTATGGATGCTATTTTTTTAAAAAGTTGCTGTATTTACTTTGTCATTACTGTCGTAAAGATGTAAAGAAGGATAGTAGAATGAGAGTCTTGGTAGTAATGTGTTGACTGAAAACATGTATGTTGTAATTTTTTTTTAATATATAAGCGGTGGTTGATTTGGTAGGGTAGTCTAATGGATGGTCCAGATCGTTAGTTTGAGCCACATTATAATAGAATGAAGATGTGGTGGTTCCCACGAATAGCTTATGGTGAGAAGAAGACGGAAGTGATAGAGAAATTCAGTCAAGACTCCCCTCATCACGCGATAATGTGCGATATTTACTGTGAATGTTTTATCTATTATTATTTTTTTAACAATTAAAATCAACGGCTGACTATGATATTTGTTTAAAAAAATTCATCTCGTCCCCTTGATTGATCATATTAGATAGGGTATGATTCTGAAAATAAGGAAGGTCTAAGACTTAAGTGGGCCACACGTTGGGAGAAATTAGGTAGGGCGACTGTTCATTTCTTTATTCTTATCTTCTTCTTATCTTTAAAATTTTATTTTATTTTATTTTTTTACGAAAATAATAAAAAAAATGTTTTGAGCTGGAGGAAAATAAGGGATATAAACTCCCACATCCATTCTTGGTTTGATAAATTTGCACATGCGAATGCTATACATGGACACACGCACTCATGTGGTGATTAAATAGTTAATTGGTGTACATGTGTGTAACACATTCATATAAAGTGTAATGCATACAAGCATGCATGAACGAATTAGGTGAAAGAGTGGTTTAAAATGGAGACTTGGCTTGGATAGATGATTGAGACATATGAATAGTTTAGATGGGCGGATGGATAAGTGGATTGGATAGAAGGGTGGTTGGGAAAATAAGTTGAATTGCCTTTGATGATGAATGGTTGAGATAGTTGATGTGATCGAAGGATGAATGGTTAGATATGAATGAAATGGGTGCATGAGCAACACTCACCTATACTCCTCTATTTCATTATTTTTCATTATTAATTTTACATCAACTTACTATACAAGGTCGCACCTTCATGCCTTCTTCATTTTCATCTTTCAATGTTTAATAGGAAGTATTTTATACTCGGACCGTTAGATTGGTGTAGAACTTGGTTATGACCCACTACTTGACAAGCTTTACATAATGAGTCTAATATCAACCTATGATCCTTGATGGTGGACCGAAAATAGAATTTCAATGACTCCCTCTCACCGGATCTCACGTGGCATGCACGAGGGTTCCATTTAGATACTAACTAATGGATTTAGATTATAAGCTATGAAATAATGGACAGTTTATTTTGATAGTTGAGTGACTCAATTGAAGGATACAAGTGAGTTATACGGTTAGATGGTGAGATACGATTAGGATAATTACATATTTAAGAGTGTAATCATGTAATTAGGTTAACATATGATCACTTTTACTAATAAATAAATACAATGTGGGTTTACACACACACACATATGGATCTACTATATGATTCATTGACTGAAAAGTTTAGATTAATGGTTAGAGAAATATACCATGATCGTGCACATGGATAGATAAGTGAAAGGCTAGGTGAGTTTAGTGCATGTTCAACAGTTAAAATTGGATGAATATATGAATGGACGATTGGTTCTATAGGCATAAGTGATGAGAGTATAGGTATATATGTACATACACGCACACAGAAATCTTATAATTAACAATCACATAAGTCAATGTTCACCCTATAATTAGATAAAAAATGCATATCAATAGTCACAAGTTTCATAGACTGATGGATGCATATATGCATGGACTTATAAATCTATGCTTTAACAAGTGTATATGCATGCACGTGTATACTTATGCACCAAAATCCTGAGTCAATATTACACATGATCTCAAAAACCAACCATCAAACATCAAAACATTTTCCTAGGAAAGACTAATGGCAGTGGGTAGTTTTATTTGACTTTCAATCAATGATCTCGAATACCACTAGCTGTCAAATGGACATCGAAATGTTTTGGGACGGTCAAAAGATGAATATTCTTCCTTTATCTATTTGAGAATTATTCAACCAATCTGATTTTGGGAATTTGACTTGGTGGCATGATTTTAATATAGATAATATGCATTAATGTCTGCCACATGTATGATTTTTGATCACATGTACATCAAGTGTCGTGTTCGGTTGCAGCATTAATAAGAGACCAGGATGAAGGGAAGAATATTCATTAATGTCTGCCACATGTACGATTTCTGAGCACATGTATATCAAGTGTTGTGTTCGGTTGGAGCATCAATAAGAGACCAAGATGAAGGGGAAAAAAAAACAAATATCAGCTTGATCCAAAGCTTTTGTGGTCCATGGAGAGTCTTTAATGGTCAATTACCATTGTTTCTGGTAGTGTCGTCTGCCTAAGATTTTGATTTGCTTCATTTTTGGTCTCATGCCTTAAAATATTCTTAAGAAATAGAGAGACAAAATGGATATACTACACATACATCAAAGTGGGCCCACCGTTTTAGGTTAGGTCCTTGTGATTATTAGATGTTTCGGCCATCGCATGTGTGATGGAGCTAATGGATAGCCTAGATTAGTCGATTGAACTGTTGAAGTGTCCTGATGTAGCTAAGAGTACAGTGCTCTGCGAGCACTGGACATCATGTATGGGGAAGGACCGTGGATTTCAGAAATGGATTGACTATTGCCCCTGCCAGCCACTAGCTCGGTGGCTGGTGGTTGATGCTTTGTGGGCCCCACCATTATGTATGTGTTTCATCCATGCCGTTCGTCCATTTTTACAGGTCATTTTAGGGCTTGATACAAAAAATGAGAGGGATGTAAATATAAGGGGACCACACCACAGAAAAATAATAGTGATTGGATATCCACCATTAAAATCTTCCTAAGGTCCATTGTACTATTTATTTGACATCCAATTTGTTGATTAGGTCATACAAACCTAGATGAAGGGTAAAAACAAAGATTAGCTTGATCCAAAACTTTTATGGCCCCCAAAAAGTTTTTAATGGTTGACATTCATTCAACACTGTTTCCTGTAATGTGGTCCACTTGAGATTAGGATATAACTCATTTTTGGTCTCATACCATAAAATGGTTTAGAAAAATAGATGAATGGCATGGATGAAACACATAAATTATGATGGGGCCCACAAAGCACCGACCATTAGCCATTGGCTAGTGGCAGGGGGAGTAGCTAGGAGTGTACATCGAGTCGAGCCGAGTCGAGCTGGCCTCAGCTCAGCTTGGCTCGGCCACTAGCTGACCTCAGTTCAAACTCGGCTCGGCTCAGTCATTGAGCTTGGTTGGCCAGCTCGGATCGGTTCGATCAGTAGCTCGGATTAGTTCGAGCCGAGTTCGTCTGTGCAGCATTTCCACAAATACCTGGACTATACCTTTAAAAACCTATTGTATGTAAAACAACATTAAAGAATTTTCAAATATTTTATCAAACACCTTCTAAGCAACATAAAAATTAAGAAAAAAAAAAAAAAGATATTTGTTTTATACATATACCTTCCTTGTCACTAGCCAGACTTTGTTGAGTCATTTTATTAAACACTTGGTGAGAAACATCAATATTAAAGTAACCAAGTCACTGAACTGATTTGATTTGAGTACAATTTGAGCTGGGTTCGATCCGAACAGAGTCGAGTTGGGGCCAGATTGATCCCAGCTCGAACTCATTTTCTAGCTCAAAAAATCAGCTGCACTCACCTCAAACTTAGCTTCAAATTGAGTTAAATGGGACTTTTTTGAAACGAGTTGAGGAAGCTAACCGAACTAGCTCCGTTGTGTACACCACCAGGTATAGCCAATCGTTTCCATGGATTCCGTGGCAAACCCTATAGTAAAGACATCATTGTTGGAAAAATTGTGTGGGCCACCATTATGTATGCGTTCTATCCATGCTGTTTATCCATTTTCCAGCTCATTTTAATACATAAAACAAAAAAAAAAGGCAGATCCAAATCTTAGGTGAACCACTATACAGGAAACAATGGTGATTGATGATTAACGGGAAAACACAGAGATCAGCTTGATGCAAAATACGCATTCAAGATCGGAACCCAGGATCAGGAATCATACACTGTTTACATCTTCTCACCCAAAAATCAGGCAAGCTTAGATGGCCCACAGCATGGAAAACAAATGGACAGCCTAATGAGTGTTTTAACCGTCAGTATACTTTCTGCAATGTGTCCATCTGAGGAGTAAAACAGTATGACTTTAGATTCAGCAGATCTAAATAATTTTTCCATACACATGGAAAGATCAGATCTCACGCACGTCTTATCAAATTTCAATCTTTTATTTTTGAAATATTTCCTAACCTTTTTCAGAATGGATTTTTGCACGTGGCCACCGGTTTTTTATACAGCGACCAAGAATAGCCTACGTTGACTTCAAGGACGAAAATGGCCATTAGGGGCATAAAAAGACCTTTTTGCCACCTTTTCACGTACTGTTTAACCATTCTGCATGGGAAGCCTTACGTCATTGTGACATCGGACGCGGATTGCATCCTACCCCTGCCCGTCTCCAGGAACGGGCAGGAGCTTTGAGAAGCCACCGTGATGTATGGATCATATCCGCACCGTCCATCCAGTTTTAAGTATAATTTTAGGCTATAAAACCAAAAATGAGGTATATCCAATTATCAGCTGGGCCACACCACAGGAAGAAGATCTGATAATGATTCTCACCGTTGAAACTTTTCTAGGGCCCACCATAAACTTTATTTGCCATATAACCTATTGATAAAGTTACATATACCTGAATGAAGAGTAAACACAAATACCAGATCCAACCAAAACTTTTGTGGTCCCGGTAAGTTTTTAATTGTAAGAGTTTAGTTCGCATCGTGTAGTGGACTTGAGTATTAGATATACCTCATTTGTTTTTGGCTTATATCATAAGATGATATGAAAAAAATGGAGGGACGGTGGGCCATCTTAGACAGTGCATTGGATGAGCTTAACCATCTGATCCAATACACATGGGCGCACATGAGCTGCTATTCTTCAAACCCTTTGTTCCATGTAGACCATTTGATCTCATGAGCCCAGCTGGAAGATTTTAGGCAATGATCGGTTGACATTTATTGGATTGTTAAAATGGAAAATATCAAATGGTCCTCGTTCAGAAAGCAATATTGATGGATAAAAAGCTGGAATTGTTCAATCAATCTGATTTTGGGACCATGGACTTGGACAGTTTCAACTAAGAAGTTATGATCCATGCGGTCCATCAGTTTTTAAAAATAATTTGAGGGCGTGAGCAGAAAAATAAGAGAGATAGGTGGGCCACACAGCAAGGAACGGTGGGTATTGGAGGTCCAATATCCACCTACGTTGAAATAGTTGGGCTCACCATGATGTTTGGGAGAAATCTGTATCAATTTAGTGCGTGAACCTAGAGATGATGATGATCCAAAAATCCAGTGGGTCAGACGTAGGAAACAGTGGCTATTAAACGCCCCTCTACCATTTAAACAGTTGTGGGGCCCATCAGGTGGTTTTAAAAAATCAATCCCATCTACTAGTTTCTCTAAGATGATTATTTTAGGGTGGTAATCCAAAAAAAAAGAAAAAAAGAAAGGCAAATTGAAGGCGCTCTCTAGTTTTCTGCTGAAAAAGTTGTGTGGCCAATTATAATGTTTTTGATATATCCTCCCTTGTCATTATTTTGTCAGCTTATTTTAGAGGAGGGACCAAAAATAAGGCAGATCCAAAACTCAGGTGGGCCACATGGCACGAGGAGATTGAAGTGGCACTGTTCAAACATTTGGGGCCCACCATAATGTTTTGAGAAATCTACCCTGCCCATCCAGTTTTCCACCTCATGTTAGGACGAGACCTAAAAAATGGGTCAGATCTAAAACTCCAGTTAGCCACACAACATGAAATAGTAGAGATCGAATGCTATCCATTGAAATACTTGTGGGGCACATAAGTTTTTTGTTAGGTTAGTATTTTCGTGTTTACCATTCATCCCAGTTGGAATGACCAAATTACCAGTTTGGATACTCAAGTAAGGTTTCAATCGTCGGCATTTTCCTCTTCACTGTTTCATGGCAGGCGGGCTACTTGAGTTTTGAATTTTCCACATTTTAAGCTCACGCACTAAAATGATACGGTCAAACTGGTGGGTGATGTGAATTTCTCACGAACATCATGGTGGGCCCACCAAACTTCCGTCGACACTGGTACGGTGCATTAATACCGAAATCTTTTCCTTATGGGATACGGAAAAATCTTTTTTTTTTTTTTTTTTTTCTTTCTTTCTTTCTAAAGAAAAATGATGCATTTTTCTAAAGGAAAGCTTTGATTAACGATAGTCAAACATTAGAAAATTACGTAAATAAAATGCATTGTTGGTAAATTTATACAGATTAATGTAGTTTCTGTATAATTGGGAAACCGAAAATAATATGGACAGGCTGAAGCACGTCTGAAAACGCTGTCCTTAAAGCGTTATTTGCCCCAACTCAAGTAAATTGAGTATGCTGATAGGTTACAGGCAAATTGCTTCTAGGATACGACGAGCCTGGTGTGGGTCTGCGTTCAGCAAACACGAAGGCCCACCAAATGGAACTCAATTTCACTATTTCTGGCAGTATTACAATATAAAGGAAAATCCCAAAAATAAGAAAAGAAGAAAATAGAAAAGTAGTTTGCTCAATTAAGTTCCAATCTTCAGCCTGCTGGTTCGGTTGAACCGTTCTAGACCACACCGTTGGTCTGTCCTTCAAGCTAAGGTTGAAACCTTGCTGTGTTGCTGGATAACACTTAGAATATATGAGTGGAGAGGCTGTTTTTCTTGAATTCGTATGGAATTGCTGGAGTGAGTTTTGATGGTTTTGAAACCTATCCAGGCCCTCCTTTTATAGGCTATGGTGGCTGGGGGTTATGGTCCAGGAAAATAAATCCCATGACCGTTTTCTGGCTGTTGAGAAAACTAGCCGTTTTATGGCCGTTTTCTGACTGTTGTGCATGGGCTATTAAGCTGCTGCATGCTGACCGTTGTGAGACAGCAGCTAGCCGTTTTATAGCTGTTGGGGCTAGCCATGCAGCAGTTTCAGCTGGACCCTGCACTTATTGCACAGCTGTTACAGAATTTCTGCAACAGCTCTTTTTCAGCCCTCTATATATTCTAAGGGACTCTCATTCAGTCCTTTAGATTTTCGTCCAACCAACCATCTGCCTTAGCCACTAGTCGCACCGCGACTCGCACACGTCTCGCTCCGGTTCGCGAAGGGAGCGACCCTCTGCGACACGATGCGCACGTGCGAAGTGCAAAGTGCGCCACTAGCGCCTCTACAGCCACACTGCCTCACATGCCTACGCCCTCGCACCGAGCCCGAGCCCGAGCCCGAGCCCGAGCCCGAGACCGTGACCGTGACCGTGACCGAGACCGAGACCGAGCCCGAGCCCGAGCGCGAGCGTGTGCGTGTGCGCGTGCGCGGTGTTCCAGTGCTTCGCACTGGAACACGCAAGTCCCATGGTCCACGGACTAGGTAGGCAAATATTATGGTACTCCACTATTATCATTTAAACCACTTTTCTTTCTCTTCTCTTTCCCATGTGGGACTATTCCCAAAGCCCCAAAAGTTTTTCAAAAAACAACTTTTTATTATTAAAATATTTTTTATTAAAATCAATATTTTACAACAATCCCCTACTTGATTTTTTATAAAAATATTTTCTCGGTTAAACATACTGCCAGAATAATTAGCTTATATGCATAAAGAAAGATATCTTTCGATTTTAATCTTCCCTTAGTGTAAGTATCTCAAAACTCTATCGAAATGACTGGTAGCCACAGCTTTGAACCAGTTATTTCTAGATAATAGAGTTGGAGAAACCACACACATATTCGCTATGTGTTGTTAGAGTTTTCACAATCTTGCTCAGCACAATTAATGGCCATGTGCTTATCCTAATTCGTGAACGATCCCGAGAGAAAACTCTTAACTCTCATGAGAGACGGCACCATCTCTATGTTCATATAGGTGAAATCCTTCCAGTGTCTCCGTTATTATAAGACACTTGTCCTAAAGACTGGAATTCATTAAGAGTTCTAAGACTCAACCCTCTTTCGTAACGCTCAGCACTTATCTATTATGGATGAGGTTATATAATTTAGTGCTGAAAACTTTTCACTTATCAGTGACTTGTTCTTACCCATTAAACCCAAGATTAGAGATTTTCTGATTTTAGGTTGGGTTACCATCACTGGTGGAACTTTGGTTGAAGAGTTTCAACCCCATCCCTCTAGATGTAGCCTTTACTACCTCTCTCGGTAGAGGTTTAGTGAAAGGATCTGCCAGGTTATTGCTTGATTTCACATATGAAATAGCAATGATTCCATCTTGAATCAATTGTCTGACATAATCATGTCGAAGACTAATATGTTTAGACTTACCATTATAAGTACCGCTATAGGCTCTAGCTAATGTGGCTTCACTATCACAATGTAGTGATACAGCCGATATAGGCTTTACACAAAAAGGAATTTCTAATAGAAGATCCCTTAGCCACTCAGCCTCTTTGCCTGTTGCAGCTAGGGCTATAAATTCAGACTCCATAGTCGAGTGCGTTATGCAAGTCTGTTTCTTGGATCCCCAAGATACAACAGCACCTCCTAGGGTGAATACCCACCCTGTAGTAGACTTATTGTCCCCTGCACTCGATATCCAGCTCGCATCGGTATATCCTTCCAATACGGCAGGAAACTCTGAATAAAATAGTCCTAAGTCTTTGGTTGCTTTTAAGTAACCAAGGACTCTACTGATTGCATTCCAGTGTTCATTACTGGGGTTACTAGTAAACCTACTAAGTTTACTCACAGCATATGCGATATCAGGTCTAGTGCATTGCATAGCATACATAAGACTTCCTATAGCACTCGCATATTCTAATTGTGCAACTGTTCTTCCAGTATTTTCTTTTAGTTTGATACTTGGATCAAATGGGGTTTTTGCTTCCTTTATATTTAGATGGTTAAACTTGTTTAGTATCTTCTCAATATAATGAGATTGACACAAAGCATAACCCCCACAATGTTTTTTAACTTTGACACCTAAGATGGTATCAACTTGTCCAAGATCCTTCATTTTAAATACGGAAGAAAGAAACTTCTTTGTTTCAGTCACACCTTCCATTTTATTACTTATTATTAACATATCATCAACATATAGACAGATAATAATGATATAACTACCATCTTTTTTAGAATATATGCATTTATCAGCTACATTATGCATGAAACCATGAGATAGTATTTTGGAATCAAACTTCTCATGCCATTGTTTAGGTGCTTGTTTTAATCCATACAACGATTTGACTAATCTACATACTTTGTTTTCATTTCCTGGTAGAACGAAACCTTCAGGTTGTTCCATGTATACCTCCTCATTGAGGTCACCGTTCAGGAAAGCAGTCTTTACATGCATTTGGTGGATGTGAAGATGATGTATGGAAGCTAGCGCAAATAATATCCTAATGGATGTTATCCTAGCTACAGGTGAGTATGTGTCAAAGTAGTCTATCCCTTCTTTTTGTCTAAAACCCTTAGCTACTAGTCGAGCTTTAAAGGTTTGGATAGTCCCATCAGTGTGATATTTCTTCCTAAATACCCATTTGCAACATATGGGTTTAGAACCTGGAGGTAAGTTTACTAGTTTCCATGTTTGATTTGATAGTATAGATTCCATTTCATCATTTATAGCTTCTTTCCAAAAAGCTGAGTCTCTAGAGGATACAGCTTCCTTATATGTTTTAGGATCATCTTCTATAGTCATTACTATAGGTATTTGTCTTATAACATTTTCTCTATCTGCTTTTACCAGATGGAAAATGATGCGTTGTGAGTCTGTGTAGTCATCTCCAAAACTCTTTTCTATTCTAGTTCTTTGACTCCTACGAGGTTCAGTGGGAGCTTCCATTATATGTGGAGCTGTGCTATTTGGTTCTCTATTAGGAGTTTGAATTTCATTATCCTTTGACTCCAAGGATAGTGAGTTCTCAAAGAATTCAACGTCTCTTGATTCTATAATTGTATTAGACTCCATGTCTAGAAGTCTATAAGCTTTACTATTTTGTGCATACCCTACGAAGGTGCACTTAATAGCTCTTAGTCCTAACTTGGTTCTTTTTGGGTCAGGGGTTCTGCAGTATGCAAGACACCCCCACACTTTAAGATATTCTAGGTTAGGTTTTCTACCTCTCCATGTTTCATATGGAGATACTTTATATTTTTTAGACGGAAGTCTGTTTATTATATGGCATGCTGCAAGCAGTGCCTCACCCCACAGATTTAGTGGCAACTTTGCTTTTATTAGCATTGAGTTGACCATTTCTACTAATGTTCTATTCTTCCTTTCAGCTATTCCGTTTTGTTGAGGTGTGTATGGAGCTGTACATTGATGTACCAGTCCATGTTCTTCACAGAAGTAATTGAATTCATTCGAGAAGTATTCTCCTCCTCGATCGCTACGGAGAATTTTTATCTTCTTACTTAGTTGATTCTCTACTTCTGCTTTATATATCTTAAACATATTCAATGCTTCATCTTTGCTCTTTAATAGAT
This sequence comes from Magnolia kwangsiensis, assembly GCA_037074715.1. Classification (NCBI taxonomy): domain Eukaryota; kingdom Viridiplantae; phylum Streptophyta; class Magnoliopsida; order Magnoliales; family Magnoliaceae; genus Magnolia; species Magnolia kwangsiensis. The sequence continues at coordinate 100,444,658 of CM073584.1, forward strand.
AAACATACACATATCTAGAGCAATCATCTATAAAGGTTATGAAGTACCGTTTACCTCCACGAGTAAGAATGCCGTTTAACTCACAGATATCACTGTGCACAAGATCCAAAATTTGAGACGATCTTTCAACACTTGAAAAAGGTTTTTTTTTATCATTTTGGATCGTATGCACACTTCACATTTATCAGTTTTATTATCTGTGTATGAGATTAAACCATTCTTAGCCATGAACTTCAAAGTACTATACCCTATATGGGCTAGTCTATCATGCCACAATCCAGCAGATTCAACCATATACGCAGAAGTGTTACTTTCATTCAGAGAAAACTTAACCATCCCGTTATAAGCATATCCATTTCCAACAAAATTCCCATTCTTGGATAGAATCAGTTTTCCTGACTCGTATACCACCCTTATACCTGATTTTCTCAGAAGATCCCCAGAAACTAAGTTTCGCCTCATGTCTGGGACGTACAGTACATTAGTCAGAATCACTTTCTTTCTAGAAGTGAATATCAGTTCGACAGTTCCTTTGCCGACGACCTTCGATCGGACTTCATTACCCATTTGGACTTCTTGACCATCGGTCAATTCCTCATAGGTTTTGAAGGCTGATTTGTTGTAGCACACATGTACTGTAGCGGCAGTATCATACCACCAGCCTGGAACTTTGCCTTGGATGGTATTCACTTCAGTGATCATAGCCACGATATCGCCTTCTTCTACTGCACTTGCCTCTTTTTTAGATTTGCGATATCGGCATACTCGAGTATAGTGCCCGATTTTTTCACAGACATGGCATGGGCCTTTGAACTTTCCGTTCTTCTTTTGGGCGTTTTTCTTGAATTTTCCTTTATTGGGTTTTAGGGAATCATCTTTCTCGGGATTCTTATTATTGGTGTTTTCTACTGCATGTACCTTGGACGAGGCATTCCCGTTATCATTCTTTTTATCGCGGTTACGGGATTCTTCCTCAATCCTTAGGTGTTTCTGGATTTGTTCCAGTGTGTAGTCCTCGGTTTTATGCAGCAACTTCTTTCTATAGTCTTTCCACATTGGTGGCAATTTAGCGATTATAGCCCCAACTTGGAATGATTCACGAAGATCGATTTTGATCGCTTTGATTTTGTTTACTATTAGCTGCAGTTCTTGGATTTGGGGCAGCAGCGGTTTATTATCTACCATGCTGAAGTCAAAATACCTGGCGATGAGAAATTTGTTGGTCCCTTCTTCTTCAGCCTTGTACTTGAATTCCAGTGCGGCCCAGATCTCCTTTGCTGATGATGTCTGTTGGTACAGATCGTACAGGCGGTCGGAGAGTGCGTTCAGAATGTGTCCACGACACAATAGTTCGTCTTCGGCTCTTTTAGCACGGGCAGCCACTTGCTCAGGTGTGTCTTTGTCGGTTGCTTCAGGCAATGCTTGCAGATTTGAATCTAGTATGTAGTAGATCTTCAGCGCCGTCAGGAGAAATTTCAGCTTGTCTTGCCATCTTGTAAAATTGGTTCCATCGAACTGATCAAGACATATCAAGTCCTGATTCATCAACTTAATAGATGAAACGCTATCGGCTTCCATTTTAGAAATAACGCTTTAAGATTGTTGGTAAATTTATACAGATTAATGTAGTTTCTGTATAATTGGGAAACCGAAAATAATATGGACAGGCTGAAGCACGTCTGAAAACGCTGTCCTTAAAGCGTTATTTGCCCCAACTCAAGTAAATTGAGTATGCTGATAGGTTACAGGCAAATTGCTTCTAGGATACGACGAGCCTGGTGTGGGTCTGCGTTCAGCAAACACGAAGGCCCACCAAATGGAACTCAATTTCACTATTTCTGGCAGTATTACAATATAAAGGAAAATCCCAAAAATAAGAAAAGAAGAAAATAGAAAAGTAGTTTGCTCAATTAAGTTCCAATCTTCAGCCTGCTGGTTCGGTTGAACCGTTCTAGACCACACCGTTGGTCTGTCCTTCAAGCTAAGGTTGAAACCTTGCTGTGTTGCTGGATAACACTTAGAATATATGAGTGGAGAGGCTGTTTTTCTTGAATTCGTATGGAATTGCTGGAGTGAGTTTTGATGGTTTTGAAACCTATCCAGGCCCTCCTTTTATAGGCTATGGTGGCTGGGGGTTATGGTCCAGGGAAATAAATCCCATGACCGTTTTCTGGCTGTTGAGAAAACTAGCCGTTTTATGGCCGTTTTCTGACTGTTGTGCATGGGCCATTAAGCTGCTGCATGCTGACCGTTGTGAGACAGCAGCTAGCTGTTTTATAGCTGTTGGGGCTAGCCATTCAGCAGTTTCAGCTGGACCCTGCACTTATTGCACAGTTGTTACAGAATTTCTGCAACAGCTCTTTTTCAGCCCTCTATATATTCTAAGGGACTCTCATTCAGTCCTTTAGATTTTCGTCCAACCAACCATCTGCCTTAGCCACTAGTCGCACCGCGACTCGCACACGTCTCGCTCCGGTTCGCAAAGGGAGCGACCCTCTGCGACACGATGCGCACGTGCGAAGTGCGCTACTAGCGCCTCTACAGCCACACAGCCTCACATGCCCACGCCCTCGCACCGAGCCCGAGACCGTGACCGAGACCGAGCCCGAGCCCGAGCGCGTGCGCGGTGTTCCAGTGCTTCGCACTGGAACACGCAAGTCCCATGGTCCACGGACTAGGTAGGCAAATATTATGGTACTCCACTATTATCATTTAAACCACTTTTCTTTCTCTTCTCTTTCCCACGTGGGACTATTCCCAAAGCCCCAAAAGTTTTTTAAAAAATAACTTTTTATTATTAAAATATTTTTTATTAAAATCAATATTTTACAACAATAGGTAGTCAGTTCAGATGTATAAGAACCAAAGATTACGTCCGTTTGAAACAAATTTTTTTTTTTTATTCAACGGATATAAATGATGGGACGTCCCAAGGTGGAATATTATATACTAATCCCGTTTGAAAACGCTAGTGTCCACGAACTGGAGGGTTGTATTATTTAACCAATTTGATTTTGGCACTTTGATTGTGGCGATGTTTTGATCACGTTGTTTACATATGATTTGATTGTGTCATATCTGACAGCATTACTGTACGTTAAGATTAAGATGAGATTCTCACAGCCGATGTGATAGATATAAGGAGACCATGAAGCACAAGTATCATGGCCCCCACAAGACGTGTTATCGCATATAGAGAAAAGCTATGACATAATACGCGGCAATCAGAGATGCCGTACGCTTTGTAATGGCCTAAAAAAGAAATCCCATATGTTATTTTAGCTGCCACCAATGTATATTGCGATACAATAGTGGTAAAGTGGTTGCACACGTAAAGTAACAAGTGGAAGTGTGAACTGGCAGTGGGGTGTACAACCGAGCTAACAAAAAAAAAAGTTCTAATATGCAAATAATTAACAATAACATGTGACGTGATATAATTAACGGCGCATGTCAAGAAATAAGAGCATCTTTGGAAGCTTATATTTGGAATGCAATGGATTCCACCATTCAAATACATTGGAATCAATGTGATTTTGAATCCTTTGGTAACTTAAAATTAGAATGTATCATAATCCAAACCTCTATTTGATAGCTTGTATTTGAAATGCATTGAGATTCTTTCGTATAGTCGTAGGTCTTAAATTTGATTAATTTAATCTGCTTTAATATCCAAAATTAATATACATATGTGATATTTGACAAAATAATTATAACAAGCCTATTAAATATATACTTTACCTATATATATATATATATATATATATATATATATATATATATATATATATATATATATATATATATATATATATATATATATATATATATATATAAAACCTTAGGTGGGCCGCAAATGTAAGGATTACAAATAAGCAAATCACTGACATTTTTTAACATCCATTAAGATGGCCAACATTTAAATAGCTTAAATCATTCTATCGATGTGATAATATTAGTGTTGTAGTAAGTTTAATATTTAGGGTATCATCAACATACCAGGTATACAACGGATTAGTAATCTAGGGACCCCACTTCACACCTACGACTTTATTCCATTTATAGAGGGAGCCAAAAATGTATTTTCACTCCGAATATCTTGGCAAAAACTCAAGATTTCAAAACACACCCAAAGTGTGTATTTGAAATACCTTCAATTGTATTTACCTCCAAATATATGCCACCAAATGACTAATTATATTCAAAATACATTCAAATTCCCTTTAATACTTTCAAATACAAGGTGCTAAATGGCCCCAAGTTGATTATGCAAAGGTTATGAAGACATCTCTTGAGAAAGAAATATAATTAGTTACGCTTGGTAGATGATTGCTTGATTAGAAGAAGAATTTGCAAACTTATCTTGTAACATCTGAGATTTTTGCTATTTTAGACTTTCAAAAATCTTTGAAATTTTTTTATACGACTAGCTTACGTTTTCACTTACTGACCTTTGACACTCGAAGTGAGCTTATACACAGGTAGTACTGATAAAGAACCACACAAATTCGATTAATCAACCGTAGAAATTCAACGAATCTGTCCGATCACTTAAGCATCAAGTTTAGCATCGTAATTTGTCTACACAGGGCCCTAATCTAGTCGATCTATCACTAATTAATCAAGACGACCACAACTAAATTAAAAATATACCCAAAGTCGAGACAACTAGGGTTTAGATCGTAATTAACAAACCAAAGTGACCCAATTATCCATTTAGCCTACGAACCAACGATTTAGAGTGATTATGACTGAATCGTCATTTTCGCTAATAGTGAATAGACCACACTATAAAGTTAGCTAATGTAACACCTCAGGTTTTCAGGGGCCTTATAGGAACTCAACCTCTAAATTCTCGGGTGTCGCTTTGTAACACCCCAGGTTTTTCAAGGGCTGTGTAGGAACTCGGCCTCCAAATTCCCAGATGTCTCTTGTATAATAATTATGGTGATTTACAAATAAATTAGTTTAAATGAGCAATATAGGAGTCGGTTGGAACATAAACAATAATCACAACTAACTTACTGAAAGAAATGCGACTAAAAAACAAAAGTCTACAGGAACATCAAACGGGTCGTACAAGGCGACGCCCAAAAAATTTATAAATAAATGTTCAAAAGAAATAGTGCACTAGATCCACAACTCAACAACCCATAATCAACCTGCATAGTCTACGGTGATACGCGCATAAATTGCAAGTAGGAAGTTCCTCTTCTTCATTCGTGCTCACACCACTTAGCTCGTCGAGCTCCGCCTCACTTGCATCTAGTAAAAGGTTTGGTTGGTATTTTAAAATACCATCCCAGAGTGGGAGTGATAGCTAACTCGGTGGTTACCATTAAACTAAAGTTATAACAAACATCGATTATATGATGAATTTAATGAAAGACATACATTCACAGATCCCTAACTAGTCTTATTAATGTATATGCATGTATTATGATATGATGCATGACCTTGCAATAACACTCCTTTAAGCGACTTCGTCTAACAATCGCACATGACCAACACTCCCTTATTGCGACCTCAACTGTCTAGTCACCACAACCTAGCTAATGCGATGCATGAATAATGTTAACTGAGTATTTAGTTAAATTCCGTTTATCCATTAGGTTGAAAAAACTGGTACACCACATGTATCATTGCCTTCAACTAGTTGCGAGACCAAGGCTCCCCAACATGCGAGGCCAGGACCCCGCGATTCTTGATCCTATCGGGTTCTCCATCCCCGATTTTAAGCACATGGGGAATGCTGAGAAGAGGGATCGCTCGAGGTCACTATGGGGAGGCTCGTCACCCCAACGTATGCCGACAGCTCGGACATAGTGTCCCATTCCACCATGCCCGGCTCTCGAGTCAGTGGACCAGTTTCAAATTGTTATCAATAGACTTCAGTAGTTGAAGGGTGTTCTAGGTTCCATATAGGCATGAGAAGACATGGTTAACGAACATGGTTGGTCAGTGAATGAATTAGACCGTACGAGTTCAGACGAGTGCGAGACGGACGACATTAAGTACAAGTGACCCATGTAGTCCAACTACTGTCGCCCATTCGCATCCGCCCAAATTTGGTGATTTAGCTGCAAGATGGTCCTACCAACGGGACCTTCTCTCACCTTAGTTTCCCGACTAACTTAGGAGTTTGATGACATTCAATAATATTCCAACAATTCAGGATTCATCTTGTACACGAGTGAAGTCATGCTCTCATACATTAAACATAAAATCCAAAATTTTCTACAATACATTTACTAACAAAAATATGAAATTAATGTGCATGTGTATTGTGATGGGTTACTGAAAAAATCAAGAATTATACATCATTCATAGTACAAACATATACAAGGATTAATGTTAGCACAAACATACAACAAGGATTAATGTTAGCACAAACATATAACAAGGATTTATGCAAGCACTAGCATACAACAAGGATTTTATGCAATCATACATGCCGTAAGGAAGGTTATATTAAAATCCTATATGAGATGAACATGCCACACAAAAATTAAACCTAATCATGTTGAAGAATAAATAAATAATATTTAACCGTTCATAGAATTTAAGGGGACCTATCATGTAGGGTCTCGGCTAGGTTCTCTCTAGATTACTCAAGCACATCATCCTGACATTTATAATCATCAAACTCACAATAAAATCGGTGCTAGGCCACCTAAGGATAATAGTCTATACATACGGATCATTGAGAGCTTGAGGAATCGACCTAGGGTCACCGAACTCGCATGTCGATTTGTAGAGATACTAAGTCAAACGTACTTACAGTTATAATACGTGTAAGACTTAGCTTAACATAATAGGTTTTTAAAGGATAAGAGTGGTTACTTACCCAATCAAGTGAATATTGTGTTTGTAGTTGTGGATATTGGGTTTCTTGAGGAAGAGGGAAGAAGGGTTACTAGATTCTACCTACTTTGGGCCCACCTTTCTCTCCCTTATTCTTTCTCTCCATCTCTCTTTCTCTTTTTCTTCTCCTTCACCAAGGTAGGGAATGAAATTCGTATGAGATAAGGGGGTGCCCAAATGAGGCCCTTTTATAATGCTAAATTTGGTGTAAATGGCTCCAAGGGTTGGGTTTTTACTATACTAGCCCTATGAGAGAGTTTTTCTAACCTCTAAGGCTTACTATGGGGTGTACATATTGATATACATTATAGGATAATTAGTCCTAATGATGATATACGTATGGATATGATCGGTCCACCATTTGGATGTGTCAATCAATAGATATGATTAAAAGTCTATTTAACGGTCACTGATGGTCGATCGGGGCCACGACTATACGGATTTGAGCAAAGAAATATTCTTATTCTACATGTAAAGTTTAGTCATAAACTGACGGTACGAGATTCTTAACTTTGCATAAGAGTTGATGACTAAATTCACTTAAGTTTTAGCTTCTTCATTTAGGGTATTTGCACTTCTCAGACACTCGTCCTTTGGCTCAAGTTGAACAGTTCTGGACACTACATAGGTCCGACTCTTACGATGGACGTCAAGCCCAGCAAGATGAACATTATTTTATAGTTTTGGAACTAGCAGCCCACTAACGAGCGGTTTAAAACTTGTTCAGAAAATCGGGACATTTCTGGAATGAAATAGGTATTGATATTTCTCGTGGGCAATGATTAGAGTTTGGATTAACTATGTTCATAAGGTGGTCTATTTATAACTAGTAAAAGTGGAGATTTGATCATGACTACTCTAAACCATTGGTTTTAAGCTAAAAGAGTGACGGGGTTGATTTGGTCCATTAGTAAAGATTTGGGCCTTATCTAACTTGGTTTTGAGTAGATCTTTTAATTTAGTTACGATTGTCTTGATTAATCAGTGTTAGGTTGACTGGATTTAGGCTCTATGTGAGTAAATCATTTGGCTAAATTCGGTGTTTAAGTGATCGGGCGGATTTGTTGGCTTTCTATGGTTGATTAATTGAACTTGTGCGGTTCTTTACTGGTACCACCTGTGTATACACTAACACTGAGTGCTAATGGTCAGTAAGTGACAATATAAGTTAATTACATAAAAAAAATTTAATAATTTTTGAAAATCTAAAATAGTGAAATCCAGGACGTTACACGCTTATATCCTAATTATGGTGATTCGTACATAAATCAGTTTAAATGAGCAATAAAGGAATCGGCTATAACATAAACCACAACTACAACTAATCTACTGAAATAAATGTGACTAAGAATTATAAGTCTCTAAGAATATTAAACAAGTCGCACAAGGTGTCACTAAAAAAAATTATAAAATAAATGTCTAAAAGAAATGGTGCACTAGATCCACAACTCAACAACCCATAATCAACTTGGATAGTCTACGGTGATCCGCCCATAAGCTGAAAGTAGGACAGCTCATCCTCCTCATTTATACTCACTCCGCACAGCTCATCGAGCTCAGCATCACCTGTATTTATTGAAGAGTTTGGTTAGTGTTTTAAAACACCGTCTTAAAATGAGAGTGAGTGATCAACTCAGTAGGTGCTATTAGCCTTAAGTTACAATAATAATAAATTCTATGATGAATTTAATGAAAGAAAAATATTCATAAATCCCTAACTAATCTTATTAATGCATACGCATAAAATATGATATGATGCATGACCTCCCAACAACACTCCCTCAAACAACTTTGTCTAACGATCTCACATGACAAACACTCCCTCATTACGACCTCAACTGCCGAGTCGCCAACCTAACTAATGCGATGCGATCGTGATCATGTTAGCCGAGTCTTTAATTAATTTCGTTCATCCAGTAGATTGGAAAAACTAGTACACCCTACGGTATCAATGCCTCAACAAGTTGCGAGGCTAAGGCCCCTCACCGTGGGAGGCCAGGACCCCGTGATCCTTGATCTCATTGGGTTCCCTATCTCCGATTTCAAGCATATGGGGAGTGCTAGGAAGCGGGATCGCTCGCGATCACTACGGGGAGGCTCGTCACCTCAGCATAAGCCGACAGCTCGGACACAGTGTCCCATTCCACCATGCCTGGCTTACGAGGTATTGGGTCAGTTTCTAATAGTTGTTAGTGGGCTTCAGTGGGCGAGGAGTATTTCAGGTTCCATACAAGCGTGAATAGACATGATTAACAAACATGATTGGTCAGTAAGTGGACTAGACCGTCTAAGTTTAGGCGAGGACGTAATGGACGACATCGGGTGCAAGCAACCCATGTAATTCAACTACTATCGCCCACTCGCATCCGCCCAAATCTATTAGTCTAGCCACAAGATGGTTCTACCAACGGGACCACCTTCTCCAACCTTAGTTCCCTGACCAACTTATGAATTTGATTGTATTCAATAACACTTCAACAATTAAGGATTCATTTTCTAGTACAAGTGAAGTCATGCACACAATACATCAAGCATATAAATTCAAATTTTACTATAAATAAAAATACTCTCAATAGTATAAAATTAAATGTGTATGTGTGTGGTGCTGGGTTACCGAAGAGGCTAAGAACTATATATTACTCATAGCAAAAGAATACAACAATGAACAATGCAATCATTTATGCTACAGGAAAAATTATGCAAGGATCATGTATGAGATGAACATGCAACACCAATTTCATGCCCAATCATATTGAAGAACAAACAAACAATAATTAATCATTTCATGTATTTTGGGTGGACTTATCATGTAGGTTCTTGGCTAAGTTTTTTCTAAATTTCTCATGTACAACACCCTATCATTCATAATCATCAAATTTATCCTAAATTTGTATTTGGCCACTTAAGGATAATAGTCCTCACCTAATTACGATTAGAGAGTGAAGAGGTGATCCTAACGACCCTAGGTTCGAAGGCTTGAAGTACCGAGGCCTTACATTGTGTAGGATGCATAAGGATTAAAGATAAAGCTGAATTTCATGAAAATTAAAGGGAGAATCACCACATTACCTTAATTAGGGTGAGATCCCTCTTCCAATAGCAAGAAATTTAGGGATTTTGAGGGAGAAGGGGAGAAAGATGCCGGAATAGACGAGATGGCCGCTAGGCATGCATGTAAGTTGGTGGTTCCCACTTTCTCTCTCTCACTCTCTCTCTCTCTCTCTTTATCTCTCATATTTTCTCTTGCTGGAAAATCAGCAAATGGGAGAGGGTTGGGTCATATATACCTTGGGAATTAAATCCCTTAGCCCTAAGTTTCATAATATCCCTCCAATAGCCCCGTGGGACCCCTCTTCGGTTGTTGGGGCTGTCTTGTCAACCCCCCCCCCCCTCTGGCTACCAAATTTGTAGTGTATGTGCCCCATGGCCCGATGAAGGGCTGTGCAAAATTTGAAGGCAAATGGACGTGGGGTTTTATTATATGGGTCTGATCATCAAATGGCCCTGTGGGGCCCAGTTTTGGTTGTTAGGGCCACTCGATGCCCCCTTGGCCATGAAATCTGTAGGATAAATGCTTCATAGCCCGATGAGGGGTTGTACAAAGTTTGATGGCAAACAGACATGGGATTTTACCACACAGGTCCAATTTGTGATCAATGGTCATCATCCCTCGATATAGGCCGCGACTATATGGATATGAGTAGGAAAATTTCCTTACTCTACAGGTGAAGTTTGGTCGTAAACTGATGGTTCAAAATTCTCAACTTTGCATAAGAGTGGATGACTCAATTCACTTAAGTTTCAGCTTCTTCCTTTAGGATATTTGTACTTCTTATGCACTCATCCTTTGACTTAATTTGTGCAAAATTTGAAGGCAAACGGACGTGGGGTTTTATTGTATGGGTTTGATCTTCAAATGGCCCTGTGGAGCCCAATTTTGGTTGTTAGGGCCACTTTGATGCCCCCATGGCCATGAAATCTGTAGGATAAATGCTCCATAGCCCAATGAGGGGTTGTACAAAGTTTGATGGCAAACAGTCATGGGGTTTTACCACACAGGTCCGATTTGCGATCAATGGTTATCATCCCTTGATATAGGCCGTGACTATATGGATATGAGTAGGAAAATATCCTTACTCTACGTGTGAAGTTTGGTCGTAGACTAATAGTATGAAATTCTCAACTTTGCATAAGAGTGCATGACTCAATTCACTTAAGTTTCAACTTCTTCCTTTAGGGTATTTGTACTTCTTATGCACTCATCCTTTGGCTTAATTTGTGCAAAATTTGAAAGCAAACGGACGTGGGGTTTTATTGTATGGTTCTGATCTTCAAATGGCCCTGTGGGGCCCAGTTTTGGTTGTTAGGGCCACTTTGATGCCCCCATGGCCATGAAATCTGTAGGATAAATGCTCCATAGCCCGATGAGGGGTTGTACAAAGTTTGATGGTAAACAGACGTGGAGTTTTACCACACAGGTCCGATTTGTGATCAATGGTCATCATCCCTCGATATAGGCCGCGACTATATGGATATGATTAGGAAAATATCCTTACTCTACGTGTGAAGTTTGGTCGTAAACTGATGGTCTGAAATTCTCAACTTTGCATAAGAATGGATGACTCAATTCACTTAAGTTTCAGCTTCTTCCTTTAGGATATTTGTACTTCTTATGCACTCATCCTTTGGCTTAAGTTGAGCGGTTCTAAACACTACCCAAGTTTGACTCCCACGATGAACGTCGAGCCTAACAAGATGAACATTATTCTATATTTTTGGAACTAGTGGCCTACTAACAAGTGGTCTAGAGCTTGTTTGGAAAATCGAGGCATTTCTGTAATGAATTAAGTATTGAGATTTCTTGTGAGCAATGATTAGGGTTTGGATTAACTATATTCATAGTGTGGCCTATTTATAACTAATGAAAGTGGAGATTTGGTCATGATTACTCTAAACCATCGATTTTAGGCTAAAGGAGTAACGAGGTTGATTTGGTCTATTAGTCAAGATACGGGCCTTATCTGACTCAGCTTGGAGTAGATCTTTTAATTTAGTTACGATTATCTTGATTAATCAGTGTTAGGTTGGTTAGTTTTAAGCTCTATGTGAGCACATTATGTGGCTAAATTCGGTGTTTAAGTGATCTGGCGGATTTGTTGGCTTCCTACTGTTGATTAATCAGACTTGTGTGGTTCTTTACTGGTACCACTCATGTATAAACTAACATTGAGTGTTAATGGTCAATACGTGATAATATAATTTAATTATATAAAAAATTTAAGGATTTTTGAAAATCCAAAACAGTGAAAATCCAAGACGTTATAGCTAATCCAGACCCTAATCATTGTGCACAAGAAATCTCCCTACCCAATTCATTCAAGAAATGTCCTGATTATCCGAATAAGTTTTAGACCGCTCATTAATGGGCCACTAAACCTGAGGCCATAGAAAAATGTTTGTCTTAGTGGGCTTGACATCCATTACGGGTGGTAAATCAAGATAGTACTTAGAACTACGTAAATTGGTGATGAGAGTTAAATATTACATATCAGACCCTAGTTATTTCCTAGTTTTACTTACATGATAATTATTAGTGTCACATTTTAATTGTGTTTTAGTTGCAGGATGAAATCAGGAGCGTTGATTGAAAAAGGACATTAAAAGTGTGGATCTGACGTTCCGAAGTCACCAGAACAAGGGACGGACTCCATAGGACCAAGATCAACAGATTTACACCCCAAGGATCTGAGGAAATCAAGCCGTTCACATTAAAGATGCTTGAAATTGGTGCATAATGCAAGATCACATGGTTCTACCCATCCATTTGGCTTGAAACTTCATACATGCCCTGGGGGCCATAAATCAACCGTACATATTAAATTTCAGCCATTGGATCACTATGCAAGTGCCCCAATGGCCAGATCAACCCCTTAATTCATTAAGTGGGGCCTACTTAGTTTTTGGATATTCCTTAAATTTGGTCTCAACCCACTTTATGAGGAAACTAAATAAATGGCCGGAGCAGATTTCTTAGAAACATCGCAGTAGACCCTACATGTATAGCATGTGCATAAAGCACAAGTGCACTTAACATGCACCGGACTGCCTGACCTAGTTAAAGTCGGTATTGACCGACTCTTTAGGCAAAAAGGGCAATTGTCGTTATAGAGAGTTTTGCATCGGGGGTCGGTTGCTATTATGGGCCCCACCCATTGTCCAAATGGACAATCTGAACCATTCATCATAAACCATGGGTCCCACTTACCAACGCCTAGGTGAAGAAATTTCAAGAGGCAGCATAGATCAGATATCAACCATTTAAGCGCAGAACAGACGATGGTGTAGAAGATCCCGTGGGCCGCGTTAATGCAAGTCCAAACCGACCATTCCTGAACGATTTTTTGAGAGGAATCCAATGGCGGCTTGGATTTATCGAAATATCAATGGAGTGGAACCCACCAACAACATCAGCGTACGGTTTGCACACCCTGTTTACAGCACGTCCGAAACCAGGATGCTGCGAGCCGTTTTGTAGTCTTGGGGAGGATCGGTCCACCCATCTGAACCGTTCAAAATCTTCCCAAGTTGGGACCGAACAATGCCAAGGAGATTGAACGGAGCAGATCTTGCATTCGACTTATGATTTCGCTGAAAATTAACACCCCACACAATGCAATTGACGTGTTGAGTTTTCCACCGCCTCTGGACAGGTTGCTGCGGAAGTTCCTCACAAGACCGACCTTCTATTTGCTTGTAAGAGAGAAGAGAGAGAGATAGAGCTATAAAAGGGGGGCAGCCGTGGGGAGTCAGGGCATCTAAGTTTTAGTGGAGCAGAGCTTGAGGAGCTAGATCTGATTCAAAGCCGTGAGGAGGGAGATCCAGAGCTTGAGAGCAGGCTAAAAGAAGAAAAAGGAAAGAGAAAGAAAAGAAAGAGAAGAAAGAGAGAGAGGAAGGAAGAAGGGATGTTTTTCATGCTTCAATCTTGTTTTTCTTTCTTTCTCATTAACATTATGAATTGCTAAACTTTTTTAGCTAGGGCTGAGATGAAGCTCCTAATTTGAATGATGCTTGTTTTGTTGAATTCATCTATTTTGATTGATTTGTTTCTTTCTCTAGTGCGCTTTCCTGATATTTCTATACTTCTCCATTTTATGAGCATAACCAAAGTCTAGATGTGGATGTTGTTTAGAATATTATTCTAAGTACTTATGTCTGATCATGAACAGGTTTCCTATAGAGGAAGAAATAGGAATCTACATCTTTCCATGCCTGACCATGGATGGAAAGATGTGATCTATATGCTCTAAGAAATTATACAGTCTGTGTGCTCGACCAAAGACATAGTTTGTGATTTATTTAATTTATATCAATCTGAATAAGGTGAATCAACAGGTAAAACAAGGGTTAGAATAATTAGGGATGGATTCGAAAGTCCTAGTCTTCTCCTTGATTGAATTTTTTCTATTGCTCTTGGTTACTTTTTCATTGATTTTTGTTAAATTTATTTAATCACTAGCTCAAATATTTGTTGGATTAGTTAAGAAGAGTCTCAAATTTCGAATTGTGACAACCAGTCCTCGTGGGAATGATCTCGTAATACGTACCGCATCTACATCTGATTTGTATACTTTCGAGTTTAAAAATCATTTAAATCAGATTGGTTTAAAATAAAACATCACTTGGGCCAGAGGTCGAGTGCTTAAAATGCGTAAATTCTTAAGGTTGAAACCTAAAACTTGAGTGAAATGAACCTCCTACTCTTTCACGAAGTTGTGGCTTTCCGACAGTTAGATTGCAACCAAAGTCGGGGTACCGACTAAAGATATTTTCCTACACACATTTGTATAGCCGTGGCCCTGATCAACCTTCGGTGACTGTCAAATAGACTTCTAATCATACCCGTAGATTAATGTATCCAAATGGCGGGTCGATCGTATCATTGCGTAGATCATCATTAGGGCTAATTATCCTACTGTGTATATCAACTCTTATACCCCATAATGAGCCCCAAAGGTTAAAAACACCCTCCCATAAGGCTAGTGTAATGAAAACCTAGCCCTTATTGTCATTTGCCCAATTTCTAGAACTATATAGGACCTTATTTCGGCACCCTCTTCTTTTATACGAATTTTATACCCTAGCTTGGGTGAAGGAGAAGAGAAAGAGAAAAAGAGAGAGGAAGAGAAAAGGAAAAGAAAGAGAAAGGAAAGAGTTTGTATATGAGTGAGGGAAATCTTGACACTTGTAGGGTTGATATTTTTTTAACTAAATATTTGGCTACTATCAAACCTCTATCAAATCCGCTCATGCCAAGAAGAATCATATATTATCCTTTAATTAAGCAACCTCGTGTAAATTGTTAGTTATTAATTGTGTTTTTCTTGATTTTGATTTAAGAATTGATGATTTTGCCCCAAATCCCCAACCCTAGGAGCTCAAAATTAGAAATTCCTTCTTAGAGGTATAGACCATTATCTCTAGATTACTT
Organism: Magnolia kwangsiensis; assembly: GCA_037074715.1. Lineage (NCBI taxonomy): Eukaryota > Viridiplantae > Streptophyta > Magnoliopsida > Magnoliales > Magnoliaceae > Magnolia > Magnolia kwangsiensis. The sequence goes on from CM073584.1 coordinate 100,460,010, forward strand.
TTTATCGACTATTGAGGGTCCTAGTTAATGATCTCTTGTGGTGAATGTTTTATCGATTTTTAGCATATCCATATTTTGAGTTTGATTACAACGTGTGTCATTAGTTATTTATTGATACTCACATGTTTGATAAAATGCTTAAGTGATTGAATGTGTTATTCTATTATGCTCACATGCTTGATGGAATTCTTAAGTAGATGTGTAGTTGTATTGATGCTCACATATTTGATCAAATGCCTAAATAGATGTGTGGTTCTATCGATGCCCACATGTTTGATAAATGACACTTAAATATGTGTGTTGTTCTTAATAATATATTTGATGAAGTACCAAAGTGGTTACGTTGTTAAATCTATGCTACGATGACACGACGAATTGCTAGACCATAGTGATGCTTAAGTTGCCGACAAGGTTGGGAAAGTCGGCTAACCGCTCGAACTAAGGGGTGACCCAAGTTAGGTCGGACACCTTAGGATTGTTCGATTGACCTCGGGTTGAACACGAACAACCGACAATATCTGGACTACACGAGATACACCCAGTGCCAGTTGCAATGGAGTTCTCCAAGTCAATCGAATTAGCCCAATAGTCAACTAAACATGTGTGTTCATAATATATGATAACGAAAAATAGAATATAAGATACCCCCATTTTCATTAAATGAATCTACTTATAACTTAGTGGTATAATTCGCAAGACTCATGGGGCCAAACATGATAGTATGAGATACTGTGTTCGAGTTGTCAGCCTACACTGGGATGACGAGACTCCCCGTTGTGACCAATGGGCAATCAAGAAGGCTATGAGCCTGATACTTCAAATTGGAATGATGTCGCAACTATTCCACATTTATGTTTGGATGACGACTCTTATATCATTTATGGGTACCCTCCACCTGTCGATGGCCTGCCTAACCCCGTATGTCGGGGTCCTTAATGATCAGTCAGGCCAGTTTTTCGGGCAAATGTTAGCCTCACATTGATTGGGGAGTTGTCATCTGAGTGATAAACCCAAATACGGATCAAGGGACACAGGTAAGGATCCGCTTCGGTTACCTCGAGTGTAATGCCCTGGGTTTTTGAAACCTGAGTATATGACTCAATTTCTAAAAATTTGAGTGTTAACATTTAAAGATAACCAAATTCCACATATATTTATTTATTTTTGTTATTTTTTTAGAGTGAGCATTTAGGCGGAATATGAATGAATCAAACATAAAGGAAATCGCATATCTATTCACATTGTACGAGCGGCTGCCCAAATGACTTATACAAACCAATGTCTCTATATTAACAATTACAAGAATTACACAATTTAACACATGAGAAATAATAAAATACAGATAAACTTGAGCACAAGATTGCGCAGCTTCTCTTAACAGATACAGTCATACATTCTTGACAATTGTACCCTGCTCTTCATCAGTCTAAACGTGAAAATCATTTAATCTACCTGTATGGTCATATATTCGATGAATGAGTGGTCAACTCAGTATGAATTATCCTCAAGATTACATAGTGTTACATTAGGTAAGTATAAGTTAAATAAAAATCATGCAAAATAATCCCATGTAATCTTATTAAATGCATGAAATAATGAATGCATATCAACTGAGGATACTCATCTAGTTGGCTTTTGGGCAAAATCCATACATGTGGCTGGTTATCAGTGAAAGTACATCTTGTGCATGCGTAGTGCCAAACTCACCGAAAGTGAGCTGATAGTTGGTGGTCTGGGAGCTAGCGAAACGATACCACAACTAAGGCTTAAAGGCACATACTATAGCATTCAAAATTAGCTATTCATCATCTCCTATATGCTATGAATGCATAATTAGCCCAATCGTTATTATTTCAATTACAACCAGTCAGTTTAGGAAAGCTCAAATGCCACTATGGGGGGCTTATCATCTAGTGTAAGTCGATAGCTCGGGCATAGTGTCTCATTCCCACCATCTCTGGCTCATAAGACTCCAACATTGAGATGTTTAATGGAACATCATCGACTAGTGACTAATCATAGTTCGACAAGTGGAACTTATCATCGCATAGTTGTACAAAAACTTACCATCGCATGGTCATTCGTCTCTATTTACAATAAAAAATGGCTTCTATGTCTAAGAAAATATTATTACATAAAAAATAAAATAAAAAATTCAGTTAAAATGTCTTTCCCATATCAATAGCTTTTATGTCTAAGAAATGTAGTTGTTGGAGGAAAAAACAACACTTTTTTAGGTCTTAGACTTTGTTGGCCATGCCGCTACGTGGAAAAATTGATAGCGGTGAATGTACGCTAAAAAATGCAGTTGAAAATGATATTAGTAGTCCCTGAAAAATATGTTTGAAAAAGAAGAAGAAGCCTCATAAAAATAACAAAGAATGAAGAAAAAGAAACTCCTTATCAACACTAGGTTCCAAAGTTGGGGCATTTCCGTCCACCATTTTTTTCAAAAAGTGATAAAAAAGCCAACCAATAAATAGAATAAAGAGGTCAGATTTTGGCTCAAGGAGACATATTTTATATTAATCAGCATCGCTTTACGAGCTTATCTTTGTTTTTTTTTTTTTTTGTACATGTTCAATCCCTATTGGTTGAATATTGTATATGGTACAAATACCCCCTCCTAAATGGGAAAGGAGTATTCGCCGTTTATATCTCACTCATTTTGCCACCCAAAGGGTCCATGATCAAGTACATGTTCTCCTCCTCCAACAAGCTCTCCCAAATCCCTTCCAAACTAATTTGAGAATGGGTTCCTCCACAAAGTCAGATTTGCCTTCGTAGAAGACCACCAATTGGAGTTCCTCTATCCAATAGGACATCTATGGAGTGTCCTGACCCATTTGGGAACCCTACAAACTATAGCACTGATTGAATCCAAGGCATTTCCAAACAATCCTTTTTCTCCAAACCCAATTAAGGAAAGCTCTTTCCCATCAAGGGTAGGAGTACTTCTTCCAGAGTCTCCAGAAACAAAGAATTGAATAGGACTTCAGTGTCCTTGATGTTTGGCACAGTCCACCCAATGGTTGGATGATGACACTGATAAAGAGATCTTCACCGAATTTATCAGCAATGGATTGGCACCTTTCCACTAGCTTGGTCGCACCTTGTTCCAAGGTCTTGGAGATTGCCAAAATAGTCACAGTAGGTGGGACATGCACTAGCTTGATCTTCCTTGAGAGAATTACAACAAAGCTCAATGCACTACCCCCTCTAATAGCCCAAAACAGATCCTCGCCAATGGATTAATCCAGATCATGGATCCATCCATTGACATCAATCAAGTAGGCATCGACGATGTTATCGGCCACAAGGCCATATTTCCTCATCATGGTTCCAAGCCTGCCCACGCCAAAGTGTCCACCAATGTCGATGGTGGGGCAGATTGCTGCTAGGAACCCAAACGAGCCATTTGTTTGCACGATTTGGTAGTAAACTTCACAACTGTTGCTCAGGATTGGACCCACATTGTTTTGTCTTCGAGATTGATGGTGATCGATCGGAGGTCAATGAGGTCGATGATAGGGGTGTTAGAGTGTTTAGTTCCTTAATATATATTGATACACTTCTAAAGACTCAAGATTTTATAGCATCTGATTGTTTTACATAATATCAGAGCATAGAGCTGGGCATCGAGTCGAGTCGGACCAGGTTAGGGCTGATCTAACTCAATCTGGTTTTGAAATAGGCTTGACCTGAACTCGACCCGACTCGGTACCGAGTCCAGCATACCTGATCTAATCCGAGTCTGGGTCTAGCTTGGACTAATTCAGACCAAGTCTGACTCGGTCAAAAGTATCGAGTTAGGTCGAGATGGCACCGAGTTAGATCAAGAGATGAGGAAGGGAAGGAGTGGAGAGAGAGAGAGAGAGAGAGAGAGAGAGAGAGAGAGAGAGAGAGAGAGAGAGAGAGAGAGAGAGAGAGAGAGAGAGAGGAGGAGGAGGAGGAGGAGGAGGAGGGTGATGATAATGATGGGTGGCTGTCGTGCTTGGAAGAGGAGGGAGGGAGGGAGGGAGGGAGTGGAGAAGAGAAAGAAAGAGAGGAGGAGGATAATGATGGTGGTAGGTGGCTACCAGGTTTGGAAGAGGAGGATGAGGGAGGGAGAGAGAGAGTTTGGGATTGGGTCAGGGTCAGTGCGGCGGATAGAGTTAGAGATACTTAGAAATTAAAGTTTTTTTTTAATATTATATATATACCTGAATCCGAGTCGAGTTGGATTTTGGATCGAGTAGAGTATGATCGGATCAAGTTTCGGGTTGAGTTCCTGAGTAACTCGGACACGACTTGGTTTAAGTTTAGATTGAACAAAGCCTACTCACCAACTCACCCATTTGATTCAAGTCAAGTTTGAATGAGTCGAATTGGCTGAGTCAGGAGAGTCGAGTCGTCAGCTCTATAAAACAGCGAGTCTTATCTTTAAATTTTTTCTCCCTAAAAAATGTTGTTGTAACTTATATTCTCGCTGATTTTCAATTCCTAACTGTGGTGTGAATGTTGAATGCGCGATCCATTATTTGGATAGTTGACTTTGAGACTTTAAACCCATTTGATTTTTACAGACGTGGATTGCCTCCTAACCCGCCGTCTCTAGCCACGAAAGGGCAGTTCTGTGGGTGGGCCCACCATGATGCATCTGTATATCCACACCGTTCATCCTTTTCTAACAGAATTTTAGGTTAAAGCACAAAAATAAGATAGATTCGGCGCTTAAGTGGACCACACCAAATAATAAGCTTGATTGCATTAAAAACAAGTTGAATTCAATGCAACAGTCATCTTTGGAGTGGTCCACTTGAGCGTTGGATCTGCCACGTTTTTGTACACGTGCCTTAAAATGATCTGACATAAGGTATGAACGGTTTAGATAAACAGATACATCGAGGTGGGCCCGCCCACAGAACTGCCCGTTCGTGGCTAGAGACGGGCGGGTGTAGGACGCAATCCACGTCCGTCTCTTTAGACGCGCATGATTCTGTATATTTGACAACATGCATCAGTGATCCAAACCGTCCAAATGAACTACTTCACTTTGTTCTAGAGAGTCGCCATAACATTTTTTTGTGAGCCGTTGATTGATATTGTAGACATTCAAATCATGAATATTTTTAAGGAAGACCCAAATTAATTAGTTGTTGTCTCATCAGATCAGCGGCTTGAATTGTTGAATCATATGCTCAAGAGAATAATTCCTCAATGCCAACAGGCTGGGCTATAAGTTATGGTACAACGAGAGAATAAATTTCAAAATTTCTTGTTTGTACCACATCTAAGCCGTCCAGTAGGTTTGAACGAGGCATATCCAAATCTCAAGTGTACCACATCACAGAAAATTTCAGAATTTCTTGTTTGTACGACATCTAAAGCGTCCAATAGGTTTGAATGAGGCCGATCCAAAGCTCAAGTGGAACACACCACATAAAAAAGTGGGAACAATGATGACCACCGTTGAAACCTTTATAGTTCCCACCGTGAAGTTTCTTTGCCATCCCACCTGTTCATGAGGTCACGCAGACATGGATGTAGTGAAAACACAAATATCATTTTGATCAAAACTTCTGTGGCTCCAAGAAGTTTTCAAAGGTAAACATTCAATCTACACTAATTTCTTTGATGTGTTGCACTTGAGTTCTGGGTCTACTTCATTTTTGGGCGCATCCTGTAAAATGACGTTGCAAACTGGATGGACGGTGTGGATACAACACATACATTATAGTGGGTTCCTCTAATCCGCTTCCATGTTTATACACTAGCTATCTTGGAAGTTCCAATAAAATAACACATTAGAAGAAGAAATATTATATTGTATTCGAAAATTAGCATACAAATCTAAGTATAGTTTCTAAATAAAATACAATCCATGATAATCACGAGCACACAAAGATGTACGTATACAAGAACAAATTAATAAATTCAAACCAATATTGCTATACTCTATATCCTTTCCATCCGAACGAGAGGTGGAATGCTTTGTTCAGACCTAAAGAAATTAGTAGGGTCCACCACACCCTTCACAAGTGCCAATCTCTTAAAGTTACCATTGAAATACTTCCTACCCCAAATCCTAGCCCTTGAATAGCTTGAGTTTCCTTCCTCATTCACTCCCAAATCAAGGTCCCTATAGTTGAGATAAGCACCCCTTGGAGATCTTGAAACATGTGGGCCCAAGTAATCATGCAGCCTCCTAATCCAATCTATACCCTTCTTAGATCCCTCACCAGCATCACTTTCACTCCATCTCACCACGTATTGTATATTATACAAATATCCTTTCCTAAATGGGAAAGGAATCTCAGCCCTTGATATCTCACTCATCCGACCACCCAAAGGTTCCATGATCATGTACACTCTCCCCCCCTCCAACAGGCTCTCCCAAATCCCTTTCAAACCAATTTGAGAAATGGGTTTCTCCACAAAGTCAGATTTGCCTTTGTAGAAGACTTTCTCTTGGAGTCCTCTATCCAACAGGACATCAATGGAGTTTCCTGGCCCACGTGGCAGTCCTGCAAAATATAGGACTGATTCAATCCAAGGCATTTCCAAACAGTCCTTTTTCTCCAAACCCAATTCAGGAAAGCTCTTTCCTATCAAGGGTAGGAGTTCTTCCACTGTCCCAAGATACAAGGAATTGAATAGGACTTGCAGTCTCCTTGGCCTTTGGTCCACTCCGCCCATTGGTTGGATGATGAGTCTTATGAAGAGATCTTCATTGAATTTATCTGCAATGGATTGCCACCTTTCCACAAGCTTGATTGCACCTTGTTCCGAGGTCTTGGATATGGTGAAAACAGTCACAGTAGGTGGGACATCCACCAGCTTGATCTTCCATGAGAGAATTACACCGAAGCTCGATGCACCGCCTCCTCTAATGGCCCAAAACAGATCCTCACCCATGGATTTTCGATCATGGATCCGTCCATCGGCATCGATCAAGTAGGCATCGACAATGTTATCAGCGGCAAGGCCATGTTTCCTCATCATGGTTCCGAGCCCGCCACCGCCAAAGTGTCCACCAACGCCGACGGTGTGGCAGGTCCCTGCTGGGAACCCAAATGAACCGTTCGTCTGTGCAATCTTGTAGTAGACTTCACCGATCGTTGCGCCAGATTGGACCCACATTGTCTTGTCTTTGAGATCAACGGTGATCGATCGGAAGTCGACGAGGTCGATGATGATGAATGAGGCATTGTTGAATGATACATAAGATAGCCCTTCATAGTCATGGCCCCCACTTCTGACTCTGATGTTCAGGCCATGTGTTCTGGAGCAGATGATGGATGCTTGGATGTGGGATGCATTTGTGGGTGTGATGATGAAGAGAGGTTTTGGGGTTGTGGGGCCCCGGAACCTGAGGTTTTGGATGGAAGATTGGAGGATGGAGGTGTAGGAGGATGTGTTTGGAGTGTAGATGAGTTGGGATTCTGTTGAGAGAGTTGGAATATGGGAGGAAAAGCATTGTAAGAAGTTGTCATGGATTGGGAATGAAATTGCAATGGAGAAAGAGAGAAAGATGAGAGATATGAGAGCAAGGTGTGATGAAGAGATTGAAAGATCCATTTTCTTCTCTTGGCTATGAAAGTTGGTTTGAATCTCTTTGCTTTTATAGAGAAAAAAATAGACTTTAATCTGGGTGAGTAAAATAGTTCATACACATGCACTCATGACATGTACACGTGGCATATATGTAACTCAATCTAAACCGTCCAAATCATGGTACCTGATTTAGATGAATTGTAAACTAAATTTTATACTGAAAGGATCTATTAAATTTCTGATTGTTACACATCTAGTGGAGGATTGAATATTCACTAATCAGCTGTTAGGATCACGCAATCTATCTGAATCCTTGCTTGTGGGCTCTCTAGATTCGGACCCACTATTTGGATATTTTGAGTTGCATTCTTGTACGTGTACAATGATGAGTACGTGCGGATTGGAGTCATGACTGCTTTTCTTTTTTATTATTTAAAGTGTCTTTGATAGAGTTATTGATCTGCTTTAGCGTACATGTGGTAAGGGAGATGGGTAATCAGGACCGTCCATATAGTTGAATCAGTCATGAATGGGCCACAGTTTAAAAGAAAGACAATATTACAACCTTATCCCCTACTTTCAACCCATTTTTTGTTTATACTGTTGCAGTTGGATCGGATAATTCAAAATCTGTGGAATTTAAATTCTGATCCATGCATGGCAGGGTTCACTATTATCATTCCAGATTCTCTTGTTTTGCCACGTGTAGGGTGGAATATGGGTTGCATGGAAACTCATTGGAGTCTGGAGATGACTGCATTCGATCGTTTTCCATTACATTTCGCACGTGCACTATGCTAGTCGACGCTTGGCATGTCGCTACAGCTGGCTGTTATTGTCTTCGAGAACAATTTTGATACTCTGGCAGAGTGTGATGGATGATACTCAGGCACATAGAATTTGCTACAAGTTATGGTCCAACCATAGAATGACTTGCAACCTTTCATGTTTGTATGACATCCACGCCGTGCAATATGTTTGAATCATAATGGAAATTACCATATTAAGAAAATATCAACAGAAACTCATTGAATGGACTAAACATGTCTTTTTCTATGATTAATGGCTGAAATTTGTTTTATATGGTGTGGCCCACATGATGTGTATATAAGTTTTATATTTCCATTTAGAAATTAACATAGTGGTTCCGGCTTATGGAAAGGGTTGGATATATCACATGCAATTAGGAGATTGGAAGTTATCAGCTGGATGGACCATAACCTGTGCTCCAACCGTTTGTACTTGAGACCTCCTCTATAGCATAGACCGTAGATTGAGCATATACGGCTAATGTGTCATATGTATACCAAATCCAATCCGTTCAAATGGTTGGGCCCATATTTAAGATTATTTTACTAAAATAATGGTCCATATATCCTTCAATTGGGCCACAAATTATACTTCATCAATCTATTTGAGATCCATTGTTTACCAACCCACCTGATCAGCATAATGTTTGCGGAAAATAATATTCAAGGTGGGCCCAACCTTTTTATCGGCTCAGATTTTATATATGCTTGATCCGTTGGCTGTATATGCCCAGCCGTCGGTACCTTGAGTGTCCATTGAAGAGGATTCACGGCACATGTACCAGTCTGGAACACATGCGTGAGATAAGAACAGGGTGATTAATTGGTGGGGACCATCATAAACGTTCATTTTCTACCAAAAATCAGGATGGTCCATCACGTGAACCACACATATGGATTGAATATAACTGTTGGTCATGTTTCTAACCGTCCATTTTTTCTCTCGAACGAGTTAGCTCTTCTTGTCATGCGGATTTGCTTAGTTTTTTGGCCAGCGCATGGTGCTAAGTGGGCCCTAGTTTTTTATCGGCCAAGATCTCTCAACATACACGTTTGACATGTGTGCCACGTGTCATCTCATCAATGAATCCTGACGCGAATCGCTTTTCTCCAGATTCGTACAGATTCGGGATGAAATGATTGAAGCCATCTACGAAGTAAATGATATTTTATTCCACGTTAGTTTTTTAATACGACACGCGTGCTGTAGTCTGGATTCTCACGTAAGCACACGTACCAAATAAGAATACGTATTCAAGATCGGAATTCTTTATCAGGTAGTCTACCATATTTAGATCTTTCTAACTAGAAAAAAGACCATGTTACATCTTATGTGGGACACATTATACAAAACAAATGGACGGTCTAAAAAGTGTTTTAACAGTCAGTTTAATTTTCAATGTATCCACATGATTTTTAAAAATTATTTTACATTCAAAGATCTAAATAGATTTTATATGCATATGGAAAGATCAGATCTCACACAGGTGTTCCATAATGACATTCGTACCGCGCGGATTTGGAGGGCTCCAAATGCGCGTGGAATAGTCAAACCTTCTCTGCGAAACTTCCTCATTGGATGTGGCCGGCCGCTGGTTTTTGTACCGACAAAGAAACCGCTTCTATTGATTTTTACCAGAAGCTGTTAATGGGCAAAAAGACCATTTTACCCTCTTTTTATCCGAGCTGATAACGTGAGACGCCGGATCCACCGAGATGGGTGGGCCCTGACTGCGTGGCTCACAGTGATGTACGTATCATAAATCCACACTGTCAATCCGTTTTGAAATCTCATTGTAGGGCGTCATTTGGTAAATGAAGATGATTCAAATCCTAGGTGGACTACACTGTTGGAAACTCTGTGATTAAATCTCCACCATTGAAAACTTCATGGATTTCAACTGACTGTTTATTTTCCATCCAACCTGTTGGTAAGGTCCAAAACACCTAGATGAAGATTCTGCACAAATATCATCTTCATCCAAAGGTTTTTTAGCCCACATGAAGTATTTAATGGTCAATCACCACTATTTCTTGTACTGTGATCCATCTGGGCTTTAGAACTGGTTCATTTTTTGGATCAAGCCCTAAAAGGAGCTTTCAATACGGATGGACGGAATGGATGTAGTCAAATATATCAAAGCGGGTCCCACAGTAAGAGGGTCTCACCTATTTGAAGTGTACCGCCTGCGTTATGATATCCACTCTATGCATCCTTGGATCATGATCCAACACACGTGTGACAACTTGTAGCCCCTAATATGCAGTCTGTGGGCCCTATCTTGGACGTGAACCATTGGATGATCTTAACCATCTGATCCACCGTTGACTTGGCGCACATGGACTGCTGATGTCCAAACTCTCGGTCATGATCGTGTCGATTTGACCTTTTGAGCTCAGCTGAAATATTTTAAGCATTGATGGATTGACTTTGATTGGATTGTTGGAATGAAACTGTCAAAGAGTTCTTAAAAAGCAAGGTTCATGAACCAGAAGAACAGGAATGGTTCAACCAGTCTGACTTTCGGACTGTTGGCTTAGTCTTCTAAAACTTAAGACGTGATTATTTAGGCCATTGCAAATAGAAGCTAGGATCCATGCGGTCCAGCAGTTGTGGTAGATGAATTTAGGGAATGAGTTGACAAATGAGAGAGATATCAGTGGTTAGATGACAAACAACAATGAGTATTGTACTCTGGAGCGTGTATTATCTGTTCGTTTACTTTTTTTACGATGTGGCCCCGCTAAGGAGTGAAACATAATGATTTTAGATTTAGAAGATGTAAATAGTTTTTCCATACATGTGGAAAGATTAGATGTCACACGTGTTCCATACTGGCATGTGTTGCAGGGCTCCAAAAGCGCCCTTCTTTCATTTTCAAGGGATTTTTGCACCCGGCAGCCTTTTAGATGACTTTGACTAACGTAACTTTTGATGAATTTGACTAATATGACGTTGCGAAATTAGAGCTGGACACGAAGCGAGCTAGCACGGTTAACTTACTTGGCTTGACTCGGATGAGCTCGACTCAGCTTGATTAAAAAGTCAGGTTTAAGCCTAGCCTAGTAATTTTTTAAGCTCAAGCTAGTCTAAGCTTGACTCGACTCGGTTAGGCTCGAGTTATAACTTAATTAATTATATATATAACTTAATTAATATATTATATATAATATGTAAAAAAGGCCATGTTCATATAAAAACTAAAAAAAATAAAACAAAAATGCTTGGCCTTAGAGTTTGAACTCAGACACTACTCGAAAGTTCAAGCTAAGTGGGCCCCATTGCCTAAAATAGTGGATGTCGAAGGCTCATCGGTCATTGAAACACTCTCCCATTTCTGGTTGAGAAAGTTGTATGGCTTACTGTGATGTTTTAGAGAAATCCACCTCCAATTTCTCACTTAATATATGATTTTGACATAAATAATAATCTTCTACCCATTTATTTCTAAAAAACAAGGACAAAATTAAAATTTTAATCACATAAAATTCATCTTTATTTGCCATTTCCTAAAGTTTGATCCATCAAAAATCTCTATCTTATTAGTTTCTAGAATAAAAGCCATGATAGGTCTATACTAACAATAGAGATATTGAATTTGTCTTTAAACTGTTTTTTTTTATAATTAAAAAGAATAAGAGATCGTAGCGAATTCACGATAAAATCAATACATGTTTTATTTCTTGACTTTCAGCCCATGATCTCAAAAACCAGCTATCAGACATCAAAACGTTTTCGTAGGAGAAACCATCGGTGGGTAGTTCTATTTGACTTTGGATAATGATCTCGAATACCACCCGCCGTCACATGGGCATCAAAATGTTTTGGGACGGTCCAAAAATAAATATTCTTCCCTTATCTATTTGAGAATTATTCAACCAATCTGATTTTGGGAATTTGACTTGATGGCATAATTTTAATATGGATAATATGCATTAATCTATGCCATGTGTACACTTTCTGAGCACATGCATATCAAGTGTCGTGTTCAGTCAGAGTATCAATAAGAGACCAGGATGAAGGAAAAAAACAAATATCAGCCAGCTTGATCCAAAGCTTTTGTGGTCCATGGAGAGTTTTTAACGGTCAATTACCATTGTTTCTGGTAGTGTGGTCGGCCTGAGATTTTGATTTGTTTCATTTTTGGTCTCATGCCTTAAAATATTTTTAAGAAATAGATAGAGGGAGTGGATATACTACACATACATAAAAGTGGGCACCATGGTCAGGGCCACACCATGTTTGGTTAGGTTCCTGTGATTATTAGATGTATCGGCCATAACATGTGTGATAGAGCTAATGGACAGCTTAGATTAGCCGATTGGACTATTGAAGTGTCCTGATGCAGCTAAAAGTACAGTGCTCTGCGAGCAGTGGACATTATGTACTATGAAGGACCATGGATTGCGGAAACGGATTGGCTACTACCCCTGCCACTAGCCCGGTGGCAGGTGGTCGGTGCTCTGCAGGCTCCACCATGATGTATGTGTTTCATCCATGCCGTCCATCTATTTTAAAAGATAATTTTAGATCTCGATACAAAAAATAAGAGGGATATGAATATAAGTTGGACCACACCAGAAGAAAACATTAGTGATTGGATATCCACTATTAAAATCCTCCTAAGGCCCACTGTATTGTTTATTTGACATCCAATCTGTTGATTAGGTAATACACACCTAGATGAAGGGTAAAAACAAATATCAGCTTGATCCAAAACTTTTATGGCCCCCAAAAAGTTTTTAATGGTTGACGTTCATTCAACACTGTTTCCTGTAATGTGGTCAACTTGAGATTAGGATATACCTCATTTTTGGTCTCATGCAATAAAATGATTTAGAAAAATATATGAATGGCATGGATGAAACATATAAATCATGGTGGGGCCCACAAAGCATCGACCATTAGCCATTGGCTAGTGGTAGGGAGAGTAGCCAATCTGTTTCCAAGGATTCCGTAGCAAACCCTTTAGTACAGGGACGCGGATTGCATCCTACATATGGGTGTACATCGACTTGAACCAAGTTGGCTCGGCTCAACTCAGTCCTCAAGCCTGATTGGCCAACTCGACTCGGTTCGATCAGCAACTCGGGCCAAATCGAGCCAAGTTTGAGCTGAGTTTTTTTGTGCAACATTTCTACAAATACCTGGACTGCACCTTCGAAATTTCATTGTCTGTAAAATAACGACGAAGGTTGTTAAGGTATTTTATCAAATACCTTCCAAGCAACATAAAAATCTAAAAAAAAAAAAGATAGTTGTTTCATATACATACCTTCATTACCATCAGCCACACTTCGTCGAGTCATTTTATCAAACACTTGGTGAGCAACATCAATATCAAATTTACCGAGTCATTGAATTGGTTTGATCCAAGTTCGATTTAAGCTAGGTTTGATCAGAGTCGAGTTGAGTTGGGGCCAAGTCAAACTCATTTTTGAGCTCAAAAAATCAGCTCGATTTGACTCGAACTCAATTTTAAATCGAGCCGAATTAAGCTTTTTAGAGTCGAGTCTAGCGAGAGCTAGCTCGGTTAGTGTACACTCCTAATCTTATTCCCATCCGAACAGGGCTCTATGGGGCCCACAATAATGTAAGTGTTTTATCCATGCTATTCATTATTTTTCTCGAATCATTTTAATATATGATGCAAAATATTAGGCAGGTACGAGTCTTAAGTGGACCACAAAGCGAGGATTGAACGTCCACCATTAAAAAGTTCTTGGGGGCTGGAGAAATTTTGGATCAAACTTATATTTATGTTTTCACTACATCCATGTCTACATGACCTTATTAATAGGTTGGATGGCAAAAAAACATCATAGTGGCCCTCATAAAAGTGTCAACGGTGGGTTTCATTACCACTGCAGCTTCCTTTGGTGTGGTCCATTGGAGCTGGACCTGCCTCGTTCTTTGGGTTATAGCTTAAAATGGTCTAATAAAAATAATTAACAGCGTGGATAAAAAACTTCCATCACTTGGGCCCTACAGAGCCCGGGGGTAATAGGCAATCCGAGTCCTTAGCACAGACATCGTTGTTAGAAAGGTTGTGTGAGCCACCATTATGTATATGCTCTATCTATGCCGTTCATTCATTTTTCTAACACATTTTAGTACATAAAACCAAAAAATAAGGCAGATCCAATCTTAGGTTGACCACACTACAGGAAACAATGGTGATTGATGATTAAAGGGAAAACACAGAAACCACCTTGATGCAAAACACGCATTCAAGATCAGAACCCAGGATCAGGAATCATACACTGTTTTCGTCTTCTTACCTAAAAATCAGCCCTTCTTACTGCTTCGATGGCCCAGAGCATGGAAAACAAATGGACGGCCTAAAGATTGTTTTAACCGTCAGTATACTTTCTACAATGTGTCCATCTGAAGAGTAAAACAGTATGACTTTAGATTCAGCAGATCTAAATAGTTTCCCATACATATGGAAAGATCAGATCTCACACACGTGCTCCATATTAACATGTGTACGGACGCGGATTGCGTACTACCCTGCCGTTCCTTGCTTCGAACGGGCAGTTCTGTGGGCGGGCCCACCGTGATGTATCTGTACATCCAAACCGTCTATCCTTTTTCTCATATTATTTTAAGGCATAAACACAAAAATGAAGCAGGTCCAACGGTCAAATGTATCACACCACAGACGACTCTTACATTTAATGCAACTGACATTTAATGCTTTGCGCATTTTAATGCAACCAAACTTGTTATTTTGGTGTGGTCCAGATGAGAGTTTGGTATGCCTAATTTTTATGTTTATGGTTTAAAATAATCTGAGAAAAGGGACAGGCGGTTTGAATGTACAGATACATCCGGGTGGGCCCGCCCACAGAACTGCCCGTTCGGAGCTAGGGACGGGCTGGGGTAGTACGCAATCCGCGCCCCTTTTTCGGAATGGATTTTTGCATGTGGCCACCGATTTTTTATATACGTTGACGTTGATCAGGAAAATGTCTATGAAAGGCGCAAAAAGACCTTTTTGCCTCCTTTTTCACGTAAGTTTTTATTAGCTTAACCATTGTGCATGGTAAGCGTTACGTCATTGCTGAAGTTTTTGCATTGTGACATCCAATCCGCTCATCTTGTGGTCATGATCCAACGTACGTGTGGCAATTTGTAGATCCGTATGCGATCTATAGGCCTATCTTGGACGGAGCATTAGATGATCTTAACCATGGGATCCACGGTCCACATGGTCCACATGCCTTGCTTACTTACGCCTAGGGGTGCAGGTGAACCGAGCTAGCTCCACTCAGCTTGAAAAAGCTTGATTTGACTCGGTTCGAAGCTAAGTTTAAGCAAAGTTTAGTTAATTGTTTTGTAACTTGAAATTGAGTTCGAGCCAAGTTCAACCAGTCCAGCTTAACCCGACTCGAACCAAATCCAACTTGAATCGAATTCGGATCGAACCACTTCGAGGACTCAGTTACTTTATTATTGATGTTGCTCACCAAGTGTTTGATAAAATGACTCGACGAAGTGTGACTAGTTGCAAGGAAGGTATAGAATCATTTTTCATACGCCTCATTTCTTAAAACATTATTGTTCGAATTTCTTCTTTGATGTCTTCTCTCATATAACATTATCACATTGGCAGTGGGATGTGGGGCCAAGATGGACCAGATCTCTCTCTCTCTCTCTCTCTCTCTCTCTCTCTATTTAGGTGATGAGTAGTGATATGACAATGGGTCAAGGTCAGATCCATTACAAAGCTTTATATAGGTTAAGCTTGGGGCCCACGGTGATGTGTGCATGACATCTAACCTGCCCACCATGTGCTCCCACTCGTGTTCTTGGACCACTAAGATCAAGCTGATTGGAAGCTCAGGTGGGCCACACTAGATGGACCAATTGGGATAGGATTGTTCACCATTAAAAACCATTCATATCGCATGTTGGCCATCATGTTTTTCATATGCCCCATTGCTGTTGTTTTATAAGCACTGTGATTTTGAAGTTGTAGTCTAAGTATTTGTGAAAATGCCTCAATATCAAACTCGGCTTGATCTTAGCTTGAACTCAGCCCAAGCTGCTGTCCAAATCGAGCCAATCAGGCTAGTTAGATTTGAAGATTGAGCCGAGCTGAGTTCAAGCTGAGGTCAATTGTGACCAAGTTTAGTCGAGCTAAGGCCAGCTCGACTTGGTTCGACTCAATGTACACCCCTACTTAGGCCCTTTGTAAAAGTAAGTGCAACCCATAATTATGTGATAAGATCATTTGATATTATGTCCCACTGGCAAGATTTTAGGCAATGATTGTTTGACATTTTTTTAGATTGTATTTAAATAAGATTTGACAGCAGCATATTAGCTATATATGTATATTCAACCAGGTGTAAGCATGACATCTTCATAATGTGTATTGAATACAAAGAGAACAGTGTCTGTACGTCAGGATTAATGATTTTTGGTTTCAATCAGACTGCAAATCGGTTCTAATAGTATTATAAAATTTCTTTGTATATCACATTGTTGAAATCTGGATCAACTGTTTTTAATTTGCGGCCAAAAAATGAATGAAGACTTACAACTTAAAAGTGTCCGAAAGTGACTATTGCAGGCTAACTGTCTATTAATCATTCATGGGGGCCACTGTGACGTATTGAAGAAATCCACTATGGACCCAGGCAAGTTTCAATGATAGTCCCTCTCCACTGTTTCATGTCAGGGATGGTATACTTATGACGTGTTTGGTGCGTCGAATTGAATTGTATTAGATGCGATTAATATCATAATTACACAATGATTGTATGTATGGAAATACCATGGTATTGTAGTCATCCAATCCCACATTTGGAATAAAAATTTTGCCACGGAAAGTACCGATTAAGCAAAATTGTGTTTGGTGGACCTTGGAATTGTAACCAACTGACCAAATTTAAAATGGATGTCATTCACTTGTACACATATATAACCATATTGCCACATGTAAATGGTGTATATGGATGGATGGCATGGATATATGCATGCATCAATGTAGGGCCCACATGTGTAATGGATTTCAAAATCTAAGGAATCCTGTATGGGACCAAATGTAATTACAGGGAGTTAAATGCAATTCCATCCCACTTAATCCTAACCTTTCTCATCCTCTCCAAGTGCTGGATGGAGCTGCAAATGACCAAATGCAATTTTATCCCACCTAATCCCATCTAATTTGCCTCAGTTTTGGCTCACGCACTAACATGACACGGTTGAACTAATGGATGATGTGGATTTCTCACAAACATCATGGTGGCCCACCAAACTTCGACCGTTACTGGTACGGCGCATTAACTAAGGCCAGAGTGTGGTAGGGATATTTTGGTCAAATACAAAAGTACCGAAATCTTTTCCTCTTGAGATACGGAAAAATTTCTTTTCCTAAAGAAATATGCATGATGTCTTTTTCTAAAGGAAAACTTTGATATAACAACAGTCAAACATTAGAAAATTACTTATATATAATGCATAGGTAGTCAGTTCAGATGTATCAGGAATCAAAGATTACGTCCGTTTGAAACATTTTTTTTTTTTCAACGGTTATAAATGATGGAACGTCCCAAAAATGAATATTATCTACTGATCCCGTTTGAAAACGCTGGTGTCCACGAACTGGAGGGTTGTATTATTCAACCAATTTGATTTTTGGACTTTGACTTGGTGGCGATGTCTTAATCATATTATTTGCATATGATTTGATTGCATCATGTCTACGGCATTACTGTACCAAAGATAAAGATAAGATGAGATTCTCGATATCATGGAGCACAAGTAACATGGATGTGATCGATATAAGGAGATCATGATGATGTGATCGATATAAGGAGATCATGAAGCACAAGTAACATGGCCGCCAGAAGACGTGTCATTGCACATGAAGAAAAGCTATGACATAATAGGTGGCAATGAGAGATGCCGTATGCTTTGTAATGGCCTAATAAAGAAATCCCATATGTTATTTTAGCTGCCACTGACGTTTCTTGCGACACAATAGTAGTAAAGTGGTTGCACACGTAAAGTCATAAGTGCAAAGTTCTAATATGCAAGTAATTAACAATAATATGTGGCGTAATATAATTAGTCATGCATATCAAGAAATAAAAGCTTGTTTGAAAGCTTGTATTTAGAATGCATTGAATTCCACCATTCAAATACATTGGAATCAATGTGATTTTGAATTCTCAATTGCGTTTGGCAACTTAAAATTGGAATGTATTAGAATCCAAACCTCTATTTGGTAGCTTGTATTTGAAATGCAAAGGGATTCTTTCGCATAGTCACGGTCTAAAATTTGATTAATTTAATCTGCTTTAATATCCAAAATTAATATACATACATGATATTTGACGAAATGATTGTAATAAGCCTATTAAATATATACTTTACATTAAAAAAAAAAAAAAAAACCTTAGGTGAGCCGCAAATGTAAGGATTACAAATGAGCAAATCACTTGCGTTTTTTAACATTCATTTAAACGACCAACATTTAAACGGCTTAAATCATTCTATTGATGTGATATTAGTGTTGTAGTAAGTTATTAGAGTATTTTGGTTATCATTGATGTACTGGGTATACAACAGATTAGTAATATAGGGACCCCACTTCACACTTATGACTTTACTGCATTTATAAAGGGGAGCCGAAAATGTATTTTTACTTCGAATATCTCGGCAAAAACTTGAGATTTCAAAACACACCCAAAATGTGTATTTAGAATACCTTCAATTTTATTTACCTCCAAATATATGCCACCAAATGACTAATTATATTCAAATTAAAATACATTCAAATTCCCTTTAATACCTTCAAATACAAGATGCCAAATGGCCCCAAGTTGATTATGCAAAGATTATGAAGACATCTCTTGAGAAAGAAATATAATTAGTTACGCTTGGTAGATGATTGCTTGATTGGAAGAAGAATTAACAAACTTATCTTGTAACGTTTGGGATTTTCGTTATTTTAGACTTTAAAAAATCCTTGAAAATTTTTGATATGACTAGCCTATTTTGTCACTTATTGACCCTTGACACTTGAAGTGAGCCTATATGAGAGTAGTACTGGTAAAGAATTGTACAAATTCGATTAATCAACCGTAGAAATCCGACAAATTCGCCCGATCACTTAAACATAGAGTTTATCCTCATGATTTGTTCACATAGGGCACAAATATAACCGATCTATCACTGACTAATCAAGATGACTACAACTAAATTAAAGATCTATCAAAAGTCGAGATAACTAGTGATCAGATCATAATTAACAAATCAAAGTAACCTAATTATCCATTTAGCTTATAAACCAATAATTTAGAGTGATTATGACTGAATCACCATTTTCGCTAATTGCGACTAGGCCACACAATAAACTTAACTAATCCAAACTCCAATCATTGCGCACAAGAAATCTCCTTACCCAATTCACTCAAGAAATGTCTTGATTATCCAAATAAGCTCTAAACCGCTCATTAATGGGCCACTAAACCTGAGGCTATAGAAAAATATTCGTCTTAGTGGGCTTGATGTCTATCATGGGTAATAAATCGAGATAGTACCCAGAATACACAACTTGCGCCAGAGACTGAGTGCTTGCAATACACAAATACCCAATGTTGAAACTTGAAACTTAAGTGAAATGAACCTCTTACTCTTTTATGAAGGTTTTCTGACCGTTAGATCGCAACCAAAGTCAAGGTACCAACTAAAAATATTTCTCCACACATATCCATATAGTTGTAGCCCTAATCGACCATCGATAACAGTCGAACAGACTTCTGATCATACCCGTCAATTAATGCATCCAAATGGCATGTCGATCGTATCCCGATGTAGATCATCTGTAATGCCCTGAATTTTAGGGGCCGAGTAGGAACTCGGCTCCCGAATTCCTGAGTGTCACATATACCTTATTGGGCTTCAGAATTTGGTGTATCTTATTCATTTCATAAGCAGTGGGGGAGTATAGCAGGCCATAAAACATAAATTAAACAACAGAATGAAATCAAGTGCAACTATATATAAAAATCCATGTCCAAACGCAAGATAAAGTAAATAATAGGAGGGACTAGTCCCACCAATACATCACCCCCAAAATGACTAAACCCCTGTCCCATGCCTCGCGGTCATCCATAAAGTGGACTATGAGGATTCGTCGAAGATTCGTAAGTACGACAACTCCTCTTCATCCACGCTCGCTTCGTCAAGCGTGTCGAGCTCCATAATTCTTGCATCTAAGACAAGTTTTGGTTGGTGTTTTAAAACACCGTCCGAGAGTAAGAGTGAGTAGCTAACTCAGTGGTACCCTTAACAATAAGTTGCATATATTATCATACGCAGGAACAAATTTATTGAAAAATAATCATCTAAAGAATCATAACTACTCTTTTTAATGTAAATGCATGTTTTAATGACATGATGCATGCCCTTTCTTCCAACACTCTCTCGAGCGACAACATCTAACGATCCCAATGGCTAAGACTCCCTCAATGCGACCTTGATTGCCGAATCGCCAATTCTAGCTAATGCAATGTGATGTGAGATGTTAGCCGAGTTAGTTAATTACGTCCATTCATCTAACAGTTTGGGAAAACTGAGACACCCTGATAGATCAGTGCCCTATCCCAATCATGTAGCCCTGACAGCTATGACATATTGCTCTCGCGATCCTTGACCTATTTTGGGTTCGTCACTCCCAATATTAAAATCATACAAAGATAATTTTAAGAAAAATTATCCTTGCTCACAGTCACTATGGGGAGACTTGTAACCCTAGCATAGGCTGACAGCTCAAGTATAGTGTCCTATACCACCATGCCCGGCTCTCAAGACTTGTGGGCCGCAACCGACGGTTTGTTAGTGGGCACAAATGGGGTGTCTCAGGTTCAAGTAGGTGTGTACATATATGGTTAACGTACATGGATGACCAACTGGTGGGATAATTTGTCCCCACAAGATGGAATACAAATTGTATGGCTTTGAGAGCGATGTCTCACGTAGTCTGACTACAGTCGACAGCACGTAGTTTGACTAGTTGGGCTAAATTTACTCGTGGGCGGGCCTATCAGAAAGGCTACCCAAGTGGTTTCCGAATTCGCTGGCTAATCTGAAAAAGGAACAATGTATAAATGCAACATAATAAAGCAAACGTCGATCTACTTGTAGTTGTGAGAGAATTAGGCATACATAATGATAAACCACATTCATTAACAACACATGAGTTATTGTTTTATAAAATTCAAGGTATTTCTGGATAGACATGTACATGGGTCCAAGATTTCAAGAGAACATAAGAGAAAAAAAATAATTACAAGAATTGATTGCAGAAGGAATTAAACATGCATGGAGTAATGTTGACAGTTAATTAACTCAATCCACACATATAAGGGACATGCAACCGAATTCTTCTTGTTGAATTACAAATTTGGGGGTTATCATGCTTAGAATTTCATATAGAATTTCATATTTATAAAACAAATCAAACAATGTAAACATTTGAGTAGCTAAGAACTTAAATTTCTTCCCCAATTTAGGAAATTTTCATGCACAATTTCTAATTAAACCATTTCACTCCATGAAAGCAACATGCAAAATAAATTATCAAACACAATCACTAAAATTTATTCTAGGTGTGATAAAAGGCCACTTAGAGGTAATGGTTTGCACTTATGGTCAGTTGAAGGCTTGTGGAGTTGCTCTAAAGCTCCGAGTCTGTGAATTGATGCGTCGGGGTCCTGTGCCAATTAAATTTGCATGTCAGGGCACATGCAAGTGGCCTAACCTATGAAAATTTGAGGAGAGTTCAAGTGGTTACCTTCTGATTAGCGACACTCCACTTCTATGGCAGTGGAGCCATGATTTTCTGCGAATGGTGGTGGTAGGAGAGGGAGATTTCTCAATTCCCAACTCCCTTCCACACTATACCCTCCTCCTCCTCCTCTCTCTCTCTCTCTCTCTCTCTCTCTCTCTCTCCCCCCCCCCCCCCTCTCTTTTGCTAGAGATTGTTATAAGAGTGAGGGAGAGAGGGTTTAAGGCTTATATAGCTTGAGTTTTTGCCCAAATGGCCATGAAGTGGCAATTTCTACCACATGTGACCTTATGGGGCTCACTTTTAGTTTTTGGGGCTGTCCTGGTAGCCCCCTGGCTTATTTGTGCCATGAGATAGGTGTCCCATGATCTGAAGAGGGGTTGTTCAAAATTTGGTGGCAAATGGATGCAAAAATTGATTGTAAGGGTCCGATTTACAATCAACGGTCATTGTCCTACACCCAATAGTGGGCCCCAAAGGTTAAAAACACCCTCTCATAATATTAGTATAATGAAAACCTAGCCCTTAGAGCCATTTGCACAATTTTTAGAACCATATAAGACATTCATTTGGGCACCTCCTTGTCCTATATGAATTTTATGTCCTAGCTTAGGGGATGGAGAAGAGAAAGAGAAAGAGAGAGATAGAGAGAAAATGAAGAGAAAGAGAAGGGAGAAAGTGTATATGTGAGTGAGGACAACCTTTATGCTTATAGGGTTAGTACTTTTTCAACCAAACATTTGGCTACTACCAATCCTTTACCAAATCCTACCCATACCAAGAATCAGAGGTAAGAATTATATATTATTCTTCAATTACGCAACCTAGTATAGATTTTTAGTCATTAATGGTGTTTTTATTTATTTTGATTTAGGAATTGATGATTTTTCTCCAAATCTTTAACCTTATGAACTTAAAATTAAAAATTCCTTCGTAGAGGTGCAGACCATTATATATATGTTACTTTTTATCAACCCTTGAGGATCACAGTTAATGATCTCTTGTGGTGAATGTTTTATCGATTGTTAGCATGTCCATATTTTAAGTTTGATTACAACATGTGTTATTAATTTTTTTATTAATGCTTACATGTTTGATAAAATGCTTAAGTGATTAAATGTATTATTCTATTAATACTCACATGCTTGATGGAATGTTTAGGTAGATGGGTGGTTGTATTGATGCTCACATGTTTGATGAAATGCCTAAATAGATGTGTGGTTTTATCGTTGCTTACATGTTTAATAAAATGGTGCCTAAGTATGTATGTTGTTCTATTAATGCACATATATTTGATGAAGTACCTAAGTGGTTGCGTTGTTAAATCTATGCTATGCCGACATGATGAATTGTTAGGGCGTAGTGATGCTTAAGTTGTTAACAAGGTTGGGAAAGTCAGCTAACTGCCTGAACTAAGGGGTGACCCTAGTTATGTCGGCCACCCTAGGCTTGTTCAATTGACCCTAGGTTGAACACGGACAACCGACAATAGCTGGACTATATGGGATACTGGCATCCAATGCTGGTTGCATTGGAGTTCTCCAAGTCAATCAAATTAACTCAATAGTCGACTAACCAAGTGTGTTCACAATATATGACAACGATAAATAGAATCTAAAATACCCTCATTCTCATTGAATGAGTATACTTATAACAATTAGTGGTACAATCCACAAGACTCATGGGCTGGACATGGTAGTGTGAGACATCATTTTCGAGTTGTCGGCCTATGCTGAGGTAAAAAGCCTCATTGTAGTGACCAATGAGCAATCAAGAAGGCTATGACCCTAATACATCAAATTGGAATGATGCCACGACCGCTCCACATTCGTGTTTGGGTGCCGACTCTTATATCATTTATGGGTACACTCCACCCGTCGATGGGCCGCATAACCCTGCGCGTTCAGGCTGTGTCATCCGGGTCCTTAGTGATTGGTCAGGCTAGTTTGTCGGGCCAGTGTTAGCCTCACATTGATTGTCATGTCCCAAACTCAAAAACCGGGCTCACAAAATTCTCGATCGCCGAATCTGGCGTTGACAGCCTCTGTAGTACCCCATTCTCGGCTCCCGGCACCCATATACCAGGTTCCGATCCTGGGATGCTACAAGGAGGATTTCTACTATCCATTTAATTCGTAATGAGTATAACCATAAGCATAACCCACGAACAATAACCATAAGAACACCATCACAAAATTCACTATGATCAAAAACTTTGAGTACAAGGTGTATAAAGGGAAATACAAGATAATGCTAATAAAAAAAACTCCAAAAGCTCGACTGCACGCTCCTGCTGCTACTACGCTACGACTGCGTCCTGACGTCACCTACACACATCAATCATGCATAAGCTTATAGAAAGCTTAGAGGGCGGTGTAAGTGTGTGCGCAATACGAGCGTGCTCAGAATGCAAGGTCAGAATAATGTTGTAATGTGTTGATGAGTACATGAATACAATCAGCCGTACCAAGGCTATGTGGTGGAAGATATGAATGCGATCGGCCACATCCAGGCCATGTGATGCAGAATGCAAATCAAGCATGTCAATCCTCATCATATACCAGTACAGTTCTCATTCTGGATAATCACCGGGGTCTAATACACTCTACGCCAGCTTGCCGTCTCTATCCGAACGCACAACTGGGAGAGCAGAAGAGACCTCACTATCCGCCTTCCAATATCGGGCCCGGCTCGTCGATAGCGGACAGATTCCTCAAGCTGGTCAAACACAACCTAGAAGTTGCCCCCTCACTCAGGCGGGTAAGGTCACACCCCTTTCCAACTGACCACGACACAGTGGGAGACGCGGCCTACTGGTATACGGCCCTCGCGCGCTCATGTATCCACTCGGTCTCGACATTGGAGTCATCCTCTGGTACCATCGGGTTTAGAGATTTTCACCCAGGGACATCTATGGCGCCCATATGCTAGAACCAAACATTTTCGGTATCTAATCCAGCCACCCACGATGCATTTGTGGAGGCTATGGCCCTGATGTTGCTAGGGCATACAATAATCACAATTATACAAATCAAGTGCATGAGTCACACTACCAGTCATGCGGCAGTCCTATGTATACCATGCACTCATGTAGGGAAACTCCGCCTACCAGGGAGCCCATAAACAGTTCGCCCGAAGGCATATGCTATGATCAGTCACTTCTCATATCAGTCATACATATGATGCGTATGATAATGAATCATGAATCTATACTAAACATGTATATAGAGATGGGCTCTGCGTATAACTAAGATGGGCGATAGCCTACTTACTACAAGTATGGGCCTATTAGTGGGCCTTAGGGAGAGTGACAATGCGAACATTTAACCGACGTCATCCTTACACTGTGGGCATCTAACCATCATTGTTCCTAAGGCATTACTTTCTATAAATATCGTTATATGCCATGGAGGGATCATGCATTGCAATGGACCCAGTTGCACTCAATTGGGTCTTAAGTACATCAATTAGGCCGTATCATATGGGCCTTACATTCATCAAGCGGATCACCTCAATGAGCCTCACCAATGGGCCTGAGGTCCTTTGCAATGGGTTATAACCCATGGGCCTTAGAATTCATTAAAAAATGAGCCCAATCACATGAGCTTTATGTGCATCAAATGGGCCTAATCACATAGGCCTTATATATACCAAAGTGGGCCTCAACAATGGGCCACAAATACATCAATTGGGCCTACACACATGGGCCCATAAATAACAAAGTGGGCCTTAGTGGGCGGGCCAAAAATACATTAAGAGGGGCCTCAACAATGGCCTTAAAATGATCTCAAAATGGTTGGACGGTTTGGATGAAACTCATGCATCATGGTAGACTCCCATGTGGGCCCACTATAACATTTTTTTTCCAGCCAATCCTGGGCCCACTGAAATACTTATTTGCTACCCAACCTATTGTTAAGGTCGTGTGGCAAGGGCCCCACCAAAATGTTTATTTTACATCCCACCTGTTGATAAGGCCATGTAGCAAGGGGCCCACCAAAATGTTTATTTTCCATTCAAACCTGTTGATAAGGTCATATAGACCCAGGGCCCACCGAAATGTATATTTCTACCCAACCTGGGTCCACTGTACTATTTATTTGCATCCAAACTGTTCATTGAATCACATGGCCTAGGGCCCACTGTAATGTTTATTGCCATCCAAACCTGTTCATAACGTCACGTGGCCAGGGGCCCACGTGATGGACGGCGTGGACACAATACATACATCTGAGTGGGGGCCATCGTCCACTGCCGTGGACGGACGGCGTGAGTAAAACACTTGCATCACAGTGGGTGTCACCACCCACTGTTGTGTACGGTGTGGTAAGCCACACATACCACAGTGGGTCCCATGTAGGGCCCACCAAAGTGTTTATTTGCAATCCATCCCGTCCATTACGTGTGTCCCACCTGTTTGAGGGTTCACACCAAGTTTCAGCCACATTCAAAATTCAGGTAGGCCCCACCAAGTGTTTTTATATGATTTAGGCATGTCTTCACATGATTTGGATGGAATGACCCACCCGAGTTCAGTTTGTGGATGATTTTTGGAGTCAACGCACCATTCAAGGGGACATATTAAATGAACGGTATAGATGTAAAATATACATCATGGTGGAGTCTACAAGTGGGCCAATGCGGCTACCCTTTTTAACGTGGGCGTCTCTGGACTCATGGCACAAAGTCATGCCAAAAAAGAAAATTATTTTTTTTTATCCTAGGTGGGACCCACATTAACCACATCTACCCCATCCATTGCATGTGTTCTACAAAATTAGGCGTCCAAACCAAGTTTCAGCCACGTCCAAATTTTAGATAGGCCCCACCAAATGCTTTTGTATGTTTCAGGCATGTCTTCACATGATTTTAGATGGTATGGCCCACCTGAGTTCCGGATTGGTCCCAAATTTTGGCTCAACGCCTAAATTAATCTGAGGAAGATGGTGGAAGGCTTGGCTTATTAAGTTGGGGCTTGCAAGAGTGGCCCACCATTTCCCTTCTTTTCCTTTCTTTCTTTTTTTTTTTTTTGGTTGGACGTCCAGACTCCTCTGGACGTCAAGTAGGCAAATGCATGTATGGATTTTCTTTATTTTTGTTTTCCTAGGTGGGACCCACATTAAACAGATCTCCCCCGTCCATTGCATGTGTCCCACAAAATTAAGGGTCCAAACCAAGTTTCAGGTGGGTCCAAGCTTCTGGTGGACCCCAGAAATCATTCTTCCAAGTTTTCAACGAAAAATATTACCATTCTTAATACCACGGCCCGCCAGATGATTGGATCAGTCTCCATTTTTGGCTCAACGCCTAAAATGATATGAAAAATGGAATGGACGGCGTGGATTGCATACATACATCAAAGTGGGGCCTGCATGCAAGGTCCACCCCAAAGCAACCCCTTTTTCTTTTCTTTTCTTTTTTCTTTCTTGTCAGTACACGCCCATGCCGCCTGTACACATATTCCATGATGGCCAACACGCCCGTCCAGCGTCCAGGGACGCTGGACGGCATGGATAAATACATCATCATGGTGGGTCCCACATATACGTGGCCCACCATATACATATATATACATATATGTGTAATATTAATATAATATAATATATATGTATATATATATACGTATCATATCACCTAAAGTGTGGTGGGCCACACCATTTGATGAATGGAGTAGATTTATCATGAATTGGTGGGGCCCACTTCATTTAAGGAAAAGGATAAGGAGAGAGAGAGAGAGAGAGAGAGAGAGAGAGAGAGAGAGGGAACAATAGACGGTGATGGCGGGGCCCCGCTACTATGGGCCCCACATAATACAAATCATACATAAAAAAATGGGTCCCACCAATAAGTGGTCCCTAAAAAGAATTTAACGGTGGATCACCCACCTCTAAGCCTCCTCCTTGCTCCCTTGGCCTCCAATGCTCCTTGCCTTCGCCTTGGACGGTGGATGATGGACCTTTGATGGTGTGGATGAGAGATGAGAGGGTGGGCCACACTTGGCTTTTGGGAAAGCTTGGCAATGCTTGGACGTGTGAAATTTTTGCTTGGGAGAGATTTTTTTTTTTTTGAGAAATGAGGGAGAGAGAGAAGTGATGGGTTGATAAGAAGTGATGGAGTGATGTGTGATGAGTTTGGTGATGGATGAAGTGATGTGAGAGTGGACTTTGGGTTACTTGTGTAAGAGAAAGGTATGGGCATGACATGAGTTAGTTGTACTTGGGTATGGAGTGACTTGACTTGTACTTGACATGAGTGATTGATTGATTGATGGAACATCTTGTAGAGATTCCCTCGTGATTCACAACGTGCGGTGTTTTCTTCGAATTGAATGCAGACTGACATCTTTTAGCCTGGGTATCGGGTCGGTGCGCGAGTCACGGCGTTAGAACCGCGGTGACGGTGCGGTCGCTAAGGTATAGGTTTCAATTTTAGCTGACTTTGGCATACAGGTCTCAGCTTAGGATCGTGCGCAAACATCAGAAAGTGGTCGAGGATTGCCGAATTCGATCGGAAGGATCGCGGGAATCGACGGAACAGTACGAACTAGGATACGGGTCTTACAGCTCTCCCCACCTAATAAAAATTTCATCCTCAAAATTTACACTACGATTGCAGCTAAACACAACTCATAATAGGATAGGGAACTTAACATCATATATGATCAAAACACAATATATCATTAAATTCAAATACCTAAAAGATAGGGATGACGCTCACGAATCTCAAGCTCTAACTCTCAAGACGCATCAATCATGAGCAATCTAGCAAGGCGGCGTAGGGGTCAAGTCACATAAATCGTCGACGACTGCTCCTGATGACTGGGGATCCTGCTAGACGGTATAAAATCTGCCCCGAGCCTGCTGGGGAGGGGTAGGTCCTCTCTGAGGTCTCTGCTGCTACGGGGGAGGTCCCGGAGGCTGGTGTTGCTGCTGAGGGGGCTGTTGTGGTGCTCTCAGCTGCTGTGGAGGCTGCTGTGGTGCTCTCGGCTGCTGCTGCCGAGGTCGGAGACACTCCCACCTACGGTGTCCTATCCCACCACATCCATAGCAAGTGTTAGAAAGCTATCTCTGCGGTGGTGCCGCTGGGGGTGCCGACGGTGCTACTGGTACTCTGGCGGATGGATGGCTCCTGTATCTTTGTGGTCGTCGATGCTGCTGTGAGCTACTGGAGGGGGCCTGCCTCTTCTGACCCCTCCTCTGATCTCGGTCGGCCTGCGTGCTGGCCCACTCAGTCTCATAAATCTGAGCCCTCCGCATTACTGCCTGGAATGTCGGGAGCTCATGCCCAATGACACGACCTCGAAGGCCGTAACTGTAACACCCCGAATTTTGAAAAATCTGGAATTTGACGTCCTTAGGCAGTGGGTCAATTAAAACACCTGAAAAATCGTTCAGAACCCAATTCCATAGCCAAAGAAACCACTTAGGATTAATTCCTTTAGAAATTAAGCGTAAGTTAGCTAGCGCAACATTAGAGTAGCTGGGAAATAGTCCCTAATCACTTTAAATACGTTTTACAAGACCCAAATCGAGTAGAACCAATGACTCTATAATACTCTATAACCTCGGATCAAACTCTAAGCAGGTTTGTTCTCTGGACCACTTTAAAATTTTGTATTGGATCTAGACCGCGCGTCGAAAGTCCGATGCCTGCTATCTTAGACCGTTAGAACCGCCTAACTGGACTTGACAATCATTTCGAAAATCAAGTCCAACCGATAATCACAGACTATTTCATTGAGCCCGGACTGAAGAGAGTGCGAATAGGGATAGATTTGGAATTTGAAATTCAAATCTGGCACACGAATTGACGTGTCAGTATTGAGTGTTCTGACCATTAGATTTCAGCCAAATTACACCCTCGGATCAGGAAAAATTTCTATTTCATACCATGAGATTTGCAGACCTGATCTACGTGCGGTGACCGCTGAACTGAAACTGGACCGCCACGGGCGATCTGCGAATCCTACCAGACTAAAAACTTGATGTATGCTAGATCCAGTATGCATGAGCTTAAGTCCGATAGCGTTCGGCCAGGGGACCACCAGAAATGTCCTTTTGGACTGAAACAGCCCCGATTTGGTTACCCCTCAAGTGAAACTTGTTCCGGAGCCTATTTCAGGCAAGTTTGGGCTTATAAAAGGGGTTGAAACCCTCACTCCTCTCTTCCATCGAAATTTGTAAAAATTCCTAGATTGGGAGAGAGAAAAGGGGAGAGTTTGAAAGAGAAGGTGGGAGAGAATTCCCTGCTGCTTGTGCCACGTGCTGTACGTGCTTAGGCAACGCACTCTGATCACTTTCCCGACGATTCCTCCACGTTTTCAGGTAAGAAAATACCCTAGAAGTTGCTGATTTGAGGTTCCTTTCGTTTCCTAGCGAAGTAGCTAATAGAACTTGTGTATTAGGTTCTCTAATCGCCGTAGACGAAGCGTATACGCTCCGTTCGAATTTACACATCTATAAGAGACAAGGTGCGGATTTTAGACGCTTTGATTGACTGTTTCCAAAGCTTTCAATGTCGTTTAATAGTAGATTATCGACGGCATCACCGTTTGACATGTACAACATGCTATCCGTTTTCTGTTTCGTAAACCGGCAAGGAATATGAGATTTAGGGCATTTTAGTCATTTGTAGGAAGTACTGTTTTCATGCATATTTTGCTGATGTGATTGACATGATTTATTGTCGCATTAGAATGTTAGGAATGTGTGCATAATTAGTTTGGCAAAGAGATTCGCCTAATTGTGCACTTCGGGTCGACATACTATATGTAGACTTAAGTGTGTAGTGTAAGAGTTTGTATAAATGCTTGTATTAGTATGTATTGAATTAAATGATGTTATGGATTAGTTTGAGATTGGTTTCTCAATTAATAAGTTGGTGTAAATGGTTTCCTACATGTTAGCCATATGCATGATTTCATTATATGAATGAAATGCATGTGCTTGATGATTCATGTAAGTTGTATGTTATGACATGTGCTTGATGATTTCATTATGATTTAGTTTGAGATTGAATTCTCAATTAATTTGTTGATGGAAATGATTTCCTATATGTTGGCGATATGTATAATTTCATTATATGTATGAAAGGCATGTATCAGGTGATTTGCTTAAGTTGTACGTTACAACATGTGTTAACATGCTCACATGATTGTATTTCAATTCCAATACCCTTGCACGAATTGCTGATGTGAATTCACATGTGTTTGGGACTATACTTAGTCCAGGCAGTCGGTAACCGAGCGAATTCGTGGTTAGCTTATCTTCGCCACGAACGACGCGTCGATGAACACGAGCCGTGTTTTGGAGTTGGCGGCAGTGGTTAGGCCACACGAAGTATTTTACGCACTTCATGTCGTTCAACTTGAGATGCGATCGCGCTAGTCGAGCCCGTCAAGTAACCCGACTGGCCGTTGTATGTTCACCCTGCATGAGTCATAACTGCTTGAACCTAGGGTACTGAACTTACCATTGTGAACCCTGTTAACCATGGTACCTTGATCCACGAAGACTCATGAGCCGGGCATGGTGGTATGGGACACCGTGGTGGAGCTGTCGGCCTACACTGGGGCCACAAACCTCCCCGTAGTGACCAGTGAGCACCTATGACTCGTGAGCAGATTATGGTGGTATGGGACACTATATTCTTGCTGTCGGCCTACATTGATAAGGTGATGGGGGAGCGGTGCAACGAGTGCGAGCAACAGCCCTGGCAGCCCTTTGTAGTGACCGCGAGCGTATTCTGAGTCTACAGGAGACGACGACCCTTCCATAGCAGTAGAGTACAGTAGGCCTGTATTGATAAGGTGATGGGGGAGCGGAGCAACGAGTGCATGCAACAGCCCTGACAGCCCTTGCAGCGACCTACAAAATATACCTCATATGAGATTACTAGGAGTGACGACCCTAGACAGGATCTGTGTTGGGATTGATATAAGGGAAGTACCTTAGTTTTCCAATCCTGCTGTTTGAATGGACTAATAATAACTCGAAAATCATATCACCATACCATTGCATGTGCCTGGAAGATGTGGAGCACTTGAGGGTCGATTGCATGCCGTGGTCGTAAGATGGTGCCGTATGAGGGAGATCGTCGGTGAGGGCATACATCACGTCATGTCATATTGCATTAACAACAGTTTTAGGATTGTTTGATTTACTGCTTTACTATTATCGCATGATTGATTTGAGAACATGTTAATCCTTGCTCTATTATTCCACTGAGTTAGCTACTCACTCCCACGTTACGGGACGGTGTTCTTGGAGACCCACCATACCCTTTTGTGATTGCAGATGATGGCGCGGCCTGCGAGGCGGAGCTAGACTTGATGATGAGGAGGAGGATTCCTCCTTTATGCGTGTTCTGATTGATGGGATTACAGGGAGGTTGATTAGATACTTTGACATTTGTCATTTTATATTTTTAGCGCACTCATGTATATTCGTTTTGTCTACTTTTGGAGTATACATGTATGTATATAACCTGGTAACATGTTCACACTCTGGAGACATACAACAGTTTATATATGTTATACATACCATCACAGTCTTCCGCTTGTTAATTTAACTGTCTCTGGAGTATGATATGCTGTTCTAGCTTAATCTCACTCATGTTTAATATGTTATTACAGACAACATTCAATCATACATATCTATGTTGCATAAATAACATTTTGGAACTCAGGAGTTAGGTTTTTGCTCGACCCCCCAATTTTCGGGATGTTACAGTAACGTAAGCCGTTCTCAAAACAGCGAGCCTTCCGCCCCTCATCGTCAACCATATATGGCGTAAACCTCGATAACGCCACAAAACGGGCTGCGTACTGCGCCACGGTCATGTCTCCCTGCACAAGAGTCTCGAACTCCAGTGCTCTCTGCCATCAAATGTGGTCAGGGAAATACTGCTCCTCGAATCGGTCGATAAAATCCTCCCATGTCCAGACATGATCAGGTCTCGCGACGCAGGTAACGGAGGTCCACCAGTGCTCGGCCTCGCCCTGAAAAAGAAATACTGCCAGCCGGACTCGCTGCTCAGTCGTACATGACATAGTATCGAAAATCTTCTCCACATCGGAGTGCCACCTCTCTGCTGCAGTCGGATCTGGCTCGCCCTGGAAACATGGGGGATCAAGCCGTCTGAACTCACGAAGTAAGGCGCTCGCGCCCTCCTGCTCTGCCTGAGCTGGTGAAATAACTGGGCACCTACCCTGTCCCTGAAGTGCGGCTGTCACAACCTGTAACATCTGCTGTAACTGAGAGGCACTCACAGGTACAGTCGACTCCACATCGGCCTCAGGTGGAGGAATGTCATCCTCAGGGAAGGGAGCAGGGATCTCTGGCGGTGCGACGGGAGGCGCAGGTGGTAAAGCTGGAGCCTCAGGTGGTGGATCGGGGTGAGCTCGGGTCGCTCTCCTGGGCGGCATGTCCTATAGGAAATAACAATAACTCCAATCATCCTTAAGAATCGCGCGTTGGGGAAATAAATCGTAAGGTTTCGCACTTGGAACCTAACTGCCTAAACTTATAGCAAACATGTGATGTTGTTTTCGGTTATTTCCAAGTT
The DNA here is from genome assembly GCA_037074715.1 of Magnolia kwangsiensis. NCBI lineage: Eukaryota > Viridiplantae > Streptophyta > Magnoliopsida > Magnoliales > Magnoliaceae > Magnolia > Magnolia kwangsiensis. The sequence continues at coordinate 100,493,728 of CM073584.1, forward strand.
ATGCTCTGATACCAACTTCTGTCACGCCCCAAACTCAGAAACCGGGCTCACAAAATTTTCGATCGCCGAATCTGGCGGTGACAGCCTCCGTAGTACCCCATTCTCGGCTCTCGGCACCCATATACCAGGTTCCGATCCTGGGATGCTACAAGGAGGATTTCTACTATCCATTTAATTCGTAATGAGCATAACCATAAGCATAACCCACGAACAATAACCATAAGAACACCATCACAAAATCCACTATGATCAAAAACTTTGAGTACAAGGTGTATAAAGGGAAATATAAGATAGTGCTAATAAAAAAAACTTCAAAAGCTCGACTGCACGCTCCTACTGCTACTACGTTACGGCTGCGTCCTGACGTCACCTGCACGCATCAATCGTGCATAAGCTTATAGAAAGCTTAGAGGGCGGTGTAAGTGTGTGCGCAATACTAGCTTGCTCAGAATGCAAGGTCAGAATAATGTTGTAATGTACTGATGAGTACATGAATACAATCAGCCGTACCAAGGCTATGCGGTGCAAGACATTAATGCGATCGGCCACATCCAGGCTATGTGATGCAGAATGCAAGTCAAGCATGTCAATCCTCATCATATACCAGTACAGTTCTCATTCTGGATAATCACCGGTGTCTAATACACTCTACGCTAGCTTGCCGTCCCTATCCGAACGCACAACTGGGAGAGCAGAAGAGACCTCACTATCCGCCTGCCAATATCGGGCCCGGCTCGTTGATAGCGGACCGATTCCTCAAGCTGGTCAAACTCAACCTAGAAGTTGCCCTCTCACTCAGGCGGGTAAGGTCACACCCCTTTTCAACCGACCACGACACAGTGGGAGATGCGGCCTACTGGTATACGACCCTCGCGCGCTCATGTATCCACTCGGTCTCGACATTGGAGTCATCCTCTGGTACCATCGAGTTTAGAAATTTTCACCCAGAGACATCTATGACGCCCGTATGCTAGAACCAAACATTTTCGGTATCCAATCCAGCAACTCACGATGCATCTGTGGAGGCTATGGCCCTGATGTTGCTAGGGCATACAATAATCACAATTATACAAATCAAGTGCATGAGTCACACTACCAGTCATGCAGCAGTCCTACGTATACCATGCACTCATGTAGGGCAACTTCGCCTACCAGGGAGCCCATAAACAGTTCGCCCGAAGGCATATGCTATGATCAGTCACTTCTCATATCAGTCATACATATGATGCGTATGATAATGAATTATGAATCTATATTAAACATGTATATAGAGATGGGCTCTGCGTATAACTGAGATGGGCCGAGATAGCCTACTTACTACAAGTATGGGCCTATTAGGGGGCCTTAGGGAGAGTGATAATGCGGACATTTAACCGAAGTCATCCTTACAATGTGGGCATCTAACCATTGTTGTTCCTAAGGCATTACTTACTATAAATATCGTTATATGCCATGGAGGGATCATGCATTGCAATGGACCCAGTTGCACTCAATTGGGTCTTAAGTACATCAATTAGGCCGTATCATATGGGCCTTACATTCATCAAGTGGATCACCTCAATGAGCCTCACCAATGGGCCTGAGGTCCTTTGCAATGGGTTATAACCCATGGGCCTTAGAATTCATTAAAAAATGAGCCCAATCACATGAGCTTTACGTGCATCAAATGGGCCTAATCACATAGGCCTTATATATACCAAAGTGGGCCTCAACAATGGGCTACAAATACATCAATTGGGCCTATACACATGGGCCCATAAATAACAAAGTGGGCCTTAGTGGGCGGGCCAAAAATACATTAAGATGGGCCTCAACAATGGCCTTAAAATGATCTCAAAATGGTTGGACGGTTTGGATGAAACTCATGCATCATGGTAGACTCCCATGTGGGCCCACTATAACATTTTTTTCCAGCCAATCCTGGGCCCACTGAAATGCTTATTTGCCACCCAACCTGTTGTTAAGGCCATGTAGCAAGGGGCCCACCAAAATATTTATTTTACATCCCACCTATTGATAAGGCCATGTAGCAAGGGGCCCACCAAAATGTTTATTTTCCATTCAAACCTGTTGATAAGGTCATATAGACCCAGGGCCCACCGAAATGTATATTTTCTACCCAACCTGGGTCCACTGTACTATTTATTTGCATCCAAACTGTTCATTAAATCACATGGCCTAGGGCCCACTGTAATGTTTATTGCCATCCAAACCTGTTCATAACGTCACGTGGCCAGAGGCCCACGTGATGGACGGCGTGGACACAATACATACATCTGAGTGGAGGCCACCGTCCACTGCTGTGGACGGACGGCGTGAGTAAAACACTTGCATCACAGTGGGTGTCACCACCCACTGTTGTGTACGGTGTGGTAAGCCACACATACCACAGTGGGTCCCATGTAGGGCCCACCAAAGTGTTTATTTGCAATCCATCCCGTCCATTACGTGTGTCCCACCTGTTTGAGGGTTCACACCAAGTTTCAGCCACATTCAAAATTCAGGTAGGCCCCACCAAGTGTTTTTATATGATTTAGGCATGTCTTCACATGATTTGGATGGTATGGCCCACCTGAGTTCAGTTTGTGGATAATTTTTGGAGTCAACGCACCATTTAAGGGGACATATTAAATGAACGGTATAAATGTAAAATATACATCATGGTGGAGTCTACAAGTGGGCCAATGCGGCCACCCTTTTTAACGTGGGAGTCTCTGGACTCATGGCACAAAGTCATGCCAAAAAAGAAAATTATTTTTTTTATCCTAGGTGGGACCCACATTAACCAGATCTACCCCATCCATTGCATGTGTTCCACAAAATTAGGCGTCCAAACCAAGTTTCAGCCACGTCCAAATTTTAGATAGGCCTCACCAAATGCTTTTGTATGTTTCAGGCATGTCTTCACATGATTTTAGATCGTATGGCCCACTTGAGTTCCAGATTGGTCCCAAATTTTGGCTCAACGCCTAAATTAATCTGAGGAAGATGGTGGAAGGCTTGGCTTATTAAGTTGGGGCTTGCAAGAGTGGCCCACCATTTCCTTTCTTTTCCTTTCTTTCTTTTTTTTTTTTTTTTGGTTGGACGTCCAGACTCCTCTGGACGTCAAGTAGGCAAATGCATGCATAGATTTTCTTTATTTTTGTTTTCCTAAGTGGGACCCACATTAAACAGATCTCCCCCGTCCATTGCATGTGTCCCACAAAATTAAGGGTCCAAACCAAGTTTCAGGTGGGTCCAAGCTTCTGGTGGACCCCAGAAATCATTCTTCCAAGTTTTCAACGGAAAATACTACCATTCTTAATACCACAGCCCGCCAGATGATTGGATCGGTCTCATTTTTCGGCTCAACGCCTAAAATGATATGAAAAATGGAATGGACGACGTGGATTGTATATATACATCAAAGTGGGGCCTCCATGCAAGGTCCACCCCAAAGCAACCCCTTTTTCTTTTCTTTTCTTTTTTCTTTCTTGTCAGTACACGCCCATGCCGCCTGTACACATATTCCATGATGGCCAACACGCCCGTCTAGCGTCCAGGGATGCTGGACGGCATGGATAAATACATCATCATGGTGGGTCCCACATATACGTGGCCCACCATATACATATATATATGTGTAATATTAATATAATATAATATATATGTATATATATATACACGTATCATATCACCTAAAGTGTGGTGGGCCACACCATTTGATGAATGGAGTAGATTTATCATGAATTGGTGGGGCCCACTTCATTTAAGGAAAAGGATAAGGAGAGAGAGAGAGAGAGAGAGAGAGAGAGAGAGAGAGAGAGAGAGAGAGAGAGAGGAAACAATAGACGGTGATGGTGGGGCCCCGCCACTATGGGCCCCACATAATACAAATCATACATAAAAAAATGGGTCCCACCAATAAGTGGTCCTTAAAAAGAATTTAACGGTGGATCACCCACCTCTAAGCCTCCTCCTTGCTCCCTTGGCCTCCAATGCTCCTTGCCTTCACCTTGGACGGTGGATGATAGACCTTTGATGGTGTGGATGAGAGATGAGAGGGTGGGCCACACTTGGCCTTTGGAAAAGCTTGGGAATGCTTGGACGTGTGGAATTTTTGCTTGGGAGAGATTTTTTTTTTTTGAGAAATGAGGGAGAGAGAGAAGTGATGGGTTGATAAGAAGTGATGGAGTGATGTGTGATGGGTTTGGTGATGGATGAAGTGATGTGAGAGTGGACTTTGGGTTGCTTTTGTAAGAGAAAGGTATGGGCATGACATGGGTTAGTTGTACTTGGGTATGGAGTGACTTGACTTGTACTTGACATGAGTGATTGATTGATTGATGGGTCATCTTGTAGAGATTCCCTCGTGATTCGTAACGTGCGGTGTTTTCTTCAAATTGAACGCAGACTGACATCTTTTAGCCTGGGTATCGGGTCGGTGCGCGAGTCGCGGCGTTAGAACCGCGGTGACAGTGCGGTCGCTAAGGTATAGGTTTCAATTTTAGCTGACTTTGGCATACAGGTCTCAGCTTAGGATCGTGCGTAAACATCAAAAAGTGATCGAGGATTATCGAATTCGACCGGAAGGATTGCGGGAATCGACGGAACAGTACGAACTAGGATACGGGTCTTACATTGATTGAGGAGTTGTCATCTGGGTGATAAACCCAAATATGGATCAAGGGACATAGGTAAGGAGACACTTCGGCTGCCCCAAGCCTTGTGATTTGGTTGAGACCATGATAAAATGAGGGTATACTAGCTTTTCCAATATGCTGGATGAATGAAACTTAATAATACCTCGAATAACATACGCATTCACTGTACTGTATTAGATATGATTTTGTGATTTGGCGACGGAGTCACTTGTGAGGGAGCATTGACATTTGCGAAATAAGCATTAAAGTCGCTTGTAAGGAAGTGTTGGATTATAAGGTGCATGCATCATTATATAATATCATTTGTGAATTTAACAAAAGTATTTAGGAAATGCTTAATTTTTATTTTATCATTAACTCTACTAATTGAGTCGATAACATATGTAACTTAGAACTAATGGAACCACTGAGTTGATCACTCACTCATACTATAGAATAGTATTTTAAAACACCAATCAGAACCTATCTTAAATATAGGTATCATATAACCCGACGCACTGGATGAGGCATCCACGAACTTTGAGGAGGAGCTCTCATGCTTTTAGTTGCTGAGTGGGCCAATGTCAAACACCTATGGGACGTCGATGAGATTTTAAAGTCGATACATTTTGTATTTTTGGAACTGTAAATTTTCTCAGCTGAAGTCTCGTACTCTTGATAGACATATTTTACTTGTTAATTAATTTACTTGTGTTAAACTTTACATTTATTACAGAGTACATCGCATAGTCTATTTTAATTATATGAACTGCTCAAATGGCAGGTGACACGAACTGTAGAACCCCGATTCCGTAAAACATAAGTGACACCCGGGATATCAGGAGTCGAGTATTTACTCGGCCCTAAAAAATCCAGGGCGTTACATATCTTGAGCAGGAAGTATAGTTTGCTATGCTCGCTCATTAGCTAATAAATCAAGAGAATATTCAAGAGGCCGATTCTAATATGTTTCTAGCAAACCATCTTGCACATCAATAAGTTTAACAAATAATGAAGAGCTTGCAGCCCATGCCGCTCTAATACAACACAAAACTACTCTTTTAGATTAACATTGTCTATTATTCGCGCGCTGGGAGGGACGTGATGAGGTCGATCACAGAGCTTCCTTGAATCCACAAGGGATAAAAGCAAGAATAGTTTTTAATAAATCTAAAATAATTCGATTGATGATAAAAAAATTTATAACCCTTTAAATAATGAGCTCAAACCTAGGGCGGACTTTTAGACTTAAACTCCAACTTAAATACCCTAAAAAAGTGACTTATTATAATAGATGGCCTCCATTCCTACTAGACTTCATGGTTTTTGGCCAAAAATAGTAAGTTCTAATTTTGCCTAACCACATTATTTTTCAAATGTTTTTAAGCCCTTTTCATGTTGGGCACAACTCCCACAACTCAACGGATCAAAAGTTATACTCCAATTAAAACTTACTATTTATAGAAAATTAAAATGAAAATAAATGGGAATTTTGACCGTCGATCTGATGGAATTTCATAAATCCAGTGTAGAATGGTTGATTGGCTTAAGTAGGTTCTCCTACCCCAAAATCATATATAATATGTCAAAAAACTCATTCTGGTTTGCGAAATACGATTAATTTAAGGTCCTACCCATCCAAATTGTTTCTGCCTCTGATCGAGCCCTCTAGTTTATCTTTGCCATGAAAATGTCTACAGCCCGCTCAACATCAGTTCATTTGCCATGGATACTTATTATTAGTATTGTTATTCTTTAACCCAACTCAGCTATGAAGCCACTACAATGTTGTAAAACCAACCTATATTGAGTATATTAAAAGAAGATAGCTAGATGTCTTATGTTTGCTATTATGTCATCGAATTTAGAAAGATCTCAAAGTCTTGAATGGATAGCCATTTGGGCTATCTTTTCACTTGCTTAGGATTCCATTCGACCATCTTGTCACAGGGTTCGACCAAACTACAGACAGGTTGTGACTACCTCGTCACAAAATTCAATTGAACAACAAACAGGCAGTTGTCTCATGACAATCTTATTTATAAAGTGAGGATTCAAGTAACAAATTATAAAGGACTCAAAGTGACGAATAGGTTGTCACCCTATTAACCTTCCCGTCAAGAAGTACATGGCTGATCAATGATGAACCGTTGATTGTTTTCCAAACGACCGACTCCCATGGAACTTACCCATGCAAGGTAATGAATGAATTATCATTTTCCAACGACCGTCTTGCTATGAAACCTATATGAACGCATTGTCAAAGATTCGCTCACCATAAACCATCTAGTCACCGAATCCAATTATGCACGATGAACAAACAATTACTATAGCGACTATATAGTCGCAAAGCTAGCTGTGTGACAAACATATGTCTACTCCTTCCAAAGAACTATGATTGTCTTACATAATGAACCCAGTCCACAACAAATGAATCGTAGTTCCACCATGAAGCTAGGTAATCCAACTCTTGTGCTCCATGACCTTTTTGCTACAGATAGACAATTATTTTTTGGGACCGTTTCATCACAAATTGATTGTTATTAGTTTTTTTTTTTAATTTACCTTTTTAGCTAAGTGTAATTAAAACTCATTTATTTAATTAATAAACTTTCAACCTAGTCTTAATCTTTTTAGTTATATTCTTTTCATTAAACAATGTAAACTTTCACACACTTAATTCAAAGTCTTTTATTTTTTATTTTATTTTTAAAGGCAGAAAGAACTTATTAAAAGAATAAATTCTCCCCTGCACTGTAAGACCCGTACCTTAGACCGTACCGTTCCATAGACTTCCGCGGTCTTACCGGTCGAATTCCGACAACCTTCGATCCTTAACTGATATCGACGCGCGACCTTGATTCATATGCCGACAACCCAAGTCGACTCAACCCAAGACCAATACCATAGCGACCGCGCCGTCGTTGCGGTTCTGATGCCGCGACTCGCGCGCCGAGGCGATACCCTGGTCAAGAGTTGTAGACTGACATTCGGTGCGAGGAAACGCCGCGAGTTGTGAAACCCAATGGAATCTCTACGATGTGTCACATCAATCACATCAATCCCATCAATCAATCAATCCATCAATCCATCACATGTCAAGTACATGTCAAGTACACATCACTTTCACCCCTTTTTCCAAGCAACCACAAAAGTCTTCACCTCCCATACCTCTCTTACACAAAAAGCCTCAAAAGTCAAGCTTTTCTTACACCTCCCATACCTCTCTTACACAAAAGGCCACAAAAGTCAAGACCTTCTTACACAACCTTCATTCATCCATCCATCCATCTCTCTCTACAACACTCTCTCTCTTTCTCATTTTCTCATCTCAATTTCAAGCAACAAACCCCTCCTACGTATGAGCCTCTCCCTCTCTTCCTAAACTCCAAGTGTGGCCCACCTCTTCATCCCAAGATCTCTCATCTCAACCCTCCATTCCTCATCTCATCCATTGAAGTTGAAGCTAAGGTACCAAGGAACCCCTAGGAGCAAGAAGATCGGACGGTGGGTGTTAGATCATACTAGTTTTTTCTATTTTTGAGATGGGCCAAGTGAGGCTAATCAATCAATGGTTTGGATCTCACTTGGGACCCTATGATGTGGCCTATGGCCCACTAGGATCATCATGATCATTCCATGATGGGGCCATTCTCCATGGACCCCATCTTGATGTTTATTTTCTTTTCATAGGTCATCTAGACTGTCCATGTTGGTGGGGAAAGGATCTCCACCGTTGATTTTAAATTTCGGTGGTCCCACATGCTTTGAGGCCCACTTGATGTATGATTCATTGTAAGGGAGGGCCCATAATGTCGGGGTCCCTCCATCACAAAGCGTGTCCCACTCTCCATGTCTCTCTCTCTCTGTCTCTTTTATTTCTCTTTATTTTGTTTTATTTTATTTTATGTGATAAGGTTGTGTGGCCCACTTGAATGGACCCCACCTTGAGATTTATTTTGTTCAAATTTTTATTCAAGTGGGGCCCACCTTATATGTTGTACCCACGACAAACATCAGTGGTGGCCCACTTCATCAGGGCCCACCACAATATATTTTAAGAGAACCACACCGTCCAGCGTCTGGGACGCTGGATGTCCCTGTGCCAAAAAAAAAAAAAAAAAAAAAAGAGAAGCTTTTGGGGTGGTCCCCTTGTGTAGGACCCACCTTGATGTATATATTCGATCCAAGCCGTCTATCCCCTTACCCACATCGTTTTAACCGTCGAGTAAAAGAATGGGGCTGATCTGAATATCTTGTGGGCCATAGTATGGGGAACATTGGTGGTTACCATTGAGAAATTTTTTGGTGTTTCTATGCACCCAAAAAATTTGAACTTCGCACTCTTTTTGTCTGTTGCAAGCTGTAGAACACTATAGCTGGAGTGGATTTCGAGGTAGCGGGCCCCACGCATGATTTTTGGTAAAAATAAAAATTTAAGGAGAGAGAGGGAGGATGGGGCAGCAAGCTGCTGCTTGTGTCAGGACAGCGTAGGCAGCGCCTGCGCTGTTGCAGGCGACGGGCGGACGGACGCAGGGGCCCACGGCCCTGCGTGTGGGCCCCACCTTAATGTTTATTTGTTATCTAACCTGCTCATGAGGTGGGCCACCCCAGTAGTGGGTCCCCCTCCAAAAATGAGACAGATCCAAAACTCAGGTGGCCCACACCACATGAAACAGTGAAATGAAATATTTACCATTGAAATCTTTTGGGGCCCACAGAAGTGTTGGATCAAGCTGAAATTTATGTTTTCCCTTCAACCAGGCCCGAGTGACCTTATGAACGGGTTGGATGACATCTGAGTATTACAGTGGGCCCCACATAGGACCCACAATGATGTATGTGTTTCAAGACCACCGTTCAGGCGGACGGTGGCACCCACCTTGCGTATGTGTTGCCTCCACCGTCCAGCGGACGGTGGGGCCCTGTGTGATGTATGTGCTCTATCCGCACTGTCCACTGGACAGTGGGACCCACCATGATGCATGTGATGCATCTAGACCATCCATCCGCCTGGTGAAATCATGTTAAGGCATGAGTGGCTGGTTATGTGGGCCACTCATGCATGGGCTAGGCCCGTTTGAATTACAAAAGGCCTTTGGGTCAGGCTCAATTGATTTATGAAAGGCTTATGGGTTAGGCCTATTTGATTCATATAAGGCCTATGGACTTGGGCCCACTTGATATGTAAAGCCTATGGGCTTAGGCTCACTTGATATTTAAGGCCTATGGGTTTAGGCCCACTTGATATGTTTCAATTCCATGGGACTAGGCCCATTTGATGTATTCCAAGGCCCGTGAAATTGGACCCATTTGATGCATTTTTAAAGCCCATGGAAGTAGGCCCATTTGACATATGTAAGGTCTAGGGGTTAAGGCCCATTTGGTATACATATGGGGTTCAATTGGTGTGGCCCATTCGTTACCTTTAAGACCCATGAGTTAAGCTCATTTGATGCGGTCCAAGGCCCACGGATTTTGACTCATTGCAATGCACATAAGACCCATTGGTATGACCCATTTATGTGGCCCATCTAATGAATAGAAGGCCCATAAGATATGGCCCATTTGATATATATGTAAGGTCCAATGGGAAGAACCTACGGTCCATTGCAATGTGTAATTCCATTACAGACTAAGTAGCGATGTTTACAAAGATCATGCCTTGGGAGCAATGTTGGTTTGACGTCCACATTGCGAGTGTGATGTTGGTTGGATGTCGACATTATGACTCTCCTTAGGGCCCATTACTGGCCCGTACTTATTGTGTATAGGCCATCCAGGCCCATCTGTATTGTAAGGATAGTTCATCTCATTACAACATGTTTAGTATAGTTTCATGACTCATGATCATACGCATCATATGCATGCTTGACATGAGAATTGCCTGATCATAGCCTATGCCTTCGGGCAGGTTGTTTATGGGCTCCCGGTTAGGCGGTGTTGCCCTACATGAGCGCACGATATGCGCAGGATTTGATGCATGACTGGATAGCATGAATCATGCATGTCGCATTTGTATGACATGAATATTGTACGCCCTAACAACATCGGGGTTGTAACTTCCACAGACGTATCGTGGTTGGCAGGATTGGATACCGAAAATCTTATTCTACATGGGGTGCTATAGTTATCCCTGGATGAAAGTCCCTAAACCCTTATGGTACCAAGAAGTTGCTCCAACGTCTAGACCGAGTGGGTAGATGAGCGCTGAGTGCCGAATACTAGTTGGCTGTGCTCTCCACTGTGTCGTGGTCGGTTGGAAGGGGGTGCGACCTTACCCGCCCGAGTGTAGGGGGCAATCCTAGGCTGAGTTTGACCAGCTCGAGGAATGGGTCCGCTATCGACGAGTCGCGCCCGATATTGGCAGACAGATAGTGTGGTCTCTTCCACTTACCTTATTGTGCGCGATGTGGCGGCAATCTGGTTTAGAGTGTACTAGACCCCGGTGATATCCCATATTTGAGTTGTATTGATGTGTGGACATAGATGAGGATCTGTATGCTTGAGTTGCATTGCACATCGCATGGCCTTGGGGTGGCCGATACCATTCATGTCTTGCATCGTATAAGCCTTGGTACGGCTCATGATATTTTGGATTCATCTGCATATTCCGTATTACATTGTTATTGCATGTTCACATTACTACCTTGCGCACACACTTTCACCACCCTCTAAGCTTTCTATAAGCTTATGCACGACCGTTGGGTGCAGGTGACGTTGGTTTGCAGCAGCGCTGAGGCAGGAGCACGTTGCAAATCGTTTTGGAGTTTTTATTCTTTACCATTGTATTTCCCTTTATGCTCATTGTACTTGTAAAGTTTTTTATCATAGTGGAAATGTAATGAAGTTTTTGGTTGTTGTTTGTGGGTTATGCCATTGGTTATGCTTATTACGAATCAAACTGACGTTGAAAATTCTCCTCGTAGCATCCCAGGATCGGAACCTAGCGAATGGGAGCTAGGAGCCGAGAATGGGATTCTACGGAGGCTGTCAGCGCCGGATTCGGCGATCGAAAATTTTGTGAGCCCGGTTTCCGAGTTTGGGGCGTGACATGCACAAACTACTTGATTCAATACAATAGATGGTCAGAGTAATCAGGCCAATCTTCATATATATGATTATAATCTAACTATTTGGGCATGTAGGGTCACAAAGAAATTTTTAAGAGCCCCAATAGGCAATGTCACAACTGATACACCCCTCATGCCCATTACAAATATAACATTTCCAGGCACATGCGTATCGAGAGTCATATTCCGTCTGAGTATCAATGATACCCTTTTTTCAGTTTTGGATTGGGAAATTTGCGACTATACGACCCATTTATGGCCCATTTAGGAGACTAAGCCCACCTCATTTTCCCTTACGAGAATACGCCCCAGCTGTACGGATGCCTTGCCAAAGGTTGAAAATGCCCCTGCTTTTTCCTTCAAGCGGGAAGACAGCGCTGACGCTCCTTAAACTCCAAGTTGTACGAATGGTTCAAAACAGATCAACGTTATGTAGGCCCCATAGTTATGTATTTATTATATCCATAACGTTCATCCATATTTCGAGATCATTTTTAAGCATTATCCAAAAAAAATTTATATCCAAAGATCAACTGGACCACACCTCAAAGAGCAGCGGGAAAATTGATTGTCATATCGACATCTACTCGATATTATTGATAATACCTTTTAAAAACATTTTTTCTCTGGACAGTCTGTGACAATTTTCGATTAATGGAACTATAGTCGATATATCGGTCGGTTGTAAGGATGACTTAGTATGATTATATCGACTAGATTTCGATGTAATCTATAACTTAAGCTATATTTAATCGATTAGGTTTCGATTACATCGAAATGTACTGAGTTTCGATATATTGTTTGATATTCGATATATCGAAGTGTAATTTTTATTTTTTTTGCTAATATTTTTATTTTTATTTTGCTTTTTTAGGTTCGCTTGTTAGTACACGCCCATGTCGGTACACACTCCATGTTATCCAAGTTGTGTTCATAGTGTGCTTTTTCTAGTATCTTAAGTTGCAATTGCATTCAGTGCTTTTGAGTTGGGACAAAACAGAAATGAAACTACAATTTGGTTAGCACTTCCTCATTATGAATATGCTTACTAGGAAATGTCATTCGTCATCATCATCATCATTTCATGATCATTTACATGCATTTTGCGGCCAATTCACTTCAAATCATGATCATTCCCATGCATTTCACGGTCATCCCAAATAATTTCGTGTTGATTCACGGTCATTTTGAGGCATTTCGCGGTCAATTCCCTTCACTTCACGGTCATTTGCATGCATTTCGCGGTCAATTCGCTTCAAATCATGATCATTCCCATGCATTTCACGGTCATCCCAAACAATTCCGTGTTGATTCACGGTCATTTTGAGGCATTTCGCGGCTAATTCCATTCTCTTCAGGGTCATTTGCATGCATTTCACGGTCAATTTGCTTCAAACCATGATCATTCCCATGCATTTCACAGTCATCCCAAACAATTCCGTGTTGACTCACGGTCATTTCGAGGCATTTCGCGATCAATTCCCCTCACTTCACGGTCATTTGCATGCATTTTGCGGTCAATTCGCTTCAAACCATGATCATTCCCATGCATTTCACGGTCATCTCAAACAATTTCATGTTGATTCACGGCCATTTCGAGGCATTTCGCGGTCAATTCCCTTCACTTCACGGTCATTTGCATGCATTTCGCAGTCAATTCGCTTCAAACCATGATCATTCCCATGCATTTCACGGTCATCCCAAACAATTCCGTGTTGATTCACGGTCATTTCGAGGCATTTCGCGGTCAATTTCCCTCACTTCATGGTCATTTGCATGTATTTCGCGGTTAATTCGGTTCAAACCATGATCATTCCCATGCATTTCACGGTCATCCGAAACAATTCCATGTTGATTCACGGTCATTTCGAGGCATTTCGCGGTCAATTCCCTTCACTTCACGGTCATTTGCATGCATCTCGCAGTCAATTCGCTTCAAACCATGATCATTCCCATGCATTTCATGGTCATCCCAAACAATTCCGTATTGATTCACTGTCATTTGGAGGCATTTTGTGGTCAATTCCCCTCACTTCACAGTCATTTACATGCATTTCACGGTCAATTCGCTTCAAATCATGAGCATCCCATGCATTTCACGGTCATCCCAAACAATTCCGTATTGACTCACTGTCATTTTGAGGCATTTTACGGTCAATTTCCCTCACTTCATGGTCATTTACATGCATTTCGTGGTCAATTCGCTTCAAACCATGATCATTCCCATGCATTTCACGGTCATCCCAAACAATTCCGTGTTGATTCACGGTCATTTCGAGGCATTTCGCGGTCAATTCCCTTCACTTCACGGTCATTTGCATGCATTTCGCGGTCAATTCGCTTCAAACCATGATCATTCTCATGCATTTTACGGTCATCCCAAACAATTCCATGTTCATTCACGGTCATTTTGAGGCATTTCGCGGTCAATTCCCCTCACTTCATGGTCATTTGCATGCATTTCGTGGTCAATTCGCTTCAAACCATGATCATTCCCATGCATTTCACAGTCATCCCAAACAATTCCGTGTTGATTCACGGTCATTTCGAGGCATTTCGCGATCAATTCCCTTCACTTCACTGTCATTTGCATGTATTTCGTGATCAATTCGCTTCAAACCATGATCATTCCCATGCATTTCACGGTCATCCCAAACAATTCCGTGTTGATTCACAGTCATTTTGAGGCATTTCGTGGTCAATTCCCTTCACGGTCATTTGCATGCATTTCACGGTCAATTCCCTAAACTTTAACCTACAACCTAACATAAACCTATACTTATAACTTAAACCTATTCTCAAATCCCAAAGCCTATAACCTATAAGCTATAACCTAAACTCAATTCCTTAAACCTTAACCTATAACCTAACCTAAACCTATACTTATAACCCAAAACCTAAACTTGAAAACCCAAACCTAAACCCGATCCCGAACCCGAACCCGATTTTCTAAACCTAAACCTTAACCTATTCTCAATTCCCTAAACCTATACCTAAACCTAAACCTATGACTTAAAACCTTAACATATAACCTATAACTTAAACTTATAACCTATAACTAACCTTAACCTAAACCTAAAACCTAAATCTTAACCTATAACCTAAAACCTAAACCTAAACCTAAAACCTAAATATATTTTCAAATCCCTAAATCTAAACCTCCACCTAATCCTAATCTTAACTCCCTAACCCAAACCTAAACCTAAACTTGAAAACCCAAACCTCAACCCGATCTCGATTTCCTAAACCTAAACCTTAACCTATTCTCAATTCCCTAAACCTATATGTAACGCCCCGACTTTTCAGGACTTGAGTACATAACCCGTTTTCCAAAAACTCGAGTGTTAACCTTAAAGGATGGTCAAATTCGAGTGTACATTTTTTTTCCTTCATCAGAGTAAGTAAATGAGCGTAGTGTGGACAAATCGACATAAAGAAAAATTTCATTATCATTCAAATGTACAAGAAGCTGCCCATAATGACTTATACAAACTAATGTCTCTGAATTTAACAAGTACAAGATTTACAAGAATTTAATATATGAAAAATAATAAAAAACATATAAATATAAGCCGTAAGATCATGCGGCTCCTCCAGGCGAATACAGTCATGCATCCCTGGCGATCGTACCCTGCTCCTCATCAAGTCTGAGCATGCATATCACTTAAGCGACCTGTACGGTTGTATATTTGATGGATGAGTGACCAACTCAGTGTGAATTCCCCTCAGGATTATACACCGCCACATTAGGTAAGCATAACTATAAAACGATAAAGCAATCAAAACAATCATGATGCAGTCTTTTTAAATGCATGGATGCACGAATGCACATCGACCTGGGGATGCACATCCAGCCGAACTTGGGCTCGTCGCCCATGCATTCACGACCTGGGAAAATCATCCAGTCGGACAGGGGTCAATAGTCGGTGGTCTGGGAGCTAGCGAAACGATACCCCGAAGATCCTAAGGGCATGTGATACAGCATCCAGAATTAGCCACTCGTCATCGCCAACATGTTATGGATGCATGATTAGACAAACCGTTATTAGTCCAGTTACAATCAGCCAATTTGGGTAAGCTCAAGGTCACTACGGGGAGCTCAGAGCTCAGCGTAGGCCGATGGCTCGGGCATAGTGTCCCATACCACCATCCCCGACCCATGAGGCTACCACCTTAGGATGTTTAATGGAAGCCCGTCGACTAGTAGCCAATCATATTACAATATATGAGGCTTACCACCATATGGTTGCACGGTGTAAAACATCGAACCCATATAAGGAAAATACCAGAACAAGGCCACATAGGGCGATATCAAATAAGCCACATAGGGCAATTATCAAAATAGGTCTCATAGGGTGAGTATTAAAACCATTTGATAAAAGACCATCCTTGAAAACCATTGGACACAACAACCCTGGATGGTAGGCCCACATCAATGATTCATTTAGAACACCACTCAATAACCATTAAGTCGAAGGTCCATTTTAATCACAACCAATCGGGTTACATCCCAAGTATGGGTGTACATTTATAGGTGGGGATTTTCCACTAATGTACCAGTTTAAAGTCCATAAGCAATACACAAATAATCCACAAGCATGAACAAATATACAAGATGAATCATTAAGTAGACAATATAGTAATTCAATTTCCAACAGTTAATACATGTGATTATAAGAGAGAGATATCAATTATAACTTTTAATAAAAACTATAACTTAAGCTAATGAGAAGATGGAAAGCTCAAGGAGAAGAATCATCACCTGTCGATCAAATCGCTACTAGTGTTGCTAGGGAATGCGTGCCCTTAAAGTCGAATCCTACCACAAATCATGAATTTATACAATTAGATCCAAGTTCTATGCACTACTTAGGTTTAGGGTTATAGCCTAGGGCTTGAGCTATTTTTAGGATTTATTATTTTTTATTATATATTTTTTTTTTGTAAAACTAGGGTTATCACCCTAGGGTTTAGATCTAAGCTAAATCTTAAGGATTTATATGTTAATTAATATACAGTAGATCATTCTGCTAATAACATTAATGATTTCAAGACAATCATTAATATTAATAATACACTCAGTATCATCCTAACGTGACACTAATAGTCATTGATGAAACTACATAGTATGCTCTAATATCGAAGATAATATTAATAATGATAAAACACTTATATATAATAATAATAATTTTTATACATGATAACTAATATCAGTATAAATAATTTGCTAAGGGCTCTACATTTTTAATATTAGTAATCCTAATAATAATATACTTAGTAATGGTAAAATAAAACACTAATATTTAATGATGATTACTATAATTGAAATTGAAAGGAGGAGGACTCATCTTGGTTGAATCGATTTGAGTTGAGTTGACTCGGTTCAACACAACCACCACCCCTCCATTCTTTCTCTCCATCACTCTCCTTCTCTGTCACTGACTTCTTCTTCTTGTTTCCACCTGCTGAAAGTCCAGTAACGAGTCTGGACAGACCAAACCCAGCTTGACTTGGCTTGACTCGGCTCCAAACTGAGTTGACTCAGCAGCCATGGTTTCCACCTCTCTCTTTTTACTCTTCTTTCCATTTTCTTCCTCTTCTTTCTTTCCTCTTTTCTTTCCTTCAATCACTCCTTCACTCGTCAGGGTTTGATGAAGGCTCAGACAACAGTGTGACCTGGGTCGTGACTCGGTCGACTCGCTAATGGCACTTACTGCATTGTCAATTCCTAGTCGTTCACAGCTATTGCCTCCCTCTCTCTTCTTCTGTATTCTCCTTCCTCCTCTCTCGCTGAGAACGACCATCGCCTCGCTGGTGTTTTTAGTCAGTGCAGCGAACAGGTGCGGCCCAAACTGGGCTTAATTCGAGCTTCTGCCACAGCTGGCTGATGCTCTCTCTCTCACTTTCTTTTTTGCTTTAAGACAGTCCAGACGTGGCTGGACCCATCACAGGGGTGGCCCAATCACGACAGACTCGGTCCGAAGTTAGCAGCAACTCGTGTGCATGGCCAGCGACTCAGTTCGCTGAACAGTAGCATGGTGCAGCCGCACCTCCCCCGCCTTCTTCTTCTTTCTTCTTCTTCCTTTCTCTTCCAGCCAAAACCATCAACACGATCCAGCTTAAGAACAGCGTTCCCGAATCGAGTCTGGCTCGGTTTGAGCGGTGGAGAAGATGAACGCCATTAATGGCGGATTGAAAACGACAGCTTCTTCCCCCAATTCGGTCCTTTCAAATGATTCTTATGGGTCCTAGAAGGCTCTCAGACAAGCTTTCTCAAAGCTTGGAGGGGATTAGGGTGGTGGGTTCGGAGGTTGGAGGGAAACGGCTGATTTTTTATTGTGGTTGTAAAAATGGAGGATGAGCTCCTGTTTTCTCAACTCTAACGCCCTTATAACGAGCCCTAGATCTCCCTATGGCCATTGGATTCGAATGAAGGGCTAGGATGAAATTCCGCTACCGGTTTTCTAGAAAACAGCAGGCGGATAGGAGGTTTTTGGCTTCGATTTTTCACAAGAAACCCTAGCTCACGTGAGGATCGACGGATGGCTGAGATAACACCATTTGGATGGTTGGGATTCATCCTTCCCAAAGAGGAAGGGCAGTTCTCTCTCTCTTTCCTCCCACAGGCTCTCGGTCGGGTTGTTTTTGGCAAGGATTGGACGGTGGCATTCAATCACCTTTGTCCGTTTACGGGTAATCAAACGGCTATACTGTTTTGTTAAGTCGGGCCCCCTGAAGAGTTTAGACAGCTTGGATGGTTCAGAAAGTGGGCGTGGTGGCCCACCTAGAGGCTTGAAGAGTATCGGTTTCAAACAGAGAGAGAGGCGGGAAGATATTTGAGAAATGCTCGGTCAAAGCTAGTTTGACCGAGCCAATGCTTCTAGTGC
The DNA here is from genome assembly GCA_037074715.1 of Magnolia kwangsiensis. NCBI lineage: Eukaryota > Viridiplantae > Streptophyta > Magnoliopsida > Magnoliales > Magnoliaceae > Magnolia > Magnolia kwangsiensis. The sequence continues at coordinate 100,512,310 of CM073584.1, forward strand.
ACCTCGTGCACAAGCACTCTCAGTGCATGTGCATTGTGTAGGGGCCCACCGTGATGTCTTTTGGGGAATCCACTCCATCCATCCCACAACGGAGGCCCCATGTAAGGCTCCTGATCAAGGATCAAGCAGATCCAATGCCTCGGTGGGGCCCATGACTTGATTTAGGCCCTATTCATGGATTTCCTGCCGATCTTGTGGTCGGATCTTCCCAAGATTGAACGTCAACGGTTGAAAGGGTCCAAGAGACCATTCGGTTGGGGATCAGTGGTTGAAGTAGGGATTAGATGCCCTGATATATGCTTAGAGTAATTAGTCACGTAATTTAATCAATTCTAAAACATGTTCTTAAACAAACTAATCAAATATTTTAATTAATCTAAGACATGTATTTAAGCCAACCTATTAAGTATTCTAATCACTTCTAAGGCATTGGTTTAAGTGAACTAATCAAGTATTCTCATCTATTCTAAGATATTTATTAAGTATAGTAATCAAGTATTCAAATTAACTCTAGACCTTATAACTATGGTGGGGATGGCATCCTCACAATGCATTTTAATTATAGGTCATGCATATGCAAGATCCATGTTGTAAATGTAAATATAGGTATGATGTGCGGGTGTGATTGATCTTGGGAGGGCTCAATAGTGGCGGAGCCCCTTTTCCTATGGCCGGATTGTCCTTCTATCTCTCTTTTTCCTCATTTTATTTTCTGATGTGTGTGGCCCATTAATGTATTTTCCTTTTTCTTTAACTTATATAATAAATTTTATCCAAGTACATGTTGTTGTCCAGAATTTTCTAGACAATTTCTGGTTGTTTTTGGACCAGATTTTGGGACTGTTTGGGGGACTATTCATATCAATGAAATATACTTTTCTGAAAGGTGGGGATCTCATCTTGATGTCTCCCAAATTTTAGCCCCAAATGACCTTCATTGGGGTCCCAAAGGTGTCGTCCAAGTGAGGTGGACAGTATGGATTTTCTGTACTGTTCCAACAACATTCCACCATGGACAATTGGACTTTTGAAATTTATTAAAATACCTATGGGTGTTTAAAAATTATAAAAATTTTCAGGGAGGTGACATACTTATGGTAGGACCCACCTACCAAATTTTAGAGCCAATGGACGCCTGTACACACCATGGTGATGGCGGGACCGACCCATTATAATATGGTGTCCAGATCAGTCCGATTTTCAGGACAGATTGATTTATGTAAATGAACTAAAATATTTACAGATGTTCAAAAATTTTAAAATTTTTTAAGAGTGTGGTCCACTTATGTTAGAACCCACCTACCAAATTTCAGGGCCAATGGACCCCTGTACACATCGTAGTAAGGGCCGGACTGGCCCACCACGTTGGGACGTCCAGGTCTGTCCGATTTTTCTGGACAGTTTGTTTTGTTTAAATTAATTAAAATACTTAGAGGTATCTAAAAATTATAAAATTTTGTGGGGATGTGGCCTACATATGGAAGTATCACTCTATAAAATTTTAGCCTCAAGTGACCCCGTTTGGGTATCAAAAAGAATGGGCCAAGATAGTTGGACTCCCAGATTTTTTCTACTGTGCAGTCCAGCAATATGCCTTGATAAAAAAACCATAATTCAAAAATATTTCTTCTGATGGTGAGCCACCTTTTTGGGTTTCCTCTCATTGTATGCATGATGAGGGACCTTGGCCCTCAATTTTCAGAGTTTTAGAGGCCTTGAACCCACTCCAATGGAGTACCCAAATTTAGGACAGCAACATGTTATAACTATGCTGGCCTTGGGCTGAAATTTTGAGGAGTGGGGCCCACCATATTATAAAGATCTTAGAGGAAATGATTTATACCTTTAGTTCCTTAAATGTTGGGCTTAATGAATGCACTTTTGAGGCCTACCACAGTTGAATTTAATTGGGTCAATGAATATAGCTAGTTGTTGAACTATTTAAGGCCCATAGAGTGGACCCATTTGATGTGTTCCAAGGCCCACGGGATTAGGCCCATTTGATGTAATTTAAGGCCCATAGAGTGGACCCATTTGATGTGTTCCAAGGTCCATGGGATTGGACCCATTTGATGTATTTTAAAGCCCATGGGATTAGGCCCATTTGATATGTATAAGGCCCATGGGTCGAGAACCATTTGATGCAATCTAAGGCCCACGGGTTATGACCCATTGCAATGCACATAAGGCCCATTGGTGCGGCCCATTGATGTGGCCCGTTTGACGAGTAAAAGGCCCATATAACATAGCCCATTTGATGTATTTAAGGCCCAATGGGGTGTACTTAAGGTCCATTCAATGTGTGATCCCAACCTGGTTTACGTAATGTTATTCACTACGGACTACACCTTGGGAGTAATGTTGGTTTGACGTCCACATTGCGAGTATAATGTTGGTTAAATGTCCGCATTGTGACTCTCCCTAAGGCCCATTGGTAGGCCCGTACTTGTTGTATGCAAGCCGTCTAGGCCAGCTGTGTTGTAAGGATAGGGCATTACTTTATAACATGCTTAGTATAACTCCATGACGCACAGCCCATTTGTATCGGTCCATTTGATCGGGCTGCTCGTATCGGCCATTTGATTGATTTAGCCCATATGGTTGATTAGGCCGATCTTGATATATTTGTGGCCTGTTGCTAAGGCCATATATGAGGCCCGTTGTTGAGGCCCACCTTGATGTGTATGAGGCCCGTTGTTGAAGCCCACCTTGATGTGTATGAGGCTCGTTGTTGAGGCCCACCTTAATGTGTATAAGGCCCATTTTTCACCTTGATGTGTATGAGCCCCGTTGTTGAGGCCCACCTTGATGTGTATGAGGCCCGTTGTTGAGGCCCACCTTAAATATATATGAGGCCCATGTTGCAAGGCCCATTGTGATGTATGCAAGGCCCATGGGTCATGGCCCATTGCAATGTATGTAAGGCCCAATTGGTGCGGCCTATTCGATATATTTATAGGGTCCATGTCATTAGGCCCATCCTGTTGTATTGGTGACCCGTCCATTGAGGCTCACCCGTGGTATATATTTGAGGCCCATGTGTAGGGCCCACCTATTGTGTATTTAAAGCCCATGGGTTGTGGCCATAGTGATGTATATTAGGCCTATGTGATGTAGCCCATACTGATGTGTATTAGACCTAGGTATGTGACTCACCTGCGAAGTATATTTGAGGCCCATTGTGATATATCTGAGGCTCATGAGTGCGACCCATCCAGATGTATTTGAGGCCTATGGGCAAGGCCCATTATGATATGTGTTAGGCCCATGACCAGGGCCCACCTGTTTCGTATATTTGGCCATTGTGTGAGGCATGTGCCCATTATATATTTGATTCTATGTGGGCCATTCCTTGGGGGCAATGTTGGTTAAAAGTTCACATTGTCGACGCCAGTTATTGATACCGTTTATGAGTATGTGACATCATAACATCATGATACATGCCCATTCGCATCATATGCATGTTTGTTATGAGATGTGATGACCATTGCATATGTCATTGGGCAGGATGATGTGAGACTCCCTGATAGGTGGAGATTATCTCACATGAGCGCATGACATGCGTAGGGTTGATGCATGATTGGATTGTATGACTCATGCATCTTGCATTGTGTTGTGATTACTGTACGCCCTAATGACATCAGGGCCGTAGCCTCCACAGGCATATCGTGGATGGCCAGATGGGACACCGGAAATCTTTTCGAGCATCGGGTCTCCATAGATGGCCCTGGGTGAAAATTCCTAAACACCCTCTTGGTTCCAGAGGATGCTCCAACGTCTAGACGGAGTGGGTAGATGAGCGTTGAGTGCCGATTATCAGATGGTTACGCTTTCCACTGTGTCGTAGTCGGTTGGAAGGGGGTGCGGCCTTACCCGCCCAAGGGAGTAGGCATGGCTAGGCTGAGTTTGACCAGCTCGAGGAATGAGTCCGCTATCGATGAGCCGGGTAGGTATTGGCAGACTACTGACAGGCGAATAGTGAGGTCTTTTCCACTTACCCAGTTGTGCGCTTGATTGGGGCGGCAGGTGGTGTGAAGTGTAATAGACCCCGGTGATTTCTCCAGAGAGGAACCGTACTGATATGAGGACTGATATGATATTATGACACCCCGTCACTGTTGTGCATGTGGGCGGGCGCACGTGGGCGGACGCTGATGTGGGCAGGTGTGATGTGGGCGGGGTTGATGCCTATGCGAGCTACCATACTGGGCGAGATACCAGCAGTTGGCAGGCTACTGTGCTGACAGGCTACTGAGAAGGAGTTACATACTCATTCATTCATCCATTCACTATCCACTCGGGCTGGTGGTCGCAACTAATTGTTGTGCATCTTCGTTATGGCAAGGATTTCGGTTGGGCGCGCGACTAACCTGAGATCAGGAGTTTACTACGTTGAGTCAGACTATCCAAATTTAGGTATGGGACTGGTTTGGATAGATATTCCTTGTGGTAGACCCCGTAGCCTACGATATTACGTACTATCATCCCGACATCACACTCCAGCATGGTCATTCCATTAGCACCATATACTGCATATTCCATTACATCTTCGGCGTGTGGCATTATGAATTATTATGTTTCTATATTCCTGTGACTTAGATGAGAGTGATGATATTTGTTAACTCTTTCAAATTGTGTATTACATTATATTCTTGTCATTCGACATTTGATTATCTATGACTCATCATTTGCATAGCCGTCCTATATTGCGTATTCTGATATTGATTAACTTATGGACTTGTTCATACTTCCGCTTATTCTGTTATCGCATGATTATAATCTTATCAGTATTTCTGTTTACGCTGATAATTCCTGCTCTTATCAGTATTTCTGCTTATTCGGTCATTGTATGGTTTATGGATTAATAGCTTTCCGGTATTGTATAATTATGATATTGTATTGAATACTTGACACTTATCTCGTGCACATAGTTACACCACCCTCTAAACTTTCTATAAGCTTATGCACGATAGATGCATGCAGGTGATGTTAGGTTGCAGTAGCATTGAGCTTGGAGCGTGGAACTGTTTTCTGGAGCTTTGATTTTGACATATATATTTCCCTTTCAGCATTGTATTCAAATGATTATATTAGTGGATATGTGATGATGATGTTGCCTTTATGATTTGGGTAAACTTGTGGTTATGCTTATTACTAGTTAAATGTATATAAAAAAAAAATCCTCCTTGTAGGATTCCAGAATCGAAAATCTGGCATATGAATGCTAGGAGCCGAGAATGGGGTACTATGGAGGCTATCGGCACCGGATTCGGCGATCGGGATTCCTATGAATCCGATTTCCAGATTTGGGGCGTGACAGGGTTCGAGATCGGGTTTAGGTTTGGGTTTTCAAATTTAGGTTTAGGTTTAGGTTAGGGAGTTGAGATTAGGATTAGGTGTAGGTTTAGGTTTAGGGATTCGAGAATACATTTAGGTTTTAGGTTTAGGTTTAGGTTTTAAGTTATAGGTTAAGGTTGAGGTTAAGGTTAGATTATAGGTTATATGTTAAGGTTTTAGGTCATAGGTTCAGGTTTAGGCTTAGGTTATAAGCTATAGGTTTAGTGAATTGAGAATAGGTTAAGGTTTAGGTTTAGGAAATTGGGTTCGGGTTCGGAATCGGGTTTAGGTTTGGGTTTTCAAGTTTAGGTTTAGGTTATAAGTGTAGGTTTAGGTTAAGGTTTAAGGAATTGAGTTTAGGTTATAGGTTCAGGTTATAGGTTATAGGTTATAGGTTTTGGGATTTGAGAATAAGTTTAGGTTATAAGTATAGGTTTATGTTAGGTTGTAGGTTAAAGTTTAGGGAATTGACCGTGAAATGCATGCAAATGACTGTGAAGTAAAAGGAATTGACCGTGAAATGCCTCGAAATGACCGTGAATCAACACAAAATTGTTTTGGATGACCGTGAAATGCATGAAAGTGATTATGAATTGAAGCGAATTGACCATGAAATGCATGCAAATGACCGTGAAGTGAAGGGAATTGCCCATGAAATGCCTCGAAATGACCGTGAATCAACACGAAATTATTTCGGATGACCGTGAAATGCATGAAAGTGATCATGAATTGAAGCGAATTGACCATGAAATGCATGCAAATGACCGTGAAGTGAAGGGAATTAACTGCAAAATGCCTCGAAATGACTGTGAATCAACACGAAATTATTTCGAATGACCGTGAAATGTATGAAAGTGATCATGAATTGAAGCAAATTGACCGTGAAATGCATGCAAATGACCGTGAAGTGAAGGAAATTGACTGCGAAATGCCTCGAAATGACTGTGAATCAACACAGAATCGTTTCGGATGACCGTGAAATGCATGAAAGTGATCATCAATTGAAGTGAATTGACCATGAAATGCATACAAATGACCGTGAAGTGAAGGGAATTGACTGCGAAATGCCTTAAAATGACCGTGAATCAACACGGAATTGTTTTGGATGACCGTGAAATGCATGAAAGTGATCATGAATTGAAGCGAATTGACCGTGAAATGCATGCAAGTGACCGTGAAGTGAAGGGAATTGATCGCAAAATGCCTCGAAATGACCGTGAATCAACACGGAATTGTTTCAGATGACCATGAAATGCATGAAAGTGATCATGAATTGAAGCGAATTGATCGTGAAATGCGTGCAAATGACCGTGAAGTGAAAGGAATTGACCGCGAAATGCCTCGAAATGACTGTGAATCAACACGGAATTATTTCGGATGACCGTGAAATGTATGAAAGTGATCATGAATTGAAGCGAATTGACCATGAAATGCATGTAAATTACCGTGAAGTGAAGGGAATTGACCGCAAAATGCCTTGAAATGACCGTGAATCAACACGAAATTGTTTTGGATACCATAAAATGCATGAAAGTGATGAATTGAAGCGAATTGACCGTGAAATGCATGCAAATGATCGTGAAGTGAAGGGAATTGACCGCGAAATGACCGTGAATCAACACGGAATTGTTTCGGATGACCGTGAAATGCATGGAAGTGATCATGAATTGAAGCGAATTGACCCTGAAATGCATGCAAATGACCGTCAAGTGAAGGAAATTGACCATGAAATGCGCCAAAAGGACCGTGAATTAACACGGAATAGGCGGGAATGACCGTGATATGCATGAAAATGACCATGAAGTAAATGAAATGAATAAAATTGATCGTGAACTGGTTGAAATTGACCGCAAAGTGAATATGAAATGGATTTTTGACCATCTACTTGATGGAATCTTGAAAAATAACTAGGTTAGTTGGCTAAAGTAGCTTCTCCTACCCCAAAATTATATAGGGTACATCAAGTAACTAATTTTGGTTTAGAAGATATTCTTGTTAAATAAATAAAGAAAGAAATGAAAAAAAGAGAGAAAATGTTTTTTTATATGCTTTTATATACATATTTATATTAGAAAAAATTGTAGGTAGAATAAAGTTGTCCATGTAAAAAATAAAAATAAAAATATTAAAAATTTAAAAATTTAAAAAGTTTGCATAGACTTTTACGAACTGCAGTTATGGCTACGGTTATAATCCGTAACTATATCTTCGATAATATCGAGTACACTTCGATATGTATCGAAAATTGTAAGATTTTGTATGCAGAGTTACTGGACAGTTTTGATTTTTTTTCGATTAATTGAAAGACCTTCGATACATAGCAAAGGACATATTAAAAAAGCATGGGCTGTACTTATGGCTATGGATTATATCCGTAGCCATAGATCCCAAGCTTTTTTTTTTTTTTTTTTTTCCTCCTGTTGTCATCCTTACTGCCTTTATGGGTCCATTTATGAGGTATGTGTTATATCCAAACCGTGCATCTATTTGGTGAACTCGTTATAAGTCTTGAGAAGAAAAATAAGACAAATTTAGCTATCAAGTACACTACAATGTAAAAGGCAGTGGAGGATTGAACGTCTACGGTTGAAACCCTTTTAGGGGTCATGAAAGTTTTGGATCATTACGAAATTTGTTTTCCTCTTCATCCAGGTTTTTATGACCTTATGAATAGATTGAATGGAAAATAAATGTTACGGTGAGCCCTACAAAAGTTTCAACGGTGGAAATCAATTTTATGCTGATCTTTGTGGTGTGGTCTAGTTGATCTCTGGATATGTTTTTTTTTTTTTTTTTTTTTTTTTTTTTTTTTTTTTTTTTTTGAGATAACAGTCCGAATTGATCTCAAAATATGGATGAACGTTGTTGATGTAATAAATATGTAACTGTAGGCTATGTAACTTTGATATCTTTGGAGCCGTTCGTACAACTCTGAGTTCGAGGAGTGTCAGCGCTCGTCTTCGAGCAGCGACCGATCAAGGGAGCATTTTCGACCTTTGGCAAAGCATCCGTACAGCTGGGGCGTATTCTCGCAAGGGAAAATGAGGTGGGCTTAGTCTCCTAAGTGGGCCATAAATGGGTCGTACAGTCGTAAATTTCACGTTTTGGATTTGTTCCGAGAGTCATATTCAATCACCACTGTTTAAATTACTGCTGTTTTATGTGGTGTGGTCTGAGAGTGATATTCAATCACTACTGTATTCCTGTGGTGTGGTTCACTTGAGATTTATATCTGCCTCAGTTTTTTGGATCAACCCTTCAAATGATCTCGAAAAATGAATGGGTGGCGTGGATAAAACACATACATCATGGTGTGCCCACGGAGTACGGACCACTAGCCAAACCGTGTCTGAGGCAGACAGATTCAAATGCTAGCGTGGCACGTAGATCCAAGATCTAATCCATCCATCAGGTTGGTCCAACGTTCTAGATGTTTCCACAAAATGGGAAATCTGATCCATCAATTGGAATCAATAGAAAACCAACCGTGTGATTCAACATGAACATGTGGCCCATTTAATGATCACTCCTGCCTTATTTTCTTTTGAAGTTATCAAACAGAGTGGGGTCTACCATTTGAATCGTACGGATATCCTTAAAAAATGGTACATAGGTGGGAAAGACATGGATGGACAACGAGTTAGCATACACCCGGCTGTGTATGAACATCCGGGTGCATGCAGTATTTCTGATCCAGTGCTCTCAGAGTGCACTAGTTGGCTGTCCATTTCAATGATCCAGACCGTCCATTAAGCTCATCATACCTTCCATGGACTACATTATGAAAATCAACCTAAAAAGGAAGATCCAATCCGTCCATTAATATTTTATATATATATAACCATCTGTATTCCAAGCTATGAATGGGATGGATGGGATTTTACATTAGAAGCATAGGGAATCCATGGGCTACAACAAATATATGGATCAGAATGCTAGTTGGGCCTACATTTTCATAATCTTGACCGTATATGGACTGTTTAATCTAATGGTTAACCGACAGTCTATATTAATCAATTGGACTGTTGAACTGTCTTGTTGCAGCCACGAGAGCAATAGACTTTTAGACGGGAACGGATTAGGTGAGAACCCGGCCTGCACCCATAGGGGTGTGTTCTCCGGTTCGTCTTAGCACGGCTGGCTGACCTCATCTTGGACTGGGCTCAGCTTGGTCCTCTAGCCTAACTGGACAGCTCGGCTCGGTTCAAACAGCAGCTCAGGTTGAGTTTGAGCCAAGATCAAGCCAAGTTCATTATTGAGATATTTTCACAAATACTTGAACTATATCTTTAAAATATCTCTGTATGTGAAACAGAAGTAATGATTTTACAGTTATTTTATTAAACACCTTCTAAACAACATAAAAACTAAGAAAACCCAAGAAAAAAAAAATATTTGTTTCATGTACATACCTTCTCTGCCATTGGCCACATTTCGTTGAGTCATTTTAACAAACATTTATTGAGCGGCATCAATGGCAAAGTAACCGAGTCATCCACCTTCTAAACAACATAAAAACCAAGAAAACCCAAGAAAAAAAAAAGTTATTTGTTTCATATACATACATTCTCTGCCACCAACCGCATTTCGTAATTGAGTCATTTTAACAAACACTTGGTGAACAACATCAATGGCTAAGTAACTGAGTCATCCACTTTCTAAACAATATAAAAACCAAGAAAACTCAAGAAAAAAAAGGGTATTTGTTTCATGTACATACCTTCTCTGCCACCGGCCACATTTCGTTGAGTCATTTTAACAAACACTTGGTGAGCAATATCAATGGCAAAGTAATGAGTCATCGAACTATTTCGATTTGAGTTCGATTCAAGCTGGATTCGATTTGAGTCGAGTCAAGTTAGGGCCAGCTCGAACTCGGCTCGAACTCATTTTCAGGCTCAAAAACTCAGCTCGACTCGGCTTGAACTCAACTTCAAACTGAGTCGAATCGAGCTTTTTCAAGTCGAGTTGAGTGAGCTAACCGAGCTAGCTCGGTTCGTGTACACCCCTATGCACCCAAGACGGTGCGACCCTTTCCATGGGGCCCACCTTAATGTATGTATCTTGTATCCACGGATATGTCATCCATTCGATTTTTGAAATTATTTTAGAGTATTATCCAAAATATGAAGCAGATCCATTAATTAGATGGACCACAGCAGTGGGGATTGAACATCCTACCATTAAAAACTTCTTAGGGCATGTCTTAGTGTTTTCCTAGTGTTTATTTGCCATCCAATCCGTTGATTAGGTCACATAATCATCAACAAAGGGAATATATATATATATATATATATATATATATATATATATATATATATATATTAGCTTGAACTAAAACTTTTGTGACCCATTAATAGTCAATCACCACTGTTTCCTATGGTATGGGCCACCTATTAATCGAATCTACTTCATTTTTGGGATAATGACCTAAAATGATATGAAAAAACGGATGGACAGCCTGATACATAACACATTTATCAAGGTGGGCCTCAGAGCAAAGGCCGCATGGTCTTGGGTGAGTCCGGGGTCTCACCTAATCCGCTCCTCTATTAGACTAATTGATGATGGACGGGGAAGGACTATAGATTCGGTAGTGATCCCTCCAGTACCCACATCAGTGCTGGACAAGGTTTGTGGGCCCTACCATGTGTATGTGTTTTATCCACGCTGTCCATCAACTTTTCCAGTTCATTTTAGAGCATGATCCAAAAAATGAGGCGATGCAAATCTCAGGTGGACCACACTACATGAAAAGGTGGTGATTGAATGCCCGCCGTTAAAAACTTCCCAGGGCTAACTGTAGTGTTTATTTTCCATCCAACCTGTTGATTAGGTCACATAGACCTGGAAGAAGGCAAAACAGAAGTATAAGCTTGATCGAAAATTGTGTCCACCTGGAAGTTTTTAACGGTGGTCGTTCAATCATCATTTTGTTTTTTCCTTTGTTGTGGTTCACCTGAGGTTTGTAATCTGTCACGTTTTTGAGATAATCGCATATAATGAGGAGAAAAAATGGATAGACGGTGTGGATAGAACATATACATCATGGTGGCCCCCACAACATTTACAAAACCTATGTCGGAACTGGAGTGGTCAATCCCGAATCCGAGTCCGATGACAGTAGCCATCCAAATACAGATGTGGCATGCGGCCTACCTGTGCAAGATCCAGGCCATTCGTTTTGTAGGTTCCGGGGAAAAAGACCTGGCTGATTCACTTGCCATGTCGACAGATGCGTTGAGAGGAATGGACGGTTAGGAAAAAAGGACGGTCAATCCATATTCACCGTAAACTTTTTATAACTTGTGAATGGATTATTGGGACCATCTGATTATAATAATTTCTACGTACGACCCATCCACAGTAGGGCTGATAAGATGGACGATGTGGATCTTCTGTATGTAAGCCAATGCAGAGGCCTTTGGCCCGAAGGACATCAGCATTTCGTGTCACCGACACCTGAGGTATTCACTGCCAGCTCCTCGCTGGTTCCCGAGGACTTGTAGTTAGGCGACCGGCCGGGCTAAGCTCTGTCGAAGCCCAGCCCACATTGTTGAAAGTAGGTCCACATCCCACCTGGACCGGTGATGGGCTAAAAAGTGCAGCCTTAGTCCGGCCAGAACTGTACATAGAGGGCTGGGCCCAAGTCAGAACCCGATCCAAAAGGGAGGGCCCACTATGATGTTTGTGAGAAATTCACTCACTGGTATGTTCTTCTAGATTATGTTTGGACTGTTGTCAAAGGATGTCTTAAATCTTTTGTCCGCCCGTGTTGCTCGGCTAGTCGGAGCTCCCTTCGACTGGTCGAAGTCCAATAGTGATGTATTTGGAGTTCCGAAGTGCTTGACCAATCGAGGGACTGGCTTGACTAGTTGAAGGTCTCTTCGACTGGTTGAAGCCTTCCTTCGACTAGTCGAGGGTTACACAAATGCTGCGTAGACTGCGTAAATTTGAGATGGTTTTAAAGAGGTCTGCAAGTGGAGTTTTCTAAACTATAAATAGGGATCCTTATGGCCTTTCTGAAGTATTTTAAGGCTTTCTAAATGTGTTCCAAGGATTTCTAAAAGGGTTTTAGTGTTATCAAAGGGTGTAATATGGGTTAGATTCGAGGTTGTTCGAATCGGATAAGTCCTCTCTCTTTGTAATTTCTATTTTCATAGTGAAGGTCTGTCACTTTATACTGTGTAGTATTTTCCTGAAAGGGTTTTTCACTTTAAATCTTTGTATTCTCTTATGTTTGCTTGATGCCATTGCATTGCTATTCTAGATCTAAATTTGTATGATTTCACGGTACAAATCTCCAACATGAACATGACCTAAGATATGAGGCAAATATAAAACTCAAGTAAGTTGCACCACATGGAAAGATTAGGAAATGTTTATTATTAAAACCTCACAAAGGTTTTCTGTGATGTCCATATTTCATTCATAGCATTCATAAGGCCATTCCTAGTGGGATGAAATATTTCATCCTTATCATTTATGAGGGGGTGTTTAGGGCAAGTGTTAGATGGGATTAGGTGGAATAGAAATTGCATTTAGTCCTGTTTAAATTCTATCCACCATTTGTGGAGGATGAGAAAAGTTGAGATTAGGTGAGATGGAATTGCATTTGATCCTTATGGAGGATTTCTACATATTTTGAAATCCACTATACATGTGGCCGTCATATTGATACATGCATTTATCCATGCCGTCCATCCACATACATTGTTTACACAGCATCCGTTGTGATTTTGGCCATTGATTACAATTCCATGGTCTACCATATAGGATTTTGCTTAATTCATTCATGGCTAAAAAACCACATTATTTTCAGATATGCGATCATTGTGTAATAAATATGTGAATCCCATCTAATATAATTCAATACCATTTTAATCTATGGACCAAACACGCCATATGGTTATTCCTAACGGGATGAACTGAAAACACAAAATTATTAGCCTGATACAAAATTCATGTGGCCTAATAAATGTTTCAACGGTGGAGGTTGAATCCCCACCATTTCCTCTGGTGCAGCTCGCGGGAGTTTTATATCTCACTTTCGGACAATGTCCTAACATAATTTGATAAAACGAATGAATGTGATGGATTTCTAAACATCAACCTAACTTCGCACTTTATGCCAAAGGGTTTCACAAGCAATCCGTGTCCAAAAGCTTTCACAGGCAATACGTGTCCAGTGATTTTCTATCCCAGATTTGGAGAGAGAGGATTAGGTGCGGCCTTTATTGCCAGCTTGATCCCAAAATTTAAGCACATCCAGTGGGCCCTAGGAAGGTTTCAACGGTGCATGTCATTATCCCCAGTGTTTCCTGTTGTGTGGCCCACTCGAGCTTTGGATATACTTAAATTTTGGGATCATGACTTCAAATGGGCTGTTACAAAGGATGGACGGTGTGGATAGGATGCATACATCAGGTCCCTAGGCCCAACAGAGTTTACTGAGTACGCAATGAGCGTCCGTTGCAAAGGATGGAACCGGAGAGAGAGAGAGAGAGAGAGAGAGTTCTGACAAGTGGGCCATTGGTTCGGTGATCCAGACAATTGGATTGTTGCATCTCACCATGGATAGACCATGACCAAAATGAATCCTCATAGGACATCCTAAAATTTTGATTTTGGGCTTGGAAATAGACGGCTAAGAAGAAAAGAAGCCCAACATTGGTGGCTAGGATCTAAATATGTGGGTGATTTTTGGGAATTGGCCATCCACAGTAGGACCGAAAAACCCAATAGTCTGGATTATCGGACAAGGGGCCAACATGTGGGAAGTAAAAACTCAATATAATGTGAAAAGCCTCGTTTTTTTAATCTAACCGTCCATTCCATTGAAGATGTAAGAGCAACATGACTTCTAGTACATGATGATCACTATTCCTAGATATAACCTGATGAATGGTTCAGATCTCCCACAAACAGGCCAGATGGCATGTGTGAGGAGGGTTGGATTCACTCGTTAACTTCAATTGAGGTGCACCGCGGGCCACTGAGAGATCAATGAGTGAGTCAAGGAGTTATATGATACGCGACGTGAGACTTCTCACAGCATACACGCTTTCTTAGTTCTGATAAGTGGAACGTACGATGGTAAAATCCAGACCGTTGACACGTTAGATCCGATTATTAATAGACGCATTTGTAGAGATCTTCCTGACTGGGAAATGTAAGAGCCCAATCACGGTACTTCTCAATCCGAACGTGGACCATTGCTGTATTCCTCCTCTCAGCCATCTATGCATCAGCCACAAATCAAAGGGTTACGATTTTCTGTGGGACACAACAGCTCCAATTGCCTGGATTACCGAATTGTGGGCCCCACATGTCAGATTCCTTGCATAAAATCCGGCCACGTATCATATGATTCCTCCATTAAAAAAAAAAAAAAGTGGACAGCACTGCTCCCAGTCAGTCAACAGCATAGACAACCACACCTTTTGATATAAAACAGCATCTAACCGTTAAAAAATAGGTGGAATACTCTGTTCATCCCTAAAGAAATTGGTGGGGTCCACCACACCCTTCACGCGTGCCAATCTCAAAAAGTTACCGTTGAAATATCTCCTGCCCCACTCCAGAGCATCAGAGTAGCTGAAATTACCTTTCCCATTCCCACCCAAATCAAGATCCCTGTAGTTGATATATGCAGCCCTTGGATTCTTAGAAACATATGGGCCCACATATCCGTACAATCTCCTAATCCAATCCACACATCTCTTATCCTCTCCTACACCATTCCAACTCACCCTATACTGTATATTATATAGATACCCTCTCCTATATGGGAAAGCAATCTCAGCCGTTGAAATCTCATCCATCCTCCCACCCAGAGGATCTATGATCATCAACACCTTCTCCTCCTCTGTAAACCTCTCCCAGATCATCTCTAGCCCAAATTGAGAAATGGGTTCTTCCAGAAAGTCAGATTTTCCCTTGAAAAAGTTCTTTTTTCTCCGATTTCGATCCAAAAGAACCTCAATCGGATCAGATTTTCCATACGGGTATCCAGCAAAATACAAGACTGATTGAATCCAAGACATCTCCAAACAGTCATTTGCCTTCAAACCCAATTCAGGAAAACTCTCTCCAATCAATGGTAGGAGTTCTTCCACAGTCCCAAGAAACAAGGAATTGAATTCAACTTGTAATGTTTTTGATCTTGGGCCCACTTCATTGGATGGTTTGATGGCTACTCTGATGAAGAGATTTTCATTGAATGTGTATGCAATCTGTTGCCATCTTTCCACAAGCTTGATTGCACCTTGTTCTAAGCTTTTTTGGACGGTGAAAACAGTCACAGTAGGTGGGACATACACTAACCTGATCTTCCATGAGAGAATTACACCGAAGCTGGACGCTCCACCGCCTCTGATGGCCCAGAACAAATCCTCACCCATGGATTTCCGATCATGGATCCGTCCATCGGCGTCGATCAAATAGGCATCGACGACGTTATCAGCCGCCAGGCCGTATTTTCTCATCATGGTCCCAATCCCGCCACCGCTGATGTGGCCGCCGACGCCGACGGTGGGGCAGAGCCCAGCCGGGAAGCCATGAGAGACGCTCTTTTGCGCAATCGTGTAGTAGAGTTCGCCGAGTGTTGCTCCAGATTGGACCCATCCCGTGCTTTCTGCAAGATCGACAGTGATCGAGTGGAGATTGACGAGATCGAGGATGATGAACGGTTGATTGGGGAGAGAGAGGTAGGATAGCCCTTCGTAGTCGTGGCCCCCACTTCTGATTCTGATGTTCAGGGCATGGGTTTTGGAGCAGATGATGGATGCTTGGATGTGGGATGCATTTGTGGGTGTGATGATGAAGAGAGGTTTTGGGGTTGTGGGGCCCAGGAATCTGAGGTTTTGGATGGAAGATTGGAGGTTTGAGATGTAGGAAGAGGTGTTTGGTGTGTAGATGAGTTGGGAAGCTGTGGTGGGAGTTGGGAAATGGGAGGAAAGGCATCGAAGGAAGTTGCTTTGGATTGGGATTGAAACAGCGGAGGAAACTGAGAGAAAGAGGAGAGAGATCAGAGCAAGGTATGATGAAGAGATTGATAGGCCCATTTGAGATGGTTTGATTCTGATCGTTGATTGCTCAAGCTGTTACATATTGGGATTTTATGGCCGCAACGGCATGTCAGATTCCAGCTGCAAATTGCATGTTTTTGTAGGCAGCATACGGGAGCGGATTAGCTGTTACCCGGGTAACAGCTTAGTGAGTGTTACTCTTACCGTGTGGGGCCTACCTTGATGAATTTTTTTCATATCCACTCCGACCATCCGTTGTTTCATCACATTTAAAGACGTTCTACTCTACAAAACTTAAGCATATCCAAATATCTGGTGGACCACGCTACTGGAAAAAGTGGTGAATGAACATTAAAACTTTTTATAGGCCACAAAAGTTTTAGATCAATCTAATCTTGGTATTTTCCCTTCATCGAGTTCTATTTGGCATTATCAACGGGTTGGATGACAAATAAACATTACTTATCTTCTTAAAGTTAGCCTTTCGATTTTTTAATGATGAGCAATCAATCATCACTGTTTCTTGTGGTGTGGTCAACCCGAGATTTTTGCTTGCTTAATTTTTTAAAATATATACTAAAATTTTCCGGAAAAATGAATGGACGGAGTGGATATATAACATATCATCACGGTGGGCCCTACGGTAAGGATAACACCCACTAAGTTCGCCTAATCCGCGCCGCTTTCAGCGGACCTCAAGGAAAAATATGAATTAATGACATTCGGATATAAAAATGCCTCGCAGACAACATCTTCATTAAAAATTAAAAACCAACGGACGGTGGTAAGTACGTGTACGGTGTAACGGGCACTTGTGACACGTGAGGGATTGGTGGGCCCACCCAAAAGATGAACGTACGGACGGATTGGTTTGGTCCATTCATCAAGTGGGCCACTTTGTGCTTAAATAATGCTAGGTTACGAGAAATTGATAATTGCCCAGGTTAGTTGTTAAACGTCCACATCTGATCCGTCCGATGCGGGGGACCGTTATTGGTGCGGTCCTGATATTGTGGCCGACATTACTGTATATTTTGTATATCCATGCGGCACATCCGTTTTTCCAGATCTGTTTAGAGTAAGATGACAGAAATGAAGCAGATCCAAATCGCAGGTGGACCATACCGTAGAAAATAGTTGTGAGTGATTATTAGGAACTTCTTGTGGGCCACAAAAGTTTTTTATTAAGCTCATATTTATTTTTTCCCTTGATCCAATTCAACCTGACCTTATCAACAGGTTGGATGGAAAATAAAAATTACGGTGGACGCTAGAAAGTTTCTTCAATTACCACTGTTTTACTTTGGTATGGACTACCTGATATTTGGATCTATTTCATATTTATTCTTATCCCGAAAATAAGCTGTAAAAACGGATGGACGGGGTGGATATAAAAAATTTACATCAAGATGGGCCTCACGGTCAGGGCCGTACTGTGTTGTATATGGCTAGGGCGGCATCTAATCCACTTCCTCCAAGTCCATTACACGTGGCATAACTAGTACAGAGCCGGCTCCCGGTGCTCTCAAAGCACATAAGGTTTTAGTGGTCGTTGCTTCATCAGGACACTTTAACAGTCTAATTGACTAATCTAGGCCGTCCATTCGGTCCACCACACTTTTCATGGCCAACCATCTAAAAATTAAACGGATATAAGGACTCTTATCCATCTAAAAATCAAATGGATATAAGGACTCTAACCATTAGATTAATCACTTACATACGGTCAAGATTATGGGAATGTAGACCTAACTAGCAATCTGATCCATCTATTTGTTGTGGTCTATCCTGGATTCCTTATGTTTCTAAAGAGTCATGTTTT
Organism: Magnolia kwangsiensis; assembly: GCA_037074715.1. NCBI lineage: Eukaryota > Viridiplantae > Streptophyta > Magnoliopsida > Magnoliales > Magnoliaceae > Magnolia > Magnolia kwangsiensis. The sequence continues at coordinate 100,530,499 of CM073584.1, forward strand.
TGGGAGAACCCTATCCATCCCATTCGTAGCTTGGAATACAGATGGCTATAAAAAAGTAACTTATGGACGGATTGGATTATTTGATTATGGTGATTTTCAGTATGTAGCCTACGAAAGCTTTTCTGAACCTAATGGACGGTCTGGATCATTATAATGGACAGCGAACTAGCACACTCTGAGAGCACTGAATCGTGTATGAACGTTTATTTAGAAATAGTGCCGACACACGAATGATATCACACAGCCGGGTGTATTCTGACTCATCGTCCATCGAAGGAAATCCGTACGATTCAAATAGTAGGCCCCATCATGTTTGATTACTTCAAATGAAACGAGATCTGGAATGATCATTAAAGGGGCCACACCTTAATGTCGAGTCACACCGTCGGTTTTCTATTGAATCCAACTGTATGGACCAGATTTATCATTTGTAAAAACATTTAGAGGGTCAGACAGACCTGATGGATGGATTGAATCTCGGACCTACATGCCATGCTGGCATACGTGTGGCATGTAGCGTGTACAAAAACTGCGTATCGTCCGTCAATCTCTACAGAATATCGTATCTTTTCTTAAAAAAGAAAAAAAAATCAAATTTAGATTTGCTGGTTCCACGCGCGTTTCGAGCCCTGCTAATCCAGACGCTACACGTGTAATTATGAAATCATGTGTGAGATCTAATCTTTCCGTATGGATGAAAACATTATTTAGATCTTGTAAATATAAATTATCATTATTTCATCTCTCTGAAGGCCAAACTGTACAAAGTAAACTGACGGTTAAAACGGTCTTTAGACCGTTCATTTGTTTTATATATTGTAGCCCACCTGAGATGTAAAATGGTATAAATTTTAAATAAATATATCTAAAAGATGTAGAATACATGATCCAGAGTTCCGATCTTTCACATGTGTTAATTATTAGCACGTGCGTTTACCTGAGAATGCAGGTTCCAGCACGCGTGTGGTATTAGCAATCCTGTATGTAACATAAAATATCATTTATTGGGTATCGGGCTTCAACTGCTTCACACCCAATCCTCTCTGCATATCTCCGGAGAAAAGGAGTCCGGAGCCTCTGCACATCACCACCCATGGATACTCGAAAGAGTCTACCCCCGAGCGAGAGTAAGGATCCGCTTTTTTTCTCCTTTGCTGTGTAGTGATTGGTCCGTCTCAGTCAGCGATGCAATTTCAATGAGACTGGATCCTCTGTTTGTATCAAAGCAAGAAAATTCGTGGTTACTGCAATCTAATTGGATAGTATTATTACACATTGCAATGCCGATTACCAAGAACCAACGACAATACAGGAAAGTAGGAAAGTCATGCTTAACCCAAACAGAAGATTCTTACTCAATTCAATGCATTTCACAGTCACACAGTGCAATGAAATTGCAACAACCACAATTTTTCTCCGTATTCGGAGAAAAGTGATGATTGATGAGTTCACAGGTGGAAAACGTAGTGTTGAGAGATCTGGGCCGATAAAATTCTGGGCCCCACTTAGTGCCATGCTCTGACGCAAAAACTAAGAAAATCCACATGACAAGCAGACCTCACACGTTTGAGCGAAAAATGGACGGTTAGAAATATGATCAACTGTCTATATTCAATCGACAACTCTGGTCCGTTTGATGGGTGGACCAGCCTGAATTTTATAGACGATGAACGTTTATGCTGGTTTCCAACAATTAATCACCCCAGTTCTTATCTCTCGCATGAGTTCCAGATTGGCACGTGTGCCATGAATCGCCTCTTCAATGGACAGACAAGATGCTGTCTGTTGAGCACGTACGGCCTACAATGGATCTCACATGGATTGATTCAATATACATTTGTGGCCCACCTTATGGAGAGATGGCCAAATATTTTTATTCCCATAATCTTAAATGTGGGACCAACCTTTTGAATGGATTGGATATTGTATACCTGTAACATATTAGTCGTATGTGCTCAATTTATAGATTTGGAAACATTACATTAATATATATAATTTTAATTATAAAAATAGATTTACAGATATAACGATAGAGACACCGTACAGAAGCTGGAATTATGAGGTCCTGCATGACAAGAGAGCATATGTTCAGCAATCCAAGCCGTTGATCTGATGATACAGACAGCTGATTAGATCTTTCATAAAAATACTCATGATTGTAATATCTAGTATGTCAATCAACGGCTCACAAAATACCTTATGGTGACTCTCTGGACAAAAGTTAGATCAAAGATCTGAAACATTAGATTGCGATTTTTTTCCTATATATCATACATATACTTTGATTCCCATCATTTGGACGGTTTGGATCATTGATAAAATTTCTCAAATATACAGAATCATGCGCATCTACATAGATGCGTATGGATGCATGCAAATATAATGACAAAAGAGTTCAATTTTTTAATGCTCTTGCAGTGTATGAATCTTGATACTCATGCACTGGGAATATATTAACTGAAATAAACCGACTAAAATACTGTTTTTAACTTAATATCGTAAAATAGAAACATTGGATATTTGTGTGTTGAAATAGAAACATTAGATATTTTATATTATAAACTGTCTAATAATGTAGTTTTTGATTCTGGATCGCTACTTTTTCTCCGGTGGTAGACTCTCAGGAGTTTCAACACCCAATCAAGGGTTCGAATATCTATGGGTGATGAAATCCCACTACGGCTTGAGCGTGTGGGGGTGTGTTTGGCGTGTGTTAAAAATAATAAAATGTAGTTTTTGGTTCATGACAGATCTAAATGGTATCTATAATTTGAACATTTTAATCTAATTTAGTTGTCTTCCATGTATGCAATTCCTAGGTGCCCGAGTATCATCCATCACACCCTCCCAGAGTATTTTTCCCAAGCATCTTCCAGCGGAAGCACGGTTTCCATGCAACCCAGCTTGCACGCTACACCTGGCAAAAGAAAATGGGAATCTGGAATGATCATCGGTGTAACAGAGTTTCCATGCAACCCAGCTTCCACCCTACACGTGGCAGAAGAAATGCGGAATATGGAATGATCATATGGTGTACCCTACCATGGATGGATCAGAGTTTAAATTCCACACAGATTCGAGTGATCCGATCCATCTGTTAAATGTTCTTAATTGCAACGGTAAAAACAACAAATGGGTTGAAAGTGGTGGATATGATAGTCCTACTGTTTTGTTTCTGGATTATAATCCATTCATTATGGGTTCAACTAGATGAACGGTCCTGATTAACCATCCTCCTTGCCACTTGTTAAAGCACATCAAGAACTCTGTCTACGACACCATAAAAAAAGCAGTTATGACTCCATACGCACGCACTCATCATCGTACACGTGGCAAACATGCAATTCAAAGTAAACCATACACATAGTAGGTCCCACTAGTCACTGTAGAAATCCCACAACCCCAGAATCATATAGATTGCGAGATCCTAATCAGTAAGTTCGGCCCATTGATCATTTTAACCCTCCAATGGATGTATAAAAATCACAGATTTAGTACATCCATTCAGTATAAAAATTTTGGTATATACCCATCTAAATCTGGTCCTACGATTTGGACGGTTTAGATTGAGTTGAATGTATGCCACGTGTGCATTTTTAAGTGCATGTGTATGAACCATTTCACTCACCCAGATTAATCTCTATTTTTCCTCTTATAACCAATCAAATTCAAACCAACGTTCGCAACCAATAGAAGGAAATGTGCCTTTCAAGCTCTTCATCATACCTTGCTCTGATCTCTCATCTCTCTCTTCTTTTCCTCTACAAATTCACTCCCAATCCAAGACAGCTTCTTTCAATGCCTTTCCTACTAGTTTCCAACTGCTCCCACAGACTCCCAACTCATCCACACTCCAAAAACTTCTTCCTACACCTCCATCCTCCAATCTTCCAGCCAAAATCTCAGGTTCCTGGGCCCGACCACCCCAAAACCTCTCTACATCATCACACCCACAGATGCATCTCACATCCAAGCATCCATCATCTGCTCCAGAATTCATGGCCTGAACATCAGAATCAGAAGTGGGGGCCATCACTATGAAGGGCTATCCTATGCATCATCCTACAATACCCCATTCATCATCATCGACGTCGTCAACCTCCGATCGATCACCGTTGATCTCGAAGACAAGATAATGTGGGTCCAATCAGGTGCAATGGTCGGTGAAGTCTACTACCAGATCGCGCAATTGAACGGCTCGATTGGCTTCCTGGCAGGGATCTGCCCCACCGTTGGCATTAGTGGACACTTTGGTGGTGGCGGGATTGGAACCATGATGAGGAAATATGGCATCGCGGCCGATAATGTTGTCGATGCCTACTTGATCGATGCTGATGGACGGCTCCATAATCGGAAATCCATGGGTGAGGATTTGTTTTGGGCCATTAGAGGTGGTGGGCCATCGAGCTTTGGTGTGATCCTCTCATGGAAAATGAGGTTAGTGCATGTTCCACCTACAGTCACTGTTTTTACCATTTCCATGACTTTGGCACAAGGTTCAACCAAGCTAGAAAGGTGGCAATACATTTCTCATAAATTCAATGAAGATCTCTTCATCAGAATCATCATCCATCCAATGGGTGGAGTGGGCCCAAGATCAAGGACACTGAAAGTCTTATTCAATTCATTGTATCTTGGGACTGTGGAAGAACTCCTACCCTTGATGGAAAAGAGCTTTCCTGAATTGGGTTTGGAGCAAAAGGACTGTTTGGCAATGACTTGGATTGAATCAGTTCTATATTTTGCAGGACTCCCATATAGGCCAGGACACTCCATAGATGTCCTATTGGATAGAGGACTCCAGGAGAAGGTCTTCTACAAAGGTAAATCAGATTTTGTGGAGGAACCCATTTCTGAAATTGGTTTGGAAGGGATTTGGGAGAGCCTGTTGGAGGAGGTGAATATGTACATGATCATGGACCCTTTGGGTGGCAGGATGAGTGAGATATCAACGGCTGAGATTCCTTTCCCATATAGGAGAGGCTATTTGTACAATATAGAATACATGGTTAGATGGGGGTAAGGAGGCTGCATGAGTACTTGGGCCCACATGTTTCAAGATCTCCAAGGGGTGCTTATCTCAACTATAGGGACCTTGATTTGGGAGTGAATGAGGAAGGTAATCCAAGCTATTCAACGGCTAAGATTTGGGGTAGGAAGTATTTCAATGGTAACTTTAGAAGATTGACACGTGTGAAGAGTGTGGTGGACCCCACTTATTTCTTCAGGAATGAACAAAGCATTCCACCTCTTATTGGGATGGAAGAGGAGATGGAGAAGTTAGCATTGGTTTGAATTTGTGGCACCTGTGAGAAGCTTGATGGGATTTTCCTCCTCAGATCAGAGGAGAGATGGAGCAACAGGTAAAAAATTGGAGTATTTCATCGTGCTGCTCGATCGGTCATGGGGGAGCCACGACCGGTCGTGGGAGGCGCTTGACTGGTCATGGGTTCGAGCCCTATCACGACTCAAAGTCCAGCGAGTTGTTGCTAATTTTCTCCTCCGTGTATGACCAGTCCTGGGTGAGCTACGACCAGTCATAGGTGGTCTATGACCAGTCGTAGGTGAGATACGACCAGTCCTAGGTGGCTAGGACCAGTCCTGAAATTTTCAAGACCAGTCTTAGGTTACGCAGTTTTTGCGAAAAATTGCGGATTTGAGTCTTTTCGCAACAGAGATGCGGAAAGGAGTTTCCTAAAACTATAAAAAGGGGTTCCTAGGGTTTTCTAGGATTTTTCTATGTATGAGAAAATTACAAGAGAGTTTCCTAAAGGCTTTGCAAGGGTTTTGTTAAAGGGTTTAGGGTGAGAGAGTGAGAGAAAAGAGAGAGAGGAAGCTTATGGAAGGGAGCCGTCGTCTCAACGCTTCTACGTCCTCGTGATCGGTGAGATCTCTCAGTTTTCTTTTTATTCTCTTATTGTTTATCCGCTGCTGCGTGAGCAAAGAAGGTTTGATTCAAGCGGTGTGTGCTTGTGATTTGTTGTAACGTTCTACTTTCATAGTGGATTGTTGATCTGGACGAGGTCCAGTGGTTTTTACCTCTTTGAGGGTTTTCCACGTAAAAATCTCTTGTGTGGTGTGTGATTGTGCTTTGATTGTTTTCGTTGCTATTATTATCGCATAAATCTGGTTTGTTCTGGAGGGCTAGATCCTAAGGTTTTGTGCAAGGCCCCCAACAAAGTAGTATCAGAGCTTAAGTTCATTGAACGAGAAGGATTGGTTTGGAATTATGGAAGGTGGCTCATCAAGGATGATCAGCCTCAATGGTTCTAACTGGACCATATGAAAGGCTAAGATGGAAGACTTATTTTATTGCAAGGATATATATTCTCCAATTTTAGGCATATTAGCAAAATCCAAGGATATGTCTGATGATGATTGGAAGAAGTTGGATCGGAAGGCAGTGGAGTTTATTAGACAATGGATGGATGATTATGTATTCCACCATGTGTCTATGGAAACCTCAGCCGCTAGCCTATGACTGAAACTACAAGGGCTGTATGAGAGGAAGACAGCTGGTAATAAAATTTTTCTGATAAGGCGACTTGTGAATCTCAAGTTCAAGGATGGTGGTTCCGTGACCGAGCACATGAATGATGTTAACAATATAATGAACCAACTCTCCTCTATGAAGATGGTCCAGGATGATGAATTGCAGGCTTTACTATTGCTTAGTTCATTGCCTGACAGTTGGGAGACATTGGTGGTGTCTCTAAGTAATTCCGCGCCAGACGAAAAGGTATCTATGGAACGGGTTACTAGTTGTCTCTTCAATGAAGAGACAAGGAGGAAGTCTCAGGGGTCTACTCAGCAAGAGGCATTTGTGACACAGGAATGGGGGAGAGGAAAGAACAGGAAGGGCGGAAAAGCCCGAGATAAATCAAGAGGCAAGTCGAGTAACAGAAAAGATTGAATGCTGGAATTGTGGCAAGAAGGGTCACTATAAGCATGAATGTCGTAAGGCTAAAAACGACAAGAAAGGAAAAGGAAAGGAGAAGGAAGATGAATTTGATTTTACTGCGGTCGCTTCAGATGGCGACGTTGTTAGTATTCTTTCCACAGATGCTACGAGTCAGGATACCGACTGAGTGATTGACTCAGGAGCTTCTTTTCATGCAACTCCACGCAGAGATTTCTTCACAAGCTACAAGTCAGGTGACTATGAGACCGTGAAGATGGAAAATTTTGGCATATCGAAGATCGTGGGAGTCGGTGATATTTGTGTGAAGACCGATGTGAGCTGCACATTTGTTCTCAGGGATGTGAGGCATATCCCAGACCTTCGCCTCAACTTGATGTCAACGGGATGGCTATGAAAGCCGGTTTGCTGGTGGGCGCTGGAAGCTCATCAAGGGTTCGTTGATCGCAGCCAGAGGAAAGAAGTGTTGCACCCTGTACAAGGTAAGTGTCAGTGTATGCAAGGGTGGGTTGAACGCACCGGAAGATTTAGCTATAGACATGTGGCACAGGCATCTAGGCCACAGAGTGAAAAAGGGCTTCAGCTATTAGCAAGGAAATGACTCCTTCCAGACGTGACAGGTATAGCTCTCAAAACCTGTCTTGATTGTTTATCAGGGAAACAGCATAGAGTTTCATTTGTTAAAACTGCTTCTCATGTTAACAAAGTGCATGCATTAGATTTGGTTTATTCTGATGTGTGTGGTCCTATGAAGACAAAAACCTTGGGTGGGACATTGTATTTTGTTACTTTTATAGATGATGCATCTAGGAGGGTTTGGGCTTATGCTTTGAAATCCAAGGACGAGGTCTTTAGTGTGTTTAAATTGTTTCATGCTATAGTTGAGAGAGAGACAGGTAGATCATTGAAGTGCATCCGCACTGATAATGGTGGTGAATACATCGGTGACTTTCATGAGTACTGCAAGTCCCTGGGTATACGGCATGAACAGATGGTTCCCAAGACCCCCTAGTATAATGGTGTAGCTGAGCGAATGAATCGCATCATTGTTGAGAGAATCAGATGCATGTTATCCCATGTAAAGTTGCCTAAGACGTTCTGGGGAGAAGTAATGCACACGGAGGTGTATCTGATAAACAGGTCTCCATCAGCTCCATTGAATGAAGAAGTACCTGAGAAGGTATGGACTGGATATGATCCATCGTACAGTCATCTCAGGGTGTTTGAATGCAGGGCATCCGTCACGTACCGAAGGATGAGAGGTTCAAGCTCGATATGAAGATCAGGTAGTGTGTGTTCTTAGGGTACGGTGATGAAAAGTTCGGTTACAGATTGTGGGATCCGACTGAGAAGAAGCTCGTTAGGAGCAGAGATGTGGTTTTCTTTGAAGATCAGTGTATTGAAGACATTAGTAAGCCAGAAAAGAACCAGCCTAGTTCAGGTGAGCTAGAGGACATGGATCCGGTTATTCCTCCAGTGGTGCCTGATGACGGGGGAATATAGCGAGGTGTAGAGGACGAGGGGGTTCCTAGAGAAGATGGACCGGGGGAGCAACCCCCACTTGATCCACCTGTTGAGCCACAGGTGAGGAGGTCATCTAGGGACAGGTAGCCGTCCAAGAGGTACTCACCGCATGAGTACATTATGCTGACTGATGGGGGAGTGCTAGAAGATTATTCTTAGGCCCTAGCCGATAAGCATAAGGAGGAGTGGTTGAAAGCTATGTAAGAGGAGATGAAATCCTTATATAAGAACCAAACCTGTGACATGGTGAAACTGCCTAAGGGTAAGAAAGCTCTGAGCAATAAGTGAGTGTTCAGAAAGAAGGTTGAGAAGAAGAATTCACAGACGAGGTTTAAGGCCAGACTTGTGGTGAAAGGGTTTAGTCAGAAGAAAGGCATTGACTTCGAAGAGATATTCTCACTAGTGGTGAAGATGACATTCATACGGGTGTTGCTTGGGTTGGTAACTAGCATGGATCTGGAGATAGAGCAGTTAGACGTTAAAACTGCTTTTCTCCATGGTGACCTGGAAGAAAAGATCTACATGCACCAACTAGAGGGGTTTGAAGTTAAGGGTAAGGAACATATGGTGTGTAGGCTGAGGATGAGCTTGTATGGGCTGAAACAAGCTCCACGACAATGGTACAAGAAGTTCGATTCGTTTATGTTACAGCATGGGTATGACAGAACAAAGTCAGACCATTGCGTGTTCACGTGCAAGTTCTCAGATGCTGATTTCATAGTTCTGCTCTTATATATTGATGACATGCTTATTATGGGAAAAGACATCAAAAAGATCGACAGGCTGAAACAGGAGTTGTGCAAGTCTTTTGCGATGAAAGACTTGGGCCCGGCTAAACAGATCGTAGGAATGGAGATAACCCGTGACAGAAGTATCAGAAAGCTTTGGCTGTCACAAGAGCGGTATATTGAGAAAGTCCTAGAGTGGTTCAATATGAATGCAGCGAAGCCGGTCAGTACTCCAGTGGATGGTCACTTCAGATTGAGCGACAGGCAGTGTCCCAAGACGAAGGCAGAGGTGGAAGAGATGCAGAAGATACCCTACGCGTCAGCTGTAGGAAGTTTGATGTATACTATGGTGTGTACACGCCCAGACATAGCATATGCGGTTGGTGTTATCAGCCGGTATCTTTCCAATCCTGGCAAAGAACATTAGGCAGCAGTGAAGTGGATACTACGGTATTTAAGAGGCTTATCTAGGTTGAGCCTATGCTATGGTGACGGTAAACCTGTGCTAGAGGGCTACACAGATGCAGATATGGCAGGCGACATAGACTCCAGGAAGTTTACATCGGGGTTCATGTTTACATTTACAGGGGGAGCGGTTTCTTGGAAGAGCAAGCTATAAAAGGTCGTAGCATTGTCGATGACAGAGGCCGAGTACATTGCAGTCACAAAGGCATGTAAAGAGATGCTTTGGATGAAGAGGTTCCTACAGGAACTTAGCCTGAAGTAGGAGGAGCATGTGGTCTATTGCGATAGTCAGAGTGTTATACACTCAAGCAAGAATCCAAGTCAGCATTCCAAGTCGAAGTACAGAGATTTGGTATCACTGGATCAGGGATACTTTGGAACAGAAGGTGTTACAGCTTGAGAAAGTCCACACAGACGATAATGGGTCAGACATGATACCAAGGCTGTAACGTCCCGAAAAATCAGGGGTCGTGCATATGCTCGACTCCCGAGTTTTCGAGTGTCACTTATCATCAATTTTATGATTTTATGATTAATCAAGTTTAAACGCATAGCCTGGAATTACTTGGAGCATGAAATGCAACCACAACTAGTCTACTGAAGTGAAAGAGATATATATATATATGTACAAGTCCAAAAGAATATAAAGGGGTCGCCCAAGGCGTTGCCCAACAAAAATCCCAAAGAGAATCATATGTCCAAAAGAATGGTACGCTGAGGCCACGACTCAACACCCCAGAATCCAGTCTTCTAAGCCGATGGAGAATCGCCCATCAACCGAAAGTAGGAGAACTCGTCCTCCTCGCTTAAGCTTGCTCCGCACGGCTCATCGAGCTCAACACAACCTGCAACCACTGAAGAATTTGGGTGGTGTTTTAAAACACCGTCTCAGAGTGGGAGTGAATGATCAACTCAGTGGGTGCTATTAGTCTTAAGTTTTAACATGCATCAATTATAATATGAACTTAATAAAAAGTAGATAATCACAATACCTAGCAACTCTTATTTAAAGTGCATGCATGCAGAATGATACGATGCATGCCCTTGTCACAATACTCCCTCAAGCGACTCCATCTAACGATCGCATATGTCAGCACTCCTTCATTGCGACCTCGACTTCCGAGTCGCCGCCCTAACTAATGCGATGCAATGCTGTCGTGTTAGCCGAGTTCTTAGTTAAGTCCATTCATCTAGCAGATTGAAAAATCCGATACACCCCACGTATCAATGCCCTAAGCCAGTTGCGAGGCCAAGACCCCCCAATGTGTGAGGTTGAGACCTCGCGGTCCGTGATCCCGTCGGGTTTCTCATCTTCAACTTTAAGCACATGAGAAGTGCTAAGAGAAAGGGATCACTCGCGGTCACTATGGGGAGGCGCGGCACTCCAGTATAAGCCGACAGCTCGGATACAGTGTCCCATTCCACCATGCCCGACTCACGAGGCTATGGACCAGTTTTCGAGTGGGTTATTGATGGGCTACAACGGTTGTAGGGTGGTTCAGGTTCCATACATAGGTGAGTAAACATGGTTAATAAACAGGGTTAGTCAGACAGTAGGCTAGACCGCACGAGACGGGACCCATGTAGTCGAACTACTGTCACTCGTACACATCCGCCCGAATCCATGGGTTTAGCCTTAGGGTAGTCCTACCAATGGGGCTACCGTCCCTCCTCTTATTTCCTAACCAACCCGAGGGTTTGAGTATGATTCATAACATGTCAACATCAAGGTTATCGACAAGCATAACAGTATCATGTTCATATATAACTCAACATATGATTCAAATACTCCTAATGAGAAATCTATAACATCATGGTTAAGGTGCAAGTGAGTGGTGTGAATTTGAGGAGGAAGTTAAGCACTTGTTACCCCTTAAGGGATCAATACACAAGATCAATGAATTTTACACACTAGGAAGCAAATACATATGAGAGAAATCAACTAAACATGAGCATGTAATCTTCCATACACCAAATCATATGAGAGGCAATATCAACATCAAATGAGAACCAAACATACAAAATCATACGATTTCCAACAACATATCATTCATAGATTTCCTCTAGATTCTTCAATACAACATTTCAAACAAACAAAATCATTAGACTCCTACTATAATTGGTGCTAGGCCACCTAAGAGCAATAGTCCGCACCTTCGGGTTCGTTGGAGGCTTGGAAACGACCTAGGAGATGTGGGTTTCGGGATAGATCGGCCGGAATTCCTAAAACAACCATTTACATGTTAGAACTTCACGCAAACCCTCACACACACAAGGGTTTCAAGAAAAAAAGGGTGAGAGATTTACCTATACAATCAACGAAATCGAATGGGCGGTCGTGGTGGAGGATTCGTTGAGGAAGAGGTGAGGAGTTGCAAGCATCGGACTCCCTTGACCCCACTTTGATTTATGACTCACCTTCACTCTCCCTTCCTCTCTTCTTCTTTTCTTCATTCTCCCTTTTCTCTCTTTTCTCTTTCTCTTCTCTAGGGTAAAATTCGTATGGGGAGAGGGGTGCCCAAAAGAAACCCTTATATAGTGCCAGATTTGGTGCCAATGGTCCCAAGTGTTGGGTTTTTACCAAACTAACCCTATGGGAGGGTTTTTCTAGCCCCTAGGGCCTACTATGGGGTATACACGTCGATGTACACCGTAGGATAGTTAGCCCTAATAATGATCTACGTATGGATACGATCGGCCCACCATTTGGATGCGCCGATCGACGGATATGATGAGAAGTCTGTACAACGATCACCGATAGTCGATCGGGGCCGCGGCTATACGGATATAGGCAGAGAAATATCCTTAGTCCACGTGTGAAGTTTGGTCGCAAACCGATGGTCCGAAATCCTCAACTTAGCATAAGAGTGGACGACCCAATTCACTTAAGTTTCAGTTCATTCTTTTAGGGTATTTGCACTTCTCATGCACTTGTCCTTTAGCTCAAGTTGAGCGGTTCTAGATAGCACCCAGGTCTGACTTCTGCGATGGACGTCGAGCTCAGAGAGACGGACATTCTTCTATAGTTTTGGAACTAGTGGCCCGCAAACGAGCGGTCTAAAGTTTGTTCGGAAAATCGGAGCATTTCTGAAATGAATTAGGTAGTGAGATTTCTCGTGGGCGATGATTAGGGTTTGGATTAACTATGTTCATGGTGTGACCTATTTATAACTAGTGAAAGTGGAGATTTGGTCGTGCTTACTCTAAACCGTCGGTTTTAGGCTAAAAGAGTAACAGAGTTGCTCTGATGGGTCCCTGGTCACAAAATTTATAGGACAGGTGCTCCATGGCTTGATGAGGGGTCATGCAAAGTTTGAGAGCAAATGGATGAACGAATATAGGGTTTGATCATACGATTCTGATGTTTATATAGCCCTGCAGGTCTATTCCAGTGATTGGAGAGGTTCTGGTGGTCCCCTGGCCATGAAACTTATACGATAGGTGGACTATGGCCCGATGAAGGGCCATGTAAAATTTGGGGACGATTGGATATTTAGTTTGATCATACAGGTCCGATTAGCCATCAACGGTTACCGTGCCATGATCAGGTTCTAGATTTTGTGGACGGGGGGTAGAAAAATATATTAGACCTTCGCTATAAATTTGGAAGAAATTCGACGGCTGAAAAGCCCAGAGTCTCGGTTTCATTTGCAAGTGTCAGATTCCAATTCTGGCATTAGTGGGGTGCATTTGGCAAGTGCTAGATCCCAATTCTGGGCGTCCACTGGGTCTGTAATCCACGATGGACCACAAGCCCAGTGAGATATATGATTTTCTAAATTTTTAGATTTTTCTGACCCTCCTCAGTCGTTGGGTGGCCCACACGGGTTGTTTTTAGTGTAAATAGGCCATCTAGCTTGGCAGCTCGCACTAGGCCCTATCATGACCTGTCCGGTCTACTCTAATGAGCTAATCCTAAGTTAATCAACTTGTGGTACCCCACCACGAATGGCTTAAACAAATGGTCCTGGGGCAAATCCTACGCGGATGCCCCAGGACACTGTGCTGGTTGGACGGGATGTTACAAGGGTTGATTTGGTCTACTGTTAAGATCCGGATCTCATCTGACTCGGCTTTGGTTATATCTTTAACTTAGTTATGCTTATCTTGATTAGTTAACGACGGGTCAGTTAGATTTGGGTCATATGTGAGTAAATTATGGGGCTACACTTAATGTTCAAGCGATTAGGCGGATTCGTTGACTTCCTACGGTTGATTTATCGGACTTGTGCGGTTCTTTACTGGTACCACCCCTGTTTAAACTAATATTGAGTGCTAATGGTCATTAAATGATGTTAAGTTAATTAAATAAAAAAAATTAAGGATTTTTGGAAATCCGAAATAGTAAAAAATTCGGGATGTTACAAAGGCTTTGCTCAAGGGCAAGTTTGAGGTTTGTAGAAACCTGTCTGGCTTGAAGAAGGTGAATTCCTCCTGAGTCGAAAAGGGGGAGATTTGATGAGATTTTCCTCAGATCAGAGGAGAGATGGAGCAACGGGTGAAAAATTAGAGTATTTCATCGCGCTGCTCGACCGCTCGTGGGAGGCGCTCGACCGGTTGTGAGTTCGAGCCCTAGCACGACTCAAAGTCCAGCGAGTTGTTGCTAATTTTCTCCTCCATCTACAACTAGTCGTATGTGGTCTACGACCAGTCATAGGTGAGCTACGACCAGTCCTAAGCGGCTAGGACCAGTCCTGAAATTTTCAGGACCAGTCCTAGGTTACGCAGTTTTTGCGAAAAATTGCGAATTTGAGTCCTTTCGCAACAGAGATGCGGAAAAGAGTTTTCTAAAATTATAAAAAGGAGTTCCTAGGATTTTCTAGGGTTTTTCTATGTATGAGAAAAATACAAGAGGGTTTTCTAAAGGCTTTGCAAGGGTTTTGCTAAAGGGTTTAAGGTGAGAGAGTGAGAGAAAAGAGAGAGAGGAAGCTTGTGGAAGGGAGCCGTCGTCTTAGTGCTTCTACGTCCTCGTGATCGATGAGATCTCTCAGTTTTCTTTTTATTCTCTTATTGTTTATCCGCTGCTGCGTGAGCGAAGAAGGTTTGATCCAAGCGGTGTGTGTTTGTGATCGGTTGTAACGTTCTACTTTCATAGTAGATTGTTGATCTGGACGAGGTCCCGTGGTTTTTACCTCTTTGAGGGTTTTCCACGTAAAAATCTCTTGTGTGGTGTATGATTGTACTTTGATTGTTTTCATTGCTATTATTATCCCATAATTCTGGTTTGTTCTGGAGGGCTAGATCCTAAGGTTTTGTGCAAGGCCCCCAACAAAGCTGCAGATAGGTTTCTGTAGAGGAATTAGATGATCCTGTTCACTAGCAATTGCTCCATTAGTTCCGTGATCTGAACCGTTAATCTGATCAGCTACATTGTGGATGAGGGAAAACCCCCAAGTCCCCCAAACTGGAAGATTTTAAAGGTTTGATATCTGGTCTTGTTTCCATCGTTTGGGATGGTCCAATCTTGGAGAGCCGTCGGATCAGCTGTTTGAATGACTGAGAAATGGGACCCATGTAGGAAAAATTATACGTCAGCAAAAATAAATGCAGGTTTGATGAATTGACTCTTTTCATTTGATAAGAGCAGTCTCCTTTGATACAATTGTTTATTTATTTATTTTTTATTTTAATTTTTATACTCTATTCCCAATGCAAAATGAGGCCCATAAAATGGATCGTTTGGATCACTGGCAAAGACCCAGATGAGCAAGAACAAATGCGCCCAAGCCCATCCTCCCTCTTTTGTGACAGATATAGGTTGCTTACTAGGCGTGCTCAATCATTTATGATATTGGCAAGAATGCCCTTAAAACCTTAAATGGGCTGGGCCGACTTGGGGTCGGCCTAGATTATGTCTCATATGCAAAGCCCAAGCCCAGCCCATCAATTAATGGGCTTTAAAATTTCAGCCTGGGTTTAGCTCTCAAGCCTAGTATTTAAGCCCAAAGCCTAGCTTAAACCAAACCCAACGCACAAGCCGGCCCGTTGGATCAGCCTGGCCCATTGATTGCTCCAAGTGGCAATAATACCTTCACAGCTCGCCTTGGAGTGCGGATGTTATGGGTTGAACGCATAGGAAAATTCAGTGCCATAACTTCTCATTGGTCCACCTCATCATCCATAACCCATCTCCAGAAATAATCCATTTTCTCTCTCGCCCATAATCTAACTTTTAACATTGAACTTCTTTGAGCCCTACGATTATTTATGTGTTAGATCCACACTGTTCATTAATTTTAAAAAATTATTTTAGAGTTTTAGCCCAAAAAAAAAGGCACAGCAAAAGCTCAAGTGACCACGTCACAGAAAGAAGTCGTTGAAACCTTTACAGGATTTTGCGTGAGGTTTATTTACCATCCAACTTGTAGGGTAATAAAGACCTACATGAAGCGAAAACACAATTTTCAGCTTGATAGGGGCCTTTTGTGAACCTAGGTTTTTGGATCTACCTAGGTTCTAGTCTCATGACATTGAAAAATGGATGGACAGTGTGGATATAATACATACCATTGGGCCAAGTAAGTTGCACATGTCAATAATTCAGGTTTTCTTATCTCCACCCATCAAAAGAATTTCATTACGATTGGTGGGCCCCAAGATGATGCATTTCTTAGATCCACACCCTTCATTTAGTTTTTTAGATCATTCTTAGATATGATCCTAAAACAAGTGACATCAAAATTTCAAGTGGACCATACTATAGGAAACAGTAGGAATTGATGCTACTTTTGAAAACTTAGAATGATTGTAAAATAAGTCAGATCAAAATCTCAAGTGGACCACATCATAGAAAACAGTAGGAATTGACACTACCGTTGAAAACTTCTCAACGACTTCTCGATACTAAAGAAGGATCTTATCAAGCTAATATTTGTGTTTTACCTTCGTCCTAGTATACGTTACCTTATTAACAAGTTAGATGGCAAATAAGCCTCGCTGTCAGCCTAGGTAGGTTTCAATCCCCATTACTTCCTGTGATATGGCTCACTTGAGTTTTTAATGTACCTTTTTTTAAAAAATAAAAATAAAAATTCATGATCTTAAATTATTGGGAAAAGTTGATGGACGGTATGGATCTAAAACAAAAATCATGCTGGGTCCAGATAAGTTACGATTAAAAGTTGTGTGTTGCAGTAGGCATTCTATTCGGGGGAGAGAAATTCGGCTCATTTTGTTAGCAGTAGCCATCAGAAATGATGTGGACCAATGAGAAGCGCCAGCAGTGGAAATTCCTGTGCTTTCAACACAGCACTCGTTTGATTTGACTACGTCACTACTGCAGTAGGCGGGTGGGCCATAATAAGACCAGATAGAGAATTTATGACGTTAAAATAAAGATTTTAACGATCCACATTCAACTTCAGAAATTGAAGGTCATGATCGTTACTAAAGTGTGATCATGGGACCATGGGTTATTTATGACATTGCCAATAATATGAACGGTTCAAATCATCGCACCATCTCAGGGCGATCACGAGACACTCATATAGGGAGTCTCGATTCGTTTTGTCACTATGAGACTCAGTAGCCCATCATGTGTCACCTCAGTGGGCCCAGATACTGAGATGGTCGTATGATCAGAACCGTCTATTTCTGTAGATGAATATATAAACATTGAAAATAATTTTCGGTGGCTCAAATTCAACTCCAAAAACCGAAGGTCAGTATCATCAGTGAGGAGTGATTCTAGGATGATAGATTATCTATGGAAATACTGAGAACATGGACGGTTCAAATCAACTTTTAATCTCAGAATGTGGGGCCCACTGGTGAGACACATGCTGGGATCCTGAGTCGCGACAGAGGAAAAGCGAACTCGAGTCTCTATTACAATCGAATTCTGTAGTTTACAAGGGAAAATCACACATGAATTAGGGTGAGTATACATTCTGTTTTTGTACCGGCCCACACATGCCAACCTAAAACACGTGCAAGATCCAATCCACCCATCAAGCATGACCTACCTCTAAACTGGTGGGCCACATCTCTGTATTGAATGTGCTCTACACTTGCCTGTTGAATATGGACCCTTGGTCAATTTCATCTAACCGTCCATTCCTTCATACATGTGTTCCGCCAATCAAACAGCACACCGACCTTATTTTAAAGCTCAGGAATCCACGTAGCGTGGTCCACCTGATGAACAGCTTGGATCTGGCTGTGGCTAAGAGTCCACCACAGTTCTTCCCAAGGAGATTCCAGTCACAGCTCAATCAAACTCCTCTCTTTTCCTTTCCAAACAAGGGTGGTATGCTTTGCTCATTCCTTAAGAAATTACTAGGGTCCACCTCACCTTTCACACGTGCCAATTTCCTGAAATTACCTTTAAAATATTTCCTACCCCAGATCCTAGCCGTTGAGTAGGTAACATTCCCTTTCAGATTATTCATACCCAAATCAAGATCCCTATAGTTTAGATATGCACCCCTAGGAGTCTTAATCACATAAGAACTCGTGTACCTATACAATCTCCTCATCCAATGTATATGCTTTTTGGACAATCTAACCCCCCTCCCATTCCATTTCACAAAGTATTGTATGCAGTACAAATACCCTTTCCTATATGGAAAAGGAATCTCAGCCGTTGATATCTCACTCATCCTACCACCCAAAGGGTCCATGATCATGAAGACCGTGTCCTCTTCTAACAACCTCTCCCAAACACCTTCCAACCCGGCTTGTGGTATGGGTTTTTCCACAAAGTCAGATTTAGCCTTGAAAGAGGCCTTGTCTTGGTGTCTTCTATCCAGGAGGACATCTATAGAGTGTCCTGGCCCATGTGGGAGTCCTGCAAAATATAGGACTGATTCAATCCAAGGCATTGCCAAACAGTCCCTTTTCTCCAAACCCAATTCAGGAAAGCTCTTTCCCATCAAGGGTAGGAGTTCTTCCACTGTCCCAAGAAACAAGGAATTGAATAGGACTTGTAGTGTCCTTGATCCTGAGCCCACTCCATCCATTCGTTGGATGACGATTCTGATGAAGAGATCTTCACTGAATTTATGTGCAATGGATTGCCACCTTTCCACAAGCTTAGTTGTACCTTGTTCCAAGGTCTTGGAGATGGTGAAAACAGTCACAGTAGATGGGACCTGCACCAGCTTGATCTTCCATGAGAGAATTACACCAAAGCTTGATGCACCACCTCCTCTAATGGCCCAAAACAGATCTTCACCCATGGATTTTCGATCATGGATCAGTCCATTGGCATCGATCAAGTAGGCATCGACGATGTTATCGGCTGCAAGACCGTATTTCCTCATCATGGTCCCGATCCCACCTCCACTGAAGTGGCCACCTACACCGACGGTGGGGCAGATCCCTGCTGGAAAGCCATGCGAGCCGCTCTTTTGCGCAATCTCATAGTAGAGTTCGCCAATCGTTGCACCGGATTGAACCCATGCGGTGCGATCTTCGACGTCGATGGTGATTGAACGGAGATTGATGAGATCGACGACGATGAATGGTCCAGATATTGATAAGTAGGACAGACCTTCGTAGTCATGGCCCCCACTTAGGACTCTAAGTTGTAGGCCATGGTCCTTGCAACATGTGATGGATGCTTGGATTTGAGATGCATGGGTGGGTGCAACAATGAGGAGAGGTTTTGGGGTGGTGGAGGACACAAACCTTAGGTTTTGGATGGTAGAATTCAAGAGAGAGGCGTAGGAAGTTGTGTTTGGAGTGTAGATGATGTGGGGCATTTGGATGGAGGATGGGAAGTGGTGGGCCATGCATTGGAAGAAGTTCTCATGGTTTGGGATTGAAACTGAGGAGGAGATTGTGAGTAGGAGGAAAGTGAATAGAATGAGAAATGTAGCTCTTGAAGCTACCATTCTCTCTCTCTCTCTCTCTCTCTCTCTCTCTCTCTCTCTCTCTCTCTCTCTCTCTCTCTCTCTCTCTCTCTCTCTCTCTCTCAATTCAATTCAGAGGCTTAAGCTATCTAAGTAGTGTTTTGGTGTTATATAGACTAAAAAGACTGTTGTGATAGTTTAACACCATTTATAAAATGGTTGTGATTCAACAGTCATGTGTTATACTTGAACAGTATCAGGACCGTATAAGTTGTGTGGGCTGCATTTGATGTAGCATGTCCTTGAAATTACGCAGAACTAGTGATTTAACGATTGGATTTTGGCTATTGAATATGGAGTATTGATTATTTTGTTTTTAATCGTCGGATCAACTGCTGACAATAGGTGGTTTTGATAATTTGATTAGTGTAATTTTTATGTTCCTTCATAAATGGTTATCATGATTTGGACCGTCCAGATTGAATGTTGGAAGAGTCACCACCATTTGAGAGATGGTAGGGAAATATCATTAGGATAAAACATCATAATCCGGCTGTTTTTATCTCTTTCAGTGGAAACAAGCAACAACGATAATTCCAATGCTTTCTCGTCTCTTTCAGCTGTTAGTGCAAACACGCACGCAGATAGGTACACGTATCAATATCGCCCACGCATGCAAGATCAGAGCTTTTAATCAGGTGGGCCACACTATCTAGATCTTCTAGCTTAATAATTATTTTATTTTACTTAGTAGGTGAGCCGTAGTGTACAAAACAAAAGGAATGCTATAGATAAATGGTTTTTAACCGTTGGTTTTGTTTAGTATATTGTGGCGTATTTTAGTCGTTCAACAGTCTGATTTTTGAGAGTAAGAAGATCTAGTCATTGAGTCTCATTTGATGGAAAGATTAGATCTTTCACACGTTTTCCATATTGGAGAAATATTGCCTGCACGCGTGTGGAATTAGACTTTTGGATGGAAAACGACGGAGACTCTTTCAGTGGCGTTGCCTTGTACTCGGTCGCAATCCGTTGGTTTTGCCACGTGTAAGCTCTCTATAACTAGAGGATAATATGGACGCGGATTTCCCGCCAAATGCTTTCGCACAAGTTCCTGCTAGCGATGGTAGGTGGGCCCACCGAGATGTTTGTGAGAAATCCACCACGGCCATTCGTTTTGCGACCTCATTTTGTGACAAAAAAATAGGTGGATCCAAATCTCAGGTGGGCTACACGAGAGGGAAAATTGTGGAAAGAAATGCCCACAGTTGAAACCTTTATAACCGTCCAAAACGCTTATAACCGTTTATAAGTTACTGATACAAAACTTTTGTAGGCACATGAATATTTCCACAGTAATCATTGAATCCTCACTGTTTTATCTCGTGTGGCCTACTTGAGTTTTGAATCCCTCCTTAAATAAGATCTCAAAATGGATGAACGGATGAATTTCAAATAAATATTATGGTGGACCCCACGTAACTGTTGGGTCTAAAACCCACCTTCCTTGCTGACGTGTGGCTGCAGCCACTATAAAAATAGAAAAATAAGAAACAGAGACCTTTTAACAGAGGAAGAGAGAACTAACTGCTGCTGTATTTTTTGAATTGAATAAAAACATATTACACCGTTGCTTTTATAGGCATTCTTACTCTGTGAAATGACTAAACTATCCCTGTCTAAATTCATCCTAAGGGCAGCTAAAGAATAAAAAAAATCTAGAAAAAAATTCAAAAAATATCTACTGTTTATCTTTACCGAGCTAGCAAAACTATTCTTAGAAAAAAATCTTAACACTACAGCTAGCATACACAGTTTGCACAACTAGCTCGAGATATACTTACACGGTTTTGGATTTGCACAATCCATCATTGTGTCCAACACTCCCCTTCAAACTAAAATCGACTTCATTCCGAGCATCATTCTTAGTCATTTGAATGCATCTGTCGGCAATGCCTTTGTGAAAATATCCGCCACCTGTTCCGTAGTATGACAATATTCTAATTTCATCATTTTCTGCTTCACATGATCTCTCAAAAAATGGTATCGGGTATCAATGTGTTTGCTTCTTCCATGCTGCACCGGATTTTTGGCTAACTCGATTGCCGACTTGTTATCCACATATATGACTATGGATTCTTCCTGCGGATGTTTCAGCTCTTTTAGCAGGTTTCTCAACCAAATTTCCTCACAGACGGTGGATGATGTTGTCATGTACTCTGCTTCACATGTGGACAGGGCAACCACACTCCGCTTCTTTGAATTCCATATGAAAGCAGTCGTTCCGAGATAAAATACGTAGCCAGTGGTGCTCTTTCTCTCATCTTGGTCACCTCCTCAATCACTGTCTGAGTATCCATATAGCATTGCTTTATCATCGTATGGATAGAAAAGACCAAATTCCATTGTTCCTTTGATGTACCTGAGGATTCTTTTTGCAGCTAGCCAGTGTGATTCTTTTGGTGCTTCCATCTAACGGCTTAGAAGCCCAACACTATAAAGTATATCTGGCCTAGTGATTGTAAAAGTGGTATCAGAGCTACTGATTCTTGGGCCTTATCAGCCGTAGGAAAGAGGTCTCGCACTCCCTATTTTGGGTCTGCCAGATTTGTTTGAAACGTCAATTGTGGTTGGCCCATAACCCACAGGTCCAGTTTTTCTTCGAAACAGCTTTCAACAAAAAAATCTTCTTAAAAAAAAAAAATCAGATTGAAAAAATCTGTTTTCAACAATCAGATTTCAGCAACAATCAGTTATAAAAAATCAGATTGTAAAAAAATCTGTTTGCAAAAAATTTTGTTTCTAAAAAAATCAGGTTTTAGCAAAAAAAAAATCTGTTTAAAAAATATTCAGATTTTTTCTTTCATCTATCTCCTTTTAAAAAAATAAAATAAAATCAGTCATTCCCTTTTAAAAATAGAAAAGATGGCCAGCACAATCCAGCCACAGGTTCCTAAGTTGTCAAAAAATAACTATGAAAAATGGTGCATCCAAATGAAGGCATTGTTCGGGTCACAAGAACTATGGGAGATCGTCACCGATGGGTATGAAGCACCCACTCTGGAAGAAGAAGCTGCCCTCATCAATGAAGAAAAGATTGCTCTAAAAAATCAAAGGAAGAGAGACAATAAAGCTTTGTTTCTCCTCTATCAAGGGTTGGATGAATTTACCTTCGAAAAGATTACCAAAGCAATATCAAGTAAGAAAGCATGGGATACCCTTGACACCATCTTCAAGAGTGTAGATTGAGTGAAGCGGATTCGCCTTCAAACATTAAGAGCCGAGTTCGAAGCAACTGACATGAAGGAAGGTGAGAATATTACTGATTACTTTTCGCGTTTGCTTGTAACTGTCAATAATTTGAAAATGAATGGTGAAAAGATTGAAGATGTCCAGGTTATTGAAAAGATACTTCGATCTCTCATAACCAAGTTTGAGCATGTGGTTGTGGCAATCGAAGAATCAAAAGATATTGAGAAACTCTCCATTGAGGAGTTGATGGGATCATTGTAAGTTCATGAGCAACGAATGCAGAAGAATGCCAGTTCCATGCTAATGGAATAAGCTTTGGAGTCAAGATTGACTCTGAATGATAACAATGGTGGTCGTGGAAGTTCACAACGTGGTGGACGTTTTGCTAACAATCGCGCAAGAGGCAGAGGGCGCGGATACCAACAAAGCCATGGCCAAAATCAGCAGAAAAATACCAATTTTCATGAAAGAGAAAATGGTAGAGGTAGATCTATGCTTGGACGAGGAAGTACAAAGAATGTCCAATGCTACAATTGCAACAAGCTTGACCATTATGCATTTGATTACTGGAGCAAGCCGGTAACTCAAGACGAACTATCCAACTATGCCGAAGCATCAAGCCATGAACAAGAAAGCTCCACACTTCTCCTTGCACAAGAGAAATGTAGTGATTAGTAGGATGTATGGTATCTCAACACGGGTGCAAGTAATCATATGTGCGGTGACAAGAAACTTTTTGTGGAACTCACAGAAAGAGTTCAGGGTGATGTAATGTTTGGAGACTCATAAAAAATGCCAGTGAAAGGTAAAGGTAAAATCAAAATCTTTCAGAAGAATGGTGTTCCAAACTATATTTCCAATGTGTACTACGTGCCTAACATGAAAAGTAACATACTGAGTTTCAGACATCTCCTCGAAAAAGGGTATGTCATACACATGGAGAACTCTTCTCTTTTCATAATAGATATGCATGGACGTTTGATTATAAAAGTCCATATGGTGAAGAATTGTATGTTTCGTCTCCATATAAACATAATGCTTGAGAAGTATTTTTATGAAAAAGCAAAGAATAATTCTTGTATATGGCATCTTCGCTTTGGCTATCTAAACTTCAGTGGCCTGAAATTTCTATTCTCATCAAGCATGGTTGTAACATCCTGAATTTTCACTGTTTTGGATTCCCAAAAATCCTTGAATTTTTTTTATATATAAATTAACTTTTAATATCACTTAAATGACCATTAGCACTCAATGTTAGTCTATACAGGGGTGGTACGAGTAAAGAACCCCATAAGTTTGATTAATCAACCGTAGGAAACCACCGAATCCGCCCGATCAGTTGAACATCAGGTGTAGCCCCATGATTTACTCACATAGGACCCAAATCTAACCGACCCGTCGCTAACTAATCAAGACGAGCATAACTAAATTAAAGATCTAACTAAAGTCGAGTCAGCTAAGGCTCGAATCTTAACAATAGACCAAATCAATCCTTGTAACGTCCCGTCCAACCAGCACAGTGTCCTGGGGCATCCACATATGATTTACCGCAAGACCATTCATTTAAGCCACTGGTGGTGGGGTACTACAAGTTAATTAACCTAGGATTTATCCATTAGAGTAGACCAAATAGGTCACGATAGGGCCTAGTGCGGGCTACCAAGTTAGATGATCGTTTACACTTAGCATCAGCCCGTACGGGCTATACCGCGGCGCAGAAAGGTTAGAAAATTATAAAAATTTAAGGAAACATATATCTCACTGGACTTATGGTCCATCGCGGAGCACAGACTCATTGGACACCAAAAGTTAATTATTCGAGTCGTTACTGCAGCACATGTCAACCCACCCAAGGCCAAAGTTGAAATCTGGCATGGGATAATGAAACTAAGACTCCGTGCTTTTCATCCATCGAATTTCTTTCAAATTTATGGTGAAGGTCTAATGTAGCGTCCTACACCTGTCCATAAAATCTGAGACCCAATTATGGCATGACGACCGTTGATCGCAAATCGGACCCGTACGACCTAACCCCATATTCGATCGTTCTCAAATTTTGCATGGCCCTTCATGGAGCCATGGACCACCTACCCTATAAGTTTCATGGCCAGAGGGCCACCAGAAATATCCCAAATTTCCAGACAAGCTCTAAATTGCTCGTTGGCGGGCCGCTAGTTCCAAAACTATAAAGAAATGTCCGTCTTATTAGACTTGACATCCGTCGCGGGAGTCGAAACTGAGTACTACCCAAAACTACTAAACTTGAGCCAAAGGAAGAGTGCATGAGAAGCGTAAATACCCTAAAGCAAGGAGCTGAAACTTAAGTGAATTGAGTCGTCTACACTTATAAAAAGTTGAGGATTTCTGACCGTCGGTTTACGACCAAACTTCTCACGTGGAGTAAGGATATTTTTCTGCTCATATCCGTATAGCTGCGGCCCCGATCGACTATCGGTGATCGTTAAACAGACTTCTAATTGTATCTGTCGATTGACACATCTAAATGGCGGGCCGATCATATCTATTTGTAGATCATCATTAGGGCTAACTATCCTACGGTGTATATTGACTTGTACACCCCATAGTGGATCCTAGAGCTTAGAAAGACCCTCCCATAGGTCTAGTATAGTGAAAACTTAGCCCTTAGGGCCATTTACATCAATTTTGACATTATAAAAAGGCCTTCTTTTGGTCACCCCTCTCCCTATACGATTTTTGCCCTAGGGAAAGAAAGAAAGAAAGAAAAAGAGAGAGAAAGAGAGAAAGAGAAAGAGAAGAAGGAAGAGAGGAAGAAAGAGTGAAAGAGAGAGTGTAAAAGAGATCCAAGGTGGACCCTAGATCGTGGTGGGGTCGAGGAGATCAAGCATTGCAACTCCCTACCCCTTTCTCCAAAGAAAATCCTACACCATCACCACAATAATCATTCCGTGAAGCATTTAGGTAAGATCCTTCATCATTTTTCTTGAAATCCATGCATTGAGAACTGTTTGACTTGGATTTCTCACATGCAAGCGCTTGTTATAGGGATTCCGGATGGCCAACCTCCAAAACCCTCATCTCTAGGTCGTTTCCAAGCTTCCAACGAATCTGAAGGTGCAGACTATTATCCTTATGTGTCCTAGCACCAATTATAGTAGGGGTTTAATGATTTTGTTTGATGAGTTGTTGTGTTGAAGAAATTCGGGAAAACCTAGGAATGTGCATGTTGTTGGAATTGCATGGTCTTGCATGTTTGGTTTATAGTTGATGATGATCTTGTCTCTCATATGATTTAGCATAGGGATAATTATATGCTCATGTTTGTTTGATTGATTTGTTCCTATGTGTTGCTTCATAGTGTTTATGGATCTTGACTCATTTGTGTATGATTCCTTGAGGTGTTGGAAGTGCTCAACTTCCTCACTAATTCACACACTCACATGTACCTTATTCATGATAACGTAGTATGCTTACTAGGAATATGTGAATCGTTGGTTGTAATGTATGTGAACATGACATGCTTATGCTAGATGATAATATTGATGGTTGTCATGCTATGAATCAACATTGAACCCTCGGGTTAGTTGGGAACACGAGGAGAGATGCTAGTCCCGTTGGTAGGATTATGCTAGGGCTAGACCTGTGGGCTTGGGCGGGTGTGCTCGGGTGGCTGTAGTTCGACTACATGGGTCCTCTGCGCCTAATGTCACTCGTCTCACGCTCACCTGACTCGTGCGGTCTAGCCTACTATCTGACCAATCCTATTTGTTAACCCTGGTTGCTCACATATGTATGGAACCTGAAACACCCTACAACCATTGTAGCCCATCAATAACCCACTTGTAAACTAGTTCACAGCCTCGTGAGCTGGGCATGGTAGAATGAGACACTGTGTCTGAGCTATCGGCCTACACTGGAGTGTCGTGCCTCCCCGTAGTGACCGCGAGTGATCCCTTTTCTCTTGGCACTCCTCATGTGCTTGAAGTCGGGGATGAGAAACCCAACGGGATCACGGACCGCGAGGACTCGACCTCACGCATTGGGGGGTCTTGGCCTCGCAACCCGTTTAGGGCATTGATACGTGGGGTGTATCGATTTTCCAAACTTGCTGAATGAATGGACTTAATTAATAACTCAGATAACACGATCGCATTGCATCACATTAGTTAGGGTGGCGATTTAGAAGTCGAGGTCGTTCTGAGGGAGTGTTGACATATGCGATCGTTAGATGGAGTCGCTCGAGGGAGTGTTGTGGCGAGGACATGCATCATTTCATCTCGCATACATGCATTGTAAATAAGAGCTGCTAGGTGTTGATGATTATCTTCTTTTCATTAAATTCATACTATAACTGCTGCCTGTTAAAACTTAAGATTAATAGCACCCACTGAGTTGATTACTTACTCCCACTCTAGGACGATATTTTAAAACACCAACTAGAACCTTCCTTAGATGCAGGTGATGTCACGCATGAGGAGCCTGGCGACGCGAGCCCTGAGGAAGACGACGAGTTCTCTTACTTTCAGTTGATGAGAGTACCTTCATCGGATCAGTAAATGGGGCATTGGATTGCTGAGCAGAGGGCTCAGCCCCATTCTTTTGGACATGTACATATATATATATATATATATATATATATATATATATATATATATATATATATATATATATATATTTGACCTTTTCATTCCAATGAGCTTGTATGTTGATGCTTCCCGTTCGAGGGAATTTCAGGCTGCGCATTTAGACTGGATTAATTGCATATTAATGAAAACCAGTTATAAGTGACCCCGGGAACTCGGGAGTTGAGTATATACATGACCCCCGATTTTCAGGGCGTTAAAAGTTGGTATTAGAGCATGGTTTGGAATCCCTTGGGTCATGGGTCATGGGTCATGAACTCGTTAACACGTCCGTTGACTTGAGAGGGTACGTATTAGGGAACGCAATAGGGACTTAGGACGTTGGGAGCCATCCCAGACCCTGAACGAACAATGGTGGATGGAAGGAAGGACTTGCAAGGGTTAGGAATGGGTAGCGAGAGAGGGGTATCCGAGGGTCTTAACCTGACGGTAAGATTTAATTCGATTGACTAAGAGGTTTAGCTCGTTAGTCCACCAAGTTCCTAAGGCCCATGGGCCCAACTGAAATAGGTGGGATTGGGGTGAAATGAATGTTAGAGTAACGATTAATGTATGTGTAAGGTATTGTCGCTGGGTTGAGTGCATCCCATTTTCTATAATGTCATGATAGAATGTATTCTATTAAGGGTAAATCCCGGATTTTACCTAGAAATTCATTATCCTGGGATTTGGAAACCCCACATTATGCCTTCCAACGCAAGACTCGATAAGCAAGTGGGGCCCATTTCTAGCGTATTTTAGGACCTAAACTCCCTCTTTTATTCTCAACCCCCATCCTCCTTCTTCATATTTTTCCTCTCCTCCAACCCATCTTACTTAACCTTTCTCTACAACCCAACCTCAACACACCATTTCCATCATTCATCCGCAAGCCCATTTCACCAACTCATCACCAAAGCCCTTTTCAAGTACCTTCCCTCCAACAAACCTCCCATCCCTCCTTCTTATACTCAACCCAAACCTAATTTCAACATACATTCCTCAATCCTCTTCAACTTCCATCTATAAAACCCATTCTCCAAGCTCTCCAAGGAAAATCCTCTCCTTCTCAAGAACCCATCTCCCGAACTCCTCCTAGTTCATGCAAACCCATTTCAAAACACCTTTCCAAGATCCACCCCAGATCCCCAACCGACAATCTTGGATAGACGGTGAGACTTCTTAGGAATAGGGATTTGGTAGTAAGGTAAGGTAGCGACGCTAGAGAATGGATCCAGGAGTTGTACCGGATCTCAACCCATCGATACCAATGAGCCGGAAATCGAAGAATTTAAAGGAAGAAGTCAACATCCACGTACGAAGGAGTTAGTTCCGGGCTAAATTTGATAGTTCCAGCCCGTTCGAGAATAGAGATTTAGGGGTGAACAAGATTTTACTAAAATTAGTGGAACGGGAGAAAAGTGATATTTTGAATCCTAATCAGGAGGAATTTTATGAAATATATAGAACCATTACGTAGATCAGATTCTCCTACCCCAAATTCATATATGGAAAATCCCAGGGGGCCATACCGACGCCCGGGAAATCAAAAAACAAGGAGTATCAAGCAGGACCCCGGCATGCCCACGCCCAAAATACACAGTGGGCTGGCATGCCAGCGCCCACTGGGCGTCCCCACGCCCAAAATACACAGTGGGCTGGGGTGCCCACACCCAAACATCCAGTGGCCTGGCATCGCCACGCCCAGCCACCGTCCCTACGCCAGAATTTTTTGTAATTTTTGTTCAAATTCAAAAATTCATATCTCCTTCGTTACAACTCCGATTTAGGTGATTATAAATCCAAATTGAATATTGATGAGTCTATTTTTATAAAAAAATAAGAATAAAATAAAATAAAAATGATAAAATAGTTAAAATTAAGATGTTCTGTCAACTGTTTAAAAAATTAATAATTTCGGACAGCTGTTGTTCCTAGAATTTTAATAATTTATTTATAACTTTAAATGAGATTAAATTTTATGAGATGGCTTTAAACTCAATGATAAAATATTATAAAAATTTTAAAAATAATTTAATTATCGAAAGTATAAGAAACCTTACAAGAAATAGACACATCGTGCAAGCATACAAAAAAAAATCGTTAGTTTCAGACAAATGTCACTTCTAAAATATTAATATATATATTTTTTTTACAATTTGAAATGAAGTAAAACTTTGTAGAGTGAGTTTAAGCTTAATGATAAACTATAAAAAAAATCTATTACCAAATATATAAGAAACGTTATAATGGCCCCCGCACAGGCGGCCAATGGGTGGACCTTTTCGTGTTTTAAACATGTGTGGGGTCACTTGAAGACCCCTCTCCCACCCCTTCTCTTCCTCATTCCAAAAACCACAACCTATTTCCCTCAAATCCTTCTCATCATCCATGAAACCCATCCCAACAACCCTTACTCAAATCCTTCAATTCCTCTCAAATCTTCATCAAAGCCCTCTTCTTCTTCTCAAATCTCATTGTCATAGCCCCCCTTCCATTTCTAAATCTTCTTCATATTAGTTATATAAATTACTATATTTCAATACTTAATTGAGCCATATTAAGTAAATTTAAAGGTTTTAGAAATGAGTTTACGCAGTAGCTTAATTGAGAGTTTCACCAGAAATGTCGTCAAAATTTATGATTCTTTTTCTCCTTTTCATTCAGTCTTTTATTATTATCATTATTAGTTTTTGGGTTTTTGGCTTCCCTAAAATCCCAACGCATACTTATTAGCCGAGTCACCATCAAACTCGTCTGTGAGCCTAACTTAGCCCTGACTTGGCATAACACATCCAGTCAACTACTTACGTGGTCAAGTTGGCTTAGGTTTTGAATCCATGACTTCTAACAGAGGTAGAAACACCACCAACAGGCCAATTAACATGCGCATGCACTTGTGTGTCCTTGTATTATTTTTATATTTTACTGATATATATATATATTCTTTAGAAAATTATAAATAGTATGACTTCAACTATATTTGAAATGAGTTGAGTAAGACTAACATAGGCCTCGAGTCAACCCAACCCAACTAGACATTGAGTCGAGTTTTTTTTTTTTTTTTTTAATTTCTAAAACATGTGATGGATTAGGCTAGATATTGGGATTTAGGACTAACAACTGGGTGCATCTAATGGACGAGTGGGATAATACTTACATGCCGTGGTGAGCCACACATAGGTTTAAAAGGGGCTGGTACTTATCATACATGCATGCTTGTTTTAAAAGACCCTGTAGACTTTCATATATTAACTAATAAATAGTTTTCTTAGGTCTGATTTGGGTCCTGTCTAGGTTGAGTTCATTATAATATTTAATAAGATGGAACCAAATGTGGTGACTTGTAATTCATTGATTGATGGATGGTGTGAGTTGGGTAAGACAGAAGTTGCATCGGACATTTTGCTGTTAATGGATGAGAAGGGTATTTTGCCGAATGAGATTAACTATACTTCGTTGATTAAAGCCTACTGTAAAGAAAGTGAGATTTAAAATATATGTGTATATACATGATATAGCTCGTTTGACTCTATAGCCTAGTTTGCCTGCTCGGCTTCACCATTTGAGGTGTGGATGTAATAGTTGTGTTGGGTTTAGTACTGGATGAGACCATGTTAAGATGCGAGTGTAGTTAATGTGAGGCTCCGCCATGGCCGGTTCCTGGATCCTAGTGTCATCTTTCGAGTTCTTCTCTAAGTGGAGACTATGAAGCACTCGCACACACCCTCGTTGCGAATGAGTCAGCTTACCACCATAATGTAGTCACGCTATTTTGGAGAGGATAGTAACATGAGAGAGCCTTCAAGACAAGTGAATTTATTACACTAGAACTCAGGAATGAGATTTATGTAGTTAATTACAAATGAGGACCCGCCTTCCTTATGTAGACCTAAGATCCTTTTAGATACTTTACATGAATAGCTAAGATAAGGCTTACGATGGTCATCCCGCGGCTAAGAAAACTTTAGAAACCATCTAGATAATCTTACCTAGTCTCTACAATACATTCTTCTACCACTCTATAATTTTTTATACATGTAGGAACCTCTTAACCAACAAAATGTGCCAAAATGCCCAGTTTCATGGAATAGCCTCCTTGAAATTTCTGGTATATCCATGACATCAGTTAACAGATGAAGATTGATGCCCTGTGGGTTGCCAATGAACCAAGTGTATTTTTTTTTTTTCATATTGGAGTTTTAGTATTTTATTTCTTTTTAGAAATTACTTCTAACCATGATAGAAATCGTCTTGTATGATTAAATTAGATGATTTTTAGTATATTTTTCTACTTCAAATAGTTTCTAGTACGGTTGAGTTACGATTCTTGAATAGGGTGAGTTTGATTGTTTAATACTTTTTAAGTTTATATTCGATGCAGTCTTCACTAAAATATTATAAGTTTTCTTATTTTCTTATAAAATCAAGATTCATACCACATTGAGGAGATGATGTTCTTAATCTTTCCATTCTCGCGGCCTTTCTAGGGTCACCACCCCTTCAAACCTCTGAAATATCCTAGAACTTTTGGTTCTTTATTCTCTCTCGAAATTAACGAAACCCAAACACGGTTTGCTCATAACCCATTAGCCATAGGATTGAAATGATAATTCATATAAAATTTTGTACCTTTAGAAGCTCTTTAGGATGATGTTTTAGGCATAGTAAGAGAATTATTAATTACTAATTTAGACAGAAATTAGAATAAAAACTTTCTTGGACCAAGACACAAACGACGACCTTATAAATAGAAGATTTGAACTTTTCGATGATGGACATTCTCTAGACAATTAGATTGATCGGACTACGAAATTACGGAAATACACACCTACGAGCATTCGTGGCTTGACCCAATTCTCAATCCTTGGTGACAACCAATAGACTCACTGCTTTGACCGAGCAGAAGACCAGGATCCACCAGGACGAAGAAGGGATACAATGAACCTTCTATCCTGGTTAGGTAGATGATCGACGTATCGAGTTCAAGCCCACTACAACCATCCCTCCGTATTGGTCTAACATTAAAAATAAATATTTTTACTCTAGATATATGTAAATTGTTGCCATAAAATCCAAACCCTTAAAAATAAATAGATAATTAAATAAACTGTAGTATACCATCAGGGTGAAAAAGTTTTAAGGGGGGTAGACTAAAATGAGCCAAACTATTATAGATCGTATACCCCCTACCATGTATATAAACTTGGAATCAATAAAAAAAACTTAGGCAAATGAAAAAAATAATACCTTTACTTAATACCCTTAGGCAATTTCGGGGATGAAATTATTTTTAAGGGGGGTAAATTATAACATCCTGGATTTTCACTATTTTGGATTTTCAAAAATCCTTGAATTTTTTTTTTTATATAAATTAACTTCTAATATCACTTAAATGACCATTAGCATTCAATGTTAGTCTATACAGGGGTGGTACCAGTAAAGAACCCCACAAGTCTGATTAATCAATCGTACGAAACCACCGAATCCGCCCGATCACTTGAACAACAAGTGTAGTCCCATCATTTACTCACATAGGACCCAAATCTAATCGACCCGTTGCTAACTAATCAAGATGAGCATAAATAAATTAAAGATCTAATCGAAGCCGAGTCAGATAAGGCCCGAATCTTAATAATAGACCAAATCAACCCTTATAACGTCTCGTCCAACCAGCACAGTGTTCTGGGGCATCTACATAGGATTTGCCGTAGGACCATTCGTTTAAGCCACTCGTGGTGGGGTACTATAAGTTAATTAACTTAGGATTAGCCCATTAGAGTAGACCAGATAGGTCATGATAGGGCCTAGAGCGGGCTGCCAAGTCAGATGATCGTTTACACTTAGCATCAGCCCGTACGGGCTATACCGCGGTGCAGAAAAGTCAGAAAATTATAAAAATTTAAGAAAACATATATCTCACTGGGCTTGTGGTCTATCGCGGACCACAGACTCATTGGACATCCAAAAGTTAATTATTCGAGTCGTTACTGCAGTACATGTCAACCCACCCAAGGCCAAAGTTGAAATCTAGCATGGGATAATGAAACTAAGACTCCGTACTTTCCAGCCGTCGGATTCCTTCCAAATTTATGGTGAAGGTCTAATGTATCGTCCTACACCCGTCCACAAAATCTGAGACCTGATCATGGCACGACGACCGTTGATTGCAAATCGGACCTGTACGACCCAATCCCATATCCGATCGTTCTCAAATTTTGCATGGCCCTTCATCGAGCCGTGGACCACCTACCCTATAAGTTTCATGGCTAGGGGGTCACCAAAAATGTCCTGAATTTCCAGACAAGCTCTAAACCGCTCGTTAATGGGCCACTAGTTCCAGAACTATAGAGAAATGTCCGTCTTATTGGGCTTGACGTCCGTCGCGGGAGTCGGAACTGAGTACTACCCATAACTACTGAACTTGAGCCAAAGGACGAGTGCATGAGAAGCGCAAATACCCTAAAGTAAGGAGCTGAACCTTAAATGAATTGAGTCGTCCACTCTTATACAAAGTTGAGGATTTCAGACCGTCGGTTTACGACCAAACTTCTCACGTGGAGTAAGGATATTTTTCTGCTCATATCCATATAGCCACGGCCCCGATCGACTATCGGTGACCGTTAAATAGACTTTTAATCGTATCTGTCGATTGACACATCCAAATGGCGGGCCAATCGTATCTATTCGTAGATCATCATTAGGGCTAACTATCCTACGGTGTATATTGACTTGTACACCCCATAGTGGGCCCTAGAGCTTAGAAAGACCCTCTCATAGGTCTAGTATAGTGAAAACTTAGCCTTTAAGGCCATTTACACCAATTTTGACATTATAAAAAGACCTTCTTTTGGGCACCCCTCTCTCTATACGATTTTTGCCCTAGGAAAAGAAAGAAAGAAAGAAAAAGAGAGAGAAAGAGAAAGAGAAGAAGGAAGAGAGGAAGAAAGAGTGAAAGAGAGAGTGTAGAAGAGATCCAAGGTGGACCCTAGATCGTGGTGGAGCTGAGGAGATCAAGCATTGTAACTCCCTATCCCTTTCTTCAAAGGAAATCCTACACCACCACCATAATAATCATTCCGTGAAGCATCTAGGTAAGATCCTTCACCCTTTTTCTTGAAACCCATGTATTGAGAACGGTTTGACTTGAATTTCTCACATGCAAGCGCTTGTTATAGGGATTCCGGCCGGCCAACCTGCAAAACCCTCATCTCTAGGTCGTTTCCAAGCTTCCAACGAATCTGAAGGTGCAGACTATTATCCGTAGGTGGCCTAGCACCAATTATAGTAGGGGTTTAATGATTTTGTTTGATGAGTTGTTGTGTTGAAGAAATTAGGGAAAATGTAGGAATGTGCATGTTGTTGGAATTGCATGGTCTTGCATGTTTGGTTTATAGTTGATGATGATCTTGTCTCTCATATGATTTAGCATAGGGATAATTATATGCTCATGTTTGTTTGATTGATTTGTTCCTATGTGTTGCTTCATAGTGTTTATGGATCTTAACTCATTTGTGTATGATTCCTTAAGGTGTTGGAAGTGCTCAACTTCCTCACTAATTCACACACTCACATGTACCTTATTCATGATAAAGTAGTATGCTTACTAGGAATATGTGAATCGTTGGTTGTAATGTATGTGAACATGACATGCTTATGCTAGATGATAATATTGATGGTTGTCATGCTATGAATAAACATTGAACCCTCGGGTTGGTTGGGAACACGAGGAGAGACG
This sequence comes from Magnolia kwangsiensis, assembly GCA_037074715.1. NCBI lineage: Eukaryota > Viridiplantae > Streptophyta > Magnoliopsida > Magnoliales > Magnoliaceae > Magnolia > Magnolia kwangsiensis. The sequence continues at coordinate 100,565,520 of CM073584.1, forward strand.
TTAGTTCCGTTTGTAGGATTATGCTAGAGCTAGACCTGTGGGCTTAGGCGAGTGTGTTCAGGTGGCTGTAGTTCGACTACATGAGTCCTCTGCGCCCAAAGTCACTCGTCTCACCCTCACCTGACTCGTACGGTCTAGCCTACTATCTGACCAATCCTGTTTGTTAACCCTGGTTGATCACATATGTATGGAACCTCAAACACCCTACAACCATTATAGCCCATCAATAACCCACTTGTAAACTGGTCGACAGCCTCGTGAGTCGGGCATGACTTTTGCATAAATCTGCCCACCTTGATATGTGCACGGTATATTCACACGGTCTATCCATTTTAATATATTATTTTAAGGCACGTGCCTATAAATGTAACAGATCTAAATCTCAAGAGCAAACCCCGTCACAGGAAATTGTGGTGATTGAATGCCCACGGTTAAAAACTTCAAAAGTTTTAGATCAAGCAGATATTTATGTTTTGTGTTCATTTATATCTTTGTGGCCTTATTAACAGTTAAATGGAAAATAAACATTCTAGTGTACAATGGGAAGCTTTTAATGTTTGTGGTCCACTTAAGATTTACACATGCTTCATTTTTGGACTATATATACCTTAAAAAGATGGACGGAGTGGATACAAAACATACATTAATGTGGGTCCCACTGTCACACCCTGACTAAATCCTTTCCCCACTGATAAGTGCCCCACGAAAGCTTAGTTGAGCCGAACATGAGGCAGATCCAAAGCTCCCGTGGACCACATAATTAAAATGAAACAATGAGAATACAAATTCCAACCACTGAAACCTACCGTGATGTTTCTACGACATCTAGTCCGTTGATAAGGTGAGTCTTAACATTGATGAAGAGAAAATACAAATATTATTTTGATTCAAAACTTCTTTGGTCCCCCAAAAAGTTTTGAACGGTAGGCGTTCAATCCTACCATTTCCTGTGGTGTGGTCTGCTTCAGCTCTTGTCATAAATGAACTGGAGAAACGGATGGTCGGAGTGGATATAACACGTACGTCACGGTGGACCCCACATATCTTAGGGCTGCGGGAATCTCCTGCAATCACAGATGCGTCGAATGATCAGTCGCGCTCGCACGTATGTTTGAGATGCGTGGGTGCCATCCAACCCGTCCACTATATGTGCCCCCAATGTTAGGCTGAGAGGGAAAAACGCAGCCTGATTCATAATTCAGGTGGGCCACGCAATGGGGGACATTGGGGAAGGGGGCCTCACCATAGGTACGTCTAGATGGAATGTGTGTTTCAGCTGTGTCGTGTATACGCCATCCAACCTATTAATCAGGTGATCCCCACCAGGATTAAAGGACACGCCAAAAATGATGCCGTCCCAAAACTCGGGTGGGCCACACCTCCTGAATTGTAGGATTTAAGGGTGATTGTACGTTCCTTCCTGTGGTGTGTCCCACTTGAGTTTTGAATCTCGATGATTTATGATATATACAGTGAACATGAGGAGATAAACGAGATTCACGGTTTCGATTCTACATAAACATCACAGATGGGCCCCACACAGTTCGAACGTATGGTAATCACTATATGTCCGTACGTATATGACCATTCCCACACGGAGACGTGTAGAGCCATCCCATCCAATCCATTTTCTTAGTCAGGTGGGCCACAGTATTGAGATCTTACGCTAACAAATTAGAGAAAATCAATCTGATCCACACATCACGTGGGCCAACCCAACATGTTGGTCAGACTCTCAGCTGTTTGATGGTTACGATGGTGCGGTCCAACTTGATGAGTGGGCCACCCTCATTTTTTCCATAGGTGATCTTCATGATGCGTCTCACCATTCGTAATCCTCGGATATCTTTGAAAAATCCGAATAGTCCATCAAGTGGGCCACGCCGTTAAGACGTACTGTACCAACATTGGAGGTCGGAGCAGTGTATAATCTTCCGGCCTGAGAGTGTACAGTACCTTCGGTCTTTCGGTGTGTAAAGGTAAGCCGATGTCCACTAATCCAAACTGTTGATGAAATGGGAAATCACTATCGACGGCTCTAAACTAAAAATCCGCTGGATTGGAAGATGCTATCCATGGAGTAATTGAGCTTTGTTTTTTGTTGAATGAGAACCGTTGTTGTATCTTTTTTCCTAACCGTTACATGATTGGCAACCCATTCAAGGGTTATGGCTTTTCCCTCTGGAGGCGTACGTGGTCTGCTCTTGGGTCCATCATACCGACGGTTCAGATCCCTCCGCAGTGGCCCCCACTTGTTCAAATTAAAAACTGAAACTGTACGTGTAATCGCTCTTGGCCCGGTTAATCTGCATGGGCTGTCAATGGCCCGGGCTGGCTTATTGATATTTCAGACTAGTCGAGCTTCAGCTTGGGCTTGGGCTGGGATAGTAGTCAGGAGGAGTGGGCCCAACTCAAAGAGTTAGGCTCGTTTACGTGCGGTCCGACCTCACCCAATGAGGTGCAGCCTTTAATGTTGGGCCCACCTTGATGTATGTATTCTAGATCCAATCCGTCCATCCGTTTTACCAGATTATTTTAGATCATGAGCCAAAAACTGAATCAGATCTAAATCTCAGGTGGACCATACTATAGGAAACAGTGGTGAATAAATGCCCCACCACTACTGTTTCTACAATTGAGTTCACCTTAGATTTGGATCCGCTACGCTTTTAGGCTCATGTCTTAAAATGACCTGAAAAAACGGATGGATGGTCTAGATGCCTATCACACATCATAAAAAGAGCGCGCGCGCGCGCACACACACACACACACACACACACACACATATATATATATATATATATATATATATATATATATATATATATAAAGTGATAAAGATCATCAATACATGCAAAAACATGGGGTCGTGGGCCACATGATGGGACCCATTTTATTTTCACTAGCCTTTTGAAACCTTACATCTGATTTCAAAAGATCTTATTTTTTGGTTCTTAACATAGCTGAGCCCAGAGAGAGAGAGAGAGGGTTTCATGGGCAAAACACAACCCTATAGTTAGCACCAGATGGGCAAGTAAACGTGCTGGTCTGATCATCCTTAGGATAGCTATATGCATCTGGGCAACGGGTCTTAAAGAATCTAGAGTAGTCAGTGGGGTTACATGACCCACTATTGCAACAGTATTGATCTGTCTTAAAAACCGTACATGGGTTGTTACATCCGCCCGGGGCCCGCAGTTGGGCCGGACACTGACCGTTGATATCAGCCGCACATCTTATGCCACGTGTGCAACCACCAGATACAGGGCTAAAGTCCATAGGGATATTGAAGCCATCAACGAGCGATATATCGAAGAAATCCAGGTTGTTGAATTGCCGGAGAGCGTACTCGGCCAGAGTATTCGGTGGCTGGCCGTAACCCTGGCAGCGGAGGAGTCCGCCGCAGTCGCCTGTCTCGCAACGGCCCCGACCGTTGCCATCGAAGGTGCACCCGGTTCGGCCCCAGATGCGAGCCTGGGTCGTGCCTGGGTTTGCCGTGATGGTCCATGACTGACCCTGGGCTAGCTGTTGGCCACCACCTGGGACTGCAGCGGCCCAGACGGTATATGGACATTGGTTTCGGATCTCGAAGGTGGCTGCATGAGTGGAAGTGAGGAAGAGAGGGAGGAAGAGGAAGAGAGAGAGAAAGAATGGGAGGTTTGGGAGAGACATGTATGGATCTATCAAAAAGATGGGCGTATATTTGTAAAATGTAGGTGAGCCTTATCTTTCTTCGTGTGTGGAGGATTGTTGTGGGGATAATGAGTTTTTATAGATGGATGGCTTTGTTGACTTGTCTTTGGTGGGGCCCACCTGACGTAACCGGATTGCTTGCTGCTTCCATCACAGGGAAAGGGATTGGCTACTCCCCCTGCCACTAGGCATTGGCTAGTGGTCGGTTCTTTGTGGGGCCCAACATAATGTATGTGTTTCATCCACGCCATTCATCTATTTTTTCAGATAATTTTATCGTACTAAACCAAAACTGAGGTAGATCAAGATCTCAAGTGGCCCACACAGTGTTGATTGATCCCTCGCGCATGTGTAGCCGTACATACTCACACGTGGGTACACTTGAAAATACGAAAAAGTGTGAGATCTGAACTTTTCATAAGCTTGAAAATAATACTTAGATCATTTTATTAAAGTTTCAGATAATTCAAAATTTCAGGTGGGCCACAATGTACTAATTAATAATCAATCGTTACTATTCCTTTTTGTAGCGTTTTGATATGCTGTGGGCTACCTGAGGTGTGAAATGGATGATTTCATACCAAGACACGTGTGGAATTAGCGAAAAATAGCCCCACCGGACCCGTAACGAATGAATTGGATCATGGAAATTGTACTGTGAGGATGGTGGGTTGTTTTGAAGTAGTATACATCTCCACACGGACGCACGTGCAAATATGAAATGCGTGTGTGAGATCTGAACTTTCCATAAGATTAGAAACAATGCTTAGATCTTCGTCGTTAGAAAAAAGAAGAAGATAGTTTTGATCTTAAAGTTTCGGTTGGGATTTATTTTTTCTAGCCGTTCATTTGTTTTGACATGTTGTGGTCCACCTGAGGTGTGAAATGACCTAATTTTTCTGCAAGGAGATCTGAACGCTGTAGCTCCCCTGATGGAAACCTCAATCTCACACACGTGTCACATCTTGACACGTGCCTAACCCTAACCCTAACCCATAAAGGGGGTTAGCACTAGTCTCCCCTGATGGAAAGGGGGTTAGCACTAGTCTCATGAGCCCTAACCCTAACCCATAAAGGGTCCTCACCGAGGCTTTGGACCCACTTAGCCAGAAAGGTGAAGCCTATAAGGCAAAGATTTAAATGGCCATAAGTTTGAAATAATCTAATCTAGTAGGATGTGTCCCATTATATAAACGGTCTAGAATGTACAAACATGACCTGAATGTACCACTTAGCATTTTAAGCTATTATGTAAGGTGAATGAGAAACACTAACAAGTTTGTTTGTTTGTTTGTTTTTTTTTTTTTAAAAATAAAATAAAGTTACGGATTGGTTAGCTTGTTAGCACACACCCATGTCAGTACACACACTCCGTGTCTTTACACTACTTATTCTTTTTAAAAATTTTTTTTCTTACAATTATGAGACATAAGCATGAGATCCAATCCGTCCATCAAGTTGGCTCTACTCTTATAAATCCTAAGGCTAAAAATTAAATTAATTCCCTCTTAAAGTCAGCCAAAGTTGATGAAACAAATGGACGGACTATAGATGCTTAGGCCAAGTTTCTAAAAATCGGCGGACACGATAACAATTCAATGGCAAGGGGCCTGCAGAGGTTGACATGGCACTAATACCCTAAGCACTAGCCCTAATCGGCTTGAAAGATCCTAGCCCTAGCCTCACACGGCGAGACTAGCCAGGCTTGTAGCACAAATATTTAATTGATCATAGGTTCGAAATAGTCTAACTTAAGATTATTTTAAGGTGTCCTCAATATGGGGGAGTCTATTATATAAAGGGCTTGTATAATTGAAATTATCATATGTGATGCAGGGAGGGACGTGATCAGGTTGATCACCGTCTTCCCCATGGGATATCTACTCCAAATTCATAAGGGATAAAAGTAGAAATAATTTGTAATAAATTAAAAAATAACTTGGTTGATGATAAAAATAAATAGAAAGAAAAAGAAAAAAAATAAAGAATTACAACTTTTTAAATAAGGAATTCAAACTTAGGATAGAGTTTTAAAATTACTATTTATAAACGACATCTATTCCTATTAGATTTCATGGTTTTCAGATAATGGACATGACTTCTGCAACTCAATGGATCAAAAGTTATACTTGAGTTAAAACTTACTATTTATATTAAAAATGAAAATAAATGGGACCTGTGACAATCAATCCGATGGATTCTCACAAATTTGGTGTGGGCAACCTATAATAGCAGGGATGGTTGACTTAAGTACCTTCTCCTACTCCCAAAATCAGATATAATATGTCCAAAAACTCATCACAGTTTGCCACATATGACTGTTTCAAGATTCTGAAGGTCTGGAACGTTTTTGCATCTGATCGGGCTCTCTCCGGTTGATCTTTGCCATGAAAATGTCTGCGGTTTGCTCTACATCAGTATGACACAAATGTCTCTGAACCTTCTATTATTCATCCTTGGCCTAAGCCTAGATATCAAGCTTAGCCCTCGAGCCAAGTTTAAGGCCCTAGGATCTGATCCTATTGTTGAGCTAGCTACTTGGGTTAGTCCGGACCACCCTGCCCAATGCCACCCCTCGTTTTTAACATTTAGAGCTCCCTAGTAAGTGAACCAGCCTGGTTGTTGGCTCAGGGCATCTACAAAATAGGACCCACCTTGCTGAAGTGCATTTGATCATTTCTTTGTATTTTTTCTGGTAATTAAATAAAATTTCCAACTTAAGGCCTATATGTGGACTGCTTTAAGGAAAAGTCAGGCAGGTCCACTCATAAGGTGGGCCACACCCACAAGAAGAAAAACTGTTAAAAATGTGACCAGTGGTTCATATTTAATTAACATGTGTGTGGGGCCCATCCGATGAATGAAGCCCATCCTAAACATAAATGTATTCTAGCAGAGCTCTCCACTCCATGTGTTGTAGCGCACAGATGACTGAGAAAGTTATTACAGGGTGTTGAAAAAGTACTAGAATAGATTACAACACCTGTTTTACCCAAGCCCTGTGGGGTCCACCATGTTATATATCTGAAATCCACTCCGTCCATCAGGTGAGAAACATCATTTATGCGATGATTACAAAAGATTAGCTCAATTAAAAACTCATATAGACCACGCCAACAGGAACAACATAAAATTGCTCCCAAAACAGCTTAGGTTACACTGTGGGCCGTCTGACTTTTCTATCTGAATGATTTTTGTACATTCTATTCATATATATGCTGGATCATGAATTGTACGGGTGCGTAATGCCGGTGCCACGAACGATTCTATTACCATGAGAACTTGTTTAACTGCATGTGATGGTTATTCAATTGCCAGTGTAGGGAGACTGATCAAGCCCACCGCTTTCAGTTCATGCACTAGATCATCTCTTCGTGCTAGTACAGTTATGTGGTCACTTTAGAGATGCTTCAGCATTAGGTGCAGCTTGTAGTTAGTTTGATGTAGACTTCCTCAAGGATGTTCTAAGTATCCTACAATTCAAATGGGACCTTCATTGGAATGCTTGCATAATCCGACCCGATTTGGCGGATCCGACCTGATCTAACGGATCCGAACCAATTCGATCTGAACCGAAGGCCAGGATTGGGCCGGATTGAGTTGGCCCAGCCAGATCCGACCGTTCATCGGATCAAAGTCAATCCGGACCGATCCAATCCGATTGGATCCGATCCAATCCAATCTGACCCGATCCACACAATATTCATTCAACACTATTTCCTGTAATGTTGTCCACTTGAGATTGAGATATACCTCATTTTTTGTTTAAAGCCATAAAATGATCTAGAAAATTAGATGGACAACATGGATGAAATAAATACATCATGGTGGGTTCACATAGCACCGACGATCAGCCATTGGCTAGTAGCAGGGGAGTAGCTAATCCCTCCTCTCAGCTCATGGCTCGAGTGTGCATCGAGCACCGAGCTCTAATAGAGACAAAAGGGGATGGTTCTATGTGGTCGAGTTGTGTGGGCCCCTCAATGATGCATGTCGAACATCAACATCGTGCATTTGATGGGTCCCCTTTAAATTATGGGATATCTTAAAAATTAGTTGTATACGGAACTCAGGTGGACAATACCATCTAAAATTGTGTGAAGACATTCCTAAAACATATAAAAGAACTTGGTGGGGCCCACCTAAAATTTAGATGCATTTGAAACTTGGTCTGAACCCTCATCCAAGTGGGACACACATAATGGATGGTCTAGATTTGTGAACCACATCTCGGTGGGCTTAAAAAATGATCATGAATGTTTTAATGGGAGAGTTAACTGTAACCCTCTTAACGTTGTACGTGATTGAAGGGGCAGCTTGGCAGGTGTACCAACGCACCAGGCTAATTGATATAATGACGTTAGCAAGTTAGGTGGGTCCCATCATGAGGTATGTGTTATATCCAAACCGTCCATCCATTTGGTGGGCTAGTCTTAAAGCTTAAGCCGTAAAATAAGAAAGATCTAAAGATCAAGTGGACTAAACTGCAAAAAGTAGTGGGGGTTGAACGTCTACCATTGAAACAAATTATTCGATCCAAACCATATCCAACTCGATCCGACTCGGTTTCCCTGACCGAGTCGGACTCGATTTGGGTCAGGCTAGCAGTACAACGGATTGGATTGAGTCAGAGGACCTAAACTTGGTCTCTGATCGAATCGAGTTCAGGTCAGGCATTAAAAGTTTTGGATCGAGTCGAGTTGGACCCAATTCGGTCCAACTCGACCCGATGCCCACCTCTAATTATTACAATTGAACTTGGTTAATTGTAAGATCTACGGGTGGATCATAACTACACTGGATAGAGTTGACTTTTGATTTAAAGTACTTGGCCACTTATTCAATACAATGAATTTATTTAAAAAATTAAAATTTTCACAAATATTTATCTTAATTATTTTTAAAGTAAAAATAAAATACTTATTTTTTACAAAAAGCTATTAAAAATTAATTCTGCTATTGGATAAGTCTTTACATGTGTATTAATAATTTCAGAAACTTAGTGTAACTATTATGGAATCTTTTCCGTACAGATGTAATTTGGAATCATTGATCGAGTCACTTTTTTGTCATATTTAAGTTTAGTTAATCTATATATCTTCGTCATTGTACAATAAAGTGGTGATGCACAATCTCATTCTTCTGTATACAAGATGAGGGTATATTTGAGCACACAAAAAAGTTGTGAGATTAACTACTCGTATATTATAATAATCAAAGTAATTTGTATTTAATAGCTCCTTACACGTGGCTGTAATTTGCTAGGTCCTTATCGTGCACGCATAGTGAAATTATGTATTAAATAATTTGATAAATAGATCAATCCTAAGATACCCCAATTACAGTAATATTATATTTCTAAATAATATAACAAATAAATGGTAATGTTGGACATGATGTACATGATGGAGGTGTCCATGATGTAAATCCGTCGATGTCGATCTCTTAGAACAAGAGACTCTCTTTATCTATCGCAAATCAAAGAAACCTAAGGAGAGAACATGCTAATGCTTTCGCAGGGGCTAATGATACAAGTTAATTACCCACCCAAGTGAACCACAAAGAAGTGAGATAAAGTAAATGAAATGAATTTTCTCTCACTTTTGATGAGGTTCGAAAGTCTAAGTTCCAACTCCTCTTCAAAATTTTCATTTGTAAGGCCTATTGTGGTGATTATACAAAATTTATTCAAACCATTAGATGCCACAATAAGGGTTAGTCTTGGGGCCCAAATTAAGGCCCATTTTAATTTAAATGGGCCACACCAAGGGAAATAGGTTGGATGGTGAGCTTTTTCCTATACATTATTTCCAATCGCGTGGTCCACTTAAATAATGCATAGGAAAAATTTTCGAGCCCTAAGTTTAACATGAGGTAATACACCAGATGATTAATGGTCATGTTGGTATGGGACACCATGTTCGAACTATCAGCTTATCCTGGAGTGACGAACCTTCTTGTAGTGACTAATGAGTACTAATGAAGGTGAGAGATTGTTGTTCAAATAACCCTTGTCAAATTACTCAGTCGATGGTTCCGTGCCAGAGTATTGTTCGAACGACCTGGGCATGAATGAAATTAGGTGACGAGCATTTTTCTTTGTGGTAATTTAGATTTATGTGACAAGCTTGTACATCGGAACTGAGTGATTATATTTAGTTTGGGTGGCGACCCATACTAGGTTGATCATTATACCTTTGGGTATTATATCGTAACTTTGGTATCGTTGATTTGTGAGATAAATGAGTGATACCTAAATTTGGATCAAGGGACATTGGTGAGGAGTCGTTACGTGCTGCAATGAGCCATGTAATCCTGGTAAGGAATTATGATATAATATCATTATCCTAGCTTCACGAATATGTTGGATGAATGAAACTTAATAATTACTCAGCTAACATGTGCATTCACCGTATTGTATTAGATAAAATTTTATGATTTGACAATGGAGTCGCTTGTGAGTGAGTGTTAGCATTTGAGAAATAGCCGTAGAAATCACTTGTGAAGGAGTATTGGATTGTAAGGCGTATGTAAAATTAAATAATCATTCGTGCATTTAACAAGAGTATTTAGAAAATGTTTGATTTCTTGTTTATCATTAAATGTGTTGATTGAGTTAATAATATGTGTAACTTAGAACTAATGGAACTACAGAATTATCTACTCACTCTCACCTATAACGGTGTTTTAAAACACCAACTAAGTATTGTTGTTAATGCAGGTTATATCTAGGCCTTCGGCAGGTAGACTTGAGTCGAGTTGCACTTTCATCATGATGCCTTGAGAGCATCAAGTGAAGCTGGAAGATCTTACTTTTATTTTAGTTTTGTGCATGTATATAGTCCCCGATCGGGAGTGCTTTATGTGTAAATTTTGTCTCATGTTTATTGTGGCTTGTATAATCTCCATTTTGGACAATTATTACTATTGGAATTGTATTTTTAACTCTTTGCCCTATATTTATGAATTTTTTTTATTTCTATCCGATTTGGTTCCACTAAGTTGAATTGCGCAACTCTGATTATTCGTGTATAGACTAAATGTGAATTAAAATGAGAACACATGTACATTTTATTAAGTTAACACCTAGGAACTCAAGACTTGAGTCTATGTACTCGGGTGTTGAATTTTTGAGGCGTTATAACTGGGATGACGAGCCTCCCCATAGGTTAGAATTGGCTTCTACTTTCATCATTATGTTATGGGAGTGTCGGGCGAAATTGGAAGACTTTGAATTTATTTAATTTTATAATTGTATATGTTGGATTCTCGATTAGGTGTGTTCCACATGTTCATTTTGTTGTATGTTCATTGTGGATTGTATAATTCCATTTTTAGGTGATCACCACTATTAGAATTATATTTTTGACTATTAGTCATATATTTCTAAAATTTTTATTATTTTTACCTCTCTTAGATCTGCTAAGTTGAATTACGTTACTTTGATTATTTGTGTATGGAATGAATGCAAATCTGAACGAGGTTATATGTGCATTTTCATTTGGTTCACACCCGGGAACTCAAGACTAGAGTCTCTATACTTGGGTGCCAATTTTCGGGGTGTGGCAATGTTAATAGTGTAAAAGAGTATATTTTGGCTTTGAATAGTTTCATCTTTAACTTCTTAAGATAGAAGGCAGATAGGACGTCTCATCACTTGTATTCCCATCTTATAATCTTCTTGTTACAAGAAGATTCACACATAAATGTATGATATCACCTTAATTATATATCTTTTGTACATTCAAGGTTGGTCCACTCGTGTGAGTGGGTGATTTGTCTGCTGAAAATGGTAGAGATCTCTGAAGTCCTTATGGCAAATGCTAATGATTTATAAGCTTAATGCTGATTACTCAATTGAAAATGTTTATTCATTAATGAAATATAAGAAGTATATCATATAACTACATCACTCGAGCTCTTCTCAATCTCATTTGTTTGATGTGAATCAGAAATGAGTCTCTGGTTATAGGCTTTGTTATGGGATTTAATAATATCTCCTTTATGAGAATATAGTTGAACATGATTTTTTTAAATCTTTCACTTGATTAATGACTTAATGATACTTTATTTTATTGTATTTGAATTGTTTATGGTGCTTAATGGCAAAAATGTAGTTTATCTTTAATAATGTAGGCTTACATATGCTTAGTACAACACCCAGACCTTGTAGGAACTTGTAAACATATATATACTCCTGAATAACAGTATAATATGCAATGTACTCGATCTCCACAGATGAAAAAACTGTGATATATTCAGATTCAATAATCAGATATTGTAAGAATATGAATTTGTGAACCCATACACACTTCCTTTCATGGCTGGTTTTTACGTAGTGTTTAGTTTAGATGATGGAAACTTTTATTCAACGAAAATATCAATGATCATTAAAATTAGAAGAATGATATGTTATCTTGTTTACTAGATACCAAGTGTGTGTTTGCTTACGCTAAATATCACGATATTTTGTGATTAATCAATCTAATTTGTTGCAAATATTCATGAACTTTGATGCAACCAAAGAATAGTATTTTATGGTATTTATGAGACACTAAGGGCCTATTTGGGAGTGTGGATTTGCAACCGCCTGGATTCAGAACCCTCAGGATTGGAAACCCCCTGGATTGGCAATCCTCTCAGTTTGTTTGGCACCTTGGAATGTGAATCAACTTTAATTCAAAAAGGGTCCTTACTCTTGCTTGGGTGGTAGACTCTCAGGAGTTTCAACTCCCGATCAAGGGTTCGAGTACCCATAGGTGGTGAAATTCCACCAGTGTGAGTGTGTGGGGGTGTGTGTGCATGTGTAAAAAATAAAAAAATAAAAAAAAAACTTTGATTCAAAAATACCTATGCATGGTATATTTACAGGGGTTTGAATTTAATTACTAAATCAACTTTAATTTCCCTAATTAGTGAGATATATAATTTTTGACACTATGGTTGTGATAAGCCTTCTGAAATATATGCTTTGCCTGAAAATGATGAAATTCTAAGTCTTGGATGGACCGCAAGCATAAGCTCATGTCTAAGTGACTAACCAAGGATTTTTAATTCTTGATTAATATGGACAAAGTTTGGACGGTGCTGGATAATGTTTGGACAGTGCTGATTTACATGCATAACATTTGGATGGTGCTAATCATCATTAGTGGGCCATGTGTCCAATAGATTGATAGCATACAGTGACAAACATGTTACACTTGCAACTATTTAAAAGATTTTAGGTGTAATCGAAGCTCTCATCGTGGATTATAAACCCCGTCAAAGAGCGGATTGGAAACCCCCTGAATTAGCAATCCCCAGTTACTTTATGCTACCAAATAACCAAGGGGATTTGAAACCCCCTCCAATCCTCTCCAATCCACGGTGCCAAATGACCCCTAAAGTTACATATGGTTGCACCAAATGTTATGAAATTTTGTGATATTTCATCATTAATCAGTCTAATTTGGTGTAAATCAGAGATTGGTTCAAAATTCAAGTGAGCTCAACTGATTTTTCAAAATCATGCATCACATCTTGGATTGATATGATTTTCAGCATATATGGAGAATATTAATTCCAGGGCAAACATGATGGACGGAATAATATTCTCCATCATGTATATATTTTCCATATATCCACCCGGCAGATAACTTCTAAATCTTTGTATGTGTGAGGCATCCAATCCATCCAATAAGTTGGCCCCATCACAAGGATCACCTTAAAATTAGATCTATCCACTAATCAAGTGGATTGCGTTTGTATTTTTCTATTTATCAATGGTTAGAAATTTTTTCTATGTTGTAGCCCCATTAATGAATCGATATAGCTAATTTTTGCACTTGGTGACACTTGTTTTGGGGCTAATCTATTGAGAAGGTTGGATTTCATATACACTTAATCAATTGGAAGTTATTTACTGGGTGGATATTATTGATGGTCCAATAGGTTACGTAGTACCCTTTGAAAAACTCCGTAACAGACACTCATTGAGTGTACGAAACTTGTATGTGGTGTGGACCACTTGATGTGTAGATACTACAAACTATTGCATCATGTCATCCTTGTTGGAAGGGTTGGACTGTAGCTTGTGGTGCTACCCGTTGGACTTAAGAGCTCAAATATATCACTTCTATAACAGGTTAGAGAGGGACCCCTGCCCTTGAATTTTTATGGGATCCACCTTAACTGCATATGTAATCTACTTTGACCGTTAGATGCATAATCCCATGCTAGGGCTAGAACAAAAAAAATTAGGCTTACTTGTGATTCAGGAGGGCCACACCAAGGGAAATGGTTTGGAGAGAAACATTCACCCTTGATTCTTATAAAGCCTATTGTGATGAGTATGTAAAATCCACTCCAACCATTAGATGCCACACCAATAAATAGGACATAGGCTCAAAGTTCAGGTCTATACATGATTCAAACGGACCACACCAATGGAAATAGTTTGGAGGGTGAACTTTTTCCAATCATGTTGTCCACTTGAACCATGAATTGGGCTGATCTTTGGATCGTGGGTCTAACATGGGGTGATGCACCATCAGGGTTGATTTCACATTAACACCATGACAAGGCGCACCCAAGCCACCAACTCCTTTTATAACATAGAATAACTCTTATCTTGGAGCATTTATTAGCACTAATTAATCCTTGAATTAAGCGACTAGTTGGACATCCATGTCATTTCAAATAACGTGAGATATTAACTCAAAAATATAGTAAAAACCTTGGGACCTATATGAATTCGTAAGATTTATGCTGTTTTATTATTATTATTATTATTTATTTTGCTAGAAATGTCATATTCATTTCCCTATCATTTAATGGAAAGCGTCAGTATTTGTTTCTTTCCGTGGACTTTTTTGTGTGTTACACATGCACTCACACCCCACAATGGAAGAATATTAATTACCATCATTTAACGGAAAGTGTCCATATTTGTTCCTTTGCATAGGCGTATTTTTTTTTTGGTAACACACGCACTCTCAGCTCCACACACCATGCACTCGCACTCCCGTGATTTTTCATGTCAATTGGTACTCAAACCCATGACATCACGTTGGAACTTTTGTCAGTTTACGACAACAGCGTAAGGAACCTCTTTGAATAGACTTAAGAAGTATCATTTCTAATAAATAGAAGGAAATGGCCATTCATTTTGTAAGGGCCTCGTGTGGTAGCTATATGTAACATTATCCATCTTTTACGTGGTTCATATGCAGTCATTTATCTTCACGTGCCACGGTCCATTTTAAGGCATCACACATGTGCGATGATATCACATTTGCAACACGGGCTATTGCCCATCTAGTGACCCGAATTTCAATGGGCCACACACCCAATGTGCCTTGGCTAACATGTGCCACCCTCAGCTCCACATGTGCCACGTGTTCTACAAGTCCTTGATGTATCTTTAAGTGCTTCACATGGGTGCCACCCACCACCTTCAAGTGCCCCATGTACCAATGTTTCCCATGTGAAATGTATAACTACCCATCGTCAAGTGTGTCAAGACACTACTTTCCACAATATGCTACATGTGCCGCCCTCATCATTAATCACCCCCACTCATTGTGCAAATATATCATATGTGATATTGTAACACAAGTACCACCATTCATCTTTAAGTTCTCCAAATGAGCCGCACAAGACAACATGCTGCATGTGCAATCGTCCATCTTCAAGCATTCCATATGTGCCAATGTGTTATGTATGACAATGTGATACGTGTCACGATCCATCTTCAACACACCTATGTATCACATTTTTCTTCTCGTAAAATTTTCATAAAACTTTCTTCTTTTTCCCTCCTAAATAGCATATTTTAAAATGAATTAATTTTTTCTCACCGTTTTTTAGAGAGGGCATTTCTCCAAAAATACCTTTTTTTTTTCCACAAATACAGATTAAAATAAACTTAATGAATTTATAGTATTTGCTTCATGAGATTTTTCTATAATATTTTAAAAAAAGTTAAAATTTGAAAACCGCTCAAAAAAAATTAAAATGCAAAAGAAATTGTCTGGAATGAGATTTGTCACTATGGTTATGTCCTCTTGATAGCATAGAGGCAAATTTCGTTGTCCGCAATTTCTCAGCCTACGAATTTGTTGAGAGATTTTCAAAGTTCTATATTTAATTTTATCACAATATTGTCAAGAAAATCTTGCTGAAAATCATTACAAGATACATATATTACAAATTAATAAATGATTTTCAAACTTAGAAAATATTAGTTATCAAATGATTTTCAATTTTAGGGATAAGGACCAAATTCCCTCTTAGTAGTGTTTACAAAGTCAACTGCACCTTTTTATTAAGTTTTATTATAGCCGCCCCATGTCTAATAAATAGCCTCATCTAAACCATTTGTGCATTAGCTTTTTCTTACATCCCAAATGAGAATGCCCATATGCGCTTATTGGGGCAACTTATTAGATGGAGTGAATGTCATAGACACGTGAAAGGTTGGAGGTTATTTCTGGTTGGCCTAGTAATTACCTAGAGTCTAGCCCATTGCAACTTACCTATAAGTCTAGCTAAGCGGGCTTTGAGGCCTTCTCATTGAAAAGAAGCAAAAAAAGAAAAAAAAAGAAAAAGAAAAAGGAGTAATTCTACTCTAAGCTGCCCGTTATTTTGTTTTGCTTTGTTTTGTTTGAGAATCTTATAATGTGTATATGAGATCCACTCTGACCACTTGGTAAGTATTTTCCTGTTGGCCAAATTAAAAAAATCAAGTTGACCATAATTCATGTGGGCCACACTAAGAGAAAAAGTTAGAAGAGAGACATCTACCCTTGCTTTCTACAAGGCCTACCGTGGTGATTATTTGAAATCCACTCAAACCATTAATAGATGCCACAATAAGAGTTAGCCTTGGGACCCAAATTAAGGCCCATCTTGATTCAAATGGGCCACACCAAGGAAAACAATTTGGATGGTGAGATTTTTCCTATATATTATTTTCAATCACGTGGCCCATTTAAATCATGGATGGGGCTGATTGTCGACCCCTAAGTCTAGCATAAGGTGATACACCTAATGGTTGATGGTTGTGGTGGATTTAATATTAACACCACAGTGGAGCTCAACCAAGCTATCACTCCTTTTAAAAAGTGACATTAAATAACTCCTCTCCGAACATTTAGTAATATTAATTAATCTAAATTAGATGGGTATATGCATTTCTCATTTAAAATATTCCAATGTCTTGAAACGCTGGCAATAATACCATGATAATATCATTTTTAGTGTATCTTTTGTGTTTGTCACACTGAGAGGAATGACAGGGAACTTGCACATGCAAATTAAATTGCTACAGAAACCAACAACCATAGTTATAAAATAAACTCGTTAATTATTTGTCTTTGGAGAAACCCAAAAGAGGATTTCAAAACACCTTATTTTAAACATACATGATATAATCGTCCACTCTCATAAGATTAAGAACTTTCATGGGCAAAACACAACCCTATAGTTAGCACCAGATGGGCAAGTAAACGTGCTGGTCTGATCATCCTTGGGATAGCTATATGCATCTGGGCAACGGGTCTTAAAGTAATTAGAGTAGAATGTGGGCCCACATGACCCACTATTGCAACAGTACTGATCTGTCTTAAAAACCGTACATGGGTTGTTACACCCGCTCGGGGCCCGCAGCTGGGCCGGACACTGACCGTTGATATCAGCTGCACATCTTATGCCACGTGTGCAACCGCCAGATACAGGGCTAAAGTCCATAGGGATGTTGAACCCATCAACGAGTGATATGTCGAAGAAATCCAGGTTGTTGAATTGCCGGAGAGCGTACTCGGCGAGAGTGTTGGGCGGCTGGCCGAAACCCTGGCAGCGGAGGAGTCCGCCGCAGTCGCCTGTCTGGCAACGGCCCCGGCCGTTGCCATCGAAGGTGCACCCGGTTCGGCCCCAAATGCGAGCCTGGGTCGTGCCTGGGTTTGCTGTGATGGTCCATGACTGACCCTGGGCTAGTTGTTGGCCGCCACCTGGAACTGCAGCGGCCCAGACGGTGTATGGGCATTGGTTTCGGATCTCGAAGGTGGCTGCATGAGTGGAAGTGAGGAAGAGAGGGAGGAGGAGGAAGAGAGAGAGAAAGAGTGGGAAGTTTGGGAGAGACATGTATGGATCTATCAAAAAGATGGGCATATATTTGTAAAATGTAGGTGGGGCTTTTCTTTCTTTCTGTGTGGAAGATTGTTGCGGGGATGATGAGTTTTTATAGGGGGATGGATGGAACTGTTTTGTGGAATTATTTTGGATAACTTTGTTTGACTTATCTTTGGCGGGGCCCACCTGACGTAAGTGGATTGCTTGCTGCTTCCATCACAGGCACGGGATTGGCTACTCCCCCTGCCACTAGCCAATGTCTAGTGGTCGTTCTTTGTAGCCCCAACATGATGTATGTGTTTCATCCACGCTGTTCATCCATTTTAACAGATAATTTTATTTTATTAAATCAAAACTGAGGTAGATGAAGATCTCAAGTCGGCCACACAGTGTTGATTGAACTCTCAAAATTAAAAACTTCCCAAGGTTACAAAATTTTTAGATCAAGCTGATATTTGTTTTTTAACTTCATCCACACCTGTATGATCTAATCTACAGTGGCCCTAGGAGGTTTTTAATGATAGACATTCAATTACTACTGTTTTTCCATGGTGTAGTCTACCTGAGATTTTGATCTACCTCATTTATGGGTTAAAGCATTAAAATGATGTATAAAAATGAATCTACGGTGTGGATAAAACACACAAACCATGGTCGCCCATAGAGCACCGACCACTGGCCACCTGGCTGGTGGCAGCGTCACTACTTGCCAAACCGCGTCCGGGCATGAGCGCAGAAATAATCCAGATCAAAGCTCAAGTAGACCGCACCGTAGAAAATAGTGGAGATTGAACGGCCACCGATGAAATCTTCTGGGGGACACAGAAGCTTTGGATCATCCAGGTCTGCCCGTACCTTATGAACAGGTTTAATGGCAAATAAAACATCACGGTGGCCCTGGGAACATTTCAACGGTGGGCCTCATTGCCCCACTATTTCATGTGGTGTGGTCCATTTGAGCTTTGGATCTGAATCATTTTTGAGCTCATGTTCTGTAATGAGATAGAAAAAAAAAAAAAAAAAAAAGGATAAACAACATGGATCAAACAAATACATCATGGTGGCTTGGTTCACATGGTGCCAGAGGGATATCCATGTGCCAGGTGCTGCCGTGGGTGATCGGCTTCCACTTTGGTGGGACTCACCTAGGGGTGCACACAGGTCAGTTTGATCTGGTTCTGGGTTGAAGTCGAAACTAAACCGTTCCTAATATTTTTAGGATATTCAAAAGTTCCTAACGATTTTAGGATATTCAGAACCGGATCCGGACTGTTAGCATCTTAAAACCAAACCAGTGTCCGTTAAAATCGATTCGATTTCGAATCGATTATGAGCTTTTTATAATCCAACTTAATTGCATGTTTTATTTTATAATCTATTCCATTTCTATTCGTGTTGTGATCTATTTGATAAATAATTTACATATTGTATAAGGTGTGCAAAAATACATTTATACAAACAATTAAATAGTGTATTATAAATCATAAATTACAAGTCAAATATAGAAACAATCAAAAGTTTTTACTTTAGTATTAGGTTCGGTTCCACGGTTCAGTTCTGCGGTTTGATTCTACAGATCGATTCACAGTTTAGTTCAGCTCTACATACTCTCAAATCAAGAGCCGAGCCAATATAATTGATTATTTGATTTTTAGAATCAAAACCAAAACAGGTGCACTTTAGAATTACACTAAACCGGATCGTTTGGTTGGTTCTGATCTGGTTCTACAGTTCTACCGATTCAATGTGCACCCCTAGAGTCACCTGACTTTGTTGACTTGACTTTGGTGGGGCCCACTTGCGTCCCAACGGAGAAAACAAGGGATTTATGTAGTGGTGTGCGAGAAATGATCCAGTGCTCTCAAAACCACTGTACGTTATAGTGTTCCTAGTTGGTTTGGGACACTTGGACAGTCCAACATATGGATCTGGGCTGTCCATTACATTCCCTATAAATTTCTTAGGCTAGCGCGTGAAAATGGATCTGATGGGAATATTGGACCGATCTGATTAGAATCCTATGAAATGGACGGTCAAGATCATTTATCGTGAATAGGGCTAGCCAACCATTAGAACCATCTATTACCTGAGGTCCATCTTGGCTAGCTTGTGGTTCCAATGAATCGCATTTTTCAAAGAATCCTAATTATCCCATCTATGCTTGTAAAACGGATGGCTTTCAAAGAGAGGGCCCCCCTACGGACTGATAGAATCATCAGATATCTGTGAACCTAATGGACGGTGTAGATCGATCAAATGGATTTTTATTTTTATTTTACTAACGATCCCGATAACCACGTGTTTCTCATTACAATCATATATGTAATTGTTCCAATTTGGGCTCTGTGGACACAGCACCAACGTCCGCAATGTGGAAAAGCCCTGTGGGACCCCATGTGTATGTGTTTTATCCACGCCCTCCATTCATTTTTCCAGATCTTTAGATGGCATAGGTAGAAAAATGGGCAGGTCCACAGCTCAAGTGGACCACACTAAAGGAAGCCGTGGGGATAATGACACCCACCGTTGAAATTTTCCTACGGCCCACCATAATGTTTATTGGCCATCCAACCTGCTCATAAGTTCACACAAACTTGATGAAAGAAAAATACAAATATCAGCCGGATCCAAAACTTCTGTGGCCCAGTGAAGTTTTCAAGGGCAGGCGTTTAATCCCTGCTATTTCCCATGGTGTGGTCCACTCGACCTTTGCATATGCCTCATTTTTTCACACATACTGTAAAATTATCGGAAACGGATTGGCAACTCCCCCTGCCACCAGCCAATGACTGGTGGTCGGTGCCCTATGGGCCCCACCATGATGTATGTGTTTCATCCATACCGTCCATCTATTTTTATAGATAATTTTACAGTATAAAATAAAGAACGAGGTAAATCACAGTCTCAAGTCACGCACATTACAGGAAACAGTGTTGAATGAACGTTGACTATTAAAAACGTTTTAGGGGCCATAAAAGTTTTTGATCAAGTTGATATTTATTGTTTCCCTTCACCTGGGTCTCTATCGCCTAATCAAAAGATTGGATGTCAAATTAACTGTACATTGGGCCTTATGAGGATTTTAATGGTGGATATCCAATCACTATTGTTTTTCGTTGGTGTGGTACATCAAAGATTTATATCCCTATCATTTTTTGTATCAAGCCATAATCAGACAGTAGGATATCGTAATTAAGGCATCACGTCACCATGGTAGGACCCACAGAGCACCGACCATCAGCCACTGAGCTGGTGTCAAGGGGGAGTAGCCAATCCGTCTCTAAAAATGAATGGACGGCGTGGATAAAACAGATATTTCCACGTATATATAATGCGGACGTCGGTGCCGCGTTGCACACTAAGCAGTCCGCGTCAAGTTAGTGTTAATGAAAGAAAAGAAAAAATACTAGAGCCTACAGGGAATTTCTCGGACAAAAATCAAACACGCGAAGAAACGAAGCAGGTTCCCCGTTCCTATGCAAGTCCTCCAAAACATGATAATTCTAGCTAGCGTGGGCCCACGCATACTGTTCATCATATTCAGCCCGTCATGAAAATTGGACGGCTCAAAGTAAGGCCGATCCAACCATCATCATGTGATCTACCCAAGTAAATTTTAAGGTTTTTGATGGTTGGAAATTATTTCCTATGGTGGGCCCACCGTATTGTGTATGCGCCATCCATCCAATCCATACATTACATGTCATATAAGTACTCCTTGCAAAAAGAACGATGAACGATGCTACACGCTCCCTGGTGGGCCCAAGTGGAATATGCTTATTCTAGAAGGATGGCTTTTGATAGGGCACATTATTTCATCTTAAATCATGATCTGAACCGTTGAATTCTACCATACAAGGTCTACCCTAAGAAAAATTTGTTGAACGGATGATGTGTGTTTGAAGATGAATTTGAAATATTAAAAGGTAAAGTTTGAATTGACTATACTCAAATCCAAGAGTCAAAGGTTCATGTCACTAGAAGGCAGTAACTTCCCTAGAACAGAAGTGAAAACATGAACGGTTCAGATTATCATCTAATATTCAATCCACGGTGAAATCCCCCTTCATACCGTAATATGGTCGGGGTCACCGTAACCGTTCTGGTACCCGGTCATAACCGGACGCGGATTGCATGGTGAACCTAACATTGCCTGCTTACGTGGTGTAAAGATTCTGTGGGGCCCACTGTGATGTATATATTTTATCCACGCTGTTCATTCGTTTTTCCAGATGATTTTAGGACATAAGCCCAAAACTGAAGCATATCCAAATCTCAAACGGACCACACCACAGAAAATAGTAGGGATAATGACAAACACCATTGAAAACTCATCTTGGTTTGCGAGACACGACTGTTTTAAGGTTCTGACAGGCTGGATCGTTTTCGCCTCCAATCCGGCCTTCTGCCATCCATCTTTGCCATGAAATTGTCTGTGACCTACTCGTATGACACAAATGTCTTTGAACCTTCCATTATTTTTGTACAATAATGGTCCACTTGATGATCAGAGGCCATTCATCCTTGCCTGAGCTTAGATACCAAGCTTAGCCCTCGAGCCAAGTTTAAGGCCCTGGGATCTGGTCCTATGGCTGAGCTACTTGGGTTAGTCGGACCGCCCTGCCTAATGCCGCTCCTCGTTTCTAACATTTAGAGCTCCCTAATAAGTGGGCTAGCCTGATTGTTGGCTTAGGGCATTTACAAAATAGGACCCATCTTGATGAAGTGCATTATTTGATCATTTCTTTGTATATTTTGTGGTAATTAAATAAAATTACCAACTAAGGCCTATATGTGGACCGCTTTAAGGAAAAGTCAGGCAGGTCCACTCATAAGATGGGCCACACCCACAAGAAGAAAAACTGTTAAAAATGTGACCAGTGGTTCATATTTAATTGCCATGTGTGTGGGGCCCATCTGATGAACGAAGCCCATCCTAAACATACATGTATTCTAGCAGACCTCTCCACTCCATGTGTGGTAGCGCACAGATGACTGAGAAAGTCATTCCGTGGTGTTGAAAAAGTACTGGAATGGATTACGACACCTGTTTTACCCAAGCTCTGTGGGGCCACCATGTTATATATCTGAAATCCACTCCATTCATCAGGTGAGAAACATTATTTATGCGATGATTGCAAAAGATAAGCTCAATTAAAAACTCACATAGACCACGCCAACAGGAACAACATAAAATTGCTCCCAAAACAGCTTAGTTTACGCCGTGGGCCGTCTGACTTTTCTCTCTGAATCATTTTTGTATATTTTATTCATATAAATGCTGGATCATGAATTGTGTGTGTAATGCCGGTGCCATGAACGATTCTATTCCCACGAGAACTTGTTTAACTGCATGTGATGGTTATTCAATTGCCAGTGTAGGGAGACTGATCAAGCTCATCGCTTTCAGTTCATGCACTAGATCATCTCTTCATGCATGCTAGTACGGTTATGTGGTCACTTTAGAGAAGCTTAAGCCATTACAACCACTCAAATTTTTTTTAACAAGTCAACTCATTGCTAAAACTTTAAAACTGGTCGCTACAATATTTTTTTGCAACGAGTGTTGATCGTCGTTAATTTTGTTGCAAATACGGCATCACAAATTATATTTTATAATGAAAACGCTAACTCATTGCTAATGATTCAATTATTTACGACAACCTAATAACTTATCACAAAATATATATATATATATATATATATATATATCAACGAGTTGACACATTGTCATTACATATCATAAAATATCGCTAAATATGAAATTCGGCGCGAATAAGAACGTTTTGTAACAAGTCATCATCGTCGCGAATAAGAACGTTTTGCAACAAGTCATCATCGTTGCTAACAACCCCGAACTTGTCGCAAAAGTATTTCTGCGACGAGTGTTGCTTATGGCCCAATTATGTTGCAAATACTAATTATTTGCGACGATATATTATTTCTAAATATAGCTTATTTGCCATGAGTTTACACGTCACAATTGAATATCGTAAAACGTCGCTAAATATGAAACTCGTCGTAAATAAGGACGTTTTGCGACGAGTCATTGCCATCGTTAACAATCTAAAACTTGTTGCAAAAGTTTATTTGCAACAAGTGTTGCTTGTCATCAATTTTGTCATAAATATTAATTATTTGCAATGGTTTAATAAGTTGTCGCTAAATATAACTTATTTGTGATGAGTTTACATGTTGTCATTATATATCGTAAAACCTCGCTAAACATGTAACTCGTCGCAAATAAAGACGTGTTGCGACAAATCCACTAATTGGTAAAAAATCATAAAGTCGTCGTGAAAGCCTTTGTGGCGACAAGTGTTGATCATCACCAATTTTGTCATAAATATGATGTCACAATTTATAATTAATAACAAAAAGAACAAGTCATCGCCAATGAGTTAATCATTTACCACGACCTAATAAATTATCTCAAAATATTAGTGACGCGTTGACACGTCGTTATTGTTGTCAGACGCCTTCAATTTAAAAGGGTTTTGGGTATCGCCACCGGTCAAGGGCTTGGCTTGACTGGTCGAGTGGGTATCTCGACTAATCGAGGATTGCTCGACTCAAAGTCCAGCATCTTATGATTTTTGGTGTCCAGTCCGCTGGACCAGTCGAGGGGATGACTTGACCGGTAGAGGGGGTCCCTCCACCAGTCGAGGTTACGCAAATTCGAGCCTGAATCTTGTGTGGACTGCGGAAATCTGAGGCGGTTTCGCAACAGTTCAAAAGTAAAGTTTTCTAAACTATAAATAGGGGTCCGTATGACTATTCTAAAGTATTCTAAGGCTTTCTAAATATATTTTAAAAGGTTCTAGGGTTATCAAAGGGTGTAGCAAGGGTGAGATTCGAGGTTATTCGAATCGGGTAAGTCCTCTCTCTTTGTAATTGATGATTTCATAGTAGAGATCTGTCACTTTGTGCCGTGGTTTTTTTCTGAAAGGATTTTTCACGTTAAATTTGTGTTCTCTTGTGTGTGCTTGGTGTCATTGGATTACTATCTTAGGTCTAAATCTATGTGAAGATCAACGCAATCGTTGGGGCACAGATCTGAATATGAGGGATTAGTAATAATGGGAAGCACTGGGTATAAGATTGAGAAGTACTTAAGGAAAAATAATTTTATGTTATGGAAGATCAAGATAATGAGTTCCTTAATCAAGCAAGGCATAGATGGTGCTCTTGAAGAATGAAAGTCTACTATAACTGATGATGATTGTAATACTCTCGATAAGAAGGATTTATCATCGATCCGTTTATGTCTCAAGGATGAGTTTCTATACAATG
Organism: Magnolia kwangsiensis; assembly: GCA_037074715.1. Taxonomy (NCBI): domain Eukaryota; kingdom Viridiplantae; phylum Streptophyta; class Magnoliopsida; order Magnoliales; family Magnoliaceae; genus Magnolia; species Magnolia kwangsiensis. The sequence continues at coordinate 100,590,618 of CM073584.1, forward strand.
TCATGAGGGAGAAAACTGCGGCTATATTATAGGCAAAGTTAGAAGATGTCTGCGCGAAAAAATCCTCAAAAAATTACTTACACTTGAAGCGATAGTGGTATAACTTCAAGATGACAGAGGGTGGAGATCTGGAGGCTCACATTAGTAACTTTAATAAATTAGTTTATAATTTACTGGATATAGAGGAAATAATGAATGATGAAGAACAATCATGTTTGTTGCTGAATTATCTTCCAGCGTCTTATGAGTCATTCAAGGACACAATGTGCTTAACGAATAAAACCCTAGGTATCGACACCGTTATTTCGACCCTTCAAGGGAAGCCTATGAGAAAGCTAAATGGCGACATGGGGACATCTTCTAATGCACTGTTTACAAGAGGTAGGAATTTTGAACAAGGTATAGGTTCTTCAGGTTCTAGATTCAAATACAGGGGCAAGGGAAAAGGAAAGGTAAAGTACTGGAATTATGGGATGGAAAGACATATAAAGAAGGATTGTGAAAATCCTAAATCTAAGATAAGATTTTGAGGCTTCGTATAGGGAGGCCAATGCTGCCACGTCAGATGGATCAAGTAGATGTAATGGTAATGTTTTGTCTGTATCTACGATCAAGTGGCCATACGATGATCGTAAGGACGAGTGAATGCTAGACATAGGAGCATTTTTTCACATGACTCCTCATCGGAGTTGGTTCACTAACTACAGGGAGTTCGATGGTGGATAGGTATTTATGAGCAATGACATTGTTTATAATGTTGTGGCTGTTGGTTCGGTGCGCATCATGATGTTTGATGGGGTGGAGTGTACCTTGACTGATGTCAGAAACGTTCCTGATTTGAAGCATAATCTGATTTCTTTTCGTGTACTTGAGGTTAAAGGATGCAAGTACACATGTATTGATGGTACTCTTAAAGTATCTTAGGGGGCACAGGTAATCATGAAAACGCAACGACTCGGTAACTTGTACAGGTTGATCGGGAGTACTTCAAAAGGTGGAGCTGTAGTGGATGTAGCGGATTTCACCTCTGCACATGTATGGCATGTTGGGCATGACCATATGAGCGGACAGGGCAGGAAGGCTGAGACGTGCGGACAAGGATACAGAGCAGGTGGAGTAGCCACCTATGGGAAGAATCACACAACATGATCTCTAGACATTGGTGAGGTACATGGACGACTCCAATATCGTATGAGGATCTGTCTTCTATTCTGATGGCTTTAGGTGAGTCTGGTGCTGAAAAGTAGAAGGTGACTATGGGCGATACGATGGATTCGTTGTACTAGACCAACACATGGGAGCGGGTGGAGCTTCTAGTGGGCCGGAGAGTGGTTGAATGCAGGTAAATCTTTAGGAGGATACAACATAGGTACAAGGCGAGGTTAGTAGCAAAGAGTTATGCTTAGAGAGAAGAGATCGGCTTCTTAGAGATATTCGCGCCGACAGTATAGCAGGTGTCTATTAGATCCGTGATTGGCGCTGGTTGGCCAATGTGATATTGAGCTGGAAAGATGGATGTGGAGTCTACACTTTTGCAAGGAAAATTGAAATAACAGATCTACATGAAGGAACTAGAGCGGTTCAAAGTTAAAAGGCTTGAGAAAAGACTTTGTAGAAGGTTGTGGTTCGACCTGTCGCTTATGCAATAGTTTGATTCTTTTATGGTGTGTTAGGAATTGATGGCATGTAGATCGTCAATTATGACATGTCTGAAATCAATGTACTGAAAACTCGGTAAAGTAGGATATTCAGGATAAAGGATCGAGGGGAGGAGGGGCTACAAAGATGGTTCTCAGCATTGAGACTGAAGGAAGAGTAAGATTTGGTAATCACAGGAGGAATACTTTGTGTGTAGGTATTGATCAAGGATGTGATGGATCAGCTAAAGCCAGAGAGCGTTCCCTATGCGTCTCTCCTCAAATTTTCTTCAGGACATGTCCCAAAATAGATAAGGAAAAGTAGAATGCGGTTGGTAGTGTATGCCGTGATCTAGATTAGATCGGTTATTTCACAGGCTATCAGTGTTGTGAGCAAGCACCTCGACAAGCAATATTGGGTAGCGATATGGTAAGAAGACTACGTCTTTACTTTTGGGAAGACAGGAACAAAGTTGGTTAGGTATGCAGATTGATATTCGACAGACATGCTCACCAAGATCATTCCTTAAGAGAAGTTTAAGTTTTGTACAACTTCTCTGAGCTTGGCGATGACGTAAAAGGAAGACGGAGTGTGCACGAGAAACTATGATGTGATGCAGAGATAAGAGAAGAAGTGAAGGAGTTACACGGTTAAAGATTGAAGACTTGGTGAAGATCGTTGCCAGAAGCCTTTAATTTAAAAAAGTTTTGGGTCTCTCGACTGGTCGAGATGCCCACTCAATCGGTCTAGTGGGCATCTCGACTAGTCGAGGATTGCTCGACTTAAAGTCTAGCGTCTTATGATTTTTGGTGTTTGGGCCGCATGACTAGTCGAGGGGATGGCTTGACCGGTTGAGGGGGTCCCTCGACTAGTCGAGGTTACGCAAATTCGAGTCCGAATCTTGTGTGAACTGCGAAAATCTGAGGCGGTTTCGCAAGGGTGCGAAAGTGAAGTTTCTTAAACTATAAGTAGGGGTCCTTAGGGTTATTCTAAAGTATTCTAAGGCTTCCTAAAGGTATTCTAAAGGGTTCTAGGGTTATCAAAGGGTGTATTAAGGGTAAAATTTGAGGTTGTTTGAATCGGGTAAGTCCCCTCTCTTTGTAATTGATGCTTTCATAGTAGAGATCTATCACTTTGTGCCGTGGTTTTTTTTTCGAAAGGGTTTTTCACGTTAAATCTGTGTATTTTCTTGTGTGCTTGGTGTCATTGGATTACTATCATAGATCTAGATTTATGTGATTCCGCAGGTCAAAATCCCAACAGCCATTACATATCACAAAACGTGGGTAAACTTGAAACTCGTCGCTGGTAAAGACTTTGCGCTATAAATATACTCATCACTAAAAATTCCAAACACATCTCCAAATACTTTTGTCAATAAGTGTTAGTCATCATGAATTATGTTGATTTATTTATTAGCAATATTTTTTCTTGTTTAAACCAACTAATTAAACAAAGTAATTGGTATTAATCAATATTCATCATTATCCATTGAAATATAAAAATAATTAAATTAAACTAAAATCAAATTTATAATTATCCAGAACATAAAAAAAAAGTACACGTGTTCAAATTGTCTAATAAAAATTAAGAATAAAAAAAAGAAATGTGTGTCTTTGATAATGCGGTGGGGCCTAGGAAGATAACACCAGTCTATAGAAAAATTTACAAAATAATTAAAATAAACTATGATTAGTGACTATTCTATATTACTTGCATATATAATTTAAATATGGCATTCAACTTACCACTAAGGTTTTGATTGGGGTTACTGTGACATGAGGGTACGAACCATCTCCTCTAACTGAGCCCATCGTGTCCTCGTATCATTTATCGTCTCTTACAAGACTTGTACCTTAGTCCTAAGCCTAGCCAACATTGCATCTGCTTGCTTGGCCCTCCTCATAGCCTTATCCACATCAGTATGACTACAATGGGTCGATGCAGGCACTTCTTCATGCCTTAGACCATGGATGTAGACAGATTTAAAGCCAAGGGCTAGCTTATTTAGCATAAACTTGGCCCATTATTAACCCTAATTAATCTAGGTATTAAAAATAGTCATGTAATGATAATAATGTAGATTTAAGTCTTAAGTAGACCGCACCGCAGGAAGCAACAGTGCTAAGGATGCCCACCATTGAATTAAACCTTTTAAGGTTCAACGTGTTATTTATTTGTGATTTAACCGGTTGATATGGTCATATACAGGTAAATGAAGTGAAAAAAGCAAATATCATCTTGAACACCTACCACAACATTATCATGGCCCACTTGCCACAAGAGTCAAATATCATCTTAAACCATTCATATAGTGGGGTCTATTGCGAACATACCTGCCTCAAAAAATAGGTATAACCCAGAAGGCGAACACGAACAAAGATCGCCGGTTGTAGAACCTGACGGCTACTTTGACACAACTTCTCTTTGCACTTCACCATTCAAAGCCTCTCCTCTTCTCTACTAGAGTTGGATGAATCTTTTTATTCCTATGAACTAGGAATAACATTCACCCATACCAAAATCCACCAAGCCCATCAAATTTGTGAGTTCATTTTAGGATACAGGACTAAATATGAACCAAATCCAATACTCAAGTGGACCAGAAATGTGAGGATTAAAGGTTGACGTTGAAATATACGCTGGACCACATAAGTTTTGAATCAGGGTAATATTTGTATTCTCAGTTCACTCTAATAGTAATGATATTATGAACAGTATGGATGGCATTTAAACATCACTATCGACCCATGGAGGTTTCAACAATAGGAATTTCCCTACCCACCTTTATCCTTTTTGCTGCCCACATGATTCTTAGATCATGGTTATTTTTGGTCCCATCCACTAAAATGAGCTTACAAAAAGGATGGACGGGGTGGATTTCACACAGATATTACGGTGGTCCCCACCTAGTTTCGATCGCAAGAACTTCCTTCCAAAGGCTTCGGCGGGAAATATGTATCTGTGTCAGGCGACCTCCCTATTCGGAGGAAATGGATTCGCTGCTCACCCTGCCATTGGCTAGTGGTCGTTGCTTTGGGGCCCAACATGATGTATGTGTCTCATCCATGTCGTTCATCATATTTTCGGATAATTTTATGCAATGACCCAAAACTAAGGTCGATGAAGATCTCGAGTGGATGCATACTCGATTGAAATCTAACTATGCATGTGTTTATGTATGTGTTGATTGAATAACTTTTAAAAACTTATCGGGGCTACAAAATTTTTGAATGAAGCTTATATATGTTTTTTTTTTACCTTAGTATGACTTAATCCACAGGTTGGATATCAAATAAAACATTACAGTTGACTCCAGGATGTTTTAATGGTAGATATTCAATCACTACTGTTTTCCCATGGTGTGGTCCACCTGAGATTTTGATCAGCCTCAATTATGGGATAAAACATTTAAATGATGTATAAAAATGGGTGGACAGTGTGGATAAAACACATAGATCATAGTGGGCCCACAGACCACCGACCACTAGCCACCTGCCCAGTGGCAGCGTCAATAGCCAAACCGCCTCAATTCAAGCTGATTTATGAAATCGGATTGCGCACAGAGTTAGTGAGTTACCACGTATGCTTTTATCATACTGAGTAAATCCAGTTGGGCTTACCGTTAATGCATGTGGGTTACCCACACCGTCTATCCATTTTTCCAGCTCATTTCAGTGGTTGAGTCGAAAATGTAAGTATGCCCAAATCTCAAGTGACCCACACCACAAGAAAAGGTGAGGATAACGACTTCCACCGTTGAAACCATACTAGGGACCACAGTGATGTCTATTTCTCATCTGACCTGTTCATAAGATCACACGGACATGGATGAAGGGAAAAAATATTAGCTTGATCTAAAACTTTCGTAGGCCCCCAAGAAATTTTCAATGATAGAATTTCAATTCACACTATTTTTCGTGGTGAGGATCACTTGAGATTTGTATATACTTCGGTTTCCGGCTCTAAGCCCTCAAATTATCTATTAAAATGGTTGGATGGAGTAGATAAAATATGTAAATTACGGGGGACCCCACAGAGTTTACTCTGCACGCTTAGCCAATTGAGTTAGGCAGTGTTTGTTAAAGTTGAATTTTTGCACACTTAACACAGAATAGGAAAAATTTTTCGTGTTTAGTGGTGTTTGTTAATGCGTTATTAATGTGAAAGACGAAAAGGGCTAAGTGATTTTTCACTGAATTCTTTCCGTGATAGGAGTCTAGCTTAATGGTAAACGTGGAATGCCCTCCATGATTTTTCATTAAATAAAAATTTTTACTTCCTAAAATACTCTTTTTCAAATAACTACGGCAATATTTTCTCTTAAATTGTTTGCAATATACAAAATCAACCTTTAATCTGTGAAACTTTTTTATGCCCCGTCATGATTTATGTGTTTGATCCACACCATTCATCAACTTTTTTAGATCATTTAAAGTGTGAGATAATAAAAGAAGCAAGTCCAATGATTAATTGGACCACAAGGTGGGGATTGAACTTTCACCATTAAAAACTTCTTGGGAGCTGGAAAAGTTTCAAATCAAGTTGATATTTGTGTTTTCACTTCATCCACATCTACCTGACCTAATGAATGAGTGGATGGTAAAAAAAAACATCAAAGTGGCCCTTAGAAAGGTTTCAACGGTGGATGTCATTATCACTACAACATCCTTTGGTGTGGTTCACTGGAGCTTTGGACCTACTTTATCCTTAGGATCACATATTAAAATAATATGAGAAAAATGATTAACGTCTTAGATAAAATACTTACATCATGGTGGGCCTCGCAGAGCCCTTCCGTCCGGCCGGGGGTAGGACGCAATCCGCGTCTGGAGCTTGGGCCGGGGGAGGCGGACTAGATACTGACATGTTGAGTAGCTCTTCATGTACTGAAGTGACATTACCAAGTTATATGAGCCCCACTGTGATGTATGTGTTTTATCCACACTGTCAATTCATTTTGAGATATCATTTTAGGGCATGATTCAAGAAACGAGGCAGATAAAAAGTTGTAGTGGACCTCACCACAAAAAACAGTGGGGAGAGTGATTCCCACCATTGAAACTATCCTAAGGCCCACCATAATATTTATTTGAAATCCAACGCGTTCAAAAGTTAAAAAAAAGACATGAAAGAAGGAAAACACAAATATCGGGTTGATCTAAAAGTTTTGTGGCTTTTAGTAGTTTTTAATGGTGGGCATCACGGTCTCGACTGTTTTTTGTGCTGGGGTCCACTGGAGCTTTGGATTTAACTCATGCTTTAGATCTTGCCCTAAAATGATCTCTCCAAATGGATGGACAGCGTGGATACAAAACATACATTATGGTGGGGCCCAAGAAACTTAGTGACGTTACTCCAGTAGCCGGTCACGCTAGTCTGTCAGTAGCTAATCCATTCCCGGGCTAGGACAGAATTGGGAAGCGAATTGGCTGGTGTATCGACGTCAGCAAGTTTCGTGGATCCCATCACAACGTATTTGTTATTTCCAAACTGTCCATCCATTCTGTGAGATCATTGTAAGGCTTGAGCTGAAAAATTAGACAGTTCTAAAGATAAACTGGACCACACTGTAAAAAACAGTGGGAGATTGAATGTCTACCAGTGAAACCCTTTTGGGGTTGTAGAAGTTTTGGATGAATATAAAATTTTTTTTTCCTCTTCATCCAGATATTTTTGACTTTATGAATAGATTAAATGGAAAATAAACGGTATAGTGGCCCCGTGAATTTTTTAACAGTGAAAATCATTATGCTCCTGCTATTTTTGGTGTGGCTCATTTGAGTTTTGGATTTGATTCATTTTTTGGATAATACTCTAAAATGATCTCAAAAATTTAATGAACAGTATGGACATATTAAATACATTATTGAAGGGCTCATGTAACTTTAATCTCCTTCGAACCATGCGTACAACTCGTTCTCGAGGAAGTTCCTGCGTGTGCTGGAAACCTATATGGCACACCTTGATTTTTGTAAATAATAATTTTTTAATTTTCTATCAAGTACTTCACATTTTATTTATGTTAAATAGAATAATTTTATTTTTATTTAATAAAAAATAATTTCTTTATAGTGTAAAATATTTTCAAACAAGAGATGGGGTAAATGCATCAAATTAATATATTTCAGACATTTCATATGTTTGTTAACAAACAATTTATTTCAAATTCATTACTAAATTTTCAGACTTCAGCCATAATTACCAAACAAGTTTTTGACTTCAGATTCAGGATTTAGACTTCAGATTCAAGCTTTAGGCTTCAGATTTAACAAATAGGGCCTTCCACAGTGCGCAATCTGCTTCTCGGACTATGGGTGCGGATTAGATACTGACGGATTAGACTAGCTAAATGAAGTGACGTCACCAAATTCCTTGGGCCACACCATGATGTATGTTTTGTATCAACGCCTCCTATCCATTTGGAGAGATCATTTTAGGTCAATATGGAAAGAATGAGTTAAAACCAAAGCTCCAGTGGACCCCAGCATAGGAAACAGTGGGGACAATGACGCCCACCATTAAAAACTTTTAAAGGCCACAAAAGTTTTAGATTAAGATGATATTTGTGTTTTCCCTTCTTTCATGTCTTTTCTAACTTTTAAACAGGTTGGATTTCAAATAAATTTTATATATGGCCGGCATTAGGATAGTTTCAACAGTTGGAATTACTCTCCTCATTGTTTTCTATGATGAGGTTCACTACAGATTTTTTTCTACTTTATTCTTTGGCTCATGTCCTAAAATGATATCTCAAAATGTATGAGTGTATCCACGCATACATCATAGTGAGGCCTACAAAATTTGGTGACGTTACTTTAGTAGCGGACTCGTTGCTCAACCTGTCAGTATCTAATCCGCGTCCCCAGATTTATCTCCAATTGCTAAATACGGAAGCGGATTGGCTGGTGTAGATCCGCGTCGTGCGAAGACGAGCCCCAACGCTCCTCGAGCTTTGAGTTGTACGAACGGTTCAAACGAGATCAATGTTACATGCGCCCACAATGAGATATTTATTATATCCATACCGTTTACCCAGTTTTCGAGATCATTTTAAAGCATTACACAAAAAACCCACTGTAATGTTTATTTTCCATCGCATATGTTAATTAGGTAAAAAAATACATGTACGAAGAGGAAAACCAAATTTCATTTTGATCTGAAACTTTTGTGGCCCCTAAAAGGGTTTCAATGGTAGACACTCAATCCCCGATTGTTATTTGGCAGTGTGGTCTATTTGATCTTTAGATCTGTCTTTTTTTCTTTTTTTTTTTTTTTGTCTCAAGCCTTTAGACAAGCTCACCAATTGGATGTACCGTTTGGATATAATACATGCCTCATGATGGGACCCACAAAGCTTGCTGGCATCCATACACCAGCTATATAGTTGTTGTGTGGTACACCAGCCAATCCACTTCCGCTAACTACAGAGGTGGATTTCCTAAAAGAGCCTTTCGCATGAAGTTCTTTCGTTGGAAACTCAGGTGGGGCCACTGTGATGTTTGTCAAGAATCCCCTACGTCCATCTGTTTTGTTAGCTCATTTTAGGATATTAGACCAAAAGTATGCAGATCAAAGACTCAAGTGGGCCGTACTAAAGGAAAAGGTAGTTAGGGAAATTTCTACCATTGAAATCTCCCAGGGTTCGACAGTGATGTTTACATGTCATCCATACCATTAATAATGTCATTCTTATTGAGATGAACTGAAAACACAAATATTAACGTGATTCAAAACTTCTATGGCCCTTAAAGCTGGGCAGAATCCAACCCGATTCGATCCGATCCAAAAGCCGGGATCAGGTCGAATCGAGTAGGCCCACTCAGATCCGACAGTACATCGAGTCGAGTTTGGATTAGGGCCAATCTGGATCGATTCGATCTGCACAATGTTCATTCAACACTGTTTCCTGTAATGTTGTCCACTTGAGATTGAGATATACCTCATTTTTTATTTAATACCATAAAATGATTTAGAAAAATAGATGGACGATATGGATGAAATAAATACATCATAGTGGGGTCCACAGAGCACCGACCACCAGCCATTGGCTGGTGACAGGGGCAGTAGCCAAACGTCTCCTCTTGCCTCGAGCACTAGACTCCTGACACTAACACCATAGTACACTGTGTATTGATGTGAAGGTGAAGTGGATGGGCAGGTGTACCATGCACCAGCTGGTGCATTGGCGTTAGCAAGTTTTGTGGGTCCCATGAGGTATATGTTATATCCAAACCGTCCATCCATTTGGTGGGCTCGTCTTAAGGCTTGAGCTAAAAAATAAGACAGATCTAAAGATCAAGTGGACCACACTGCAAAAAAGCAGTGGGGGGTTGAATGTCTACCATTGAAACTCTTTTAGGTGTCACAGAAGCTTCAGATTAATATGAAATTTATTTTTCCTCTTCATCGGTGATGTGCAATATTCGATCGTCAATTGGAGATTTGATGAAACGATGTGCAATAATTTTCACCATTCGATAGAGGATTGGAGGTTGATCGGATGGTGAACAACACTTTGTATCGTTTGATTGTTGATTGAAATTCGACCAAGCGATTATCGATGTTGTGCACCATTCCATTGTCGATAGGGGAATTGATGACACGATTTGTGGTGGTATGTACTGTTCAATCATTGATTGGAGGTTGATCAGATGGTCAACAACACTTCGTGTCGTCCGATTATTGATTATGAGGTCGATCGGACGATCATTAGTAATGCGCACTGTTCGATCATAGATCGAGAGCTTAATGAAGAAATATACGTTGGTTTCCACCATATAATTGATAAGCATACAGACGGATGAGCTCACGGACAAATGGAGGGAATCTCAAATATCAGCTTTATCCAAACTTTTGTGGTCCCCAAGAAGTTTTCAATATTACAAGTTCAATTCTAGTTATTTAGGATGATCCATTTGAGCTTTGAATATACTTAGATTTTACGCTCATTTCATAAAATGCGTTACTAAAATATATGGACAGTGCGGTTTAGACACATACATCACGTGTAGGCTACATAGAGTTTACTTAGTGGGTGTTAGTGGGTGTTACCCATACAAGTACGTAAGAGAGAGAGAGAGAGAGAGAGAGAGAGAGAGAGAGAGAGAGAGAGAGAGAGAGAGAGAGAGAGAGAGAGAGAGAGAGATGTTCACTCCCCAAGTGCAGGGTTGTGATGTAGTAATAACTCGGTAAGACCGAGGTCGAATCCCAAAGGACTGAAACTTGTACGTATTCTGAAATTCAGTAGAACTAGAACTAGGCTAAGGTGAAATCTAAACTGAATATAATTGAGGGATAATGGTGAAAATATTAATCTAAAATTTATAGAAATCAAAGGAAAGGAAAATAGGGATTCAGAGGATCCACTTGTAGAGATCAGGGAGATCTTATGCATGTTTCATGAAAATTAACTGAACTGTCATTGATCTAGTTTTCAAGAGATGAAAGGTATATGAATTAGAATGGATTCCATCACCAAACCATGCCTAAGAGACTATGACAAACAACAGAATTAAACTAACTACCAACCCATCACATGTATGAAGGTTAGGAAGGGTACCGACATCCGACCATGCCCAGGAGACTATGGTGAACAATAGGGCTTCCTGACGTCATAAACATAAAGGAGAAAAAGTACATGCTCCAAGCCATTGTAGACCCATTGTAATTTCAGTCACAACAGACCATTAAAGACTAAAAAACATTCTCATTAATTAAACTAACATCAACATTAATTCAGTTCTTAAATTAAACAAAAATCATAAAATAAACTCTCCCATCTCACTACAAGCTTCACCTCTTAGCCCTAGCTAAGAGGTTTAGCCTAAAATAAACATAGGCTAATCTCAAAATTAATTATAAAGAATAAAGAAGGCAATAAATAAAAATAAAAATCTAAAAATACTCTCTCCCTGCTCCTGACGTCCAGCCGTGGATGGAAAAAATCTGCTTTCCCCCCCATCTCTCTCTCCCTGTCTTCCTTTTATAAGTTGTTGGAGGTCAGTCCTGAAGGTTTGAAGTCGGCGGAATGAGAGCTTCCGCACCACAAAGGCGGTGAAGAAAATTCAGGCACGTGCGTGGGCTTTTCCGCAGCCAAGAAAACGAGCTGAAAATTGCCCACTTCCCTTGCTTTCTTTCCAAAATATCAACGTCCCTTGGGAAGTTGTTGGCTGGCCTACATGATGGACGGTTTGGATTACCGATCCGAACGTGATCAGGCTCGCAAAACCGACCCACAGTGGCCGGTTTTCTCGGTTGCGCAGACAGGGCATGCGAACTCTCGTCGCTGAGATATTGGTGGGCCCCAATTAGCTATCGTGTTGAGAAATCCACTCCGACCATTAGATTCGGCTCGGAAAACAGTCTAGATATGGATGTTTTTAGATGGGATTTAATGTGGTCCACCGGAAGTCCTATTCTACCGTCCACACGACGTGTGAACAGTATTCCTCTGCATGTGTATGCATAGGTTTGAAAAAAACCTATTGTACGGTCGGTTCTGCCTGCTGGAACTAATGGATGGTCCGGATCATCTGAATACATGATGATGGAGGCCCACTTCTTCACCCCGTGGTCGGCCGTGAGCAGACTGCGAAACAGAGCTCCCTCTACTTGTGTTGTGCTAATGGTGGGGGCAATGATCAGGATTTTCAGAGAAATCCACGCCATCCATTGGTTTCTCCTCAAAAAACCAGTCGGGAACGGTCGGTTTTCGACTGATTTCGGTGTGGCCCACAGAATTTTCTCCCTACCGTTCGTCTTGCTTCCAATGGTTAAGATCATACGATAGCTTGCATGAGATCAAAATGACACCTAGGTAACCGTCAAGCCCCCCCTCTAGTACCATTGGACGGGTTAGATTGTCCATATGGACAATGGGTGGGGTCCACAACCAAAATTGACGGAAGACGGTGTGGACGTTGTTGAGAAGGAAGATTTGTGAAGAAGACTCGGTCAAAATCGAGTTTGACCGGCTCAAGTGATCCGGTGTAATTTGAGTGCACTTGTGCACTTTGCATAGCCACGACCAATGGGATCCCCTCGTGAAGTCTGTAGGAAATCTGCTCCGTCCATCCACTTTTTCATATCATTTAATGCATTAAGACCAAAATTGAAGCATTCCCAGAGATCAGGTGGACCCCACTTAAGGATTTAAGGGGTTGATCTATCCGTTGGGACACTTCCACAGTGATCCAATGGCTGATTTTTGACGTGTACGGTTAATTTGTGGTCCCTTGGCCATGTATGAAGTTTCGAGCTGAACAGATGGTGAGAACCCTGTGATCTTGCATTTTGGACGTCTTTCGAGCCACTTGAGCTTTGGTTTCCCAATTTTCTCGGATCTTTGGTGTATAATTCTGTCAATATTGGTCCCCTAGAGTCCGTCCCTTGCCTTTATGTCATTAGAGCGCTAATTCCATACTTTTAGCACCCTTTTCAGTCCACGTCCGTAAATCTACCTTGCAACACAAACACAATTAAAATAGGGCATTAAATGGTATCATGTTCGTAAATCTAGACAATAACTGGGGTCTAATATGCAATATTTGACCCTCAACACAACCCCCAACCAGCATCTTGCTAGTCCCGGGCAAGGTATGCGAAAAATAAGTTGAGAATTATAAGAGAATTTTTATGAAACCGAGTGATGTTTTGAATAAGATATGAGAAATCTATGATTCATGAATGTTGGAAATTATTTTCTCCTGGACTCAAGCACACAGTAAACTTCATAATTAAGTTTAAAATATTAATCCATCAGTTAGAAAAATTCTAAACATTGAGTTCCATGGTTGTATAGTGTAATCTCGACTCATCGTCATTAAAATTCAATTCATTATTTCATGATAGCATTGGTAACCACAAGAGCATTTAGAACACCTAAAACCTAACTAAAATGTGCCTCATAAATCATTCTTTCTCTTTCTTTCAGCCTTTGATTTTTCTATTAAGAGTAACGCCAAGGAGGGGACTCAAATCCTCACCTATAGGGAGCAAACCTATGGTAAAGATTGTACACCCAAATTTATTTATTTATTTATTTATTTATTTTATATCATCCATAGGGAATCAAATCATTACCTATAGGGAGCAAACCTATGGTGAAAATTATTCGCCCAAATCTTTCTAAAGATATCTTCTTCTTCTTTTTTTCTAAGTTAGGTATTTTCTTTTTCTTCAGTTGATCATAATGGGCAATTTGTCCAGGCTGGTTCATTACATACTTAGTGATTACCAAGATAACCTTTAAATATCGAACCGAAACCTTGATGTGAAAGCGAGATGTGACATGTGAACTCATGACTCAATCAATGTTTACAACTTCTAATCATGGATTAATAATTCGATCTTAATTGTGAAATCTAACAGATAACTGAATTCAAGAGTCATCCATTACCAACATCACGTATCTTGAAAATCTAAATTAGGGATATCTGTCAAAATCACTTCAAATTCACAGGAATTTTCAGAAAAAATTAAAAAATTTTCACAGTTTTTGTTCAAGACCAAGAAAATACTGATTAGGAAATCTAATCTCCCAAACCCCCAGCCAAAAATCTACATTGTCCTCAATGGAAAAGATATATGAGCATGCAATGCACATGGGACAACGAAAGTAAATGAGAAGTGATGAGAGGATAGTACTTGGATAACGTATTAAGAGAGGTTTTTCAAGAGTTCACTGGAAGAGAGCAAGTTAGTACGAGAGAGAAAGTAAAACAAAAATAAAATCCTACCTATACCACTTTCGTAGGTGCTCTCGATTGCATTTAACGTATGCAACAAGCCTTTAAACCCCTAGGTTACCCCTAGTGGACGAGTTGTAGTCTCGTGAGGGTTTGCAGTAATGTTACCCACAAACATTGAATCGATCATGCCGCAAGGTTCCCCTTCCGGTCAATATCTTGATAAGTTTCTCAGTAAGTTCCTCAACAGGATCATCCAAAAGCCCTTTTCACAATAGGCGTGGATGCCCTGGAGCATGACTTTCCAGAGAGACTTATGTACCTCATAAGAAATCTTCCATTGAATTGCTTGAGGTATCCATAATTTATACGATTCACCTATGACAGAAGAAGTTTCAACGTTAGTATCACGTGGTGAATCAGAGACTATAAGTAAATAAAGTTCAGAAAACTTTCTAAGAATTGATGTAGTCTCAACACATTCCGAAGCTCCAAACATCGGTTTAATTTTTAGATCCTCTTCCTTTACTGGTAGACGTTTAGGATCAGGGGAAGAGAGGGTTTCAGAGTAAGGGTTCTCTCGGTCAGTGACGACTACCGAGATTTTGTCTCGCAGGGCATCCGCTTTGTCCCTTAACATGTGATCATTTGAAACTACAAAGTGTGCCAAGTAATCCCAAGGGTTGTGAAGTTCAGCTGAGTGTGATTTATTATGGCTCGTGATGATCTGTGCAAAGAATCCATCGTCCTTGACAGTGAATGGAGGTACGCTCTCTTGCTCCAGTTTTACACAGACAGATTGAAGATCAGTAAGTGAAGCATTGATGTGATCACTCTGTTCATTGAAATTACTCAATTGAGGCGTTGAATTGTCAAATATGTGTAGCTCAGATGGTGGCCTCAACTGAGTGGTTTCAAATTCCAGAGTCGTAGCGGGCAACTCCTCCTTCTCCCGAATCATATTATCATTCAATTCAGGGGAGTGGTCTAAATATGTTTCACAAGAGATAGAAGGGTCGGTCGTAAGGGGCTCATCCTCCACCTTTAAATCAGACATGTCAAGTGATGGGAGTGGCTCATTATGACCGACCACTTCATGTACATCTTGATTATTGATCTGGACCAAACTTGAGAAGGATTCTAGGGGGACTGTGGCTGCACATTCAGGATCATCATCCCAATTCACATCATCATCTAGTTCCGTGCAGTGCACAGTTGGGATGGGATCGCCTTCCTCACATTCTATTCCTAAATTCAGTTGAGGTTCGAATAAATCCAACTCCTCATTCCAAATTTCAGATTCTTTCAAAAGTGAATGCGGATCACTTTCCTTGCATTGTATTTCTGGATTGGGTTGTGGTTGAGATGAGCAAGCCTCCTCTATCTTTTTAAGGCGCGACATGAGTGTTTCTACTGCGTTTCGAATTTTCTCAAGACAGGTCATGTCACTCTTATATGAATCCTCTTGGATCGTTTTTGGTTGGATCTCAAAGGTAGGGGATCCAAGAGAATAATCATTATAACATGTTGTTGGTTCATTTTCCCAATTTTGATGTTTCCACTGGTTATAGTCATACGAATCATAGGTGGGAGAATTTGATGGTTGGTAATACTTATTATCACTCATGATATAATCACGCAGTGTTTTCTTTTTATCGGATGGATGATAATAATTCTCACAACCATAGTTATGATAACCCCAACACTCACGTACTATTTTATTAATCTGTGGGCTGTAATTGTTCTCCTGCATATAATCACGTAAGGACTTCTTAACCGGTGGATCTTTATATTCTGATCGGTTCTCAATGATAGTTTCAGAAAAGTTTTGAGACATAGGTTGATTTATATCATCATCATCCCAAAATAGGTTATTTTTCTCAGCATACTGACGTTGCCACTCATGCATATACATAATGAAACCCTTAATCTGAATTTAATCCTATAAAAAATAGAAAAAAAGTTCCTACAACAATGTGGAAAGTAAGAGGAGAAGTTAGAAGGGTGTTACCAAATAAGAAGTTCCTATGTTAAAATCCTGCAGAAGAAAACAAAACAAGTTAGTTTCTAAAACAGTTAGTCTAAGATTAAAAAATTTCTAAAAACCATAATTCTAAAAATAGAAAGAATAAAGAAATTAGAAAGATATCACCAAATTAGAAGTTTCTATCTCAGAATCCTACAAAACGGGAAAGTTAGGTTAATTCCTAAAAAATCAGAAAAATCTAGAGTTAAAGTTAGTACAATCCTAATCTTAATCTAATTCTAAAACTAATTAATTTCAGAAACGCAATCGTCAGTCCCCGACAACGGTGCCAAAAACTTGTTCACTCCCCAAGTGCAGGGTTGTGATGGAGTAATAACTCGGTAAGACCGAGGTCGAATCTCAAAGGACTGAAACTTGTACGTATTCTGAAATTCAGTAGAATTAGAACTAGGCTAAGGTGAAATCTAAACTGAATATAATTGAGGGATAATGGTGAAAATATTAATCTAAAATTTATAGAAATCAGAGGAAAGGAAAATAGGGATTCAGATGATCCACTTGTAGAGATCAGGGAGATCTTATGCATGTTTCATGAAAATTAACTGAACTGTCATTGATCTAGTTTTCAAGAGATGAAAGGTATATGAATTAGAATGGATTCCATCACCAAACCATGCCTAAGAGACTATAGCAAACAATAGAATTAAAATAATTACCAACCCATCACATGTATGAAGGTTAGGAAGGGTACCGACATTCGACTATGCCCAGGAGACTATGGTGAACAATAGGGCTTCCTGACGTCATAAACATAAAGGAGAAAAAGGACATGGTCCAAGCCATTGCAGACCCATTGTAATTTCAGTCACAACAGACCATTAAAGACTAAAAAATATTCCCACTAATTTAACTAACATCAACATTAATTCAGTTCTTAAATTAAACAAAAATCATAAAATAAACTCTCCCATCTCACTACAAGCTTTACCTCTTAGCCCTAGCTAAGAGGTTTAGCCTAAAATAAACATAGGCTAATCTCAAAATTAATTATAAATAATAAAGAAAGCAGTAAATAAAAATAAAAATCTAAAAATACTCTCTCCCTGCTCCTGATGTCCAGCCGTGGATGGAAAAAATCTGCTTTCCCCCCCATCTCTCTCTCCCTATCTTCCTTTTATAAGTTGTTGGAGGTCAGTCCTGAAGGTTTGAAGTCGGCGGAATGAGAGCTTCCGCACCACAAAGGCGGTGAAGAAAATCCAGGCACGTGCGTGGGCTTTTCTGCAGCCAAGAAAACGAGCTGAAAACTGCCCACTTCCCTTGCTTTCTTTCCAAAATATCAACGTCCCTTGGGAAGTTTTTGGCTTGCCTACATGATGGACGGTTTGGATTACCGATCCGAACGTGATCAGGCTCGCAAAATCGACCCACAGCGGCCGGTTTTCTCGGTTGCGTAGACAGGGCATGCGAACTCTCGTCGCTAAGATATTGGTGGGCCCCAATCAGCTATCGTGTTGAGAAATCCACTCCGACCATTAGATTCGGCTCGAAAAACCGTCTAGATATGGATGTTTTTAGATGGGATTCAATGTGGTCCACCGGAAGTCCTATTCTACCGTCCACACGACGTGTGAACAGTATTCCTCTGCATGTGTATGCATAGGTTTGAAAAAAACCTATTGTACGGTCGGTTCTGCCTGCTGGAACTAATGGATGGTCCGGATCATCTGAATACATAATGATGGAGGCCCACTTCTTCACCCCGTGGTCGGCCGTGCGCAGACTGCGAAACAGAGCTCCCTCTACTTGTGTTGTGCTAATGGTGGGGGCAATGATCAGGATTTTCAGAGAAATCCACGCCGTCCATTGGTTTCTCCTCAAAAAACCAGTCGGGAACGGTCGGTTTTCGACTGATTTCGGTGTGGCCCACAGAATTTTCTCCATACCGTCCGTCTTGCTTCCAATGGTTAAGATCATACGATAGCTTGCATGAGATCAAAATGACACCTAGGTAACCGTCAAGCCGCCCCTCTAGTACCATTGGACGGGTTGGATTGTCCATATGGACAATGGGTGGGGTCCACAACCAAAATTGACGGAAGACGGTGCGGACGCTGTTGAGAAGGAAGATTTGTGAAGAAGACTCGGTCAAAACCGAGTTTGACCGGCAAGTGATCCGGTGTAATTTGAGTGCACTTGTGCACTTTGCACAGCCACGACCAATGGGGTCCCCTTGTGAAGTCTGTAGGAAATCTGCTTCGTCCATCCACTTTTTCAAATCATTTAATGCATTGAGACCAAAATTGAAGCATTCCCAGAGATCAGGTGGACCCCACTTAAGGATTTAAGGGGTTGATCTATCCGTTGGAAAACTTTCACAGTGATCCAATGGCTGATTTTTGACGTGTACGGTTAATTTGTGGTCCCTTGGCCATGTATGAAGTTTCGAGCCGAACGGATGGTGAGAACCCTGTGATCTTGCATTTTGGACGTCTTTCAAGCCACTTGAGCTTTGGTTTCTCAATTTTCTCGGATCTCTGGTGTATAATTCTGTCAATATTGGTCCCCTAGAGTCCGTCCCTTGCCTTTATGTCATTAGAGCGCTAATTCCATACTTTTAGCACCCTTTTCAGTCCACGTCCGTAAATCTACCCTGCAACACAAACACGATTAAAATAGGGCATTAAATGGTATCATGTTCGTAAATCCAGACAATAACTGGGGTCTAATATGCAATATTTGACCCTCAACAAGAGAGATGGGTGTTGGGAGCTTATAAGCTATTGCGTACCTGAGTAATACCTTAGTGGGTGTTACCCATACCATAGGGCCCACCTTGATGATATTCTAGATATCCACACCATCCATAGGGCCCACCTTGATGATATGTTAGATATCCACACCGTCCATTCTTTTGTATGACTCATTTTAGGGTGCGCATTAAAAAATTAAGCATATCTGATGATTTTTTCTTAAAGCCACCAGAAAAATCTGTGGAGAAATCACACTAATTTCTTATAGTGTGTTTTCTTTGAAAAAAATTAATAGTGGATTCCATATGATTGGGAGGTTAATCAAGTGATCGTTTCCACCATTTGATTGAAACTACGTTTGTCACAAAAAGTCAAATTTGGTATTTTTACAATGCGTTGACCTAGTCATCGCTAAAACAAACCGTTTGCAAACTTTTGTGTCATTGCAAAGCCTAACATTTTGCAACGATACTCAATTCATCGCATGAAGTGGACATTAGCGATAACAATTGAAACGTGTCACGAAAAGTATTTCCCGCCATGTAATTTTTCGCTAAATAATTTGTGCGATAGGTTTTTGCGAGGACAATTACAGCTCGTCACAAAAATGTCAAATATTGGTGATGACCTACAATGTTGTTGCAAACACTCTACCCTTTCGTAATGAAACTACATTCATCGCAAAAAGCTTAAGTTGGTATTTCTCACAATAAGCTGACATAGTCGTCGTTAAAACAAACTATTTGTAACGACTTTTGTATCATTATAAAACTTAACGTTTTACGACGACACTCAATTCATCACATGAAGTGAACATTAGCAAAAATAATTGGAACGCATCGTGAAATGTATTTTCCGCCATGTAATTTCCCACTAAATAACTTGTGCGATAGTTTTTGAGATGATAATTGCAACTCGTCGAAAAAATGTCGAATATTGGCGATGACCTATAATGTTGTTACAAATACTCTACCTTTTAGCAATGAAACTTTAGTTGTCACAAAAAGCATAAGTTGATATTTCTTGCAAGGAGCTGACGTAGTCGTCGCTAAAATAAATTATTTTCAATGACTTTTGTGTTATTACAAAACCTAACGTTTTGAAATGACACTCAATTCATCGCATGAAGTGAACATTATCGATGACAATTGAAACGCGTCGCGAAAATTATTTCCTGCTAAATAACTTGTGTGATAGGTTTTTGTGATGACAATTGAAGCTCGTTGCAAAAATGTTGAATATTAGCGATGACCTACAATATCGTTTCAAATACTCTAGCCTTTCGCAATGAAACTACAATCGTCTCAAAACGCTTAAGTTAGTATTTCTCGCAACGAGTTGACATAGTCGTTGCTAAAACAAACTTTGTAATGATTTTTGCATCGTTGCAAAACTTAATATTTTACGACGACACTTAATTCGTCGCATGAAGTGGACATTAGCGACAACAATTGAAATACGTAGCGAAAAGTATTTCTTGCCATGTAATTTTTCGCTAAATAACTTGTGTGATAGGTTTTTGCGATGACAATTGCAGCTCGTCATAAAAATGTTTAATATTGGCGACGACATACAATGTTGTTTCAAATACTCTATCCTTTCGTAAGGAAACTATAGTCATTGCAAAAGCTTAAGTTGGTATTTCCTACGAGCTAACATAGTTGTCGCTAAAACAAACAGTTTGCAATGACTTTTGCCTCGTTGTAAAACCTAACGTTTTGCGACGACACTCAATTCATCGCATGAAGTGGACATTAGCGATGACAATTAAAACGTGTCATGAAAAGTATTTCCTACCATGTAATTTCCCGTAAAATAACTTATGCGATAGCTTTTTACGATGACAAGTGCACTTCGTTGCAAAAATGTCAAATATTGGCGACGACCTACAATGTTGTTATAAATACTCTACCATTTCGCAATGAAATTATAGTCGTCACAAAAAGCTTAAGTTGGTATTTCTAAAACCTGTGGAAAAAAGTCTAATTTTGTATGTGCAATGAGCTTAACCAATCATTGCTAAAGCCAATGTTTGCAACAACTTTTGTGTCGTCACATTTTTTTATTTTATGACCACACCTAATTCATTATAAAAAGTGGTTATTAGCGACGACTGCTTAAGCTCATCGCGAAAAGTCTTTCTCATCACTTGATTTCCTAAGAAAAACTCATACGTCATATAACACCTTGAACTTTTTAATACCTAAGTATTGAAAGTTCTCGAGTGTTGCTATGAAATTTAACTTAATAGGTACATGTGTACGATGTCAATCTAACTATCCTAACCCTATATATATTCTCCAATGCAAATCTCACCGTTAAGAATGATCTTTATCCATAAATCAAGTCATCCGACCATTGATCATGTGGTTTGATATATGTACCTTTCCTTAAATAAATTAGCGAATAACTTCTTATCAATAAGGATTTATGTAACACCCGACCCAACTAGAACAGTGTCCTGATGCGTGTACGTGGGATCTGCCTTAGGACCACTCGATTTACATTGCTCGTGTGAGGGGTACCGCCAATAAATTAACCCAGGCTATCCCATTAAGGCGGTCAAGTTTGGTTATGATTGGACCAAGTGCAAGCCATTAAGCCAAATAGTCTAATTGTACTTGAGGAAGGTCAAAAAGGTCTAAAAGTTGGGGAGACCGTAGACCTCACTGAGCTTGTGGTCCGTCACGGACCACGGATTCAGAAGACAACTAGAAATTAAATATTTACGCCGTCCAGATGGCACTTACCAAGTGCGACTCACCCCAACCTTGGCCCAAAGACTAACATTCTAAAATCACTAGCCCTTTTAAATGAAAATGAGATATTAGGCAGTGCAGCCGTCGGATCTCTTCTAAATTTACGCTGAAGGCCGAAAACATTTCCCTAAGAACGTTCATAAAACCTGAACCCTGATCATGGAATGGTGACCGTTGATCGCGAATTGGACCCGTACGATAAAACCCTAGTTTGTTTGCCTTCAAATTTTGCAGAGCCCTTCATTAGGCCATGGAACCCCTATCCTATAAATTTCATGGCCATGGGGGCATTAGGGCAATCCCATAGGGCCATTTAAAGATCGGGCCCGTATGATAAAATCTCGCGTCCATTTGCCTTCAAATTTTACACAGCCCTTCATTGGACCATGGGCCACCCAAGCTATAAATTTGGTGGCCGGGGGGTGTCAGAGCAGCCCCAGAAACCAAAGAGGGGTCTCATAGGACCATTAAAGGAAATAAATAGAACTTAAGTCCATTTGGCCCAAAAATCTAAGATATAAGACCCTTTAGCACCCACTCTCACCATTTTCTAGCAACAAGAGAGAGAAGAGAGAAAGAAGAGAGGAAGAAGTGAGAGGAAGAGAGTGTAGAAGAAGGTGGGGCCCAAAGGAAACCTTGAAAGCTTGGAGAACCCCCTTCCTTTTCCCCATATCCACGACTACAATCGCGACTTTCAACCGATTGGGGAGGTAACCATACATCTTCACTAGATTCTTTGTGTTGAGCTAGGTCTTGCATGTCATCCTAACATGCAAATTCCTTTGACTCAGGACCTTGGCCAATCGAACCACGAGCTTGACACTTCTAGGTCGCTTCCTCAAGCTCTCTACGATCCATAGGTGGGGACTGTTATCCTTACGTGACCTAATGCTAATTTTTAGGGGATTTAATGATTATGAATGTTATGATGATATACATGAGTAATCTAGGGAAAACCTAGCTAAGAACTTATATGATAGGTCTACCCTATTTACATGAAATAATTAATTGGTGTTTTTTTGATCTTTAACATGTTTGGGCATGAAATTAGTGTTGCATGTTCATCTCACATGTAATTCTTACATGATTTTCCCTATGGCATATATGATTACATTATTCCTTGTTGTGTTCTTGTACTATGAGGCATGTATTGTTCATGGTCTCCTTGGTGATTCAACACCACACACACACACACACATATATTTAAATTCATTCTATTGAGAGTATTTGCTTTTATATTAATAATCTAAATTGTTATGCTTAATGTATGATATGTATGAATTCACCGGTACTAGAAATGAACCCTAAATGGATGTAGTGTTATTGGACAAAAATCCATCTCTGGGTCGGTTAGGGAACTGAGATTGCTGAAAGTGGTCCCATTGGTAGGACCATCTTATGACGAGACTAACGGATTTAGGCGAGTGTAAATGGGTGATAGTAGTTGGACTACGTGGGTTACTTGCACATGTGAGCTTGGATAGTCTAGTACACTTACTAACCAATCATGTTTGTTAACCATGCCTATTCCAACGGTGAGAGATTATGATGCCCCGGTCCCTACTCCAATGTGGGTAGGTGTGATGTGGGAGAGGCTGGGTGCCTAGGCGAGATACTATTGCATGTGTCCATGGACGGAACTCTATCCCACATCGCTTGGACAGTTGTTCGAAGTCCTGGCTATATGTGGAGGCTCTCCCTTAACTGTTGTGATGCGTTTTAAAGCCGTGAGGGAAAAACCCCAAAGTGGACAATATCACAATAGGGGGGGGGGGGAGAGTTGTATCAGAGTTGATCACTCACTCCTACTCTGGGACGGTGTTTTAAAACATCAACCAGACTCTTTAGTAGTTGCAGGTGATGCTAAGCTCGACGAGCTGTGTGGCGCGAGCATTGATGAGAAGGATGGGCTGTCCTACTACCAGCTGATGGGCGAGTCGCCGTAGTTTGAGTGGATTGGTTATGGATTGCTGAGTAGTGGACTCAATGAACTATTCTTTTGGACATATTATTTTTTGTATTTTGTCGGGCGACGCCTTGCGCAGCCTGTTGATATATTTTGTTGATTTGTATACATTAGTCGCTTTCATTTCAGTAGACTAGTTGTAATTGTGATTCATGTTCTAATCAATTCCTTACTGCTCATTAAACTGGATTAAATGTAAAAATATTAAAATTTGAATATAAGTGACTCACAGGAACTTAGGAGTCAAGTGTATGCACAACCCCCAAATTTTAGGGCATTACAATTTAGATGTAAGTTCTTTTGCAAGAATTGTTTAGAAAGTTTCATACAACCACGTAGAACCGTTGGATTTCACAAAACTCTTAGATTAACAATAATTATGAAAATGCCACTAGCCTAGACCCCTGAATTCTAAAGCACATAGTTCCCACAATCCATTTAATGTGAAATTTTAAACCATGCCTATGTATTATAAATTAACCATACATGCCAAATTTCAGCCATTGGATCATTGTAAAAGTAACCCAATGGATAGATCAGTCATTAACCATTGATTTTGGGGCTCACTTGATCGTTGGATATGCTCTAACCTTGGGCTCAACCCCTTAGTTAAATGAAAAAATGAATGGACGGAGTATATTTCTAGAAAACATCACCGTGGGCCCCACTGGCAGTCGCAAGTGCACGTACACAAGTGCATCAGCCACTCACGAGAAGTTGGGTTAAACACGGTATGACCCGACAATTCTTGTGAAGGAGACGAAACAAATTCCTTCTCAGTGGACGATCGTCCATTGTGACCTTACTGGGCCACCCTCATTGTCCGCAGGGATGATTTAAGCCGTCTAACGTGCCTAGGAGAGAATTCTTACCAAAACTATATTGTCCCCAAGCATCCATTCACGTACAAGAACTCACATCAACAAGGGATATAGTACCATGTCAATTAGTGTTGTGGACCACCACGACTGGTTGACAGGGAGATCCAAACTGTTCATCTTCTTAACCATCCAAAACCGAACAAATTTACTTCGACCCCACATGTTGATGATCATGTGTGTGCATGCAAACAAAATCGCAATCCTGTTCTATTTCTCGTTTACACAAAACAGTAGCTGTGTAAAGTTTTGAGTTTCGCTTTCCTGGCTACGTAAACAAACTTACGCAAAGGGATGTTGGGCTCAAACAACCTATAAAAAGGGTCAGCCGTCCACAAGAAAGAAAGCAAAGGAGAGAGAAAGAGGAAGAAAAGAAAGACCACGAGAGAGAGAGAGAGAGAGAGAGAGAGAGAGAGAGAGAGAGAAATGAGAATAAGAAAGAGAGCAGAGAAAGAGAACTCCAGATCCTTTGTCCGAGCAAGCAAGAAGAGAAAGTGAAAAGAAGGAGAATAAAAGAAAAGAAAAGAAAGAAAAGGATCGTTCAGCAACACACAAAGAGAGAGAGAGAGAGAGAGAGAGAGAGAGAGAGAGAGAGAGAGAGAGACGTCAGGCGATGAGTAGGTGCAGCCGCTTGTTGAGTTACTGGCCTGATCCCATATTCAGATTAGTTTCCTCCAGCAGCATCAGGTGTAAGTAAGAAACATTCATTTTAATCTCCATGATTCAAACAAAATTTTGGGAAAACCATGTATAGAGTTCTACTGAGTCAAATTGAGTTGACTGGGTGGAAGGAGTCGCTGAACCTCAGGATCTTTAAGTTGAAATTCATCATCTTGAGAGGTGTATGGCGCATCCAAACCATTCCTTAATCAAGGTCTTCATCCATGTCCATTAGCTTAAGCTAACACTACCATAAATCGGGACCTAGCTTAATTTTAGTCATTTAAACCATGTGAATTAGGATATGATTGATCTTAAAAGGTGTCTCTCGGCACTTAGCCTTGTTGTGGATGATCAGATAACCAAAGGTGAGGGTTTTATCCTTTAAGCTTACACTAATTTAAGTTATTATATTTATCCTGCCTTTTACCTGCGTTCATATTATTTCATCTTGCCTTTTACATGCCATCATGATATCTCTACCTTGCCCTAACATGCCTTTGTGTTACTTTGAATTCTTCCTGTAATTAGATATTTTATTATCAATTAATTTTCTTCTTAGATTATAATATAATGTTACTTACAAAGTGATCTTTCTAAATTTATGTGGGGCCATGGATATAAGCTTTGCCCTTGCCTTACCAAATTTACTGAGTTGGCCCTACCACTTTTCTTATCTAAGAATCAGCCGTTGGTGATCTTCTATTTATTGAGTTGGTCATTATCAGTCTCCTTATTATGGAATTGGTCGTAGCTGCTCTCCTATTTGTTATGTTGGCCATTGCCACTGTTTGAGTTAACTATTGCCACTCTTCTCTATATTGGCCTTGCACTATCTATCTTTAAAGGGCTTGGGCAGTGTCTTGATATTTCAGAATCTCAATGATTTGGTTTGTATTCTCTGTAAGTGCAAGTACTATGTTGGGAATCCCTCCTCTAGCAATCGAATATATATCGTGGATGTAATGCGTTTTCAGTAGCGGCCCCTGGGGCAACACCTAATTCCATGTTTCATGAGTAGTGGTACAAAAATCTATGTAAGTAATTTGCAATGCATGTTACATCATTTTTGGGATTTGATGTCACAAATAGTCTTTCCATAAACAAGTTGTGTCACATAATTCATCCATTCATGTGTTATATTTGTCTTAGAGTGACCGCATAAATGCATGTTAAACGTGGGACACGCCGGCGAATTTCCATAGTATGGGATGCGGGGTGAGTCAAAAAACTCTAATCATATTCCATATTGTAGTGATCGCTAAGGGTGATAAACCGTATATACTTTGTTAGGCATGTATCTCATATAGATTTCTTGTGCATCGAAACCTCTTGTAGCTGTGGAGTAGGGGACGTATCAGAACCATTATGTTACTTTTATGAATCTCATGAATTATTGTTAATCTTAAAGGATAACCATAACTATGAGTAGGGCATTGACCTTCTCCCAACCGTACAGAAGATACAGGTGATGTACAGCTTGAAGACCTAGAGAACCATCTCCTAATAGAAGACCATATTGAAAGAATAAGAAGATATCTTTATGATTTAGCTTTATACTTCCGCTGTGAACTTTGACATTGTAATACACTCCCATTAAGAAGACACGTGATGTTTTATTGAATTCTTTAAATAACAATGACAGTTGATTTTATTCTCATGAATAGTTGCATTCATGAATGTATCTGGATGTGGTCCAACAAAAAATAAAAATAAGGTGCTATTTTTAAAGCATCTAAGTTATACATTATTAACACTCGATTTTCTCGGGCACGAGTATAAACTCTTGCCATGAAAATTCAGGATGTTATACGTCAAGTTTTAGCAATAATTTTTGCAACGACAATTGAAGCTTGTCGCAACAAAAGTGACCACTAACAATGATTTAAAATACCATCGTAAATAGTGGTTTTTTGCGACGACTTAGAATGTCGTTATAAAAGTTCTACTTTTTGTGATGAAATTAGATTCGTCACAGAAAGTCTAAATTGTTGTAGTGAGCATTAGGTGTAGCTTGTAGCTAGTTTGATGTAGACTTCCTCAACAATGTTCTAAGTATCTTGCAATTCAAATAGGACCTTCATCAGAATGCTCTAATTATCACAACTGAACTTGGTTAATTGTAAGACCTACGAGTGGATCATGACTAAACTGGATGGAGTTGACTTTTGATTTAGAGTACTTGGCCACTTAATCAATTCATTGAATTTATTTAAAAAATTAAAATTTTCACAAATATTTATCTTAATTTTTTTAAAAGTAAAAATAAAATACTTATTTTCTAATTTATTTTTTTACAAAAAGCTATCAAAAATTAATTTTGGTATTGGATAAGTCTTTACATGTGTATTAATAATTTTAGAAACTTAGTGTAATCGTTATGGAATCTTTCCCATACAGATGTAATTTGGAATCATTAATCAAGTTACTTTTTAGTCATAATCAAGTCTAGTTAATCAATGTATCTTCGTCATTGTACAGTAAAGTATTGATACACAATCTCATTCTCCTATATATAAGATAAGGGTAGTTGAGAACACAAAAAAGTCACGAGATTAACTACTTATATATTGTAATAATTAAATCAAATCAAAGCAATTTGTATTTAATAGCTCCTTACATATGGCTATAATTTTCTAGGTCCCTATCATGCACGCGCATAGTGAAATTATGTATAAAATAATTTGATAAATAGACTGATCCTAAGATACCCCAATTACAGTAATATCATATGTCTAAATAATATAATAAATAAATGGTAATGGATTATATTTGGACACAATGTACATGATGGAGGTGTTCATGATGTAAATCTGTCGATGTCGATCTCTTAGAACAAAAGGCTCTCTCTCTAATTTACCGCAAATGAAAGAAACCTAAGGAGAGAACATGCTAATCCTTTGGTAGGGGCCGATGATACAAGTTAACTGCCCACCCAAGTGGACCACAAAGAAGTGAAAAAAATCAGATGAAATGAATTTTCTCTCACTTTTGATAAGGTCTGAAAGTCTAAGTTCCAACTCTTCTTCAAAATTTTCATTTGCAAGGCCTATCGTGATGATTATACAAAATCTATTCAAACCATTAGATGCCCAAATAAGGGTTAGCCTTAGGGCCCAAATTAAGGCCCATCTTAATATAAATGGGCCACATTAAGGTAAATAATTTGGATGGTGTGCTTTTTCCTATACATTGTTTCCAATCATGTGGTCCACCTAAATAATGCATTGGGAAAATTTTCGAGCCTTAAGTTTAACATGAGGTGATACACCTGATGATTGATGGTCATGTTGGTATGGGACACCATGTTCGAACTGTCAGCCTATGCTGGGGTGATGAGTTTTCTCATAGTGACTAGTGAGCATTGATGAAGGTGAGAAATTGTTGTTCGAATGACCCCTGTCAAATTACTCGGCTGATGGTGTCATACCACAATAATGTTTGAACAACCTAGACATGAATAAAATTGGGTGATGAGCCCTTTCCTTTGTGGTGATTTGGTTTTATATGACAAGCTCGCACCTCGAAACTGAGTGATCATACTTAGTTTGGGTGATGACCTATACCGGGTTGATTACTATACCTTTAGGTATTATGTCGTACCTTTGGAATATTTGATTTGTGAGATAAATGGGTGATACCTAAATTTGGATCAAGGGACACTGGTGAGGAGTTGCTACGTACCGCAACGAGCCATGTGATCCGAGTAAGGACTTGTGATATAACGTCGGTATCGTAGCTTTGTTAATATGTTGGATGAATTGAACTTAATAATTACTCAACTAATATACGTATTCACCACATTGTGTTAGATAAAATTTTATGATTTAATGTTGGAGTCGGTTGTGAGGAAGTGTTGGATTATAAGACGCATGCATCATTAAATAATTATTCATACATTTAACAAAAGTATTTAGAAAATGCTTGATTTCTTATTTATCATTAAATGTGCTGCTTGAGACGATAATATGTGTAACTTAGAACTAATGGAACCACTGAATTATCTACTCACTCTCACCTATGATAGTGTTTTAAAGCACCAACTAGGTATTATTTTTGATGCAAGTTCTATCTAGGCCTTCAGCGGGTAGACTTGAGTCGACTTGCACTTTCATTGTGATGCCTTGAGAGCATCGAGCGAAGCTGGAAGATCTTGTTTTTATTTTAGTTTTATGCATGTATATTTTAGAGTCTCCGATCGAGCGTTCTTTATATGTAAATTTTGTCTCGTGTTCATTATGGCTTGTATAATTTTCATTCTGAGTAATTATCACTATTGGAATTGTATTTTTTACTCTTAGCCTTATATTTATGAATTTTTGTTATCTCTGCCTCGTTTTGGTTCCACTAAGTTGAATTGCGCAACTCTCATTATTCACATATAGACTAAATGTGAATTAGCATGAGGACGCATGTGCATTTTATTAAGTTAACACCTAGGAATTCAGGACTTGAGTCTATGTACTCGGGTGTTGAATTTTTAAGGCATTACAGATGGGGTGACAAGCCTCCTCGTAGTGACCAATGAACAATCAAGAAGGTTATGAGCCTATTACATCAAACTGGAATGATATCATGACTATCCCATAATTGCATTTGGGTGATGACTCTTACATCAATTGTGGGCATTCTCCATACGTTGATAGGGTGCCTAACCTTGTGCATTCGAGCTATGTCATCTGGGTACTTTGTGATTGGTCGGGCCAGTGTTAGTCCCTCATTGGCTGAAGAGTTGTCGCTTGGGTGATGAGCCCAAAAGCAAATCAAAGGATACATGTAAGGAGCCGCTTTGGCAGCCCCAAGCCTTATGATCCATTTGATATCATGATAAAATGAGGATATCCTAGCTAATATACTGAATGAATGAAACTTAACAATTACTTGGCTAACATATGTATTCACCACATTGCATTAGATATGATTTTGCGATTGGGTAGTGGTGTCACTTATGAGGAAGTGTTGGCATATGCGAAATAGGAGTTGAAGTTGTTTATGTGGGAGTGTTATTTGGAAAGGGCATACATCATGTCATAACCTAATATGTACATTTAATAAGAGTATTTATGAAGTGATTGATTTCTTTTGTTATCATTACCTATGCTGATTTGGTTGATAACATATGTAACTTAGAACTAATGGAACCACTGAATTAACTACTCACTTTCACTTGGGATAGTGTTTTAAAACACCAAACAATCATTATTGTTAATGAAGGTTATATCAAGGCCTCCGGCAGATAGGTTAGAATTGGCTTGTACTTTTATCATAATGTCTTGGGAGTGTCGGACGAAACTAGAAAACTTTGAATTTATTTAATTTTGTGACTGTATATGTTAAATTCCTCGCCGACTAGGTGTGTTCCATATGTTCATTTTACTGTATGTTCATTGTGGATTGTATAATTTTAATTTTGGGCGGTCATCACTATTTGAATTGTATTTTTGACTATTAGCCATATATTTCTGAATTTTTTATTATATTTACCTTGCTTAGATCTGCTAGGTTGAATTACATTACTCTAATTATTCGTGTATGGAATGAATGTAAATCTGAACGAGGTCACACGTGTATTTTCATTTGGTTCACACCCGAGCACTCAAAACTATGGTCTCTGTACTTGGGTGTCAATTTTTGAGGTGTGACAATGTTAATAGCGTAAAAGAGTATATTTTGGCTTTAAATAATTTCATCTTTAACCTATTAAGATTGAGGGCAGATAGGACATCTCATCACTTTTATTCCCATCCTCTAATCTTCTTGTTGCAAGAAGATTCACACATAAACGTATGACATCACCTCAATTATATATATTTCGTACATTCAAGGTTGGTCCACTCATGTGAGTGGGTGATTTGTCTGCCGAAAATGGTACAGATCTCTGAAGTCCTCATGGAAAATGCTAATGATTTATAAACTTAATACTCAATACTCAATTAAAAATGTTTATTCATTAATAAAATATAAGAAGTATATCATATAACTATATCACTCAAGCTCTTCTCAATCTCATTTGTTTGATGTGAATCTAAAATAAGTCTATAGTTATGGGCTTTATCATGGGATTCAGCAATATCTCCTTTGTGGGAATGTAGTTGAGCGTGATTTTTTGAAATCTCTCACTCGATTAATGACTTAATGATACTTTATTTTATTGTAATTGGATTTTTTATGGTGCTTAGGGTCAATTGCTAAGTTAATGGCAAAAATGTAGTTTATCTTCAACAATGTAGGTTTACAGATGCCTATTACAACACCCAAACCTTGTAGGAATTTGTAAACCTATATACACTCTTGAGTAACAGTACAATATGTACTCGATCTCCACATATGAAAGAACTGTGATATACTCAGATTCAATAATCAGATGTTGTAAGAATATGAATTTGTGAACCCATACACAATCCCTTTCATGGCTGGTTTTTATGTAGTGTTTAGTTTAGATGATGGAGACTTTTATTCAAAGACAAAAAATCAGTGATCATTAAAATTAGAAGAATGATATGTTATCTTGTTTACTAGATACCAAGTGTGTGTTTTCTTACACTAATTTGTGATTAATGAATCTAATTTGGTGCAAATATTCATGAACTCTGATGCAATCACACATGCCTTAAAGTAAAAAAGGAATAGTATCTTTTGGTATTTATGAGACACTAAAGTTGCATATGGTTGCACCAAATGTTATGAAATTTCATGATATTTTGTCATTAATCAGTCTAATTTGGTGTAATTCAGAGATTGTTTCAAATTCAAGTGAGCTCAACTGATTTTTCAAAATCATGCATCACATCTTGGATTGATATGATTTTCAGCATATATGGAGAATATTCCAGGGCTAACATGATGGACAAAATATTATTCTCCATCATGTATATATTTTCCATCATGTTTGACCTCGAATATTCTCCATATATTATCCATATATCCACCCAGCAGATAACTTCTAAATCTTTGTGTGTGAGACATCCAATCCATCCAATAAGTTGGCCCCATCACAAGGATCACCTTAAAATCAGATCTATCCACCAATCAAATATAATGTGTTTGTATTTTTCTATTTATTAATGGTTAGAATTTATTTTTTTTCTATGTTGTAGCCCAATTAATGAATCTATATAGCTAATTTTTGCACTTGGTGACCCTTGTTTTAGGGCTCATCTATTGAGAAGGTTGGATTTCATATACACTTAATCAGTTGGAAGCTATTTAGTGGGTGGATATTATTGATGGTCCAATAGGTTAGGTAGTATCCTTTGAAAAACTTCCTAATAGACACTCATTAAGTGGACCAAACTTGTATGCGGTGTAGACCACTGGATGCGTAGATACTACAAACTATTGCATCATGTCGTCCTTGTTGAAAGGGTTGGACTATAGCTTGTGGTCCATGTTGAGAAGTGGAGCCACATCTGGGGCCATGCACAACCGGTCATGGAGCCCACTCGATCGGCCACGATCGGTCGAGCACCTTGGAACTCGAAAACTGATGCTCGCTGGCACGACCGGTTGTGGCCCTGGCATCGTGGGATCCTCTTGACCAATCGTGTAGTTTGCTCGACCGGTCGTGGTTACGCAGATTCGTTTCCGGATTTAATGCGGACTGCGAATTTTTGAGTTGCCTTTCACAACGGTGCGAAAGGGAAGTTGCATAAACTATATATGGGTTTCCCTAGGACTTTTCTGGTGTATTTGGAAATTATTGAGAAATAATTCTAAGGTGTGGGTAAAGGGTTTTATATATTCTTCCAAAGGAGAGGTTAGTATTTTACCTTATAATCTTTATTTTTCTTTATAGTGGAAGTTTGCATCTGTGGTTTTTTACCCTAATTTGGGATTTTTTTTCATGTATATCTTGTCTTATGGTTTGTTTGGATTGCTTTAATCTATTTTCTACTTTATATTTCTTCTTGTTTATCGTTTATGGGTGTAATACCCTAAAAATCGGGGTCGAGCAGGAGCCCAACTCTCGAGTTCTAACACATCACTTATGCAACATAGATAATGATGATTAAATGTTGTCTGTATTAGTGAATTAAAGTACGCTTTCGGAAGACTGTGATATGTATATAAACTGTTCAAAAGTAATAGTAAGCCCTCAGAGTATGAATGTCACTAGGTTAAATAATTATAAGTTTAATTCAAAAATGTACAATATCAGAAAGTGTAATGTTCTCTATCCAAAGCCCTGTAGCACCGCCAACACAACTCCAGGTCTATATAGACCCGCCAGAGAGTTGCATATAGGAGAACTCCTCATCGTCATCGAAATAGTCTAGCTCTGCCTCATAAGCATCACTATCACCTACAGATAAGACGAGTATGGTTGGTGTTTAAAACACCATCCCAGAATGTGGGAGTGAGTGATCAACTCAGTGGAGTTATAAGGCAAAGGTTAATATGTTATCAATTCAATCAAGCAGTAATGATAAAGTTATGCAATCAAGCATCCCTAAGTACACTGGTTAATACAAAAATGATATGTATTAATGATGCATGCCCTCACCTGCACTCCCTCTACGATCTTCCTCTTACGGTCACGGGATGCACCCCTTTCTTTGTACTCAACACCAACGTCAAAGGCACATGCAATGCGGTGCATGAGCATGATTACCGAGTTCTTATTAGACCTTTTCATACAGCAGGATTGGGAAGCTAAGGCACCTCTCTTTATATCATAACCCAAACATTGATCCATCTAGGGTCGTCAATCCTAGCTAGTCTCATACGATGTTACGATTCCATGTCGCTACAAAGGGCTCATCACCTCAATGCAGGCCTAACTTATACTCTAATTGCTACGGAAAGACTTGTTACCTCAGCGCTGTCTCTGAGTATGCTCGAGGTCACTACGAATGGCTCTTCACCTAATCGTAGGCCGACAACTCGAAACAGTGTTCCATACCACCATATTTGGCTCACGAGTCTGGGTTGCTCATTGGTCACTACAGGGAGGCTCGTTGCCCCAGCATAGGCCGACAGCAAGACCACGGTGTCCCATACCACCATGCCCGGCTCATGAGTATTAGTGGATCGAGGTACCAAGGTTAAACGAGTTTTTCACTGGTAAGTTGTACTTTCGATTCAAGCAGTAGCGTCCATATATGGTGAACATATATCGGGTCGACCGGGTTGCTTGACAAACTCGACTAGTATGAGCATATGTCGAACCGATTAACATGGAACGCGCAAGCAATTCCACGTGGCCTAACCATTGTCGACAAGAAGCGTACAACTTGGATTCATCGGGCGTGACCGTCGTGGTTAAGCAGTTCAACCACCATTCATAAATATTTACCGATTGCCTAGACTACATCGTAGCCCCAATCACATTCTAAACAATAGCATTCACATATAGTAATCCAAAATAGCATGCAACAACTGAAATCAAATATAATCCTTACTTGAGCAATTTAACAAACATATACTACTCATATTATCATCCATAGGCATTTCATCCATACAACACATATTAGTAAGATAGGTTATATAAATAATAGTATAATCATAGTTAAGGGAATTGAGTATCTTATCTCAACACCTTCAATACATGCATTCAAATAAGTATTTTTACATTCAAGCATTTTATCAAATACTTAAGCTACACATATCATATACATGAAATAAAGTAATTATAACAGGTATTATAGCAAATTCCTTTATAAAGGGTTCACCGTACGTACAATAATCATGTATTCTTAGTCAATAAACATGACAAGTGTAAATCACAATTCCATACTCATTCACACATTTCAAAAAACACATGGAATGCATTATAATCAACATAGTTTATATATATGCGTAATATACGAAAACCCTCGTATGTAAGCATATGTGATAGCAATCAAGCCAGTCATAAATCATTACTGACATTTAAAGTCTTAAAAACTATAACCTAAACATTTATAGTCCGTACCTTACGCTGGTAGACTCATAACGAACTCAGTTCGTTTTCTAACTTGTCTTTTACGGCATAACCGCAACTTACAGTATGAAATAGATTAACTATTTCATCCTTCACTCTATTTGAAACCCTAAAATAGGTTAGAGTTAGGATTTCTTACCTAAGAATGGAGTTGGAATCGCTAGTATAGCGATATGGTAGTAGTGATACGATACGTAGAGCGGCAGGGAAGAATCTTTGCAGCAAACCCTAGCTTTCCCTCACACTTTCTCTCTCTTTCTTCTCTTTCTTTTCTCTTCTCTCTTTTAGGATTATAAATTCGTATGTGAAGGGTGAGAGAGTGTTTTATGCCTTTATATAAGCCCAGGACTGATGGAAATGGCCCCAGGGCCAAGGTATACTTAGGTTATAGCCAAAGGGCGGCAGTTTCGGTCCAACGGAGCTGTTCTGAATGCTCCTTTTCTGAATGCGATCGGACTTAAGCTTCTTGATATTGGATCTAAGTCTAGCTAAGTTTTTGGTCCGATTGGATCAGTGGATCAACCGCGGGGGACCTGTTTCAATTCAACGGTCATCGGTACTCGATCAGGGATATAAATACCCTGACATGTGTTAGATATTTTCCCTGATCTGATGGCATAATTTGGTCAGATTCTGACAGTTTGAATTCTTAGATTTATCTTGTAAGCGAACGACTTAATTCACTTAAGTTTCAGTTCATTTTCTAAAGATATTCGCATTTTACACACACTTCACTCCGGGTTTAAGTTGTGCGTTTCTGGGTACTATTAGGACTTGATTTCCGAGGTAGTTGTCAAGTCCAGCAAGGAGGTCATAACCGTATAGTTTCGTCGTAATCAGACTTTCGTCGTGCGGTCTAGGTCCGATATGGAGTTTCAATGTGCTCATGAGAGCAACTAGGTTTAGAGATAGATTCTAGATTTTAAGGCTGAGTAGCGTTAGTGATTCTACTCATTTTGGGTCTTACGGATCATATTTAACTCGATTAATGCTAATTTCACAAGCAATCTAGTTTAACACTTAGTTAATTCACGTCTAATTTCTAAAGGATTTGGCCCTTAGTAATTTCTGCCTGAGGTGATACTCGGGCCTTTGTACGGATTTTTTCGAGACGTTACAGTGGGTGAGACTTGAGATTAGATCTCGGCTCACTACGTTGTTGGCGTGCTATGTAACAACTGATATCAAAGCTATTGGTTTAGTTCTATTGAGAGCGATGACAGAAGAAAGGAAAACTAGAATTGAGAAGTTTGATGGTTCAAATTTTGCCTTTTGGAAGATGCAGATAGGATTATCTGTATCAGAAGGACCTCTATATTTCTTTAGGAGGAAAAGAGAATAAACCAGAAAAGATGACAGATGATGAATAGTTTTTACTGGATAGGAAGGCTTTATGAACAATCCGACTCTCTTTGTTTAAGAGCGTCGCCTTCAATATATCCAAGGTAAAAATTATAAAAAAATTAATGGAAGCTCTAGCCACCATGTATGAAAAACCCTCTGCGTCCAACAAGGTTCATATTATGAAATAGCTATTCAACATGAAGATGTCAGATGGTAGGAGCGTGGCTGAACATCTAAATGAGTTCTATACAGTCACAAGCCAGTTGGAATCTGTTGGCATTATTTTTGAGGATGAGGTCAGTGCATTATTGATCTTGTCCGGTTTGCCAGAAGTTGGGATGGTTTGGTGATTGTTGTGAGCAATTCTTCAGGGTCGACAAAGCTAAAATTTGATGATGTGGCCGGTCTAATTTTCAGTGAAGAATCTAGAAAAAAGGCATCAGGAGTTTCAGGGGATTCAGAAAATGCTCTAAACATTGAAGGAAGAGGAAGATTACTGAACAAAGGAGGCAATAAACATAGGCATTCTAAGTCGAGAAAGAAGTTTAAGAGACCGAAAGACAAAGACATGTAACGAGTTTGAAGGATGAAATGACGTTAAAATTGAAGGATGTCAGACATGTAACGAGTTTGAGAAGGAATCTGATCTTAGTGGGGCAGTTGGCCAATACCGGTTATGTGACGACATTCACTAGTAATTCCTGAAAGATCACAAAAGGTGTCTTGGTGATATTTTGAGGCAAGAAGGAAGATACTTTATAGGTAACTTCAGAATCATATGGTTCACTCTTAGTCGCATTAACTGGAGTGAATGAGCAGTTATGGCATCAGAGGTTGGGACATATGAGTGAGAAAGGGATGAAAGTGTTATTGTCAAAGGGGAAGCTACTATGGCTGAAGTCTATTGACTTGGAATTCTGCGAGAACTGCGTGTATAGCAAGCAGAAGAGGGTAAGCTTCAAGAAGATAAGACACGCTCCAAAGACACATCTATTGGAGCTTGTACACACTGATGTATGGGGACCGACATAGGTATCATCTCTTAGTGGTTCACGTTATTTTGTTTCTTTTATTGATGATGCTAGTAGAAAATTGTGAATTTATTTCTTAAAACACAAATTTGATGTATTTGATGCATTTAAGAAGTGAAAAGTTATGGTAGAAAATGATACAAGTAAAATAGTAAAGTGTCTCAGATCTGACAATGGGGGAGAGTATTGTGATAAGAGGTTTGAAGAATATTGTGCAGCAAATGGAATCAAACATCATAAAATGATTTCAGGGACACCGTAGTAGAATGGTGTGACCGAGTGTGTTAACAAGACCATCCTTGAGCGTGCCAGGAGCATTAGTTTACATGCAGGGTTACCCAAGATATTTTGGATAGATGCTGTGAATACTGTCGCATATCTCATCAATGAAAGTCCTTCAACACCATTGGATGGTGAACTATCAGAAGAAACATGGACTGGGAAAGAAGTGAACCTTGCACATCTCAGAGTGTTCGGTTGTACTTCATATATTCACATTGATGTAGAGCACAGAAATAAGCTAGATGCAAAGTTTAGGAGGTGCACGTTTATAGGCTACGGACAACATGATTTTGACTACAGGTTTTGAGATGCAAAAAATAGAAAAATCATCAGAAGTAAGGATGCAGTCTTCAATGAAAAGTGATACATAAGGACAGTGTGAAGGAAAATAAGGCTGAGGAAAAGAAATTCGTAGAGTTGGAAGAGTTACCAGATACAAGTGTTACAATGCCACAGGATGATCATGCACATGAGCATTATGATGTAGAGCCGCATACATCGGTTGTGAGGAGGTCTACTCGGGAGAGAAGACTCACGGTCTGATACTTACCCTCCTTACATTATCTATTGCTGACAGATAATGGCGAGCCATATTGTTTTGAAGAGGCGTTACAGTTAGATACACGGGTTAAGTGGGAGTAGGCCATAAATAAGGAGATAGGCTCTCTTAAGTTTAATCGTACATGGGAGCTAGTCACTCTACTTAAGGGTAAGAAAGTTCTTCATAACAAATGGGTTTACAGACTGAAGGAGGAGCATGATGGTTCGAAATGGTACAAGGCTAGATTGGTTGTTAAAGGGTTTTAACAAAAGATAGGTATCGATTTCATTGAAATATTTTCACCTGTGGTGAAAATATCTACGAGTCGCATGGTCTTGAGTATAGTGGCTACAGAGGACTTACATTTAGAGCAGCTAGATATTAAGACAACCTTTCTTCATGGGGACCTTGAAGAAGATATATATATGCATCAGCTGACAAGATACGTGACACCACGAAAGGAGAACAAAGTGTGCAGACTGAAGAAGAGTCTACATGGCTTGAAGCAGGATCCAAGGTAGTGGTATAAAAAGTTCGACAGTTTCATGTTAGGAAACGGTTTTAAAAAATGTCATGCAGACCACTGTTGTTACTTGAAGAAGTTTGATACGTCGTACATCATCCTTCTTCTGTATGTTGATGATATACTTATGGTCGGTTCAAACATAAAGGATATCTCATATCTCAAAAGATAATTGTCTAGAGAATTTGCTATGAAGGATTTAGGAGTTGCAAAAAAAATCCTACGCATGAGGATAAAGAATGATAGGGAAAATAAGAAATTGGTTTTGTCACAGGTAGAGTACATAGCTAAGGTGCTTGATCGATTCAATATGGGAGGTGTTAAGCCGGTTAGCACTCCATTAGCCAACCACTTCAAGCTATCTAAGGAGTAAGGTGCAAAGACGTAGGAGGAATAAGACTACATGACTAAAGTCTCATACGCGTGAACTATTGGGAGTCTCATGTATGCTATGGTGAGCATGAGGTCAGACATTGCTCAAGCAGTGAAAGTTGTTAGCAGGTTCATGAACAATCCCGGGAAGGAACATTAGGAAGTCGTGAAGTGGATCCTCAGATACCTGGTAGGTACTAAGGATGTAGGGTTGTGTTATGGTGGATTGGAAATCAAGTTACAAGGTTACGTGGATTCAGATTTGGCAGGAGATATCGACAGTAAAAGAAACACTACAGGTTATGTCTTTACTCTGGGTAGTGCTGCAGTCAGTTAGGTCTCTCAGTTACAAAAGATAGTATCTATCAGTACGACAGAAGCAGAATATGTTACGGCTACAGAAGCATACAAGGAGATGGTGTGGATGCAAGGTTTCATGGAAGAGTTGAGTAAGAAGCAAGCACATTGCAAGCAGTACAATGACAGTCAGAGTGCAATACATTTCGCTAAGAATTCAGTCTTTCAATCGAGGACCAAGCATATTACCATCAGATATCACTTCATACATTCGTTACTGGAAGATGGATCGATTGCTCTGGAGAATATTCATACAAATGAGAATCCTGCGGATATGCTGACCAAGGCGGTCACACGGGAGAAGCTGAAGCTCTGTTTAGCTTTGATTGGTCTTCAGGCTTGAAGACGGGGAGGTGGTGTACTCCAGATGAAGAAGACAAAGGTTTATAGTAATGTGTCTCCAAGTACGAGATTGTTGAGAAGTGGAGCCACATCTGGGGCTGCGCATGACCGCTCGTGACCTCATCTTGACCGGTCGTGGAACTCACTTGACCAGTTGTGACCAGTCATGGACTGGCTCGATTCAAAGTCCAGCGAGCATCAGTTTTTGGGTTCCGAGGTGCTCGGCTGGTCATAGCCCTGACACGACCGGTCGTGGGGTCCTCTCGACCAATAGCGCAGTCTGCTCGACCGATCGTGGTTATGCAGATTTATTTCCGAATTTAATGCGGACTGCGAATTTTTGAGTCCCCTTTCGCAAGGGTGCGAAAGGGAACTTGCCTAAACTTTATATAGGTGTCCCTAGGGCTTTTCTAGTTTATTTAAAAATTATTGGGAAATAATTCTAAGGTATGAGCAAAGGATTTTCTATGTTCTTCCAAGGGAAAGGTTAGTATTTTGCCTTGTAATCTTTATTTTTTTTTATAGTGGAAGTTTGCATCCATGGTTTTTTACCCTAATTTGGAATTTTTTCACGTATATCTTGTCTTGTGGTTTGTTTGAATTGCTTTAATATATTTTTTAGTTTATATTTTTTCTTATTTATCGTTTGTGGGTGAGACTTAAGATTAGATCTTGACCCACTGTGTTGTTGGCATGCTGCGCAACAGTCCAACCTGTTGGACTTAAGAACTCAAATATATCACTTCTATAACAAGTTAAAGAGGGACCTCGACAATTGAATTTTTATGGGATCCACCTTGATCTGTATATGTAATTTACTTTGACCATTAGATATGTAATCCCATGATAGGCCCGGAGCTAAAAAATTAGGCTTACTTGTGATTCAGGTGAGTCACACCAAGGGAAATAGTTATGAGAGAAACATTCACCCTTGATTCTTATAAGGCCCATTGTGATAAGTACGTAAAATTCACTCGAACCATTAGATGCCACACCAATACAGAGGACATAGGCTCAAAGTTCAGGTCTATACATGATTCAAATGGACCACACCAAGGGAAATAGTTTGGAGGGTGAACTTTTTCCAATCATGTTGTCCACTTGAACCACGAATTGGGTTGATCTTTAGATTGTGGTCTAACATGAAGTGATGCACCTAATGCTCAGGGTTGATTTCACATTAACATCATGGCAAGGC
The DNA here is from genome assembly GCA_037074715.1 of Magnolia kwangsiensis. Lineage (NCBI taxonomy): Eukaryota > Viridiplantae > Streptophyta > Magnoliopsida > Magnoliales > Magnoliaceae > Magnolia > Magnolia kwangsiensis. The sequence continues at coordinate 100,631,857 of CM073584.1, forward strand.
CCACCCAAGCCACCATTCCTTTTATAACCTAGAATAACTCTTATCTTGGAGTATTTATTAGCACTAATTAATCCTTGAATTAAGCGACTAGTTGGACATTCATATCATTTCAAATAATGTGAGATATTAACTCAAAAATATAGTAAAAACCTTGGGACCTATATGAATTCGTAAGATTTATGCTGTTTATTATTATTATTATTATTTATTTTGCTAGAAATGTCATATTCATTTCCCTATTTGTTTCTTTCCGTGGACTTTTTTGTGTGAAACACATGCACTCACACCCCACAATAGGAGAATATTAATTACCATCATTTAACAAAAAGTGTCGGTATTTGTTTCTTTGCATATAACTTTTTTTTTTGGTAATGGACGTACTGTCACCGCCACACACACCATGCACTCGCACTACTGTGGTTTTTCATGTCAATTGGTACTCAAACCTCCGCACACATCATGCACACACGTACTCTCACCTCCACACATCATTTAACGAAGATTTCTTCTATCCTTTTTTGGGTCCGTTATATATATTTATGAAATGAAAAAAAAAGAGGATGGATCAGATCATATGATTATTAATTTTTTTAAAAAATTAATAAAATTGGTACTCAAACCCATGACATCATGTTGAAACTCTTGACAGTTTACCACTACATCGTGAATAAGGAACCTCTTTACATAGATTTAAGAAATATCATTTCTAATAAATAGAAGGAAATGACCATTCATTTTGTGAGGGCCTCATGTGGTAGCTATATGTAACATTATCCATCTTTTAAGTGGTTCATATGCAATCATTTATCCTCACCTGCCACAATCCATTTTAAGGCATCACACGTACCATGATATCACATTTGCAACACGTGCTATTGCCCATCTTCTAGTGACCCAAATTTCAATGGGCCATATAACCAATGTGCCTTGGCTAACATGTGCCACCCTCATCTTTAAAGCTCCACATGTGCCACATGTTCTACAAGTCCTTGCCTTTGTTGGAAAATTGTTTTTTGGATACACTGAAAATAAAAATAAAATGTGAAAAATTTCTTCACTAGGTTGAATCACGTAAAAATTGCGCTGTCCTTAAAGCGTGATTCACCCCCTTATCAATTGCTAATGGGTTACAGGCGAATTGCTTCCAGGATAAGACAAGTCTTATCTGAATCTAACGTGCAACAATCACAATGGGTCCACTATGGAACAGTTTGAACGTAGTAGATCTATTCTGGCAGATTCAGACAATAGAGATGTTCAAAGTACACCAACTAGCGCCACTACAGCCACACTACCCATGCCCACGCCTATGCTTATGCCCGAGCCCAAGCGGACGTGCGTGCGTGGGCGCAACCCGAGCATCTCCACATCCAAAACACCAAGTAAGAATACTCATCACAAGTCAACATATAAACCACAAAAGAATTTCAACCATTTTCGATGTGGGACAAAGCACACACTGCACTTTTTGGATTTGAAATTTTTGAAAAAGCACTTTGGCATTAAAATCCTGAAATTTTAAAATTTTTATTTTTTTCAAAAAAATACTAAATTTCAACAATCCCCCATTAGTTTTTTTAAAACAATGGAAAAATTCTGCCAGAATAATAATAGTTATTATATATAAAGAAAGATATCTTGCGATTTGAATCTTTCTTTAGTGTAAGTATTTTAAAGTTATTTCAAAATTTTTGGTTGTCACAGTATTGAACTAGTTATTCTTATATGATATAACTAAAAATACTATACACATAATAGCTCATGCATTATGTGTTCCTTCATAATCTCGCTTAGCACTTTTAATGATCACTAACTTATTCTGTTTCATGAACGATCCCGAGATAACTCTAACTCTCATGAGAAGCGGCACTACTTCTACGTTCACATAAGTGAAATCCTTTTAGTGTTTCCATTAAAATACTTGTCCTATTTAACTCAACTTCATTAAGAGTTTAATACTCATCCGTCTTTTATAATGGCCAGCACTTTCATCCTGGATGAGGTTATTTTAATTTTTTAGTGCTGAAACATTTCACTTATTAGTAAATTATTGTTACCCATTAAACCTAATCTTTAGAGATTTTCTAATTTTGGATTGAGTTTCTTTTACTGGTAAAACTTTGAGTAAAGAGTTTCAACTATATCTCTCTAGATGTTGTCTTTACTACCATTCTCGTTAGAGGTTTAGTAAAAGGAACAGCTAAGTTATTACTTGACTTCACATATGGGATCGCAATGATTCTATCTTAAATCAATTGCCTTATATAGTCATGTCTCAAACTAATGTTTCTGGACTTCCCATTATAGGTACCGCTATAGGCTCTCGCTAAAGTAGCTTCACAATCATAATGAAGTGAAACAACCGATATAGGTTTCACGTATAATGAAATTTCTAATAGAAGATCCCTTAACCACTCGACCTCTTTTCCTGTAGCAGCCAAAGCTATGAACTCAGATTCTAAGTTTGGGTGCATTATGTAAGTTTATTTCTTGGATTCCAAAGATACAACTTCACCTCCTAGGATGAATATCCACTCTATAGTGGACTTGTTGTCTCCTGCACTCGATATCCAACTTGCATCTGTATATCCTTCTAACACTACTGAAAATTCTGAGTAAAATAGCCTTAGTTCTTTGATTTCTTTAAGATAACTTAGAACTCTACTTATTGTTTTCCAGTGTTCAACACTTGGATTACTTATAAACCTACTTAGTTTACTTACAGCGTATGTTATATTCAGTCTTATGCATTGCATTGCATACATAAGACTGCCTATAGCACTAACATACTCTACTTGCGTATAATAACTGCTCTTCCACTGTTTTTCTTTAACTTGATACTTGGATCAAATAAGATTTTTACCTCTTTGATTTTCAAGAGATTAACTTATTTAGAATTTTTTCAATATAATGAGATTGACATAATGTAAAACCCCCACTATATTTTTTAACTTTGATACATAATATAGTATCCACTTGTCCAAGATCCTTCATTTTGAAAACTGAAAAGAAAAATTTCTTGATTTCAGTTACACCTTTCATTTTATTACTGATTATTAACATATCATTTACATACAAGCATATCATTACAACATAATCATTACATACTTTTGAATATATGTATTTATCAGCAATATTATGTTCAAAACCATAAGAGAGAACTTTAGAATTAAATTTATCATGTCACTGTTTTGGTGCTTGATTTAATCTATATAAAGACTTAACAAGTCTACATACTTTTCTTTCATTACCTGGTAGAACAAACCCTTCTGGTTGCTTCATGTATACTTTCTCATCGAGATCACCATTTAAGAATGTTGTCTTCATGTCCATTTGATGGATATGAAGATAATTTATAGATGTCAGAGTGAATAAGATTCTAATTGATATTATTCTAGCTACTGGTGAATAAGTGTCAAAATAATTGATTCATTTTTTCTGTCAGAAACCCTTAGTAACTAATCTTGACTTAAAGTTTTGAATTGTATCATCAATGTGATATTTTTTCTTAAATACTCACTTACAACCTATTGGTTTAAAACCTGTAGGTAGCTCTACCAACTCCCATGTTTGATTAGATATAATAGAATCCATTTCATCATTAATGGCCTCTTTCCAAAAAGTGGAATCTCTTGAAGTCATAACTTCATTAAAGGTTTTAGATTCATCTTCTATAGTTAAAACTATAGGTATTTTCTTAATGACCTCCTCTCTATCACCCTTAACTAGATGAAAAGAGAGTTATTGAGAGTTGATATGATCAGGATCAAGACTCTTCTCTACTCTTACTCTTTGACTCCTACGAGGTTCACTTGGAGTTTTTTCTTCTATTTGTGTTTCTTTTATAGTTTCATTAGGAGATTGAATCTTAATATTCTTTTTTCTCCGTGAATACAGAATTCTCAAAGAACTCTACATCTATAGACTCTATGATTATATTGCAGCCTAAGTTTAGAAGTCTACAGATGTAAGACCCGTATCTTGGTCCGTACCGTTCCGTATACTTCCACGGTCTTACCGGTCGAATTCCGGCAACCTTCGACCCTTAAACGATATCGACGCGCGACCCTGATTCATGTGCCAACAACCCGAGTCGACTCAACCCGAGCCCAATACCATAGCGACCGCGCCGTCGTTGCGGTTCCGATGCCCTGACTCACGCGCCGAAGCGATACCCTGATCAAGAGATGTGGGCCAACGTTTGGTGCGAGAAAATACCGCGTGTTGCGAAACCCAAGGAAATCTCTACGATGTGTCACATCAATCACATCAATCCCATCAATCAATCAATGCATCAAGCCATCACATGTCAAGTACACATCACTTTATTCTATTTTCCCAAGCAACCACAAAAGTCTCCCAAACTCATACCTCTCTTACACAAAAAGTCACAAAAGTCTTCACCACCCATACCTCTCTTACACAAAAGCCTCAAAAGTTAAGCTTTTCTTACACAACCATCACTCACCACATCCATCCATCAGTCTCTCTCTCTCCCTTACATCACTCTCTCTCTTTCTCTCTTTCTCACTTCAAATTTCTAAGCAACAAAAGAGTTCCAAGGCTCCATACGTATGGAATTCTCCCTCTCTTCCTAAACTCCAAATGTGGCTCACCTCTTCATCCCAAGATCTCCCATCTCAACCCTCCATTCCTCATCTTAACCGTTGAAAACCAAGCTAAGGTGCCAAGGAACTCCTAGGAGCAAGAAGATCGGACGGTGGGTGCTAGATCATTCTAGTTTTTCTTATTTTTATGATGTGCCAAGTGAGGCCCACCGATCAATGGTGTGGATCTCACTTGGGACCCTAAGTTGTGGCCGATAGACCACTTGAATCATCATGATCATTCCATGATGGGGCCATTCTCCATGGACCCCATCATGATATTTATTTTCTTTAGAAAGGTCATCTAGACCATCCATATTGGTGGGGAAAGGATCCCCACCGTTGATCTTCAGTTTTGATGGTCACATGTGAAAAATGACCCACTTGATGTATGATTTCATGTAAGGGAGGGCCCATAATGTCGGGGTCCCTCCATCACAAGGCGTGTCCCACTCTCCATGTCTCTCTCTCTTTTATTTATTTTATTTTATTTTATTTTATGCAATAGGATTGTGTGGCCCACTTGAATGGATCCCACTTTAAGGTATTTTATTTTTATTCAAGTGGGGCCCACCTTAGCCGTTGTACCCATGCCACTCATCAGTGGTGGCCCACTTCATCAGGGCCCACCATTATCAAAAAAAAAAAATACTAAAACTGTCCAGCGTCTGGGATGCTGGACGTTTCAAAGGCATGAAGAAAGGAAAGAAGAAAAGTGAGGCTTTTGGGGTGGCCCCCTAGTGTAGGCCCCACCTTGATGTATATGTTCGATCCAAGCTGTCCATCCTCTTACCCACGGTATTTTAACTGTTGGGTAGAAGTTTGGAGCTGATCCAATCACCTGGTGGGCCATAGCGCCAAATATTGCGTCCTCACCATTCAAACACTAATTTCTTATTTTATTTCACTTCCTAAGCATATAAAAATTCGAACTCTGGACTCATTTGGACGGCCTCGAGCCGCTGAACACAATGGTCGGGACAGATTTTGGTGAAGCGGGCCCCACGTGCGAAAAATCCCAGGAAAATGGGTTTTTTTCCTTTTTTGTGAAATGTAATGGCAGAAGCTTTGCCTCTGCCTCTGACAGCGGCTAGCGCCTGCACGCAGGCACGTGCAGCCCTTGGCATAGGCGGACGGACCCAGGGGCCCACGGCCCTGCGTGTGGGCCCCACTGTAATATTTGTTTGCCATTTAATCCGTTCATGAGGTGGGTCCCATCCTCAGGTGGGCCCCCTCCAAAAACGAAACAGATCCAAAACTCAGGTGGCCCACACCACGTGAAACAGTGTGAATTGAATTTTACCATTGAAAAGTTTTTGGGGCCCACAGAAGTATTGGATCAAGCTGAAATTTATGTTTTCCCTTCATCCAGGTCCAAGTGACCTCGTGAACGGGTTAGATTTCAAATGAACATTTCGTGTGGGCCCCACAGAGGACCCACAATGGTATATGTATTGCTCCACCGTCCGCTGGACGGTGGAGTCCACTTGATGCATGTGTTATATGCACGCCACCACCAGCGGCGTGCAGAGTGTGTGCGTGCTGTGTGGGTGTGCATGCATGTGTGGGTGTGTGCATATATATATATATATATATATATATATATATATATATATATATATATATATATATATATATATATATATATATACATACTTATATATATTATATGTAATATATGTACATATTATACTAGTTGTAACATATATGATGGTAGGCCCTCATGTGGGCCCCACCCTTGATGCATGTGATGCATCCAGACCGCCCATCCATTTGATTTGTTTAAAGCATATGGGTTAGGCCCATTTGATTTATGAAAGGCCTATGGGCTATGCCCATTTGGATTGTAAAAGGCCTATGGGTTAGGCCCAATTGAAACACATAAGGCCTATGGGTTTAGGCCCACTTAATATGTTTCAAGTCCATGGGACTAGGCCCATTTGATGTACTTCAAGACCCATGAAATTGGACCCATTTGTTGCATTCTTAAAGCCCATGGAAGTGGACCCATTTGATACATTGTAGGGTCCATGGGACTAAACCCATTTGATTATAAAAAGGGTCAATGGGATTAGGCCCATTGGATTTATTTGAGACCCATGAGTTAGGCCCATTTTATTTGATTAAGGCCTAGGGGTTTAGGCCCATTGAACTCATGTTAGGTCTATGGGTTGAGGCCCACTTGATCTACATGTGGGACCCAATTGGTGTGGCCCATTGGTCATATATTAGACTCATGAGACTAAGCTCATTTGATGCAATCCAAGGCCCACAGGTTTTGACCCATTACAATGCACATAAGACCCATTGGTGTGGCCCATTTATGTGGCCCATCTGATGAATAAAAGGCCCATAGGATATGGCCCATTTGATATATATGTAAGGTCCAATGGGGACAACCTGCGGTCCATTGCAATGTGTAAATCCAATACAGACTAAGTACTGATGTTTACAAAGATCGTGCCTTGGGAGCAATGTTGGTTTGACGTCCACATTGTGAGTGTAATGTTGGTTGGATGTCCACATTACACTCTCCATAGGGCCCATTACTGGGCCGTACTTATCGTGTATAGGCCATCCAGGTCCATCTGCATTGTAAGATAGTTCATTTTATTATAACATGTTTAGTACAGTTCATGACTCATGATCATACGCATCATATATATGCTTGACGTGAGAATTGTCTGATTATAGCATTTGCCTTCGGGCAGGTTGTTTATGGGCTCCCGGTTAGGCAGTGTTGCCCTACATGAGCGCACGATATAAACAGGATTGGTTGCATGACTGGATAGCGTGATTCATGCATTCCGTATTTGTGTGGCATAGTTATTGTACGCCCTAGCGACATCGGGGCCGTAGCCTCCACAGACAGATCGTGGTTGGCAGGATTGGATACAGGAAATCTTGTTCTACATGGGGTACTATAGATATCCCTGTGTGAAAGTCCCTAAACCCTTATGGTACCAAGAGGTTGCTCCAACGTCTAGACCGAGTGGGTAGATGAGCGTTGAGTGATGATTACCAGACGGTTACGCTCTCCACTGTGTCGTGGTCGGTTGGAAGGGGGTGCGGCCTTACCCGCCCAAGTGTAGGGGACAATCCTAGGCTGAGTCTGACCAGCTCGAGGAATGGGTCCGCTATCGACGAGTCGCGCCCGATAATGGCAGACGGATAGTGTGGTCTCTTTCACTTACCTTATTGCGCGTGATGTGGCAGCAATCTGGTTTAGAGTGTACTAGACCCCGGTGATATTCCATATTTGAGCTGTATTGATGTGTGGACATAGATGAGGACCTGTATGCTTGAGTTGCATTACACATAGCATGGCCTTTGGATGACCGATACCATTCATGTCTTGCATTGTATAGCCTTGGTACGGCTCATGATGTTATGGTTCCATCGGCATATTCCACATTATTCTGACATTGCATGTGCATATTACTACCTTGCGCACACACTTTCATCACCCTCTAAGCTTTCTGTAAGCTTATGCACTACCGTTGCGTGCAGGTGACGTTGGATCGCAGCAGCGCTGAGGCAGGAGCATGTTGCGGAGCGTTTTGGAGTTCTTGTTCTTTACCGTTGTATTTTCCTTTATGCTCATTGTACTTGTAAAGTTTTTGATCATAGTGGAAATGTGATGGATTTCTTGGTTGTTGTTTGTGGGTTATGCCTTTGGTTATGCTTATTACGATTCAAACTGAAGTTGAAAATCCTCCTCGTAGCATCCCAGGATCGGAACCTGGCGAATAGGAGCTAGGGGCCGAGAATGGGGTTCTATGGAGGCTGTCGGCGCCGGATTCGGCGATCGAAAATTTTGTGAGCCCAGTTTTCGAGTTTGGGGCGTGACAACAGACCTTACTATGTTGTGCATATCTTATAAGGACGCACTTGATAGCTCTTGGTCTTAATTTAGTTCTTTTAGGTTATGGAGTTCTGCAGTATGTAAGACACCCCCACAATTTAAGATACCTTATATTTGGTTTTCTTTGTTTCCATATTTCATATGGAGATGTCTTGGTTCTTTTAGATAAAATTCTATTTAAAACATGACATGCAGCTAACAATGCCTCTCCTCATAGGTTTAATGACAACTTGCTTGTATTATCATTAAGTTGACCATTTCTACTAATGTCCTATTTTTTCTCTCCACTACACCATTTTGTTGTGGTAAATAAGGTGTTGTGCACTGATATATTATGTCGTATTCTTCATAATAGGTACAAAATTCATTAGAGAAATATTCTCCTCCTCGGTCACTATAAAGGATTTTAATATTTTTAACTAATTGGTTTTCTACTTCAGATTTATAGATCTTGAATGCATTAATTACATCATCTTTTGATTTTAACAGATATATATATATATATATATATATATATATATATATATATATATATATATATTGTAACACCCTGAAAATCGGGGGTCGTGTATAAACCCAACTCCCGAGTTCCAGACCGTCACTTATACAACAAAAATGATTATGATTCAATGTTGTCTGAGTTAAAGCATTCACATGAGTAAAAGTATACCAAAACTGCAATTCATACTCCAGATTCAGTAATAAAAGCAAATGGAAGACTAAAAGATACACATATCACTGTATGGAAAACAAAATATATCTCAACTGTCTCCAAAGTACGAATACATCTCTGAGTCTTATATACATGTAAATATACAGAATCAAAAGGTCAAAAATAGTCCCACTAAGAAGTCCCGCCAATCCAGGCCACCTAAGCAAAGCCGTCGTGGTACTGTATATATGAGAACTCGTACTGGTCCTCATCATAATCCGGCTCTGCCTCCTGAATCGCTGCCTCACCTGCATCTAAGACAGGGTCTGGTGGGTGTTGCAAACACCATCCCGTAACGTAGGAGTGAGTAGCTAACTCAGTGGAATAATAGAGCAAGTATTACCATGTTCTCAAATCAATCATGCGATAATAGTAAAGCAGTAAATCAAACGATCCTAATACTGTTGTTAATGCAATATGACATGACATGATGGATGCCCTCACCGACATTCTCCCTCATACGGCACCATCTGCGTTCGCGGCATGCTTGCGTACCGCTCAGTGCTCCACATCTTCCAGGCACATGCAATGTGATGTTGATATGATTACCGAGTTATTATTAGTCCTTTTCATACAGCAATATTGGGAAACTAAGGTACTTCCCTTATATCAATCCCAACACAGATCCTGTCTAGGGTCGTCACTACTAGTAATCTCATACGATGTATATTTTGTAGGTCGCACTCGTTGCACCGCTCCCCCATCACCTTATCAATACAGGCCTACTGTACTCTCACTACTACGGAAGGGTCGTCGCCTCCCGTAGACTCAGAATACGCTCGCGGTCACTACAAAGGACTCGTCGCCTGATCAGTGTAGGCTGACAGCAAGAATATAGTGTCCCATACCACCATAATCTGCTCACGAGTCATAGGTGCTCACTGGTCACTACGGGGAGGTTTGTGGCCCCAGCGTAAGCCGACAGCTCGACCACGGTGTCCCATACCACCATGCCCGGCTCATGAGTCTTTATGGATCAAGGTACCATGGTTGACAGGGTTTACAATGGTAAGTTCAGTACCCTAGGTTCAAGCAGTTATGATTCATACAATGTGAACATACAAAGGCCAGTTAGGTTACTTGACGGGCTTGACTAGCACGAGCGCATCTCAAGTCGAACGACATAAAGTGCATAAAACACCTCGTGTGGCCTAACCACTGCCGCCAACTCCAAAACACGGCTCGCGTTCATCGACGCGTCGCTCGTGGCAAAGATAAGCCAACCACGAACTTGCTCGATTGCCAACTGCCTGGACTAGGTATAGTCCCAAACAATTATGAATCCACAACAGCAATCATATAAGAGTATTGGAAATGAAATACAACAATGTGAGCATGTTAACACATGTTATAACATACAACTTAAGTAAATCATCTAACACATGCATTTCATACATATAATGAAATCATGCATATAGCTAACATGTAGGAAATCATTTACATTAGCATATTAATTGAGAATTCAATCTCAGACTAATTCATAACACCATTTATTTCAATACATACTAATACAAGCATTTATACAAACACCTAAACTACACACTTAAGTCTACATATAGTATGTCGACTCAAAGTGTGCATTTAGGCGAATCTCTTCGCCAAACTAATTATGCACGCATTCCTAATATCCTAATGCGACAAGAAGCTATGTCAATCACATCAGCAAAATAAGGATGAAAACAGTATTTCCTATAAATGACTAAAATGCCCTAAATCTCATATTTTTCGTCTGCTTACGAAATAGGAAACGGACAATATGTTGTACATGTCAAACAGCATTACCGTCGATAATCTACTATTAAATGACATTGAAAGCGTTGAAAACAGTCAATCAAAGCGTCTAAAATTCGCACCTTTTATCCTATAAGCGTACCAATTCTAACGGAGCGTGTACGCTTCGTCTACGGCGAACCGGGAACCTATTTTGCAAGATCTATAAGCTACCATGCTAAGGAAACGAGGGAACAATAAATCAGCAAGTGTTTGGGGTGTTTTCTTACCTAGAAAAGCAGCGAAATAGCCGGAAAAGTGATTGAGGTGCGTTGCTTAAGCACGTGCAACACGCAATGCAAGCAGCAGGAAATTCTCTCCCACTCTCTCTCACAATCTCTCACCTTTTCTCTCACACCAGCTAGGGTTTCTAGCAAATTCGGATGGGTGAGAGAAGTGAGGGTTTAAGCCCCTTTTATAACCTAAAACTTGCCCAAAACAGGCTTGGGAACAATGTTTACTTAATACCTAACCAAATCGGGGCTGTTTCGGTCCAAAAAGACATTTCTGGTGGTCCCCTGGCCGAACGCGATCGAACTTAAGTTCATGCATGTCGGATGTCTCTCACATCCCATTTTCAGACCAGCAGTGTTCGTAGATCGCACGTAGCGGTCCAGTTTCAGTTCAGCAGTAACCGCACGTAAATCAGGCCTACAAGTTTCATGATATGAAATAGAAATTTTTTCTGATCCAAGGGTGTAATTTGGCTGGATTCTGACGATCAGAACGCTTAATAATAACGCGTCAAGTCTTGTGCCAGATTTGAATTTCAAATTCCGAATCTAACCCTATTCTCACTCTCTTCACTCCAGGCTCAATGAAATAGCCTGTGAATGTCGGTTGGACTTGATTTTCGAAATGATTGTCAAGTCCAGCTAGGCGGTTATAACGGTTTAAGATTGTAGGTATCGGACTTTCGACGCGCGGTCTAAATCCAATACAAAGTTTCAAAGAGGTCCTGAGAACAAATCGGTTTAGAGTTTGATTCGAGGTTTCAGAGTATTATTGCGTCATTGGTTCTATTCGCTTTAAGTCTTGTAGAACGTATTTAAAGTGATAAGGGACTATTTCCCAGCTACTCTAGCGTTGCGCTAGCTAACTTACACTTATTTTCTAAAGGAATTAATCTTACGCGATTTCTGGTCGAGTTGGTACTCGAGCCCAAGTACTGATTTTTCTAGGGCGTTACAATCTACCCCCCTTAACAAAAAAATTTCATCCTCAAAATTTGTACCTTTTCGTACTCCTCGAGAAGCTGTGGGTAATTCTTTCTGATCTCGTCTTCTGTCTCCCAGGTAGCCTCTTCCTCAGAGTGATGCGTCTACAATACTTTCACAAGGGGAATCACCTTGCTACGCAGTACCTGCTCCTTCCTGTCTAGGATACGTGTCGGTCGCAGGATATATGTAACATCCTCTCCTAACTGCACCTGCTCCTATCTGATGATATGGGAAGGATCAGAAACGTACTTCTTCAGCATGAAAACATAAAATACGTTGTGAACGGTCGCGAGAGGCGTGGGTAAAGCCAAACGGTATGTCACTGCTCCCACAAGATCGAGGATCTGGAATGGACCAATGAATCGTGGTGCTAGCTTTCCCTTCTTCCCGAACCGAAGGACTCCCTTCATAAGGGAAACTCACAAAAATACATGATCCCCAACCTTGAATTCTAGCGGCCGCCGGCTCGTATCGGCATAACTCTTCTGTCTGCTCTGCGCTGTGAGAAACCGATGTATAATAATATCAATCTTCTCCGACGTCGCCTGCACTAACTCTGGGCCAATCAAACTACGCTCACCGACCTCTGCCCAGCAATGCGGTGCGCGACAAGGTCGCCCATACAACGCCTCGTAAGGTGTCATACCGATACTCGCCTGAAAACTGTTGTTGTACACGAACTCCGCATATGCAAGACAGTCATCCCAACTTTCCTTGAAGTCCAATGCGCAAGCTCGCAACATGTCCTCTAAGATCTGCTTCACCCGCTCTGTCTGTCCGTCTGTCTGTGGGTGGAAGGCAGTACTGAACTTCAACTTCAAACCCATAGCCTCCTGAATGTGAGTCCAGAAAATAGAAGTGAACCGCATGTCTCTGTCCGACACGATCTCCAATGGAACTCCATTCAGATGCACACTCTCTCTGATGTATAGTCTAGCCAGCTCGTCTGTAGAGTTCGTGACTCTGATCGGTAGGAAGTGCGCCGACTTCGTCAGACGGTCGACGATCACCCATATGGAATCATGTCCCTTCCTCATCTTCGGCAGCCCTGAAACGAAATCCATGGAAATGAAGTCCCACTTCCACTCTGCGATCGGCATAGGCTGTAAGAGTCCAGGTGATCGGTGATGCTCTGCCTTCACCTGCTGGCAAGTAAGATAACGGGATACGAACTCTGCTATGTGGGTCTTCATACCTTTCCACCAATAGGTCCTCTTCACGTCGCGATACATCTTCGTACTGCCTGGATGCATCGCGAGTCTGGTACAATGCGCAGCCTCGAGAATCTCTCGTCTCAAGTCAGGGATATCTAGGACGCATAGGCGACCATGATAACGTAAGCCCCCATCCATGCCAACTCGTCACTCGGCGTCCGCATCATCACTGGCCTGCTCTCGAAGCTCAGTCAGATGCGCATCATCCCTCTGCGCCTCAATGACCCGATCATCGATCTGAGATCGCACCTTCACATGTGCGATGACTCATACGGCTTCTCTACAGTGAGTTTCTGCTCAAAGTCTAAAAAAAACTCAACCATATCCCACTCAGCTACCATCAGCGCAGCGGCAAACTCTATCGCCTTCTTGCGGCTCAACGCGTCAGCCACAAGGTTCGCCTTCCCAGGATGGTAAGAGACTTCGAACTTGAAGTCCTTCAAAGTCTCCATCCATCACCGCTGCCTCATATTCAAGTCTCGCTGCGTGAATATGTACTTGAGGCTCTTGTGGTGGCAAAAGAGCTCGAACTCCTCTCCATAGAGGTAATGTCTCCAGAGTCTCAGTGCAAATATGACGGCTGCCAACTCTAAGTCGTGTGTAGGTTAATTCTCCTCGTGCTTCCTTAATTGTCTCGAGGCATACAAAATTACCCTGTCCTTCTGCATAAGGACACAACCCAGACCAACGCTAGACGCGTCAGTGTATATAGTGTACCTAACCCCTTGCTCTGACAATACTAGCAAAGGGGCGGACGTAAGTCTATCCTTCAGCTCTTGAAAAGCTGACTCTGCCTTGTCATTCCAGGCGAACTTCACGTCCTTCCGTGTCAACTGAGATAAAGGTCTCGCGATCTTCGAGAAATCTCAAATGAAGCGTCTATAATAGCCAGCGAGACCCAAGAAACTCCTCACCTCAGTGACAGAACCAGGCTGCTCCCAGTCCTGAACTGCAGCTACCTTACACAGGTCAACTGCCATGCCATCCTTGGACACCACGTGTCCCAGGAACTTCACTTCCTGCTTCTAGAAGTCGCACTTCTTGTATTGTGCGAACAACTGATGCTGTCTGAGTGTATCCAGGACCAAGCGCAAGTGCTCCTCATGCTCCTCTCGACTCCTGGAGTATACCAAAATGTTGTCAATGAACACAACGACGAATCGATAGAGAAAAGGCCGAAATATCCGGTTCATCAGATCCATGAACACGGCTGGTGCGTTCGTGAGACCGAACGACATCACAAGGAACTCGTAGTGGCCAAAGCTGGTCCTGAATGCTGTCTTCTGCACGTCCTCATCCCTGACGGGCAACTGATGATATCCTGACTGAAGATCAATCTTCGAGAAGTACTGCGCTCCTCTCAACTGATCAAAAAAGTCATCGATCCTGGGTAAAGGGTACTTGTTCTTCACCGTGGTCTGGTTCAGCCTGCGATAATCAATACACAATCGCATCGAACCATCCTTCTTCCTTACAAACAGGACTGGTGCTCCCCAAGGAGACACACTAAGTCGAATAAGGTCAAGCTCCAACAGACCATCAATCTGCGTCCTCAACTCCTCCATCTCACACGGTGCCATGCGATACGTCGGCAGTGAGACGGGCGTGGAACCAGGCACCAGATCGATAGTGAAATCAATCTCTCGTCGAGGTGGCAAACCAGGGATCTTCCTGAACAGATCCCTAAAATCACAAACGACTGGCGTATGCTTAAGCATCTGGGCACCAGCGTCCCGTAGTAAAGTAGCGTAGCTAAGTATGCGGAAGGAAAGATTTACCCACACTGGGAATGTAAAGGATGCGTCCTCTGGCTCGTAGGAAGTCACTATACGAGTCTCGCAGTCAATCTCGGCCCTCGCTGCAGTCAACCAGTCCATGCCAAGAATGACGTCGAGATAAACAAGAGAGGGGTCGACGACAAGATCAAGAGCCATCGTCCTGCTCCCCAGATCCACCAAACAGCCCTCACACATCAGGGTGGCATCTGCAAAGGACCCGTGAGCTGTATAAACTCACACCCCATCCATCCTAATAGTCGGTAGCCCAATGCGCCTGACTATGACATGTGATATCAATGAAATTATGGATCATGTGTCCACCATCACAAGAATAGGAATACCTCCGATGTGGACAGTGACCTCAAAGGCCGAATGCTGAGAAGTCTCTGTCGCAGCTACCTCAGCTGTCAAGGCATGCACCCGTGCCTGCTGTGGCCGGTTCGGCCGTTGTGCCGTGGGCCTTAGAGGTGGCCTGAACTGAGATACCCGAGGTCTGAAGGAAGGGTGCGCAGGAGCCAACCGTAAAGGCGGTGCTGATATAGCCTGTGGGCGTGTACGGTTGATCTTCTGCGGCGACGAAAACCCACTATCCCACATCCGAGTGAAATAATTCTGTGCCGAATGGCCCGATCTTCATCTTGACCATGGTAGACTCATCAATGCAGTGAATCAGAACTGACAACTCTGGCCCAAGTCTGTAAGCAAAATCAAGCGCGATCTTGCATATAAGTCGACCAAAAGGAAGCGACTCAAACGTTCTCCTTGATTTCGCTATGAGGATAATCTATCGTAACACGAAAGTGGCCATACACACATTTTCTCCCTGGGCCACCTGATACAAGAAATTAAACATAAGGCGCATACACTCAATGCAAATGTGGTGCAGCAGACACAAATCATCAGACATATGAGACACCTTGAGGCTATTGTTAGGCTTCCATGGAACCAGTTTACCACATAGAAACCTGGTACGGCGATCTCGCTCACGCCTACTCCTCAAATTCTTCACACTGGGATGAACATCACCAAGGGGCACGTTCAGAAGTCACGCTATCAACCGAACATCGATCGTAGCCATCCGGTCTCTACCAAAAGGAATCTTGAACTACAATGGCTCCAATGTAGGACTCTGGATACGAGCGTAGAAGGCACGATCGGTGCTCACATTAGCACGAAAATGGGCTTCAAAAAGCAGACCCCAATGTACAGCTTCAATGCGCTCGAATAACAGAAATTTGCTGAAGAGTCGCCCTTCCACGTTTACCTCAAACAACACCTTACGGTCAGTATATTCATCGTGAGGCATCTCTGCTAATATCACTCACCCAAGTTGAGCATGGGGATCCAAATCCCGCTTTGTATGAAACTCTCAGGCTGTGCTTGGACTTGCGGCGGCGCTTGAGCTAGCGGCACCACCCCTCGATCTTCTTGATTGCGCAGGCCGAGTAGGCCCAGCCTCATCCTCTGCGGTCTTTCTCTTTCCCATCAAAGAGAGGATGGTGGAGAGAGAGAAAAAAATCCAAAATGGCTTCAACAAAAGCCATGAAAAATATAAAAAATATAGAGAAATAGCTGCCCAAATAGAAAAAAGGAAGTCTAGGTGTTGTAGAGGGATGCTTCAAGCTCCCCTAGGGAGGATTTTCAAAAAGAAAAGAGAAGGAAAAAGGGGAATGGAGCTCCACACGATTTCAGCACATTTTGGGAGTTGTAGGAGCTTCAACGGACGAGATCGGAGAGGGATAGGATTGCTAATCATGTTGGAGGTATGGGATAAGGTCGTTTTTAGCAATGGGATGATTTAAGAGTGATTTGGGGTCGTGGTTTTGAGATGGGTAGCAAGAAAAATGAAAATGGAGACTTGGGAGGGGCTGTTTGTAAAGGAAGTACCCCATTTAGGAATTTTCTATGGACGGACCGCATGTGGTAGGGGTGCCCTACCCCAAAAACCACACGTGCCCAAATTTTACAGCAAGTGGGGCCCACCGGAAGGCGATGCATCGCCGGATCGGCGATGGCACCGCTGTCCATCTCACAAGATGGTTGGTGGGACCACATGGGTTGGGTCCCCCCAACCTCAGGGACCCCAAATATGTATGGGCCCCACCTTCGTTCATTTTAAATTGGCCTAGGGAGGCCCAAACTTTCATTCGGGGCTTTTCAGGGTCAATATGTAAACCTGAATGCTATTCCCTATCATGCAGCATATGATTTTGGGGTAGAAGGAGCTAATACATCCATCTAGCCTATTATTTGCTAAATATTACAAACTTAGAATGGCCTAATGGCCATTTTTCATGAAATTTTACTATTCACTATAAAATTTTATCGAAGTATGATTTTATATCATTTTCACATTAGGATCAATGCCTAAAATGAAAAGAATAATAAAGAATTGAAGAATAAAGTGGTGAGAGGAAGAATTTTGAAGAAATTAGGTGAAACGGGATTTTTAAGCCCTAGCGATTGAATGTAAGGGTTGTGGTTGTCCCACAGCCTAAGGATTCACATCTACAGGTTTAGAACCGTTCAAAGAACGTCTCAACCCACCTACCTACAACATATGAACTACTTAGGTCGCTTCACGCGACCCTAGATGCGTTATGGACTCGATCACGCGTTCGATAGGAATAGACCTCACCTATTGGCGAATCTGCGATCCTATAAGTATTTTTAAACCTTTCTCGCACCCACCTAAGTCAAAAGAAGCGACAGCGTACGTCGCGTGACCATAACCCAGGCCCGGTATAATCTCATTCTCGCTTTGATACCAACTTGTAACACCCTGAAAATCGAGGGTCGTGTATAAACCCAACTCCCGAGTTTCAGACCGTCACTTATGCAACAAAAATGATTATGATTCAATGTTTTCTGAGTTAAAGCATTCACATGAGTAAAAGTATACCAAAACTGCAATTCATACTCCAGATTCAGTGATAAAAGCAAGCGGAAGACTCAAAGATATACATATCACTGTATGGAAAACAAAATATATCTCAACTGTCTCCAAAGTACGAATACATCTCTGAGTCTTATATACATGTAAATATACAAAATCAAAAGGTCAAAAATAGTCCCACTAAGAAGTCCCGCCAATCCAGGCCACCTAAGCAAAGCTGTCGTGGTACTGCATATATGAGAACTCGTCCTGGTCCTCATCATAATCCGGCTCTGCCTCCTGAATCGTTGCCTCACCTGCATCTAAGACAGGGTCTGGTGGGTGTTACAAACACCATCCCGTAACGTAGGAGTGAGTAGCTAACTCAGTGGAATAATAGAGCAAGGATTAGCATGTTCTCAAATCAATCATGTAATAATAGTAAAGCAGTAAATCAAACGATCCTAATACTGTTGTTAATGCAATATGACATGACATGATGGATGCCCTCACCGACATTCTCCCTCATACGGCACCATCTGCGTTCGCGGCATGCTTGCGTACCGCTCAGTGCTCCACATCTTCCAGGCACATGCAATGTGATGTTGATATGATTACCGAGTTATTATTAGTCCTTTTCATACAGTAATATTGAGAAACTAAGGTACTTTCCTTATATCAATCCCAACACAGATCCTGTCTAGGGTTGTCACTCCTAGTAATCTCATACGATGTATATTTTGTAAGTCGCTGCAAGGGCTGTCAGGGCTGTTGCTCTCACTCGTTGCACCGCTCCCCCATCACCTTATCAATACAGGCCTACTGTACTCTCACTGCTACGAAAGGGTCGTCGCCTCTCGTAAACTCAGAATACACTCGCGGTCACTATAAAGGACTCGTCGCCTGATCAGTGTAGGCCGACAGCAAGAATATAGTGTCCCATACCACCATAATCTGCTCAATGAAATAGCCTGTGAATGTCGGTTGGACTTGATTTTTGAAATGATTATCAAGTCCAGCTAGGCGGTTATAACGGTCTAAGATTGTAGGTGTCGGACTTTCGACGCGCGGTATAAATCCAATACAAAGTTTCAAAAAGGTCCTGAGAACAAACTAGTTTAGAGTTTGATCCGAGGTTTCAGAGTATTATTGCTTCATTGGTTCTACTCGCTTTAGGTCTTGTAGAACGTATTTAAAGTGATCAGGGACTATTTTCCAGCTACTCCAGCGTTGCGCTAGCTAACTTACACTTATTTTCTAAAGGAATTAATCCTACGCGATTTCTGGTCGAGTTGGTACTCGAGCCCAAGTATTGATTTTTTCAGGGCGTTACATATATACATATATATCTTTAACAATCATCTATAAACGTTATAAAGTACATTTTACCTCCACGGGTAAGAACGTCATTTAGTTCACATATATCAATATGTACTAGGTCTAATATTTGAGATGATCTCTCAACGCTAGGGAATGGTTTCTTAATTATTTTAGACCATATGCATACTTCACATTTATCTTTATCACTATCATTGTATAATATTAGGCTGTTCTTATCCATGAGTTTTATAGTACTATAACCAATATGAGCTAGTCTACCATGTCATAGTATTACAGACTCAATCATGTAAGCAAAAGAATTCTTTTCATTTAAAGAAAGTTTGATAATCCCATTACAAGTATAACCCTTACCAACAAAGTTTCCATTCTTACTCAAGATTAGCTTTCCTGATTCAAACACAACCTTAATCTCAGGTTTGCTTAAGAGATCCCCTGAGACAAGATTCCTTCTTATGTTTGGGACATATGGTACGTTGGTCAGGATTACCTTCTTTCCAAAGGTAAAGAGTAATTCTACGGTTCTTTTGCCTATAATTTTCGATCTTCCTTCATTTTCCATTTGAACCTCTTAATTATTGGTCTATCTTCATAGGTTTTAAAGGCAGATCGATCGTTGCATACATAGACTATGGCACCTGTATCATACCACCAACTAGAAATTTTCTCTTGAACAAAGTTCACTTCTGTGACTATGGCTACGATGTCATCGTCTACTGCATTAACCTCTTTCTTAGGCTTTTTTCGGTCCCTACAGACTCGGACAAAATGCCCGGTCTTACCACAGACATAGTAAGCTCACTTAGGTTTTTCATTTTTCTTCTTTTGGGTTTTGTTGAATTTCCCTTGATCTTTGTTAGGTTTAAGGGAATCAGCTTTCTTATAGGTATTATTTTGGGATGGCCTTTTTACTGCATTCACCTTGAATGAGGATGCACCGTTAGCGTCATCCTTGTTGTCTTGGTTACGAGATTCTTCTTCAATATGAAGATGCTTTTATATTTGTTTTAGGATGAATTCTTCAGATTTATGCAGTAGTTTCTTCCCGTAGTCGTTCCAGCTCGGAGGCAATTTTGCAATTATAGCTCCGACTTGAAAGGATTCAGGAAGATCAATTTTTATTGTTTTAATTTTGTTAACTATAAGCTGTAGTTCTTGGATTTGGGCAAGCAGTGGCAGATTTTCTACCATCGTGAAGTCGAAATACCTGGCAATTAGAAATTTCTGTGTACCTTCCTCTTCAGCCTTGTATTTGTATTCTAGCGCACTCCAAATTTCTTTAACTGATGTGGTCTCCGTGTATAGATCGTACAACCGATCAGAGAGAGCATTGAGGATGTGGCCACAATACCGCAGTTCATCTTCTTGTCGCTTAATCCTAGCAGTAACCTGTTTTGGAGTATCTGTGTCTTTCGGTTCAAGCAGAGGCAGAGGATAGAGAGTCGGGTCTAGGATGTAGAAGATCTTCAGAGCTATCAGCAGGAATTTCAACTTGTCCTGCCATCTAGTGAAATTTGAACCATCGAATTGGTCTAATCGGATCAAATCTGGGTTCATCAGTTTAACTGATGTAACACTTTCGGTGTCCATAAATCACGCTTTAAGATTGTTAGAAAATTATTTTGTGGATACACCGAAAATAAAAATAAAATGTGAAAAATTTATTCACTAGGTTGAATCATGTAAAAATTACATTGTCCTTAAAGCGTGATTCGCCCCCTTCTCAACTCACTACAAGAAAACATACTTTTACTAACAAAAATTTTCGTAGGCAAAAGACTTAATTTCGCAGTAAAAAAGTTTTACCAACGAAATTTTTCGTTGGCAATTTCGTAGCTAAAAGGCCAAGGGGAACACCTTTTACCCACGAAAAAAAATTTCGTTGGCAAAGGTAAGACTTTTGCCAACGAAATTTTTCGTAGGCAAACAATTTTACCAACGTTGCATTTTGTTGGTAAAAGTATTGAAAAAATACTTACCTACCAACAATTTCGTAGCTAAAAATATATACAAGACTTTTTACATACGAATACTTTCGTAGACAAAAATATTTCAAATACTTTTCACCTACCAACAATTTCGTAGTTAAACATAGACTTTTTACCTACGAATACTTTCGTAGCAAAAAATATTATAAACATTTTTTACCTACCAACAATTTTGTAGCTAAACATATTTGTAAAATTTGTTACCTACCAACAATTTCGTAGCCAAAAATATTAAACTCATTTTAGCTACCAAAAATTTCGTAGCTAAAAATATTAATAAAACTTTTTGCCTACCAATACTTTCGTAGCTAAAAATATTAATAAGGCTTTTTGCCTACCAATACTTTCGTAGCTAAAAATATTAATAAGACTTTTTTCCTACCAATACTTTTGTAGCTAAAAGGTATATTCGTAGATAAAAATATTTAATAAACGTTTCCCTACAACTAATTTTGTAGCTAAAAATTTCTTTACCTACGCATATTTTCGTAGGTAAAAATACACACGTTTAACTACGAATGATATCGTAGGTAAAAATACCTTAAAGACGTTTAGCTACGAATATTTTCGTAGGTAAAAACATTGTGATAATTTTTACTACGAAAATTTTCGTAGGTAAAAACTCGGAGGTTTCTTTTACCTACAAAAATTTTCGTAGGTAAAAGTTATTTTTTTTTTCCCACCCTATATTCCAGCACAAAATTCTTAAAATACACCTGATATACACCTGTTACAATATATCCTGATATACACCTGTCATGTAATATATTTCATCATATTCACATTCACAGCCATTTAACTCCAAAGTATATAAATAAATTTATCTAAACATAAACTACATCATGCATAAATACATATAAGTTTAACATCATAAATAAAATACAAAAAATCATGAAGATGGAGGCAGAGGTGGTGGGGCATCGATGAGTAAGCGTGCGGTAAGAGCCTGAAACATATTCGTTATCCGTCGCTCATGCTCCACCCGCATCTCCTCCATCTTCCTCTCCTGTTCTTCCCTTAGCCTCGCATGCTCCTATATCCTTATCCTCTCCTGCTCCTCCCTCTGCCTCGTCAGCTCCTCCATTCTCCTCTCCTGCTCCTCCCTCTGCCTCGTCAACTCCTCCATCCTCCTCTCCTGCTCCCTCAGCCTCTCCTGCTCCTCCATCCTCCTCTCCTGCTCCTCCCTCTGACTCGTCAACTCCTCCATCTTCCTCTACTGCTCCTCCATTTGCCTCTCCAACTACTCACTCTTCTTCTCCAGCTGATCTCTGATGTCATTGACGAAGACCTGTAGCTGGTGAACCTCTCTCTCAGCGATATCATCTCGGTGGGTGGCACTCTCGCCAATGACGATGGATCGGGTGGAATCAGCTCTAGCGGGTGCCGTGACCTTGACACCATGGCAAAGCCCACGCACATATCCAGAACGGGTGCCAAGCACCTCACTCAGGATCTCTGGCTCACTCCGCTGAGTACCATCGGGAGTGGGCTGACTCGTAAGGTGTCCATCACTGCGTATAATGAAAATATATGAATTTTCTCAAAAAAATGACATTGTTATAATTTAATGCAATTAAATTTTACAATGTAAGGATTTTTACCCAAATCTCACCGGCACTAGGATGCACCCAAGATCCCGTCGCCTGCCGACAGTGAGTCCCTTTGTAAAGGTCTATTGGTCCGGGCTCCTGGCCCGTGAAGGAATCTCGCTACGCAATCGAAAGAACAATAGAGTTAATATAAAATGCATTGAAAAAATATATCAACTTAATAGTTACCAGTAATTTCTTACCATGTCGTGACAAATTTGTACAAATGAATTTATTTAGCTCCTCTTCTAAACACATTATTCATAATACATTATTATTAGTTGCGAATTTAATTGTTACCTTAAGATATCGTAAATATATAAATATTACCTGAAAAGAATCAGACGAAAATCTATCACAGAGTATCTTCCAGTCATCACGGGTCACGTGCGGCGGTGCGGACAGTGTGCCCTCCTCATTACTCATGCATTGCTTGTACCGCTTGTGTAACAATGAGCGGTACTCCTTAAGCCGCTCCTTGATCATGTCGTCGATGACATAGAAAATGTGCGGAACACTCAAATCGAATTCAAATTTATCCTGCAATTTCATAAATAATAGATTAATGCAATAAACTTATTAAGAAAATAACTTAATCGTAAATAAACTTTATCAAATAAATTAAGATTTATAAGTATAGATTTAGGTTTAGGTTAAGGTTAAGGTTACGGTTTAGGTTTAGGTTAAGATTATGGGTTTTGGTTAAGGTTTAGGTTTAGGAAATCAGTTATAGCTTTAAGCAATTGAGAATAGGTTAAGGTTTAGGTTAACGAAATCAGGTTCGGGTTCAGGATCGAGTTTAGGTTTGGGTTTTTATGTTTAGGTTTAGGTTTAGGTTAGGGAGTTGAGATCAGGATTAGGTGTAGGTCTAGGTTTAAGGATTTGAGAATACATTTAGGTTTTGAGTTTAGGTTTAGGTCTAATTTTTTATTTTTAAGTTTAGGTTATATGTTTAGGTTATAGGAAATCAGGTTATAGGTAGGTTATAGGTTATAGCTGTAGGGAATTGAGAATAGGTTAAGGTTTAGGTTTTAGGTTAAGGTTATAGGTAGGTTATAGGTTATAGGTTTAGGGATTTGAGAATAGGTTAAGGTTTAGGTTTAGGAAATCGGGTTTAGGTTCGGGATCGGGTTTCGCTTTGAGTTTTCAAGTTTAGGTTTAGGTTAGGTAGTTGAGAATAGGATTAGGTGTAGGTTTAGGTTTATGGGTTTGAGAATACATTTAGATTTTAGGTTAAGGTTTTAGGTAGGTTATAAGTTAGAGCTGTAGGGAATTGAGAATATGTTGAGGTTTAGGTTTTAGGTTAAGGTTATAGGTAGGTTATAGGTTATATGTTAAGGGATTTGAGAATAGGTTAAGGTTTAGGTTTAGGAAATCGGGTTTGAATTTGGGATCGGGTTTTGCTTTGGGTTTTCAAGTTTAGGTTTAGGTTTAGGTTAGGTTGTAGAGAATAGGATTAGGTGTAGGTTTAGGTTTAGGGGTTTGAGAACACATTTAGGTTTTAAGTTAAGGTTTTAGGTAGGGTATAGGTTATAGCTGTAGGGAATTGAGAATAGGTTAAGGTTTAGGTTCTAGGTTAAGGTTATAGGTAGGTGATAGGTTATAAGTTTAGGGATTTGAGAATAGGTTAAGGTTTAGGTTTCGGAAATCAGGTTTGGGTTCGGGATCGGGTTTTTCTTTGGGTTTTCAAGTTATGGTTTAGGTATAGGTTAGGTAGTTGAGAATAGGATTAGGTGTAGGTTTAGGTTTAGGGGTTTGAGAATACATTTAGGCTTTAGGCTAAGGTTTTAGGTAGGTTATACGTTATAGCTGTAGGAAATTGAGAATAGGTTAAGGTTTAGGTTCTAGGTTAAGGTTATAGGTAGGTTATAGGTTATAGGTTTAGGGATTTGAGAATAGGTTAAGGTTTAGGTTTAGGAAATCGGGTTTGGGTTTGGGATCGGCTTTTGATTTGAGTTTTCGAGTTTAGGTTTAGGTTTAGGTTAGGTAGTTGAGAATAGGATTAGGTGTAGGTTTAGGTTTAGGGGTTTGAAAACACATTTAGGTTTTAGGTTAAGGTTTTAGGTAGGGTATAGGCTATAGCTGTAGGGAATTGAGAATAGGTTAAGGTTTAGGTTCTAGGTTAAGGTTATAGGTAGGTTATAGGTTATAGGTTTAGGGATTTTAGAATAGTTTAAGGTTTAGGTTTAAGAAATCGGGTTTGGGTTCGGGATCGGCTTTTGCTTTGAGTTCTCGAGTTTAGGTTTAGGTTTAGATTAGGTAGTTGAGAATAAGATTAGGTGTAGGTTTAGGTTTAGGGCTTTGAGAACACATTTAGGTTTTAGGTTATGGTTTTAGGTAGGGTATAGGTTATAGCTGTAGGGAATTGAGAATAGGTTAAGGTTTAGGTTCTAGGTTAAGGTTATAGGTACGTTATAGGTTATAGGTTTAGGGATTTGAGAATAGGTTAAGATTTAGGTTTAGGAAATCGGGTTTGGGTTCGGGATCGGCTTTTGCTTTGAGTTTTCGAGTTTAGGTTTAGGTTTAGGTTAGGTAGTTGAGAATAGGATTAGGTGTAGGTTTAGGTTTAGGGGTTTGAGAACACATTTAGGTTTTAGGTAGGGTATAGGTTATAGCTGTAGGGAATTGAGAATAGGTTAAGGTTTAGGTTTTGAAAATCGAGTTTGGGTTCGAAATCGTGTTTTGCTTTGGGTTTTCAAGTTTAGGTTTAGGTTTAGGTTAGGTAGTTGAGAATAGGATTAGGTGTAGGTTTAGGTTTAGGGATTTGGTTTTAGGTTAAGGTTATAGGTAGGTTATAGGTTATAGCTGTAGGGAAATGGGAATAGGTTAAGGTTTAGGTTTTAGGTTAAGTTTATAGATAGGTTATAGGTTATAGGTTTAGGGAATTGAGAATAGGTTAAGGTTTAGGTTTAGAAAATCGTGTTTGGGTTCGGGATCGAGTTTTTCTTTGGATTTTCAAGTTTAGGTTTAGGCTTAGGTTTAAGGTTAAGTAGTTTAGAATAAGATTAGGTGTAGGTTTAGGTTTAGGGATTTGAGAATAAGTTAAGGTTTAGGTTATAGGTTAAGGTTATAGGTAGGTTATAGGTTAAGGTTTTAGGTAAGTTAAGGTTATAGGTAGGTTATAGGTTATAGGTTAAGGGTGAGGTTCCTGCAAATACAGATATAAACATGACCTGTCAACATGGTCAGGCCCTTCCAATGCTGTCCATAGGAAATGGACAGCTTCATCATGGTCATAACAACGGTTCCACTTTCCATTCAGATGACCCCCGCTCATTCGGATAGCTCCGACGCACATCTGGGTATGCTCCATTAATTTTGAGCTAATACCAAAATATGGCTTGTCCAAATGGCCAGGCCCTCCTAATGCTGTTAATAGGAAATGGACAGTTTCATCATAGTCATAACAGCGGTTCCCACCTCCCAGTGACCCCCGCTCATCCGGATAGGTCCGACGCACATCCGGGTATGCTCTATTAATTTCGAGCAACATAACTTAATCGTAAATGAACTTTTATAAAATAAATTTTAATTTACTACAATTTACCTGAAGGCGCTGATGGATGAGCTTCCGCATATCATCTGTCACATCTGCCCAACGGGGGGTGGTGATGGGGATTAGAGATCGACATAAAACACCGACCTCCGACGTAAACAAGCTAGCATTGTTCCCAACAGGTCTAATACAATCCTGTTGAAACTCTATCGTCACCCTACCCTCACGCGTAAGTCACTCTAAAAGCAACCCACGCGTGGGTCCGCGTCCTCGTCGGCTGGTCGACGATGCTGCTGCAAAAGAAATATGTATGTCTAAACATAAACAGAAGTCAGTTAAAAAAATATATGTCTAGACTTACATGCTGTGCCCGGTGTATGCCTGACTGAGGGATCAGACGCCTGCGATATAATATGTGACGGCGATGCTGGCTCCGTCGCATCACCGATAGAAGGAGTAGATCCAGTGCGCGAATAACGTGGTCTCTCACCTGGTGCCATCACTGAATATGTGCGAGCTACGAACTTATAAATTTAAACAATGTCAATACAAGTGTAATATACGAAAATATTATACAAGTAGGGTTATACGGTACAATGCATTTGTGCTTATGCTTACAGAGATGATTAAAATATGATTAGACCATTACACTATAATGCAAGCAGAATACAATAAAACCGTAAACTTTAATCTATAACCCTTAAAAATTCCATTACATATTGTCATTCTATATTAAATACACATATTTCATTGTAATACGAAACAACTTTGAGGTAAACTATGTGAAGTACTCCTTGTGTAAATTATCATATGCTTCAGAAGTATATGTCATCATGTGTGAAGCACTGGATATTTTTGTAACCAACATGTCAGTCACAATAGGAGAAATCTGATTTCTCAGGACTCCATTCAGATGTGCAAGTGAGTGAGTCGCATCTTTCATATCTCGTTTCTCATGGTTATATATCTCCATCAGCTCTAGAATTTCTTTGAGATGGTATAATCTTTCTTCTGAGTCATCGTCGATATATTCTGCTTTACACTCATCGACTAGACCGGATATCTCTATGGCCCTACCAGAAGAAGATAGGGCTGAAACGTCCATTTGCAATAGCTGATGAAGTATGTTACGTGCTTCTGCTACTCTCCGGTTGGAGGAGGACATGATCAGAAATTAACTCAACTGCAAATGTGGATTATAAACAAGTCAATAAGAGGAATAAATCACAACTTGTAATTTTCATGTATACATGAAATACATAAATTATTCGAATTAAAAAATGATATGTAAGTCATGTGTACATTAATAATCGTTATCTGCATCACTATCGCTTAGGACTATTTCTTCTTCACCATTACTATCGCTGATCAGTATCTCCTCTTCATTGTCTGCAACGTTATCATCAATGAAACTACTATCATCTCTAACAATGTCATCTATTATTGAGGCATCAACATGATCAGGTGGCACATCATCTCTGTTCAATTACACCACATCAATATTAATACTTGAATCAATCCCTGTATCAACATGAGACGGCACCTCTTCTTGATATGTGTGTTCAACGCTAGCAGTGTCATTTCTCTCGTCCTCCCTATCTTCAACTTCTGGTACGGGAACATCAAATACATTCCTGGGCTTTATTTTCTGCACCACGTGCCAAGAGCTGCCTAACTTGGTGTCAGCGAGATAAAATACTTGTTCGGCTTGGCTGGCGAGTACAAATGGGTCATCCTTAAACCACTTCCGAGATAAATTTACGCTCGTAAAGTAATTATCCGTCTGTAATCCCAACTTCTTATTTTCAATGTCCCACCAATCACATCTAAATAAGTACACCCGCTTTCTCATACAATAATTCAGCTCAATAATATCCGTCAAAATACCATAAAAGTCAATCTGATCCTCTTCATTGGTTCCCTTCACAACCACCCCACTATTTTATGTGGTCCTACACTTGTCACATTCTTCGGTGTGAAACCAAATCCTATTTACAATACAACCTGTGTATCTAGATATACGTCTATCAAGGCCACACGCCAACGAGAGAAGACTTACAATACAAGCTATAAGAAACATTAAGATCATCGTATGTAAAGAAAACAATAATCGAGAGAAGACTTACTCCAAGTATGACTCTATTTCTTCATAATTATGCAACACATACCACATCGCCTTTGCTAGATCCCCAACGTCCATATCCTGAAACGTTGAGGATTGTAAAGGACGAACGTTATGTGCAAACACAGATATGAGTCCTTGTTCATGCTCCTGCCCTTCATCGGTATTCCGATCTTCTCGGTTAAATCCAGTCTCTATGCCACGAAGATACATAGAGCAAAATATAAGGCACTCATTATCAATGTACGCCTCAGCTATGGATCCCTCTGGACGTGCCTTATTCCTCATGAATTGTTTGAGTGTATGAAAGTATCTGTACACAAAACCACTATGTTAAGAGTATGAAAACATGGATATATGTAGTTTACGGAACGAATAAAAATTTTAAATGGTTCTACCACCTTTCGATCGGATACATCCAACGATATTGTACTGGGCCTGCAAGCTTCACCTCGTGCGGTAAGTGAATCGCTAAGTATACCATGACATCGAAAAATGCAGGAGAAAATATTCTTTCAAGTTTGCAAAGGATTACGGCAATGTCCCTCTCCAGTCGTTTAATAACATTTACATTTAACGATTTCTAACACAAATCCTTAAAGAATATCCCCAACTCAATCAGCGCCGCACTAATATCCTTGCTTAGGAATCCACGAATCGCAACCTGCAGTAGGCGTTGTAGAAAGACGTGACAATCATAACTTTTCATTCCTGTTACCTTACAGTCCATAACGTTTACACACCGAGATATGTTTGACGCATACCCATCGAAAAACTTCACTGATCTCAACCATTCACATAAATGCTTTCTCTTTAGTTTTGTTAACGTGTAGCAGGCTGCTGGTATAGTATACGAATTTTCATATGGTTGCAAGTGTAACTCTTTCCTTAAATCCATTTCTTGTAGATCCAATCGAGCCTTGAAATTGTCTTTTATTTTCTTCTCTATGTTCATCAATGTTCCGAAAATATTATCACATATATTTTTCTCAATATGCATGACATCCAAGTTATGTCGCAATTTCAAATCACTCCAATAGGGCAACTCAAAGAAGATGCTCTTCTTCCTCCAGTTATAGTCCAATACTGTACGTTTTCTCTTTTTCAAGTGCGATGCCTTACCAAAT
This sequence comes from Magnolia kwangsiensis, assembly GCA_037074715.1. Classification (NCBI taxonomy): domain Eukaryota; kingdom Viridiplantae; phylum Streptophyta; class Magnoliopsida; order Magnoliales; family Magnoliaceae; genus Magnolia; species Magnolia kwangsiensis. The sequence goes on from CM073584.1 coordinate 100,661,558, forward strand.
CTAACTTTTTCAATGTTACTCAATTGTTGTATCATATTTTCTCCATATAGCTCTTTCGGAGGTGGCCTATGATCTTGTTTTCCATCAAAGATCATCGTCTTCCTGCACCAACTATGATCGCTTGGAAGGAAGCAACGATGGCCCATATAACACATTTTTCTACCATGCTTTAATGACAATGAACAAGTCTCAATACCACATGTAGGACAAGTCAACTTGCCTTTTGTGCTCCACCCAGATAAATTTTCATACGCGAAAAAGTCATTTATTGTCCACAAGACCGCTGCATGCAATCGAAATGACTGTCCTGCAAATGTGTCATACATTTCTACACCTTGACTCCATAGCTCATTTAACTCATCTACTAACGGTCGCAAATACACATCAATGTCATTCCCAGGTGACCTGGGTCCAGGAATAAGCAATGACATCTTGCATTTCATCAACGTCTTCATCATCGTCATCCAGCACAATTGGGTCTTCGTTGACTTCAGTGGCCTCAACTCTATGGGTCATAACTTCACCATGATAGATCCACCAAGTGTAACCCTGGTCAATCCCAACTATTGAAAAAATCGTCCTCTACTTTCTCTAAAGTCTTATATGTGATGTTCTTGCATTTTTGACATGGACACCTAATCTTATTCTCTGAATCTGCTAGATTTCGTGCAAATTCCATGAACTCTTGAACCCCTTGTTTATACTCTGGGCTAAACCTGTTCTTAGCTCGCATCCAACTCTTATCCATCTCTAAAATGAAAAAATTAGAGTCAGTTTACAGAAATAGCTTTAAGATTAAGCTAGGTTATAGGTTTAGGTTATATGTTTAGGTTTAGGTTAAGGTTATGAGTTTAGGTTAAGGTTATAAGTTTAGGTTTAGGTTATAAGTTTAGGTTTTAGGATTTGAGAATAGGTTATAGGTTATGGGAATAGGTTTGGGTTATAGGTTAAAGGTTAAGGTTTGGGTTCGGGATCGGGTTTAGGTTGTAGGTTTAGGTTTAGGTTAAGGTTATAAGTATAGGTTTTGGAATTTGAGAATAGGTTTAGGTTCAAGTTATAAGTTTAGGTTTAGGTTTTTAAGTTTAGGTTTAGGTTTAGGATTAGGGTTAGGTTAAGGTTATAAGTATAGGTTTTGGAATTTGAGAATAGGTTTAGGTTCAAGTTATAAGTTTAGGTTTAGGTTTTTAAGTTTAGGTTTAGGTTTAGGATTAGGTTTAGGTTAAGGTTATAAGTATAGGTTTTGGAATTTAAGAATAGGTTTAGGTTCAAGTTATAAGTTTAGGTTTAGGTTTTTAGGTTTAGGATTAGGTTTAGGATTTGTTTATAAGTATAGGATTAGGGATTTGAGAATAGGTTTAGGTTATAAGTATAGGTTAAGGCTATAAGTTAGGTTTAGGTTTAGGTTTAGGTTAAGGTTATAAGTATAGGTTTAGGGATTTGAGAATAGGTTTAGGTTAAGGTTATAAGTTTAGGTTTAGGTTTAGTTTATAAGTTTTGGGATTTGAGAATAGGTTTAGGTTAAGGATATAAGTTTAGGTTTAGGTTATAGGTTTAGGTTTAGGTTTAGGTTTAGGTTATAACTTATAGCTTTAGGGAATTGAGAATAGCTTATAGGTTATAAGATAAGGTATAGGTTATAGGTTATACGTTAAGGTTGGGGTTTGGGATTGGGTTAAGGTTATAGGTTTATGTTTAGGTTTAGGTTAAGGTTATAAGTATAGGTTTTGGGATTTGAGAATAGGTTTAGGTTAAGGTTATAAGTTTAGGTTTAGGTTTATTTTAATAGGTTGTTTATTTTCATTTACATTCGCAAATACATTCATCATCCATCCAATTCAAATTGAAATAAGTACTGTCACTCTATGACTAACAGTTGAAAAAGAAAATCATGCATCTGGGTCTGCTCCAACATTTTCTAAGCTCAACATCTGGATAGCTCCGACGCACATCCAGGTCTGCTCCAACATTTTCTAAGCTAATATAATTAAATCCTAAATTAGTTACTCATCCAAGGTTGGATAGATTGTAATACTTTCATATTCCCATTTAAATGTCCACGCCAAAAATCCGGCAGCATCTTCCCATGCCTCTCCAGATAAGTTGATCTTACATTACATTCCGATGTCAAATATCTAAAGCAATGTAAAGATATTTGGCATTGGATACGAAATAGAAGAAACATATCCAGAGAGAAACGAGAAGATGGACCACGGATCAGGCATGAACATTTAAATAGATTATATGAAAGCATACTTTCCATCTAACCTTGAACTGTCCAAAATGGGACAATTTGAGCTATTTCTATGCCACCAAAAATACACCATATCTATGTATGGCCCCATAGAAATCTTCAAACGAGTAACTAATTATCTAACATACAAATTTATAAATTACATGTCACAACTATAAACTAACTAATCACAATAATAATTTAAGACAAAAAAATGTAATATACAAGCTCCTGAAAGTTTGCAAGGACAATTTTAGGGAATAAAAGGCAATGGATGTAATATCTTAAAGTCAAATAAAAGACTTCAATTTGGGGGAGTGCATATATCATTGTAGATCACTATTTTAGTCAAACACATCATTTCTAGCAAGCTATGAGATGGTGATACAACCATATTTGGAGTGCATAAATCACTATAGTTTTTTCTAATCTCCACTTGTTGGCCGCCATATATATATATATATATATATATATATATATATATATATATATATATATATATATATATATATATATATATATATATATATATATATATATATATATATAGTGGAGGATTTTGGTCGAGTGTGTGCCTCATTTCAAGTACCTTAGGACATTTAGAGGAAAAACCTCTCTAGCCATGTAGTAAACATCTGGGCTTATGCATCATGTGGACTTCGTCATGTCGATTTTTCTAGACCCTAGCCCAGAAATGAGGCCATCCACTCATTAGGTGAGCTACAATGTGTGAAACTAATGGATGGTTTCCATCTACTTGTCTCATACTATATGCCCTGCTCATGAGTTTTTACTGTATTTACTTTTGTGCCAAGGAATCTATATGGTGGGTATTGGGATCTCTCACATGTATATTGGCATGTATGTGAGTGTAGAGAGGAACTAGGCTATACATGGATGTTGAAATGCCCTTATTTCTACATGTAATTGTATGCCCTACTTTAGATGTATGATAAACCATAAGCTATATGGAACTTATGTCTGATTTCCTAAGCGGCTGGTTGGTGGATAACTAATACACAATGCTAAGTTAGTTATTAAGCATTTAATATCACACATTGTTCACTCCCCAAGTGCAGGGTTGTGATGTAGTAATAACTCAGTAAGACCGAGGTCGAATCCCAAGGGACTGAAACTATTCGTAATCTAAAATTAAGTAGGATTTGAACTAGAATAAGATGAATTCTAAATCAAGTAGCAATTGTGAAATAATTGTAAGTTAATTAATCTAAAACTAAGGAGATATCAAAGAAGGGTAACTAGGGATTCAGAGGATCCACTTGTAGAGATCAGGGAGATCTTATGCCTGCTTCAAGAATTATGGAATTTACTGAACTGTCGTTGATCTAGTTTTCAAAGAGATGAAAGGTATATGAATTAGAGTGGATTTCATCACCAAACCATGCCCAGGAGACAAAGAAAACAACAGAATTAAACTAATTACCAACCAATCACATGTATGAAGGTTAGGAAGAGTACCGACATCCAACTATGCCCAGGAGACTATGGTGAACAATAGGGCTTCCTGACATCATAAACATAAAAGAGAAAAGGACATGCTCCAAGCCATTACAGACCCATTGTAATTTCAGTCACAACAGACCATTAAAGACTAAACAAAATATGCCATTAATAATCAACTAAAATCAACGTCAATTCATGAATTAAAATTAAATTAAAAATATAAAATAAAATCTCCCATCTCATTACAAGCTTCACCTCTTAGCCCTAGCTAAGAGGTTTAGCCAGACATAATGTGGGCTAGATTCAAATAAATAAAGAGAAAAAGAAAAGAAAAAGAAAAGGAAAAGAAAAACCAAAGCTCCTCTCTCTCTCTCTCTTTCTCCTGACGTTCCAACCCAGCCAAGATCTGGATCTTCCTCCCAAGGTCTGAATAATTGCTCTCCACGTCCAAAACCTCCTTATATAGCTACTGAAGTGGTGAAAATCGGACTTGAATCGAATTTGGAAAGCTATCGCATGCGCAGCGAAAGCCTTTTCGCAGCCAAGTTCAGTGCCTCAAAAATCACCACTTTCCTCGCTCAAATTCCAAAGAAATACCATCCCTTAGGACTTTCATGGGTCCTTTACATGATAGACGGTTGAGATCTATCATATGATCAAAGATGGTGGGCCACAACCGCCTGAAAAGGTCAATTTTCAAGGATGTGCGAAACCTTTCGCACCATTTTGCTGTTGTGATCGGTGGGCCCCACAGAAGCATTTTCTAAAAAATCCACCCCGTCCATTGCATTCAGAATGAAATTTCAGTCAAGAATTGGTGGTTTTGAATGTCTATTGACGCGGTTCAGAGAATAAATTACAACAAAATCAGATTTGAACGCTATAGGGCAGCCCTTTTGTGGCCCCTATATCGTACACGTGTGCTTGCATGGCTGAAAACTATCAGCTAGGTTTTGTAGTATTCACAGCCATCTACACGGTGGACGGTGCGGATTAGACGTACGGGCAATGGGTGGTGTCACGCCCCAAACGCGGAAACCGGGCTCACAAAATTCCCGATCGCCGAATCAGGCGCCGACAGCCTCCGTAGAACCCCATTCTCGGCTCCTAGCTCTCATTCGCCAGGTTCCGATCCTGGGATGCTACGAGGAGGATTTTTAATGTCAGTTTGATTCGTAATAAGTATAACCAATGGCATAACCCACAAACAACAACCAAGAACTCCATTACATTTTCACTATGATCAAAAACTTTACAAGTACAATGAGCATAAAGGGAAATACAATGGTAAAGAATAAAAACTCCAAAACGATCTGCAACGTGCTCCTACCTCAGCGCTGCTTCGAACCAACGTCACCTGCACGCAACGGTCGTGCATAAGCTTATAGAAAGCTTAGAGGGTGGTGAAAGTATGTGCGCAAGGTAGTAATATGAACATGCAATGTCAGAGTAATGCGGAATATGCAGATGGAACCATAATATCATGAGCCGTACCAAGGATATGCGATGCAAGACATGAATGGTATCGGCCACCCCAAGGCCATGCGATGTGCAATGCAACTCAAGCATACAGATCCTCATCTATGTCCATACATCAATACAGCTCAAATATGGGATATCACCGGGGTCTAGTACACTCTAAACCAGATTGCCGCCACCTCGCGCGCAATAAGGAAAGTGGAAGAGACCTCATTATCTGTCTGCCAATATCGGGCGCGACTCGTCGATAGCGGACCCATTCCTCGAGCTGGTCAAACTCAGCCTAGCATTGCCCCCTACACTCGGGCGGGTAAGGTCGCACCCCCTTCCAACCGACCACGACACAGTGGAGAGCACAGCCAACTGGTATTCGGCATTCAGTGCTCATCTACCCACTCGGTCTAGACGTTAGAGCAACCTCTTGGTACCATATGGGTTTAGGGACTTTCACCCAGGGATATCAATAGCATTCCATGTAGAACAAGATTTTCGGTATCCAATCCTGCCAACCACGATGCGTCTGTGGAGGCTACGACCCCGATGTCGCTAGGGCGTACAATAACCATGTCACACAAGTGCGAAATGCATGATTCACGCTATCCAGTCATGCAACAATTCATGCGCATATCGTGCGCTCATGTAGGGCAATACTGCCTAACCAGGAGCCCATAAACAACCTGCCCGAAGGCATATGCTATGATCAGTCAATCCTCATATCAAGCATACATATGATGCGTATGATCATGAGTCATGAAACTATACTAAACATGTAAATGAGTGATGATCCATTCTTGCAACGCAGATGGGCCTGGACGGCCTATACACACCAAGTACGGCCCAGTAATGGGCCCTAAGGAGAGTCGTAATGTGGACATCTAACCAACATTACACTCGCAATGTGGACGTCAAACCAACATTGCTCCCAAGGCACAATCTTTGTAAACATCGCTAGTTAGTCTGTATGGGAATTACACATTGCAATGGACCGTAGGTTCATCCCATTTGGCCTTACATATATATCAAATGGGCCATATCTTATGGGCCTTTTATTCATCAGATGGGCCACATAAATGGGTCACACCAATGGGTCTTATGTGCATTGCAATGGGTCAAAACCCGTGGGCCTTGGATTGCATCAAATGAGCTTAGTCTCATGAGTTTAATATGTGACCAATGGGCCACACCAATTGGGCCCCACATGTAGATCAAGTGGGCCTCAACCCATAGACCTAACATGAGTCAAATGGGCCTAAACCCCTTGGCCTTAATTAAATAAAATGGGCCTAACTCATGGGTCTCAATTAAATCCAATGGGCCTAATCCCATGGACCCTTTTTATAATCAAATGGGTTTAGTCCCATGGGCCTTACAATATATCAAATGGCCTAGTCTCATGGCCTTAGAACATATCAATTGGGCCTAAACCCATAGGCCTTAAATATCAAGTGAGCCTAAGCCCATAGGCTTTACATATCAAGTGGGCCCAAGTTCTTAGTCCTTAAATGAATCAAATGGGCCTAGCCCATAAGCATTTCATAAATCAAATGGGCCTAGCCCATAGGCCTTTTGTAATTCAAGTGGGCCTAACCCATAGGCCTTTTACAATCCAAATGGGCATAACCCATAGGCCTTAAATAAAGCAAATGGGCCTAACCTATAGGCTTAAAATGATCTTTTCAAGTGGATGGACGGTCTGATTGCATCATGGCGGGTCCCACTGTCCAGTGGACAGTGCGGATAGAGCACATACATCACAAGGGCCCCACCGTCCACTGGACGGTGGAGGCAGCACATACATGAGGTGGGCGCCACCGTGGTGGGTGCCACCGTCCGTCTGGACAGTGGACTTAACACATTCATCATTGTGGGTCCCATGTGGGGCCCACCCTGTAATACTTATTTGGCATCCAACCCATTCATAAGGTCACTCGGGCCTGGTTCAAGGGAAAACAAAAATTTCAGCTTGATCCAACACATCTGTGGGCCCCAAAAAGATTTCAATGGTAGATGTCCATTTCATTATTTCATGTGGTGTGGGCCACCTGAGTTTTGGATCTGGCCGAAATTTGGAGGGGGCCCACCTGAGGAGGGGACCCACCTCGTGAACAGGTTGGATGACAAACAAACATTATGGTGGGGCCCACGGCTGGAGCCGTGGGTCCCTTACTGGACGCCCGCCCATTCAAATGGCTGCACGCAGCAGCGTGCAGCCGCTGCCCGCTGACAGAGGCAGAGGCAAGCCTCTGCCCTCATGTTTTACAAAAAAGGGAAAAACCCATTTTCTCGAGATTTTTCGCACGTGGGGCCTGCTAAAATGAAATCCGCCCCGGCTATTGCGTTCAGTGGCTCGAGACCGTCCAAATGAGTCTAGAGTTTGAATTTTTTTGATGCTTGGAAAGTAAAATAAAATAAGATAATGATCTTGAATGGTGAGGGTGCAACTCTCTAATGCTATGGCCCACCAGACCTTCCACCCAGCCCCATCACTTGGCTCAACGCCTAAAACGGGATGGGTAAGAGGATGGACGGCTTGGATAGGGAATATACATCAAGGTGGAGCCTACACAAGGGGGCCACCCCAAAAGCTTCACTTTTTCTCTTCTTTTTTTGTACAGGGACGTCCAGCGTCCCAGACGCTGGACGATGGGCCTCTTTTAAAAATATATATGCATTGTGGTGGGCCTTTTGAAGTGGGCCACCACTGATGGATGATGGGGGGGGTACAACATGCAAGGTGGGCCCCACTTGAAGTACTCTTGCACAAAATAAATACCTCGAGGTGAGGTCCATTCAAGTGGACCACACAACCCTATTGCATAAAATAAAAAAAATAAAATAAAAAGAAATAAGGAGAGAAAGAGACATGGAGAGTGGGACACGCTTGTGATGGAGGGACCCCGACACTATGGGCCCTCCCTTACCATGGATCATACATCAAGTGGGTCATTTAGCATAAGGGACCATCAAAACTTAAATTCAACGGTGGGGATCCTTTTCCCACCAATAAGGATGGTCTAGATGACCTTTCTAAATGAAATAAACATCATGATGGGGTCCATAGAGAATGGCCCCATCATGGAATGATCATGATGATCCAAGTGGTCCATCGGCCACAACTTAAGGTCCCAAGTGAGATCTACACCATGAATCGGTGGGCCTCACTTGGCCCATCATAAAAATAAAGAGAAACTACCCTATAGAGGCACCCACCGTCTGATCTTCTTGCTCCTAAGGGTTCCTTGGCACCTTAGCTTCAATCTTAATGGATGAGATGAGGAATGGAGGGTTGAGATAGGAGATGATGAGGTGAAGAGGTGGGCCACACTTAGAGTTTAGGAAGCTTGGAGAAATTCCATACGTATGGAGTCTTCAAAATTTTTTGTTGCTTGGAAATTTGAAAATGAGAAAGAGAGAAAGAGAGAGAGTTGTAAAGGGAGAGAGAGAGAGAGAGTGATGGATGGATGTGGTGAGTGATGGTTGCGTAAGAAAAGCTTGACTTTTGAGGCTTTTGTGTAAGAGAGGCATGGGAGGTGAAGACTTTTGTGGCTTTTTGTGTAAGAGAGGTATGGGTTTGGGAGACTTTTGTGGTTGCTTGGGAAAAGAAAATAAAGTGATGTGTACTTGACATGTGATGGCTTGATGGATTGATTGATTAATGGGATTGATGTGATTGATGTGACACATCGTAGAGATTCCCTTCGGTTTCGCAACGCGCGGCATTTTCTCGCACCGAACGTTGGTCTACAACTCTTGACCAGGGTATCGCCTTGGTGCGTGAGTCGCGGCATCGGAACCGCAACGACGGCGCGGTCGCTATGGTATTGGTCTCAGGTTGAGTCGACTCGGATTGTTGACACATGAATTAAGGTCGCGCGTCGATATTAGTTAAGGGTCGAAGGTTACCAGAATTCGACTGGTAAGACCGCGGAAGTCTACGAAAAGGTACGGACCAAGATACGGGTCTTACAGGTGGGGCCCACTATCTTCTGCAAAATGACGCCGACCGTCCTTTCGCTGATGAAGTTTCCTTTTCTTTTTTTCTTTTTCGGTCAGAGGCGGTCAACCGTCTCTGCCGTTTGCCATGCACGCCTAGTGCACTTGTGCACTATGCACACTCTATTCATGTGGGGTCCACTATGACATTTTTTTCAAAATCCACTCCAGTCATTCAATTAGTCTTCCTACTTAAAACGTTGAGACCAAATTTAAAGCAGTTCTGGATATCAGGTGGGCTCAGAATCAACGGTTTATGGGCTGATCTGTCAATTGGGGCACTTCCATAGTGATCCAATGGCTGAAATTTTACATGTAAGGTTGATTTATGGCCCTCATCCCATATATGAAGTTTCAGGACAATCGGATGGCGGGAACCCTGTGATCTTGCATTTTGGACGTCCTTTAGGCCACTTGAGTTTCAGTTCCTCCATTTTTGTGAATTTCTGGTGTGTAATTCCATCGATCTCAATCCCCTGGGGTCCGTCCCTTGCTCTGGTGAATCTTGAGCGTTAAATCTATGCTTTTAATACCTTTTTGCAGTTCATGCTCGTAAAATCACCTTGCAACATAAACACGATAAAACGAGCCATTAAACAGTATCATGCTCGTAAATTCGAAAAATAAATGGGGTCTGAAAGTTAACTAGGACTCAAGCCTTGTTAGCATGTGAAACATATGTTATCCATGCTCGAAAAAGTGAATAAACTTATGGTTATTTTGATGTCAAAATTTTAACAAAATAGTTGGAATTTCTCAATCGATGTGATTTTAGAAATGTTTTCCGAACACTGTTCCATGTAGTTTGATGGTTTGAATAGCCGTACATAAGCGACAAGTGTGAAGAAAATGAAACATCAACATTTTTCAAAGGTGTTACCTACCATGAGACTCTTTTAGTCTCAATGGGTCCACATGACATTGAAAAAGAGAATTCTCCCACCGCAAATGGTGGATCAGATGAATGCCTGCATACATTACTCCCAAGGAATACATAGTGAAGGAAGGAGATGATAATGGCAGAACCAACAATCCACCCACCATCCAGTTGCCCCTACCTTGGATGGATAGTGTTTTCAATTACATCAATATCCCATTATCATGTCCATTTGAAAGGTAGCCTTCTAAGCGAGCTGAAAATGGTCAATGGGCATACATTCATTGAAAGATTGGAGTGATGAACAGGATTACCTAATTGGCGTGGTTCCAGACAGAAGTGAGGCCCACGTGATGTATTCGCAACATTCAACCTGTCCACCAGATGAATCGTCCCTAAATCCCCAAATCCCTAAATCCCTATATCCCTAAATCCCTAAATCCCCAAATCGTTCAATCGGTATTGAGATTGAGAGAGATTGAGAGAGATTGAGAGAGAGAGAGAGAGCGATACCTGTTTGAGTTGGAGCCCCGATCACGGTCAGCCGAGCAAGGTGGAGAGAGGGCGGTGGAGAGAGGACGCGGTGGAGGGAGAGAGCACCGAGAGAGACAGTGAGGGGCGGTGGAGAGGTCGGCGGATTGGAGAGAGGACCGAGAGAGAGAGAGAGGATAGAGAGTGAGAGTGAGAGAGTGTGCGAGAGAGAGTGAGAGTGAGAGAGGTCTTAGAGAGAGAGACTTAAGTCTCTCTCTCTCGCGGGCAGACTGACGTGGTGGGTGCACTGTGAGCCCCACCATGATGTTTGTGTTTCATCCCCGCCGTCCATCTATTTTTTCATTAAATTTTATGGTATGAGACAAAACTTGAGGTATATCCCAATCTCAACTGGACCACATCATAGGAAACAGTTTTGAATAAGCGTCGACCATTGAAAACCTTTTGGGGGCCATATAAAGTTTTGGATCAATCTGAAAAAAATTTTCCCTTCATCTGCGCCTGTATGACCTAATCAACAGATTGGATGTCAAATAGAAGGTACAGTGGGCCTTGGGAGGGTTTTAATGGTTAATATCCAATCACTATGGTTTTCATGTGGTGTGGTCCACCTGAGATTTATATCCCTCTCATTTTTGGTGCCAAGCCCTAATATGATTTATAAAAATGGATGGACGACATGGATGAAACACATACATCATGGTGGGACCCATAGAGCACCGACCAACATCCACCAAGTTTTGTGGGCCCCACTATGATGTATTTGTTATATCCACACCAGCCATCCATTTTGAGATATCATTTTACGTCATGAGCCAAAGAATGAGGCAGATAAATATCTGTAGTGGACCCCACCACAGAAATCTCATGTGCACCACACCACATGAAATCAATAGTAATTGCATATCTATCATTAAAATCCTCTCAAGGCTTACTGTATTGTTTATTTAACATCCAATATGTTGATTAGGTCATATAGGGCCAGATAAAGGGAAAAAATAAAAATCAGCTTGGATGAATGGTACAGGCCATAATATAGATGTTTTGTATGGTACAGGCCATAATCTCAGTTTCGCTTGAGTTTTGACTGAGTTGTGACCAATTTAAGTCTCTCTTGAGTTTTGACCGAGTGGTGATCAAACCGAGTTTTTCCGAGTCTCCGAAAAAGCTTGTTGAGTTGAGTAGCATCAACTCGAGCAAGTCGATTCAGAGTTTCTAAACTATTGAGTTATACAAAAATCCACTAACGAGAAATTTCTTTGGGGATTTCTCCCCAATGTAAGGGCCCAATAGATGAATATTTATAGATCTTATATATTTGTGTCACGTGTGTGATATTGAAACACTTTTTATTTTCAGGTTTCTAGACAATCTTTCCAGTCATTCAGATCAACGGATGAGATTTACCATCAAGATGCTCGTGAAATCCATCTGGGCCTTCCAATCGGCATCTCCAGTCCATCAGTCCTTCGGTCACTGACTTCGTTCTAGACTTTGGTCATGATCAAGAAGTGGGCCCCACTGTAGAACCAACAGCATCCGAGAAGCAAACTGTCCCACAACCATGGGCTAAAGTAATCATTGTGATGGCCTTCACGTCTGTAGTGGGCCTTCTCAGTGTCAGTTTCACAATCAACGGAAATGACAACCTTACCCCAGCCACCCTATTTAGTGGACGGCCTGTATTGTTCGAATTCTTTCTCTTAGTAGTCATGGTCACATTATATATCTCTATCAATGGTTTAGATGGTTTGCATCACATTATTGATGGTCAAGATGGTTTGGATCATAATACCCCCAGTTTCAATGGCCTGAATCATAATATCAATTGTGCTCTGGATCATAGTATTCATGGTCAAGATGATATTGGTAATAGCATCAATAATCTAGATGGTATGGATAATTGTATTGATGGTCGAAATGGTCTAGATCATAATATCTGTGGTGGTTTAGTTGATCTGGATCATATAATATTGATGATCTAGATAATGGTATTGACGATCATCCGTTACGAAACTCAGGTGGGCCATACCATCTAAAACTATGTGAAGACATCTAAAATATATATCTTCACAAAGTTTTAAATGGTATGGACCACCTGAGTTTCGTAACGGATGATTTTTAGATATCTCATGATAAGTTAAAGGGGAGACATCAAATGCACGGTGTTGATGTTCGACACACATCATAATGGGCCCATTTTACATGTCTGGTCTATTCACTCTATTCTACTAATCATTACCTTCAATTTGATCAGTTACTCGCCTCGATCATACTGTATATGAGAAAGATATTGGGCAAACAAGATTGATCAACAATTTGAGTGAATTTTGATTTAAACATCTGAAGTTATTTACTCTTCAATCTGGACTGATCAGATTGTCCAAAAATGGATAAAGGTTGTTAATAACATCAAAAATATATGAATGAATAGAAAACACAAACATCAGCTTGATCCAAAACTTCTATGGCCTCCAAGAAATTTTAAATGGTATAGGTTCAATCACACTATCTCCTATGGTGTGGTCCACTTGAGCTTTGGATACGCTTCCTTTTTGTTATTTAGACCTCAAATTATCTGTTAACATGGATGAATGGAGTAGATAAAATAGATAGATAATGGTGGACCCCACAGAGTTTACTCAGGTAAAAGTAACGAGTAACTCAAATGAAGTGGAGAAAGGTTTCCTTACAACATTTGTAATCATATATTCGGCCTGCTCAAATGTGATTCTCATATCTAACCCGCTCATTATGTGTGTCCCACTTGGATGAGGGGTCAGACTAAGTTTCAACTGCGTCCAAAACTCATGTGGACCCCACCAAGTGCTTTTATATTTTACAGGATGTTTTCACATACTTTTAAATGGTATGGCCCACTTGAGTTTCGTTTACCGATGATTTTTTAGATATCTCATAACCCAAAGGGGAGACATCAAATCCACAGTGTTGATGTTCGACAGACATCATGATGGGGCCCACAAAACTTACTAACATCAATTCTTAGGTTCTCATGAGGTCAGTAAGTTGGGTCACAATTTTGACCAGAATATTTGGCCCATTTTACATGGCTAGTGCATTCACCCTATTTTATTGATCAATACTCTCAATTTGACTAGTTACTCGCCTCAATCAAGTTACATATGAAAAAGATATTGGGCATACAAGATTGATCAACAATTTCAGTAAAATTTGATTTCAACATCTGAAGTTATTTACTTTTTAATTTAAACTAATTAGAATGTCAAAAAAGGATTAAAGGTTCAATTAGTAGATGTGCCTAATAATTTAGTAAATTTATTTTTCACAAATAAATTTAACATCTTTTTTTTCAAAAGGTATATTTTTTTTACTCTTTTAAAAAAATATCATTTTTATTATAAAATATTTCAAAAATATTTAAAATACAAATTTTGAAATTTTATTTACAAAATCTAAAAATTTTTCTCATATTTTAATTTTCTCTCAAAAATTTCAAAATGCCAATTTTTCTCTTTAAAAGCATTATTTTGTTCTCAAAATTTTTCTTAAACATATTTAAAATTTCTAAACTTTTTAACATTCTTTATCATGTGATATTTTAAATTATTTAAATATTACCTTTTAATATTATATATATATATATATATATATATATATATATATATATATATATATATATACCCACATTTACGTTATAGACAAAAAATTTAAAAAATTAAAACATTTTTACATTATTATCGACGGTTCTTAGCCATCAGGAAAAATAATGAAGGAAAAACACCTTTACCGACGAATATTTTCGTCGGTAAAAGTGTTACCGCCAAAATTTCAAAATTTGCAAGGAAAGAAGTTGTGAAATTTCGGACCTTTAGCTACGAATTGATTCGTAGGCCAATCAAAGTTTTACCTATGACTTTTATTTCGTAGGTAAAAGTAAATTCAAAACACGTTCTCCTTCTTACGACTTGGGGAAAAAATTCAAATGACCCTTTAGCTACAAATCCTTTCGTAGGTAAAAAATGATTTTAGCTACGAAATATAGTGTCGTAGGCAAAAGTAATTTTTAAAATTATAGGTTTTACCTACCAAAATTTATTTCGTAGGTAAAAGTATATTCAACCACCACCGTACTTTGGCTAAAAATACAAATGACCCTTTAGCTACGAATAATTCCGTAGGTAAAAAGGTCTTTTAGCTAGGAAATTTAATTTGGTAGGTAAAAGTAGTGTTTTCGATTTATTATTTTTTAAAAAATTCAAACGCCCTTTAGCTACGAATATTTTTGTAGGTAAAGAGGGTATATAAATGCAAATGACCCTTTAGCTACAAATAAATCCATAGAAAAAGATCTTTTAGCTACGAAATTTACTGTCGTAGGTAAAAGTTAATTTTTGGATTTGCTGTTTTTTTTTAAATTCAAAACGCCCTTTAGCTACAAATATTTTTGTAGGTAAAGATGGATTTTAGGTAAAAGTAATTGTAATGCTTTTGGCTACAAAATTAAATTCCGTAGGTAAAAGAATTGCTCTATGAATCTTTTCGTAGGTAAATAGGGTTTTGGCTACGGAAGTTAATTTTGTAGGTAAAAGTATTGGTGGTTTTTTTGTTTATTTGAAAAAATCAACCATTATTTAGCTACGAATATATTCATAGGAAATAAAGGATTTTACCTACGAAATTAGATTTTGTAGGTAAAAGTAAACTTTTTGATGTTTTGTTTAAAAAGTCATAAGAACCTTGGCCTACGAAAAGTTTCGTAGGTAAATATTGATTTTACCTACGAAATTAACCTGCGTCGGTAAAACAACACTTCACCTATGAAAATAATTGTCGTGGGCAAAAGTTGTGGAAGAATTAATAATTTGACCCTTTAGCTACGAATATTTTAGTAGGTAAATATGAGTTTTACCTACGAAATTGGATTTCGTAGGTAAAAGTAAATTGACAGACCCTTTAGCTACGAATAGATTCGTAGGTGACATTAGGTTTTACCTACGAAAGTTTATTTTGTAGGTAAAAGGAGTGGTTTCAATTTTTTTAATTGTTTAAAAGACACTTTAGCTACGAATAGTTTCGTAGGTGAATATTTTTTTTGCCTACGAAAGTTGGTTTCATAGGTTAAAGGAGGGTTTTGGAATTTGTTTTTGGTTGAAAAATTTTACAGACCCTTCAGCTACAATTATTTTCGTAGGTAAAGAGGTTTTTACCTACGAAACCATTTCGTAGGCAAAAGTAAAATCTTTACATCATTTAGCTACGAATAGTTTCATAGGTAAAGATCGAATTTTCGCCAATTCAAACACCCTTTGGCTACGAATATTTTTGTCGGTAAAGATAGGTTAGAATTTAAAACACCCTTTAGCTACGAACAATTTCGTAGGTAAATATTACGTTTACCTACGAAAGTATATTTCGTAGGTAAAAGTAACGTTTACGATTTTTAAAATTCAAAACGTCATTTAGCCATGAATATTTTCGTAGGTAAAGATTCGTTTTTTTATTACCCATTAGCTAGGAATATTTTTGTTGCTAAAGATTGGTTTTTACCTACGAAAGTTCAGTTCATAGGTAAAAAATTCAAAACAACCTTTGGCTACGAATAGTTTCGTTGGTAAAGGTCGGTGTTACCTACGAAATTGAATATCGTAGGTAAAAATAATGTTTTCAATTTTTGAAAGGCAAAAGAGCCTTTACCTACGAAAATTTTCGTAGGTAAAGAAGTGTTTTACCTACGAAATAAAATTTGGTTGGTAAAAGTTGGCTTTTACCTACGAAAATTTATTTCGTAGGTAAAACCCATCTTTACCTACGAAAATAATTTTCGTAGGTAAAAGTTTCATAAGTAAAAACCATATTTCTTATAGTGACTGTTGATGGGTTATAGGCGAATTGCTGCCAAGATAAGACAAGCCTTATCTGAATCCAGCGTGCAGTAATCACGATGGGTCCACTATGGAACAGTTTGAATGTAGCGGATCTATTTTGATAAACTCAGACAGTAGAGATGTTCACAGTATTTTATAATAGAGATTTGGATTGCATCTGATCGAATGGAAGAGATGGTGTGTTGAGATGATGAAAATCAAACTAGAATGATCCACAGTTTATATAGGCATCAGGTAGTGGACCGTTGCTAAGGGCTATCAATGATTCAAAACGTTTGGAAAATGTTTCTGATCGTTGATCATTAACTCCAACTTTTTCTGGTCGATGGATCAAAGGATCTGACCATTGGATCATCATGGTCCGTCCGTTTTCGGACCGTTTAGCTTTCTAAGCAGAAAGCTGTTTTTAGAAACTACTAAACGTTTCAGATTTATTATCCGACAGTTCTTAGTCTCCTATAAAATTTAAAATATTTCAGACCCCACCGCACACAAGCACTAACTAGACCTATTATACCGTCTCGGGACAGTTTGAGTAAGGTCGTGAGGGAGCGACACGATGCACATGTGTGAAGTATAAAGTGCGCCAACTAGCGCCATTACAACCACACTACTCACACCCACGCCCGAGCGTGCATGCGTGTATTCCAGTGCTACGCACTAGAACATGCAACCCAAGCATCGTCACATCCAAAACAGTAAGTAAGAACACTCTTCACAAGTTCACATATAAACCACAAAAGAATTTTAACAATTTTCGATGTGGGACAAAGCACACACTGTACTTTTTGGATTTTAAATTTTAGGAAAAGCCTTATGGCCGTAAAATTCCAAATTTTTGAAATTTTGAAATTTTTCATAAAAACACTAAATTTCAACAGACTTAGCTTTAAGTGTTTCACATGGGTGCCACCGACCACCCTCAAATGCCCCATGTGCCAATGATTCCCATGTGAAATGTACAACTACCTATCATCAAGTGTGTCAACCCACTACTTTCCATGATATGTTACATTTGCTGCCCTCATCTTCAATCACCCCCGCCCGTTGTGCAAATATATCATATGTGATATTATAACACAAGTACCACCACTAAGTTCTCCAAATGAGTCGCACATGACAACATGCTCCATGTGCAATCATCCATCTTCAAGCATTCCATATGTGCCAATGTGTTACGTGTGACAATGTGACACGTGTCACGATCCATCTTCAACACACCTATGTATAACATTTTTCTTCTTGCAAAATTTTCATGAAACTACTTTTTTTTTTCCTCCTAAATAGCACATTTTTAAATAAATTTGTTCTTTCTTACCATTTTTTTAGAAAGGGCATTTCTCAAAAAATACCATTTTTTTCCACAAATACAAATTAAAATGAACTTAAGGAATTTATAATATTTGTTTTCATGAGTTTTTTTTTCTATAATATTCTAAAAAAAAACTTAAATTTTGAAAACCACCCACGAAATTACAAGCCAAAAGAAATTGTCTGGAATGAGATTTGTCACCATGGATGTGTCCTCTTGGTAGCATAGGGGCAAATTTCATTGTCCGCAATTTCTCAGCCTACGAATTTGTTGAGAGATTTTCAAAGTTCTATATTTAATTTTTGTCACAATATTGTCAAGAAAATCTTGCTGAAAATCATTAAAAGATATATATCTTACAAATTAATAAATGATTTTCAAATTTAGAAAATATTAGTTATCAAATGATTTTCAATTTTAGGGATAAGGACCAAATTCCCTCTTAGCAGTGTTTACAAGGTCAACTGCACCTTTTTTATTCAGTCTTATTATAGCCGCCCCATGTCTAATAAATAGCCTCATCTACACCTTTTGTGCATTAGCTTTTTCTTTACATCCCATATGAGAAGGACTATATGCTCATAATGGGGCAACTTATTAGATGGATTGAATGTCATAGACACGTGAAAGGTTGTTGGAGGTTATTTCTGGTTGGTCCTTGTAATTACCTATAGTCTAGTCCACTGCAACTTACATATAAGTCTAGCTAAGCGGACTTGGGAACCTTCTCATTGAAAAGAAGAAGAAGAAGAAGAAAAGAAAGAGTAATTCTACTCTAAGCTGCCCCTAATTTTGTTTTGTTTTGTTTCGTTTGAGAGTCCTATGATGTGTATATGGTTCGGTCCATTAGGTGAGTATTCCCCTGTTGGCCAAATTAAAAAATCAAGTTGACCATAATTCATGTGGGCCACATTAAGAGAAAAAGTTAGAAGAGAGACATCTACCCTTGCTTTTTGTAAGGCCCACCATGGTAATTATACAAAATCCACTCAAACCATTAATAGATGCCACAATAAGTGTTAGCCTTTGGGCCCAAATTAAGGCCTATCTTGATTCAAATGAGCTACACCAAGGAAAACAGTTTTGATGGTGAGATTTTCCCTATATATTGTTTCCAATCACGTGGTCCACCTAAATCATCGATAGGGATGATTTTCGAGCCCTAAGTCTAGTATAAAGTGTTACACCTAAGCAGGGGTGGCTCAAAATTTTTAGGAGCCTTAGGCAAGTCATAAAATTGAGGCTTTTTAGTTTAAAAAATAATAAATAATAATAAATTCAAATTAAACTATAAATTTACTTCTCACCTTTTTAGATGCAAAATTACTAATTAAACTTTTCTATTCAAATTTACCTAATAAACCAGTTTTGATAGATAAAATTGCTAAACTGTTCATAAGGTGAATCCTAGATGGATGGAAGGAAAACATAAATACCAGCTTATCCAAAAATTTTGCCAGGTGCAGAAAAGTTTTCAAGGGTGAGCATTTGATATTCACTTTTTTTTTTTGTGTTATAGTCCACTTGAGCTTCATGTTTTTTCTAATATTTTAAAATGGGATGAAGAAACGGATCAATGGAATATATATAACACATATAATAATGTAAACCCCATAAAACTCAGGCCTGCAGGAATCCCTAAAGTGGTCTGCACGCAATAAACGTCTATCGTGAGAATAATGAAATTAGAATTGTATAGTAATCTAGCAGTGTTATAGTTAATAAATAGGCACTCCTGGATTGTTAATATAGCATATTTTGACTCCATCCAAACCGTCTAAATTAGGTAATCCATTCTAGATAGACTAAATTACAAAAAAAAAATAAAAAATTCCATTGATTTAACTATTCTATCTTCCAATTAGTGAGAATTTGTATGTTGAATTCAAATAATTTGTTTAGTGTACAAGAATCAACCAGTTAGGAGATCGAGCCATTGTGTGTTTAATTTTGTTTTTGTTTTTCATGAACCATGTTGCAATAAAAATATAGAATTTTGAAAAATCTCTCAACAGATTCGCAGGCTGAGAAGTTGCCGACAATGAAATTTGTCCCTATGCTATCAAGAGGACACAACCATGGTGACAAATCTCATTCAGACAATTTCTTTTGCCTTGTAATTTCTCGGGTGATTTTCAAAATTTAAGTTTTGTAGAATATTATAGAAAAATCTCATGAAAAAAAATTATAAATTCCTTAAGTTTATATTTGTATTTGTGGAAAATTAAAAAAAACGAAGTTGGTAATTTTTGAGAAATGACCGTTCTAAAGAACAATGAGGAAAAAAAAATTCATTTTTAAATATGCTCTTCAGAAGGACTGAAAGATACATTGCAGTCTTGTAGAACATGTGGCACATGCGGAGCTATAAAGATGAGGGTGGCACATGTTACCCAGGGTACGTGCGGTGCATTGAAATTTGGGTCACTAGAAGATGGCAATGGCACGTGTTGCAAATGTGATATCATGTCACATGTGCGATGCCTTAAAATGGATTGTGGCACATGGTGCAAATGGTATACGGGTGCATGTGTGGCACTTGATGATAAAGGATCTCAGAATAATATTACATGTAACTACCACATGAGGCACTTACAAAATGAAGGTTATTTCCTTAAATGAAACGCCTCAAGCCTATGCAAAGAGGTTCCGTACTCAAGCTGCAGTGGTAGACTGACAAGAGTTTCAACGTGATGTCATGGGTGTACCCATTGAGGTGAAAAGCCCCTAGTGCGAGTGCACGGTGTGCGTGGAGGTGTGAGTGTGGGTTAAAAAAAAATACCCGCCGATGCGAAGAAACAGATACCGTCAGTTTCCATTAAATGATAGTAATATCATCCCATTGTTGGGTCAGTGTGAGTGCATGTGTTACACGCAAAAAAAGTCTACGCAGAGAAACAGATACCGACACTTTCCATTAAATGATAGGGAAATGAATATGACAATTCTAACAAATTAAAAAAATAAAAATAAACAGCGTAAATCTTACAAATTTATATAGTTCCCAAGGTTTTTACTATATTTTCAAGTTAATATCTCATGTTAATTATTTGAAATGATACGGATGTCCAACTAATTCATTTAATTTAAAGATTAATTGATGCTAATAAATGCCCGAAGATAAGAGTTATTCCATGTTATAAAGGGGTTGGTGGCTTGGGTGAGCCCTGCAATGGTGTTAATGTGATATCAACCTCGACCATCAGGTGCATCACCCTATGTTAGACTCAGGATCCAAAGATTAGCCCAACTCGTGGTTCAAGTGGACAACATGATTGGAAATAATGCATAAGAAAATTTTCACCCTCTAAACTATTTCCCTTGAGGTGGCCCATTTGAATCATGCATGGACCCGAACTTTGAGCTATGTCCTATTTACTAGTACTGTGCCATCTAATGGTTGGAGTGGATTTTGCATACTCATCACAATGGGCCTTATAAGAATCAAGGGTAGGAATTTCTCTCCGAACTATTTCCCGTAGTGTGGTTCATATAAATCACTAATCAGCTTGATTTTTTTGACTTCGGGCTAGCATGAGATTACGCATCTAACGATCGGACAAGATCTCATATTCAAATTACAGTGGATCCCATAAAAATTCAAGGATAGGCGTGATAGGTTTTTTGACCCGTCGTCCTTTCGCAACTGGGATGTGCAAGTCCTTTTGCAACTAGGATGCGGAAAAGAGTTTCCTAAAACTATAAAAAGGGATCCCTATGATTTTTCTAGGGCATGTTGTGTGAAGAAAAATCACAAGAGAGTTTCTTAAAGAGTCTAGGGATATCAAAGGTGAGAGAGTGAGAGAAAAGAGAGAGAGGAAGCTTGTGGAAGGGAGCTGTCGTCTCAGCGCTTCTACGTCCTCGTGATCGGTGAGATCTTTGTTTTCTTTTATTCTCTTATTGTTCATCCACTCCTCCATGAGTGACGAAGGTTGTATCTTTCTACTTCATAGTGGATTGTTGATCTGGACGAGATCCCGTGGTTTTTACCTCTTTGAGAGTTTTTCATGTAAAAATCTCTTGTGTGGTGTTGGATTGATGCTTTGACTGATTTTCATTGCATTGTTATTCCATAATTTTGGTTTGTTCTGGAGGACTAGATCCTAAGGTTTTGTGCAAGGCCCCCAACAAAGTGGTATCAGAGCGCTAAGTTCATTGAACGGGTAGGATCGGTTTGGAATTATGGAAGGTGGCTCATCAAGGATGATCAGCCTCAATGGTTCTAACTGGACCATATGGAAGCTAAGATGGAGGACTTGCTTTATTGCAAGGATCTATATTCCCCAATTTTAGGCATATCAGCAAAATCTAAGGATATGTCTGATGAAGATTGGAAGAAGTTGTATCGAAAGGCGGTGAGGTTTATTAGACAATGACTAGATAATTCTGTGTTTCACCATGTGTCTACGAAAATCTCAGCCGCTAGCTTATGGTTGAAATTACAAGGGCTGTATGAGAGAAAGACAGCCGGTAATAAAAATTTTCTAATAAGGCGGCTTGTGAATCTCAAGTTCAAAGATGGTGATTCTGTGGCCGAGCACATGAATGAGGTCAGCAATATAGTCAACCAACTTTCTTCTATGAAGATGGTCCTGGATGATGAATTGCAGGCTTTACTATTGCTTAGTTCGTTGCCGACAGTTGGGAGACATTGGTAGTGTCTCTAAGTAACTCCGTGCCAAACGGAAAGATATCTATGGAACAGGTTACTAGCTGTCTCTTCAATGAAGAGATAAGGAGGAAGTCTCAGGGATCTACTCAGCAAGAGGCACTTGTGATACAGGAACGGGAGAGAGGAAAGAACAAGAAGGGCGGAAAAGTCCGAGATAAATCAAGAGGCAAGTTGAGTAACAGAAAAGATGTTGAATGCTGAAATTGTGGCAAGAAGGGCCACTATAAGCATGAATGTCATAAGACTAAGAACGACAAAAAAGAAAAAGAAAAGGAAGATGAATCAGATTCCACTTCGGTCACTTCAGATGGCGACGTTGCAGTTATTCTTTCTGCAGATCATGATATATATCTCACGGCTATGAGTCAGGACACCGACTAGGTGATTGACTCAGGAGCTTCTTTTCACGCGACTCCACGTAAAGACTTCTTCACAAGCTATAAGTCAGGTGACTATGGGACCGTGAAGATGAGAAATTCTGGCGTATCGAAGATCGTAGGGTTCGGTGATATTTGTGTGAAGATCGATGTAGGCTGCACATTGGTTCTCAAGGATGTGAGGCATATCCCAGACCTTCGCCTCAACTTGATATCGACAGGAAGGCTGGATGATGATGGCTATGAAAGTCAGTTTGCTGGTGGGCACTGGAAGCTCATCAAGGGTTCGTTGATCGCAGCCAGAGGAAAGAAGTGTTGCACCCTTTACAAGGCATGTCTCATTGTGTACAGGGGTGGGTTGAACGCAGTGAAAGATTCAACTATTGACATGTGACATAGGCGTCTAGGCCACATGAGTGAAAAAGGGCTTCAGCTACTAACAAGGAAGCGACTCCTTCCAGACGTGACAGGTACGCCTCTCAAAAATTGTCTTGATTGTTTATCAAGAAAACAATATAGAGTTTCATTTGTTAAATCTGCTTCTCATGTTAATAAAGTGCATGCATTAGATTTGGTTTATTCTGATATTTTTGGTCCTATGAGGACAAAAACCTTGGGTGGGGCATTGTATTTTTTTACTTTTATAGATGATGTATCTAGGAGGATTTGGGCTTATGCTTTGAAATCCAAGGACGGGGTCTTTGGTGTGTTTAAGTTGTTTCATGCTATGGTCGAGAGAGAGACAAGTAGATCATTGAAGTGCATCCGCACTAATAATGGTGGTGAATACATCGACGACTTTCATGAGTATTACAAGTCCCTAGGTATACGGCATGAACAGACGGTTCCCAAGACCCCCCAGCATAATAATGTAGTTGAGCGAATGAATCGCACCATTGTTGAGAGAATCTGATACATGTTATCCCATGCGAAGTTGCCCAAGACGTTCTGGGGAGAAGCAATGCACACGGCAGTGTATCTGATAAACAAGTCTCCATTAGCCCCGTTGAATGGAGAAGTGCCCGAGAAGGTGTGGACTTGACAGGATCCATCGTACAGTCATCTCAGGGTGTTTGGATACAGGGCATCCATTCACGTACCAAAGGAAGAGAGGTCCAAGATCGATATGAAGATCAGGCAGTGTGTGCTCTTAGGGTACGGTGATGAAAATTTTGGTTACAGATTATGAGATCCAACAGAGAGGAAGCTCGTCAGGAGCAGAGATGTGATTTTCTTTGAAGATCAGTGTATAGAAAACATTGGTAAGCCAGAGAATAACCAGCCTAGTTCAGGTGAGCTAGAGGACATGGATCCAGTTATTCCTCCCGTGGTGCCTGATGACGGGGGAGTACAACAAGGTGCAAAGGACGAGAGAGTTCCTTCAGAAGATGAACCAAGGGAGCAGCATCCACCTGTTGAGCCACAGGTGAGGAGGTCATCTAGGGACAGGCAACCGTCCGAGAGGTACTCACCGCATGAGTACATTATGCTGACTGATGGGGGAGAGCCAGAAGACTATTCTGAGGCCCTAGCTGACGAGCATAAGGAGAAGTGGTTGAAAGCTATGCAAGAGGAGATGGAATCCTTACATAAGAACCACACCTATGACATGGTGAAACTGCCTAAGGGCAAGAAAGCTTTGAGCAACAAGTGGGTGTTCAAAAAGAAGGTTGAGCAGAAGAATTCACAGACGAGGTTCAAGTCCAGACTTGTAGTAAAAGGATTCGGTCAGAGAAAAGGTGTTGACTTTGAGGAGATATTCTCACCAGTGGTGAAGATGACATCCATACGGGTGTTGCTTGGGTTGGCAGCTAGCATGGATCTGGAGATAGAGCAGTTAGACATTAAAACTGTCTTCCTCCTTGGTGACCTGGAAGAAGAGATCTACATGCACCAACCAGAGGGGTTCGAAGTCAAGGGCAAGAAGCATATGGTGTGTAGGCTGAGGAAGAGCTTGTATGGGATGAAACAAGCTTCACAGCAATGGTACAAGAAGTTCGATTCGTTTATGTTACAGCATGGGTATGACAGAACGGAGTCGGACCACTGTGTATTCACGTGCAAGTTCTTAGATGGTGATTTCATAGTTCTGCTCTTATACGTTGATGACATGCTCATCATGGGTAAGGACATCAAAAAGATCGATAGGGTGAAACAGGAGTTGGGCAAGTCTTTTGCGATGAAAGACTTGGGCCCGGCTAAACAGATCCTAGGAATGGAGATAACCCGTGACAGAAGCAGCAGAAAGCTTTGGTTGTCACAAGAGCGGTATATTGAGAAAGTCTTATAGCGGTTCAATATAAATGCAGCAAAGCCGGTCAGTACTCCATTGAATGGTCACTTCAGATTGAGCAACAGGCAGTGCCCCAAGATGAAAGCAGAGGTGAAAAGATGCAGAAGATACCCTATGCGTCAGCTATAGGAAGTTTGATGTATGCTATAGTGTGTACACGCCCAAACATATCATATGCGGTTGATGTTGTCAGCCGGTATCTTGTCAATCCTGGTAAAGAGCATTGGGCAGCGGTGAAATGGATATTGCGATATCTAAGAGGCTCATCCAAGCTGAGCCTATGCTATGGTGACGGTAAACCTGTGTTAGAAGGCTACACAGATGTAGATATGGCAGGTGACATAGACTCCAGGAAGTCTACATCGGGGTTCATGATCACGTTTGCAGGGGGAGCGGTTTCTTAGCAAAGCAAGCTACAGAAGGTCGTACCATTATCGACAACAGAGGCCGAGTATATTGCAGTCACAGAGGCATGTAAAGAGATGCTTTGGATGAAGAGGTTCCTACAGGAACTTAGCCTGAAGCAGGAGGAGCACGTGGTCAATTATGATAGTTAGAGTGTTATACACTTGAGCAAGAATTCAAGTCAGCATTCCAAGTCAAAGCACATAGAGATTCGGTATCACTAGATCAGGGATACTTTGGAATAGAAGGTATTATAGCTTGAGAAGGTCCACACGGACAATAATGGGTCAGATATGATGACAAAGGCCTTACTTAAGGGCAAGTTTGAGGTTTGTAGAAACCTGACTAGCTTAAAGAAGGTGAGTCCCTCCTGGGTCAAAAAGGGAGAGATTTGATGGGTTTTTTGACCCGTCGTCCTTTCGCAACTGGGATGCGCAAGTCCTTTCGGAACTGAGATGCGCAAGTCCTTTCGCAACTAGGATGCGAAAAATAGTTTCCTAAAACTATAAAAAGGGGTCCCTAGAGTTTTTCTAGAGCATGTTGTGTAAAGAAAAATCACAAGAGGGTTTCCTAAAGAGTTTAGGGATATCAAAGGTGAGAGAGTGAGAGAAAAGAGAGAGAGGAAGCTTGTGGAAGGGAGTTGTTGTCTTAGCGCTTCTACGTCCTCATGATCGGTGAGATCTCTGTTTTCTTTTATTCTCTTATTGTTCATCCACTATTGCATGAGTGACGAAGATTGTATCTTTCTACTTCATAGTGGATTGTTAATCTGGACGAGGTCCCGTGATTTTTATCTCTTTAAGAATTTTCCACATAAAAATCTCTTGTGTGGTGTGTGATTGATGCTTTGATTGATTTTCATTGCATTGTTATTTCAAAATTTTGGTTTGTTCTGGAGGGCTAGATCCTAAGGTTTTGTGCAAGGCCCCTAACAAGGCGGCCCTCTCTCACCTGTTACTGAACTGATATATCTGAGGAGTTGTTAAGTCCAACAGGTTGGACCAAAGGCTACGGTCCACCCATATGATAACTTTTAAATAATTAAGTACATGTGACATCCATTCCTTCCAACAAGTTGGCATCACACAAGGATTGCCTGCTGCAATAGTTAGTAGTATCCATACATCAAGTGGTCCACACCATATACAAGTTTGGTCCACTCAATAAGTGGCTATTGCAATGTTTATCAAAGGGTGGTGCTCATGATGGGCAACTTATTAGATGGATCTAATGTCATATATATACACATGAAAGGTTGGAAATTATCTCTAGATTGGATCTTAACCTATCGTCTAGCCCATTACAACTTACCTACAAGTCCAACAAACCAGACTTTGAGACGGAGTAATTCTACTCAAGCTGCCCTTAATTATTATTTTTCTTCCTGTTATGTGTGTATGAGATTCATTCCGACCATTAGATGTGTATGTTCCTATCGGGCCAGATTAAAAAATTAAGTTGACCATAATTCACATGGCCCACACAGAGGGAAAAAGTTGGAAGAGAGACATGCATCCACCCTTGCTTTCCACAAGGCAGAGTCGGACTATACAAAATCCACTCAAACCATTAGATACCACAATAAGGGTTAGCCTTGGGGCCCCAAATTAAAGCCCATCCCTTGATTCAAGTAGACCACACTAAGAGAAACAGTTTGGAAGATGAGCTTTTTCTTATCCACTGTTTCCAAGTGCGTGGTCCACTTAAATCATGGATGGGACTAATTTTCGAGCCCTAAGTCTAAGATGAGGACACACACTTGATGGTTGATAGTCTAGGTAGATTTAACATTAGCACCACAGTAGGGCTCACACAAGCTGTAATCCCTTGTTCTAAGTGACATTAAATAACTCCTCTTTGTACATTTATTAACATTAATTAATATAAATTAGGTAGGTGTGAGCATTTCTCATTTTCATGTATCTTTTGTATTTGTCAGCCTGAGAGGAAGAATAGGGAACTTGCACATGCAAAATTGCCATAGAAACCAACAACCATAGTTATAAAATAAGCTTGTTAATTATTTGTCTTTGGAGAAACCCAAAAGAGGATTTCAAAACATCTTATTTTAGACATATATGATATAGTCGTCCACTCTCATAAGATTGAGAACTTTCATGGGCAAAACACAACCCTATAGTTAGCACCAGATGGGCAAGTAAACGTGCTGGTCTGATCATCCTTAGGATAGCTATATGCATCTGGGCAACGGGTCTTAAAGAACCTAGAGTAGTCAGTGGGGTTACATGACCCACTATTGCAACAGTACTGATCTGTCTTAAAAACCGTACATGGGTTGTTACACCCGCCCGGGGCCTGCAGCTGGGCCGGACACTGACCGTTGATATCAGCCACACATCTTATGCCACGTGTGCAACCGCCAGATACAGGGCTAAAGTCCATAGGGATATTGAAGCCATCAACGAGCGATATATCGAAGAAATCTAGGTTGTTGAATTGCCGGAGAGCGTACTCGGCCAGAGTATTCGGTGGCTGGCCGTAACCCTGGCAGCGGAGGAGTCTGCCGCAGTCGCCTGTCTGGCAACGGCCCCGACCGTTGCCATCGAAGGTGCACCCAGTTCGGCCCCAGATGCGAGCCTGGGTTGTGCCTGGGTTTGCTGTGATGGTCCACGACTGGCCCCGTGCTAGCTGTTGGCCCCCACCTGGGACTGCAGTAGCCCAGACGGTGTACGGACATTGGTTTCGTATCTCGAAAGTGGCTGCATGGGTGGAGGTGGTGAGGAGAGGGAGGAGGATCAGGAGGAGAAAGAGAGGGAGGTTTGGGAGAGACATGTATGGATCTTTCAAAAAGATGGCCCTAAATTTCCTTCTCTTTGTGTGTAGGTGTTGGGCTTGTGAAGGTGGTGGGCTTTTATAGAGGGATAGCTGGGCTAGGTTTACTAATCCCTCGCGCATGTGTAGCGGTACATACTCACATGTGGGTTTGAAAATAAAAAATAGTGTGAGATCTGAACTTTTCATAAGGTTGGAAATAATACTTAGATCATTTTATTAAAGTTTCAGATAATTCAAATTTTCAGGTGGGCCACAATGTACTAATTAATAATCAATGGTTACTATTCCTTTTTGTAGCGTTTTGATATGCTGTGGGTTACCTGAGGTGTGAAATGGATGATTTTCATACCAAGACACGCGTGGAATTAGCAAAAAATAGCCCCACCGGACCCGTAACGAATGAATTGGATCAAGGAAATTGTACTGTGAGGATGGTGGGTTGTTTCCAAGTAGTATACATCTCCACATGGACGCACGTGCAAATATGAAACGCGTGTGTGAGATCTGAACTTTCTATAAGGTTAGAAACAATGCTTAGATCTTCGGCGTTAAAAAAAAAAAGAAGAAGAAGAAGATAGTTTTGATCTTAAAGTTTCGGTTGGGATTTATTTTTTCTAGCCGTTCATTTGTTTTGACATGTTGTGGTCCACCTGGGGGTGTGAAATGACCTAATTTTTCTGCAAGGAGATCTGAACGCTGTAGCTCACCTGATGGAAACCTCAATCTCACACACGTGTCACATCTTGACACGTGCCTTCGCGTGGATGTGGACATGCAATTCACAAAAAATCAGCCCCACCTAACTAATGGTTGTGGAATTTACTGTAGAAATTTGGAGTGATTGTGTTGAATTTACTTTGGTGGGGCTCACCTGACCTTTAGTGGTGGAAGAATACAAGATAAGATTTATGAGGACCGGAATCCTCTACTTTGTCGTAGGAAGAGCATGCACCACCTCATGTCCACCATAAATTAGCTTGATCTACCACGGGTAAATTCACTCGGTGTGGCCCACATGAGTTCTCAATCATGCTGATTTTTGGAATGTTTCTTTATCCTGATGGGGCTCACCTCATTAGTGGGTTGGATGTCGTCAAAACATCACGGTGGACCCAAGAATATTTCTATGGTGGGCATTCCCATCCCCTCTTTTCTATATATTGTGGCCAACCTGAGTTTTTATTAGTCTGAATTTTAAGGACATCGCTTAACATGAGTCGACTCAAAGAATGGACGGATTAGATCTCACACGAAAATCTTGGTGGGTCCACACGGAGCTTGGGTGTTTCACAATCTTCCTCTGACAATTGTTGTAAGGGATTCGGGTCCGAAATTCCCAACGAGCCCGTGTAAAAAGAGATTTTTGGAATCCCACCGTGTCGGGCGATGGCCCACTTAAGAGCTGTTTGTTCTAATGGACGGCTCGGATCAGCAGCACATTGGCAGATAATAATCATAATATATAATCAATTTAGAATCGTTGGATAGTATTCCTGTGTCATTGAAAACAGGCAATTGCTGTTACCCATCTGGTTGCAAATCCTGATCTGACGGTTAGGATCCTCCAATAGTTATGACTTTGCGTCATCGACGATCCATGATCAGATCAACTAGTTAAACGGTCCGGATCACTATTGATGTGCCCAAGCACCTACTTTATATGAAGAATAGATGGTCAAGATCGTCCAATAGGTTCGATTCTTTGGACGTTGACAATTGACGCTGGGACATACTAGTTGAAAGGTCCTGATGACCATTGACATGTTCGTCCACCTCAAGCATACCATACATCAGCTTCTAGTGGGCCCACCAACAGACCAGTCATAACCATCTGTTTCGGCCGTTGAATTTGGCTTTGATCAATTTCTTCTCAACGGTATATTGAACTGCCACAAAAGTAGATGGTTAGGATCCTTCAACGAGGGTGATTTTATTGGATATTCCCCACCCACTTTGGATGGTCTGGATTTAAGTAGATGCATGCCACTTTCCCAGTGAAGATCTCAAGTCGGCCACACAGTGTTGATTGGACTCTCAAAGTTAAAAAGTTCCTGAGGTTACAAAATTTTTAGATCAAGCTGGTATTTGTTTTTTAACTTCATCCACACCTGTATGATCTAATCTACAGTGGCCCAAGGAGGTTTTTAATGATAGACATTTAATTACTACTGTTTTCCCATGGTGTAGTCTACCTGAGATTTTGATCTACCTCATTTATGGGTTAAAGCGTTGAAATGATGTATAAAAATGAATCTACGGTGCGGATAAAACACACAAACCATCGTCGCCCATAGAGCACCGACCACTAGCCACCTGGCTGGTGGCAGCGTCACTACTTGCCAAACCGCGTCCGGGCATGAGCGCAGAAATAATCCAGATCAAAGCTCAAGTAGACCGCACCATAGAAAATAGTGGAGATTGAACGGCCACCGATGAAATCTTCTAGGGGCCACAGAAGCTTTGGATCATCCAGGTCTGCCCGTACCTTATGAACAGGTTTAATGGCAAATAAAACATCACGGTGGCCTTGGGAACATTTCAACGGTGGGCCTCATTGCCCCACTATTTCATGTGGTGTGGTCCATTTGAGCTTTGGATCTGAATCATTTTTGAGCTCATGTTCTGTAATGAGATAGAAGAGAAAAAAAAAAAAAAAAAAAAAAAAAAAGAAGAAGAAGGATGAACAACATGGATTAAACAAATACATCATGGTGGCCACACAGAGGTTGGTTCACATGGTGCCAGAGGGATATCCCTGTGCCAGGTGCTGCCGTGGGTGATCGGCTTCCACTTTGGTGGGACTTACCTAGGGGTGCACAGGTCAGTTTGATGAAACTAAACGGTTCCTAATATTTTTAGGATATTCAAAAGTTTCTAATGATTTTAGGATATTCATAACCGGATCCGGACTGTTAGCATCCTAAAACCACACCGAACCTGTTCATTAAAGTCGGTTCGATTTCGAATCGATTATGAGCTTTTTATAATCCAACTTAATTGCATATTTTATTTTATAATCTATCCCATTTCCATTCGTGTTGTGATCCATTTGATAAATAATTTAGATATTGTATAAGGTGTGCAAAAATATACTTATACAAACAATTAAATAGTGTATTATAAATCATAAATCACGTGTCAAATATAAAAACAATCAAAAGTTTTTAGTTTAGTATTAGGTTCGGTTCCACGGTTCGGTTCTGCGGTTTGATTCTACAGATCGATTCACAGTTTAGTTCAATTCTACATACTCCCAAATCAAGAGCCGAGCTAATATAATCGATTATTTGATTTTTAGAATCAAAACCAAAACAGGTGCACTCTAGAATTGGACTAAACCGTACCGTTTGGTTGGTTCTGGTCTGGTTTCACGGTTCTACCGATTCAATGTGCACCCCTAGAGTCACCTGACTTTGTTGACTTGACTTTGGTGGGGCCCATTTGCGTCCCAACGGAGAAAACAAGGGATTTATGTAGTGGTGTGCGAGAAATGATCCAGTGCTCTCAAAACCACTGTACGTTATAGTGTTCCTAGTTGGTTTAGGACACTTGGACAGTCCAACATATGGATCTGGGCTGTCCATTACATTCCCTATAAATTTCTTAGGCTAGCGCGTGAAAATGGATCTGATGGGAATATTGGACCAATCTGATTAGAAGCCTATGAAATGGACGGTCAAGATCATTTATCGTGAATAGGGCTAGCCAACCATTAGAACCATCTATTACCTGAGGTCCATCTTCGCTAGCTTGTGGTTCAAATGAATCGCATTTTTCAAAGAATCCTAATTATCCCATCTATGCTTGTAAAACGGATGACTTTCAAAGAGAGGGCCCCCTTACGGACTGATAGAATCATCAGATTTCTGTGAACCTAATGGACGGTGTAGATCGATCAAATGGATTTTTATTTTTATTTTACTAACGATCCCGATAACCACGTGTTTCTCATTACAATCATATATGCAATTGTTCCAATTTGGGCTTCGTGGACACAGCACCAGCGTCCGCAATGTGGAAAAGCTCTGTGGGACCCCATGTGTATGTGTTTTATCCACGCCCTCCATTCATTTTTCCACATCTTTAGATGGCATATGTAAAAAAATGGGCAGGTCTACAGCTCAAGTGGACCACACTAAAGGAAGCCGTGGGGATAATGACACCCACCGTTGAAATTTTCCTACGGCCCACCATAATGTTTATTGGCCATCCAACCTGCTCATAAGTTCACACAAACTTGATGAAAGAAAAATACAAATATCAGCCCGATCCAAAACTTTTGTGGCCCAGTGAAGTTTTCAAGGGCAGGCGTTTAATCCCTGCTATTTCCCATGGTGTGGTCCACTCGACCTTTGCATATGCCTCATTTTTTCACACATACTGTAAAATTATCGGAAACGGATTGGCAACTCCCCCTGCCACCGGCCAATGACCGGTGGTCGGTGCCCTATGGGCCCCACCATGATGTATGTGTTTCATCCATGCCGTCCATCTATTTTTATAGATAATTTTACAATATGAAATAAAGAATGAGGTAAATCACAGTCTCAAGTCACGCACATTACAGGAAACAGTGTTGAATGAACGTTGACCATTAAAAACGTTTTAGGGGCCATAAAAGTTTTTGATCAAGTTGATATTTATTGTTTCCCTTCACCTGGGTCTCTATGGCCTAATCAAAAAATTGGATGTCAAATTAACTGTACATTGGGCCTTATGAGGATTTTAATGGTGGATATCCAGTCACTATTGTTTTTCCTTGGTGTGGTTCATCAAAGATTTATATCCCTATCATTTTTTGTATCAAGCCATAATCAGACAGTAGGATATCGTAATTAAGGCATCACGTCATCATGGTAGGACCCACAGAGCACCGACCATCAGCCACTGAGCTGGTGTCAAGGGGGAGTAGCCAATCCGTCTCTTAAAATGAATGGACGGCGTAGATAAAACAGATATTTCCACGTATATATAATACGGACGTCGGTGCCGCGTTGCACACTAAGCAGTCCGCGTCAAGTTAGTGTTAATGAAAGAAAAGAAAAAATACTAGAGACTACAGGGAATTTCTCGGACAAAAATCAAACACGCGAAGAAACGAAGCAGGTTCCGCGTTCCCATGCAAGTCCTCCAAAACATGATAATTCTAGCTAGCGTGGGCCCACGCATACTGTTCATCATATTCAGCCCGTCATGAAAATTGGACGGCTCAAAGTAAGGCCGATCCAACCATCATCATGTGATCTACCCAAGTAAATTTTGAGGTTTTTGATGCTTGGAAATTATTTCCTATGGTGGGTATAATGACAAACACCATTGAAAGCTCATCTTAGTTTGCGAGACACGACTGTTTTAAGGTTCTGACAGGCTGGATCGTTTTCGCCTCCAATCCGGCCTTCTGCCATCCATCTTTGCCATGAAATTGCCTGTGACCTACTCGTATGACACAAATGTCTTTGAACCTTCCATTATTTTTGTACAATAATGGTCCACTTGATGATCAGAGGCCATTCATCCTTGGCCTGAGCCTAGATACCAAGCTTAGCCCTCGAGCCAAGTTTAAGGCCCTGGGATCTGGTCCTATGGCTGAGCTACTTGGGTTAGTCGGGACCGCCCTGCCTAATGCCACTCCTCGTTTCTAACATTTAGAGCTCCCTAATAAGTGGGCTAGCCTGGTTGTTGGCTTAGGGCATTTACAAAATAGGACCCATCTTGATGAAGTGCATTATTTGATCATTTCTTTGTATATTTTGTGGTAATTAAATAAAATTACCAACTAAGGCCTATATGTGGACCGCTTTAAGGAAAAGTCAGGCAGGTCCACTCATAAGATGGGCCACACCCACGAGAAGAAAAACTGTTAAAAATGTGACCAGTGGTTCATATTTAATTGCCATGTGTGTGGGGCCCATCTGATGAACGAAGCCCATCCTAAACATACATGTATTCTAGCAGACCTCTCCACTCCATGTGTGGTAGCGCACAGATGACTGAGAAAGTTATTCCGTGGTGTTGAAAAAGTACTGGAATGGATTACGACACCTGTTTTACCCAAGCTCTGTGGGGCCACCATGTTATATATCTGAAATCCACTCCATCCATCAGGTGAGAAACATTATTTATGCGATGATTGCAAAAGATAAGCTCAATTAAAAACTCACATAGACCACGCCAACAGGAACAACGTAAAATTGCTCCCAAAACAGCTTAGTTTACGCCGTGGGCCGTCTGACTTTTCCCTCTGAATCATTTTTGTATATTCTATTCATATAAATGCTGGATCATGAATTGTGTGTGTAATGCCGGTGCCATGAACGATTCTATTCCCACGAGAACTTGTTTAACTGCATGTGATGGTTATTCAATTGCCAGTGTAGGGAGACTGATCAAGCTCACCGCTTTAAGTTCATGCACTAGATAATCTCTTCATGCATGCTAGTACGGTTATGTGGTCACTTTAGAGAAGCTTAAGCCATTACAACCACTCAAATTTTTTGTAACAAGTCAACTCATTGCTAAAACTTTAAAACTGGTCGCTACAATATTTTTTTGCAACAAGTGTTGATCATCATTAATTTTGTTGCAAATACGGCATCACAAATTATATTTTATAATGAAAACTCTAACTCATCGCTAATGATTCAATTATTTACGACAACCTAAAAACTTGTCACAAAATATATATACATATCAACGAGTTGACACATTATCATTACATATCATAAAATATCGCTAAATATGAAATTCGTTGCGAATAATAACGTTTTGTAAGAAGTCATCATCGCCGCGAATAAGAACGTTTTGCAACAAGTCATCATCGTTGCTAACAACCCCGAACTTGTCGTAAAAGTTTTTCTGCGACGAGTGTTGCTTATGGCCCAATTATGTTGCAAATACTAATTATTTGCGACGATATATTATTTCTAAATATAGCTTATTTGCCATGAGTTTACACGTCACAATTGAATATCGTAAAACGTCGCTAAATATGAAACTCGTCGTGAATAAGGACGTTTTGCGACAAGTCATTGCCGTCGTTAACAATCTAAAACTCGTTGCAAAAGTTTGTTTGCAACAAGTGTTGCTTGTCATCAATTTTGTCATAAATATTAATTATTTGCAATGGTTTAATAAGTTGTTGCTAAATATAACTTATTTGTGATGAGTTTACATGTTGTCATTATATATCGTAAAACCTCGCTAAACATGAAACTCGTCGCAAATAAAGACGTGTTGCGACAAATCTACTAATTGGTAAAAAATCATAAAGCCGTCGTGAAAGCCTTTGTGGCGACAAGTGTTGATCATCATCAATTTCGTCATAAATATGATGTCACAATTTATAATTAATAACAAAAAGAACACATCGTCGCCAATGAGTTAATTATTTACCACGACCTAATAAATTATCTCAAAATATTAGTGACGAGTTGACACGTCGTTATTGTTGTCAGAAGCCTTCAATTTAAAAGGGTTTTGGGTATCGCAACCAGTCAAGGGCTTGGCTTGACTGGTCGAGTGGGTATCTCGACTAATCGAGGATTGCTCGACTCAAAGTCTAGCATCTTATGATTTTTGGTGTCCGGTCCGCTGGACCAGTCGAGGGGATGACTTGACCGGTAGAGGGGGTCCCTCGACCAGTCGAGGTTACCCAAATTCGAGCCTGAATCTTGTGTGGACTGCGGAAATCTGAGGCGGTTTCGCAAGAGTTCAAAAGTGAAGTTTCCTAAACTATAAATAGGGGTCCGTATGACTATTCTAAAGTATTCTAAGGCTTTCTAAGTATATTTTAAAAGGTTATAGGGTTATCAAAGGGTGTAGCAAGGGTGAGATTCGAGGTTATTCGAATCGGGTAAGTCCTCTCTCTTTGTAATTGATGATTTCATAGTAGAGATCTGTCACTTTGTGCCGTGGTTTTTTTCTGAAAGGGTTTTCCACGTTAAATTTGTGTTCTCTTGTGTGTGCTTGGTGTCATTGGATTACTATCTTAGGTCTAAATCTATGTGAAGATCAACGCAATCGTTGGGGCACAGATCTGAATATGAGGGATTAGTAATAATGGGAAGCACTGGGTATAAGATTGAGAAGTACTTAAGGAAAAATAATTTTATGTTATGGAAGATCAAGATAATGAGTTCCTTAATCAAGCAAGGCATATATGGTGCTCTTGAAGAATGAAAGTCTACTATAACTGATGATGATTGTAATACTCTCGATAAGAAGGATTTATCATCGATCCGTTTATGTCTCAAGGATGAGTTTCTATACAATGTCATGAGGGAGAAAACTGCGGCTATGTTATAGGCAAAGTTAGAAGATATCTGCGCGAAAAAATCCTCAAAAAATTGCTTACACTTGAAGCAATAGTGGTATAACTTCAAGATGACAGAGGGTGGAGATCTGGAGGCTCACATTAGCAACTTTAATAAATTAGTTTATAATTTACTGGATATAGAGGAAATAATGAAAGATGAAGAACAATCATGTTTGTTGCTGAATTATCTTCCGGCGTCTTATGAGTCATTCAAGGACACAATGTGCTTAACGAATAAAACCCCAGGTATCGACACCGTTATTTCGACCCTTCAAGGGAAGCCTATGAGAAAGCTAAATGGCGACATGGGGACATCTTCTAATGCACTGTTTACAAGAGGTAGGAATTTTGAACAAGGTATAAGTTCTTCAGGTTCTAGATTCAAATACAGGGGCAAGGGCAAAGGAAAGGTAAAGTACTGGAATTATGGGATGAAAGGACATATAAAGAAGGATTGTGAAAATCCTAAATCTAAGATAAGATTTTGAGGCTTCGTATAGGGAGGTCAATGCTGCCACGTCAGATGGATCAAGTAGATGTAATGGTAATGTTTTGTCTGTGTCTACGATCAAGTGGCCATACGATGATCGTAAGGACGAGTGGATGCTAGACATAGGAGCATTTTTTTACATGACTCCTCATCGGAGTTGGTTCACCAACTACAGGGAGTTCGATGGTGGATAGGTATTTATGAGCAATGACATTGTTTATAATGTTGTGGCTGTTGGTTCGGTGCGCATCATGATGTTTGATGGGGTGGAGTGTACCTTGACTGATGTCAGAAACGTTCCTGATTTGAAGCATAATCTGATTTCTTTTCGTGTACTTGAGGTTAAAGGATGCAAGTACACATGTATTGATGGTACTCTTAAAGTATCTAAGGGGGC
This sequence comes from Magnolia kwangsiensis, assembly GCA_037074715.1. Lineage (NCBI taxonomy): Eukaryota > Viridiplantae > Streptophyta > Magnoliopsida > Magnoliales > Magnoliaceae > Magnolia > Magnolia kwangsiensis. Next base: position 100,699,016 of record CM073584.1, read on the forward strand.
ACAAGTAATCATGAAAACGCAACGACTCGGTAACTTATACAGGTTGATCGGGAGTACTTCAAAAGGTGGAGCTGTAGTTGATGTAGCGGATTCCACCTCTGCACATGTATGGCATGTTGGGCATGACCATATGAGCGGACAGGGCAGGAAGGATGAGACGTGCGGACAAGGATACAGAGCAGGTGGAGTAGCCACCTATAAGAAGAATCACACAACATGATCTCTAGACATTGGCGAGGTACATGGACGACTCCAATATCGTATGAGGATCTATCTTCTATTCTGATGGCTTTAGGTGAGTCTGGTGCTGAAAAGTAGAAGGTGACTATGGGCGATACGATGGATTCGTTATACCAGACCAACACATGGGAGCGGGTGGAGCTTCTAGTGGGCCGGAGAGTGGTTGAATGCAGGTAAATCATTAGGAGGATACAACATAGGTACAAGGCGAGGTTAGTAGCAAAGGGTTATGCTTAGAGAGAAGAGATCGGCTTCTTAGAGATATTCACGCCGACAGTATAGCAGGTGTCTATTAGATCCGTGATTGGCGCTGGTTGGCCAATGTGATATTGAGCTGGAAAGATGGATGTGGAGTCTACACTTTTGTAAGGAAAATTGAAATAACAAATCTACATGAAGGAACCAGAGCGGTTCGAAGTTAAAAGGCTTAAGAAAAGACTTTGTAGAAGGTTGTGGTTCGACCTGTCGCTTATGCAGTAGTTTGATTCTTTTATGGTGAGTTAGGAATTGATGGCATGTAGATCGTCAATTATGACATGTCTGAAATCAATGTACTGAAAACTCGGTAAAGTAGGATATTCAGGATAAAGGATCGAGGGGAGGAGGGGCTACAAAGATGGTTCTCAGCATTGAGACTGAAGGAAGAGTAAGATTTGGTAATCACAGGAGGAATACTTTGTGTGTAGGTATTGATCAAGGATGTGATGGATCAGCTAAAGCCAGAGAGCGTTCCCTATGCGTCTCTCCTCAAATTTTCCTCAGGACATGTCCCAAAATAGATAGGGAAAAGTAGAATGCGGTTGGTAGTGTATGCCGTGATCTAGATTAGATCGGTTATTTCACAGGCTATCAGTGTTGTGAGCAAGCACCTCGACAAGCAATATTGGGTAGTGATATGGTAAGAAGACTACGTCTTTACTTTTGAGAAGACAGGAACAAAGTTGGTTAGGTATGCAGATTGATATTCGACAGACATGCTCACCAAGATCATTCCTTAAGAGAAGTTTAAGTTTTGTACAACTTCTCTGAGCTTGGCGATGACGTAAAAGGAAGATGGAGTGTGCACGAGAAACTATGATGCGATGCAGAGATAAGAGAAGAAGTGAAGGAGTTACACGGTTAAAGATTGAAGACTTGGTGAAGATCGTTGCCAGAAGCCTTTAATTTAAAAAAGTTTTGGGTCTCTCGACCGGTCGAGATGCCCACTCAATCGGTCTAGTGGGCATCTCGACTAGTCGAGGATTGCTCGACTTAAAGTCTAGCATCTTATGATTTTTAGTGTTTGGGCCACATGACTAGTCGAGGGGATGGCTCGACCGGTTGAGGGGGTCCCTCGACTAGTCGAGGTTACACTAATTCGAGTCCGAATCTTGTGTGAACTGCGGAAATCTGAGACGGTTTCGCAAGGGTGCGAAAGTGAAGTTTCTTAAACTATAAATAGGGGTCCTTAGGGTTATTCTAAAGTATTCTAAGGCTTCCTAAAGGTATTCTAAAGGGTTCTAGGGTTATCAAAGGGTGTATTAAGGGTAAAATTTGAGGTTGTTTGAATCGGGTAAGTCCCCTCTCTTTGTAATTGATGCTTTCATAGTAGAGATCTATCACTTTGTGCTGTGGTTTTTTTTTCGAAAAGGTTTTCCACGTTAAATCTGTGTATTCTCTTGTGTGCTTGGTGTCAATGGATTACTATCCTAGATCTAGATTTATGTGATTCCGCAGGTCAAAATCCCAACAGCCATTACATATCACAAAACGTGGGTAAACTTGAAACTCGTCGCTGGTAAAGACTTTGCGCTATAAATCTACTCATCACTAAAAATTCCAAACACATCTCCAAATACTTTTGTCAATAAGTGTTAGTCATCATGAATTATGTTGATTTATTTATTAGCAATATTTTTTCTTGTTTAAACCAACTAATTAAACAAAGTAATCGGTATTAATCAATATTCATCATTATCCATTGAAATATAAAAATAATTAAATTAAACTAAAATCAAATTTATAATTATCCAGAACATAAAAAAAAAGTACACGTGTTCAAATTGTCTAATAAAAATTAAGAATAAAAAAAAGAAATGTGTGTCTTTGATAATGCGGTGGGGCCTAGGAAGATAACACCAGTTTATAGAAAAATTTACAAAATAATTAAAATAAACTATGATTAGTGACTATTCTATATTACTTGCATATATAATTTAAATATGGCATTCAACTTACCACTAAGGTTTTGATTGGGGTTACTGTGACATGAGGGTACGAACCATCTCCTCTAACTGAGCCCATCGTGTCCTCGTATCATTTATCGTCTCTTACAAGACTTGTACCTTAGTCCCAAGCCTAGCCAACATTGCATCTGCTTGCTTGGCCCTCCTCATAGCCTTATCCACATCAGTATGACTACAATGGGTCGATGCAGGCACTTCTTCATGCCTTAGACCATGGATGTAGACAGATTTAAAGCCAAGGGCTAGCTTATTTAGCATAAACTTGGCCCATTATTAACCCTAATTAATCTAGGTATTAAAAATAGTCATGTAATGATAATAATGTAGATTTAAGTCTTAAGTAGACCGCACCGCAGGAAGCAACAGTGCTAAGGATGCCCACCATTGAATTAAACCTTTTAAGGTTCAACGTGTTATTTATTTGTGATTTAACCTGTTGATATGGTCATATACAGGTAAATGAAGTGAAAAAAGCAAATATCATCTTGAACACCTACCACAACATTATCATGGCCCACTTGCCACAAGAGTCAAATATCATCTTAAACCATTCATATAGTGGGGTCTATTGCGAACATACTTGCCTCAAAAAATAGGTATAACCCAGAAGGTGAACACGAACAAAGATCGCCGGTTGTAGAACCTGACGGTTACTTTGACACAACTTCTCTTTGCACTTCACCGTTCAAAGCCTCTCCTCTTCTCTACTAGAGTTGGATGAATCTTTTTATTCCTATGAACTAGGAATAACATTCACCCATACCAAAATCCACCAAGCCCATCAAATTTGTGAGTTCATTTTAGGATACAGGACTAAATATGAACCAAATCCAATACTCAAGTGGACCAGAAATGTGAGGATTAAAGGTTGACGTTGAAATATACGCTGGACCACATAAGTTTTGAATCAGGGTAATATTTGTATTCTCAGTTCACTCTAATAGTAATGATATTATGAACAGTATGGATGGCATTTAAACATCACTATCGACCCATGGAGGTTTCAACAATAGGAATTTCCCTACCCACCTTTATCCTTTTTGCTGCCCACATGATTCTTAGATCATGGTTATTTTTGGTCCCATCCACTAAAATGAGCTTACAAAAAGGATGGACGGGGTGGATTTCACACAGATATTACGGTGGTCCCCACCTAGTTTCGATCGCAAGAACTTCCTTCCAAAGGCTTCGGCGGGAAATATGTATCTGTGTCAGGCGACCTCCCTATTCGGAGGAAATGGATTCGCTGCTCACCCTGCCATTGGCTAGTGGTCGGTGCTTTGGGGCCCAACATGATGTATGTGTCTCATCCATGTCGTTCATCATATTTTCGGATAATTTTATGCAATGACCCAAAACTAAGGTCGATCAAGATCTCGAGTGGATGCATACTCGATTGAAATCTAACTATGCATGTGTTTATGTATGTGTTGATTGAATAACTTTTAAAAACTTATCGGGGCTACAAAAGTTTTGAATGAAGCTTATATATGTTTTTTTTTTTACCTTAGTATGACTTAATCCACAGGTTGGATATCAAATAAAACATTACAGTTGACTCTAGGAGGTTTTAATGGTAGATATTCAATCACTACTGTTTTCCCATGGTGTGGTCCACCTCAGATTTTGATCAGCCTCAATTACGGGATAAAACATTTAAATGATGTATAAAAATGGGTGGACAGTGTGGATAAAACACATAGATCATGGTGGGCCCACAGACCACCGACCACTAGCCACCTGCCCAGTGGCAGCGTCAATAGCCAAACCGCCTCAATTCAAGCTGATTTATGAAATCGGATTGCGCACAGAGTTAGTGAGTTACCACGTATGCTTTTATCATGCTGAGTAAACCCAGTTGGGCTTACCGTTAATGCATGTGGGTTACCCACACCGTCTATCCATTTTTCCAGCTCATTTCAGTGGTTGAGTCGAAAATGTAAGTATGCCCAAATCTCAAGTGACCCACACCACAAGAAAAGGTGAGGATAACGACTTCCACCGTTGAAACCATACTAGGGACCACAGTGATGTCTATTTCTCATCTGACCTGTTCATAAGATCACACGGACATGGATGAAGGGAAAAAATATTAGCTTGATCTAAAACTTTCGTAGGCCCCCAAGAAATTTTCAATGATAGAATTTCAATTCACACTATTTTTCGTGGTGAGGATCACTTGAGATTTGGATATACTTCGGTTTCCAGCTCTAAGCCCTCAAATTATCTATTAAAATGGTTGGATGGAGTAGATAAAATATGTAAATTACGGGGGACCCCACAGAGTTTACTCTGCACGCTTAGCCAATTGAGTTAGGCAGTGTTTATTAAAGTTGACTTTTTGCACACTTAACACAGAATAGGAAAATTTTTTCGTGTTTAGTGGTGTTTGTTAATGCGTTATTAATGTGAAAGACGAAAAGCGCTAAGTGATTTTTCACTGAATTCTTTCCGTGATAGGAGTCTAGCTTAATGGTAAACGTGGAATGCCCTCCATGATTTTTCATTAAATAAAAATTTTTACTTCCTAAAATACTCTTTTTCAAATAACTACGGCAATATTTTCTCTTAAATTGTTTGCAAAATACAAAATCAACCTTTAATCTGTGAAACTTTTTTATGCCCCATCATGATTTATGTGTTTGATCCACATCATTCATCAACTTTTTTAGATCATTTAAAGTGTGAGCTAATAAAAGAAGCAAGTCCAATGATTAATTGGACCACAAGGTGGGGATTGAACTTCTACCATTAAAAACTTCTTGGGAGTTGGAAAAGTTTCAAATCAAGTTGATATTTGTGTTTTCACTTCATCCACATCTACCTGACCTAATGAATGAGTGGATGGTAAAAAAAACATCAAAGTGGCCCTTAGAAAGGTTTCAACGGTGGATGTCATTATCACTACAATATCCTTTGGTGTGGTTCACTGGAGCTTTGGACCTACTTTATCCTTAGGATCACATATTAAAATAATATGAGAAAAATGATTAACGTCTCAGATAAAATACTTACATCGTGGTGGGCCCCACAGAGCCCTTCCGTCCGGCCGGGGGAAGGACGCAATCCGCGTCTGGAGCTTGGGCCGGGGGAGGCGGATTAGATACTGACATGTTGAGTAGCTCTTCATGTACTGAAGTGACATTACCAAGTTATATGAGCCCCACTGTGATGTATGTGTTTTATTCACACCGTCAATTCATTTTGAGATATCATTTTAGGGCATGATTCAAGGAACGAGGCAGATAAAAAGTTGTAGTGGACCTCACCACAAAAAATAGTGGGGAGAGTGATTCCCACCATTGAAACTATCCTAAGGCCCACCATAATATTTATTTGAAATCCAACGCGTTCAAAAGTTAAAAAAAAGACATGAAAGAAGGAAAACACAAATATCGGGTTGATCTAAAAGTTTTGTGGCTTTTAGTAGTTTTTAATGGTGGGCATCACGGTCTCGACTGTTTTTTGTGCTGGGGTCCACTGGAGCTTTGGATTTAACTCATGCTTTAGATCTTGCCCTAAAATGATCTCTCCAAATGGATGGACAGCGTGGATACAAAACATACATTATGGTGGGGCCCAAGAAACTTAGTGACGTTACTCCAGTAGCCGGTCACGCTAGTCTGTCAGTAGCTAATCCATTCCCGGGCTAGGACAGAATTGGGAAGCGAATTGGCTGGTGTATCGACGTCAGCAAGTTTCGTGGATCCCATCACAACGTATTTGTTATTTCCAAACTGTCCATCCATTCTGTGAGATCATTGTAAGGCTTGGGCTGAAAAATTAGACAGTTCTAAAGATAAACTGGACCACACTGTAAAAAACAGTGGGAGATTGAATGTCTACCAGTGAAACCCTTTTGGGGTTGTAGAAGTTTTGGATGAATATAAAAAATTTTTTTCCTCTTCATCCAGATATTTTTGACTTTATGAATAGATTAAATGGAAAATAAACGGTATAGTGGCCCCGTGAATTTTTTAACAGTGAAAATCATTATGCTCCTGCTATTTTTGGTGTGGCTCATTTGAGTTTTGGATTTGATTCATTTTTTGGATAATACTCTAAAATGATCTCAAAAATTTAATGAACGGTATGGACATATTAAATACATTATTGAAGGGCTCATGTAACTTTAATCTCCTTCGAACCATGCGTACAACTCGTCCTCGAGGAAGTTCCTGCGTGTGCTGGAAACCTATATGGCACACCTTGATTTTTGTAAATAATAATGTTTTAATTTTCTATCAAGTACTTCACATTTTATTTATGTTAAATAGAATAATTTTATTTTTATTTAATAAAAAATAATTTCTTTATAGTGTAAAATATTTTCAAACAAGAGATGGGGTAAATGCATCAAATTAATATATTTCAGACATTTCATATGTTTGTTAACAAACAATTTATTTCAAATTCATTACTAAATTTTCAGACTTCAGCCATAATTACCAAACAAGTTTTTGACTTCAGATTTCAGATTCAGGATTTAGACTTCAGATTCAAGCTTTAGGCTTCAGATTTAACAAATAGGGCTTTCCACAGTGCGCAATCTGCTTCTCGGACTATGGGTGCGGATTAGATACTGACGGATTAGACTAGCTAACGAAGTGACGTCACCAAATTCCTTGGGCCACACCATGATGTATGTTTTGTATCAACGCCTCCTATCCATTTGGAGAGATCATTTTAGGTCAATACGGAAAGAATGAGTTAAAACCAAAGCTCCAGTGGACCCCAGCATAGGAAACAGTGGGGACAATGACGCCCACCATTAAAAACTTTTAAAGGCCACAAAAGTTTTAGATTAAGATGATATTTGTGTTTTCCCTTCTTTCATGTCTTTTCTAACTTCTAAACAGGTTGGATTTCAAATAAATTTTATATATGGCCGGCATTAGGATAGTTTCAACAGTTGGAATTACTCTCCTCATTGTTTTCTATGATGAGGTTCACTACAGATTTTTTTCTACTTTATTCTTTGGCTCATGTCCTAAAATGATATCTCAAAATGTATGAGTGACGTGGATAAAACGCATACATCATAGTGAGGCCTACAAAATTTGGTGACGTTACTTTAGTAGCGGACTCGTTGCTCAACCTGTCAGTATCTAATCCGCGTCCCCAGATTTATCTCCAATTGCTAAATACGGAAGCGGATTGGCTGGTGTAGATCCGCATCGTGCGAAGACGAGCCCCAACGTTCCTCGAGCTTTGAGTTGTACGAACGGTTCAAACGAGATCAATGTTACATGCGCCCACAATGAGATATTTATTATATCCATACCGTTTACCCAGTTTTCGAGATCATTTTAAAGCATTACACAAAAAACCCACTGTAATGTTTATTTTCCATCGCATATGTTAATTAGGTAAAAAAATACATGTACGAAGAGGAAAACCAAATTTCATTTTGATCCGAAACTTTTGTGGCCCCTAAAAGGGTTTCAATGGTAGACACTCAATCCCCGACTGTTATTTGGCAGTGTGGTCTATTTGATCTTTAGATCTGTCTTTTTTTCTTTTCTTTTTTGTCTCAAGCCTTTAGACAAGCTCACCAATTGGATGTACCGTTTGGATATAATACATGCCTCATGATGGGACCCACAAAGCTTGCTGGCATCCATACACCAGCTATATAGTTGTTGTGTGGTACACCAGCCAATCCACTTCCGCTAACTACGGAGGTGGATTTCCTAAAAGAGCCTTTCGCATGAAGTTCTTTCGTTGGAAACTCAGGTGGGGCCACTGTGATGTTTGTCAAGAATCCCCTACGTCCATCTGTTTTGTTAGCTCATTTTAGGATATTAGACCAAAAGTATGCAGATCAAAGACTCAAGTGGGCCGTACTAAAGGAAAAGGTAGTTAGGGAAATTTCTACCATTGAAATCTCCCAGGGTTCGACAGTGATGTTTACATGTCATCCATACCATTAATAATGTCATTCTTATTGAGATGAACTGAAAACACAAATATTAACGTGATTCAAAACTTCTATGACCCTTAAAGCTGGGCAGAATCCAACCCGATTCGATCCGATCCAAAAGCCGGGATCAGGTCGAATCGAGTAGGCCCACTCAGATCCGACAGTACATCGAGTCGAGTTTGGATTAGGGCCAATCTGGATCGATTCGATCTGCACAATGTTCATTCAACACTGTTTCCTGTAATGTTGTCCACTTGAGATTGAGATATACCTCATTTTTTATTTAATACCATAAAATGATTTAGAAAAATAGATGGACGATATGGATGAAATAAATACATCATGGTGGGGTCCACAGAGCACCGACCACCAGCCATTGGCTGGTGACAGGGGCAGTAGCCAAACGTCTCCTCTTGCCTCGAGCACTAGACTCCTGACACTAACACCATAGTACACTGTGTATTGATGTGAAGGTGAAGTGGATGGGCAGGTGTACCATGCACCAGCTGGTGCATTGGCGTTAGCAAGTTTTGTGGGTCCCATGAGGTATGTGTTATATCCAAACCGTCCATCCATTAGGTGGGCTCGTCTTAAGGCTTGAGCTAAAAAATAAGACAGATCTAAAGATCAAGTGGACCACACTGCAAAAAAGCAGTGGGGGGTTGAATGTCTACCATTGAAACTCTTTTAAGTGTCACAGAAGCTTCAGATTAGTATGAAATTTATTTTTCCTCTTCATCGGTGATGTGCAATGTTCGATCGTCAATTGGCGATTTGATGAAACGATGTGCAATAATTTTCACCATTCGATAGAGGATTGGAGGTTAATCGGATGGTGAACAACACTTTGTATCATTTGATTGTTGATTGAAATTCGACCAAGCGATTATCGATGTTGTGCACCATTCCATTGTCGATAGGGGAATTGATGACACGATTTGTGGTGGTATGTACCGTTCAATCATTGATTGGAGGTTGATCAGATGGTCAACAACACTTCGTGTCGTCCGATTATTGATTATGAGGTCGATCGGACGATCATTAGTAATGTGCACTTTTTGATCATAGATCGAGAGCTTAATGAAGAAATATACGTTGGTTTCCACCATATAATTGATAAGCATACAGACGGATGAGCTCACGGACAAATGGAGGGAATCTCAAATATCAACTTTATCCAAACTTTTGTGGTCCCCAAGAAGTTTTCAATATTACAAGTTCAATTCTAGTTATTTAGGATGATCCATTTGAGCTTTGAATATACTTAGATTTTACGCTCATTTCATAAAATGCGTTACTAAAATATATGGACAGTGCGGTTTAGACACATACATCACGTGTAGGCTACATAGAGTTTACTTAGTGGGTGTCAGTGGGTGTTACCCATACAAGTACGTAAGAGAGAGAGAGAGAGAGAGAGAGAGAGAGAGAGAGAGAGAGAGAGAGAGAGATGTTCACTCCCCAAGTGCAGGGTTGTGATGTAGTAATAACTCGGTAAGACAGAGGTCGAATCCCAAAGGACTGAAACTTGTACGTATTCTGAAATTCAGTAGAATTAGAACTAGGCTAAGGTGAAATCTAAACTGAATATAATTGAGGGATAATGGTGAAAATATTAATCTAAAATTTATAGAAATCAAAGGAAAGGAAAATAGGGATTCAGAGGATCCACTTGTAGAGATCAGGGAGATCTTATGCATGTTTCATGAAAATTAACTGAACTGTCATTGATCTAGTTTTCAAGAGATGAAAGGTATATGAATTAGAATGGATTCCATCACCAAACCATGCCTAAGAGACTATGACAAACAACAGAATTAAACTAACTACCAACCCATCACATGTATGAAGGTTAGGAAGGGTACCGACATGCGACCATGCCCAGGAGACTATGGTGAACAATAGGGCTTCCTGACGTCATAAACATAAAGGAGAAAAAGTACATGCTCCAAGCCATTGCAGACCCATTGTAATTTCAGTCACAACAGACCATTAAAGACTAAAAAACATTCTCATTAATTAAACTAACATCAACATTAATTCAGTTCTTAAATTAAACAAAAATCATAAAATAAACTCTCCCATCTCACTACAAGCTTCACCTCTTAGCCCTAGCTAAGAGGTTTAGCCTAAAATAAACATAGGCTAATCTCAAAATTAATTATAAAGAATAAAGAAGGCAGTAAATAAAAATAAAAATCTAAAAATACTCTCTCCCTGCTCCTGACGTCCAGCCGTGGATGGAAAAAATCTGCTTTCCCCCCATCTCTCTCTCCCTGTCTTCCTTTTATAAGTTATTGGAGGTCAGTCCTGAAGGTTTGAAGTCGGCGGAATGAGAGCTTCCGCACCACAAAGGCGGTGAAGAAAATTCAGGCACGTGCGTGGGCTTTTCCACAGCCAAGAAAACGAGCTGAAAACTGCCCACTTCCCTTGCTTTCTTTCCAAAATATCAACGTCCCTTGGGAAGTTATTGGCTGGCCTACATGATGGACGGTTTGGATTACCGATCCGAACGTGATCAGGCTCGCAAAACTGACCCACAGCGGCCGGTTTTCTCGGTTGCGCAGACAGGGCATGCGAACTCTCGTTGCTGAGATATTGGTGGGCCCCAATTAGCTATCGTGTTGAGAAATCCACTCCGACCATTAGATTCGGCTCGAAAACCCGTCTAGATATGGATGTTTTTAGATGGGATTTAATGTGGTCCACCGGAAGTCCTATTCTACCGTCCACACGACGTGTGAACAGTATTCCTCTGCATGTGTATGCATAGGTTTGAAAAAAACCTATTGTACGGTCGGTTCTGCCTGCTGGAACTAATGGATGGTCCGGATCATCTGAATACATGATGATGGAGGCCCACTTCTTCACCCCGTGGTCGGCCGTGCGCAGACTGCGAAACAGAGCTCCCTCTACTTGTGTTGTGCTAATGGTGGGGGCAATGATCAGGATTTTCAGAGAAATCCACGCCGTCCATTGGTTTCTCCTCAAAAAACCAGTCGGGAATGGTCGGTTTTCGACTGATTTCGGTGTGGCCCACAGAATTTTCTCCCTACCGTCCGTCTTGCTTCCAATGGTTAAGATCATACGATAGCTTGCATGAGATCAAAATGACACCTAGGTAACCGTCAAGCCCCCCCTCTAGTACCATTGGACGGGTTAGATTGTCCATATGGACAATGGGTGGGGTCCACAACCAAAATTGACGGAAGACGGTGTGGACGCTGTTGAGAAGGAAGATTTGTGAAGAAGACTCGGTCAAAATCGAGTTTGACCGGCTCAAGTGATCCAGTGTAATTTGAGTGCACTTGTGCACTTTGCATAGCCACGACCAATGGGATCCCCTCGTGAAGTCTGTAGGAAATCTGCTCCGTCCATCCACTTTTTCATATCATTTAATGCATTGAGACCAAAATTGAAGCATTCCCAGAGATCAGGTGGACCCCACTTAAGGATTTAAGGGGTTGATCTATCCGTTGGGACACTTCCACAGTGATCCAATGGCTGATTTTTGACGTGTACGGTTAATTTGTGGTCCCTTGGCCATGTATGAAGTTTCGAGCCGAACGGATGGTGAGAACCCTGTGATCTTGCATTTTGGACGTCTTTCGAGCCACTTGAGCTTTGGTTTCCCAATTTTCTCAGATCTTTGGTGTATAATTCTGTCAATGTAGGTCCCCTAGAGTCCGTCCCTTGCCTTTATGTCATTAGAGCGCTAATTCCATACTTTTAGCACCCTTTTCAGTCCACGTCCATAAATCTACCTTGCAACACAAACACGATTAAAATAGGGCATTAAATGGTATCATGTTCGTAAATCTAGACAATAACTGGGGTCTAATATGCAATATTTGACCCTCAACACAACCCCCAACCAGCATCTTGCTAGTCCCGAGCAAGGTATGCGAAAAATAAGTTGAGAATTACAAGAGAATTTTTATGAAACCGAGTGATGTTTTGAATAAGATACGAGAAATCTATGATTCATGAATGTTGGAAATTATTTTCTCCTGGACTCAAGCACACAGTAAACTTCATAATTAAGTTCAAAATATTAATCCATCGGTTAGAAAAATTCTAAACATTGAGTTCCATGGTTGTATAGTGTAATCTCGACTCATCGTCATTAAAATTCAATTCATTATTTCATGATAGCATCGGTAACCACAAGAGCATTTAGAACACCTAAAACCTAACTAAAATGTGCCTCATAAATCATTCTTTCTCTTTCTTTCAGCCTTTGATTTTTCTATTAAGAGTAACGCCAAGGAGGGGACTCAAATCCTCACCTATAGGGAGCAAACCTATGGTAAAGATTGTACACCCAAATTTATTTATTTATTTATTTATTTATTTTATATCATCCATATGGAATCAAATCATTACCTATAGGGAGCAAACCTATGGTGAAAATTATTCACCCAAATCTTTCTAAAGATATCTTCTTCTTCTTTTTTTCTAAGTTGGGTATTTTCTTTTTCTTCAGTTGATCATAATGGGCAATTTGTCCAGGCTGGTTTATTACATGCTTAGTGATTATCAAGATAACCTTTAAATATCGAACTGAAACCTTGATGTGAAAGCGAGATGTGACATGTGAACTCATGACTCAATCAATGTTTACAACTTCTAATCATGGATTAATAATTCGATCTTAATTGTGAAATCTAACAGATAACTGAATTCAAGAGTCATCCATTACCAACATCACGTATCTTGAAAATCTAAATTAGAGATATCTGTCAAAATCACTTCAAATTCACAAGAATTTTCAGAAAAAATTGAAAAATTTTCACAGTTTTTGCTCAAGACCAAGAAAATACTGATTAGGAAACCTAATCTCCCAAACCCCCAGCCAAAAATCTACATTGTTCTCAATGGAAAAGATGTATGAGCATGCAATGCACATGGGACAACGAAAGTAAATGAGAAGTGATGAGAGGATAGTACCTGGATAACGTATCAAGAGAGGTTTTTCAAGAGATCACTGGAAGAGAGCAAGTTAGTACGAGAGAGAAAGTAAAACAAAAATAAAATCCTACCTATACCACTTTCGTAGGTGTTCTCGATTGCATTTAACGTATGCAACAAGCCTTTAAACCCCTAGGTTACCCCTAGTGGATGAGTTGTAGTCTCGTGAGGATTTGCAGTAATGTTACCCACAAACATTGAATCGATCATGCCGCAAGGTTCCCCTTCCGGTCAATATCTCGATAAGTTTCTCAGTAAGTTCCTCAACAGGATCATCCAAAAGCCCTTTTCACAATAGGCGTGGGTGCCCTGGAGCATGACTTTCCAGAGAGACTTATGTACCTCATAAGAAATCTTCCATTGAATTGCTTGAGGTATCCATAATTTATACGATTCACCTATGACAGAAGAAGTTTCAACGTTAGTATCACGTGGTGAATCAGAGACTACAAGTAAATAAAGTTCAGAAAACTTTCTAAGAATTAATGTAGTCTCAACACATTCCGAAGCTCCAAACATCGGTTTAATTTTTAGATCCTCTTCCTTTACTGGTAGACGTTTAGCATCAGGAGAAGAGAGGGTTTCAGAGTAAGGGTTCTCTCGGTCAGTGACGACTACCGAGATTTTGTCTCGCAGGGCATCCGCTTTGTCCCTTAACATGTGATCGTTTGAAACTACAAAGTGTGCCAAGTAATCCCAAGGGTTGTGAAGTTCAGCTGAGTGTGATTTATTATGGCTCGTGATGATCTGTGCAAAGAATCCATCGTCCTTGACAGTGAATGGAGGTACGCTCTCTTGCTCCAGTTTTACACAGACAGATTGAAGATCAGTAAGTGAAGCATTGATGTGATCACTCTGTTCATTGAAATTACTCAATTGAGGCGTTGAATTGTCAAATATGTGTAGCTCAGATGGTGGCCTCAACTGAGTGGTTTCAAATTCCAGAGTCGTAGCGGGCAACTCCTCCTTCTCCCGAATCATATTATCATTCAATTCAGGGGAGTGGTCTAAATATGTTTCACAAGAGATAGAAGGGTCGGTCGTAAGGGGCTCATCCTCCACCTTTAAATCAGACATGTCAAGTGATGGGAGTGGCTCATTATGACCGACCACTTCATGTACATCTTGATCATTGATCTGGACCAAACTTGAGAAGGATTCTAGGGGGACTGTGGCTGCACATTCAGGATCATCATCCCAATTCGCATCATCATCTAGTTCCGTGCAGTGCACAGTTGGGATGGGATCGCCTTCCTCACATTCTATTCCTAAATTCAGTTGAGGTTCGAATAAATCCAACTCCTCATTCCAAATTTCAGATTCTTTCAAAAGTGAATGCGGATCACTTTCCTTGCATTGTATTTCTGGATTGGGTTGTGGTTGAGATGAGCAAGCCTCCTCTATCTTTTCAAGGCGCGACATGAGTGTTTCTACTGCGTTTCGAATTTCCTCAAGACAGGTCATGTCACTCTTATATGAATCCTCTTGGATCGTTTTTGGTTGGATCTCAAAGGTAGGGGATCCAAGAGAATAATCATTATAACATGTTGTCGGTTCATTTTCCCAATTTTGATGTTTCCACTGGTTATAGTCATACGAATCATAGGTGGGAGAATTTGATGGTTGGTAATACTTATTATCACTCATGATATAATCACGCAGTGTTTTCTTTTTATCGGATGGATGATAATAATTCTCACAACCATAGTTATGATAACCCCAACACTCACGTACTATTTTATTAATCTGTGGGCTGTAATTGTTCTCCTGCATATAATCACGTAAGGACTTCTTAACCGGTGGATCTTTATATTCTGATCGGTTCTCAATGATAGTTTCAGAAAAGTTTTGAGACATAGGTTGATTTATATCATCATCATCCCAAAATAGGTTATTTTTCTCAGCATACTGACGTTGCCACTCATGCATATACATAATGAAACCCTTAATCTGAATTTAATCCTATAAAAAATAGAAAAAAAGTTCCTACAACAATGTGGAAAGTAAGAGGAGAAGTTAGAAGGGTGTTACCAAATAAGAAGTTCCTATGTTAAAATCCTGCAGAAGAAAACAAAACAAGTTAGTCTCTAAAACAGTTAGTCTAAGATTAAAAAATTTCTAAAAACCATAATTCTAAAAATAGAAAGAATAAAGAAATTAGAAAGATATCACCAAATTAAAAGTTTCTATCTCAGAATCCTACAAAACGGGAAAGTTAGGTTAATTCCTAAAAAATCAGAAAAATCTAGACTTAAAGTTAGTACAATCCTAATCTTAATCTAATTCTAAAACTAATTAATTTCAGAAACGCAACCGTCAGTCCCCGACAACGGTGCCAAAAACTTGTTCACTCCCCAAGTGCAGGGTTGTGATGTAGTAATAACTCGGTAAGACCGAGGTCGAATCCCAAAGGACTGAAACTTGTACGTATTCTGAAATTCAGTAGAATTAGAACTAGGCTAAGGTGAAATCTAAACTGAATATAATTGAGGGATAATGGTGAAAATATTAATCTAAAATTTATAAAAATCAGAGGAAAGGAAAATAGGGATTCAGATGATCCACTTGTAGAGATCAGGGAGATCTTATGCATGTTTCATGAAAATTAACTGAACTGTCATTGATCTAATTTTCAAGAGATGAAAGGTATATGAATTAGAATGGATTCCATCACCAAACCATGCCTAAGAGACTATAGCAAACAATAGAATTAAACTAATTACCAACCCATCACATGTATGAAGGTTAGGAAGGGTACCGACATCCGACTATGCCCAGGAGACTATGGTGAACAATAGGGCTTCCTGACGTCATAAACATAAAGGAGAAAAAGGACATGGTCCAAGCCATTGCAGACCCATTGTAATTTCAGTCACAACAGACCATTAAAGACTAAAAAACATTTCCACTAATTAAACTAACATCAACATTAATTCAGTTCTTAAATTAAACAAAAATCATAAAATAAACTCTCCCATCTCACTACAAGCTTCACCTCTTAGCCCTAGCTAAGAGGTTTAGCCTAAAATAAACATAGGCTAATCTCAAAATTAATTATAAAGAATAAAGAAAGCAGTAAATAAAAATAAAAATCTAAAAATACTCTCTCCCTGCTCCTGACGTCCAGCCGTGGATGGAAAAAATCTGCTTTCCCCCCCCATCTCTCTCTCCCTATCTTCCTTTTATAAGTTGTTGGAGGTCAGTCCTGAAGGTTTGAAGTCGGCGGAATGAGAGCTTCCGCACCACAAAGGCGGTGAAGAAAATCCAGGCACGTGCGTGGGCTTTTCTGCAGCCAAGAAAACGAGCTGAAAACTGCCCACTTCCCTTGCTTTCTTTCCAAAATATCAATGTCCCTTGGGAAGTTGTTGGCTTGCCTACATGATGGACGGTTTGGATTACCGATCCGAACGTGATCAGGCTCGCAAAACTGACCCACAGCGGCCGGTTTTCTCGGTTGCGCAGACAGGGCATGCGAACTCTCGTCGCTGAGATATTGGTGGGCCCCAATCAGCTATCGTGTTGAGAAATCCACTCCGACCATTAGATTCGGCTCGAAAAACCGTCTAAATATGGATGTTTTTAGATGGGATTTAATGTGGTCCACCGGAAGTCCTATTCTACCGTCCACACGACGTGTGAATAGTATTCCTCTGCATGTGTATGCATAGGTTTGAAAAAAACCTATTGTACGGTCGGTTCTGCCTGCTGGAACTAATGGATGGTCCGGATCATCTGAATACATGATGATGGAGGCCCACTTCTTCACCCCGTGGTCGGCCGTGCGCAGACTGCGAAACAGAGCTCCCTCTACTTGTGTTGTGCTAATGGTGGGGGCAATGATCAGGATTTTCAGAGAAATCCATGCCGTCCATTGGTTTCTCCTCAAAAAACCAGTCGGGAACGGTCGGTTTTCGACTGATTTCGGTGTGGCCCACAGAATTTTCTCCCTACCGTTCGTCTTGCTTCCAATGGTTAAGATCATACGATAGCTTGCATGAGATCAAAATGACACCTAGGTAACCGTCAAGCCCCCCCTCTAGTACCATTGGACGGGTTGGATTGTCCATATGGACAATTGGTGGGGTCCACAACCAAAATTGACGGAAGACGGTGCGGACGCTGTTGAGAAGGAAGATTTGTGAAGAAGACTCGGTCAAAACCGAGTTTGACCGGCTCAAGTGATCCGGTGTAATTTGAGTGCACTTGTGCACTTTGCACAGCCACGACCAATGGGGTCCCCTTGTGAAGTCTGTAGGAAATCTGCTCCGTCCATCCACTTTTTCATATCATTTAATGTATTGAGACCAAAATTGAAGCATTCCCAGAGATCAGGTGGACCCCACTTAAGGATTTAAGCAGTTGATCTATCCGTTGGAAAACTTTCACAGTGATCCAATGGCTGATTTTTGACGTGTACGGTTAATTTGTGGTCCCTTGGCCATGTATGAAGTTTCGAGCCGAACGGATGGTGAGAACCCTGTGATCTTGCATTTTGGACGTCTTTCAAGCCACTTGAGCTTTGGTTTCTCAATTTTCTCGGATCTCTGGTGTATAATTCTATCAATATTGGTCCCCTAAAGTCCGTCCCTTGCCTTTATGTCATTAGAGCGCTAATTTCATACTTTTAGCACCCTTTTCAGTCCACGTCCGTAAATCTACCTTGCAACACAAACACGATTAAAATAGGGCATTAAATGGTATCATGTTCGTAAATCCAGATAATAACTGGGGTCTAATATGCAATATTTGACCCTCAACAAGAGAGATAGGTGTTGGGAGCTTATAAGCTACTGCGTACCTGAGTAATACCTTAGTGGGTGTTACCCATACCATAGGGCCCACCTTGATGATATTCTAGATATCCACACCATCCATAGGGCCCACCTTGATGATATGTTAGATATCCACACCGTCCATTCTTTTGTATGACTCATTTTAGGGCGCGCATTAAAAAATTAAGCATATCTGATGATTTTTTCTTAAAGCCACCAGAAAAATCTATGGAGAAATCACACTAATTTCTTATAGTGTGTTTTCTTTGGAAAAAATTAATAGTGGATTCCATATGATTGGGAGGTTAATCAAGTGATCGTTTCCACCATTTGATTGAAACTATGTTTGTCACAAAAAGTCAAATATGGTATTTTTACAATGCGTTGACCTAGTCATCGCTAAAACAAACCGTTTGCAACCACTTTTGTGTCATTGCAAAGCCTAACGTTTTGCAACGATACTCAATTCATCGCATGAAGTGGACATTAGCGATAACAATTGAAACGTGTCACGAAAAGTATTTCCCGCCATGTAATTTTTCGCTAAATAATTTGTGCGATAGGTTTTTGCGAGGATAATTACAGCTCGTCACAAAAATGTCAAATATTGGTGATGACCTACAATGTTGTTGCAAACACTCTACCCTTTCGTAATGAAACTACATTCATCGCAAAAAGCTTAAGTTGGTATTTCTCACAATAAGCTGACATAGTTGTCGTTAAAATAAACTATTTGTAACGACTTTTGCATCATTATAAAACTTAACGTTTTACGACGACACTCAATTCATCACATGAAGTGAACATTAGCAAAAATAATTGGAACGCATCGTGAAATGTATTTTCCGCCATGTAATTTCTCACTAAATAACTTGTGCGATAGTTTTTGAGATGATAATTGTAACTCGTCGAAAAAATGTCGAATATTGGCGATGACCTATAATGTTGTTACAAATACTCTACCTTTTCGCAATGAAACTTTAGTTGTCACAAAAAGCATAAGTTGATATTTCTTGCAAGGAGCTGACGTAGTCGTCGCTAAAATAAATTATTTCCAATGACTTTTGTGTTATTACAAAACCTAACGTTTTGAAATGACACTCAATTCATCGCATGAAGTGAACATTATCGATGACAATTGAAACGCCGAAAATTATTTCCTGCTAAATAACTTGTGCGATAGGTTTTTGTGATGACAATTGAAGCTCGTTGCAAAAATGTTGAATATTAGCCATGACCTACAATATCGTTTCAAATACTCTAGCCTTTCGCAATGAAATTACAATCGTCTCAAAACGCTTAAGTTAGTATTTCTCGCAACGAGTTGACATAGTCGTTGCTAAAACAAACTTTGTAATGATTTTTGCATCGTTGCAAAACTTAATATTTTACGACGACACTCAATTCGTCACATGAAGTGGACATTAGCGACAACAATTGAAATACGTAGCGAAAAGTATTTCTTACCATGTAATTTTTCGCTAAATAACTTGTGTGATAGGTTTTTGCGATGACAATTGCAGCTCGTCATAAAAATGTCTAATATTGGCGACGACCTACAATGTTGTTTCAAATACTCTATCCTTTCGCAAGAAAACTATAGTCATTGCAAAAGCTTAAGTTGGTATTTCCTACGAGCTAACATAGTTGTCGCTAAAACAAACTGTTTGCAATGACTTTTGTCTCGTTGTAAAACCTAACGTTTTGCGACGACACTCAATTTATCGCATGAAGTGGACATTAGCGATGACAATTAAAACGTGTCATGAAAAGTATTTCCTACCATGTAATTTTCCGTAAAATAACTTATGCGATATCTTTTTACGATGACAAGTGCACTTCGTTTCAAAAATGTCAAATATTGGCGACGACCTACAATGTTGTTATAAATACTCTACCATTTCGCAATGAAATTATACTCGTCACAAAAAGCTTAAGTTGGTATTTCTAAAACCTGTGGAAAAAGGTCTAATTTTGTATTTGTGCAATGAGCTTAACCAATCATTGCTAAAGCCAATGTTTGCAACAACTTTTGTGTCGTCACATTTTTTTATTTTATGACCACACCTAATTCATTATAAAAAGTGGTTATTAGCGACGACTGCTTAAGCTCATCGCGAAAAGTCTTTCTCATCACTTGATTTCCTAAGAAAAACTCATACGTCATATAACACCCTGAACTTTTTAATACCCAAGTATTGAAAGTTCTCGAGTGTTACTATGAAATCTAACTTAATAGGTACATGTGTACGATGTCAATTTAACTATCCTAACCCTATATATATTCTCCAATGCAAATCTCACCGTTAAGAATGATCTTTATCCATAAATCAAGTCATCCGACCATTGATCATGTGGTTTGATATATGTACCTTTCCTTAAATAAATTAGCGAATAACTTCTTATCAATAAGGATTTATGTAGCACCCGACCCAACTAGAACAGTGTCCTGATGCCTCTACGTGGGATCTGCCTTAGGACCACTCGATTTACATTGCTCGTGTGAGGGGTACCGCCAATAAATTAACCCAGGCTATCCCATTAAGGCGGTCAAGTTTGGTTATGATTGGACCAAGTGCAAGCCATTAAGCAAAATAGTCTAATTGTACTTGAGGAAGGTCAAAAAGGTCTAAAAGTTGGGGAGACCGTAGACCTCACTGAGCTTGTGGTCCGTCACGGACCACGGATTCAGAAGACAACTAGAAATTAAATATTTGCGCCGTCCAGATGGCACTTACCAAGTGCGACTCACCCCAACCTTGGCCCAAAGACTAACATTCTAAAATCACTAGCCCTTTTAAATGAAAATGAGATATTAGGCAGTGCAGCCGTCGGATCTCTTCTAAATTTACGCTGAAGGCCGAAAACATTTCCCTAAGAATGTTCATAAAACCTGAACCCTGATCGTGGAATGGTGACCGTTGATCGCGAATTGGACCTGTACGATAAAAGCCTAGTTTGTTTGCCTTCAAATTTTGCAGAGCCCTTCATTAGGCCATGGAACCCCTATCCTATAAATTTCATGGCCATGGGGGCATTAGGGCAATCCCATAGGGCCATTTAAAGATCGGGCCCGTATGATAAAATCTCGCGTCCATTTGCCTTCAAATTTTACACAGCCCTTCATTGGACCATGGGCCACCCAAGCTATAAATTTGGTGGCCGGGGGGTGTCAGAGCAGCCCCAGAAACCAAAGAGGGGTCTCATAGGACCATTAAAGGAAATAAATAGAACTTAAGTCCATTTGGCCCAAAAATCTAAGATATAAGACCCTTTAGCACCCACTCTCACCATTTTCTAGCAACAAGAGAGAGAAGAGAGAAAGAAGAGAGGAAGAAGTGAGAGGAAGAGAGTGTAAAAGAAGGTGGGGCCCAAAGGAAACCTTGAAAGCTTGGAGAACCCCCTTCCTTTTCCCCATATCCACGACTATAAGCGCGACTTTCAACCAATTGGGGAGGTAACCACACATCTTCACTAGATTCTTTGTGTTGAGCTAGGTCTTACATGTCATCCTAACATGCAAATTCCTTTGACTCAGGACCTTGGCCAATCGAACCACGAGCTCGACACTTCTAGGTCGCTTCCTCAAGCTCTCTACGATCCATAGGTGGGGACTGTTATCCTTACATGACCTAATGCTAATTTTTAGGGGATTTAATGATTATGAATGTTATGATGATATACATGAGTAATCTAGGGAAAACCTAGCTAAGAACTTATATGATAGGTCTACCCTATTTACATGAAATAATTAATTGGTGTTTGTTTGATCTTCAACATGTTTGGGCATGAAATTAGTGTTGCATGTTCATCTCACATGTAATTCTTACATGATTTTCCCTATGGCATATATGATTACATTATTCCTTGTTGTGTTCTTGTACTATGAGGCATGTATTGTTCATGGTCTCCTTGGTGATTCAACACCACACACACACACACACATACATTTAAATTCATTCTATTGAGAGTATTTGCTTTTATATTAATAATCTAAATTGTTATGCTTAATGTATGATATGTATGAATTCACCGGTACTAGAAATGAACCCTAAATGGATGTAGTGTTATTGGACAAAAATCCATCTCTGGGTCGGTTAGGGAACTGAGATTGCTGAAAGTGGTCCCATTGGTAGGACCATCTTATGACGAGACTAACGGATTTAGGCGGGTGTAAACGGGTGATAGTAGTTGGACTACGTGGGTTGCTTGCACACGTGAGCTTGGACAGTCTAGTACACTTACTAACCAATCATGTTTGTTAACCATGCCTATTCCAACGGTGAGAGATTATGATGCCCCGATCCCTACTCCAATGTGGGCAGACGTGATGTGGGAGAGGCTGGGTGCCTAGGCGAGCTACTATTGCAAGTGTCCATGGACGGAACTCTATCCCACATCGCTTGGACTGTTGTTCGAAGTCCTGGCTATATGTGGAGGCTCTCCCTTAACTGTTGTGATGCGTTTTCAAGCCGTGAGGGGAAAACCCAAAGTGGACAATATCACAATAGGGGGGGGGGGGGGGAGAGTTGTATCAGAGTTGATCACTCACTCCTACTCTGGGACGGTGTTTTAAAACATCAACCAGACTCTTTAGTAGTTGCAGGTGATGCTAAGCTCGACGAGCTGTGTGGCGCGAGCATTGATGAGAAGGATGGGTTGTCCTACTTCCAGCTGATGGGCGAGTCGCCGTAGTTTGAGTGGATTGGTTATGGATTGCTGAGTAGTGGACTCAATGAACTATTCTTTTGGACATATTATTTTTTGTATTTTGTCGGGCGACGCCTTGCGCAGCCTGTTGATATATTTTATTGATTTGTATACATTAGTCGCTTTCATTTCAGTAGACTAGTTGTGATTGTGATTCATGTTCTAATCAATTCCTTACTGCTCATTAAACTGGATTAAATGTAAAAATATTAAAATTTGAATATAAGTGACTCACAGGAACTTAGGAGTCAAGTGTATGCACAACCCCCAAATTTTAGGGCATTACAATTTAGATGTAAGTTCTTTTGTAAGAATTGTTTAGAAAGTTTCATACAACCCTAAACTGGATTAAATGTGCTGCTTGAGATGATAATATGTGTAACTTAGAACTAATGGAACCACTGAATTATCTACTCATTCTCACCTATGATAGTGTTTTAAAGCACCAACTAGGTATTATTTTTGATGCAAGTTCTATCTAGGCCTTCAGCGGGTAGACTTGAGTCGACTTGCACTTTCATTGTGATGCCTTGAGAGCATCGAGCGAAGCTGGAAGATCTTTTTATTATTTTAGTTTTGTGCATGTATATTTTAGAGTCTTCGATCGAGCGTGCTTTATATGTAAATTTTGTCTCATGTTCATTATGGCTTGTATAATTTTCATTCTGAGTAATTATCACTATTGGAATTGTATTTTTTACTCTTAGCCCTATATTTATGAATTTTTGTTATCTCTGCCTCGTTTTTGTTCCACCAAATTGAATTGCGCAACTCTCATTATTTACATATAGACTAAATGTGAATTAGCATGAGGATGCATGTGCATTTTATTAAGTTAACACCTAGGAATCCAGGACTTGAGTCTATGTACTCGGGTGTTGAATTTTTAAGGCATTACAGATGGGGTGACAAGCCTCCTCGTAGTGACCAATGAACAATCAAGAAGGCTATGAGCCTATTACATCAAACTGGAATGATATCATGACTATCCCATAATTGCATTTGGGTGACGACTCTTACATCAATTGTGGGCATTCTCCATATGTTGATAGGGTGCCTAACCTTGTGCATTCGAGATATGTCATCTGGGTACTTTGTGATTGGTCGGGCCAGTGTTAGTCCCTCATTGGCTGGAGAGTTGTCGCTTGGGTGATGAGCCCAAAAGCAAATCAAAGGATACATGTAAGGAGCCACTTTGGCAGCCCCAAGCCTTGTGATCCATTTGAGATCATGATAAAGTGAGGATATCCTAGCTAATATACTGAATGAATGAAACTTAACAATTACTTGGTTAACATATGTATTCGCCACATTGCATTAGATATGATTTTGCGATTGGGCAGTGGTGTCACTTATGAGGAAGTGTTGGCATATGCGAAATAGGCGTTGAAGTTGTTTATGTGGGAGTGTTATTTGGAAAGGGCATACATCATGTCATAACCTAATATGTACATTTAATAAGAGTATTTAGGAAGTGATTGATTTCTTTTGTTATCATTACCTATGTTGATTTGGTTGATAACATATGTAACTTAGAACTAATGGAACCACTGAATTAACTACTCACTTTCACCTGGGATAGTGTTTTAAAACACCAAACAATCATTACTGTCAATGAAGGTTATATCAAGGCCTCCGGCAGATAGGTTAGAATTGGCTTGTACTTTTATCATAATGTCTTGGGAGTGTCGGACGAAACTAGAAAACTTTGAATTTATTTAATTTTGTGATTGTATATGTTAGATTCCTCGCCGACTAGGTGTGTTCCATATGTTCATTTTGTTGTATGTTCATTGTGGATTGTATAATTCCAATTTTGGGCGGTCATCACTATTTGAATTGTATTTTTGACTATTAGCTATATATTTATGAATTTTTCATTATATTTACCTTGCTTAGATCTGCTAGGTTGAATTATATTACTCTAATTATTCGTGTATGGAATGAATGTAAATCTGAACGAGGTCACACGTGCATTTTCATTTGGTTCACACCCGAGAACTCAAGACTATGGTCTCTGTACTTGGGTGCCAATTTTTGAGGTGTGACAATGTTAATAACGTAAAAGAGTATATTTTGGCTTTGAATAATTTCATCTTTAACCTCTTAAGATTGAGGGCAGATAGGACATCTCATCACTTTTATTCCCATCCTTTAATCTTCTTATTGCAAGAAGATTCACGCATAAACGTATGACATCACCTCAATTATATATATTTCGTACATTCAAGGTTGGTCCACTCGTGTGAGTGGGTGATTTGCCTGCCGAAAATGGTACAGATCTCTGAAGTCCTCATGGAAAATGCTAATGATTTATAAACTTAATACTCAATACTCAATTAAAAATGTTTATTCATTAATAAAATATAAGAAGTATATCATATAACTATATCACTCAAGCTCTTCTCAATCTCATTTGTTTGATGTGAATCTAAAATAAGTCTATAGTTATAGGCTTTATCATGGGATTCAGCAATATCTCCTTTGTGGGAATGTAGTTGAGCATGATTTTTTGAAATCTCTCACTCGATTAATGACTTAATGATACTTTATTTTATTGTAATTGGATTTTTTATGGTGCTTAGGGTCAATTGCTAAGTTAATGGCAAAAATATAGTTTATCTTCAACAATGTAGGTTTACAGATGCCTATTACAACACCGAAACCTTGTAGGAATTTGTAAACCTATATACACTCTTGAGTAACAGTACAATATGTACTCGATCTCCACATATGAAAGAACTGTGATATACTCAGATTCAATAATCAGATGTTGTAAGAATATGAATTTGTGAACCCATACACAATCCCTTTCATGGCTGGTTTTTATGTAGTGTTTAGTTTAGATGATGGAGACTTTTATTCAAAGACAAAATATCAGTGATCATTAAAATTAGAAGAATGATATGTTATCTTGTTTACTAGATACCAAGTGTGTGTTTGCTTACACTAATTTGTGATTAATCAATCTAATTTGGTGCAAATATTCATGAACTCTGATGCAACCACACATGCCTTAAAGTAAAAAAGGAATAGTATCTTTTAGTATTTATGAGACACTAAAGTTGCATATGGTTGCACCAAATGTTATGAAATTTCATGATATTTTGTCATTAATCAGTCTAATTTGGTGTAATTCAGAGATTGTTTCAAATTCAAGTGAGCTCAACTGATTTTTCAAAATCATGCATCATATCTTGGATTGATATGATTTTCAGCATATATGGAGAATATGCTAGGGCTAACATGATGGACAAAATATTATTCTCCATCATGTATATATTTTCCATCATGTTTGACCTCGAATATTCTCCATATATTATCCATATATCCACCCAGCAAATAACTTCTAAATCTTTGTGTGTGAGACATCCAATCCATCCAATAAGTTGGCCCCATCACAAGGATCACCTTAAAATCAGATCTATCCACCAATCAAATATAATGTGTTTGTATTTTTCTATTTATTAATGGTTAGAATTTATTTTTTTCTATGTTGTAGCCCAATTAATGAATCTATATAGCTAATTTTTGCATTTGGTGACCCTTGTTTTAGGGCTCATCTATTGAGAAGGTTGGATTTCATATACACTTAATCAGTTGGAAGCTATTTAGTGGGTGGATATTATTGATGGTCCAATAGGTTAGGTAGTATCCTTTGAAAAACTTCCTAATAGACACTCATTAAGTGGACCAAACTTGTATGTGGTGTAGACCACTAGATGTGTAGATACTACAAACTATTGCATCATGTCATCCTTGTCGAATGGGTTGGACTATAGCTTGTGGTCCATGTTGAGAAGTGGAGCCACATCTGGGGCCATGCACAACCGGTCATGGAGCCCACTCGATCGGCCACGACCGGTCGAGCACCTCGGAACTCGAAAACTGATGCTCGCTGGCACGACCAGTTGTGGCCCTAGCGTCATGGGGTCCTCTTGACCAATCATGTAGTTTGTTCGACCGGTCGTGGTTACGCAGATTCGTTTCCGAATATGATGTGGACTGCGAATTTTTGAGTTGCCTTTCACAACGGTGCGAAAGGGAAGTTGCATAAACTATATATGGGTTTCCCTAGGGCTTTTCTGGTGTATTTGGAAATTATTGAGAAATAATTCTGAGGTGTGGGCAAAGGGTTTTATATATTCTTCCAAAGGAGAGGTTAGTATTTTACCTTGTAATCTTTATTTTTCTTTATAGTGGAAGTTTGCATCTGTGGTTTTTTACCCTAATTTGAATTTTTTTTTTCATGTATATCTTGTCTTATGGTTTGTTTGGATTGCTTTAATCTATTTTCTACTTTATATTTCTTCTTGTTTATCGTTTATGGATGTAATACCCTAAAAATCGGGATTGAGCAGGAGCCCAACTCTCGAGTTCTAACATATCACTTATGCAACATAGATAATGATGATTAAATGTTATCTGTATTAGTGAATTAAAGTACGCTTTCGGAAGACTGTGATATATATATATATATAAACTATTCAAAAGTAATAGTAAGCCCTCAGAGTATGAATGTCACTAGGTTAAAGAATTATAAGTTTAATTCAAAAATGTACAATATCAGAAAGTGTAATGTTCTCTATCCAAAGCCCTGTAGCCCCGCCAACACAAATCCAGGTCTATACAGACCCGCCAGAGAGTTGCATATAGAAGAACTCCTCCTCGTCATCGAAATAGTCCAGCTCTGCCTCATAAGCATCACTATCACCTGCAGATAAGACGAGTCTGGTTGGTGTTTAAAACATCATCCCAGAATGTGGGAGTGAGTGATCAACTCAGTGGAGTTATAAGGCAAAGGTTAATATGTTATCAATTCAATCAAGCAGTAATGATAAAGTTATGTAATCAAGCATCCCTAAGTACACTGGTTAATGCAAAAATGATATGTATTAATGATGCATGCCCTCACCTGCACTCCCTCTATGATCTTCCTCTTACGGTCACGGGATGCACCTCTTCCTCTGTGCTCAACACCAACGTCAAAGGCATATGCAATGCGGTGCATTAGCGTGATTACCGAGTTCTTATTAGACCTTTTTATACAGTAGGATTGGGAAGCTAAGGCACCTCTCTTTATATCATAACCTAAACATTGATCCATCTAGGGTCGTCAATCCTAGCTAGTCTCATATGATGTTACGATTCCATATCGCTACAAAGGGCTCATCACCTCAATGCAGGCCTAACTTATACTCTAGTTGCTACGGAAAGGCTTGTCACCTCAGCGCAGTTTCTGAGTATGCTCGAGGTCACTATGAATGGCTCTTCACCTAATCGTAGGCTGACAACTCGAATACAGTGTTCCATACCACCATATTCGGCTCACGAGTCTGGGTTGCTCATTGGTCACTACAGGGAGGCTCGTTGCCCCAGCATAGGCCGACAGCAAGATCACGGTGTCCCATACTACCATGCCCAGCTCATGAGTCTTAGTGGATCGAGGTACCAAGGTTAAATGAGTTTTACACTTGTAAGAAAATAACTTAATCGTAAATGAACTTTTATCAAATAAATTAAGATTTATAAGTATAGGTTTAGGTTTAGGTTAAGGTTAAGGTTAAGGTTTAGGTTTAGGTTAAGGTTACGGGTTTTGGTTAAGGTTTAGGTTTAGGAAATCGGTTATAGCTTTAGGCAATTGAGAATAGGTTAAGGTTTAGGTTAACGAAATCAGGTTCGGGTTCAGGATCGAGTTTAGGTTTGGGTTTTCATGTTTAGGTTTAGGTTTAGGTTAGGGAGTTGAGATCAGGATTAGGTGTAGGTCTAGGTTTAGGGATTTGAGAATACATTTAGGTTTTGAGTTTAGGTTTAGGTCTAATTTTTTGTTTTTCAGTTTAGGTTATATATTTAGGTTATAGGAAATCAGGTTATAGGTAGGTTATAGGTTATAGCTGTAGGGAATTGAGAATAGGTTAAGGTTTAGGTTTTAGGTTAAGGTTATAGGTAGGTTATAGGTTATAGGTTTAGGGATTTGAGAATAGGTTAAGGTTTAGGTTTAGGAAATCGGATTTAGGTTCTGGATCGGGTTTCGCTTTGAGTTTTCAAGTTTAGGTTTAGGTTTAGGTTAGGTAGTTGAGAATAGGATTAGGTGTAGGTTTAGGTTTAGCGGTTTGAGAACACATTTAGGTTTTAGGTAGGTTATAAGTTAGAGCTGTTGGGAATTGAGAATAGGTTGAGGTTTAGGTTTTAGGTTAAGGTTATAGGTAGGTTATAGGTTATAGGTTAAGGGATTTGAGAATAGGTTAAGGTTTAGGTTTAGGAAATCGGGTTTGGATTCGGGATCAGGTTTTGCTTTGGGTTTTCAAGTTTAGGTTTAGGTTTAGGTTAGGTAGTAGAGAATAGGATTAGGTGTAGGTTTAAGTTTAGGTGTAACATCCCGAAAATCGGGGGATCGAACAAAAACCCAACTCCCGAGTTTCAAAATGTTATTTATGTAACATAGATATGTATGATTGAATGTTGTCTGTGATAATGTATTAAACATGAGTGAGATTAATCCAGAACAGCATATCATACTCCAGAGACAGTTAAATTTACCAGCGGAAGTCTGTGATAGTATGTATAACATATATAAACTGTTGTGTGTCTCTTGAGTGTGAACATGTTACCAGGTTAAACATATACATGTATACCTCAAAATAGAAAGAAAGTATATACATGAGTGTTCTAAAAATATAAAATAACAAGTGCCAAGGTATCTAATCAACCTCCCTGTAATCCCGTCGATCAGCACACGCATAAAGGAGGGATCCTCCTCATCATCAACATCATCAAGTCCGGCCCCGCCTCGCAGGCCGCGCCATCATCTGCAATCACAAAAAGGTCTGGTGGGTGTCCAGGAACACTTTCCCATAACGTGGGAGTGAGTAGCTAACTCAATGGAATAATAGAGCAAGGATTAACATGTTCTCAAATCAATCATGCGATAATAGTAAAGTAGTAAATCAAACAATCCTAATACTGTTGTTAATGCAATATGACATGACGTGATGTATGCCCTCACCGACGATCTCCCTCATACGGCACCATCTTACGACCACGGCATGCAATCGACCCTCAAGTGCTCCACATCTTCCAGGCACATGCAATGGTATGGTGATATGATTTCTGAGTTGTTATTAGTCCATTCAAACAGCAGGATTGAGAAACTAAGGTACTTCCCTTATATCAATCCCAACACAGATCCTGTCTAGGGTCGTCACTCCTAGTAATCTCATACAATGTATATTTTGTAGGTCGCTGCAAGGGCTGTCAGGGCTGTTGCTCACACTCGTTGCACCGCTCCCCCATCCCCTTATCAATACAGGCCTACTGTACTCTACTGCTACTGAAGGGTCGTCGCCTCCCGTAGACTCAGAATACGCTCGCGGTCACTATAAAGGGCTGTCAAGGCTGTTGCTCGCACTCGTTGCACCGCTCCCCCATCACCTTATCAATGTAGGCCGACAGCAAGAATATAGTGTCCCATACCACCATAATCTGCTCATGAGTCTAGGTGCTCACTGGTCACTTCGGAGAGGTTTGTGGCCCCAGCGTAGGCCGACAGCTCGACCACGGTGTCCCATACCACTATGCCCGGCTCATGAGTCTTTATGGATCAAGGTATCATGGTTAACAGAGTTTACAATGGTAAGTTCAGTACCCTAGGTTCAAGCAGTTATGACTCATGCAGGGTGAACATACATCGGCCAGTCAGGTTACTTGACGGGCTCGACTAGCATGATCGCATCTCAAGTCGAACGACATGAAGTGCGTAAAACACTTCGCGTGGCCTAACCACTGCCGCCAACTCCAGAACATGACTCGCGTTCATCGACGCGTCGTTCGTGGCGAAGATAAGCTAACCACGAATTCGCTCGGTTACCGACTGCCTGGACTAGGCATAGTCCCAAACAATCATAAATCCACATCAGCAGTTGTGTAAGGGTAATGGAAATGAAATACAACCATATGAGCATGTTAACACATGTTATAACGTACAACTTAAGTAAATCATCCAACGCAAGCCTTTCATACATATAATGAAATTATGCATATCGCCAACCTATAGGAAATCATTTCCATCAGCAAATTAATTAAGAATTCAATCTCAAACTAAATCATAATGAAATCATCAAGCACATGTTATAACATACCAATTAAGTGAATCATCAAGTACATGCATTTCATACATATAATGAAATCATGCATATGGCTAACATGTAGGAAACCATTTACACCAGCATGTTAATTGAGAAATCAATCTCAAATTAATTCATAACACCATTTAAGTCAATACATACTAATACAAGCATTTATACAAACACTTACACTACACACTTAAGTCTAGATATAGTATGTCGACCCGAAGTGCGCATTTAGGCGAATCTCTTCGCCAAACTAATTACGCACGCATTCCTAATATCCTAATGCGGCAAGAAGCCATGTCAATCACATCAGCAAAATATGAATGAAAACAGTACTTCCTACAAATGACTGAAATGTCCTAAATCTCATATTCTTCGTTGGTTTACGAAACAGGAAACGGACAGCATGTTGTACATGTCAAACGGCGTTGCCGTCAAGAATCTACTCTTAAACGACATTGAAAGCGTTGAAAACAATCAATCAAAGCGTCTAATATCCGCACCTTTTCCCTTTTTGGGGTGTGAGTTCGAATGGAGTGTATATGCTTCGTCTACAGCGATAAGAGAACCTATTTTACAAGATCTTTTGGTTAACAAGCTATGAATCCAAGGTAACCTCAAATCAGAAACTTCTAGGGTATTTCCTTACCTAAAAATGTGGAGAAATCACCGGCCAGGTGATCGGAGTGTGTTGCTTAGGCACTTGCAGCAGGTGGCACGAGCAGCAAGAAATTCTCTCCTACTCCCTCTCACAACTCTCACCTTTTCTCTCTCCCAATCTAGGAATTTTTGCAAATTCGGATGGGAGAGAGGTGTGAGGGTTTCAACCCCTTTTATAAGCCCAAACTTGCCCGAAATAGGCTCGGGAACAAGTTTCACTTGAGGGGTAACCAAATTGGGGCTGTTTCGGTCCAAAAGGACATTTCTGGAGGTCCTCTGGCCAAATGCGGTCGAACTTAAGTTCATGCATACTAGATCTAGCATACATCAAGTTTTCAGTCCGGCAGGGTTCGCAGATCGCACGTGGCGGTCCAGTTTCAATTCAGCAGTCACCGCACGTAGATCAGGTCTGCAAATCTCATGGTATGAAATAGAAATTTTTCCTGATCTGAGGGTGTAATTTGGCTGAATTCTGATGGTCAGAACGCTTAATACTGACGCGTCAAGTCGTGTGCCAGATTCGAATTTCAAATTCCAAATCTGTCCCTATTCGCACTCTCTTCAGTCCGGGCTCAATGAAATAGCCTGTGATTATCGGTTGGACTTGCTTTTCGAAATGATTGTCAAGTCCAGCTAGGCGGTTCTAACGGTCTAAGATAGGAGGTATCGGACTTTCGACGCGCGGTCTAGATCCAATATAAAATTTCAAAGTGGTCCAGAGAACAAACCTGCTTAGAGTTTGATCCGAGGTTATAGAGTATTATAGAGTCATTGGTTCTACTCGATTTGGGTCTTGTAGAACGTATTTAAAGTGATCAGGGACTATTTTCCAGCTACTCCAGCGTTGCGCTAGCTAACTTATGCTTAGTTTCTAAAGGAATTAATCCTAAGTGGTTTCTTTGGCTATGGAATTGGGTTCTGAGCGATTTTTCAGGTGTTTTAATTAACCCATTGCCTAAGAACGTCAAATTCCAGATTGGCCAAAATCCGGGGTGTTACATTAGGGGTTTGAGAACACATTTAGGTTTTAGGTTAAGGTTTTAGGTAGGGTATAGATTATAGCTGTAGGGAACTGAGAATAGGCTAAGGTTTAGGTTCTAGGTTAAGGTTATAGGTAGGTGATAGGTTATAAGTTTAGGGATTTGAGAATAGGTTAAGGTTTAGGTTTAGGAAATCGGGTTTGGGTTCGGGATCAGGTTTTGCTTTGGGTTTTCAAGTTTAGGTTTAGGTTTAGGTTAGGTAGTTGAGAATAGGATTAGGTGTAGGTTTAGGTTTAGGGGTTTGAAAATACATTTAGTGTTGAGGGTCAAATATTGCATATTAGACTCCAGATATTGTCTGGATTTACGAATATAATGCTGTCTAATGGCTCGTTTTCTCATTTCTGTGTTGCAAGATGATTTTATGAGCATGGATGGAAAAAGGATGTTAAAAGTTGAGATTTAACGATCTGATGACACCAAAGGCAAGGGACACAGTCCAGGGGACCAAGATTGACAAATATACATGGTCAGAAATTCAAGAAAACTAAGAAACTGAAGCTCAAGGGGCTAGAAACGCATCCAGAACGCAAGATCACGGGGTTCCCAATATCAGTTCGGCTCAAAACTTCAGACGTGGCCTGAGGACCATAAGTTAACCGTACACTTCAAAAATCATCCATTGGATCATTGCGGAAGTGGCCTAACGGGCAGATCAGCCCATCAATCTTCAATTTGGGGCCCACCCGCCAGCTGGATATGCTTGATAATTGTTCTCAACGGGTAAAATAATATGAGGAACGGAATGGGTGGATTGGATTTCTTAAAAGCATCACGGTGGACCCTATATATACAGCGTGTGTACATAGTGTACACACGCCCGCCGTGCACAGGAACATCCGGTCAGTCCAAGCAAGCTCTGACTCGACTCTCCCTCTCCTCTACGCAATCACGCCAGCGAACGGACGGCGAGAGTCCGTTTTGCGGAAGCTTGTGGGCCCCGCCCATGGCCCTTATGGCCAATCTGATCCATTCACCGTGTAGAGGGGCTCGAATACTACAAAAATATGCTGACCTTTTGCATCCATGCGTACACACGTGTGCGATACAAGGGCCACAAAAGGGCTGCCCTGCAACGTTCAAAACTGATCCTTTTGTGATTTTTTCTCTGGACCACGTCAATAGACGTTCAAAACCACCCATTCTTGACTGAAATTTCGTTCTAAATCTAATGGACGGGGCGAATTTTTCATAAAATGCTTCTGTGGGGCCCACCGATCACAACAGTAAAATAGTGCGAAAGGTTTAGCAGATCCGTGAAAACTGACTTTTTCAGGCAGTTTTGGCCCACCATCTTTGATCATATGGCAGATCTGAACCGTCTATCATGTAGAGGACTCAAGAAAGTCCTAAGGGACAATGTTTATTTGGAATTTGAGTGAGAAAAGTGGCGTGTTTCGAGGCACCGAACTTGGCTGCGAAAAAGCTTTCACTAGGCATGCATAGCTTTCCAAATCCGATTCAAATTCGATTTTCACCACTCCAGCAGCTATATAAGGAGAATTTTGGACGTGGGGAGCATTCATTCAGGTCTTAGGAAGGAAGAAAAAGAGAGACGTGGAGGCTTGGGCAGGGACGTGAAGCAGAAGAAAAAAGAGTATTTTCTTTTTATTTTTTTAGTTTATTTCAATTGTGGAGATTTATCCCATCCATGTTTAGCTAAACCTCTTAGCTAGGGCTAAGAGGTGAAGCTTGTAGTGAGATGGGAGATTTTATTTTATTTTTATTTTAATTCATGAATCGACGTTGATTTTAGTTGATTATTATGGGAATATTTTTAGTTCTTAATGGTCTGTTGTGACTGAAATTACAATGGGTCTGCGATGCTTTGAATATTTCTATTTTTTTTCATGTTTATGACGTCAGGACGTCCTGTTGCTCACCATAGTCTCCTGGGCATGGTTGGATGACGGTACCCTTCATAACTTTCATACATGTGATTGGGTGGTAATTAGTTTAATTCTGTTGTTTGCCATAGTCTTTTGGGCATGGTTTGGTGATGGAATCCATTTTAATTCATGTACCTTTCATCTCTTGAAAACTAGATCAATGACAGTTCAGTTAATTTTCATAGCTTTGAAGGTTCAAGGATCTGGTTAATGCATGCCCACAACATGGCTTTGAAATATGGCGCATTATGAATTTTTTCTATGATGGGCTAACATCTTCAATGCGCCAAATGGTCGAGACAATGTGTAACGAAGAATTTATCAATAAAAATGTCGACGAGGTATGGGATTACCTCGATAGTCTCGCTGAAAAAACACAATCATGGGACTATTACCTAAGGACGAATGATACGTCTAGGCTAACTCATTCAAGGGAAAAAGGAGGAATATATCTCCTGAAAGAGGATGATGATCTTAACGCTAAGGTGGCTAATCTCACCAGAAAATTTGAGGCCATGGAAGGAAAGAAGGAAAAGGTTAATGAAAGTGTTTGCGGCATCTGTGATTGCAACATTCATACTATTGAAAATTGTCCTTCAATACCTGCCTTTCGAGAAGTATTGAATGAACAATCTAATGCCGTAAATAACTATCAAAGACCTCTCAATGGACCACCCTCTAATACATACAATCCTGGTTGGAAAAATCATCCAAATTTCAATTGGAGGAATGGACCAACGGCTACACCTCAAGGTTTCCTAAACCAAAATCCAACTCAAGAGAAACCTCAAGAGGATTTGGTTCTAAAATATTTTTAAAAGCAAGAGCTTTTCAATCAGGGTATGATGCAAGCCTTTCAAGACCTTACGAAAGCAATACATGAACTTAAGGCTGAAAATACGATTGAAAACAAGGGGAGCTTCCCAGCTCAACCTCTTCCCAATCCTAAACCGCATTATGGAGTTAGTGATCCCAGCTCTTCAAATCAAATGGGACACGCTAAATCCATCACCACTCTTAGGAGTGGGGAGGTTATTGATAAAACCCTTTCGGTTAGGCCCGAAAAGCCTCAAGAACCAGAAGAGGACAACAATGATGAATCTGGTGACGCCCCACAAAAATTTGAACCGGAACCTCTAGAGAAGCCAGTTGCTCCGTTTTCCCAACGGTTGGTTGAACCAAAACGTCTCTCTAACTCTCAGGATATCCTAAAGGTGTTGAAACAAGTGAAAGTCAACATTCCTCTACTTGATGTTGTAAAACAGATTCCTTTATATGCTAAATTTCTAAAGGACTTATGCACTACCAAACGACGAAAAAGTGTTCAAAAGAAGATCTCCTTGACTGAGAAAGTGAGTGCCATCCTGAAACAAGATGTGCCGCAAAAATTCAAAGATCCCGGTTGCCCAACTATATCATGTGTAATTGGAAACTATCGAATTGATCACGCACTTCTTGACTTAGGAGCAAGCGTCAATCTGATTCCCTATTCGGTATACCAACAGTTAGGTTTGGGTGAATTAAAACCCATCCGAACCACACTACAACTTGCTGATCGTTCTGTTCGTGTACCAAGAGGGATCATCGAGGATGTGTTGGTCCAGGTTGATAGATTCTACTACCCTGTTGATTTTATCATCTTAGACACCGAACCCATCAATGACACGAGCACTCAGATTCTCGTCATCCTTGGTCGCCCATTCCTGTCCACTTCAAATGCAATTATCAATTGCAGGAATGGTGTTATGACTATGTATTTTAAAAATTTGACATTGGAATCGAATATCTTTTTCAATAACGGCAGCAACTCAGAAGATGATGACGATTTCCACGATGTTAACATGATTGATTCTTTTGTGGAAGATAGAACACCTCTCACCTTATCCTCTGAACCTCTAGAGACGTGCCTGGCCCACTCCCATGATCTTGATGATGATATAATTAGGGAGACGTGTGCCATGCTGGATACTGCACTGGTACTTGAAGTTAACCGGTGGAGGCCACAAATTGAAGAATTGCCCCAAACTGATGTAGTGCCTCTACCGTCTAACCTCAAGCCACCGAAGCTTGACCTAAAACCTTTATCCTCTGATTTAAAATATGTCTATTTAGGTCAAGATGAGACATATCTGGTGGTGATCTCTGTCCACCTGGAGAAGGAATAAGAGAGTATGCTCATATCTACTGTCATTGAGCATAAGGGAGCTCTCGGATGGACGATAGCGGACCTCAAGGGAATTAACACATCGATTTGTACTCACCGCATATATCTTGAGGATAATACAAAGGCTGTTCGGCAATCACAACGTAGACTAAATTCAAACATGAAGGAAGTAGTTAAGGCCGAGGTTCTCAAACTATTGGAAGTGGGGATCATATACCCCATATCCGATAATCAATGGGTGAGTCCAACTCAGGTGGTTCCTAAGAAGTCCGGGATCACCATCGTGGCCAATACCAATAATGAACTCGTGCCAACCAGAGTTACAACTAGTTGGAGAATGTGCATTGACTACAGGAAGCTGAATACCGTCACTAGGAAGGACCACTTTCCTTTGCCCTTTATAGATCAGATCTTAGAAAGGTTAGCTGGTTATTCTTATTACTGTTTCCTTGACGGGTATTCAGGGTATAATCAGATTGAAATCGCCCCTGAAAATCAGGAAAAGACCATATTTACATGTCCCTATGGCACCTTTGCTTACAGAAGGATGCCATTCGGGCTATGTAATGCCCCTGCCACCTTTCAGCAATGTATGATGAGTATCTTTTCTGACATGGTGGTAAAATATTTAGAGGTCTTCATGGATGATTTTTCTGTTTTCAGTTCATCTTTCAGCAAGTGCTTAGCAAGTCTTAAATGTGTGTTAAAAAGATGTGAAGAAAAAAATTTGGTACTTAACTGGGAGAAGTGCCATTTTATGGTTCAAAATGGAATTGTCCTTGGGCATATCATCTCGTCTAATGGAATCGAGGTAGATAAGGTAAAAATTGATCTTATCTCCAACCTACCTCCACCCAAGAACATCAGAGATGTGCGATCCTTCTTGGGACATGCAGGATTCTATAGACGATTCATAAAGAACTTTAGTCTCCTCTCTCATCCTTTATGTAACCTTCTTCAAAAGGATACACCATACGAGTGGACTGAGCATTGCTAAGAAGCTTTCACTAAGCTTAAGGGCATGTTAACCACTGCACCTATCATGCAGCCACCCGACTTGAGTCTTCCTTTTGAACTTATGTGCAATGCCTCTGATTATGCTCTTGGAGCGGTTCTAGGCCAAAAAAAAGATAAGCGGCCTTACTTCATTCACTACGCAAGTAGGACTCTAAATCCTGCCCAAGTGAACTATTCGACTACGGAAAGGGAACTCTTAGCCGTAGTGTTCGCTTTGAACAAATTTAGATCCTACCTGATCGGATCCAAGATCATCATTTATACAGACCATGTGGCACTTAAGTATCTTCTTTCTAAGAATGATTCTAAGCCCCGCTTGATACGATGGATCCTTCTACTCCAAGAATTTAATTTAGAAATCAAAGATAAAAAGGGAGTAGAGAACGTAGTGGCCGATCATCTTTCTCGCCTTAATACCTCTGATTCCCTTGAGGCGACCCATATCAATAACATGTTCCCTGATGAACAACTGTTTAGAGTCTCCCATTCACCTTGGTTCGCTGATATTGCTAATTATCTTGCTACAGGTGCCATACCGACACACTAGACGTCACAAGATAAGAAGAAATTCTTTACCAAGGTGCGTAACTTTTTCTGAAATGATCCATATTTGTTTAAATATTGCCCAGACCAAATCTTAAGGAGAAGTGTGCCAGACGATGAGCATCAGAATGTCATCTCCTTCTGTCACTCACAGGCCCGTGGTGGTCACTTTTCTGCTAAAAAGACCACGGCCAAGATTCTACAGTATGGTTTTTACTAGCCCACTATGTTCAGGGACACTCATGAGTTTTGCAAAGCTTTTGAGCGTTGTCAAAAATTGGGAGTATTGTCCCATCGAAATATGATGTCTTTGAATCTCATCCTTATCATTGAAGCATTTGATTGCTGGGGCATTGATTTTATGGGACCATTCCCCCAATCATTTGGAAATCTATATATTTTGCTCGCCGTAGACTATGTCACTAAATGGGTCGAAGCAATTCCGTGCCGCGAAAATGACCATCGCACGGTCATTAAATTTTTGAAAGAAAATATCCTGTCGCGGTTCGGAACGCCTCGAGCCATCATTAGTGACGGGGGCTCACACTTCTGCAATAGACCATTGGAGAGTTTAATGAAGAAATACGGTATCTCGCATAAGGTGAGCACCCCATATCATCCACAAACAAGTGGACAAGCTGAGATTTCCAATAGAGAAATCAAACATATCCTAGAGAAAACGGTTAACCCTGATCGTAAGGACTGGTCAATTCGATTGACCGATGCCTTATGGGCATACCGTACTGCTTTTAAAACTCCTATTGGAACATCTTCCTTTAGACTTGTCTACGGAAAGGCTTGTCATTTTCCTGTAGAATTGGAACATAAAGCATACTAGGCGATCAAAAATATGAATTTCAATCTGAAAATGCTGGCTCGCTACGCAAACTTCAATTAAATGAACTTGAAGAAATTCGGAACGATGCATATGAAAACTCGAGAATTTACAAGGACAAGATGAAGGCGTTTCATGATCATCATATTCTACGAAAATCATTCATGCCAGGTCAGAAAGTCCTTTTGTACGATTCTCGACTACATCTCTTTCCGGGTAAGCTTCGATCTCGTTGGACTGGCCCTTACATTGTTGTCACTGCTTATCCTCATGGGGCAGTCGAGATAAGAGATCCCGACAATGGCAAGGAGTTTAAAGTAAATGGACATCGATTAAAGCCATTTGTCGAGACATTTGATTAAGAGGACATGTCCATGCCTCTGATTGCTCCTGTTTACCAGGACTGATCTCCTAGTCTGATGGAGGTATAGGTAGGTTTATCGCTTTCATAGGTTTAGGATTGTTGCTTTATTTGTCTAGCTGAAGACGGTAAATTTAGTGCTCCTGGGAGGCAACCCGGCTTTTCATTTCATTTTTCTAGTTAGATGATTCAATGTTTGTGGGTAACATTACTGCAAACCCTCACGAGACTACAACTCGTCCACTAGGGGTAACCTAGGGGTTTAAAGGCTTGTTGCATACGCTAAATGCAATCGAAAGCACCTACGAAAGTGGTATAGGTAAGATTTTATTTTCATCATTTTTTTTTTCTTTTTCTCTTGTGCTAACCAGCTTCCATACTATGATCTCTTAGAAAGTCTCTCTCTTGATTCGTTATCCAGGTACTATCTTCCCATCACTTTACTTTTGTTGTTCCATGTTTAGATCTTTTACATTGAGGACAATGTAGATTTTAGGTTGGGGGTGGGAGATTAGGCTTCCTAATCAGTATTTTCTTGTTCTTGAGCAAAAATTGTGAAAATTGTGAAAAAATTTTAAAATTTTTCTGACATTTCTTGTAAATTCAATGTGATTTTGACATCTATCTTTGATTTAGAATTACGAGATACGTGATGTTGGTAATTTATGACTCTTGGATTTAGCTACTTGATAGATTTCACAGTTGAGTTTGAATTATCAATCCATGATTAGAGATTTTAAACATTGATTGAATCATGATTTCAGGACACGTCTTGCTTACACATTAAGATTTCAGTTTCATATCGAAGGATTAACTTGGTAATCATTAAGCACGAAAGGAACCAGCCTGAAATATCTTGCCATCATGGTATAAAAATTGAAAAGGTTGGATAATTAATCTTCACCATAGGTTTGCTCCCTATAGGTGTAGAGTTAATTCTCCATGAATGATATGTGAAAAAGGAGTCAGGTGTACGATCTTCACCATAGGTTTGTTCCCTATAGGTGAGGATTTGATTCCCTTTCCTTGGCATTACTTTAAATAGAAAAATCATAAGTTAATAGGTTAATCTATGAGGCAAGTTTTGGATTAGGTTTTGGTTGTCATGAATTTTCTTGTTGGTTACCAATGATATCATGAAATTGACGATTGGATCTCTTAATGATGATAAGCTGAGATTAGACTATACATCCATGGATCTCAATGTTTAAAATTTTTCTAATTGATGGATTAATACTTTACACTTGATTATAAAGTCTACCATGCACTTGAGCTCAGGAGAAAATAATTTCTAACATTCATGAATATTAAATTTCTCGTATTTTATTCAAAATCTCACTCGATTTCATAGAAAGTTCTCCTATAATTCTCAACTTATTTTTCGCATACTTTGCTCGGGACTAGCAAAATGCTGGTTGGGAGTTGTGTTGAGGGTCAAATATTGCATATTAGACCCCAGATATTGTCTGAATTTACGAATATAATACTGTCTAATGGCTCATTTTCTCATTTCTGTGTTGCAAGGTGATTTTATGAGCATGGATGGAAAAAGGATGTTAAAAGTTGAGATTTAACGATCTGATGACACCAAAGGCAAGGGACACACTCCAGGGGACTAAGATTGATAGATATACATGGTCAGAAATCTGAGAAAACTAAGAAACTGAAGCTCAAGGGGCTTGAAACGCATCCAGAAAGCAAGATCACGGGGTTCCCAATATCGGTTCAGCTCGAAACTTCATACGTGGCCTGAGGACCATAAATTAACCGTACACGTCAAAAATCATTCATTGGATCATTGCGGAAGTGGCCTAACGGGTAGATCAGCCCATCAATCTACAATTTGGGGCCCACCCGCCAGCTGGATATGCTTGATAATTGTTCTCAACGGGTAAAATAATATGAGGAACGGAATGGGCGGATTGGATTTCTTGAAAGCATCACAGTGGACCCTATATGTATAGCGTTTGTACATAGTGTACACACGCCCGCCATGCACAGGAACCGCCGGTCGGTCCAAGCAAGCTCTGACTCGACTCTCCCTCTCCTCTACGCAATCACGCCAGCGAACGGACGGCGAGAGTCCATTTTGCGGAAGCTTGTGGGCCCCGCCCATGGCCCTTATGGCCAATCTGATCCATTCACCGTGTAGAGGGGCTTGAATACTACAAAAACATGCTGCCTTTTGCATCCATGCGTACACACGTGTGCGATACAGGGGCCACAAAAGGGCTGCCCTGCAACGTTCAAAACTGATCCTTTTGTGATTTCTTCTCTGGACCACGTCAATGGACGTTCAAAACCACCCATTCTTGACTGAAATTTTGTTCTGAATCCAATGGACGGGGTGAATTTAATTCTTGGATGTATTTGAGACCCATGAGTTAGGCCCACTTTATTTAATTAAGGCCTGGCGGTTTAGGCCCACTTGATCCACGTATGGAATCCAATTGGTGTGACCCATTTGATACATATTAGACTCATGTGACTAGGTCCAATTGATGCAATCCAAGCCCATGGGTTTGACCCATTGCAATGCACTTAAGGCCCATTGGTTTGGCCCATTTATGTGGCCCATCTGATGGATGAGAGCCCATAGGATATGGCCCATTTGATATATATATACGGTCCAATGGGGACAACTTACGGTCCATTGCAATGTGTAAATCCATCTCAGACTAAGTGTTGATGTTTACAAAGATCGTGCCTTGGGAGCAATGTTGGTTTGACGTCCACATTGCGAGTGTAATGTTGGTTGGATGTCCACGTTACGACTCTCCTTAGGGCCCATTACCGGCCGTACTTGCCGTGTATAGGCCATCCAGGTCCGTCTGCATTGTAAAATAGTTCATTTCATTATAACATGTTTAGTATAGTTTCATGACCCACGATCATATGCATCATATGTATGCTTGATATGAGGACTGACTGATCATAGCATATGCCTTCGGGCAGGTTGTTATGGGCTCCTGGTTAGGCAGTATTGCCCTACATGAGCGCACGATATGCGCATGGATTGTTGCATGACTGGACAGCGTGAATCATGCATTTCGCACTTGTGTGACATGGGTATTGTACGCCCTAGCAACATCAGGGTCGTAGCCTCCACAGACGCATCGTGGTTGGCAGGATTGGATACCGGAAATCTTGTTCTACATGGGGTACTATAGATATCCCTGGGTGAAAGTCCCTAAACCCTTATGGTACCAAGAGGTTGCTCCAACGTCTAGACCGAGTGGGTAGATGAGCGTTGAGTGCCGATTACCAGACGGTTACGCTCTCCACTGTGTCGTGGTCGGTTGGAAGGGGGTACGGCCTTACCCGCCCGAGTGTAGGGGGCAATGCTAGGCTGAGTTTGACCAGCTCGAGGAATGGGTCCGCTATCGACGAGTCGCGCCCGATATTGGCAGACGGATAGTGAGGTCTCTTCCACTTACCTTATTGCGCGCGATGTGGCGGCAATCTGGTTTAGAGTGTACTAGACCCCGGTGATATTTCATTACTATGAGCTGTATTGGCGTGTGGACATTGATGAGTATCTGTATGCTTGAGTTGCATTGTACATTGCATGGCCTTGGGATGGCCGATACCATTCATGTCTTGTATTGCATAGCCTTGGTACGGCTCATGACGTTTTGGTTCCATCTGCATATTCTGCATTACTCTGACATTGCATTCATATTACTACCTTGTGCACACACTTTCACCACCCTCTAAGCTTTCTGTAAGCTTATGCACGACCGTTGCGTGCAGGTGACGTTGGACTGCAGCAGCGTTGAGGCAGGAGCGCGTTGCTGATCATTTTGGAGTTTTCTGTTATTTACCATTGTATTTCCCTTTATGCTAATTGTACTTGTAAAAATTTTTGATCATAGTGAAAATGTAATGGAGTGCTTGGTTGTTGTTTGTGGGTTATGCCTTTGGTTATGCTTATTACGAATCAAACTGATATTTAAAATCCTCCTCGTAGCATCCCAGGATCGGAACCTGGCGAATGGGAGCTAGGAGCCGAGAATGGGGTTCTACGGAGGCTGTCGGTGCCGGATTCGGCGATCGGGAATTTTGTGAGCCCGGTTTCCGAGTTTGGGGCGTGACAGTTTAGGTTGTAGGTTAAGGTTATAGGTAGGTTATAGGTTATAGGTTTAGGGATTTGAGAATAGGTTAAGGTTTAGGTTTAGGAAATCGGGTTTGGGTTCGGGATCGGCTTTTACTTTGAGTTTTCGAGTTTAGGTTTAAGTTTAGGTTAGGTAGTTGAGAATAGGATTAGGTGTAGGTTTAGGTTTAGGGGTTTGAGAATACATTTAAGTTTTAGGTAGGGTATAGGTTATAGCTGTAGGGAATTGAGAATAGGTTAAGGTTTAGGTTCTAGGTTAAGGTTATAGGTAGGTGATAGGTAATAGGTTTAGGGATTTGAGAATAGGTTAAGGTTTAGGTTTAGGAAATCGGGTTTGGGTTCGGGATCGGGTTTTGCTTTGGGTTTTCAAGCTTAGCTTTAGGTTTAGGTTAGGTAGTTGAGAATAGGATTAGGTGTAGGTTTAGGTTTAGGGGTTTGAGAACACATTTAGGTTTTAGGTTAAGGTTTTAGGTAGGGTATAGGTTATAGTTGTAGGGAATTGAGAATAGGTTAAGGTTTAGGTTTTAGGTTAAGGTTATAGGTAGGTTATAGGTTATAGGTTTAGGGATTTGAGAATAGGTTAAGGTTTAGGTTTAGGAAATCAGGTTTAGGTTCGGGATCGGGTTTCGCTTTGAGTTTTCAAGTTTAGGTTTAGGTTTAGGTTAGGTAGTTGAGAATAGAATTAAGTGTAGCTTTAGGTTTAGGGGTTTGAGAACACATTTAGGTTTTAGGTTTAGGTTTTAGATACGGTATAGGTTATAGCTGTAGGAAATTGAAAATAGTTTAAGGTTTAGGTTGTAGGTTAAGGTTATAGGTAGGTGATAGGTAATAAGTTTAGGGATTTGAGAATAGGTTAAGGTTTAGGTTTAGGAAATCGGGTTTGGGTTTGGGATCGGGTTTTGCTTTGGGTTTTACAGTTTAGGTTTAGGTATAGGTTAGGTAGTTGAGAATAGGATTAGGTGTAGGTTTAGGTTTAGGGGTTTGAGAACACATTTAGGTTTTAGGTTAAGGTTTTAGGTAGGGTATAGGTTATAGCTGTAGGGAATTGAGAATAGGTTAAGGTT
This sequence comes from Magnolia kwangsiensis, assembly GCA_037074715.1. Lineage (NCBI taxonomy): Eukaryota > Viridiplantae > Streptophyta > Magnoliopsida > Magnoliales > Magnoliaceae > Magnolia > Magnolia kwangsiensis. The sequence goes on from CM073584.1 coordinate 100,743,673, forward strand.
TAGGTTCTAGGTTAAGGTTATAGGTCGGTTATAGGTTATAGGTTTAGGGATTTGAGAATAGGTTAAGGTTTAGGTTTAGGAAATCGGGTTTGGGTTCGGGATCGGCTTTTGCTTTGAGTTTTCGAGTTTATGTTTAAGTTTATGTTAGGTAGTTGAGAATAGGATTAGGTGTAGGTTTAGGTTTAGGGGTTTGAGAACACATTTAGGTTTTAGGTTAAGGTTTTAGGTAGGGTATAGGTTATAGTTGTAGGGAATTGAGAATAGGTTAAGGTTTAGGTTCTATGTTAAGGTTATAGGTAGGTGATAGGTTATAGGTTTAGGGATTTGAGAATAGGTTAAGGTTTAGGTTTAGGAAATCGGGTTTGGGTTCGGGATCGGCTTTTGCTTTGAGTTTCGAGTTTAGGTTTAGGTTTAGGTTAGGTATTTGAGAATAGGATTAGGAGTAGGTTTAGGTTTAAGGATTTGAGAACACATTTAGGTTTTAGGTTAAGGTTTTAGGTAGGGTATAGGTTATAGCTGTAGGGAATTGAGAATAGGTTAAGGTTTAGCTTCTAGGTTTAGGTTATAGGTAGGTGATAGGTTATAGGCTTAGGGATTTGAGAATAGGTTAAGGTTTAGGTTTAGGAAATTGGGTTTGGGTTCGAGATCAGGTTTTGCTTTGGGTTTTTAAGCTTAGGTTTGGGTTTAGGTTAGGTAATTGAGAATAGGATTTGGTGCAGGTTTAGGTTTAGGGGTTTGAGAACACATTTAGGTTTTAGGTTAAGGTTTTAGGTAGGGTATAGGTTATAGCTATAGGGAATTGAGAATAGGGTAAGGTTTAGGTTCTAGGTTAAGGTTATAGGTAGGTGATAGGTTATAGGTTTAGGGATTTGAGAATAGGTTAAGGTTTAGGTTTAGGAAATCGGGTTTGGGTTCGGAATCGGGTTTTGCTTTGAGTTTTCGAGTTTAGGTTTAGGTTTAGGTTAGGTAGTTGAGAATAGGATTAGGTGTAGGTTTAGATTTAGGGATTTAAGAACACATTTAGGTTTTAGGTAGGGTATAGGTTAGAGCTGTAGGGAATTGAGAATAGGTTAAAGTTTAGCTTCTAGGTTAAGGTTATAAGTAGGTTATAGGTTATAGGTTTAGGGATTTGAGAATAGGTTAAGGTTTAGGTTTAAGAAATCGGCTTTGGGTTTGGGATCACCTTTTGCTTTGAGTTTTCGAGTTTAGGTTTAGGTTTAGGTTAGGTAGTTGAGAATAGGATTAGGTGTAGGTTTATGTTTAGGGGTTTGAGAACACATTTAGGTTTTAGGTTAAGGTTTTAGGTAGGGTATAGGTTATAGCTGTAGGGAATTGGGATTAGGTTGAGGTTTGGGTTCTAGTTTAAGGTTATAGGTAGGTTATAGGTTATAGGTTTAGGGATTTGAGAATAGGTAAGGTTTCGGTTTAGGAAATCGGGTTTGGGTTCGGGATCGAATTTTGCTTTGAGTTTTCGAGTTTACGTTTAGGTTTTGGTTAGGTAGTTGAGAATAGGATTAGGTGTAGGTTTAGGTTTAGGGGTTTGAGAACACATTTCGGTTTTAGGTTAAGGTTTTAGGTAGGGTATAGGTTATAGCTGTAGGGAATTGAGAATAGGTTAAGGTTTAGGTTCTAGGTTAAGGTTATAGGTAGGTGATAGGTTATAGGTTTAAGGATTTGAGAATAGGTTAAGGTTTAGGTTTAGGAAATTGGGTTTGGGTTCGGGATCGGTTTTTTCTTTGGGTTTTCAAGTTTAGGTTTGGGTTTAGGTTAGGTAGTTGAGAATAGGATTAGGTGTAGGTTTAGGTTTAGGGGTTTGAGAACAAATTTAGGTTTTAGGTTAAGGTTTTAGGTAGGGTATAGGTTATAGCTGTAGGGAATTGAGAATAGGTTAAGGTTTAGGTTCTCGGTTAAGGTTATAGGTAGGTGATAGGGTATAGGTTTAGGGATTTGAGAATAGGTTAAGGTTTAGGTTTAGGAAATCGGGTTTGGGTTCGGGATCGGCTTTTGCTTTGAGTTTTCAAGTTTAGGTTTAGGTTTAGGTTAGGTAGTTGAAAATAGGATTAGGTGTAGATTTAGGTTTAGGGATTTGAGAACACATTTAGGTTTTAGGTTAAGGTTTTAGGTAGGATATAGGTTATGGCTGTAGGAAATTGAGAATAGGTTAAGGTTTAGGTTCTAGGTTAACGTTATAGGTAGGTTATAGGTTATAGGTTTAGGGATTTGAGAATAGGTTAAGGTTTAGGTTTAGAAAATCGGGTTTGGGTTCGGGATCGGCTTTTGCTTTGAGTTTTCGAGTTTAGGTTTAGGTTTAGGTTAGGTAGTTGAGAATAGGATTAGGTGTAGGTTTAGGTTTAGGGGTTTGAGAACACATTTAGGTTTTAGGTTAAGGTTTTTGGTAGGGTATAGGTTATAGCTGTAGGGAATTGAGAATAGGTTAAGGTTTAGGTTTAGGAAATCAGGTTTGGGTTCAGGATCGTGTTTTGCTTTGGGTTTTCAAGTTTAGGTTTAGGTTTAGGTTAGGTAGTTGAGAATAGGATTAGGTGTAGGTTTAGATTTAGGGATTTTGTTTTAGGTTAAGGTTATAGGTAGGTTATAGGTTATAGGTGTAGGGAATTGAGAATAGGTTAAGGTTTAGGTTTTAGGTTAAGTTTATAGATAGGTTATAGGTTATAGGTTTAAGGAATTGAGAATAGGTTAAGGTTTAGGTTTAGAAAATTGGGTTTGGGTTCGGGATCGGGTTTTGCTTTGGGTTTTCAAGTTTAGGTTTAGGTTTAAGTTTAAGGTTAGGTAGTTGAGAATAGGATTAGGTGTAGGTTTAGGTTTAGGTATTTGAGAATAGGTTAAGGTTTAAGTTATAGGTTAAGGTTATAGGTAGGTTATTGGATAAGGTTATAGGTAGGTTAAGTTTATAGGTAGGTTAAGTTTATAGGTAGGTTATAGGTTATTGGTTAAGGGTGAGGTCCTTACAAATACAGATATAAACATGACCTGTCAACATGGCCAGGCCCTTCCAATGCTGTCCATAGAAAATGGACAGCTTCATCATGGTCATAACAGTGGTTCCACCTTCCATTCAGATGACCCCCGCTCATTCGGATAACTCCAACGCACATCCGGGTATGCTCCATTAATTTTGATCTAATACCAAAATATGGCCTGTCCAAATGTTCAGGCCCTCCCAATGCTGTTCATAGAAAATGGACAGTTTCATCATGGTCATAACAGCGGTTCCCACCTTCCAGTGACCCCCGCTCATCCGGATAGCTCCGACGCACATCCAAGTATGCTTTATTAATTTCGAGCAATATAACTTAATCTTAAATAAACTTTTATAAAATAAATTTTAATTTACTACAATTTACCTGAAGGTGCTGACGGATGAGCTGCCGTATATCATCTGTCACATCTGCCCAACGGGGGGTGGTGACGGGAATCAGAGATCGACATAAGACACCGACCTTCGACATAAACAAGCTAGCATTGTTCCCAACAGGTCTAATATAATCTTGTGGGAACTCTACCGTCACCCTACCCTCACACGTAAGTCACTCTAAAAGCTCCTCGTCGGCTGGTCGACGATGCTGCTACAAAAGAAATATGTAAGTCTAAATATAAACAAAAGTTAGTTAAAAAAATATATGTCTAGACTTACATGCTGTGCCCGGTGTATGCGTAACTGAGGGATCAGACGCCTGCGATATAATATGTGACGGCGATGTTGGCTCCGTCGCATCACGGGTAGGAGTAGATCCAGTGCGCGAACAACATGGTCTCCCACCTGGTGCCATCACTGAATATGTGCTAGCTACGAACTTATAAATTTAAACAATATCAATACAAGTGTAATATACTAAAATATTATACAAGTAGGGTTATACGGTACAATGCATTTGTACTTATGCTTAAAGAGATGATTAAAATATGATTAGACCATTACACTATAATGCAAGCAGAATACAATAAAACCGTAAACTTTAATCTATAACCCTTGAAAATTTCATTACATATTGTCATTATATATTAAATACACATATTTCATTGTAATACGAAACAACTTTGAGGTAAACTATCTGAAGTACTCCCTGCGTAAATTATCGTATGCTTCAAAAGTATATGTCATCATGTGTGAAGCACTGGACATTTTTGTAACCAACATGTCAGTCACAATAGGAGAAATCTGATCTCTCAGGACTCCATTCAGATGTGCAAGTGAGTGAGTCGCATCTTCCATATCCCGTTTCCCATGGCTATATATTTCCATCAGCTCCGGAATTTCTTTGAGATGGTATAATCTTTCTTCTGAGTCATCGTCGATATATTCTGCTTTACACTCATCGACTAGACCGGGTATCTCTATGGCCCTACCAGAAGAAGACAGGGCTGAAACGTCCATTAGCAACAGCTGATGAAGTATGTTACGTGCTTCTACTACGCTCCGGTTGGAGGAGGACATGATCAGAAATTAACTCAACTGCAAATGTGGATTATAAACAAGTCAATAAGAGGAATAAATCATGACTTGTAATTTTCATGTATACATGCAATACATAAATTATTCGAATTAAAAAATGATATGTAAATCATGTGTACATTAATAATCGTTGTCTGCATCACTATCGCTTAGGACTATTTCTTCTTCACCATCACTATCGTTGTTCAGTATCTCCTCTTCATTGTCTGCAACGTTGTCATCAATGAAACTACTATCATCTCTAACAATGTCATCTATTATTGAGGCATCAACATGATCAGGTGGCACATCATCTCTGTCCAATTGCACCACATCAATATCAATACTTGAATCAATCCCTGTATCAACATGAGACGGCACGTCTTCTTGATATGTGTGTTCAACCCTAGCCGTGTCATTTCCCTCGTCCTCCCTATCTTCAACTTCTGGTACGGGAACGTCAAATACATTCCTGGGCTTTATTTTCTGCACCACGTGCCAAGAGCTGCCTAACTTGGTGTCAGCGAGGTAAAATACTTGTTCGGCTTGGCTGGCGAGGACAAATGGGTCGTCCTTAAACCACTTCCGAGATAAATTTACGCTCGTAAAGTAATTGTCCGTCTATAATCCCAACTTCTTATTTTCAATGTCCCACCAATCACATTTAAATAAGTACACCCGCTTTCTCATACAATAATTCAGCTCAATATTATCCGTTAAAATGTCATAAAAGTCAATCTGATCCTCCTCATTGGTTCCCTTCACAACCACCCCACTATTTTGTGTGGTCCTACACTTGTCACGTTCTTCGGTGTGAAACTGAATCCCGTTTATAATACAACCTGTGTATCTAGATACACGTCTATCAGGGCCACACACCAATGAGTATAGTGCATCAGACACATCCGCAGAGTTTCTTATGCGCAACGTCTTCATCTATTATCATGTACAGAATATAATTGTTTAGGGATTTTCTTAGGTTAAAATAATGTACAGTACAACGAAAATTCTAAGTGTGGTGAGATAGTGTGAAATCTTACACGTTTTTTGAACCATTGTGGAAACTGATCATGATGCATTCGATCATAACTTGTGGAGAATTTGGACTTCATCTTGTCCATGTGTTCGCTACACATAAATGGCACGTTAGAAGCAAGAAACATTAAGATCATCGTATGTAAAGAAAACAATAATCGAGAGAAGACTTACTCCAAGTATGACTCTATTTCTTCACAATTATGCAACACATACTACCTCGCCTTTACTAGATCCCCAACGTCCATATCCTGAAACGTCGAGGATCCTAAAGGACGAACGTTATATGCAAACACAGATATGAGTCCATGTTCATGCTCCTGCCCTTCATCGGTATTCCGATCTTCTCGGTTAAATCTAGTCTCTATGCCACGAAGATACATAGAGCAAAATGTAAGGTACTCATTATCAATGTACGCCTCAGCTATGGATCCCTCTGGACGTGCCTTATTCCTCACGAATTGTTTGAGTGTATGAAGGTATCTGTACACAAAACCACTATGTTAAGAGTATGAAAACATGGATATATGTAGTTTATGGAACGAATAAAAATTTTAAATGGTTCTACCACCTTTCGATCAGATACATCCAACGATATTGTACTAGGCCTGTAAGCTTCGCCTCGTGCGGTAAGTGAATCGTTAAGTGTACCATGATATCGAAAAATGCAGGAGGAAATATTCTTTCAAGTTTGTAAAGGATTACGGCAATGTCCCTCTCCAGTCGTTTAATAACATCTACGTTCAACGATTTCGAACACAAATCCTTAAAGAATATCCCCAACTCAATCAGCTCCGCACTAATATCCTTACTTAGGAATCCACGAATCGTAATCGGCAGTAGGCGTTGCAGAAAGACGTGACAATCATGACTTTTCATTCCTGTTACCTTACAGTCCATAACGTTTACACACCGAGATATGTTTGACGCATACCCATCGAAAAACTTCACTGATCTCAACCAGTCACATAAACGTTTTCTTTCTAGTTTTGTCAACGTGTAGCAGACTGCTGGTATAATATATGAATTTTCATGTGGTTGCAAATGCAACTCTTTCTTTAAACCCATTTCTTGTAGACCTAATCGAGCCTTGAAATTGTCTTTTGTTTTCTTCTTTATGTTCATCAATGTTTTGAAAATATTGTCACATATATTTTTCTCAATATGCATGACATCCAAGTTATGTCGCAATTTCAAATCACTCTAATAGGACAACTCAAAGAAGATGCTCTTCTTCCTCCAGTTATAGTCCAATACTGTACGTTTCCTCTTTTTCAAGTGCGATGCCTTACCAAATCTAACTTATTCAATGTTACTCAATTGTTGTATCACATCTTCTCCAGATAGCTCTTTCGGGGGTGGCCTATGATCTTATTTTCCATCAAAGATCATCGTCTTCCTGCGCCAACTATGATCGCTTGGAAGGAAGCGACGATGGCCCACATAACACATTTTTCTACCATGCTTCAATGACAATGAACAAGTCTCAATACCACATGTAGGACAAGCCAAATTGCCTTTCGTACTCTACCCAGATAAATTTTCATACGCGGGAAAGTCATTTATTGTCCACAAGACCGCTGCATGCAATCGAAATGACTGTCCTGCAAATGTGTCATATGTTTTTACACCCTGACTCCATAGCTCATTTAACTCATCTACTAACGGTCGCAAATACACATCAATGTCATTCCCAGGTGACCTGGGTCCAGGAATAAGCAATGACATCATGAAAAATGACTCTTTCATACACAACCAAGGAGGTAAATTGTAGGCCATAAGTACCACTGGCCACATACTGTACGAGCTACTCATATTACCAAATGGATTAAAACCATCACTTGCAAGACCTAGTCAAACATTGTGAGAATCCTCTGCAAACCAGTCATGTTGCTTGTCAAAATTTTACCAGGCTTCAGAGTCCGCAGGGTGCCTCAGTGTAGTATCATCATGAATGCGTTTCTCCTTATACCACCTCATATCTTCAGCCATCTTACGAGACATAAACAATCTTTACAATCTGGGTTTCAATGGAAAATACCTTAACACCTTTCATGGGATTTTCTTACTCCTGGCTTTGTTACTCTTCCACCTAGACTCTCCACATTCTTGACACTAATCAGCCTTATCATACTCTCCCCGATACAATAAACAATCATTTATATATGCATGTATGACGGTGTAACCAAGGCCCAAGTCTCGCATCAAGGATTTTACCTCATAATGAGACTTAGGCAATGTCTCACCGTCCAGTAATGCTTCTTTCAACAACTCAAGCAACATGTCGAACGATTTGTTACTCCAACGATTTATTGTCTTTAAATGAAGTAACTTTGTAAGAAAATTCAACTTGGAGAAGTTCTCACACCCCGGATAAAGTGGACGTTGCGCATCCCTCAACAATTTACTCAACTTTTCTGATTCGACTTCACCCATTGGAGGAATATCTTGGCAATTGCTTGTCGCTGCAAAATTAATATCTGCAATTGTTTCCCTGAACACATCACCTATGATATCTTGCATTTCATCAACGTCTTCATCCTCGTCATCCGGCACAATTAGGTCTTCGTTGACTTCAGTGGCCTCAACTCTATGGGTCATATCTTCACCATGATAGATCCACCAAGTGTAACCCTGGTCAATCCCAACTATGAACAAATCGTCCTCTACTTTGTCTAAAGTCTTATATGTGATGTTCTTGCATTTTCGACATGGACACCTAATCTTATTCTCTGAATCTGTTAGATTTCGCGCAAATTCCATAAACTCTTGAACCCCTTGTTTATACTCTGGGCTAAACCTGTTCTTAGCTCGCATCCAACTCTTATCCATCTCTAAAATGAAAAAATTAGAGTCAGTTTACAGAAATAGCTTTAAGATTAAGCTAGGTTATAGGTTTAGGTTATATGTTTAGGTTTAGGTTAAGGTTATGAGTTTAGGTTAAGGTTATAAGTTTAGGTTTAGGTTATAAGTATAGGTTTTGGGATTTGAGAATAGGTTATAGGTTATGGGAATAGGTTTGGGTTATAGGTTATAGGTTAAGGTTTGGGTTCGGGATCGGGTTTAGGTTATAGGTTTAGGTTTAGGTTAAGGTTATAAGTATAGGTTTTGGAATTTGAGAATAGGTTTAGGTTCAAGTTATAAGTTTAGGTTTAGGTTTTTAAGTTTAGGTTTAGGTTTAGGATTAGGTTTAGGTTAAGGTTATAAGTATAGGTTTTGGAATTTGAGAATAGGTTTAGGTTCAAGTTATAAGTTTAGGTTTAGGTTTTTAAGTTTAGGTTTAGGTTTAGGATTAGGTTTAGGATTAGGTTATAAGTATAGGATTAGGGATTTGAGAATAGGTTTAGGTTATAAGTATAGGTTAAGGCTATAAGTTAGGTTTAGGTTTAGGTTAAGGTTATAAGTATAGGTTTAGGGATTTGAGAATAGGTTTAAGTTAAGGTTATAAGTTTAGGTTTAGGTTTAGTTTATAAGTTTTGAAATTTGATAATAGGTTTAGGTTAAGGATATAAGTTTAGGTTTAGGTTATAGGTTTAGGTTTAGGTTTAGGTTATAACTTATAGCTTTAGGGAATTGAGAATAGGTTATAGGTTATAAGATAAGGTATAGGTTATAGGTTATACGTTAAGGTTCGGGTTTGGGATTGGGTTAAGGTTATAGGTTTATGTTTAGGTTTAGGTTAAGGTTATAAGTATAGGTTTTGAGATTTGAGAATAGGTTTAGGTTAAGGCTATAAGTTTAGGTTTAGGTTTATTTTAATAGGTTGTTTATTTTCATTTACATTCGCAAATACATTCATCATCCATCCAATTCAAATTGAAACAAGTACTGTCACGCTATGACTAACAGTTGAAAAAGAAAATCATGTATCTGGGTCTGCTCCAACATTTTCTAAGCTCAACATCCGGATAGCTCCGACGCACATCCGGGTCTGCTCTAACATTTTCTAAGATAATATAATTAAATCCTAAATTAGTTACTCATCCAAGGTTGGATAGATTGTAATACTTTCATATTCCCATTTAAACGTCCACGCCAAAAATCCGGCAGCATCTCCCCATGCCTCTCCAGATAAGTTGATCTTACATTACATTCCGATGTCAAATATCTAAAGTAATGTAAAGATATTTGGCATTGGATACGGAATAGAAGAAACATATCCAGAGAGAAACGAGAAGATGGACCATGGATCACGCATGAACATTTAAATAGATTGTATGAAAGCATACTTTCCATCTAACCTTGAACTGTCCAAAAAGGAACAATTTGAGCGATTTCTATGCCACCAAAAATACATCATATCTATGTATGGCCCCATAGAAATCCTCAAACGAGTAACTAATTATCTAACATACAAATCTATAAATTACATGTCACAACTATAAACTAACTAATCACAATAATAATTTAAGACAAAAAAATGCAATATACAAGCTCACGAAAGTTTGCAAGGACAATTTTAGGGAACAGAAGGCAATGGATGTAATATCTTAAAGTCAAATAAAAGACTTCAATTTGGGGGAGTGCATATATCATTATAGATCACTATTTTAGTCAAACACATCATTTCTAGCAAGCTATGATGATGGTGATACAACCATATTTGGAGTGCATAAATCACTATAGTTTTGTCTAGTCTCCACTTGTTGGCCGCAATGGCTGCCATATATATATATAGTGGAGGAATTTGGTCGAGTGTGTGCCTCATTTCAAGTACCTTACGACATTTAGAGGAAAAACCTCTCTAGTCATGTAGTAAACATCTGGGCTTATGCATCATGTGGACTTCGTCATGTCGATTTTTCTGGACCCTAGCCCAGAAATGAGTCCATCCACTCATTAGGTGAGCTACAATGTGTGAAACTAATGGATGGTTTCCATCTACTTGTCTCATACTATATGCCCTGCTCATGAGTTTTTACTGTATTTACTTTTGTCCCAAGGAATCTATATGGTGGGTATTGGGATCTCTCACATGTATATTGGCATGTATGTGAGTGTAGAGAGGAACTAGGCTATACATGGATGTTGAAATGCCCTTATTTCTACATGTAATTGTATGCCCTACTTTAGATGTGTGATAAACCATAAGCTATATGGAACTCATGTCTGATTTCCTAAGCGGTTGGTTGGTGGATAACTAATACACAATGTTAAGTTAGTTATTAAGCATTCAATATCACACATTGTTCACTCCCCAAGTGCAGGGTTGTGATGTAGTAATAACTCGGTAAGACCGAGGTCGAATCCCAAGGGACTGAAACTGTACGTAATCTAAAATTAAGTAGGATTTGAACTAGAATAACATGAATTCTAAATCAAGTGGCAATTGTGAAATAATTGTAAGTTAATTAATCTAAAACTAAGGAGAAATCAGAGAAGGGTAACTAGGGATTCAGAGGATCCACTGGTAGAGATCAGGGAGATCTTATGCCTGCTTCAAGAATTATGGAATTTACTGAACTGCCGTTGATCTAGTTTTCAAAGAGATGAAAGGTATATGAATTAGAATGGATTCCATCACCAAACCATGCCCAAGAGATAAAGCAAACAACAGAATTAAACTAATTACCAACCAATCACATGTATGAAGGTTAGGAAGAGTACCGACATCCAACCATTCCCAAGAGACTATGGTGAACAACAGGGCTTCCTGACGTCATAAACATAAAAGAGAAAAGGACATGCTCCAAGCCATTGCAGACCCATTGTAATTTCAGTCACAACAGACCATTAAAGACTAAACAAAACATGCCATTAATAATCAAATAAAATCAATGTCAATTCATGAATTAAAATTAATTTAAAAATATAAAATAAAATCTCCCATCTCACTACAAGCTTCACCTCTTAGCCCTAGCTAAGAGGTTTAGCCAGACATGATGTGGGCTAGATCCAAATAAATAAAGAGAAAAAGAAAAGGAAAAGAAAAGGGAAAGAAAAACCAAAGCTCTTCTCTCTCTCTCTTTCTCCTGACGTTCCAACCCAGCCAAGATCTGGATCTTCCTCCCAAGGTCTGAATAATTGCTCTCCATGTCCAAAACCTCCTTATATAGTTGCTAGAGTGGTGAAAATCGGACTTGAATCGGATTTGAAAAGCTATCACATGCACAGCGAAAGCCTTTTCGCAGCCAAGTTCAGTGCCTCAAAAATTACCACTTTTCTCGCTCAAATTTCAAAGAAATACCATCCCTTAGAACTTTCATGGGTCCTCTACATGATAGACGGTTCAGATCTGTCATATGATCAAAGATGGTAGGCCACAACCGCCTAAAAAGGTCAGTTTTCGCAGATGTACGAAACCTTTCACACCATTTCGTTGTTGTGATCGGTGGGCCCCAGAGAAGCATTTTCTAGAAAATCCACCCTGTCCATTGCATTCAGAATGAAATTTCAGTCAAGAATAGGTGGTTTTGAATGTCTATTGACGCGGTTCAGAGAATAAATTACAAAAAAATCAGATTTGAACGATATAGGGCAGCCCTTTTGTGGCCCCTGTATCGTACACGTGTGCTTACATGGCTGAAAACTATCAGCTAGGTTTTGTAGTATTCACAGCCGTCTACACGGTAGACGGTGCGGATTAGACGTACGGGCAATGGGTGAGGCCCACTATCTTCCGCAAAACGACGCCGACCATCCATTCGGTGATAAAGTTTCCTTTTCTTTTTTTCTTTTTCGATCAGAGACGGTCAACCGTCTCTGCCGTTTGCCATGCACGCCTAGTGCACTTGTGCACTATGCACACTCTATTCATGTGGGGTCCACTATAACGTTTTTTTCAAAATCCACTCCAGTCATTCAATTAGTCTCCCTACTTAAAGCGTTGAGACCAAATTTAAAGCAGTTCTGGATATCAAGTGGGCCCAGAATCAATGGTTTATGGGTTGATCTGTCAGTTGGGGCACTTCTATAGTGATCCAATGGCTGAAATTTTACATGTACGGTTAATTTATGGCCCTCATCCCATATATAAAGTTTCAGGACAATCGGATGGTGGGAACCCTATGATCTTGCATTTTGGACGTCCTTCAGGCCACTTGAGTTTCAGTTCTTCCATTTTTACAGATTTCTGGCGTGTAATTCCGTCGATCTCAGTCCCTTGGGATCCGTCCCTTGCTCTAGTGAATCTTGAGCGTTAAATCCATGCTTTTAATACCTTTTTACAGTTCATGCTCGTAAAATCACCTTGCAACATAAACACGATAAAACGGGCCATTAAACAGTATCATGCTCGTAAATCCAGAAAAGAAATGGGGTTTGATATGAAATATTTGACCCTCAACACACATCCGAGTTGATTGATTTAAGCATCATAAACACATGTTCCAGTGGACTGATTTAATCATCTAGATACACATGTTCAAGTGGACTGATTCAAGCATTGTAAACACATGTCTAAGTGGACTAATTCAAGCATTATAAATACATGTCCAAGTGGACTGATTTAAGGTTTTTAAACAAACTTATGGTTCTAGTGTGCTGATCATTGCATCATTACCACACATCCAAGTGGATTGATTTAAGCATCATATACATTTACCAACAACACTTCATAAAACAAATCAAGGTAATCCAACAAACCTTGATTTTATGGAGAAGTTGTAGAGATTCTCATATTTGTCTATTACGGTCCTCTCAATCTAGCTAACATAATTAGGAAAGAAGACATTCAGAATCTCTGTTTGTAATTAGAGATCTGGGTATACCCAATTAAGATTACAACTTGGGTTTGGGACCCGAGTTTGGGTCATTTTGGCTGAGGCTGTCAAGGTCCTTGAGTTGGTTCAGTTTGGAAAACAACAATCCAATTTGAATACAGGTTGTGTTTGGGTTGAGCAAATGCAGGTTGAATAAGGTCAGGTTGGGAATAATCCATGGAACTCGGGGCATTCAAATTCAGAAAAACTCAAATTCAGGGTCCACATTCAAATCTGTAAGCCCTAAAATCCCCAAATCCCTAAATGAGGCAACAATATCTCTCACTGCATTTCAATTTCTAAAAGAAATGGAGATAAGGCCCTTCTCTTTAATAAAATAAGTTTTTGTTTCGCTCCTTATTTCGGGACTAGGTCTGGGCTAGGTTGGAAATCAACAGACATAGTTGAATTTGCACCAAAGGTTATCATCGCAATCCTTTGGACATATAATGTTTACTAGATGAATTATCTTAATGATTCTTTCTATAAATGATAATTACGTCTTCCAACATTAGTTCCTCTGATATCCATCCAGAGTTGTATTAATACGTTGCAGCATTTAAGAAAATAGTCTTAGAAAACTCACTAATATGATGAAGTTACTCTTTCCAAACCACTTTACAGAAATCCCATATACATTTACCAACAAACCTTCATAAAACCCAAAAGGAACGGGCATATTGTAGCAGGTAAATAAAAATACCAGCTGTGGCAGTAAGGATTGAAAGTGGTCCTATATGGTGCTGTTATAACATCTGAGCTACGCATCACATGTGCCAAGTGAGAAAAATTTTTAGGCCAATACTATCATCAGGTAGGCAACACCACAGGGAAGAGTGAGGAGGGACACCAACCATTGATAAGCCCATGATACAACATAGGCCCACCAAGGTTTGTGTATTTCATTCAGCCCATGCATCAGGTGCGCCCCATCCACAGCTCTAGAAAATGGGATCTATACTAGACGTTTTCTAGCCTCACATGCAGCTTGAGATAGCAATTGTGGTACATTTGATCTATGCAAAAGGTGAGCCCCACTATACAGCTGACCTGGAGCAAAATTTTCAAGCTATGCTTGATCAACGCTCATGATTGGGACTATCCTAGACTGCTCAAATTGTGGAGCACATTTTGGGTAGATCGTAGGCGAAATCACACTGACTGAATGATCCTGACCATTGAATTGATGGTTGAAAATGAAGTGATTGATAACCCAATCCAACATATAATAGATTAACAACATGTTAGCAGGAAGATAAAAACAAACTAGTCCCACCATGGATGCTCAAAGTGCATCCATCAATACTTAAAACTGCAAAAAAGATCAATGCAGATGATGGACTGTATGCCAGTCCTCAGAGGGGCTAAGAAGATGATCGGTGCTCATGTTTCAAGAGATGCAAGGATGGAACAGCATTGGTACAACCAGGATAAGGCTTTAATTATGATGATGAGGATGGAAGTTCTGATTTTGATCAATTTAGATCTAATCTACAAGCACATGCAAGCATGGCACAATAGCATGTCTTGAACATATGTAATATAGCATGTCTAGAAAATCATGCTGACAGGACAATCATACCATCTATTCTAGCCTGTTGAATTTGGAGGGCAACAGTTGATTTCGTTCGATTCCTACATGATTGGATGGTTGAAATAATCATCCAATCATTTTAAATTTACAATTTCAGGCTGCAGGTACAAAAACTTAGCTGTGACTGGCCTACTGATGAAGAGGTCTGACCCGCACTGCTGCTAACTGTTGTACTATTGTCGTGTCATCAGCAGCACAACATAGCATAGTTTTATATAGATTCCAGACCATCCAAATCGTCCACCCAATGGGAGACAACATAACCAGAAAAATACACTGGTAAGATGATAAAACTATCTAATTTCTGTCCTTGAAATTTGGGCCAAACACTATATAAATTTTAACCATCTATTGGATAACTATCATTTGAATGTGATGTGATTAAAACTGCTGTTAACTTGATTGGACTAAAACAATAGCTCAAGCAATAGGCTATTAAAATTGAACACTCATTTGATTCTAATAGTCCATGTAGTATGCAGTTGAAAATAAGAAGAAAAAGAAGAAAAAGATTAAAAGAACACAAAAGTACAACCACACAAGAACACAAGGTATTAGTAATTCATCTTTATAACTACATCCATGGACACCTAACAAAGAAAATTCACCATAGCAATGAGAGCTTAGAAAAAACCAAGGAACGAAGTACCCTCTTCAATAATATAACAAAACTCTCTTAATTCCAAGCTTAAAAAGGCAAACACTCCGCCAATGTAATGCTAGCAATATATTTTTTTTACTTCGAATGTCTTGAGAAGAAAATTATTAGACATTTATAGGAAAACCTTGGAGTCTTGAATCAAGCCTTCAAGAGGAAAACCCTCTTTATGAAATTCTCTTGTGAAAAAAGAAACTCCTCTCTCTAAAATTCATAGCTCTCTATTAACCTCAATACAACTTACCTTAAAAGTCATCCTTTCACAATGGAAATAACAAAAATATTCATTGGAAAGTTAACTAGCACTCGAGCCTTGTTAGCAATATATTTTTTTTACTTCGAATGTCTTGAGAAGAAAATTATTAGACATTTATAGGAAAACCTTGGAGTCTTGAATCAAGCTTTCAAGAGGAAAACCCTCTCTGTGAAATTCTCTTGTGAAAAAAGAAACTCCTCTCTCTAAAATTCATAGCTCTCTATTAACCTCAATACAACTTACCTTAAAAGTCATCTTTTCACAATGGAAATAACAAAAATATTCATTGGAAAGTTAACTAGGACTCGGGCCTTGTTAGCATGTGAAACATATGTTATCCATGCTCGAAAAAGTGAATAAACTTATGGTTATTTTGATGTCAAAATTTTAACAAAATGGTTGGAATTTCTCAATCGATGTGATTTTAGAAATGTTTTCCGAACACTGTTCCATGTAGTTTGATGGTTTGAATAGCCATACATAAGTGACAAGTGTGAAGAAAATGAAACATCAACATTTTTCAAAGGTGTTACCTACCATGAGACTCTTTTAGTCTCAATGGGTCCACATGACATTGAAAAAGAGAATTCTCCCACCGCAAATGGTGGATCAGATGAATGCCTGCATACATTACTCCCAAGGAATACATAGTGAAGGAAGGAGATGATAATGGCAGAACCAACTATCCACCCACCATCTAGTTTCCCCTACCTTGGATGGATAGTGTTTTCAATTATATCAATATCCCATTGTCATGTCCATTTGAAAGGTAGCCTTCCAAACGAGCTGAAAATGGTCAATGGGCATACATTCATTGAAAGATTGGAGAAATGTGATGAACAGGATTACCTAATTGGCGTGGTTCCAGACAGAAGTAAGGCCCATGTGATGTATTCGCAACATTCAACCTGTCCACCAGATGAATCGTCCCTAAATCCCGAAATCCCTAAATCCCTATATCCCTAAATCCCTATATCCCCAAATCGTTCAATCGGTATTGAGATTGAGAGAGATTGAGAGAGATTGAGAGAGAGAGAGAGAGAGATACCTGTTTGAGTTGGAGCCCCGATCACGGTCAGCCGAGCACGGTGGAGAGAGGGCGGTGGAGAGAGGACGCGGTGGAGGGAGAGAGCACCGAGAGAGACAGTGAGGGGCGGTGGAGCGAGGCGCGGTGGAGAGGTCGGCGGGTTGGAGAGAGGACCGAGAGAGAGAGAGAGAGAGAGAGAGAGAGAGAGAGAGAGAGAGAGTGTGCGAGAGAGAGTGAGAGTGAGAGAGGTCTGAGAGAGAGAGACTTAAGTCTCTCTCTCTCGCGGGCGGACTGACGTGGTGGGTGCACTGTGGGCCCCACCATGATGTTTGTGTTTCATCCCTGCCATCCATCTATTTTTTCATTAAATTTTATGGTATGAGACAAAAATTGAGGTATATCCCAATCTCAACTGGACCACATTATAGGAAACAGTTTTGAATAAGCGTCGACCATTGAAAACCTTTTGGGGGCCATATAAAGTTTTGGATCAATCTGAAATTTTTTTTTCCTTCATCTGCGCATGTATGACCTAATCAACAAATTGGATGTCAAATAGAAAGTACAGTGGGCCTTGGGAGGGTTTTAATGGTTGATATCCAATCACTATGGTTTTCATGTGGTGTGGTCCACCTGAGATTTATATCCCTCTCATTGTTGGCGTCAAGCCCTAATATGATTTATAAAAATGGATGGACGACATGGATGAAACACATACATCATGGTGGGACCCATAGAGCACCGACCAACATCCACCAAGTTTTGTGGGCCCCACTATGATGTATTTATTATATCCACACCGTCCATCCATTTTGAGATATCATTTTACGTCATGAGCCAAAGAATGAGGCAGATAAATATCTGTAGTGGACCCCACCACAGAAATCTCATGTGCACCACACCACATGAAATCAATAGTAATTGCATATCTATCAATAAAATCCTCTCAAGGCTTACTGTATTATTTATTTGACATCCAATATGTTGATTAGGTCATATAGGGCCAGATAAAGGGAAAAAATAAAAATCAGCTTGGATGAATGGTACAGGCCATAATATAGATGTTTTGTATGGTACAGGCAATAATCTCAGTTTCGCTTGAGTTTTGACTGAGTTGTGACCAATTTGAGTCTCTCTTGAGTTTTGACCGAGTGGTGATCAAACCGAGTTTTTCCGAGTCTCCGAAAAAGCTTGTTGATTTGAGTAGCATCAACTCGAGCAAGTCGATTCAGAGTTTCTAAGCTATTGAGTTATACAAAAATCCACTAATGAGAAATTTCTTTGGGGATTTCCCCCCAATGTAAGGGCCCAATAGATGAATATTTCTAGATCTTATATATTTCTGCCACGTGTGTGATATTGAAACACTTTTTATTTTCAGGGTTCTAGACAATCTTTCCGGTCATTCGGATCAACGGATGAGATTTACCATCAAGATGCTCGTGAAATCCATCTGGGCCTTCCAATCGGCATCTCCAGTCCATCAGTCCTTCGGTCACTGACTTCGTTCTAGACTTCGGTCATGATCAAGAAGTGGGCCCCACTGTAGAACCAACAGCATCCGAGAAGCAAACTGTCCCACAACCATGGGTTAAAGTAATCATTGTGATGGCCTTCACGTTTGTAGTGGGCCTTCTCAGTGTCAGTTTCACAATCAATGGAAATGACAACCTTACCCCAGCCACCCTATTTAGTGGACGACCTGTATTGTTCGAATTCTTTCTCTTAGTAGTCATGGTCACATTATATATCTCTATCAATGGTTTAGATGGTTTGCATCACATTATTGATGGTCAAGATGGTTTGGATCATAATACCCCCAGTTTCAATGGCCTGAATCATAATATCAATTGTGCTTTGGATCATAGTATTCATGGTCAAGATGATATTGGTAATAGCATCAATAATCTAGATGGTATGGAAAATTGTATTGATGGTCGAAATGGTCTAGATCATAATATCTGTGGTGGTTTAGTTGATCTGGATCATATAATATTGATGATCTAGATAATGGTATTGACGATCATCCGTTACGAAACTCAGGTGGGCCATACCATCTAAAACTATGTGAAGACATCTAAAAAATATATCTTCACATAGTTTTAAATGGTATGGACCACTTGAGTTTCGTAACGGATGATTTTTTAGATATCTCATGATAAGCTAAAGGGGAGACATCAAATGCACGGTGTTGATGTTCGACACACATCATAATGGGCCCATTTTATATGTCTGGTCTATTCACTCTATTCTACTGATCATTACCTTCAATTTGATCAGTTACTCGCCTCGATCATACTGTATATGAGAAAGATATTGGGCAAACAAGATTGATCAACAATTTGAGTGAATTTTGATTTAAACATCTGAAGTTATTTACTCTTCAATCTGGACTGATCAGATTATCCAAAAATGGATAAAGGTTGTTCATAACATCAAAAATATATGAATGAATAGAAAACAAAAACATCAGCTTGATCCAAAACTTCTATGGCCTCCAAGAAATTTTAAATAGTATAGGTTCAATCACACTATTTCCTATGGTGTGGTCCACTTGAGCTTTGGATATGCTTCCTTTTTGTTATTTAGACCTCAAATTATCTGTTAACATGGATGAATGGAGTAGATAAAATAGATTGATAATGGTGGACCCCACAGAGTTTACTCAGGTAAAGGTAACGAGTAACTCAAATGTAGTGGAGAAAGGTTTCCTTACAACATTTGTAATCATATATTGGGCCTGTCCAAATGTGATTCTCATATCTAACCCGCTCATTATGTGTGTCCCACTTGGATGAGGGGTCAGACTAAGTTTCAACTGCGTGCAAAACTCATGTGGGCCCCACCAAGTGCTTTTATATTTTACAGGATGTTTTCACATACTTTTAAATGGTATGGCCCACTTGAATTTCGTTTACCGATGATTTTTAAGATATCTCATAACCCAAAGGGGAGACATCAAATCTACAGTGTTGATGTTCGACAGACATCATGATGGGGCCCACAAAACTTACTAACATCAATTCTTAGGTTCTCATGAGGTCAGTAAGTTGGGTCACAATTTTGACCAGAATATTTGGTCCATTTTACATGGCTGGTGCATTCACTCTATTTTATTGATCAATACTCTCAATTTGACTAGTTACTCGCCTCAATCAAGCTACATATGAAAAAGATATTGGGCATACAAGATTGATCAACAATTTCAGTAAAATTTGATTTCAACATCTGAAGTTATTTACTTTTTAATTTAAACTAATTAGAATGTAAAAAAAGGATTAAAGGTTCAATTAGTTGATGTGCCTAATAATTTAGTAAATTTATTTTTCACAAATAAATTTAACATCTTTTTTTTCAAAAGGTATATTTTTGTTTCTCTTTTAAATAAATATCATTTTTATTATAAAATATTTCAAAAATATTTAAAATACAAATTTTGAAATTTTATTTACAAAATCTAAAAATTTTTCTCATATTTTAATTTTTTTCTCAAAATTTTCAAAATGCTAATTTTTCTCTTTAAAAGCATTATTTTGTTCTCAAAATTTTTCTTAAACATATTTAAAATTTCTAAACTTTTTAACATTCTTTATCATGTGATATTTTAAATTATTTAAATATTATCTTTTAATTTTATATATATATATATATACACACATTTACGTTATAGACAAAAAAATTTTAAAATTAAAACATTTTTACATTATTACCGACGGTTCTTAGCCGTCAGAAAAAATAATTAAGGAAAAACACCTTTACCGATGAATATTTTCGTCGGTAAAAGTGTTACCGCCAAATTTTTCAAAATTTTCAAAATTTGCAAGGAAAGAAGTTGTGAAATTTCGGACCTTTAGCTACGAATTGATTCGTAGGACAATCAAGGTTTTACCTACGACTTTTATTTCGTAGGTAAAAGTAAATTCAAAACACGTTCTCCTTCTTACGGCTTGGGGAAAAAATTCAAATGACCCTTTAGCTACAAATCCTTTCGTAGGTAAAAAATGATTTTAGCTACGAAATATAGTGTCGTAGGCAAAAGTAATTTTTAAAATTATAGGTTTTACCTGCCAAATTTTATTTCGTAGGTAAAAGTATATTCAACCACCACCGTACTTTGGTTAAAAATACAAATGACCCTTTAGCTACGAATAATTCCGTAGGTAAAAAGGTCTTTTAGCTGGGAAATTTAATTTGGTAGGTAAAAGTAGTGTTTTCGATTTATTATTTTTTTTAAAATTCAAACGCCCTTTAGCTATGAATATTTTTGTAGGTAAAGAGGGTATATAAATGCAAATGACCCTTTAGCTACAAATAAATCCGTAGAAAAAGATCTTTTAGCTACGAAATTTACTGTCGTAGGTAAAAGTTAATTTTTGGATTTGCTGTTTTTTATTTAATTCAAAACGCCCCTTAGATACAAATATTTTTGTAGGTAAAGATGGATTTTAGGTAAAAGTAATTGTAATGCTTTTGGCTACGAAATTAAATTCCGTAGGTAAAAGAATTGCTCTATGAATCTTTTCGTAGGTAAATAGGGTTTTGGCTACAGAAGTTAATTTTGTAGGTAAAAGTATTGGTGGTTTTTTTGTTTATTTGAAAAAATCAACCACTATTTAGCTACGAATATTTTCATAGGAAATAAAGGGTTTTACCTACGAAATAAGATTTTGTAGGTAAAAGTAAACTTTTCGATGTTTTGTTTAAAAAGTCATAAGAACCTTGGCTTACGAAAAGTTTCGTAGGTAAATATTGATTTTACCTACGAAATTAACCTGCGTCGGTAAAACAACACTTCACCTATGAAAATAATTGTCGTGGGCAAAAGTTGTGGAAGAATTAATAATTTGACCCTTTAGCTACGAATATTTTAGTAGGTAAATATGAGTTTTACCTACGAAATTGGATTTCGTAGGTAAAAGTAAATTAACAGACCCTTTAGCTACGAATAGATTCGTAGGTGACGTTAGGTTTAACCTACGAAAGTTTATTTCGTACGTAAAAGGAGTGGTTTCAATTTTTTTAATAGTTTAAAAGACACTTTAGCTACAAATAGTTTCGTAGGTGAATATTTTTTTTGCCTACGAAAGTTGGTTTCGTAGGTTAAAGGAGGGTTTTGAAATTTGTTTTTGGTTGAAAAATTTTACAGACCCTTCAGCTACAAATATTTTCGTAGGTAAAGAGGTTTTTACCTACGAAACCGTTTCGTAGGCAAAAGTAAAATCTTTACATCATTTAGCTACGAATAGTTTCGTAGGTAAAGATCGAATTTTCGCCAATACAAACACCCTTTGGCTACGAACATTTTTGTCGGTAAAGATAGGTTAGAATTTAAAACACCCTCTAGCTACGAACAATTTCATAGGTAAATATTACGTTTACCTACGAAAGTAAATTTCGTAGGTAAAAGTAACGTTTACGATTTTTCGAATTCAAAACGTCATTTAGCTACAAATATTTTCGTAGGTAAAGATTCATTTTTTTATTACCCATTAGCTAGGAATATTTTCGTTGCTAAAGATTGGTTTTTACCTACGAAAGTTCAGTTCGTAGGTAAAAAATTCAAAACAACCTTTGGCTACGAATAGTTTCGTTGGTAAAGGTCGGTGTTACCTACGAAACTGAATATCATAGGTAAAAATAATGTTTTCAATTTTTAAAAGGCAAAGGAGCCTTTACCTACGAAAATTTTCGTAGGTAAAGAAGTGTTTTACCTATGAAATAAAATTTGGTTGGTAAAAGTTGGCTTTTACCTACGAAAATTTATTTCGTAGGTACAACCCATCTTTACCTACGAAAATAATTTTCCTAGGTAAAAGTTTCGTAGGTAAAAACCATATTTCTTGTAGTGACTGTTGATGGGTTATAGGCAAATTGCTGCCAAGATAAGACAAGCCTTATCTGAATCCAGCGTGCAGCAATCACGATGGGTCCACTATGGAACAGTTTGAATGTAGCGGATCTATTCTGACAAACTCAGACAGCAGAGATGTTCACAGTATTTTATAATAGAGATTTGGATTGCATCTGATCGAATGGGAGAGATAGTGTGTTGAGATGATGAAAATCAAACTAGAATGATCCACAGTTTATATAGGCATTAGGTAGTGGACCGTTGCTAAGGGCTATCAATGATTCAAAACGTTTGGAAAATGTTTCTGATCGTTGATCATTAACTCCAACTTTTTCTGGTCGTCGAATCAAAGGATCTGACCATTGGATCATCATGGTCCGTCCGTTTTCGGGCCGTTTGGCTTTCTAGGCAGAGAGCTGTTTTTAAAAACTACTAAACGTTTCGGATTTATTATCCGACAGTTCTTAGTCTCCTATAAAATCCAAAATATTTCAGACCCCACCGCACACAAGCACTAACCAGACCTATTATACCGTCTCGAGACGGTTTGAGTAAGGTCGTGAGGGAGCGACACAATGCGCATGTGTGAAGTATAAAGTGCGCCAACTAGCACCATTACAGCCACACTACTCACACCCACGCCCGAGCGTGCATGCATGTATTCCAGTGCTACGCACTAGAACATGCAACCCAAGCATCGTCACATCCAAAACAGTAAGTAAGAACACTCTTCACAAGTCCACATATAAACCACAAAAGAATTTTAACAATTTTCGATGTGGGACAAAGCACACACCGTACTTTTTGGATTTGAAATTTTAGGAAAAGCCTTATGGCCGTAAAATTCCAAATTTTTGAAATTTTGAAATTTTTCATAAAAACACTAAATTTCAACAGATTTAGCTTTAAGTGTTTCACATGGGTGCCACCGACCACCTTCAAATGCCCCATGTGCCAATGATTCCCATGTGAAATGTACAACTACCTATCATCAAGTGTGTCACTACTTTCCATGATATGTTACATGTGCTGCCCTCATCTTCAATCACCCCCGCCCGTTGTGCAAATATATCGTATGTGATATTATAACACAAGTACCACCACTAAGTTCTCCAAATGAGTCGCACATGACAACATGCTCCATGTGCAATCATCCATCTTCAAGCATTCCATATGTGCCAATGTGTTACGTGTGACAATGTGACACGTGTCACAATCCATCTTCAACACACCTATGTATAACGTTTTTCTTCTTGCAAAATTTTCATGAAACTTTTTTTTTTTTTCCCTCCTAAATAGCACATTTTTAAATAATTTTGTTCTTTCTCACCATTTTTTTAGAAAGGCCATTTCTCAAAAAATACCATTTTTTTCCACAAATACAAATTAAAATGAACTTAAGGAATTTATAATATTTGTTTTCATGAGTTTTTTTTTCTATAATATTCTAAAAAAAACCTTAAATTTTGAAAACCACCCAAGAAATTACAAGGCAAAAGAAATTGTCTGGAATGAGATTTGTCACCATGGATGTGTCCTCTTGATAGCATATGGGCAAATTTCATTGTCCGCAATTTCTCAGACTACGAATTTGTTGAGAGATTTTCAAAGTTCTATATTTAATTTTTGTCACAATATTGTCAAGAAAATCTTGCTGAAAATCATTAAAAGATATATATCTTACAAATTAATAAATGATTTTCAAAGTTAGAAAATATTAGTTATCAAATGATTTTCAATTTTAGGGATAAGGACCAAATTCCCTCTTAGCAGTGTTTACAAGGTCAACTGCACCTTTTTTATTAAGTCTTATTATAGCCGCCCCATGTCTAATAAATAGCCTCATCTACACCTTTTGTGCATTAGCTTTTTCTTTACATCCCATATGAGAAGGACTATATGCTCATAATGGGGCAACTTATTAGATGAATTGAATGTCGTAGACACGTGAAAGGTTGTTGGAGGTTATTTCTGGTTGGTCCTTGCAATTACCTATAGTCTAGTCCACTGCAACTTACCTATAAGTCTAGCTAAGCGGACTTGGGAACCTTCTCATTGAATAGAAGAAGAAGAAGAAGAAAAGAAAGAGTAATTCTACTCTAAGCTGCCCCTAATTTTGTTTTGTTTTGTTTTGTTTCGTTTGAGAGTTCTATGATGTGTATATGGTTCGGTCTATTAGGTGAGTATTCCCCTGTTGGCCAAATTAAAAAATCAAGTTGACCATAATTCATGTGGGCCACATTAAGAGAAAAAGTTAGAAGAGAGACATCTACCCTTGCTTTTTGTAAGGCCCACCATGGTAATTATACAAAATCCACTCAATCCCACAATAAGTGTTATCCTTGGGGTCCAAATTAAGGCCTATCTTGATTCAAATGAGCCACACCAAGGATAACAATTTGGATGGTGAGATTTTCCTTATATATTGTTTCCAATCACGTGGTCCACCTAAATCATGGATAGGGATAATTTTCGAGCCCTAAGTCTAGTATAAAGTGTTACACCTAAGCAAGGGTGGCTCAAAATTTTTAAGAGCCTTAGGCAAGTCATAAAAATGAAGCTTTTTAGTTTAAAAAATAATAAATAATAATAAATTCAAATTAAACTATAAATTTACTTCTCACCTTTTTAGATGCAAAATTACTGATTAAACTTTTGTATTCAAATTTACCTAATAAACCAGTTTTAATAGATAAAATTGCTAAACGGTACATAAGGTGAATCCTAGATGGATGGACGGAAAACATAAATATCAGCTTATCCAAAATTTTTGCCACGGTGAAAAAGTTTTTAAGGGTCAGCATTTGATATTCACTTTTTTTTTTTGTGTTGTAGTCTACTTGAGCTTCATGTTTTTATTAATATTTTAAAATGGGATGAAGAAACGGATCAATGGAATAGATATAACACATATAATAATGTAGACCCCATAGAACTCAGGGCTGCAGGAATCCCTAAAGTGGTCTGCAAGCAATAAACGTCTATTGTGAGAATAATGAATTTAGAATTGTATAGTAATCTAGCAGTGTTATAGTTAATAAATAGGCACTCCTAGATTGTTAATATAGCATATTTTGACTCCATCCAAACCGTCTAAATTAGGTAATCCATTCTAGATAGACTAAATTACAACAAAAAAAAACAAAATTCCATTGATTTAACTATTCTATCTTCCAATTAGTGGGAAATTGTATGTTGAATTCAAATAATTTGTTTCGTGTACCAGAATCAACCAGTTAGGAGATCGAACCATTGTGTGTTTAATTTTGTTTTTGTTTTTCATGAACCATGTTGCAATAAAAATATAGAATTTTGAAAAATCTCTCAACAGATTCGCAGGCTGAGAAGTTGCCGACAATGAAATTTGTCCCTATGCTATCAAGAGGACACAACCATGGTGACAAATCTCATTCAGACCATTTCTTTTGCCCTGTAATTTCTCGGGTGATTTTCAAAATTTAAGTTTTGTAGAATATTATAGAAAAATCTCATGAAAAAAAATTATAAATTCCTTAAGTTTATATTTGTATTTGTGGAAAATAAAAAAAAACGAAGTTGGTATTTTTTGAGAAATGACCGTTCTAAAGAACAATGAGGAAAAAAATTATTCATTTTTAAATATGCTCTTCAGAAGGACTGAAAGATACATTGCAGTCTTGTAGAACATGTGGCACATGCGGAGCTATAAAGATGAGGGTGGCACATGTTACCCAGGGTACGTGCGGTGCATTGAAATTTGGGTCACTAGAAGATGGCAATGGCACGTGTTGCAAATGTAATATCATGTCACATGTGCGATGCCTTAAAATGGATTGTGGCACATGGTGCACATGGTGCAAATGGTATACGGGTGCATGTGTGGCACTTGATGATAAAGGATCTCATAATAATATTACATGTAACAACCACATGAGGCACTTACAAAAGGAAGGTTATTTCCTTAAATGATACGCCTTAAGCCTATGCAAAGAGGTTCCGTACTCAAGCTGCAGTGGTAGACTGACAAGAGTTTCAACGTGTTGTCATGGGTGTACCCATTGAGGTGAAAAGCCCCTAGTGCGAGTGCACGGTGTGCGTGGAGGTGTGAGTGTGGGTTAAAAAAAAATGCCCGCCGATGCGAAGAAACAGATACCGTCAGTTTCCATTAAATGATAGTAATATCATCCCATTGTTGGGTCAGTGTGAGTGCATGTGTTACACACAAAAATAGTCTACGCAGAGAAACAGATACCGACACTTTTCATTAAATGATAGGAAAATGAATATGACAATTCTAGCAAATTAAAAAAATAAAAATAAACAGCGTAAATCTTACAAATTTATATAGTTCCCAAGGTTTTTACTATATTTTCAAGTTAATATCTCATGTTAATTATTTGAAATGATACGGATGTCCAACTAATTCATTTAATTTAAAGATTAATTAGTGCTAATAAATGCCCGAAGATAAGAGTTATTCCATGTTATAAAGGGGTTGGTGGCTTGGGTGAGCCCTGCAATGGTGTTAATGTGATATCAACCTCGACCATCAGGTGCATCACCCCATGTTAGACTCAGGATCTAAAGATTAGCCTAACTCATGGTTCAAGTGGACAACATGATTGGAAATAATGCATAAGAAAATTTTCA
Source organism: Magnolia kwangsiensis (assembly GCA_037074715.1). Classification (NCBI taxonomy): domain Eukaryota; kingdom Viridiplantae; phylum Streptophyta; class Magnoliopsida; order Magnoliales; family Magnoliaceae; genus Magnolia; species Magnolia kwangsiensis. Next base: position 100,770,873 of record CM073584.1, read on the forward strand.
CCCTCTAAACGGTTTCCCTTGAGGTGGCCCATTTGAATCATGCATGGACCTGAACTTTGAGCTATGTCCTATTTACTAGTACTGTGCCATCTAATGGTTGGAGTGAATTTTGCATACTCATCACAATAGGCCTTATAAGAATCAAGGGTAGGAATTTCTCTCCGAACTATTTCCCGTAGTGTGGTTCATATAAATCACTAATCAGCTTGATTTTTTTGACTTCGGGCTAGCATGAGATTACGCATCTAATGATCAGACAAGATCTCATATTCAGATTACAGTGGATCCCATAAAAATTCAAGGATAGGGGTGATGGGTTTTTTGACCCGTCATCCTTTCGCAACTGGGATGTGCAAGTCCTTTCGCAATTAGGATGCGGAAAGGAGTTTCCTAAAACTATAAAAAGGGATCCCTAGGATTTTTCTAGGGCATGTTGTGTGAAGAAAAATCACAAGAGATTTTCTTAAAGAGTCTAGGGATATCAAAGGTGAGAGAGTGAGAGAAAAGAGAGAGAGGAAGCTTGTGGAAGGGAGCTGTCATCTCAGCGCTTCTACGTCCTCGTGATCGGTGAGATCTTTGTTTTCTTTTATTCTCTTATTGTTCATCCACTCCTCCATAAGTGACGAAGGTTGTATCTTTCTACTTCATAGTGGATTATTGATCTGGACGAGGTCCCGTGGTTTTTACCTCTTTGAGGGTTTTCCATGTAAAAATCTCTTGTGTGGTGTGTGATTGATGCTTTGACTGATTTTCATTGCATTGTTATTCCATAATTTTGGTTTGTTCTGGAGGGCTAGATCATAAGGTTTTGTGCAAGGCCCCCAACAAAGTGGTATCAGAGCGCTAAATTCATTGAACGGGTAGGATCGGTTTGGAATTATGGAAGGTGGCTCATCAAGGATGATCAACCTCAATGGTTCTAACTGGACCATATGGAAGGCTAAGATGGAGGACTTACTTTATTGCAAGAATCTATATTCCCCAATTTTAGGCATATCAGCAAAATCCAAGGATATGTCTGATGAAGATTGGAAGAAGTTGGATCGAAAGGCGGTGAGGTTTATTAGACAATGACTAGATGATTCTTTGTTTCACCATGTGTCTACGGAAACCTCAGCCGCTAGCTTATGGTTGAAATTACAAGGGCTGTATGAGAGGAAGACAGCCGGTAATAAAATTTTTCTAATAAGGCGGCTTGTGAATCTCAAGTTCAAAGATGGTGGTTTTGTGGCCGAGCACATGAATGAGGTCAGCAATATAGTGAACCAACTTTCTTCTATGAAGATAGCCCTGGATGATGAATTGCAGGCTTTACTATTGCTTAGTTCGTTGCCGACAGTTGGGAGACATTGGTAGTGTCTCTAAGTAACTCCGTGCCAGATGGAAAGATATCTATGGAACAGGTTACTAGCTGTCTCTTCAATGAAGAGATAAGGAGGAAGTCTCAGGGATCTACTTAGCAAGAGGCACTTGTGATATAGGAACGGGGGAGAGGAAAGAACAAGAAGGGCGGGAAAGCCCGAGATAAATCAAGAGGCAAGTTGAGTAACAGAAAAGATGTTGAATGCTGAAATTGTAGCAAGAAAGGCCACTATAAGCATGAATGTCGTAAGACTAAGAACGACAAGAAAGAAAAAGAAAAGGAAGATGAATCAGATTCCACTTCGGTCACTTCAGATGGCGACGTTGTAGTTATTCTTTCTGCAGATCATGATATATATCTCACGGCTACGAGTCAGGACACCGACTAGGTGATTGACTCAGGAGCTTCTTTTCACGCAACTCCACGTAAAGACTTCTTCACAAGCTATAAGTCAGGTGACTATGGGACCGTGAAGATGGAAAATTCTGACGTATCGAAGATTGTAGGGTTCGGTGATATTTGTGTGAAGACTGATGTAGGCTGCACATTGGTTCTCAAGGATGTGAGGCATATCCCAGACCTTCGCCTCAACTTGATGTCGACGGGAAGGCTGGATGATGATGGCTATGAAAGTCAGTTTGCTGGTGGGCACTGGAAGCTCATCACAGGTTCGTTGATCGCAGCCAGAGGAAAGAAGTGTTGCACCCTTTACAAGGCATGTCTCATTGTGTACAAGGGTGGGTTGAACGCAGTGGAAGATTCAGCTATTGACATGTGACATAGGCGTCTAGGCCACATGAGTGAAAAAGGGCTTCAGCTACTAACAAGGAAGCGACTCCTTCCAGACGTGACAGGTACGCCTCTTAAAACCTGTCTCGATTGTTTATCAAGGAAACAACATAGAGTTTCATTTGTTAAATCTGTTTTTCATGTTAATAAAGTGTATGCATTAGATTTGGTTTATTCTGATGTTTGTGGTCCTATGAGGACAAAAACCTTGGGTGGGGCATTATATTTTTTTACTTTTATAGATGATGTATCTAAGAGGGTTTGGGCTTATGCTTTGAAATCCAAGGACGAGATCTTTGGTGTGTTTAAGTTGTTTCATGCTATGGTCGAGAGAGAGACAAGTAGATCATTGAAGTGCATCCGCACTAATAATGGTGGTGAATACATCGACGACTTTCATGAGTATTACAAGTCCCTACATATACGGCATGAGCAGATGGTTCCCAAGTCCCCCTAGCATAATAGTGTAGTTGAGCGAATGAATCGCACCATTGTTGAGAGAATCTGATACATGTTATCCCATGCGAAGTTGCCCAAGACTTCTGGGGAGAAGTAATGCACACGGCAGTATATCTGATAAACAGGTCTCCATCAGCCCCGTTGAATGGAGAAGTGCCCGAGAAGGTGTGGACTGGACAGGATCCATCGTACAGTCATCTCAAGGTGTTTGGATGCAGGGCATCCGTTCACGTACCAAAGGACGAGAGGTCCAAGCTCGATATGAAGATCAGGCAGTGTGTGTTCTTAGGGTACGGTGATGAAAATTTTAGTTATAGATTATGGGATCCAACAGAGAGGAAGCTCGTCAGGAGCAGAGATGTGATTTTCTTTGAAGATTAGTGTATAGAAGACATTGGTAAGCCAGAGAATAACCAGCCTAGTTCAGGTGAGCTAGAGGACATGGATCCAGTTATTCCTCCCGTGGTGCCTGATGACGGGGGAGTACAACAAGGTGCAAAGAACGAGGAAGTTCCTTCAAAAGATGAACCAGGGGAGCAGCCCCCACTTTATCAACCTGTTGAGCCACAGGTGAGGAGGTCATCTATGGACAGGCAGTCGTCCAAGAGGTACTCACCGCATGAGTACATTATGCTGACTGATGGGGGAGAGCCAGAAGACTATTCTGAGGCCCTAACTGACGAGCATAAGGAGAAGTGGTTGAAAGCTATGCAAGAGGAGATGGAATCCTTACATAAGAACTACACCTATGACATAGTGAAACTGTCTAAGGGCAAGAAAGCTTTGAGCAACAAGTGGGTGTTCAGAAAGAAAGTTAAGCAAAAGAATTCACAGACGAGGTTCAAGTCCAGACTTGTAGTAAAAGGGTTCGGTCAGAGAAAATGTGTTGACTTTGAGGAGATATTCTCACCAGTGGTGAAGATGACATCCATACGGGTGTTGCTTGGGTTGGCAGCTAACATGGATCTTGAGATAGAGCAGTTAGACATTAAAACTTCCTTCCTCCTTGGTGACCTGGAAGAAGAGATCTACATGCACCAACCAGAGGGGTTCGAAGTCAAGGGCAAGAAGCATATGGTGTGTAGGCTGAGGAAGAGCTTGTATGGGCTGAAACAAGCTTCACAGCAATGGTACAAGAAGTTCGATTCGTTTATGTTACAGCATGGGTATGACAGAACGGAGTCGGACCACTGTGTATTCACGTGCAAGTTCTTAGATGGTGATTTCATAGTTCTGCTCTTATACGTTGATGACATGCTCATCATGGGTAAGGACATCAAGAAGATCGATAGGCTGAAACAGGAGTTGGGCAAGTCTTTTGCGATGAAAGACTTGGGCCCGGCTAATCAGATCATAGAAATGGAAATAACCCGTGACAGAAGCAGCAGAAAACTTTGGTTGTCACAAGAGCGGTATATTGAGAAAGTCTTATAGCGATTCAATATAAATACAGCAAAGTCGGTCAGTACTCCATTGAATGGTCACTTCAGATTGAGCAACAGGCAGTGCCCCAAGATGAAAGCAGAGGTGAAGAGATGCAGAAGATACCCTACGCGTCAGGTATAGGAAGTTTGATGTATGCTATAGTGTGTACATGCCCAAACATATCATATGCGGTTGATGTTGTCAGCCGGTATCTTGCCAATCCTGATAAAGAGCATTGGGCAGCGGTGAAATGGATATTGCGATATCTAAGAGGCTCATCCAAGCTGAGATTATGCTATGGTGACGATAAACCTGTGTTAGAGGGCTACACAGATGTAGATATGGCAGGTGACATAGACTCCAGGAAGTCTACATCGGGGTTCATGATCACGTTTGCAGGGGGAGCGGTTTCTTAGCAAAGCAAGTTACAGAAGGTCGTACCATTGTCGACAACAGAGGCCGAGTACATTGCAGTCATAGAGGCATATAAAGAGATGCTTTAGATGAAGAGGTTCCTACAGGAACTTAGCCTGAAGCAGGAGGAGCACATGGTCAATTGTGATAGTTAGAGTGTTATACACTTGAGTAAGAATCCAAGTCAGCATTCCAAGTCAAAGCACATAGAGATTCGGTATCACTAGATCAGGGATACTTTGGAATAGAAGGTGTTACAGCTTGAAAAGGTCCACGGACAATAATGGGTCAGATATGATGACCAAGGCCTTGCTTAAGGGCAAGTTTGAGGTTTGTAGAAACCTGGCTGGCTTAAAGAAGGTGAATCCCTCATGGGTCAAAAAGGGAGAGATTTGATGAGTTTTTTGACCTGTCGTCCCTTCGCAACTGGGATGCACAAGTCCTTTCGGAACTGAGATGCGCAAGTCCTTTCGCAACTAGGATGCGAAAAATAGTTTCCTAAAACTATAAAAAGGGGTCCCTAGAGTTTTTCTAGAGCATGTTGTGTGAAGAAAAATCACAAGAGGATTTCCTAAAGAGTTTAGGGATATCAAAGGTGAGAGAATGAGAGAAAAGAGAGAGAGGAAGCTTGTGGAAGGGAGTCGTTGTCTTAGCGCTTCTACGTCCTCATGATCGGTGAGATCTCTGTTTTCTTTTATTCTCTTATTGTTCATCCACTCTTGCATGAGTGACGAAGATTGTATCTTTGTACTTCATAGTGGATTGTTGATCTGGACGAGGTCCCGTGATTTTTACCTCTTTAAGAGTTTTCCACATAAAAATCTCTTGTGTGGTGTGTGATTGATGCTTTGATTGATTTTCATTGCATTGTTATTTCATAATTTTGGTTTGTTCTGGAGGGCTAGATCCTAAGGTTTTGTGCAAGGCCCCTAACAAGGCGGCCCTCTCTCACCTATTACTGAACTGATATATCTGAGGAGTTGTTAAGTCCAACAGGTTGGACCAAAGGCTACGGTCCACCCATATGATAACTTTTAAATAATTAAGTACATGTGACATCCATTCCTTCCAACAAGTTGGCATCACACAAGGATTGCCTGGTGCAATAGTTAGTAGTATCTATACATCAAGTGGTCCACACCATATACAAGTTTGGTCCACTCAATGAGTGGCTATTGCAATGTTTATCAAAGGGTGGTGCTCATGATGGGCAACGTATTAGATGGATCTAATGTCATATATATACACATGAAAGGTTGGAAGTTATCTCTAGATTGGATCTTAACCTATAGTCTAGCCCATTACAACTTACCTACAAGTCCAACAAACCAGACTTTGAGACGGAGTAGTTCTACTCAAGCTGCCCTTGATTATTATTTTTCTTCCTGTTATGTATGTATGAGATTCATTCCGACCATTAGATGTGTATGTTCCTATCGGGCCAGATTAAAAAATTAAGTTGACCATAATTCACATGGCCCACACAGAGGGAAAAAGTTGGAAGAGAGACATGCATCCACCCTTGCTTTCCACAAGGCAGAGTCGGACTATACGAAATCCACTCAAACCATTAGATACCACAATAAGGGTTAGCCTTGGGGCCCCAAATTAAAGCCCATCCCTTGATTCAAGTAGACCACACTAAGAGAAACAGTTTGGAAGATGAGCTTTTTCTTATCCACTGTTTCCAAGTGCGTGGTCCACTTAAATCATGGATGGGACTAATTTTCGAGCCCTAAGTCTAAGATGAGGACACACACTTGATGGTTGATAGTCTAGGTAGATTTAACATTAGCACCACAGTAGGGCTCACACAAGCTGTAATCCCTTGTTCTAAGTGACATTAAATAACTCCTCTTTGTACATTTATTAACATTAATTAATATAAATTAGGTAGGTGTGAGCATTTCTCATTTTCATGTATCTTTTGTATTTGTCAGCCTGAGAGGAAGAATAGGGAACTTGCACATGTAAAATTGCCATAGAAACCAACAACCATAGTTATAAAATAAGCTCGTTAATTATTTATCTTTGGAGAAACCCAAAAGAGGATTTCAAAACATCTTATTTTAGACATACATGATATAGTCGTCCACTCTCATAAGATTGAGAACTTTCATGGGCAAAACACAACCCTATAGTTAGCACCAGATGGGCAAGTAAACGTGCTGGTCTGATCATCCTTAGGATAGCTATATGCATCTGGGCAACGGGTCTTAAAGAACCTAGAGTAGTCAGTGGGGTTACATGACCCACTATTGCAACAGTATTGATCTGTCTTAAAAACCATACATGGGTTGTTACACCCGCTCGGGGCCTGCAGCTGGGCCGGACACTGACCGTTGATATCAGCCGCACATCTTATGCCACGTGTGCAACCGCCAGATACAGGGCTAAAGTCCATAGGGATATTGAAGCCATCAGCGAGCGATATATCGAAGAAATCCAGGTTGTTGAATTGCCGGAGAACGTACTCGGCCAGAGTATTCGGTGGCTGGCCGTAACCCTGGCAGCGGAGGAGTCCGCCACAGTCGCCTGTCTGGCAACGGCCCCGACCGTTGCCATCAAAGGTGCACCCGGTTCGGCCCCAGTGCTAGCCTGGGTCATGCCTGGGTTTGCTGTGATGGTCCACGACTGGCCCCGTGCTAGCTGTTGGCCCCCACCTGGGACTGCAGCGGCCCAGACGGTGTACGGACATTGGTTTCGTATCTCAAAAGTGGCTACATGGGTGGAGGTGGTGAGGAGAGGGAGGAGGATCAAGAGGAGAAAGAGAGGGAGGTTTGGGAGATTCATGTATGGATCTTTAAAAAAGATGGCCCTAAATTTCCTTCTCTTTGTGTGTAGGTGTTGGGCTTGTGAAGGTGGTGGGCTTTTATAGAGGGATAGCTGGGCTAGGTTTACTAATCCCTCGCGCATGTGTAGCGGTACATACTCACATGTGGGTACACTTGAAAATACGAAATAGTGTGAGATCTGAACTTTTCATAAGGTTGGAAATAATACTTAGATCATTTTATTAAAGTTTCAGATAATTCAAATTTTCAGGTGGGCCACAATGTACTAATTAATAATCAATGGTTACTATTCCTTTTTGTAGCGTTTTGATATGCTGTGGGTTACCTGAGGTGTGAAATGGATGATTTTCATACCAAGACACGTGTGGAATTAGCAAAAAATAGCCCCACCGGACCCGTAACGAATGAATTGGATCACGGAAATTGTACTGTGAGGATGGTGGGTTGTTTCCAAGTAGTATACATCTCCACATGGACGCACGTGCAAATATGAAACGCGTGTGTGAGATCTGAACTTTCTATAAGGTTAGAAACAATGCTTAGATCTTCGGCGTTAAAAAAAAAAAAAAAAGAAGAAGAAGATAGTTTTGATCTTAAAGTTTCGGTTGGGATTTATTTTTTCTAGCCGTTCATTTGTTTTGACATGTTGTGGTCCACCTGGGGTGTGAAATGACCTAATTTTTCTGCAAGGAGATCTGAACGCTGTAGCTCACCTGATGGAAACCTCAATCTCACACACGTGTCACATCTTGACACGTGCCTTCGCGTGGATGTGGACATGCAATTCGCAAAAAATCAGCCCCACCTAACTAATGGTTGTGGAATTTACTGTAGAAATTTGGAGTGATTGTGTTGAATTTACTTTGGTGGGGCTCACCTGACCTTTAGTGGTGGAAGAATACAAGATAAGATTTATGAGGACCGGAATCCTCTACTTTGTTGTAGGAAGAGCATGCACCACCTCATGTCCACCATAAATTAGCTTGATCTACCACGGATAAATTCACTCGGTGTGGCCCACATGAGTTCTCAATCATGCTGATTTTTGGAATGTTTCTTTATCCTGATGGGGCTCACCTCATTAGTGGGTTGGATGTCGTCAAAACATCACGGTGGACCCAAGAATATTTCTATGGTGAGCATTCCCATCCCCTCTTTTCTATATATTGTGGCCAACCTGAGTTTTTATTAGTCTGAATTTTAAGGACATGGCTTAACATGAGTCGACTCAAAGAATGGACGGATTAGATCTCACACGAAAATCTTGGTGGGTCCACACGGAGATTGGGTGTTTCACAATCTTCCTCTGACAATTGTTGTAAGGGATTCGGGTCCGAAATTCCCAACGAGCCCGTGTAAAAAGAGATTTTTGGAATCCCACCGTGTCGGGCGATGGCCCACTTAAGAGCTGTTTGTTCTAATGGACGGCTCGGATCAGCAGCACATTGGCAGATAATAATCATAATATATAATCAATTTAGAATCGTTGGACAGTATTCCTGTGTCATTGAAAACAGGCAATTGCTGTTACCCATCTGGTTGCAAACCCTGATCTGACGGTTAGGATCCTCCAATAGTTATGGCTTTGCGTCATCGACGATCCAAGATCAGATCAACTAGTTAAACGGTCCGGATCACTATTGATGTGCCCAAGCACCTACTTTATATGAAGAATAGATGGTCAAGATCGTCCAATAGGTTCGATTCTTTGGACGTTGACAATTGACGCTGGGACATACTAGTTGAAAGGTCCTGATGACCATTGACATGTTCGTCCGCCTCAAGCATACCATACATCAGCTTCTAGTGGGCCCACCAACAGAACAGTCATAACCATCTGTTTCAGCCGTTGAATTTGGCTTTGATCAATTTCTTCTCAACGGTATATTGAACTGCCACAAAAGTAGATGGTTAGGATCCTTCAAAGAGGGTGATTTTATTGGATATTCTCCACCCACTTTGGACGGTCTGGATTTAAGTAGATGCATGCCACTTCCCCAGTGAGTCAAGTCTAGCCCACTATTTATTTCTAGTCGTTCCAACTTGAAGAAATTTCCAAACGTTGATCAGATATCAGAGCTTTTATACATCCACACGCGCGTGTATAAGGCAGTCATCAACACACCACTGAATGTGCCGGAGTGGCATACGGACATGAGATCCAATCTGTCCATCAAGTTAATCCTACCTTTCCAATTCATCTACTTATAAAGTAGACTAAATTCACTCATAAGGATTGGTTAGCTATTATGTAAGGTGAATGAGAAACACTAACAAGTTTGTTTTAAAAATAATAATAATAAAATTACGGATTGGTTAGCTTGTTAGTACACACTCATGTCAGTACACACACTCCAAGTCTTTACACTATGTATTCTTTTTAAAATTTTTAGTACACACCCATGTACAAAGATGAGGAAACACACTTGATGGTTGATAGTCTAGGTAGATTTAACATTAGCACCACAGTAGGGCTCACACAAGCTGTAATCCCTTGTTCTAAGTGACATTAAATAACTTCTCTTTGTACATTTATTAACATTAATTAATATAAATTAGGTAGGTGTGAGCATTTCTCATTTTTATGTATCTTTTGTATTGTTCAGCTTGAGAGGAAGAATAGGGAACTTGCACATGCAAAATTGCCATAGAAACCAACAACCATAGTTATAAAATAAGCTCGTTAATTATTTGTCTTTGGAGAAACCCAAAAGAGGATTTCAAAACATCTTATTTTAGACATACATGATATAGTCGTCCACTCTCATAAGATTGAGAACTTTCATGGGCAAAACACAACCCTATAGTTAGCACCAGATGGGCAAGTAAACGTGCTGGTCTGATCATCCTTAGGATAGCTATATGCATCTGGGCAACGGGTCTTAAAGAACCTAGAGTAGTCAGTGGGGTTGCATGACCCACTATTGCAACAGTACTGATCTGTCTTAAAAACCGTACATGGGTTGTTACACCCGCCCGGGGCCCGCAGCTGGGCTGGACACTGACCATTGATATCAGCCGCACATCTTATGCCACGTGTGCAACCGCCAGATACAGGGCTAAAGTCCATAGGGATATTGAAGCCATCAACGAGCGATATATCGAAGAAATCCAGGTTGTTGAATTGTCGGAGAGCGTACTCGGCCAGAGTATTCGGTGGCTGGCCGTAACCCTGGCAGCGGAGGAGTCCGCCGCAGTCGCCTGTCTGGCAACGGCCCCGACCGTTGCCATCGAAGGTGCACCCGGTTCGGCCCCAGATGCGAGCCTGGGTCGTGCCTGGGTTTGCTGTGATGGTCCATGACTGACCCCGGGCTAGCTGTTGGCCGCCACCTGGGACTGCAGCGGCCCAGACGGTGTATGGGCATTGGTTTCGAATCTCGAAGGTGGCTGCATGAGTGGAAGTGAGGAAGAGAGGGAGGAAGAGGAAGAGAGAGAGAAAGAGTGGGAGGTTTGGGAGAGACATGTATGGATCTATCAAAAAGATGGGCGTATATTTGTAAAATGTAGGTGAGCCTTATCTTTCTTTGTGTGTGGAGGATTGCTGTGGGGATGGTGAGTTTTTATAGATGGATGGCTTTGTTGACTTGTCTTTGGTGGGGCCCACCTGACGTAAGCGGATTGCTTGCTGCTTCCATCACAGGGAAAGGGATTGGCTACTCCCCCTGCCACTAGGCATTGGCTAGTGGTCGGTTCTTTGTGGGGCCCAACATAATGTATGTGTTTCATCCACGCCGTTCATCTATTTTTTCAGATAATTTTATCGTACTAAACCAAAACTGAGGTAGATCAAAATCTCAAGTGGCCCACACAGTGTTGATTGAACTGACACCATTAAAAGGGCTACAAAATTTGTAGATCAAGCTGATATTTGTTTTTTACCTTCATCCAGACCCGTATGATCTAATCTACAGTGGGCCCTAGGAGATTTTTAATGATAGACATTCAATCACTACTATTTTCCCATGACGTGGTTCACCTGAGATTTTTGTCTACTTTTATTTTATTTTATTTTATTTATTTATTTATTATTTTTTTAACACACGCGCACACACCCACACACTCACAACATAGCGGGATCTCACCACTAATGAATACTCAGACCGTGCATCGGGTGTTGAAAGTCTCTACCCCCGTGCAAGAGCAAGGATCGTGATATTTTGGTCTACCTCATTTATGGGTTAAAGCATTAAAATGACGTGTAAAAATGAATCTACGGTGCGGATAAAACACACAAATCATGGTCGCCCATAGCGCACCGACCACTAGCTAACTGGCTGGTGGCAGCGTCACTACGAGCCACACCGCGTCCGGGCAGGAGGGCAGAAATAATACAAGTCAAAGCTCATGTGGACCACACCATAGAAAATAGGGGGATTGAACGGCCACCGATGAAATCTTCTTGGGGCCACAGAAGCTTTGGATCATTCAGGTGTGCCTGTACCTTATGAACAGGTTTGATGGCAAATAAAACAACACGGTGGCCCTTGGAAAGTTTCAACGGTGGCCCTCATTGCCCCACTGTTTCCTATGGTGTGGCCCATTTGAGGTTTGAATCTGAATAATTTTTGAATTCGTCCCCTAGAATGAGATAGAAAAAAGGATGAACGGCATGGATTAAACACATACATCACGGTGGCTACACAGAGCTTGGTTCACATCGTGCCACAGGGATCTCCCTGTGCCGGGTGCTGCGGCAGGTAATCCGCTTCCACTTTGGTGGGATTCACCCGACTTTGTTGACTTGACTTTGGTGGGGCCCACCTGCGTCTCAACGGTGAGAAAACAAGGGATTCATGTAGTGGTGTGCGAGAAATGATCCAGTGCTCTCAAAACCACTGTACATTATAGTGTTCCTAATTGGTTTGGGACACTTGGACAGTCCAACCGATGGATCTGGGCTGTCCATTACGTTCACTACAAATTTCTTAGGCTAGCTAGTGAAAATGGATCTGATGGGAATATTTGACCGATCTGATTAGAAGCCTATGAAATGGATGGTCAAGATCATTTATCGTGAATAGGGCTAACCAACCATTAGAACCATCTATTACCCGAGGTCCATCTTGGCTAGCTTGTGGTTCAAAAGAATCACATTTTTCAAAGAATCCTAATTATCCCATCCATGCTTTTAAAACGGATGGCTTTCAAAGAGAGGCCCCCCTTACGGACTGATAGGATCATCCGATTGCTGTGAACCTAATGGACGGTGTAGATCAATCAAATGGATTTTTATTTTTATTTTACTAACTATCCCGATAATCACGCGCTTCTCATTACAATCCTATGTAATCGTTCCAATTTGGGCTAGTGGACACAGCACCAACGTCCGCATGTGGAAAAGCTCTGTGGACCCCACCATGTGTATGTGTTTTATCCACGCCGTCCATTCATTTTTCCAGATCTTTAGATGGCATACTAGAAAAAATGGTCAGATCCACAGCTCAAGTGGACCACACTAAAGGAAGCAGTGGGGATAATGACGCCCACCGTTGAAATTTTCGTACGGCCCACCATGATGTTTATTGGCCATCCAACCTGCTCACAAGTTCACACAAACTTGATGAAGGAAAAATACAAATATCAGCTCGATTCAAAACTTCTGTGGCCCCAATGAAGTTTTCAAGGGCAGGCGTTTAATCCCCACTATTTCCTATGGTGTGGTCCACTTGACCTTTGGAGCTGCCTCATTTTTTCACACATGCTCTAAAATTATCTGGAAAAATGGATAAACGGCGCGGATAAAACAGAGATATCCATGTATGCATGATACCGGTGTCGGTACTGCGTTGCACACTAGGCAATCCGCGTCATTTATTTCCAGTCGCTTGACTTGTGTCGATTGAATACAAGGAAAGAAAGATGATGAAGTACTACACGAATTCCTCGGGCAAATATCAAACACGCAAATAAAAGCAGGTTACTCTGCAAGTCCTCGAAAACAAGATAATTCTAGTGTGGGGCTCACCCAACCTCTTCATCAAATTCATCCCATCATGAAAATTGGACGGCCCAAAGTAGGACCGATCCAACCATCATCACGTGATCCACCATGTAAATTTTTTCGATGGTTGGAAATTGTTTCCTATGGTCGGCCCACCGTGTTGTGTATGCGCCATCCATCCAATCCATACATTACGTGTCATCCATCTAAGTACCCCTTGCAAAAAACACGATGCTACACGCACCCCGGTGGGCCCAAGTGGAATAAGCTTATTCTAGAAGGATGGCTTTTGATTGGGCACATTATTTCATCTTAAATCATGATCTGAACCGTTGAATTCTACCATACAAGGTCTACCCTAAGAAAAATTTGTTGAACGGATGATTTGTGTTTGAAGATGAATTTGGAATATTAAAAGGTAAAGTTTGAATCGACTATACTCAAATCCAAGAGTCAAAAGTTCATATCACTAGAAGGTAGTAACTTCCATAAAACAGCAGTGAAAACATGAACGGTTCAGATCATCATCTAATATTCAATCCACGGTGAAATCCCCCTTCATACTGTAATGTGGTCGGGGTCACCGTAACCCTACCGGTACCCGGTCATAACCGGACGCGGATTGCGTGGTGAACCTAACATTGCCTGCTTACGTGGTTTAAAGATTCTGTGGGGTCCACTGTGATGTATATATTTTATCCACACTGTTCATTCGTTTTTCCACATGATTTTACAATATAAATCCAAAACTGAAGCATATCCCAAGCTTCAGTGGGATAACGACATACACCATTGAAACCCTCTTAAGATCTACAGTAATATTTATCTGTCTTCCAACCTGTTCATGAGGGAAAACAAAAATATCAGCTTGACCGAAAGCTTATGTGGCCCGGATAAGTTTTCAATGGTAGGATTTTAACCCCCAGTTTTTACCCTGGTATAATGTCCTTGAGCTTTGGATATCCTTCAATTTTGAGACCTTCCATAAAACGAGCAGTACAAGTTGATGGAGGGTGTAGATATAAAAACATACACCATGGTAGGCCCGACAGAGACTTGGACGTGAATTGCCTGCTACACTCTCAAGTGAAGTTACTGTAGCGAACAGCTAGGTGGGCCACCAAGATATTTGTGAGAAATCCAACCCGTCCATCCATTTTGCCAACTCATGTTTGAGCACTAGCTGGCAAATTAATACAAAACTCAAGTGGGTCCCGCAATAAGAAAAAAGTGGCGAGAGAAATACCTATAGTTACACCTCCCTGTGTCCACAATAATGCTTATATGCCATCCAAACCGTTCACACCGTGAACTGAAAACATAAAAATATCAGTCCAATCCAAAACTTCTACGGCCTTACGGTAGATCACCTCGCTGTTGCCTGTCGTTCATCCCGCTTTAAGCGTCGGATCTGTTTCTTACGGTAGATCACCTCACCGAGAACATGAGCTGATCACCTCGCTGTGACCTGTTTCTTACGGTAGATCACCTCACCGAGAACAAGAGCTGATAAAACGGATGAACGGAGTGGATTTCTCACATACATCATGGTGGGCCCCATCTATAGCAAGTACTTCCAACCGAAAGGTCTCGCAAGAAATCTGCGTCCCAAAGTCCTTACACCACGTGACTACGTGGCGCCGGGTTCAACAGGCAGCCCCGCTTCGGTCAAAACACGCCAACGAGCCGCCGCCGCCGCCAAGAAAGCCCCATTTTTCAAAAGGTGATAAGATTGGAGATTGCGGTTCGGTAGAATACATTCTAGCTACTGTATTATAATAACAAAATCCGGACTCTTGTGGTTGGATTTTGGTCACTTTTCAATGATCCAAACCGTTCATTTGATAGGAATACTATTAGATGGTTAGATGAATATCTACTGTATTTGGTACTTCAACTCTTTTAACAGATGAATTTTAAGACCGTTCATCATCAAACCAAAAGAGTCAAGAAATTATAGTGTTGAGATAATGCAATTATGATGTTTTATTTGCCAAATTCCCACAATAAAAGGTGAGGCTCGTGATATAAACGGTTTGGATAATTGAAAGATGGACCACATTCAAAGGCTATAAATCCCGACGAATGGTGATAGAATACATTGGGATGTATGCCGCAAACTTCGATAAGGTTGGATCTTAGAAGAGTTTATTACACGCAATTACATGGTAGGGTGGCATGCAGACGTGATATCCAATTCGTATAGGCCAGTTAGATCATCAGGTGGGCCCAAGTTTACCAAAAAAAATAGATGGACTGAAAAAACTACGCCATGTTTCATTTATCAGGGAAAATGAACGGTTAAAAATATGATCAATGGTCTGTATTTAATATATGTATTTATTGTCCATCGAATGAGTGGACCGGATTGATTTTCGGGTGAGGGCATGTTATGGTGGGACACACCTGACAAGGGATCCTGATATGGTATATGCGTGGAAAATAGAAATATAGTACATGTGCCTTGAGGGATACAAATATCTATTTCTGCATGAGCGGACTTGCATCTGGTCAAGCACTCGTGTCTTTTCTACTCCTGTCCCACTTGTTATCCTTCTACACTTACCCTACACGTACAACAACTTAAACCGTCCAAACTGTGAGGCACATCATATATAAAGTATGTTCTGAAAATCATACTTATCTCAAAGTCCTAATTGTTTGGCTCAAATTAAGCTGTTTTGTGTGATGTGTAGGCGCGCCAAGGCTGAACACGACTAAAATTAAACTGAACGCTTATGGCCTCATTTGCTAAATGGACTTGGGCTATCCATCTAGCCACGGATTACAGATAATCAAGTGATTTGCAAGGAGGGTTTATCTTTATTATGAGTTCTTTTTAGAGGTGTACACAAGTCAAATTGCATCAAGCTTGGCACAACATGACTCGGCTCGGCTACCAGCTGACCCTAGTTCAAACTCGGCTCAGCTCAGTCCTTGAGCCTAATTGGCCAACTCAGCTCAATTCGGTCAGTATCTTGGGCCAGTTCAAGCCGAGTTCGCTTCTGCAGCATTTTCACAAACACATGAACTGTACCTTCAAATTCTCATTTTTTGAAACCAATAGAAGCAGTTTTATAGATATTTCATCAAAAACCTTATAGGCAACATCAAAATCAAGAAAAATGAATATTTGTTTCACATACACACCTTCCTTGCCACCAGTTGACATTTGGTTGGGTCATTTCCTCGAACACTTGGTGAGCAACATTAATATCAAAGTAACCGAATCACCGAACTAGTTCGGTTCGAGTTGGGTTCAATTCGAGTCGAGTCGAGCTTGGCCAAGCTCGAACTCGGCTCAAAATTTTTTCAAGCTAAAAAAATCTGCTTGACTCAGCTTGAACTCAGTTTCGAACTGAGTCGAATCGAGCTTTTTCGAGTCGAGTCAAGTGAAGTAATCAAGCTAACTCGGTTCGTGTACAGCCTTAGCTCTTTTTACCTTTGTAATACAATAATTTTCAAATAAATGCATAATAACTTATATAGTTTAGCGATATGACAATATTAATTTTTTTTTTAAAGGGATCATAAGTTGAAAGTATTCTTTTGGTATTTAAATGAATGTTAGCAATCAACATAAAGACAACAAAAAAAAAAAAAAAAAAAAAAAAAAAAAAAACAGAAGGAATAATTAATGACAATTTTTTTATTGCTTGGCAAGGTGGTTTACTTGTTGTTTAGCTGGGCTTCGTAAGTCAGATGATCATTTAGCAAAGATATTCTATTCACTACTCAACTGAATGTTGTAGGTAAGATACCAGTGGTTCGTGAGAATTGATGGTCGTTGGGTCTTCAATGATCTATTCGTAGAATGATTGGGCTTTGAAGGCAAGATAACCATTAGACAAAGACAATTTGTTTATGCTTGAAACCATTCTTTGTAAGCAAGACAACTGGAGTAATAGTCTTTTGGTTGCTTGAAACCAAACTTCATCTTTGGGATAGTCATTGCCAACAATTACTTGTTCGCCACTCAGGATCGTGCTTCATCGGTAATACTGTTGTGATTCATCTATTTATTCATTGCTCGACTAGGCTTTGTATGCGAGACAATCATGATGAGACTACCGTTTGTTTGTTGCGGGGTCAAACTTCATAGGCGAGACAACCGCCAAAATCTCTACGCATTATCAATCTTTTGTTCAAAACCAATTAGAGATCTTCCTAACAGTCCAAAAGTGTGATTGTGGACATAAGGTGAAGGGATAAATAATTTAATTAGTCCATACTTCTTGTAGCACTTCAATGGAAAGAAATGGAGGAGCTAGATCGTGACCGATTTAGACTAAACTAAACTAAGATAAGCATATATGAGAGACAAAAGATAAGTAGCATTGGGCTGTATAAGAGAATTGTGTTAGATTGGCATGAGCCTGGAGCTATTTACTCTCTACTTTATTTATATCCCAATAGGGCGGTAGCTGAAAATTTATATTCAGAATCAATCTCCACGTTATTTGTTTTTTCAAATATTGGCTAATTAATAGACGTGACTGATTTCGTTTTTATTTAAGAATGACTTTTCATGATATGTGCTTTAAGCTGATCGTTAGCTAAGCTAGCCAATCACATTCCACCATGTGTCGTAGATCATATTACCATCATCTAGTTATTTGATTGCACGTACTCTTTTAGGCCATTACATAAATGATGGATGCTTATGTTTCACCACATATCTATGTGATCATTACATGCTTTTGGTCTCCTCGGCCATCTAACGCATGTCCATTAGAGATGGCCATTTTGGTCTCTCACAATTTCGCTCTATCGATCATATTGGTTACAAGGATCACGTCCTTATCTTTCATATGGTGGTGTTGCCAAGTGTCAACTTTCCATCTGTTGGATCTGGTGATGTCATATTGAGTTAATCACTAACCATATAAATGGTGCATGCCAAAACATTGATGTAAAGTATAATATAGAGAAAGATTGAAATTCAACATAAAATTTAGATGTTTAATTATCATTTACAAAGTATGTTCTTTACATTATGCTATATACACAACCTATTGATAGATTGGACTGTCCAGATTGCCATAAATGATAAAACTATAACAAGCCTACGGTTGAGGAGTCATCGCCACCTTAAAATGGTAGTGAATAATCACATATGTCCAGCCATGGTTTTTAATAGAAGAATTAATCCAGCGCTATTGGATCAACTCACTATGCTCCTAGTTGCATTGGAACCGTTAAACAACCTCTTCGATTTATAAGAATCATTAGATTGGATAATTCAATTTAGTACAAGTAGTCCTTGATTTTTATATCCATCAATCATCCAATCCATAAATAGCATGGTTAGAATTGCTCGATAGATAACCATTCCTTTAAGGTTTCCCCAAACAGATGACTCAAATTGTTAATTGGTCCTAATTTTATATAATGATCCTAGTCACTCTTAGATCTCACACAGTTTTTTTTTCATGATTGAGCATGAAGTGTGTGGGGTACCTAATTAATATACGGTCCATATTGATCATTTGCGTTGTCTAATGGGTTTTGATCATAGAAACCTACAACTGTCAATAGGCCAGGCTCGGAATAAAATCAAAATTTTGAAGAAGCCCAACATAGATAATTCAAAATTCAAGCCGAATCCAATCCCAAAACCAACCAACTAAGAGCCACAAAGGAACATGATCTAGAATCAAAAAGCATTTTTAAAGTACATGTCCGCGTAGGTGAATGAGATCACTTATAATTGTCTTATAGCCATCATTTCTTTTAAATAATAGTGACCCACTTGATTATTGGACTGGGCTATTTATTATTGGCATTGGACTGGACTTAGCTCGGATGCCATTTTTAAGGGCCCCAGCCCTTACCCTACAGGACCCATTGCCGCCTGCTATAATGTGTTGTAGATAATATTCAGAAAAAAATTAAATAATAAATAAAGTAAGAAAATATGACTTATTTATTTAAGTTGAGGCATGGATGAGTCACTTGGCTTGAAACCAAATCTGTCCTCCTTGGATTGTGTCGCAAGTGCATGAATCTTGCACAGTTAGCCTCCATAATAAAAACAACTATTACATTGTTCTAACAGTGCACTTGTTGTACACGGGCTCGAATTAGTGTGCAGAACTTAACTAAAGTGACTTGACTCAACAACAAACTTAGTTGGTAAAACCATATTTAACTAGCTAGAGACGAATTTTGAAGAAACAGATAAAAAAATCGTTGGTTTGAAATGAATTAATTCGAAAAATGAGTATGTTATATATAGACCATGATTAGGTGCTTAAAATATCATTTCAAATGGGTTAGGTCTATTGGATTTGAACCTATTTGTGTAACCACCGGAACAGATGTGTCCCTGGTTTAAAATTCGTGCAAAACTGACAAGTATAAGTATACTCACAGAATACAGAACAAAATTATTAGTGCAAGTATACTCTCAATGCTCGAATAAACCCAGAGTCGAACCCGCCATGGCCCTACACAGCACGGTTTGGCTCGACGCACATGCATGTGTGGTCAATGACATAAGTTTGAGCTAATGGCATAGTCCTCCTATTGGACCAAATTATCCCTGAGAATGTGTCACGACCCAGATTTCAGGTACCTAACGTATACTTCGGACCTTAGATCCACGTCATGACTTGTACACTAAGTGTACTTAAACTATTAAATTTCTTACAAAAATCTCATATACCCAGTAACTTTACCGTAGATTTACATTCCACTCATATAAGAAGCATCTCATAAATAAGAAATAACCATTTATTTCAAATAACCAATCATAAATATAGTTAAAGACCCTCCCATTTGGGGTCTTATGAAATGAAATAAACATGTCTAATAAATTGAAAAAAATTAATTAACCATCTAAAAAAAATAAATATCATGCTACTCTAAGGCAGTAATTTCTTCCTCTGTCAAGTAAGGTCACGTGTCCCTTAAATTCTTTCTCTCAAGTTGTAAAAAAATATGTCAGAGTCCGGAGACTCGGATATGGAGTAGGTCGGCTCTACTGACACTGCTCGAAGAGTCCGATACAATAGTCGGAGCCGAGAGAATAGTGAATAAGGCCAAAAGGCAAAAGTGTAAGGCGACTTAAGTTACTCGATCGGAAAGTTAACAGCGTCTACGTAAGCCTACAAAAGGTCGAGTAAGTTATAAGCCACCCGATCGACAGAATAAAACCGACCTAATGAGTTGGTTCCGTCGGTCACGGAGTAAGGAAGGATGACGGGTAAAATCCGAGACTATTCCGTCCGTGAGAAAGCAGAAAATCTATTCTCCTAAGCTGGCCGAGACTCTTCCAGAGTCGGAAACAGCCGAGCCGAGACAAGAGAAGGCAGTGTGAATGTAAATACCGTCCCGAAAATTCAGGTATACGGGTGTCTGATCCCGAGATCCTCGGGATCGGGCGAAATCAGTCAAGAGGATCAAATCTCTAAATATGGAGGAGAAGAATCCTATGATAAGGTTTATCCGGACCTATAAATAACCATCTCCTTCACAATGAAAGGTACGCAACAGAAAAATCTTAATTCCTCTGCCTTAGTACGCGATACTGACTTAAGCATCGGAGATTCTCCGGTTCAAGCCAGGGTCCCCTTTTGCATTTATAATCGTGCAGGCGAAGGACAGGCGGAGCAGAAGATCCATTCATAAAAAAATACATCAACAAATACTATTTTATCTCCAGCCTTGTTGAGGAGAGAATCAGAGACTAAGTTGCGATGAATGTCAAGTACATGCAACATAATTTTTAGCATTAAAGTCTTTTCCAATGCGAGCTTTAGAATAACATTTCCTTTTCTAACAACTGGAGAGGATCAAACATTTTTCATGAACACTTGTTCCTCATCTCTTGTCGCTTGATAAGAAGTAAACATGCTTCGATCCTTACATATATGTCGAGTTGCCTCAGTATCTAATATCTATTCCATGTTGTTTACCAGAAATACTTCAAACACTACAACGACAACCATGTTTAGATTTTCTTCAGCTGCAGCGAAATTGACTTAAGATTTTGTACTCTTTTTCTTAAGCTTACATTCATTTTCATAATTTCTAGGCTTCTTACGGTAGTTACATGGCCAATTTTTCTTAAATTGACTATTTATTTTCTTTTTTAGCCTACACTCCTTAGAGTGATGTCTACACTTCCCAAAGTAGTAACAATTCCCTTTCTTTTTGCCCTTTTGTGTCTGACTTGTTTCCACTAGTCATTAATACAAACTTATTTGCATTTTTAATTTGGTCTTTATTTCTGTTAGCCTCCTCTTTTCTTATGTGTACAATTATATTTTCTAAAAAAATGTTATTTTTTCTTATATTTTATTATGTTTTTGTATTCTTTTTATGATCAAGAAGGTAGCTTTTTAATCAGCGCTCCTAACAAGAATACTTTGTTCATTTTCATTTTCTCAATCATCAGTTCTTGTACCAGATTCTAATAATCATGAATCTGCTTCATAACAAATTTATTATCTGTCATTTCATAATAAAGAAAGTTTATATTCATTAGACAAAGTATTCAAGATAAAATGTTTACAGTTATTAGCATATGTAAATTGATTTTCGTTATTTGCATCATCTCTAAATGAATATAAAAGAATATATATTTTTTTAAAAAAAACACCTTTAATGTTTCCAGTGTAAAACTAATTTTCTATTTTCATCTTTTGAAATTCTGTCCAGCGAATGGTTCGATTTTGGTCAATTCAATCGTAAAGTTGATTGATGGTGACCATTGAATACAATAGATATTTGGTTGTAACTCAATTTTTAACCAGTTAGAGAAATATTCGAACACTGGTTACAGAAATGAAAAGAAGAATAAAAATTTTTTGTTTCCAAATATCAAATAAGAAAAGATGACTTATTTGCTTGAGTCGATGTATGACTAGGTCACTTGGCTTAAATCAAATCTTCCATCAGATCACGTCCCAAGTGCAACAGAATCTTGGACAGTTGGCCTCTAGGATACAAAGACTATTACCTGATCCCAACAGTGCACTCACTGTACACGGGCTCTAACTAGCGTGCAAAACTTAACCAAACTGAGTTAACTCGGCTGTAAACTCAGTTGGTAAAACAACACTAAAATAGACGACGAATTTTGAAGAAAAGGAAGAAAGAAATTGTTGGTTTGATTGAATTAATTTGGAAAAAAGAGGTTTACATATGTACACGTGTATTCTCACTACTCACATAGGCTCATACCCAGACCCAAACCCGAACCGGCACATGCATGTGTGTGTGGTCAATGATACAAGTTTGAGTTAATTACATAGCTCTCCAATTGGACCAAATTCGCATACGTCTCAAAGGGGCTCATGTGTTATACAAAACTCTTCTTTTATAAACTTATATTTTTCTTTGGTCTTTTTCAATGTAGGATAAGAGATACACTAAAAACAAAAATCATTTTAAAACGAGAAGTAAACAAAAATTTTAAAATAAAACACTTTATTTTAAACTTCTTTTTTAAAACACAACATATAACAATTTTAAAGAGAAAACAACGGGTGACTTGCTCACATAGGCACAAATTTTATTGCACTAGAGTCTTCTAAAACCCAAACCAGGATTTTGAATATTCTTATTTCAGAACCTTAACACATATATAATATGCATGGTCGTCCAATCTCCCAACACATAAAAGTTTCATGGGCAAAACACAATCCTATAGTTTGCACCGGTGGGGCACGTTAATGTACTGGTCGGATCATCCCTAGGGTAGCTGAAGGCTTCTGGGCACCGTTCCTTGAAGAACCTGAAAAATCTGTTGGGCCCACAGTTGCCAGAATTGCAACAATACTCATCGGTTTTGAAGACGGTGCACGGGTGGTTGCACCCACCTGGGACCTTGAGCTCGGCAGGACACTGGCCGTTGATATCAGCAACGCACCTGGTCACTCTATTGCAACCGCCGGATACTGCGCTGAATTCGATCGGGACGTTGAATCCATCGATAAGCGAGATGTCGAAGAAATCCAGGTCGTTGAATTGTTTCAGTGCGTACTCGACGAGTGTGTTGGGCGGCTGGCCGTAGTCCTGGCAGTCAAGGAGGCCACCGCAGTCACCGGTCTGGCAGCTGCCACGACCGTTGCTGTCGAAGCTGCACCCGGTTCGACCCCAGATGCGAGCCTGGGTCGTGCCTGGGTTTGCAGTGATGGTCCATGACTGGTTCTGGTCTAGGCGGCGGCCCCCGCCGGGGATTCCGGCAGCCCAGACGGTGTACGGACATTGGTTTCGGATATCGAACGTGGCTGCATGGGTGAGGGTGAAGAAGAGAGAGAGTAGCAGTACGAAGATGAGAGAGAGGTGTGATTGGACGGCCATGATGAGAGGTGTAGAGATGGTGGGCCTTTGTGATTTTGTGGGGAGAGTGAGAAGGTATTTGAAAGAGAGGGTGGCTATGGAATATTTTCCACGTGGATAATTATAGTGTATTTTTGTTGACTTGACTTTAGTGGGCCCCACAAGAATTGGACTTGAAACGTGAACCTGAGAAAAACGGAAGGTGATGATATAGTAGGAGATGGAAGAACCTTAATCAGGTTCAGCCACATATCCACAGTACACGTGGCATGGTTTGTTTTCGATCTGGACCGTTCATCTTGTGAATATAATCATGGATGGATCTTTGAGGATTGCAGTGGATAATTTTAGATCCCAATTTTCTTCATTTATCAGAACTTAATGTTGACCATTAAATACTTCTATTTCCTTCCGTTACTTTGAAGACTGCTGATTAAATTGATAGGATCATCCAATCTGTTTGTATCTTTGAATATTTCACATCCATATTATGGGCCACCAGATGGACGGTTGTAGTTGATGTAATCTGCCACGTGTGCTGTCGGGAGATGGCTTTACCACGTCATATACCATATGGAATGGGCCTCACCCGAGGGACGCGGATTGCGTCCTACCCGAGCCTTCTCTAGCCACGAACGGGCAGTTCTGTGGGCCGACCTACCGTGATGTATCAGTTTATCCACGCCGTCCATCCCTTCTCTAAGATCATTTTAAGTTATGTATACAAAAATGAAACAGATCCAACGTTCAAGTTGATCACAACAAATAATAATATTGGGTTGCATTAGATGCACAAAACATTAAATACAAGAGTCATCTTTGGTGTGGTCCACTTGAGGGTTGGATCTACCTCATTTTTATAAATGTATCTTAAAATTATCTTAGAGAAGGAATGGACGGTGTGGATAAATAAATACATTACGGTGGGCCCGCCCATAGAACGGCCTGTTCGTGGCCAGAGACAGGCGGGGGTAGGACGAAATCCTCGTCCGCACCCGAGTCCATGTGATTTCATCCAGAGGTTTGGATAATTCATCTCACGTAGATTGCAGTCTCTTGCGACTTGTGTAAGAAGCTAATGTACATACAGTGCACAACATATGCCAGCCTGGCACGGTGTGTTCAAGATCTAACCCGTACATCAGGTGGGTCCCACCATGGAGATGATCTTTCTTGGAAACCAGCACAGATCATCATGCTTGTCCAAATGTCCAAAACAAATCAAGTGCTTGAACAGAGTTTTCTTTAATTACCCCTTTCTAAACACATTGGCCCACCTGATGTATGGTCCAGCTGATTATGGAATGGAACGTCTACACCGGCCGGGCACTCTTGATGGACGGATAAGATCTTAAGAGATTAAGTGAGGTTGGCACATGTATCCGCGCTTAGACGGACTGCCTTACATGATAATTATCACTGTACACGTCACCTTTTATTCAGCATCCTTTTCAAACCCAAAACTTATTTTTCCAAATTAAACCTTTTATGTACGGACAGATCATTTGGTGACAAAAATACACCTACTTTTAGCTAGAAAGCCAGGTTATTTTCGTCCTAAAATGCTCTGTCCGTACTAAAAAGTCTAATTTGGAAAGGTGAGTTTTGGACGGCTGAAAGAAGCTGGATAAAAGGTACCGTTAACAGTGATAATTTCTCCTGCCGTACGCACGCAGATAAAAGATTCAGTGCTCTGATAGGGGATGATGGTTCATACATATGCACTAAAAAGACTACCCGTGGGACATGTGTAACTCAAATGAAACCGTCTATATTGTGTCCCCACTCTCTTCTGGTCACAAATATAAAAAAATTTAACGTATAGACCTCTTGCCTGGCTGATTGCCGGATATTTATTGGACGGTTAACGTTAAAATAGTCAACCTTACAAACTCAAAAAATTAATGTCCATTAATATGGGTTTTGGACCGTTTGATTAATTTTAAAATTTTCACATAGTCTGTATAGATAGGCACATGATTTGGACGGTTT
Source organism: Magnolia kwangsiensis (assembly GCA_037074715.1). Taxonomy (NCBI): domain Eukaryota; kingdom Viridiplantae; phylum Streptophyta; class Magnoliopsida; order Magnoliales; family Magnoliaceae; genus Magnolia; species Magnolia kwangsiensis. The sequence continues at coordinate 100,796,341 of CM073584.1, forward strand.
TGACTGGACTTTCATGCTTCATGCACACCACAGGTACAATTTCCGAGTGTATGCATATGAACCATCAGAAGATAACTCTCGGCATCAGATTGGGGGAATTGTAGGGTTTTGGTGCATGTGTATGTGCATTGCTCTGGTGCGCCTAGTCTGTACAAGTGAAGCCCACGGTTGGATGATCCAAACCATCTATCTAAGCCATTGATCTTGATGTAGTATTAGATGGGTCTGATAAGGATGGATTTTAATTTGTGGACCGTCTAAAATGGAACCAATTATGATCTGGATCACCATTAGCATGGGCCCATGGCTAGGAAAGCTATTAGCAACAATCCAAACTAATTGTCTTAGATCGGATGAATAGAATCATTAAGTCCGGAAATTTTTTGGGTTGTCTAATATCCACGGTGAGACCAATCATACCAACGGATTGGATCATCGAAACATGGGCCCCACTTGTGGAAACAGATTCACCGTAACAGTTTCCCGAGTAATCACCAAACGGATTGGATCACCAAAAGCATATTCGTATATATCCTCGCTTCACACTGGTTAAAGTTGAAATTTGGGAAGTTGGTATTGAAGTTCCACGTGTCGTGCATTCTAGGTAGACACGTGTGCAGATGAAGACACGAGGTGGGCCCTACCAGGAGACGTGTGAGATGAGAGGAAATGGAAAGTCATGCATGGAGACAATATATTAATTTCCTGATTTGGTCATTGAAGGTTAGTCCGGTAAATGAATCCAAAATGCAGATGGTCTGGGCCACGTCATCTGTGCTGATGTTAGCCAAGTAGTTAGAAAAAGAAAGAATAGTCTAAAAAATTACTTGGTTAATGTGGAATTTACAATCGGGTACCTCATTGGAAACACTTTTATGGCTATATTGCTTTTGGAAAATGAGAGGTAACTTGTGTGGTCCCTGATTCCTTACTCTTACTCGGGTGGTAGACTCTCGAGAGTTTCAACACCGGGTCAAGGGTTCGAGTACTCATAGGTGTTGAAATTCCACTATGGCGGGCGTGTGGGGGTTGTGTGCGCGTGTTAAAAAAAAAAAAAAAAAAACAACCTTGTGTGGGTCCCACCACATGATGTTTACATAAAATCAATTTTGCTCAACTGCATTTATGATTCAAGTCAACCATGTGATTGGAAATAGTGTATAAGGTGTTGGGACTTATGAAACCTATACAGAGTAGAATTAAGCAAAGTAATTATAATACCAGAGACGAGCCCAACAAAATGATCTGAATTTTATGTTGAAAAAATTATCGAAGGAAAAAATCTTGAAACAAAGTGGCAAGTAATACACTATAAAAAAAAATTTACAAGGGATAATATCTTAACGATACAAACAACACTCGAATGTCCTTTGAAACCTGAGTTATGCTCTTGAACCAACATTTTAGAAAGCACAACCTGAGTTATGCTCTTGAACCAACATTTTAGAAAGCACTAATCTCTTCTTTAATTCCGAGTACGCCCGATTTATATACTATGCAGTCGGAATAAGAAATAAATCATACACTTATGCAACTATACCCGAGCGTTTGATGGGACGTTCGATGCATGACATCTAAAGACATAGAAAACCTATCAATAACATTGAAGACCAAGACTGTTCAGAAAATAAATAAAAATTTTTTTGAATTTTCTTAATGGGATTGAGGGGCCGATAGCATCTACATCATCTACATTTGCTTGATGGGACTGAGTGGTTATAGCCAGATTTAAGGCATTAGGCAGTACAGGGCACTCGCTTTCAAACTTTTTTACACTAGTGTGACCCAAGTGAATCATATATGAGTATGATTTTTGAGGTATGAGCAAATTATTATTATTTTAACGTAATCTAATGGTTGGAGTGAACTTAATATAAACATTATGGTGGGTCATGTAAAAATCAAGAGTGGTCGTCTCTCCATCTGGGTGAGGGTTCGGTAAAGGTGCGCCCCACTTGATGAGGGGTCCTGATCTTGTGTAAGTTTAGAAAATAAGAATTTGGCACGTGTGCCATGCGGGATAATTTTCATCTCTGCATGAGCAGACTTGCATTTCAGGTCAGACACTGGTATCTCTTCTACCCTGCTTCACATGTATAGCAACTCAGACCGTCCAAATTGCGGGTTACACTACATTTGAAGTATGACCTAAAATCACACTTATATAGGAATCCTAAACATCCAAATGGTGTCTTTGAAAAGACTGATGAAAAGTAAATCAAAGAACAGTAGAATTCAACAGACAAAAAGGCTTGTAAGCCATGGCCACAGCCACAGCCACAGCCTAGCCCTGAACCTAAACCAGCTGAAAAGGCTTCAACCAAGCCCTAACTTTCACCTTACAAAGTCAGCCCAAAAGAAAATGAGTAAAATTATTGTAATCTAAGAAAGTTTTTATAGTATTCCCACGGTCAATGATGAGCCCCTTCTAATGGATCCTGGTCATTGAAACAGAGGGCTGTCAGTATTCTAGACTCGAGCCAACCCCAAATTCGACTCTTAGGAGCCATATAAAAACATTACCCTCAATCCAAAAGCTTTTTCAACTATATATGTACATGTATGTGAATGAGATAACTTAGAAGCATCACCAAATCATTATTTCTTTCATATATAACAGCGATCCACTTGATTATTGGACCATGCAATTCATTATTAGCATCGACCAAGGCTTGCTCCAAGTGCTAAATGTAAGAGCCCACGCATTAGCCCTACAGGGCCCTTTTGTTATTTTTGATGTCTTAAATATATTCAAAAGCAAATTTTGTCGGTGCCATTGACAGACCATGATGTCATCGAGCTGTGTTCAACGCCAATGAATAACTGCTCAATTCCATCGAGATTTTCAAAATTTCTCCAGTTTGTTGTTGGATTATTTGGTTACCTATTCGATGTGATCAAAACTTAAGTTCAATGCCTTTGAGACCAATCAAAGTGTAATTGTGAAAATTCGATTTTTCATGTTTTGTCTCTAGACTGTTTTGGTATATATTTTTTTTTCGATACCATTGAAGTGGGTTTGATACCATCGACGATCTCTCAATGACATTAAAGTCCCATTGAATGTATCATCAAACGTATCGCAAAGTTACACGGAGTTGTAAATCTGTAGGATTTTTTACCGATTTCGATTATGATTCTTCCTAAGGCTATATATATAGGGGTGTAATTAGGATTGAGAAGATCTTGGAGCTTTCCAATTCATTCCTAGGATTTTAAAGGTGTAGCTTGGGGTGATTCAAGGCTTGTTCAAATCGAGTATTATCTAAACTCTTATAATTTCTGTTTTCATAGTGATTATCTGTCACTTTGCATGGTGGTTTTTTCTTAAAAAAGTTTTTCCACATTAAAATAAAAGTGTTTGTGTTTGGGTTTGCGCTTGATTTATGCGATTATATTACTTCACTTGATTCATCTCTGTGTGCTTCCGCGGTCCTCCCAACACCATTGGCCCCACTACTATATAAAGGTTCAAAAGGAGAAAACAAAAGGTTACATGCACATGTAAAATTGTTACAAACACCACCAATGACAGTTATACCAAAATCATTCTCTCATGCACACATGTGGAAGAATTTTATTGCAATAGCCTTCTCGAGCACAAACCAGGATTTTGAAAATTCTTATTTCAAAACCTTGATTTTAGTGGGGCTTAATATGACATGTATGAGAAAGTCACTCTGATCATTAGATGCATAGTTTCAATCTAAAAGTAAGTTTGACTTGTGATTCATGTGGGCTAAAAAAAAATTTTATTTGAGAGAGACACATACACCTTTGATTTTCATACAACCCACCACTATTATTATATAAAATTCACTTCAACTACTAAATGAAAAATCAAAGTTTAGGCCAGTGACCTAAAAATCATGTCAGTTTATGATTCATGTGAGCTATACCATGAGAAACATTTTTAAGGATGATTATTACCTTATGTACTTTTTTTATTTATTTATGTGGTTCACTTGAATCATGGATGGGGTGGTTTTTGGGCCCTTGTTATGACATGAGAGGACAAACATAGTGATTTGGATATATGTTAAATAAATATTACGGAGGAGTTTACCCAATGTATGAAAGGCATTGTAGATCTCGAACGGATCTCTCTTAGATAAGATGTGATTATTCGGAATCAGCGAAGATGTGCAATAGGAGGCTAAGGTTGAGATGGTCTTGGCCGACCTGACTTGGGGGTGGTATGCTGTAGGGGTTTACATCGAACTAATAGAATCGTGGAACCAGACTGGAACCAACAAAACGGTCCGGTTGGGTCCCGTTCTAGAGTGCACTGGTTTTGGTTCCAAAAATCAAGGAACCGATTACATCGGTGCAATTCTTGGTTTAAGGGTATATAGAACCAAACCGAACCGTGAACCAATCCGTAGAACCAAACTGTAGATCCAAACCGCAGATCCGAATCAGGAACCAAACTATTTTTTTAAAAAAAAAAAAAACCCTAATACCCTAAGTCCCTGCTGAGGCTACCCATCTCTCTCACCAGTCCCCTTTCTCTCTCTATCGTCGATCCTCTCTCTCTCTCTCTCTCTCTCTCTCTCTCTCTCTCTCTCTCTCGCTGCTCTTCTCTCTCTCTCTCTTGCAATTGGATTGGATTATAAAAAGCTCAAAATCGTGGAGCTGATACAAAACTGAATTGATTTTAACGGTTCGATTCTAGGGTGTTAATGGTTCGGTTCTGGTTCCGAAAATCTTAGAACCGTTAAGAACAGTTCAGTTCTGATTTCACCCCAGAACCAGACCGTACCGACCTGTGTGCACCCCTAGTATGCTGACCTAGATTTTCTTACGAGCCCTGACCCTTCTCTTAATGTCGTGTATGTTGCTGACCTGCCCTTATACTTCGTGTTAGGGCAGTGAGGGGGAGCTCATTTCTTTAGTAGAATTTAGATGACATATGTTGTGAGTGGAGGGTTCGAGTTCAAGAGTCGAAGGTGGTCTTGGCCGATCTGGATACTCGGATGAGCTTTGAGCCTGCCTTCATATGTAATAGGTGACCGACCTATCTTCCCTAGCCATTAAGGGGCTCATTGGTTATGACTAGCATTGAGTAAAATCGTGTCTTATAAAGATGTTCGAGCTAACCTCTTCTCTTTATCTAATCATTTTTACGCATAACAATATATTAATTAATGATATAACTTTTGTAAAACTTCTTTGAAAAGGGTTCCTGAATGTAACTTTTATACTGATTAGGTAGTTTTTTTTTTGGAAATCTCCTACTAAAGACATGGCGAACGGATCTTGATTGGAAGCAGCGTCCTGCACTACCCAGACATACTCGGTCTAGGCAGGGGCTTTGTGGGTCCCACCTTGATGTTTGAGTTTTATCCACACCGTTTATCTATTTTTCTCAAAATTTTTAAGAGTAAATACCAAAAGTGATGTAGATTGAAGGCTCGAGTGAACCGCACCACATAAATCAGTGGTGATAATGACATCAACCATTGCAACCTTCCTAGGGCCCACTATGATGTTTATTTCCCATCCAACCTGTTCATATTGTTATATAGACCTATATAAAGGGAAAACACAAATATCACCTTCATCCAAAACTTTTGTGGCCCAAGAAATTGTTAATGGTGGCCACTCAATCTCCACTATGTAGTCCACTTGAGCCTTAGATCTGCATCGTTTTTTAGATCATACCCTAAAACAATCCAGAAAAATGGATAGACGGCTTGGATTAAAACCATACATCATGGTGGGCACCACAGAGGACCTGCTGAACCGAGTCCGTCCAGGCGGTGGCAGGATGCTTCCTTCTAGATCATCAAATAACCTTCATACAGTAACATGGTTCGGGTCACCGTAATCGTACCCGGACCCGGTCAAAACCCGCTAAGAAAGTTACAAATTCCAAACGGTGATAAGATTTAGAGGGGGTAGAATGCATATATGTATTACAATAAGATACGTCGTGGCTTTAGAGGTTGGATTTTGACTTCTTTTCTATGATCCAAACCGTTCATTCCGTAGGTCTACTACTAGATGGTGAGACCCAAAAACATACTATATCGAATACTTCAACTAATTTTTTTAGAGACCGTTCATCATCAAAGCAAAAGAGCCAAATAGTGAATGGGTGGAAATAATGCAATTGGGTTACTTTATTTGTGGAATTTCCACCATAGAAATGAGAACCGTCGTATAAATGGTTTGGATAATTGGATGAACCAGATCTAAAGGCTATAAATGCCGGCAGGTGGCTTGCAGACATGATATCCAATCAGTACATCAAGTGGCCAGTTATATAATCAGGTGGCAGAGTTCACCAAACAAATATATGGACTGAAAAAACTCGGCCGAGTTTCACTTATCAGGGGAAATGGACGGTTAGAAATATGGTCAATGATCTGTATATAATGTATGTGAATGTGTGGTCCATATGATGAGTGGACTAGCTTAATTTTCATAAGAGGACATATTAATGGTGGGCTCCTCCTGATGAGTGGTCCTGATCTTGTCATATATATGCGTAGAAAATAGGAATCTATCAAGTGTTCCACACTACATTTCTAGCTAGTCACGCACTCATGTCTCTTCTACAAATTGTGGGTCACACTACACATGGAGCATGACCCGAAAATCACGCTTATCCAGCAATCCTAACCATTCAAATGGTATCTGCCAGAAGATTGATAAAAAGTAAAATAGAGAGAGGTAGAAATTCAAATAGACAAAATCAGATGGTTACTATCATTTGCAAAGTGTGTTATTTGCATTATGCTATATCCACAGCCGGTTGGTAGATTGGACGGATTGGATTGCCCTACAACAACGACATGCGTGTGCAGTCGAAGAGTCACCACCACCTTAAAATAGTAAGGAATAATTACAGGAGTCTAGCCATGGTTTTTATTTATTAAATAGGATAATCAATTTAGTGCTCTCAAAGCAACTTACTGTACTCCTAGTTGCATCGGAACCCTTGTACAGTCTGATCATTTGACTGGAACCGTAAGATTGGATGATCCGATTAGGTACAAGTACTCCTTGATTTTTATAGCCATCCATCTTCCAATCCATGGATGGGATTATTAGAGTTACCTGATATAATCGATCCATGGCTGCCACAAATAGACGGCTTAAATTGTTGATTGGCCTTATTTTTATATAATGATCCTGATTATCTTTAGATCACAAGGATTTTTATTTTTTTTTTCACGAGTAAACTTTTAAGTGTGTGGTGGACCTAATGTACGGTTCAGATTGATCAATCGCATCGTCTAAGTATCCAGAAGCAACTAGAAGATCTATAAGTTATAGTGTTCTAGATCCCATTTAAAAAGTGCGACTCCCCGGCTATTCGGTTTGGATGATCCATTAACTGACTTTGATTGCACCCAAAGCTAGCCAACTTGACTGAGCTGAGTCAACTCTAATTTTGATCCATTAGATCAATCCTCTGTCACGTAACATGTGCATCTTCCATGTGGACCGTTCTTTCTTATTCTCCTTTTTAATTATTTTTATTTTTATTTTTATTTTTGTAAATGTCCATTCTTTATGCATCTATATCCTACTTAAGCAACGGATGAATCAGAACCCTTCGCGTGGGAAATAGAAGTTTTATAATTTTCTGGCATCGATTTCTTTATTCATTTTTCTTCTGGCCCACTTATCAATAAAAGGGTTAGAAATATTTGTAAATGTAATCCTCTCTTTGAAATAGAATTTTAAAGCAAATGGGGTAAGCTATCTTTTTGAGCTTAGTTGAGAAAGACACGATTAAACAAAGGTGCCATTTGTGCACAAGTCTACCAAACACATGACATGTGATGTAGAACATGTCAGAGAGATATTCCCAGCATGGTTGAGCCAAAAGAAGATGGACCATGAATCGACCATAACTTTTGATCCGGATATTGTTACGGGGCGTACAACCTATCAATCTTTATTGAAACGAGCAATCCGAAGCAAACTAACTCACAATGTAGGTCATATCTGTTCATTTATTCAGCTCAAAAATAATTTTTTTAGAAAAATTTTACTATTTTAATAATTCTAATTTTTTAATATTTTAGAGTATTAGATTTTCTTTCCTTTTTAGAAAAAACTTTTAATTATACTAGGACTTTTTTAAAAAAAGTTTATTTATAATTTTTATTTTTAAAAATTAGGCTTTAGAAGAGTTTTACTAGAATTAGAATTTTTATTAGAGTTACAATTTTATTATTTTTGGTAATTACGAATTTTAGTTTATTTTTTTATATTAATGGTGTAAGGAGACACATTAGAAAATTATCAATGATTCATTAATTAATTTCGAATTTATTAGAAATTCTTTCTATTTACTACTTTCTTTCCTCGTGGATTCGAGGAGTCTTTGTAAGGAGTCCAGAAAAGTTCCGTAAATTCTGAATAATGATCATCTTGAGGAAGATGATGCTCGACCTCACGTCCTTCCCTGCGTCAATATGTCGATGATAATCTGAAAACATTAAATAATCGTATATATAATTAAAATCACACCAATAGAATGATCAAAGTCATTCAAAAGTTGGCCATCTAAAATGCTTACATGTTAGACCCACATTGTCCATTCATATTTATCGATCATTTTAGAGCATAGCCCAAATATGAGCTGAAACCAAAGCTATAGTGCACCACATCATAAAAAGAAAGTAGTAAGGATTGAATGCCTGCCATTGAAAACTTCTTGCGGCTATGAAAGTTTCAAATCCACCCCATTTTTTAGTCCATGCCCTAAATTGGTTCAGATGGTTTTAAACCGCTAGCAATTTATTTGTTTATAATCCTTATATTTGTAGCCTATCTTAAACTCTAAATTTTTTCATTTGGACTAAAGTATATATTTCAATGAATTTATTATAATTATTTTGTTAAATATTACATATGTAAACTAATTTAAAATGATAAAGTTGACTTGGGATATATCACGTGTCCCCGTGAATATATTAAAATTTTTCAATACATTTTAAATTCTCCCATATACTCCCAACCAAACACAATTAAGTCATTTACTCTCAACTTATTTACATCTAATTCCATTTCTCATTTACTTCATTTTACTTCGAACTCAGCTGAGTTGGCCAGCCCTATCATGGATTAGGGTTGGCAAAACCTAGCCATACAGGGCACATTTCACACCCACCCCCTACATATTAAAATGAGAAAAGCACAGGTGAAATGCACACGCAAGATTTCTAAAAAAAACCAACAACAATAGTCATAACAAAACCATCTCATGCACACGTGTGCACGACTTTTATTTCACAAGTCTTCCAAAACCCAAACCAGGATTTCGAAATTTCTTATTTTTGAACCACAACACATATATAATATGGTTGTCCAATCTCATCACATAGAAATTTTTCATGGGCAGAATACAACCCTATAGTTTGTACCGGTAGGGCAAGTGAATGTACTGGTGGGATCATCCTTAGGATAGCTGTAGGCATCTGGGCAACGGTCCTTAAAGAACTTAGACAATGGAGTGGGCCCGCAATTTCCAGAATTGCAACAGTACTCATCAGTCTTAAAGACAGTGCATGGGTTGTTGCATCCACCAGGGGCCCTCAGCTCATTTGGACACTGACCGTTGATATCAGCAGTGCATCTGATCCCTCTACAGCCGCCGGACACTGGGCTGAAGTCCATCGGGACGTTGAAACCGTCGACGAGCGAGATATCGAAGAAATCCAAGTCGTTGAATTGTTTCAGAGCGTACTCGGCGAGTGTGTTGGGTGGCTGGCCATAGCCCTGGCACTCGAGGCGGCCGCCACAGTCGCCAGTCTGGCAGCTTCCTTGGCCATTGCCATCGAAGTTGCAGTTGGTTCGGGCCCAGATACGAGCCTGGGTCGTGCCTGGGTTTGCACTGATGGTCCATGACTGGCCCTGGTCTAGGCGGCGGCCTCCGCCGGGGACTGCAGCGGCCCAGACGGTGTATGGACATTGGTTTCGGATCTCGAAGGTAGCTGCATGGGTGAGGGTGAAGAAGAGAGAGAGTCCTAGTAGGAAGATGAGAGGGATGTGTGATTGGATGGCCATGATGAGTGGTGCAGAGATGGTGGGCTTTTTACGCTTTTGGGGTTGTGTGGTATTTGTGTGGAGAGCAAGGAGGCATTTATAGAGAGTGGGTGGGTGTGGAGTCTGATCCACGTGGATAATTGTAGTGTATTTTTGTTGACTTGACTATGGTGGGGCCCACTAGACTTGGACGGGAAATGTGAAGATAGGAATAACCGAAGGTCATGATATGGTAGGACCCGGATGACCCTGAATCAAGTTCAGCCACCTATTCTTTGTAGATGTAGCATGGTTTCATGGCAATCGGGACGGTTCATCTTGTGGATCTAGTCATGGATGGAACGTTTCTTCTATAATCACATCCATTGGATTATTTTGGATTTCTATTTTCTTCATTTATCTGCACTTAATGTTGACCATTAACTACTTCTATTTTCCACCGTTACTTTGAAGATTAGGGATCAGATTGATAGGGTCATCTAATCTTTCTATATCTTTAAATATTTGACATCCACAGTGTGGGCTACCAGATGGATGGTTCGAGTTGATCTGTTGATCTGCCATGTGTACTGTCTGGAGATGGCTTTTAACATATCATATACCATGGGATGGGATGCACCCAAGGCCATGATGGGCTTTGATCCAGAGGCTTATGGAAAATTCATCCGCGGATTGCGGGCGGACCCTGCCACCTCCATGATGGCAGTACTCTGTGGGGTCCACCGTGATGTTTATTTTTATCCACACCGTCCATCCGTGTTTTCAGCTCTGTTTAGGAATGATCCCAAAATTGAAGCATATCTAAAGCTCTAGTCCACCACACTGCAGAAAAAAGTAGGGATTTAATGCCTACCTTTGAATGCAGGTTTTTTAATAGAGATGATATTTGTGTTTTCCCTTCATCTAGGTCTGCCTGGCCTTATGAACGGTTTCGATAACAAATAAACATCACGGTGAGCCCCCTAGTAATGTTTTAACGGTGGACATCATTGTCCCCACTATTTCCCATAGTGGGGTCCTCTTGAGCTTTGGATATCCTCCAATTTTGAGCTGATCGAGTCATTCGGTCACGATAGTAAGAAGTTTTCGCTCTAGAAGCTAGGTAGGCTCAATAAGATGTTTGTAAAAATTCATACCGTTCATCCATTTTTTAAAATTATCTTAGGACACAAGTCTTAAAATGAGGAAAATTCAAAACTCAAGTGAACCGCACGATATGCAGTAGTGTGGATTGAACGTCCACAGTTGAAACATTTGTAAGGCCACAGAAGTTTTGGATCAGACCGATTTTTTTCGTGTTTTTAGATCACCCTATAGGAATGACCTTATGGACGGTTTGGATGGCATATAAACATTACAGTGGACCCAAGGAGGTTTCAACGGTAGGCATTTCAATGCTCACGTTTTCCTGTTGTGTAGTCCACTTGAATTTTGGATCTTCTTCATTTTTGGGCTCTTATCCTGACATGGTCTGGAGATACGGATGAACAGGATAGATTTTTTTAAAAACATCACGGTGGGCCCCAACTAGCTTCTGAGCTTACAGGATCAATCCGGTACAAATAGGGATAGAACTGTGTATTTTCGTATCCTCGCTTCACATGGTTGACGTGCAAAATTGGAATTGAACTTCCACGTGTCGAGCATCCGAGGTAACAACGTGTACAGATGAGGAAACGAGGTGGGCCCTGCCATGAGACGTGTGAGATGGGAGTAAAATAAAAGTCATGCCCGGAGACAATGCATTAAATTTCCAGAATTTCCGGTCATTGCAGGTTAGGCCGGTAATTGAATCCAAAAGAAAAATACAAAATAACGAAATTCCATGGAGCCATCGCTTCGAAAACACGTGCCAGTGTGGTACTCGTGTGAGAGATCTGGCCTTTCATGGGATTCAGATCCAATATCACCTTCGTAGTGTTATTTTGCATGATATCCGTTCCGTTTATCGTATTTGCCGCATCAAGTTCACTCAGCCTAACAAATATCATCGGATCAGACACTTGGGTGGGCCACACCGGGAGGAAAAAGTTTTTTTTAAAAAAATCATCCATAAAACCCCACTATTTACTTGGTGTGGCCCATCTGAATTTCAGAATTGCTTATGTTTTTATGTTTTTTCTTCGTCTCATGGGTTACATCTATGAATGGATTGGATGATATATACACAACATACATGGTGGGCCCTTCGAAAATAGTTTGGGTGGTTGAATTGGTTGAGCAACCCTCAGCCGTTCCCTTTGCCCAAGTTTCTGATAAAGCTGATATTTGGCCTCACATTCTAACATTGAAGGGCCCACACAGCATGGATGGAGTGGATCAATGAAGATCATACCACGATCACCATGAGGCGCACAAATATCATCTCCACCCTTATTTACTGTAATCTATGATATCATTTTCCTTCATCGTATGGTGATCACATCAAATTAACATGACATCATCTCCACAGCCCTTGTTTCCAAAAATCAAGCTGATTCATTGATATAACATCTGATCTAACTGTCCAAATCAACGAAAGATCGATCGTCATGTGTTCACACTTGTAAGAAAACAAAAGAACAGAATATCAGCAGAAAAAGACAATGAAGGATACATTTCTTGCTAGGAAAGCCATGCACTTAGAGATACACAGAAGGCAACAACTTAAAGGCCTGTTTATCTTATGTCACCTGGCTGATGTGAAGGAATATTTATCAAAGACGTGTCGTTATTAGAGTCAGTTATAATGTCGTGAATTTTTTGCCAACTTCATATATATATATATATATATATATATATATATATATATATATATATATATATATATATATATATATATATATATATATATATATCTGTGTGTGTGCGCGCGTGCATGCGCTCGCGTGCGCGTGTGTATGTATCATTGTTTACGTTTTGATTTGAGTGCATATTCGTATAGGTATTCGCACATGTTTGAAATCAAAAGAAGTGATGTGGGGTTTATCGAAACTATCTAAAAGAATGGATAACTTCAAAATTACTAGTGTGAACCGACCCCTACGGTACCACCAACAAAATAAATAAAATTTTAGACAGACCCCAATAGTGCCACCACTAAAATTGGACAATAGTCAACGGTGTTGTTGCTACCCAATGTTCACTAATAAACAATAATGTTCAGAAATTGGCCAATTCAAGTGTTGACTTAAAAATTTCATATATTTTGTTTTACAACTTTTATTAAGGTGATTCAAAAGTTAGATTAAAACTTAACAAGTATAATTTCAAAGAAGAGAAAAAAAAAAGAAAAAGATAGAAACAAAACTAAAAGGATGTTAATTTTAAGACGGTTTTGAAACTGTATTGAAAATTATTAGTTTTAGGTAATTGGTACTTTTAGAATTTTTAGAATTTTTATAAAACTTAAAATAAAATGAAATTTTATAGGGCTAAAATAGACTTAATCCTAAATTACAAGAATAAAATATATAAAAATAATATAGTAATTAAAAGTGCTTAAAGCATTACACGAAATAGACATATTGAAACTAAGAAATTTTACAACTACATGTAATCGATGGATCATACATATTATAACGCCTCGAAAATCAGCATCCGAGTACATAGACTCTGATCCCGAGTCCCGGGTGTTAACCAAATAAAAATGCACATGTGTCCTCATTCAGATTCAAATTCATTTCTTACAAATATAATCAGATTTGCGCATTCGAACTTAGCAGAACAAAAGTGAGGAAAAGATAACAAAAAATTCAAAAATATAGGGCTAAGATTCAAAAATACAATTTCAATAGTGATGATTGCCCAAATAAGGGTTATATGAGCCACAACGAACATGTGAAAAATTTACACATATAGCACATAACGAAAATAACAGCAAGGTCTTCTAACTTCGCCTGACACTCCTAAGGCATCACGACGAAAGCGCAAGCCGACCAAAATCTACCCGCTGGAGGCCTCGGTAGAACCTACGTAAATAGCAATGCCTAGTTAGTGTTTTAAAACACCGTCCTAGGTGGGAGTGAGTAGCCAACTCAGTGGTTCCATTAGTTCTAAGTCACACATGTTATCGACTCAATCATAACAGTTAAGTATAAACAAGACACCCAACATTTCCTAAATACTCTTATTAAATGTATGAATAAGAATATGAAATTATGTATGCACCTCACAATCCAACATTTCCTTACAAGCGACTTCAATGTCTATTTTGCAAATGTCAACACTCCATCATCACACGACTTCAATGCTAACTCGTCACATAATATCTAATGCAATGTGATTGATGTGTATGTTAGTGGAGTAATTATTAAATTTTATTCATCTAACATATTGGTGAAGATAAGATACCAACGTTATATCACGAGTCCTTATCCGGATCACATGGCTCGTTACCGCACCCAAAATTAACTAGAATAAGTCAACTCAAATTTTGATCTATTAGCTTGGCTATCAATCCTCTGTTATGCAACATGTGCATCTTGCATGTGGACCGTTCTTTCTTTTTCTCCTTTTAATATATATATATATATATATATATATATATATATATATATATATACACACCCACAATTAACTAGACTAAGTCAACTCAAATTTTGATCTATTAGCTTGGCTATCAATCCTCTGTTATGCAACATGTGCATCTTGCATGTGGACCGTTCTTTCTTTTTCTCCTTTTAATATATATATGTGTATATCTATATATATGTGTGTATATATATATATATATATATATATATATATATATATATATATATATATATATATATATATTAAAAGGAGAAAAAGAAAGTTTTGATCTATTAGCTTGGCTATCAATCCTCTGTTATGCAACATGTGCATCTTGCATGTGGACCGTTCTTTCTTTTTCTCCTTTTAATATATAATATATATATATATATATGTATATATATATATATATGTATGTATATATATATATATATATATATATATATATATATATATATATGTATATGTGTGTGTGTGTATATATATATATATATATATATATATATATATATATATATATATATATATGTATGTATGTATGTATGTAAATGTCCATTTCTTTATTCATGTATGCCTTCTAAATCAATAGATGAATCAGTACCCTTTGCATAGGAAATAGAAGTTTTATTATAATTTTTTGGTTTTTTTTTTTTTCATTTTCCTTTTGGCCCACTTATCAATTAAAGGATTAGAAATGCTTGTAAATGTAATCCTTTTTCTAATGAGAATTTAAAAGTAAATCTAGTAAAATTTCTTTTTAAGCTTCGTTAGAGACTCACACGAGTAAACAAAAGTGCCACTACGCACATGTCTACCAAACACATGACATGCTTATGATAATCCGAAACCATTAAATAATCGACTATATAATAACTAAACTCACACCAATAGAATGATCCAAATCATTTAAAAGTTGGTCATCTAAATGTATGTACATGTTATGTCCATGCCATCCATTCATATTTTTAGATCATTTTAGGGCATAAGCCCAAAGATGAGGCAAATCCAAAGCTCCAGTGGACCACACCCAAAAAAAAAAAAAAATCAATAAGGATTGAACGTTTGTCATTGAAAACTTCTTAAGCTAACAAGTTTCTTGTTTGTGATCCTTATATCTATGGTCCACCTTAGGTTCAAAATTTTCTCATTTTGGCTTAAGTATATATTTCAATGAGTTTGTTATAACAATTTTGTTAAATATCACATATGTGACCTAATTTAACATAATAAAATTAACTTGAGATATTACATATGTTCTTGTGAATATATTAAAAATTTTCAATACATTTTAATTCCTCCCATATATACTCGCAACCACTCATAACTGAATAAGACATATGTAAGAACTTTGTTTAGTGGGCCTTACTGATCAATGGTCTGGATTGTCATTCAGTTGGACTGGATGATTGAGTAGAATAGTGGGCCCCACTTTAGGTGATGCGTTACGCAGTCTATCTGCACAGCTTTGCGTACTAGGGCTGGAATGCTATAACTGTCTTGTGCAAACAGTAATTTGAGTTGTACTAGGATGTTACAATGTGGAGCGTGGGAGAGAGAGTTGTGATGGGTTTCAAAATCCCTCTCCACAGACTCTATAAAAGAGAGTTGGGTCTCCGATCCTACACCACGGCAGAAATTCAAGTTCCATCTTTTGAGTTGCAGAAAGGGCATGAAGGAAAGGAAGATCCTAAGCTCTACAAGAATTCTGGTATTCTGATATTCTTATCTAGCTTCCAGGGCGACATCTAATCTAGGTACGCTATCTAAACCCCTGATCGCCATGTCCCATGCACAAACAGATCTGTGAGCCTATTCCGCATATAGATTAAGTCTCACAGTTGGTATCAGAGACATCTGCGCATAGGTATGGATGATCATATCTAGCTACATCTGATCACATTAGGGATTTATGAATTCCTGAAACAGTTGTGATCAGGGATTTCCGAATCCCTGAATCCAGAAATATTCAGATTAGGGATTTGAATTTCGAAAACCCTGAAACCAGTTTTTTGAATTGGGAATTTCAATCTAGAATTAGGATTTTGAATTCGAATCCCCAAATCCAGATATTAATTGGGGATCAATTCGAAATCCCCAAGTTAAGAAAAATTAGGATTTTCATATTCGAATACCCCAAAATCCAAAGTAGATTAGGGATTTTGATTTCAAATCCCCAAATCAGAAGATTAGGGTCTTGAATTTCAATACCTAAAAATCAGATTTTTGGTTAGGGATTTGGATTCGAAACCCTAAATTCAGAATTTCAGATTAAGGAATTTGGATTTGAAACCCTAATTACAGAAACCCGTATTAGGGATTTTGAAAATCCTGAATCCAGTGATTTAGATTGGGGATTTTTTATTCGAATCCCGTATCAAAAATTAGAGATTACAAGATCCAGTTTCTGGAATATGAGATTTTAGATTTCATATCTCAATTTGGGATTGAGATTCCTCAGGCCTTACCCACGTCTTCAATGGAGGTAGCCAAGGTCATCCCATTCACCGCCGGAGTTATGCATCCTCTTTGAATCCAGCAGATCCGAGGTTACAACCTCCATTCATGGCCGATTAGATCCCTGTATCCACCATCTTCTATCCATGGCTGAGCGAATATAGATCTCACCCTCATGATGCTCCATTGAACATTAGTAGCGTTCTTCCCTAGCCGCGGTGGCCATTATCGCGACAGGAGATTTCTCAAATCGACCTTGTGAAAGATGCCGGTCATCCGGTCCCAAGGATGGCTAGTAGCGGCGACTGCTTCGAGGCTAGGGCGAGCAACGGTAGTTATTTTTCGAACAGCTATTAGAGGTAGGGATTTAACCTATCCGAATTTTTGGATAATGGGTTTGTGGACCCGATTGAATGTTAGTTGGGTCTACAATACAGGACTCGAACCGGATCGTTTTTTGTTACAGACTATTGATTGGTGGGCCCTGATATCTTTCTAGGTCCATTAATCCAAGTGTCTGGTTCACTCAATAACATTCAGTTTTATTTTGTTCTGAACCATCTACGTGTTCAATCATGAGTATTTAGTTTGCCACATTCAGGAGGTTATGAGCTGTCTATTTTTATATGGGCTGTCTATTTAATCATGAACTTCCATCTATATATAATTAGACTTTGAGCTGATCTGTTCAACTCATGAACAACCATACATGAATCTGCCCATCAGATTATATAGTCCATCTATCATTAGAATGATAGTAGCATGATTTAGTTTCGCTCATTTGAACTAGTATAAATCAAATAATAGTTATGATTCAGCCCTATAGTTGGCCCATCACCCATCTTTAAGTATTGATATGGACCGTTGGAATATAAGGTGTGAAACCTATTTATATGTTTCACTTTAAGGATTTTCAAAAGGTCAGAATCAATTAACTTATGTACCGCATCGGACTAATTAAGATATAATTCATAGAGAAGCAGGATTATATATAATAGCAATCCTAAAGTCTATATTTGTAGTTTTGGATTCGGTTGTGTTAGCCACCATAGCAACCTCAATCGATGAAAACTTTACAAGTATAGATTTGTAACATTGGGATAATGAGGATTGCATATAGTTACGTTCACTTTTTCATGCGTACGTAATGAAAACACAGACGATTACCGTTTGGCAGTCAAGTGAACGGGTGAAGTAAATGGTGCTGGTAATGTAAAGCTGAAAAACTCATCTCACCCACAGGTGTTGAGCGTCTCAGTTTTACATGACTGACATCACTTAGCTTCATGTTCAGGAGGATCACTAGCATGTTATTATTACCACCCACAGGAGGAATAATGATGATGTAACAAATTCTCACCAGGATGTGATGGTTGGGCCCATCTTCATCCTGGATGATTCAGTTGATGTCTCCCTTAACAACTGAATTGATTTAATTTGTCTGATATTCTTTGTTTATAATTACGAAATTGTTTTGTGAAATAATGAACTAATGTGAGTATATGTGTATCTCTTACATTTCAGTCTCAATTCTCCCTAATACACATCAAGTCCCTGCTCTAAATGGGTCTAACTATACTCAATGGAAGAACGCCATTAAAGTTGTACTGGGGTGTCTACAATTATATCTTGCCCTGATAACACCAGAACCATCTGATAATGCCACTGAAGTCTAATATAATCGATGGGTTACATGGTTTAAGTCAAATAATACATGCTTGAAAGTCATTAAGTATTCGATTTCTAAATCTATGAAGGGCATCATGCCTAAAATAGATAAGGCCAAAGTTTTCCTAACTGAAATGGGAAAAAGGTTCAAGAAATCTGATAAGTCTGAGGTAGGCATTCTTCTGAATAAGTTGATTCGCTCGTCCTACGATGGAAAAGGTAACATTCATGAATACATTATAGAGCAGATCGAGGTTGTTTATAAGATTCGTGCTCTAAGGCTTATACTCACTGATGATCAACTGGTTCATTTGATCATGAATAACCTACCTCCTCAATTCGGCATGTTCCTGATAAACTATAACACTCTGAAGGACAAGTGGACATTGGATGAAATTATCACTCAGTGTGTCTAAGAAGAAGACAAAATCAGGCAGACGATTAAAGTTCAAAATGTTAATATGGTGACCTCAGGTCATGGGTAAGGGCAAGGGAATAAAGGTAAAAGGAAAAGGAAACAAGATTCTAATAATAGATTCTTTGGTCCTCCATCTAGAAACCCTAAGAATTAATCTGGAAATCGATCTAAACACAAACGGGTTAAAGGTAAACCGTGCTTCTTTTGTAAAAAGGCAGGTCATCTAAAGAAAGACTGCGAAGGTTTTCAGAATTGGCTTATAAAGAAAGGTAATCATTTTATTTTTGTCTGTTTTGAATCTAATCTAACCAATATGTCAGCGAATTCTTGGTGGATAGATTCAGGAACTACTATTCACATATGCGCCTCTATGTAGGAATTATTAGAGGTCAGGCCACCAACTGTGTAAGACCCGTATCCCAATCCGTACTGTTTCGTCACTTCCCGCGATCCTTCTCGTCGAATTCCGACAATCTGCGACCTGTAGTTGACGTTGCGCACGACCGTAAGTCGTATCTCATTCATTTGAGCCGGCTTAATCCGAGACTTGTATCATTGCGACCGCACCGTCGCTGCGGTTCCAACGCCGCAACTCACGCACCGATCCGATACCCAGACGATGAGATGCGAACCCGCGTTCAATTCGAGGAAAAACACCGCACGTTACAAATTCCAAGAGAATCTCTACAATATGTCCCATCAATCCCATCAATCACCTCTCATGTCAAGTACACACACCCATGCTTCCTTTCTCCACAAGTCAAGCAACCACCAAAGTCAACTAATACATCACCTCACCCATCACTCACATCCATCAACCATCACCCCATCACTCACCTCACATCTCCCTACATCTCATCTCTCTCTCTCTCTCTTTTCTCACACCAAACCCAAGCAACCAAGAGAGCATCACACGTCCAAGTTTTTCTCAAGAGAAAGTGTGATTTTGGTGGCCCACTTTTCATCCCAAATTTCTCATCTTAGCCATCCATTTCCCATCTTCCACCATCAAAGTGAAGCGTAAGGAGACTGGCATCTCAACGGACCAAGAAGATCAAGTGGTAGGTGCTTCTATAGGGTAGTTTACTTATTTTTATGATGGGCTAAGTGAGGCCCACCGATAAATGGTGTGGATCTCATTTGGGACCCTAAGATGTGGCCGATGGCCCATCTTGATCATCAAATCATTCCATGATGGGGCCATTCTCCATGGACCCCATCATGATGTTTGCTTTCCTTGCATTAAAGAGGTCATCTAGACCGTCCATTTTTAGTGGAGTGGGATCTCCGCCGTTGATCTTTTATTTGGATGGTCGCATATGCAATGAGACCCATTGTTGTATGATTGGATGATTGAAACGGAGGGCCCATAGTGCCGGGGTCCGTCCATCACGCGTGTCCTACTCTTTTACTCTCTCTCCCTCTCTATTTCATTTTTTTATGTGATCATGACATGATTGTGTGGCCCACCTGGATGGACCCCACCATGAAATAAGTATTTTATCCAGGCTGTCTATGATTCGGGCCCACCCTATATATGTTGCACCACACCGTACATCATGTGGTGGCCCTCTTGAGCAGGCCCACCTACACATTCACAGACCGTCCAACGTCCCTGGACGCTGGACGTGGGAGGGAAAAAACAAATATTGGCTTGGTTTTCAAGCTTATGGAGTGAGTCGCTCATGTAGGCCTCACTTTGATGTATGCTTTTAATCCAAACCGTCCATCCCTTTTCCCAGACCATTTTAGACGTTGAACTGAGAAATGAAGCTAATCTACTCATCGGGCGGGCCATACCTTTCAAAACAGCGATTCTCACCGTTTAAATTCACCTTGATTTTTGCTACACACTGAAATATATACAATACTGGACTCGTTTGGTCTGTCTCGAGGCATAGAATTCAATGGGTGGAGTGGATTTATCTAACGCGGACCCCACGTGTAGAAAACTTCAGAAAAACATGTTTTAAAAAAAAAAAAAAAAAAACAAAACGAAGCAGCGCTGCTGCTGCCAGAGGTGCAGGCAGCGCTGCCTGCGACTGACGTGCGGGTAGAGAGGCAGGGACCCACGGTCCCAACCGTGGGCCCCACCATGATGTATGTTAGAAATCCACACTGTCCATCCCTTGGCCCCCCTCAGGGCAGGGGGCCACACAAAAACTCAGCTTCATACGAGGTTTAGGTGGCCCACACCACTTGAAACAGCGGCGATTGAATTCCACCCTTGAAACCCCTTTTGGGCCCACGTAAGTTTTGAATCAATCTGATATTTGTCCTTTCCATTCATCCAGGCCTTTGTGACCTTACCAACAGGTTGGATGGTCAGTAAACAGTATGGTGGGCCCCACGTGGAACCCACTGTCCATGTCAGTCCCACTGGCGGACTGAGTGGAGATACCTCGTTCCAACCCTTGAAGTCTTGGCATTGATCCCTGGTGGGGGGGGGGGGGGGGGGGGGGTCACCATGGAGTGCATGAACTGGCAGGGTGGGACCCACCACGGTGTATGTGTTTTATTCATGCCACCATGAGTGTGGGGGGCCCTTCTGATGTATGTGCTTTATCTATGTCGTTCAGCCATGAGCCGGCTAGTGGACCCACCCTTGGCGCATGTACTGCATCCAAACTGCCCATCCAATTTTTGATAAATCATTTTAGTGCACGAGCTAAAGAATGGGCAGATTTAAAGTTCAAATGGACCCCACATTGGCATATGTATGGGGCCCATCTTGATTTACTTATGACCATTCATTGAGGCCACCTTGGTATATGTCTAAAGCCCAAATGATTAGGCCCACCTTGGTGCACATCTAAAGCCATGGGATTAAGCCCATTTGGCATATGTAATGCCCATGGGATTAAGCCCATTTGGTATATGTAATGCCCATAGGTTTCGGCCCATTTGACATATGCAATGCCCATGGGATCCGGCCCACTTATTCTATATAAGGCCCACGGGATTCAAGCCCAGTTGATACATATTAAAGCCCATGGGATCAAGCCCATTTGATGTGCATGGGGCACAAATGGAGTGGCCTAGTTGATATATTTAAAGCTCATGTGTATAGGCCCATCTGACATATTTAAGGCCCAAGTTGTGAGGCCACTTTGATGTATTTCAAGGCCCATGGATCATGGACCATTGCAATGTACATAAGGCTCATTGGTGAGGCCCATTAATGCAACCCATTTGATGAATGTGAGGCCCATGTAATACGACCCATTTGATATATCTAAGGCCCATGAAATGAGGCCCAACGGATGTCCTTAGGGTCCATTGCAATGTACGTTCCTCATGGTTCATGAAATGATATTTATGGCAGGTCGTGCCTAGGGAACAATGTTGGTTTGACGTCCACATTGTATGTACAATGTTGGTTAAATGTCCGCATTGTAACTCTCCTTAGGGCCCATTCATAGGCCCACACTCGTTACTATTCATTGCTTCATAACGTGCTTAGTATAATCCCATGACTCATGCCCATACGTATCATATGTATGCTTGATTTGAGTAGCGACTGATCATAGCATATGTCATTAGGCAGACCACTTATGGGACCCGTTATGAGACGGAGTGCCCTACATGATCACGCAGTACGCGTTGGATTTCTGCATGATTTGACGTGTGATTCATGCATCTCGCATATGTGTGACTTGATCACTGCACGCCCTAGCGACACCAGGGCCGTGGCTCCACAAGTATATCGTGGATGGCCGTATCGGATACCGAAAATACTTAGTTCTAGCACTGTGGGCACTTAAGATGTCCTTGGGTGAAAGTCTCAAAACCTTTTTGGTACCAAGAGATGCTCCAACGTCTAGACCGAGTGGATACACGAGCGCCCGAGTACCGAATACCAGTAGGCCGCGTCTCCCACTGTGCCGTGGTCGATTGGAAGGGGGTGTGGCCTTATCCGCCTGAGTGAGGGGGCTATAAGCTAGGCTGAGTTTGACCAGCTCGCAAATGAGTCTGTTATCGACGAACCGGGTAGGTATTGGCAGACTACTGGTCAGGCGGATAGTGAGGTCTATTCCGCTTTCTTGACTGTGCAGCTAAAGAGGTGGCAGTCACTGTGAAGTATATTAGACCCCGGTGATATCCAGAGAGGAATTGTACTAATATATGTACTTGATGAGTACAGACTTGCTTGGATTGCACTTCACATATGACATTCGGCTATGTAGGCCTTGCATTGCATCGGTGTGACCGATGGCATTCATATCTCGCATCATGCCTTGCATTACATAGCCTCGGTATAGTTGATTGTATTCATGGACTTATCGTATACTTTCGCACTACTCTGATACTGTACACTTGGCATTTGCCTTACGCACACACTTACACCACCCTCTAAGCTTTTGTAAGCTTATGCACGACAGTTGCGTGCAGGTAGCGTTGGACATCAGCAGCGCTGAGGCAGGAGTGCATATCAGGACCTTTTGGAGATTTTTGATCACCTTGTATTTCCCTTTCCGCATTGTACTCAAAGTTTTTGATATAGTGGATATGTGGTGATGTTGTTTTGTGACTTGGTTATGCTTGTGGTTATGCTCCATTACAAAAAAAAAAAAATCATTCTGAAAATCCTCCTTGTAGGATCCCAGGATCGGAATCTGGCATTTGATTACCAGGAGCCGAGAATGGGGCACTACGGAGGCTGTCGGCACCGGATTAGGCAATTAGGATTCATGTGAATCCGATTTTCAAGTTTGGGGCGTGACAAACTGACGCAGAGCGCTCAGTATACGTAGGCAATGGTGTCAAGGTTGACGTATAGGTAATAGGAGTTTATAAGTTTAAGTTGAAGTCTGGTCATTTTTTAAATTTAGTAGATACATTCTGTGTGCCGTTTATAAGGCACAATTTAGCTTCAAGACTTCTTAAGGATAGGCACATATTATCACACTAAAGTGTGTAATCCTTATACCACATTTCATAGTTCGTGATCCATGTCGTTAAGATTGAAAGTATTTATAATCGCGCTTAGACTCGCTTCGCCTAAATTAAATGTTGTGATGACTACCATGTTTCGATACTAACTGTCTTGATGGACCAGATTGAATAGCATACTCATACTGTCCAACTGTTTCATTGGTTAACCATTTGGATATTTTCTTAAAGGATTAAAACTTGTTTTTAAAATTATTCTATATAACTATCATTGACGTTGCTCCATGAGGCCCAAGTGAGAGAATGTAAGAACTTTGTTTAGTAGGCCTTACTGATCAACGGTTTGGATTGTCATTCAGTTGGACTGGATGATTGAGTAGAACAGTGGGCCCCACTTTTGGTGATGCGTTGCACAGTCTATCTGCGCAGCTTTGCGGACTAGGGCTGGAATGCTATAGCTGTCTTACGCAGACAGTAATTTGAGTTGTACTAGGATGCTACAATGTGGAGCGTGGGAGAGAGAGTTGTGATGGGTTTCAAACTCCCTCTCCACAAACTCTATAAAAGAAAGCTGGGTCCCCGATCCTACACCATGGAAGAAATTCGAGTCGCATCTTTTGAGTTGTAGAAAGGATGTGAAGGAAAGGAAGATCCTAAGCTATACAGGAATTCTGGTATTCTGGTATTCTGGTATTCTTATCTAGCTTCTACGGCGACATCTAATCTAGGTACGCTATCTAAACCCCAGATCGCAATGTCCCATGCACCAACAGATCAGTGGGCCTATTCCGCATATAGATTAAGTCCCACAACATATACTCTTAATTCCTAATTTCATTTTCCATTCACCTCCATCCACGTCTAACTCAACTTTGAGTGGCTTATTGCCAACCTTGTAATATATTAGGGTTGGCAATGGACAGAGGCTCAAGGTTAGCGTTGATTGTGCTAAAAAGCCCAATTAACACTAACCATAGCCTGGCTTAGCCCTGTAAGACTAGTCGAGGGCAATGAATGTGAACTTGATCGCTGATAAGTGTCTTCAAATTATCTTCTTTTTTTTCTATAGTAGTGATCCACTTGATTACTGAATTAAAACATTCATCACTCACATTAGTGGGCCCACAGGTGAAACCTTAACCCTACAGGATAGGTGACATGCACATGCAAGATTGCTACTAAAACCAACACGTATGCATATAGTCATAACAAAACCATTTTCTCATGCACACGTGTGCACGACTTTTATTTCACTACTCTTCCGAAACCCAAACCAGGATTTCGAAAATTCTTATTTTAGAACCTTAACACATAATATGGTTGTCCAATCTCATCACATAGAAATTTTTCATGGGCAGAATACAACCCTATAGTTTCTACCGGTAGGGCAAGTAAACGTACTGGTCGGATCATCCTTAGGATAGCTATAGGCATCTGGGCAACGGTCCTTAAAGAACTTAGACAATGGGGTGGGCCCACAATTGCCAGAATTGCAACAGTACTCATCAGTCTTAAAGACAGTGCATGGGTTGTTGCATCCACCAGGGGCCCTCAGCTCATTTGGACATTGGCCGTTGATATCAGCAGTGCATCTGATCCCTCTACAACCGCCCGACACTGGGCTGAAGTCCATCGGGACGTTGAAACCATCAACAAGCGAGATATCGAAGAAATCCAAGTCGTTGAATTGTTTCAGAGCGTACTCGGCGAGTGTGTTGGGTGGCTGGCCATAGCCCTGGCAGTCGAGGCGGCCGCCACAGTCGCCAGTCTGGCAGCTGCCTTGGCCATTGCCATCGAAGTTGCAGTTGGTTCGGGCCCAGATACGCGCCTGAGTCGTGCCTGGGTTTGCACTGATGGTCCATGACTGGCCCTGGTCTAGGCGGCGGCCCAGACGGTGTATGGACATTGGTTTCGGATCTCGAAGGTAACTGCATGGGTGAGGGTGAAGAAGAGAGAGAGTCCTAGTAGGAAGATGAGAGGGATGTGTGATTGGATGGCCATGATGAGTGGTGCTGAGATGGTGGGCTCTTGGGGCTTTTGGGGTTGTGTGGTATTTGTGTGGAGAGCAAGGAGGTATTTATAGAGAGTGGGTGGGTGTGGAGTCTGATCCACGTGGATAATTATAGTGTATTTTCGTTGACTTGACTTTGGTGGGGCCCGGTAGACTTGGACGGGAAATGTGAAGATAGGAATAACCGAAGGTGATGATATGGTAGGACCCGGATGACCATGAATTAAGTTCAGCCACCTATTCTTTGTAGATGTAGCATGGTTTCATGGCAATCGGGACGGTTCATCTTGTGGATCTAGTTATGGATGGACGTTTCTTCTATAATCCCATCCATTGGATTATTTTGGATTTCTATTTTCTTCATTTATCAGCACTTAATATTGACCATTAACTACTTCTATTTTCCACCGTTACTTTGAAGATTAGGGATCAGATTGATAGGGTCATCCAATCTTTCTATATCTTTAAATATTTGACATCCATAGTGTGGGCTACCAGATGGATGGTTCGAGTTGATCTGTCGATCTGCCACGTGTACTGTCCGGAGATGGCTTTTAACATATCATATACCATGGGATGGGATGCACCCAAGTCTGTGATGGGCTTTGATCACGAGGTTTATGGAAAATTCATCCGCGGATTGCGTGCGGACCCTGCCAGCTCCATGATGGCAGTACTCCGTGGGGTCCACCATGATGTTTGTTTTTATCCACACCGTCCATCCGTTTTGCCAGCTCTGTTTAGATAAGGAGCCCAAAATTGAAGCATATCCAAAGCTCTAGTCGACCACACTGCGGAAAAAAAAAACTAGGGATTTAAAGCCTACCTTTGAATGTAGGTTTTTGGATCAAGATGATATTTGTGTTTTCCCTTCATCTAGGTCTGCCTGGCCTTATGAACAGTTTGGATGACAAATAAATATCACGGTGGGCCCTGGTGAGGTTTCCACGGTGGACATCATTGTCCCCACTATTTCCTATAAGTGGGTCCTCTTGAGCTTTGGATATCCTACAATTTTGAGCTGATAAAGTCATTCGGTCACGATAGTAAGAAGTTTTTGCTTTAGAAGCTAGGTGGGGCCCACCAAAATGTTTGTGAAAAATCTAGACTGTTTATCCATTTTTTTCGGATCATGTTAGGACACGAGCCCTAAAATGAGGAAAATTCAAAACGCAAGTGGGCCGCACGATATGCAGTAGTGAGGATTGAATGTCCACAGTTGAAACATTCATAAGGCCACGGAAGTTTTGGATCAGACCTTTTTTTTTTTTTTTTTTTTTTGTGTGTGTGTTTTTAGGTCATCCTAAAGGAATACCTTATGAACGGTTGGGATGGCATATAAACATTACAATGGACCCAATGAGGTTTTAACGGTAGGCATTTCAATACCCACGTTTTCCTGTCGTGTAGTGTAATTGAATTTTGGATCTTACTCATTTTTGGGATCTTGTCCTGACATGATGTGGAGATAGAGATGAACGAGGTAGATTTTTAAAAAACATCACGGTGGGCCCCAACTAATTTCTGAGCGTACAGGATCCCGCGACGAATAGGGATAGAACTGTGCATTTTCGCATCCTCGCTTCACATAGTTGACGTGCAAATTTGGAAATGAACTTCCACGTGTCGAGCATATGAGGTAACCACGTGTACAGACGACGAAACGAGGTGGGCCCTGCCAGGAGACGTGTGAGATGGGAGGAAGATGAAAGTCATACACAGAGACAAGCCATTAAATAATTCCGGTCATTGCAGGTTAGGCCGGTAATTGAATCCAAAAGAAAAATACAAAATAACGAAAATTCCATGCAGCCATCGCTTGAAAACACGTGCCAGTGTGGTACTCGTGTGAGAGATCTGGCCTTTCATGGGATTCAGATCCAATATCACCTTCGTAGTGTTATTTTGCATGATATCCGTTCCGTTTATCGTATTTGCCGCATCAAGTTCACTCAGCCCAACAAATATCATCCGATCAGACACTTGGGTGGGCCACAACGGGAGGGAAAAGTAAAAAATCATCCATAAAAACTCACTATTTATCTATGAATGGATTGGATGATATATATATACAAGATGCATGGTGGGCCCTTCGAAAATAGTTTGGGTGGTTGAATTGGTTGAGCAACCCTCGGCCGTTCCCTTTGCTGTAGCCAACCCAAGTTTCTGATAAAGCTGATATTTGGCCTCACATTCTAACATTGAAGGGCCCACAGTATGGATGGAGTGGATCAATGAAAATCATATCACGATCACCATGAGGTGCACAAACATCATCTCCACCCTTATGTATGGTAATCTATGATATCATTTTCCTTCATCTCCACCCTCCCTTCATCGTGTGGTGATCACATCAAATTAACACGAGGCATACAAACATCATCTCCACAGCCCTTGTTTTCAAAAATCAAGCTGATTCATTGATACAATTGGTTAGATCTGATCTAACTGTCCAATCAACGAAAGATCGTCTTGTGTTCACACTCATAAGAAAACAAAAGAACAAAATATTTGCAGCAGAAAAAGACAACGAAGGATACATTTCTTGCTAACAAAGCCATGCACTTGAGATATGCGGAAGGCAAAAAATAAAACGGTCAGTTTATATTATGTCACCTGGCTGACACAAAGGAAGATAAATCAAAGACCTGTTAATGCCTTGGAATTTTTGCCAACTTGATAATCAGACATACATGTGCTGATCCGAGTGTGTATTTGCACTTGGAATCAAAAGGAGTGACGTGGGGTTTATTAGAACTATCTAAAAGAATGAATAAATTCAAGTATATTGAGCATGAACTGATCCCTACGGTATCACTAACAAAATAAATAAATCTTTAAACAGACCCCAATAGTGTCACCAACAAAATTGGACAACAGTCAGCGATGTCATTGCTACCCTATTGACCTATGTTCAATAATAAACAATAATGTTTAGAAACTAGTAAATTCGAGTGTTGAGTTAAAAAATTCATATATTTTGTTTTACAACTTTTATTGAGGTGATTTATAAATTATATTAAAACTTAATAAATCTAGTTTCATTAAAAAATAATAATTTAAAAAGGAGAAACAAAGAAAGAAAGAGATAGAAACAAAACTAAAATGATGTTAATTTTAAGACGTTTTTGAAACTGTATTGAAAATCATTAGTTTCAGGCAATTGGTACTTTTAGAATTTTTAAAATTTTTATAAAACTTAAAATAAAATGAAATTTTGTAAGGCTAAAATAAACTTAATCATGAATTACAATAATAAAATATATATAAAAATAATATGGTAATTAAAAATGCTATAAACATTATACAAAATAGATCTATTGAAACTAAAAATTTCTACAACTATATGTAATCGATGGATCATACATATTGTAACGCCTCAAAAATCGACACTCAAGTACATAAACTCTGATTCTAAGTTCTCAGGTGTTAACCAAATGAAAACGCACGAGTATCCTCATTCAGATTTAAATTCATTTCATACAAACATAATCAAATTTGCACATTTCAACTTAACGGAACCAAAACGAGGTAAATATAACAAAAAATTTAAAAATATAGGGTTAAGAGTCAAAAATACAATTTCAATAGTAATGATCGACCAAATAAGGATTATACAAGCCATAATGAATATGTGAAAAAATTTACACATAACTAAAATAACAGCAAGGTCTTCTAGCTTCACCCGAAACTCCCAAGGCATCACAACGAAAGCGCAAGCAGACCAAAATCTATTCGTCAAAGGCTTTGGTAGAACTTACATAAACAATAATGTCTAGTTGGTGTTTTAAAACACCGTCTCAGGTGGGAGTGAGTAGCCAACTCAATGGTTTTATTAGTTCACACATGTTATCGACTTAATCAACACAATTAATTATAAACAAGACACTAAGTATTTTCTAAATACTCTTGTTAAATATATGAATAAAATTATAAAATTATACGTGCACCTCACAATCTACCACTCCCTTACAAGTGACTTTAACGTTTATTTCGCAAATGTCAACACTCCCTCATCACGTGACTTCAATGCTAACTCGCCACATCATATCTAATGCAATGTGATTGGTATGTATGTTAGTCGAGTAATTATTAAATTTCATTCATCCAGCATACTAGAGAAGATATGATACCAACGTTATATCAAGGGTCCTTATTTGGATCAGATGGCTCGTTACCGCACCCCAAATCAATTAGACTAAGTCAACTCAAATTTTGATCTATTAGCTAGGCTATCAATCCTTTATTACACAACGTGTACATCTTATATGTGGACTGTTCTTTCTTCTTCTCCTTTATATATATATATATATATATATATATATATATATATATATATATATATATATATATATATAGAGAGAGAGAGAGAGAGAGAGAGAGTCATGCTCCCCTGCGCACCTACACACGTGTGCACCTTTGCACACGTGCCATGGGTGTCTAATCTAAACGGTTCATATGATGCAGAATCCCATGAAACCCCACGTGACAAATTTTCATCCCAATCTAAAATTCCCATGGCAAAGAGAAATGCAAATCAATGGAGGAAACTATTTTCATTTTTCATAGCCCATCAAAGTTTTAGATCAAAGTAAAACTTGGGCTTGGGGGGTTTCACTAGGTGCTGCTTCACATGAATGGTTCAGATTTTGGATTCACATCACATATGATGGGTTCTCAAAAAAGTTCGTACGTAGTACGTACGAACTGGTTCGCAAGTGAGCGTTCCGATATATATATGTCCACTTCTTTATTCATGTATGCCTACTTAATCAACCGATGAATTAGAACCATTTGTGTGGGAAATAGAAGTTTTATTATGATTTTTTGGCATCTAATTTTTTTATTCATTTTCCTTTTGGCCCACTTATCAATAAAAAAAATTTTAAATTCTTGAAATATAATCCTTTTTTAAATGAGAATTTAAGAGTAAATCTGGTAAAATATCTTTTTCAGATTTGTTGGAGAGTCACATGAGTAAACAAAAGTGTTAAGCACATGTCTACCAAACACATGACATGCTGATGATAATTTGTAACCATTAAATAATCAACTATATAATAACTAAGAATGATCCAAATCATTTAAAAGTTGGTCATTTAAATGTATGTACATGTTATGTCCATGCCGTCCATTCATATTTTTAGATCATTTTAGGGCATAAGCCTAAAAATGAGGTAAATCCAAAGCTCCAGTGGACCACACCAATAATAATAAATAAATAAAAGCATTGAATGGTTGCCATTGAAAACTTCTTAAGGCTAGCAAGTTGTTTGTGATCCTTATATCTATGGTCCACCTTAGGTTCAAAATTTTCTCATTTTGGCTTAAGTATATATTTCAATGAGTCTGTTATAATAATTTTGTTAAATATCACATATGTGACCTACTTTGGCATAATAAAGTTAACTTGAGATATTACGTATGTTTTTATGAATATATTGAAAATTTTCAATACATTTTAATCCCTCCCATATATACTCTCAGCCACTCACAACTAAATAAAACATACTCTTAATTCATTTACATCTAATTCCATTTTCCATTTACCTCCACCCACGTCTAATTCAACTTAATTTGAGTGGCTTATTGCCAACCCTATAATATATTAAGGTTGGCAATGGACAAAGGCTCAAGGTTAGTGTTGATTACGCTAAAAAGCCCAATTAACACTAACCATAGCCTGGCTTAGCCCCGTGAGACTAGTCCAGGGCTATGAATATGAACTTGATCACTTATGAGTGTCTTCAAATGGGTCCTTGCTAGCTCTTGCTCGAGTGGTATACTCTTGGGAGTTTCAACACCTGGTGTAACGCTCTGAAAATCGGGGGTCGTGCATATGCTCGACTCCCGAGTAACGGAGTGTCTTTTATCATCAATTTTATAGTTTTATGATTAATCAAGTTGAAATGCGCAGCTTGGAATTACTTGTAGCATGAAATGAAATCACAACTAGTCTACTGAAATGAAAGAGATAGATATATGTACAAGTCCAAATAATTATAAAGGGGTCGCCCAAGGCGTTGCCCAACAAAATTCACAAGAGAATCATCTGTCCAAAGAATGGTGCGATGAGCCCATGATTCAACACCCCAGAATGTCGTCTCCTAAGCCGATGGAGAACTGCCCATCAACTGGAAGTATGATAGCTCATCCTCCTCGTCGAGAGTAGCATCGCCATGCTCCTCCTGCTCCGCACTCCTGCATCTACGAGAGAGTCTGGTTGGTGTTTTAAAATACCGTCCCAGAGTGAGAGTGAGTGATCAACTCAGTGGGTGTTATTAGTCTTAAGTTACAACAGACATCAATTATAATATGAATTTAATGAAATACAGACATTCATCAATTCCTAAAAACTCTTAATTAAATGCATGGATGTGAGATTATATGATGCATGCCCTCGCCACAACGCTCCCTCGAGCGACTCCATCTAACGATCGTGTATGTCAACACTCCTTCATTACGACCTCGACTTCTAAGTCGTCACCCTATCTAATGCGATGTAGTGCGATCGTGTTAGCCGAGTTATTAGTTAAGTCCATTCATCCAGTAGATTTGGGAATCTGATACACCCCACGTATCAATGCCCTAAGCCGGTTGCGAGGCCAAGACCTCCCAATGCGTGAGGCTGAGACCTCACAGTCCGTGATCCCATCAGGTTTCTCATCCCCGACTTCAAGCACATGAGGAGTGCTAAGAGAAAGGGATCGCTCGCGATCAATACGGGGAGGCGCGGCACCCCAGCGTAGGCCGACAGCTCGGACACGGTGTCCCATTCCACCATGCCTGGCTCAGGAGGCTGTGGACCAGTTTCAAGTAGGTTATTGATGGGCTACAACGGTTGTAGGGTGGTTCAGGTTCCAAACATATGTGAGCAATCAGGGTTAACAATCAAGGTTAGTCAGACAGTAGACTAAACCGCAAGAGTCAGGTGTCACGCCCCAAACCCGGGAATCGGATTCATAAGAATCCCGATTATCGAATCTGGTGCCGACAGCCTCCGTAGTACCCCATTCTCGGCTCCTAGCATTCATATGCCAGATTTTCGATCCTGGAATCCTACAAGGAGGATTTTTTTTATACATTAACTAGTAATAAGCATAACCACAAGATTACCCAATTCACAAAGGCAACATCATCATCACATATCCACTAATATAAACGTTTGAGTACAATACTGAGAGGGAAATACATAAGTAAAAATCAAGCTTCTAGAAGACCACTGCACGCTCCAAGCTCAACACTGCCGCAACCTAACATCACCTGCACGCATCTTTCGTGCATAAGCTTATGGAAAGCTTAGAGGGTGGTGTAAGTGTGTGCACAAAGTAAGTGCCAAGTATTCAATACAATGCTATAATCATACAATACCGGAAAATTGGTAATCTATAAACCATACAATGTCTGAATGAGCAGAAATACTGACAAGAGCAGGAATTATCAGAGTAAGCAGGAATGCTGACAAGATATAAATCATACGATAACAGAGTAAGCGAAAGTATGGACAAGTCTATAAGTCAATCAATATCAGAATACGTGATATAGAACAGCTATGCGATGAGGGGTCATAAAGAGCCAAATATCAGATGCTGAGGATACAATGCAATATACAAATGCGAATGAAATGACCATGCTGGAGTGTGAAGTCGGTGTGATAGTACGTAGTATTGCAGGCTATGGGGTCCACCACAAGGGACACCTATCCAAACCAGTCCCATATCTAAATTTGGATAGTCAGACTCAACGTGGTAAACTCCTGATCTCAGGTCAGTCGCGCGCCTAACCGAAATTCATGCCATAACGAAGGTACACAACAATTAGTTGCGCACCACTAGCCCGAGTGGATAGTGAATGGATGAATGAATGAGCATGCATCTCCTACTCAATAAGTCCACATATCAATACGGTTCCTCTCTGGAAAATCACCGGGGTCTATCACACTCCAAACCAGATTGTCGCCCCATCGCGCGCAACAAGGCGAGTGGAAGAGACCTCACTATCCGCCTGCCAATATCGGGCCCGTCTCGTCGATAGCGGAACCATTTCTCAAGCTGGTAAAACTCAGCCTAGCTTTGCCCCCTCCTCTCGGGCAGGTAAGGCCGCACCCCCTTCCAACCGACCACGACACAGTGGAGAGCGCAGCCATCTGGTAATCGGCACTCGGCGCTCATCTACCCACTCGGTCTAGACGTTGGAGCAACCTCTGGAACCAAGAGGGTTTAGAAACTTTCACCCAGGGATATCTATAGCACCCCATGTAGAACAGATTTTCGGTATCCCATCTGGCCATTCCACGATATGCCTGTGGAGGCTACGACCCTGATGTCACTAGGGCATACAGTAATCACAGCACACAATGCAAGATGCATGAGTCATACAATCTAGTCATGCATCAATCCTACGCAAACCGTGTGCTCATGTGAGACAATCTCCGCCTATCAAGGAGTCTCATAACAACCAGCACTATGACATATGCAATGGTCAATCATATCTTATAACAGACATGCAGATGATGCGTATGGGCATGGATCATGATGCTATGCAGTCACATACTCATAATCAGTATCAATAATCGGCATCAACAATCGGCCTCGACGACGTGAACATCTAACCAACATTGCCCCAAGGAGTGACCCTCATA
Organism: Magnolia kwangsiensis; assembly: GCA_037074715.1. Lineage (NCBI taxonomy): Eukaryota > Viridiplantae > Streptophyta > Magnoliopsida > Magnoliales > Magnoliaceae > Magnolia > Magnolia kwangsiensis. The sequence goes on from CM073584.1 coordinate 100,830,928, forward strand.
GATCCAAACATATAATGGGCCCACGGCCTCACACAAGGGCCTAATATACAACACAATGGGCCTTACTCAAGGGTTACATGTACACAACAGGTGGGCCCTGCTCATGGGCCTAACATACATTACAATGGGTTCCATCGCCTAGCCCTCAAATGCATCACAGTGGGCCTCATCACATAAGCCTCATATACATCACATTGGACTTTAAGCACGGGCTAGATACACATCACAATGGGCCGCATATACATCACATTGGGCCTTAAACACGGGCTGGATACACATCACAACGGGCCGCATATACATCACATTGGGCCTCGACAATCGGAATCGGCGATTAGCCACGACAATCGGAATCGACAATCGGCCACGATAATTAGCCTTGATCGGTAATCGGCCTCGATCATCAAAATCGGTCAATCGACCATGACAAGCAGAATCGATAATCGGTCACGTCAATCGACAATCGGCCACGATCGGTAATCAGTCTCGATAATCGGCCTCGATCGGTAATCGGTTAATCGGCCACGACACGCAGAGTCGACAATAGGCCGCGTCAATCGATAATCGGCCACGATCGGTAATCGGTCACAATAATCGGCATCGATCGGTAATCGGTCAATCGGCCACAACATGCAGAGTCGACATTCAGCCACGTCAATCGATAATCGGCCACGATCGGTAATCAGTCACGATAATCGGCCTCGATCTGTAATCGATCAATCGGCCACGACACGCAAAGTCAACATTCGGCCACGTTAATCGATAATCGGCCACGATCGGTAATCGGTCACGATAATTGGCCTCGATCGATAATCGGTCAATCGGCCACGACACGCAAAGTCAACATTCGGCCACGTCAATCGATAATCGGCCACGATCGGTAATCGGTCACGATAATCGGCCTCAATCAGTAATCGATCAATTGGCCACGACACGCAAAGTCGACATTCAGCCACGTCAATCGATAATCGGCCACGATCGGTAATCGGTCACGATAATCGGTCTCGATCGGTAATCGATCAATCGGCCATGACACGCAGAGTCGACAATCGAAATCGGTAAGAATGAGCCTTGCAAGGCCTAAGGGAAGGTCACAATGAGGACATCTAACCATCATTGCTCAACAATGTGGACATTTAACCAACATTGCTCCCAAGGAGTGGCCCACGTAAGGGATTCATACACAACGTAACGACCACACATACATCACATCGGGCCTCGCCCATGGGCCTTGAATACATCATAATGGGCCACAATCAATGGGCTTCGAAAACACAATAGGTGGGCCCTACACATGGGTCTCGTATGCATCAAATGGGCCACGTAACTGGGTCTTGAATACATCAAATGGGCCACACATCGTGGGCCTAATACATGTCACAATGGGTCACACTATAAGGGCCTAACACACATCATAATAGGCCTCGTGTACATCAAGTCGGGCCACATCACATCAAGTGGGCTTCATCAATGGGCCACACTAATGGGCCACATACAGGTCAAGTCAGCCACGACAATGGGCCCCATGGATGGCCCACAAATACATCGAGGTGGGCTTTCCACCGTCTAGACAGTGGATGATGGAGATATAAAATATATACATCACGTAGAGTCCGCGTGCACAACAGATATACCAAGGTGGGACCTATACGGATGGATAATTTGGGTACAACACATACCTCGTGACCCGCCACACTGTCCACGTGGATGGTGGGAATATACAATACATCATTAAGGTGGGCCCCACCCTCACACGTGCATCACGTGTGGGGTGGGTCCCGCATCCTGCAGATAGATGGATGACATGAATATGTAATACATCATGGTGGGCCTTACGCCACACTGTCCAGATGGACAGTGTGAAAGTAGAATGCATACATCAAGGTGGCCCCACCTCCACACGTGTCACACGTATGGAGTAGGTCCCACGGTCCAAGGATGGTGAGGATGAAATACATGAACACATGAGGTGGGTCCCACGTGGTGGGCCACCCTCCCAATAACCTAATAATCTGGACAGTGTGAAAGTAGAATGCATACATCAAGGTGGCCCCACCTCCACACGTGTCACACGTGTGGAGTAGGTCCCACGGTCCAAGGATGGTGAGGATGAAATACATGAACACATGAGGTGGGTCCCACGTGGTGGGCCACCCTCCCAATAACCTAATAATATAATATTACATATTATAATGATATTTATATTTTATACTATTTTGCTGTAGCTGGCTACTACACCCCCACTGTCAGTTTAAACTTCATTGCTGGCCACGTCCAGTGACCACCGTCCAAATCAATGGGTGGTGTTGGGGGTTTCACACGTGCAGGGTGGGGTGGTGTTGGGGGTTTCACACGTGCAGGGTGGGGCCCTGATCTGGACAGTGTGAGTAATCCCATACATCAAGGTGGGTCCCACGTGGGGCCCATCATAATATAGTATTTTAATATACATTATATTATATTGTAATATTATATAAAAAATAATAAAAAAAAAAATGTGATGCATCCAGCATCCAGCATCCAGTATACACAAGATGGGTCTCATGGCTGCTGATGCAGCAGATATATCATGCGTGGCCCACCGTCCAGCCATCTGGACGGTGGGGATTGCAAAACAGTTTGATGGCTTAGGTTGAAACCCATATTTCATGGTGGCCTCTCATCAGATGAAACACACACCATGGTGGGACCGTCAACTTGGTGACGTCATGCACAGCACGATGTGCTGCTGGGTTGTTGCCCAGCATTTCAAATAAGCAGGCGACGTGGATCATACCACGTACATCACTATGGGGTCCACCATAGCATTTATTTGCCATCTAAACTGATCATACGGTCACACAGACCCGGCTGAGGAGGAAAAATAAGTTTCATGATGATCCAAAATATCTGTGATGACCCAAAAACGTTTCAATGGCAAATGCTCAATCCCATTGTTTCCTATGACGTAGGCCACTTGAGTGTCAGATAGGGCTATTTTTTTGAGGGGTCGCACTTCAGGAAGGGACCTACAAGATGCATGGTGTGGATTTTGAATACACATCATGGTGGGGCCCACAAAAACAGCCGTGGGCAGCTGCTTGGGACGTCCACCCGTGAGGCGTGCAACGCTGCTGCTTTTGCAGCGTCAGAGGCAGAGGCCTCTGCACCTATTTTTTTTTTTAATTAGGAAAACTCATTTTTCTGCAGTTTTTCACATCTGGGATCTGCATCAGGTAGATCCATCCCGTCCATTGGCTTCAGTGGTTCAAAATCGTCCCAATGAGTCTAATATAGGATATTTTTATGTTTAGAAAATAAAATAAAATAGAAAAAATGATCTTTGAATGATGATGATGTAATCTCCAACGCTATGGCCCACCAGATCTTCCAATCAACCCCAACTCTTGGCTCAACGCCTAAAATGATCCAGGGAATGAGATGGACGGCGTGGATTGAATATATACATCAAGGTGGGGCCTACACAAATAGCCCACTCCAAAGCTTGGTAAACCAAGCTATTACTTGTGTTTTCTTTCCACGTCCAGCGTCCTTGGACGCTGGACGGTCTTGGCATACAGGTGGGCCTTACTTCGGTGGGTCACCAAATGGGTGAATGGTATGGATAAATCATATATTAAGGTGGGGTCCATCTAAGTGGGCCACACATCACAAAAAAAAAATGAGAAGAAGAGGGAGAGAAGCACCCACCTTTGATTTCTTCTTCCTTCATCTGCCAACACGATCTAGAGCACCAAGGAGACGATTTTAACGGTTAAGATGCACTTTGGAGGGTGGGGATGGGAGATTGGAAGGTGGGCCCACCAAGCTTTCTCTCATGGGGGTGGACGTTGGATTGCTCTCATGGAGCTTGGGAGAGAAAAAATGAGAGAGAGAAGAGAGAGAGAAGTGATGTGAGTGATAGAGTGATGGGGAGGTATGGTTGTAGTTAAAAATGGGGTAAAAGAGGGATGGTGAGGGTAGAGAGAGTTGACTTTTAAAAAGGGAGGGATGGGTTGTTGTACTTGACATTGATTGATTGATGGGATTGATTTGATATTTGGTAGAGATTCTCTTGTGCGGAGTTTTTCCCCGAACTGAACGCAGGCCCACTTCTTCTGGCCTGGGTATCGCCTCGGCGCGCGAGATGCGATATCGGAACCGCGGCGACGGTGCGGTCGCTAGGGTATAAGTCTCGGGTCGAGCCGACTCTGAAATACGAAATATGAATCAAGGTCGCGCGTGACTGCTGATTATAAATCGCGAGTTGCTGGAATTCTACCGGGGGACCGCGGAAGCTTATGGAACAGTACAGGCTAGGATACGGGTCTTACATCAGGCGAGCGTGAGACAAGTGACATCGGGCACAAGAGACCCATGTAATCGAACTACAGCCACCCGAACACACCCGCCCAAATCCATAGGTTTAGTCTCGAGGCGGTCCTACCAACGGGACCACCTTTGCTCTCCTCATAATTCTGGCCAACCCAAAATGCACGAATAGTGATTCATAGCGTACCGACTACCAATGCATCACTAGAATAAATAACATCATGTTCTCACACTTCACAACACACAATTCAGATTCTAATAGCACACAAGACTAATTAACTATATCAAGAAATAAGTGCATATGAGTGTGTGGGTGTGTGGAAGTTAAGCACTTCCTCCATCATAAGAAATCATATGCATAAGAGTATTGAAATCATATATATTATGAAGCAAGAATAGATAAAAAAGAATCTACAAGGCATGAGCATAGAATCATCCATGCACAACATCATGTAAGAACTAAGAACAACCTCATGAGATCCAAACACATAATTCCATACATTTCCATCAAACATGTAATATCTAGGGATTCTCTAGATTCTCCAAGGACATTATCCAAGCAATCAAAATCATTAAACTTATAATAGAATTGGTGGTAGGCCACATAAGAGCAATAGTTTGCACCTTCAGATTCGTTGGAGGCTTAGAAATGACCTAGAGATGAGGGTTTTGGAGGTTGACTGGCCGGAATCCATAAAATAACTCAAGCATGAGAGAAATCCGTGTCATTTCTTCTTCAATACAAGGGTTTCAAGAGAAAAAGAGTGAAAGATCTTACCTATATGGCCCACGGATGATTTTGGGATGGCGGTGGAGAGTTTCCTTCGGAGAAAGGGGGTAAGGAATTGGAAGCTTGAGCTTCATTGGGCCCCACCACCACCAACACCCTCCTTCACTCTCTTCTTCCTCTCTCTTTCTTTTCTTCTTTCTCCCTTTTCTCTCTTCTTTCTTTCCTTCTCTAGGAAAAAATCGTTTAGGGAGAGGGGGTGCCCAAATTAGACCCTTTTATAATTCCAGATTTAGTGGAAATGGTCCCAAGTGTTGAGTTTTTACTATATTAGACCTATGGGAGGATCTTTCTAAGCTTTAGGGCCCACTATAGGGTGTACATATCAATATACATCGCAGGATAAGTGTTTCATGGCCCGATGAAGGGCCTCACAAAATTTAAGAACTATCGGATATGGGGTTTGACCATATGGTCCCGATCCTTAAGTGGCCCTATGGGGTCTATTCCAGTGATTGGAGAGGTTCTGGTGGTCCCCTAGACATGAAACTTATAGGATAGTTGGTCCATGGCCCGATGAAGGGCTATGCAAATTTTGGGGACGATCGGATATTTGGTTTGATCGTACGGGTCCGATTTGTGATCAACAGTTACCGTGCCATGATCAGGTTCCAAATTTTGTGGACGGGTGTAGGACACTACATTAGACCTTCACCGTAAATTTTGAAGAAATTCGATGGCTGAAAAGTCTTATATCTCAATTTCATTGACGCATGCCAGATTTCCATCCGGGCCTTGGGTGGGTTGCATTTGGTAAGTGCCGCTGGAATGGTGTCGATAATTAATTTCTGGATGTCCACTGAGTCTATGGTCCGCGATGGACCACAAGCCTAGTGAGACACACATTACTCTATAATTTTGTAACTAATGGCCCACCAACGAGCGGTCTAGAGCTTGATCGGGAAATCGGGTCATTTCTGAAATGAATTAGGTAATGAGATTTCTCGTGGGTACTGATTAGGGTTTGGATTAACTATATTTATAGTATGACATATTTATAACTAGTGAAAGTGGAGATTTGGTCATGACTACTTTAAGCCGCTGGTTTTAGGCTAAAAGAGTACCGGAGTTCGTTTGGTCTATTAACCAAGATCCGGGCCTTGTCTGACTTGACTTTAGTTGGATATTTAATTTAGTTATGACTGCCTGGATTTTTTAGCGATGGATCGGTTAGACTTGGGTCCTATGTGAGTAAATCATGGGGCTACACCTGATGTTCAAGCGATCAGGCGGATTCGTTGACTTCCTATGGTTGATTAATCGGACTTGTGCTATTCTTTACTGGTACCACCCCCTATATAAACTAATATTGAGTGTTAATGGTCATTAAGTGATGTTATAAGTTAATTAATAAAAAATAATTTAAGAATTTTTTTAAAAATTCAAAATAGTAAAAAATCTGAGATGTTACAATCTACCCCCCTTAAAAATAATTTCATCCTCGAAATTGCCTAAGGTTATTAAGTAAAGGTATTATTATTTCTTTTGTTTAAGTTTTTATGGATTCCAAGTTTATATGTATGGTAGGGGGTATACTATCTATACTAGTTTGACTTATTTTAGTCTACCCCCCTTAAAACTTTTTCACCCTGATGGTATACTACAATTTATTTAATTATCTATTTATTTTTAAAACTTTAGATTTATGGCAACGATTTCCCTCTATCTAGAGTAAAAATATTTATTTTTAATGTTAGACCAATACGGAGAGACGGTCGTAGTGGGCTTGAACCCAATACGTCGATCATCTACCTGACCAGTGTAGAAGGCTCATCATATCCCTTCTTCATCCTGGTGGATCTTGGTCTTCTGCTCGGTCAAAGCAGTGAGTCCATTGGTAGTCACCCAGGATTGAGAATTGGGTCAAGCCGCGAATGCTTCACAAGTGTATGGTCCCGTAATTTTGTAGTCCGATCAATTTAAATGTTTAGGGAACGACCGTTGTTAGAAAGTTTAAATCTTTTATTTATAAGGTTGTCCTTTGAGTCTTGGTCTATGAGAGTCCTCATTTTAATTCATATCCAATTCGGGGTTTAATAATTCTCTCAACATGCCTATGGGTAAATATCATCCTAAAAAGTTTCTAAATGCACAAAATTTTATATGCATTACCATTTTAATCTTAGGGCTAGTGGGTTATGAGCAGACTACACTTCGGTTTCATAAATTTCAAGAATGAAGGAATAGTTGAAAGTTTTAAGGTATTCTGATGGTTTGAAGTGCTAATAATGCTAATAAGGACGCAGTAAGACAATCATACATACAAGCATTCACAAGGCGATAAGAAAATTCCAAAACAATTGATACATTCATATTGAATTCAAAATGTCATTAGTATGGCCAGTTATATCCTACAGTATGGATTTACATGTATTACTAGCTACTTTAAACATAAAGAAGAAAAAACAGACAAATCAAGCAGGAGTTTTAACTATCTTCAATATATAGTAGTAGTCCTAACTAACTTAAAACAACTACTAATTTCTGTAAAGTTAAGCTATTATTCTTTTGGGTCAGATGGGGACGGGGGTGCCTCCTCCCCTTTACTGCAGTAAATCAAGGTTCAGAAAGTGATAAGGGTGATTTGGAGAGAGTTAATGGAGTCAATCAAGACTCAACTTCTGCTACAGCTCCAGCAAGACAACAAGGGCAACTTATCACATGGAATACCTAGCCCAAGCTATTAAAGGGTCAGATCACATCATCCAGGTCGATGTGTTGGATTCTAAAGGTAACTTAAATTCCATTGATTATGTGGGCTACATAACAAACTTAGCTGCTTTCTTTATCTGGAAAGCCTTGAAGAATGGAAAGAAATTAAGGTCTATGCTTGTGTGGTGGCAACAGTCCCAATTGGCTTAAGAAAGGAGGGGAATGGGAAAGATTAATAATTAAGCTAAAATAAAGTTGAAAATGGATAGTAAATTGTTGCCTCTTAATTATTATCAAACCTTATATAAATATTTTCAATTACAACAATGTAATGATCAATCTATGATAAAGTATATAAAATCAATTTTATATATAAATATATATATTTTTATACAAATCGTTGGATTTTGTGAATGAGCTTATTGGAGTGAATGCGTGGGTGGTTTTGAATGGATTTTGTTGAAAGGAAAGGTGATGATAATGGGTCTGGTGAATGAGTTTGAAATGATGTTGAGAATGGATTTGGTGACGGGTTTGTGAAGGAAGAGAAGATAGGTTTGGAGATATTGAGTGAGATGAATTTGGAGATGGTTGAAGAAATTATATTGGGAAAAGTTTGGAAAGGGCTTGAGAGAATGAGGATTGCGATGGGTTAGAGTGAAGAAAAAGATGGTATGTTTAGGGATTGGGAGAGGGAGAGTTTTCTCTAGGGTTTAGGAGGGATAGTGAAGGGTAGTGGGAGTAGTAGAGATAGGTTTATGGACTCTAAACAGTCCTAAATAATAAGGGAAATGGGCACCACTCGAGTAACGCCCTTGGATGGATTTGGTACTAGAACATTGCCCATACCAAGGTCATGCATACATATACATGATCCTTATACATTTCATTTGTAAACAGAAGCAACTATACATACATGCATTCTCACGATGACAAGAAATTTTCTAGGCCTCCCATACATTCATATTAATTTCAAAATGCCATTAACATGGCCAGTTACATGCTACAACATGGATTACCAACATCATTAAACACGGTATACGAAAAGGAAATGCAACCTATTTAAGCAAAAGTCCTGACTATTTCAGTACATGAGATTAGACTTAAATGACCTAAAGCAAACTACAGATCATCAGTAAGGTGGTGCTGCTACTCATCTGAGTCAGGCGAAAGTGGAGGTGCTTCTTCACCCTTGTTGCAGCAAATCAGCACCCTTATAGCCCGATACATCTTCTTGTTCCACTTTTCCTGCTTCGCTTGGTCCCTGGCTTGGCTCTCCTTGATCTCTACTACCTCGGCCTTGAGTGCATCCAAGCGCTCACATATATCTGGAGTAGTAAGCGGCTCCCTGCCAGCTTCTTCAATTTTTCCGACTCTCTCGGCCTCCTCAGCTTCACCACCAACATCATCCTCATCTTCATCCTCTTCTTCGTTATTCTCATCGCCCTCTTCTTCCCCTTCGTCAGTATCCCTGTATTCGTCGGTGAGGGCCTGTTTTTGTTTGGGTCCCAATCTCATGGAGTTTAACATCTTATCTCCCACAATTTCTGTTGGTACGGAGTTCCCATCCGATCCACCTATTCCATACTGTTCGGCTATGTGGCAGGCTAGACGGCCAAATGGAAGAGCCACGTCCTTTCGCACTGCCCTGGCAGCCTTCATAATGTGGTAGAGCACGGTGCTAGGGGCGTACACATCCGTCCCTCAACCCACCTGATACATGAACTCCACCATATAACGGGAGCACTCGATGCGGTTCTTCAATCTCGGGTATATATTATAAGTCGCAATGCGGTGAAGTACCTGATATTCGGGGGTCAGGGAGGTTGCGTACAAGCCGACCTCTCGCATCCAGGGGGCAAGGTGGTCACAAAAGAAGCGAGTCCGTTCATTGCGGGCTTCTCTCGATTCGAGATTCTTTTCATCAATTTGCACCTCACCCAGCGGTACTCCCAGTATTTCTGCGAAGTCCGTAACTCCTAGGTGAACTTCCTCACCCCGTACTATGAAATCAAATCCAAGGGGCTTGAATTGAGGGTTTCTAATTCGAGTGTAAAACATCCTGGCCTGCCCCACATTGGCCTGCTCGTTTACATAAAACATGGGACCCCAATCCTTTTTCATAAGTCAATTGAGTAGAGAATTTTCACCTAATAGATGCTCTTCCACGGCGGCTTCGAAAGCGACTTGGCGCACACGGAAGTTTTCCAAGTCTTCAACGAGCACCTCATCTAATTCATTTCGCCTCTTAGATTGAGCCTCCGAGTTGGTTTTCATCCTCAGATTGGCCTTCTTCTTACTACGTTGCACTTGGCTCTTCCCCGCCTTCTCAGGAGCCACTCTCTTCTTTCCCATAAGGGAAAGGATCATCGGGATAGTGAAGAATGAGGCGATGGTGGCAACGAACGACATCACCCTCGGTTGAAGAGGAGTGGGTCTTTAGAAAGGGGATTGTATCTTTGGGTTCTAGGAATGACTTTGTGAAAGGATGGAAAATGTGGGTTGGGTATGGATTCGAAATGGGATCTCGAGAACAGCTTGAAAATGGGCTATGGAGTGTGAAGATTTAGAAGTGGAGCTTTAGAAAGAGAGGGTTTTGAAGGTAAACTTGAAAATGGGGTGGATTTTGGGAATGAGGATGAAATGGGTTTGATGGGGTTTGAAGTTTATATGGGAATGGGTTTAAGAAGATGGGTTGGAGAATGAGTGGTCGAAATGGGTTGGTGTGAAGGAAAGAGATTTTGGATATGGAAGTTGAGAAATAGATATGAGTTGAGGAATGGGGGTTGAGATGGATTTGTTAGACTGAGAAGTGGGAAGGTATTTGGAGATGGAAAAATGTGAAGGAGGAGAAGATAAGTTTGAAGAAATGGGTTTGAGAGGTTTATAAGATAAATAGGGTTGTGATTGGGAAATGAGAAGGAAGTAGATGGGTTGTTGAAAATGGTTTTGGAATGGGGTTTGTGAGGGTCGAGAGTTGGAGAATGAGAGTTGAGAGGTGGGTTGGAAGTAATGGCAAGAAGGGTTTTGGAAAATGAGATTGGAATGAGAGTTGTTGGAATGAAGGGAATGAGAAATGTGGAAGAAAGAGATTTGAGAAAATGAAAAATGAGGGGGAGAAAAGAAGTTAGTCAAAAGAATGGTGTTGAGGATGGGTTTTGTAGATGAAGATGGGTTGGATTTGGTGGGTCTTGAAAATGGTAGAGTGGGTAGGTGAATGAGCTTGTATGGATATATTATAGGTCTTGGGAGAGAAGGAGGGATTGAAAGGAAGTGAGGTGGAGTAGAAGATGAGGGTTTGAAAAAATAAGAGTGAGGATGTTGGAGTGAGAAATTTAAAAGGAGAAGGAGATGGGAAATGTGATGGAATGAAAATGGGTTTGAGGTTTTGGGATCTAGAATAGGGAAAAGGGATAGGTCTCTCTCTCTCTCCTTGGATTTAGAATAATGGAGGGGGTGAGTTGTGAAGAATGGGGGTTTTAGGTCCCTTAAAATGCACTAGGAATGGGACCCACTTGAATCCTTGAAGGAAAGGGGGAAAGGACCACGTTTTTGGGTCTGGGCGGGGCCCACGCCAGTCGGGCGGGGTCCCGCGGACTCTCTGGACATCTGGGCGGGGGCCACGTGTGGTGGGCGGGGTCCCGCGGACCTGCTGTAGTCCGGGCGGGGTCTGGTGCACGTAGGCGGGGTCGTGCAGGAAGGAGTAGGCGGGCGGGCGGGGTCCCGCCGGCCAAGGTGTTCCCAGGAGGGGTTCACTTCGAACGTCATTTTTGGGGCACCGGTGTGGCCCCCAGGGACATGCCATATATGTTTTTGGGGTAGGAGAAGCTAATCTACGCATTGGACCTATCCATTTTATGATATTCTTCTTGGTTAGGGGTAAAAATCCTATTTTTCTCATTTCTACTATCTTTAGTGAATTTCCATTCACTCTTAAGGCCTTATCCCAGATTGAGTCGGAATTTCTCATTTCGGCCTGAAATTAACTCGTTTAACTTAGGATAATGGGTTTTTGACAGTCCAATCTTTTCGTTCCAATTCGTTCCTATCACCAGACTTAAGTACTGTGAGGCCCGTGGACTCATTCCCTAGCATCACTACTCCCTCTTACTACAAAATCCTAATTTCTAGGAAGTCTCATCGTCCATTTATGATTGTCGGCTCCTATTGTCCAATCATTCAGTCTATGGCTCGTTTCTAACAATATACGGGTGAGGTTCAAGAATAGTGCGGGGACCGGTGAATATCTTAATAAGATACATTTAAAAAAAGAATTTTGATCCTTGACTTGCTCGGCTAGTAGCATTAAACTGTACAAGCCGGGATTACCATGTTAATCTCAAGTCACGGTTAGGAATGACATGTCTAGAATAAGTGTGAGATGAGATTCCAAATTTGACTCCCTTGGCTTTACTAGATGAGCCTGGTGTTGGGAGGCAGGCTCATGATGACGAACCTTCCAATTAAATCTTGGAAGAAAACTTGAAATCTACCTTTAGTTGGATGCAATCCAACCAGCATCCTAGTACATGGGATGTGCTCATCCCATGGACAATACTTTACACTCACATTAGTCATTACTCCAACATTCATTTCACCTTAATCCCACCTATTTCAGTTGGCCCCATGGGCCTTAGGAATCTAGTAAACTAATGAGCTAAACTCCCTAGTCAATCGAATCGAATTCTACCGTCAGGTTAAGACTCTCGGATCCCCCTATCTCGCTACCCATTCCGAACCCCTTGTAAGTCCTTCCTTTCGTCTAAAGTTGTTGGTTCGGGATCTGGGATGGTTCCTAGCGTTCTAAGTCCCTGTTACGTCACCTAATATGTATCCTTTTAAGTCAACGGACACGATAGTGAGCTCATGACCCATGGCTCAATTAATTCCAAACCATGCTCTAATACCAACTTGTAATACCCTGAAAATCGGGAGTCGTGCATATGCTCGACTCCCGAGTTCCGGAGTATCACTTATCATCAATTTTATAGTTTTATAATTAATCAAGTTGAAATGCGCAACCTGAAATTACTTGAAGCATGAAATGAAACCACAACTAGTCTACTGAAATGAAAGAGATATATATATGTACAAGTCCAAAAGAATATAAAGGGGTCGCCCAAGTCGTTGCCCAACAAAATTCACAAGAGAATCATATGTCCAAAGAATGGTGCGCTGAGCCCACGACTCAACACCCCAGAATGTCGTCTCCTAAGCCGATGGAGAACTTCCCATCAACTGGAAGTATGACAGCTCTTCCTCCTCGTCGATAGTAGCATCGCCATGCTCCCCCTGCTCCACATCTCCTACATCTACGAGAGAGTCTGGTTGGTGTTTTAAAACACCATCCCAGAGTGAGAGTGAATGATCAACTCAGTGGGTGCTATTAGTCTTAAGTTACAACAGACATCAATTATAATATGAATTTAATGAAATACGGACATTCATCAATTCCTAGAAACTCTTAATTAAATGCATGGATGCAAGATGGTATGATGCATGCCCTCGCCATAACGCTCCCTCGAGCGACTTCATCTAACGATCACGTATGCTAACACTCCTTTATTGAGACCTCGACTTCCAAGTCGTCACCCTATCTAATGCGATGCAGTGCGATCGTGTTAGCCGAGTTATTAGTTAAGTCCATTCATCCAGCAGATTTGAAAATCTGATACACCCCACGTATCAATGCCCCAAGCCGGTTGTAAGGCCAAGACCCCCCAATGCGTGAGGCCGAGACCTCATGGTCCGTGATCCCATCGGGTTCTTCATCCCCGACTTCAAGCACATGAGGAGAGCCAAGAGAAAGTGATCGTTCGCGGTCACTACGGGGAGGCGCGGCACCCCAGCGTAGGCCGACAGCTCGGACGCAGTGTCTCATTCCACCATGGCCGGCTCAGGAGGCTGTGGACCAGTTTCAAGTAGGTTATTGATGGGCTACAACGGTTGCAGGGTGGTTCAAGTTCTAAACATATGTGAGCAATCAGGGTTAACAATCGAGATTGTTCAAACAGTAGACTAAACCGCAAGAGTCAGGCGATAGTGAGACGAGTGACATCGGGCACAAGAAACCCATGTAGTCGAACTACAGTCATCCGAACACACCCGCCCAAATCCATAGATTTAGTCTCGAGGCGGTCCTACCAACGGGACCACCTTTGCTCTCCTCATGATTCTGGTCAACCCAAAATGCACGAATAGTGATTCATAACGTACCGACTACCAATGCATCACTAGAATAAATAACATCATGTTCTCACACTTCACAACACACAATTCAGATTCTAATAGCACGCAAGACTAATTAACTATATCAAGAAACAAGTGCATGTGAGTGTGCGGGTGTGTGGAAGTTAAGCACTTCCTCCATCATAAGAAATCATATGCATAAGAGTATTGAAATCATACATATTATGAAGCAAGAATAGATGAAAAAGAATCTACAAGGCATGAGCATAGAATCATCCATACACAATATCATGCAAGAACTATGAACAACCTCATGAGATCCAAACACACAATTCCATACATTTCCATCAAACATGCAATATCTAGGGATTCTTTAGATTCTCCAAGGACATCATCCAAGCAATCAAAATCATTAAACTTATAATAAAATTAGTGCTAGGCCACCTAAGATCAATAGTCCGCACCTTCGGATTCGTTGGAGGCTTGGAAACGACCTAGAGATGAGGGTTTTAGAGGTTGACCGGCCGGAATCCCTAAAATAACTCAAGCATGAGAGAAATTCATGTCATTTTTTCTTCAATACAGATCTTACCTAGATGGCCCACGGACGATTTTGGGGTGGCGGTGGAGAGTTTCCTTCGGAGAAAGAGGGTAAGGAATTGCAAGGTTGATCTTCCTTGGGCCCCACCACCACCAACACCCTCCTTCACTCTCTTCTTCCTCTCTCTTTCCTTTCTTCTTTCTCCCTTTTCTCTCTTCTCTCTTTCCTTCTCTAGGAAAAAATCGTATGGGGAGAGGGGGCGCCCAAATGAGACCCTTTTATAATTCCAGATTTAGTGAAAATGGTCCCAAGTGTTGGGTTTTTACTATATTAGACCTATGAGAGGATCTTTCTAAGCTCTAGGGCCCACTATGGAGTATACATATCGATATATACCGCAGGATAAGTGCTCCATGGCCCGATGAAGGGCCTCACAAAATTTAGGAACGATCGGATATGGGGTTTGACCATATGGTCCCGATCCTTAAGTGGCCCTATGGGGTCTATTCCAGTAATTGGAGAGGTTCTGGTGGTCCCCTGGCCATGAAACTTATAGGATAGGTGGTTCATGCCCGATGAAGGGCCATGCAAATTTTGGGGACGATCAGATATTTGGTTTGATCGTACGGGTCCGATTTGCGATCAACGATTACCGTGCCATGATCGGGTTCCAGATTTTGTGGACAGGTGTAAGATACTACATTAGACCTTCACTGTAAATTTTGAAGAAATTTGATGGCTGAAAAGTCTTATATCTTAATTTCATTGACACATACAAGGTTTCCATCTTGACCTTGGGTGGGTTGCATTTGGCAAGTGCCGCTGGAATGGTGTGGATAATTAATTTTTAGATGTCCACTGAGTCTATGATCCGCGATGGACCACAAGCCTAGTGAGACAGACATTACTTTATAATTTTGTAACTAGTGGCCCACCAACGAGCGGTTTAGAGCTTGATCGAAAAATCGGGGCATTTCTGGAATGAATTAGGTAATGAGATTTTTCATGGGCACTGATTAGGGTTTGGATTAACTATATTTATAGTATGACCTATTTATAATTAGTAAAAGTAGAGATTTGGTCATGACTACTTTAAGCCGCTGGTTTTAGGCTAAAAGAGTATTGGGGTTCGTTTGGTCTATTAACCAAGATCCGGGCCTTGTCTGACTTGACTTTGGTTGGATATTTAATTTAGTTATGACTGCCTGGATTTATTAGCGATGGATTGGTTAGACTTGGGTCCTATGTGAGTAAATCATGGGGCTACACCTAATGTTCAAGCGATCAGGCGGATTCGTTGACTTCCTACGGTTGATTAATCGGACTTGTGTACTTCTTTACTAGTACCACCCCATATATAAACTAATATTGAATGCTAATGGTCATTAAGTGATGTTATAAGTTAATTAATAAAAAATAATTTAAGAATTTTTTTGAAAATCCAAAATATTGAAAAATCTGGGATGTTACACCTAATCAAGGGTTCGAGTATCCATAGGATGTGAAAGCCAACTACGGTATGAGTGTGTGGGGTGTGTGTGTGTGCGTGTGCATGTGCATGTGCATGTGTTAAAAAAAAAAAAAAAAAAAAAAAAAAAAAAAAAAAAAAAAGGTGTCTTCAAATTATCGTTTCTTTTTTCTATATCATAGTGATCCATTTGTTTATTGAATTAGGACATTCATCACTCACATTGGTGCGCCCACAAGCCAAACCTTTGCCCTACAAGGCCCATTGCACAACCACCCAAAGTATTAAAAGGAGAAAAGGATAGGTGACATGCACATGCAAGATTGCTACAAAAACCAACACGTATGCATATAGTCATGACAAAACCATTTTCTCATGCACACGTGTGCACAACTTTTATGAAGATATGTTAGTCGAGTGTGTATTTGCACTTGGAACTAGCTGTGGATGGATGTTTCTTCTAGAATCACATCCATTGGATATTTTTGGATTTTGGTTTTCTTCATTTATCGGAACTTAATGTTGACCATTAACTACTTCTGTTTCCTACCGTTATTTTGAAGATTAGTGATCAGATTGATAGGGTCATCCAATCTGTCTATGTCTTTAAATGTTTGACATTCTTAGCGTGGACCACCAGATGGATGGTTATAGTTGATCATTTGATCTGCCACATTTGTTGTCGAGAGATGGCTTTTAACATATCATATACCATAGAATGGGGTGCACCAAAGTTCATGATAGGTTTTGATCTAGAGGTTTACAGAAAATTCACCGGCGAATTCGTGCGGACCTGCCAGTTTCATGATGGCAGTATTTTGTGGGCCCACCGTGATGTATATGCTTTATCCACACCGTCTATCCTTTTTTTTCAGCTCCATTTAGGCCACGAGCGCAAAATTGAAGCTTATCCAAATATTTAGTGGACCACACCGTAGGAAAAAGTATGGATTGAATGCCTACCTTTGAATTTACATAGGTTTTTGCATCAAGCTGATATTTGCCTTTAACCTTCGTCCAGGTATGTGTGGCCTTATGAACCGGTTGGATGACAAATAAAAATCCCGGCGGGCCCTAGGAAGGTTTTAACAGTGGATATCATTATCCCCGCCATTTCCTGTAATGGGTCCACTTGAGCTTTGGATATGGGATAAAGTCATTCGGTCACAGGAGTAGCAAGTTTTTGCTCCGGAAGCTAAGTGTGGCCTACCAAGATGTTTGTGAAATATCCATACTGTTCATCCGTTTTTTAAGATCATGTTAGGATACGAGCCTTAAAATGAGGAAGATTCAAAACTCAAGTGGGCCGCACGATAGGAAGTAGCGAGGATTGAACATCCACACTTGAAACATTCCTAAGGCCATAGAAGTTTTGGATCAGACTGAATTTTTTGTGTTTTTAGATCATCCCATGAGAATGACGTTATGAACGGTTTGGATGGCATATAAACATTACGGTGGACCCAGGGAGGTTTCAACGATAGGCATTTCAATACTTACGTTTTCCCCTTGAGCAGTCCACTTGAATTTTGGATCCCCCTTATTTTAGGGCTCTCGTCCTTACATGATCTGGAGATATAGATGAATGGGATAGATTTCCTAAAAACAACACGCTGGCCCCCACCTAACTTCTGGGGATAGAACCGTGCATTTTCGCATCCTCGCTTCACATGGTTGACATGCAAATTTGGAAATGAACTTCCACGTGTCGACCATACGAGGTACCCACCTGTATAGATGATGAAACGAGGCGGGGCCCTAGACTTGGTGGGGCCCATTAGACTTGGACGGAAATGTGAAGATAGGAAGAACGGAAGGTGATGATATGGTAATTAAGACCCGGATGACCCTGAATCAGGTTCAGCCACCTATTGGCTGTATATTTGGGATGGTTTCATGCTAATCCGGACCGTTCATCTTGTGGATCTAGTTACGGATGGCCCTTTCTTATAAAATCACATCCATTGGAAAATTTTGGATTTTCGTTTTCTTCATTTATCAAAACTTAATGTTGACCGTTAACTACTTCTGTTTTCCACCGTTACTTTGAAGATTAGTGATCAGATTGATAGGGTCATCTTATCTGTCTGTATCTTGAAATATTTGACATCCATAGTGTGGGCCACCAGATGGATGGTTCTAGTCGATCTGTTGATCTGCCATGTGTGATGTCAGGAGATGGCTTTTAACATATCATATACTATGGAATGGGTTGCACCAAAGTCCATGATGGGCTTTTATTTAGAAGTTTATAAAAATTCATCCGCGGATCGCGTGCGGCCCCAGCCACCTCCGTGATGGCAGTACTCTGTGGACCCACTGTGATGTATGTGTTTTATCCACACCGTCCATCTGCTTTTTCAGCTCAGTTTAGGCGATGAGCCCAAAATTGAAGCATATCCAAAGATTTGGTGGACCACACCATAGGAAAAAGTGTGGATTGAATGCCTATCTTTGAATGTAAGCTTTTGGATCGAGCTGATATTTGCATTTTCCCTTCATCCATGTCCGTGTGATCTTATGAACAGGTTGGATGAAAAATAAAAATTACGAGCCCTAAGAAGGTTTTAACAGTGGATATCAATATCCCGCTATTTCCTATAGTGGGGTCCACTTGAGCTTTGAATATAGGTAGAGTTGGGCAGAAAGGGACCGATCCGGCGGATCCGACCTGATCCAACCTGAACAGATCCGAACCGAAGGTCAGGATCGGGTCGGATTGAGTTGGCCCAATAAGATCCGGTCGGATTGAGTTGGCCCAATAAGATCCGGTCGTTAATTAGATCGATGGTCAACGCCCAATTCCTAATCCGATCCGATTGGATCAGATCTGATTCGACCCAATTCAATCTGCATAATGTTTATTCACCATTATTTCTTATAATGTTATCCACTTGAGATTGGGATATACCTCTTCTTCTTTTTTTTTTAATATCATAAAATGATCTAGAAAAATAGATGGACGGCATGGATGAAGTAAATACATCATGCTGGGGCCCACAAAGCATCAACTTACCATCCTTTGATTGGTGAGATGGGAAGTAGCTGAGCCATCTTCTCACAGAGCTCGAGCAAAGCTTCCTGACAAGTCGTCCGTTTCACATTATTACTTGGAATGTTAGGTGGGTCCCACCATGATGTTTGTGATAAATCCACACCATCCATCCGTTTTGGGAGCTCATTTTATTACATGTTGCCAAAAATGAAATATATCCAAGACTTAAGTGGCCCTTACGAGAGGAAACAATGTAGATTCAATGACCACCTTCCTTTGTTTTCCCTCTTATCAACACACTTGAGCTTTGGATCCAACTATTTTTTGGTATCATGTACTAAAATGAGCCCTCAAAACTGATGGATGGTGTGGATTTCTTACAAATATCACTGTGGGGCCAAATAGCATAAAATGCACGTCTCAAGGAAAAACCTTGGGATGCGGATCAACATGTGTACCACGCACCAACACAACTAGTTGTCGTGTTGCCATCAGCAAGTTTTGTAGGTCCCATCATGAGGTATGTGTTATATCTAAACCGTCCATCCACTCGGCGAGCTCATCTTAAGGCTTGAGCTGAAAAATAAGATAGATCTAAAGATCAAGTGGACCACACTACAAAAAGTAGTGGGATTGAACGTCTACCATTGAAACTCTTTTAGAGTCAAGAATATTTGATCCGAATCATACCTAACTCGATTCGATTCGATTTTCCTGACCAAGTCGGAATCGATTTGAGTCAGGCCAACAATACAACAGATCAGATTGAGTCAAAGGGCCCAGACTCGGTCTCGGATTAGATCGAGTTCAGGTCAGGCTCTGAAAACTTCGGACCAAGTCAAGTTGGGCCCGATCCGGTTTGACTTGACTCGATGCCCACCTCTAAATATGGGATAAAGTCATTTGGTCTCAGTTGTAAGAAGTTTTTGCTCTAAAAGATTGGTGGGGCCCACCAAGATTCTTTTGAAAAATCCATACTGTTCATCCATGTTTTCAAATCATGTTAGGACAGGAACCCTGAACTGAGGAAGATTCAAAACTCAAGTGGGCCGCATGATCGGAAGCAGTGGGGATTGAATGTCCATAGCTGAAACATTCCTAAGGCTACGAAAGTTTTGGAATAAACTGATATTTTTGTGTTTTTAGATCATCCCATAGGAATGTGACACAGGGAAGGACGTGAGGTCGAGCACCGTCTTCCTCAAGGGGATAATTATTCCGAATCCACAGAACTTCTCTAAACTCCTCACAGAGACTTCTTGAATCCACGAGGACAGAAAGTAAAAAATAGAAAGAATTTCTAATAAATTTGAAATTGATTAATGAATGAATAAAAACAAGCTCACAACCCTTTAAATAAGGGTACTAAGTAATAGGAAAGAAATCAGAAACAAACTACAACTAAAACTCCTAGAATCTGCGACTTACTATAAATAGTAAACTTACTATTATAGACGGTTGTGATGTCTACTAGTGCACAAGGTTTTCGGCCAAAAATATTAAGTGTCCTATTTGGCTTTACCAAACCGTTCTCCTAATTATCCTAAGCACTTTTCATGTTGGACACAACTCCTAAAGCCCAACAGATGAAGAGCTATAATCAAACTAAAACTTACTATTTATAGTAAAAACGAAAATAAAACAGGAAAACAACTGTCGATCAGAGAGTTTTCTGTAAATCCGGGCTGTGCAACCTATCATAATAGAGTTGGTTGGCTAAAGTAGCTCGTTTTATCCCAAAATCATATATTTTACAAAAGATAACTCATTTCAGATTGCGAGATATGTCCGATCTAAGGTTTGATGCTCCAAATCACTTTTGTCATTGACCATGCCTTTTTTGATCCATCTTGGCCACCAAATTATTCGCGGCCTGCTTTACATCATAATGACATTATTAACTGTTTGGATGACATATAAACATTACGGTGGACCTAGGGAGGTTTCAACTGTAGGCATTTCAATACCTACGTTTTCCCGTCTTGTAGTCCACTTGAATTTTGGATCCCCTTCGTTTTTGGGTTATCGTCCTGACATGATACGGAGATACGGATGAACGGAGTAGATTTCTTAAAAACATCGTGGTGGGCTCTAACTAGCTTCTGAGCGCAGGATCAATCCGCAGCGAATAGGGAAAGAACGGTGCATTTTCGCATCCTCGCTTCACATGGCTCTCGTGCAAATTTGGAATTTAACTTTCACGTGTCGAGCATAATAGGTAACCACGTGTCCATATGATGAAACGAGGTGGGCCCTGCAGGAGACGTGTGAGGTGAGAGGAAAATGAAAGTCATGCGTGGAGACAAGGCAATGAATAGAAAAGAAAAGTACAAAATAACGAAATTCGATGCAGCCATCGCCTTCCAAAACACGTGCCAGCGTGGTTCTCGTGTGAAAGATCTGGCCTTTCATGGGATTCTGATCCAATATCACTATCGTAGTGTTATTTTGCATGACATCCGTTCCGTTTATCGTATTTGCCGCATCAAGTTCACCCAGCCCAACAAATATCAGCCGATCAGACACTTGGGTGGGCCACACCAATGGGAAAGTAAAAATCATCCATAAAACCTCACTATCAATTACTTGGTGTGGCCCATCTGAGTTTCAGAATTGCTTTATGTTTTTTATGCGTATCTTCGTCTTAGGGTTACATCTATGAATGGATTGGATGATATATACCCAATTTAGGAGGTTCAATTGGTTGAGCATCCCTCAGCCGTTCCATTTTCTGTAGCACCCACGTCTCTGATAAAGGTGATATTTGGCCTCACAGCCTAACATTGAAGGACCCACAGCATGGATGGAGTGGATCAATGGAGATCAGATCACAATACCATGAGGCGCACAAACATCATCTCCACCCGTGTTTACGGTAATCTATGATATCATTTTCCTTCATCGTGTGCGACCGAAAGGGGCCGGCGTGCCCATTTACAGAAAATCATCTCCACCCTTGTTTACGGTAATCTACGATATCATTTTCCTTCATCGTGTGCGACCCAAAGGGTCCGGCATGCCTATTTACAGAAAATCATCTCCACCTTTCCTTCATAGTGTGGTGATCGCATCATATTACCATGAGGCATACAAACAACATCTCCACCTTGATTGCAAAATTCAAGCTGGTTTATTGATATACGTATTTATTCCTACTCTAACGGAATTTAAATCAACGAGTCAGAAGCTGCCACATGTTGGTACACTCATATGAAAAAAAGATAAAAGAAACAATTATAATTATATTTTTGAAAAAAATTTACAAATACTGATCCATTGACGATAATACTTAGAGATGTACAAAAGACAAAAATCTAAAGACGATTGTCAATCTCATGACACGTGACACTTACGGATACAAGGCAGAATGGATTAGCAGTGCGTGAAGGAAGCTATTCACCGAATACTTGTTATTGCTAGACTCTTGTTTAACTAGTTATCATGTAGCATGTTTCTTATTAGGAAAATTGTTATTCGAAGATTCTAATTTGGGGAGAAAAATTCTTCCAGAGAACATATAAGATCCTTCTAAAAGAGAGTAAGAAGTCTTATGAGGATAGAGATTATGGCTCAGTGTAACTTAATGCCTAAAAGACTTCAAAACCAAGTAGATCATGTTAAAAGGTTACTAAATCAAAAAACTCATACGAAAGTTATTGAGTCTTATGTATGGACACCATCTGTTGAAAATTATAGAAATAACACATAAAGAAGAGCTCAAAGCCTCATGCCAATACAATCACACAAACTTTATAATTGCATGTTGTCTATTTTATCTTTTGCTCTTAACAGACACTTGTTTTAATTAATTTAATTTTAATTTTTTCCACTTCCGTTTAACACCATGTTACAGCAAGTTTAGAATATCTAGTATTTAGTATATTTTTTTAATTTAATTTTTCACTACTAAGGCATCATTGTAGTGTGTTGAATAATTTAGTATAAATATACACGACCTCATCATCGAATCTACAAATTGTTAAGTTCTTACTTAGTGAATGTTCGATCACAACCCGTTGACCATATACTATGACTGTCTTATTTTTTTTTCATAGCTATCTTACAATTAATTGTTCAAGTCTAGAGTAGTACCATAGCCATATCATCAGTATAGATCATTGTCATTAATCTCTTCTTGTTATTTTTCTTTTGCCATTGTTTTGCATTCATATTCCTATTTAAAAAATCAGTATTAAACATTTTTTCTTAGTCTCTTTTATCTTTATTGATTGTATTGAGAAACACATCCAAAGCTATCATTGTTATAAGAAAATTTCTTGTCTTCAAGGCAAAAGGCCGCTCTTTTTAAAATCACTGATCGCTTTGACAATCAGTGGTGGTGGCTAAATAGTTACACAATCTTCTTAAATTTGGTCCTAATTTGGCTAATTCAGCAGCCAATCTTCTTACATCTAGTCCTAATATGGTTAATTTAGGATATATCTAGTTCGCATGAGGTCACAAGGTATTCAATTTGATTCAAGTTGATTATAACTCGGGTACGTTGTACTTAAACCTGTGTCGGTATGTCTGGATTGAACAATGATAACATGTGATTAAATTTTTCATCCTTTTTATATAAACACGTGTGGCCCACCTATGAAGTGTCCACACATTAAAGCGAGGCAAGGACACATTCCGGAGGGGCCTAGTTTAAATTGATTAAAAAAAATTATAATAAATAAAAAATAAATAAAAGTTGGGGGGCTGTCCAATGGATGGTTATGAGTTATATACATGGCCAACAAAGTAAACTTACTTGATAAGCAAAAGAATCGTTGGGTCAGCAATACATTGGGCTACGGTCCCTTGGGTGGGGCCACTATTTGGAGGGCTAGGATGTTTTACGTATTCAGAAAATTGTACTTCCTGAATGTTTGTAGAAATTAGGGCTAGGCTGAGCTTTGTCCAAACCCGGCCTGCAATTTTCACCCTAAGCCAAAATCCTGTCTGGCCCATGATGGGTTGAAATAGTCCAACTCGAGTCTGGCCCGAAACATTTACACAAAGCTTAACCTGAGTCGGCTCACCCCAAGCAATGAATTTCTCAATGAATAAATGATATTTTGGTGTGTCTCATGTGTGAGAGAGCGGGAGAGAATGAAAGAAACGAGGGAAAATTATGTTTAGAAAAGACCTATCAGGCCGGTCTGGATTTATGGACTTTTGGGTGCTTAGCCTGAGCCCGGCCCAATTTACAATCGGGCTCCTATTGGTGTCAGGCCTATTACACCACCTGAAACCCGGCCCCATACGGACCAAGCCCGAAGGGCCGTCAGGATTATCCACCCATTGACAGCCATAGTAGGAATATTCGAGTAGTTTGGTAAGAAATCATGAACTCCGTTGATTGTGGACCATATTTCTGATTGGACAGTCTAAACGCTCTATGTTGTGGTCCAAAATAAAATCCAATCCGCTCATCAGGTCCACAACACTTTCTTTGGCCTTAAATTAAGACCTGTTAGATCATTAGGTGGGCCAAAGTTCAGAAACGAATGGATGAATTGAAAAAACTAGGTCAAGTTTCACTTATCAAGGGAAATGGACAGTTAATATATGATCAATATTTAATATTTGTATCTGTGATCCATCTGATGAGTGGACTAGCTTAATTTTTGGGCGAGGGCATATTAATGGTGGGGCCCACCTGATGAGGGGTCTTGATCTCATATATGTGTATAAATGTAACATCCCGGATTTTTACTGTTTTAGATTTCTAAAAAATGCTTAAATTTTTTTTTTAATTAACTTATATTGTCACTTACTGACCATTAGCACTCAATGTTAGCTTATACATGAGTGATTGTAACGTCTCATCCAACCAGCACAGTGTCCCAGGACGTCCACGTAGGATTTGCAGCAAGACCATTTGTTTAAGCCACTCGTGGTGGGGTACCACAAGTTAATTAATATAGGATTAGCTCATTAGAGTAGACCGGACAGGTTATAATAGAGTCTAGTACGAGCCGCCAAGCCAAATGGCCTATTTACACTTAACAACAGCCCGTGTAGGCCACCCAACGACTGAGGAGGGTCAGAAAAATCTAAAAATTCAGAAAATCATAAATCTCACTGGGCTTGTGGTCTATCGTGGATTACAGACCCAGTGAACACCCAGAATTGGGATCTGGCACTTGCCAAATGCACCCCACCAATACCAGAATTGAAATCTGGCACTTGCAAATGAAACCGAAACTCTAGGCTTTTTATCCGTCAGATTTCTTCCAAATTTACAGCGAAGGTCTAATGTATTTTCCTACGCCCGTCCACAAGATTTGGAACCCGATCATGGCACGGTAACCGTTGATCGCAAATCGGACCCGTACGATCGAACCAAATATCCGATCGTCCCCAAATTTTGCATGACCCTTCATCGGGCCATGTTCCACCTATCCTATAAGTTTCATGGTCAAGGGACCACCAGAACCTCTCCAATCACTGGAATAGACCCCATAGGGCCATTTAAAGATCGGAACCGTACGTCAAAACTCCGCATCCGTTTGTCCTTAAAGTTTGCATGAATCTTTGGTGGGCCATGAGGTATCCACACACCAAATTTGGTGGCAAGGGGGGATGATAGAACTACCCCCAACAGAACAAGTGGTCCTAGGTGGCTATTTTAAGAATTTTGAGAAACTTAGGGTCAAAGAGGTCAAACCTAAAGATAGAACCCTAGCTATCTCATACACTCCCCATTTCTCAATTTATCTCTCTCTCTCCCTCATAACTTTCCTCTTTACTACAACAAACCCTCCCTCATTACTCCACCATCCTCTAACAATCAAAGCCCCTTTTTCATTACTTCCATCTCCAACAACCCATCTCTTCCTCTTAGCTCTTACCATTCTCCAACGATTGAGAAGAGTAAGAAGGAGGAAAGGAGCAAGAAGAGAGTCAAGGTGGACCCCAAATTCTTGTGGGGCCCAAGAGCATCAACCCCATCAACACCCTATCCTCTTCCAAGAGAAACCCATCATCAAAACTCTAGGAAACGTCCGCCGGTCTCCTAGGTAAGATTTTCCATCTCTTTCTTCTTAAATCTCATGATCTAAGGAGGGATTTACACAAGATTCTAACATGCAATTGCATGCTCTAGGGATTCCGTCCGTCCGGCTCCCAAATCCGAGCTTTCCTAGGTCGGTTCAAGACTCCAACGACCCCTTATGTGCGAACTATTGCTCTTAGGTGGCCTAGCACCAAATTTAGTCTGTGTTTAATGATTTTGGTTGCTTGGATGTTATGTTAAGAGAATCTAGAGAAACCCTAGGACTTGCATGTTTGTTAGAATTGTATGTTTGGCTCTCATATGATGTTGTTCTTGCCCCTCACATGACTTTGTATATGAACAATTGCATGCTCATGCCTTATTTAATTTTCTCATATGATTTGCCCTATAACATGTATAATTCATTGATTTTTGTGTATTTCAGTTTTAAGGGAGGTAGGAAGTGCTTAACTTCCTTATCCACCCACATAACGCACACACCTTGTTCATGATATTGTTAGCTTTACATGTTAGTAGAAATTTAGAATTTTATGTTGAAAAGCATGAGAACATGGTGTTGTTTATGTTAGATGCTGCATTGATAGTTGGCATATTCTGAATCACCTCCCAAACCCTTGGGTTGGTCAGTAATTCGAGGAGAGCGAAGGCGGCCCCGTTGGTAGGACCGCCTTGAGGCTAAACCCATGGATTTGGCCGAGTGCGTGTGGGCGACAGTAGTTAGACTACATGGGTTGCTTGCACCCGATGCCGTTCTGCCACGTACTGGCCTGACTCTTACGGTTTAATCTAATGTCTAACCAACCCTGTTTGTTAACCCTGTATGCTCACATTTGTATGGAATCTGAATCACCTTACAACCATTGCAGCCCATTATTAACTCACTGAAAATTGGTCCACAGACTCGTGAGCCGGGCATGGTGGAACAGGACACTGTGTCCGAGCTGTCGGCCTACGCTAGGGTGTCGCGCCTCCCCGTAGTGACCGCTAGCGATCCCTTTCTCTTGGCACTCCTCATGTGCTTGAAGTCGGGGATGAGGAACCCGACGGGATTACGGAGCGCGAGGTCTTGGCCTCGCAACCAGCTTAGGGCATTGATATGTGGGGTGCATCAGATTTTCAAACCTGCTGAATGAATGGACTTAACTAATAACTCGGCTAACACAATCGCATTGCATCGCATTAGTTAGGATGTCGACTCGGAAGTCAAGGTCGCAATGAGGAAGTGCTGACATACGCGATCGTTAGATGAAGTCACTCAAGGAAGTGTTGTGGCGAGGGCATGCATCATATCATTCTGCATACATGCATTTTAAATAAGAGTTGCTAGATATTGTTGATTATCTGTTTTTCATTAAATTCATATTATAATTGATGCCTGTTAAAACTTAAAATTAATAACACCCACTGAGTTGATCACTCACTCCCACTCTGGGACGGTGTTTTAAAACACCAAACAGACCCTCTCATAGTTGCAGGTAATGCGGAGCAGGGAGAGCATGGTGATGTTACTCTCGACGAGGTAGAGCTGTCATACTTTCAGTTGATGGATGACTCCCCATCAGCTTGATCAGGCGAGTTTTGGATCGCTGAGTTGCGGACTCAGCTTTATTCTTTGGGATCATAGTATTCTTTTGTTTGTTTTTGTTGGGCAACGCCTTGTGTGACCTATTTATATTTTTGGACATATATATATTCGAGATATCTTTCATTTCAGTAGACTTATGTGGTTGTGTTTCATGCTCCAAGTAATTCCAGACTGCGCATTTGAATTTGATTAATCATAAAACCATAAATTTGTTGATAAGTGACACCCGCGAACTCGAGAGTCGAGCGTATGCACGATCCCCAATTTTTAGGGCGTTACAATAAAATAGGCATGTGCACGTGTGCCATGAGGAATACCATCCAAACCTGAAAATCACACTTATCCAGAAATCATAACCATTAACAGAGAGTGTTCGAAATTCAAAAGATAAAATCAGATGGTTGCTATCATTTCCAAAGTGTATTCCTCCCATTATGCTATATCCACGGCCGGTTGACAGACTGGACGGTTTGGATTGCCGTACAACCATGACATGCGTGTGGTCAAGGAGTCAACACCACCTTAAATAATCACAGGAGTCTAGCAAGGGTTTTTAACAGGAGAAATGCTCCTAGCTCCATCGGAACCCTTGGATAATCTGATGGATTGATACGTACCATCTGATTGGATAATCCAATCTGATTTAGGCAAAGGTAGCCTTTCATTTTTGTAGCGATCCATCTTCCAATGGGAACAGACTGGATGGTTAGGATTGCCTGATAGATGAGCGATACACGGAGGCTGCCACAAATAGACCGCTCAAATTGTTTATTGGCCCTAATTTTATATAAATAATCCTGATCATCCTTAGGTCATATGGCAGATATGATTTTTTTTTTTTTTTTTTCACGATTGGTCCCCAAGTGTGTGGCGAACCTAATGAACGGTTCAGATTGATCATACAAATTCGTGGTTTCAATCCTCCCTTGCGCAACATACATCGTGCATATAGACCGTCCTTTTTCTTTAAAAAAAAAAAATTTTGAAATTTTTTTGTCTCTAAATGTGTATTTTCTTATGCATGTGTGGCCTACTTAATCAACGGATGGATTAATCTTGCGGCTGAAAATATGAGTTTGATTAATTTTCTAACATCTATTATTTTGTTTATGTGTGGTCCACTTATCAACAGATAGATTAGAACCATTCGTATAGGAAACAGGATTTGATTAGTCCAAATAAATTATCAATATTGATATACTAGCTAGGCCTCTCGTTCTAGGCTCATGCTAGGTGTGAGCTTTGCACCTAGCGGTCCTAGCCCTTTTGGTGTTGACCCAGGCTATGTCAGCTTGGTCCGACCTATTGTCACTTGTCAGCCCTACTTCATTTGGGGAGAAAAAAAAAGGAATAAACTCTAATCTTTAACCCTAATTCACCCTTGGTTTTTATCTAAAAAGGCTCTCGCCTGGCCCTAGCCTCACAAGACTCATGTGAGGCTCGAGCCATCCTGAGAGTTGGCTGTTGAAAGTCTTATATAACAGAATCCGGATTCTTTGCTTGCCACAAGCTAAAATATCATGTTGTCTTACATTGGTATTGGTCCACATTTATTTTTATTTTTTTTACACACACACTCACACTAGTGGAATATCACCATCGGTCGACATTATCACTGATATTATCAGCACCACTGCATTATATGTTATCTATGATGATGTAGTCCAATTAATTTGCAACAAGTATGATTTTTTTTTTTTGTTTGTGGCAAGGGGGATGCATTTCTATATAGAAACATGATCTTAAATCTAAAAATAATTTTAAATTACATATGTACATGTACACGAAGGAGATCACTACAAGTGTCATCAAATCATTTTTGCTTTTTTGTATAGCAGTGGTCCACTTGATTATTGGACCGGGCCATTCATTATTGATATTGGCCTGGGCCCAACTCGAAGCCTAAATCGCAGGTGGACCGTATCAAAGGAAACAATAGTTATTGACTATAAAATTTCTTGGGCCACAAGTTTTGCATTATATATATATATATATATATATATGTGTGTGTGTGTGTGTGTGTGTGTGTGTGTATGTTGTTTGGGCTTATAAACAGTTTGGATGGAAAATATACATCACCAAAACATTATTGTGAGCCCAAGGAAGTTTTTAATGATGGGATATTTAACCACCACCATTTCCTATCGTCCAACTGAGATTTGAACACTGGGTCTCGAATTTTGGGCTCATGCCTTAAAACCATATGAAAAACAGGAGGTATCGATGTTAATATAGAATACATATATCAAGGGGGCCCTAGGGGCCGTACCATCCTGGGTGTGGGAGCGGATTATGTGTTACAAGGGTGGCAGCTCAGTGAGTGTTAACTTTGCCTAGGGCCCACTTTAATGATGTTTTGTATATCCACGCTGTCCATCCGTTTGTCCAGCCCATTTTAGAATGGGATCCCAAAAATTATAAAGATCCAAATCTCAGGTGGACCACACCACTGGAAGTAGTGGTTAGGATGGGATATCAAAAACCATGAAAATCCAAATCTTGGGTAGACCAGACCACAGGAAACAGTGGTTAGATTGGGATCCTAAAAAGTATGAAGATCCAAATCTCAGGTAGACCACACCACCGGAAACAGTGGTGATTCAGTGCCTTACCGTGAAGACTTCCAAAGAGCTAATCATAAGGTTTTCTTAATATTTGTTTGTAATCTCGAAGATCTCAATGAAGAGAAAATACAAATATCAGCTTCACCCAAAGCCTTTGTAGCCCACAAATATCATATAATGTTTCTAGTGATATGATCCTCCTGATTTTTGTATCTTCGTAGCCCTTGAGATCTCTTCCTAAAATGAAATTATAAAACATGGGGGGATTTGGATATACCAAAAAAAAATACATCGACGTGTTAACCACACGGTTAGCGTAACACGTGGCAAGAATGTTTGGCCATATATAAAACATGAATGTCAATGTGGGTCCCACCTCTCCTCCGGCTCCTCTAACATATCCACGTGATGGTTTGGCCACATGCGGGTGATGGGTAAAGTCCCACCCAAGATTTTCAGCTGGGCCATGAAGTACAGCATAAGACGGATGCAAATTGTCTCTGGAGAAGCTATGTGGGGTCACCGAAATGCCCCTGAGAAATCTACTCCGTCCATCAGTTTCAAAGCTCATATTAGGAGAGTCGTCTAAACATGAGGAAGATCCAAAGGAGAAGGGAAACAACTACCGTTGAAACCTTCTCAGAGCCTATGATGATGTTTATATGTCATCCAAACCGTTCATAAGATTATTACCACTGGGATGAACCGTAGACAAAAATATTATCTTGATCGAAATCTTCCGTGGCCCCACGAAGTTTCGAATGGTGGGATTTCAATCCCCGCTGTTCTTGTGGCGTCGTCAACATGAGTTTTCGTCTACCTCACTTTTTGGACTCGTGTGCTATTGTGAGCTTGGGAAACGATGGACGGAGTGGATTACTAACGGGGATCTTGGTGAACCACTTGCCGGTGGGGCCCACTGTAATATGTGTTTTATATCTACACCATCCATCAGTTTCATCAGATCATTTTAAAATATGAACCAAGAAACGCAGCAAGTCCAAATCTCAAGAGGACCACACCATAGGAAACAGTGCTGATTGAACGCCTACCGTTAAAAACTTCTCGGTATGTTTATTTGCCATCCAACCCGTCGATAACGTCGCAGAGATCTGGATGAAAGGGCCACACAAATATCATCTTCATCCAAAACCAAAACTAATGTAAGCCGTTGGTCGATCGTAAAAACCAAAACTAAGGTTCCAAAAATATGGATGAAAGATCCGACGAAACGGACGGCCGGCGTGGATATAAGACGCATAGATTCGGTGGGGTCGATCGTAAAAAGCAAAATTGGGTAAATAAGCGATCGCGATGGGACTCGAACCCACAATCTCCCGCTCCGGAGGCGAGCGCCTTATCCATTAGGCCACGCGATCAAGTTGTTCTTTTGAACTAATATATTATATAAGACGTAGATTTCACGGTGTGTCACACCCCATCACGTTCTGTGGGCCCCACCATGATGTATGTGTTATATCTATACCAACTATACATTTTTATTGATTATTATAAATGAAGATTCCAGAAATGGAGCAGATAAAAAGCTAAAATAGACCACACCATTGAAGGCAATGGGACAATAATAGACACAGTTGAAACCTTCCTAGGTCCACCATGATGTTTATTTTCCATCCAACCTGTAAATAAGGTCACCCAGACCTGGATGAAGGGAAATTACAACTATTTGATCCAAAATTCCTATGGCCATCAAGAAGTTCTCAATGGTAAGTGATCAATCCCCATTGCCTTTTGTGGTGTGGTCCACTTGAGCTTTAGATTTGCTTATTTTTGGCCCATGCCCTAAAATAATCTTACAAAATGGATGGATTGTGTGGATATAACACATACATCATGGTGGGACCCACAGAAGTGACATCAACACACCACCGAGGTTGATATTGCATGGCACACTACGCAATTCGCTTCGCTTATATAATATTCGAACCTAGCGAATCTCCACTATCGATGCGAAGCACTCTTATAGCCGCTGAAATCGGTTACCTTGTGGGCCACTACTTGAACGGTCTGTGTATAAATAATCATGGCTATTAGTTCGTTAGGAGAGGATTATCTGATCGCCTGATTTTTATGTTATGAGATGTCACTGTGGTAGTCCACCATATCAACGGTTATGATTTCCTTAGGCATGCGTGATGCAAGAAACTCGATCAATCAAATTATTAAATCGAGATGCTGTTTAGGCCCACCAATATTGATAGATTACACATTTCTTTAACTTTCTAGCAACAATACAAAGTTGTACTATTGAAATATTAAGGGTGGCAATGGGCCAGGGTAGCCGACTAAGAGCCCAACCTAGCTTTGGGCTAGGCTTGGGCCTGGCCTAGCTCGACTTTATATGTATAGGTGTTATATTCTATAAATATGTCATCTCTAAAAAATTTATTTCTTTATGCATGTTTGGCCCACTTGATAAATGAATAGATAAGAAAAATTCAAGTGGGAAAAGGATTTTTTTCAACTTCAGTGCAACCCTTACCATAGGCCCACCGTAATGTATGCATTCAACATCCATGTTGTCCCTCGATTTTGATAGATCAGTTTAGGCCATGAGCCTGTGGACGTTGGATTCCGAGTAGATTGCGCTTTTCGACGGGGTTCCTTTTTTAAGGGCTTTAAGTTGTATATATAGAGGTTATATCTAACTGGAGTTGCCACTAGCCAATTATTCCATCTCCACAGTCAGCTGAACCCTATATAAACGCTAGGAGAGTGGATTCAAAGATTCCCAGTCCTAAAGTGATTCCTTGATCTGCGTCTAAAGATTCGAGATAAGAGACCACAATTACAGAGATGGAAGGTGTTAGGCACTCACTCTACCTGTACATATGTATGGTCTCTACTTCACCAGATATGTGTAATTTTGAGGATTAGTTCTCATGCAATGTAGATGTAACAATGTGTGTAATATTGTATCAAATACAACGCATATGACAAGCTTTGGTTCGGGTTAGATAAATCCCCCCCGACTCCTCCACTTTTCGAAATAGTAAATCGATCAGCCAAAATTTCTGATGAGTAGGATCTGACTATATTGGCAAGCCATAGGCATTAGTTTGTACTAAATGGGTGCTTAGTGCTATGTATGTGATGCGATGAATATGATGTTAGGTATGTAATGTTGTGTGTTCAATGTAGTGTTAAATGCGACACCAATGATAATCTTTGGTTTAGGCTGGATAAATCAATCCCGACCACTTGTTGAAGTGTGAGTTAATCGACCAGATTTTCTGATAGGCAGGATCCAATTATATTGGCAAGCCACAGAGTATACAATTGAGTCGATTAGGTGCGTGATGTTATGCGATGCGATGAGATTAGAAGGGAGATTAATATGGGAATAGATGTTGCACAATTCTAATGCGGGAATAGAAAAAGCTGGTGGAAAGTTCGACGGCTAGATAAATGGTTGTGTCATAAGGATTAGGTTGAGTGACTAGGATCAGGGTCTTAGAGGCTCAAGAGGTAAGGGATTAGGCTGAACTAAACTGACCCGAGATGGACTCTTTCCCATTGCTCTCACCTCTCCTTGGTGGAGAGATGGAGATGGTTGAAGGGGGTGTCTTAAGGGATTTGGGGATTTTGGATGGTTGACGGATGATTGAAAATGAGAATGAATGGGGTATTTGTAGGGTCTAATGCTGGTTTTTCTTTAATAGTTGGGAAGTCCAGTGGTGAACAAGGGTAAATAGCTAAGATTTGAGATTTCCACATGGGTAAATCTCAACGATTGGATTAGGTGGCAAAATAATAATTTTGGGCTAAGGGGAAGGCAGTAGAGTCTTTTCCCTATTCTCACAGGATTAGGGCTGAATCGAGGCCTCCCCTTGCTGTCGACCTCTCCTGCCGAAGCAGGATAGCTATCATGTGGCAGGTGGCACCCGCTATAATCCAACCCACCTAACCTCCCTATAAAATTTAGAGTGTTGTAGAAAACTTCCCTATAAAATTTAGAGTGCAGAGATCAACCTCTTCCACTTCTTATTATTTTAGTTTGGCATATGCAATAGAAAACTTTTCTCTAGCGACACTGACCTCTGTAACTTCAACGTTTGCGGCTGAGTTCTTAGTTTGAATTTTCTCGATTGTAACATTGATCTCCTGGTACTCTTGCACAAGGTACAAGAATTCACAATAACACTGGTACTTTGGCCAAGATGGTCTCATCTGATCGAGGTAGTACTTGGTAGCATTGAATGAGAAATGCAAGTCTCTTGACTGATCCCGTAGAGATAACTTCTATAATCCCTTAGTGAATGAGAGCTCGTAGTTCGTCCTTGATTTCCTGAAGTTCCAAGGAAAGCAGAGCATGACTTTTATGAAAAATACTCTTCTAAGAACTGAAGGGATTTCCATTGTCGTCTTGGTCTATGATGGTGTGGGAGTAGGAGTTGGTTCTAAAGAAGTGATGACTTTAAATATGATGAAGGATGTTGAGTCTGCCACAAGAGCATTATTGGTTGTTTCTCGACCAGGGGAAGTTGTTTCTAGTGGATCAGCTGGCCGAGTTGGTTCTTTTTCTTCGTCCAGAACTAGTATATGTCTAGCAGTTATGACAGAAGAAGGTTACTCAACAGGGCCCAATGATAATAAAAGATAGTTGGCCAATGCAAAAGTAGAATGAAGGGATGTGCCTTGTTGAATATCTTGTGGTGTGAGTACACGTGGTTTATCACTGTCTTAGTCAAGCATGACCAATGGAACTTTGGAATGAGGGAAAACACGAGAAGGCTCCAATGATTGGACAGTTTCAGTGTCTTCATGGATGCCTTCCTCATGCTCAGATCCATCGCTTGCAGTCACCTCAGAATTCGAGCCACTGGGTTCCGCTGTAGGAATTGCATAATCACCCGCGGCAGCAAGGGTGATATATAGCTTCTTCAGTTTCTTGAAGAGAAAAGCTTTCTTTATGAATTTCTTATTTTTCAACAGCTATTAATTCTCTTATCACTGCACAAGCAAGAAATGTCAAACTAGGTAGAAAAAATAAAGAGAATTACTAGAAATAAAAGAAAGAAAATTTTCCACCTGAGTCAAATTGAACAGTGAAAGTAGAGTATTGATCAATCATCAATTAAATTTTGGTACGTAGAATTTTTGATAGCCACAATGAAAGGACGAGCAAAAAGAGAAAAAGTGAGAGGATTGAGATTATACAATTTAAGGTATTGATCGAAATGAAGGTTAGGATCGTTCAGCCTTTCCATATCTTTCATCCATTTATTAAAAGCTCAGTTGATGTTAGCTTCTTCATGCCTCTTATGAGATTGCTTCATTTCCCAAGCATATTTGAAAGCCGATGTTCTTGGTTAGTATTTAGTTTATAATATGTTTTGAAGGCATGAACACCACTGGTTGCAGGAGAAATACTTGAAATTTTCCTAGTAGCTCGGCCAATCCTAACTATCACGGATAAACTTATTGGCACGACTGGCATGATAGGAACTATAGGAGTAGCAAGAATTAGAGTAAGTTGAATTAGTTGAGCTGGTCGAGAAGGGCTAACAACAACAACTCTTTGACGTTTGCACTGGGTTGATGTCGGATCAACCATTCTTATTATTGTTGATAGAGAGGTGATCGGTGTGTCTACTATTCTTTGAGTTTATGTCACTTTTCAATTTGAAGACATAGCTAGTTTCGATGCGATCTTTCTTATAGCCCTCTTGCTCATTGGTCTCTTTTACTCAGCCATTAGTTCGGCTTTTTCCATCTTCGAAGAGTAAAGATGAGCAATGATGAGTTCATTGGGCTCGGTCACTAATTATTATAATATTTTTACCACCAATCATGGAAAATATCATCTGGTGTGGTCGACACTCAATGACTGACAACTCAAAAGTGGTGCTTATTGACTGAAAGTTGTCATGGAGAGTTGAATAAATGCCGACTGATTTCAGAATTGGGCGCTTACTAGGGGGTTGGTTGAAAGTTTTATGAGTGAATGGGTAAGGAATGCATTGAGCTAAACCGAATTGATAAGCAAGAAGGTTACGATAGTATATATTGTTTGACACATGCCTTCACATTGACACTAGTTTCCAAAGTGCCATCATAAGAGAGGTCTCTGCAAATCAGGTAACTCTCCCAAGCTTTGTCTTTTTGCTCAATTATGTCGGGATCGGTCAGTTCAAAGTCTTCAGTGAACCAGGCTGGGCTGAGTTCTTTATTTTGGAATGGATAGATAAAACAGTTGGACATACCAGAGCGAAGTGAAAAGAAGAAGCTAATACATTTTGCAAATGTACGAATGATTCGATGGTAGAAGATGTTGTATTGACCGAATGAGGAATAAAGACTAGAGGAAGAAAGATTACAAATGGAGTGAAAATATTCGCAAAACTACATTTCGGGTTGCCATATAGGCCCTCCGTTGTGGTTAAAACATTTAGTTATTGCTTTATACATGCTAGAATATAGATAGTCAAGCACAAACAGAGATCTAGTTATTACCATGGAGCTAGCACCTTGGCCAGCTGAACATATTTTTTTGTGATTTGTACGGCATTCACGTAGAGCATATGACCGCAGATCCACATCAATAGAAATGTTATATATTCTTGATCACTAACTTTCATACTTCTCTTACACTGATTAAGCATGAAGTTAGAATATGTGTCTTTCTATTCCTATTTGGTAAGATAATAGTCGTCATTTTTTGGAAAGGTGGACGGTACCACTGAATTTATTGATTCAAAAGGAAAATTAAAATGGGGTAACAAAGAAACAGTACACCAAGAAAGCTAACAATGAACATCATATAGCACAACCTTATCCAAAACAAAAGAAAATTTAGCCTTAGCAAGCAGAGAAAACCTATTATCGAAAATTTCATTAGATTGACAATCACAACACCATCAAGGCATTAACCACCTTATTCCCTTCCCTGAAAGTTTGCATGAAAGTTACTATTAAGCTATATTAGATATTTTGAAATTCATTCCAAAGCAAAAGAGAATTCCTAAAAACATTAAAAAGTTTGAAATTTCTAATCCTATCAACTAGTATTCTTATCTCTGCACTTTATGTTATAGTAATGACCAGTAGTGGGAGAATCAAAGAATGCAGAAACCAGGGGACCTGCCCAAACAAGAGTGATAAGACCTCCTCTAAAAATACCCTAGTTCCCACAAGAAGTACCATCAAGTGCAAAGAATCTTTTAACAAAGCTCAGAGAATGGAATCAAGCTATATTGACAAAATTAGAAAAAGAAAAACAAGGATATCATATGAATTGGGACCATCCACCTATTGGGTCTCATCATGGATGGCCTATGGTGCAAGAACCACAAAATTGGATGGTCACAGTGATCACAATCTCCACACTTCTCCTCATTAAGTGTTGGCACCAACTTTTCTTTTTTTTCCACTGTCAATTCAAAGGAAGACCAGACAGATTCCAATATGCACTAATCAAATATTGATTTTGATCCATGAGCCATCCATGCCCTGGCCTAGCAGACAGACAAGTCCCGATTCATGGATGGCCTCGCCATCTAAACAGCAGACGTGGGGCTCTTGTAAAATAACCAAAGCAATCAGCAATCACAATTCCAAAGCATCCTAAATTCACCTCTAGGAGAGCAATACAGTTGTTTAAACCAGATTCATCCAGTCATCTCAAGACATTTTCTGGTTTTGTATACACATTTATCTCTTATGAACAAATGCATGCATTTGCTGAATTCATTAAGAGGGGAGTCAGAAGAAACAACCACTTACTGACGTATCTGCAGAAGTTTGATTGTCATCACAACCGCTGAAAGAAATGGCCAAGCCACCACTCATACCTTTATTAACTCCAGACAGAGGATTGTAGTTTTCCCACTGGTAGAATCCATCCCTATATGAAATCAACAAGGAACTGAGAATTAGTCTGGATGCATCAAAACATGGTTGAAAATTCTAACTATTAGCATCAGCCCACATGTGAGGTGTCACAAATGCACACATGCGTCTTCCATGAAGGGTTTAAGAAAACTTGGGCTCTCGCTTCAAAGCCTAACCACTTAAGGAAACTTCACATTAATATACTAGCATGAGAGACTCTTAACCCTTTCCATCTAGGCTCAAAACGTGTGGGGCTACCCATTTCTAGGCACGTAGTTCATGGAGAACTGGGGGAATGTGAGTCAAAGGCATCTATATGTGTGGATGTATGGAGCATCAATATGAACCATTCATGTGGACCCTAGTGGTTGGCTGGATCCGTTTAGACCACTCTTTCATGTGGTGTGCTCCATTTGAGCTTTGGATCTACCTCATTTTTTTGCTCATGCCCTAAAATGAGCTGGCGGAACCAATGGACAGCATGGATATGACATATTCATCATTGTGAGCCTCATGATTTTTATCAGTATAGAAATGCACAGGCTTCCCTGTTTTAGGAGAGATGATTCACACAGTTTTGAGGCAGCAATTCTCCCTCGACCAAACAATGGTAAGAAATAATGATGGGCCATTTACAAGTATTTACAGCATAATTAGGAAAATCAAATAGCCCCTTAGGTTCATTTTCACGGAAATTAAGCTAAACAACAAATAAGGTACATTGACATGAGTCCTTGCAACATTAATTTACACTGTTTTCTGTGTTGACTGATTTCCATGGGGGTTTTCGTATCAACATTTCATCATCACCCTACTCAAATAACCCCTAACCAGCTGAATCAAGTGGTTGTCGATGCATGTTTTGCAGAACCAGGACCGTCACCGTGTTTGAATTTTGCCCAGGTTCTATAACACAGAATGCGGTATTCTGATCATGTGATCAGACAATACCCTAACCTAGGTTCTTGGAATGAGGAACATGAAAATGATATTGGACTCGAGAAAATGACCTTGGACTCGAGAAATAGAATTGAAAGAGATAGAATGAGGGTTTACCTGTATTCCCAGGTCTGGAATCTGGATTTGAAGAGGAGAAAATGTAGAGGCTCCCAGTAATTGAAGACCTCGTCGCGGTCGTGTATGATGTTGGATGTCGCGCTCATATATCGGAGGATTACGAGTGCGAAGAACGGGAGCTTCCAGCTCATGGATCCATCATCTGTCTTCTCTCCACCGTCCAATTTCTTCTCTGGTTTGTCCTCCTTGGTGTAACTCTCTATAGCAGGCGAAGATGAGGTGGGAGGGCGTCGTTGCCTCGTTGTCGCGAGAACCATGAGTGAGAGAGAGAGAGAGAGAGAGAGAGAGAGAGTGAGTGAGGGAGCCTAGGAGATGGAGAGAGGGAGAAAAGGGCGGACGCGGGCGGGAGATAAAAAAAGTAGAATGAAATTTTGGGGAGGGGCGCGTGACGGACGGACCATTAAGACCGTGCATGTTTTGAACGTGAGGCCCACCGTGATGTATGTTATTTATCTACTCCGTCCATTAATTTTAAAATATTATTTTATGGGTTGACGCAAAAAATGAATCAGATCAAAATTTTAAGAAGACTACGCAACATATTAATAATAGAAATTTAATTTTTATTATTTCTTATGGTGTGGTCCACTTATACTTTTAATCTACATAATTTTTTGACTAATCCATTAAAATTATATATCAGAATTTATGGACAGCTTAGATCAAACACATATACTTCAATGGGCCCCATGAAGCCCTTAAGCACAATTAATATCTAATAAGGTCCTGATGAGGATGTAGATTTTAGCTATAGATAATTAGGATTTAGCTACGGATTAAATTTGTAGCAGAATTGCTACATATTCAATTCGTAGCCAAAAACTTTTAAATTTTGTGGCCTTTGCTCGATTTTTTGATAGTAATTGGAGGGGAGGGATTTGAAGAATGGTTTGGGGGAATGAACTTGCGGAATGGTGGGTTGGATATGAAGAAGAAAAGATGGGTTTTAGGAGATATATTTTAGAAATGAGTTTGACAATGGGTTTTAGAGAAGATGAAGAGAAATGGGTACTCTTGGATGGGTTTCTTGAAAATGAGTTTAAGAACTTAAAGAGGTGAGGGCTTTTCCTAGGGGTTTGGAAGCAATAGAGTGTAGTGTAGGGAGAGAAAAGAAGTGTTAGGGTCTTAAAAATGTAATAGAAGTGGGCCCCACACGTGTGTACATTGCAACAGGGGGAGGGCCCACCATTAGAGGTCCGAGTGGGAGCCACGCCGGCTGGGCGGGGTCCCGTCGACTCGCTGGACACCCGGGCGGGGGCCACGCCAGTTGGGTGGGGTCCCGCCGATGAGCTGGGTGGTTGGGCGGGGTCGTGTGGATGGGCGGGGTTGTGTGGATGGGCGAGGCCACACTGGCTGGGCGGGGTCTCGCCGTCTCACTGTTTTTCGGGCGGGGTCCACTTGAATTGTGGTTTCCCGGTCACGGGTAAGGCCCCCTAGGAGGTGTCGTATATGAATTTGGGGTAGGAGAAGCCGATCTACGTAGTAGGCCTAGTTATTTCATGAGATTCCTCCTGGTTAGTGGTTAAAATTCAGTTTATCTATATTTTCACTATTTCTGGTAAATTTTCATTCATCCGTAAATCTCTATCCCCCAACAGGTCAAAACTATCAAATTTAGCCCAGTGTTCGCTCATTTGGTCTAGTACGATGGTTTCAACCGTCTAATCGTTCAATTTTCGGCTCGTTCCCATCAATGGGTTGATGCACTGTAAGACTCTTAGACCCATTTTCTAGCGTCACTACCCTCTCTCACTCCTCAATCCTAACTCCTTAGAAGTCTTACCTTCCGTCTAAGATGGTCGTTTCAGGGCCTGGGGTGGTTCATAGCATTTTTATATCTCTATTGTGTTTTCTCTTATGTCAGAGAACGCATTAGTGAGTTCATGGTCTACGGCACAGTTTAAGTCTTTCTATTTGTAAACCCAAACATTTTACTTTTTGGACTTGCCAAATGACATGATCCCTAGATCGTATAAATGTTTTTAAGTTCGATCGCTTCCTCCTAAGTCAGTGAATGCGTTATGACGAATTCATAATCCACGACCCATTTTAATCCAAATCAGGTTTTCGAGGGCCTTATAGGAACTCGGCCTCCAAATTTTCGAGTGTTGCTTATATCTTAATTATGGTGATTTGTACATAAATTAGTTTAAATGAGTAATGAAGGAATCGACTGGAACATAAACCATAACCACAACTAATTTACTGAAATAAATGCGACTAAAAAATATAAGTCTATAGGAATATCAAACATATCACACAAGGCGTAGCTGAAAAGAATTTATAAAATAAATTTTCAAAAGAAGTGGTGCGCTAGATCCACAGTTCAACAACCCATAATCAACCCGCATAGACTACGGTGATCTGCCCATATGCTGGAAGTAAGAAGCTCCTCTTCCTCATCTATGCTTACACTGCTTAGCTGTCGAGCTCCGCCTCACCTGCATCTCGAAAGGGTCTGATTAGTGTTTTAAAATACCATCCCAGAGTGGGAGTAAATAGCTAACTCAGTGGTTACTATTAGCCTTAAGTTGCAACAAGCATCAACTATATATATGATGAATTTAATTAAAGGTATACATTCACAGATCTCTAACTAGTCTTGTTAATGCATACGCATGTATTATGATATGATGCATGACCTTGTAATAACACTCCCTCGAGCGACTTCGTTTAACGATCGCGCATGACCAACACTCCCTCATTACGACCTCAACTGCAGAGTCGTCAAAACCTAGCTAATGCAATGCGTGAATAATGTTAGCCGAGTATTTAGTTAATTTCGTTCATCCAGCAGATTGGAGAAACTGGTACATCCCACTTGTCATTGCCCTCAACTGGTTGCGACGTAAAAGGCCCTCAACGTGCGAGGCCAAGACCCCACGATCCTTGATCCCATCGGATTCCCCATCCCCGATTTCAAGCACATGAGGAGTGCTGAGAATAGGGATCACTCGCGGTCATTACGGGGAGACTCGTCACTCCAGCGTAGACTGACAGTTCGGACACAGTGTCTTATTCCACCATGCCCGGCTCTCAAGTTAGTGGATCGGTTTTAAATGATTATCAATAGACTTTAGTAGTTGAAGAGTGTTTCAGGTTCCATACAGACATGAGCAGACATGGTTGGTCAGTAAGTGAACTAGACCGTGTGAGTTTATGCGAGTGTGTGACAGACAACATCGAGTACAAGCAACCCATGTAGTCCAACTACTATTGTTCATTCGCATCCACCCAAATCCGCTGGTTTAGCCACAGGATGGTCCTACCAATGGGACCACTGTCTCCCACCTCAGTTCCCTGACCAACCTAGGAATTTGATGACGTTTAATAATATTCTAACAATTCAGGATTTGTCTTCTAATCCAAGTGAAGTCATGCACTCACACATCAAAGTGAAGTCAATCCAAGGATTTGTCTTCTAGTCTTGTTAATGCATACGCATGTATTATGATATGATGCATGACCTCGTAATAACACTCCCTCGAGCGACTTCGTTTAACGATCGCGCATGACCAACACTCCCTCATTACGACCTCAACTGCAGAGTCGTC
Organism: Magnolia kwangsiensis; assembly: GCA_037074715.1. Lineage (NCBI taxonomy): Eukaryota > Viridiplantae > Streptophyta > Magnoliopsida > Magnoliales > Magnoliaceae > Magnolia > Magnolia kwangsiensis. The sequence goes on from CM073584.1 coordinate 100,873,511, forward strand.
AAAACCTAGCTAATGCAATGCGTGAATAATGTTAGCCGAGTATTTAGTTAATTTCGTTCATCCAGCAGATTGGAGAAACTGGTACATCCCACTTGTCATTGCCCTCAACTGGTTGCGACGTAAAAGGCCCTCAACATGCGAGGCCAAGACCCCACGATCCTTGATCCCATCGGATTCCTCATCCCCGATTTCAAGCACATGGGGAGTGCTGAGAATAGGGATCACTAGCGGTCATTACGGGGAGACTCGTCACTCCAGCGTAGACTGACAGTTCGGACACAGTGTCTTATTCTACCATGCCCGGCTCTCAAGTTAGTGGATCGGTTTTAAATGATTATCAATAGACTTTAGTAGTTGAAGAATGTTTCAGGTTCCATACAGACATGAGCAGACATGGTTGGTCAGTAAGTGAACTAGACCGTGTGAGTTTATGCGAGTGTGTGACAGACAACATCGAGTACAAGCAACCCATGTAGTCCAACTACTATTGTTCATTCGCATCCGTCCAAATCCGCTGGTTTAGCCACAGGATGGTCCTACCAATGGGACCACCGTCTCCCACCTCAGTTCCCTGACCAACCTAGGAATTTGATGACGTTTAATAATATTCTAACAATTCAGGATTTGTCTTCTAATCCAAGTGAAGTCATGCACTCACACATCAAACATAAAAACTTAGATTTTTCTATAGTTGCAACTATTAACAATAATATGAAATAAATGTGTATGTGTGTTGTGTAGGGTTAACGAAGGGAACAAAAGCTACACATCATTCATAGGATAAACATACAATAAGTATTAATGCAATCATGCATGCTACAAGAAAGGTTATACTAGGATCGCATATGAGATGAACATATCATACCAAATCAAGTCTAATCATGTTAAAGACTAAATAAACAACACTCAATTATGTCATGGAATTTAGTAAAATCATATACGGGATGAGCATGCCACACCAAAATCAAATCCAATCATGTTGAAAAATAAATAAAACACTTATTCATTTCATGGAATTTATGGAGACCTATCATGTAGGATCTTAGTTAGGTTCTCTCTAGATTACTCAAACACATCATCCTAACAATCATAATCATTAAACTCATAATAAAATTGGTGTTAAGCCACCTAAGGATAATAGTATGCACCTATGAATCGTTAAGATCTTAGGAAACAACCTAGAAGTATCGAACTTGGGGTCGATTGTCCGAAATCCTAAGGCAATACATTTGTATATTATAATTTCATGCAAATCCTCTCTCAACATAAGAGGTTTTTAAAAGGATGAGGGATTACCTACCCAATCGGTGGAGAGTGGTTCTTGTAGTTGTGGGTGAGGGATTTCTTGAGGAAGAGGGAAAGAGTTACAAGACTTTACCTCCCTTGGGCCCCACCTTCAACTACGGCTCACCCTCTCCCCCTTCTTCTTTCTCTCCTTTCTCTCCCTTCTCTCTTTCTCCTCCTTTTTCTTATCTTTCTCTCTTTCTTTCTTCTAGGGCAAATTCGTATGGGGAGAGGAGTGCCCAAATGAAGCCCTTATATAGGGCCAGATTTGGTGTAAATGGTCCCAAGGGCTAGGTTTTTACTATACTAGCCCTATGGGAGGGTCTTTCTAACCTCTAGGGCCCACTATGAGGCATACATATTAATATATACCATAGGATAGTTAGTCCTAATGATGATCTACGTATAGACATGATCGGCCTACCATTTGAATGTGCCGATCGACAGATATGATTTGAAGTCTATTCAACGATCACCGATGCTCGATCAAGGCCGCGACTATACGGATATGAGCAGGGAAATATCCTTACTTTATGTGTGAAGTTTGGTCGTAAACCGACAGTCCAAAATTCTCAACTTTAAATACAAGTGAACGACCAAATTCACTTAAGTTACAACTTTTTCCTTTAGGGTATTTGCACTTCTCATACACTCGTCCTTTGACTCAAGTTGAGCAGTTCAGGACAGTACCCAGGTCCGACTCCTGCGATGGACATAGAGCCCAGTAAGATGGACATTATTCTATAGTTTTGGAACTAGTGGCCACCAATGAGTGGTCTAGAGCTTGTTCGAAAAATCGGGGCATTTATATAATAAATTAGGCATTGAGATTTCTCGTGGGCAATGATTAGGGTTTGGATTAACTATGTTTATAGTATGACCTATTTATAACTAGTGAAAGTAGAGATTTGGTCATGATTACTCTAAACTATCAGTTTTAGGCTAAAAGAGTAACGGGGTTGATTTGGTCTATTAGTCAAGATCCGGGCTTTATCTGACTCGGCTTCGGTTAAATCTTTAATTTAGTTATGATTGTCTTAATTAGTCAGCGATAGATCGGTTAGATTTGGGCCCTATGTGAGTAAATCATGGGGCTAAACTTGATGTTCAAGTGATCGGGAGGATTCGTTGGCTTCCTATGGTTAATTAATCGGACTTATGCGGTTCTCTACCGGTTTCAACCGTGTATAAACTAACATTGAGTGCTAATGGTAAGTAAGTGATAATAAAATTTAATTCCATAAAAAAAATTCAAAGATTTTTAGAAATCCAAAACAGTGAAAATCCAGGATGTTACAAAAGCAAACGTTTTCAGCTAAATGGCCACATGCAGAAGGTAGTAGATGATCTAAGGCAATGGCGGAGTAGGAATTTTTGGTCGTACTCAGATAGAAAACCCACTATAACAGACGCAACTTCTATTGCACACAAATACAGTATCTTGAATGGGTTGTACTGCAAAAAGCAGAGCCGTCTGATAATACATTACCGTTATTTGAATTTTTTAATGAAATGATGTATTCGCGTGCATAGTATTCCACGGATCTCAACTCCAAATCAAATATTGTATAATGTATTTTAATCTATTTAATACAAAACAATTCAATCGGGATCGCTAATCCAAGCAGGCCCTTGGTGGGACCTAATTGAGGCAAAATTCCCCATCATTGGATTATCTTAAACATCTGTTGGGGTTACCACTTAATATGTACAGTTGGCTTCAATTGGCTAATTCCATCATTTGTATTTTTGGGTATTCCCATTTTTAAAAATGCAGATGTTTTATTTTAGCAGTTTTATGATCTCAACCCACTACGTGAAAAATGGTACCATTCATTTGGTGGGCCCAAAAATCTCCATCATCCATCTGTTTGGGCCACCATTAAATATGGACCATTGGATTCAATTGGGCATTTCCATGACTTTGTATTTTTAGGTTTTCTCATTGTTCTCATTTTTGTTATTTATTTTATAATGGTAGATTCTCATCTTTTATTTTAGTTGTTGCTAACATGCACCTGGCGTGTAGATGCAGGAATCTAAAGGCAGCCCCACATGTGGAAGGGCTCCATATTCTCTTATCATCTCCAAGAATCCAAGAGAAGCTTTATGAAAAAGAAAAATGCATGGTCCCAAAAGGACTAGTTGAAGCACTTGCAAAAGATCAAGAGGTTCAATCAAGACCGTCCATTTCCAGGGACCTTGATCTCTTGGTCCAATCAATGGGATGATGAGTCAGCCAATTCAAGGCAATCCAAGAGTTGGATTAATTTTTTTAGAGTTTATTCTCCTTTATATATATGTAACGTCCCGTCCAACCCGTCCAACCAGTATAGTGTCTTGGGGCGTCCACGTAGGATTTACCGCAGGATCATTTATTTAAACTACGCGTAGCAAGGTACCGCAAGTAAATTAATCTAGGATTAGCCCAACTGAGTAGACCAGATGGGTCATGATAGGACTTAGTGCGAGCCGCCAAGCCAGATGGCTGTTACACTTAGCAATAACCCATACAAGTTATACCACAACACGGGAAGGTCAGAAAATTATAAAAAATTTAGGAAACCATAGATCTCACTAGGCTTGTAGTTCATCATGGTGCATGGTCCTAGTAAACACCCAGTAATTAATTATCCATGCTGTTCCAGCAACACTTGTCAAATACAATCCACCCAAGGCTAGAATTAAAATATGGCACTTTTAAATGAAACTGAAATATAAGATATTTCAGCTGTCGCATTTCTTCTAAATTTACGGTGAAGGTCTAATATATTGTTCTACGCCCGTTCATAAAATCTGGGACCTGATCGTGGCACGGTGACCGCTGATTGCAAATCGAACTTGTACGACCAAACCCTATATCCGATCGTTTTCAAATTTTGCATGGCCCTTCATCGGGCCATGGAGTACCTACCTTATAAATTTCATGGCTAGGGGGCCACCATAACCACTCCAATTACTGGAATGGACCCCACAAGGCCATTTAAAGGTCGAAACCGTATGATCAAACCCTATATCCGTTCATCCGTTCGTTCCTAAATTTTGCATGGCCCCTCATTGGGCCATGAGACACCTACACACCAAATTTGGTGGCCTAGGGGATATTAGGGGAGCCCCAAAGCCAATATGAGTCCTAAAGGGCCATTGTGGACATTTAGGAAAACTTAAGGCCAAAGGGCCCAAGTCTAGGAAATAAAACCCTAGTTCCTTATCTCATAACTCCCACCACAACTATCACCACCATGGGAGTAAAGAGAGAGTAAAGGAGCAAAGAGGGGAGAAAGAGAGTATAAAGGAGAGCTAGGTGGACCTTAGTTCGAGGTGGGACCCAAGGGAATCAACCCTTTCAACTTCCTACCTCTTCTCCAAGAAGAAACTCACCACCCCGACCTCTCATTTGTCCGTTGATCATTTAGGTAAATCCTTCATCTCCTTTTTCTTGAAACTCATGTGTTGAGAAGGGATTGGCATAAATTTCTAACATGCAAGTGCTTGCTTTAGGGATTCCGGCCGATCGACCTCAAAGCCCTCATTTTTAAGTCGTTTTCCAAGTCTCCAATGATCCATAGGTGCGGACTATTATCCTTAGGTGACTTAACACCAATTGTAGTATGAATTTGATGATTTTGAATTCTTAGATGATGTATTAGAAAATTTTAGAGAAACGTAGGAATTGTATGTCTTGCTTAAAATTGCATGAAATTATATATTTTATTTAGTTCTCATATGATGTTGTTCGTGCTTCTCACATGATTAGGTTACCATGGATGACTACATGTTTATGTATTATTTGATTTCCCATATAATATTGCCCTATAATATGTATGATTCATTGATTCTTATGTATTTTAGTTCTAAGAGTGTAGGAAGTGCTTAAGTTCCTCACTAACCCATATAACACACACGCACCTTGTTCATGATATTGTTAGCTTTGTTTACTAGGAGAATTTAAAGTGTATATTGAGAAGTATGAGAACATGATGTTGTTTATGCTAGTGGATACACTGATAGTTAGCATGTTATGAATTACCAGCAACCCTGGAGTTGGTCAGGAAAAGGAGGAAAGAGAAGGTGGTCCCGCTGGTAGGATTATCCTGAGGCTTAACCCATGGATTTGGGCGAGTGCATTTGGGGGACGGTAATTAAACTACATGAGTCGCTTGTACCCAATGTCGTCTGTTACGTATTTGCCTGACTCGTGTGGTCGAGCTTATTTACTGACTAACTATCACGTTCCAAACTCGAAAATCGGGCTCACAAAATTTTCGATCGTCGAATCCGGCGCCGACAGCCTCCGTAGAACCCCATTCTCGGTTCCTATCGCCCATTCACCAGATTCCGATCCTGGGATGCTACGAGAAGGATTTTCAACGTCAGTTTGATTCGTAATAAGCATAACCAAAGGCATAACCCACAAACAACAACCAAGAACTCCATTACATTTTCACTATGATCAAAAACTTTACAAGTACAATGAGCATAAAGGGAAATACAATGGTAAAGAACAAAAACTCCAAAATGATCTGCAACGTGCTCCTACCTTAGCGCTGCTGCGCCCCAACGTCACCTGCACGCAAAGGTCGTGCATAAGCTTATAAAAAGCTTAGAGGGTGGTGAAAGTGTGTGCGCAAGGTAGTAATATGATCATGCAGTATCAGAGTAATGTGGAATATGCAGATGGATCCATGAAAATCATAAGCCATACCAAGGCTATGCAATGCAAAGATGAAGGATATCGACCATACCAAGGCTATGCGATGCAAGATGCAAGTCAAGCATACAATTCTCATCTAAGTCCACATATCAATACAGCTCAACCCTAGGATATCACCGGGGTCTAGTATACTCTAAACCAGATCGCCGTCACATCGCGCGCAATAAGGTAAGTGGAAGAGACCTCACTATCCGTCTGCCAATATCGGGCTCGACTCGTCGATAGCGGACCCATTCCTCGAGCTGGTCAAACTCATCCTAGCATTACCCCCTACACTCGGGCGGGTAAGGCTGCACCCCCTTCCAACCGACCATGACACAGTGGAGAGCGCAATCGTCTGGTAATCGACACTCAACGCTCATCTACCCACTCGGTCTAGACGTTGGAGCAACCTCTTGGTACCATAAGGGTTTAAAGACTTTCACCCGAGGATATCTATAGCACCCCATGTAGAATAAAATTTTCGGTATCCAATCCTACCAACCACGATACGCCTGTGGAGGTTACGGCCCCGATGTCGCTAGGGCGTACAATAACCACGTCACACAAATGCGAAATGCATGAATCACGCTATCCAGTCATGCAACAAATTCTGCGCATATCGTGCGCTCATGTAGGGCAACACCGCCTAACCGGGAGCCCATAAACGACCTGCCCGAAGGCATATGCTATGATCAGTCAATTCTCATATCAAGCATGCATATGATGCGTATGATCATGAGTCATGAAACTATACTAAACATGTAAATAAGTGATGAACTATCCTTACAATGCAGATGGGCCTAGATGGCCTATACACAATAAGTATGGGCCTAATAATGGGCCCTAAGGATAGTCGCAATGTGGACATCCAACCAGCATTACACTCACAATGTGGACGTTAAACCAACATTGCACTCAAGGCGCGATCATTACATAATCCGAGTTGGGGTCACACATTGCAATGGACCTTAGGTACATCCCATTGGGCCTTAAATATATCAAATGGGCCACATTCAATGGGCCTTATATTTATCAAGTGGTCCACACCACGGGGTCGCACCAATGGGCCTTAAGTGCATTGCAATGGGTCATAACCCGTGGGCCTTAGATTGCATCAAATGGGCCTAATCTTACGGATCTTATATGTAACAAATGGGCTACACCAATTGGGCCTTATGTATATTACGGTGGGCCTCAATGGATAGTCATAATAAATCAAGATGGGCCCCATATACATACCAAGGTGGGGTCCACCTGAGCTATAGAACTATACCTTATTTTTAGTCTCAAGCCGTTAAGATAAGCTCGCCAAGAGGTTGGACAGTCTTGGACACAACACATGCATCAAGGGTGCGTCTCATAGATAGATGGCGTGGATAGAACAAGTGGGACCCACGAAATTTAATACTGTGCACAACAGCTAGCGGTGGGGTCCACTTGGTACCATACACAACAGCAATTAGAGTAGCCGCTGCTGCCTAAAAGTGGCAGAGGTGGGTTCCACGTGGGGCCACCCACAACATGTATTTAAAATATATTATAATATACAATATATATATATATATTCAAACACCCCACGACCTGGACGGTTACAACCATGCACAAGTCAGGGAGGGCCCCACCCGTGGGAGTGGGTCCCACAGCCCATCAGAATGGGTGGACGGTGTAGGTGTTCCCTTGGATCCCATCGTACACTGCACGGTTAGCCACCCCCTGCTAGGGATTGATACCAAGACCTCAAGTATTGAAACGTGCTATCTCCACTCAATCTGTCAGTTGAGCTGTGAATGGGTCCCACCGTCTGGACGGTCTACATCACACGTGGGACCCACGGGACCGCTAATGTGAAGAGGCAGTGGGTCCCACCACCTGATAATGGGTGGCGTGAATAGATCACATGCATTAGGTGGGCTCCACCGTCTAGTGGACGGTGGAAGTAACACATACATCATTGTGGGCTCCACGTGGGGCCCACCACAATGCTTATTTGAAATCCAACCTGTTCATAAGGTCACTCAGACCTGTATGAAGTGAAAAACAAATTTCAGATTGATCTGAAACTTCTGTGGGCCCAAAAATGGGTTTCAATAGTAGAGGTTCAATCCCACTGTATTGTGTGGTGTGGGCCACCTGAGTCATGGACAGGGCTGAAATTCGGAAGGGGCCCACTACTGGGGATGGCCCACCCCATGAAAAGGTTGGATGACAAATAAACATCACAGTGGAGCCCACGGCAGCAGCCGTGGGACGCTGCCTGGCTGCCCGCTGCACGCAGCAGCAGCTGCGTGCGGTGTCAGAGAGTAGAGGTTCTGCCTCCTGCTTTGGCTTATTTATTTATTTTTGAAAAATCGCTGGTGTGAGGATTTTTGAGTGTAGGGCCCCCATCGAATCAATCCACTCCGTCCACTAGCTTCCCTGGCTTGAAACAAGCCCAACTAGTCCGCTATTGAACCCATTTAGATTTGTAGAAAATTTAAAATTTATTTAAATGGTAAGAGTAGTTGTTTTGAGAGGTATGACCCGCCTAATGAACGGATTAGCCTCATTCCTTGGTTCAACGCCTAAAATGATATGGGAAAGGGAATGGAAGGCTTGGATTGAATGTATACATCAAGGTGGGGCCTAGGTGAGTGGGTCATCCGAAAGCTTGGAAACAAGCTTATATTTGTGCTTCCCCAACCACGTCCAGCGTACGCTGGATGTGCATGAACTTATTCATTAGAGGTGGGCCCCACTTAGGTGGGCCACCTCATGGAGTATAGTGTGGATACCACACAACAAAATGGGCCCCACTAGAAGATGGTTGGTTAGCATTCATGCCTGGTGTTGGGGTCCATTCAAGTGGGCCACACAAACACAATATGATCAAAAGAAAGAAAATGAAGTAGAGAAAGAAAGATAGAGGTGGGACACGCTTGTGATGGAGGGCTCCGCCACTATGAGCCCTCCCTTGTAAGAGATCATACAATGGAATCGGTCCTTCTACACATGAGACTAACAAAAATTGGATTCAACGGTGGAGATCCTTTTTCCACCAATATGAATGGTCTAGATGACCTTTAAATGTAATGAAATAAACATCATGATGGGGTCCATGGAGAATGGCCCCATCATGTAATGATCATGATGATCCTAGTGGGCCATCGGCCACATCTTAGGGTCCCAAGTGAGATCCAAACCATTGATCGGTTGGCCTCACTTGGCTCATCCCAAAAACATGAAAAATTACTAATATCTAGCACCCACCGTTCGATCTTCTTGCTCCTATAGGCTCCTTAGCACCTTAGCTTCAACTTTAATGGATGAGATGAGGAATGAATGGCTAGGATGAGAGATTTTGGGATGAAGAGGTGGGCCACACTTGGAGTTTTGGAAGGAGAGGGAGAATTCCATACGTATGGGGGTGTTTTTCTCTTGGATTTTTTTTTAAAAATGAGAAAGAGATAAGGAGTTGTAAAGGGAGAGAGAGAGAGTGATGGATGAATGTGGTGATGGGTGTGTAAGACACCTTTGTTAACTTTGGTGGCATTTGTGTAAGAAAGGCATGGCATTGGAAGACTTTTGAGGCATTTATGTAAGAAAAGTATGGGCATGGAAGACTTTTGTGGCTTGCTTGGGAAAGGGTGAAAGTGATGTGTACTTGACATGTACTTGACATGTGATGGATTGATTGATGGGATTGATGGGATTGATGTGACATATCGTAGAGATTCTCTTGGGTTTCGCAATGCGCGACGTTTTCCTCGTACCGAACGTTGGCCCACATCTCTTGACCAGGGTATCGCCTCGGCGCGCAAGTCGCGGCATCGAAACTGCAGCGATGGCGCGGTCGCTATGGTAAAGGTCTTAGGTTGAGTCGACTCGGGTTGACGTCATACAAATCAGGGTCGTGTATAAGTATCGGTTAAGGGTCGAAGGTTACCGGAATTTGACCGATAAGACCGCGGAAGTCTACGAAACGGTACGATATAGGATACAGTCTTACACTAACCTTGTTTGTTAACCTTGTTTGCTCACATATGTAACGAACCTAGAATACCCTACAACCGTTATAGCCCATCGATAACTAAATTGAAACCGATCCACAGCCTCGTGAGCCGGGCATGGTGGAATGGGACACTATGTTCGAGTTGTTGGCCTATGCTGGGGTGACGCGCCTCCCTGTAGTGACTGCAAGCTATCCCTTTCTCTCGACACTCCCCATGTGCTTATGTCGAGGATGGAAAACTCGATAGAATCAAGGATCGCGGGGTCTCGGCCTTATACGTTGGGGGGCTTTGGCCTCACAACCAGTTAAAAGCATTGATACGTGGGGTATATCAGATTTTTCAATCTGCTGGATGAATGGATTTAACTAAGAACTTGGCTAACACGATCACATTGCATCGCACTAGTTAGGGTGGCGACTCGACAGTCAAGGTTGCTCTGAGGGAGTACTGGTCATACACGATCGTTAGATGAAGTCGCTCGAGTGAGTGTTGTGGCGAGGGCATGCATCATATCATCTATCATGCATATGCATTAATAAGATTAGTCAGATGTTTATGTATGATTGCTTTTTATTAAACTCATAATATAATTGATGTCTGTTATAACTTGAGACTAATAGCACCTACTGAGTTGATCACTCACTCCCACTTTGGGATATTGTTTTAAAACACCAACCAGACTCTCCTCTAGTTGCAGGTGACGAAGAGTATGAGGAGCCTAACGGCACAAGCTTGGACGGGGAGGATGAGCTATCCTACTTCCAGTTGATGGACGACTCTCCATTGGCTTGATAGGCAGGAGACGGATCGCTGAGTTGCGGATTCAGCATTGTTCTTTTTGGGTATACTATTTTTTTTGCGATTTTGTTGGACAATGCCATGTGTGACCCATTCTTATTTTTGGACCTATATATATATATATATATATATGTCTAACCTCTTTTCATTTCAGTAAACGTATTGTAGATGTGATTTATGTTCATGTAATTTCAGGCTGTGCTTTTAAACTTAATTAAATGCATATTAATGAAAATCAGTTATAAATGACACACGAGAACTCGAGAGTCAAGTGTATGCACAATCCCCGATTTTTAGGCGTTACAATATATTAATGTTCCACGTTATTTATTTATTTATTTTTAACTTTGTTGTTGCAATCCTTTCCCTGTAAATATGTATTTTTTCAAGAAATGGATTTACTATTTTTCATTTTCTTTAATTTAGCATTTATTCAAGAAGATGTCATGTTGGGCCCAAATGGATTGGACAACCTATGATTACCATGAGCCATTGGATGCGACAGATTCACCATTGATTGTGGCGCAATCCGTTATCACCCTGATCAAATGATCACAGCCATTCAAATAATGGGGTGAAAATGGACAGTAAAACAATTTTTTACTTCTACTGTCTTTACAAATGAGGCTAGTTGTATAGCTGCGTATCCAATCCAGATTCCTCTATCCAAGTATCCGCTAATCATTTGTGGGCCCACCTGAGTTCCACCTCGTGAACATTGAAAATTGGTGCTCCTGAATCTATAACCGTACACTCGGATCCATGTACAGCATCTAAGTCTGCAAGATTAAAACCTACTGTAGTATAGGGACCATCCTCAAAAGATTTTAGCCGTTCATTTCAAGGGTCCTGAATGCTAATATAATTAATCACAAAGATATTACCTATTGGGTGATCTCTGGCCCTAGTGGGCCGAAACTGGACATCTAACTTATAAAAACCAACGATAGACATTCACTGAGTTGTGGGCCCCACTCCATTAACGATTTGTACGTTGGGCTCCGTAATTTCGTTGTAGTCTTGGTTTTGAATTTTAAAAATGATATGTACACCCTTCTTGTTAGATACACACCCCTTTTTCTACTTTTAGCCGAAATAAAATACACAAAGAAGCCTATTCTAATACGAAAAGTTAAAAAGAAAGTACGTTTCTCAAGCTACAGCTCTGGGCAGGACGCTCACGTTATCTTTCGTGAGTCGTCTGATACTCTGGCATCATATGATGCTTGATGCGCAGGTACTATACGTGCCATATATTAACTCAGATCAAACCTTCTAAATGTGGACCCCACTGTAATTAAGTCATAATCCTGAAATCAGATTGGTTAAACAATCATAATCTCTCTTTTTTTTTTGGATTGTTTTAATTTCATCCGTCCAATAAATGTCCACCAATCCGATATTATGTGGTCAAATAAGTATAATTTTGGGTTTATGAAAAATGTATACTTATACACGTAATCTGTACAGTTAAATTTTGATTTACATATATGCTAGGTGTACAATTTCTCTGCGCCTGAATATCATCCATCGCTGCTTTCCCGAGCATCAGAGTTTAGTTATTTGATACTCTGTCGGAGTACGACACTTGATACTCAGGCACTGAGTAGTTATACACATGGTGCGTATTAACTAAAATTAAACCGATTAGATTGTGAAAGGAAATGTTGCAAAGTCAAATCCAAAAATCGGACAGGTTAAACACTTGTAATTTCTGATTCGTGGACACCTTTTTTTTTTAAGTGGACCGTCCAATTTTTTTCATTTAACTATCCAATTAAATTTCCAACAATCCGATAACTGGATGGTCAGATAAAAGCAGTTATCGGTTTGTGAAACATGCAAGCTGGGGCCACAATCTGGACATTTTAATTTGAATGCCTTACAAGCGACGTATGCAATAGCTAAGTAAATTCAAAGGACCTGCGTATCATGCATCGGACTGGACAGAGTATCATTTTCTCTGGTAAACAATGGCATGTGTGCGTCTGCGTCAACGAAGATTTTCATGTGGCGGGTCCCACGGTTTCGATGCCCTGATAGTGGGCCATCTTGAATCTTGATCTTATGTCAGATAATTTACACAATGGCCTACCTGGTAGACGGCTTCGATGTGTCGATGAGCTCCTGCCATAAACATTTGGGCACACATTGCATGTGAAGAATCCTAACCGTAGATCAACAGGGAAACCGTACAAAAAAAGGTCCACATTCAATGGTCCACATCCAAAGCATTGATTAGATGCTTTGGATCCCATCCATGGTATGTCCCAGATCAACAACCTAGTGTCCACTTAGTGCAGACTCTATCATCGTAATAGGATAAATCCCAACTTCCACCGTCCACGTGGCAGCGTAACATTGAAAGATCATGTTTAGAAATTCACTCCAAATGGATGATCCGTCACATCCAATCAGTGTCCTCCAAATGGATGGGACGGATATGATTGGTCTGTTGGTATTATATTTGAATCGTAGTCAATCCAACGCATAACCAACCAGATAGACGGTTCCGATCCACCATCTTCTATGCCACGTGTACGGTGGATGGGTGGCTATACCGTTTTTTCATAGAGACGATTCTACCATATGATTTCCGACGTTTTCGATAATCACCGTCTCCGGAGCGAGAGATTCGGCGAACCGTAACTAATCCTCTCTTAATTAGTATTTCACGGACGCAGATTGCGTCCCACCCCTGCCCGGGCAGGGATATGTGGGGCCCACCATGATGTAAGTGTTTTATCTACACCGTTTATCATTTTTCTCATATCATTTTAATGTGTGACCCAAATAATGAGGCAGCTACAAAGCTTAAGTGGACCACAAAGTGGGGATTGAACTTCCACCATTAAAAACTTCTTGGGAGTTGGAGAAGTTTCGGATCAAGCTGATATTTGTTTTTTCACTTCATCCACCTCTACATGACCTTATGAATAAGTTGGGTAGTAAAAAAAATATCACGGTGGTCCTTAGAAAGGTTTCAATGGTGGGTGTCATTATCACTGCAGATTCCTTTGATGTGGTCCAATGGATCTGTGTACCTAGTTCATTTCTAAGATTAAAACTTAAAATAATCTGAGAAAAATGATAAACGGTGTGGGTAAAACATTTACATCATAATGGGCCCAACAAAGCTTTGCCCGGACGGATAACCGTCTGGGTGGGGGTAGGACGCAATCCGCCCGTATTTCACATTCATCCATGTCCGTTTGATCTTATCAACAGTTTGGATGGAAAATAGACATTAAGGTGGGCCTTATAAAGTTTTTAAGGTGAGCTTTCAAGGACCACTCTTTCATTTGGTGTGGTCCATTTATAATATTTTTCTCCTTAATTTTTTGTACCAATACATAAAATGTGATTTAAAAACTGATGTACGGCATGGATATACAACAAGTAAATCAAGGTGGACCCCACAGTCACGGCAACACCCAATAAAGTATTACCTGTGTAACCCCTAACCCACTTTCCACTCATCTCGGAGGGCCGTTAGCTGCACGTTCTCTCTCTCAAGTCGGTTATTTCCTTCCACACAAGACATCTTACACTCCAAAATCTACCTTGCCTTGACCAGTATCTTTCAAGTCTTCCCTATACAGGTAACTACAGACATGGGTCTTTTTTCTTTTGTTAGTTTTATAATTTTTATTTTATTTCATTTTTCTGTTGATGTTGGAATGATTGGGAACTAGTATTTTGACAGTTAAAACCATTAGATTTCACTAAAAGAAGAAACAGAGCAAAATCCTCTGTTTTCTACTTACTCGAGGATTTCTAACTTTTTTGTTTCTTTGGGATTCTCAGATTCTAATCTTCTCATGGCGTTGAGCTACTGTTCGAACTTGGCTGCATTTCAGAATTTAAATCCAGAAATGGCTACTCTTATGCACTCAGACACATCCAGAGATCTTTGTTTCTGCCACAGCTGTGTTGTTCTAAATGCATTTATCGACCCGTTCTTCAATCCAGACGACTTCATCCAGTCCGAAAACAGCACCCATCTCCTCCCACAATTCTCTACCTCAGACCCTTCACTCAATTTCCGACCTGAAATCTTCCCGGCTGATGAATTTGAATTCAATTACTGCCCAAAACGAATTAAGAGCAATACCGACTTCCAATCACCGGATTTCACATTCGATTCGTCGATGGGGAGTTGGTATTCCTCACCTGAGTTATCATCGGAGTTCATACTCTCTCCGGCCAAGTTTCAAATTCCAGTGATGGGTTTTCCCAATGGGTTCGATGGCTCGAAGAAATCGATCGGAACATCAGTGTCGGCGCAGAGTGTAGCCGCACGGCAGAGGAGGAAGAAGATCAGTGAAAAGACTCAAGAGCTTGGGAAGCTTATTCCCGGTGGGAATAAGTTGAATACAGCTGAGATGTTTCATGCAGCTTTCAAGTATGTGAAGTTCTTGCAAGCACAGGTTGGGATTCTTGAACTGATGGGGCCTACTCAGGTGAATCTTCTCATCCTCAACATCCATAGGAAACACTTGAATTGAGTAAATATACAATTTTGTGATCCAAACCGTTCATTTGGTGAGTCCTGATTGAGGCAGACTTCCCCATCATTGGATTATCCCAAACATTTGTTGGGGCTACCACTTAATGTGTATCGTTGGCTTCAATTGGCTAATTCCATCATTTGTATTTTGAGGTATTTCCATTTTTGAAAATGCAGATATTTTATTTTAGCAGTTTCGTGATTTCAACCATTCATTTGGTGGGCCCAAAATTCTCCATCATCCATCTGTTTGGGCCACCATTAAATATGGACCATTGGATTCAATTGGCCATTTCCATGACTTTGTATTTTTGAGTTTTCTCATTTTCTTATTTTTATTATTTATTCTATAATTGTAGATTCTCATCTTTTATTTTAGCTGTTGCTAACATGCGCCAGTGTGTAGATGCAGGAATCTAAAGTACCAACACATGTGGAAGGGCTCAATATCCTCCTATCATCTCCAAGAATCCAGGAGAAGCTTTATGAAGAAGAGAAATGCATGGTCCCAAAAGGACTAGTTCAAGCACTTGCAAAAGATCAAGAGATTCAATCAAGACCGTCCATTTCCAGGGACCTTGATCTCTTGGTCCAATCAATGGGATGTTGAGTCAGCTAATTCAAGGCAATCCAAGAGTTGGATTTTTTTTAATTTTTTTTTAAAGAGTTTTTTCTCCTTTGTATATATTAATGTTCCACTTTTTTAACTTTCTTGTTGTAATCCTTTTCTTGTAAATATGTATTTTCATTTTCTTTAATTTAGCATTTATTCAAGAAGATGTTATGTGGGGCCCAAATGGACAACCTATGATCACCATGAGCCGTTGGATGTGACAGATCCACCATTGATTGCATATCAGCCTTTTATCACCCTAATCAAATGATCACAGCCATTCAAATAATGGGGTGAAAATGGACAGTAAATTATTTTTTGTACTTGTACTGTCTTTACAAATGAAGCTAGTTGTATGGCTGCGTATCCAATCCAGATTCCTCTATCCTAGTATCCGCTAATCATTTTTGGGCCCACCTGAGTTCCACCTCGTGAACACTGAAAATTGGTGCTCCTGAATCTATAACCGTACACTTGGATCCATGAACAGCATCTAGGCCATTCATACGGTAATCTGCAAGATTTAAACCTACTGTACTATAGGGACCATCCTCAAAAGATTTTAACCGTTCATTTCATGGGGCCTGATTGCTAATAGAATTCATCACAAAGATATTACCTATTGGCTGATCTCTGGCCTAGTAGGCCGAAACTGGACATCTAACCTGTTAAAACCAACGGTTGACATTAATTGAGTTGTGGGCCCCACTGCATTAACGATTTATACGTTGGGCTCCGTAATTTCGTTGTAGTCTTTCGAACTAAAAAACTCGCCCGTTTTACCTTGTAGAAATGATATTTACACCCTTCTTTTTTGAATCACACCCTTTTTTCTACTTTTAGCTGTAAAATAATACACAAAGAAGCCTATTCTAATACGAAAAGTAAAAAAGGAGAGTACATATGTAAATGATTTCTAAAGCCACAGCTCTGGGTAGGGCGCTTACGTACCTTTCGTTAGTCATCTGATACTCTGGTATCATATGATGCTTGATACTCAGGCACTATACGTGCCATATATTAACTCAGATCAAGCCGTCTAAATTGTAGAACCTACTGTAACTAAGTCATAATCCTAAAATCAGATTGGTTAAACAATCCTAATCTCTTTTCTTGGATAGTTTTAATTTCATCCGTCCAATAAATGTCCACCAATCTGATATTATGTGGTCAAATAAGTATAATTTTGGGTCTATGCAAGATGTATACTCATACACGTAATCTGTACAGTTAAATTTAGATTTTCATATATGCGAGGTGTCAGTGCCTGAATATCATCCATGGCTGTTTTCCCGAGTATCAGAGTTTAGTTATTTAATACTCTGTCGGAGTACGACACTTGATACTCAGGCACTAAGTAGTTATACACGTGGAGCATAATAACTCAAATTGAACCGATTAGATTGTGAAAGGAACTGTTGCAAAGTCACGATCGAAAAATCGGATAGGTTAAACACTTGTAATTTCTGATTCGTGGCCAGCTTCTTCTTCTTCTTCTTCTCTCTCTCTTTTTTTTATTTTTATTTTTTTATTTTTTTACTTATTTATTTATTTTTAAAGTGGACCGTCCGATTTTTTTCATCTTAACCATTCAATTAAAATTCCAACAATCTGATAATCGGATGGTCAGATGAAAGCTGTTGTCGGTTTGTGATACATGTAGGCTGGGGCCATAATCTGGACATTTTAATTTGAATGCCTTACATGCCACGTATGCAATTTCTATGTAAATTCCAAGGGCCTGCGTATCATGCATCAGGCTCTGATCATTTTCTCTCGTAAACCGACGTGCCGACATGGCATGTGTGCGTCGATGAAGATTTTCACGTGGCGGGTCCCACGGTGTCGATGCCCTGATAGTAGGCCATCTTGAAACTTGATCTTATGTCAGAGAAATTACACAATGGACCACCTAGTAGACGGCTTGGATGTATCGATGAGTCACCTCCTACGTGCATTTGGGCTTACATTACATGGGAAGAATCCTAACCGTAGATCAATAAGGAAACCAAAACGTACAAAAAAAGGTCCACATCCAAAGTATTGATTAGATGCCTTGGATCCCATCCATGGTATGTCCTAGATCAACAACCTACTGTTCACTTAGCGCAGACTCTATCATCATAATAAGATAAATCCTAAAATCCACCGTCCACGTAGCAGCGTAACATTGAAGGACCATGTTTAGAAATTCACTCCAAATGGATGATCCGTCACATCCAATCAGTGTTCTCCAAATGGATGGAACGGATAGGATTGGTCTATTGGTATTATATTCGAATCGTAGTCAATCCAACTCAGGCCCAACCAGATAGACGGTTCTGATCCACCATCTTCCACGCAACCTGTACGGCGGATGGGTGGCTATATCGTATTTTCATAAAGACGATTCTACCATATCATTTCCAACGTATAATCACCCTCTCCGGAGCGAGAGAATCGGCTAACCGTAACTAATCCTCTCTTAAGTAACTAACCGTTAGAAAATATGGGAATAAGTGGAGTTAAATAATACTCAGGCTCGTGGGGCATTTGATACGCAGGTACTCAGAAATTGTACACGTGGCATTAATCAACTCAACTTAAATCGTCTAAATTGTGTAACCTTCTGTTGTTAAATCATACTCTCAAAATCAGATTGGTTGAACTGTCGTAAGCTCTGATTCATGGACACTTGTTTCTTGAAATAGAAACCATTAGTTTCATGTTTAACCGTCCAATAAACGTCCATCAATCCGATATTCAATTAATCAATTAATTTTATTTTTTTGTTCAAGATGCATCTAAACTGGTTGCCATATTTTGGACGGTTTAATTTGAGTTATCTCTATGCCACATACGTAATTTCTAGATGCCCGCGTATCATCCATCACACTCGGACGGAGTATTTAAGTTTTTTAACAAATATGACTAAGTCCTGAGTTGCCACGTTTGCCACGTGTCTCCTTTTCAACTGCACGCATGCCGATGATGTGCGGTTTTTAGGTGGGCCACACCATGACCCTGAAACTGAAGCAAGGTTATGGTGCATGCATTAAGAAATAAAATATGGTAGAGACATCTCTCCTATGGACACGTTTCATGGGAATTTACCAATCTGAACCGTCTATCATGTCGTTCTCATCCCTGATGTAGATGGAGAATGTTTCAGAATTGCACCAAATGATCTTGGCCATCCAATCAATGTCCTTCAACTCGACTGAAGAAAGCAATCTAGTCAGCGATTAAACTGAGGAAAGTAAGGATGGCCTGATAGGTTTGGATTTTGAAGAGTGGTCCATCCATGATAGGCCCCACTAGATGGACGGCCTCGATTCATAAGTTTCAAGATGTTTCTATCGTAGAGGGAGGGCAAATGCACCTTGATCTTCACCGTACACTTAGAGTAATTAATCAGACTAAGGTATCTATCCAATCAGCAGACTGCAGATGGATGGCTACAAAAAAGTTGGCCTAGGAACATTGCAGATTCTGCAAGTAAAGATTGCAACAATCTAACGGTTGTTGTCCTTCGATCCCATGCAAATTTGAGCTGTAGCCATCCACTTGGTATCCCATTATATCAACTGCCCAGTTGGCTTAATGGCCACCAGGTTAACAGCCCTGATGCGTCTACGGTGGCCCACCATGATGTTTATACAATATCCAATCCGTCCATCATGCTCGTCCCCTCATGTTATTATCTGACTCGAAATATAAAGTTGATCCAAAACTCAGATGGACCACACCACTTATTATCATACATAAACCCTATAAATTCATGTTGTTTGACCTGCCTGAGCTTTTTAATATCCCAATTTTTAGGATGTCCGTTCATCTTTGCTGGGTGCATATTCTGAATGGACTGGATAGCATATGAAATACAACGTGGGTCCCATCCACGTACCAGGTTGCTGGCTTGATATGGTGCGTACACGTTCCTTGTACTTGATATTTAAACCGCAGCCGGAGTAATACTTGCCAGATCTTGACGGTTCATCTTGGGTCCCTCCATGGATTGGCCATGGTCTACAATCACACCGACAGGATAATATCCATCCAAGGTCAGAGTCGTTGGGTCATGGGCTGCCCGGCCCATTGACACCCTTACCCATCCAGACTGGGGGCCATTATATCAATGGTTTAGATCACATGTCCTGTTGACGAGAGATCACGGCTAAAATATTATATGTCCTTGGGGAGATATGTGTAGCCCTCTGTGGGGCCTACGATTTGAACATCCTGACCGTTGATCTAATGGAATACACTCCCTATTGTTATCCAACGGTTGGAGAGTTTCGGTAGTCCAACACCGGATATTTTCTGGCTGTGAGTCATTCAACGCTGTGACCTTCAGATCAATGGTCTTGATTATAAAACCAAGAAACCTACGTTTAGAAATTCATGCCTCTCGTATTTTCTTCTTCTTCTTTATTTTTACAAACGCACCCCACACCCTTCACCACCTAACTGAAGATTTGTAAAAGGCAAGTTATTTGATACTCTGACAGCATATAAAGCCTGATATACGCAGGCACTGAGAAACCGATGTACGGCATGGATATACAACAAGTATATCAAGGTGGGCCCCACGGTCACGGCAACACCCACTAAAGTATACCCGTGTAACACCTAATCCACTCTCCACTCATCTCGGAGAACCGTTAGCTGCGCCTTCTCTCTCTTAAGTCGGTTATTTCCTCCTACACAAGACATCTTACACTCCAAAATCTACCTTGCCTTGACCAGTATCTTTCCAAGTCTTTCCCTACGCAGGTAACTACAGACATGGGTCTTTTTCCTTTTCTTAGTTTTATATATAGTTTTTATTTTATTTCATTTTTCTATTGCTGTTGGAATTATTTTCATGTTGTATTTTGATAGTTAAAACCGTTAGATTTCACTAAAAGAAGAAACAGAGCAAAATACTCTGCTTTCTACTTGGAAGATTTCTAACTTTCTTATTTCTTTGGATTTCTCAGATTCTAATCTTCTCATGGCGTTGAGCTACTGTTCGAACTTGGCTGCATTTCAGAATCTAAATCCAGAAATGGCTACTCTTCTTCACTCAGACGCATCGCGAGATCTCTGTTTCTGCGATAGCTGCGTTGTTCTGAATGCATTAATCGACCCATTCTTCAATCCAGACGACTTCATCCAGTCCGAAAACAGCACCCTTCTCCTCCCACAGTTCTCTACCACGGACCCTTTACTCAATTTCCTGCCTGAAATCTTCCAGCCTGATGAATTTGAATTCAACTACTGCCCCAAACGAATTAAGACCGATAGCGACTTTCAATCAACGGATTTCACGTTCGGTTCGTCGCTGGGGAGTTGGTATTCCTCACCTGAGTTCTCGTCGGAATTTATACTCTCTCCGGCCGAGTTTCAAATTCCAGTGATGGGTTTTTCCAATGGGTTTCATGGCTCGAAGAAACCGATTGGAATATCAGTGTCTGCGCAGAGTGTCGCCGCACGGCAGAGGAGGAAGAAGATCAGTGAGAAGACTCAAGAGCTTGGGAAGATTTTTCCTGGTTAAATACAGCTGAGATGTTTCATGCTGCTTTCAAGTATGTAAAGTTCTTGCAAGCACAGGTTGGGATTCTTGAACTGATGGGCCTTACTCAGGTGAATCTACTCATTCTCACCATCAAGAGGAAACACTTGAATTGAGTAGGTATTAATATATAAATTAAGCAGTTCTGTGATCCCAACCATTCATTTGGTGGGCCCAAAAATCTCCATCATCCATCTGTTTGGCCTCCCATTAAATATGAACCATTGGCTTCAATTGGCCATTTCCATGACTTTATATTTTTTTGGTCTTCCCATTTTTGTTATTTAGATTCTATCTTTTATTTTAGCTGTTGCTAACATGCGCCTGGTGTGTAGATGCAGGAATCTAAGGCAGCACCACGTATGGAAGGGCTACATATCCTCCTATCATCTCCAAGAATCCAGGAGAAGCTTTACGAAGAAGAGAAATGCATGGTCCCAAAAGGACTAGTTGAAGCACTTGCAAAAGATCAAGAGATTCAATCAAGACCGTCCATTTCCAGGGACCTTGATCTCTTGGTCCAATCAATGGGATGATGAGTCAGCTAATTCAAGTCAAATCCAAAAGTTGGATTTTTTATTTTTTTATTTTTAGAGTTTTTTTCTCCTTTGTACATATTAATGTTCCACTTTTTTACTTTGTAGTTGTAATCCTTTTCTTGTAAATATGTATTTTTTTCAAGAAATGGATTTACTATTTTTCATTTTCTTTAATTTAGCATTTATTTAAGAAGATGTCATGTGGGGCCCAAATGGACAACCTATGATCGCCATGAGCCGTTGGATGTGACAGATCCACCATTGATTGCGGCCCAGCCCCTTGTCACCCTGATCAAATGATCACAGCCATTCAAATAATGTGGTGAAAATGGACAGTAAAACAAACTTTACTTCTACTGTCTTTACAAATTAAGCTAGCTGTATGGCTGCGTATCCAATCCAGATTCCTGTATCCAAGTATCTGCTAATCATTTGTGGGCCTACCTGAGTTCCACCTTGTGAACACTGAAAATTGGTGCTCCTGAATCTATAACCGTACACTCGGATCCATGTACAGCATCTAAGGCATTCATCCGTCAATCTGCAAGATTAAAACCTTCTGTAGTATAGGGACCATTTTCAAGATATTTTAGCCGTTCATTTCATGGGTTCTGATTGCGAATAGAATTAATCACAAAGATATTACCTACTGGGTGATCTCTGGCCCAAGTGGGCCGAAACTGGACATCTACCCTATAAAAACCAACGATTGACATTCATTGAGTTTTGGGCCCCACTGCATTAACGATTTGAATCACTACTTCCCTTCTTTTTTGATATTTACACCCTTCTTTTTTGATACTACTCCCCTTTTTCTACTTCTAGGTGTAAAATAATACACAAAGAAGCCTTTTTTAATACGAAAACTAAAAAATGAAAGTACATATGCAGAGGATTTCTCAAGCCACAGCTCCGGATAGGACGCTTGCGTTATCTTTCGGAGAAATTGACCATTGTAAATGCCACCTTTTACCCGGCGTCTTTTAAAAGCGCTCCCAAACTTTACTTTTCCAAAGTAAACCATTCTTTGCGGAGGAAAATACAGTCGCGGTGGTCACCACCTATGGCTACGGTTATAATTCGTAGCTATAGGTAGTTTATGACACTATCGTCTCCAAATAGTGTGTCCGTACATAATGGTTTAGTTTAGGAAAACAAATTTTGGGAGGGCTTCGAAAAGACGCTGGGTAAAGGTTGGTTTACAGTGGTCAATTTCCCTTACCTTTCGTGATTCATCTGATACTCTGGCATTAGATGATGCTTGATACGTAGGCACTATAGTGCCATATATTAACTCAGATCAAACCGTTTAAATTGTAGACCCCACTGTAACTAAGTCATAATCCTAAAATCAGATTGGTTAAACAATTGCAATCTCTTTTCTTGGATAGTTTTAAATTCATCCGTCCAATAAATATCCACCAATCGGCTATTATATGCTCAAATAAGTATAATTTTGGGTTAATGAAAAATATATACTTGTACACGTAATCTGTAATCTGTACAGTTAAATTTTGATTTACATATATGCAAGGCGTAAAATTTCTCAGTGCCTGAATATCATCCATCGCTGTTTTCCCGAGTATCAGAGTTTAGTTATTTGATACTCTGTCAGAGTAGGAAACTTGATACTCAGGCACTGAGTAGTTATACACGTGGCGCATATTAACTCAAATTGAACTGATTAGATTGTGAAAGGAACTGTTGCAAAGTCACAAGTAAAAAATCGGATAGGTTAAACACTTATAATTTCTGATTCGTGGACAGCTCTTTTTTTAAGTGGACCGTCCGATTTTTTTCATTTTAATCATTCAATTAAATTTCCAACAATCTGATAATCGGATGGTCAGATGAAAGCAGTTGTCAGTTTGTGATACATATAAGCTGGGGCCCATAATCTGGACATTTTAATTTGAATGCCTTACATGCCACGTATGCAATTTCTACGTAAATTCCAAGGACCTGCGTATCATGCATCTGACAGAGTATCATTTTCTCTAGTAAACAGACGGAAGCCGATTGGCTGGTGCAGCACACACCAGTATATAGCTGCTGTAGGTACGTGTCGTACGAGGACGAGCACTGACGCTCCTCGAGCTCTGAGTAGTACGAACGGTTGAAAGGAGATCAAAGTTACATGGCCCCACAGTGATGTATTTATTATATTTACACCGTTTATCTATTTTTAGAGATCATTTAAGAGCATTAACCAAAAAAAAAAATCATATCTAAAGATCATTTGGACCACACCACAAATAGTAGCGGAAATAATGATTTTCACTGTTAAAAAATTGGTTGGACCCACCATAACGTTTACGTTTATTTTCCATCCAACCAAGGCTTGAATTAAGAGAAAAAAATAAATTTCATATTGATCCAAAACTTTTGTGACCCGAAAAGAGTTTCAATGATAGACATTCAATCCCCTGGCTGCTTTTTTTTTTCCGGTGTGATCCACTTGATAGTTACATCTCTCTTACTTTTAGTCTCAAGCCTTAAAACGAACTCGTCAAATGGACAAACAATTTAGATATAACACATCCCTCGTGATCAACTTACTCACATAAATACAACAACTATATAACTAATGTGAGGTACACCAGCCAATCCGCTTCCTAAACAGATGTGCCAATATGGTATGTGTGCTAGGGGTGCACACGGTTTGTTTAGGTCTAGTTTTGGGGTGAAACCAAAACCGAACCGTCCCCCGGTTCTAGGATTTTTGGAATTAGAACCAGACCGTTAGCACCCTAGAATCGAATCGGAACCGGACCATGAAAACTGGTTCGGTTCCGGATCGGTTCCACGGTTCTAGGCGTCCTAGTGAGTGAGAGTCTGGGATGGCGAGAGAGAGAGAGAGAGAGAGAGAGAGAGAGAGAGAGATTTGTCTTCATGGAGATGAAGTAAGGAGTGACATGGATGGATTTAGGGAGTAGAGAGGGAGAACGGGGGAGATCTTAGGTGTTGGAAGATGGAGAAGCAAGAAGAGTTGTAGGAGTGACATTATACCTGCTAATTGCAGATCAACCCGCAGATGTGTTCTCTGTCGATAGCTCAACCAGCGCCAATCCATCTAACCCTCCACATATATTTCAACAGCCTACTGTAACATCCTGGATTTTCGCTGTTTTTGGATTTCCAAAAATTCTTAAATTTTTTTTTTATTAATTAACTTATAATAACACTTAATAACCATTAGCACTCAACGTCAGTTTATACAGGGGTGATACCAATAAAGAACCACACAAATCTAATCAATCAACCGTATGAAGCCAACGAATCCACCCGATCACTCAAACATCGAGTTTAATCCCATGATTTACTCACGTGGGGCCCCTAACCGACCCATCGCTAATAAATTAAGTTAGTCATAACTAAATTAAATATCCAACCAATGACAAGTCAGACAAGGCCCGGATCTTAGTTAATAGACCAAACGAACCCCGGTACTCTTTTAACCTAAAACCAACGGCTTATAGTAATCATGACCAAATCTCCACTTTCACTAGTTATAAATAGGTCATACTATAAACATAGTTAATCCAAATCCTAATCAGTGCCCACAAGAAATCTCATTACCTAATTCATTCTAAAAATGCCCCGATTTTTCGAACAAGCTCTAAATTGTTTGTTGGTGGGCCACGAGTTACAAAATTATATAATAATGTCTGTCTTACTGGGCTTGTGGTCCATCGCGGACCATGTACTCAGTGGATGGCCAGAAATTAATTATCTGCGCCATTCCAGCGGCACTTGCCAAATGCAACCCACCCAAGGCCAGGATTGAAATCTGGCATGAGTAAATGAAACTGAGATATAAGACATTTAAGCCGTCAGAATTTTTTTAAATTTACGGTGAAGGCTTAATGTATTTTCCTACGCCCGCCCACAAAATCTGAGACCCGATCGTGGAATAGTGACCGTTGATCGCAAATCAGACCTGTACGACCAAACCCCATATCCGATCGTTTCCAAAGTTTGCATGACCCTTCATTGGGCCATGGAACACCTATTTTATGGTGTATATCAATATGTAGACCCCATTGTGACCCTCTCATAAGTCTAGTATAGTGAAAACCCATCCCTTAGGGCCATTTTCATCAAACCTGGCATTATATAAAGGCTTTATTTGGATACCCCCTCCCCCATACGAATTTACCTTAGGAGGAACAAAAGGAAAGAAAGAGAGAAGAGAGAAAAGGGAGAAAGGAGAAAAGAAGAAGAGAGGAAGGGAGAGTGAAGGTGGGCCATAGATCAAAGTGGGGCCCAAGGGAGTCCCGTCTTGTAAAACCCTACCTCTCCCTCAAGGAAACTCTCCACTACAATTGCAAGAATAGCTTCCGTTGATTGCATAGGTAAATTTCTCATCCCTCTTTCTTGAAACCCTTGTATTGAAGAAGAAAGGATATGGATTTCTCACATGCTAGATCTTCTTTTAGGGATTCCGGCCGATTAACCCCCGAAATCCATATCTCTTAGGTCGATTTTCGAGTCTCCAACTGTAACATCCCGTCTAACAAGCACCGCGTCCTGGGACGTCCACGTAGGACTTACCGCAGGACTATTCGATTGAAGACACTTGTGATGGGGTACCACACCTAAATTAATATAGGATTAGTCTTATAGAGTAGTTTAGACAGGTTATGATAGAACCTAATGCGGGCCGCCAAAGGCAGATGACCGTTTGTACTTAGCAACAGCCTGTGCAGGTCATACCGCGACGTAGGAAGATCAGAAAATTATAAAACTTTAGGAAACACTAGATCTCACTGGGCTTGAGGTCCATCACGGACCTCAGACCCAGTGGACACCCAGAACTGAGATCTGGCACTGGCCAAATGCACCTCACCAATGCCAGAATTTGAATCTGGCACTTGCAAATGAAATCAAGATTGTATACTTTTCAGCCGTCGAATTTCTTCTAAATTTACGATGAAGGTCTGATGTGCCGGCTTACGCCCGTCAACAAAACCTAGGCCCCGATCGTGGCATGGTAACCTTTGATGGCACATCGGACCCGTATGATCAAACCAAATATCCAATCAACTCCAAAATTTGTATGATCCTTCATCTGACCATGGACCACCTACCCTATAAATTTCATGGCCAGGGGACCACCAGAACTGCCCCAACGACCGAATGGACCCTACAGGGCCATTTAAAGATCGAGATTGCTTACTCAGATCTCATATCCGTTCATCCAATTGTTTTCAAATCTTATATGGCCCCTCATTGGACCATGAGACACGTGCACACCGAATTTGGTGGCCACAAGGGTGTTGGGGCCACCACAACAACAATAGTAGCTCTAAGAGGTCATTTTGAGAATTCATTGAAACTTAAGGCTAAGGGGCCAACTCTAGGAAAATAAACCCTAGCTCTCTCTCTCATAACCCCTCCATTTTTCCAACAACAAACCCTCTCCCCCTCATAACTTTCTTCAACTCCCAACAACCCATCTCCCTCCTTCATAACTCCTTCCAACCTTCCACAACCAAATCTCCCATCCTCATAACTTCCACCACCATCCGACAACAAGCCTCCCTTCGTAGCTTCCACCTTTCTCCAACGACCAAGGAAAGAAAAGGGAGTAGGTGTGGGTGGAGAAGTGCTTGTGTGGATCCTAAATCAAGGTGGGGCCAAGGGCATCAACCCTTTCAACTCTCAATTTCTCCTCCAAGAAGACATTCTCCTCCTCAACCCTCCAAACTCGTCCGTTAGCCATCCAGGTAAGAACCTCTCCCTATTTCTTCTCGAGATCCAAGCATTAAGAAGGGATTGACATGGGATTTCTTACATTGCAAGGATTTGGTTTTAGAAATTTCGGCCAGTCAACCCTTAAACAAGCAAGCAAAATCCTTGATGAAATGAGGATTTGAGTGCTTGATGGAAATGTATGGAATTGCATGATTGTTTAGATTTTTCTTTCTCATGACCGCCTTTATACCTCTCACATGTTCGATGATATAACCGATGATCATATGCTCATATGTTATGTGATTCCTTTTTATGATGATGCCTATGACATGTATGATGTTTGTCTTTTCATATTTTGATTCCTAAATGCGTAGGAAACGTTTCATTTTCCCACCCACTCACACTTCTCACATGCACTTTAATTATGATAATGTAACATGTTTGTTAGGGACATTGATATGAATGATAAGATGAATACAATATGACACTGTATGTAGTTATTAACCTTGATGTTGGAATGCTATAAATCATCGTTAAACCCATGGATTGGTCAAGAATATGAGGTTAGACGGTAGTCTCATCAGCTGGGCTACCTTGAGACTAAACCCGTGAATTGGGTGGGTGCGCATGGGCTGCAGTAGTTCGACTACATGGGTCTATCGTACCCGATGTCATTCGTCTCGTACTCACCCGACTTGTGAGTTTAGCTTATATACTGGCAAATCCTAGTTTGTTAACCATGTTTGCTCACACAAGTATGGAACCTAGAACACCCTACCACCGTTGTAGCCTACCGATAATCACTTAAATTCGATCCACTGTCTCGAAAGCTGGGCATGGTGGAATGGGACACTGTGTCCGAGCTGTCGGCCTACGCTGGGGTGACGCGCCTCCCCGTAGTGACCACGAGTGATCCCAGTTCTCAGCACTCCCCATGTGCTTGAAGTCGGGGATGGGGAACCCGACGGGATCAAGGATCGCGGGGACTTGGCCTCACACGTTAGGGGGTCTTTACCTCGCAACTAGTTTAGGGCATTGATTTTTGGGGTGTATCAGATTTCTAAATCCGCTGGATGAATGGACTTAACTAATAACTTGACTAACATGATCGCACTGCATCGCATTAGATAGGGTGGTGACTCGAAAGTCGAGGTCGTAATGAGGAAATGTTGACATACACGATCGTTAGACGGAGTTGCTCAAGGGAGTATTGTGACGAGGGCATGCATCATATCATCTCGCATCCATGCATTTAATTAAGAGTTTCTAGGAATTGACGAATGTCTGTATTTCATTAAATTCATATTATAATTGATGCCTGTTATAACTTAAGACTAATAACACCCACTGAGTTGATCACTCACTCCCACTTTGGGACGGTATTTTAAAACAGCAACCAGACTCTCTCGTAGATGCAGGAGATGCGGAGCAGGGGGAGCGTGGCGATGCTGCTCTAGACGAGGAGGAGGAGCTGTCATACTTCCAGCTGATGGAGGGTTCTCCGCCAGTATGAGTGGCGGGTTGGATCGCCGAGTGTCGACTCGGCCTTGTATTTTTAGATATATATACATTTTTTTGTGATTTTGCTGGGTGGCGGCATGTGCGTTCCCTTTATTCTTTTGGACTTGTACATATACGTATGTTAAATTTTTTTCATTTCTGCAGTCTCGTTGTTGTGTTGCATGGTTTCAGGAAATTCTACGTCTCGTAATTTAACTGGATTAAATGCTTAATAATGAAATCGGTTATAAGTGACTCACAAGAACTCGGGAGTTGAGCGTATGCGCGACCCCCGATTTCCGGGGCGTTACACCAACGATCCATAAGTGCGGACTATTGTTCTTAAATGGCCTAGCACCAAATTTACTATGAGTTTAATAATTTTGATTGCTTGAATATTATGATTGGAAAATCTAGAGAAACCCTAGGAATTATATGATTGTTGAAAATTATATGGAAATGCATGTTTGGTTCTCATTTGATGTTGATATTGGCTTTCACATGATTTGGTATATGGATGATTATATGCTCATGCCTTGTTGATTTTTTTCCATATATTGTTGCTTCATAGTATGTATGATTTCATTACTCTCGTGGATATGATTTCTTCAGATGGAGGAAGTGCGTAACTTCCTCACACGCACACACAACTCACATGCACTTGTTTCATGATTTTGTTAGCCTTGCTTGATATGAGAATCTGAATTGTATGTTGAGAAGTATGAGAACATGAATGTTGTTTATGCTAGATGATACATTAGTAGTCGGCATGCTATGAATCACTATTTGTACTCTTGGGTTGGTCAGGAACAGGAGGAAAGACGGTAGTCTCATCGGTAAGACTATGCTATGGCTAGATCCGTGGGTTTAGGCGGGTGTGTTCGGGTGGCTGTAGTTTGACTACATGGGTCCTTTGTGCCCGATGTCTCTCGTCTCACATTCGCCTGACTCGTGCGGTCTAGCCTATTGTCTGATCAACCCTGTTTGCTCACATATGTATGGAACCTGAACCACCCTACAACCGTTGTAGTCCATCAAAAATTCACTTGAAACTGGTCCACAGCCTCGTGAGTCGGGCATGGTGGAATGAGACACTATGTCCGAGCTGTCAGCCTACGCTGGGATGTTGCGCCTCCCCGTAGTGACCACGAGCGATCCCCTTTCTCTTGGCACTCATGTGCTTGAAGTCGGGGATGGGGAACTCGACGGGATCACGGACCGCAGGGTCTCGACCTCATGCATTGGGGGGTCTTGGCCTCGCAACCAGTTTAGGGCATTGATACGTGGGGTGTATCAGATTTCCAAACCTGCTGGATGAATGGAATTAACTAAAAACTCGACTAACACTACCATCACATCATACTAACTAAGTTGGCGACTCGGCAGTCGAGGTCGCTTTGAGGGAGTGTTGTCATATGAGATAGTTAGATGGAATCGCTCGAGGGAGTGTTGTGGCGAGGGCATGCATCATATCATCCTTCATGCATGCGCATTAATAAGATTAGTTAGGTATTTATGAATGATTATTTTTCATTAAATTCGTAATATAATTGAAGCCCGTTACTGCTTAAGATTAATAGCACCCACTAAGTTGATCACTCACTCCCACTCTATGACGGTGTTTTAAAACACCACCCAAACTCTTCAGTAGCTGCAAGTAGTGCTGAGTTCGGCAAGCCGTGCAGCGCGAGCTTAGACGAGGAAGACGAGTTGTCCTACTTTCAGTTGATGGACGACTCTTCGTCAGCTTGAGAGGCGGAATTGGACCGCTGGGTGTTAGACTCGGTGCATCATTCTTTTGGAAACAACCTTTGTTGTATTTTTGTTGGGCATCGCCTTGTGCGCCCCTTTTATATTCATTTGGACATATATATTGATCTCTTTCATTTCAGTAGACTAGTTGTGGTTGAGTTTCATGCTCCAAGTAATTCCAGGCTGCGCATTTAAACCTGATTAAACGCATAATAATGAAAATCGGTTATAAGTGACACTCAAGAACTCGGGAGTCGAATATATGCACGACTCCCGATTTTTTGGGGCGTTACAAGATGGTATCAGAGCATGGTTTAGAATTATTTGGGCCATGGGATATGAACTCACCAACGTGTCCACTGACTTGGGAGTAGATGCAACATGGACATAGAAATATAGGAGTCATCCTAGACCTCGAACCGACAAGCATAGATGAAAGGTAGGCCTTCCAACGAGTTAGGATCGGGGAGCGAGGGCATGTAGCAATGTTAAGAGTCGGATCCGGGAGTCGCATGGTATTTTGATACGTCGACGACGACGAGCTGAAAACCGAAAGAATTAACGGTTGGAGATAAAATTTAAGTCTGAATGAGCTAGCTCGGGCCAAATTTGATAGTTCCGACCCATTTGGTGATAAGTACTTAGGGGTGAACCAGGTTTTATAAAAAATAGTGGAATGGTGGAAACATAGAATTTTGGCCCCTAACTGGGAAGATTCTCATGAAATGGATAGACCCATTGCGTAGATCAGTCTCTTCTACCCCAAATTCATATACGGTACTTTTTTGGGGGCCTTACAGGCGCTCGAGAAATCACGAAACAAGGAAGCTAAGGCAGAGCCCGGCGTTGCCTACGCCGGACTGGGTGTTGCCTACTCCGGGCAACCAACGGACGGGCATGCCGACACCGGGCTGGGCATTGCCTACGCCCGGGTGTTCAGAGGCTTGGTGTGCCTACGCCGATCGGGCGTTGCCTACGCTCGGGTGTCCAGAGGCTTGGCGTGCCTACGCCGGGCCGGCATTGCGTACGCCCGGACCCGAACCACATGGCCCCCTCTCCTCTTCAACATGCACACGAGTGGGGTCCACTCTCCTTGCAAATAAGACCCAAGCCACTTCATTTCCTCCCATTCCTTCCTCCGTAATACTCCCAAACACTTAGAAAAACCCTCCCTCATCTCCAAACTCATTTCCTAAACGCCCATCCTCCAACACATTTTCTTCTCTTTCACCAACTCCATTCCTTCAACACATTTTCTTCTCTTCCACAAAACCCGTTCCTTTTTGTGTTGTTTCACCCATTCACTATCAAGCTCATTCCCCAAATCCCTCTCCATCACTCATATTTCTTTCAATACCCATTCACCAAAACCCCACTCCTTTCACAGTCTTCCCCATTTCCAAATTCCATTTCCAAAAACTCATCTTCAAGTTCATTTCTTAAAACCCACACTCAACCCATTTTTCCCAAACCACATCTTTAAATTCCATCTTCCTTAATAATCATCTTTCTCCCCTTTTCACTTTCATCTTCCTAACCCATCTCCACTCTCTCATTTCTAAAACCCCATCCATCTCACAAATCTCTCACTCTCTTATCCACAACACCCACTTCAAACCCATCTTCTTCTCCTTTACAAGATCCATCCCATCCAACACCCATTCTCAATCCCACTCCATTCACCCATTTACTCTCAAAACCCAACATCAATCCTCTTCACTCTAACACATCTCAAATTTCATTTCCTCAAAACCTATTCCAACCCTTCTCGAATCTCATTTCTCCAACTCATTTCCTAAACATTTCTCAACTCTCATTCCTCAAATCCATTTTCCTTAAACCCATCCACTCTTTTGCTCTCACTTCACCATCCTCCATTCTCCCAAACCTTTAGAAAAAAAAAAGGGGTCCACCTACTTCTCTAAACCTCAACACAACATCCTCTTCAAAACCATATTCTTTCCCTTCACATATCTTCTCCCAAACCCATCCCACTCCATCACTATCACTCTTTTACTCCTAAAGCCCATCTCAAAACCCATTCACAAATCCAACACTAAACCCATTCCTTTTTTCCAAAACATTCTCATCAACAATTCATTTCTTTGTCGAGGAAAATGACATTCCTAGCAACCGTTGTCTCCTTCTTCTCCATTCCGGTGATTCTTTCCCTCACGGGGAAGAAGCACTCTCATCCTCGCCCGACCCAGGAGAGTAGTAGCATAACCTTACCGATAATTAATAGTTTGCTCTAAGTCGGTTAGGTCGACCTACATGTATTGAAGGATAATTAGAACTTTTGCTTGACTAGGTTGTATTTCCTTTATGTTTGGAATATCTATGTTGTAATTTATACTATGGGATGTAACTGGTCATATTAATGACATTTTGAATCTAATGTAAATGTATGAATTGCCTTGGAATTTTCTTATCGCCTTGGGAATGCTTGTATGTATGATTATCTTACTGCGTCCTTATTAGAATTATTAGCACTTCAAACCATCAAAATACCATAAAACTTTTGACTATTCCTTCATTCTTGAAATTTATGAAACCGAAATGTAGTCTGCTCATAAGCCACTAGCCATAAGATTGAAATGGTAATGTATATAAAATTTTACGTATTTAAAAACCTCCTAAGATGATCTTTGACCATAGACATATCGAGAGATTTATTAACCCCCAATTTTGACATGAATTAAAATGAGAACTCCATTTGACAAAGACCTGAATCACAACCTTAAAAAATAAGAGATTTTAACCTTTCAATGATATGAGATATTCCCTAAAAATTTAGATTAATCGGACTACGGAATTAAGGGACCATACACTTACGAAGAATTCGCGGCTTGAACCAATTCTCAATCCTCGATGACTATCAAAGGACTCACTGCTTTAACTGAGCAGAAGACCAAGATCCATCAGGATTAAGAAGGGATACAACGAGTTATTTGCCCTGATCAGGCGGAAAATCGACGTATCGAATTTGAGCCTACCAAAATCATTTTTCCATATTAACCTCATCATAAAGAGCATAATAGACCTTAGGTAAACTTTATTGTAAAATACATAGTACGATGATAACGATTTTGACATTCACCTTCAAACATCAAAGGTGAGAACTTTTAAAAGGGGTAGAATATAGTAAGTAAGGCTAACTTGGTTAGTATGCACCCTTCCATGCTTATAAACCTGAAATCAATAAAACTTAGAAAAATAATATGATAATAATCTTTATCTATTACCCTTAGGCAATTTCGGGGACAAAATTATTTTTAAGGGGGGTAGATTGTAACATCCTAGATTTTCACTGTTTTTGGATTTTCAAAAATTCTTAAATTTTTTTTTATTAATTAACTTATAATAACACTTAATAACCATTAGCACTCAACGTCAGTTTATATAAGGGTGGTACCAGTAAAGAACCACACAAATCTAATCAATCAACCGTAGGAAGCCAACGAATTCGCCCGATCACTCAAACATCGAGTTTAGCCCCATGCTTTACTCATGTGGAGCCTAAATCTAACCGACCCATCGCTAATAAATTAAGGCAGTCATAACTAAATTAAAGATTCAACTAAAGCCAAGTCAGACAAGGCCCGGATCTTAGTTAATAGACCAAACGAACCCCGATACTCTTTTAGCCTAAAACCAACGGCTTAGAGTAATCATGACCAAATCTCCACTTTCACTAGTTATAAATAGGCCATACTATAAACATATTTAATCCAAACCCTAATCAGTGCCCATAAGAAATCTCATTACTTAATTTATTCTAGAAATATCCCGATTTCCCGAACAAGCTCTAGACTGCTCGTTGGTGGGCCACGAGTTACAAAATTATAGAATAATGTCTGTCTCACTGGGCTTGTGGTCTATCGCAGACCATGGACTCAGCAAATGGCCAGAAATTAATTATCCGCGCCGTTCCAGCGGCACTTGCCAAATGCAACCCACCTAAGGCTAGGATTGAAATTGGGAATGAGTAAATGAAACTGAGATATAAGACATTTAAGCCGTCAGAATTCTTTTAAATTTACGTTGGAGGCCTAATGTATTTTCCTACGCCCGCCTACAAAATCTGGGACCCGATCGTGGAACATTGACCGTTGATCACAAATCGGACCTGTACGACCAAACCCCATATCTGATCGTTTTCAAAGTTTACATGGCCCTTCATCGGGCCATGGAGCACCTATCCTATGGTGTATATCAATATGTACACCCTATTGTGGGCCCTAGAGCTTAGAAAGACCCTCCCATAAGTCTAGTATAGTGAAAACCCATCCCTTAGGGCCATTTTCATCAAACCTGGCATTATATAGAGGCTTTATTTGGGCACCCCCTCCCTCATACGAATTTTTCCTAGGAAGAAAAAAAGGAAAGAAAGAGAGAAGAGAGAAAAGGGAGAAAGGAGAAAAGAAGAAGAGAGGAAGGGAGAGTGAAGGAGAGTGAAGGTGGGCCTTAGATCAAAGTGGGGCCCAAGGGAGTCCCGTCTTGCAAAACCCTACCTCTCCCTCAAGGAAATCCTACACCACAACCGCAAGAATCGCTTCCGTTGATTTTATAGGTAAATTTCTCACCCCTCTTTCTTGAAACCCTTGTATTGAAGAAGAAAGGGCATGAATTTCTCACATGCTAGATCTTGTTTTAGAGATTTCTGCCGATTAACCCCTGAAATTCATATCTCCTAGGTCGATTTTCGAGTCTCCAACGATCCATAGGTGTGGACTATTGTTCTTAGGTGGCCTAGCACCAATTTTACTATGAGTTTAATAATTTTGATTACTTGGATGTTATGATTGAAAAATCTAGAGAAATCCTAGGAATTGTATGAATGTTGGAAATTGTATGGAAATGCAAGTTTGGTTCTCATTTGATGTTGATATTACCTTTTACATGATTTGGTATATGGATGATTATATGCTCATGCCTTGTTAATTTTTTTCCATATATTATTACTTCATAGTATGTATGATTTCATTACTCTCGTGGATATGATTTCTTCAGATGGAGGAAGTGCGTAACTTCCTCACACGCACACACAACTCACATGCACTTGTTTCATGATTTTGTTAGCCTTGCTTGATATGAGAATCTGAATTGTATGTTGAGAAGTATGAGAACATGAATGATGTTTATGCTAGATGATACATTGGTAGTCGGCATGCTATGAATCACTATTCGTACTCTTAGGTTGGTCAGGAACATGAGGAAAGACGGTAGTCCCATCGGTAGGACTATGCTATGGCTAGACTCGTGGGTTTGGGCGGGTGCGTTCGGGTGGCTGTAGTTCGACTACATGGGTCCTTTGTGCCCAATGTCTCTCGTCTCAAGTTCACCTGACTCGTGCGGTCTAGCCTACTGTCTGACCAACCCTGTTTATTAACCCTGTTTGCTCACATATGTATGGAACCTGAACCACCCTACAACCATTGTAGCACATCAATAACCCACTGAAAACTGGTCCATAGCCTCGTGAGCCGGGTATGGTGGAATGAGACACCGTGTCCGAGCTGTCGGCCAACGATGGGGTGCTGCGCCTCCCCCTAGTGACTGCGAACGATCCCCTTTCTCTTGACACTCCTCACGTGCTTGAAGTCGGGAATGAGGAACCCGATGGGATCACGGACCGTGGGGTATCAACCTCACGCATTGGGGAGTCTTGGCTACGCAACCAGTTTAGGGCATTGATACGTTGGGTGTATCAGATTTTCAAACCTGCTGGATGAATGAAATTAACTAAGAACTCGGCTAACACTACCATCGTATCGCACTAGCTAGGTTGGCGACTCGACAGTCAAGGTCGCTCTGAGGGAGTGTTGTCATATGCGATCGTTAGATGAAGTTACTTTAGAGAGTGTTATGATGAGGGCATGCATCATATCATCCTTCATGCATGTACATTAATAAGATTAGTTAGGTGTTTATGAATGATTGCTTTTCATTAAATTCGTAATATAATTGATGCCTGTTACTACTTAAGATTAATAGTACCCACTGAGTTGATCACTCACTCCCACTCTGGGACGGTGTTTTAAAACACCACCCAGACTCTTCAGTAGCTGCAGGTAGTGCTGAGTTCGGCGAGCCGTGCGGCGCGAGCTTAGATGAGGAGGACGAGTTGTCCTACTTTCAGTTGATGGACGACTCTTCGTCAGTTTAAGAGGCGGAATTGGACCGCTGGGTGTTAGACTTAGCGCATCATTCTTCTGGACACAACCTTTGTTGTATTTTTGTTGGGCATCGCCTTGTGCGCCCCTTTTATATTCATTTGGACCTATATATATATATTGATCTTTTTCATTTCAGTAGACTAATTGTGGT
The DNA here is from genome assembly GCA_037074715.1 of Magnolia kwangsiensis. Classification (NCBI taxonomy): domain Eukaryota; kingdom Viridiplantae; phylum Streptophyta; class Magnoliopsida; order Magnoliales; family Magnoliaceae; genus Magnolia; species Magnolia kwangsiensis. The sequence goes on from CM073584.1 coordinate 100,910,755, forward strand.
TGAGTTTCATACTCCAAGTAATTCCAGGCTATGCATTTAAACTTGATTAAACGCATAGTAATGAAAATCGGTTATAAGTGACACTCGGAAACTCGGGAGTCGAATCTATGCACGACCCCCGATTTTTCGGGGCGTTACACCTACACAGGTGAGTTACCTAGTTTGATTTCCATGGAAAAAGGCTGTTGCTGTATTTGCTGGGAACATGGGTCCTAATGTGTTGGTTTTATTTTTTTAAATGTCATTCTATATCAATCTTTGAAGGGCTTGTAGTAATTGCATCGTGTTATAAGAATCTTTAATTTATCCTATGGAATGGCCTGTAATTGCTTGAATGTGTGACTGCTACGAGCTTTATCACTATACAGGGCATATATCGGATGGACTCTCAGGTAAACCTTTTGTTTTAAGGCAAACTTCACGCATCCCAGCAAAACTAAAGTGTCTCATGCCAACCTTACCTTCAAAGTGTCTGTAGTTGATAATTTCACCTCATAGATCTGGATCTTACATCTCTGATATCACCCTCGACATTATCATGATAGCCTTGTCCCAGATATTAGGCACCTCTGATATTCGAACATCTATTCATAGCTGATTTGGAATCCTGCATCACATCTGTCCAACCAGAGGGTAGGGGCAGGGTAGGGCGAGAGGGCAGGGGGCGCCAAAGCCTAAAGGAGTTAGGGTTTTTTATTCTTTATTTTAAACTAAAGCTTGGATCCACGGTTTGGATCCACAGTTCCTGTCACCATTTGGATAATGGTTCGAATCTACGGTTCAGATCAACGGATCGGTTCACGGTTCAGTTCAGTTCTATGAGAAGTGTAATCAACAGTTATAGATGGGCAAACTTCACCCTGGCAACCGAAGTGTCCATTACATGGGAAGAATCCTACCCCTAGATCAATAGGGAAACCAAGACGTAAAACATAAAAATAAAAAAATGGTCCACATCCAAAGCATTGATTGGATGCTTTGGATCCCATCCATGGTATGTCCCGGATCAACAACCTAGTGTCCATTTAGCGCAGACTCTATCATCATAATAAGATAAATCCCAACTTCCACCGTCCATGTGGCTGCGTAACATTGTAGGACCATGTTTTGAAATTCACTCCAAATGGATGATCCGTCACATCCAATCAGTGTCCTCCAAATGGATGGGATGGATATGATTGGTCTATTGGTATTATATTCGAATCGTAGTCAATCCAACGCAGACCCAACCAGATAGACGGTGCCGATCCACCATCTTCCATGCCACATGTACGGTGGATGGGTGGCTATATCGTATTTTTATAGAGACGATTCTACCATATCATTTCGAACGTTTTGGATAATCACTGGATCCAGGGCGAGAGAATCGGCTAACCGTAACTAATCCTCTCTTAATTAACTAACCGTTAGAAAAATATGGGAATAAGTGGAGTAAAATAATACTCAGGCGCTTGGGGCATTTGATACGCAGGTACTCAGAAACTGTACACGTGTCACTAATAAACTAAACTTAAATCGTCTAAGTTGTGTAACATACTGTTGTTAAATCACACTCCCAAAATCAGATTGGTTGAACTGTCGTAAGATCTGATTCGTGGACACTTGTTTCTTAAAATAGGAACCATTAGTTTTATGTTTAACCGTCCAACAAATGTCCATCAATCCGATATTCACATAATCAAATAATTTTAATTTTTGGTTCAAGGTACATCTAACCTGGTAGCCACATTTTGGACGGTTTAATTTGAGTTATCTCGATGCCACGTACGCAATTTCTAGGTGCCCGCGTATCATCCATCACACTCCGCCAGAGTATTTAAGTTTTTTAACAAATATGACTAAGTCCTGTGTTGCCACGTGTCTCCTCTTCGACTGCATGCATGCCGATGATGTGCGGTTTTTAGGTGGGCCACACCATGACCCTGAAACTGAAAAAAGGATATGGTGCATGCACTAAGAATTAAAATATGGTAGAGCCATCTATCCTATGTACACGTGTCATGGGAATTTACCAATCTGAACCGTCTATCATGTCGCCATCATCCCTGATGTAGATGGAGAATGTTTCAGATTTTCACCAAATGATCTTGGCCATCCAATCAATGTCTTTCAACCCGACTGAAGAAAGCAATCTAGTCAGCGATTAAACTGAGGAAAGTAAGGATGGCCTGATATGTTTGGATTGTGAAGAGTGGTCCATCCATGATAGGCCCCACTAGATGGACGGCCTCAATTCATAAGTTGCAAGATGTTTCTATCGTAGAGGGAGGGCAAATGCACCTTGATCTCCACCGTACATTTAGAGTAATTAATCAGACTAAGGTATCTATCCAATCAGCAGACTGCAGATGGATGGCTACAAAAAAGTTGACCCAGTAAAAGAACAGTCCAGATTCTGCAAGTAAAGATTGCAACAATCTAACGGTTGTTGTCCTTCGATCCCTTGCAAATTTGAGCCGTAGCCCATCCACTTGGTATCCCACCCGTATCAACCCAATTGGCTCGATGGTGGCCAGATCAACAGCCCAGATTTATCTTCGGTGGCCCACCAGATCATTGTCTATGTTTGTCTCTATGGTGGCCCGCCAAAATTCCATAGTCCTGAACTAAACGAATAAGAGTATGTTTGCAACTGTTGAACCAACGTTCATGATTGTTCATGAGTCGGCCTAGCTCGAAAAACTCACTCAACTCAGATCGAGCCAGCTCGGATTGACTCAGCCTTGAATGGCCGATTCAGGCTGAGTCAAGCTACTTATTTGATGCTCGATTTGAGTTCAAGCCGAGTTCGACCAGGGGGTCTTTCAACTCGATTCAACTCAAAGCTTAAACTCTAATTCGACTCGGTTTGATTAATAAATATAAATATATATATATATATATATATATATATATATATATATATATATATATATATATATATATATATATATATATATATATAAAAGTTTTAAGCTTTAACTTAAAAAAAAAAAAAAAAAACAAACAAACCATCTTTCCCTTTTTTCTCTTTTTCTATCCGTTGCTAGCTGCACTCCTGCCTGAACCACCACCATCAGTTTTCATTTCAGCTCTACAATAGTATGATTTCAATATCTTGAGATCGACTTCTTGGGTGAGAAACCGAAGAAATACGAGATGAGTTTTTCTTAGATTTGTTAGAGCTTCTTCAAGGAAATCTAATGATCTGATTGGCTAGAGCACTTTACTTGGATTTCTGATCCGTGTTCTGCTCTGTTTCTTTTTTAGTATTTGAATTTCTATTGGTGGAAGAAGATCAAGAACAGATTGGTTCTTATAGGTTTCTTCATCCGATTCGAAGCTTTGTTTGATTTTTCCATTGAATTTTGCTTTGATTCTCGTAAGATTTGTAAAATTTTCATCAATGAAGGAGGATCAAGAATAGAATCCATTACTTTCTCACCCAACAAGCTCGAGCTCGACTCGAGATAAATTTGACTCGACTCGAACCACTAGCTCAACTTGAACTTGACTCGACAGCTTTAGCAAATAAGCCAAGCTTCAATGTTGAGCTCGAGGCCGAGCTCGAACTCAAGTAGAGCATGGACAAGCCGAGTCGAGCTTGACCCACTGTAACATCCTGGATTTTCGCTGTTTTGGATTTTCAAAAAATTCTTGAAATATTTTTTTATTAATTAACTTATAATATCAGTTAATGACTATTGACACTCAATGTTAGTTTATACAGGGGTGGTACCAGTAAAGAACCGTACCAGTTCGATTAATCAACCGTAGGAAGCCAACAAATCCACCCGATCACTTGAACATCAGGTGTAGCCCCATGATTTACTCACATAGGACTCAAATCTGACCGACTCATTGCTAACTAATCAAGACAATCATGACTAAATTAAAGATCTAACCGAAACCGAGTCAGATAAGGCCCAGATCTTGGTTAATAGACTAAATCAACCCCATTACTCTTTTAGCTTAAGACAGACAGCTTAGAGTAATCATGATCAAATCTCCACTTTCACTAATTATAAATAGGTCACACTATGAACATAGTTAACTCAAACCCTAATCATTGCCCACGAGAGATCTCAGTACCTAATTCATTCCAGATTTGCCCCGAATTTCCAAACAAGTTCTACACCGCTCGTTGGAGGGTCACTAGAAACTATAGAGTAATGTCTGTCTTACTGGGCTTGACATCCATCGCGAGAGTCAAACCTGCGAACGATACAGAACCGCTCAACTTGAGCCAAAGGATGAGTGCATGAGAAGTGCAAATACCCTAAAGGAATAAGCTGAAACTTACGTGAATTGGGTTATCCGTTCTTATGCAAAGTTAAGAATTTTGGACCATTGGTTTATGACCAAACTTCACACGTAGAGTAAGAATATTTTTCTGCTCATATCCATATAGCCGCGGCCCTGATCGACCATCGGTAACCATTGAATAGATTTCTAATCATATCTGTCGATTAACGCATCCAAATGGTGGGCCGATCATGTCCATACGTAGATCATCATTAGGGTTAACTATCTTACGGTTTATATCAATATATACACCCCATAGTAGGCCCTAGAGGGTCGTAGAAAAATCTCTCCATAGGGCTAGTATAGTAAAAATCCAACTCTTGGAGCCATTTGCACTAAATCTGGCATTACAAAAGGGACTTCTTTTGGGCACTCCTCCCCCATACGAATTTGCCTTAGAGAAGAAAGAGAGAAGAGAGAAAAGGGAGAAAGAAGAAAGGAAGAGGGGAGGAAGGGAGAGTGAAGGAGGGAGAAAAAGTGAGTTATAGTTAAAGTGGGGCCCAAGGGAGCTCAATCTTACAACTCCGTCCCTCTTCTTCAAGAAAACCCTCCACCATAACCACAAGAACCGCTTCCATTGATTGTATAGGTAAATATCTCACCCATTTTTCTTAAAACCCTTGCGTGTGAGAGTATTTGCATAAGATTCTAACATGCAAGTACATTATCTTATGATTCCGACTGATCGAGACCGAGTTCGGCGTTTCTAAGTCATTTCCCAATACCTCAACGATCCATAGGTGCAGACTATTATCCTTAGGTGTCCTAACACCAATTTTAGTATGAGTATAATGGTTTTGAATGCTTGGATGATATATTTAGAGAATCTAGAGAAAACTTAGGAAAGACCCTACCTTTGATCCTCCCAATTAACATGGAATGGTATGAAATGTTGTTGTCCCTCACATGTTTGAGTAAAAATTTGATGATTACATGTTCATGTCTTGTTTGATTCTAGAATGATGTTACCTTATAACATGTATGATTCATTAACCCTTGTACACTTTAGTCCTTTGAGGTATATGAAATGCGTAGCTTTCTCACTAAACTACATAATACACATGCACTTTTATTTCACAACACTGTTAGCTTTGTTTGTTGTAAAATCAAAATTTTATGTTGGGAAGTATGGATGCATAATATTGCTTATGCTAGATGATAACCCTGATCGTTGGCATATTATGTATTACCCTTAAATCCCTAGGATGGTTAGGAAACTGAGGTGAGAGGAGGTGAGCCATTGGTAATATTGCCTTGAGGCTAGGTCGGTGGGTTTGGGCGAGTACGGATGGGTGACAGTAGTTAGACTACATGGGTCGTTGGTACCTGATGTCGTCCGTCTTGTACACGCCTGTACTCGCAAGGTATAGTTCTCGTACTGACCATTTATGTTTGTTAACCATGTTTGCCTATATCTGTATGGAACCTGGAACACATTTCAACCATTGGAGCCCATTAATAATTATCTGAGACCGATCCACTGACTCGAGAGCCGGGCATAGTGGAATGAGACATTGTATCGGAGCTGTCGGCCTACGCTGGGGTGACGAGCCTCCCCGTAGTGACTGCAAGCAATCCCTTTTCTCAGCACTCCCCATGTGCTTGAAGTTGGGGATGAGGAACCCGACGGGATAAAGGATCACGGAGCCCTGACCTTGTGCGTTGAAGGGCCATGGTACCGCCACTAGTTGAGAGCATTGATACGTGAGGTGTATCAGTTTTCTCAATTTGGTGGATGAACGGAATTAACTAAATACGCAGTTAATATTATTCATGCATTGCATTAGATAGGATTTGATGACTTGACAGTTGAGGTCATGTGCGATCGTTAGACGGAGTCGCTCGAGGGAGTGTTGTGGTGAGGTCATGCATCATATCATTTATCATGCATATATGCATTAACGAGATTAGTTAAGGATTTATGAATGTTTGTCTTTCATTAAATTCATAATATAATTGATGCCTGATGTAACTTAAGGTTAATAACACCCACTGAGTTGATCACTCACTCCCACTATGGGATGATGTTTTAAAACATCAACCAGACTCTTCAGTAGTTGTAGGTGACGCTGAGTACGAGGAGCCTTTCGGCATGAGTCTGGATGAGGAGGACGAGCTGTCCTATTTCCAGTTGATGGGCGGTTCGCTGTAGATTTCGCAGGCGGACTTGAGTCGCTGAGTAGTGGACTCAGTACACTATTTTTTTGGACGTATTATTTTTTTATATTTTTGTTGGGCGACGCCTTGTGCGTTCCATCGATATTTTTAGACATTGTATATATTTATCCTTTTCCCTTTCAGTAGACTAGTGATGAATTATGATTTATGTTTCAAATAATTCCATATTGTGCATTACCCTAGTTAAGCATAAATTAGTAAAATTGGATATAAGTGATACCCGAAAACTTGGAAGTCGAGCATATGCACGATCCCCATTTTCCAGGGCATTACACCCTCCTTGACTCGACTCTGTTGGATGCCCACCTTTAGGTCCATTTCTCGTCTACCGAAGGCTGGTTTCTCTAGACTGTCTGTAGAATAATATTCTACAACATTGTGTAGCTAGATCCCACCATGATGTTTGTACAACATCCAATCCATCCATCATGCGCACACCCTTATGTTATTCTTCGAGTTCAAATATCAAGCTGATCCAAAACTCAGATGGACCATACCACTTATCATCATGCATAAAACATGCAAATTCAAGTAGTTTGACCGAACTGAGCTTTTTAATATCCTGATTTTTAGGGAGTCCGTTAATCTCTACGGGGTGCATCTTCTGAATGGAATGGATGGCATTTAAAAAAAGTGGGTCCCATCCATGTACCTGGTTGCTGGCATGATATTGTGCCTACACTTTCCTTGTACCTGATATCTAAGCCGCTTATAGTTGCTAGATCTTGAAGGTTCATCTTGGGTCCCTCTGTAGATTGGCCATGGTCTACAATCACACCGCTAGGATAATATCCATCTTAGGTGGACCGCACATTTTTATCTATGGCCAAATATATATGTGACTATGATGAAGTATCATGTGTTGTGGTTAGATTTAAAGTTTCTGTCTAGTGACAAGTATGACAAGTGCTGATGCCGTAATAGAATTTATAGCTTAATCCAAATCAAATAACTATGACCATAAGCCCTTAGACAGCCGGATGTCATAGCATTTTACCGTCATCGCCTCTTCAACTACTAGCTAATATGCAAAAAGAATAAGATGATTTTCAGAGGGTAATGCCCGGTCCCTGATAAATGTTACATATTTGGCTTCGGTATAAAAAAAGTACAAGAAAAACAAGGAAACTTTACTGTCAATCACAAACAGCAGCCACAAAATACCTTCTAGATAGAAAATTGAATCTAGCGTATGAGTGTTTATCCAAATTATATTGAATCTCTATGGATTACACTATAAAATAAAAGTGGTAAGCAAAAAGTAAAAAATTATGTTAAAAAATATAAATCAGCAAAAAAGTAGAATGATTAGGTAATTTAAAGAATAATTAAAAGATATATTAGGTTGAATTGGGTTGATAGGAGACCAAATCTTTCAGTTGAATTCCTTTATTATTTATAGCCTCAATCAGACCATCCGGATGCTTCTCACATTATTATGATTATTGTAACCATTTAACACGTTTTAACCATCTTTATAACTACTCTTGCCATTAGTTTCATAATCACTTTTACGCGAATATTCTTCAATCGACTTTTTAATGGATGATGTGATGCTGCTCGATGCACTCAAGCTATATTATCATACAATCAATTTCATATATTCTCAAAGATCTCCAAATACACCATGTAAATCCATCTAAATTACAAATGAGATAAATACTATGCATTAATGCTCAAGCCGAGAGTATGCAAAATCCCCAAGATTGAAAGATCCTCTCAATACACCGTCCACTTTGGTTTTCGGTCTGTAAGAGTGTGGCCACGGTCAGTGATCCTTACTATTCTTATGATGGGCCCACTTTGAATAGCATATAAAACAAAATCCCCAGGATTGGAAGATCCTCTCAATAGAGTATTAGCCTTTTGTCAATTGAATGTGAAACATTTTGTACTCTCTTTCTTAACCATCTGTTTGTTCAGCCACTTATTGAAGGGTCAGGATGCTTTCGTCCAGGAGATATAGCATATTGGCCGTCCATGGGTTAACAATGGGCAGGGTCAGGTAGGCCTGGCCCTGACCAGAAACTTACGACCCAAGGGCCAAGCCCAACCTTAGCACGGCATGGGCTTAGGGCCTACCATAGAAAGCAAAAGCCCAATTCAGCCCAACTGACCATACGAAAAAATTGATAAAATCCTTAATTTTTCCTAATTATTCGTTCATCAAGTGGACCATGCGTGCAGAAAAAACAAAAATAAAACAAAACCAATGGCCCACATTCAAGATAGATGTTTGCTTATTGATTAAAATAACATATTTGTAAAATATGATTCAAGTATATATACAAGGAATCAAGTTAGGCTGGGCTAAATGACCAGAGACCAAGATTGGGCCATACCAGGCCCAATCTCAAACCAAAGCCAGGTCACAGTCGTTGGGTCATGGTCTACCCGACCCACTGCCACCCTTAACCATATCCACACTGGGGCCCATTATATCAATGGTTTGGATCACATGTCCTGTTGACTAGAGATCACATCTAAAATATTGATGCCAAAAGTAAGGAATTATATGTCCTTAGGGACAAATATGCATCCCTCTGTCCCTGATTTCACTCAAGTGGGGCCTACAAGAACATCCTGACTGTTGATCTTATGAATACACTCCCAGTTGTTATCCAACGGTTGGAGAGTTTCGGTAGTCCAACGCCAGATATTGTCTGGCTGTGAGTCATTCAATCAAGGCAGGGACCTTTAGATCAATGGTCTGTCCCGAAGCGTGCCGAGACAAATATGGTAAAAAAGAAGAAGTTACAACTCGGAAACGTATTCGCTAGGGACCCTGCCACTAGCCAATGGCTAGTGGTCGGTGCTATGTGGACCCCACCATGATGTATATGTTTCATCCATTACATGCGTCAATTTTTTCATACAATTTTATGATATGAGCACAAAAATGAGATATATCCAAATCTCAAGTGGACCACACAGTGTTGATTGAACTTCCACCATTAAAGACTTCTTGCGGGCCACAAAAGTCTTGGATCAAGCTGATGTTTCTTTTTTCCCCTTCATTCAGGTCTTTAAAACCTAATCAACAGCTTGGATGTTAAATCAAAATTACAGTGGGCCTTAGGAGGTTTTTAATGGTGGACATTCAATCACTATTGTTTTCCTGTCCAAATTAGTTTTCTATATGCCTCTTTTTTGGGATTAGATCTAAAATGATCTTTAAAAATGGATGGACCGCGTGGATAAAACACATACATCATGGAGGGGCCCACAGAACACCAACCAGTAGCCACCTGGCTAGTGGCAGCGTCACTAGCCAAACTGCGTCCAAACTCGTGTTAACCCGGACACGTAATACCTGAAATTTGAACACCAACCGTCAAGTGACTCCAATCTCTCTCTCTCTCTCTCTCTCTTCCATGGCTTCCACCTCTGCAACTCTCTTCCTCTCCTTCTCCCTAATCTCCATCTCCTTCCCTCCAATCCTCTCCTCATCCATCATAGAAGATCTCAACCAACCACTGCCGCCTCACTTCCAAGCCACCATCGTCAAGAACTGCATCGAAAACCCATCAATCCGTTACTGCGGTGCGTCCTCCTCCGACCTCTCCAACATCTTCAAATCCACTGTCGTAGCCCATCATCTCTGCACCGAATCCAACAACCCCAACTGCCTCGATTCCTTCACCAAAATCGACCTCCGGGCCCACCCAATCATCACACCCCTCTATCTATCCTTCAACTTCTTTTGGAAATACTGCCCACTAACAATCTCAACCATCGATCTCTCAAACAACTCCCTCAAAGGAGCCTTCCCAACAGACGTCCTCCATTGCACTCAAATCCAGTCCCTTGATCTAAGCCACAACAACCTGATCGGAGACGTTCCGATCTCGACCCTTTCCAATCTAACCAACCTCACATTTCTCAATCTCTCTTACAACAGCTTCTCTGAAAGCAATATCTCAAAGACCCAACTCTTCAAACGCTTCAATTCCTCGAGTTTTCTTCACTCAGGTCTCCTTGCAGATGACCATAAACTCAATGTGGGGCCCATCATTTTAGTGATTTGTTTCATGATCTTCATCGTTATGATGATTGGCTGTTTTGGGTGGGTGTGTTTTACGCGGCCAGATCTTCTACCGTTGGTTTTTCAAAGACGGCACCATTTCACAACGGCTATGATAAAGGCGGCTACAGATGGGTTTTCAGAGGAGAATTTGGTGGCTAGGAGTTGGACGGTTGAGATCTATGGTGGGGTAATGAGAGATGGGACACCAATTGCGATTGAGATCTATAGAGGGAAGATCTCGAGCGTTCTTCATAGAGAATTCATTGAAGGGTGTAGGATCCTTGTTCAAATGGACCACAAGAACTTGGTTCGGGTGTTGGGATGGTGTGATTGTCGGGAATTAAGGGCTGTTGTGATGAGATGGACGGATGGGGATAGCGTTGAGAAATGGCTATTGGGTGGCCCACCATGGAAGGTTAGGTTGAAGGTCTTGATGGGAGTGATCGACGGCATGTGTTATCTGGAGGATCAATGGCCACGAGTTGGATATGATCTTAGGACAAGTAGTGTTCTGTTGTCCAGAGATTGCGAGCCGTTGATTTCAAGGTTTAAGGTTCGAGATCAGATCAGTACTTCAAAGAGTAAGCAAACCCTAAATCTGTTTCAAGTTAGTTTGATTGCCATTCTCTGCTACATTTTACATGCAGGGAAATGATCACATGCGTACGTTCGAGCTGTGTGGGGCCCACCGTGATATCTGAGTGCCATCCAACCCCACCCTCCAAACCTCCAAGTGACATCTACCCTAGAAACTTCCAGATGGAATGTGGGGCCCACCACGTTGTATATATACCATCCAGCCAATTCATCAGGTCTGCCCCACTAGGATGGAGGGACACACCAGAATTCAGACCATTCAAAAACTCAGGTTGGTCAAACCTTGCAAATATATAGGTTTTAGACATGATTGTACATTTCTCTCGGTGGCGTGTCCCGCCTGAGTTTTGAGTCAGGATGATTCTTAACATGTACCAATAAGACGAGGAGGCTCAACAGATGGACGGTTTGGATTCCACATACACATCGCGAGAAGCACCCACACTGCTCGAATGCATTGTTAACTGCAATGCATTTCCTAAGCATGTAATCAATAAAACTTATGCACGCACGTACGCAAGTCTCCCTCATATGAGACTAAAAAGGATAAAATCTCCAATCCTACCCGGACCCACCTGTCAATATGACCCGTATGTGAAATCAAGGCCGTTCATCAAGTGGCAACCACCAGTACCTATCATGATGAGAAATCAGGCCTGTTCAATCATTAGGTTGGTCATACATACGGACAGCTAATGATTAATTTTTTCTCACTGTCCATATTCTCCACGGATGGACCATCCTGACCTCTGGGCCCACACACTAAAACGGTGGGCCCACCTAACTGAAAGTGGCTTCTAATTTTAATTTTTTTCCATCCGGGTCTACAGAGGTTTATAGATTGGGCATGTTTTTGCTGGAGCTGGTTGCCAACAGGCGTCCACGGGAAGATTTCGAGAGAGGAGAGATGGGTTTTATCGAGTGGATGAGATTGCATTACCCAGGCGAAGTACGGAAGGTGATGGACGGTTGGATGAAGAAGACGAGCACCACATCCAATCAAGCAAAGCGGGCAATTGGTATTGGTTTGATGTGTGTGGACCCTTCAAGCAATCGTCAGCTGAGTGTGGCCCAGATATCCAACATGATCAATCGAGTGTGTGGGCCTTCTCTGGTTTCAGCATCACCCGTCCATCATCGGTCCCATTGGGAAAGAAGCGAAGGGCATCGACGCATGCATTCACGGTGAAATAATCGGTAGTAGAAGGACCAGATCCATTACACAAAAGATTCAACGCTTCCATTAGCCTCAAAAAACATTTGTTACACCTTAGTTTTCAATTTCCCTCTAAAGTTTGAAATTGAATTTTAATTTCAATTTTAAATAACAATGCTTCAATCCAAACTCTCCTTACTCCTCCCACATGAAAGGCGAAAAGCATCCCTTGTAAAAATGCATTCCATAACTTAAGAGTTCTAGAGAGAAAATAAAGAGGGAGATAAAATATCCATTGTTCATTTGGCCTACCTCATAGACGATCCGGAGAGTTCTATCTCAACCCTAAAATCATAGGGATGATAAGATCATTTTTGCTCTTGTAGTAGTTAGGCGGACTTCTGAATGTTTACCATCCACGTTTGGCTTTATGCAATGGTTCCAAAATCATGCAGATTGTCGGATCCTATAAGCCTACTCATTTAACCAGCTTTCAAGTCTTTATGCCTAAAATATGAATTAGTTTTAAACAAAACTTCCATGCAAACTTACTATGAGGCCAACTTGTCCAGGAGGGTCTTCCCAGCATGAAAATGGATTGCTGAAATAAATTAGGCTAATCCAATTATCAAGTGGGCCACCATGTCAAATTGAAAGTTATTGAGTTAATGTACATTTCTACCATGCTGCAGCCCTCTTGATGATTTGCATTGGCCTGATTGGCCTAATTTTTGGATGTCCCATTTTCATAGTATGACAACCCTGTTGGAGAGGTTAGATGCCATACACACCATGTCAGGTACCACACAAAACTAGTTTAACAAGATTTTTATGTTGAAAATTGGGTATCTTTAATCTATGCTGAAACATGGGCCATTAACTGGTCCACAGTCTGGTCAACTGATGGAATGATATCGAATTAAATCGTTTTTTGGGCAAAACTCTTGACAATTTTTGGTGTTTTCAACATGTTGAAAACTTTGGTCGACAGGCAAAACCGATCAACATGTTGCGCATTTTGCACGATTTTGTGTAAATTATTTCTATTTTCATTTTTTACTTAAATGAGAAGATGTAAACGGGATTAGGATAAAGGAAGGAAAATGTGCTCGAGGGTTGAAAGGGTTTTTGAGAGATGAAAAGTTAGGGATTTCATCTCGGGGGCTTTGATTAGTAAGATTTCATATCTTGTATCTTTGTTATTCGTAGTGTGTTCTTGCTTTGTGCTGCGGTTTTTTCTCTATAAGAATTTTTCATGTAAATTTAAATTGTTCTCTGTTAGATTTGGTTGTGCAATTTTCATTACTTGATTTAATTCATTGTATTTCTGTGAGTTCCAAGCAAGCGGTATCAAAGATAGCATTGAAAAGCATATTCGACTCTGTGTTTTCGTGAGTCCCCAGCATCATGTACAATGGTTGTAGAGGAACTAGAGTCACCCAGCCATGTGCACGTTTTCATCAATGTGAATGGCACATTCTACAATGATCTAGATCATTCATCTGCTGCTTAATAAAAATTCCCCAACTTCTCAAATTTATGGCATAAACCTAAATAATCAAGAAGAGACATAGGCTAAAGTGCATCGATGGAATAAGGTTGCATTCTAAAGTACCTGCTTTATTACAGTGCATATATAGTTCTAAGACTTGGTAACTCAGGCCAAACCTCAGTGAGTCAACTAGATTCGACTGGAATTCAATCCAAGTCAGTGAGAAACTTTATGCAAAGTATCAATTTTGTTACATGCATCGATGACCAGGGATACAGAAACATAGACATAATATTGCCATCAAAATTAAGGCTTGTATATAGGAATTTGCATATACAGTAAATAAATCATCTTGATTCAACTAGGAAAAGTCAAGTTAGGATCCCTCATCTGACGATTTGGGAGGGACAGCTATAGAATGATTTGATGGAGGAAATCAGTGAACACTTATAATCTACAAATAGTACGAAAGCCAAGGTCATTTTGGATAAATATGGTTTATTTAATAAAACTGGACCATTGATCAACAATTCGATCACTTCTATATGTAGTTAAGATGTACTTGATTTCAGACTTTAGTTCAGATGACCTAATGCATAGGTGTCAAAGATGGTCAAAATCAGATTAAGACTCTTAGCAATTTATTCACTTCTTGCAGATGATTAAGGTTGTAAAGCAGTCCATTAATTTAACCAATTACTTGTTAATTAGTATTTATTGTGTATTTATATTTAGTATATGATATATATTTATTATAATTATTTTTTTAATAAATAAGGTGAATAATTTAGAATTGAAACAACAGGTGTAAAGGAGTCAGACTTCAATCTTACGACGTGTGGGTTATGGCCCTCTGATTTAATGACAACGATAAATCTACATTATCTTTTGGACTTAGGCCCTTAACTGGCCGACTTATCAATTAGACAACACAGATCTTAACACACCTTAAAGTGGCGCTCACACACAAAGCCCAAATGAGGAGGAGATCAAATGGTTTCAATCGTATCAACGACCATCAACACTGAAATCAAACACACACACACACACACTTTCAATGTTGGTCTGACTATAGGAATCTGAACCAATCATAGGGTCACCACCACTCTAGTAAACTATGGGTCCCACTAGGGGTGCACACAGGTTGAACCAAGTCGAGTTTGGCATAGCTCAACTCGGTCCAGTGACATAGGGATGAACGTGATGAGGTCAATCACCGTCTTCTTCAAGGATAGCTATTCTGAAGCCATGGAGCTTCTCTGGACTCCTTACAGAGACTTCTCGAATCCACAAGGAAAGAAAGCAAGAAAATAAAAATAAAATTTAATAAATTCAAAATTTGATTAATGAATGAAATAAATGAGTTCACAACCCTTTAAATAGGGGTACCAAGCAATGAGAGAGAAATTAGAAGCAAACTACAACTAAAACTCCTACAATTCACATTTTACTATAAATATTAAACTTACTATTTATAGATGGTCGTGATGTCTACTAGTGCGCAAGGTTTTCGGCCAAAAATAGTAAGTGTCCTATTTGGCTTCACCAAGTTGTTCTCCTAATTATTCTAAGCACTTTTTATGTTGGATACAACTCTTAAAGTCCAATGGATGAAGAGTTATAATCAAACTAAAACTTATTATTTATAGTAAAAACAAAATTAAAATAAGAAAATGATCGTCTATCCGGGGGTATTTTGTAAATCCGGCTTGCGCAACCCAGCATTGCAGGGTTGGTTGGCTAAAATAGCTTGTTTTACCCCAAAATCATATATTTTACACCTGATAACTCATTTGGAATTGTGAGGTACGTCCAATCTAAGGTTCAATGGTTTGGATCACTTCTGTTGTCAACCAGGCCTTTTCTTATCCATCTTGGCTATGAAACTATCTGCGACCCGCTCTACATCACTCGGCTAGTAGCTGACCTTAGATCGAACTCGACCCGGCTTGACTCGATCCTCAAGCCTGACTGGCCATCTCGGTTCAATTCAGTCAGCAACTCTGGCCAGTTTGAGCTGTGATCGAGCCTCTGCGGCATTTTCTCAAACACATGGAGTGCACTTTTAATTTATCTCGGAATGTAAAATAGTAACATCAGTTTAGAGGTATTTCATCAAACACTCGGTAGACAAGATAAAAATTAAGATACAAGGGTATTTGTTTCATATCCATACCTTCCTCGCCACCAGCCGACACTTCATTGAGTTATTTCATCAAACATTTATTGAGCAACATCAATATCAAAATAATCGGGTCACTGAACTAGTTCGATCCGAGTTTGATTCGAGTTGGGGTTTGATTCGAGTTGAGTCTAGCTCGAGCAAGCTCGAACTTAGCTTGAAATTTTTTCGAGCTCAAAAAATCAGCTTGACTGGGCTCAAACTCAATTTCGAACTGAGTCCAATCGAGCATTTTCAAGTTGAGTCAAGTCGAGTGAGCTAACTAAGCCAACTCAGATTGTGTAAACCCCCAGGTCCCACTATAAGATTGTGGTTCAATCATCATTGTTTTCTTATTGTGCGGGGCAAACAAACTTTGGATACGACGTTACACCCTAGGCCCAAAGTGGTCACCCAAACCAAATGGACAGGATGGATACAACACATACATTGTCGTGGGGTCGATGACCTCACAACTCCAAATCAAGGATGATTTGTAGACGTTGGAAACTGCACTCCATTTCCAGCGTGTTGGAACGAAGGTTTGAATTTATTTTTATTTTTTTGTTTTCTTTCTTTAAATGGGTCCCACTATATAGATCTAAGCCATTGATGAGATGGGTATCCTTTGTATGAGGGGTGAACCCAAAACCCACTCCGAGATAAGATTTTCTGGCCCACATGGAGGCCTGATAGTGGCCATTCACTTTCCACTGGTTTAAACACCGTGGTCCACTTGAATTTTGGTTCGAGCTAATTTTTCAACCCCTAAGTCCCTTACTGACTAAAAGGACAAATGGACAGCATGGATTTATCACATGCATTAAGATGGGCCCATATAGACGACACACGGATCGGATCAATTTGGGATCCGAAAATTCATTAAATATGCTTTTAGGACATTAGCGAGTCCAATGTCCAATTTTTAACTATTTTTTTTGGCGGTCCACACATGATTTGTGTGCCAGATCCACTCAATTCATTAGTTAAGCACGATCGTTCTTTGGCATGGGTCTTAAAATGAACCAGATCCATGACTCAACCAGACTTAGAAAGAATAAAATTACATTTAACATTGAAAACCAGATAATTTCATCCAGGGCCACCATAGGGTCTGGATAAAATCTGACCTTATCATTGGTGTAGCATCTCGTAATTGAAGGGTCATTATAAATATCAACTTGATTGGAAGCCCGGATGGCTTCAAATCGAATTTCAATGATAGAAAATCAATATATATTGTTTCATGTGACACGGACCACCCGCACATCCGATCTGTCTGATATTTGGAAGTTTCGAAAAATAATAAACTGCACGGATCAGGCCAATATGTACAAGTGGACCCAACATATTTTTCAAGTAAAAAGCAAAAGATACATGCCTATGGTATTCCAAAGTACACCATGTATATATACACTCATTATACAAGCGTGCATGGGTTAGACTCATGGCAGATCCGAACCATCCATCATGTGGGACCCATGCATAAATCCTATTATAAAAATGATACAAAGAAAATCACTAAACTTTGGGATCCATTCTTTTCTTTTATCTTCTTTCTCTTGATCTCTCTCTCCCTCTCTTTTCTCCCTTTTTTTTTTTTTTTATCTTCTCAAACAAAACTTGCAGAGTCAAGCTGGGCTAAAACCTGACAAGGGCCAGCACGACCTAGAAAAATTGGTTGTGCCAAGGGCCGACCTGACCTGATCCAAAAATTAATAAAATTCTTATATATATATATATATATATATATATATATATATATATATATATATATATATATATAAAACGTTGTGGGAACTTGCCGTGAGGTCAAACTATGGGGGCCCTCCATGATATATGTTGAACATCTACCTCATCAGTCAGATGCACCATTCCATGGTAGGCCAAGGGCTTAAAAATTAATTCAATCTATGACTCGAGTGGGCCACACCACATACAACATTTGAGAGGGTTGAGCTACCATTAAAATATTCAAAATAATTTATTGGGCCCACTGAGATGTGGTTCACAAATCCAAATCATCCATCGTGTGTGTGTGTGTGTGTGTGTGTGTGTGTGTGTGTGTGTGTGTGTGTGTGTGTGTGTGTGTGTGTGTGTGTGTGTGTGTGTGTGTCCCACTTGGATGAGGGTCAGACTAAGTTTCAGCCTCATCCAAAATTCAAGTGAGCCCTACCAAATACTTTTATATGTTTTATGAATGTCTTCACATGGTTTTAAATGGTATGGCTCACATGAGTTTTGCATACGGCTGATTTTTGGGATATTCCATAATCACCTCATAGTAATACACACACACAAATTACAGGAATGAAAACCAGGCTTACATTCAAGATAAATGTTTGCCTAAGGATTAGAATGGCATGTTTTATAGGTTACAACACACATATAAAGAATTTGGGTCGGGCTGGGTTGAGTTGGGTTGGATTTGGCATGACTGGCCGAGTACCGAGCCGAGTCGAGTTGAGTTCCGGTCAAGTCTATTTTAAAACGGGTGGGCTAGAGTCAGCCCTAACTTAGTCCGACTCAACTCAATGCCCAGCTCTAGTCTCAAACAAGATTTGTTGCTGAAAAAACTCGCCGAGTCAGTGGGACTCAAACAAGACTCAACCTGAGAGAAACTCTGCCAGCTACTTGATAAACGGATCACATCGGCCACCTATTGAAGGGTCAGGATGTTTCCATGTAAGAGATTTTGTCACATTGGCATCCATAATGGCAGCAATGTGCCCCGTCAGGCAAGGCCTAGGCCCAACCAGACACTTAAGACCCAAGGTCCAAGCCTGGTTGGAACCTGTCCTGTGTGTAGTATATCAGGACCAAGTCCGATGGGAAAATTGTAATTGGGCCTGGGCCTAAAAATCCCTATTTCCCTTTGAATTTTCTTAATCTATCCGTTTATCAAGCACAAAAAAATTATATATTTTAGATGAATGAACCAACAGTCTACATTCAAGATAGACTTTGGCCTAACTTATGATTAGAATGGCATGTTTTTAGGATATAACACACGTGTCAAGGGTCGAGGTTTGGTCAGGCGGGGCTAAAATGGCTTGAGCCCAAGCCTCACCTGAAAATTGATTGGGCCATTCATGAGGGGCCCAAACCTAGTCCATGTCAAATCGTGGACAGAGCCAGGTCAGGCTCGTTGGGTCGGGCAGGCTAAATGGTCCGTTGCCAAACTTAGCCATCTGCACTGGGCCCCATTATGTCAATGGTTTGGATCACTTGTCCTGTTGATCAGTGACCACGGCTCACCCAAGATGGTGCGGCCTTTACTGTGGAGCCCACCTTGATGTATCTATTCTGTATCCATGCCGTCCATCCGTTTTTTCCAGATCATTTTAGGGTATGATCCGAAAAATGAAGAAATTCCAAAACTCAGGTGGACCATACTATAGGAAACAGTGGTGATTAAATGTCCTACTGTTAAAAACTTCATAGGGCAGTGTTTATTTTCCATCCAATCCGTTGATAAGGTCACATAATCTTGGATGGAGGGAACAAAACAAATATCAGCTTGATCCAAAACTTCTGTGGCCCCAGAATGTTTTCAACGGTAAGTGTTCAATACCTCTTGTTTCCTATGGTGTGGTCCACCTAAGATTTGGAACTGCCTTATGCCCTATAGTCTCACGTGATATTTATATGCCCTCCAAACCAATTCATAAGATCATTTCCACGGAAATGAACCCAAAACATAAAAATATTAATTTGATCCAAAACTTCCATAGCCTGAAATTGTTTAAATGGTGGGCTTTCAGTCTCCACTATTTTTATCATGTGGTCCACTCGAGTTTTAGATTTACCCTATTTTTGGATTCATATCCTTACATAAGTTAGCAAAACCGATATATTTAATAGATTTCTCACAAACATCTAGTCATTATGAGCTGCTTACGTGGCCAAATGAGACATGAAAAATAAGGGCCACCTTCTTAGAAAGGAGCCGCTCACGTGACCAAAATGACCCGTGTGAAAACAAAGGAGAAAAGGAGACCACATGACAGAGAGATCATGAAAACACAAGCCAAATTAAAGTAGCTTTCCCAGCCTTTATTTCTAGAATTTTACCTTTAAGCTATCTCATTAATGTAACTAGTTATCATCAAAAGAAGGAAGGTGGTCAGAAGATCATGTGGGCCCCACAAATCTCAACTTCACTAATCATGTGATAGTAGCCTAGAATCCATGATCACCTAAACCTAGTTTTCACCCAAACCTTTTTAGAACCAAGCAATGGACCTTAAGAAGACTGAAAGTTATAGGACTATTTTCATCTTTATGTAGGTCTAAAACTCCGGTCATTTAAGGTCATGGGTGAAAACTAATGGTTTTTGGCCGTCTGTTTAGTTTGTACAATGTGGCCCACCAGAACAGTGAGGCTGCCTTATTCTTCAATGTATCATTTGTTGGACAACCAAAAGGTGGTGGACCCCATAATAAGATCAAAGTGTTATATTACCGTTTTTGTCAATTGAAGGATGATTCGATTGCTCCGAGTTGTTTAGATCCACAGAATACAGGTCATTGTGTCTTGTGTCAGCGTGATTTATGTGCGATTGAGTTTGTTTTTTCTCTTTTTCTTTCTTACTTTTCTTTTGCTTGTTGCAATTGCTTTATTTAGATGATTGGTGTGGCCGACATTGACCAGACCTGACCTACGGTTTTGTTGGTTACCTAGGTCATGCATCTGCACTTTAGGCATGTTAACAAAAATCAGGCCATTCCAGTTGTCAACACACAATTTTGAAAATCTTTGAGTGAATGTCAAGAAATATATCATCAGCTGAATTCATGAGCCCAAAAAGAGTTATTCTATACCAGTTGTTTTCACCGGTGATGGTCAAGATTTAAAGGCTATATGTAATATCGAGTTTTAGAAACTTTAGATTTAATACCATGTTAAAATAAAAGCACAAGTATATAAAACTTAACAAACAATGGTTTTGAGCGGATGAGGCCGGTCCCTAGCCTCACCCAACATCACACGCCCCTAACCATGGCTCTAGCTTGGACTGTATATCCATGCCATCCATCTGTTTTGCAGCTCAAATGAAGTAGTCCAAATGTCAGGTGAGCCATACCACAAAATAAAATAAAATAAATAAATAAAGTAAATGATGATGGATTATTATTAACTTTTGATGGGCAACATAAGTTTTGGATCCAGCTGATATTTGTTTTTTCCTAGGTAGGTTAGATAAACATTACGGTGGGCTTAGACAGTTTTTAATGGTGGACGTTCAATCACCACTTTTCCTATGGTGTGGTCAACCTGAGAATTGGATCTGCTTCATTTTTTGATATTTTCCTAAAATGAGTTGATAAAAACGGGTGGATTGAATGGATATACAATACATACAAGGTGGGGGCCACGGACAGGGGACCGCACCTAATCCGCTCCGGCTTCTCATGTGCCAACGTGTCGCTCGTTGGGCATCCAATCCGTGCAGAAAACGCAGGTAGACCCTACAATAAGATCACCTGGTGTAAAACCCAGGACGGCCAACTCATTGGGAAGGCTACATGCGTAGATTGAATCAGACAACATGTGCGCCTGATTTAAACCGTTCATTCTTCCTCACAATGATCGGCGCACCTGATGAGTGCAGGCTTGACAATCCGACACGTGGATTCTCTTTTAAGCTGTGAGTAAAAGCGACCGAGGTTGGCCAGACCTATCATCTTCGTCCTGCCGCAACTCACGATCCACCGTATGTCAGCCCCTACGGTGGCCCACATGGTGAGATGGTCCGTGATGTAAACTGTCCATATTCTCCTTACTACCGTAAATAAGTCATTAGCCCATAATCAAGTTTCAGGAATGATCATAACCTTTGATTTGTGGAGTTGAATGCAAGCCATTGAAATTGTTCTTTTCCTTGTTCGATCTAAGTCATCTGTAGATTCATCCATTCAGCATGATTTTCTTATGGTGACCCACAAAGTATAGATTTCACAACTTGGATGGTTCCGATCATGGGACCACTCGGAATGTGGGCCCTAGTTCGTCGCAACAGAAGCTAAATTAACTTCTATAAAACTGAAAACACGATATTACGCGACATACAAAGGAGTTGCCAACAGGGCACCTAACTTTCGGCTGCCAAGGGGCATGTGCCAAGACTCCAGTGTCCGTTTCCTGTTAAAAATAAGTGGTTTTTAAAAAACTGGTAAAAATTTAAATTTAAATTTTTCAAAATTTTAGGATTTTCTCATCAAAATACTTTTTGAATTTTTTGAATTAAAAAGTGTGGTGTGTGTGTTTTGTCCCACATCGAAAATTAAAAGATAGTTTTGTGGTTTATATGAAATGTTGAGAAGGGTATTCTTACTTGGAGTTTTTTGAAGGAGATGAAACTCGGGTTATGTGTTTCAGTGCGTACATACGCTCGTGCTTGGGCGTGGGCGGTGAGGCAGTAGTGGCGCTAGATGACACACTTTGCACTTCGCACGTGCACGTCGTATCGTAGAGTGGTCGTTCCCTCGCGACCTTACGCGAGACGGTACGAACGAGCCTGGGTTTTATAGGTGATTGAGAACGGTCGGATCTTGAATCTAAAACGTTCAACAGTTTCAGAAAACAACTCTATGCCTTGAAAGCAAAACGGTTCGAAAACGGACGGACCATAATGATCCAACAGTCAAATCCCTTGATCCGACGACCAGAAACGTTTGTAATTAATGGGCAACGGCCAGAAACGTTTTCAAACGTTCTGGACCATTGATTACAGCCTAACAATGGTCCACTACCTGATGCCTATATAAACTGGACCATTCCAGTCCGATTTCATCATCTCATTACACCTCTCTCTCTCATCAAATCAAATACGAGAAATAACTCCAACTCCATCATAAAATACTGTGTTTATCTCTACCGTCTAAATCTGCTAGAAGAGATTTACTGTATTAAATTGTTCCACAGTGGATCTATCGTGATTGCTGCACGCTGGATTTAGATAAGACTTGTCTTATTTTGGAAGCAATTTGTCTGTAACCCATCAGCAGTTAATAAGGGAGCGAATCACGCTTTAAGGACAGTGTATTTTATACGTGATTTTTTTAATTTTTCGTGTATTCAAACTCAAATTCATAACATTTCCCACCATTAAAAAAATAAAATAAAATGATAGTGACCACATTGCATGGTTTTACATCAACCCATATCATCCATATCTCTGACCAGCTGCTGAATAATTGCACTGAGGAAATGATATTAACAATCATATTTTCCCTTGAAATTTAGACCACTAATTATTTTACTTTCTACCGTTCATTTCATAGTCACAAATAAATGGTTAGGATGTATTTATCAAAAGGCTTATTTGAAACCTTGGATAAGGTAAGATTAGATGGTATGAAATTACATTTTGTACTATACAAATTTCATCTACCATTTGAAAGTGATGAAAAGAATTGAATTAATTCATAAATCATGATCATATCATCCCAACATTAAATATTACATGATTTTAGGTTAATTTTGAATTCCACTATATTTGTGGGCCCTCCATTGGTGTATGTGTTTAACCCAGGCCTCCATTCATATACATCCTTTATACCCTTCATACTTGATATTTGTAGTCGACATCAGCTGTAAATTTAGCCCGTTGATTACAATTCTATGGTCTACAGTATGCTGAGGAAGAATTTGATTCCTAACCTGATTTTGGACTGTCAAAACACCATGATATTTCTATAAATATAATCACCTTGAGTAGCGGTGTTGATTCCATCTAATGCGATTCCATAACATTTAATCATACAAACCGAACACGCCAGAGTGGCTATATGCACATTCTATATCCATTGAGGTGGCCCTGATTTGATTCAACTGGTTTGCGATCCGTGATAAGAAAGTATACCAAAATAAGCTATAAAAATAAATGGACGGCGTGGATATTAGATGAACACATTGAGGTGAGCCCTACGGTCGGGATCCCACCCACATCGCTGATTGCAGGGTCGCTGCCAAAACCAGGTTATCGGACAGCCTGTCACGCCTACGGATTGGCTACAGCCTCCGCCACCAGTGGTCAGTGCTCTGTGGGCTCCATCACGATGTATGTGTTTCATCCATGCTGTCTATCTATTTTTTCATATCATTTTATGGTATATTACCAAAAAAGAAATCAGTCTCAAGTGGACCACATTACAGAAAACAGTGTTGAATGAACGTGAACTATTAAATAAATTTTAAGGGTCATAAAAGTTTTGCATCAAGCTGATATTTGTTTTTTCCTTTCATCTGGGTCTGTATGACCTAATCAACATATTGGATGTCAAAATAAACATTACATAGACCTTAGGAGCATTTAAATGGTGGATATCTAATCACTAATGTTTTCCTGTAGTGTGGTCTACCTGAGTTACATCCCTTTCATTTTTGGAATAAGGTCTTAAAATGATTTGTAAAATGGATGAACGGAATTGATGAAATACATACATCATGGTGGGTCTCATAGAGCACCGAACAACAGCCACGGGGCTGGTGGCAGGGTGAGTAGCCAATCCGTCTCAACTTTTGTGCCGGGTGATGGTTGTTGTGGGCTCGAAATAACATGATTTCTAAAGACTTGAAATTACATCCTCACGCGTTTAAAGCAGCAGTGCTCACGTCGGCAGTAACCACGTAGTACTCACGTGAGCGGCAACCACGTGGCACAATTACGATGCAAAGAGCAGAAAATTTAACCGCGCAGTACTCACATCAGTAGTAACCACTGCGTAACCACGTGGCCCAATTGCAATGCAAAGCGCAGAAAACTTAACCGCGCAGTACTCACATCAATAACAACCACGTGGTCCAATCACAACGCAAAGAACACAAAATTTACATTTCCAACGAGATGTTCAGACTCCCCCGCCACCAGCCCGGTGGCTGTGGTCGTTGCTACGTGAGCCCATGTATGTGTTTCATCCATTCTTACGTATCATTTTAGGGCATGATCTCATAAATGACTAGGATGTAAATATCATGTGACCACATCATAGGAAAATAATAGTGATTAGATATCCACCATTAAAATCTTCTTTAAGGCCTACTGTACTATTTATTTAACATCTAATCTTTTAATTAGGCCATACAGTCCTAGATGAAGGGAAAAGTAAAAAATAAAATTCAACATTCATTCAACATTGTTTTGTGTAAGGTGGTTCACTTGAAATTTGGATATAACTCATTTTTTTTCTCATGCTATAAAATAATATACAAATAGAAATGGACAGCATGGATGAAACATATACATCATGGTGGGGCTCATAGAGCACTGACGACCAGCCATTGGTCGATGGCAGGGGAGTAGCCAATCCGTTTCCGAATAATATACGACACGTGGGTTCTGCACGGCCGTGAATCCAAACGGACGCGCATTGCGTCCTACCCCGCTCGGACAGTAATCCGTTCAGGTAGGAATTTGTGAGGCCCAAAGTGATATAAGTATTTTATCCATGTTGTTAATCGTTTTTTTCAAATAATTTTAAGATATTATGTAAAATATTAGGTAAGTAAAAGTCTTAAGTTAACTACAAAGTGGGGACTGTACGTCCAACATTAAAAAGTTCATAAGAGCTGGGGAAGTTTCGGATCAAGCTTATATCTATGTTTTCACTTTGTCCACGTGTGCATGACATTATTAATAGGTTTGATGGTAAAAAAACATCACAGCGGCCCTCATAAAGGTGTCAAGGGTGGGTGTCATTATCATTATAGCTTCCTTTGGTGTGGTCCACTAGAGCTGTAGACCTTCCTCATTTCTTTGGTTTATAACTTAAAATGGTCTAATAAAAGCGATCAACAGCATGAATAAAATACTTTCATCACTTTGGGCCCACAGAGCCCTACCGTCCGGGTGGGGGTAGGACGCAATCCGCGTCCGAATCCAAGCACAACGTAAAAACTACCGACATTGACCTAGACGTATGATTTCGTGTCATCGAACAGTTGGTGGGAGCAGATTAGGTGAGACCCCGGACTCACAAAAGAAGGTGCGGCCCTTACAGTGGGCCCACTTTGATGTATGTATTCTGTATTTCTGCCGTTCATCCATTTTCTCACATCATTTTACTACAATATCCTAATAATGAAGCAGAGATCCAGTTACCAAGGGGCCATACCATAGGAAATAGTGGTGATTGACCACTAATGGGCCAGGAAGTTTTGGATCAACCTTATATTTGTTTGTTCCCTTCATCCAGGATTATTTGACCTTATCAACAGATTAGATGGAAAATAAAACTACATACACATTCAGGTACGCCTAAGAAGTTTTTAATGGTAGCTAGTTCAATCACCACCGTTTCCTATGGAATGGTCCACCTGATAATTATTTATTCTTCATTTTTTGTATAATACCCTAAAATGATATGGAGAAACAGATGGATGACGTGGATACAGAATACATACATCAAGGTGGGCCCCACGGGAAGGGCCGCACCGTCTTCGTTCACGCGGTTCGTTTGGTCATCACCTGAACCAAGGACAACGAGGCCAGCCTTTCGCAAGAGTTCTTTGCCGCAACGGCAACTACAGATCCACCATATGTCGCCAACCATATTGTTGAGATGAGCCCATGATTTGAACGGTCCATAATCTCCTCACTGCCATAAACAAGCTATGATCCCGTAACGAAGTTTCATACATATCCTTCCTAACCTTAATTTTTAGATTTGAAAGCAAGCCATTGAAAATATTTTTTCTTTGATCTTAATTAATCTACAAATAATAATCATTAGAATCATCCATTAAGCATGATTTTCTTACAGTGGCTCATATAGCATAGATTCCACAACTTGGATGGTTCCGATCATCAGACCACTAGTCATGTGGGCCCCAGTGGTTGGCGACACATGATGAATTCTGACTCGCAACAGAAGGAAAACGAACTCCTTCCACAATGCCAGGCGAACGACATCGTGGATGCATCCAGATCGTTTTCTGTGGTATGGTCCACCATAGATTTTGATATTCTTAATTTCTGGAAAAACCCTAAATTGGGATGAAGAAACCGATGGACGGCTATAACACATCATCAAATTTGCGCCCCGGACGCGGATTGCGTACTACCCCCCCCCCCTCCCTCGCTCCGAACGGGCAGTTCTGTGGGTGGGCCCACCGTGATGTATCTGTACATCCAAACCGTCTATTCCTTTTCTCTTATTATTTTAAGGCATTGAAACAAAAATTAGGCAGATCTAACGATCAGATAGACCACACCACAGATGACTCTTGCATTTAATGCAACTGAGATTTAATGCTTTGTGCATTTTAATGCAACAAAGCTTATTATTTGGTGTGGTCGGCTTGATCGTTGGATCTGACATATTTTTACATTAATGCTTAAAATAACATAAGAAAAAGGATAGACGGTTTAGATGTACAGATACATCACGGTAGGCCCGCCCACGAACTGCCCGTTCGGAGTTAGGGACGGGCGGGGGTAGTAAGGGTAACACCTGATCCCCTCCCGCGTCGCCCGGTGTCCTGATCCCGACATCCGGCACGGAAATTTCGCTAACCTCGCAGCGACCTCCAATATTAGTTTTCCACCGTTTAAAACATTATAGTTAGTGACTCTTCAAACGTCACACGGCATACTTGTACATCAATCCATACCATCCATATCTTTGACCCAGCTGTGAAGGGAGCATAACTGGAAAAATTGCAATTAGAAAATAATATTAACCATCTATTTTTGTCCCTTAAATTTGGACAACTAACTATTTTACTTTCTACCATTCTTTGATAGCCACGAATAGACGGTTAGGATTAATCTATCAAAGTGAATTTAGATACATGCACCTTACACAATGGACCCATGATTTGGATGTTCTAAATGGCTGTCCGACAGTGCCACATGTGAGAAGATGAGCTGTCATCATTTTTTAACGGTGCAAAACTAACGTCTGTTAGTGCCACGTGAGAGCCATTTCCCATGGATTAGGAAATGGTGACACTAACATAAAGCGTGGCGAGTCTACGGTGCTAGGTGGGCCACACCATGATATATGTGTTTCATCCATGCTGTTAATCCATTTATGGTGATAATTGTACGGAATGATTCAAAAAATGAGGCAGATATAAATCTCATGTGGACCATACCATAGGAAATAGTGGTGATTGAACGACCACCGTTAAAAACTTTCCAGGGCTGTAAAAGTTTCAGATGATATGAGGTACACTAGCCAATCCGCTTTCCTTCTGATTTCCACTACGGCTCTCTCTCTCTCTCTCTCTCTCTCTCTCTCTCTCGCCATCATCCAGCGTCTGATTTCCACGGTAAGAGTCTCTCTCTCTCTCACAAAATCCATCTCTCTCAAACCCGTCTTTTCCTCTCACAAAACCCATCTCTCTATCGTGCCCTTGAGCTTTCGTCTGATTTCCACTTTAAGAGTCTCTTTCTATCACAAAACTCCTCTCTATCTCTCTCATACAAACATTTTATTTATTTATTTATAACGCACATACCCATCTCTCTCTCACAAACTCACCTCTCTCGCCCTCAAGCCGTCATCTAGTGTCTGATTTCCACTGTAAGTCTCTCTTCTCTCTCTCTCTCTCTCTCTCTCTCTCTCTCTCTCTCTCTCTCTCTCTCTCTCTCTCTCGCCCTCGACCCATCATCAAGCTTCTGATTTTCAGTGCGTCTCTCTCTCACAAAACCCATCTTTCTCTCTCATAAAACCCATCCCTCGAAACCCCATCTTTCTCTCTCATAAAACCCATCTCTCTCGCCCTCGAGCTGTCGTCTGATTTCAAATTCAAGAGTCTCTCTCTCTCTCTCTCTCTCATTTTCTTCGTACCCTGCATTAACTTTTCTCATTTTGTTGTAGAGATTGCTTGTATCGAAAATCTCCCCTTCCATCGTCCTCTCTATCCCTCTTACACCCTCTCCAACAAAAACAATGAGTGATTACTTGGACGATATTTCCATCAACATCAACGACGACACA
The DNA here is from genome assembly GCA_037074715.1 of Magnolia kwangsiensis. Classification (NCBI taxonomy): domain Eukaryota; kingdom Viridiplantae; phylum Streptophyta; class Magnoliopsida; order Magnoliales; family Magnoliaceae; genus Magnolia; species Magnolia kwangsiensis. Next base: position 100,939,601 of record CM073584.1, read on the forward strand.
GATACTGATCACTTTGATGGGTCCTTGGAGATTAACCATGATCGCCCTCCACTAGCAAATAATATCGAGGAAAAAATGAAGAAAGCCCGTAAGATCTTACGCGGTGCAGGGTTAGGTACAATGGGACTTTCTGGCATGGCAATTATTGAGTATTTTGCCGGCAAGCATCCTCATGACCCACACCACAAATTTCCATCGTTCAGCTATCCCATGGCCATCTTTGGAACTTTCACCTTTGGATTGTGGCTGGTTTTCTTCTCGTTTGTACTTCCAAAACATCCCAGGTCAGTCTGCGGGGCCAAGATACTAATGGGGATTGCTGTCGTACTGGTAATTATTGCAAGTTGCCTTAAAATCCTTGTTCATGTGATGTCTTGAATTCCATATCTGGGCTACGTACATGATAGATTTACCAATTTTATGTGTTTGTTGCTATGTTAATTACTCAATTGTTTTGGGTGCATTTGTTATTGTTATTTTTGTATTGCTGTGTTGGTTACTTGGATGATTTTCGGGGCATTTTTAGTGTATGTTGGCTCATTTGAATGCTTTTCAATAATAAGGCTTGCTTAGTATTATTAATAAATTACTTTCTCAAAATCATGTTTTGACCATTATGGTTCTATCCTTGAGTTGCTCTAGTTCATTTTAAAATGGAAATACAAGACTCAAGTGGGTGACATAGCTAGGAGGAGTGGGAGTGATAAGGCCCACCATTGAAATCTTTTGAGGCCATCATGATTTTTGTATTCATCCACCCACCTGGATAGGGTGCCTCTAATAAAAGTTCAATGCACATGGAAGTTGGTTAGTGATAACGCTCACTAGTGCACTTGTTACTGTATGTTGGTCTACTTGAATGGATTTTGGTAATATGTCTTACTTAGCAATATTGTTAATGAAATTGCCTCCTCAAAATCAGTTTTGACCATTATGGTTCTATCCTTGAGTTGTTCCAGATCATTTTAGAACCTGATACCAAAACTCAGGTCAATATAAGGCTCAAATACTGGGTAGTATAGCGAGGAAGGGTGGGAATGATAAGTCTGATCACTATTGAAATTTTTTGGGGCCGCCATGATTTTTGTATCCATCCACCCACCCCAATAGGATGCATTTAATAAAAGTTCTATGCATATGACACTTGGTTAATTAGTGATAGCACACCCTGATGCACTTGTTATTTTATGTTAGTCTACTTGAATGCTTGATCCAATAATATGTCTTGCTTTGTATTGCTAATAAAATTGCTTTCTCAAAATAAATTTTAGACCAATATTACGGTTCTACCCTTGAGTTGCACTAGCTCATTTTAGGACGTAAGACCAAAACTCGGGTCAATACAAGGTTCAAGTGGGCCACACAACAAGGAAGAGTTGGAATAATATACCTTAATTTTAAATTTTTTGGGGCCACCGTGATTTTTGCATTCATCCACCCACCTCGATATATAGGGTGCATCTAATTAAAGTTCCATACACATGGCATTTGGTTAGTGATAGGACACCCCAATGAACTTGTTACCGTATGTTTGTCTACTTGAATGGTTTTTAGTAATATAGCTTGCTTAGTGTTGTTAATAAAAATGTGTTCTCAAAATCATTTTTTGACCATTATTTGCTCCTGCTCATCTTAGAACGTGAGACCATAACTTAAGTCTAATATAAGTAAGTATATCACATTAAGATTTTCAAAGGAAACAAAAGTGTGAAGTTTTTCAAAACATGAATTTTAGCTAGATTAATGGATTTTTATATATATGCAAATATAAATAATGAATGTTCATACCTTTGATCGATGCCATAAAAAATGAAAATTGATGTGAAAGGTCGATCTTTCAAGTGAAAGTCTTTCCCTGATCTGTTATAGATGAGAAGTAGATAACTCCTCTCACATACTCCTATAATAGAGCTAAGGGAATGCCATGTGAGTTGCCCATTAAGTGGGCATTGCATGTGTTGATTAGGGCTGAAAGTCGGGTAGGTTGGGTTGGGTTGGTGCTCAACCCTAACCCAACCCAAGGTTCCTATACCTCAACCCTAACCCAACCCAACCTAATCTCGGGTTGGGAATTCTCAACCCAAGCGCAACCCAAGTGGGCTTGGCCGGGTTGATCGAGTTAGTCGGGTATATATGTGCTACTATTTTCGTTATTACATTAATTTATTATATTTCAACATAGGACTTTTTTTTTATATCTATAATTTTATTAATTATATATGTGACTATTCATTATAAAGAACTTTATTTTTTTTCTTTTTTAAAAAAAGCTAAAATATAAGATAACTACTCCTTTAAAAGTCATGTAGCATAGCACGAAGTCTATTTGGGAGAGAGAAATCTGGCATATCTTGTTAGTTTGAGTCCTTGGAAATGATGTGGATAAATGAGACTCGACATCACTAGTGTGCCTTCGACACAAACTATCCACACTCAATTATAATTTATAAGTAACTTATATATTGATCGGGCTCGGGTTGAGGTCTCAGGTTGCCCGATCAATATATTGGGTTTTGGGGAGAAGTATAGTCCAAGCTTAAGATCGGACCTGAAATATCCTGCAAGAGCCCAACCCAATGTCGGGTCGGTCACGGGTTGATTGGGTTGAACCCGCCCAACTTTTAGCCCTAGTGTTGATGCGTGAATGGAAGGGAAGAGGAGAAGAATCCCCCCTCTCCTCTTCTCTTATTTCTTTTCCTCTAAGGTGATGACTTCCAAGGGATGAGGATGTCTCTCTCTCCCATCCTTTGAGATAAGATCAATATTTAGGGAGGAGTTAGGGTTTTAAGGTAATAAACCATATATATATATATATATATATATATATATATTATATATATATATATATATATATATATATATCACCATCTGATAAACTTTAGTATGCCCTATTCATGTAAAGGTGTATTCATATTGACCAAATCCTTTCAATACTCTTATGGCAATCATCCCTGATTCAAATTCAAATTAGATATGTTTCTAATTCCTCGCAATGGTCTTTAAATAGTAAGGGCATGTTTGGAGTCGCACAAAGATACAAACTTGTTCATAGTTTATAATCCAATTATGCATGAAAATTGAATCAAATAAGGACAATTAATGCAACATATGATTATTAAGTGAGGATTTATTTTGTTTGCTAAAAACACGGGAACTACTTAACCCTATCTTAGTGCACATGAGGAATATTTGTTTCTATGAACATGTGTAACATGCTTGAAACAAACCCACCGGTGTAATTGTTCAAATTCAATTGCCATACATATGCAAATGTGCCCTACTCAATCTTCCAGCACATATGGCACATCTGCTGAGGTGCACATGTGTTAATGGGTCGCCATCCATCAGGGACAACAATGGGTCAGGTAGACCTACGGGTGAAATGTTATCTGGCTAGAAAGTTAGCTTGTTTAAACTAATGGGTTGAACTGGAGTTTAGGTGAACCTGACCCGACTTAAAACAATGAGTCGAACCAAATGGCCTAACCCAACTCATAACCCGAAATAAAAATATCTTTGGTATAATTCCCTAGACTTCTTAGACTTTTAGTCAATTTGCTGGCCACCTATACCTCAAAAAATGTTCCTTGGAGGATATATCCATCAACGACGCTACAGATAATGATCGCTTAGATGGGTCCTTAGAGATCAACCATGAGCGCCCTCCATTAGCAAATAATATTGAAGAAAAAATGAAGAAAGCCCGTAAGATCTCACGCAAAGTAGGGTTAGGTACAATGGGAGTTTTTGACATTGCAATTGTCGAGTATTTCACTGGCAAGCATCCTCATGACTGACACCACAAATTTTTATCGTTCATCTATCCCATGGCTATCTTTGGGACTTTCTCATTTGGATTGGGTCTGTTTTTCTTCTCGTTTGTACTTTTAAAACATCCCAAGTCAGTCTATCAGGCCAAGATGCTAATGTGGATTGCTGTCGTATGGGTAATTATTGCAAGCTGCCTTAAAATCCTTGTTCATGTCATGTCTTGAATTCCATCTCTTGGCTTCGTAAATTACGAATTTATCGCTTTTATTTCTTTGTTGCTATTTAATTACTCGGATTGTTTTGGGTGCATTTGTTATTGTTATTTTTGTATTGTTGTGTTAGTTACTCGGATGATTTTCGGTGCATTTTTAGTGTATGTTAGTTCATTTGAATGGTTTTCAATAATAAGGCTTGCTTAGTGTTATTAACAAATTACTTTCTCAAGTTCATGTTTTAACCATTATGGTTCTGTCCTTGAGTTGCTCTGGCTCATTTTAAAACATCAATACAAGACTTTAGTGGGTCACACAACTAGGAAGAGTGGTAGTGTTAAGGCCCACCATTGAAATCTTTTGAGGCCACCGTGATTTTTGTATTCATGCACCCACTTGGATAGGGTGCATCTCATAAAAGTTCAATGCACATTGAAGTTGGTTAGTAATAACACACACTAGTGCACTTGTTACTGTATGTTGGTCTACTTGAATGGTTTTTGGTAATATGGCTTACTTAGGAATATTTTTAATGAAATTACCTCCTCAAAATCAATTTTGAACATTATGGTTTTGTGCTTGAGTTTTTCCAACTCATTTTAGAACTTGAGACCAAAACTTAGGTCAATACAAGGCTCAAATACTGGGCAACACAGCGAGGAAGGGTTGGAATGATAAGTCTGATCACCATCGAAATTTTTTGGGGCCACCATGATTTTTGTATCCATCCATGTAATGGGGTTTTCCTCCTCAGTTCAGAGGAGAGATTGGGCAGCATGGTGTAAATCGGATGTGTTTTACCACGCTGCTCGACCGGTCGAGGGTGACGCTCTACTCAAAGTCTATCAACCAATTATGTTATTCTTCCGTGCCGCTCAACTAGTCGAGCAATCTGCTCCACCGATCCAGAGTATGCTCGATCAGTTGAGGACTCTGCTCGACCAGTCGAGCTTATGCAGATTCATATTCGGATCTTGTGCGGACTGTGTAAATTTGATGCTGTTTTCAAAGAGGTGCGGAAGCAAGTTGCCTAAACTATAAATAGGGTCCTTAGGGCTTCTCTAGGGCATTAAGATGGCTTTCTAAAGCTATTGTGTTAAGGATTTTTGACGGTCAAGGTGAGAAAGAGAGAGAAAAGAGAGAGGGGAAGCTTGTGGAAGGGAGATTCTGGTCGTAGAGGTGATTTACTTCGCAGTTGACTTCTTAACGCTTTTACGTCTTCGTGATCGATGAGATCTCTCTAATTTCTTTTATTCTCTTATTATTTTTCTACTCCTACGTGAGTGAAGAAAGTTTGATCTAAGCGGTGTGCGCTTGTGATCGGTTGTAACATTCTACTTCATAGTGGATTGTTGATCTGGATGAGGTCTCGTGGTTTTTACCTCTTTGAGGGTTTTTCATGAAAAATATCTTGTGTCATGTGCTTATGCTTTGATTTATTTCATTGCTTTATTATCCCGTAATTCTTATGTTTTGGGAGGCTAGATCCTAAGGTTTTATGCAACGGCCCCCCAACAAAGTGGTATCAGAGCGTCCAGGTTTATTGAACGGAGTGGGATCGGTTCTGAATTAGGGAAGATGGCTCATCACGGATGATCAGTCTTAATGGTTTTAACTGGACCATTTGGAAGGCTAAGATGGAGGGCTTTTTTAATTGCAAGGACTTGTATGCTCCAATTTTAGGCATATTAGCGAAAACAAAGGATATGACAGATGATGATTGGAAGAAATTAGACCGAAAGGCGGTGGGGTTTATTAGACAATGGTTGGACAATTTCATATTCCACCATGTGTCTACGGAAACCTCAGTCACTAACCTATGGCTGAAACTGCAAGGGCTGTATGAGAGGAAGACAGTCGGCAATATAATTTTTTTGATAAGACGACTTGTGAATCTCAAGTTTAAATATGGTGGTTCTGTGGCTGAGCGCATGAATGAAGTTAGCAATATATTGAACCAGCTCTCTACTATGAAGATGGTCCTGGATGATGAATTAAAGGCTTTACTATTGCTTAGTTCATTGCCTGATAGTTAACAGACATTAGTGGTATCTTTGAGTAACTCCTCACCAGACGAAAATGTGTCCATGGAACAAGTAACTGGTTATCTCTTTAATGAGGGGACAAGGAGGAACTCTCAGGGGTCCACTCAGCAAGAGGCCCTTATTACACAAGAATGGGGGAGAGCAAAGAATAGAAAAGGCAGGAAGGCCCGAGATAAATCAAGAGGCAAGTCGAGTACCAGAAAGGATGTTGAATGCTGGAATTGTGGCAAGAAGGGCCACTATAAGCATGAATGTCATAAGAATATAAACGACAAGAAAGGAAAATGAAAGGAGAAGGAATATGAAACAGATTCCACTGCGATCGCTTCAGATGACGACATTGTAGTTATTCTTTCAGCAGATCACGATGTTTGTCTCATGGTTATGAGTCAGGACACCGACTAGGTGATAGATTCGAGAGCCTCGTTTCATGTGACTTTATGCAAGGATTTCTTCACAAGTTACAAGTCAGGTGACTATGGGACTGTGAAGATGAGAAATTCTGGCATATTAAAGATCATAAGGGTCTGTGATATTTTTGTGAAGACCGATATGGGCTGCACATTGGTTCTCAAGGATGTGAGGCATATTCCAGACCTTCGCCTCAACTTGGTGTCAACGGGAAGGCTGGATGGTGATGGCCATGAAAGCTGATTTGTTGGTGGGCATTAGAAGCTCATTAAGGTTTCATTGATTGCAGCCAGAGGAAAGAAGTATTGCACCCTTTACAAGGCAAGTGTCAGTGTGTTCAATGGTGGGTTAAACACAGTGGAAGATTTAGCTACTAACATGTGGCATAGGCATTTAGGCCACATGAGTGAAAAAGGGCTATAACTACTAGCAAAGAAGCGGCTCCTTGCAGATGTGATAGGTATACCTCACAAAACCTATATTGATTGTTTATTAGGGAAACACCATAGAGTTTCATTTATTAAATTTGCTTCTCATGTTAATAAGGTGCATGCATTAGATTTGGGTTATTCTGATGTTTGTGGTCCTATGAGGATAAAAACCTTAGGTGGGGCATTGTATTTTGTCACTTTTATAAATGATGCATCTAGGAGGGTTTGGGTTTGTGCTTTGAAATTCAAAGATGAGGTCTTTAGTGTGTTTAAATTGTTTTATGCTATGGTTGAGAGAGACATGTAGATCATTAAAGTGCATTCGCACTGATAATGGTGGTAAATACATTGGTGACTTTCATAAGTATTATAAGTCCCTGGGTATATGGCATGAACAGACAGTTCCTAAGACCCCCAGCATAATGGTGTGGCTTAGAGAATGAATCGCACCATTGTAGAGAGAATCAGATGCATGTTATCCCATGCGAAGTTGCTTAAGACATTTTGGGGAGAAGCAATGCACACGGGAGTGTATGTGATAAACAGGTCTCCATCAACTCTGTTGAATGGAGAAGTACCCGAGAAGGTGTGGATTGAACAGGATCCATCATACAGTCATGTCAGGGTGTTTGGATGAAGGGCATCCGTTCACGTACCAAAGAATGAGAGGTCCAAGCTTGATATGAAGATCAGGTAGTGCGTGTTCTTAGGGTATGATGATGAAAAGTTCAGTTACAGATTGTAGGATCCGATCGAGAAGAAGCTTGTCAGGAGTAGAGATATTTTTTCTTTAAAGATTAATGTATAGAAGACATTGGTAAGACAGAGAAGAACCAACCTAGTTCAAGTGAGCTAGAAGACATGAATCCGATTATTCCTCTCATGGTGCTTGTTGACGGGGGGGGGGGGGGGGGGGGGGGGGTATAACAAGGTGTAGAGGATGAAGAGTTTCTATAGAAGATGGATAGGGGGAGAAGCTCCCGCTTGATCCACCTGTTGAGCTACAAGTGAGGAGGTCATCTAAGGATAGACAGCCGTCTAAGAGGTACTCGCCACATGAGTACATTATGCTCACAGATAGAGGAGAGCCAGAAGATTATTCTCAGGCCCTAGCCGATGAGCATAAGAGAGAGTGATTGAAAGCTATGCAAGAAGAGATGAAATCCTTGCATAAGAACCACACCTATGATATGGTGAAACTGCCTAAGGGAAAGAAAGCTCTAAGTAACAAGTGGGTATTCAGAAAGAAGGTTGAGTAGAAGAATTCACAAACGAGGTTCAAGGCCAGACTTATGGTAAAAGGATTTTTGGTCAGAGGAAAGGCATAGACTTCGAGGAAATATTCTCACTAGTGGTGAAGATGACATCCATACGGGTGTTGCTTGGGTTGGTGGCTAACATGAATCTGCAGATAGAGCAGTTAGATGTTAAAACCATCTTTCTCCATGGTAACATGGAAGAAGAGATTTACATGCACCAACTAGAGGGTTTCGAAGTCAAGGACAAGGAGCATATGGTGTGTAGGCTAAGGAAAAACTTGTATGGGTTGAAACAAGCTCCATGACAATGATACAAGAAGTTCGACTCGTTCATGTTAAAGCATGGATATGACAAAATGGAGTTGTACCACTGTGTGTTCACGGACAAGTTCTCAGATGGTGATTTCTTAGTTTTACTGTTATACGTTGATGATATGCTCATCATGGAAAAAGATATAAAAAAGATTGATAGGCTGAAACAGGAGTTGGACAAGTCGTTTGTGATGAAAGACTTGGGCCCAGCTAAACAGATCCTAGGAATGAAGATAACCCGTGACAAAGTAATAGGAAGCTTTGGCTGTCTCAAAAGCAGTATATTAAGAAAGTCCTAGAGTGGTTTAATATGAATGCAGCAAAGCTAGTTAGTAGTACTCCACTGGAAGGTCATTTCAGATTGAACGACAAGCAATGTCTCAAGACGAAGGCAGATGTGGATGAGATGTAAAAGATACCCTACGTGTTAGCAGTAGGAAGTTTGATGTATGCTATGGTGTGTATGCGCCCAAACATAGCATAACATATGCGGTTAGTGTTGTCAGTCGATATCTTGTCAATCCTGGTAAAGAACATGGGGCAGCTGTGAAATAGATAGTGCGGTATCTAAGAGGCTCATATAGGTTTGGCCTATGCTATGGTGAAGAAAAACCTATGTTAAAGGGCTACACAAATGCAGATATGGTAAGTGACATAGACTCTAGGAAGTCTACATCGGGGTTCATGTTCATGTTTCTAGGAGGAGCGGTCTCTTAGCAGAGCAAGCTATAGAAGGTCGTAGCATTGTTGACGACAGAGGCCGAGTACATTGTGCTCACAAAGGCATGTAAATAGATGCTTTGGATGAAGGGGTTTGTTTGAAATTTAAATTAATGAATTTGAGGGAATAATGGTGAATTATTAATCTAAAACTTAAAGGAATCAGAGGTAGGAAAGTAAGGATTCAGAGGATCCACTTATAGAGATCAGGGAGATCTTTCTCCTGCTTCAAAAACTCAACTAGACTTAGAGTCCCATCGTCATCCAGTTGAAGGGTGTAACCATGAAAATCGAACTGAACTTTCTTTAATATAGTTTTCAAGAGATGAAAGGTATATGAATTAGAATGGATTCCATCACTAAACTATGCCCATGAGATAAAGTAAATAACAAAATTAAACTAATTACCAACCAATCAACAATATATGAAGGTTAGGAAGGGTACCGTCATCCGACCATGCCCAGGAGATGATGGTGAATAACAGGGCTCCCTAACGTCATAAACATTAAAAGGAAAGGAACATACTCATAGCTACTGCAGACCCATTATAATTTTAGTCACATCAGACCATTAAAAACTAAAAATATTTCCTTAATTAAACTAAAATCAACATCAGTTCAGTCTAAATAAAAGGCACAAACAAAAAGTTCTCCCATCATGCCACAAGCTTCACCTCTTAGCCCTAGTTAAGAGGTTTACCCTAGAATAGACATGATTAGGCTAAACATAAAAAAGAACAGTAGAAATAAACACATGAAAAAAATAACTATTACTCTCTCTGTCTCTCTGCTCCACGTTTAGCCCCAGATTAGATGATGCCCCGATACCCCCTGCTCTCTCTCCTTTCATAGTCAGTCGTAAGGTCGGTTGAGTGGAGAATCAACTCCACGTTCGTAGTAAGGGGCAGTGAAGAGTTTACGCAGCTCCTTGTTTTAGTGCGGTGAAAACTTGGAAAAAGCTTGTGTAAAATCCAGATTTGGAGTGGCTGACCGTCTAAAAATTGGTTTTGGCTCCATGGTTGGAGTCATGACCCACTTCTCTCTCCCCTGGACAGATTGGATCAAAGATCTAGCCATGATCACGCTTGCAATCTGGCCCACAACGTCCGGAACTTTCGGATGTCCGCGAAACAGGGACCGCGTAAGAGTTACGTTGGATCTTAGTGGGGTCCTCGATTAGGTTCTAATGAGAAATCCACGCTGTCCATTTGATTCCTAGTGAAAAACCAGCCAGGAAAGGTGGGTTTGTTTCATGTTTGGTGTGGCCCATTGTACCATATCTTCTCACCATCCATCTTTCTTTTGGATGATAAAAAAAGGATCTCCGATGACTTTTGAAATTTCGCCACCTAGGCTTAAGTTATATGGTCCTCGTGAATCTCATGAACGGTTTGGATTGTCCATATGGACAATGGGTGGGGCCCACTACGTAAAAATGGACGGACAGCGTCCGTCCACTGTTCCGGGTGTGAAACGGATCGAGTCAGCGGGTCTAGTGCACCTGTGCACTTTGCACATGCATGGCCAGTGGGGGCCACTTGAAATATGTATGAGAGATCCATTCCATTCATCTATTTTTTCACCCCCTTTAAGGGGTTGAGACCAAACTTGAAGCATTTTCCAATACCAGGCGGGCCCCAAATCAAGATTTGGTGGGCTGATAAACCATTAGACCACTTTCATAGGGATCTAAGGCTTAAAATTTGACGTGTACGATTAATTTATGATCTTCAGGCCCTATATGAAGTCTCGAGCCAAATGGATGGTGAAAAACCTGTGATCTTGCATTTTGGACGATTTTCAGGCCACTTGAGCTTCAATTTATCAATTTTCTCAGATCTCTGGTGTAAATCCATCAATCTTGGTCCCCTGGGGTCTGTCCCTTGTCTTTGGTGTTATCAGAGCCTTAAATCCATGCTTTAAACACCCTGTTTCAGTCCAAGCTCGTAAATACACCTTTCATCACAAACACGATTAAATTGAGCCGTTAAACAGTACTATGTTGGTAAATTCAGGCAATAACTGGGGTTTGGTATGTAAAATTTGACCCTCAATAAGGTTATTATAGGAACTTAGCCTAAAGGAGGAGTAGCATGTGGTCTATTGTGATAGTCAAAGTGTTATACACTTGAGCAAGAATCCAAGTCAGCACTCTAGGTCGAAGCACATAGAGATTTAATATCACTGGATTAGGGATACTTTGGAACAGAAGATGTTACAGCTTAAGAAGGTCTACACGGATGATAATGGGTCAAACAGATGGCCAAGGCTTTGCTCAAGGGCAAGTTTGAAGTTTGTAGAAACCTAGCTAGCTTGAAGTATGCGAATTCCTCCTGAGTCAAAAAGGGAGAGATTTGATGGAGTTTTTCTCCTCAGTTCATAGGAGAGATTGGGCAGCATGGTGTAAATCAGATGTGTTTTACTGTGCTACTCGACTGGTCGAGGGTGGTGCTCGACCAGTTGAGTGACGCTCGACTCAAAGTCAAGTGACCAATTTGTGTTTATTTTTTCACGTTGTTCGACCAGTCGAGGAGTCTGCTCGACCGATCGAGGGTCCAATAGATCAGTCGAGGACTCTTCTTGATTAGTTGAGGTTACACAGATTCATGTCTGGATCTTGTGCGGACCGCATAAATTTAAGGCAATTTTCAAAGAGGTGCGGAAGCAAGTTGCCTAAACTATAAATAGGGGTCCCTAGGGCTTTTCTAGGGTATTGAGAAGGCTTTTTAAAGCTATTATGTTAAGGATTTTTGATGGCCAAGGTGAGAGAGAGAGAGAGAAAAAAGAGAGAGGAAGCTTGTGGAAGGGAGATTCTGCTCATAGAGGTTATCTACTTCGCAGTCGACGTCTCAACGCTTCTACGTCCTCGTGATTTGTGAGATATTTCTGTATTTCTTTTATTCTCTTATTGTTTATCCAGTCCTGCGTGAGTGAAGAAAGTTTGATTTAAGCGGTGTGTGCTTGTGATCGGTTATAACGTTCTACTTCATAGTGGATTGCTGATATGGACCAGGTCCCGTGGTTTTTACATCTGTGAGGGTTTTCCACAAAAAAATCTCTTGTGTTGCATGGTTTATACTTTAATTTATTTCATTGCTTAATTATCCCATAATTCTGGTGTTTTGGGATACTAGATCCTAAGGTTTCGTGCAACGGCCCCCCAACACCACCCACCCTAATAGGGTGCATCTAATAAAAGTTCTATGTATATGACACTTGGTTAATTAGTGAGAGCACACCATAGTGTACTTGTTACTTTATGTTGGTCTACTTGAATGCCTGATCCAATAATAGGTCTTTCTTTGCATTGCTAATAAAATTGCTTTCTCAAAATAAATTTTAGACCAATATTATGGTTCTACCGTTGAGTTGCACTAGCTCAGTTTAGGACGTAAGACCAAAACTCAGGTCAATACAAGGCTCAAGTAGGTCACACAACAAGGAAGAGTCGGAATGATATACCTTAATTTGAAATTTTTTGGGGCCACCGTGATTTTTGTATTCATCCACCCACCACGATATATAGGGTGCACGTGGCATTTGGTTAGTGATAGGACATCGCAATGAACTTGTTACCATATGTTGGTCTACTTGAATGGTTTTTAGTAATATAGCGTGCATAGTGTTGTTAATAAAAATGTGTTCTCAAAATCATTTTTTGACCATTATTTGCTCCTGCTCGTCTTAGAACGTGAGACCAAAACTTAAGACTTATATAAATAAGTATATCATGTTAAGATTTTCAAGGAAAATAGAAGTGTGAACTTTTTCAAAACAAGAATTTTAGCTAGATTAATGGATTTTCATCTATATGAAAATATAAATCTTGAATGTTCATACCTTTGACCGATGCCATAAAAATTGAAAACTGATGCGAAAGGCCGATCTTTCAAGAGAAAGTCTTTCCCCGATCTTTTATAAATGAGAAGTAGATAACTCCTCTCGCACACCCCTACAATAGAGCTAAGGGAGTGCCATGTGAGCTGCCGACAAAGTGGGCATTACAGGTGTTGATGCGTGGATGGAAGGGAAGAGGAGAAGAATCCCCCTCTCCTCTTCTCTTATTTCTCTCACTTTAAGGTGATGACTTCTAAGGGATGGTGATGTGTCTCTCTCCCATTCTCTGAGATAAGATCAATATTTAGGGAGGAGTTAGGGTTTCAAGGTAATAAACCAATATATATATATATATATATATATATATATATATATATATATATATATATATATATATATATATATATATATATATATATATATATATAATGCTTCACTATCTGATAAGCTTTAGTATGCCCTATTCATGTAAAGGTGGTAATCATGTTTATCCTTGTATTCATATTGATCAAATCCTTTCAGTACTTATGACAATCATCCCTGATTCAAATTCAAATTAGATATGTTTCTAATTCTGTGCAATGGTCCTTAAATAGTAAGGGCATGTATGGAGCCACACAAAGATACAAAGTTGTTCATAGTTTATAATCCAATTATATATGAAAATTGAATCAAATAAGGACAACTAATTCAACATATGATTATTAAGTGAGGATTTATTTTGTTTGTTAAAACACAAGAACTACTTAACCCTATCTTAGTGCACTTGAGGAATATTTTCTTCTCTAAACATATGTAACATGGTCGAAACAAACCCACCTGTGTAATTGTTGAAATTCAAGTGCCATACATATGCAAAGGTACCACAATCAATCTTCCAACACATATGGCACATCTGTTGAGGTGCACATGTGTTAATGGGTCGCCATCCATTAGGGATAACAATGGGTCAGGTTGACTTACAGGTCAAATGGGCATTGCCTAGAAAGTTAGCCTGTTTAAATTAATGGGTTTATCTGGGGTTTAGGTGAACTTGATCCCACTTAAAACAATGAATCGGACCAAATGGCCAAACCCAACTCATAACCCGTAACAAAAATATCTTTTGTATAATTCCCCAGACTTCTTAGACTTTTAGCCAATTTACTGACCACTTATACCTCAAAAAATGTTCCTTGGAGGATATATCCATCAACGACGCTACAAATAATGATCTCTTAGATGGGTCCTTAGAGTTTAACCATGAGCGCTCTCCATTAGCAAATAATATTGAAGAAAAAATGAAGAAAGCTCGTAGGATCTCACGTAAAGCAGGGTTAGGTACAATGGGAGTTTCCGGCATTGCAATTGTCAAGTATTTCACTGGCAAGTATCCTCATGACGCACACCACAAATTTCCATCGTTCATCTATCCCATGGCCATCTTTGGGACTTTCTCATTTGGATTGGGGCTGTTTTTCTTCTCGTTTGTACTTGCAAAACATCCCAAGTTAGTTTATCAGGCCAAGATGCTAATGTGGATTGCTATCATACTGACAATTATTGCAAGTTGCCTTAAAATCCTTGTTCATGTCATGTCTTGAATTCCATCTCTTGGATTCATACATGAGGGATTTATCGTTTTTATTTGTTTGTTGCTATGTTAATTACTCAGATTGTTTTGGGTGCATTTGATATTGTTATTTTTGTATTGCTGTGTTAGTTACTCGGATGATTTTCGGTGCATTTTTAGTGTATGTTAGCTCATTTGAATGGTTTTAATAATATGGCTTGCTTAGTGTTATTAATAAATTACTTTCTCCAAATCATGTTTTGACCATTATGGTTCTGTACTTGAGTTGCTCTGGCTCATTTTAAAATGTCAATACAAGACTCAAGTGGGTCACACAACTAGGAAGAGTGGGAGTGATAAGGCCCACCATTGAAATCATTTTCAGCCACCGTGATTTTTGTATTCATCCACCCACCTGGATAGGGTGCATCTAATAAAACTTCAATGCACATGGAAGTTGGTTAGTGATAACACACACCAGTGCACTTGTTACTCTATGTTCATCTACTTGAATGATTTTTGGTAATATGGCTTGCTTAGCAATATTGTTAATGAAATTGCCTCCTCAAAATCAGTTTTGATCATTACGGTTCTGTCCCTGAGTTGTTCCAGCTCATTTTGGAACTTGGGACCAAAACTCAGGACAATACAAGGTTCAAATGCTTAGCAATACAGCGAGGAAGGGTGGGAATGATAAGTCTGATCACCATTGAAATTTTTTGAGGGCACTATAATTTTTGTATTCATCCACCCACCTCAATATATTGGGTGCATTTAATTAACGTTCCATGCACATGGCGTTTGGTTAGTTGGTCTACTTGAATGGTTTTTAGTAATATAACTTGCTTAGTGTTGTTACTAAAAATGTGTTCTCGAAAATCATTTTTTGACCATTATTTGTTCTTGCTCATCTTAGAACGTGAGACCCAAACTTAAATCTTATATAAATAAGTATATCATGTTAAGATTTTCAAATGAAACAAAAGTGTGAACTTTTTCAAAATATAAATTTTAGCTAGATTAAAGGATTTTCATTTATATGCAAATATAAATGATGAATGTTTATACATTTGATTGATATCATAAAAAATGAGAATTGATGCGAAAGGCTGATCTTTCAAGAGAAAGCCTTTCCCCGATCTATTATAGATAAGAAGTGGATAACTCCTCTTGCACACTCCTACAATAGAGCTAAGGAAATGACATGTGAGCTGCCCACTAAGTGGGTATTACAAGTGTTGATGCGTGGATGGAAGGGAAGAGGAGAAGAATCCCCCCTCTCCTCTTCTCTTATTTTCTCTCACTCTAAGGTGATGACTTCCAAGGGATGGGGATGTCTCTCTCTCCCATCCTCTGAGATAAGATCAATATTTAGGGAGGAGTTAGAGTTTTAAGGTAACAAAGCACATATATATATATATATATATATATATATATATATATATATATATATATATATATATATATATAGTACTTCACTATCCGATAAACTTTATTATGCCTTATTCATGTAAAGCTGGTAATCATATTTATCCATGTATTCATATTGACCAAATCCTTTCAGTACTCTTATGGAAATCATCCCTAATTCAAATTTAAATTAGATATGGTTTTAATTCCTCGCAATGGTCCTTAAATTGTAATGGCATGTTTGGAGTCACATAAAGATACAAACTTGTTCATAGTTTATAATCCAATTATGTATGAAAATTAAATCAAATAAGGACAACTAATCCAACATATGGTTAGTAAGTGAGGATTTATTTTGTTTTCTTAAACATGGGAACTACTTAACCTTATCTTAGTGCACATGAGGAATATTTGCTTCTATGAACATGTGCAACATGCTCGAAACAAACCCACCTGTGTAATTGTTGAAATTCAAGTGCCATACATATGCAAATATTCCACAATCAATCTTCTAGCACATATGGCACATCTGTTGAGGTGCACATATGTTAATGGGTCACCATCCATTAGGGATAACAATGGGTCAGGTTGACCTACGGGTCAAATGTGGTCTGTTTAGAAAGTTAACCTGTTTATATTAATGGGTTGAGCTGAGGTTTAGGTGAACCTGACCTGACTTACAATAATGAATCAAACTAAATGGCCAAACCCAACTCATAACCAGAAATAAAAATATCTTTGGTATAATTTCCTAGACTTCTTAGACTTTTAGCCAACTTGTTAACCACTTATACCTCAAAAAATGTTCCTTGGAGGATAATTCCATCAATGACACCATAGAAAATGATTGCTTAGATGGGTCCTTGGAGATCAACCATGAGCGCCCTCCATCAGCAAATAATATCAATGAAAAAAAATGAAGAAAGCCCATAAGATCTAACACATAGCAGGTTTAGGTATAATGGGAGTTTCCGGCATTGCAATTGTCAAGTATTTCGCCGGCAAGCATCCTTATGACCCACACCACAAATTTCCATTGTTCATCTATCCCATGGTCGTCTTTGAGACTTTCTTGTTTGGATTGAGGTTGTTTTTCTTCTCGTTTGTACTTCCAAAACATCGCAAGTCAGTCTGTTGGGCAAAGATGCTACTGTGGATTGCTGTCGTATTGGTAATTATTGCAAGCTGCCTTAAAATCCTTGTTCATGTCATAACTTATATTCCATCTCTAGGCTTTGTACAGGACGGATTTATCTCTTTTATTTGTTTGTTGCTATCTTAATTACTCGGATTGTTTTGGGTGCATTTGTTATTGTTATTTCTGTGTTGCTGTGTTAGTTGGATAATTTTTGGTGCATCTTTAGTGTATGTTAGCTCATTTAAATGGTTTTCAATAATAAGGTTTGTGTAGTGTTATTAATAAATTACTTTCTTAGAATCATGTTTTGACCATTATGGTTCTGTCCTTCAGTGTCTCTGGCTCTTTTTAAAATGTCAATATAAGACTCGAGTGGGTCACACAGCTAGGAAAAGTCGGAGTGTTAAGGTCCACCATGGAAATCTTTTGAGGCCACCGTCATTTTTGTATTCATCCACCCACCTAGATAGGGTGCATTTAATAAAAGTTCAATGCACATGGAAGTTGGTTAGTGATAACACACACCAGTGCACTTGCTACTGTATGTTGGTATACTTGAATGGTTTTTGGTAATATGGCTTGCTTAGCAATATTGTTAATGAAATTGCCTCCTTAAATTCAGTTTTGACCATTATGGTTTTGTCCTTGACTTGTTCCAGCTCATTTTAGAACCTGAGACCAAAACTTAGGTCAATACAAGGCTCAAATACTGGGCAACACAGCGAGGAAGGGTGGGAATGATAATTTTGTTCACCATTGAAATTTTTTAGGGCCAACATGATTTTTGTATCCATCCACCCACCCCAATAGGGTGCATCTAAAAACAGTTCTATGCATATGACACTTGGTTAATTAGTGATAGCACACCCTGGTGCACTTGTTATTTTATGTTGGTCTATTTGAATGCTTGATCCAATAATATGTATTGCTTTGCATTGCTAATAAAATTGCTTTCTCAAAATAAATTTTAGACCAATATTATAGTTCTACCCTTGAGTTGCACTAGCTCATTTTAGGATGTAAGACCAAAACTTGGGTCAATACAAGGCTCAAGTGGGCCACACAACCAGGAAGAGTTGGAATGATATGCCCTAATTTGAAATTTTTTGGGGCCACCATGATTTTTGTATTCATCCACCCACCTCGATATATAGGGTGCATCTAATTAAAGTTCCATGCACATGGCATTTGGTTAGTGATTGGACACCCCAATGAACTTGTTACCGTATGTTGGTCTACTTAAATGGTTTTTAGTAATATAGCGTGCATAGTGTTGTTAATAAAAATGTGTTCTCAAAATTATTTTTTGACCATTATTTGCTCCTACTCGTCTTAGAACGTGAGACCAAAACTTAAGTCTTATATAAATAAGTATATCATGTTAATATTTTCAAAGGAAACAAAAGTGTGAACTTTTTCAAAACATGAACTTTACCTAGATTAATGGATTGTCATCTATATGGAAATATAAATCATGAATGTTCATCCCTTTGATTGATGCTATAAAAAATGAAAACTGATGCGAAAGGCCAATCTTTCAAGAGAAAGTCTTTCCCCGATCTATTATATATGAGAAGTGGATAACTCCTCTCGTACACTCCTACAATAGAGCTAAGGGAGTGCCATGTGAGCTGCCCACTAAGTTGGCATTACAGGTATTGATGCGTGGATGGAAGGGAAGAGGAGAAGAATCCCCCCTCTCCTCTTCTCTTATTTCTCTCACTCTAAGGTGATGATTTCCAAGGGATGGGGATGTCTCTCTCTCCCATCCACTGGGAGGAGTTAGGGTTTCATGGTAATAAACCATATATATATATAGTACTTCACTATCTGATAAACTTTAGTATGCCCTATTTGTGTAAAGGTGGTAATCATGTTTATCCATGTATTCATATTGACCAAATCCTTTCAGTACTCTTATGGAAATCATCCCTGATTCAAATTCAAATTAGATATGTTTCTAATTCCGCGCAATGGTCCTTAAATAGTAAGGGCTTGTTTGGAGTCACACAAAGATACAAACTTGTTCATACTTTCTAATCCACTTATATATGAAAATTGAATTAAATAGGGACAACTAATCCAACATATGATTATTAAGTGAGGATTTGTTTTGTTTGCTAAAACACAGGAACTACTTAACCCTATCTTAGTTCACATGAGTAATATTTGCTTTTGTGAACATGTGTATCATGCTCAAAACAAACCCACCCGTGCAATTGTTGAAATTCAAGTGCCATACATATTCAAATGTGCCACCATCAATCTTCCAGCACATATGGCCCATCTGTTGAGCTGCACATGTGTTAATGGGTTGCCATCCAATAGGGATAACAATGAGACAGGTTGACCTATGGGTCAAATGGGCTCTGGCTAGAAAGTTAGCCTGTTTAACTTAATGAGTTGAACTGGGGTTTAGGTGAACCTCACCCAACTTGAAACAATGAGTCAGTCTAAATGGCCAAACCTAACTTATAACCCGAAACGAAAATATCTTTTGTGTAATTCCCTAGAATTCTTAGACTTTTAGTCAATTTCCTAACCACTTATACCTTTAAAAATGTTCCTTGGAGGATAATTCCATCAACGACGCCACAGATAATGATCGCTTAGATGGTTCCTTGGAGATCAACCATGAGCGCCCTCCATTAGCAAATAATATTGAAGAAAAAATGAAGAAATCATGTAAGATCACACACAAAGTAGGGTTAGGTAAAATGGGAGTTTCCGGCATTGGAATTGTCCAGTATTTCGCTAGAAAGCATCCTCATGACCCACACCACAAATTTCCATTGTTCATCTATCCCATGGTCATCTTTGGGGCTTTCTCATTTGGATTGGGGCTGTTTTTCTTCTCGTTTGTACTTCCAAAACATCCCAAGTCAATTTCTCGGGCCAAGATTCTAATGTGGATTGTTGTCGTACTGGTTATTATTGCAAGCTACCTTAAAATCCTTGTTCATGTCATGTCTTGAATTCCATCTCTGGGCTTCGTACATGACGGATTTATCGCTTTTATTTCTTTATTTCTATGTTAATTACTTGGATTATTTTGGATGCAATTGTTATTGTTATTTTTTTAATGCTGTGTTAGTTACTCAAATGATTTTCGGTGCATTTTTAGTGTATGTTAGTTCATTCGAATGGTTTTCAATAATAAGGCTTGCTTAGTGTTATTAATAAATTACCTTCTCAGAATCATGTTTTGATCATTATGGTTCTATCCTTGAGTTGCTCTGGCTCATTTTAAAATGTCAATAAAAGACTCAAGTTGGTCACACAGGTTGGAAGAGCTTTGGGAGTGATAAGGCCCACCATTGAAATCTTTTGAGGCCATCATGATTTTTGTATTCATCCAGCCACCTGGATAGGGTGCATCTAATAAAAGTTAAATGCACATGGAAGTTGGTTAGTGATAATACACACCAGTGCACTTGCTACTATATGTTGGTTTATTTGAATGGTCTTTGGTAATATGGCTTGCTTAGCAATATTGTTAATGAAATTGCCTCCTCAAAATCAGTTTTGACCATTAAGGTTCTATCCTTAAGTTGTTCCAACTCATTTTAGAACCTGAGACCAAAACTCAGGTCAATACAAGGCTCAAATACTGGGCAACATAGCGAGGAAGGGTGGGAATGATAAGTCTGCTTACCAGGAAATTTTTTGAGGCCACCATGATTTTTTGTATCCATCCACCCACCCCAATAGGGTGCACCTAATAAAAGTTATATGCATATGACACTTGGTTAATTAGTGATAGCACACCCTGGTGCACTTGTTATTTTATGTTGGTCTACTTGAATGCCTGATCCAATAATATGTCTTGCTTTGCATTGCTAATAAAATTGCTTTCTCAAAACAAATTTTAGACCAATATTACAGTTCTACACTTGGGTTGCACTAGAGCATTTTAGGACGTAAGACCAAAACTTGGGTCAATAAAAGGCTCAAGTGGGCCACACAACAAGGAAGAGTTGGAATGATATACCTTAAATTGAAATTTTTTGGGGCCACCATGATTTTTGTATTCATCCACCCCCCTCGATATATAGGGTGCATCTAATTAAAGTTCCATGCACGTGGCATTTGGTTAGTGATAAGACACCTCGATGAACTTGTTGCTGTATGTTGGTCTACTTGATTGGTTTTTTATAATATAGCGTGCTTAGTGTTGTTAATAAAAATGTGTTCTTAAAATCATTTTTTGACCATTATTTGCTCCTTCTTATCTTAGAATGTGAGACCAAAACTTAAGTCTTATATATATAAGTATATCATGTTAAGATTTTTATAGGAAATAGAAGTGCGAACTTTTTCAAAACATGAAATTTAGCAAGATTATTGGATTTTCATGTATATACTAATAAAAATCATAAATGTTCATACCTTTGATGGAAGCCATAAAAAATGAAAACTGATGCGAATGGCCGATCTTTCGAGAGAAAGTCTTTTCCCAATCTATTATAGATGAGAAGTAGATAACTCCTCTTGCATACTCCTACAATAGAGCTAAGGGAGTGTCATGTGAGTTGCCCACTAAGTGGCATTAAAGGTGTTGATGCGTGAATGGAAGTGAAGAGGGGAAGAATCCCCCCTCTCCTCTTCTCTTATTTATTTCACTCTAAGGTGATAACTTCAAAGGGATGGGGATGTCTCTCTCTCCCATCCTCTGAGATAAGATCAATACTTAGGGAGGAGTTAGGGTTTCATGGTAATAAACCATATATATATTTATATAGTGTTTCACTATCAGATAAACTTTAGTATGCCCTAATCATCTAAAGGTGGTAATCATGTTTATCCATGTATTCATATTGACCAAATCCTTTCAGTACTCTTATGGCAATCTTCCCTGATTCAAATTCAAATTAGATATGTTTCTAATTCCGCGCAATGGTCCTTAAATAGTAAGGGCATGTTTGGAGTCACATAAAGATACTAAATTGTTCATAGTTTATAATCCAATTATGTATGTAAATTAAATCAAATAAGGACAACTAATCCAACATATGATTATCAAGTGAGGATTTGTTTTGTTTGCTAAAACACAGGAACTACTTAACCTAATCTTAGTACACATGAGGAATATTTGCTTCTATGAATATTTGTAAGATGCATGAAACAAACCCACCTATGTAATTGTTGAAATTCAAGTGTCATATATATGCAAATGTGCCACAATCAATCTTCCAGCACATATGGCACATCTGTTGAGGTGCACGTGTTAATGGGTCACCATCCATTAGGGATAGCAATGGGTCAAGTTGACCCATTGGTCAAATGGGCTCTGGCTAGAAATTTAGCATGTCTAAATTAATGGGTTGACTGTGGTCTAGGTGAACCTTACCTGACTTAAAATAATGAGTTGGACCAAATGGCCTAACCCAACTCATAACCCACAACAAAAATATCTTTGGTATAATTCCCTAGACTTCTTAGACTTTTAGCCAACTTGCTGACCACTTATACCTCAAAAAATGTTCCTTGGAGGATAATTCCATCAACGACGCCACAGATACTGATCTCTTAGCTGGGTCCTTGGAGATCAACCATGAGTGCCCTCCATCAGCAAATAATATCGAAGAAAAAAAAATGAAGAAAGCCTGTAAGATCTCACACAAAGTAGGGTTAGGTAAAATGGGAGTTTTCAGCATTGCAATAGTCAAGTATTTCACTTGCAAGCATCCTCATGATCCACAACAAAAATTTCCATCGTTCATCAATCCCATGACCATCTTTGGGACTTTCCCGTTTGGATTGGGGCTATTTTTCTTCTTGTTTGTACTTCTAAAACATCCCAAGTCAGTTTGTCGGGCCAAGATGCTAATGTGGATTGCTGTCATACTGGTAATTATTTCAAGCTGCCTTAAAATCCTTGTTCATGTCATGTCTTGAATTCCATCTCTGGTTTCTTACATGACAGATTTATCGCTTTTATTTGTTTGTAGCTATGTTAATTACTCGGATTGTTTTGGGTGCATTTGTTATTATTATTTTTGTATTGCTATGTTACTTACACGTATGATTTTTGGTGCATTTTTAGTGTATGTTAGTTCATTTGAATGGTTTTCAATAATAAGGCTTTCTTAGTGGTATTAATAAATTACTTTCTTAGAATCATGTTTTGACCATTATGGTTCTGTCCTTGAGTTGCTCTGGCTCATTTTAAAATGTCAATACAAGACTCAAGTGGGTAACACAGCTAGGAAGAGTGGGAGTGATAAGGCCCACCATTGAAATCTTTTGAGGCCACCGTGATTTTTGTATTCATCCACCCACCTGGATAGGGTGCATCTAATAATTAAAAGTTCAATGCACATGGAAGTTGGTTAGTGATAACACACACCAGTGCACTTGCTACTGTATGTTGGTCTACTTGAATGGTTTTTGGTATTATGGCTTGCTTACGAATATTGTTAATGAAATTGCCTCCTCAAAATCAGTTTTGACCATTATGGTTCTGTCCTTGAGTTGTTCCAGCTAATTTTAGAACCTGAGACCAAAACTCAAGTCAATATAAGGCTCAAATTCTATGTAACACAGTGAGGAAAGGTGAGAATGATAAGTCTGATCACCATCAAAATTTTTTGGGGCCACCATGATTTTTGTATCCATCCACCCACCCCAATAGGGTGCATCTAATAAAAGTTCTATGCATATGACACTTGGTTAATTAGTCATAGCACACCCTGGTGTACTTGTTATTTTATGTTGGTCCACTTGAATGCCTGAACCAATAATATGTCTTTCTTTGCATTGCTAATAAAATTGCTTTCTCAAAATAAATTTTTTGCCAATATTACGGTTCTACCCTTGAGTTGCACTAGCTCATTGTAGGACGTAAGACCAAAACTCGGGTCAATATAAGGCTCTAGTGGGCCACACAATAAGAAAGAGTTGGAATGATATACCTTAATTTGAAAATTTTTGGGGCCACCGTGATTTTCGTATTCATCCACCCACCTCAATATATAAGGTGCATCTAATTAAAGTTCCATGCACGTGGCATTTGGTTAGTGATAGGACACCCCAATGAACTTGTTACCGTATGTTGGTCTACTTGAATGGTTTTTAGTAATATAGCTTGCTTAGTGTTATTAATAAAAATGTGTTCACAAAATCATTTTTTGACCATTATTTGCTCCTGCTCATCTTAGAACGTGAGACTAAAACTTAAGACTTATATAAATAAGTATATATCATGTTAAGATTTTCAAAGGAAACAGAAGTGTGAACTTTTTCAAAATAAGAATTTTATCTAGATTAATGGATTTTCATCTATATGCAAATATAAATCATGAATGTTCATACCTTTGATCGATGCCATAAAAAATGAAAACTGATGCGAAAGGCCATTCTTTCAAGAGAAAGTCTTTACCCGATCTATTATAAATGAGAAGTAGATAACTCCTCTCGCACACTCCTACAATAGAGCTAAGGGAGTGCCATGTGAGTTACCCACAAAGTGGGCATTATAGGTGTTGATGCGTGGTTGGAAGGGAAGAGGAGAAGAATACCCCTCTCCTCTTCT
The DNA here is from genome assembly GCA_037074715.1 of Magnolia kwangsiensis. Lineage (NCBI taxonomy): Eukaryota > Viridiplantae > Streptophyta > Magnoliopsida > Magnoliales > Magnoliaceae > Magnolia > Magnolia kwangsiensis. The sequence continues at coordinate 100,964,233 of CM073584.1, forward strand.
CTTATTTATCTCACTTTAAGGTGATGACTTTCAAGGGATGGGGATGTGTCTCTCTCCCATTCTCTGAGATAAGATCAATATTTAGGGAGGAGTTAGGGTTTCAAGGTAATAAACCAATATATATATATATATATATATATATATATATAATGCTTCACTATCTGATAAACTTTAGTATGCCCTATTCATGTAAAGGTGGTAATCATGTTTGTCCTTTATTCATATTGATCAAATCCTTTCAGTACTCTTATGGCAATCATCTCTGATTCAAATTCAAATTAGATATGTTTCTAATTCCGCGCAATGGTCCTTAAATAATGAGGGCATGTATGGAGCCACACAAAGATACAAACTTGTTCATAGTTTATAATCCAATTATGTATGAAAATTGAATCAAATAAGGACAACTAATCCAACATATGATTATTAAGTGAGGATTTGTTTGTTTTACTAAAACACAAGAACTAATTAACCCTATCTTAGTGCACATGAGGAATATTTGCTTCTCTGAACATCTGTAACATGGTCGAAACAAACCCACCTATGTAATTGTTGAAATTCAAGTGCCATACATATGCAAAGGTGCCACAATCAATCTTCCAGCACATATGGCACATTTGTTGAGGTGCACATGTGTTAATGGGTCGCCATCCATCAGGGATAGCAATGGCTTAGGTTGAATTACAGGTCAAATGGGCACTGCCTAGAAAGTTAGCCTGTTTAAAATAATGGGTTCAGCTGGGGTTTAGGTGAACCTAACCTGACTTAAAACAATGAATCGGACCAAATGGCCAAACCCAACTCATGACCCAAAACAAAAATATCTTTGGTATAATTCCCTAGACTTCTTCGACTTTTAGCCAATTTACTGACTACTTATACCTCAAAAAATGTTCCTTGGAGGATATATCCATCGACGACGCTACAGATAATGATCTCTTAGATGGGTCCTTGGAGATTAACCATGAGCGCCCTCCATTAGCAAATAATATTGAAAAAAAAAATGAAGATAGCCCATAAGATCTCACGTAAAGTAGGGTTAGGTACAACAGGAGTTTCTGGCATTGCAATTGTTTAGACATAAAAATGATAAAGGGTTGAAGTAAAGGAAGATTGAAATTGAGAAAGAAAATTGAAGGAAATGAAGAATGAGCTGACTTGAGGATGGTTTGCGCGGGTCCACATAAAGGATATCAGTTGTGCGGAACTACGCAACCAAATAAGTGTTGCGCAGGACCGCGCATTCAAAATGGGAATTGCGCAGGTCCATGCAATGAGTTCTAGGTGTGATTCTTCATAAGAGGTCTTAAACATCAAAAGGAGAATCCCACAGCTCTAAAATCGAGGCACCACACGTGCGAAGGCCTATAAATACCCTCTTACCTCCTTCATTTGGACCGATTGAAGATTTTCGAGAGGAAGCGGAGCAAGAAGGGAGATTGAAGGTGAGAGAGAGAGAGAGACAGTGGTTTGCGCAGGTCCGCGCAACTAGACTGCCTTGCAGTCTGTGAAGATAAAGGGCTATTATGCTGTCGGATTATTTGAAATCTTCAAGTTCCTTCTATTTAAGTTTAAAGGAGAATAATCAGCAGAAGAGCATATTCCTCGTAAGTCCTAGGAGATGACTAACACAAGCGTCGAAATGCTGCTGAATTTAATACTTGGCTATGACAGTTGAACTTATAATAATTCCTTTATTTTGAATAATCTGTCTTAGAATCAAGAGATATTTAAAGGATGTAAATGAATTCAGCATTAATAAAGTGTGATGATTGTTTCAAATACTCTTTCTTTGTTATGTTTGAATAAGATAATCTCCCCAAATCAAATGCATTTGTTTCTTGTTTGAAACAAAATGTCGACTATGCTGGGAACTCTTTTTCTTATTTAATATTAACAGTGAAATCGTTATGAAGCTTTCATCATATCCAGACGTCAAAATGGCGACTCTCAGTGGGAACATCCTCCCCTTCATCTCTAAGATAGATTATTTAATTCTTTAACCACTAACTACAATTATATTTTGTGTTTGATAGTTTCTGCATCTGATTACAACCTGCTACTTATGGCAACTTCTGTAAGAAAGGTGAACTTTCGATTTGCTTCAACAGGGTTTGTGATAGAATATACACCGAATCAAATTCTGAAGTATCTGACTCAAATTCCTACGAGTGGAAGCAGCATGACTCGGGTAACAATTGGAGTTGTTTCTGCTTCGCCACAATCATCGAGAGGCGATGAAGGCTGGACTGTTGTAACGTCTCGTCAAGCAAGACCACAAAATACCAGAAACTCTAGAATGAATCCATCTTCGTTAAGAGTCAAAGGGCCGATAACACGTAATGTAGCCAAAAGGAATCCTGAACTCTCTCCCCCAGCAATATATCCTGAACAAATAGCCTCACAATTAACAACGCGTGACTTTCCAGCTTTGGGTGCCCCGGGAGTCAAATGGACAAGAGAACAGAAAGGAATAGTTCACCAATGTCTTTGTCGTCCCAGACAGGTTCACTAGTGTTAGTATCACCCCAATCGATTAATGATATAGGGGGCATGGAAAAGTCCAATGAAACTCCCTTCTTCCTCATCTTCATAACTCCTATTATGTCAATATATTCTTACTCGACTCCAACTACTGCTTCGTTAAAAAGTAGAGAAGCTGCAGTGCATATGGCCGGGACAGATCCAGAATACAGGACAACTACAGAAGATCATTTCAATGAAATGGCAGAACCCCATAATGCATTAATGGAAGAATGCAAAAACCTTAGAAAGGCTTTGGTGACCCTTGCACATAATATAGCCCGGATGGCGATTCTCCAAAATATAGCGGAGGGACAAGAAAGCCAGACTGACGGTCTTTAAACACGGGGAGTATGGTCACTAGGGTCCATTCCAGTAGCAAGAACCGTGACACAGGATGAGGTGAGACAGGTGGTTGAAGAAGCTGTCAGAGCAGAAAGAGAGCACAAAAATACTGGTCATTTTAGATATCGAACACCGTACCCAAGGGAGGTAGAAGACATTCCCTTTCTAGCCAATTTCAAACATCTGGATTTTCAAAAGTTTAACAAGGAAGGATCCTTAGAAGAGCATTTAATGCACTTCATCACTAGCATGGAAAATTTTTCTATGATACCACAGTATTGCTTGTGATTGTTTGGGTCATCACTAACACACAAAGCATTTTGATGGTATTCCAGTTTGGTACTAGGGTCGATACGTACTTGGGAACAAATGCAGGAGGTTTTTACGTCAAACTTCTTCTCTTCAGAGCACGATGTCAGTATTACAGAGCTAGCTTCTATACGACAGAGAGAAGGGGAACCAGTAAAAAAATTTATAGACAGATGGAAAACATTGGGAGCCTCGTGCAGGCAGTTGCTGAAAGAAAAAGAGCAGGTCAAAATGTGTCTAAATTCTATGGGGATAGGAATCACGTTCGAACTTATCAGCGCCGATATTAGAACTTTTCGCAACCTAGCTACTAAAGCTCACACTTGGAAATTAATGACCCGTAAGATGCCAGCGTTCCACCATGAAATAACTAGGAAGGTATCTAGCAGAACGGCCATAAATGCTATCGATCGTAACAAAAGATGCACAGATATAAGGGATTTGAGAGAAAAGAAGCCGAACCGAAGAGAAGAATGGAGCCAGTCAAGGAATAGATATAGTGGAAAAAGACCCAGGATACTCAATTCTCACGAGGTATTCGTGTTTGATAAGGAAGATGTTATCCCTATGATGAACCAACTGTTGAAGGCCAGCACGATAGAATTACCGGAGCCCAAACACCCTGAAGATGTGACGAGAACCAAAGAAAGAGATTTTTGTCGCTATCATTGCATGATGGGGCACCCAATAGAGAATTGTTATACACTGAAATGTATAATGCAGCGGATGATCGATAGGGGTGAAATAGTGCTTGGTAAGGAAAAAGAAAGAAGTACTGCAACAACGGTGAATGTGCTTACAATCCGAGGAAAAGATCATAATATGAATAAGAAGTAAGATCGTAAGACACCAAAGAAGGTAGCAATGATTACGTTACGATCAGGTAAAAAGGTAACAAGTCCTGAGAAATAAAAAATTAGGAATAATTAGGTGGGAAGTCATTGAAAGACAGATTGATGATGGCGATATAGAAAAGAAGAGCGAAGTGGCGAAAGTGACTTACGATGTAGTAAGTCATTTGAAGGGTATACTGGCTCGATTAAGTGTTTATGAGTTTGGTCCAAGTGTTGTCTGATCACGACATTAGAGAAACTTTATTGGCAAAACTAGAGCATGAAGAACACGATGAACAAGAAGATTGTCTCCCAGTTGTTTCCTTCACTGATGACGATTTACTCTGCGAGAGAGAACATAATAGACCGTTGATGATAAAAGGTCATGTCCGCGGAAAGAAAGTTAAGCGGATTATGATAGACAATGGGTCAGTGGTGAACCTCTTACCATTCTCGATGTTGAGTAAATTGAACTACTATCGTTCATACCTACGCCCTAGCGGAATGATGATACAGGGCTTTAATCAAGATGGGCAACATGCACTTGGTAAGATTACAGTAACGTTGGAAATAGGGGAGTTGATTACCGATGTTGTATGTCATGTTATAAATACAATTACAACATACAACCTTCTCCTAGGAAGGCCATGGATACATCAGTACAACATTATACCCTCCATGCTGCTTCAGTGCTTCAAATATTGCAAAGACGAAATACAGTATAAAGTGATGGCATATGCAAAGCCGTATACGGAGGCCGAGTCCTTCTTTGCGGACGCCAGTTACTATAAAGGGTTCGCTATAGAAGAGAACCAGAATGATGAAAACAAGACCCTAGAGGACATTCAAGTGTCTGAGAGTAAAGAAAGAATAAAAAGGGCAGAATTATTTGAAACGAGAGAAATGAAGAAGAAATTTTACTTTGTGCCGAAGCATCTAAGGCAACCAGGGCAACCACCGTTAACTTTGTTGTCATCCGAACAGTTAAAGATTTTACAGTCTAATTACACAATGTCACTACCATATGTTGAAAGGAATAAACCATTTTCGATTGCTCCAAGGAGATTTCAAGTTGAGGCAAGCGCAGAACACCCTGAACCAATAGAATTTTATGGTTCAGAAGAAGTAAAGACAAGAGAAGAAGCCGAGAATAATGTGTACCATGGTAGGCTGACATTGCAAGATCTTAAAAAATATAGTTCGGCGAGTAAGAAGATAATGAAAAATATGGGTTTTGATTATGAAGAACCCACTGGCTTAAACCATGAGAAAGGAATTCAAATCCCTATTGGAATTAGTCAGGATAAGCGAAGAAAATTTCAAGGACTGGGGGCAGATTCATCAGTGAATATGATTACAACCATAAAGTTTTCTACGGCAATACACTACTCCATTATCTCTAAGGAGAAAGAGTTGATTAGACAAACGCAAAGGCGATGTCATTAGGACTTGGTTCCCTTGATGGAAGAAGTAGTGAATAAGTTGATACAGGTCGAATCTTTCAAGAGGGTCAAAGGTGTCGAGGGAGCCGCATAAATCCTACAATGTATAAGCATTGATCCTGATTGAAGCAAAAGTGACATCAATGCATTAGTTCATAATGAATGATAAAATGTGAAAGTAAGGATGAAAGAGTGGATTATTGCCATTATAAGAAGGTAAATCCAAGATTAAATGAGACAAGTTGTACCTGATGAAAGAATATACTTCAATGGAGCAAACAATAGTGTATGTTAGTCAATGCTTGCTTTATCAAAGGATGTTGTTCCCAAAAATTTTACTGATTTTGATTCAGAATATCATCAGGATAATGATTCTATATCAAAAGGGGGTAAGATGAAGGAATAAAGAAGAAGTTCGCAAGTATATCAGGACCATATGATAGCAAATATTGTAAATGTCATCGAATGAGCCCCACAAGATTCTGCCTGAAATTGATACTATCATCAAGCCGGTATATTATAAACAACACGGACAGATGAATGGATGCAATTGAAGATATTGGCAGGAGTGGTGATGTGTCAATTTCAGGCAGAAACATCTATCATTCTCACAATAACCGATCATACTTGTCATTGTCCTTTAAGACATTTTAAAGACAACCGAATTAAGCCAATGACCAATTGTGCATAAGACCTATCAAGATCGCCATTCGGGCAGCAGTGAGAAGCCAGTGGCCTTAAAAAGCCCGTGAAGGCCATCGTACGCATACTCATGCGGGCAGCTGACGGAGCCAGTAATCAAAAACCTAAAAGGCCAAAAATCCTCAATGGCCAGTCATGCGTAACCCCCATGCCGTTTGTATAGCTTTCCGGCAGCGTCATGAGGAATGAAGAAAAATGCTCTCCTGTGAATGGGCTCGACCTTGCAGACAAAGAAAATGAGGGCTGCAGTGTGAGCTTTAAATAGGCTAACCATGCATAAGACCTCCTAGATCTACGGTTTGATTTTAGTACTAACTTATGAGGAAGGGCTTAAACCTACTCATTGATGGACTGGTGGCCCTAGATTTGGTACCCAAAAGGTTGCCTTGTGCACCTCGTGAATTCTAGAGAGTTACTGTGGCCAACCCCGTGCGTAATTCCAGCCGAGTTCACGGCCCCGGTAGATTCACTGGGGCCCTCTGATGGATCACGGTTTGTAAACTTCCTAGGCTATGAGAAGTCCAGTGAACTCATAAGAGTTATAAAGGCCATCACGTGAGACCTGACTCCACTACTCATGAGCTTAAACTGTGTGCAACTAACTAAATTGAAACTTAGTACCGCCAATGAAAAATATAAATAAATGAAATTGCGTATGAAATCCCGTACTAACAAGCATAAAATACTAGTGCTTATATTAATTCATCAGTCAGTAGATACAATGAGATTACTGCATAAACAACATAATGTATGATGTAGAAATGCATGAAAAAGAATACTGAAAATCATCACAAAAAAATCAAAAGAGATTACTTGTTCAAAAAAAAAAAAAAAACATATATACAAAAGGAATTACTTGCTTAAAGTTCTTCTATAATTCCTAATATTCTCATATACTTTTGTAAGTCTTCTTTTAATTGCATCTGAGCTGCATCGTGCTTTGATTTTTCCCCGAGTATGATTTTTTCTTGGTCGGGAAGACCAGCCAGTTTTCTTTCCAAAGATGTAATCATTTCTTTGCTCATGAGCAGCTCGGACTTCTTAGTATTGATAGACTGAATATTGATTTGAATCTTTTCCTCAATCTCCTTTATGGCTCGTTCCTTCTCGTGACCTTTCAATTCTAGTTACGAGATCTCTTCCTTCAAAGCAGTGATGCGATCTTGAATAATCACTTTGTCATCAGCATAGATCTTCAGTTGGTCTTGGAGAGCTAATCGTTCCCAGTTGAATTCAGAGATAGTGGAAGTAAAGAGGGAAGCCTTTTCCTTAGACAGAGTTAATTGCTTCTCATCCTCCAAAATCTCGGGAGCAATCGTAATGTTCTTTGCTGATGCCAAAGAGACTATTGAATCACGAAATTTGAGAAGGGAATCACGCAGAGCAGAGATGTTAATTTTTGTCATTCTCGCAGAACTTTCTAGAATTTCAATGGCAATGTCCAAGTCTGACCACTGTTTAGGGTCTTTAAAGATGTGAAATATCGCTGACAAAGAATTCTTCATTAAGAGCATTTTATGGACGGGGATCTTTGCAAGAGATGATAGTTCGGAAGTAGTGGCCACAGAGTCAGAACATTCTCCTCCACTACGAGGAGTCCCTGTATTATGAAGAAGAAAGAAAATTAAGATAAGAAGTATAAGTTAGAAGATGTATGGTTCTTAAAATTAGAATATATATATATACATACATACATACATATATATATATATATATATATATATATATATATATATATATATATATATATATATATATATATATACCTGCTGCAGGAATGTGACCAATAGGAGGAAGTATTTCTTGGACTGAAGAGGGGCCGACTCTTAACATGCCAGCAAAAGAAGGTGCCCTGGCCTCTGTGCTTGAATCCCTGGTAGTAGAAGTGGATAAATTAGCAGCTTCTGCAGGAAAGATGATTTCACGGGTTACCCTTTTCGGTACTGTCAATGGAATTAGAGGGACCCTTGGTAAATTCATTGGTGCAGTTGGAGGAGGATTTAAGGAAGGAGTATCGCCCGTTTCAATATTGGCAACATGAGTGCCTGAAATGAAGATATGGCAATGATGATGAGATAATTATCACTAAATATACATATAAATATATAAAAGAACTTAAAATATGTATAAATCCCTTACCAGGAGAGTATCCATATTCCCCATAATCTAAGGGCTCCTCTTCTTCCTCAATTATTGCAGGAGACTTTGGGGGAATGTTGGTACTGGGAAGGATTTCAGAAGTCATAGGAGGGTGCTCTTGTACAATATTTTCAGTATTTACATCTCCCTCTTCATCTATATTGACTTCTCCTGCCTCGAAATCATCATCTTTGTCCTCATCACTTGCATCATCTTCATCATCCTCATATGCTGTAGAGTCTGTACTCTCTGATGAAGAGGTTGAGCTTTCATCCTCTAAACTTTCCTTTTCCACTTCTTCAACCACGACTTGCTTTCCCTTATAAGAAGCGGTTTAACTACTTGCTGGCTGAAGCTCTCCATCAGTGGGAATGTAAGGGGACATAGGTGTCTGCTTGCCACCTTTCTGAGAAATAGGTAATGACGCGTGTAAGCGTGATCGTAATCATGTCATAGGGGATGATGAGCTAGGGGGCGTAGGTTGTGCTGGAGGAGCTGGTTTATTTTGAACTGGTCCTTCATGAGCTGTTGAGGTTTCTGCAAGGATAGAAGAAGATTTTCTTTCAACATATTATGTGGCTCTACCTCCAAAGTCACGCGGGACTTGCTCGAACTCTATTAAAACCCCGTGGGCAAACCAGCCATCTAAGGTATTAATGGGCTTCCTCTCCCGGATCGGCTCTTCTATTGATATTCTTTTGCAAATTTCACCATGATGGGATGTATGGCTCTTCTCCAGAATAAAGCCAATTCCACCCTCAAATTTTTTACCCTTCAGACGGGGCGGATGAAGGAAGATGGAGGAGTCCACGGGTAGGCACCTGTTGACCAGATATGATTGATGGTCCCACCACTGCATCCAGCTGTATGAAGTGCGAACTGTGTGGTCACAGCTGAGAATTATGAAGGAAGAATTAATATGACTACCTAGTAATTGCTTCCATATCATGACCCAATTAATAGGACCAGTTCCGTAGCAATGCATCTTTTTGGTGACCAATCCGCAGTCTTCTGGCACAGCTTAATCGTAGTCGAATTAACGAGCAAAGTGACTAGGATAATAAGGTTCTCACCAGAATTCCGTCCCTTCTTGAAGAGGTACGCTGCAAGAGCGAATAGAGAGAAAGAAAGCTCTTTCCGCTACAGTAAGTGTTCCTTGATCCACCATGTCAGTGTCTCAATGTAGCGATGAAGATGGAATTGGAAGAAATCCATTTGATCATCATCTTGAATTTTGTTGGCCACCCATTCATATGACCTTTTAGCCATAGCTCTTTGCTAAAAGAACCAGAGTGGGAGATGCATAGGATGAATATATGCCTTCTCTGGTGCTTCAAAGGTCCAGCGAAAGTAAACTCTTAACCAGCTAGTGAAATAGTGTAATGAAGTATATGACAAAGAAGACCCGATGGTGGGATTCTTGATGTGTATAACTATTTCTCTGAAGGCTTTGTAGATAGAGCCTAGCACCGGAGGTGCAAGGGAGTACTTTTGTCCCTCTGCTAGAGCGCCGACCACAACAAAGACTGTGGGACGAATAGTGTCTGCCCATTTGGAACTTGGGAGTGCTACGATGCTTAACCAATAAGCTAGGAAAGCTGCGAGTTCTCCAAAAGAACTATAATCTGCTCTCTCCCTCATGTCATCACGAAGTTCCATTAGCTCCTTGCAACGACAATTATGGAACCTGTAGAAAAAGGTAAAAGATTGATATGAAGGAATGTATAATAGAAAAGGGAAAGTTAATTTCTGGACTTAAAAATACCTGAGCATTCTAGAGAAGTGTGCCAACCACTGTAGAGGAGCTAGCTTATGAAAATTTGAAAATTTTCACATCTCTCTAAAAAGTTCAATGGTAGTTTTAGAAATGGAGTGTTTGCGATCGGGAGAAGATACAAATGCCAGTTCTCTATTCGATAGAATAAATTCATCATAAAATTTGCCTATTAATGGAAGGCCTGCTATCCGATGCAAATCCTAAAGTGTGATGCTCATCTCCCCATACGGTAGGTGGAAAGAATTGGTGATAAGTGACCAGTATTCAAGAAAACCCTTGATCACAGTGGGCTCCTTGTAGAAGTATTTGGATGTAACTTCTATAGCATCATATAGACTGACCTTGGCAAGTGTACTTACATGTTTCTTCGGGATGGCTTCTGCCCAATTGGAATAGTAGCGTCGAGAAGTCAACAGACCTCTTGTTCAGAAACCTTCTGGTCCCCAGAGTTGATCACGATCTCTGAAGCATTGTCTGATGGTCTCATAAAAATATGTAGGAAAAGGTTATGTGGACTATGAAAAGGGGTCAAAAAGATCATGAGGTGGACTTCCTCAATGATTTGTCGGGGCTTGCGCACTTGTAGTCTCCCCTCAAGGATGCGTGGCTCTCTCGTTGCCCACGAAGCAGTGTACATCAGCTTCTCTCCGTCTACGTAATCTTTTAGTTCGCAGTCAAGGATGGATTGATGATGATGCACATTGATGGGAATCACCATCATACCCTCTGAGTGAGGGTTGTCAAACTTTATAATACCCTCAATGACTCGAACCGATTTTCACGAGTTTTGGAGCTTGTTTTTATTGTGCTCCTTGATCTTTTCTTCAAACTCCTTCGCCTTGTTTCGACTAGACTTTTTTAAGCATGAAGCAGGAGGTGTATCTTCTCGAGAAGTGGGCATTTCGCTATCTGTGCGGATATGGGCAGTTGTCTTCAACCATTCATCCCAGTCATACTCGCGACCATGTTTTGAAGGCCGCTCTAAGTTTCCCATCACTATAGCTCGATGAATGGGAGATGGTAGTGATTCAATTCGGTTAGTAAAATTAAAAGTTGGAAGTACCGGTTCTTTGAAATATATGTGGGATTGCGGGCTGTGGTCTTAGTGCGTTTGGTAGGGGGTTGATCCGGAGAAGGAGAGGGACGGAAGGAAGATGAATCTAGTGGGTCTTGATGAGAATGTTGGTCAGTAGGAGGGTCTACAGGGCCATAAGTTTGCTTAATACGAGCCATAATGAATAGGGAGTTAAGGGTTTGAAAGTAATTGAATGAGAAGTTTATGCAAAGGGTGAAATTTGTCTAAGTTCTAGAGAAAAGACGGAAACCAGGAAAATGACTAAGTCCAGGGTGCAACTGCTGAAGGACTTGCTGAAGGGTTTGAATTGCTGAAGGGTGAAATTTGTCTAAGTTTATGCTGAAGGACTTGCACAACTGCTGAATGACTAAGTTTATGCTGAAGGACTTGTGCAACTGCTGAAGGACTTGCGTAAACGTGGGAGACATTGCGTGGGAAAGAAGCAAGGTGACGAAGGTTCGTGGCAGATGGAAGCAGCGTGCAAATGAAAGGAAGTCTAGGGTATTTATATACACAGAGGTCGAGTGAAGTGCACGGCTTTTCGTTGCGTGGACCCATGCAAACCCTGCAGAAAGGATTATTTTGATCCTTTTTCTTTGATTTTATAAGGAAACAAAGAAAGGATCAGTGAGGCATTTGTTGAGATATAAAAATGATAAAGGGTTGAAGTAAAGGAAGATTGAAATTGAGAAATAAAATTGAAGGAAATGAAAAATGAACTTACTTGAGGATGGTTTGCGCGGGTCTGCGCAAAGGATATCAGTTGTGCGGAACTGCGCAACCAAATAAGCGTTGCGCAGGACTGCGCAACCAAAATGGGAACTGCGCAAGTCCACGCAATGAGTTCCAGGTGTGATTCTTCATAAGAGGTCTTAAACACTAAAAGGAGAATCTCATGGCACCAAAATCAAGGTACCACATGTGTGAAGGCCTATAAATCCCCCTCACCTCCTTCATTTGCACCGATTGAAGATTTTCGAGAGGAAGCAGAGCAAGAAGGGAGATTAAAGGTGAGACAGAGAGACAACAGTTTGTGCAAGTCTACGCAACCAGACTACCCTACAGTCTGTGAAGATAAAGGGGTGTTATGCTGTTAGATTATTTGAAGTCTTCAAGTTCTTTCTATTTAAGTTTAAAGGAGAATAATCGACAAAAGTGTTGGGAATTTTGACCTACGAAATCACACTGATCTAGATCTAGGATAGCAATTCAATGGCACCAAGTACACAAGAGAACACAGAGAACACCCAGATTTAACGTGGAAAACCCTTTCAGGAAAAAGCCATGGTACAAAGCGACAGATCTCCACTAAAAAAAATAGAAATTACAAAGAGAGAGGACTTACCTGATTCGAACAACCTCGAATCTCACCCTTTCTACACCCTTTAATTTCCCTGGAACCCCTTTAAAAAGCTTTCTCATACCTTAAAAAAATTCTAGGAACACCTATTTATAGTTTAGGTAACTTCCCTTTCGCATCCCAGTTGCGAAAGGACTCAAATCCGTAGTTTCGCGTAAAATCGCGGAACAAACTGCATAACCTACGACTAGTCCTAAAAATTCTAGGACTGGTCTTAGCCTCCTTCGACTGGTCGAAGCTCACCTACGACTGGTCGAAGACCGCGGAGAAAAATAATAAAAACTCCCTGGACTTTGAGTCGTGTCAGGGCTCGAACCTACGACCGGTCGAGCGCCTCCCACGACCGGTCGAAAGACCTCAAAAATTTTAGATTTAAGACTTTTCTCAACAATCTCCACCAAGTCTTCAATCTTCAATCATGTAGCTCCTTGACCTCTTCTCTTATCTCTGCATCACATCATAGCTTCTCGTGCACACTCCGTCCTTCTTTTTCGCCGTCGCCAAGCCTAGAGAAGTTACACATAACTTAAACTTCTCTACAGGAACGACCTAGGTGAGCATATCTGCTGGATCAAAATCCACGTGCTCAACCACCTTTGCTTCTGTCTTCTCAAAAAGAAAAACGTAGTCTTCTTACCATCTCACCGCTACCCAATATTGCTTGCCGGGGTACTTTCTCACAACACTGATAGCCTATGAAATAACCGATCTGAACCAGACCATGGCATACACTACCCAACGCATTCGAATAAAGCTCGTGAGATATCTTATTTTTTCTCATTTGTTTTGGGACATGTCTTGAGGAGAGACACGTAGGGAACGCTCTTCAGCTTTACCTGGCCCATCACATCCTAAATCAATACCTACACACAAGGTATTCCTCTTATGATTACCAAAGCCTACTCCTCCTTCAGTCTCAATGTCGAGAACCATCTTTGCAACCCCCCGATCCTTCATCCTGAATGTTTCGATTGACCGAGTCTTCAGTACATTAATTTCAGATATGTCACAATTGGCGATCCACACATCATCAACATACAATACCTGACCCACCATGAAGGAATCAAACCACTGCCTAGGTGACAGGCCGAACAACGACCTCCTACAAAGTCTTTTCTCAGCCCCTTTCACTTCGAACCGCCCTGGTTGATTCATGTAGATCTGCTCTTCACTTTCCCTTGCAGAAGTGCAGACTCTACATCCTTCCTTCTAGCTCAAGATCAAATTGGCCAACCAGCGCCAATCACTGATCTAATAGACACCTGCTATACCGTCGGCGTGAATATCTCTAAGAAGCCGATCCCTTCTCCCTGAGCATAACCCATCGTCACCAACCTCGCTCTGTATCTATGTTGTATCCTCCTAAAGATCCACCTGCATCCAACCGCTTTCCGGCCCACTAGAAGCTCCACCCGCTCCCATATGTCGGTCTGATATAAGGAATCCATCACATCGCTCATAGTCACCTTTCACTTCTCAACACCAGGCTCACCTAGAGCCATCTGAATAGAAGATGAATACTCATGTGATATTGGAGTCGTCCATGTACCTAGCCGATATCTTGCGATCATGCCGTGTGATTCTTCTCACAAGTGGCTGCTCCACCTGCTCTGTATCCCTGTCTGCGCGTCTCAACCTTCCTACCCTGCCCGCTCATGTGGCCATGCCCAACATGCCACACACGTGCAGAGGTGGAATCCGCTACATCCACCGTAGATCCAGCTTTTGAAGTGCTCCCGATCAACCTATACAAGTTACCGAGTCGTTGCGCTTTCATGATTACTCGTGCCCCCTTGGATACTTTAAGAGCACCATCAATACTTGTGTACTTACATCCTTTTGCCTCACATCTGTCAAGGTACACTCCACCCCATCAAACATCCTGATGCGCACCGAGCCAACAGCCACAACATTATAGGCAATGTCATTACCCGTAAATACCTGTCCACCATCGCACTCCCTGTATCTGGTGAACCAACGCCGATGAGGAGTCACGTGAAAAAATGTCCCTGTGTTTAGCATCCACTCATCCTTAAGATCAATGTATGACCGTTTGAGCGAAAACACATAAAACATCACCATCACATCCATCTGACGTGGCAACGTTGGCCTCCCTGCATGAAGCCTCAGAATCTTCCCTCTTCGATTTAGGATTTTCACAATCCTTCTTCACATGTCCTTCCTTCCCACAGTTCCAGCACTTTACCTTTACTTTGTCCTTGCCTTTAGATTTGGATCTAGAACCTGTACCTTTTCCAGAATTCCTACCCACTGTAAACAGTGCATCAAAAGATGTCCCCATGTCGCTGTTTAGTTGTCTCATAGCCTTCCCTTGAAGGGCTGAGATAACTGTGTCGACACTCAGGGTTTTATTCATGCTGCACATAGTGTCCTTGAATGCCTCATAGGACGCTGGGAGAGAATTCAACAACATACATGCTTGTTCTTCATCTTTCATCACTTCCTCCATATCCAGCAATTTACAAACCAATTTATTAAAGTTGCTGATGTGAGCCTCCAGATCTCCACCCTCTGCCATCTTGAAGTTATACCACTGCCGCTTCAAGTGTAGGCGATTTTTCAAGGATTTCTTCGTATAGACATCCTCTAACTTCTCCCACAAACCAGCCGCAGTTTTCTCCCTCATGATGTTGTAGAGAACCTCATCTGTGAGACATAAATGGATCGATGATAATGCCTTCTTATCAGGAGTATTTCATTTATCATCTTTCGTAGTAGACTTCCGCTCCTCAAGAGCACCATCCTCGCCTTGCTTGGTTAACAGGCTAATCAACTTAACCCTCAATAACTCAAAATTATTTTTCCCTGAGTACTTCTCAAACTCATACCTGGCACTCGCCATTATTACTAATCCCTCAGATTCAGATCTGTGCCCCAACATTAGCTCTGATACCAGTTGTTGGGCATTTTGACCTGCGAAATCACACAGATCTAGATCTAGGATAGGAATTCAATGGCACCAAGCACACAAGAGAACACAGAGAACACCCATATTTAACATAGAAAACCCTTTCGGGAAAAAACCACGGCACAAAGCGACAGTTCTCCACTATGAAAAATAAAAATTACAAAGAGAGAGGACTTATCCGATTCGAATAACCTCGAATCTCACCCTTGCTACACCCTTTAATTTCCCTGAAACCCCTTTAGAAAGCTTTCCCATACCCTAAAAAAATCCTCGGAACACCTATTTATAACTTAGGTAACTTCCCTTTCACATCCCAGTTGCGAAAGGACTCAAATCCGCAATTTCGTGCAAAATCGCGGAACAAACTGCGTAACCTACGACTAGTCCTGAAAATTCTAGAACTAGTCTTAGCCTCCTTCGACTGATCAAAGCTCACCTACAACTGGTCGAAGCCCACCTACGATTGGTCGAAGCTCACCTACGACTGGTCGAAGACCGCGGAGAAAAACAGCAAAAGCTCGCTAGACTTTGAGTCGTGCCAAGGCTCGAACCTACGACCGGTCGAGCGCCTCCCACGACCAGTCGAAGCTGCCTCACGACCAGTCGAACAACCTCAAAAATTTCAGATTTAAGACTTTTCTCAACAAGAAGAGCATATTCCTCCTAAGTCCTAGGAGATGACAGACACAAGCGTCGAAATGCTACCGAATTTAATACTTGGCTATGACAGTTGAACTTGTAATAATTCCTTTATTTTGAATAATTTGTCTTAGAATCAAGGGATATATAAAGGATGTAAATGAATTCAACAATAATAAAGTGTGATGATTGTTTTAAATACTCTTTCTTTGTTATGTTTGAATAAGATAATCTCTCCAAATCCGATGCATTTGTTTCTTGTTTGAAACAACAATTGTCAAGTATTTCGTTGGCAAGTATCCTCATGATGTACACCACAAATTTCCATCGTTCATCTATCCCATGACCATCTTTAGGACTTTCTCATTTGGATTGGGGCTGTTTTTCTTCTCGTTTGTACTTACAAAACATCCCAAGTTAGTTTATCGGGCCAAGATGCTAATGTGGATTGCTATCATACTGGCAATTATTGCAAGCTGCCTTAAAATCCTTGTTCATGTCATGTCTTGAATTCCATCTCTTGGATTCATACATGATGGATTTATCGCTTTTATTTGTTTGTTGCTATGTTAATTACTCGGATTGTTTTGGGTGCATTTTTTATAATTATTTTTGTATTGTTGTGTTAGTTACTCGGATAATTTTCGGTGCATTTTTAGTGTATGTTAGCTCATTTGAATGATTTCAATAATATGGCTTGCTTAGTGTTATTAATAAATTACTTTCTCAGAATCATGTTTTGACCATTATGGTTCTGTCCTTGAGTTGCTCTAGCTCATTTTAAAATGTCAATACAAGACTTAAGTTGGTCACACAGGTAGGAAGAGCTGTGGGAGTGATAAGGCCACCATTGAAATCTTTTGAGGACACCGTGCTTTTTGTATTCATCCACCCCATGGATAGGGTGCATCTAATAAATGTTCAATGCACATGGAAGTTGGTTAGTGATAACACACACCAGTGCACTTGCTACTGTATGTTGGTCTACTTGAATGGTTTTTGATAATATGGCTTGCTTAGCAATATTGTTAATGAAATTGCCTCCACGAGATCAGTTTTGATCATTATGGTTCTGTGCTTGAGTTGTTCTAGCACATTTTGGAACCTAAGACCAAAACTCAGGACAATACAAGGCTCAAATACTAGGCAACACAGCGAGGAAGGGTGGGAATGATAAGTCTGATCACCATTGAATTTTTTTGAGGGCACTATAATTTTTGTATTCATCCACCCACCTCAATATATAGGGTGCATTTAATTAACGTTCCATGCACATGGCGTTTGGTTAGTTAGTCTACTTGAATGGTTACTAAAAATGTGTTCTCAAAAATCATTTTTTGACCATTATTTGCTCCTGCTCATCTTAGAACGTGAGACCAAAACTTAAATCTTATATAAATAAGTATATCATGTTAAGATTTTCAAATGAAACAAAAGTGTGAACTTTTTCAAAATATGAATTTTAGCTAGATTAAAGGATTTCATTTATATGCAAATATAAATGATGAATGTTCATACATTTGATCGATGCTATAAAAAATGAAAATTGATGCGAAAGGTTGATCTTTCAAGAGAAAGCCTTTCCCCGACTTATTATAGGTGAAAAGTAGATAACTCCTCTCGCACACTCCTACAATAGAGCTAAGGGAATGACATGTGAGCTTCCCACTAAGTGGGCATTACAGGTGTTGATGCGTGGATGGAAGGGAAGAGGAGCAGAATCCCCCCTATGCTCTTCTCTTATTTTCTCTCACTCTAAGGTGATGACTTCCAAGGGATGGGGGTGTCTCTCTAATACGGGGGCATTTTTACTCCGGGCTCGAGTGGGGTGGCCTGTGAGATGCAGGGGCACACTCGGGGTAGGCGGCCTGTGTGAGGCAGGTGGCTCATGTGATGTGAGGCCCACCCGTGTGACTCGGGTGAATCGTGTGAGGCGGTACCCATGTGATTTGGGGCCCACGAGGGGGGTTCGACCGAGGGCCTAGCCCATGAGACGTGGGGCCTGGGCAATGAGATAAAGGGATTAATTTGCCATACTCTAACAGTTCGAGCTTTTAGAGAAAGTGGTTAATTGTTTTACATCAAATTGGTATTAGAGCGGGAGGTCTCGTGTTCGAGACTCCTCATCGGGGGGTGATTTGGGGCCCATGAGGGGGGTTCGACCGAGGGCCTAACTCATGAGACGTGGGGCCTGGGCAATGAGATAAAGGGATTAATTCACCATACTCTAACAGTTCGAGCATTTAGAGTAAGTGGTTAATTGTCCTACATCACTCTCTCTCCCATCCTCTGAGATAAGATCAATATTTAGGGAGGAGTTAGAGTTTTAAGGTAATAAAGCATATATATATATATATATATATATATATATATATATATATATATATATATATATATATATATATATATATATATATATATATATATATATATATATATATAGTACTTCACTATCCGATAAACTTTATTATGCCCTATTCATGTAAAGCTGGCAATCATGTTTATCCATGTATTCATATTGACCAAATCCTTTCAGTACTCTTATGGAAATCATCCCTGATTCAAATCTAAATTAGATATGGTTTTAATTCCTCGCAATGGTCCTTAAATTGTAAGGGCATGTTTGGAGTCACATAAAGATACAAACTTGTTCATAGTTTATAATCCAATTATGTATGAAAATTAAATTAAATAAGGACAACTTATCCAACATATGATTAGCAAGTGAGGATTTATTTTGTTTACTTAAACACAGGAACTACTTAACCATATCTTAGTGCACATGTGGAATATTTGCTTCTATGAACATGTGCAACATGCTCGAAACAAACCCACTTGTGTAATTGTTGAAATTCAAGTGCCATACATATGCAAATGTACCACAATCAATCTTCTAGCACATATGGCCCATCTGCTGTGGTGCACATGTGTTAATGGGTCGCCATCCATTAGGGATAACAATGGGTCAGGTTGACCTACGGGTCAAATGGGTTCTGTCTAGAAAGTTAGCCTGTTTATATTAATGGGTTGAGCTAAGGTTTAGGTGAACCTGACTCGACTTAAAACAATGAATCAGACCAAATGGCCAAACCCAACTCATAAACCGAAACAAAAATATCTTTGGTATAATTCCCTAGACTTCTTAGACTTTTAGCCAACTTGTTAACCACTTATACCTTAAAAAATGTTCCTTGGAGGATAATTCCATCAACGGCACCACAAAAAAATGATCGCTTAGATGGATCCTTGAAGATCAACCATGAGCGCCCTCCATCGGCAAATAATATCGATGAAAAAAAATGAAGAAAGCCCGTAAGATCTCACGCAAAGCAGGGTTAGGTATAATGGGAGTTTCCGGCATTGCAATTATCAAGTATTTCACTGGCAAGCATCCTCATGACCCACACCACAAATTTCCATCATTCACATATCCCATGGCCATCTTTGTGACTTTCTCATTTGGATTGGGGCTGTTTTTCTTCTCGTTTGTACTTCGAAAACATCCCAAGTCAGTTTGTTGGGCTAATATTCTAATGTGGATTGCTGTCGTACAAGTAATTATTGCAAGCTGCCTTAAAATCCTTGTTCATGTCGTGTCTTGAATTCCATCTCTGGGCTTCATACATGACGGATTTATCGCCTTTATTTGTTCGTTGCTATGTTAATTACTCGGATTATTTTGGATGCAATTGTTATTGTTATTTTTGTAATGTTGTGTTAGTTACTCAAATGAGTTTCGGGGCATTTTTAACGTATGTTAGTTCGTTTGAATGGTTTTCAATAATAAGGCTTGCTTAGTGTTATTAATAAATTACTTTCTCATAATCATGTTTTGACCATTATGGTTCTGTCCTGGAGTTGATCTGGCTCATTTTAAAATGTTAATACAAGACTCAAGTTGGTCACACAGGTAGGAAGAGCTGTGGGAGTGATAAGGCCCACCATTGAAATCTTTTGAGGCCACCGTGATTTTTGTATTCATCCACCCACCTGGATAGGGTGCATCTAATAAAAGTTCAATGCACATGGAAGTTGGTTAGTGATAACACACACCAATGCACTTGCCACTGTTTGTTGGTCTAATTGAATGGTCTTTGGTATGGCTTGCTTAGCAATATTGTTAATGAAATTGCCTCCTCAAAATCAATTTTGACCATTATGGTTCTATCCTTGAGTTGTTCCAGCTCATTTTAGAACCTGAGTCCAAAACTCAGGTCAATAAAAGGCTTAAATACTCGGCAACACAGCGAGGAAGGGTGGGAATGATAAGTCTGTTCACCATGGAAATTTTTTGGGGTCACCATGATTTTTGTATCCATCCACCACCCTAATAGTGTGCATCTAATAAATGTTATATGCATATGGCACTTGGTTAATTAGTGATAGCACACCCTGGTTGTAACGCCTAGAAAATCGGGGGTCGAGCATAACTCAGCTCCCGAGTTCCAAAACATCACTATTGCACTTGTTATTTTATGTTGGTCTACTTGAATGCGTGATCCAATAATATGTCTTGCTTTGCATTGCTAATAAAGTTGCTTTCTCAAAACAAATTTTAGACCAATATTACGGTTCTACCCTTGAGTTACACTAGCTCATTTTAGGACGTAAGACCAAAACTCTGGTCAATACAAGGCTCAAGTGGGCCACACAACAAGGAAGAGTTGGAATGATATACCTTAAATTGAAATTTTTTGGGGCCACCATGATTTTTGTATTCATCCACCCACCTCGATATATAGGGTGCATCTAATTAAAGTTCCATGCACGTGGCATTTGGTTAGTGATAAGACACCTCAATGAACTTGTTACTGTATGTTGGTCTACTTGAATGGTTTTTTGTAATATAGCGTGCTTAGTGTTGTTAATAAAAATGTGTTCTTAAAATCATTTTTTGACTATTATTTGCTCCTTGTCTTAGAATGCGAGATCAAAACTTAAGTCTTATATATATAAGTATATCATGTAAAGATTTTTATAGGAAACAGAAGTGTGAAATTTTTCAAAACATGAATTTTAGCAAGATTAATGGATTTTCATGTATATACAAATAAAAATCATGAATGTTCATACCTTTGATGGATGACATAAAAAATGAAAACTGATGTGAAAGGCCGATCTTTTGAGAGAAAGTCTTTCCCCGCTCTTTTATAGATGAGAAGTAGATAACTCCTCTTGCATACTCCTACAATAGAGCTAAGGGAGTGTCATGTGAGTTTCCCACTAAGTGGGCATTAAAGGTGTTGATGCATGAATGAAAGGGAAGAGGAGAAGAATCCCCCCTCTCCTCTTCTCTTATTTATCTCACTCTAAGGTGATAACTTCAAAGGGATGGGGATGTCTCTCTCTCCCATCCTCTGAGATAAGATCAATATTTAGGGAGGAGTTAGGGTTTCAAGGTAATAAACCATATATATATATATATATATATATATATATATATATATAGTGCCTCACTATCTAATAAACATTAGTATGCCCTAATCATGTAAAGGTGGTAATCATGTTTATCCATGTATTCATATTGACCAATTCCTTTTAGTACTCTTATCGCAATCTTCCCTGATTCAAATTCAAATTAGATATGTTTCTAATTCCGCGTAATGGTCCTTAAATAGTAAGGAAATGTTTGGAGTCACACAAAGATACAAAATTGTTCATAGTTTATAATCCAATTTTGTATGAAAATTAAATCAAATAAGGACAACTAATCCAACATATGATTATCAAGTGAGGATTTGTTTTGTTTGCTAAAACACAGGAACTACTTAACCTTATTGTAACATCCCGAAAATCGGGGGGTCGAGTAAAAACTCCACTCCCGAGTTTCAGAACATCACTTATGCAACATAAATGTGTATGATTGAATGTTGTCTGTGTTAATGCATTAAACATGAGTGAGATTAATCCAAAACATCATATCATACTCTAGAGACCATTAAATTAGCAAGCGGAAGACTGTGATAGTATGTATAACACATATAAACTGCTGTATGTCTCCAGAGTGTGAACATGTTACCAGGTTATATACATATATGTATACTCCAAAAGTAGACAAAACGAATATACATGAGTTCGCTAAAAATATAAAATGACAAGTGCCAAGGCATCTAATCAACCTCTCTGTAATTCTGTCAATCAGAACACGCATAAAGGAGAGATCCTCCTCATCATCATCAAATCCAGCTTCGCCTCGCAGGCCGTGCCATCATCTGCATCACAAAAAGGGACTGGTGGGTGTCCGGAAACACCATCCCGTAACGTGGGAGTGAGTGATTAACTCAGTGGGATAAGAGAGCAGAGATTGGCATGTTATCAAATCAATCATGCGATAATAGTAAAGCAGTAAATCAAACAATCTTAATACTGTTGTTAATGCAATATGACATGACGTGATGTATGCCTTCACCGAAGATCTCCCTCATACGGCACCATCTTACGACCGCGGCATGCAATCGTCCCTCAAGTGCTCCACATCTTTCAGGCACATGCAATGTAATGGTGATATGATTTCCGAGTTGTTATTAGTCCATTCAAACAGCAGGATTGGGAAACTGAGGTACTTCCCTTATATCAATCCCAACACAGATCCTGTCTAGGGTCGTCACTCCTAG
Organism: Magnolia kwangsiensis; assembly: GCA_037074715.1. NCBI lineage: Eukaryota > Viridiplantae > Streptophyta > Magnoliopsida > Magnoliales > Magnoliaceae > Magnolia > Magnolia kwangsiensis. Next base: position 100,986,920 of record CM073584.1, read on the forward strand.
TAATCTCATACGATGTATATTTTGTAGGTCGCTGCAAGGGCTGCCAGGGCTGTTGCACGCACTCGTTGCTCCGCTCCCCCATCACCTTATCAATACAGGCCTACTGTACTCCACTGCTACTGAAGGGTCGTAACCTCCCGTAGACTTAGAATACGCTCGCGGTCACTACAAACGGCTGCCAGGGCTGTTGCTCGCACTCGTTGCACCGCTCCCCCATCACCTTATCAGTGTAGGCCGACAGCAGGAATATAGTGTCTCATACCACCATAATCTGCTCACGAGTCATAGGTGCTCACTGGTCACTACGGGGAGGTTTGTGGCCCTAGCTTAGGCCGACAGCTCGACCACGGTGTCCCATACCACCATGCCCGGCTCATGAGTCTTCGTGGATCAAGGTACCATGGTTGACAGGATTTACAATGGTAAGTTCAGTACCCTAGGTTCAAGCAGTTATGACTCATACAGGGTGAACATACAACGGTCAATCGGGTTACTTGACGGGCTCGACTAGCACGAGCGCATCGCAAGTCGAACGACATGAAGTGCGTAAAACACTTCGTGTGGCCTAACCACTGCCGCCAACTCCAAACACGACTCGCGTTCATCGACGCGTCCTTCGCGGTAAATACAAGCTAGCCACGAATTTTCTCCGTTACCGACTGCCTGGACTAGGCATAGTCCCAAATAATCATGAATCCACATCAGCAGTCGTGTAAGAGTAATGAAAATGAAATACAACCATGTGAGCATGTTAACACATGTTATAACATACAACTTAAGTAAATCATCCATCGCAAGCACTTCATACATATAATGAAATCATGCATATAGCTAACATGTAGGAAATCATTTACATCAGCATATTAATTGAGAAATCAATCTCAAACTAATTCATAACACTATGTAATTCAATACATACTAATACAGGCATTTATACAAACACTTAAACTACACACTTAAGTCTACATATAGTATGTCGACTCAAAGTGCGCATTTAGGCGAATCTCTTCGCCAAACTAATTATGCACGCATTCCTAGTATCCTAATGCGACAAGAAGCCATGTCAATCACATCAATAAATTATGGATGAAAACAGTATTTCCTACAAATGACTAAAATGCCGTAAATCTCATATTCTTCGTCTATTTACGAAACAGGAAACGGACAACATGTTGTACATGTCAAACGGCGTTGCCGTCGATAATCTACTATTAAACGACATTGAAAGCGTTGAAAACAGTCAATTAAAGCGTCTAATATCTGCACCTTATTTCCTAGAAGCGTATCGTTTCGAACGGAGCGTATACGCTTCGTATATGGCGAACTGTGAACCTAATACACAAGATCCATCAGCTATTTTGCTATGGAATCAAGGGATCAGCAAATCAGCAACTATTAGGGTTGTTTTCTTACCTAGAAATGCAGAGAAATCACCGACCAAGTGATTGAAGCGTGTTACTAAAGCACGTACAGCAGGTGGCACAACGGCAGGAAAATTCTCTCCTACTCTCTCTCACAAACTCTCACCTTTTCTCTCTCCCAATCTAAGGTTTTTCTCAAATTCGGATGGGAGAGAGGTGTGAGGGTTTCAACCCCTTTTATAAGCCTAAACTTGCCCGAAATAGGCACGGGAACAAGGTTCACTTGAGGAGTAACCAAATCGGTACTGTTTCGGTCCAAAAGAGCATTTCTGGAGTCCCCTGGAGAAATGCAGTCGGACTTAAGTTCATGCATACTGGATCTAGCACACATCAAGTTTTCAGTCCGGCAGGGTTCTCAGATCGCACGTGGCGGTTCAGTTTCAGTTCAGCGGTCACCGCACGTAGATCAGGTCTGCAAGTCTCATGATATGAAATAGAAATTTTTCCTGATCCAAGGGTGTAATTTGCTGAATTCTGATGGTCAGAACGCTTAATACTGACGCGTCAAGTCGTGTGCTAGATTTGAATTTCAAATTCTAAATCTAACCCTATTCTCACTCTCTTCAGTCCAGGCTCAATGAAATAGCCTGCGAATGTCGGTTGGACTTGATTTTCGAAATGATTGTCAAGTTCAGCAAGGCGGTTCTAACGGTCTAAGATTGTAGGTATCGGACTTTCGACGCGCGGTCTAGATCCAATACAAAGTTTCAAAGAAGTCCAGAGAACAAACCTGCTTAGAGTTTGATTTGAAGTTTTAGAGTATCATAGAGTCATTGGTTCTACTCACTTGGGTCTTGTAGAATGTATTTAAAGTGATCAGGGACTATTTTCCAGCTACTCTAGCGTTGCGCTAGCTAACTTATGCTTAGTTTCTAAAGGAATTAATCCTAAGTGATTTATTTAGCTATGGAATTGGGTTCTGAGCAGTTTCCCAGGTGTTTTATTTGGCCCATTGCCTAAGGACGTCTAATCCCAGATTGGCCAAAATCTGGGGTGTTACACTTATCTTTGTGCACACGAGGAATATTTGCTTCTATGAATATGTGTAAGATGTACGAAACAAACCCACCTGTGTAATTGTTGAAATTTAAGTACAATACATATGCAAATGTGCCACAATCAATCTTCCAGCACATATGGCACATCTGTTGAGGTGCACATGTGTTAATGGGTCGCCATCCATTAGGGATAGCATTGGGTCAAGTTGACCCATTGGTCAAATGGGCTCTAGCTAGAAATTTAGCCTATTTAAATTAATGGGTTGACTGTTGTTTAGGTGAACTTGACCCGACTTAAAATAATGAGTTGGACCAGATGTCTTAACCCAACTCATAACACAAAACAAAAATATCTTTGGTATAATTCCCTAGACTTCTTAGACTTTTAGCCAACTTGCTGACCACTTATACCTCAAAAAATGTTCCTTGGAGGATAATTCCATCAACAATGCCACAGATAATGATCACTTAGATGGTTCCTTGGAGATCAACCAAGAGTGCCCTCCATTAGCAAATAATATCGAAGAAAAAAAATGAAGAAAGCCCGTAAGATCTCACACAAAGCAGGGTTAGGTAAAATGGGAGTTTTCGGCATTGCAGTTGTCAAGTATTTCGCTAGCTGGCATTCTCATGATCCACACCACAAATTTCCATCGTTCATCTATCCCATGGCCATCTTTAGGACTTTCCTGTTTGGTTTGGGGCAGTTTTTCTTCTTTTTTGTACTCCCAAAACATCCCAAGTCAGTCTGTCCGGCCAAGATGCTAATGTGGATTGCTGTCGTACTGGTAATTATTGCAAGTTTCCTTAAAATCCTTGTTCATGTCATGTCTTGAATTCCATCTCTGGCTTCTTACATGACAAATTTATCGCTTTTATTTGTTTGTTGCTATATTAATTACACGGATTGTTTTGGGTGCATTTATTATTATTATTTTTGTATTGTTGTGTTATTTACTCATATGATTTTTGGTGCATTTTTAGTGTATGTTAGTTCATTTGAATGGTTTTCAATAATAAGGCTTGCTTAGTGTTATTAATAAATTACATTCTCGGAATCATATTTTGACCATTATGGTTCTGTCCTTGAGTTGCTCTGGCTCATTTTAAAATGTCAATACAAGACGCAAGTGGGTAACACAGCTAGGAAGAGTGGGAGTGATAAGGCCCACCATTGAAATCTTTTGAGACCACCGTGATTTTTGTATTCATCCACCCACCTAGATAAGGTCCATCTAATAATTAAAAGTTCAATGCACATGGAAGTTGGTTAGTGATAACACACACCAGTGCACTTGCTACTGTATGTTGGTATAATTCAATGGTTTTTGGTAATATGGCTTGCTTAGCAATATTGTTAGTGAAATTGCCTCCTCAAAATCAATTTTGACCATTATGGTTTTGTCCTTAAGTTGTTCCAGCTCATTTTAGAACCTGAGACCAAAACCCAGGTCAATATAAGGCTCAAATACTAAGTAACACAGTGAGGAAGGGTGGGAATGATAAGTCTAATCACCATCAAAAAATTTTGGGGCCGCCATGATTTTTGTATCCATCCACCCACCCCAATAGGGTGCATCTAATAAAATTTCTATGCATATGGCACTTGGTTAATTAGTCATAGCACACCCTGGTGTACTTGTTATTTTATGTTAGTCTACTTGAATGCTTGATCCAATAATGTCTTTCTTTGCATTTCTAATAAAATTGCTTTCTCAAAATAAAATTTTCACCAATATTAGGGTTCTACCCTTGAGTTGCACTAGCTCATTTTAGGACGTAAGACCAAAACTCGGGTCAATACAAGGCTCTAGTGGGTCACACAACAAGAAAGAGTTGGAATGATATACCTTAATTTGATTTTTTTTTTCGGCCGCCGTGATTTTTGTATTCATCCACCCACCTCGATGTGTAGGGTGCATCTAATTAAAGTTCCATGCACGTGGCATTTAGTTATAAGACACCCCAATGAACTTGTTACCATATGCTGGTCTACTTGAATGGTTTTTAGTAATAAAGCTTGCTTAGAGATGTTAATTAAAATCTTTTCTCAAAATCATTTTTTGACCATTATTTGCTCCTGCTTGTCTTAGAACATGAGACCAAAACTTAAATCTTATATAAGTATATCATGTTAAGATTTTCAAAGGAAATAGAAGTGTGAACTTTTTCAAAACAAGAATTTTAGCTAGATTAATGGATTTTCATAAATACGCAAATATAAATCATGAATGTTCATACCTTTGATGGATGCCATAAGAAATGAAAACTGATGCGATAGGTCGATATTTCAAGACAAAGTCTTTCCTTGATCTATTATAGATGAGAAGTAGATAACTCCTCTCGCACACTCCTACAATAGAGCAAAGGGAGTGCCATGTGAGCTGCCCACTATGTGGGCATTACAAGTGTTGATGCGTGGATGAAAGGGAAGAGGAGAAAACTCCCCCTCTCCTCTTTTCCTATTTCTCTCACTCTAAGGTGATGACTTCCAATGGATGGGGATTTATCTCTCTCCCATCCTCTGAGATAAGATCAATATTTAGGGACTCGTTCAGGTTTCAAGGAAATAAACCATATATATATGTATATCTCTCTCTCTCTCTCTCTCTCTCTATATATATATATATATATATATATATATATATATATATATATATATATATATATATATATATATATATTGCTTCACTATCTAATAAACTTTAGTACGCCCTATTCATGTAAAGGTGGTAATCATGTTTATCCATGTATTCATATTGACCAAATCCTTTCAGTGCTCTTATGGCAATCATCCCTTATTCAAATTCAAATTAGATATGTTTCTAATTCCAAGCAATGGTCCTTAATTAGTAAGGGCATGTTTGGAGTCACACAAAGATACAAACTGCTTCATAGTTTATAATCCAATTATGTATGAAAATTGAATCAAATAAGGACAAGTAATCCAACATATGATTATGAAGTGAGGATTTGTTTAGTTTGCGAACACACAAGAACTAATTAACCCTATCTCATCGCACATGAGGAGTATTTGCTTCTATGAACCCACCTATGTAATTGTTGAAATTCAAGTGCCATACATATGCAAATATGCCACAATCAATCTTCCAGCACATATGGCACATCTTTTGAGGTGCACATGTGTTAATGGGTCACCATCCATTAGGGATAGCAATGGGTCAAGTTGACATACGGGTCAAATGGGCTCTGTCTAGAAAGTTCGCATGTTTAAATTAATGGGTTGAGCCGGAGTTTAGGTGAACCTGACCTGACTTAAAACAATGAGTTAAAGAAAATGGCCTAACCTAACTCATAACCTGAAATAAAAATATCTTTGGTATAATTTCCTAGACTTCTTAGACTTTTAGCCAACTTGCTGACCACTTATACCTCAAAAAATGTTCCTTGGAGGATAATTCCATCAACGACGCCATAGATAATGATCGCTTAGATGGGTCCTTGGAGATCAACCCTGAGCGCCCTCCATCAGCAAATAATATCGAATAAAAAAAAAATGAAGAAAGCCCGTAAGATCTCACACATAGCAGGTTTAGGTATAATGGGAGTTTCCGGCATTACAATTGTCAAGTATTTCGCTGGCAAGCATCCTCATGACCCACACCATAAATTTCCATCGTTCATCTATCCCATGGCCATCTTTGGGACTTTCTCGTTTGGATTGGGGTTGTTTTTCTTCTCGTTTGTACTTCGAAAACATCCCAAGTCAGTTTGTCGGGCCAAGATGCTAATGTAGATTGCTGTCGTACTGGTAATTATTATAAGCTGCCTTAAAATCTTTGTTCATGCCATGTCTTGAATACTATCGCTGGGCTTCGTACATGACAGATTTATCACTTTTATTTGTTTGTTGCTATGTTAATTACTCGGATTGTTTTGGGTGCATTTGCTATTGTTATTTTTGTATTGCTGTGTTAGTTACTCGGATGACTTTCGGTGCATTTTTAGTGTATGTTAGTTCATTTGAATGGTTATAATAATAAGGCTTGCTTAGTGTTATTAATAAATTACTTTCTCAGAATCCTGTTTCGACTATTATGGTTTTGTCCTTGAATTGTTGTCTCATTTTAAAATGTCAATACAAGACTTAAGTGGGTTATACTGCTAGGTAGATTGGGAGTGATAAGGCCCACCATTGAAATCTTTTGGGGCCACTGTGATTTTTGTATTCATCCACCCACCTGGATAGGGTGCATTTAATAAAAGTTCATTGCACATGGAAGTTGGTTAGTGGTAACACACACCAGTGCACTTGTTACTGTATGTTGGTCTACTTGAATGGTTTTTGGTAATATGGCTTACTTAGCAATATTGTTAATGAAATTGCCTCCTTAAAATTAGTTTTGGCCATTATGGTTCTGTCCTTGAGTTGTTCGAGCTTATTTTATAACCTGAGACCAAAACTCAGGTCAATACAAGGCTCAAATACTAGGCAAAACCGCAAGGAAGGGTGGAAATGATAAATTTGATCACCATTGAAATTTTTTTGAGGCTTCCATGATTTTCGCATCCATCCACCCACCTCAATATGGTGCATCTAATGAAAGTTTTAATTAGTGATAGCACACCCTTGTGCACTTGTTATTTTATGTTGGTCTACTTGAATGCCTAATCGAATAATATGTCTTGCATTGCATTGCTAATAAAATCACTTTCTCAAAATTAATTTTTGATCAATATTACGGTTCTACGCTTGAGTTGCACTAGCTCATTTTATGACGTAAGACCAAAACTTGGGTCAATACAAGGCTCAAGTAGTCCACGCAACAGGAAGAGTTGGAATGATTTACCTTAATTTGAAATTTTTTGGTGCCACAGTGATTTTTGTATTCATCCACCTACCTCGATATATAGGGTGCATCTAATTAAAGTTCCATGCACATGGCATTTGGTTAGTGATAGGACACCCCAATGAACTTCTTATCGTATGTTGGTCTACTTAAATGGTTTTTAGTAATATAGTGTGCTTAGTGCTGGTAATAAAAATGTGTTCTCAAAATCAAAATTTGACCATTATTTGCTCCTGCTCGTCTTAAAATGTTAGACCAAAACTTAAGTCTTACATAAATAGGAATATCATGTTAATATTTTTCAAGGAAAAAGAAGTGTGAACTTTTACAAAACATGAATTTTAGCAAGATTAATGGATTTTCATCTATATGCAAATATAAATCATGAATGCTAATACCTTTGATCAGTGCCTTAAATAATGAAAACTGATGCGTAAGGCCAATTTTTCAAGAGAAAGTCTTTCCCTGATCGATTATAGAAGAGAAGTAGATAACTCCTCTCACACACTCCTACAATAGAGCTAAGGGAGTGCCATGTGAGCTGCCCACTATGTGGGTATTACAGGTGTTGATGAGTGGATGGAAGGGAAGAGGAGAAGAACCCCCCTCCTCCTCTCTTATTTCTCTCACTCTAAGGTGATGACTTCCAAGGGATGGGGATGTCCCTCCCTCTCTCTCCCATCCTCTGAGAGAAGATCATTATTTGGGGAGGAGTTACGGTTTCAATGTAATAAACCATATATATATATATATATATATATATATATATATATATATATATATATATATATATATAGTACTACACTATCTGATAAACTTTAATATGCCATATGCGTATAAAGGTGGTAATCATGTTTATGTATTCAAAATAGATATGTTTCTAATTCCGTGCATTGGTCCTTAAAAAGTAAGGGCATGTGTGGAGTCACACAAAGATACAAACTTGTTCATAGTTTACAATCCAATTATGTATGAAAATTGAATCAAATAAGGACAACTAATCCAACATATGATGATTAAGTGAGGATTTATTTTGTTTACTTAAACAGAGGAACTACTTAACCTTATCTTAGTGCACATGAGGAATATTTGCTTCTATGAACATGTGTAACATGCTCAAAACAAACCCACCTATGTAATTGTTGAAATTCAAGTGCCATACATATGTAAATGTACCACAATCAATCTTCCAGCACATGTGGCACATCTGTTGAGGTGCACATGTGTTAATGGGTCCCCATCCATTAGGGATAGCAATGGGTCAGGTTGACCTACGGGTCAAATGGGATATAGCTAGAAAGTTAGCTGTTTAAATTAATGGGTTGAGCTGGGGTTTAGGTGAACCTAACCCAACTTAAAACAATTAGTCGGACTAAATGGCCTAACCCAACTCATAACTCGAAAGAAAAATATCTTTCGTATAATTCCCTATAATTCTTCGACTTTTAGCCAATTTGCTAACCACTTATACCTCAAAAAATGTTCCTTGGAGGATAATTTCATCAATGACACCACAGATAATGATCACTTAGACGGGTCCGTGGAGATCAACCATGAGCGCCCTCCATCAGCAAATAATATCGAAGAAAAAAATGAAGAAAGCCTATAAGATCTCACATAAAGCAGGGTTAGGTAAAATGGGAGTTTCTGGCATTACAATTGTCAAGTATTTCGCTAGCAAGCATCCTTATGACCCACACCAAAAATTTCCATCGTTCATCTATCCCATGGCCATCTTTGGGACTTTCTCATTTTGATTGGGGCTATTTTTCTTCTCGTTGTTACTTCCAAAACATCCCAAGTCAGTCTGTTGGGCCAAGATTCTAATGTGGTTTGCTATCGTATTGGTAATTATTGCAAGCTGCCTTAAAATCCTTATTCATGTCATCTCTTGAATTCCATCTCTGGGCTTCATACATGATGGATTTTTCACTTTTATTTGTTTGTTGCTAAGTTATTACTCGGATTGTTTTGGGTGCATTTGTTATTGTTATTTTTGTATTGTTGTGTTAGTTACTTGGATGAGTTTCAGTGCATTTTTAACGTATGTTAGTTCATTTGAATGGTTTTCAATAATAAGGCTTGCTTAGTGTTATTAATAAATTACTTTCTCAGAATCATGTTTTGACCATTATGGTTCTGTCCTTGATCTGGCTCATTTTAAAATGTCAATACAAGACTCAAGTTGGTCACATTGGTAGGAAGAGCTGTGGGAGTGATAAGGCCCAACATTGAAATCTTTCGAGGCCACCATGATTTTTGTATTTATCCAACCACCTGGATAGGGTGCATCTAATAAAAGATCAATGCACATGGAAGTTGGTTAGTGATAACACACACCAGTGCACTTGTTACCGTATGTTGGTCTACTTAAATGATTTTTGGTAATATGGCTTGCTTAGCAACATTGTTAATGAAATTGCCACCTCAAAATTAGTTTTGACCATTATGGTTCTGTCCTTGAGTTGTTCTAGCTCATTTTAGAACCTGAGACGAAAATTCAAGTCAATACAAGGCTCAAATACTAGGCAACACCCCGAGGAAGGGTGAAAATGTTAAGTTTGACCACCTTTGAAATTTTTTTGAGGCCGCCATGACTTTCATATCCATCCACCCACCCCAATAGGGTGCATCTAATGAAAGTTCTATGCATATGGCACTTGGTTAATTAGTGATAGCACACCCTAGTGCACTTGTTATTTTATGTTGGTCTACTTGAATGCCTGATCCAATAATATGTCTTGCATTGCATTGCTAATAAAATCATTGTCTCAAAAACAAATTTTGACCAATATTACGGTTCTACCCTTGAGTTGCACTAGCTCATTTTAGGATGTAAGACCAAAACTTGGGTCAATACAAGGCTCAAGTAGGCCACGCAACAAGGAAAGGTTGGAATGATATACCTTAATTTGAAATTTTTTAGGGCCACAGTGATTTTTATATTCATCCACCTACCTCAATATATAGGGTGCATCTAGTTAAGGTTCCATGCACATGGCATTTGGTTAGTGATAGGACACCCCAATGAACTTGTTACCGTATGTTGGTCTACTTGAATGGTTTTTAGTAATATAGCGTGCATAGTGGTGTTAATAAAAATGTGTTCTCAAAATCATTTTTTGACCATTATTTGCTCCTACTTGTCTTAAAACGTGAGACCAAAACTTAAGTCTTATATAAATAAGTATATCATGTTAAGATTTTCAAAGGAAATAGAAGTGTGAACTTTTTCAAAACATGAACTTTACCTAGATTAATGGATTGTCATCTATATGAAAATATAAATAATGAATGTTCATACCTTTGATGGATGCCATAAAAAATGAAAACTGATGCGAAAGGCCGATCTTTCAAGAGAGTCTTTCCCCTATCTATCATATATGAGAAGTGGATAGCTCCTCTCACACACTCCTACAATAGAGCTAAGGGAGTGCCATGTGAGCTACCCACTAAGTGGGCATTACAGGTGTTGATGCGTGGATGGAAGGGAAGAGGAGAAGAATCCACCCTCTCCTCTTCTCTTATTTCTCTCACTCTAAGGTGATGATTTCCAAGGGATGGGGATGTCTCTCTCTCCCGTCCTCTGAGAGGAATTAGGGTTTCAAGGTAATAAACCATATATATATATATATATATATATCGTACTTCACTATCTGATAAATTTTAGTATGCCCTATTTGTGTAAAGGTGGTAATCATGTTTATCCATGTATTTATTTTGACCAAATCCTTTCAGTACTCTTATGGAAATCATCCTTGATTCAAATTCAAATTAGATATATTTCTAATTTCGCGCAATGGTCCTTAAATAGTAAGGGCTTGTTTGGAGTCACACAAAGATACAAACTTGTTCATACTTTATAATCCAATTATATATGAAAATTGAATTAAATAGGGACAACTAATCCAACATATGATTCTTAATTGAGGAGTTGTTTTGTATACTAAAACACAGGAACTACTTAACCCTATCTTAGTGCACATGAGTAATATTTGCTTCTGTGAACATGTGTAACATGCTCGAAACTAACCCACCTGTGTAATTATTGAAATTCAAGTGCCATACATATGCAAATGTGCCACCATCAATCTTCCAGCACATATGGCCCATCTGTTGAGCTGCACATGTGTTAATGGGTTGCCCTCCATTAGGGATAGCAATGAGACAGGTTGACCTACGGGTCAAATGGGCTCCGTCTAGAAAGTTAGCTTCTTTAACTTAATGAGTTGAAATGGGGTTTAGGTGAACCTGACCCAACTTGAAACAATGAGTCAGTCTAAATGGCCTAACCCAACTCATAACCCAAAACAAAAATATCTTTTGTGTAATTCCCTAGAATTCTTAGACTTTTAGTCAATTTCCTAACCAATTCTACCTTTAAAAATGTTCCTTGGAGGATAATTCCATCAACGACACCACAGATAATGATCGCTTAGATGGGTCCCTGGAGGTCAACCATGAGCGCCCTCCATTAGCAAATAATATCGAAGAAAAAATGAAGAAAGCCCGTAAGATCTCACACAAAGCAGGGTTAGGTAAAATGGGAGTTTCTAGCATCGCAATTGTCCATTATTTCACTGGGAAGCATCCTCATGGCCCACACCACAAATTTCCATCGTTCATCTATCCCATGGCCATCTTTGGGACTTTCTCATTTGGATTGGGGCTGTTTTTCTTCTCGTTTATACTTCTAAAATATCCCGAGTCAGTTTGTTGGGCCAAGATTCTAATGTGGATTGCTGTCGTACTGGTAATTTTGCAAGCTACCTTAAACTCCTTGTTCATATCATGTCTTGAATTCCATCTCTGGGCTTCGTACATGACGGATTTATCTCTCTTATTTGTTTGTTGCTATGTTAATTACTCAGATTATTTTGGATGCAATTGTTATTGTTATTTTTGTAATGTTGTGTTAGTTACTCAAATGATTTTCGGTGCATTTTTAGCGTATGTTAGTTCATTTGAATGGTTTCCAATAATAAGGCTTGCTTAGTGTTATTAATAAATTACTTTCTCATAATCATGTTTTGACCATTATGGTTCTGTCCTGGAGTTGATCTGGCTCATTTTAAAATGTTAATACAAGACTCAAGTTGGTCACACAGGTAGGAAGAGCTGTGGGAGTGATAAGGCCCACCATTGAAATCTTTTGAGGCCACCGTGATTTTTGTATTCATCCACCCACCTGGATAGGGTGCATCTAATAAAAGTTCAATGCACATGGAAGTTGGTTAGTGATAACACACACCAGTGCACTTGCTACTATATGTTGGTCTACTTGAATGGTCTTTGGTAATATTGCTTGCGTAGCAATATTATTAATGAAATTGCCTCCTTAAAATCAGTTTTGACCATTATGGTTCAATCCTTGAGATGTTCTAGCTCATTTTAGAACCTGAGACCAAAACTCAGGTCAATACAAGGCTCAAATACTGGGCAACACAGCGAGGAAGGGTGGGAATGATAAGTCTATTCACCATGGAAATTTTTTGGGGCTACCTTGATTTTTGTATCCATCCACCCACCCCAATAGGGTGCATCTAATAAAAGTTATATGCATATGGCACTTGGTTAATTAGTGATAGCACACCTTGGTGCACTTGTTATTTTATGTTGGTCTACTTGAATGTCGGATCCAATAATATGTCTTGCTTTGCATTGCTAATAAAATTGCTTTCTCAAAATAAATTTTAGACCAATATTACGGTTCTACCCTTGAGTTGCACTAGCTCATTTTAGGATGTAAGACCAAAACTCGGGTCAATACAAGGCTCAAGTGGGCCACACAACAAAGAAGATTTTAAATGATATACCTTAAATTGAATTTTTTACCAGCCACCATGATTTTTGTATTGATCCACCCACCTCGATATATAGGGTGCATCTAATTAAAGTTTCATGCACATGGCATTGGGTTAGTGATAAGACACCTCAATGAACTTGTTACTGTATGTTGGTATACTTGAATGCTTTTTTATAATATAGCGTGCTTAGTGTTGTTAATAAAAATGTGTTCTTAAAATCATTTTTTGACCATTATTTGCTCCTTCTCTTAGAACGTGAGACCAAAACTTAAGTCTTATATATATTTTCATGTATATACAAATAAAAATCATGAATGTTCATACCTTTGATGGATGACATAAAAAATGAAAACTGATGCGAAAAGCCGAACTTTCAAGAGAAAGTCTTTTCCTGATCTATTGTAGATGAGAAGTAAATAACTCCTGCATACTCCTACGATAGAGCTAAGGGAGTGTCATGTGAGTTGCCCACTAAGTGGGCATTAAAGGTGTTGATGTGTGAATGGAAGGGAAGAGGGGAAGAATCCCCCCTCTCCTCTTCTCTTATTTAACTCACTCTAAGGTGATAACTTCAAAGGGATGGGGATGTCTCTCTCTCTCTCCCATCCTCTGTGATAAGATCAATATTTATGGAGGAGTTAGGGTTTCAAGGTAATAAACCATATATATGTGTGTGTGTGTGTGTGTGTGTGTGTGTGTGTGTGTGTGTGTGTGTGTGTGTGTGTGTGTGTGTGTGTATATATATATATATATATATATATATATATATATATATATATATATATATATATATATATATATATATATATGTAGTGCTTCACTATCTGATAAACTTTAGTATGACCTAATCTTGTAAAGGTGGTAATCATGTTTATCCTTGTATTCATATTGACCAAATCCTTTCAGTACTCCTATGGCAATCTTCCCGGATTCAAATTCAAATTAGATATGTTTCTAATTTAGTGGTCCTTAAATAGTAAGGGCATGTTTGGAGTCACACAAAGATACAAAATTGTTCATAGTTTATAATCCAATTATGTATGTAAATTAAATCAAATAAGGACAACTAATCCAACATATGATTATTAAGTGAGGATTTTTTTTGTTTGCTAAAACACAAGAACTTCTTAACCTTATCGTATTGCACATGAGGAATATTTGCTTCTATGAATATGTGTAAGATGCATGAAACAAACCCACCTGTGTAATTGTTGAAATTCAAGTGCCATACATATGCAAATGTGCCACAATCAATCTTCTAGCACATATGGCACTTCTATTGAGGTGCACATGTGTTAATGGGTTGCCATCCATTAGGGATAGTAATGGGTCAAGTTGACCTATGGGTCAAATGGGCTCTGGCTAGAAATTTAGCCTATTTAAATTATTGGGTTGACAGTGGTCTAGGTGAACCTGACCCGACTTAAAATAATGAGTTGGACCAAATGGCCTAACCCAACTCATAACCCAAAATAAAAATATCATGGGTATAATTCACTAGACTTCTTAGACTTTTAGCCAACTTGCTGACCACTTATACCTCAAAAAATGTTCCTCGGAGGATAATTCCAACAACAACGCCACAGATAATGATCACTTAGATGGGTCCTTTGAGATCAACCATGAGTGCCCTCCATCAGCAAATAATATCGAAGAAAAAAAATAATTAAGAAAGCACGTAAGATCTCACACAAAGTAGGGTTAGGTAAAATGGGTGTTTTCGGCATTGCAATTGACAAGTATTTCACTGGCAAGCATCCTCATGATCCACACCACAAATTTCCATTGTTCATTTATCCCATGGCCATCTTTAGGACTTTTCCGTTTGGATTGGGGCTGTTTTTCTTCTTTTTCGTACTTCCAAAACATCCCAAGTTAGTCTGTCGGGCCAAGATGCTAATGTGGATGGCTGTCGTACTAGTAATTATTGCAAGCTGCCTTAAAATCCTTGTTCAAGTCATGTCTTGAATTCCATCTCTGGCATCTTACATGACAGATTTATTACTTTTATTTGTTTGTTGTTATGTTAATTACTCGGATTGTTTTGGGTGCATTTGTTATTATTATTTTTGTATTGCTATGTTACTTACTTATATGATTTTTGGTGCATTTTTAGTTTATGTTAATTAGTTCATTTGAATGGTTTTCAATAATAAGGCTTGCTAAGTGGTATTAATAAATTACTTTCTCAGTATCATGTTTTGACCATTATAGTTCTGTCCTTGAGTTGCTCTGGCTCATTTTAAAATGTCAATACAAGACTCAAGTGGGTAACACAACTAGGAAGAGTGGGAGTGATAAGTCCCACCATTGAAATCTTTTGAGGCCACCGTGATTTTTGTATTCATTCACCCACCTGGATAGGGTGCATCTAATAATTAAAAGTTCAATGCACATGGAAGTTGGTTAGTGATAACACATACCAGTGCACTTGCTACTGTATGTTGGTCTACTTGAATGGTTTTTAGTAATATGGCTTGCTTAGCAATATTTTTAATGAAATTGCCTCCTCAAAATCAGTTTCTACCATTATGGTTCTGTCCTTGAGTAGTTCCAGATCATTTTAGAACCTGAGACCAAAACTCAGGTCAATATAAGGCTCAAATACTATGTAACATAGCGATTAATGGTTTTTAGTAGTTCCAGACCATTATGGTTTTTAGTGTGAACTTTTTCAAAATAAGAATTTTAGTTAGATTAATGGATTTTCATCTATATGCAAATATAAATCATGAATGTTCATACCTTTGATGGATGCCATAAGAAATGAAAACTGATGCGAAAGGCCGATCTTTCAAGACAAAGTCTTTCCCCAATCTATTATAGATGAGAAGTAGAATACTCCTCTCACACACTCCTACAATAGAGCTAAGGGAGTGCCATGTGAGCTGCCCACTATGTGGGAAATACAAGTGTTGATGCGTCGATGGAAGGGAAGAGGAGAAAAATCCCCCTCTTCTCTTCTCCTATTTCTCTTAGTCAAAGGTGATGACTTCCAAGGGATGGGGATTTCTCTCTCCCCCATCCTTTGAGATAAGATCAATATTTAAGGACTCGTTAGGATTTCAAGGAAATAAACCATATATATATGTATCTCTCTCTCTCTCTCTATCTCTCTCTCTCTCTCTCTATATATATATATATATATATATATATATATATATATATTACTTCACTATCTGTTAAACTTTAGTATGCCCTATTCATGTAAAGGTGGTAATTATGTTTATCCATGTATTCATATTGACCAAATCCTTTCAGTACTCTTATGGCAATCAACCCTTATTCAAATTCAAATTAGATATGTTTCTGATTGCGTGCAATGGTCCGTAAATAGTAAGGGCATGTTTGGAGTCACACAAAGATACAAACTTGTTCATAGTTTATAATCCAAATATGTATGAAAATTGAATCAAATAAGGACAACTAATCCAACATATGATTATGAAGTGAGGATTTTTTTTTGTTTGCGAACACACAGGAACTAATTAACCCTATCTCAGCGAACATGAGGAATATTTGCTTCTATGAACATGTGTAGCATGCTCGAAACAAACCCACCTATGTAATTGTTGAAATTCAAGTGCCATACATATGCAAATGTGTCACAATCAATCTTTTAGCACATATGGCACATCTGTTGAGGTGCACATGTGTTAATGTGTCACCATCCATTAGGGATAGCAATGGGTCAGGTTGACCTACAGGTCAAATGGGCTTTGTCTAGAAAGTTAGCATGTTTAAATTAATGGGTTGAACCTGAGTTTAGGTGAACCTGACCTGACTTAAAACAATGTGTTAGAGCAAATGGCCTAACCCAACTCATAACCCGAAATAAAAATATCTTTGGTATAATTTCCTAGACTTCTTAGACTTTTAGCCAACTTGATGACCACTTATACCTCAAAAAATGTTCCTTTGAGGATAATTCCATCAATGACACCACAAAAAAATGATCGCTTAGATGGGTCCTTGGAGATCAACCCTGAGCGCCCTCCATCAGCAAATAATATCGAACAAAAAATGAAGAAATCCCGTAAGATGTCACACAAAGGAGGGTTAGGTACAATGGGAGTTTCCGGCATTGCAATTGTCAAGTATTTCGCTGGCAAGCATCCTCATGACCCACACCACTGATTTCCATCGTTCATCTATCCCATGGCTATCTTTGGGACTTTCTCGTTTGGATTGGGGTTGTTTTTCTTCTCATTTGTACTTCGAAAACATCCCAAGTCAGTCTGTCGGGCCAATATGCTAATGTAGATTGTTGTCGTACTGGTAATTATTACAAGTTACCTTAAAATCCTTGTTCATTTCATGTCTTGAATACTATCTATGGGCTTCGTACATGACGAATTTATCACTTTTATTTGTTTGTTGCTATGTTAATTACTCGGATTGTTTTGGGTGCATTTGTTATTGTTATTTTTGAATTGCTGTGTGAGTTACTCGGATGATTTTTGGTGCGCTTTTAGTGTATGTTAGTTCATTTGAATGGTTTTCAATAATAAGGCTTACTTAGTGTTATTATTAAATTACTTTCTCAGAATCATGTTTCGACCATTATGGTTCTGTCCTTGAGTTGTTGTGTCTCATTTTAAAATGTCAATACAAGACTCAAGTGGGTCATACAACTAGGAAGAGTGGGAGTGATAAGGCCCACCATTGAAGTCTTTTGGGGCCATTGTGATTTTTGTATTCATGCACCCACCAAGATAGAGTGCATCTAATAAAAGTTCAATGCACATGGAAGTTGGTTAGTGGTAACACACACCAGTGCACTTGTTACACACACACACACACACACACACACACACACACACACACACACACACACACACACACACATATATATATATATAGTACTTCACTATCTGATAAACTTTAGTATGCCCTATGCGTGTAAAGGTGGTAATCATGTTTATCCATGTATTCATATTGACCAAATCCTTTTAGCACTCTTATCAAAATCATCCCTGATTCAAATTCAAAATAGATATTTTTCTAATTTTGCGCAATGGTCCTTAAAAAGTAAGGGCATGTGTGGAGTCACACAAAGATATAAACTTGTTCATAGTTTACAATCCAATTATGTATGAAAATTGAATCAAATAAGGACAACTAATCCAACATATGATTATTAAGTGAGGATTTATTTTGTTTGCTAAAATAGAGGAACTACTTAACCTTATCTTAGTGCACATGAGGAATATTTGCTTCTATGAACATGTGTAACATGCTCGAAACAAACCTACCTATGTACTTGTTGAAATTCAAGTGCCATACATATGCAAATGTACCACAATCAATCTTCCAGCACGTGGCACATCTATTGGGGTGCACATGTGTTAATGGGTCCCCATCCACTAGGGATAACAATGGGTCAGGTTAACCTATGGGTCAAATGGGATCTGGCTAGAAAGTTAGCCTGTTTAAATTAATGGGTTGAGCTGGGGTTTAGGTGAACCTAACCCAACTTAAAACAATTAGTCGGACTAAATGGCCTAACCCAACTCATAACTCGAAAGAAAAATATCTTTGGTATAATTCCTTATAATTTTTAGACTTTTAGCCAATTTGCTAACCACTTATACCTCAAAAAATGTTCCTTGGAGGATAATTCCATAAAATGACACCACAGATAATGATCGCTTAGATGGGTCCGTGGAGATCAACCATAAGCGCCCTCCATCAGCAAATAATATTGAAGAAAAAAAATGAAGAAAGCCTGTAAGATCTCACGCAAAGCAGGGTCAGGTAAAATGGGAGTTTCCGGCATTGCAATTGTCAAGTATTTCGCTAGCAAGCATCCTCATGACCCACACCAAAAATTTCCATTGTTCATCTATCCCATGGCCATCTTTGGGACTTTCTCATTTTGATTAGGGCTTTTTTTCTTCTCGTTGTTACTTCCAAAACATCCCAAGTCAGTTTGTCGGGCCAAGATTCTATTGTGGATTGCTATCGTATTGGTAATTATTGCAAGCTGCCTTAAAATCCTTGTTCATGTCATCTCTTGAATTCCATATCTAGGCTTCGTACATGAAGGATTTATCGCTTTTATTTGTTTGTTGCTATGTTATTACTCGGATTATTTTTGGTGCATTTATTATTGTTATTTTTGTATTATTGTGTTAGTTACTCGGATGATTTTCGGTGCATTTTTAGTGTATGCTAGTTCGTTTAAATGGTTTTCAATAATAAGGCTTGCTTAGTGTTATTAATATATTACTTTCTCATAATCATGTTTTGACCATTATGGTTCTGTCCTTGAGTTGTTGTGTCTCATTTTAAAATTTCAATACAAGACTCAAGTGGGTCACACAACTAGGAAGAGTGGGAGTGCTAAGGCCCACCATTGAAACTTTTGGGGCCACCGTGATTTTTGTATTCATCCACCCACGTGGATAGGCTACATCTAATAAAAGTTCAATGCACATGGAAGTTGGTTAGTGATAACACACACCAGTGCACTTGTTACCATATGTTGGTCTACTAGAATGGTTTTTGGTAATATGGCTTGCTTAGCAACATTGTTAATGAAATTGCCTCCTCAAAATTAGTTTTGACCATTATGATTCTGTCCTTGAGTTGTTCTAGCTCATTTTAGAACCTGAGACCAAAACTCATGTCAATACAAGGCTCAAATACTGGGCAACACCACGAGGAAGGGTGGAAATGATAAGTTTGATCACCTTTGAAATATTTTGAGGCCACCATGACTTTCATATCCATCCACCCACCCCAATAGGGTGCATTTAATGAAAGTTCTATGCGTATGCCACTTGGTTAATTAGTGATAGCACACCCTAGTGCACTTATTATTTTATGTTGGTCTACTTGAATACCTGATCCAATAATATGTCTTGCATTGCATTGCTAATAAAATCGTTGTCTCAAAATAAAATTTTGACCAATATTACGGTTCAACCCTTGAGTTGCATGCTAGTTCATTTTAGGACGTAAGACCAAAACTTGGGTCAATACAAGGCTCAAGTAGGCCACGCAACAAGGAAGAGTTGGAATGATATACCTTAATTTGAAATTTTTTGGGGCCACAGTGATTTTTATATTCATCCACCTACCTTAATATATAGGGTGCATCTAATTAAAGTTCCATGCACATGGAATTTGGTTAGTGATAGGACACCCCAATGAACTTGTTACTGTATGTTGGTCTACTTGAATGGTTTTTAGTAATATAGCGTGCATAGTGGTGTTAATAAAAATGTATTCTCAAAATCATTTTTTGACCATTATTTGCTCCTACTCGTCTTAGATTGTGAGACCAAAACTTAAGTCTTACATAAATAGGTATATCATGTTAAGATTTTCAAAGGAAACAAAAGTGTGAACTTTTTCAAAACATGAACTTTACCTAGATTAATGGATTGTCATCTATATGAAAATATAAATCATGAATGTTCAAACCTTTGATGGATGCCATAAAAATTTAAAACTGATGCGAAAGGCCAATCTTTCAAGAGAGTCTTTCCCTGATCTATTATATATGAGAAGTGGTTAACTCCTTGCACACACTCTTACAATAGAGCTAAGGGAGTGCCATGTGAGCTGCCCACTAAGTGGGCATTACAGGTGTTGATGCATGGATGGAAGGGAAGAGGAGAAGAATCCCCCCTCTCCTCTTTGCTTATTTCTCTCACTCTAAGGTGATGATTTCCAAGGGATGGGGATGTCTCTCTTTCCCATTAGCAAATAATATTGAAGAAAAAATGAAGAAAGCCCGTAAGATCTCACACAAAGTAGGGTTAGGTAAAATGGGAGTTTCTGGCATTGCAATTGTCCAGTATTTCGCTAGCAAGCATCCTCATGACCCACACCACAAATTTCCATCGTTCAACTATCCCATGGCCATCTTTGGGACTTTCTCATTTGGATTGGGGCTGTTTTTCTTCTCGTTTGTACTTCCAAAACATCCCTAGTCAGTTTGTCAGGCCAAGATTCTAATGTGGATTGTTGTCATTTTGGTAATTATTGCAAGCTGCCTTAAAATCCTTGTTCATGTCATGTCTTGAATTCCATCTCTGGGCTACGTACATGACAGATTTATCTCTTTTATTTGTTTGTTGCTATGTTATTACTCGGATTATTTTGGATGCAATTGTTATTGTTATGTTTGTAATGTTGTGTTAGTTACTCGAATGATTTTTGATGCTTTTTTAGCGTATGTTAGTTCACTTGAATGGTTTTCAATAATAAGGCTTGCTTAGTGTTATTAATAAATTACTTTCTCAGAATCATGTTTTGACCATTATGGTTCTGTCCTTGAGTTGCTCTAGCTCATTTTAAAATGTCAATACAAGACTTAAGTTGGTCACACAGGTAGGAAGAGCTGTGGGAGTGATAAGGCCACCATTGAAATCTTTTGAGGACACTGTGCTTTTTGTATTCATCCACCCACATGGATAGGGTGCATCTAATAAATGTTCAATGCACATGGAAGTTGGTTAGTGATAACACACACCAGTGCACTTGCTACTGTATGTTGGTCTACTTGAATGGTCTTTGGTAATATGGCTTGCTTAGCAATATTGTTAATGAAATTGCCTCTTCAAAATCAGTTTTGACCATTATGGTTCTATCCTTGAGTTGTTCCAGCTCATTTTAGAACTTGAGACCAAAACTCAGGTCAATACAAGGCTCAAATACTGGGCAACACAGCGAGGAAGGGTGGGAATGATAAGTTTGTTCACCATGGAAATTTTTTGGGGCCACCACGATTTTTGTATCCATCCACCCACCCCAATAGGGTGCATCTAAAAAAAGTTATATGCATATGGCACTTGGTTAATTAGTGATAGCACACCCCGGTGCACTTGTTATTTTATGTTGGTCTACTTGAATGTCTGATCCAATAATATTTCTTGCTTTGCATTGCTAATAAAATTGCTTTCTCAAAATAAATTTTAGACCAATATTACGATTCTACCCTTGAGTTGCACTAGCTCATTTTAGGACGTAAGACCATAACTCGGGTCAATACAAGGCTCAAGTGGGCCACACAACAAGGAAGAGTTGGAATGATATACTTTAAATTGAATTTTTTTGGGGCCACCATGATTTTTGTATTCATCCACCCACCTCGATATATAGGGTGCATCTAATTAGAGTTCCGTGCACATGGCATTTGGTTTGTGGTGAGACACCTCAATGAACTTGTTAATGTATGTTAGTCTACTTGAATGTTGTTTTGTAATATAGTGTGCTTAGTGTTGTTAATAAAAATGTGTTCTTAAAATCATTTTTTGACCATTATTTGCTCCTTGTCTTAGAACATGAGACCAAAACTTAAGTCTTATATATATAAGTATATCATGTTAAGATTTGTATAGGAAACAAAAAGAGAACTTTTTCAAAACATAAATTTTAGTAAGAGTAATGGATTTTCATGTATATACAAATAAAAATCATGAATGTTCATACCTTTGATGGATGCCATAAAAAATGAAAACTGATGCGAAAGGCCGATCTTTCAAGAGAAAGTCTTTCCCCGATCTATTATAGATGAGAAGTAGATAACTCCTCTTGCATACTCCTACAATAGAGCTAAGGGAGTGTCATGTGAGTTGCCCACTAAGTGGGCATTAAAGGTGTTGATGTGTGAATGGAAGGGAAGACGAGTAGAATCCCCCCTCCTCTTCTCTTATTTATCTCACTCTAAGGTGATAACTTCAAAGGGATGGGGATGTCTCTCTCTCCCATCCTCTGAGATAAGATCAATATTTAGGGAAGAGTTAGGGTTTCAAGGTAATAAACCATATATATATATATATATATATATATATATATATAGTGCTTCACTATCTGATGAACTTTAGTATGCCCTAATCATGTAAAGGTGGTAGTCATGTTTATCCATGTATTCATATTGACCAAATCCTTTCAGTACTCTTATGGCAATCTTCCCTGATTCAAATTCAAATTAGATATGTTTCTAATTCCGCTCAATGGTCCTTAAATAGTAAAGGCATGTTTGGAGTCACACAAGGATACAAAATTGTTCTTAGTTTATAATCCAATTATGTATGAAAATTAAATCAAATCAGGACAACTAATCCAACATATGATTATTAAGTGAGGATTTGTTTTGTTTGCTAAAACACAGGAACTACTTAACCTTATCTTAGTGCACATGAGGAATATTTGCCTCTATGAATATGTGTAAGATGCATGAAACAAACCCACCTGTGTAATTGTTGAAATTCAAGTTCCATACATATGCAAATGTGCCACAATCAATCTTCCAGCACATATGGCACATCTGTTGAGGTGCACATGTGTTAATGGGTCGCCATACATTAGGGATAGTAATGGGTCAAGTTGACCTATGGGTTAAATGGGCTCTGGCTAGAAATTTAGCTTGTTTAAATTAATGAGTTGACAGTGGTCTAGGAACCTGACCCGGCTTAAAATAATGAGTTGGACCAAATGGCCTAACCCAACTCATAACCCAAAACAAAAATATCTTTGGTATAATTTGCTAGACTTCTTAGACTTTTAGCCAACTTGCTGACCACTTATACCTCAAAATATTTTCCTTGGAGGATAATTCCATTAACGACGCCATAGATAATGATCGCTTAGATGAGTCCTTGGAGATCAACCATGTGTGCCCTTCATCAAAAAATAATATCAAAGAAAAAAAAAATGAAGAAAGCCCGTAAGATCTCACAAAAAGCAGGGTTAGGTAAAATGGGAGTTTTCGGCATTGCAATTATCAAGTATTTCACTGGCAAGCATCCTCATGATCTACACTACAAATTTCCATCGTTCATCTATCCCCTGGCCATCTTTGGGACTTTCCTGTTTAGATTGGGGCTGTTTTTCTTATTATTTGTACTTCCAAAACATCCCAAGTCAGTCTGTCGGGCCAAGATGCTAATGTGGATTGTTGTTATACTGGTAATTATTGCAAACTGCCTTAAAATCCTTGTTCATGTCATGTCTTGAATTTCATCTCTAGCTTCTTACATGACAGATTTATCACTTTTATTTGTTTGTTGCTATGTTAATTACTCGGATTATTTTGGGTGCATTTGTTATAATTATTTTTGTATTGCTGTGTTACTTACTTATATGATTTTTGGTGCATTTTTAGTGTATGTTAGTTCATTTGAATGGTTTTCAATAATATGGCTTACTTAGTTTTATTAATAAATTACTTTCTCAGAATCATACTTTGACCATTATGGTTCTGTCCTTGAGTTGTTCTGGCTCATTTTAAAATGTCAATACAAAACTTAAGTGGGTAACACAACTAGGAAGCATGGGAGTGATAAGGCCCGCCATTGAAATCTTTTGAAGTCATCGTGATTTTTGTATTCATCCACCCACCTGGATAGGGTGCATCTAATAATTAAAAGTTCAATGCACATGGAAGTTGGTTAGTGATAACACATACCAGTGCACTTGCTACTGTATGTTGGTCTACTTGAATGGTTTTTAGTAATATGGCTTGCTTAGCAATATTTTTAATGAAATTTCCTCCTCAAAATCAGTTTCGACCATTATGGTTCTGTCCTTGAGTAGTTCCAGATCATTTTAGAACCTGAGACCAAAACTCAGGTCAATATAAGGCTCAAATACTATGTAACACAGCGAGGAAGGGTGGGAATGATAAGTTTGATCACCATCAAAAAATTTTGGGGCCACCATGATTTTTGTAGCCATCCACCCACCCCAATAGGGTGCATCTAAAAAAAGTTCTATGCATATGGCACTTGGTTAATTAGTCACAGCACACCCTGGTGTACTTGTTATTTTATGTTGGTCTACTTGAATGCCTGATCCAATAATATGTCTTTCTTTACATTGCTAATAAAATTGCTTTCTCAAAATAAAATTTTCACCAATATTACGGTTCTACCCTTGAGTTGCACTAGCTCATTTAAGGATGTAA
Source organism: Magnolia kwangsiensis (assembly GCA_037074715.1). Classification (NCBI taxonomy): domain Eukaryota; kingdom Viridiplantae; phylum Streptophyta; class Magnoliopsida; order Magnoliales; family Magnoliaceae; genus Magnolia; species Magnolia kwangsiensis. The sequence continues at coordinate 101,011,877 of CM073584.1, forward strand.
GACCAAAATTCGGGTCAATACAAGGCTCTAGTGGGCCACACAACAAGAAAGAGTTGGAATGATATACCTTAATTTGAAATTTTTTAGGGCCACTGTTATTTTTGTATTCATCCACCCACCTCAATATATAGGGTGCATCTAATTAAAGTTCCATGCACGTGGCACTTGGTTAGTGATAGGACACCCCAATGAACTTGTTACCATATGTTGCTCTACTTGAATAGTTTTTAGTAATATAGCTTGTTTAGTGTTGTTAATAAAAATGTGTTCTCAAAATCATTTTTTGACCATTATTTGCTCCTGCTTATCTTAGAATGTGAGACCAAAACTTAAATCTTATATATGTATATCATGTTAAGATTTTCAAAGGAAACAGAAGTGTGAACTTTTTCAAAATAAAAATTTTAGCTAGATTAATGGATTTTCATCTATATGCAAATATAAATCATGGATGTTCATACCTTTGATGGATGCCATAAGAAATGAAAACTTGTGCGAAAGGCCGATCTTTTAAGACAAAGTCTTTCCCCAATCTATTATAGGTGAGAAGTAGATAACTCCTCTCGCACACTCCTACAATAGAGATAAGGGAGTGCCATGTGAGCTGCCCACTATGTGGGCATTACAAGTGTTGATGCGTGGATGGAAGGGAAGAGGAGAAAAATTCCCCTCTCCTCTTCTCCTTTTTCTCACTCTAAGGTGATGACTTCCAAGGGATGGGGATTTCTCTCTCTCTCCCATCCTCTAAGATAAGATCAATATTTAGGGACTCGTTAGGGTTTCAAGGAAATAAACCATATCTCTCTCTCTCTCTCTCTCTCTCTCTATATATATATATATATATATATATATATATATTCCTTCACTATTTGATAAACTTTAGCATGCCCTATTCATGTAAAGGTGGTAATCACGTTTATCCATGTATTCATATTGACCAAATCCTTTCAGTACTCTTATAGCAATCATCCCTTATTCAAATTCAAATTAGATATGTTTCTAATTCCGTGCAATAGTCCTTAAATAGTAAGGGCATGTTTGGAGTCACATAAAGATACAAACTTGTACATAGTTTATAAGCCAATTATGTATGAAAATTGAATCAAATAAGGACAACTAATCCAATATATGATTATGAAGTGAGGATTTGTTTTGTTTACGAACACACAGGAACTAATTAACCCTATCTCAGCGAACATGAGGAATATTTGCTTCTATATGAACATGTGTAACATGCTGGAAACAAACCCACCTGTGTAATTGTTGAAATTCAAGTGCCATACATATGCAAATATGTCACAATCAATCTTCCAGCACATATGGCACATCTGTTGAGGTGCACATGTGTTAATGGGTCACCATCCATTAGGGATAACAATGGGTTAGGTTGACCTACGGGTCAAATGGGCTTTGTTTAGAAAGTTTGCATGTTTAAATTAATGGGTTGAGCCGGAGTTTAGGTGAACCTGACCCGACTTAAAACAATGATCAGAGAAAATGGCCTAACCCAACTCATAACCCGAAATAAAAATATCTTTGGTATAATTTTCTAGACTTCTGTTCACTCCCCCAAGTGCAGGGTTGTGATGTAGTAATAACTCGGTAAGACCGAGGTCGAATCCCAAGGGACTGAAACTTGTACGTTATCTAAAATTATCTAGAACTAGAACTAGGCTAAGATGAAATCTAATCTGATTGAATTTGAAGGAATACTGGTGAAATAATTATTTAAACTTGAGAGAAATCAGGAGAAGGGAACTAGGGATTCAGAGGATCCACTTGTAAATATCAGGGAGATCTTATGCCTGCTTCAAGAATTATGGAATTTACTGAACTGTCGTTGATCTAGTTTTCAAAGAGATGAAAGGTATATGAATTAGAATGGATTCCATCACCAAACCATGCCCAAGAGACTGTGGCAAACAACAGAATTAAACTAATTACCAACCAATCACATGTATGAAAGTTAGGAAGGGTACCGTCATCCAACCATGCCCAGGAGACTATGGTAAACAACAGGACGTCCTGACGTCATAAACATAAAAGTAGAAGGACATGATTAAAGCCATTGCAGACCCATTGTAATTTTAGTCACAACAGACCATTAAAGACTAAAACATGCCATTAATTAAACTAACATCAACATTAATTCAATTCATAAATTAAATAAAAAAATTCATAAATTAAACTCTCCACATCTCACTACAAGCTTCACCTCCTAGCCCTAGCTAGGAGGTTTAGCCCAACATGAATAGGCTGGATATCTCAAAATAAAAATAAAATAAATAAACAAACTCAACTCTCTCTCTTGCAGACGTCCGACCTGAGCCTTCCTTCCCAGCTCTGAATCTTCCTCCCAAGACCTGAATAAATGCTCCCCACGTCCAAAACCTCCTTATATAACTGCTGGAATGGTGAAAATCGGATTTGAATCGGATTTGGAAAGCTATGCATGCCTAGTGAAAGCTTTTTCACAGCCAAGTTCGGTGCATCGAAACACGCCACTTTCCTCGTTTAAATTTCAAAGAAATACCATCCCTTAGTACTTTCTTGGGTCCTCTATATGATAGACGGTTCAGATCTGCCATATGATCAAAGATGGTGGACCAAAACTGCCTGGAAAAGTCAGTTTTCGCAGATGTGCGAAACCTTTCGCACAATTTCGCTGTTGTGATCGGTGGGCCGCACAGAAGCATTTTCTGAAAAATTCACCCCGTCCATTGGATTCAGGACAAAATTTCAGTCAAGAATGGGTAGTTTTGAATGTCCATTGACGTGGCCCAGAGAAGAAATCACAAAAGGATCAGATTTGAACGCTACAAGGCAGCCCTTTTGTGGCCCCTGTATCGTACACGTGTGCACGCATGGGTGAAAAGTGACAACATGGTTTTCAAGTATTCAATGCCGTCTACACGGTGGACGGTTTAGATTGAGCTTACAGGGCACGTGTAGGGCCCACTAGCTTCCGTAAAACGGCCAACGGCCGTGCATTATGCGGCACGTTTTTTTTTTTTGAATTGGAGAAGGAAACGTCGGTCAGCAGCGCTGACCGACTTTGGAAAATCACGTGCACGGCTAGTGCACATGTGCACTATGCACACTCAAGTTAAAGTGGGGTCCACTATGATGTTTTTGTGAAATCTGATCCAATCATCTGATTGGTCTCCTCATTTAAGGCGTTGATACCAAATTCGAGGCAATTCCAGATATCAGGTGGGCCCAGGATTGACGGTTTATAAGCTGATCGGTCAGTTGGAGCACTTTTATAGTAATCCAAGAGCTGAAATTTGAAATGTACGGTTAATTTATGGCCCTTATCTCATGTATAAAGTTTCGAACCGATCAGATGTCGGGAACCATGTGATCTTGCATTCTGGATGCGTTTCAAGCCACTTGAGCTTCAGTTTCTTAGTTTTCTCGGATTTCTGACCATGTATATCTGTCAATCTTGGTCCCTTAGAGTGTGTCCCATGCTTTGGTGAATTTGGAGCGTTAAATCCATGCATTTAGTATCCTATTTTGATCCAAGCTTGTAAAATCAACCTGCAACATAAACACGATTAAATCAGCCTTTAAACACTATTATGCTCGTAAATCCGGACAATATTTGGGGTCTAATATGCACTATTTGACCCTCAACAACTTCTTATACTTTTAGCCAACTTGCTGACCACTTATACCTCAAAAAATGTTCCTTAGAGGGTAATTCCATCTATGACGCCACAGATAATGAACTCTTAGATGGGTCCTTGGAGATCAAACCTAAGCGCCCTCCATCAATAAATAATATCAAAGAAAAAAATGAGGAAAGCTCGTAAGATCTCACACAAAGCAGGGTTAGGTACAATGGGGGTTTCCGGCATTGCAATTGTCAAGTATTTCGCTGGTAAGCATCCTCATGACCCACACCACAAATTTCCATCGTTCATCTATCCCATGGCCATCTTTGGGACTTTGTCATTTGGATTGGGGTTGTTTTTCTTCTCGTTTGTACTTCGAAAACATCCCAATTCAGTCTGTCGGGCCAAGATGCTAATGTAGATTGTTGTCGTACTGGTAATTATTACAAGCTACCTTAAAATCCTTGTTCATGTCATGTCTTGAATACTATCTCTGGGCTTCCTACATGACAGATTTATCGCTTTTATTTGTTTGTTGTTATGTTAATTACTCGAATTGTTTTGGATGCATTTGTTATTGTTATTTTTGTATTGTTGTGTTAGTTACACAAATGATTTTCGGTGCATTTTTAGTGTATGTTAGTTCATTTGAATGGTTTTCAATAATATGGCTTGCTTAGTTTTATTAATAAATTACTTTCTCAGAATCATGTTTCGACCATTATGGTTCTATCCTTGAGTTGCTCTGTCTCATTTTAAAATGTCAATACAAGACTCAAGTGGGTCATACAGCTAGGAAGAGTGGGAGTGATAAGGCCCACCATTGAAATCTTTTAGGGCCACTGTGATTTTTATATTCATCCACCCACCGAGATAGGGTGCATCTAATAAAAGTTCAATGCACATGGAAGTTGGTTAGTGGTAACACACACTAGTACACTTGTTACTGTATGTTGGTCTACTTGAATGGTTTTTGGTAATATGGCTTGCTTAGCAATATTGTTAATGAAACTGCCTCCTCAAAATTAGTTTTGACCATTATGGTTCTGTCCTTGAGTTGTTCGAGCTTCTTTTATAACCTGAGACCAAAACTCAGGTCAATACAAGGCTCAAATACTGGGCAAAACCGCAAGGAATGGTGGAAATGATAAGTTTGATCACCATTAAAAATTTTTTGACGCCACCATGATTTTCGTATCCATCCACCCACCCTGCATCTAATGAAAGTTTTGTGTATGGCACTTGGTCAATTAGTGATAGCACACCCTAGTGCACTTGTTATTTTATGTTGGTCTGCTTGAATGCCTAATCTAATAATATGTCTTGCATTGCATTGCTAATAAAATCACTTGCTCAAAATTAATTTTTGACCAATATTACGGTTCTGCCCTTGAGCTGCGCTAGCTCATTTTATGACGTAAGACCAAAACTCAGGTCAATACAAGGCTTAAGTAGGCCACACAACAGGAAGAATTGGAACGATATACCTTAATTTGAATTTTTTTTCTGCCATAGTGATTTTTGTATTCATCCACCTACCTCGATATATAGGGTGCATCTAATTAAAGTTCCATGCACATGGCATTTGGTTAGTGTTAGGACACCCCAATGAACTTGTTATCGTATGTTGGTCTACTTGAAAGGTTTTTAATAATATAGTGTGCTTAGTGTTGTTAATAAAAATGTTTCTCAAAATCAATTTTTGACCTTTATTTGCTCCTGCTCGACTTAGAACGTGAGACCAAAACTTAAGTCTTACATAAATAGGTATATCATGTTAAGATTTTCAAAGGACAAAGAAGTGTGAACTTTTTCAAAACATGAATTTTAACAAGATTTATGGATTTTCATCTATATGCAAATATAAATCATGAATGGTCATACCTTTGATTGTTGCCTTAAATAATGAAAACTGATGCGAAAGGCCGATTTTTTGAGAGAAAGTCTTTCCCCGATCAATTATAGATGAGAAGTTGATAAGTCCTCTCGCACACTCCTACAATAGAGCTAAGGGAGTGCCATGTGAGTTGCCCACAATGTGGGCATTACAGGTGTTGATGCGTGGATCGAAGGGAAGAGGAGAAGAACCCCCCTCTCCTCTTCTCTTATTTCTCTCACTCTAAGGTGATGACTTCCAAGGGATGGGGATGTCTCTCTCTCTCCCATCCTCTAAGAGAAGATCAATATTTAGGGAGGAGTTATGGTTTCAATGTAATAAACCATATATATAGTACTTCAATATTTGATAAACTTTAGTATGCCCTATGCGTGTAAAGGTGGTAATAAACTATATATATATATATATATATATATATATATATATATATATATATATATATATATATATATATATATATATATATATATATATATATATATATATATATATATATATATATATATATAGTGCTTAACTATCTGATGAACTTTAGTATGCCCTAATCATGTAAAGGTGGTAGTCATGTTTATCCATGTATTCATATTGACCAAATCCTTTCAGTACTCTTATGGCAATCTTCCCTGATTCAAATTCAAATTAGATATGTTTCTAATTCCGTTCAATGGTCCTTAAATAGTAAAGGCATGTTTGGAGTCACACAAAGATACAAAATTGTTCTTAGTTTATAATCCAATTATGTATGAAAATTAAATCAAATCAGGACAACTAATCCAACATATGATTATTAAGTGAGGATTTGTTTTGTTTGCTAAAATATAGGAACTACTTAACCTTATCTTAGTACACATGAGGAATATTTGCCTCTATGAATATTTGTAAGATGCATGAAACAAACCCACCTGTGTAATTGTTGAAATTCAAGTTTCATACATATGCAAATGTGCCACAATCAATCTTCCAGCACATATGGCACATCTGTTGAGGTGCACATGTGTTAATGGGTCGCCATCCATTAGGGATAGCAATGGGTCAGGTTGACCTACGGATCAAATGGGATCTAGCTAGAAAGTTTGTTGAGGGTCAAATATTGTATATTAGACCCCAGATATTGTCTGGATTTACAAATATAATGCTGTCTAATGGCTCGTTTTCTCATTCTTGTGTGGCAAAGTGATTTTATGAGCATGGATAGAAAAAGGACGTTAAAAGTTGATATTTAACGATCTGATGACGCCAAAGGCAAGGGACACACTCCAGGGGACCAAGATTGACAAATATACATGGTTAAAAATTCAAAAAAAGTTAGAAATTGAAGCTCAAGTGGCTTGAAGGACGTCCAGAATGCAAGATCACGAGGTTCCCACCATCCGTTCGGCTCGAAACTTCATACGTCGCCTGAGGACCATAAATTAACCGTACATATAAAATTTCAGCCATTGAAGATCTCGGAAAGTGCCCCAACTGACAGATCAGCCCATAAACCGTTGATTCTGGGCCCACCTGATATCTGAAACTACCTCAAAATTATTATTGACGCCTTAAATGAGGAGTCAAAACAGATGGACGGTGCAGATTTCTCCAAAACAGTGCAATGGACCCCATATGAGATGAGTGTGTACAGTGCACATGTACACTCGTCGTGCACCAAACGAGTTAAGTCGGTCAGCAAGACGCTGACCGACTTTCTTCTTAAAAAAAAAAAAAAAAAAAAAAAAAATTCGCACCGCTTAACGCAGGCCGCTGGCCGTTTTTGCGGACGTTTGTGGGCCCTACCCATGGACCATATGGAAAATCTGACCCGTTCACCGTGTAGAGGGGCTCGAATACTACAAAAACATGCTGACTTTTTGTACCCATGCGTACACACGTGAGCGATACAGGGGCCACAAAAGGGCTGCCCAGTAGCATTCAAATCTGATCTTTTAGTTATTTCTTCTCTGGGACACGTTAATGGATGTTCAAAATCACCCATTCTTGACTGAAATTTCGTTCTGAATCCAATGGATGGGGTGAATTTTTTATAAAATGCTTCTGTGGGGCCCATCGACCACAACAGCGAAATGGTGCGAAAGGTTTCGCACATCCGCGAAAACTGACTTTTCCGGACAGTTTTGGCCCACCATCTTTGATCATATGGCAGATCTGAACCATCTATCATGTAGAGGACCCAAGAAAGTACTAAGGGACGATGTTTATTTGGAATTTGAGCGAGGAAAGTGGCGTGTTTCATGGTACCGAACTTGGCTGCGAAAATTGCACTCCGTGTCCTGCTACAACTCTGTCACTGACTCCAGCCTTCCAGCAGCTATAAAAGGAGGTTTTTGGACGTGGGGAGCATTCATTCAGGGTCTTGGGAGGAAGAACAGAGGGCTCGAGCTTGGGTTTCAACATGGGCAGAGGAGAGAGAGAGGAGCTTGGTTTTTTTTCTTTCCCTTTTCTTTTCCTTTTCTTTTTCTCTTTATTTATTTAGACTGAGCCCATCCATGGCAGGCTAAATCCTCCTAGCTAGGGCTAAGAGGTGAAGCTTGTAGTGAGATGGGAGATTTGATTTTATTTAAATTTTAATGCATGAATTGACGTTTATTTTAGTTAATTAATATGAGAATGTTTTAGGTTTTTAATGGTCTGTTGTGACTGAAATTACAATGGGTCTGCAATGGCTTTGAATATTTCCGTTCTCTTTAATGTTTATGATGTCAGGAAGCCCTGTTGTTCACCATAGTCTCCTGGGCATGGTTGGATGACGGTACCCTTCCTAACTTTCATAGCATGTGATTGGTTGGAAATTAGTTTAATTCTGTTGTTTTCCATAGTCTCTTGGGCATGGTTTGGTGATGGAATCCATTCTAATTCATACACCTTTCATCTCTTTGAAAACTAGATCAACGGCAGTTCAGTAATTTTTATGATTTTTGATGCAAGCATAAGTTCTCCCTGATCTTTACAAGTGGATCCTCTGAATCCCTAGTTTCCTATCTCTGATTTGTTTACTAAGTTTTAGATTAATTATTTACAAATATTCCACCATTGTTAATTGATTTAGAATTCATCTTAGCCTAGTTCTAGTTCTATTTAATTTTAGATAACGTACAAGTTTCAGTCCCTTGGGATTCGACCTCGGTCTTACCGAGTTATTACTACATCACAACCCTGCACTTGGGGAGTGAACAAAGTTAGCCTGTTTAAATTAATGGGTTGAGTTGGGGTTTAGGTGAACCTGACCCGACTTAAAACAATTAGTCGGACTAAATGGCCTAACCCAACTCATCACTCGAAAGAAAAATATCTCTGGTATAATTCCCTATAATTCTTAGACTTTTAGCCAATTCGCTAACCACTTATACCTCAAAAAATGTCCTTGGAGGATAATTCCATTAACGATGCCACTGATAAAGATTGCTTAGATGGGTCCGTGGAGATCAACCATAAGCGCCCTCCATCAGTAAATAATATCGAAGAAAAAAAATGAAGAAATCCGGTAAGATCTCACGCAAAGCAGGGTTAGGTAAAATGGGAGTTTCCGGCATTGCACTTGTCCAGTATTTCGCTAGCAAGCATCCTCATGACCCACACCAAAAATTTCCATCATTCATCTATCCCATGGCCATCTTTTGGACTTTCTCATTTTGATTGGGGTTGTTTTTCTTCTCGTTTGTACTTCCAAAATATCCCAAGTCAGTCTGTCGGGCCAAGATTCTAATGTGGATTGCTATCGTATTGGTAATTATTGCAAGCTACCTTAAAATCCTTGTTCATGTCATGTCTTGAATTCCATCTTTGGGCTTCGTACATGAAGGATTTATCACTTTTATTTGTTTGTTGCTATGTTATTACTCGGATTGTTTTGGGTGCATTTGTTATTGTTATTTTTGTATTGTTGTGTTAGTTACTCGGATGATTTTCGATGCATTTTTTGTGTATGTTAGTTCCTTTGAATGGTTTTCAATAATAAGGCTTGCTTAGTGTTATTAATATATTACTTTCTCATAATCATGTTTTGACCATTATGGTTCTGTCCTTGAGTTGTTGTGTCTCATTTTAAAATGTCAATACAAGACTCAAGTGGGTCACACAACTAGGAAGAGTGGGAGTGATAAGGTCCACCATTGAAACTTTTGGGGCCACCGTGATTTTTGTATTCTTCCACCCACCTGGATAGGGTGCATCTAATAAAAGTTCAATGCACATGGAAGTTGGTTAGTGATAACACACACCAGTGCACTTGTTATCGTATGTTGGTCTACTAGAATGGTTTTTGGTAATATGGCTTGCTTAGCAACATTGTTAATGAAATTGCCTCCTCAAAATTAGTTTTGACCATTATGGTTCTGTCCTTGAGTTGTTCTAGCTCATTTTAGAACCTGAGACCAAAACTCAGGTCAATACAAGGCTCAAATACTGGGCAACACCACGAGGAATGTGGAAATGATAAGCTTGTTCACCTTTGAAATTTTTTTGAGGCCACCATGACTTTCATATCCATCCACCCACCCTAATAGGGTGCATCTAATGAAAGTTCTATGCGTATGTCACTTGGTTAATTAGTGATAGCACACCCTAGTGCACTTGTTATTTTATGTTGGTCTACTTGAATGCCTGATCCAATAATATGTCTTACATTGCATTGTTAATAAAATCGTTGTCTCAAAATATCCAATATTACGATTCTACCCTTGAGTTGCACTAGCTCATTTTAGGACGTAAGACCAAAACTTGGGTCAATACAAGGCTCAAGTAGGCCACGCAACAAGGAAGAGTTGGAATGATATACCTTAATTTGAAATTATTTGGGGCCACAGTTATTTTTATATTCATCCTCCTACCTCGATATATAGGTGCATCTAATTAAAGTTTCTTGCACATGGCATTTGGTTAGTGATAGGACACCCCAATGAACTTGTTACCGTATGTTGGTCTACTTGAATGGTTTTTAGTAATATAACTTGCCTAGTGTTGTTAATAAAAATGTGTTCTCAAAATCATTTTTTGATCATTATTTGCTCCGGCCCATCTTAGAACATAAGACCAAAATAATGAAAATAGATGCGAAAGGCCGATCTTTCAAGAGAAAGTCTTTCCCAGATCTATTATAGATGAGAAGTAGATAACTCCTCTCGCACACTTCTACAATAGAGCTAAGGGAGTGCCATGTGAGCTGCCCACTAAGTGGGCATTACAGGTGTTGATGCGTGGATGGAAGGGAAGAGGAGGAGAATCTGCCATCTCCTCTTCTCTTATTTCTCTCACTCTAAAGTGATGACTTCCAAGGGATGGAGATGTCTCTCTCTCCCATCCTCTGACATAAGATGAATATTTTGGGAGGAGTTGGATTTCAAGGTAATAAACCATATATATGTTGGGATTTGGTTTGCGGAATCACACAGATCTAGATTTAGGATAGCAATCCAATGACACTAAGCACACACAAGAGAACACGCAGATTTAATGTGGAAAACCCTTGCGGGAAAAATCCACGACACAAAGTGACGGATCTTCACTATGAAAATAGAAATTACAAAGAGAGAGGAGTTACCTGATTCGAACAACCTCAAATCTCATCCTTGCTATACCCTTTGAAAACTCTAAAACTCTTTTACAAACCCTTGAAATTCCCTAGAATGCTTTAGAATAGCCCTAGGGACCTCTATTTATAGTTTAAGAAACTCCACTTACGCACCTCCTTTGGAAAAGTCCGAAAACTGCCTCAAATTTATGCAGTCCGTGTAGGATCTGCGTAACCCTCGACTAGTCGAGCAACTCCCTTGACCGGTCGAGCCTATCCCTCAACTGGTTGAGCATCCCGGACACCCAAAACATGTGCTCGCTGAACTTTGAGTCAAGTAGGCCTCGACTAGTCGAGCAGCTCCCTCGACCGATCGAGCTAGGCCCTCGACCAATCGAGCTGGCCAAAAAATAGACAGATTTAAGGCATCTGTCAACGATCTCCACCATGCCTTTAATCTTCAACTTTGTAGCTTCTTGACCTCTTCTCTTATCTCTGCATCATATCATAACTTCTTGTACACACTCCGTCCTTCTTTTCCATCATCGTCAAACCCAGAGAAGTGCAAAACTTGAACTTCTCTGTAGGAATGATCTAGGTGAGCATGTCTGCTGGATCAAAATCCACATGGTCAATCACCTTTGCTCCTGTCTTCTCCAAAAGAAAAGACGTAATCTTCTTACCATCTCACCACTACCTAATATTGCTTGCCGGGATACTTGCTCACAACACTGATAGCCTATGAAATAACCGGTCTAATCCAGACCATGGAATATATTGCCAGCCGAATACAAATAAGACTCATGAGATTTCTTACTTTTCCTCATCTGTTTTGGGACATGTCCTGAGGAAAACTTAAGGAGAGACGCGTAGGGAACGCTCTTCGACTTTCAATGGTCCATCACCTCCTTGATCAATACCTACCTAAGGTATTCTGCTTGAGATAACCAAAGCCTACTCCTCTTTCAGTCTCAATGCCGAGAACCATCTTTACAGCCCCCCGATCCTTCATCCTAAATGTCTTACTTAACCGAGTCTTTAATAAATTAATTTCAGACTTGTCATAATTGGCGATCTACATGTCATTAATTCCTGACTCACCATGAAGGAATCAAACCACTGCCTAGGCGACAAGTCGAACCACGACCTCCTGCAAAGTCTTTTCTCAACCCTTTTAACTTCGAACCGCTATGGTTGCTTCATGTAGATTTGCTCTTCACTTTTCCTTGCAAAAGTGTAAACTCCACATCCATCCTTCCAGCTCAAGATCACATTGGCCAACCAGCACCAATCACGGATCTAATAGACACCTGTTATACAATCGGTACGAGTATCTCTGAGAAGTCGATCCCTTCTCTCTAAGTATAACCCTTCACTACTAACCTCGCCCTGTATCTATGATGTATCCTCTTGAAGATCCACCTACATCCAACCGCTCTCCGACTCACTGAAAGCCTCACCTGCTCTCATATGTCAGTCTGGTATAACGAATCTATCACATGGCCCATAGTCACCTTTCACTTCTCAGCACCAAGCTCACTTAGAGCCATCTGAATAGAAGATGAATCTCTTGTGATATTGGAGTCATCTATGTACCTCGCCGATATCTTGCGATCATTCTGTGTGATTCTTCTCACAAGTGGCTACTCCACCTGCTTTGTATCCCTGTCCACACATCTCAGCCTTCCTACCCTGCCTACTCATGTGGCCATGCCCAACAATCCACACACGTGTAGAGGTGGAATCCACTACATCCACTGCAGCTTCACCTTTTGAAGTGCTCCCGATCAACCTGTACAATTTACTGAGTCATTGCGCTTTCATGATTATTCGTACCTCCTTAGATACCTTAAGAGCACCATCAAGACCTGTGTATGTGCATCTTTATGCCTCAAGTACACCAAGAGAAATCAAATTTTGCTTCAAATTAAGAATGTACCTGACATCAGTTAAGGTACGCTCCACCCCATCAAACATCTTGATGCGCACTGAACTAATAGCTACAACTTTATAGGCAATGTCATTGCCCATGAATACATGTCTACAATCACACTCTTTGTAGCTAGTGAACCAACTCCGATGAGGATTCATGTGAAAAGATGCTCTTATGTCTAGCATCCACTTGCCTTTATGATCATCGTATATCCATCTGATCATAGACACAGGCAAAATATTACAATCACATCCAGTCGATCCATCTGACGTGGCAGTATTAGCCTCCCTATATGAAGCCTCAGAATCTTCTCCCTTCGATTTAGGATTTTCACAATCCTTCTTCACATGTACTTCCTTCCCACAGTTCCAGCACTTTACCTTTCCTTTGCCCTTGCCCTTGGATTTGGACCTAAAACCTATACCTTGTTCAGAACTCCTACCCCTTGTAAGCAGTACCTTAGAAGATATCCCCATGTCGACGTTAAGATTTCTTATAGCCTTCCCTTGAAGGGCCAAGATAACGGTGTTGACACTCAGGGTTTTATTCATTGAGCACATTGTGTCCTTGAATGACTCATAAGACGCGGAAAGAGAATTCAGCAACATACATGCTTGTTCTTCATCTTTCATCACTTCATCCATGTCCAGTAATTTACAAACTAATTTATTAAAGTTGCTGCCGTGAACCTCCAGATCTCCACCCTCCGCTATCTTGAAATTATACCACTGCCGCTTCAAGTGTAGGTGATTTTTAGAGGATTTTTTTCGCATAGACATCCTCTAACTTTGCCCATAACTTAACCACAGTTTTCTCCCTCATGACGTTGTAGAGAACCTCATCCGTGAGACATAAACAAATCGATGATAAAGCCTTCTTATCAAGAGTATTCCAATCATCATCAGTCATAATAGACTTTCTCTCCTCAAAAGCACCATCTTTTCCTTGCTTGATTAAGGAACTCATCATCTTGAGCTTCCATAACTCAAAATTATTTTTCCCTGAATACTTCTCAATCTCATATCTAGTGCTTCTCATTATTACTAATCCCTCATATTCATATCTGTGCCCCAACGATTGCACCAATACTACTTGTTGGGATTTGGTCTGCGGAATCACACAGATCTAGATCTAGGATAACAATCCAATGACACCAAACACACAAAAGAGAACACGTAGATTTAACGTGGAAAACCCTTGTGGGAAAAAACCACGACTCAAAGCGACAGATCTTCACTATGAAAATAGAAATTACAAAGAGAGAGGACTTACCGGATTCGAACAACCTCGAATCTCACCCTTGATATACCCTTTAAAAACCCTATAACCATTTAAAAAACCCTTGGAATCCCCTAAAATGCTTTAAAATAGCCCTAGGGACCCCTATTTATAGTTTAGGAAACTCCACTTATGCACCTCCTTTGGAAAAGTCAGAAAACCGCCTCAAATTTACCCAATCCACACAGGATATACGTAACCCTCGACTAGTCGAGTAGCTCCCTCGACCGGTCAAGTATATCCCTCGACTGGTCGAGCATCCTAGACACCAAAAATATGTGCTCGCTGGACTTTGAGTCGAACAGGCCTTAACTAGTCGAGCAGCTCTCTCGACCAGTCAAGCAGCCCAAAAAATATACAGATTTAAGGCATCTATCAACTATATATATATATATATATATATATATATATATATACACACACGGAAACGCTCACCTGCGAACCAGTTCGTACGTACTACGTACAAACTTTTTTGAGAACCTATCATACGTGATGTGGATCCAAAATCTGAACCGTTCATGTGAAGCAACACCTCGTGAAACCCCCCGGGCCCAAGTTTTACTTTGATCTAAAACTTTGACGGGCCATGAAAAATAAAAACATTTTCCTCCCTTGATTTGCGTTTCTCTTTGCTATGGCCCATCAGAATTTTAGATCGGGGTGAAATTTTGTCACATGAGGTTTCATGAGATTCCGCATCACATGGACCGTTCAGATTAGACACACATGGCACGTGTGCAAAGGTGCACACGTGCGTAGGTGCGCACGTGCGCAGGGGAGCATGATTCTCTCTCTCTCTCTCTCTCTCTCTCTCTCTCTCTCTCTCTATATATATATATATATATATATATATATATATATATATAGTACTTCACTATCTGATAAACTTTAGTATGCCCTATTCGTGTAAAGGTGGTAATCATGTTTATCTATGTATTCATATTGACCAAATCCTTTCAGTACTCTTATGGCAATCATCTCTTATTCAAATTCAAGTTAGATATGTTTCTAATTCCGCGCAATGGTCCTTAAAAAGTAAGGGCAAGTTTGGAGTCACACAAAGATACAAACTTGTTCATACTTTATAGTCCAATTATGTATGAAAATTGAATCAAATAAGGACAACTAATCCAACATATGATTATTAAGTGAGGATTTGTTTTGTTTGCTAAAACACAGGAACTACTTAACCTTATCTTAGTGCACATGAGGAATATTTGCTTCTATGAATATGTGTAAGATGCATGAAACAAACCTACCTATGTAATTGTTGAAATTCAAGTGTCATACATATGCAAATGTGCCACAATCAATCTTCCAGCACATATGGCACATCTGTTGAGGTGCACATGTGTTAATGGGTTGTCATCCATTAGGGATAGCAATGGGTCAGGTTGACCTACGGGTCAAATGGGATCTGGCTAGAAAGTTAGACTGTTTAAATTAATGGGTTGAGCTCGGGTTTAGGTGAACCTGACTCGACTTAAAACAATGAGTCGGAACAAATGGCCTAACCCAACTCATAACCCAAAACAAAAATATCTTTGGTATAATTTGCTAGACTTCTTAGACTTACAGCCAACTTGCCGACCACTTACACCTCAAAAAATGTTCCTTGGAGGATAATTCCATCAACGATGCCAAAAATAATGATCACTTAGATGGGTCCTCGGAGATCAACCATGAGCGCCCACCATCAGCAAATAATATCGAAGCAAAGTTATGTACAATGGGAGTTTCTGGCATTGCAATTGTCAAGTATTTCACTGGCAAGCATCTTCATGACCCACACCACAAATTTCCATCATTCATATTTCCCATGGCCATCTTTGGGACTTTCTTGTTTGGATTGAGGCTGTTTTTCTTCTTGTTTGTACTTCCAAAACATCCCAAGTCAGTCTGTCGGTCCAAGATGCTAATGTGGATTGCTATCGTATTGGTAATTATTGCAAGCTGCCTTAAAATCCTTGTTATGTCATGTCTTGAATTCCATCTCCGGGCTTCGTAATGACGAAATTATCGCTTTTATTTGCTTGTTGCTATGTTAATTACTCGGATTGTTTTGGGTGCATTTGTTATTGTTCTTTTTGTATTGCTGTGTTAGTTACTCAGATGATTTTCAGTGCATTTTTAGCGTATGTTAGTTCATTTGAATGGTTTTCAATAATAAGGCTTGCTTATTGTTATTAATAAATTATTTTCTTACAATCATGTTTTGACCATTATGGTTCTGTCCTTGAGTTGCCCTGGCTCATTTTAAAATGTCAATACAAGACTCAAGTTGGTCACACAGGTTGGAAGAGTGGGAGTGATAAGGCCCACCATTGAAATCTTTTAAGGCCACCATGATTTTTGTATTCATCCACCCACCTGAATAGGGTGCATCTAATAAGTTCAATGCACATGGAAGTTGGTTAGTGATAACACACACCAGTGCACTTGTTACTGTATGTTGGTCTACTTGAATGGTTTTTGGTAATATGGCTTGCTTAGCAACATTGTTAATGAAATTGCCTCCTCAAAATCAGTTTTTACCATTATGGTTCTGTCCTTGAGTTGTTCCAGCTCATTTTAGAACTTGAGACCAAAACAAAGGTCAATACAAGGCTCAAATATTAGGCAACACAACGAGGAAGGGTGGGAATGATAAGTTTGTTCACCATTGAAATTTTTTAGGGCCAACATGATTTTTGTATCCATCCACCCACCCCAATAGGGTGCATCTAATAAAAGTTCTATGCATATACCACTTGGTTAATTAGTGATAGCACACCCTGGTGCACTTGTTATTTTTTGTTGGTCTACTTGAATGCTTGATCCAATAATATGTCTTGCTTTGCATTACTAATAAATTTTCTTTCTCAAAATAAATTTGAGACCAATATTATGGTTCTAGCCTTGAGTTGCACTAGCTCATTTTAGGATGTAAGACCAAAACTCGGGTGAATATAAGGCTCCAGTGGGCCACACATTAAGGAAGAGTTGGAATGATATACCTTAATTTGAAAATTTTTGGGGCCACCGTGATTTTTGTATTCATCCACCCACCTCGATATATAGGTTGCATCTAATTAAAGCTCCATGCACATGACACTTGGTTAGTGATAGGACACCCCAATGAACTTGTTACCGTATGTTGGTCTACTTGAATGGTTTTTAGTAATATAGAGTGCTTAGTGTTCTTAATAAAAATGTGTTCTCAAAATCAGTTTTTGACCATTATTTGTTCCTGCTCGTCATTGAACGTGAGACCAAAACTTAAGTCTTATATAAATAAGTATATCATGTTAAGATTTTCAAAGGAAACAAAAGTGCGAACTGTTTCAAAACATGAAGTTTAGCTAGATTAATGGATTTTCATCTATATGCAAATATAAATCACGAATGTTCATACCTTTAATCGATGCTATAAAAATTGAAAACTGATTCGAAAGACCGATCTTTCAAGAGAAAGTCTTTCCCCGATCTATTCTAAATGAGAAGTAGATAACTCCTCTCGCATACTCCTACAATAGAGCTAAGGGAGTGTCATGTGAGCGGGGCATTACAGGTGTTGATGCATGAATGGAAGGGAAAAGGAGAAGAATCCCCCCTCTCCTCTTCTCTTATTTCTCTCACTCTAAGGTGATGACTTCCAAGGGATGAGGATTTCTCTCTCTCTCCCATCCTCTGAGATAAGATCAATATTTAGGGAGGAGTTAGGGTTTCAAGGTAATAAACCATATATATATATATATATATATATATATATATATATATATATATATATATATATATATATATATATATATATATATATATATATAGTGCTTCACTATCTGATAAACTTTAGTATGCCCTATTCATGTAAAGGTGGTAATCATGTTTATCCATGCATTCATATTGAATAAATCCTTTCATTACTCTTAAGGCAATCATCCTTGATTCAAATTCAAATTAGATATGTTTCTAATTCCGCACAATGGTCCGTAAATAGTTTGGGCATGTTTGGAGTCACACAAAGAAACAAACTTGTTCATTGTTTATAATCCAATTATTTATGAAAATTGAATCAAATAAGGACAATTGATCCAACATATGATTATTAAGTGAGGATTTGTTTTATTTGCTAAAACACAAGAACTACTTAACCCTATCTTAGTGAACATGCGGAATATTTGCTTCCATGTACATGTGTAACATGTTCGAAACAAACCCACCTGTGTAATTGTTGAAATTCAAGTGCCATACATATGCAAATGTGCCACAATCAATCTTCCAGTACATATGGCACATCTCTTGAGGTGCACGTCTTAATGGGTCACCATCCATTAGGGATAGCAATGGGTCAAGTTCACCTACGGGTCAAATGGGCTCTAGTAAGAAAGTTAGCCCGTTTAAATTACTAGGTTGAGCTGGGGTTTAGGTGAACCTGACCCGACTTGAAACAATGAATAGGACCAAATGGCCTATCCCAACTCATAACCCGAAACAAAAATATCTTTGGTATAATTCCCTATACTTCTTAGACTTTTAGCCAATTTGCTGACCACTTATACCTCAAAAAATGTTAACTTTGTCTTTATTTTTGTTTTCTTTAATCAAGATTTAAGAGGTCTACTGAATGCTTAAGAATTCAAGTAGTCCCATGGTTTTGGAATCCACACCATTGGTTTGTTGGATCCACCATGAATTGCCAATGAGTGTGTAATAGGGAGCTTCGTACACATGAAAACTCCAAAAAGAGAGCCTCAAATAAGAAATTATAGTTATTATATGAGCCGGGTTGAGTGAGTCTGTTGAGGCTGACCAAGCTGCTACAATTAGGTGGGTTGGGTGAGGTCCGCTTTGGGTTCTTGAAATTTTAAATGGGTTGGGTCACTAGATAATGGGTGCTAACTCAAGGTCAGATTTCTCGACCTCATAATTAAAGGGATTAGGCTTGGGTTGACCCCACATAGATCAAATCCGATCCATTATCAAGCCTATCATCCATCAAACTCTCAATATGTGCCATAATATATTATTTTTATTTCTGGGCATATCATAAATAAGAAACAAAACACTTATTTATGATAGCTTGTGCTAACACAACTTTGCTTGAATCTAAATAGCTTTTGGGATGTAACACGCACGCTAAGGGCATATTTAGATAGTTCCAAATAAGTAACTTTTTTACTTAAAATTATTTAATCACTTCAGTTAATCTTTTTAGCTTTTCTACCTTTCATAAGTTGCTAAAGAGCGGCACAAGAGAGACCAAAGAGACGAGAAGATGATAAGTAAATTGTTTTCCAAACATACTTATCATCTTAATAATTAAGTATAAAGTAAGATAAGTTACTTGCAACAGAAGTAACTTATCTTAAGCAACTTATGATGGAAACGGGAATTCCGTATATCTAATAAAATTTCTACCCACAAGGAACTTGGTTATTGTTATAACACCTTAGTTCTCTTACACAAGTCAGTTCAGAGGGCTTTATTTAAGAAATGAATGTTAACTTTGTTGAATGAGATTAACAGGTGTTATTCCAACTTTTATAAATTTGGAAGCACAATTATACACAATATCATCAACTAAAAAACTTGAATTGAAATAGGGATCATCTATATCGCTTGAGCCGTGCAAACCAAATGATGCATGCATGAGAATCTTCTAGGAGATCAAGCTTGATGATTGAGCTGTTTGGCCCATTGACCCACATCCTGAAGTGCAGATGCCTCTACTTCATCTTCTCACCATTTCTCTCTTACAGTATGTGTGCAAACGGTGATAAGGTTCACACAATTTTTTAACTTGGTTGTAGAGAGCCAATAGCCTTGAATTTATAAGTTTAGATCTTCCGCTTACAAACTCTTAAAATTCCCTTTTTAGTCCTAACCCAAAATGGAAGGTTTTATGCATTAATTGTGCTTTCGGTGGCCGTTTCTAGGACGTAATTTATTTATTTATTTTATAAAAAACGGTTTTATATATATATATATATAAAGAAAGAGATGAAAACATTTGGACCACGTGAAATTAATGCAGGCAAAAACAGAATTTTATAGCTCTGACACAAATCTAGACGCAGTCGAAAGCTGTGGTCTCTACCAACTCGTTACCTGGCTTAGATTCGCTTGGGGGAACGGATTAGGTGCGAAGCGGCCTCACCCAACATGGTGTGGCCCTGTCCGTGGGGCCCAACTTGATATATGTATTATATATCCAGGCCATTCATCGGTTTTTTCAGACCAGATATTTATCCAAAACATATAGCAGATTAAAATCTCAGGTAGACCATATCACAAGAAAAAGATACAATTGACCATTAAAAACTTTTTGTGGGCGACAAAAGTTTTGGATCAAGCTAATTTTTGCTTTTTTACATTCATCCATGTTTTTGTGACCTTATGAACAGGTTAGATGGAAAATAAACATCAATATGGGTATTATAGTGGGCCTCAGAAAGTTTTAATGGTGGACGTTCAATCAACCACTTTTTCTTGTGGTGTGGTCCACCAAACATTTGAATCTTCTCCATTTTCGGATTCATAGACTAAAATGAAAAACAGATTGACGGCATGGATATATAGTACACACATAAAAGTGAGCCCCATGGTGAGGGCCGCACCGTGTTATGTGATTCCGGGCCGCACCTAATCCGCTTCCTTCACTCCGTTTATTTTGCTGTTTTATTTATTCCTTAAAACAATTCTTTTTAATCCGATTCTAAAATAAAATAAAAAAATAAAAAATAATTATTTTTAAAATGGAAGAAGGACAATTGTTTTTAAAATGGCAGAACGGTGCAGCCGCGCATGCATCCTATGCCTTTCTATCCTTTTCATTGGAAGCAGATTGTACCGAGTAAAGTGTAATGAGTAAACTCTGTGGGGTCCACTGTGATTGAACTATTCTATCCACTCCGTCCATATATTTTATCAGATAATTTTAGAGCTTGATACCTAAAGAAGCATATCCAAAGCTCAAGTGGACAACACCACAGGCAACAGTGTGAATTGAGCGTCTACCATTGAAATTTTTTGGGGGCACAGAAGTTTTGGATCAAGATCATATTTATATTTTCTCTTCATCCACATTGGTGTGATCTTATGAACAGGTTGGATGATAAATAAACATTACGGTAGACTCAAGAAAGGTTTCAATGGTGGAAATCATTATTCAAATTATTGTCTGTAGTGTGGGCTACTTGACCTTTACATATACATTAATTTTAGGTTCAACCACTAAAATGATCTGAAAAAATGGATGGACAGCTTGGATAAACTACATACATTCATGGTGGGCAGGGACCTTTGTAGAGACATAAGTTACCAGCACCACTAGATGTACGCAGCGTGTATGTCGAACTCCCTAGCTATGCGGGACCCACTTCAATATGCGTCTGAAATTGACTGTATCCATCACATGACCCCACCATGTTCACCCTACAAAGGAAAATTCACTGTCATTCTGAACTCACGTGGGCCACACCATGATCGACATTGTAAACTAACGCCTAAGATCGTCTGGTTCATATGTTGTGGCCACCAATCAGACGAACAGATGAGAAGATTAGCAAAAAAAATTGGCTCATGATACAGCTAAACCGATATCTAATTTAGATGGTTTGATTCGTATTACTTGAATGCCACGTACGCAGCTTTTAAATAGTTTTCTAAGTGCCTGTTTATCATGCATCAAACTCCACTGGAGTATCAAGTTATTGTTGGAGGGGGGTCGGTTGGGGGGGATCGACGTCACGCGCGTGAGAGAAGGAAAGATATTAAAAAACATAGCTTCGTCCTTTTTGTTTTTTTTGGGGGGGGGGGGGGGGGGGGGATCGATGTCACGCGCGTGAGAGATGGAAAGATATTAAAAAACATACCTTCGTCTCTTTTTTTTGGGGGGGGCGGGGGGGATCGATGTCACGCGCGTGAGAGATGGAAAGATATTAAAAAACATACCTTCGTCTTTTGACCAGAAAGGAACGATGTACCTAATCATAATGATAAGGTCACAAAAACGGAAGCTGATTGGCTGGTGTACCATACACCAGCGATCTAGCTGGCGTTTTGACGTAGGCAAGTTCTGTGAGTCCTATCATTAGGTATTTGTTATATCAAAACTGTCCGTTCATTTGGGGAGCTCGTCTTAAGTCTTGAATCTAAAAATAAGACAGATCTAAAGATGAAGTGGACCACACTGTAAAAAGAAGCGGAAAATTGAACATCTACCATTGAAATCCTTTTGGAGGTCACATAAGTTTTGAATCAACATTATATTTTTTTTCCCCTCTTTATCAGGTCTTTGTGACCTCGTGAACATATTGGATGGAAATAAGGCCTTATAAATGCATGAATGTTGAAATAATTATTCTCACTGCTATTTTTAATGTGGCCTAGTTGGGCTTTGGATATAATCATTTGTAGGACGGTGTGGATATAATAAACAAATCATTGTATAGCCCATACAGCTTTTACCTTTCTTTGAATTGTTCATATCGCATGGAAGTCGAGGAGCGTCTGCGCTGTCTTAGCACGACACGTACACACGGTAAGTAGGCTGGTGGTGTGTGGTACACCGGCAAATCCACTTCCCACAAATAGCTAGGGGGTTGTTTGAAGCATCGGATTAGATGGGTTTAAATAAGGTGGGATTAGTAGAATGTAATAATTCCGTTGTGTCAAGGGATTGTCTATAATCCCATCACTTGAAGCCATCACCTCGTGTTTGAAAGAGAAGGCCTATGAAATGGAAACGGATTTGGCTACTCACCTGGCCACTACTGGTTAGTGCTTTGTGGGCCCCACCATGATGTATATGTTTCATCCATGCGGTCCACCCATTCCTTTAGATCATTTTATGATATGAGCCCAAAAATGAGTTTGATCCAAATCTCAAGTGGACCACACAGTGTTGATTGAACTCCCACCATTAAAAATTTTTTGGGAACTGCAAAAGTTTTGGATCAAGCTGATAACTTTTTTTTTCCCTTCATCCAAGTCTTTATGACCTAATCAACAGGTTAGATGTCAAATAGCCATTACAGTTGCCCTTAGGAGATTTTTAATGGTGTAATTCAATCACTACTGTTTTCCCATGGTGTGGCCCACCTGAGATTTATATCTATATCAATTTTGTGATCAAGCCTTAAAATTATATTTCAAAATAGATGGACGGCATAGACAAAACACATACAACATGGTAGGCCCCACATAGCACCAATCCCTAGGCATACCAAATCCAACACTGGACTGCAAAAATCCCTTGCTCCAGCATAGATTCTAAGGAGGGGTTTTGCAGCCATGCCGCTGTGAGTCCAAACACACCTTGCAATGATCCGTAGAATCTTCAAACCCACTTCCACGCAATCCCTAAACCTTTGCCCCAGACGTCCCCTAGAAGACTTTTGGCTGGTGCACTACACACCAGCGACCTGGCTAGTGTAGGTACGTGTCGTGGTGCTCCTTGAGCTCCGACTTGTGGTAACAGTTCAAAGGAGATCAAAGTTACATGGCTGATTTAAATATGTTTCTTGAGCCTAATTTACAAAGTTGCTGGAAAACCTTTTATGGGCCTAATGTAATCCCTAAAGAGACCATGGATTTACAATTTTGGGCCAAGTTATACTTTTTTGTAGTTTAAGGATAACTTAGTAAAATTGTCATTTTAATGTAATTGTTGTGATTACGGGACGTTAGGGTGGGCCCCATTATGTGGCAGATATGAGATTAAGTAAAAAGTGATACATCAGCAAATGAAAATAATTTTAAAGCCTAGTGGGCCTACGTCAAGACCGCTATACTGTAAAGGCACATTTTGGGCCTGTTTTAATAATAGGCTTAAGGTACTTAATGAACTAATCAGGACCCACCAATATTCTCACAATCACAACAATGTATCTTTAGTATGTTTACATTAACAATTTGGAAAATTTTCCATAATTTACAATAGTTGGATGATTGGGTATACTTTGTCACTTTTGGGTCTAGGATTCCAATATTGGGCTTTGGCAGACTTAGAAAGAATATTCAAGAATTATAAATGATTTTTATGTAAATGACATAATTAAACCAAGCCTTAATAGTTTAAGACCCTTTGATTCGGAATTTAATTTAAGGCCATGGGCTAAACAATGAGTCACATCCGTAGATAAAGTGCACCACACTACAAGAAAACAATTGGGAGTGAATGGTCATTGTTATTAGTTGCCGTGGGCTACATAGAACTCTTATTCGACATAAATTTGTGTCTTCCCACGGAAAAGGTGGACCATGAAGAAAATATACGGATTGGATCTGTCTTCAAATGACCCCATCACATGATGTCACATCAATCAGGACTAAAAAAGCTTGCGAAGCTCACAAAGGCAAGGACATTTTTATTCCAAAAAACCTAAAAAGATGTCAGGAGTACAAAAAGAAAACGAAATGGGAAGGGAGGGAATTATCCTATAATGACTACACCTTAGGTCCATTTTAGTAAATTTTGCCTATGCTGCATTTCAGAATGACTGCCAGAATGACTATGATTTAAACTGTCCATATTTTCCTTACTGCCGCCCATAATCAAGTTTCAGGCATGATCCTAACCTTTGAATTTTAGAGTTGAATTCAAGCCTTAGGAAATGTTCTATCCTTGTTCATCTACATGTAATGATCATCACAATCATCCGTTTAACATAAATTTTTTATAGTAGCCCTTATAACATAAAATTTCACAACTTGGCATGCACTATTTATAGTAAGTCACGTTTTTTGTTTATTTGAGTTACACTCTAAGTCTAAAAAACTCCATTTTAGGGTTGCAATCATTATTTAAAGAGTTATAATTCCATTTTTTTTATTATCAATAAAATTATTTTGCATTTATTAGGAATTATTCTTACTTTTCCTTGTGGATTTGAAGAAGCTCTTTAAGGAGTCCAGAGAGCTCCAAGGATTCGGACTAGTTATTTCCCAAGGAAGATGGTGATCGACCTCATCATGTCCCTCGCTGCTTCACGCACTGGTTGCCAAGATCCAGTCACGTGTTGAAGGATGGAAGAGCAGAGTTCTCTCTCAAGAAGGAAAATCATTGCTAATCCAACATGTTCTCAGCCGCATGCCCGTTCACTCATTGGATGCAAGTGGACGTCTTTGCAAGCGTGCTTTCAGGATTGGAGAGGTGTTTTGCTGATTTCTTTTGGGGCCCGACTAAGGGGAAAAAGAAACTACGCTGAGCTATGTGAAAGTTGTTAGCGAGACCAAAGATGGAGGGAGGGTTGGGTATTTAAACTGTGAAGGATGTGATGAAGGCTCACAGGTTGAAGATGGCTTGGAAAATAAGCTTCAATCATAGCACAAGCCTTTGGGTCTCCTTCGTGTGGGGGTGAATGTGTTATATATATATATATATATATATATATATATATATATATATATATAGGGAAAGCGCTCGACCTCAAGATAAGCTCCTGTGAGGTCAAGCTGTGTGGGCCCCACCGTGATGCGTGTCGACCATCAACACCGTGCATTTGATGGGTCCCCTTTAAATTATGGGATATCCTAAAAATCAGCCGTATACGGAACTCAGGTGGGCCATACCATCTAAAATCATGTGAAGACACCGTTAAAACGTATAAAAGCACTTGGTGGGGCCCACATGAAATTTTCATGCGTCTGAAACTTAGTCTGAACCCTCATTCAAGTGGGACACGCATAATGGATGGGCTGGATTTGCAAACCACATCTTGTTGGGCCCAAAAAATGATTATGAATGTTTTAATGGTGCATGGCCCCTCTCCACTTCTGTATGTGGTGTGGCCCACACAAGTAACGAATTGACTTGATTTTTGAGATCTAGGCCCACGATGGAATGGTGCATCTGACTGATGGGGTAGATGTTCGAAACGCATCACGGTGGGGCCCACACAGCTCAACCGCATGGGACGGACCGGTGAGGTCGAGCGCATAGTACCTCATGGGAAAAGGTATTATGCGCTCGACCTCACAATAAGCTCTCGTGAGGTCGAGTTGTGTGGGCCCCACCGTGATACATGTCGACCATCAACATCATGCATTTGATGGGTCCCATTTAAATTATGGGATATCCCAAAAATCAGCCATATACGGAACTCAGGTGGGCCATACCATCTAAAATCATGTGAAGACACCGTTAAAACATATAAAAGCACTTGGTGGGGCCCACCTGAAATTTTAATGCATCTGAAACTTGGTCTGAACCCTCATTCAAGTGGGACACACATAATGGATGGGCTGGATTTGCAAACCACATCTCGGTGGACCCAAAAAATGATTATGAAGGTTTTAATGGTGCACAGCCCCTCTCCACTTCTATTTGTGGTGTGACCCACACTGTCACGCCCCAAACTCGAAAAACGAGCTCACAGGAATCCCGATCGTCGAATCTGGTGCTGACAGCCTCCGTAGTGTCCCATTCTCGGCTCCTAGCAATCATATGCCAAATTCCGATCCTGTGATCTTACAAGGAGAATTTTCAGAATGATTTTTTTTTTTTTGTAATGGAGCATAACCACAAGCATAACCAAGTTACAAAATAACAACATCACATATCCACTATATCAAGGCTTTTAAGTACAATGCAGAAAGAGAAATACAAGGTAGTTCAAAAGCTCCAAAATAGTCAGATGCACACTCCTACCTCAGCGCTGCTCCTGTCCAACGCTACCTGCACGCAACGGTCGTGCATAAGCTTACAAAAGCTTAGAGAGTGGTGTAAGTGTGTACGCAAGGCAAACGCCAAGTGTACAATATCAGAGTAATGCGGAAGTATACGGTAAGTCCATGAATAAAATCAACTATACCAATGCTATGTGATGCAAGGCACGAATGCTATCGGCCATACCAAGGCCATGCGATGCGAGACATGAATGCTATCGACCACACCGATGCAATGCGAGGCTTACATAGCCGAATGTCATATGCGAAATGCAATCCAAGCACGTTGGTAGTCATCAAGTACACATATCAGTACAGTTTCCCTCTCGATATCACTGGGGTCTAATACAT
Source organism: Magnolia kwangsiensis (assembly GCA_037074715.1). NCBI lineage: Eukaryota > Viridiplantae > Streptophyta > Magnoliopsida > Magnoliales > Magnoliaceae > Magnolia > Magnolia kwangsiensis. The sequence continues at coordinate 101,039,110 of CM073584.1, forward strand.
TTCGCAATGACTGCCTCCTCCCTAGCTGCACAGTAAAGCAAGCGGAATAGACCTCACTATCCGCCTAACCAGTAGTTTGTCAATACCTACCCCGCTTGTCGATAGCGGACTCATTTACGAGCTGGTCAAACTCAGTCTAGCTTATAACCCCCTCACTCAGGCGGATAAGACCACACCCCCTTCCAACTGACCACGACACAGTGGGAGACGCTGCCTACTGGTATTCGGCACTCGGGCTCTCATGTATCCACTCGGTCTACATGTTAGAGCATCTCCTAGTACCAAAAAGGTTCTGGGACTCTCACCTAAGGACATCCTACGTGCCCACAGTGCTAGAATCAAGTATTTTCAGTATCCGATATGACCGTCCACGTTGTGCCTGTGGAGGCCACAACCCTGATGTCGCTAGGGCGTGCAGTGATCAAGTTACACATATGTGAGATACATAAATCACACCGTCAAATCATGCAACAATCCAACGCGTACTGCGCGATCATGTGGGGCACTCCGTCTCATAAGGAGTCTCGTAAATGTCTCAGCCCAACTGGCTTATGCTATGATCAAACATTTCTCATATCAAGCATACATATGATGCGTATGGACATGAGGCATGGGATTATACTAAGCATGTTATAAAGTGATGAATTATTAATAAGTATGGGCCTATCAATGGGCGTTGAAGAGAGTTACAATGCGGACATTTAACCAATATTGTACTTACAATGTAGACGTTAAACCATCATTGCTCTTAAGGCACGACCCGCCATAAAACATCATTACACAAACCATGGAGGAATCACACATTGCAATGGACCTTAAGTACCTCCCATTAGGTCTTAAATACATCAAATGGGCCATATCACATGGGCCTTCTAGTTATCAAGCAAGTGGGTCGCATTAATGGGCCTGATGTACATTGCAATGGGCTATAACCTGCGGGCCTTAGAGTACATCACAATGGGCCTTAATCACGGTCTTGGAATACATCAAAATGGGCCAAATCCCATGGGCCTTATATATGTCAAATGGGCCTAATCTCATGGGCCTTATATATGTCAAATGAGCCTAATCCCATGGGCCCTATATATGTCAAATGGCCTAATCTCATGGGCCTTATATATGTCAAATAGGCCTAATCCCATGGGCCCTATATATGTTAAATGGGCCTAGTCCCATGGGCCTTATATATCTCAAATGAGCCGAACATAAATCCAGTGAGCTACATCAATGAATGGCCACAAATAAATCAACATGGGTCCTATACACATACCAAGATAGGCCCACTTGAACCATAGATCTGACTCATTTTTTTAGCTCAAGCCATAAAATAAGCTTATAAAATAAATGGACGGTTTGGATGCAACACATACATCGTGGTAGGGGTCCACATACCTCGTGGTAGGGTCCACATGTGTGGCCCACCAGATGGAAAGAGGGTTGGATATAAAACAGACATGGTGGGGCCTACTAGCTGGCCAGCAAGTGCCTGGACGGCATTTATATAACACATACATACATGGTGGGATTCCACCGTCCATGGTCGTGGACGGTGTAAGTGAAACACATACATCCCTGTGGGTCCCACTTGGGGGTCCACCATAATGTTTACTTACCCTCCAACCTGTTGATAAGGTCACAAAGACCTGGATGAATAGGAAAAACAAATATTAGATTGATTCAAAACTTCTGTGGGCCTAAAAAGGGTTTCAATGGTAGGGTTCAATCACCGCTGTTTCTTGTGGTGTGGACCACTTGAGATCTGGATCAAGCTGATTTTTGGGTGGGGCCTGCTTCAGGTAGGGGCCCACCATATGGATGGGTTAGATGGAAAATAAACATCAAGGTGGGGCCCACGGCTGGAGTCGTGGGCTGCTGCCAGCAGCAGCTGCTGCTTCTTCTTTCTGTGTTTTTTTTTTAAACCCTTATTTTTGAGGTTTTTTTAGTGTGGGGCCCGCTCCAAGTAAATCCACTCCAGCCATAGGATTCCACAGCTCATAAGAAATCCAACGAGTCCAATATTAAATATTTTTTTAGTGCATAGAAAAATCAGTGAAGATTTCAACGGCGGAAATCACTATTTCCTTAAGTATGGCCCGCTAAAAAATTGGATTAGCCCCATATTTTGGCTCAGCGCCTAAAATGAAGTAGGAAAGGGGATGGATGGCTTGGATTGAACACATATATCAAGGTGAGGCCTACACGAGTGAGTCATTCTCCAAGGCTTGAGAATCAAGCCAATATTTGTGTTTTTACCAACCCACGTCCAGCGTCCCTAGACGCTGGACGGTTGGACGTAACACATACATACAAGGTGGGCCTGGCTTAGATGGGCCACCACATGATAGATGGTGCAGTACAATTCATTTAAAGTTGGCCCCACTTGTAAATGGCTTGGGTAAAATACCCGCTTCTTGGTGGGGTCCATCTTGATGGGCCACATGGCCATATTAACACAAGAAAAGAAAAATGGAAAAGAAAGGGAGAGAGAGAAAGAGAGAATGAGAGTGGGACACACGTGATGGATGGATCCCGGTACTATGGGCCCTCCCTTCCATGCATCCAATCATACAACGAGTGAGTCTCATTACATGTGGGCCCATAAAATTGAAATCCAATGGTGGAGATCTCTTCTTCACGAAATTAGACGGTCTAGATGACCCATATACATGCTAGGAAGGTAAACATTATGATGGGGTTCATGGAGAATGGCTCCATCATGGAATGATATTGATGATCAAGATGGGCCATCGACATCTTAGGGTCCAAAGTGAGATCCATACCATTGATCGGTAGGCCTCACTTGGCCCATCTTAAAAACATGAAAAACTAAGCTATGGAAGCACCCACCACTTGATCTTCTCGATCCGTTGGAAAGCTACTCTCCTTATGCTTCACTTTGATAGTGGAGATGAGAAATGGATGGCTAGGATGAGAGTTAAAGGGATGGGAAAGTGGGCCACCAAAAATCACTTTTCTCTCTTAGAAATGCATGGACGTGGGGAGCCTCTTGTTTGCTTGGGAATGTTGCTTGGAAAATGTGAAGGAAAAGAGAGAGGTGTGGTGGTTGTAAGTAGGGGTGCACATTTAACCGGTAGAACCGTGGAACCGGACCGGAACCGACTAAACGGTTCGGTTTGGTCTGGTTCTAGAGTGCACCGGTTCCGGTTCTGGTTCCAAAAATTAAAGAACCGGTCGCATCGGTTCGGTTCTCGGTTTAGGGGTATGTAGAACCGAACCGAACCGTGAACCGATCCATAGAACCAAACCATGGATTCAATCCGTAGAACCGAACCGTGAAACCGAACCTGGAACCGAACCAAGAATGCTTTGATTATTTCCATATTTGACTCATGATTTATGGTTTATAATACACCATTTAGTTATTTTCATAAATATATTTTTACACACCTTATACAATATTTAAACCATTCATCAAATGGACCACAACATGGATGGACATGGGCTAGATAATAAAATTAAACATGCAATTGGGCTGGATTACAAAAAGCCCAGAACCGTGGAACCGATCCAGAACCGAACCGGTTTTAACAGTTCGGTTCTAGGGTGCCAACGGTTCGGTTCCGGTTTCACCCCAGAACCGGACCAAACCGAACCGTATGCCCCCTAGTTGTAAGAGAGATGTGAGTGATAGATGCGAGGTGAGTGATGGATGAGGTGAGTGATGGGTGAGGTGATGGATTGGTTGACTTTTGAGTTTGCTTAACTTGTGGAGAAAGAAAGCATGGGTGCTTTATACTTGACATGAGATGTGATTGATGAGATTGATTTGACATGTTGTAGAAATTCTCTTGGGATTGCCAACGCGGGGTGTTTTTCCTCGAACTGAACGCAGGTCTGCATCACCTCGTCTGGGTATCGGATCGGTGCGTGAGTCACGGCGTTGGAACTGCGGCGACGGTGCGGTCGCAATGATATAAGTCTCGGATTAAGCCGACTTAAATGTATAAGATACAACTTACGGTCGTGCACAAACGTCGATTATAGGTCACACATCGCCAAAATTAGACGGGAAGGATCGCGGGGGTTGACGGAACAGTACGGACTAGGATACGGGTCTTACACACACAAATAACGGATTGACTTGATTTTTGAGATCTAGGCCCACGATGGAATGATGCATCTGACTGATGGGGTAGATGTTCGAAACGCATCACGGTGGGGCCCACATAACTCGACCTCATGGGACGGACTGGTGAGGTTGAGCATATGGAAAAGGTACTATGCGCTCGACCTCACGATGAGCTCCCGTGAGGTCGAGACGTGTGGGCCCCGCCGTGATGCGTGTCGACCATCAACACCGTGCTTTTGATGGGTCCCCTTTAAATTATGGGATATCCCAAAAATCAGCCGTATATGGAACTCAGGTGGGCCATACCATCTAAAATCATGTGAAGACACCGTTAAAACATATAAAACACTTGGCAAGGCCCACCTGAAATTTTCATGCATCTGAAACTTGGTCTGAACCCTCATTCAAGTGGGACACACATAATGGATGGGTTGGATTTGCAAACCACATCTCAGTGGGCCCAAAAATGATTATGAATGTTTTAATGGTGTACGACCCTTCTCCACTTCTATATGTGGTGTGGCCCACACAAGTAAGGGATTGACTTGATTTTTGAGATCTAGGCCCACGATGGAATGGTGCATCTGAATGATGGGGTAGATGTTCGAAACGCATCACGGTGGGGCCCACACAGCTCGAGCACATTGTACCTTTTCCCATATGGAAAAGGTACTATGCGCTCGACCAGACGATGAGCTCCCGTGAGGTCGAGCCGTGCGGGCCCCACCATGATGCGTGTCGACCATCAACACCGTGCATTTGATGGGTCCCCTTTAAATTATGGGATATCCCATACCATCTAAAATCATGTGAAGACACCGTTAAAACATATAAAAGCACTTGGTGGGGCCCACCTTAAATTTTTCATGCGTCTGAAACTTGGTCTGAACCCTCATTCAAGTGGGACACACATAATGGATGGGCTGGATTTGCAAACCACATCTCGGTGGGCCTGAAAAATGATTATGAATGTTTTAATGGTGCACGGCCCCTCTCCACTTCTGTATGTGGTGTGGCCCACACAAGTAACGAATTGACTTGATTTTTGAGATCTAGGCCCACGATGGAATGGTGCATCTGACTGATGGGGTAGATGTTCGAAATGCATCATGGTGGGGCCCACACAGCTCGATCATATGGAAAAGGTACTATGCGCTAAACTAGACGATGAGCTCCCGTGAGGTCGAGCCGTGTGGGCCCCACCATGATGTGTGTCGACAATCAACACCGTGCATTTGATGGGTCCCCTTTAAATTATGGGATATCCCAAAAATCAGTCGTATACGGAACTCAGGTGGGCCATACCATCTAAAATCATGTGAAGACACCGTTAAAACATATAAAAGCACTTGGTGGGGCCCACCTAAAATTTTCATGCGTCTGAAACTTGGTCTGAACCCTCATTCAAGTGGGACACACATAATGGATGGGCAGGATTTGCAAACCACATCTCAGTGGGCCCAAAAATGATTATGAATGTTTTAATGGTGCACGGCCCCTCTCCACTTTTGTATGTGGTGTGGCCCACACAAGTAACGGATTGACTTGATTTTTGAGATCTAGGCCCACGATGGAATGGTGCATCTGAATGATGGGGTAGATGTTCGAAACGCATCATGGTGGGGCCCACACAGCTCGAGCGCATAGTACCTTTTCCTTATGGAAAAGGTACTATGCGCTCGACTAGACGATGAGCTCCAGTGAGGTCGAGCCGTGTGGGCCCACCATGATGCGTGTCGACCATCAACACCGTGCATTTGATGGGTCCCCTTTAAATTATGGGATATCCCAAAAATCAACCGTATAGGGAACTCAGGTGGGCCATACCATCTAAAACATGTGAAGACACCCTTAAAACATATAAAGCACTTGGTAGGGCCCACCTAAAATTTTCATGCGTCTGAAACTTGGTCTGAACCATCATTCAAGTGGGACACACATAATGGATGGGCTGAATTTGCAAACCACATCTCAGTGGGCCCAAAAATGATTATGAATGTTTTAATGGTGCACGGCCCCTCTCCACTTCTGTATGTGGTGTGGCCCACACAAGTAACGAATTGACTTGACTTTTGAGATCTTGGCCCACGATGGAATGGTGCATCTGACTGATGGGGTAGATGTTCGAAACGCATCACGGTGGGGTCCACACAGCTCGACCTCATGGGACGGACTCGTGAGGTCGAGCGCATAGTACCTTTTCCCATATATATATATATATATATATATATATATATATATATATATATATATATATGTTTTTTTAAATGGTAGTTCATATAGGGTCGCTCCATGGATTGGCCATGGACAACAATCACGCCAATGTGACAATATCCATCCAAGGTGGACCACACATTTATATTTATGACGATGGGCCCCACTCTGGATGGCCCATGCAACAAAATCCTCAAAATCGGAAGATCCTATCAACATGGTGTGTGCGCGCGCATTTTTTGTCATTTTTTACACATACCGACCCACACGCACCCCCACATGGGCACTGTGGAAACGCAGAGCATTTGCCACTGAGCCCAGCGTTGTGACCCATCCATATTTGAAACGTCTCTGTATTTTGTTTCTCTACTGTATGTTTGTTCAGCCACCTCTTGAAGGTTAGGATGTTTCCAATGAGGAGATTTTGGCATATTCGTCATCCATAAGGGTAGAAACGGGCCGGGTTAAGAGAAGCCCAGGCCCGTTACATGCTTAAAACCCAATGCCCAAGCCGGTCAAGCACAAGCCAGAAATTTTGGTTGGGCCTAGGCAAACCTGACCTGGTTCGAAAATTGATAAAATCCCTATTTTCCCTTAAAGTTTCCTAATCAATTCATTTATCAAGTGGACGACACACACACATACACACATATATATGCACCTTCTTATGTGAGCACCCGAGCACACCTTTGCATCTCCTTTGAATACGTGTCAAGGGCATAAAATATGAATGGTCCACGTGATGTGGCACCCTTAAAACCTAACAAGCCTAACTCTAGTGGGCCTTAGCAAAGAGAAATGCAAACTAAGTGGGGAAGTTTCCTTCTGCCATGACCCACCGGAGTTTTGTATCCAGCTTAAAGTTGGGCTTGTAAGGTTTTAAGGGGTGCGGTGCTCACATAAGAAGGTATGCAGGTAAGCATTCATCTCTCTTTCTATGTATATATATATATAGAGAGAGAAAGGAATGCTAGCACCTGTGCGCACCTTTGCACATGTAATATGGGCATAGAATCTAAATGGTCCATGCAATGTGGGTCAATTTTCAGCCTGATCTAAAACTCTGGTGGGACATAGCAAAGAGAAATCAAATCAAGAGAGGAAATTGTTTCCTTTTGCCATGTCCCACCAGAATTTTGTATCTAGCTGAAAGTTGGACTTGTGAGGTTTCTAGGGGTGCTACATCACGATGATGGTTTAGATTTTGTGTCTAAGATACATGTGCAAAAGTGCACATGGGTGCTCACATGAGAAAGTGTGCAGGTGAGCATTCCTCTCTTCACACAGGAATGAAAGCCAGGTCTACATTGAAGATAGATGTTTGCCAAAGGATTAGAATGGCATGTTTATAGGTTAAAACACACCCATATAAATAATCCCGGTCGAGCGGGTTGAGTTGGGTCGGATTGGTCAGGTATGCTGGACTCGGTACTAAGTCGGGTTGAGTTCAAGTTAAGTCTATTTCAAACCGGGTCAGGTGGTCAGCCCTAACTTGGTTCAACTCAACTCGATACCCAGCTCTAGTCTCAAACAAGATTTGTTGCTCAAAAAACTCACTGAATCAGTGCCACGTAAGCAAGACTCAATCCAACATTGGATGGATGACTGTCTTTTTTTCTTTTTCCTTAAAACCTGAGAGAAACTCAGCCAGCTACTGGAGAAGCGGATCATATCGGCCACCTATTGAAAGGTCAGGATGTTTCCATGTAAGAGATTTTGTTTCATTGGCCTCCGTAATGGTAGCAATGTGCCGTGTCAGGCAGTGCCGGGAGGCCCAACCAGATACTTAAGACCCGAGCCCCAAGCCTTGTTAGAACTTATCATGGGTCTACTATATCAGGCCCAAGCCCGCTTGAAAATTCTTGTTGGGACTGGGCCTGACCTGACTTGAAAATTCATAAAATCTTGAATTTTCCTAATCTATCTGTTTATCTAGTGGCTGACGCATGCACAATATATATATATATATATATATATATATATATATATATATATAAGGAATAAACCAATGGTCTGTATTTAAGATAGAGGTTTGCCTAACTTATGATTAAAATGGCGTGTTTGTAGGATATAACACACGTGTAAAGGGACCAGCTTTGGTCGAGTGGGGCTAAAATGGCTTGAGGCCAAGCCTGACCTGAAAATTGATTGGGCCATTCATGAGCTGCCCAAACCCAGTCCATGTCCAAGCGTAGCCCAGAGCCAGATCAGGCTCGTTGGATCGGGCAGGCTACCTGGTCCATTGCCACACTGGGCCCCATTATATCAATGGTTTGGATCACGTGTCCTGTTTATTAGAGACCACGGCTAAAAGACGATGATGAACTATTACGGTGGACGGGAGCAGATTAGGTGAGACACCACCTCACCTCAGACAGTGCGGCATTTACTGTGGGGGCCACCTTGATGTATCTATTCTGTATCCACGCCGTCCATCCTTTTTTCTAGATCATTTTCTGGAATGATTCCAGAAATGATGCAGATCCAATCATCAGGTGGACCACGGTGTAGAAAACAGTGTTGATTGACCATTAATGGGACGCAAGTTTTGGATCAAGCTGATATTTGGTTTTTTTTTTTTTTTTCCATCCAAACTTATGTGACCTTATCAACGTATTGGATGGAAAATAAACACTGCAGAATCATTAAGGTAGGCCTTAAGAAGTTTTTAATGGTGGGGTGTTTAATCACCACTGTTTCCTATAGTATGGTCCACCTGAGTTTTGTATTTTCTTCATTTTTAGGATAATGCCCTAAAATGATCTAGAAAAACGGATGGACGGTGTGGATTCATAATAGATAGATCAAGGTGGGCCCACCATCTTAGTGACATGTGGTCTTGGCCACTATTTCATTCAAGTGGGGCCTACAATTTGAACATCCCGACTGTTTATCAAATGGCACTCTCCTCTGTAACGGACAATGTCCCGGAAAGACCTCGGATTGGAAGTTTCAATCAATCGAACCATTGGCATTTCTTCCGATTCAAATTCAATGTATGCTCTTGGGCGTGTTTGGCCAGACCAATCCCATGGGATTAGGAGGGATAGAATGGATTTTAAGGTAATGATGGTGGTGTCAGTGTTTGTCCCTTGATCCCATGGGTTTGGAATAGCCCATGGGATATACAGCAGCCTATTTGGACCATCCCAAATGGATGGGTTTGCATCTACACTACTTCTTGTGGTGTGCCCCACTCACTGTTTTATATTTGCCTTAAAATAGGTTTATGACTAAATATAGGCCAGTGAAAATGATGGACGGAGTGGATATCTCATTGATATCTTGGTGGGCCCCACGTAGAGGTGAAAATTCACATCCTAGGATTAGCAGAATCCATATTAGCGATGGGCGGTGTTTATGAGGGCGAGGTAAATCCCGCCATCCCAAACGGGGGATGGTATGAGATGGCACAGGATAACCTTCCTAATCCCATCTAATACCACATCCAGCGCCCGGCCAAACACGCCCTTAATTTCTAAATCATCCAGCTGTTGTGTAATGGTTGAAGGGTTTCGATGCTCCCACGCCTGTTATTTTCTGTCCCTGAGTTATTTATGGCCCTTTACATCATCAATGGTCTAGCTTACAAAACCAATGAACCTAAGTTTAAAACCCAGGCGAGATTATTTGGACTGAAGATTAGTGAAAAGTAGTTATTTGGTACTCTGATAGTGTATAATACCTAATTTGTATTAAGAAATTGTACATGTGGCAGCATTAATTCATGAACCAACAAGTAATGTAAAGACATTTTCATACCAGGATCGAGTGGGGTATGTGTGTGAGAATGGGCACACTTGGGTAGGTGGCCAATGTGAGATGAGCCCCACTTGTGTGAGACGGGTGGCTCATGTGAGGGGGAACCATGTGATGTGGGGCTCACAAGGAGAATACATTTGAAACCTTAACCCATGGGATGTGGAGCCTGGGCTACAAGATAAAATGATTGATTCATCATACTTCATAGTTTAAGCTTTTAAAGCAACTGGTTAATTGTACTGCATTAAATTGATATAGAGCAAAGTTATATATAGAGGTGTACACAAGTCGAATCGAGTCAAGCTGGGCACGGTTCGACTCAGCTTGGTCTTTGAGCTTGACTGGCTAGCTCGACTCAGTTCAGTCAGCAACTCGGGACAGTTTGAGCTGAGTTCGCATGTGCAGCATTTTTACAAACACATGGACTGCACCTTCAAAATTTCACTGTATGTAAAACAACAGCAGATGTTTTACATGTATTTCATCAAACACCTTTTAAGCAACATAAAAATTAAGAAAAAAAAAAGAATATATTTTCACACTAGGCTCGAGTTGAATGATCCATGTGAGAGGGACACACTTGGGTAAGCGGCCCATGTGAGACGAGCCCTACCTATGTAAGACAAGTGGCTCATGCGAGGTGGAACCCACATATTGTAGGGCCCACAAGAAGAGTTCGGCCAAAGTCCTAATGATGTAGAGCGGGTCGCGGACAATTTCATGGCTAAGATGGATCAGAAAAGGCACGGTCGGCGACAGAAGTGATCCGGACCATCGGACCTTAGATCGGGCGTATCTCACAATCCGGAATGAGTTATCCGACGTAAAATATATGATTTTGGGGTAGAACGAGCTACTTTAGCCAACCAACCCAGCTACGCCGGGTTGCGCAGCCCGGATTTACGAAAAACCCCCTGATCGACGATCGTTTCCTCGTTTTAATTTTGTTTTTACTATAAATAGTAAGTTTTAGTTTGAGTATAACTTTTCATCCGTTGGGCTTTAGGAGTTGTGTCCAACATGAAAAGTGCTTAGGATAATTAGGAGAACGGTTTGTTGAAGCCAAATAGGACACTTACTATTTTTGGCCGAAAACCTTGCGCACTAGTAGACATCGTGACCGTCTATAAATAGTAAGTTTACTATTTATAGTAAGTTGCGAATTCTAGGAGTTTTAGTTGTAGTGTGAGTCTGATTTCTTTCATGTTGCTTGGTTCCCTTATTTAAAGGGGTGTAAACTCGTTTTTAATAATTCATCAATCAATTTCGAATTTATTAGAATTATTTCTATTTTCCTGCTTCCTTTCCTCGTGGATTCGAGAAGTCTCTGTGAGGAGTCCAGAGAAGCTCCGTGGATTCGGAGTAGTTATCCTTGAGGAAGACGGTGATCGACCTCATCACGTTCATCCCTGCGTCAATTTGGTATCAGAGCGAGGTTTTCCCTCGGGCCGATGGCGAACAACGAAGGTATGAATCAAAATCCTGTGGACGATGATCCAGGGATTCGTTATCTTTCGGAAAGAATGGAAGCTTTCCATCGGGAGAGTCAGTTGACCATGCAAGGGCTGCAGGCAACCCTCGACCGTCTTGCGGATGCGCTACTTCCGCCCCGAGCCCTAGGCGGTGCTCCACCACCTATGGTCGCGCCACCACCCGTGGTTGCTGTACGACGTGACCCTGATTATCGCAGAGCACCACCAGCGATAAATCGTAGGGCTACACCAGATGATTCTAGTTCCAGCGACGAAGACATTAATGAGGGTTTTGATCGACGACCAGTCCATGGAGGCGATCGTCTAGATCGTGCTGAAAGAGACTATCGAGGTAAGGCTGAACTTCCTAGTTTTAACGGTTTATTACGTATCGAAGATTTTCTCGATTGGCTAGCCGAAGTAGAGAGATATTTCGATTATATGGATGTGCCAGACCATAAACGGGTGAAGTTGGTAGCGTTTAAATTAAAATCTGGTGCTTCTGCATGGTGGGAACAATTGCAACTCTCACGAGCCCGCCAAAACAAGGCGCCCATCGCATCATGGCCTCGGATGAGACGTCTTCTTCGTTCACGATTTCTCCCCAGTGATTATGAGCAGATATTATTCCAGCAATACCAGAATTGCCGACAAGGAAATCGAACTGTTACAGATTACACTGAAGAATTTCAGCGGTTGGCTACACGAAACGATTTGTCAGAATCTGAGTCACAGAAAGTGGCACGATTTATAGGTGGGTTGCGACCGGTAATTCAGGATCGAGTTCAGATGTACCCAGTCGGGACAGTAGATGAAGCAGTTCAATTGGCAGGAAGGGCAGAAACACAGCTTGCAAGGGCTCCTGCTCGTCCCTATCCTTCAAATCGACCCCCTATGACAGGTCCCACACAGGATCCAGTGCTGGTTCGAGGAAAAGATCCGGTAGGAGAACGTCCTCAACCTCCTCCACCCGCGAACCGTGATACGGGGAGCGGACCATCCAGACCTCAACGGGCAGCACCCACAACAGCGGGCCTGAGTAGGATTCCGAATCCTTATGCTCGGCCAAGGCCGAACAATTGTTACCGCTGTGGCCAACCAGGCCACTTATCAAACACTTGTCCTCAACGTCCGGCAGCGCACTTGACTATAAACGAAGGGGGCACTGAAGATGAGGCCGTGGAAGAGGATCATGGCTTTGATGAATATGAACAAACCACTGAAGAAATAGCAGGTGGCGATGAAGTGACAGGCGAAGATCGTGGCGAATCTCTCGTTGTGAGGCGACTACTGTATACCCCACGAAAGGAATTACATCCACAGCGGCACAATATATTTCGTACTCGGTGCACTGTCAGCGGAAAGGTCTGTGATGTGATCATAGACAGTGGTAGCAGTGAGAACATCGTCTCAAGAGTAATGGTGTATAAGTTGCAGCTACCAACGACGAAACATCATTCCCCGTACTCAATTGGCTGGATAAAAAAAGTGAACGAGACCAAGGTAACTGAACAATGCACTATCTCGTTTTCAATTGGTAAACATTATAAGGATCAGATACTTTGTGACGTGGTTGACATGGAAGCCTGCCATATGCTACTCGGTCGACCCTGGCAGTCGGACCGTGATGCGACCCATCGGGGGCGAGACAATGTCTATATATTCGTCAAGGATAGTCGAAAAATAATCCTTGCCCCTATGGCACCAGAGAACCACCCTGAAGCCTCTAAAGTGGAGGGGAGTTCTCTCTTGACCATTCGAGATTTCATAGAGGAGTCCAAGGAAACCGGCGAGGTATATGTCGTAGTGGTGAAGGGCGAAAAGGAGGAACCCTCAAACATCCCTCCAAGCTTAAGACTGTTACTAAACGAATTCAAAGAAGTCTGGCCTGAAGATTTACCTGATGGATTGCCCCCCATGAGAGACATCCAACATCACATAGACCTCGTCCCTGGGGCTAGCCTGCCCAATCGCCCTCATTATCGGATGAGTCCGAAGGAGTGTGAGATACTTCAGGGGCAAGTGGAGGAATTGATCCGTAAGGGTCTTTTGAGAGAGAGCATGAGCCCATGTGCTGTACCAGCATTATTAACGCCAAAAAAAGATGGAAGCTGGCGCATGTGTGTCGACAGCCGAGCAATTAACAAAATTACTATTAAATATCGGTTTCCAATACCACGGTTGGACGACATGCTCGATATGTTAGAAGGGGCTAAAGTGTTCTCTAAACTCGATCTAAAGAGTGGGTACCATCAGATTCGTATTCGACCCGGCGATGAATGGAAAACGGCATTCAAGACAAAGGAAGGGTTATATGAGTGGCTAGTCATGCCTTTCGGCCTATCGAACGCACCAAGTACTTTTATGCGTTTGATGAATCAAGTTTTAAAACCGTTCATTGGCCGATTTGTGGTAGTATATTTTGATGACATATTGATATATAGCCAGGATGAGGCGGAGCATAAGAAACATCTCAGGCAGGTGCTGCAGGTCCTACAAGATAACAAGTTGTACCTCAACTTGAAAAAGTGTAGTTTTTTAACTAACAGCCTGTTGTTTTTAGGATTTGTTGTAACGTCCACAGCGATTCGGGTAGACGATGAAAAGGTGCGAGCTATTAGGGAATGGCCGATCCCGACAAACATTCATGAGGTGAGGAGTTTTCACGGATTGGCGACTTTCTATCGTCGATTTGTGCGAGATTTTAGCACCATAGTCGCGCCAATAACAGACTGCATGAAAAAAGGGCCGTTCCAGTGGACTGATAAAGCTGATAAGAGCTTTCATGAGATCAAGCATCGTTTGTCTACAACACCGATCTTGGTGCTTCCTAATTTTGATAAATTATTTGAGGTGGAGTGTGACGCTTCATATGTCGGAATAGGAGGAGTATTATCACAGGAAGGCAGGCCGGTAGCCTTCTATAGCGAGAAGCTCAGTGAAGCCCGAAAGAAGTGGTCGACTTACGAGCTTGAGTTGTACGCAGTTGTTCAGGCGCTGCGACATTGGCGGCATTATCTGATTCAGAGGGAGTTTGTTCTGTACACCGACCATCAGGCATTAAAGTTTATTAATAGTCAGACTAACGTGAATCGTGTGCATGCTAGATGGGTTGCGTTTTTACAGGAGTTTACGTTTGTTCTGAAGCATAAGTCAGGTCAGCAGAATAAGGTGGCTGATGCACTTAGCCGTCGTGCGTCACTACTTGTTACGGTGAGCAATGAGGTGGTCGGCTTTGACTGTCTCAAGGAGCTATATGCCGAGGATGAAGACTTCAAAGATTCCTGGTTGAAGTGCCAAGAAGGTCACCCCAGTGACTTTCATATACAGGATGGTTTTCTCTTCAAAGGGAATCGATTGTGCATCCCCCAAAGTTCTCTAAGGGAGCAGATTATTCAGGAACTACATGGAGGTGGCCTCGGTGGACACCTTGGGCGAGACAAGACGCGAGCTCTTGTGGAAGAGCGGTATTACTGGCCGCAATTAGTACGTGATGTGGGAAGAGCCGTACAACGTTGTCATACTTGTCAGACCTCCAAGGGACAATCTCAGAATACGGGCCTCTACACCCCGTTACCTGTGCCCGACGGTCCTTGGGAGGATTTATCAATGGACTTCGTACTTGGTCTTCCACGAACTCAACGCGGCATGGATTCGGTGTTCGTAGTGGTCGATCGTTTCTCCAAGATGGCGCACTTTATCCCATGCAAGAAAACCCTTGATGCAACACATGTGGCGAATTTATTCTTCAGGGAGGTCGTACGGCTACACGGGGTCCCTAAGACCATTACTTCTGATCGTGACACGAAGTTCATTAGCCACTTTTGGCGGACTTTGTGGGCTCGATTCGATACACGACTTCAATTCAGCAGTGCTTACCACCCACAGACTGATGGGCAGACCGAAGTTGTGAATCGCACTTTGGGAAACCTCCTTCGATGTATTTCAGGAGAGAATCCGAAGCAGTGGGATTTGGCCTTGTCTCAAGCGGAGTTTGCATTCAACAACATGGTGAACCGCTCGACAGGAAAATCTCCGTTCCAGGTTATTTACGGACGAGTACCTCGCCACACACTAGACTTGGTCCCTCTGCCCAAGATCCCAGGCATGAGTATTGCAGCAGAACATATGGCAGACAGGATCATGGGTATTCATGCGGAGGTGCAGACTAAGCTACATGCCTCGAACGAAAAGTACAAGGAACAAGCGGACAAGCATCGTCGACAAAAGGTGTTCGAGGTGGGCGACCAGGTAATGGTCCATTTGCGAAAAGAAAGATTTCCGACCGGGATGTACAACAAGCTGAAGAATAAGAAGATTGGACCGGTACCGATCATCCGAAAGATCAATGACAATGCTTATGTTGTTGATCTTCCAGATGACATGGCGATCTCACGGACTTTCAACGTTGCGGACCTGACCGAGTATCATGAACCAGCGCAGGAGGAGAACTCGAGGACGAGTTCTTTTCAAGTGGAGGGGACTGATGTAGAGCGGGTCGCGGACAATTTCATGGCTAAGATGGATCAGAAAAGGCACGGTCGGCGACAGAAGTGATCCGGACCATCGGACCTTAGATCGGGCGTATCTCACAATCCGGAATGAGTTATCCGACGTAAAATATATGATTTTGGGGTAGAACGAGCTACTTTAGCCAACCAACCCAGCTACGCCGGGTTGCGCAGCCCGGATTTACGAAAAACCCCCTGATCGACGATCGTTTCCTCGTTTTAATTTTGTTTTTACTATAAATAGTAAGTTTTAGTTTGAGTATAACTTTTCATCCGTTGGGCTTTAGGAGTTGTGTCCAACATGAAAAGTGCTTAGGATAATTAGGAGAACGGTTTGTTGAAGCCAAATAGGACACTTACTATTTTTGGCCGAAAACCTTGCGCACTAGTAGACATCGTGACCGTCTATAAATAGTAAGTTTACTATTTATAGTAAGTTGCGAATTCTAGGAGTTTTAGTTGTAGTGTGAGTCTGATTTCTTTCATGTTGCTTGGTTCCCTTATTTAAAGGGGTGTAAACTCGTTTTTAATAATTCATCAATCAATTTCGAATTTATTAGAATTATTTCTATTTTCCTGCTTCCTTTCCTCGTGGATTCGAGAAGTCTCTGTGAGGAGTCCAGAGAAGCTCCGTGGATTCGGAGTAGTTATCCTTGAGGAAGACGGTGATCGATCCCTGCGTCACCTAACCTATAAAATGTGAGGCTAGGGCTACGAGATAAAAAAAATTCATTCATTATGTGTTATCAGCTGGATCTTTTAAAGCAAATAATTAATTAAACTGCATTAAATTGATATCAAAGCAAGAAGTAATACATCAAGTTATGGGCCAGGTATGCCAAAGCTTCAAGTAGAGCCCAAATCCACAGCAGTCATTGACCAACTTACTATGAAAACCGGTTTTCTGGGGTGAGACCAGGGGTAACAATATGACCAAACGTGGTGGGCTGGTGCTGGTTTGGGGTCCAGCTAAAGCAGTGGAACTGGCACCGGGGCATGGCTGCTCATGCCCTCTTTGTTTTTGTCTTGCCTAATTATTGTATGGTTTTTTCTAATGATTTAGCACCTGAGCTCCACCCCATGGAAATAGAATTTCAAAAATAAAAATAAAATAAAAATAAAAATAAAAATTTACTTGTATGCCAGATGAGTAATTTCTTAAAAAGTTCTAACTTCGAAGTGGGTGTGTATCATTGATCACACTCTACCGAGTATCTAGGTTCTTTTCTTAGGAGCTGTTCGTATACAACAATGAATTGTATGGTTTAAAAGATATGGGAACTAAAATAATAGTTGAATTTTAGCACGGAGTAATTTTTTTACATACAGTGATATGAAAGAACTAGTACCTTTATTTTAAAAATAATATGTTATTCTGAGATTGATATTAAATATACAAAATACCATCCATCAAGCAATCCACTAATCTAACAATTAAATATACTTGTATTATTATATGTTGGTTTAAAGAGAGTAATCAATAGAATTTATGTACAATACGTACGCATGCATCCCTCACGTGACTACTTTTACCCACCTGCCATTGTCTATACGACTCGGCTGTGAAATCAAAGCAGTTCATGGGGACCACCTGTGTCTGTCGAGATGGGAAATCCAGGCCTGTCCAATTAGAGCTCCACACGAGATGAGTTGGCCCAGTTCGGCTCGACTCGGCCAACAGGCTATAACTTGGCTCAGCTCGGTCTTTTAGATAGACTTGCCAACTCAGCTTGGCTCAGCTCAATCTTCGAGCTAGACTGGCCAGCTTGAGTCGTATTCAAGCTGAGTTCGAGCTCGATCTTTCAAGCTGAATTCGAGTTTGAGCCAATGAGCTAAGTTCGAGTTTAGGTTTTAGAATTTTTAATATATATAATATATAATATATAATTAATTTAAATATATAAATATTTATAAAACATTTATATTAAGTGAAATTGATCTGAGTCGAATTGATTCCAACCGAGTCAAGTTCGAGTCAAGCTCCCGATTGAGTCGAGACGAGCTTGGTCTAACTCGGACTCGGCTTAGATTTTTTTCGAGATAAAAAAATCAGCTCAATTCCGGCGAGTCGAATCAAGCTTTTTCAAGTCAAGTGGAGCTAATTATCCAAGCTAGCTCGGTTAGTGTACAGCCAGTTATCAGGTTGGTAGCACGGAATGGACCATCCTGACTTCCGGGCCACACACTAAACTGGTGGGGGCCACCTAGCTAACTGAAAATGACTCCTTTTTGTTGTTTTTTCTTTTTGGCTTGATCTTAAGACGTCCCATTTTTTATAATAAAGCAATTAACCTTGCAGGAGAGGTTGGATTCCATACACACCATGGCGGGTTCCACACAAAACTAGTTGACAAGATTCTCATCTCCAACAGTCTCAAGCCACCTGTACACGTTTTCATTTATGTGAATGGGCCCATTGTACAGTGATCTAGACCATTCATCTCTGCTTAGTCAAAAATCCCGACTTATCTCTTATTTGTTGCATAAAAATAAACGGTTAAGAAAAGACCCACACCATGATGTGTTGATACCATCCACTCCTACCATCATGCATGCCCTCCCATGTTCAGCCTTAAATGAATTTCACTTTGGTAGGCGCCCAACCTTGTGTAATAAATCCTGGCCATTTATTCTAAATATCCTCACTGGAAGGTCTTGTATGTTTCCTGTAGTGTGGTTCGCCACCTCATTTTTGGGATCATGCTCATTGAGTTGAAAAAAAAAATAATGAATGAACGGTGTAGATAAAACACATACATCATGGTGAGGCCCACATAGCACCATCTAGTATGCAATCCATGCAAGGGGTCTACCGCGTGTTTAAACCGAGTGGGTAACCTTCCACACAAACCTCTACTGGGTAGGAGGAATCTATGTGGGGCCACAATGATGTTCCATTTTGCTAGCTCTAGCCCAAAAATGAGACAGATTAAAAACTCAAGTGGGCCGCATGACAAGAAACAGTGGAAAGGAAATGCTGGATGTGGTAAGCTATCTGTAGTCTCACGTGATTTATATGCTAACCAACTCATAAGATCATTTCCACTAAGATGAACTGAAAACATAAAAATATTAGTTTAATCTAAAACTTCCATGGTTTCGAAATTCTTTAAATGGTGGGCTTTCAATTCCCACTATTTTTACCATGTGGTCCACTTGAGTTTTAGATTTACTTCATTTTTTGGGTTCATGTCCTAATATAAGTTGGCAAAACCGATTTACTGAATGAATTTCTCACAAAACTCTAGTCATTATAAACTGCTCGTGTGGCCCAAATGACGAATGAAAATTAAGGGCCACCTTCCTAGATGACCCAAATAGCCCATGTGAAAACGAAGGAGAAAAGGAGATCACATGGAAGAGAGATCATGAAAACATGAGCCAAAAGTAGATTTCCCAACCTTTATTTCTAGAATTTTCCCTTTAAGCAATCTCATTAATATAAGCGGTTATCATCAGAAAAAGGAAGGTGCTCAGAAGGTCATGTGGGCCCCATAAATCTCAACTTGACTAATTGAGCTAAACTTAGTTTTCATCCAAACCTTTCTAGAGTACCCAAGCAATGGACCCAAAGAAAACTGAAAGTTGTGGGATTATTTCAATCTTTTTAAAGGTCAAACTCCAGTTATTTCACACCATGGGTGAAAACTAATGGTTCTTAGCCTTATGTTTACTTTGTACAATGTGGCCTACTAGGACAATGATGTAGAACATGTAATGGATACATTCTTATCATCGTTGGGCTGACTAAAAGAATGTGGACCATAAATTGACCGTAACTTTTGATCCGGGTATCATTATGAGGCGCACAACCTATCAATATTTACTAAAACAGGCCATCCGATGTGAAGCAACCCACAAAATGGATTGCATCTGTTCATTTTGTCAGAAAACGTATGCTTTCAACTCAAAAATAAAGTTTTAGAAAAAAATATACTATTTTTAATAATTTAAAATTTTTTAATATTTTCTTATTTTTAGAGTTTTAGATCTTTTTCTTCTTTAGAAATAACTTGTAGTCATGTTAGGAATTTCTAGTAAAAGTTTATTTAAAATTTTTATTTTTAAAACTTAGGCTTTCGAATAGTTTTATTAAAATTAAGATTTTTATTAGAGTTAAGATTTTACTAATTTTGGTAATTACGGATTTTAGTTTTTTTCTATATTAATGGTGCAACAGAGACATAAATATTAGACATTTATCAATAAAATTATTTAAAATTTTTAGAATTATTTATATTTTCTTTTCCTCATGGATTTGAGATTTGTCCGTGAGAAATCCATAGTAATTTCATGGATTCAAAACAATTATCCTTTGATGAAGACGGTGTTCGACCTCAACACGTTCTCTCCTGTGTCAAAAAAATGGAATTTTCTTATTCGCCAACATGTCATTTATTGGACAACCAAAAGGTGGTGGACCCCATAATAAGATCTTAGTGTTAGATAATCGTTTTTTTCAATGTAAGGCTGGTTGGATTGCTTGGATTTGGTTGTTTAGCTCGACGGGAATGCAGGTCATTGGGTCTGAGTCAGCATGATTTATACGTTGGGTTGGTTTTTCTCTCTTTCTTTTTTACTTTTCTTTTGCGTGTTGTAATTGCTTGGTTTAAATGATTGGTGTGGCTGACATTGGCTAGACCTGACATACTGATGTAGAGCGGGTCGCGGACAATTTCATGGCCAAATTGGATCAGAAAAGGCACGGTCGGCGACAGAAGAGATCCGGACCATCGGACCTTAGATCGGACGTATCTCACAATCCGGAATGAGTTGTCTGACGTAAAATATATGAATTTGGGTTAGAACGAGCTACTTTAGCCAACCAACCCTGCTATGCCAGGTTGCGCAGCCCGAATTTGCGAGAAACCCCCTGATCGACGGTCGTTTCCTCGTTTTAATTTTGTTTTTACTATAAATAGTAAGTTTTAGTTTGAGTATAACTTTTCATCCGTTGGGCTTTAGGAGTTGTGTCCAACATGAAAAGTGCTTAGGATAATTAGGAGAACGGTTTGGTGAAGCCAAATAGGACACTTACTATTTTTGGCTGAAAACCTTGCGCACTAGTAGACATCACCACCGTCTATAAATAGTAAGTTTACTATTTATAGTAAGTTGCGAATTCTAGGAGTTTTAGTTGTAGTTTGATTCTGATTTCTTTCTTATTGCTTGGTTCCCTTATTTAAAGGATTGTGAACTCGATTTTAGGATTTTATTAATCAATTTCGAATTTATTAGACATTATTCTTATTTTCTACTTTCTTTCCTCATGGATTCGAGAAGTCTCTATGAGGAGTCCAGAGAAGTTCCGTGGATTCGGAATATTTATCATCTTGAGGAAGACGGTGCTCGACCTCACGTCCTTTCCTATGTCAGTTTGGTATTAGAGCGAGGTTTCTCCTCGGATCGATGGCTTCTAACGACGGGTTGGGCAACAATCCCATGGGCGGTGCCCCAGGGAATTTACCTTTAATGGCAGCAGTTTTCGAAGCAACCATGTAAGAGAATCGACAAGCCATGCAAGGGCTGCAGGCCTCTATGGACCGCATAGCGAATCTCTTGGCGGAAATCCTAGGGCAACTCCGTGTTCCGGGTGGTAATCTTCCACCGCCGATTGTTGAAACTCGCAATCGCCCTGATCGCAGGATAGTACCAGCAATGCATCCACGGGTCATTCCTGAGGAAGGGGGCTCTAGTGAGGAAGAAATCGATGACATAATCTTTCAACACCCCAGACAAGGCGGCGATCGAGTAGATCGGACAGATCGAGAATTTAAGATGCGGGTTGATATTCCTAACTTCAATGACCAACTACACATTAAGGATTTTCTCGATTGGCTTTCTAAAGTTGAGCGATTTTTTGACTATATGGATATCTCTGAAGTAAAGAAGGTTAAGCTTGTGGCCTACAAGTTGAAAGGAGGAGCTTCAGCTTGGTGGGAACAACTGCAACTCGCACGAATCAGACAGATGAAAGCACCAATCCGCACATGGCAGCGGATGAAGCAGCTATTACGTACCCGATTCCTCCCTAGCGATTACGATCAGGTATTATTTCAACAATACCAAAATTGTCGACAAGGTAGTCGGTCGGTGAGAGAATACACAGAAGAATTTTACCATCTGACGGCGCGTAACAATTTAGTCAAGTCTGAATCGCAGCAAGTCGCCCGTTTCAACGGTGGACTGCATATGGCGATATAGGATCGGGTCCAGATGCAGCCCGTCTGGACGATGAATGATTCGATCAAGTTGGCTACTCGGGCAGAAGCACAACTTGAACGTTCTACCACACGGCCCTATTCTACCGCAAGGATCACTATGGCGGGTCCACCCCAGGGAGCTCCACAGGCTAAGGGGAATGAACTCGTAAGAGCACGCACTCAACCTCCTACGTCTAAGAGTCGAGATCAGGGAAGCGGACAAGCTAGGCCCCAAAGGAGCATATCGACTGTTGTAAGACCTGTATCTTAGTCCGTACGTTCCGTAAACTTCCGCGGTCTTACCGGTCGAATTTCGAAAACCTTCGACCCTTAACCGATATCGACGCGCGACCCTGATTCATATGATGTCAACCTATTTCTACTCAACCTGAGTTCTGTACCATACCGACCGCACCGTCGCTGCGGTTCTAATGCCGCGACTCCCGCGCCGAGGCGATACCCTGGTCAAGAGATGTGGGCCAACGTTTGGTGCGAGGAAAATGCCGCACGTTGTAAAACCCAAGAGAATCTCTACGATGTGTCACATTAATCACATCAATCCCATCAATAAATCATCCATCAATCCATCACATGTCAAGTACATGTCAAGTACACATCACTCTCACCCTTTTTCCCAAGCAACCACAAAAGTCTTCCAGACCCATGCCTCTCTTACACAAAAGGCCTCAAAAGTCAAAAAGTGGCTCTTACACACCCATCACCACATCCATCACTCCATCACCCATCATTTCATCTCTCTCTACAACTCTCTCTCTTTCTCATTTGCAAAAATCTCCAAGCAAAAAGAGATCCCACGTATGAAATTCTCCCTCTCCTTCTAAAGCTCCAAGTGACCCACTTTCCTACCCCATCATATCCCATCCTAACCATCCATTCCCTATCTCCTCCATTGAAGTCCAAGCTAAGGTGCTAAGGAACCCCAAGGAGCAAGAAGATCGGACGGTGGGTGCCTCTATAGGGTAGTTTTTCTTATTTTTATGATGGGCTAAGTGAGGCCCACCGATCCATGGTGTGGATCTCACTTGGGACCCTAAGTTGTGGTCGATGGACCACTTGGATCATCATGATCATTCCATGATGGGGCCACCCCATCATGATGTTTATTTCTTTAGAAAGGTCATCTAGACCATCCATGTTGGTGGGGAAAGGATCCCCACCGTTGATTTTAAATTTTGGTGGTCCCATGTGTTAAAGGACTCATCCGATTGTATAATTTCTTCAAGAGAGGGCTCATAGTGACGGAGCCCTCCATCACAAAGCGTGTCCCACTCTCCATGTCTCTCTCCCTTTTTATTTCTTCTTATTTTGTTTTATTTTATTTTATGTAATAGGGTTGTGTGGCCCACTTGAATGGACCCCACCTTGAGATATTTATTTTGTTCAAGTTTTTATTCAAGTGGGGCCCAACTTATATGTTGTACCCACGTCACCCATCAGTGGTGACCCACTTCATCAGGGCCCACCACAATGTATTTTTAAAAGAACCAAACCGTCCAGCGTCTGGGACGCTGGACGTTCCTGTAAAAAAAAAAAAAAAAAGGGAAAGAAGAAAAGAAGGAAGCCTTTGGGTGGTCCACTTGCTTAGGCCCCACTGTGATGTATGTAATCAATCCACGCCGTCCATCCCATTCTCCACCTAATTTTATGCATTGGGTCAAGATTTGGAGCTGATCCAATCACCTGGTGGGCCATAGCGTCGAAGATTGCATCATCACCATTCAAATATCATTTTCTTATTTTATTTCATTTTCTATCATCAAAAAAATTCAAACTTTAGACTCTTTGGGCTCGTCTTGAGCCAGGGAAGCTAGTGAACAGAGCAGATTTAAGTGATGCGGGCCCCACACTCGAAAAACAGGTTTTTCCCAAAATTTTGCAAGAGGAGAGCCTCTACCGTCTAACATGCAGCAGCAGCGGCTGCACGCTGCTGTGTGCAGCGTCTGGGACGGGCGGACAGCCACCCACGGCCCTGCACGTGGGCCCCACAGTGATGTTTATTTGCGATCCAATCTGCTCGTGAGGTGGGCCACCTCCTGAAGTGGGCCCCTGCCAAAATTCAGGCCCATCCAAGGCTCAGGTGGTTCACACCAGAGGAAACAGTGGTGGCTAAAAGCCTACCATTGAAACCATTTTTTTTGGCATCAAGCTGAAATTTGTATTTTTCCTTCAACCAGGTCTGTTTGACCTTATCAACGGGTTGGATGCCAAATAAATATTACAGTGGGCTCCACATGGGACCCACAAGTGAAGTGTGGGTTTTATTCCCACCGTCCAGGCGGACGGTGGAACCCACCAGATATACGCGTTTTATTCTTACCGTCCAGCGGACGGTGGGCCCTGGTGCATGTGTCCCACATGCACTGTCCAAATGCAGTGAGCCCCACCATGATGCGTGTGTTAAATCCAAGCCGTCTATCCACTTTACAAGCTCATTTTGGGCATAAGCTTAAAATGTTGAGCCAGATTCATATTCCCAGTGGACCCCACCTTAGTCTGTTTTAAGGCCCTTCTTAATGTAGTGATAATACTCTATTGGGGGCCCACTTTGTTATGGTTGTAAGATCCACTTGATATTTAAAGCCTATGGGCTTAGGCCCACTTGATATAAAAAGCCTATGGGCTTAGGCCCACTTGATATTTAAGGCCTATGGGTTAGGCCCATTTGCTTTATTTAAGGCCTATGGGTTAGGCCCATTTGGATTGTAAAAGGCCTATAGGTTAGGCCCACTTGAAATACATAAAGCCCATAGGATTAGGCCCATTTAAGACACATAAGGCCCATGAGATTAGGCCCATTCGATGTAATAAGGCCCACAAGTTTTGACCCATTGCAATGCACATAAGGCCCATTGGTTCGGCCCATTAATGTGGCCCGCTTGACGAATGGAAGGCCTATCTGATATGGCCCATTTGATATATTTAAGGCCCAATGGGGTGTACCTAAGGTCCATTGCAATGTGTGATCCCAACTTGGCTTATGTAATGATGTTTATTACGGGTTATGGCTTGAGAGAAATGTTAGTTTGACGTCCACATTTCGAGTGTAATGCTGGTTGGATGTCCACATTATGACTCTCTTTAAGGCCCATTATTAGGCTCGTACTTATTGTGTATAGGCAGCCCAGGCCCATCTGCATTGTAAGGATAGTTCATCTCATTATAACATGTTTAATATAGCTTCATGACTCATGATCATACGCATCATATGTATGCTTGATATGAGAGTGACTGATCATAGCATATGCCTTCGGGCAGATTGATTATGGGACCTCGATTAGGCGGTGTTGTCCTGCATAAGCGCACGCTACGTGCAAGGATTTGCTGCATGATTAGATAGTGTGATTCATGCATCTCGCATCGTGTGATATAGTTACTGTACGCCCTAGCGACATCGGGGTCGTAGCCACCACAGACGCATCGTGGTTGGCAGGATTGGATACCGAAAATCTTATTCTACATGGGGTGCTATAGATGTCCCTGGGTGAAAGTCCCTAAACCCTTATGGTACCAAAAGGTTACTCCAACGTCTAGACCGAGTGGGTAGATGAGCGTTGAGTGCCGATTACCAGACGGTTACGCTCTCCACTGTGTCGTGGTCGGTTGGAAGGGGATGCGGCCTTACCCGCCCGAGTGTAGGGGGCAATACTAGGCTGAGTCTGACCAGCTCGAGGAATGGGTCCGCTATCGACGAGTCGCGCCCGATATTGGCAGACGGATAGTGAGGTCTCTTCCACTTACCTTATTGCGCGCGATGTGGCGGCAATCTGGTTTAGAATGTACTAGACCCCGGTGATATCCCATATTTGAGTTGTATTGATATGTGGACATAGATGAGGATCTGTATGCTTGAGTTGCATTGCACATCGTATGGCCTTGGGATGGTTGATACCATTCATGTCTTGCATTGCATAGCCTTGGTACGGCTCATGATATTATGGATCCATCTGCATATTCCGCATTATTCTGACATTGCATATTCATATTACTACCTTGCGCACACACTTTCACCACCATCTAAGCTTTTTATAAGCTTATGCAAGACAGTTGCGTGCAGGTGACGTTGGTTCGCAGCAGCGCTGAGGCAGGAGCACGTTGCAGATCGTTTTGGAGTTTTAGTTCTTTACCATTGTATTTCCCTTTGTGCTCATTGTACTTGTAAAGCTTTTTACTATAGTGGAAATGTAATGGAGTTCTTGGTTGTTGTTTGTGGGTTATGCCTTTGGTTATGATTATTACGAATCAAACTGACGTTGAAAATCCTCCTCGTAACATCTCAGGATCGGAACCTGGCGAATGGGCGCTAGGAGCCGAGAATGGGGTTCTACGGAGGCTGTCGGCGCTGGATTCGGCGATCGAAAATTTTGTGAGCCCGGTTTCTGAGTTTGGGGCGTGACAACTGCTGCTGGTCCAAGTAGAATCTCAAACCCTTACGCTCGACCCCGGCCTAACAACTGTTATCGTTGTGGCCAACCGGGCCACCTATCAAATACTTGTCCCCAGCGAAAAGTGGCGAACCTCACCATCAATGATGGTAGTGCTGATAAAGCCGATGAAGATCCAGATGATGAAGAGCAAGAGCATACCACCGAGGATGAGGTAGATGAATCAAGTTAGGTTCAACAAGATCGCGACGAGTCACTCGTCGTGAGGCGGCTCTTATATGCGCCAAGAAAAGAAGTGCATCTACAGAGGCATAACATCTTCCGCACTAGGTGTACGGTGAATCGAAAGGTTTATGACGTGATTATTGATAGTGGCAGCAGCGAGAATATCGTCTCCAAGGTCATGGTGGAGAAATTGCAATTGAAAACAGATCGGCATCCCTCTCCATATACAATCGGTTGGATCAAGAAGGTCAGCGAAACATAGGTAATGAACGGTGCACCATATCATTTTCAATTGGTAAACATTATAAAGATGAAGTAGTATGCGATGTGGTTGATATGGAAGCATGTCACATACTACTCGGTCGACCCTGGCAATCTGACCGTGATGCCACTCATAAAGGGTGAGATAACATATATATCTTCGTCAAGGATGGCCGGAAGACCATATTGACCCCTATGGATCCAGAGGGACCACCTAAAACTTCTAAAGTGGATGGTCGTTTTCTCTTAACCATACGGGACTTCGTGAAAAAATTCAAAGAAACGGGACAGGCTTATGCATTAATTGTAAAAGGGGAAGAACTCGAGCCTACCATCATCCCTGAAAGACTAAAACCCTTGCTACATGAATTCAAAGAAATCTGGCCCGATGACCTTCCCAATGGGTTACCTCCCATACGGGATATCCAACACCATATCGACTTTATCCCCGGGTCCAGCCTACCCAATCAGCCTCATTATCGGATGAGTCCGAATGAGTGCGAGATTCTTCAAGGGCAAGTGGAAGAGTTGATCCGTAAGGGTCTTATTCGAGAAAGCATGAGTCCATGTGTTGTACCAACTCTGTTAACTCTAAAGAAAGATGGGAGTTGGCGCATGTGTGTCGACAGCCGAGCCATCAACAAAATCACCATAAAGTACAGGTT
The DNA here is from genome assembly GCA_037074715.1 of Magnolia kwangsiensis. Lineage (NCBI taxonomy): Eukaryota > Viridiplantae > Streptophyta > Magnoliopsida > Magnoliales > Magnoliaceae > Magnolia > Magnolia kwangsiensis. The sequence continues at coordinate 101,066,916 of CM073584.1, forward strand.
TCCTATACCCCGGTTGGATGATATGCTGGACATGTTAGAGGGTGACAAAATATTCTCTAAATTAGATCTAAAGATCGGCTACCATCAGATTCGAATACGGCCAGGTGATGAGTGGAAAACAGCCTTTAAGACCAAGGAAGGATTTTACGAATGGATGGTCATGCCCTTCGGTCTTTCGAATGCACCTAGCACGTTCATGAGATTGATAAACCAAGTTCTGAAACCTTTCATTGGGCGATTCGTTGTGGTTTATTTTGATGATATTTTGATATATAGTCAAGACGAAACTACCCATATGGAACACCTCAAAAAGGTCCTTCAGGTGCTTACTGAAAATAAACTGTATCTCAATTTAAAAAAGTGCAGCTTCATGACTAATAACCTATTATTTCTGGGTTTTGTCGTAACGTCCACGGGCATTCGAGTGGATGAGGAAAAGGTAAAGTCAATCAGAGAATGGCTGATTCCCACGAATATTCACGAAGTGCGAAGTTTTCATGGACTGGAGACATTCTATCGTCGATTCGTGAGAAATTTCAGTACTATTATGTCACCAATCACAGATTGCATGAAGAAAGGGCAGTTTCAGTGGACTGATGAAGCCGGCAGGAGCTTTGCCGAAATCAAGTGCAGATTATCCACGACCCCGGTTCTTGTACTTCCTAACTTCAATAAACTGTTTGAAGTCGAATGTGATGCCTCATATGTCGAAATTGGGAGAGTTTTGTCTCAAGAAGGTAGGCCGGTAGCCTTCTACAGTGAGAAACTTAGCGATGCACGCAAAAAGTGGTCTACATACGAGATCGAGTTATACGCGGTGGTCCAGGTACTGCGACATTGGCGACATTATTTGATTCAAAGGGAATTCATACTTTACACGGACCATCAAGCTCTCAAATTTATTAATAGTCAAGCTAACATTAACCGTATGCATGCTAGATGGATCTCGTTTTTACAGGAATTCACATTCGTGCTAAAACATAAGTCAGGACAACAGAACAAGGTAGCCGATGCGTTGAGTCACCGTGCAAATTTGTTAGTAACTATGAGTAATGAAGTCATCGGGTTCGAGTGTCTCAAAGACATATATGCCGATGACGACGACTTCAGGGACGCATGGGTTAGATGCGAAGAAGGTCACTCCGGCGACTTACATATGCAAGACGGGTTCCTTTTTGTTCACTCCCCAAGTGCAGGGTTGTGATGTAGTTATAACTCGGTAAGACCGAGGTCGAATCCCAAGGGACTGATACCTGTACGTTATCTAAAATTAAGTAGGATTTGAACTAGAATAAGATGAATCCTAAATCAAGTAGCAATTGTAAACTAATTGTAGGTTAATTAATCTAAAACTAAGGAAAATCAGGGATGAGAAACTAGGGATTCAGAGGATCCACTTGTAGAAATCAGGGAGAACTTATGCTTGCATCTGAAATCATGAAAATTACTGAACTGCCGTTGATTTAGTTTTTAAAGAGATGAAAGGTGTATGAATTAGAATGGATTCCATCACCAAACCATGCCCAAGAGACTATGGCAAACAACAGAATTAAACTAATTACCAACCAATCACATGTATGAAGGCTAGGAAGGGTACCATCATCCGACCATGCCCAGAAGACGATGGTGAACAACAGGGCTTCCTGACGTCATAAACATAAAGAAGAAGAAGGAATACTCAAAGCCATTACAAACCCATTGTAATTTCAGTCACAACAGACCATTAAAGACTAAAAATATTTTTATACTAATCAAACTAAAATCAACGTCAATTCATATATCAAATTAAATTAAAAGCATGGAATCTCCCATCTCACTACAAGCTTCACCTCTTAGCCCTAGCTAAGAGGTTTAGCCCGACATGATTTGGGCAAGTCTCTCAAAAATCAAAATAAGAAAAAAAAAACTCTCTTTTACTTCTTTCTCTCCACGTCTCAGCCCAGGCCAAACTCCACATCTCAGCTCTCCTCCCAAGGTCTGAATGAATGCTCCCCACGTCCAAAACCTCCTTATATAGCTGCTGGAGTGGTGAAAATCAGATTTGAATCGGATTTGGAAAGCTATGCATGCCCATTGAAAGCTTTTTCGCAGCCAAGTTCGGTGCCTCGAAACACACCACTTTCCTCACTCAAATTCCAAAGAAACACCGTCCCTTAGGATTTTATTGGGTCCTCTACATGATAGACGGTTCAGATCTGTCATATGATCAAAGATGGTGGGCCAAAACTGCCTAGAAAAGTCAGTTTTCGCGAATTGGAGAAGGAGACGTCGGTCAGCGGCGCTGACCGACTTTGAAAAATCTCGTGCACGGCTAGTGCACATGTGCACTATGCACACTCAAGCTAAAGTGGGGTCCACTATGATGTTTTTGTGAAATCTGATCCAACCATCTGATTAGTCTCCTCATTTAAGACGTTGATACCAATTATCAAGCATATTCAGCTGGCGGGTGGGCCCCAAATTGAAGATTGATGGGCTGATCTACCTGTTAGGCCACTTCCGCAATGATCCAATGGATGATTTTTGATGTGTACGGTTAATTTATGGTCCTCAAGCCACGTATGAAGTTTCGAGCCGAACCGATATTAGGAACCCCGTGATCTTGCGTTCTGGATGCGTTTCAAGCCACTTGAGCTTCAGTTTCTTAGTTTTCTCGGATTTCTGACCATGTATATCTGTCAATCTTGGTCTCCTGGAGTGTGTCCCATACTTTGATGAATTTGGAGCGTTAAATCCATGCATTTAGTATCCTATTTCGATCCAAGCTTGTAAAATCAACCTGCAACATAAACACGATTAAATCAGCCGTTAAACACTATTATGCTCGTAAATCCGGACAATATTTGGGGTCTAATATGCACTATTTGACCCTCAACACAACTCCCAACCAGCATTTTGCTAGTCCCGAGCAAAATATGCAAAAAATAAGTTGAGAATTACAAGACAATTTCTATGAACTCGAGTGATTTCTTGAAAAACGATTCAGATACCAGGATTCCAAGATTCATGAATGTTGGACATTACTTTCTCCTGGACTCGAGTGCATGGTAAACTTCCTAGTCCAGTTCACAATATTAATCCACTAAATTTCTAAACATTAAGATCCATGAGCATATACTGTACTCTCGGCTTATCATCATTAAGAGATCCAATCGTCAATTTCATGATATCATTGGTAACCAACCAGAAAATTCATGACAACTAAAACCTAATCCAAAACTTGCCTCATAGATTAACCTATTAACTTGTGATTTTTCTATTCAAAGTAATGCCAAGGAAGGGAATTAAATCCTCACCCATAGGGAGCAAACCTATGGTGAAATCCAATTGCCTAACATTTTCCGAATATCAACTGTGGGGAGTCAAATCCTCGCCTATAGGGAGCATACCTATGGTGAAGACCATTTGCCAAAATCTTTCCAAAAGTATCTTCTTCTTCTTCTTCTTCTTTTTTTTTTTTTCATATCAATCCTGTTAGGCAAATATTCCAGGCTAGTTCCTTTCATGCTTAGTGATTACTAAATTAACCATTCAATATCAATTGAAACCTTAATGTGAAGGCGAGATGTGACATGTGAAATCATGACTCAGTCAATGTTTATAACCTCTAATCATGGATTAATAACTTGATCTTAACTACAAAATTTAATAGATACTGAATCCAAGAGTCCTAAATTATCAACATCACTTATCTTGAACTTCTAAATCAAGGGTATCCATCAAAATCACTTCAAATTCATAAAAATTTTCAGAGAAATTTTAAAAAATTTTCACAATTGGCACAATTGTTGCTCAAGACCAAGAAAATACGGATTAGGAAGCCTAATCTCCCACCCTCAACCTAAAATCTACATTGTCCTCAATGTAAAAGATATGAGCATGCAATGCACATGGAACAACGAAAGTAAAGTGATGGGAAGATAGTACCTGGATAACGAATCAAGAGAGAGACTTTCCAAGAGATCGCAGCATGAAAGCTGGTCAGCCAAGAGAGAAAACAAAACAAAAATAACAACGAATAAAATCCTACCTATACCACTTTCGCAGGTGCTCTCGATTGCATTTAGCGAATGCAATAAGCTTTTAAAACCCTAGGTTACCCCTAGTGGACGAGTTGTAGGCTCGTGAGGGTTTGTAATAATGTTACCCACAAACATTGAATCATCTAACTAGAAAAATAAAATGAAAAGTTGAGTTGCCTCCCAGGAGCGTAAAATTTACCGTCTTCAGCCAGACAAATAAAGCAACAATTCTAGTCCTATGAAAGCGATAAACCTACCTATACCTCCATCAGACTAGGAGATCAGTCCTGGTAAACAGGAGCAATCAGAGGCATGGACATGTCCTCTGAATCAAATGTCTCGACAAATGGCTTTAATCAATGTCCATTTACTTTAAACTCCTTGCCATTATCGGGATGTCTTATCTCGACGGCCCATGAGGATAAGCAGTAACAACAATGTAAGGGCCAGTCCAACGAGATCGAAGCTTACCCGGAAAGAGATGTAGTCGAGAGTCATACAAGAGGACTTTCTGACCTGGCGTGAATGATTTCCGTAGAATATGTTGATCATGAAACGCCTTCATCCTGTCCTTGTAAATTCTCAAGTTTTCGTACGCATCGTTCCGAATTTCTTCAAGTTCATTTAATTGAAGTTTGTGTAGCGAGCCAGCGTTATCCAGATTGAAATTCAGATTTTTGATCGTCCAGTATGCTTTATGTTCCAATTTCACAGGCAAATGACAAGCCTTTCCGTAGATAAGTCTAAAGGGAGATGTTCCAATAGGAGTTTTAAAAGCAGTACGGTACGCCCATAAGGCATCAGTCAATCAAATTGACCAGTCCTTACGATCAGGGTTAACTGTTTTCTTTAGGATATATTTGATCTCTCTATTGGAAATCTTAGCTTGTCCACTTGTTTGTGGATGGTATGGGGTGCTCACCTTATGCGAGATACCGTATTTCTTCATTAAACTCTCGAATGGTCTATTGCAGAAGTGTGAGCCCCCGTCACTAATGATGGCTCGAGGCGTTCCGAACCGCGACAGGATATTTTCTTTCAAAAATTTAATGACCGTGCGATGGTCATTTTTGCGGCACGGAATTGCTTCGACCCATTTAGTGACATAGTCTACGGCGAGCAAAATATATAGATTTCTAAATGATTGGGGGAATGGTCTCATGAAATCAATGCCCCAGCAATCAAATGCTTCAATGATAAGGATGGGATTCAAAGGAATCATATTTCGACGGGACAATGCTCCCAATTTTTGACAATGCTCACAAGCTTTACAAAACTCATGAGTGTCCCTAAACATAGTGGGCCAGTAAAAGCCACACTATAGAATCTTGGCCGTGGTCTTTTTAGCAGAAAAGTGACCACCACAGGCCTGTGAGTGACAGAAGGAGATGACTCTCTGATGCTCATCGTCTGGCACACATCTCTTTAAGATTTGGTCTGGACAATATTTAAACAAATGTGGATCATCTCAGAAAAAGTTACGCACCTTGGTAAAGAATTTCTTCTTATCTTATGACGTCCAGTGTGTCGATATGGCACCTGTAGTAAGATAATTAGCAATATCAGCGAACCAAGCTGAATGGGAGATTCTAAACAGTTATTCATCAAGGAACATGTCATTTATATGGGTCGCCTCAAGGGAATCAGAGGTATTAAGGCGAGAAAGGTGATCAGCTACTACGTTCTCTACTCCCTTTTTGTCTTTAATTTCTAAATCAAATTCTTGGAGTAGAAGGATCCATCGTATTAGGCGGGGCTTAGAATCATTCTTGGAAAGAAGATACTTAAGTGCTACATGATCTGTATAAATAATGATCTTGGATCCAATCAGGTAAGACCGAAATTTATCCAAAGCGAACACTACGGCTAAGAGTTCATTTTCCGTAGTCAAGTAGTTCACTTGGGCAGGATTTAGAGTCCTACTTACGTAGTGAATAACGTAAGGCCGCTTATCTTTTCTCTAGCCTAGAACCGCTCCAAGAGCATAATCAGAGGCGCCGCACATAAGTTTAAAAGGAAGACTCCAGTCGGGTGGCTGCATGATTAGTGCAGTGGTTAACATGCCCGTAAGCTTAGTGAAAGCTTCTTAGCATGCTCAGTCCACTCGTATGGTGTATCCTTTTGAAAAAGATTACATAAAGGATGAGAGAGGATACTAAAGTCCTTTATGAATCGTCTGTAAAAGCCTGCGTGTCTTAAGAAAGATCGCACGTCTCTAATATTCTTGGGTGGAGGTAGGTTAGAGATAAGATCAATTTTTGCCTTATCTACCTCGATTTCTTTGGACGAGATGATATGCCTAAGGACAATTCCCTTTTGAACCATAAAATGGCACTTCTCCCAGTTAAGTACTAAATTTTTTTCTTCACATCTTTACAGCACACATTTAAGACTTGCTAAGCACTCGCTGAAAGATGAACCGAAAACAGAGAAATCATCCATGAAGACCTCTAAATATTTTCCCACCATGTCAGAAAAGATACTCATCATGCATCGCTGAAAGGTGGCAGGGGCATTACATAACCTGAATGGCATCCTTCTGTAAGCAAAGGTGCCATAGGGACATGTAAATGTGGTCTTTTCCTGATCTTCAGGGGCGATTTCAATGTGATTATAACCTAAATACCCGTCTAGCAAACAGTAATAGGAATGACCAGCTAGCCTTTCCAAGATTTGATTAATGAAGGGCAAAGAAAAGTGGTCTTTCCTTGTGACGATATTCAGCTTTCTGTAGTCAATGCACATTCTCCAACCCATAGTAACTCTGGTTGGCACGAGTTCATTATTGGCATTGGCTACGATGGTGATCCTGGACTTCTTAGGAACCACCTGAGTCGGACTCACCCATTGACTATCGGATATGGGGTATATGATCCCCACTTCCAATAGTTTGAGAACCTCGGCCTTAACCACTTCCTTCATGTTTAGATTCAGTCTACGTTGTGATTGCTGAACAGCCTTTACATTGTCCTCAAGATATATGCAGTGAGTACAAATCGATGGGTTAATTCCTTTGAGGTCCACTATCGTCCATCCAAGAGCTCCCTTATGCTCAATGAGAGTAGATATGAGCATATTCTCCTGTTCTTTTTTCAGGTGGGCAGAGATCGCCACCGGGTATGTCTCATCTTGACCTAAATAAATATATTTTAAATCAGAGGGCAAAGGTTTTAGGTCAAGCTTCGGTAGCTTGAGATTAGACGGTAGAGGCACTACATCAGTTTGGGGTAATTCTTCAATTTGTGACCTCCACCGGTTAACTTCAAGTACCGGTACAGTATCAAGCATAGCACACGTCTCCCTAATTATATCATCATCAAGATCATGGGAGTGGGTCAGGCATGTCTCTAGAGGATCAGAGGATAAGGTGAGAGGCGTTCTATCTTCCACAAAAGAATCAATCATGTTAACATCGTGAAAATCGTCATCATCCTCTGAGTTACTGCCGTTATTGAAAAAGATATTCGATTCTAATGTCAAATTTTCAAAAGATATAGTCATGACACCATTCCTGTAGTTGATAATTGTATTTGAAGTGGACAGGAATGGGCGACCAAGAATGACGGGAATCTGAGTGCTCGTGTCATTGATGGGTTCGGTGTCCAAGATGATAAAATCAACAGGGTAGTAGAATCTATCCACCTGGACCAACACATCCTCGATGATCCCTCTTGGTACACGAACAGAACGATCAGCAAGTTGTAGTGTGGTTCGAGTGGGTTTTAATTCACTCAAACCCAACTGTTGGTATACCGAGTAGGGAATCAGATTGACGCTCGCTCCTAAGTCAAGAAGTGCGTGATCAATTCGATAGTTCCCGATTACACATGATATGGTTGGGCAACCGGGATCTTTGAATTTTTGCGGCACATCTTGTTTTATGATGGCACTCACTTTCTCAGTCAATGAGATTTTCTTTTGAACACTTTTTCGTCGTTTGGTAGTGCATAAGTCCTTTAGAAATTTAGCATATAAAGGAATCTGTTTTACAACATCAAGTAGAGGAATGTTGACTTTCACTTATTTTAACACCTCTAGGATATCCTGAGAGTTAGATAGACGTTTTGGTTCAACCAACCGTTGGGGAAACGGAGCAACTGACTTTTCTAGAGGTTCCGGTTCAAATTTTTGTGGGGCGCCACTAGATCCATCATTGTTGTCCTCTTCTGGTTCTTGAGGCTTTTCGGGCCTAACCGGAAGGGTTTTATCAATAATCTTCCCACTCCTAAGAGTGGTAATGGATTTAGCGTGCCCCATTTGATTTGAAGAGCTGGGATTACTTGTCTCGTATTGCGGTTTAGGATTGGAGATTGGTTGTGCAGGAAGCATCCCCTTTTCTATAGCCGTCATACGTGAATCTATCTTTTGTATGAAATCCCGCATTATCTGCGTCAGCTCTTGCACAGAATTTTGAGCTGGTTCTTCTTAAGGTCTCCCCTGATTTGAATTTTGATTGAAGAAACCTGGAGGGGTAGCAGTTTGTCCGTTCCTCCAACTAAAATTCGAATGATTTTTCCAACCAGAATTATATGTATTAGAGGGTGGTCCACTGAAAGGTCTTTGATAGTTATTTACGACATTAGATTGTTCATTCAATACTTCTTGAAAGGCAAGTATTGAAGGACAATTTTCAGTAGTATGAATGTTGCAATCACAGATGCCACAAACACTTTCATTAACCTTTTCCTTCCTTCCTTCCATGGTCTCAAATTTTCTGGTGAAATTGGCCACCTTAGCGTTAAGATCATTATCCTCTTTCAGGAGATATATTCCTCCTTTTTCCTTTGAATGAGTCGGCCTAGACGTAGTGTTCGTCCCTGAATAATAGTCCCATGATTGTGTTTTTTCAGCGAGACTATCGAGGCTATCTCATACCTCGTCGACATTTTTATTGATGAATTCTCCGTTACACATTGTCTCGACCATTTGGCACATGGAAAATGTTAGCCCATCATAGAAGAAATTCGTAATGCGCCATATTTCAAAGCCATGTTATGGGCATGCATTAACCAGATCCTTGAACCTTTCCCAACATTTGAAGAATGTTTCATCTTCCTTTTGGGCAAAGTTCATGATTGCTCTCCTGAGGGTAATTGTCTTATGGTGTGGAAAAATTTTCTTTATAAATTTCCTCCGCATATCATTCCATGTGCCAATGGATCTAGGACGCAGTGAATGTAACCACGTCTTAGCTTTTTCTTTCAAGGAAAATGGAAAGAGTTTCAGCCTAATAGTATCCTCAGATACATTAGGAAAGTATAAGGTGCCTATGATTTCATTGAACTCTTTCAGATGCAAGTATGGTTCTTTAGATTTAAGCCCATGGAACTTAGGAAGGAGTTGAATAACCCCTGGCATGATGTTCATATGTCCTGTATTCTCAGGAAAAATCATGCATGAGGGCACACTCACCCCCGCCGGTTGTAAATAATCTCGTAAAGTACGAGGCGGGGGTGCGTGGTGCACCTCATTCTCATCATGTACTTCCTTAACCCTTGGTTGGGGTAGTGCTTGAGGTTGATTTTCAGCCATAACGTCCTCTAACTTAGGAGAATTCAAGTGGTGTCTAGTCCTGCGATGGACAGTCAACTCCTCAAATAATCCTCCTTCAGTCACGAGACGTCGAGTGTTGTCGCGTGCCCACTGGGGCATAAAACACACTCAGCCCTCAAATTCTAACTTAAACTTAAGAGAAATAAAGAAGAAATCTAGAAAATAAAAGAGAAAGATGGAAAGAAGTTACCAAATTTGAAGTCCTAGGTTAAGAACCTGCAGAATAAACAAAACAAGTTAGTTTTTAAACAAAAAGTCTATAAAATAGAGAAATTCTAAAAATAGAATAAGAACCAAAGTTAGAATTTTTAAAAAGAATTAGAATTAGCAACTACCATAAAGAAGAAATAAATCCTAATCTAAAATAGAGAGAGGAAGAATTTAAGAAAGAATTTACCAATTTTGAAACTATCTTAAAAGCCTACAAAACAGGGAAGACAAGTTAGTTTCTAAAAATCGAGAAAATCTAAACCTAATCTTAAACTAATCCTAAAACTAATTAATTTCAGAAAAACGTAACCGACAGTCCCCGGCAACGGCACCAAAAACTTGTTCACTCCCCAAGTGCAGGGTTGTGATGTAGTAATAACTCGGTAAGACCGAGGTCGAATCCCAAGGGACTGATACCTGTACGTTATCTAAAATTAAGTAGGATTTGAACTAGAATAAGATGAATCCTAAATCAAGTAGCAATTGTGAACTAATTGTAGATTAATTAATCTAAAACTAAGAAAAATCAGGGATAAGAAACTAGGGATTCAGAGGATCCACTTGTAGAGATCAGGGAGAACTTATGCTTGTATCTGAAATCATGGAAATTACTGAACTGCCGTTGATTTAGTTTTTAAAGAGATGAAAGGTGTATGAATTAAAATGGATTCCATCACCAAACCATGCCCAAGAGACTATGGCAAACAACAGAATTAAACTAATTACCAACCAATCACATGTATGAAGGCTAGGAAGGGTACAATCATCCGACCATGCCCAGAAGACGATGGTGAACAACAGGGCTTCCTGACGTCATAAACATAAAGAAGAAGAAGGAAAACTCAAAGCCATTACAGACCCATTGTAATTTCAGTCACAACAGACCATTAAAGACTAAAAATATTTCTATACTAATCAAACTAAAATCAACATCAATTCATATATCAAAATTAAATTAAAAGCATGAAATCTCCCATCTCACTACAAGCTTCACCTCTTAGCCCTAGCTAAGAGGTTTAGCCCGACATGGTTTGGGCAAGTCTCTCAAAAATCAAAATAAGAAAAAAAAAACTCTCTTTTACTTCTTTCTCTCCACGTCTCAGCCCAGGCCAAACTCCACGTCTCAGCTCTCCTCGCAAGGTCTGAATGAATGCTCCCCACGTTCAAAACCTCCTTATATAGCTGCTGGAGTGGTGAAAATCGAATTTGAATCAGATTTGAAAAGCTATGCATGCCCATTGAAAGCTTTTTCGCAGCCAAGTTCGGTGCCTCGAAACACGCCACTTTCCTCGCTCAAATTCTAAAGAAACACCGTCCCTTAGGATTTTATTGGGTCCTCTACATGATAGATGGTTCAGATCTGCCATATGATCAAAGATGGTGGGCCAAAACCGCCTAGAAAAGTCAATTTTCACGGATGTGCGAAACCTTTCGCACCATTTCGCTGTTGTGATCGGTGGGCCCCACAGAAGCATTTTCTAGAAAATACACCCCGTCCATTGGATTCAGGACAAAATTTCAGTCAAAAATGGGTAGTTTTGAATGTCCATTGGCAAGTCTCAGAGAAGAAATAACTAAAAGATCTGATTTGAACGCTACAGGGCAGCCCTTTTGTGGCTCCTGTATCTCACACATGTGTTTTCATGAGTGAAAAGTTTAAACATGATTTTTTAGTAGTCACGGCTGTCTACACGGTGGATGGTTTGGATTGAGCTTATGGGGCACGTGTGGGGCCCACTATCATCCGCAAAACGGCCAGCGGTCATTCCTTCGCTGACGCCAAAACTTCCGTTTTTTTTAAGACGGTCGCGGAACACTTCCGCTGTGACTTGGTGGAGCCCACTTCTTTTGGCGTCTGTGAAATCCATACTGTCTATTGTAATCACGACAAAAATCCATCTGGGAAAGGGTATGTTTGGAGTAAAATCAGTGTGGCCTACGAGCTGATTTACTCTACCGTCCATTTTACATTTAACGGTCAGGATCTTGCATTAGATTTCATGGTGTCAAAAGGACATCTAGGCAAGATTAATACCCTCATCTAGAGACAAGTGAACGGTTCAGATCACTTAATGGAGTAGTGAGCGGATCCCACAACACAAAAACTCCCAATGTATTGAAGACGCTTGAAGTTTTTTTTTTTTTTGAATTGGAGAAGGAGACGTCGGTCAGTGGCACTGACCGACTTTGGAAAATCCCGTGCACGGTTAGTGCACATGTGCACTATGCACGCTTAAGCTAAAGTGGGATCCACTATGATGTTTTTGTGAAATCTGATCCAACCATCTGATTGGTCTCCTCATTTAAGACGTTGATACCAATTATCAAGCATATCCAGCTCAAATTGAAGATTGATGGGCTGATTTGCCCGTTAGGCCACTTCCGCAATGATCCAATGGATGATTTTTGACGTGTACGGTTAATTTATGGTCCTCAGGCCACGTATGAAGTTTCGAGCTGAACCGATATTGGGAACCCCGTGATCTTGTGTTCTGGATGCGTTTCAAGCCACTTGAGCTTCAGTTTCTTAGTTTTCTCGAATTTCTGACCGTGTATATCTGTCAATCTTAGTCTCCTAGAGTGTGTCCCATGCTTTGGTGAATTTAGAGCGTTAAATCCATGCATTTAGTATCTTATTTCGATCCAAGCTTGTAAAATCAACCTGCAACATAAACACGATTAAATCAGCCATTAAACACTATTATGCTCATAAATCCGGACAATATTTGGGGTCTAATATGCACTATTTGACCCTCAACACTATTCAAGAGAAATTGATTGTACATCCCGAACAGTTCGCTAAGGGAGCTGATAATCCAAGAGCTACATGGAGGTGGCCTCAGTGGACACCTTGGGCGAGAAAAGACGGAGCTCTTGTGGAAGAACGGTATTACTGGCCGCAATTGGTACGTGATGTGGGAAGGGCAGTCCAACGTTATTATATTTGTCAAACCTCTAAGGGGCAATCTCATAATACGGGCCTCTACCCCGTTGTCCGTGCCTAATGGCCCTTGGAAGGATTTATCTATGGACTTCGTGCTTGGTCTCCCATGAACACAACGTGGCATGGATTCGGTGTTCGTGGTAGTAGATCGTTTCTCTAAGATGGCGCACTTTATTCCATGCAAGAAAACTCTCAATGCAACACACGTGGCGAATCTATTCTTCAGAGAAATTGTGCGGCTACATGGGGTTCCCAAGACTATTACTTCTGACCGTGACACGAAGTTCATAAATCACTTTTGGTGAACTTTGTGGACTCGATTCGATACACGACTTCAGTTCAGCAGCGCCTACCACCCACAGACTGACAGTCAAACTGAGGTTGTGAATTGCACTTTGGAAAACCTCCTTCGATGCATTTCAGGAGAGAAACCGAAGCAGTGGGATTTGACCTTGTCTCAAGCGGAGTTTGCATTCAACAACATGGTGAACCGCTCGATGGGAAAATCCCCGTTCCAAGTTATTTACAGACGAGTACCTCGCCACACACTAGACTTGGTCCCTCTGCCCAAGCTCCTAGGCATGAGTATTGCAGCAGAACATATGGCAGACAGGATCATGAGTATTCATGCGAAGGTGTAGACTAAGCTACATGCCTCGAACGAAAAGTATAAGGAACAAGCGGACAGGCATCGTCGACAAAAGGTATTCGAGGTGGGCGACCAGGCAATGGTCCATCTGTGAAAATAAAGATTTTCGAACGTACAACAAGCTAAAGAATAAGAAGATTGGACCAGTATCGATCATCCGAAAGATCAATTACAATGCTTATGTTGTTGATCTTTCAGATGACATGGCGATCTCACGGACTTTCAACGTTGCGGACCTGACCGAGTATCATGAACCAGCGCAGGAGGAGAACTCGAGGATGAGTTTTTTTCAAGTAGAGGGGACTGATGTAGAGCGGGTCGCGGACAATTTCATGGCCAAGATGGATCAGAAAAGGCACGGTCGGCGACAGAAGTGATCCGGACCATCGGACCTTAAATTGGGCGTATCTCACAATCCGGAATGAGTTATCTGACGTAAAATATATGAATTTGGGGTAGAACGAGCTACTTTAGCCAACCAACCCACTATGTCGGGTTGCGCAGCCCGAATTTGTGAGAAACCCCCTGATCGACGGTCGTTTCGTCGTTTTAATTTTGTTTTTACTATAAATAATAAGTTTTAGTTTGAGTATAACTTTTCATCCGTTGGGCTTTAGGAGTTGTGTCCAACATGAAAAGTACTTAGGATAATTAGGAGAACGGTTTGGTGAAGCCAAATAGGACACTTACTATTTTTGACCGAAAACCTTGTGCACTAGTAGACATCACCACCGTCTATAAATAGTAAGTTTACTATTTATAGTAAGTTGCGAATTCTAGGAGTTTTAGTTGTAGTTTGAGTCTGATTTCTTTCTTATTGCTTGGTTCCCTTATTTAAAGGGTTGTGAACTCGACTTTAGGATTTCATTAATCAATTTCGAATTTATTAAAAATTATTCTTATTTTCTACTTTCTTTCCTCGTGGATTCGAAGAGTCTCTGTGAGGAGTCCAGAGAAGTTTCGTGGATTCGAAATATTTATCATCTTGAGGAAGATGGTGGTCGACCTCACATCCTTCCCTGTGTCACATAAGCTTTTGATGGTTACCACTTTACATTTCCACCATGCATTTCCACTATACAGATGCTGAAAAAAACATCAGGCGACTCCATTTGAAAGTCTCTGACTGAATGTCAAGAAATATCTTATATGCTGAATTCATGATCATAAAAGATAGATCCGTTCCATACATTTTGTTTCCATTGACTGCTGGTGCATTGGTTTTTTAAAAAAAATTCTAATTACATGAACTCATTTTTGTCAGCTACTCTGCATGAAAACATATTAAAATTTGAGAATCCTAACTTTGAAACCATGTTAAACAATCACTTGCTATAAAAGCTCGAGCTGTTAAAGGATATAAAGCTTAACAAACAATGGTTGAAAGCGGATGAGATGAGTGCCTGTGCCTCGCCCAACATCATACACCCCTATATACATAGGCCATCCATCGGTTTTGCTAGCTCAAATGAAGCAGATTCAAATTTCAGGTGAACCATGCCACTCGAAAATGTGGTGATTGACCATTATATTGCTGGGCCCCATAGTAAATAGTACATGATTTTAGGTGGACTTTGAAATCCACTATATATGTGGGCCCCACATTAATGCATGTGTTTTATCCACGCTGTCGGTCTATATGCACCCTTTATATTTAATATTCAAGTTATATATTTGACGTAGGTATGAACATGATGAGGTCGATCACCGTCTTCCTCAAGGATAACTACCTCGAATCCACAGAGCTTCTCTGGACTCCTCACAGAGGCTTTTTAAATCCACGAGGAAAGAAAACAAGAGAATAGAAATATATTCTAATAAAATTCAAAATTAATTGATGAATAATTGATAATTGTTTAATGTGTCTCCTTACACCATTAATATAGAAAAAAAAAAAAAAACTAAAATTCGTAATTATCAAAAATAGAAAAATTCTAACTCTAATAAAAATCCTAATTCTAGTAAAACTCTTCTAAAGCCTAATTTCTAAAATTAAAAATTGTAAATAAACTCTCTTTAGAAGAGTCCTACTATAATTAAAAGTTATTTCTAAAAGGAAAGAAAATCTAAAACTCTAAAATATTAAAAAATCAGAATTACTAAAAATAGTAAAATTTTTCTAAAAATTCATTTTTGAGCTGAAAGCGCGCATTTTCTGATGAAACAGACAGATGCGACCTACAATGTGGGTCGGTTCACCTCGGATGGCCTGTTTCAGTAAAGATTGATAGGTTGTGCGCCCTGTAACGATACCCGGATCAAAAGTTATGGTCAATTTACGGTCCATCTTCTTGTGGCCCAACCATGTTAGAAACAGATCTGTGACACGTTCTACATCAAACCCCTCCACTTGCAAAAAATTTGTCCTCGAGTTACGCAAGAGACTTGGCACATAAGTCTGAGACAACTTCTGATGCCGATGTTCATTAGTTCTTTTTTTATACTTGGCATTAAGCTCTTGAACTGACACAATACATATACTCATGTTTTCCTTAACTTGACTAATATCGATTAGTTCCTTCACATCTGCCTTCAAGATCTCATATTTTTCCTGATAATGTGGGCAATTAGGCAGACTTGCCCATGAGACAGGATCAACGTGATTTTGTATATCTCGTATGGGAGGCAATTTATTGGGGGGTTCATCGAGCACAATCTCCTTAAACTCCTGCAACATTGGCTTCAAATCTTTTGCAATATTCACAAGCTTTGTATATTCTTTTTTTTTCAACTAATGGATATATATCTCTTGTTTCCTCAGATTGTTTAACGAAAGTCTGTTCAGTTGTGAGAGACTGTTTTTCAACTTTAGAAGTCTTGGGTTATTTCTCCCTTCCCATAGGTGCGAGGATAATCTTTTTCCCATCTTTAATAAAGACATATAGGTTATCCCGATCCCTATATGTAGCATTAATATTATTTTGTCAGGGTTGACCAAGTAACATGTGATAAGCTTCCATATCGACCACATCACACATCACTTCATCCTTATAATATTTACCAAGAAAAAAATATATAAAATATCGTTCAGTTACCTCTGTTTTGTTGACCTCCTTGATCCATCCAATCGTGTAGGGAGATAAGTGTCTTTTTGTTTTCAGTTGTAGCTTTTCCACCATTATTTTCGACACGAAATTCTCATCACTCCTAACATCAATGATCACATTGTAAATTTTTTTATATGCAATGCACCTTGTTCGAAAGATGTTGTCTCGTTGTAATTCTATTTCTATCTTTGGCATGTATAACGACTTCCTCATAATCGAAGTGGTGGCCTGTGATTTACCATCATCTGATGGTGCTTGGTAGAAATTGGGGCTGTGTCATACAGCGGCCATAGGCGATTGAGCATCACTTTGAGCTCGGGGTGGAATTAGCGCATCCGCAATACGGTTGAGGGTTTCTTGCAGCCCTTGCAGGGTCAACTGACTCTCCCAGTGGAAAGCTTCCATTCTTTCCAAAGATAACGAATCTTTGGATCACCGTCCACAGGATTTTGATTCATACCTTCATTATTTGTCATCGGTCCGAGGAAAAATCTCGCTCTGATACCAAATTGACGCAGGGATGAACTTGATGAGGTCGATCACCGTCTTCCTCAAGGATAACTATTCCGAATCCACGGAGCTTCTTTGGACTCCTCACAGAAACTTCTCGAATCCACGAGGAAAGAAAGCAGAAAAATAGAAATAAATTCTAATAAATTTGAAATTAATTGATGAATAAATAAAAATGAGTTTACACCCCTTTAAATAAGGGAACCAAGCAATAGGAAAGAAATCAGACTCAAACTACAACTAAAACTCTTAGAATCTGCAACTTACTATAAATAGTAAACTTACTATTTATAGACGGTCGTGATGTCTACTAGTGTGTAAGGTTTTCGGCCAAAAATAGTAAGTGTCCTATTTGCTTCACCAAACTGTTCTCCTAATTATCCTAAGCACTTTTCATGTTGGACACAACTCCTAAAGCCCAACGGATGAAGAGTTATAAGCAAACTAAAACTTACTATTTATAGTAAAAATGAAATTAAAACGGGGAAACGACCGTTGATCAGCGGGTTTCTCACAAATTCGGGCTGCGTGACCCGGTGTAATGGGTTGGTTGGCTAAAGTAACTCGTTCTACCCCAAAATCATATATTTTACATCAGATAACTCATTCCGGATTGCGAGATACGCCTGATCTAAGGCCCAATGATCCGAATCGCTTATGTCGTCGACCGTGCCTTTTCTGATCCATCTTGGCCATGAAATTGTCCGCGACCCGCTCTACATCAATATTTGTGTAGGTAGCCAACATTAGTTGAAAATTTGGCCAGTTAATTACAATTCTATGGTCCACTAAATGCAAAAGAAGATTAATTTAATCCCAAACTTGATGTTGGACAGTCCGAATACAATAGTATTTTCGGACATGTAATCAATCGGAATGAAGGTGTTAATTCCACCTAATGCAATTCTATAGTATATAACCCCACGAACCAAAGAAGCCCAAGTGAATTTGGATATATATTCACCTTCCACCCTCGGCCATTTAATGTAATGGGGTGGGATTCGACCATGGGTAAAGTTGGAAAGCGGATTGTGTGGTGTGCCACCGGAAGCGGATTGCCTAGTGACTCACTGCCATTAGCGTAATGAGTAAAGACCGTAAGGTCCAGCATGAATTATATATTTTATCTGCTCCGTCCATTCATTTTATGAGATAATTTTAGCACCTTAGCCCAAAAAATGAAACATATCTAATGTTCAAATGACCACATCACAGGAAATAGTTGAATTGAGCATCTATTGTTGAAAATTTCTTGGGAGCCACATATGTTTTGGATCAAGCTTATATTTATTTATTTCTCTTTCATCCATGTCTACATGATCTTATGAATAGATTAGATGATAAATAAATATCACTGTGGGGCCTAGAAAGGTTTCAGCGGTGGAAATCATTATCCCACTGATTTCAGTGGTATGATCTACTTTATCTTTGGATATGCTTTAATTTTGAGCCCTTAAATTAGATGGAAAAACGGATGGACGGCGTGGATAAATCATATACATACAAGGTGGGCCCGACTGAGTTTGCTCATTACGATAAGAGTGTACCCAATCCGATTTCGTTTGCCACCTACCTGCTCAGGTTTTCTGCTCCACGAACATTGATGGAAGAGTCAAGTATTCTAGATAGGTAGACGTAATTGTGTAGTAACTCTCCTTGGTCTTGTGGCCCTGATTTCATTCAAGCGTTTGCAATTTGAGATAAGGAAGTATACTAAAATAAGCTGTGAAAGTATATGAGCGATGCGGTGAAGTGGGTCGTGGACAGTTTCACGGCCAGAATGGATTGGAAAAGACTCCACAAACAACAAAAGTGATCCGGACCATCAAAATTTAAAACAGACATATCTTGTAAACCGAAATGAGATATCGAACGTACCCTATATGATTTAAGGGTAGGACGAGATAATTTAACCACCTAACCTTGCTATGCTGGGTTAACCATGCTGAATTTGCAAAATACCTTCAGACCGATGGTTGAAATCATGTTTTAATTTCGTTTCTATTATTCCTAGTAAGTTTTAGCTGGTTATGACTCTTCATCCGTTGGCTTTATGAGTTGCATCAACATGAAAAGTGCTTAGAATAATTAAGAGTATAGCATGGTTAAGCCAAACTGGACAACTACCATTTTTGGCCGAAAACCATGATATCTAGTGTAATCACGATTGTATATAAATAAGTTTACTATATTTATAATAATTCACTATTTCTAAGAGTTTTAGTTGTAGTTCATCAACAATAAAATTATTTCAAATATTTTAGATTTATTTATATCTTTTCTTCCTCATGGATTTGAGAGGTTGCTCTGTAAGTAGTGGGTAAATTTAGCTCCGTGGATACGGAACCGTTACCCCTGAGGAAGACGGTGCTTAGCCTCACGTGGATGAACACATTAAGGTGGGTCTTACAGTCAGGGTCTTACCCACATCGCTGGTTGGTTGCAGGGTCGCAGCCAAGTGGCTCACGATAAATCGACTGGCGCAAAAATCAGGGTGGCCCACTCATCGGACAGCTTGTCATGCCTGATCTCACCTGCCCATCGTTTTTCACACAGGCCAGTCCACCTGATATGTGCAATGACTGACTTTTGTGTTGGGTTATCATTATGGTGGGGCCCATCTTTTGGAGAGCTTGAATATCTATCAAGAAATAACATGATTTATAGAAAATTGATTTTTCCGAATAATATACGACACGTGGGTTCTTTACTGCCGTGAATCCAAACGCAAACGGAAAAGCGACGGACATTGGCTAGACGTAACATTCCATGCCATCGGACGGTTCGTGGGAGCGGATTAGGTGAGACCTCGGACTCACACAAGAAGGTGCGGCCCTTACCGTGGGGCCCACTTTGATGTACGTATTATGTATCCACGTCGTCCATCCGTTTTTTAAGATCATTTTACAGCATTAACCCAATAATGAAGAAGATCCAAATAAATAAACATTCAGATGCGCCTTAAGAAGTTTTTAATGGTAGAGAGTTCAATCACCACTGTTTCCAGTCCACCTGAAAATTAGATCTACTTCATGTTTTGCATAATTCCGTAAAATGACCTGGAGAAACAGATGGACGGTGTGGATATAGAATACATACATCAAGGTGGGCCCCACGGTAAGGGCCGCACCGTCTTTGGTGAGCCCGGGTTCTCACCTAATCCGCTCACACGGTTCGTTTGGTCCCCTACAGCGGCTGCACCAAGTAGAACGACGACAGCCTTTCAGAAGAGTTCACTTTGCCTATACGGCAACTCCGGATCCACCATATGTCGCCAACCATGGTGCCCTACATGCTGAGATGGGCCCATGATTTGAACGGTCTATATTCTCCTCACTGCCGTAAATAAGCTATGATCACGTGATGAAGTTTCAGGCACGATCCTTCCTAACCTGTGATTTTTATATTTGAAAGCAAGCCATTGAAAATATTTTTCCTTGATTTGAATTCATCTACCAATAATGATTGTTAGAATCATCCATTAGGCATGATTTTCTTAGAGTGGGCGCCATATAGAATTGATAAAGGCGGGTCCTGTCCCACAGAATTTGGTATTACCCAGAAAGGGAATAGATGGGGAACCACACACCACTAACCTCTACTGTGTGTTGATGTCACCAAGTTTAGTAGGCCTCACCATGACATACGTTTTATGTCCAAACTATTTGTCTATTTTGGGAGATCGTTATAGAGCTTGATGACGCTGGGATGAACGTGATGAGGTCAATCACCGCCTTCCTCAACGATAACTACTCTGAATACATGGAGCTTCTCTGGACTCCTCACAGAAATAAATTCACGAGAAAAGAAAGTAGGAAAATAGAAATCCACGGGGAAATAAATTCACGAGGACTTCTCAAATCCACGAGGAAAAAAAGCAGGAAAATAGAAATAAATTCCAATAAATTCAGAATTAATTGATGAATGAATAAAAACAAGTTTACATCTCTTTAAATAAGGGAACCAAGCAATAGGAAAGAAATCAGACTCAAACTGCAACTAAAACTCCTACAATCCGCGACTTACTATAAATAGTAAACTTACTATTTATAAACGGTCGTGACGTCTACTAGTGCGCAAGGTTTTCGGCCAAAAATAGTAAGTGTCCTATTTGGCTTCACCAAACTGTTATCCTAATTATCTTAAGCACTTTTCATGTTGGACACAACTCTTAAAATCCAACGGATGAAGAGCTATAAGCAAACTAAAACTTACTATTTATAGTAAAAATGAAATTAAAACGGGGAAACGACTGTCAATCAGGGGGTTTCTCATAAATTCAGGTTGCGCAACCTGGCGTAACGAGGTTGGTTGGATAAAGTAGCTCGTTCTACCCCAAAATCATATATTTTACATCAGATAACTCATTCCGGATTGTGAAATACGCCCAATCTACGGTCTGATGGTCCGGATCACTTCTGTCGTGGACCGTGCCTTTTCTTATCCATCTTGGCCATGAAATTATCCGCAACCCGCTCTACATCACTTGAGCTCAAAAATAAGACAGATCCAAAGATCAATTGGACCACACTGCAGAAAGCATTAAGAGATTAAACATCTACCATTGAAAGACGTCCTCCCTTACGTCAAACAATGAGGATTTCTTAATCTCCAACGTGTCATTTGTTGGACAACCAAAAAGTGGTGGACCCCATAATACGATCTGTTAGAGTTTGTAATTCTTTGTACACAACGGAGGATAGAAAAAAATGATAACGAAACGATCGGATTTATCGGGTTCAAGGCTTGACTTGAATAGTCAATTTCTCAAGACAGATTTGCTGCCCCTTTTCTGAAATTTTCAGCAAGTGCAAATGAAGGAAATCTGCAAATTGTCTTCAGGATACAATGAACTCTCAATCCGATTTTCAACACGAAAATTTGCACATTTAAGTGTTGAACAGATCTCTAGTTTAAACACTGATATGCCGTAAGACGTTCAGAAAAAATTCAGTAAGAGATTAGATCGAGAGTAATTGCTCAGAAGATGATATAATCTTAAGGATAAGAATTACTTCATCTGGATTATAGCATCCAGGATTTATATCAATTGAGGGGTTATGGATTTCTTCATGAAGAGGTGCTAAAGAGACTCTTCAAGAAATCCACACCCATTCACAGCAAATAATTGCCTTCCATGAAAGGACATGACCTTTTGTCCTATGACAGTTATTTCTGTACCCATTCAGACAGAAGCAGTTATCCAACAGGAAAAACTGTATCCACATAAGCGACACATGGCATAGGTGCCACATGTACAATCATGTCATAATTACTCTTAATCAACAAAAGATAATAAATCATCAGGGTTCAATTCCATGACCCAAAAAATTTGAACCATGTGCCAAAAAGACTAAGTTCTTTTAGCTCCTTGCGACGATGCGAACGTGCGAAGTGCTAAGTGCGCCTAATAAAGCGCCAAAAAGCGCCCAAGCAGCCCTACAGCCCACGCCACGCGCGCGCGTGCGCGGACGGTGCTTCGCACCGTCCTCGAGGAGATTTGAACCCTGGTTGCATAAGCAAAAACCCCTCCTCTCTTACCGACAGGCTATTCATACTATTTATGGAAAGTTTTAAATAATTAATATATTTATTTACTTTCTAAAAATAACTTTATTTTTGAAATTTATTTTTATTCTAAAAAACACAACACGATCTAAGTGTTAGATAATTGTTTTTGTCAATGTAAGGCTGGTTCGATTGCTTGGATTTGGTTGGTTTAGCTCCACGGAATGCAGGTCATTGGGTCTGAGTCAGCATGATTTACATGGTTTTTCTCTTTTTCTTTTTTACATTTCTTATGCGTGTTGTAATTGCTTGGTCTAGATTGTTGGTGTGGCCAACATTGGCTAGACCTGACCTAAGCTTTTGGTGGTTACCTGACATCATGCATTTGCACTTTACGGATGCTGAAAAAACAATTCAGGCGACTCCATTTGAAAGTCTGACTGAATGTCAAGAAATATCTCATCTGCTGAATTCATGATCATAAAAGATTCGTTCCATACGTTTTGTTTCCAGGTGCATATATTGGTTTTTTTTTTTTTTTCTTTTTTTTTTTAAAAATATTATTATTATATTATTTTTACACGAAAGCATTTTGGCAGCTGCCCTGCATGGAAACATACTAAAATTTGAGAATCCTAGCTTTGATACTATGTTAAACAATTACTTGCTTTAAAAGCTCGTGTTATTGAAGGATGGAAGGCTTAACAAACAATGGTTTAAAGCCGATGAGATGAGTGCCTGCGCCTCACCCAACATCGTTCGCCCCTTATATACATAGGCCATCCATCTGTTTTGCTAGCTCAAATGAAGCAGATTCCAATTCCAGGTGAACCATGGCACAAGAAAATGTGGTGATTGACCATTATATTGGTGGGCCCCATACTATATATTACATGATTTTAGGTGGACTTTGAAATCCACTGTATTTGTGGGCCCCACGTTGATGTATGTGTTTTATCCACTCCCACCTTTTATACTTGATATTCAAATTGTATATGTGTAGGTAGTCAACATTAGCTGTGAATTTGGCCTGTTGATTACAATTCTATTATTCACTAAATACAAACAAAGAATTTAATCCCAAACCTAATATTGGACGGTCCAAATACAATGATATTTCCAGACATGTAATCAATTGGAATAAAGTTATTAATTCAAGCTAATGCAATTCTATACTAATTAATCCCACAAACCAAACAGGCGCAAGTGAATTTGGATACTTGCACCTTCAACCCTGGACCATTTGATGTGATGTGGTGGGATTTGGTCATGGGTGTAAGTTGGGAAGTGGATTCTGTGGTGTGCCGCCTACCTGATCAGGTTTTCTGCTTTATGGACAGTGATGGAAGAGTCGAGGATCCGACATAAGGAAGTAGACCTGATAGTGCAGTAACTCCCCTTTTGTCTCTGGCCCTGATTTCATTAAGTGTTTGAAATTCGAGATAAAAAAAGTATACTAAAATTAGCTGTGAAAGTAGACGGACTGCGGGGTGATGTAGAGCAGGTCACGGACCACTTCATGTCCAAGATGGATCAGAAAAGGTCCGATCATTGACAGAAGTGATCTGGAGCATTAGAACTTAAAACGGACATATCTCACCAACCCGAATAAGCTACCGTACCATATATGATTTTGGGGTAGGACAGGCTACTTTAGTCACCCAACCCTGCCATGTCAGGTTGCCTTTGTACTAGCCTTTCTACTAGTTATAGTAAGTTCTAGTTTGGTTACAACTCTTCATCCCTTGGCTCCGGGAGTTCCAATATGAAAGGTGCATAGAATAATTAGGAGTATAGATGAAACACATACATCATGGTGGGGCCCACAAAGCACCGACCCCTAGCCACTGGGCTGGTGGCAGGGGGAGTAGCCAATCCGTTCTGGTTCGGCCTATAACCATAGTATCCACATTGATGTATATGCTTTAATTATATCCACATTGGTCATCTATTTTTCCAGCTGATTTCACGGCATGAACTAAAAAGTGAAGCTGATGGAATGACACCACTAAAAATCTTCCCGAGGTTGAATGTAATATTTATTTGCCATCCAACCTGTTTATAAGGTCACACAGACTTGAGGATGATAAAACACAAATATTAGTTTGACTCAAAAATTTTGTGGCTGAAGAGAAGTTTACAACGATTGGCATTTACTCACCAGGTCAGGTCCACCTGATATTTGCATATACTTCATTTTTGTGCCATATTCCAAAATGGCAAAGATGACAATCAGCACGAGTATACACCACTTAGATAAAGGTGGTCCTGTTCCACAGAATTTGGTATTACCCATAAAGGGATTAGATGGTGGACCACATACCACCAACCTCTATGGTGTGTTGACGTCACTAAGTTTTGTAGTCCTCACCGTGAGATACATTTTATATCCAAACTATTTGTCTATTTTGTGAGATTAGTGTAAAGCTTGAGCCCAAAATTAAGACTGATCCAAAGATCAATTGGACCACACCGCAAAAAGCAGTAGGAGATTAAACATCCGCCATTGAAACCTTCTTGGGGTCATGCAAGTTTTAAATTGATATGATGTTTATTTTTCATTTTCATGCAGGTTTGTGTGACCTTATAAACAGATTGGATGGAAGATAAACATTAGGGCAGGTCCTACAAATGTTTTAATGGTGGAAATTATTATCCCATTGTTATTTATGGTGTGGTCTACTTGAGCTTGGATATGACTCAATTTTGGTCTCATGCACTAAAATGATCTCACCAATTGGATGGCCGGTATGGATATAATACATACATCAATATAACTTTGATCTCATTTCAACCGTTGGTACATTTTGGAGCTTGAGGATCTGATGGGCTCGTCTTCTCACTCCACGTACACACCACCGAGTTCAATGGTATGTGGTATGCATCCTACCCACCGTGATGTATCTATTTATCAGTG
Organism: Magnolia kwangsiensis; assembly: GCA_037074715.1. Taxonomy (NCBI): domain Eukaryota; kingdom Viridiplantae; phylum Streptophyta; class Magnoliopsida; order Magnoliales; family Magnoliaceae; genus Magnolia; species Magnolia kwangsiensis. The sequence continues at coordinate 101,092,276 of CM073584.1, forward strand.
CTGTCCATCCCTTTTCTCAAATCATTTTAAAATGTGAGGCTCAAAAATGAGGAAAATCCAAAGTTAAACCATCTATTTTCTCAAATTATTTTAAAGTATGAACTCTAAAATGAGACAGATCTAAAGCTCAAGTGAATCCACCTATTTTTAAAATTGAGAAAAGGGATAGACGGCATGCATGTATAAACAGATATGACCGTTCGTGGCTACCTACATGGTGTTGGGTTTTTTATTTGTACAAGAGCACGACACAGTTGAGTAATCGAACTCAGTAGAAATGCATTCATCAATTGAGCTAGTAAATGAATTTCATTTTGGTAGGCACCCCACCTTGTGTAAGAAATCCTGGCCATTTATTCCAAATATCCCCAGTGGAAGGACTTGTGCACGGCCTTTGAATTTTGCACTAATCATATACTAGTAGCCTAGCATCGGTGACCTAAACCTAGTTAATTTTCACCCAAACCTAAGAAATATGGGCCCAAAGAAGACTGGAAGTTGTGGGACCAATTTCATTCTTTAGGTCTAAAATTCTGGTCATTTCACGCCATGGGTGAAAAGTAATGGTTTTTGGCCGTTTGTTTACTTTGTAAAACGTGGCCCACTAAAACAGTGAGGGCTAATTCTCCAACATGTCATTTGTTGGGCAACTGAGATGTGCACAAAAGGTAGCGGACTCAAAATAAGATGTTAGTGTTGGAAAATCTTTTTTGTCAGCTGAGGGTTGGCATCTTTTTTGTCAGCTGAGGGATGGCTCATTTGGCGTGGAGTTGGTTGTCTAGCTCTGCTGACCTCGGAATCAGCAATGTGGGTGGGACCCTAACTGTAGGTCCATCTGGATGTATGCATTATATATTCGCATTGTCTGTCTGATTTGCTAATTTATTTTAGGGCATCCTAAAAAAATGAGGTAACACAAATTTCAGGTGGACTACACCAGGGGATGTAGTGGTTATTGTTATATTCTACTTATGGTCATTTTGAAAGCCTATAAGAGAGTAACATGTGGCATTGCATGAGGATTAGGAAGTAGATAAAAACATCAACAGGATTTGGAGCAATTTTTATAGAATTACAACTAGCGTAAATCTAGTTCTACATGTCGATAAACGATCAACGAAATGTTGTGATCAATCTATAAGAAACACGATCGAGCCGTTTAAGATATAAAAGGCGACCAAGGGTAACAAAGCCTTGACCAACAAAAGTGGAACTGTTATGATGAAAAATATACTGAAAGAAGGATCTAGAAAAGAGAATAATCTGAGTTAGGCTAAGGATTCGAATGGCATGTTTATAGGTTACAACACACATATATAAAGAATCTGGGTCGGGCTAAGTTGAGTCAGGTCGGATCAGATCGGGCATGTTAGACTTGGTACTGAGTTGGATTGAGTTTGAGTCAAGTTTATTTGAAAACTGGTTGAGATAAGATCAGCCATAACTTGGTCGGACTCAACTCGATGTCCAGCTCTAGTCTTAATTAAGATTTGTTCCTTGAAAAACTCGCTGAGTAAGTGGGACTTGAACAAAACTCAATGTTGAACGGATGACTCTGTCTTTTTTGATTTTTTCCTTTTTCTTTTTCCCTAAAACCTGAGAGAAACTCTGCCAGCTACTTGATAAGCGGATCACATCGGCCACCTATTGAAGGGTCAGGATATTTCCATGTAAGAGATTTTGTTTCATTAGCCTCCATAATGGTAGCAATGTCCCGTGTCAGGCAAGGCCTAGGCCAAACCAGGCACTTAAGACCCAAGGCCCGAGCCTGGTTGGAACCTGTCATGGGTCTAGTATATCAGACCCAAGCCCGTTGGAAAACTCTAGTTGCGCCTGGGCCTGACTTGAACATTGATAAAATCCTCATTTCCCCTTGAATTTTCCAAATCTATCCGTTTATCAAGTGGCCATGCATGCACAAAAAAATTATATATTTTAGATGAATGAATCAATGGTCTACAATCAAGATAGACGATTGCCTAACTTATGATTAGAATGGCATGTTTGTAGGATATAAAACACGTGTGAAGGGTCGAGGTTTGGTCAGGTGAGGCTAAAATGGCTTGAGCCCAAGGCTAACCTGAAAACTGATTCAGCCATTCATGAGAGGCCCAAACCCAGTCCATGTCCACGTGTCGCCAGAGCCAGGTCAGGCTCGTTCGGTCGGGCAGGCTACATGGTCGGTTGCCAAACTTAACCATCTACACGGGGCCTCATTATATCAATGGTTTGGATCACGTGTCTGTTGATTAGAGACCACGGCTCACAGAAGACGGTGCAGCCTTTACTATGAGGCCCACTTTGAGCTATCTATTCTGTATCCATGCCGTCCTTCTGTTTTTCCATATCATTTTAGGGCATGATCCCAAAAATGAAGAAAATCCAAAACTCAAGTGGACCATACCATAGGAAACAGTGGTGATTAAATGCCCCGTCATTCAAAACTTCTTAGGGCGGACCTTAATGTTTCTGTAATGTTTATTTTCCATCCAATCTGTTGATAAGGTAACATAAGCTTGGATGGAGGGAACAAAACAAATATCAGCTTGATCTAAAACTTTTGTGGCTCATAAAATGTTTTCAACGGTGAGTGTTCAATACCTACTGTTTCCTGTGTTGTGGTCCACCTAAGATTTGGAACTGCCTCATGCCTTGGAATTGTTTAAATAGTGGGCTTTAAATTCTTATTGTTTTTTATCACATGGTCCACTCAAGTTTTAGATAATTTACCTCATGTCCTAACATAAGTTGGCAAAATCGGATCTGTTATAGCAAAATTACTGAATTTACAATTTCTACAAAAATAATTAAATTGAAAAATAAGGACAAGCTGAAGCACTATGTGATCACGCTGTCTTTAAAGCATTACTCGCCCCTTTTTAAAAAGACTGGGAATGTTGATAGTTTTGGGTATACAACTTTTAGGATATGATGAGCTTGAGCGTGAATCTGCGTTCAGCAAATACGAAGAACCATGAATGGAAGTCTGTATACAATTTTTTTGGCAGATAACTAAAAGAAAAATCTTAAATTCAGAAAGAGAATTAGAAAATTCTAGACCACTGGAATAGTCTGTTTCTTAAGGTTTTCTATCTAAGGTTCGTGTGAACTTTGCTGACTGATCAGAGTATACTATTGCTTCTTTGTTTTGGTTCGTAAGTGTTCACTCCCCAAGTGCAGGGTTGTGATGTAGTAATAAACTCGGTAAGACCGAGGTCGAATCCCAAGGGACTGGATCTTGTACGTTATCTAAAACTAACCAGAACTAGAACTAGAATGAGATGAAATCTAAATCAACTAGAATTTCAAGGAATAATTATGAAATTATTATTTAAAACTTAGGAGAAATTCAGAGAGAAGGGCACTAGGGATTCAGAGGATCCACTTGTAGAGATTAGGGAGACCTTATGCATGTTCTATGGACATTAACTGAACTGACATTGATCTAGTTTTCAAGAGATGAAAGGTATATGAATTAAAATGGATTCCATCACCAAACCATGCCCAAAAGACTATGGCAAACAACAGAATTAAACTAATTACCAACCCATCACATGTATGAAGGTTAGGAAGGGTACCGACATCCAACTATGCCCAGGAGACAATGGTGAACAACAGAGCTTCCTGACATCCTAAACATGAAAAGGAAATAGAAATATTCAAAGCATCGCAGACCCATTGTAATTTCAGTCACAACAGACCATTAAGAATTAAAAACATTCCCAAAATAAAATTAAATCAAAATCAGTTCAATATTAAACAAAAGGCATAATTAAACGTCTCCTATCACGCTACAAGCTTCACCTCTTAGCCCTAGCTAAGAGGTTTAGCCACACATAGGTGGGCTGAATCCTTTAAATAAAACAAAATATAAAGGAAAATAAGGAATTAAGAAAAGAAGAAGAACTGTTGAAGCCGTCTTTCTCTCTCTCTTCCACTTCACATCCAAGCTCTGGCCGTGGATCTCCACGTGATTCTCTCCTCCTAAGGTCTGAATGAATGCTCCCCACGTCCAAAACCTCCTTATATAGCTGGTGGAGTGGTGAAAATCGGATTTGAATCGGATTTGGAAAGCTATGCATGCCCATTGAAAGCTTTTTTCGCAGCCAAGTTCGGTGCCTCAAAACACGCCACTTTCCTCGCTCAAATTCTAAAAAAATACCATCCTTATAATTTTATTGGGTCCTCTACATAATAGATGGTTCAGATCTGCCATATGATCAAAGATGGTAGGCCAAAACCGCCTAGAAAAGTCAGTTTTCGCAGATGTGCGAAACCTTTTGCACCATTTCACTGTTGTGATCGGTGGGCCCCACAGAAGTATTTTCTGGAAAATTCACCCCGTCCATTAGATTCAGAATGAAATTTCAGTCAAGAATAGGTGGTTTTGAATATCCATTGGCGTGTCCCAGAGAAGAAATAACTAAAAGATCAGATTTGAACACTACAGGGCAGTCCTTTTGTGGCCCCTATATCTCACACATGTGTTTGCATGAGTGAAAAGTTTAAACATGATTTTGTAGTGGTCACGGCTGTCTACACGGTGGATGGTTTGGATTGAGCTTACGGGGCACGTGTGCGGCCCACTATCATCTGCAAAACGGCCAGCGGCCATTCATTCGCTGACGCGAAAACTTCCGTTTTTTTTTAAGACGGTCGCGGAACACTTCCGCTGTGACTTGGTGGAGCCCACTTCTTTTGGCGTCTGTGAAATCCATACCGTCCATTGTAATCATGACGAAAATCCATCTGGGAAAGGGTATGTTTGGAGTAAAATCAGTGTGGCCTACGAGCTGATTTACTCTACCGTCCATTTTACATTTAACGGTCAGGATCTTGCATTAGATTTCATGGTGTCAAAAGGACATCTAGGCAAGATTAATACCCTCATCCAGAGACAAGTGAACGGTTCAGATCACTCAATGGAGTAGTGAGCGGACCCCACAACACAAAAACTCCCAATGTATTGAAGACGCTGTGGAGTTTTTTTTTTTTTGAATTGGAGAAGGAGACGTCGGTCAGCGGCGCTGACCGACTTTGGAAAATCACGTGCACGGCTAGTGCACATGTGCACTATGCACACTCAAGCTAAAGTGGGGTCCACTATGATGTTTTTGCGAAATCTAATCCAACCATCTGATTGGTCTCCTCATTTAAGGCGTTAATACCGAATTCGAGGCAATTCCAGATATCAGGTGGGCCCAGAATCGACGGTTTATAAGCTGATCTGTCAGTTGGAGCACTTTTATAATGATCCAAGAGCTGAAATTTGAAATGTACGGTTAATTTATGGCCTTTATCTCCTGTATAAAGTTTCGAACCGATCAGATGTCGGGAACCATTTGATCTTGCATTCTGGATGCGTTTCAAGCCACTTGAGCTTCAGTTTCTTAGTTTTCTCGGATTTCTGACCGTGTATATCCATCAATCTTGGTCCTCTGAAGTCCGTCCCTTGCCCTAGTGATCATCAGAACGTTAAATCCAAGCTTTTGGCATCCTTTTTCAGTCAACTCTCCTAATCACACCCTGCAACAAAACACGATTAAAAACTGGGCATTAAACAATATTATGCCCGTAAATTCAAGTAATAAATGGGGTCTAATATGCATTATTTGACCCTCAACACAACCCCCAACCAGCATTTTGCTAGTCCCGAGCAAATTATGTGAAAAATAAGTTGAGAATTATAAGAGAACTTTCTATGAAATCGAGTGAGATTTTGAACAAGATACGAGAAATTTAATATTCATGAATGTTGGAAATTGTTTTCTCCTAGACTCAAGCACACATTAAACTTCATTAATTAAGTTCAAAATATTAATCCATCAATTAGAATAATTCTAAACATTGAGATCCATGAATGTATAGTGTAATCTCGGCTTATCATCATTAAGAGATCCAATCGTCAATTTCATGATATCATTGGTAATCAATAAGAAAATTCATAACAACCAAAACATAATCCAAAACTTGCCTCATAGATTAACCTATTAACTTGTGATTTTTCTATTCAAAGTAATGCCAAGGAAGGGGAATCAAATCCTCACCTATAGGGAGCAGACTTATGGTGAAGATTGTACAGTTGACTCTTTTTAGATATCATTCAAGGGGTATTAAATCTACACCTATAGGGAGCAAACTTACGGTGAAGATTAATTATCCAACCTTTTCAATTTTGATACCATGATGGCAAGATATTTCAGGCTGGTTCCTTTCATCCTCAGTGATTACCAAGTTAATCCTTCGATATGGAACTGAAATCTTAATGTGAAAGCGAGATGTGACATGTGAAATATTGATTCAATCAATGTTTACAACCTCTAATCATGGATTAATAACTTGATCTTACTGCGAAATTTAACAGATACTGAATCCCAGAGTCCGAAATTACCAACTTCACGTATCTTGAAAATACAAATTAGGGATATTTGTCAAAATCACTTCGAATTCACAAGAATTTTCTGAAAAATTTTAAAAATTTTAAAAATTTAAAATTTTTCACAATTCTTGCTCAAGACCAAAAAAATACTGATTAGATTACCTAATCCTCCACCCCCAACCAAAAATATACATTGTCCTCAATGTAAAAGATATATGAGCATGCAATGCACATGGGACAACAAAAGTAAATGAGAAGTGATGGAAAGATAGTACCTGAATGACGAATCAAGAGAGATTTTTCACAAGATCACAGTATGGAAGCTAGTTAGCACGAGAGAAAAATAAAAATAAAAATAACGAAAATAAAATCCTACCTATACTACTTTTGTAGGTGTTCTCGATTACATTTAGCGTATGCAACAAGCCTTTAAACTCCTAGGTTACCCCTAGTGGACGAGTTGTAGTCTCGTGAGGGTTTGCAGTAATGTTACCCACAAACATTGAATCATCTAACTAGAAAAATGAAATGAAAAGCTGGGTTGCCTCCCAGGAGCGTTAAATTTACCGTCTTCAACCAGACAAATAAAGCAACAATCCTAGTCCTATGAAAGCGATAAACCTACCTATACCTCCATTAGACTAGTAGATCAGTCCTGGTAAACAGGAGCAATCAGAGGCATGGACATGTCGTCTGAATCAAATGTCTCGACAAATGGCTTTAATCGATGTCCATTTACTTTAAATTCCTTACCATTGTCGGGATCTCTTATCTCGACGACCCCATGAGGATAAGCAGTGACAACAATGTAAGGGCCGGTCCAACGAGATCGAAGCTTACCCGGAAAGAGATGTAGTCGAGAATCGTACAAAAGGACTTTCTGACCTGGCGTGAATGATTTCCGTAGGATATGTTGATCATGAAACGCTTTCATCTTGTCCTTGTAAATTCTCGAGTTTTCGTACGCATCATTCCGGATTTCTTCAAGTTCATTCAACTGTAGTTTGCGTAACGAGCCAGCGTTGTCCAAATTAAAATTTAGATTTTTAATCGCCCAGTATGCTTTATGTTCCAATTCCACGGGCAAGTGACAAGCTTTCCCACAGACAAGTCTAAAGGGAGATGTTCCAATAGGAGTTTTAAAAGCAGTACGGTACGCCCATAGGGCATCGGTCAATCAGATGGTCTATTACAAAAGTGTGAGCCCCCGTCACTAATGATGGCTCGAGGCATTCTGAACCGCGACAGAATATTTTCTTTCAAAATTTTAATGACCGTGCGATGGTCATTTTTGCGACACGGTATCGCTTCGACCCATTTAGTGACATAATCTACGGTGAGCAAAATATATAAATTTTCAAATGATTGGGGGAATGGTCCCATGAAATCAATGCCCCAACAATCAAATGCTTCTATAATAAGGATGGGATTCAAGGACATCATATTTCGACGGGACAATGCTCCCAATTTCTGACAACGTTCACAAGCCTTGCAAAACTCGTGAGTGTCCCTGAACATAGTGGGCCAGTAAAAGCCACACTGTAGAATCTTGACTGTGGTCTTTTTAGCAGAAAAGTGACCACCACAGGCCTGTGAGTGACAGAAGGAGATGACACTCTGATGCTCATCGTCTGGCACACATCTCCTTAAGATTTGGTCTGGGCAATATTTAAACAAATATGGATCATCCCAGAAAAAGTTACGCACCTTGGTAAAGAATTTCTTCTTATCTTGTGACGTCCAGTGTGTCGGTATGGCACCTGTAGCAAGATAATTAGCAATATCAGCGAACCAAGGTGAATGGAAGACTCTAAATAGTTGTTCATCAGGGAACATGTCATTGATATGGGTCGCCTCAAGGGAATCAGAGGTATTAAGGCGAGAAAGGTGATCAGCCACTACGTTCTCTACTCCCTTTTTGTCTTTAATTTCTAAATCAAATTCTTGGAGTAGAAGGATCCATCGTATTAGGCGGGGCTTAGAATCATCCTTAGAAAGAAGATACTTAAGTGCCGCATGATCTATATAAATAATGATCTTGGATCTGATCAGGTAGGACCGAAATTTGTCCAAAGCGAACACTACGGCTAAGAGTTCTTTTTCCGTGGTTGAATAGTTCACTTAGGCAGGATTTAGAGTCTAACTTGCGTAGTGAATGACATAAGGCCGCTTATCTTTTCTTTGGCCTAGAACCGCTCCAAGAGCATAATCAGAGGCGTCGTACATAAGTTCAAAAGGAAGACTCCAGTCGGGTGGCTGCATGATAGGTGCAGTGGTTAACATGCCTTTAAACTTAGTGAAAGCTTCTTAGCACTGCTCAGTCCACTCGTATGGTGTATCCTTTTGAAGAAGATTACATAAAGGACGAGAGAGGAGACTAAAGTCCTTTATGAATCGTCAGTAAAATCCTGCGTGTCCCAAGAAGGATCGCACATCTCTGATATTCTTAGGTGGAGGTAGGTTAGAGATAAGATCGATTTTTGCCTTATCTACCTCGATTCCTTTGGACGAGATGATATGCCCAAGGACAATTCCCTTTTTAACCATAAAATGGCACTTCTCCCAGTTAAGTACCAAATTTTTTTCTTCACATCTTTTCAGCACACAATTAAGACTTGCTAAGCACTCGCTGAAAGATGAACCGAAAACTGAGAAATCGTCCATGAAGACCTCTAAATATTTTCCCACCATGTCAGAAAAGATACTCATCATGCATCGCTGAAAGGTGACAGGGGCATTACATAACCCGAATGGCATCCTTCTGTAAGCAAATGTACCATAGGGACATGTAAATGTGGTCTTTTCCTGATCCTCAGGGGCAATTTCAATCTGATTATAACCTAAATACCCGTCAAGGAAACAATAATAGGAATGGCCAGCTAGCATTTTCAGGATTTGATCAATGAAAGGCAAAGGAAAGTGGTCTTTCCTTGTGACGGTATTCAGCTTCATGTAGTCAATGCACATTCTCTAACCAGTAGTAACTCTGGTTGGCACGAGTTCATTATTGGCATTGGCTACAATGATGATCCCGGACTTCTTAGGAACCACCTGAGTTGGACTTACCCATTGACTATCGGATATGGGGTATATGATCCCCACTTCCAATAGTTTGAGAACCTCGGCCTTAACCACTTCCTTCATGTTTGGATTCAGTCTACGTTGTGATTGCCGAATAGCCTTTGCATTGTCCTCAAGATATATACGGTGAGTACAAATCGATGAGTTAATTCCCTTGAGGTCCGCTATCGTCCATCCAAGAGCTCCCTTATGCTCAATGAGAGTAGATATGAGCATACTCTCCTGTTCTTTTTTCAGGTGGGCAGAGATCACCACCGGGTATGTCTCATCTTGACCTAAATAAATATATTTTAAATCAGAGGGTAAAGGTTTTAGGTCAAGCTTCGGGGGCTTGAGGTTAGACGGTAGAGGCACTACATCAGTTTGGGGCAATTCTTCAATTTGTGGCCTCCACCAGTTAACTTCAAGTACCGGTGCAGTATCCAGCATGGCACACGTCTCCCTAATTATATCATCATCAAGATCATGGGAGTGGGCCAGGCACGTCTCTAGAGGATCAGAGGATAAGGTGAGAGGTGTTCTATCTTCCACAAAAGAATCAATCATGTTAACATCGTGAAAATCGTCATCATCCTCTGAGTTGCTACCGTTATTGAAAAAGATATTCGATTCCAATATCAAATTTTCAAAGGACATAGTCATGACACCATTTCTGCAATTGATAATTGTATTTAAAGTGGACAGGAATGGGCGACCAAGAATGACGGGAATTTGAGTGCTCGTGTCGTTGATAGGTTCAGTGTTCAAAATGATAAAATCAACAGGGTAGTAAAATCTATCAACCTGGACCAACACATCCTCGATGATCCCTCTTGGTACACGAATAGAACGATCAGCAAGTTGTAGTGTGGTTCGAGTGGGTTTTAATTCACCCAAACCTAACTGTTGGTATACCGAGTAGGGAATCAGATTGACGCTTGCTCCTAAGTCAAGAAGTGCGTGATCAATTCGATAGTTTTCGATTACACATGATATGGTTGGGCAACCGGGATCTTTAAATTTTTACGGCACATCTTGTTTTAGGACGGCACTCACCTTCTCAGTAAAGGAGATCTTCTTTTGAACACTTTTCCGTCGTTTGGTAGTGCATAAGTCCTTTAGAAATTTAGCATATAAAGGAATCTGTTTTACAACATCAAGCAGATGAATGTTGACTTTCACCTGTTTCAACACCTCTAGGATATCTTGAGAGTTAGAGAAATGTTTTGGTTCAACCAACCGTTGGGAAAACGGAGCAACTGATTTTTCTAGAGGTTCCGGTTCAAATTTTTGTGGAGCGCCATTAGATCCATCATTGTTGTCCTCTTCTGGTTCTTGAAGCTTTTCGGGCCTAACCGGAAGGATTTTATCAATAACCTTCCCACTCCTAAGAGTGGTGATGGATTTAGCGTGCCCCATTTGATTTGAAGAGCTGGGATTACCTGTCTCATATTGCGGTTTAGGATTGGGGATTGGTTGTGCAGGAAGCATCCCCTTTTCTATAGCCATCATACGTGAATCTATCTTTTGTATGAAATCCCGCATTATCTGTGTCAGCTCTTGCACAGAATTTTGAGCCGGTTCTTCTTGAGGTCTCCCCTGATTTGGATTTTGATTGAAGAAACCTTGAGAGGTAGCAGTTTTTTCGTTCCTCCAACTAAAATTCGGATGATTTTTCCAGCCAGGATTGTATGTATTAGAGGGTGGTCCATTGAAAGGTCTTTGATAGTTATTTACAGCATTAGATTGTTCATTCAATACTTCTCGAAAGACAGGTATTGAAGGACAATTTTCAGTAGTATGAATGTTGCAATCACAGATGCCGCAAACACTTTCATTAACCTTTTCCTTCCTTCCTTCCATGGCCTCAAATTTTCTGGTGAGATTGGCCACCTTAGCATTAAGATCATTATCCTCTTTCAGGAGATATATTTCTCCTTTTTCCCTTGAATGAGTCGGCCTAGACGTAGTGTTCGTCCTTGGGTAATAGTCTCATGATTATATTTTTTCAGCGAGACTATCGAGGTAATCCCATACCTCGTCAACATTTTTATTGATGAATTCTCCGTTACACATTGTCTCGACCATTTAGCGCATAGAAGATGTTAACCCATCATAGAAAAAATTCGTAATGCGTCATATTTCAAAGCCATGTTGTGGGCATGCATTAACCAGATCCTTGAACCTTTCCCAACATTGGAAGAATGTTTCATCTTCCTTTTGGGCAAAGTTCATGATTGCTCTCCTGAGGGTAATTGTCTTATGATGTGGGAAAATTTTCTTTATAAATTCCCTCTGCATATCATTCCATGTGCCAATGGATCTAGGACGCAGTGAATGTAACCACGTCTTGGCTTTTTCTTTCAAGGAAAATGGAAAGAGTTTCAGCCTAATAGTATCCTCAGATACATTAGGAAAGTATAAGGTGCCTATGATTTCATCGAACTCTTTCAGATGCAAGTATGGTTCTTCAGACTCAAGTCCATGGAACTTAGGAAGGAGTTGGATAACCCGTGGCTTGATGTCCATATGTCCTGTATTCTCAGGAAAAATCATGCATAAGGGGGTACTCACCCCCGCCGGTTGTAAATAATCTCGTAAAGTACGAGGCGGGGGTGCATGGTGCACCTCATTCTCATCATGTACTTCCTCAACCCTTGGTTGGGGTAGTGCTTGAGGTTGATTTTCAGCCATAACGTCCTCTAACTCAGGAGAATTCAAATGGTGTCTAGTCCTGCGATGGACAGTCAACCCCTCAACTAATCATCCTTCAGTCACGAGACGTCGAGTGTTGTCGCATGCCTACTGGGGCATAAAACACACTCAGCCCTCAAATTCTAACTTAAACCTAAGAGAAAGGAAGAAGTAGAAATCTAGAAAATAAAAGGAAAAGATGGAAAGAAGTTACCGAATTTGGAGTCCTAGGTTAAGAATCTGCAAAACAAAACAAAATAAGTTAGTTTATAAGAATAAAAATTCCTAATTAAAAGTAAATTAATTTCTAGAGAAAAGAGAATTTCCAAAAAAAGAAGAATTAGAAAGAACTTACTAAATTAGAAGTTCCTACAAAACAGAAAAATTAGGTTAGTTCTAAAAATCAGATACAATGAAGAATAGCAAGTTTCTAAAGTTAGGAAAAAAATTTATCAAGGAAAATAACTAAGCCTAGAATTAAAAAAATTCTAAAAAGAAAATCTAATCTTAAACTAATCCTAAAACTAATTAATTTCAGAAAAACATAACCGACAGTCCCCGGCAACGGTGCCAAAAACTTTTTCACTCCCCAAGTGCAGGCTTATGATGTAGTAATAAACTCGGTAAGACCGAGGTCGAATCCCAAGGGACTGGATCTTGTACGTTATCTAAAACTAATCAGAACCAGAACTAGAATGAGATGAAATCTAAATCAACTAGAATTTCAAGGAATAATTATGAAATTATTATTTAAAACTTAGGAGAAATTCAGAGAGAAGGGCACTAGGGATTCAGAGGATCTACTTGTAGAGATTAGGGAGACCTTATGCATGTTCTATGGACATTAACTGAACTGACATTGATCTAGTTTTCAAGAGATGAAAGGTATATGAATTAGAATGGATTCCATCACCAAACCATGCCCAAAAGACTATGGCAAACAACAGAATTAAACTAATTACCAACCCATCACATGTATGAAGGTTAGGAAGGGTACCGACATCCAACCATGCCCAGGAGACAATGGTGAACAACAGAGCTTTCTGACATCCTAAACATGAAAAGGAAATAGAAATATTCAAAGCATCGCAGACCCATTGTAATTTCAGTCACAACAGACCATTAAGAACTAAAAATATTCCCAAAATAAAATTAAATCAAAATCAGTTCAATATTAAACAAAAGGCATAATTAAACGTCTCCCATCACGCTATAAGCTTCACCTCTTAGCCCTAGCTAAGAGGTTTAGCCACACATAGGTGGGCTGAATCCTTTAAATAAAACAAAATATAAAGGAAAATAAGGAATTAAGAAAAGAAGAAGAACTATTGAAGCTGTCTTTCTCTCTCTCTTCCACTTCACGTCCATGCTCTGGCTGTGAATGAATGCTCCCCACGTCCAAAACCTCCTTATATAGCTGGTGGAGTGGTGAAAATCGGATTTGAATCAGATTTGGAAAGCTATGCATGCTCATTGAAAGCTTTTTTCGCAGTCAAGTTCGGTGCCTCGAAACACGCCACTTTCCTCGCTCAAATTCCAAAGAAACACCGTCCCTTAGGATTTTATTGGGTCCTCCACATGATAGACGGTTCAGATCTGCCATATGATCAAAGATGGTGGGCCAAAACCGCCTAGAAAAGTCAGTTTTCGCGGATGTGCAAAACCTTTCGCACCATTTCGCTGTTGTGATCGGTGGGCCCCACAGAAGCATTTTCTGGAAAATTCACCCCATCCATTGGATTCAGAATGAAATTTCAGTTAAAAATAGGTGGTTTTGAATATCCATTGACGTGTCCCAGAGAAGAAATAACTAAAAGATCAAATTTGAACGCTACAGGGCAGCCCTTTTGTGGCCCCTGTATCTCACACATGTGTTTGCATGAGTGAAAAGTTTAAACATGGTTTTGTAGTGGTCACGGCTGTCTACACGGTAGATGGTTTGGATTGAGCTTACGAGGCACGTGTGGGGCCCACTATCATCCGCAAAACGGCCAGCGGCCATTCATTCGGTAACGCGAAAACTTCCGTTTTTTTTTAAGACGGTCGCGGAACACTTCCGCTGTGACTTGGTGGAGCCCACTTCTTTTGGCGTCTGTGAAATCCATACCGTCCATTGTAATCACGACGAAAATCCATCTGGGAAAGGGTATGTTTGGAGTTAAATCAGTGTGGCCTACGAGCTGATTTACTCTCCGTCCATTTTACATTTAACGGTCAGGATCTTGCATTACATTTCATGGTGTCAAAAGGACATATAGGCAAGATTAATACCCTCATCAAGAGATAAGTGAACGGTTCAGATCACTCAATGGAGTAGTGAGCGAACCCCACAACACAAAAACTCCCAATGTATTGAAGACGCTGTGGAGTTTTTTTTTTTTTTTGAATTGGAGAAGGAGACGTCGGTCAGCGGCGCTGACCGACTTTGGGAAATCACGTGCACGGCTAGTGCACATGTGCACTATGCACACTCAAGCTAAAGTGGGGTCCACTATGATGTTTTTGTGAAATCTAATCCAACCATCTGATTGGTCTCCTCATTTAAGGCGTTGATACCGAATTCGAGACAATTCCAGATATCAGGTGGGCCCAGAATCGATGGTTTATAAGCTGATCTGTCAGTTGGAGCACTTTTATAGTGATCCAAGAGCTGAAATTTGAAATGTACGGTTAATTTATGGCCCTTATCTCCTGTATAAAGTTTCGAACCGATCAGATGTCGGGAACCATTTGATCTTGCATTCTGGATACGTTTCAAGCCACTTGAGCTTCAGTTTCTTAGTTTTCTCGGATTTCTGACCGTGTATATCCGTCAATCTTGGTCCTCTGAAGTCCGTCCCTTGCCCTAGTGATCATCAGAACGTTAAATCCAAGCTTTGGCATCCTTTTTCAGTCAACTCTCCTAATCACACCTTGCAACAAAACACGATTAAAAACTGGGCATTAAACAATATTATGCTCGTAAATTCAAGTAATAAATGGAATCTAATATGCACTATTTGACCCTCAACAGTAAGTGAGTATGATTCAAGTATTGGTAATGGTTTATTGAACCATCTAAGCACTATTTATATAGAATAGGATCGCTGACCATTTTAGTTCAGAGCCATAAACCAATGTAACCATTTTCTAGCTGTTGGTGAGAAACTATCCATTATGGCAGTTTCCGACCATTGTGCATGCAGGATAATTGCTACTACATGCTATCCATTAGATTCACTGGCTAACCGTTTTATAGTGAAGGAGTGACCCATTTGGAACACGATGTGTGAAGTGCAAAATACACTACTAGCGTCTCTACAACCACATTGCCTCACATGCTCATGCCCTCGCACCGAGACCCAGACCGTACCCATGCCCGAGTGCGTGCATGCAAGTATCAATTCTCTATGGATCAACCAAAGAAATATAAAGCTACTCCACATCTCCCGTATAAACCCTATTTTTTCTTATCTCATTTCTGATGAGACTATTCCCAAAAACACTTAAACACAATTTGTTTCAAAAAAAAAAAAACACTTATGCATATTTATATTTTTTATTTATTTAAAATATTTTTAATTAATATTTTTCACAACGAGATGCATTGAATAGATTTCTCACAAACATCTAGTCATTATGAACTGCTCACGTGGCCCAAATGACACATGAAAAATAAGGGCCACCTTCTTAGAAGGGAACCGTTCACTTGACCGAAATGACCAGTGTGAAAACAAAGGAGAAAAGGGGATCACTTGGAAGAGAGATCATGAAAACACAAGCCAAAATTCGAGTTCCCAGCCTTTATTTCTACAATTTTACCTTTAAGATATCTCATTAATAAAACTAATTATCATAAGAAGAAGAGGAAAGATCATGTGGGCCCACAAATCTCGACTTCACTAATCATGTCCTAGTAGCCTAGCATCCGTGACCTAAATCTAATTTCCATCCAAACCTTTCTAGAGTACCCAAGCAATGGACCCAAAGAAGATCGAAAGTTGTGAGACTAATTCATTCTATATATAGGTCTAAAACTTCAGTCATTTCGCACCATGGGTGAAAAGTACTAATGGTTTTTGGCCGTCTGTTTACTTTGTACAATGTGGCCCACTAGATCAGTAAGGCTGCCTTATTATCCAACGTGTCATTTATTGGACAACCAAAAGGTGGTGGCCTCCATGGTAAGATCTAAGTGTTAGATAATCGTTTTTGTCAATAGAAGGTTGGTTAGATTGCTCGGAATTGGTTGTTTAGATCCACAGGAATACAGGTCATTGAGTCTGAGTCAGCGTGATTTATGTGATTGGGTTGATTTATCTCTTCTTCCTTCTACTTTCCTTCTACTTTTTGTAATTGCTGTATTCACTAGACCTGACCTACGGTCTTGGTGGTTACTTCTGTCATACACCTCGCTTTAGGAATGCTGAAAAAACCAAAAAATCAGGCCACCCCAATTGTCAAAACACGAATTTGAAAGTCTTTGAGTGAATGTCAAGAAACATCTCATCTGATGAATTTATTATCAGAAAAGAGTCATTTCATACTTTTGGCTTCTACTTTAGATAATCAGGATTTGAAGATTGAAGGTGCGGTTGTATTTTTTTTTTTTTTTTTTTTTCGACACATGAGTTCATTTTGCCATATGCGAAAGCATATGAGTTTCGATAACTCTTACTTTGATACCATGTCAAACAATCACATGATTTTGTACAGATAAAGTGAGTCCCTAGCTTCAACCAACACCGTCCCCACTTGGACCATGTCCACGCTATCCATTTGTTTTGTCGGCTCAAATGAAGTAGATCCAAATCTCAAGTGGACCATGCCACAGAAAAAAGTGATGATTGACCATTATTAATTTCTTATAGGCAACAAAGGTTTTGGATCCAATCAATATTTGTTTTTGTCTAATAAACATTATGGTGGTGGGCTTAGATAATTTTTAATGGTGGACGTTCAATCACCATTATTACCTATGATGTGGTTCACTTAAGAATTAAATATGCTCTATTTTTTAAGGTCCTTTTTCTAAAATGAACTAAAAAAACGGATGGACAATGGATATACAATACATACATCAAGGTGGGCGCCACGGTCAGGGCCACGCCTTGTTGGGTGAGGCCGAGGCGGGCTGCACCTAATCCGCTCCATTTCTCATTGCCAATGTGTCGTTTGTTGGACATCCAAGCCGTCCAGGAAACGTGGGTTGACACCCATAAAAAGATCACTTGGTGTAAAAACCAGGGCGGCCCACTCATCGGGAAGGCTACATGCGTGGATTAAACCACCCGTTCTTCCTTACAATGGTCGGCCCACTTGATGAGTGCAGGCAAGCTGAACTTGATGGTGGGTCCCATCTTATGAATCAGACTGCCTGTCGTGTCTGTGATTTCAACTGCTTGTTTTTACACACGTGTCGGCCACCTGATGAGCCCCACGATCACAATCGATCTGCTTTTTGGGCCACATCAGCTTATGGCAGCGCAACTTCTTCAACTAATTAACAACTGGAATCTCACTTTAAACCATGTGGAATCCAAATCACCTGCTTGTCACGAGTAGAAAAATATTATTTATCGTGATGTTCGTGATAAATCCACACGGTATATTTATTCTGGGAGTTCATTTTAAGACAAGTGGTCAAAAATTAAGTATATCTAAAACTCAAGTGGGCTGTATGAGAGGAAACAGTGTAGATTCAGTGGCCGCCGTTTAAAACATTCATATGGCCATAAAGTTTCATATTAGGCAAAGGATTTTTTTTGTTTTCACGTCATCCAAGTGAGAATGACCTTATAAACGGTTTGGATGGCATATAAATACCAAGGTAGATCCCGGGA
Source organism: Magnolia kwangsiensis (assembly GCA_037074715.1). Taxonomy (NCBI): domain Eukaryota; kingdom Viridiplantae; phylum Streptophyta; class Magnoliopsida; order Magnoliales; family Magnoliaceae; genus Magnolia; species Magnolia kwangsiensis. The sequence goes on from CM073584.1 coordinate 101,110,231, forward strand.
AGTTTTCAACGGTAGAAAACTCTTTTCCCGATTTTCCCTCTCCTCCAGCCTACTGGAGTCTTGGATCCACCTCTTTTTCTTTTTTTTTTCTTTTTAAAGATTTTTTTAAATGAGGTACTACAGTGGATGGACGGTGTGGATTTCTCAAAAACATTACTGTACCCTAACTTAGTATCCCAGCGTAGGAACTTCTTGCTAAAGGCTTTTCCTGGAAATCCGCGTCCGTGCTGGCAACATGTACCAACAATGCAGAAAATGCCACAAGCAGCAAAGTCCCGGATTCTGGATCACGGAAAAGTGACCGAGGTTGGCTAGACCTATGATTATGGGTCCAAGAGTTCATCTTGGCCCTGCCGCAACTCAGGATTCACCGTATGTCGCACCTTACGGTGGCCCACATGGTGAGATGGTCCCATGATTTAAACTGTCCATATTCTCATTACTACTATAAAAAAGTTATTATCCCATAATCGAGTTTCAGGAATGATCCTAACCTTTGATTTTTGGAGTTGAATGCAATCCATTGAAAATGTTCTTTTCCTTGTTCGATCTAAGTCATCTCTAGATTCATCCATTCATCATGATTTTCTTTTAGTGGCCCACAAAGTATAGATTTCACAACGTGGATGGTGCCGATCATCGGACTACTCGGAATGTGGGCCCTAGTGCGTCGCAACAGAAGCTAAATGAACTTCAATTTGTGGCCAGCAGAAAGACAGCCAAGAAATGAATCACAGCAATATACGTATGCATGACGTTATCGCAAGAAATTCCGGGTCATGCAAAAGCAAAGGTAGTCCACCGACGGAAAACAAACGGACAGTAATTGAAGAGTCAAGGATTCGAGATAAGGAAGTAGACCTGATTGTGTAGTAAGTCTCCGTGGCTTTCTAGCCCTGATTTCAATCAAGCGTTTGCAATTAGAGAAGTGAAAAATGATGGACAGCGTGGATATACGATTAACACATTGAGGTGGGCCCTACGGTCAGGAAATCCAATCGCCTACTGAGTAATTCAGCTCTTATCGTAATAACTAAACTCTGTTGGGCTCATCGTGAATGCATGTGGTTTATCCACGCCATCCATCCTTTTTTAAAGATTATTTTAGGTGTTGAACTCAAAATTGATTTATATCCACAGCTCAAGTGGACCATACCATAGATAATAGAGGAAGTATTAATTTCCACCGTTGAAACCTATCTATGGTCTATAGTGATGTTTATTTATCATCCAACTTGTTCATAAGATCAAACAGACATGGATGAAGGGAAAACACAAATATCAGCTTGATCTAAAACTTCCGTGGCATCCATGGACTTTTCAACAGTAGATGTTCAATTAACACTGTTTCCGTTGGTGTGGTCCACTTGAGATTTGGAGAGGCTTCATCTTTGGATTGAAGCCATAAAATTATCTGGTAAAATGGATGGACGGAGTGGATAAAATGCATGAATGACGGTGGGCCTCACAGAGTTTACACAGTACGCTTAGGGTACTGAGGTACTCGGTACGCAATCCGCTCCCTACGGTCAAGGTCTTACCTGCAGTCTACATCCATTATCTTGTAAAATGGATGGACGGAGAGGATTTCTCACAAACATGACAGTGGACCCCACCTGGGTTCCCAGCACATGAACCTTTCGCAGGAAATCCGCGTCCAAGTTGCAAGGTCTTACCTATATCGCTGGTTGCAGGGTCGCAGCCAAGTGACGCAAAAATCAGGGTGGCCCACTCACCGGACAGCCTGTCATGCCTAATCTCACCTGCCCATCGTTTTTCACGCAGGCCAGTCGACCTGATGTGCGCAATAACCTGACTTTTCTGCTGGGTTATCCTTGTGGTGGGCCATCTCTTGGGGACGATCGATGAAAGCATCTTGCAGGAACTTCCTGCACTGGAAACTTAGGTGGGGCCCACCGTAATGTTTGAGAGAAATCCACCCCATCCACCCGTTTTTTGAGATCATTTTAGGAAACGGGCTATAAATGAAGCAGATCTAATACTTAAGTTGGCCGGAAATGTGAGGATTGAACATCCATAGTTGAAATATTATTGGTGGGGCCATAGATGTTTTGAATCAGGCTAATGTTTATGTTTTCAGTTCATCTCAGCAGTAACGACGTTATGAATGGTATGGATGGCATGTAAACATTACTGGCAACTCCAAAAGTTTTCAACGGTAGGAATTGTCCTATCCACATTTTCCTTTGGCGTGGCCTACTTGAGTCTTTGGTCCTACTCATTTTTTGTTAGTAACCTTACGATGAGATAAAAAACGGATGGACGGAGTAGATTTTTTAAAAACACCACCGTGGGTTCCACCTAGATTTCGACAGCAGAAACTTCATGCCGAAGGCTTTGGAAGTAAATCCGCGTCCCGTAAGTTCTCTACGGCCGAGAATCCAAACGCAAACGGAAAAGCAACAGACATTGGCTAGACTGTTCCACGTCATCGAACGGTCGCTGGGGGCGGATTAGGTAAGACCCCGGACACACCCAGGAAGGTACGGTCCTTACCGTGGGGCCCACTTTGATGTATGTATTATGTATCCACGTCGTACATCTGTTTTTTCATATCATTTTACGGCGTTATCCCAATAATGAATAAGATCCAATTATCATGTGGGCCATACCATAGGAAATAGCGATGATTGACCATTAATTGGCCAAAGAAGTTCTGGATCAAGCTTATATTTTTTTTTCCCTTCATCCATGTTTTTCTGATCTTATGAACAGGTTTGATTGAAAATAAACACTATTGAAACATTCAGATGCACCCTAAGAAGTTTTTAATGGTAGGAAGTTCATTCACCACACTTTCCTATGGTATGGTCCACCTGATAATTAGATGTGCTTCATGTTTTCCCTACCTTAAAATGATCTGGAGAAACAAATGAACGGTGTGGATATAGAATACATACAACAAGGTGGGTCCCACGGTAAGGGCCGCACCGTCTTGGGTGAGCTCGGGTTCTCACCCAATCTTCTCACACCGTTCGTTTGGGAAACGGATTGGATACTCCATGAAACCAGCCAATGGGTGATGGTCGGTGCTCCGTGGGACCCATGATGATGTATGTGTTTCATCCATTCCGTCCATCTATTTTAGTAGATCATTTTATGACATGAGACAAAAAATTATTTATATCCCAATCTAAATTGGGCCACATTATAGGAAAAAAATTTTGAATGAACGATCGCCCGTTAAAAACTTTTTGGGGGTCATAAAAGTTTTGGATCAAGATGATATTTGTTTTTTCACTTCATCTGGGTATGTATGACCTAATCAACAAATTGGGTGTCAAATAAACAGTAGAGAGGACCTTAGGAGGATTTTAATGGTGGATATCAAATCACTATTGTTTTCCCCAGGTGTGATTTACCTGAGATGTATATACCTCTCATTTTTGGGATCAAACCCTAAAATGGTCTGTAAAAATTGATGAACGGAATGGATGAAACACATACATCATGGTGTGGCCCACAGATCACCTACCATCAGCCACGGGCTGGTGCAGGGGGAGTAGCCAATCCGTTTCCGTTCGTTTGGAAATTACTTGGAGCAAGTACAATGGTTCGGATCCACCATATGTCGCCAACCAGGGTGCTATACATGCTGAGATGGGCCCATGATTTGAACGGTCCATATTCTCCTAACTGCCATAAATACGCTATGATACCGTAATTAAGTTTCAGGCATGATCCTTCCTAACCTCTGATTTTTAGATTTGAAAGCAAGCCAATGAAAATAGTTTTTCCTTGATCTGAATTCATCTACCAATAATGCTCGTTAGAATCATCCATTACGAATGATTTTCTGAAAGTGGCCCATTTAGCATATATTCCACAACTTGGATGGTTCCGATCATCAGATCACTAGTCATGTGGGCCCCAGTGGTTGGCGACACATGATGGATTCTGAGTCGCAACAGAAGGAAAACGAACTCCTACCACAATGCCATGCTAATTTTTGTGCCATGTTCTAGAATATGAGCAGGTTAAGAGGATAGACTGTATGGATTTCAAAGATGGGTCCCACGGTCACTGACTGACTGAATTTGGTATTACCCGGAAGCAGATTAGGGGATGGACTACACACCACCGACCTCGGTTGTGTGTTGACGTCATCAATTTTTGTGGACCTGATCATGAGGTATGTGTTATATCTAAACCATCTATCCATTTGGTGAGATCCTTGTAAAGCTTAAGCTCAAGAATAAGACAGATCCAAAGATCAAGTGGACCACACTACAGAAAGTTGTGGAGAATTGAACGTCTACCGTTGGAACTTTATTGAGGTCACAACAGTTTTGAATCAATATAATATTTGTTATTTCTCTTCATGCAGGATTGTGTGACGTTATCAACAGATTAGATGGAAAATATTATTATTGTTGGCCGTGTTGTTCATCCCCCTGGTCGCCATCTTTATTGAAGATCTGCGTAGAGGTGCCTAGATGCAAGGGGAAGATTTCTTAATAACATATCTCCAATTCATCGACCAACGCTACATCATTGTTTGAATAGTCGATGGGAAGAGGATCGTGTAGGAGCGGTCACAATAATATATACGTGGCAAAGGGCCTGAGGTAGTCATCGGTCCTTACTCTTGCTCCGGTGGTAGACTCTAAAGAGTTTCAACGTACGCCTGGTCAAGGGTTCCAGTACCCATGGGTCCACTAGTGTGAGTGTGTGGAGTGTGTGTGAGTGTGTGGAGTATAAAATTGAGGGAAAAAAAAAAACATTTATATCATCCTTTAGGACATGGAAAGCATCAAGTTAAAAATAGCTAGGGAATTAAAGGGAAGAGTCTGTCTCATACTAAATCAAATCAAATATTATCTTTTAATTATGGGTCAATTATACTCCATAATATAATTATTTATATATTTTGTCAAGTAAATTATATTTCTTATTATAATTTTTTACTTTTCACCTATTGTTTACATTTCGTAGTGTAATCCATAGTTGATAATTTAAACCGTAATTTGAGTCCACACTTGCACGTTGGATTCAGTTCTACATCATAAGAGGTGTTTTGTAGTTGTTTTTTACGATCAAATATAAGAATCATTTTCTCATTTCTATTTATCTATATTAAAAGGTTTTTTTGTAAGGAAGGTAAAGGTGTAACCCATCATCAGAGGATGAAACCTACCTTATGAATATTACATGATCTTATTTATACATTAAGGGAATAGCTGAATAGGCAACCGATCTCATCAAATCTCCACCATGCACTACATACTTACCTATCATGGCGCTTAGGGTCTTAGTTTTTTAGTTTGAATTGAGCTACAAATCCAATTCTGACATCCCTGCATGCCTGTAATTGAATACAAAGCAGCAACACCTATAAATGTTTTAATGGTGAGTGTTGTACTGTATTCCTGATCGTTCTTGAAAAACTCAAGTGGAATGGACGTGTTATGACATTGCAGGCTAAAGATATCAAAGGATGCTCAGAGTGCTTTTTATGAAATCACTGCTGACAAGATAACAAGACAAGGAGTAGTTGAGAGATTTTCAAAATCAAATCAACCAATCGACCAAGCAGCTGATAGCCATCCAAGAGGTCGAGCAAACGGCTGATGGTAATCCAGCAGCTCGAGCAAGCGGTTGATGGTCATCCATGAGGTCAATTAAGCGGTCGATGACGATACAGGAAATCTATCAAGCGCTTGATAATCATCCAAAGGAAAATCAAGTGGACGATGATCATCTGAAAGCTCGATGGAGTGGCCAGGCGAAATGCGATTGAGTAAGCAAGGAGGCCTAGAGTGGTTACTGGAATAGGTGACAAGGAAGTCTTCAAAAGATTATGTAGTGTTAAATGGTTAGTACAACAATTGTTAAAACATGGAAAGCATCCAAAAAGCTAAGTAACACTGAAATGGTTGCCAGCAACTGTTAGAACGTAAGAAGCATTCAGAAGGTAGTAGTGTTGAACAGTTATACCAATCGTCAAAACGTGGAAATGATCTAGATGGATAAATTACGATTATAAATAGTAAAGAAACCAAGCTGAAAAATTTCGTTTCATACCAACCCAAACAAGCCAAATCTATCCTTCAATTACAATTTCAATTTACCAATTTATTTACATTCCATAATGTAATCCTTCACTTTCCCTGTTAAGCAAATTATATTCCATAATGTAATTTTTTTACTTTTCAACTTACTGTTTACATTCTGTAGTGTACTCTATAGCGTTAACCAACTAACTGGAAATCTTTAGCTGTAATTTGAGTCTACGCTCATAGGCTGGATTCAATTCCTCAATCGGAAAGGTGTTTCGCAGTTGTTCTCCGCAACCAACTGTAAGAATCCATTTCTCATTTCATTTTATCTGTATTAAAAAGTCCTTTCATACAGAAGGCAAAGGTGCAACACATCAGAAAACGAACCCAACCCTCTAAATATCGCCTGATCCAATTTTACACATTGAGCGAGTGACCGAATAGGCAAACGATATCATCAAATCTTGGTCATACATTACATGTTTGCCTATCTTAGCGCTTGAGATCATTGTTATTCGGTTTGAATTGAAGCCGCAATTTTATTTCTGGCACGCCCATACGCCTAGTGCCGAAAACAACACCAACAAGTTTTTAGCACGCCGGATGGGATGCTATAACATGAGTTGGTATAAAAGTAATAAGAAAGCGAGATAGCCGACATATCTTTCTGAGATAACAATAACTTGGCTATGTCATATGCAAATGGAGATTCAACATATAGAAGAGCAGTTACAAGCTTAAGCCAGACAGTTACAAATTTAGGCCGAGACTATCAATAGATGATGGTCAGCTAGGTTGTAAGCCTGAATATGATGTTTTATGAAAGAACACCTATCGTGCTGCAACAAATGTGCCTCAGCTAATTGTTTATATTAATTATGTCGGAAATCTGGCATCGGTACCACCAGCATTGCAGATACCTCTTCTGTCATAATAAAACATTCATTCGACTCCAATTCAGAAGATACAGAACACTCCATTATCCGTCGAGCTCAAGCGGCCAGAGTGATCGAGGGGTCAGGAATTTTATCCTTGAATAGGGAAGTCAAGATATACCTAGGGGGCAGTCATTCCTTGAGAATCCACTGTATCATGAAAAGATAAAATCTGGTAGGCCCTGAACCATCTCCAATGGTCGAATCGAGCCATTTGAATCGTGACCAAATGATTCAAATGGTTTAGGAAGTAACATGCTAAGTTCACGGCCGTATTACTGTCTCGGTCAACCATAAGCCTTATTCGGAATGAATTGATTGACAATTTCTATTGCCATGGTTGATTTTATAGTTTTCCTATTAGGATGGCCGAGTTCGACCGGGACGGTTGAATTTACCATTTTTCGATCATGATGGTTGAACTCGGCCAAGACAACCAAATTTACTGTTTTTCAATCATGATAGCCAAGTTCGATCGGGACGGTCAATTTTTTCATTTTTCGATCTAGATGGCCGAGTTTGGCCAAGTCGACTGACTTTGATGTTTTTAGACAATTCCTCATGCAACCACATATTTCTTACCCTCTCCAACAAAGTTCTATCTATTATTTCTGTCATTTAATGCTATTGTGGGGTCCCTAGAGTTGATAAGTGTCTTATAACACTTTCATCCTTACAAAATCTTACGAATTTCACTTCTTTATCCTTTGTACCATTGTTTGACTTAAGAAACTTGACGGTCGTCCGGTTTGCTTCTATATTTCTGCCTTCTATTGATTAATCCTTATAAATGCTTTACTCTTGTGTTTTATAAAGTATAGCCAAATCTTCATCTAATAATCATTCATGAAGGGCATTCATGAAGGGCACCACGTACCGTGCCCCCCTTATATATTGCTGTTACTATTACGTATACATCAAAATAAATATATTCATGTACCCGCATCTATAACATTATTGGACCACGCCATGAAATTTATTTACAGTGAATTGACTTGATGGAGATTGATTGACTTAAAACTAAAACGCCTCCAATGGATCTATTTCAACAAGTAAACATGGGCCACGTCGGGGTGGGTGAGGCAGAGGCCCGTGTTAATCCACGTCCCCACTAAGATGTTACCTTAAACGTGGCAGCATTTCATCGGGCGTTGGTGGATCACTATCTATGAGGCTCACCTTGATGTACGTGCGATAAATCCCCTCCCTCCGTCCGTTTTTTCAAATCATTCTAGGGGTGTGATTACAAAAATAAAACAGATCAAATCTCAGGTGGACCACATCACAGCAAACAGTGGTGATTGAATATCCACCTTTAAAAGCATCTTGGGGGCATTAAAACTTTTATTTACCATCCAACTCGTTGATAAGGTCACAAAGACTTATACAAAGGGACCACACAAATATCAGTTTGATCTAAAACTTTTGTGGTCTAAAAAAATTTTAATGGCTAATCACCACTGTTCCCATGGTGTGATCCATATGAGATTTTGATCTGCTTCATTTTTAAAAAAGTTCCATATAATGATCTTAAAAAACCGGATGGACGGTGTGGATTAATGTACACACATCAAAGTGGACCCCATAGTCCGGTGGATCCAAAGCCTGGGCACGCTCCGCGTGGATGATAATGGCCGTCTAACGCCTAATTCGCGTCCCCCAAAACAAATATTTGAAAATCTGGGTTACTTCCCTTTTCCATTGCCTCGTACACTGCTGGAGATGTTGGTTCATTGAGCTCGAACCATTCATTTAAGTTACTCATTTTATTTTTCCAAGATCGAAGCCGTTCATAAAATGGGCCACCATGTATATCCATCATTTGAAAATTCAAAGATAGTATAAAGCATAATCTAGGCCATGAAAATCCAAAAATAATCTAGGCCATACATCTATAAAAAAGGGAAATGATAATAATAAGTAGAATTGATAAACGTACCTGTTTTATGCATCCAGTGACCCATCTGATGAACAGATTAGATCTTTCACATGTGTGACAGATCCCACGAGTGAGGAGAGTGTAAAAAAAATGCATGCTCCTTCCTAATTCAATCTTAATCTTCCAAAGGCATGAAAATGTGTAGGAAGCTTCTCGGGACTTTCCTCGAGCTTGCAAGAAACCTATAAAATGGAATGAATTGTAAGGTTTTCCCCTCATATCTTCCAAAACGAAAGAACGGTCAAAGATGGTGGCTGCCCGGATGGACATGCTCGTGGCATCCGTCCCAGGCCTCTCTCACTTCAAATTCCTCTCGATTCCCTTTGCCCCGGTGATTCATGCCATGTTTGTACTGGGAATAGCGCTTCTATTACTCTCCCTGGTACTTTCAAGGCTGCTAATATCATGCAGATGTTTCTGTCTTGATGGTGCCCCGCTGCACGCCATCAGCGGAAGAAATCAAAGACGAGAAACTAGCCAGAAGGGCATGTTCAAGATGTCCATCCTTCTAATCACTGTCGTCGCAGCCATTATGATCGACGCAAATCTCCCCATCCACGTCCCTCTCTCAATTCCCTATATTGTGGTGATTTACACCATGTTTGCATTAGGGACAGTGCTTCTTCTTTTCTCCCTTGTACTTCCAAAGGTGCCTGCGTCATGTAGATGTCTTCATGTCTATGTTGTTTCGCAACACACCATCGGTGGGAGCAATCAAAGACATGAAGCTAGCCAGAAGAACATGTTCAAGGTGTCCGTCCTTCTAATTACAGTAGCGGCCATTGCAATTAACACAAATCTCCCCATAGGCCTCCCTCACTTCAAATTTCTCTCGATTCCCTATGCCGTCGTGGTTTATGCCTTGTTTGCATTGGGGACAATGCTTCTTTTGCTCTCCCTTGTACTTCCAAAAGTGCCTGCATCATATAGATATCTCCATCTTGATGGTGTTTTGCACCACGCCATCTGCGGGAGAAATCAAAGACATGAAGCCAGCCAAAAGAACATGTTCAAGGTGTCTATCCTTCTAATTACAGTCGCAGCCATTTCCATTGACACGAATCTCCCCATCAGCTTCCCTCACTTCAAATTCCTCTGGATTCCCTATGCCGTGATGATTTATGCCATGTTTGCATTGGGGATAGTGTTTCTTCTCCTCTCCCTTGTACTTCCGCGGGTGCCTACATCTCCTAGATGTCTCCATCTTGATGGTGCCGGGCACCACGCCATCAACGAGGGAAATCAATGACACGAAGCTATCATAGCCATCAATGAAAGAAATCAATGACATGAAGCTCTCTTCCCTCTTTCCTTCCACGTTCGACGTTGTTGTTGTAGTTGTGGTTGTTGTTGTCGCTGTTGTTAGTGTCTCCCTACTTTCTTCCCTTTTCGTTCGATGTTCAATGTTGTTGTCGATGTAATCGTGGTTGTTGTTGTTGCTGTTGTTAGTGTCTCCCTACTCTCTTCCCTTTTCCTTTGATGTTCGATGTTATTGTTGATGTAGTCATGGTTGTTGTTGCTGTCGTTGTTAGTGTCTCCCTACTCTCTTCCCTTTTCATTTAATGTTCGATGTTCTTGTTGATGTAGTCATGGTTGTTGTTGCTGTCGTTGTTAGTGTCTCCCTACTCTCTTCCCTTTTCATTTAATGTTCGATGTTCTTGTTGATGTAGTCATGGTTGTGGTTGTTGTTGTTGTTGTTGCTAGTGTCTCCCTACTTTCTTCCCTTTTCATTCGATGTTAGATGTTGTTGTTGACGTAGTCGTAGTGGTAGTAGTTGTTGTTGTTATTGTTACGAGTCTGTTTACTCTCTTCCCTTTTACTTCGATGTTGTTGTTGATGTAGTTGTAGTAGTAGTTGTTGTTGTAGTTGCAAAATGAATGGACAGATGTTTCCTATGGTGTGATCCACAAGCTAGCAAAACGAATGGACAGCATAAATATACAAGTCATACATCAAGGTGGGTCCCACTGTCAGGGTCGCGTCTCAATCTGGTAAACATGTAATAGATGTTGACAGCTCCTATTGCAAAATGCACGATGATCCATTATGAGATGGCAGTCATGCATCTGTGTTGCATATTCACGTGTGTTTCATTTGTGGATTGGCTTGTTTATCATTAAGGAAACTTCCGCAGTTGGGCCCACCTAACGAATGTTCTAGACATTCTACACGCTTGCGATATTGTCACGTGCGCTGTTATTCACCTCGTCAAGCTCTCTTCACACGGTCTCGGATTGAGTACGGTACTGCCCCTGCATTCACCCATCAAAGACAGGAGGCCACGTGGCAGGACCTGAATCGATTACAATTGATATGGGGTCCACCAGTATGCTCAAATGAGCATCAACGGTTAGATATTCCAAACCATTGATCATGTGGAGCTGACCTAACAGGAGTCTTACAGCAACACCAGCCGCTAGTTTTGTTTAGGGCCCGCTGTACTGTTTGGATGCCATCAAATCTATTCATCTGACGTGCCTTGTTATTCCAAATCTCAGGTGGGCCATACTATTTGAATTTAGAGGGTTTTAGGTATAATATTATGAGGTGGCCCACCTATTTGTTAAATCTGACTGAATTTTGGGTTTAAGGCTAAACAATGGGTGATAGACCAGTTGGACGGCGTGGATCTTATGCACGTTGAATTGTTTCACCGACGCTAGAGAAAGTGACCTCTCTAGTCACGGACGCGGATTGGTTAGTGAAGCCGCCACGCTGCCACCGGCCAGGTGGCGAGTGGATGGTGCTATATGACCCCACCATGATGTATATGTTTTATCCACGCCGTCCATCCATTTTGAAAGATAATTTTACTGCTTGGTACCAAAACTTAGGTAGATATAAATCTCAGCTGGACCACACCATGAGAAAACAGTTGTGATTGAATGTCCACCATTAAAAACCTCCTGGGGCCCACTATAATGGTTATTTAACATCTAACATGATGATTAGGTTATACAGACTTGGATGAAGGAATATATATATATCAGCTTGATCCAAAACTTTTGTGTCTCCCAAGAAGTTTTTAATGGTGACCATTCAATCAACACTGTGCAGTCTACTTGAGATTTGGATCAACCTCATTTTTGGGCTCATACCATAAAATGATGTGGAAGAATGTATGGACGGCATGGATGAAATACATACACATCATGGTGGGGTCCACAGAGCACCGACCACTTGCCATCGGCTAGTGGCAGGGTCGGTACGCGGATTTCCTGAAAGCCTTTTGGAGGAAGTTACTGCGCAAGGATGATGGGTGGGACCCAAAGTGATGTTTTTACGAAATCCACCCCGTCCATCCGTTTTTCGACCTCATTTTAGGACATTTGAAAAAAAATGACGTAGATCCAAAACTCAAGGGGGTCACACGAGAGGGAAATTTGGAGAAAGAAATTCGTACCGTTGAAACCGTCCTGGCCTCCACCTTGATGTTTATATGCCATCCAAACCGTTTATAAGGTCATTACCACTGGGATGAAGTGAAAATATAAAAATTTTATCATAACTCAAAACTTCTATGGCCACAGGAATGTTTCAACGATTCTCACTGAATCTACAATTTTCCTCTCGTGTGTCTCACTTTAGTTTTGGATACATGTAATTTTTGGTATCATGTCCTAAAATGAGCTATTAAAACTTATGGACGGATTAGATTTCTCACAAACATGGCGATGGACCCCACCCAGCATCCATGCGCAGAAAGGCTTTCCAGGTCCCGCGTTCCCCTTGTCGCAACTCGTCCCCATCCAAAGTAAATGGCCAGTCAAGGCGGAAATGGTGTTCGCGCCGACCAGTCTAAAGTGGGGCCCACGAAAAGACTCGCGTTGGCGCCAAACCGAAGTGCGACGAGACAAGCTGGGAACACGTGGGGCAGCTGTGCACACCTGCGCAAGATCCAAGCCCCTCATTACATGGGCCCCACTACTGGCCTTCTCTAAAGAAGTAAGCCAGAAAGGTCATCACCAAATAAAAATAGGATTAAGAGGAACTGAGCACACACGAGTGCCCCATCTGATGATCGGATCAGCTTCATTTCTAAGCACAGGCATTTCAACGATATGGTAAACCTGATGAACAGTTCGGATCATTCACAGGTGTGACAGGCCCATGTGTATGACACGTGTATCGCAGGCTTATGCCGTTTCTCGATTTTTTATTTTTTAAAAAATTATTTTGGGAGCTGTTGATGTTGGTACGGTTGTACCGTTGTAGTTTTCTGCCGACGATAGCACTGCCGGCGGGACTTGGATTCGGTAGCGAACGGACGCGGATGGCTCTGTGGGCCCCACCATGATGTGTTTTATCCACGCCATCCATCTATTTTTTCAGATCATTTTAGGGCACGACTCCAAAAATGAGACACATCCAAATCTCAAGTGGACCACACCACAAGAAAACAGTAGTGATTGAACGCCCACCGTTAAAAACTTCATGGCAACAAAAGTTTGGGACGAAGTTGATATTTGTGTTTTCCCTTAGGGCCCGTTTGGCCGGGTGGATTGGAAGGGATTAAATGGTATAAGGGTGGATCGACATCTGCGTGAATAAATCAACAGGTTGACGGCATGGATAAAACACAGATATCATGGTGGGGCCCACAGAGCTCCATTCAGTAGCTCCCTCGCTGCTGGCAGTGTCAGTAGGCAAAGATTTGTGGACCCCACCATGATATGGTGGCCCCACACTTTTTCTAGCAAGTCCCATCACAATCAAAATCATTTTAAAACTGCCTCTTAACTGCTGGCCACGAGGGTGGAACTTTCATGACATCCAACCCGTCCATCAGGTTCCCACCCTCATGTTCGCCCTAGAAACTGCTTTCCTGAGATCCACCCCATCCATCAGATACCCTACCACATTTTCACACCAGGAACTAAAAATTTACAATAATCCAAAATTTAAGTAGGCAACACCATAGGAAACAATTAGAATGGAATGTCCCCCATTAATTTTTGTAGGCCCAACGTGGTGTTTATATGTCATCCAACCCATTCATCTGATGTGTCTCATCAGGATGAAAGACTTACCCAAAAATCACAATATTCCAAATCTTAAGTGGACCACACTATAAAATTTAGAGGTTTTTGTACCTGATTTTTGCTCTAGGAGGGGGTGAGACCTAACAGACCAAAGGGCTGATTATGAACTATATAGGCCCTACATGAGATGAACCATTGATTACAGATTCTGTTTACACCAGAATCGCAAGAGCAGTGAGCATTTAGAATACCCTAACATTCAAATTCACTCCAATCAAAACAACCACAGACAGAGGACATGGATTATGTGAAGACAAATCCCAAACTCATCTAATTAGTCTTGGATTTCCTTTGCTAACATTCTACAGCCTCTGGAATTCCAAAAGGATATAAATATGCCGAAGCAATTGAATTTTACAAAGCTTGAGCACTCGCCTCAGTAGTATTTTACAGCTTCAAATGCCAAGCAATCTCCAATCTGCCAGGTTCATACCGAGCAGAGAATATTATCTGCCGAATTCGTGATCAGAAAAGAATCATTGTCCGTTTGGCTTCCGCTGAGGAGAATCATGATTTGATGACTGCGGGAATGTTGGGCCGCATCTTTTTTCTGGCCCCATGAACTCTCCTTGGCGGGTCAGTTACCAACGCATACATTTTCACAGCAAAAAGCTCCTTGGGGAATCCCTTCTGGTCCTGAAACAAACCCAAAGATATGATTTAAGCAAAAGACAGAAGAAACCCAAATTTCTTTCGATCAAATACGACTGTGCCATAAAGTGTCTACTTGATTATAGGGCATAGTTCTAAAACTCAGTGACTCAACTCAAACCTCAAGAAGAGTTGCATGCATCATTACCAACTTGCCATACAAAATGTTTTGACTGAGCTTGCCCTCTTTTCCCTACTTCACAAGAAATTGGCAATATTTATTAATTACTTTGAAGTATTTGTTAAATATGGAGTGTCTCAAGTTGAGTCGACCTGACCCAGCTGGATATCGAGTCAAGTCAACTTTTCAGGTTTTTGAACTATGTTACAGGGAGCTATTGTGTTGAATCCAATCATTGTGGGCAGAGTAATCGGACCTCAGAACAGAAACTAGAATTGTCACCACTCACAAGAGCTTAATGAAAGAAAACAAAGATCTCTTGGGTGCACTCGGGTCTCTAGAGAATGCACACGGGCAGAATTTATTTCCGTCCCAAAACTGGCAGTCTGCTAAGACAAGAGCCGGAACAAACAAACTAGTGACTTCCACAGGGAAAGGCAGAAAGCTGACAGCCAATCTAATGCATTTTCTTAGCTGCGGAGGACACCACCCCACATCGGCCCCAATATTGGTCTGAGTATGCTTTGAAGGAAATGCTCATGATTATCTCAGAGTTTTTTTTTTTTCTTTAAATGGGAATACAATCACAGACAACCCATTGCATGTGAAGTTTGCAAACAATGGTTTCTCCCATGCCAACATGTCATGTGTTGGGCACCCGAGACATGGACAAAAGGTGGGACCCCAGAATAAGATCACCTGGTGCAAAAACCAGGCCAGTCCACTCAACGGGTAGGCTACACCACGTGTACGTTGAATCAGGCAGCATGTGCACCTGATTTAAACTGCCCATTTTTCCTCATTAAAGGTCGGCCCACCTGATGAGGGGGGGTAAGCTGACCTTCATGGTTGGGCCTATCTTTTGAATCAGATAATCTGCATGCCTGATCTCAACTGCCTGTCATTTTCACACAGGTCAGCCCACCTGATGAGAGTATTGGCCTGCTTTTTGTGTTGGGTCATCTTCATGGTGAGGCCCATCTTTTGCACAGCTTGAATATCTAA
Source organism: Magnolia kwangsiensis (assembly GCA_037074715.1). Lineage (NCBI taxonomy): Eukaryota > Viridiplantae > Streptophyta > Magnoliopsida > Magnoliales > Magnoliaceae > Magnolia > Magnolia kwangsiensis. Next base: position 101,125,944 of record CM073584.1, read on the forward strand.
CACGTGCGAACTCTTGTTAAGTTGTGAATCCAAATACAAACAGAACAGCAACCGAGATTGGCTAAACCTATGGCTCTGGGTCACGGAACGGCTCCTGTAGCCCGCTAAGGTTTCATCAATACGATGTTAGCAATCTTAACATACCTTTATCCTGTAAATATGCAATCCGCACTGGTCGAAGAGCTCCTTGAAATATAAATCAGATCTAGTGATGCTCCGATCCTCCTTATCTAACACAAATCCTGTCAACACGTGGTCTCTTAGCTGACAATAACAAAAGAATGGCATGCACATGATATGAATGATCTTAAAATCTTCTAAGTTTCCCTTCATGCAATGAATTATAAAAAATAATAAATAAATAAATGAAACAGAATTTTCCAGGCGGCCATTTTGGCCACTACCTGCTAAAGTACAATAGTCTTCCACAAGAGGTACATTTTGCCACTACCGCACCCAAGATCCAAGTACGCCACCACCCACAGTGCCCCACATGAGATGGTCTGATTATTTGAACGGTCCATATTCTCCTTACTACCATAAACAAGATATTATCCCATAATCAAGTTTCAGGCATGATCTTAACCTTTGATTTTTAAAGCTGAATGCAAGCCATTGAAAATGTTCTTTTACTTGTTCTGAATTCATCTACAGATAATGATCATCACAATCATCCATTCAGCATGAGTTTCTTCCAGTGGCCATATAGCATAGATTTCAAAACTTGGAGGGTGCCAATCATTGGACCACTTGGCATGTGGGCCCCATTGGGCAGTGACACATGCTGCATCCTGAGTCGCAACAGAAACAAAACGAACTCCTTCCACAATGCTTGAATTGTCTAAAACACAGTATACACATTGAAAAAACCAGCATATACTTTAGAGAAATGCAAACGCAAATTTAGCTCACATGCCAAATTTCAAGATGCAATGAGCATTTTCAAATGGGGAATATTCTGCAATCATGCGATCGGAGTCACGATTCTTGGACTTCAAGGAGTAGGCGAAAGATGCATCCCAATCGTTTTCTAGGAGTTTAAATCATGCAACGACAAATCACCATGTAAGAAATCATGCGAGTGCATGTCCGGAAACACTGGCCTAACTCACATAGGTAGGGGGGTAATGTAACTTTCACTAACCAAGTGCCATGTCGAGGGTGACTTGTGCTACACTCCAACATTAGTTTGGCACCATTTAAAACATGGTGGTGAGTGGTGGGTGACTTGTGCTACACTCCAACATTAGTTTGGCACCATTTAAAACATGGTGGTGAGTGGTGACTTTGCAAACGTACGCATGGCATAGTTGTACATCAACCTAAGGTATTAAAAAACGGTTACATGACAGTAACGGTGGGAACTGTTATGCATTACACAACGGCCATTACGGAAAAAATGGCCTGTATGGGCCTAATACAGCGGAGGGCAAAGGCCGTAGCGGCCTTTATCGTAATGGTAATTACTGTAGCTGTTGCGCCTCCATTACCATTATTGAATACCTTTGCATCAACCCATGCCATCCATATCTCTGACCCATCTGTGAATGGGGCATAACCAGAAAAATTGCACTGAGAAAACAATATTAACCATCTGATTTTATTTATTTTTTTCTTTCAATTTGGACCACTAACTATTTTACTTTCTACCATTCATTTGCTAGCCACAAATAGATGGTTAGGATTTATTTCTCAAAGTGAATTTAGACACACGCACCATCCACATTGGGACCCCAATTTTGGATGGTCTAGATAGCTCTGGCAGTGCCACATCTGTGTGGATGAGTCGCCACCATTTTTTTAATGGCATTCCATTACAGAAACTCAAGCCCTCCATAGACATGTACGAGGTACGGTAGATTGGGCCAGCGCAGGTCAGATTCATGCACGCATGCACACACATCATCAGGATACTATCAATTGCATATGAAAACTATTGAATTACTCAAAAGGTTTTCTTACAAAGAGAGAGCATTCCCTTCTCCCCCAACCAAAAAGTTCAGCCACCCCCATCATCCATCATGTTGATTTGGGCTGGAGGCCAAAAAGGTGGCCCACCTTTTTGGCCTACACAAGAAAGATGAAAATACCCCTTTCGCATGGTATCTACCTCTTTCAAGACATTATGGCACCTATCACTGTTAACAAGGCGAAGGTATTCCGTAACAGTAAAAGTGGCCGTGACAACCACCACTTTACCGTTGTGATACGGCCCCCATAACAGCCGTTGTGGATTTTTAAATAAATAAATATCTGTCTCAGCCCTGTAACAGACTGTTAGGGGGCCGTTAAAGCCATTACAGGGTTTATATGGGGCCGTGACAGGTCTTCTTCTTTTCTTTTCCATTGCGGCCATTAGGACCCCATAATGCATAATGGTTGCCACCATTACCACTACATAACGGCCGTTACACCCCCGCAAGTTATGGCGCACCTTGCCCAAGGCTATGCACAGTATGCTCAGGTTTTCTTCTTTATACAACTGGAGCACGGTTCAGTGATCTAGACTGTTTTCTGTTGGGTCCTACCACAGATGGACCAAGCACCCTCCCCACCACACACACACCACCACCCACCACACACACAGCACCACCCCCAACCCCCCTCCCCCCCGTACAACAATCCTAACCTTTCAATCTGTGGCTGGCAGAAAGACAGCCAAGAAAAGAAATATAGCAACAGACTACACATGCAACAGAGAGGAGTCCTAAGATTGGTAGCAAAGAGCATCTAATCTGAAAATTTTCTGAGTAGGGTAAATGCAGAAATGTCTTGGATTTCTTCATGTGCTCTTTTTTTTAAGACAATCACACACGCCACATGGGCACTCGATTCCATGATCTCAGTGTTGAAACAAAGTCTATCTACCACAGAGCCATGGAGCCGGACCCATCATGTGCTCACTCGTACAAAGGTTTTTAAAAAAAAAAATGAATAAAATGTGCATATCCTGAGGGTGAGAATCCTATAATTCCTCCATTTCTAATGGTGAAAGAGGGCCTCCAACTTTCAGCCAGGTGTATATAAAGAACTCTCGTTTTCAAATAGATTTAGTTCACACACATTGTAAAAGAAAAGATAGATGAATGCATGCTAGTGTGTCTGTGTGCAAGTGCAAATGAGTGTGCGTCTAGAATCTTTATATATATATATATATATATATATATATATATATATATAGAGAGAGAGAGAGAGAGAGAGAGAGAGAGAGAGAGAGATACCATCTTTGGCAATGTTCTCCTTTAGGACAAAAAACCCATCAGGTTTGAGGCCAGCCTGAGAATAAAATATTAATTAGCAACAAAAGAGACATTAGAGGAAACATGTTAATTACGATAATGGCACATTGCTTAATGTAACTTAATTTTCTAATTATTCGAAATCAGATGTCTAATTTATTTCAACTTAATTAGTATCCTTTAACTTTTTCCTTTCGTTTGTCGATTGGCAAGAATGTGTTAATCAAGCAAGAACAAAAGCAAAAGGAGATTGGGGTCCACAAACAGAAAGAAAAGAGACAAAAGGAAATTTCTAATGTAACAGGTATTTTATACAATACTTGGGGCGAAAGCTTGCACAAGACCATACACTTTTCAGTTTATACAAGTGGCTCAAGTCAGGCCATGGTGTATGGCTCATTCACGAATTATCCCCAAGATTGGAAGAACTCTAACCCTTCCATAGGTGGCCAAGGAATGGGTGGTTAAGAATAGGACAGTCAAAGGACTGGGCCTGGGTTTGTTTCTGGCCCCAATTTTTTATCTGGTCAGGCTGGGCCTGCTGGGCCGGCCCTATTAAATTTAAATTTTGCTCAGCACCGGGCCTGGCCTGTCAACAGCCCTAGTTAAGAAATAGGGTAACGGTTCACATTCAACCAAAAAGGCCAAGAAAATGCCCTAGCCATCCAAGTGAGGCCCATCATATCAATGGTCTGGACTTTGGATCATTGAACCATGGCACCATTGAGTAAAACTGAAAACCAAAATGATATTGTACCACCTCTTTGAAAGTGCACCTACTAAGTGCCCTGGTTTGTCAATTACGGTGTAAGTTGAGTCAGTCGCACAACAGCGCCTAACAGGAAGATCAACTCAAGTGTCTGCCTCAACTGGATGTGTGGAAGCTCGCTATAGGTAAATCATAGCCTCACATCCCATGTCCCAAAACACCAGGTAATTAAAACCCTTAAAAATATGTAGAACATCTTAGAATTTTTGTGTAAGAAAACTTTTTACCAAACAGGAAAATCTTCAAGTTTTTTCTTACACTGTCGATTATATCGATTTACATTTCGATATGATCGACCTGCTCTGTCAATGTCCTCGGTATATCATTCGATACAATCGAGTGAGGACAAAAAGCGTCCAGCAATCAAACATTCATCTGGACGATTTATCGATATATCGACGGTTCAGTCGATATCATCGATATTCGAATATCGATCCTATCAAAAATTGATCGATATAATCGACAGGCAGTTTTCCGGCGCCCTTGTTTTTCTAAAGAAAACTAACATAAGCTACGATGTATCGATAACTGTCTGATTCAATCTGAACTCAAATATCGATCATCTCGGAAGTCAGTCGATCATATCGATTGTGGGCGCATGTTTTCTCCAGTATGAATTTCAGGTTGTTTTTAATGTTGATCGGGGCGCCAGTCGATAAATCGATATTCATATCTCGATCATATCGAGACACGGTCGATTGGATCGAGTTCAGACACAGATCGTCCAGCAAGCTTATCGGTAAATCTATACGATTTATCGATCCGATCGACAATGTCTCCGATATCATCGATATACAAATTCCGATGACATCGACTGTTCCCCGATCATATCTGTAAAACCTGAAATTCTTCAAGATGTATCTCTCTTATTTTCACCTGTCGATAGATCGGTGTATCTCTTGATAGAATCGGAGTTCGAAATTCGATAACATCAATGGATGTCTCGATCCCATCGACCAGTTGGCGAAAGGTTTTCAAAAACGAAATGACAATTGAGTTTGTATCATCGAGAGGTCTGTCGATACAATCGAGAGTATACGCTCGATCACATCGACGATTGCTCGATGATATCGAACTCTGTCATAAATATGACCGTTTATATCCGTTGGAACCTTTTGCCTATATATAGAGAGATTAGTCTTTATTGCTGTGAGAGAGAGAAGAGAGTGCTTTTGAGAGTTTTAACCTTCTTATCATTGACCTTAAGCCCTTTCTCTCAGGAAGTTCATCCTCCAATCCACCCTCATCATTGATATTTCATAGAGTAGGTTGGGGAATGAACTTCCGCATTCAAGGATCCTCCAGCTACTACCTTAATGGCAAATCATTAAGCTGGGATGCCTTGAATGCAGAGATGATTGGAACCACTCTATCTTCCTTATAGGAAAATCTTGAGAGAGTGGTACTCCATCATAACCTTAACCCAACCTAAAGCCTAGTATAGGTACATCTTTGTGTTGCGGATCATGGGAGCTGAAGACCCTTCAACATCAAGGAGGAGATCTTCAACATTGCGCTGAATGGGACTCATCAACTTATTTGTAAGTATCTAGAGTCCAGAGGACATTTATGATCATTCCTTTTTAGGATTGGGTCGTAGGTGTTGCTCACCCTTTGAAGTCCTCGAAGGAGGCCTCCAACGGGAGTGTACGTGCGGGGTGCGTTGTGTAGACCCTTGCTCTGTGGAGAACATAAACATTTGGTTAGAAGTACGCCAGCGAAACTCCAGGGTTAGAGGTGAACCAAGTAGAAACCTCTGGGTGCGTTGTGTGGACCCTTGCTCTGTGTGGGCATAAACATCTGGTTAGGAGTACGCCAGCAAAACTCTAGGGTTTGAGGTGAACCGAGTAGAAACCTCTGTAAAGGTTGAAGGTGAACCTGATTTAAAACCTTAGGTTTGAGGTGAACCATGGGAAACCTCCTTAGTGAAATCCGGTTACTCAAGGGTTGAGTGTGGAAGCCGGTAGTGGAGTAGACAAGTAGTCGAACCACTATAAAATGACTGTGTTTGAGATTGATATTGTCTTTCATTTATGTGATTGCTTTATATGCCCTTATATATGATTATCTGAAATCACATCTTGTGCACACACAGTCATATCCATCACAATCCGATTCATAAAGTTGTTTATCTTACAAGTAGTTTGTGATTGGATCCTCTATCAGGCTTGGAAGCCAGTAGAGTTAATTTTTGAGTAATCCTAATCTGTACTCTGTGATAGAATTAGTGTGATAGAATTGAAATATAACTTATAAATTTTTTAAAAAGTCCTATTCACCCCCCTCTAGGACATATTGACATATTCCTACTTCAACTCAAGCGGTCTTCACCGCTATTTCACTCTTGTCTCAAGCATTGCATGATACCTCATTTAATGTCAATAGTATTTTACTTGCTGAAAAGAGAACCTCAAGCCTCTCTTTTTTCTTTTTCGTTTTTTTTTTCTTTTTTTTTCAATGTATGTTAATGAAGCTGGATGCAAAACATAAGTAAGATTCATTTCCATTCAACCTTTTTTTCTTGTTCTTCTACTGAATAACAATTATTATAGATTTCATATGTTGTGTCGGACAAAGATGACCAAGATGCTTTTGTTAAAGACTTTGTCTGCATTCCCATGAAGGAAGTTGCATGAAAGCACAAGTTGGAAGGTCTAGGGGTAGGGCAGTCTGCAAACTGTATATCATCTACATCTGAGGGATACTTTCTTATGGTGCATGCTCTTCATGGAGTTCCATGAAGTGAACACCACAACACCTCCCATGGAGTTCATGTATGAAGATCAGGACCGTTGATTTGGTGGCCCCCACTTGGATGTGTCATATCCCAAAACATAGGCAATTGGGCTGTGGTACCCATCCAATGAATGACCTGCAGATGGGGCAGTTACCTTAAGAAATCAAGAGCAGTCAGCCCTTGATGGGGATAACTAACCAAAAAATTTAACAGTAGCAATTTTCCAATCACAGCGGTTTTGGCCTATAGCTCCATGTGCTGGGCACCAAATCAGTGGTGGATCACCATACATGTTTAGCCATGCATGGTGAGGATGGCACTTCATCGAACTTCTACGAAGTGCATATTAGTAGCATTTTTCTATGAATAATTATGGTAGCACATTCTCCCACTAAAAAACTTGCTCAGTATCTGACTATTAACTGTTTGATAGCAGCAGGGGATGAGAGAGAGAGAGAGAGAGAGAGAGAGAGAGATCAAATACTCTAAAACATCCCTAGATTATGGAACATGGACAAATGGTATTAGCTTTCATACAAGTGGGTCCCATCGCTGTGGTCAAACTCAGCATCAGCATGGTCCATGGAACTGTGGTCAAACTCAGCATCAGCATGGTCCATGGAACAAGGGACCGTCCCTAGATATATGGATGCGGAGAGGGAGTGGAGAGGAAGAGGAGATCACCTAGACTTGGGCCTAGAGGCCAAAAGAAAATCAATCTGTTGCTTGGTCAATGGCATCATGTTTCCAGCTCATGACTCAGCTATTCCACTATAATTGAACTTTTTAAGAAGCCCAAACATTTTGTGGAAAGAATATCCTCAAAATTCTCCTCTTTTTTTTTTTTTTTTGGAATTTCACCAAACCCAAACTGCTTCTTGAAGGAAATTTCTTAGAATTTCCATATTAATTCGCTTATAGGTTCAAAGAAAAAGCAAAAGCATGTATAAGTACAAGCATGAAAGAAAAATGTGTGGAATACTGTGGCTTTATGAATGTAAGGACATTGCTTCCAAAAAATTTAAGTAGATTTTTAATTTATTTACCTTTGCTCGGTTGAAGAATGCTACAAAATCATCATCCGCAAGCTGCCCTATACACCACTGGATCCATATAACATCGTATCTTCCTACTTCTGGAGTGAATTCCTGTCATGACAAGCCAACCAAAGTTTGCACACAATGTTTGCATAGAGAACCCTATAAAGGATTAAAATCTTATGAGAAGCTTCTGACATTATCAAGTATATCTGAGTTAGTAATCAATCATACGATCTCTGTACAGATGGCACACAAGTGCAGGATCTGGTCCAGACCATTCATTCCCTGGGCACTACCCAAAATAGTTGCACCAGTCTAGGACTCTGATTATTACAAAGATGGTTAGGAAAAAAAACTTGTGCTAAGGGTCAAAATTCAATGGACAGAAATTTACCAACCGACAGCTAGAATCTCTGACAGTTGGGATTTTTGGGTAGGATCCATCCAAGGCAGGGTTTAACAGATGAACAGTCCAGATCTTGTACATGTGTGACAAATGTATGTATAGAGAGTCCTTGATAACTTAAGAGTGTGTGTTTAGCACCTGATCGCTTCCCCCAAATAATAGAAACTAATTCATTGCAGCTGTTTGGGTGAGCCTCCAATGCAATAAAATTACCTGAAGCGGGACACAATAAAAATTGACGGCCTTGTGCGAATTTGAAACCATAGAATTCTCAGGGGACAAATTCTTATGGGCAGCCTCCAGAAAATGTGATACTGGCTCAACAAGATCCACCTGAATCCAAGGATAGTTCATTAGACATGTATGTGTATATATATATATATATAAGTCCTGGTCTCCTGCGCACAAGGCCGCACGGAGTTTTAATGCGAGCTTGTATATGAGCGGTTAGATTCCACTCACGGCTGGGATTCGGCAGCCGTGAGAATGAGAGTCTGCGAAACAAAGACTCGCGCCAAGATTTTCGCAATCTCATGGGATTGTGTAACTCAGTACCCTTAGCGTACTATGGGGTCCACTGTTTTTTATTTATTTTATTAACTCCGTTCATCCATATTAACAGATAATTTTAAGGCTTTAGCCCAAAATGGAAGCATATCAAAATCTCAAGTGGATCACACCACAGGAAACAGTGTGATTGAACCACTACAATTGAAAAATTCTTAAAGGCCACAGAAGTTTTGGATCAAGCTGATGTTTGTGGTTTCTATTCATACATATCTTTTTGATCTTATGAACAAGTTGGATGATAAATAAACATTACTGTGGGCCCTAGGAAGATTTCAATGGTGGAAATCATTATTCCACACTGTTTCCTGTGGCATGGTCCACTTAAGCTTTGAATGTACTTCAATTTTTGGATCAACCCTTAAAAGTAGCAGGAAAAATGGATGGACGGTTTGGATAAACTACATACATTCACAGTGGGCCCAACCGAGTTTACTCAGTACGATAAAAGCATAGTGAGTAACTCAGTACGCAATCCGAAATTAAGGGGAGGTGGCAACGGACTGCAACTTTCCTGTAACACAAAGATCTGTGGGCCCCACCACTATGTTTTTGTTGCATCCAATCCGTCAATCTGTTTTTTCACCTAATTTTAGAACATGAGCCCAAACATGAGGGAGACCCAAAACTCAAGTGGGGCACACAATTGAGTATTGAACGTCCACCGTTGAAAAACTAGTGGGTCCACAGAAGTTTTGGATCAGGTATATAACTTTGTTTTCATTTCATCCATGTAGGAATCGCCTTATGAACGGTGTGGATGGCATATAAACATCACGGTGGTACCACGAAGGTTTTAACGGTGGTACCATGAAAGTTTTAACGGTGTAATGGACAGTGCTTTGTGGGCCGATCATGATGTATTAGTTTTCCATTCATCCATGTCAGTGTAATCTTATCGAGTAAAATGGATGGATGGAGTGGATAAAATAGGTAAATCATGGTGGGCCCCACAAAGTTTACTCAGCATATTAAGCATACTTAGTTGCTCAGTACACGTAATCCGCTTCCGGTTATGATGGAGGTGGTACCAATGCGTTCAGGGACACGGATTGCCTTCTTACTTTGCCAGTCGCTAGGTGGCTACTGTAAGGTACTTTGTGGGCCCACCATGATATATGTATTTAATCCACGCCGTCCATCCATATTGAATAATTATTTTAGGGCATGATCTGAAAACGAGGTAGATCCAAATCTCAAATGGACCACACCACATGAAACAGTGGTGATTCAACGCCCACTATTAAACAGTGGTGATTTACCTATTTTATCACTTCGTTCATCCATTTTACTGGATTAGATTACACACGACATGGATGAATGGAAAACACAAATATCAGCTTGAGCCAAAACTTCTCTAGCCTGAAGAATTTTTCAAAGGTGGACATTCAATTCAAACTTTTTCTTATGGTGTGCTCTACTTGAGCTTTGGATATACTTCAATTTTGGGCTCAACCCATAAAATGAGCTGGGAAAACGGAAGGATGGCATGGATAAACCACATACATTAATTCATGGTGGGCCCAACATAGTTTTGTGGAGCATGATAAAAGCCTATAGAGTATCTCAGTACGCAATTTTATTTCACGGGACCCTGCTACAGCCGGATGGCAAATAAACATTACAGTGGGCTTAGGAAGTTTTTAACGACGGGTGTTTAAACACAACTGTTTTCCTGTGGTGAGGTTTATTTGAGATTCAGACATACTTTGTTACTGGGCTTATAATTGAAAACAATCGGAAAAATTAGATGAACGGCATGGATTAAACACATACATTATGATCAACCAAAAGAGCACCATCCAATAGCTTCCTAGCTATGTACAACATGCTCGCGAGTCATTGTTTTGCAAACTCTCTCACTCTCATGGCCGTCGAATCCCAGCCGTGAGTGGAATCTAATAGCGCATATACAAGTTCGCATTAAAACTCCGTGAGGCCTTGTGCGCAGGAGACCATTTCTCTCTCTCTCTCTCTCTGTGTGTGTGTGTGTGTGTAGCAGCAAGCCTAAATCGCAAGCTCCAAAGAAGCAAACAAGAAAAAAAGTTCAACGTAGATATTCATTGAGAAGAAGGATATGATATATTGAAGTTGTAAGACAATTTGGCAGTATGTAATTTACTTGAAGGAAGATTATGTCTACAATGCACGTAATACTAATACAAGATGTTTGAAAATAATCATACTTTACCAAAGGTACATAAGGGTAGACATCAGTATATATAATCCTTTCACTTTCATCATCATCGTTAGAGTAGATTAGGGTATCTTATTAGATTAAGATTATCTTTATATTTGTTAATAAGTGTATCTGTTAAGATCTCCTACAGATGTCCCCAGGATCTCGCAGTTCTTCTATATATTCAAGTTATTATCGATGAATTAAACAAGATTCCAGTTTCCAAAATGTAGTCCATGTGGTTTTTCATGAAATCAGAATTAATAAAAAAACCTAGTCTCTCTTTCTTTCTCTCTTCCTTTCTTCCTTCCTACAGCGTTGCAAGTCCCACATCTCAGCAGCAATCCACCGCATTCCAACAGTCCCCCAACCGCATCCCAGAGCTCCAGCAACCCGTCCGTTTCACCAAAACCTGTTCTTCGGCAACCTCTAACCCACTGCCTTTAGTAACAGCCAGATCTGAAACATCCAGCCATGTCCACCGCCACCTCAAATCCCTTACACCTCCAGCAAACCCATCTCTGTCCACTGCCACTGAAGCATCATGATGAACTATCTTTGTCAGTTCCAACGTCTTCAATCCATCGGTGTTAAGGTCTAAGCCTGTCATCTTCTCTGACAATCCAATCATCCGGACAAGAATGCTCCATCAAATCCGGCATCTCTAGCATCTTTGTTGCCCATCTCTGACACCATCATATCGTACACATCTACATTAACAGCTGATTGCAGTGTTCCCTGACGACCAGCAACCCATCATTGTCTGTTTCAATCTGTCACCATCGTCACCGCCTGCCACACAGTTGCCCTACATCACAGCCCCGACCCTCTGCTGCCTGATTTGCCACTGCTGCCATCATTTCCGACAACCTCTGCAATCGTCGGCTGGCCCAACCCAATCCAACACCTTCTCCTCCATGTTGCCCCGTGAAATCTCCATTACCTTCGTAAGTCGGCCCAAATTGTCTGAGCAGGGCCACCACTCACAACCCAATTCACCACCATCAACGCCCGTGTTCTTCTCCATCGTCGCTTTTGTTCATTCTCCAGCCACTGCAGCACTGCAGCTGCTCGATTTGCAGCATCACCAGATTTAGTTAGTCACTAGAAACCATCGCCATCCCTAAAAATATTCTCATCATCAACACTTGGCCCTCCTTCGATCCAATATCCAACACAAAATCAAGACTCTACTGCACAGCCACACATATGGAATCCTCCAATGTCTACCAGCCTAGTTCAAGCCATTGCTGAGCAGCAGATCAAATTACATGAGAAAAAGGTTTTTTTTCTACTCCTTTTCTTCGAAGGAGGAGATTTCTAGGGCTTTGTTATTGGGTTTTTACTGAGATAGAGAGAGAGAGAGAGGGTTCTTTGTTTTTTATTCTTGGTTTGCTTATCTAGTTTTCTCATCTATGGTTTTGATTCTCACCGTTCATCTTCAGCATCATCAGCACAATTGCATCCCATTTGTCACACCATCAATCATCTTTTCCATAAACTTTTGACTATGTGTCTTTCTCGACCAATGTGCCTTTCTCGACTATGCCTTTTGCCAAGATGCATTTCGTTTTGTGTGAGGCATATGGACCTGTTATTGTGTCAGGCATATAGACTGGACCCCTTTTTGGCTATCAAAACATCTAAAGCCACCAGAAGAGCAACAATTATCCTAACCACCGGAAAAACAATGGGTGAAATCACGACCACCGGAAGTGCCAATAGGTCATTCATCAGTAATTGGAAGTGTTATTGGCTCACATCCCAGAAGTCGTCAAAAGCGCCTGCTCGTTTTTTGTCACTTGTTGTTTCATCGCCTTATGTTATGATTGAATTTTTTTTCCTTTTGTTTTTTTAATAAGCATTCACTATACCTTTCGAAGTCAAGTTACTCCTTTCAGAGCACCTTTGGTTTGAGGGGGGACGTTAGAGTAGATTAGAATATCTTATTAGATAAGGATTATCTTCTATATTTATTAATAAGCATATCTATTAAGATCTCTTATAGATCTCCTCGGGATCTCCAACTTTTCTATATATTTAAGTTATTCTCAATGAAATAAACAAGATTCAAATTTCCACAATGTAGTCCTCGTGGTTTTACAATCATCATAGACTTGTCCCAGCTATTTGGGGTTGGCTTATGAATCCTATTTGGCCAATAATTCCTAAAGCCCCATTCTCGACAAGTGAACCATCCTTCATATCCCTTCTAACCACCTCGATACAAGTCCTTTTAGATCTTCCCCTCATTCTCTTTTCAGGCCCTTCAACCCTAAAGGAAGTTCCCTCCTTAACTATGGTTGATTCATCCCAATCAGCTCTCCATTGTTTTATCTCATATTGGAGCTATATCAAATGACCACATTCTTGGTTCTATCTTCCTAGTCTTCCCCCATTTCGATCTTAATAATTGCATCTCTGAAATGCTCATCATTTCCATGTCTTGCATCCTAGCCATCATCGTCATCTAAGCCTTATCCTAATAAACTGGGGCCAGCTACATGAATCATGTTTTGCCATTCCACTCTATTACAAACTGCATCTCTAGTTAAACCTTAGTTGCAGGATCCTTCTAACTAGATGCCACTCCCACTTCGAATCCCTTCTTCGGAATCTAGCTCCCTCTCCCGCTCCCACTCCCTACATGTTTATACTTGCTTACATTTTGAAAGAGATGCTTCCCTGCTCCCACACCCAAATTTCTTACCACTTCACTTCTTGCTTTGTGCAACTATAGGTTAAACCATGGGTCCTCAAGTCTTTTTCTTACTACCTCCACCTACGTCCTTTTGGACCTTCCCATTGCCCTTTTAAAGCCTTCAACTTGGACCAATTCACTCCTAACAGGCACAGTTCTTGGTCTTCATTGCACATGGCTAGACCATCAAGTCTCCTTATCCTCATCTTATTACATATTGATGCTACTCCTAAATTCCTTCGAATGCATTCATTTCTAACATTATCCTTCCTTGTCTTGGCTCTCATTCATCTCAGCATCCTCATCTTGCCACTCATCCTTCCTCGTCTTTTTCTTACTACCTCCACCCAAGTCCTTTTGGACCTTCCCATTGCCCTTTCAAAGCCTTCAACTTGAACCAATTCACTCCTAACCGGCACAGTTCTTGGTCTCCATTGCACATGGCTAGACCATCTAAGTCTACTTCTCCTCATCTTATTACCTATTGACGCTACTCCTAAATTCCTTTGAATGCATTCATTTCTAACTTTATCCTTCCTTGTCTTACCACTCATCCATCTCAGCATCCTCATTTCAACTACATCATCCTATGAGCATGGTTTGAAAAAACATATCCTAACCATGGCTTAAAAAACTGTCCGGTGCAACTTGGTATCATCCAAGTCACATCGGTTTTAATCTGAAACAAAACAAGTCACCACTACCAGAATGGGAACGAGTCAAACTCAGTCAGACTGAGTCAGGACGAGTCTTACGAGTTTTGTTTCCCAGGCAATGCAAAAAAGTAAGAAAGAGACGAGGGGAAAAAACACACAAGAAACCAAAGAGAGTAGAAAACAAGCCGCAATCTCTGCCTTCATGAAAAGAAATGATTGAATGTGCATGATCCAAATGCCTTTCCGCAAGGGAGCTTGGTCATGCAATACTTAGCGATCAAGGCACTAAAGCCATGAAAAGACCAAAGGAAAAATAAATGGCAAGATGTCTTATGAGTACTCTCTAGATATTTATCTTTTGCAATTAAAATGCATCAACCTGTGAAATTTAGACACATCTATCATCTTAATTTTTTCTGATAAATGACAGCCAAAAGGAGGAAAAACCCAACAAATTGGCATCTTGACGATATTGAAGGGCATAAGTTATAACAAAGAAATGCAGAATGAAATAACAATATCAGTAATCCTCACCTCATTAAAGAATCTTAGAAGAAGATTTTTAGTAACCCTTCCAATGCCAGAACCACAATCTGTACCAATTTCAAATATTTGTTAAGGATCCATAAGCCAGTAAACATCCACTCATCAAGTAGTTTATTTTATACTCATCACTTCCAACTAAAATTCAAACATCAAAACACAAGAAACTGCAAATACCCAAACTCATCCCTATGGGAGATGCAAACAAAAGATGTCACTAAAGATTGAAATTAAATGAATTATTATGAGTAAGCTCAAATATATGATTAAAGGAAATGATCAAGTGCAAACACTTTAACCACAATTGTGGCGCCAACGACCACTGTGGGCCCCACCATAATGTGTTGATGGCATCCACTCCTAACGAGGGATGACATGCATGATGATCATAGTGGATGTCATGAACGCATAACAGTGGGCCCACACAACTTGTTTGCACCACAATTGTGTTGAAAAGATTTGCACTAGATCATGACCCATGATTAAAACAGTGAAACATGCCTAAATAAACTAAAACCCAGATCATGGTCAGGACTCCGAAACCTCTAGAAAACGTAACTCTAGATTCTACAGGGACATGCACAAAATCATCAACCTCAAATAGGAAATTGAAGAGCCCTCCAATCAAAACTTGAACCACAGAGACCAGATTGGAGCACGAAAACCAAGCAACAAGAAAGTGTTCGAAATGTGAATGGCACTTACAGTTAGTCTTCCCCATTAAGAAAACCATGGTTAACAGCATTATTTTTTATTTTTTACTAGTAATTTGTTACACGAGGGGCAAAAAAGCTGACGAATACAACCCACAGGGGGACCACAAATCCACACATCAAGATGTCTTCCCGGTTCTTATAAAAATCCTCCCCTATAGTTTGCAAATTCTTTGGTGACTCTTGCTCATTCACTCACATAGCCTCTCACTTTTTCAATTACCTGAGAAACAGATTCTGTTATAAGCTCTATTGTTTTTCTCTTTCCAACTAACGAGAATGGATTAAACAAAAAAATTATAAAAAAAAAAAAAAGGGGATTCCGCAACACAGCACCCTTTGCCCCTTCTAAACCCTGTTGACCATTCCATCATTGTGGCCATAGATCCAGATGTTAACCAAGCACCACCAAATCTTTTACAGCAACACCACTAAATTTTTGAAACAAAATAACAAGAAGCACGTAAATGATTTCACTTCGTAGAAACCCCACCTTGCATAAGAAATCGTGGCAAATATCCCCAGTGGAAGGTCTTGTGCATGACCTTGAATTTTGCAGTAATCATACTAGTAGCCTGGTACCCATAACCTAAACCTAGCTTTCACCCAAACCTTCCTAAACCTCAGCAATAGATCCAAAGACTGAAAGTTGTGGGACCCAGCCCAACCCATGTCTGGGGCCCACAACCTTTTTTTTCAAGACCTCTCTAGGATACAAAAGTACTTTTTTTTTGTTCCAAAGAGATGTTTTCTAGAATACCCTGTGGAGTGTATAAAATTCACTCATGCATCCAAAAGAGTACCCTGATTTTTGAATTCCACTTTTAGGTCTCAATTGCTCTGGGACCCATTTGATAAAAGAAAAGGTAGAATTATTAACATTTTCCTTTGTTTGATCTGCACCACAGATTTCAAGGCATAATTATTACACTTTTCCAGTTCTACATTTTCCAAGCACAAATTCAAGATAACTTTCGTGAGATCAATTGGAGACTTCCACTTGCAAAGCAAACACATCGTTGACAATGGAATTGATTGAACTTCATTTCTCAATTGTACCTTCGAAAATAATGATTATGAATTCATTTCTTTTCCTATGGATTCCCCCACTTATCAAACAGACCCCTACTGTTGCAAACCCAATTATCAAAATCTCCTAGTCCATTGTGTAGCCCTTTGAGTAAGCTTTCCAATGAGCAAAAAGCCGTATCAATCCAATCTCTAGGCAACAAGAAAAGAGCAAAAACCCAGAGGGTGTGCGGAAACTGGGCTGAATTTCAGTGTCAGAAAGTTGTCCTGACTTCCAAAGCCCACATCTCCTTAACCCCATAGGATCCTAGTCTCAAACTGGTGCCATTAAATAGCCCATCAAACCAGATTATTAAGAAGCCTAAAATCACCTAAATTCAATGCTCAACCACCAACATCTAATAAAAAATACCAGGCTAATTTTCATGGGGGGAACTCTTCAAAATTACAATTACACCCTTGCGCAGAAATTCAAAACCCCAAAGCCATTTTTCTCCCCTCTGATCTTATTTTTACAAAATTAACCCCAGGATACTTAGTTGGACCCTAGCATGCCTTTATTCACAAAACAATTCCCTAACAACTCTTGGTTTGTGAAATTCCATTTTTACCCTATAGGAAACATGAGATGAAAAGCAGTTAAATCCTACCCTTTCCAAACCCAAACCTATAAAAACCTCCTATAGCCAACAGACTATCTCAATGACCCCTCAAGTGACCTAGTTTAGGGTCAAACCACCCTATCAACCCTTTAGATCACACCATTTGTCATCCATCCCAAAAACCTCTCACCCTTTAGAAAACCCATTAAATTCTCTCAAATTGCAAAGCTACCCCTCCAAACCTCTGTAAATAGAGACCCTTCTCCCCCAAGAGAGACTTGGCCTTCAGATTCCACCTTCTAAGAGCATAACCCATCCCTTAGGGCTCGTTTGGTCACCATCAAAGTTGTGTTTGGATAAGTTATTACAGATACATCAGTTCATCTAAAGCCTGTTTGGATAGGCTTGCATGGATACGCTATCCTGCTTTCATAAATTCTCTTCTTTTTTTTTTCTTTTTTCCTTTTTTTTGTCAAACGCCTTGGAACAGGATGGACAAGTACATGTGGCATTTGTATGCATTTGGCACATCACCACATGTGGACATGCAAGATATAGATTAATAGTGGCATATGTGGCACATGTGCATCGTTTAAAGTTGCATGGTGGCACATTTGGCGCATATGGGGGGTAGGGTGCTTGAAAATGTATGGTGACACATATACACATGGGAACATGAGCACATGTGGGGTTCTTGAAATTATGTGGTACATGAGATACATGCAGCACTTGTGGACGGTCTCACATGTGATACATGCAGCACGTGTGGTGCATGTGCCATGCCATGCATGTATACAAAAAATAGATATTCATTTGTGCTCCCAATGAATGATAGATAAAAAATATGTTTATCAAGATTAACTTATACACGGTGAAAGTCAATTATTTGGATAGTTTTATCACCAATTTTATTGGAATTGGTGCCTAGTAATGCTTAACTAACCATGAATAGACTCCTTGATATTTGCCTCTGCAGTTAAATTTGCGCAGACATGACTTTTTCAGATACCAAACATGCCCTTCGCACAATTCATGCAGAAATTCCAGAAATTTTCAAAAAAAAAAAAAAAAAACCATGTAAAGGTAAGGCAGAATGGTTCCTCAGCTTGAGAACATGAGAATTCCTCCATCCCAATAGGCTAGGGAGGACAGCACGGCCCTTTGACTGAGCGAACCAGCTTCGTAAACCTCTACAAAGGAAGGGATACCCAAATCCTATGGAGATCAAGAGCATTTGAAGGAGATTTAAAGGACTTAAAGAAGGAGATCAAGAACATGCAAAGAAGCTCCACTGGCCAATTTGCCACAATTTTGTTTGAATTACACTATCTTCCCTTTCTCTCATCCTACATTCTACTTCCAATTCTCCAAATTCTCTCTATCTTATTTACTTTAAGCCAACATCAAACTACATCTTATTGAAATTCCTTTTTCGGACTTTCACTTATCATTGATGTAGAGACTGTGTATTTACACAAGTGGGCAAGGGTGCCTAATCCCTTCCTTCACCATAACCAAGGCCCTTACCTAGAATCTCAACATTGTGAACACCATTGGAGTCATCTTTGAAAGATTTGAGGAAATCAACTCTTTGTTTCAAAGATTTCATAACACAAGGCTCCAAGCCACCCTTTGATCTATAATTGGCCAGTGATGAAACACCATTTTTAGTGTACCATCTCTTATTGATCCACTGTTTTGTTCACACGGTTTCAACATCCCTCCTACCCATGCAACAACCGTTCACAATTATCATTTGCCTATTACAAAGACCATCAGCTGTGAGCACCTTATCCCAACCCACAAGCCAATTGAAAGAAGTGTTTCTTTCAGGGCAATTAACACCCCACAACCATGTTGTCAAAACCCCCCAACTTCTTCCTCTGTCACCTTTCCATAAAGCAGTTTCACAAAAAAGTTCCTAGACCTCTCTTATCTCCATACACTCCAATCTTGCCCTAATCAGTTAAACACCACTCTCTCCAGCATCCCTTTTTTAAAAAATATATTTTACTTGAAGCGCAAGGAAAACTGTATATGGCATACATTTAGGCAGACCCCAGCAACAAAAAAGGGGGTTAATCCTGCCTATCCTATACCACAAACGCAACAGAAGGGGGAAAAAAAATCAACACTCCCTAATAGCTCCCAGACCCAACCGGTCCAAGAGTGCCCCACGAACATCCTGGTGAAGAGTCGAAGGCGAATGGAATACCCTAACTGACTGAGACATGCTTCCTAGTCGAGCCAGGCCATCCACCACGTTGTTGGCTTCCCTTAGGGTATAATGGATTGAAATCTGGGCTAAACCCTGAAGAGAATGAATGCGGGCCATCCAATACACCATGCTCCACGGGGGAGAGCCCCTACTAGCGAGCAAGTCCACGACCGCCTTAGAATCGCTCTCCATAACAATCCTATAGAACCCGCGTTACACGCACATAGCAAGGCTATCAACCACTGCCCTTGCTTCGGCACGAAAATTGGAACCCATGCCAAAACCACTTGAGAAGGCAAACAAGAACTGGCTTAAATCACCCCTACAAACGGCCCCACCCCCGGATGGACTGGGATTCCCACACGAAGACCCATTAATGTTCAATTTTACTCAACCCTTTTTGGGTCTTTTCCAACATCCCTAGCATCCTCACAAGCTCTTCAACTTCCATCTCCATCAGGACCCTACAAAACACAGGGCCCATATGACTATTCCGACCTAAACTCTCCCAACTGTGAACTCTTCACATGAAGAAAACTTATATAATTTTTGAAGACTTGACATAAAGGACCAATGCCTCACAACCTGACTGCCAAATCAAGCCATTTTGAACCTGTGACCTAAAGCAAAGATGGCAAAGTCTCTAACAACAAGCCAAGAACCATATAGCTGCACCAAAATCAAGTGATTGAGCCATAGCCTATATAAAAAGGCATTCCAAACTCAACCATGCGTTCCAAACCCCTAAAGTCCCATACCTAATTGATAATGGAATGCCCCTTTCCCTATTGAACTTCTGATTTCCCTAGCACAAACCCTAAAAGAACTCCTGAGAAGACCTAGGACGATCCTATCCTCTGCTAAACGCTACTACCAAAGTACCCTAGAACAACAAAACAATCATGCAAGCCTCCCACCTCTTGGATGATGACAATCACAGGCAACCATCTTGAACAATTGTACTACACATTGTCCTCCAAACTTCCAGTCACTTAGACACATATCAAACAACTCCAACCCATCTATAACAGAAGTACCCTAAACCCCCTCTTAAAACCTACAAATACAGGAGCCCTCTCCTGAAAGTTGAGACAGTCTTCCCCTTTGGCTAGCCTTAATCCTTTGATCTTTGTACTTTACCCTTGGCTAATAATAATAATAAATCCTACAAAATAATTTGAAAATCAAAGAAAATTAGATGAAAGGGCAGTAGGGAACAAAGACTTGATAAGCTTTCAAACAAACAAATGCAACATACAACCTACTTTATCATCAAGTGATTCCAAAAGGCATTCACAGTAGCTTTTTGTAATCTTCCCTCTTTTTTCTTAGTGAACAACTCATCCCTTTATGCTTGACCTAAGGGCCTATTTGGAACTGAGAAAGTATTGTCCACATAGGCTCATCCGAATAGGTGGCTGTTAAAGTGTCTATCTATGGTTTGCCAAGCACCCCAAGCACCAATTCCAATAACATTTATGATACGACCATCCAAAAAAATGACCATTAACTTCTATAAGCTAATTGAATAAGAAATTGTTTCTAGCCAATTCTAGAAAGGGTAAACAAATGAGTATCTATTTTTTTTTTATACAAGCAAGGCATATGTGCTACATGTGCCAATGTAATACAAGTGAGACCGTCCATCTTCAAGCATCCCACATATTCCAAATCCAACCTTCAAACCAACATGTGTCAATGTGCCCACATGTAACTATGCCACATGTGCCACACTACTTCAAGCACGCCACGTGTGCTAAATATGTCATCATGCATCTTCAAATGACCCACATGTGCCACTATCAATCTACATGAACCCAGCATTGTTCTCAAGTGTCAATATGCGACAAGTTCCGCATGTCTTGTCCATCCATGATTATTCCAGGATCTTTGACAAACAAACAAGAATCATGACAAAAGAATAGGTATATATCCATGTGAGACTATTTAGACAGGCCTTATCTAGATAGATGTGTCTAAGAAAACCTTGATCTTTTGGGTACAGCATAATCCATCACGAAAACGAAAACCCAACTCCCAAAACCTCAAAACATAATAATCTCAGCCGTCAATTTATCGATAGAGAATTACCGAGCGCTACAAGGTGCCGAGCCCCTCCGCCGAACCGATTGATCAAGAGGTCCCTGAGAAAAGCCTCACTTTCCTTCACATCGGCCGCATTCACGTGCCCGTATCCGCCCAAAACTCCATCGACGGAAGCTTCTACTCCCTGCAGATAGTGAAAAAAACCGAAACGTGACGAAGTGTCGGCCGACATATCGGTTTTAGAGTAGCTACCCAAAAAAAAAAAAAACTAAAACTTACTTCCCAATATCCGACGCCTTTTCTATACCATTCCTGCTTTTTTTCGTTTTCTGCTTCTCCTCCGATCTCTTCTCTCCACATCTCTCCGGCGTTCTTGAATTCCCGGCCGTCGGAATCTAACCCAACGGCGTCCATGCCTGACGGCTTTCTTTGGGAGAGCGAGACTGCGAGAGAGAGCTTTGGTGTTCTCTCAGACAGTAAAGATGAATAGGGGTAATATGATACTCGGCTACGTATATACGCTTGATACGCAGGCACTTCCAACTGGACAC
This sequence comes from Magnolia kwangsiensis, assembly GCA_037074715.1. Classification (NCBI taxonomy): domain Eukaryota; kingdom Viridiplantae; phylum Streptophyta; class Magnoliopsida; order Magnoliales; family Magnoliaceae; genus Magnolia; species Magnolia kwangsiensis. The sequence goes on from CM073584.1 coordinate 101,147,940, forward strand.
AGATTTCCTGCCAAAGCCTTTCGCGGTAAGTTCCTGCGCTGGAATGCTAGTTGGGGCCCACCGTGATGTTTGTGTGAAATCAACACCGTCCATCCGTTTTGAGAAATCATTTTAGGTCATACGACTAAAAAACAGGTGGATACAAAGCTCAACTGGACCGCACGAAAGGAAACAGTGTAGATTCAGTGACCACCGTTTGAAACATTCGTATGGCCACAAAGTTTCATATCAGGCTAAGATTTTCGATGTTTTAACTGCATCCAAGTTGGAATTACCTTATAAACGGTTAAGATGGCATATAAACATCAAAGTTAGATCTCATTAAGATTTCAACGGTAGGAAACTCTTTCCCGATTCTCCCGCTCGCATGGACGCCTTGAGTTTTGGATACACCTGATATTTTGCCACATGTCCTAAAATGATTTGAAAAAACGGATGAACGGTGTGGATTTCTCAAAAATATCAAGTTGGCCCACCTAGCATCCCAGCGCAGCAGCTCTGGCAGGAAATCCGCGTCACTTCCGACTTCCGACTCATACACGTGGCATATGTTATCTGAAATCGGATTAATTAAATCAGGACGCTCTTATCGTACTGAGTAAACTAGGTTGGGCCCACTGGAAATCTATGTAGTTTATCGACACCGTCCATCCGTTTTTCCAGCTAATTTTAGTAATTAATCCCAAAATTGAAGCTTATCCAAAGTTCAAGTGGACCATACCACAGGAAAACAATGGAAATAATGATTTCCACCGTTGAAACCTTACTAGGCCCACAGTGATGTTTATTTGTCTTCCAACCCGTTGGTAAGATCAAACAAACATGGATTTTGGGAAAAAAAAGACATTTATAAGCTTGATCCAAAACTTCAGTGGCCCTTAAGAATTTTTCAATGGTAGACCGTCAATTCACACTATTTACCTTAGTGTCGTCATTTTAGCTTTATATATGCTTTCTTTTTTTTGTCTGAGAAAGCCCTAAAATTATTTGGTAAAATAGATGGACGGATGGGATAAAATACATAAATCACTTTGGACCCCACGAAGTTTACTCCGTGTGCTTAGTCTGATAAGTTAGCTTCGTGTTGCAATCCGTGTACTTATTAACATGCAATCCCTTCCACGTTGACTCAGGGCGTAGTTTACAATGGACCACGCGAAGTTTACTCCGTGTACTTACTAGTATGCAATCAGTTCCAAGTGAGACCATGGGGTGTGCACGAACTCAGCTTGGTTGGCTATCTCCACTCGACTTGAAAAAGTTCAATTCCACTCGGTTTGAAGTTAAGTTCGAGCTGAGTCGAGTTGTTTTTTTTTTTTTAGCTCAAAAATGAGTTTGAGGTTAGCTCGAGGTAGCCCCAGCTCGACTCGGCTCGGATCAAACTCAACTTGATTCGAACTTGGACTAAACTAGTTTTGTGACTGAGTTACTTTGATATTGATTTTGCTCACCAAGTGTTTGATAAAATGACTCAACGAAGTGTGGCGGGTGGTAAGGGAAGTATATATATGAAACAAAGAACTTTTTTTTCTTGATTTTTATGTTGCTTAAAAAGTATTTGATAAAATACCTGCTGTTTTACATACAATGAGATTTTGAAAGTGTAATTCAAGTGTTTGTGAACATGCTGCACAAGCGAACTTAGCTCAAACTGGGCCGAGCTATTGACCGAACCGAGCTGAGCTAGCCAACCGAGCTCGAGGACTGAGCTAAGTGGAGTTCAAGCTGATGTCAACTAGTGGCCAAGTTGAGTCGAGCTAAGGCCAGCTCGACTCGATTCAACTCATGTACACCCCTAGTGAGACTCGGATCCAACAAGGTGGGTGAATCCCTGATTGTGGGGCACACTATGATGTATGTGACTACATCTACCCCGTCCATCCACATTGAAAGCTCATTTCAGAGCATGATGCAAAAAATGAAGCATATCTCAATCTCAAGTGGACCGTACTACAGGAAACAGCCGGAATTAACTATTAAAAACTTATCCAAGGCCACAAAAGTTTTGGATCAAGCTGATATTTGTGTTGTCTGTCCATCCAGATCATCTTGATGTTGAATGGCAAATAAACATTCTGGTGGCCGCATAAAGTTTTTAATGGTGAGGATTAAATCACTATTATTTCCTATGGTATGATCCACATAAGATTTATATTTACTTTATTTATGGGATAATGCTCTAAAATAAGCTTTCAAAATGGTTGGAGAGTGTGGATTTGAGCCACATACATAATTGTGAGCCCCACGGTCAGGGTCCCACCCACCTCCGTGGAGCCGGGGTCCCACCAAATTGGCTCCCACTTGAAGGGAAAACGGATTGGCCACTCCCCTTGTCACCAGTGGATGCGGATTGCGTCCTACCCCTGCCCGGACAGTAATCCGTCCGAACAGGGCTCTGTGGGGTTCAAAGTGATGTAAGTGTTTTATCCACGCCGTTAATCATTTTTATTAGACCATTTTAAGTTATAAGCCAAAGATCGAGGCAGGTCCACAACTTCAGTGGACCACACCAAAGGAAGCTTCAATGACAATGACACCCACCATTGAAACCTTTATGAGGGCCATTGTAATGTTTTTTTACCATCCAACCTATTAATAAGGTCATATAGAGGTGAATGAAGTAAAAACACAAATATAAACTTGATCCGAAACTTCTTTAGCTCCCAAGAACTTTTTAATGGTGAACGTTCAATCCCCACTTTATGGTCCATTCAGAGTTGTACCTGCCTAATATTTTTCATCATTTAGAAAATTGTTTAGCCGCGTGGATAAAACACTTACATTTCTTTGGGCCCCACAGAGCCCTGACCAGACGAATTACCATCCGGGTGGGGGTAGGACGCAATCCGCGTCCGTCACCAGCCGTTTCGGATTCCAACTGGAAGGGAAACGGATTGGCTACTCCCCGTCACCACCCAACGGCTGGTGGTCGGTGCTATGTGGGCCCACCATTATTTATGTGTTTCATCCATTCTGTCCACCTATTTTTCTAGATCACTTTTGGGCATGAGACCAAAAATGAGATATATCCCAATGTCAAGTGGACCACATTATAGGAAACAGTGTTGAATGAACATCACCATTAAAAACTTCTTGGGGGCTATAAAAGTTTTGGATCAAGCTAATATTTGGTTTTTTCCTTCATCTGGGCCTGTATGACCTAATCAACATATTGGATGTCAAATAAACAGTACAATGGGCCTTAGGATGATTTTAACGGTGGATATCCAATCACTATTGTTTTCCTGTAGTGTGGTCCACCTGGGATTTATATCCATCTCTTTTCTCTTTTCTAGGATTAAGCCCTAAAATTATCTTTAAAAATGGATGAACCAAATGGATGAAACACATACATCATGTGGGGGAGTAGCCAATACGTTTCCGAGGACTCCTTTGGCTAGTGACCCAACACCAACCAGCTAGCTGGTGTCCAAGCTCTGGGAGCCCCACCATGATGTATGTCTTATATCCATGCTGAGCATCCATTTTGCCAGCAAATTTTAGTGCATGAGCCTAAAATCGAGGCAGATTTAAATCTCAGGTAAACCACACCACAGTAAAATAATGTTGATTGAACATCCACCCTTAAAAACTTTCAAAGGCTCACTTAAATTTTTATTTGCCATCCAACCTATTGATAAGATCACATATACCCGGTGGTCCATGTGATCTAAAACTTTGGTGGCCCAAAATTTTTTTCGACTATAAGCCTTTTAATTCCCACTGTTTCAAGCTGTATGTTGCCAGTGAGATTTGGATCTGATTTATCTTCGAGTCCATGCCCTAAAATGAGCCGGAAAAATGGATGGAAGAGCATGGATGAAACACATACACCATGGTAGGGCCCACAAAGCCTTGACAGCAGTTAGCAGGATGGTGTCAGGTCACTAGTTAAATTATGTAATTCAATGTTGATAACTCAGTCGCAAAAACAGTCCTTACCACTAATTCATGTATATACTCGTATGTTTAAATGAGACCATTGGATTTCGATTTCATTTTAACCATCCAACCTATGTCCACCAGTTTTGTCCATGGTACATCTCAACTACAAAACATAATTTGGGTAGTTTAATTTGACTTAATTTTATGGCACCTTTGCAATTTCTAATTAGTAAATTTAAAGTGCTTACATATCATTCATCACACCCTGTTCAAGTATACTGTGTAAATTTCTTTGAAGGGCTGTTTAGATTGTTATTTCTTATATTACGGAATTGCTGAAGAACCTTGCTGTGCATTGGATATAGAGAATAGCAGAGAGAGAGAGAGCTCACCTATTTGCGACACCATTGCTGTAAGTTCAGATGCCAGGATCTTCCTTTCCTCTACACCTCTTTAGAGAAGCTGCGATGCGATTTTGCTTCTGTCTTGGTGTTGGATTGGGGACCTAGCCTGTTAATATAGGTTAGATCGGGGTGAGGAGTTTGAAACCCATCAAAACTCCTCTCCCATTACCGAGTTATTCTAAAATACTGTGTGCATATCACAGTTATCGCATTTCACCCCTTACATGAATTTCTAGATGTATTATAACTTAGTGGGACCCGCTGGTACACTTGATCATATTATCCAACCCTTACGACAATCTAGATCATTGATCAATAAGGCCCACCTAATAAAGTTCTTACATGGATCACCCCAAATCAAAGTAATATATATAAGGTAATGGGTGCTAAAAAAGTAATAACAAAATATTATTATCAAGTAATATCCTTTTTCATTTTCACTAGCACATGTAAAGTACTTTCATTAGTTAAATATATTTAAATGTAATTTTGTTCATATATTATACCCATATTGTTTATCTATTTTATAATATTGTTTTAGGGTGTCTCCAAAAATGTGGAAGATACAACGCTTATGAGGACCTTAAGAAGTTTTCAATTGGAAACATCCAATCCCTACTGCTACCTGTTGTGTGGTCCATTTCGAATTTGTATCTGCCTCATTTGTTTTCTCATTGCATAAAATGATCACACAAGTTGGGTGGATTGTGTGGATATAACACAAACATCATGGTGGGGCCACTAGAACTATGCCATGTCAGCCCATTCATGTCATATCGAGATTCAAAAGGATTTTAGTGATTTGACAATTGGCAATATCCAATCAAAGAAAATCAATAATAATGTGAGTTTTACTCTACATTATTATGGTTTCCATTAATCCAAACACGCCCTAAAAGAGGAGACGGTGGATCCCTTACACTGTTGGTAGAAAAAGTTTATTTTAAAACACGTGGGAAGAGAAGATGTTGGTTCTTTTGCATAGGTATCATAAGTAAGAGTAGTCATTGGACATGCAATGGCAATAATCCAATGATAGATTGGAGCTCTAGTAAACTACCTGTGGAAACTTGTAATATATTTGGAGACACTCCACCCTAAATGAGAACAAAACTATTATTTAACTTCAACATCCATGCAGCTCGACACTCATCATACAGCCATACAAGTTGGATAGGGTACAACTCAGGGCAAACATCGGAAATAACCGTGAGGTCCAATCAACCATTGTCAGAGTAGGCAGGAGCAGGGCGAGGGACAGAGTACCCTATCCCCAAGCACCATCAGAGCACTAATTAACAATGTTGTATTTCAAAATGGGGCAAAAAGCACTTTTACCCAAAAAATGGTCCAACATGGACTATTTATGGGTTATAATGGCCCAAGGAGAACCATTTATAGGTGAAAACGGCCCCTGTTAAGTCATTTTTGGGTATGCCCCAATCAGAATTCCTAACTCCTCTACACGCCCTACCCTTGATTCTTGTTGTAATGCGGTTGGCAAGTAGTAGAGAAATTTCACCTGAAAATGGCCCTCAAAGGGCAGATAGTAGGATTTCCATGACTATTTAAAGGGCTCGCTGCAAACGAAACAAAAAATGGAGAAAAATCTAGAGACTGTGTGGAATAGAAAAAGATATCCGGGGGCAGGATAAATTTTCAGAGAAGGCACAGGTTGTGGGAAGTCTGATTGTCACAGAAGAACTACTCAGTCAACTCTCAGAGTCGGTTTCAGTCAAGGTGTATTCTCCCCTATTATAAAACTATATGTCAAACTTATTGATCCTTTGCCATATCTGAAAAGCACTTTTGCTAGGCTGCTCTACTCTGTCAAAATATGAATTACCTGAAGCTGGAAAAGATACTGAAGTCAACAAGTATATGTGGAATTTTGGATGTCTGACCATTATTTTCGATTGGAAAGGGCATTTGATTTTTCCATTTACTTCTCACATCTCGAATCAAGTCATATTCCATTTGCATGTATCAGAATATTCACAACTTTCACACACCAACACGCATATACATCTTTTTTACTATTACATTCTCTACCTCACCTGCCCAGGGTTCTAAAGTCCTACACAGTGTGGCTTAGAAAAGTATACTCTCTTTACTCTTCCACTACTCATCTATTTTTCTTTTTGCCTACCTAGGGTCCGCATGGTATGGCTTACATTGGTAGTTTCTCCATAATCTCCTAAAAACCTACATAATTTTATAAAGTAAAGATTATGCATCACACGAGATTGAAAGTGATGTTTAACCCCTTCTCTTGCTAGTAAGGCCCTTAACTAGAATCTACAATATAGACTAACACACGAGCCCCTCAAGGTAAGGAATTCTGTAATTTTTTGTCCTTTGGGCGATTCTACAGGTTTTAGTCAATTGTCGATTCTACTAGTGGTGATCCCAAATCATATATTCTTACTTTTGAATCATCCCAACATTAAAATCAAATCGACAAATCAGAACAAGACGGAGAAAACCAGAAAAGCCGAGTAAGTAAAGACATTTTCCACACATGCGCTGGACGGCATTCACAATATTTTATTAAGGCCATGTTTGGATAGTGTGAATTCCCTGTGATTCAATGAAATCCTAAACTGGATTCACCCAATAAGGTAGTTAAAATATGTATCGATTTTTTAAATCACGAGGATTTCATCAGAAAATTATGTTCAAATTATACGCCTCAGCTCTTCCAGTTAAGAAACCTACTCCTTCACCCTTTATTATTATAAATCTACATTCCTCTGCTACTTCACTCTCTTAAAAAATATCATTCCAAAAGAGTTATAATCTAAATATTCTCATCTTCATCCTGCATATCTAAAATGAACTAATCTACTCTTTTATCGATGCATGAAATTACAACTAAGTACTGTCCATCTTCATCTGTCTCACAGGTTCATCATTGGCTTCTTCAACATCACATGAATCAAAGCAATTCCTCTTTGTACTCATTTGAAGCATCTGTTACCAATCTTACACAAGTCTCTCTCTCTCTCTCTCTCTCTCTCTCTCTCTCTCTGTGTGTGTGTGTGTGTGTGTGCATATCTTCCTTATTGCAAAGCTGAGGCCATATTTCTAAAATCCGATTTGAAGATCCAAATTACTTCATGGTGTTTTAATCTATTTCACCTATCTCTAATAACTTTCCAACCTTATGTTCTTGGTATTTCTCCTATGTGATTGATAGGTGGTCTAACCACGTTTTTATCATAGATTTCCCATCTTCACTTTTTTGTTCTGTTGTATGGTGTCTATAGTTTTATCATATATTTCTTGACTTCACTTTTTTATTCTGTTGTATACGGCTATGGTTGGTCTTGGGTTTCCCTTCATATAACTATTAACAAAAAATAGAGATTTTCATAGATAGATGAATATTCACAGCCACCCTACTTGATGTCTACACAAGCATAAGCATCTCTGGTTTTGTCATATATTCTTATGTTGCTTGTAAAGACGATTTGTCCTATTCATTATACTTTTTCAACATTTTTATTTCAAATACAGATGAATTTTCAAAATATTGACTAATATTCATCTCTGCTTAATTTTAATTAAACAGACACATATAAAAAAAAAAAAAAAAATTGGTTCTCATTTCAAAGATTCTCTTGGATGTATCACATTTTGTGTTTTTTTTTTTTTTTTTTTTTCTGATTTTGTATTAGTTTAACAAATTATATGAATGATCCGATATAGAATGATACCCATATCCACCTTACTTGTAAGGCTAGTAATCCAAGCTTAGGTTCAACAAAATCAAAATTTAAATAGGTTTTGCTCGAAGGCCCATCCCATACAGTTCCAAATTTAGGCCTATTTTCATTTTTATGTCTTCAATCAATTTCTTTACTTTATTGCATGAATCCACGCTTCGAGTCGTCAGTTTTTCTCTTTTCATATCACTTTTTGTGGGTACATCCATCAAAGTCTGTTAAGACTAGCCTGGGCCAATAAAAGATCTATTGATTTCTTAGAAACTCACTTACGGCTTAGATATTGGGGATTACATATTCATTCTTGGATCTAACAGTGAAAAGGTTTTTAAATATTTTCAACCATTAAACTTTTATTTTAATTGTTAAAATGATTTTGGTTGCACTTGGCAATAATCCGATTGTTTTACTCTAAAGGTCTATTACTTAATTTATGGACATTAGGTATATATTGGATGACAATGATAGTGAAATGATTGAATTAAATATAGGCATAAGATCACGTACTTTCAATGTAGTAGCGAATATGGAAGATTATATACTCGTGGAATACTATAATTGGTATCTCTCTAAAATTAGAGGTGCCAATGGGTCTGCTTAGGGCCAAGCCAAGCTTTGTCCAAGCCCGAACCACACCGTTTAGGCTAAGTGCAAACTCGGGCCGAGCCCACAATAGGCCAAAAAAGTCCAGCCTGGACCCAGCCAAAAACTTTTTCAGAAGGCCCGACCCAAGCCCAAATGTGAATGAAATTTCTAAATAAAGGGATGCACACCCTTGATTATTACAGGACCTAATGTGATGATTATATAGAATTGATTCCAACATGCAGTCGGTCTTGGAAACCAGGTCAGGGTCTGAGTATCCATAGGTGGTGAAATCCCACTGTGGTCAAGGGTTCGAGTATCCATAGGTGGTGAAAATGCAAGAGTTTCAACACCCGGTCAAGGGTTCAAGCATCCATAGGTGGTGAAATCCCACTAGGGTGTGAGTGTGTGTAAATTTTTATTTTTATTTTTTTAAAAGGTTTAGGCATGGAGCCTAAAAATTAGGGCCATCTATGATATAGGTGAGGCACACCAAGGTAAATAGTTTTGAGGGTTAACCTTGCTATGTATGTTGTTTCCAATCATGTGGCCTACGGAAATACAAATGGATCTATTTCTTTTGTCATGGACTTAACATGTTGACTACTATAATTACAAGCAAGTATTCTATGACTTTGTTCATGTAATTTCTAATTGGTATTGCATATTTATTCTTGCATCTATGGTTTATGATTTAGTTGATATTGCCATTCTATTTTAGTCTATGTTATGATTTAGTTGATATTGCCATACTATTTTAGCCTATGTTGTGATTTTGATGTTAGTAATTTAAAGATATTTATTTTAAAGAGGATTTTGTGTTTCTCATTGTTGAGAAAAGTCTTAAATTTGAAGTTTTTGAGGTGGTTCGACCGGTCGTGGGACAGCTTCGACTGGTCGTATGAGGCGCTCGACCGGTCGTAGGTTCGAACCCTGGCACGATTCAAAGTCCAGCGAGTTTTTGCTGTTTTTCTCTGGGGTCTTTGACCACGTAAGTGGGCTTCGACCAGTTGTAGGTGGGTTTCGACCAGTCGAAGGAGGCTAAAACCAGTCTTAGAATTTTCAAAACTAGCCATAGGTTACGCAGTTTGTTACGCGATTTTAAAACTGCGGATTTGAGTCATTTCGTAAATGGGATACGAAAGGGAAGTTACATAAACTATAAATACGTGTTCCTAGGGTTTTTCTAGGGTATGAGAAAGCTTTCTAAAGGGGTTCCAAGGAAATTAAAGGGTGTAGCAAGGGTGAGATTCGAGGTTGTTCGAATCGGGTAAGTCCTCTCTCTTTGTAATTTCTGTTTCATAGTGGAGATTTATCGCTTTGTGCCGTGGTTTTTTTCCAAAAGGATTTTTCACGTTAAATTTGGGTGTTCTCTGTGTTTTCTTGTGTGCTTGGTGCCATTGGATTGCTATCCTATATCTAGATCTGTGTGATTTCGCAGGTCAAAATCCCCAACAAGTAGTATCAGAGCGATCGTTGGGGCACAGATCTGAATCTGAGAGATTAGTAATAATGGCGAGCGCTAAATATGAGTTTGAGAAGTACTCAGGAAAAAATAATTTTGAGTTATGGAAAGTTAAGATGATTATTCTGTTAACCAAGCAAGGCGAAGATGGTGCTCTTGAGGAGCGGAAGTCTACTATGACTGATGCTGATTGGAATACTCTTGATAAGAAAAATTTATCATCGATCTGTTTATGTCTTACGGATGAGGTTCTCTACAACGTCATGAGGGAGAAAACTGTGGCTGGTTTGTGGGCGAAGTTAGAGGATGTATATGATAAAAAATTCTCGAAAAATTGCCTACACTTAAAGCAACAGTGGTATAACTTCAAAATGACAAAGGGTGGAGATCTGGAGGCTCACATCAGCAACTTTAATAAATTGATTTGCAAATTACTGAATATGGAAGAAGTGATGAAAGATGAAGAACAAGCATATATGTTGTTGAATTCTCTCTCGACGTCTTATGAGGCATTCAAGGACACTATGTGTAGCATGAATAAAATCTTGAGTGTCGACACAGTTATCTCATCCCTTCAAGGGAAGGCCATGAGACAACTGAACAGCAACATGAGGACATCTTCTGATGCATTATTTACAGTGGGTAGGAATTCTGGACAAGGTACATGTTCTTCAGGTTCTAGATCCAAATCCAAGGGCAAAGGAAAGGTAAAGTGCTGGAATTGTGGAAAGGAAGGATTGTGAAAATCTTAAATCGAAGAGGGAAGATTCTGAGGCTTCATGCAGGGAGGCCAATGTTGCCACGTCAGATGGATCGAGTGGATGTGATGGTGATATTTTCTCTGTGTCTTTGCTCAGACGGTCATACGATGATCGTAAGGATGAGTGGATGCTAGACACAGGGTCATCTTTTCACATGACTCCTCATCGGAGTTGGTTTACTAGCTATAGGGAGTGTGATGGTGGACAGGTATTTATGGGCAATGACATTGCTTGTAATGTTGTGGCTATTGGTTCTGTGTGCATCAGGATGTTTGATGGGGTGAAGCGTACCTTAACAGATGTGAGGCACGTTCTTGATTTGAATCGGAATCTGATTTCTCTTGGTGTGCTTGAGGTAAAATGATGCAAGTACACAGGTATTGATGGTGCTCTTAATGTATCCAAGGGGGCACGGGTAATCATGAAAGCGCAACGACTTGATAACTTGTACAAGTTGATCGGGAGCACTTCAAAAGGTGGCTCTACGGTGGATGTAGCGGATTCCACTTCTACACGTGTGTGGCATGTTGGGCATGGCCACATGAGCGGGCAGGATAGGAAGACTGAGACGCCCTGACAGGGATAAAGAACAGATGGAGCAGCCACCTGTGAGAAGAAACACACGGCATGATCGCGGGGTATCGGCGAGGTACATGGACGACTCCAATATCGCAGGAGTATTCATCTTCTATTCAGATGGCTCTAGGTGAGCCTGGTGCTGAGAAGTGAAAGGTGACTATGGGCGATGTGATGGATTGTTGTATCAGACCGACATATGAGAGCGGGTGAAGCTTCCAGTGGGCCCAAAATTAGTTGGATGCAGGTGGATCTTCAGGAAGATACAAATAGATACAGAGTGAGGTTGGTGGCAATGAGTTATGCTCAGGAAGAAGGGATCAGCTTCTCAGAGATATTCGCGCTGACGGTATAGCAGGTGTCTATTAAATCAGTGATTGGCACTGGTTGGCCAATGTGATCTTAAGCTGGAAGGAAGGATGTGGAGTCTGCACTTCTGCAAGGGAAAGTGAAGAGCAGATCTACATGAAGCAACCAGGGTGGTTTGAAGTGAAAGGGGCTGAGAAAAGACTTTGTAGGAGGTCGTTGTTCGCCTTGCTGCCTAGGCAGTGGTTTGATTCCTTTATGGTGGATCAGGTATTTTATATTGATGACATGTGGATCGCCAATTGTGACATGTCTGAAATCAATATACTGAAGACTCAATCAATTGGAACATTCAGGATGAAGGATCGGGGGTTGCAAAGATGGTTCTCGGCTTTAAGACTGAAGGAGGAGTAAGCTTTGGTAATCACAGGAGGAATACCTTGTGTGTAGGTATTGATCCAGGATGTGATGGGCCAGGTAAAGCTGGAGAACATTCCCTACGTGTCTCTCCTCAAGTTCTCCTCAGGACATGTCCCAAAACAGATGAGGAAAAGCAGGATATCTTACGAGCCTTATTCGAATGCGCTGGACAGTATATGCCAGGGTTTGGATTAGACCGATTATTTCACAAGCTATTAGTGTTGTGAGCAAGTACCCTAACAAGCAATATTGGGTAGCGGTGAGATGGTAAGAAGACTACGTTTTTCTTTTTGAGAAGACAGGAACAAAGGTTGTTGGGCATGTGGATTTAGATCCGGCAGACATGCTCACTTAGGTCGTTCCTGTAGAGAAGTTCAATTTATGTGAAACTTCTCTGGACTTAGCGATGGCGTAAAAGGAAGACGGAGTGTGCACAAGAAGCTATGATGTGATGCAGATATAAGAGAAGAGGTTAAGGTGCTACACGGTTGAAGATTGGAGACTTGGTGGAGATTGTTGAGAAAAGTCTTAAATCTGAAGTTTTTGAGGTCGTTCGACCGGTCGTGGGACAGGTTCGTATAACACCCTGAAAATCGGGGGTCGTGCATACACTTGACTCCCGAGTTCCCGAGTGTCACCTTCATCAATTTTATGGTTTTATGATTAATCATGTTTAATTGCGCAACTTGAAATTTCCTAGAACATGACACATAACCACATAATCTACTGAAATGAAAGCAACTCAATATATAGATATACATATACATATACATGTCCAAAAGAAAAGGAGGGTCGCACACAGCGACACCCGACAAAATCATAAAAATTAAGATGTCCAAAAGATCAGAGCTAAGCCCACTGCTCAGCGATCCAATCCCGCCTATCAAGCTGGCGGAGAACCATCCATCATCTGGAAGTATGACAGCTCCTCCTCATCGAGAGTAGCATCACTATGCTCCCCCTACTCCGCATCACCTGCATCTATAAGAGGGTTTGGTTGGTGTTTTAAAACACCATCCCAGAGTGGGAGTGAGTGATCAACTCAGTGAGTGCTATTAATCTTAAGTTACAACAGGTATCAATTATAATATGAATTTAATGAAACGCAGTCAATCATCAACACCTAACAACTCTTATTAAAATGCATGCATGAGGAATGATATGATGCATGCCCTCACCACAATGCTCCCTTGAGTGACTCCATCTAACGATCGCGTATATCAGCACTCCATCATTACGACCTCGACTTTCGAGTCGCCACCCTGACTAATGCGATGCAATGCGGTCGTGTTAGCCGAGTTATTAGTTAAGCCCATTCATCCAGCAGATTGAGGAATCTGATGCACCCCACGTATCAATGCGCTAAGCCGGTTGCGAGGCCAAGACCCCCCAATGCGTGAGGTCGAGACCTCGTGGTCCGTGATCCCGTCGGGTTCCTCATCCCAAACTTCAAGCACATGAGTGCCAAGAGAAAGGGATCGCTCGTGGTCACTACGGGGAGGCGCGACACCCCAACGTAGGCCGATAGCTTAGACACAGTGTCCCATTTCACCATGCCCGGCTCACGAGGCTGTGGACCAATTTCAAGTGAATTATTAATGGGCTACAACGGTTGAAGGGTGGTTCAGGTTCCAAACATATGTGAGCAATCAGGGTTAACAATAAACTTTGGTCAGACTGTAGACTAAACCGCAAGAGTCAGGCGAGCGTGAGACGAGCGACATCGGTCACAAGAGACCCATGCAGTCAAACTACAGTCGCCCGAACACACCCGTCCAAATTCATAGGTTTAGTCTCGAGATGGTCCTACCGACGGGACCACCTTCGCTCTCTTCATGATTCTGGCCAACCCAAGAGCATAAATAGTGATCCATAGCATGTCGACTAACAATGTATCACTAGAACAACAAACGCATGTTTTCATACATATCAACATACAATTCATATTCTCCTAGTAAACTAGGCCAACCATATCAAGAAACAAGTGCATGTGAGTGTGTATATGAGGGTGTGTGGGTGAGGAAGTTAAGCACTCCCTCCATTTTGAGAAATCATGTGTATAAGAGGAAGGAAATCATACATACTACGGAGCAACTATACATGAAAAAGAATTCAACAAGACATGAGCATACATCATCCATACACAACATCATATGAGAAGTATGAATAACATCATGTGAGTCAAACATACCATTCCATACCATTTCAACAAACATGCAATTCTTGAGAATTTTCTAGGTTCTTCAAAGATGTCACCCAAGCAATCAAAATCATTAAACTCATAATAGAATTGGTGCTAGGCCACCTAAGAGCAATAGTCTCCACCTTCGAATCGTTGGAGGCTTGATAGACGACCTAGAAATGAGGGTTTTAGGGGTTGGCCGGCCGGAATCCTTAAAGCAAGCTCTTGCATATGAGAAATCCAAGCCAAACCGTTCTCAATACATGGGTTTCAAGAAAAAAGGTGAATGATCTTACCTAGATGCTTCATGGAATGATTATTGTGGTGGTGGTGGTGGAGGATTTTCGTTGGAGAAAGGAGTAAGGAGTTGCAATGCTTGATCTCCTCAGCCCCACCACGATCTAGGGTCCACCTTGGATCTCTTCTTCACTCTCTCTTTCACTCTTTCTTCCTCTCTTTCTCTTTCTCTCTTTCTCTTTCTCTTTCTTTCTTTCTTTCTTTCCCTAGGGCAAAAATCGTATGGGGAGAGGGGTGCCCAAGAGAAGGCCTTTTATAATGTCAAAATTGGTGTAAATAGCCCTAAGGGCTATGTTTTTACTATACTAAACCTATAGGAGGGTCTTTCTAAGATCTAGGGCCCACTATGAGGTGTACATATTGATATACACAGCAGGATAGGTGCTTCATGGCCCGATGAAGGGCCATGCAAGATTTGGGAACGATCGGATATGGAGTTTGATCATATGGTCTCGATCCTTAAGTGGCCTTATGGGGTTTATTCCGGTAATTGGAGAGGTTCTGGTGGTCCCTTGGCCATGAAACTTATAGAATAGGTGGACCATGACCCGATGAAGGGCCATGCAAAATTTGAGGACGATCAGATATTTGGTTTGATCGTACGGGTCCGATTTGCGATCAACGGTTATCATGCCATGATCGGGTTCCAAATTCTGTGAACGGGTGAAGGACACCACATTAGACCTTCACCATGAATTTTGAAGAAATCTGACGACTGGAAGGCCCGGTGTCTTAGTTTCATTATCCCATGCTAAATTCCAACTATGGCCTTGGGTGGGTTGTTAAGTGTTGATGGAACGGCTCGGATAACTAACTTCTGGGTGCCCAATGAGCCCGTGGTCCGTGATGGACCACAAGCCCAGTGAGATTTATGGTCCCTAAAGTTTTATAATTTTCTAACCTTCCCATGTCGTTATAGGGCCCGCATAGGCTGTCGCCAGGTGCAAACTGCAATCTGGCTTAGAGGCCCACACCAGGTCCTATCATGGCCTGTCTAGTCTACTCTAATGGGCTAATCATGGGTTAATTAACATGTGATACCCCACCACGAGTAATTTAAACTAATGGTCCTGTGGCAAATCCTACATGGATGTCCCAGGACACTGTATTGGTTGGACGGGACGTTACAAGGGTTGATTTGGTTTATTCGTTAAGATCCGGGCCTCATCTGACTCGGCTTTGGTTAGATTTTTAATTTAGTGATGCTTGTCTTGATTAATTAACGACGGGTCAGTTAGATTTGGGTCCTATGTGAGTAAATTATGAGGCTATACCTGATGTTCAAGCGATCAGGCGGATTCAGTGGTTTTCTACGGTTGATTAATCGGACTTATGTGATTCTTTACTGGTACCACCCTTGTACAGACTAACATTTAGTGCTAATGGTCATTTAAGTGATATTATAATTTAATTTATAAAAAAATAAAAATAAATTTAAGGATTTTTTTGGGAATCCAAAACAGTGAAAATCTCTGATATTACACTTCGACTGGTCGTGGGAGGCGCTCGACCGGTCCTAGGTTCGAGCCCTGGTACGACTAAAAGTCCAGCGAGTTTTTGCTATTGTTCTCCGCTGTCTTCGACCAGTCGTAGGTGAGCTTCGACCAGTCGTACGTGGGCTTCAACCAGTTGAAGGAGGCTAAGACCAGTCCTAGAATTTTCATGACTAGTCGTAAGTTACGCAATTTGTTCTGCAATTTTGCTCAAAACTGCGGATTTGAGTCCTTTCGCAATTGGGATGCAAAAGGGAAGTTACCTAAACTATAAATAGGTGTTCCTAGGGTTTTTCTAGAGTATAGAAAAGCTTTCTAAAAGAGTTCCAGGAAAATTAAAGGGTGTAACAAGGGTGAGATTCGAGGTTGTTCGAATCAGGTAAGTCCTCTCTCTTTGTAATTTCTATTTTCATAGTGGAGATCTGTCGCTTTGTGCCGTAGGTTTTTTCCGAAAGAATTTTCCACGTTAAATTTTGGTATTCTTTGTATTCTCTTGTGTGCTTGGTGCCATTGGATTGCTATCCTAGATCTAAATCTGTGTGATTCCACAGGTCAAAATTCCCAACACTCATTTGACATGTTAATGTAGATAAATATAGACAACAATTATATATATTCTTTCAGCCATTATTTTAAAGATTGAACTCATTTTAGCCATTATCTTCTTTCAATATTTTAGATTGAACTTATTTTAGCCATTATCTTCTTTTTATATTTTAGATTAAATGTGTAATTGAGTTGTGTCTACAAAACTCTTATAAATTTGTCATATTATGAAAAATCTTTTAGATTTTGTTATTTTTTATTGTTTATTGGCCAATAATAATTAATATTTTAGATATACTGCATAATGTGAGTATGCACAATCAATTTTAATAAAATTTATTATTATTAGTTTCAATTTTATTATGAAAATGCATGCATTTCATTGATGTTCCAGTAAATCATACATGTGATGACTTGAAGTTATCAGGTGGGCCTACATTGGGGAGCAGGAGGTCCACCATGGAGACATCAAGATGGAATGTGGGCTCCACCCTGATATGTATATGTCATCAAATCCAGTCATCGCCACCAGGATGAAGGGACACAGAGAAACTCAAGCCATTCGAAAATTTAGGTGGGACACACCAAGTGAATACATAGGTTTTAGGAGAGATCGTATGTTGCACCCTGTGGTGTGTCCCATCTGAGTTTTTAACAGAAATAATTCTTGAGACATACTAGTTTCCCATGAGGAAATGCACCAGATGCACGGTTTGGATTCAACATACACATCACGGATGGGCCCCACACATCTCAAAGGTGTGTTAATTACTGTACGATTTTCAAATGCGGTTAATCATTCCCCATTCTAACTGATTGATTAGGACAGGAGCTTGCCATTGGATGGATGAAGGGGAAAAAAAAATGAAGATCCACGTGGATTGCCAAGATATCCGTTGATCGACAGCATCATTAGATGGATGGTCCATATCAATGATTGGACGGTCGTGATTACCATAGGGTTGCTCATATATGGAATCCACGTTCCCAGCGTTGTCTTTTTAGGGAGATTTGAAACGTTCATTGGGAATCGGCGTCTTGGTCCGTGCATCAGATTAACGGCGCAGATTTGACGCCGTGGTTTCAGATTTTCTACTCTCTTCCCCATTTTGTTTGGACATATATGAAATGTCCAAGATACGGTGGGGCCCATTTTGTTAGGGTCTCCATCTAGTTTAAATTTTGGAAAAATGTTTGATACTCTGGCGAGTATGATGGATGATACGCAGGCGGATAGAAGTTGCTTGAAGATACACAAGCCGCAAACAAGTGATTCAAATCAAACTGTCCAAATTATGGGGACCAGGATACATGGATCTCAATAAGCTTATTTGATGATCTGACCATTGGATTGATGGACATTTGTTGAACGGTTAAAAATGAAAAATATCCAAATGGTCATATTTTAACAAACAAGTGTCCAGAATCAGTGGTTAGGATTTCTCAAACAATTTGATTTTTGGACCGTGACTTTGATAACAGCGGTTTCCACAATTTAGTCCGTTTAATTTGAGTTAATGTATGACACATGCACAAATTTCTGAGCGCGCGTGTATCAAGCGTCATGACCTGCCAGAGTATCAAATGACTCCCCCCCCCCCTTTAAAGAGAAATTTACGACTTGGCCCATTTACAAGACCAAGCCCACCTTATTTTACCTTGCAAAAATAAGCCCTGCATGTACAGATAGCTTGCCAAAGGTCGAAAATGCCCCTGCTTTTTCCTTCAAGCGGATCAGTGGCGCTCGAAGACGAGCGCTGACACTCCTCAAACTCCGAGTAGTACAAACGGTTCAAAAGATATCAAAGTTACATGGGCCCCACAGTTACGTATTTATTATATCCATATTCACGAAGTTCATCCATATTTCGAGATCACTGGGAGCATTATAAAAAAAAAAAAAAAAAAAATCATATCCAAAGATCAACTGGACCACACCACAAAGAGCTATTAAAAATTTTGTAGGGCCACCATAACATTTATTTTCTATCAATCTATTCATAGGTTTACAAAGACCTGGATGAAGAGGAAAAACAAATTTCATGTAATCCAAAACTTTTGTGACTCGTAAAAGAGTTTCAATAGTAGACATTCAATCTTCCACAGCCTTTTACAGTGTGGTCCACTTGATAGCTAGATTTGTCTTATTTTTCGTCTCAAGCCTTAATACGAGTTTGTCAAATAAATGGACGGTTTGGATATAACATATATTTCATAATAGGACTCACAAAAAATAATGGAAATTATAATAGTAAAAAGTAAAATAATAATAAATAAATAGACAAGGAACTTATTGCTACGGTGTTTTCTGTAGCTACAGATTATAACCGTATCCATAGCCGTAGCCTCTGCCATTTCGATATATCTTTTTATATGTATCGAAGGTCTTTCGATTAATCTAAAAAAGTCTAGAACTGTCTAGCGAGTTTGCCTCAAAAATTCTGCAATTTTCGATACATATCGAAGAGTATTCGATATGTATCGAAGGTGATTTGACCAATAGCTACGGATTATAACCGTAGCCATAACTGTAGTCTGTGCTAGTTTATGAAATTTTTTTTTTTTTTTTTACATAAAGAAATTTATTCTACCTACAATTTTCTCTAATACATATTTATATAAATATATATATAGAAGCATATAAATTTTTTTTTTCTCTTTTTTTCATTTATTTCTTTATTTATTTAATAAGAATATCTTCTAAACCAAAATTAGTTACTTGACGTACCCTATAAGATTTTGGGGTAGGAGAAGCTACTGTAGCCAACCAACCTGGTTATTTTTCAAGATTCCATCAGATCTATGGTCAAAAATCTATTTCATTCACTTTGCGATCAATTTCAATTAGTTTGCAGTCAATTTCATTCATTTCATTTGCTTCGCGATCAATTCCATGCATTTCACGGTCAATCCTAATAATTTTGTTTTGATTCACGGTCATTTTCATACATTTCACGGTCAATTTCCTTCACTTCACGGTCATTTTCATGCATTCCACGGTCAATTGCTTCACTTCACGGTCCTTTCCATGCATACCACAGTCATTCTCACATATTCCGTGTTGATTCACGGTCATTTTGGCGCATTTCAAGGTCATACCCCTTCACTTCATAGTCATTTCGGCGCATTTCACGGTCCAATCGCCTCATTTCATAGTCATTTCCATGCATATCACGATCATGGTTATTTTGGCACATTTCACGGTCATGCCCCTTCACTTCATAGTCATTTCTGCGTATTTTACGGTCCAATCGCTACGCTTCACGTGAAATGCGTCAAAATGACCGTGAATTAACACGGAATAGGCGGGAATGACCGTGAAATGCATGAAAATGACAGTGAAGTGAAGCAAATTGACCATTAAATGTATGAAAATGACCGTGAAGTGAAGGAAATTGACCGTGAAATGCATGGAAATGACCATGAATCAAAATGGAATCACTAGGATTGACCATGAAATGCATGAAAATGACCGTGAATGAAGCAAATTGATCGTGAAAAGCATGAAAATGACCGTGAAGTGAAGGGAATTGACCGTGAATCAAAACGGAATCGCCAGAATTGACCGTGAAATGCATGAAAATGATCATGAAGTGAAGTGAATTGACCGTGAAATGCATGAAAATGACCATGAAGTGAAGGGAATTGACCGTAAAATGCATGAAAATGACCGTGAATCAAAACGGAATCGTTGGGATTGACCGTGAAATGCATGAAAATGACCGTGAAGTGAAGAGAACCGTGAAATGAATGGAAATGACCACGAATCAAAACGGAATCGCCGGGATTGAGCGTGAAATGCATGAAAATGACCGTGAGGTGAAGTGAATTGACCGTGAAATGCATGGAAATGACCGTGAAGTGAAGGGAATTGATCATGAAATGCATAAAAATGACTGTGAATAAAAACGGAATCGTCGGGATTAACCGTGAAATGCATGGAAATAACCGTGAAGTGAAGCGAATTGGCTGTGAAATGCATGAAAATGACCATGAAGTGAAGGGAATTGACCCTAAAATGCATGAAAATGACCGTAAATCAAAACGAAATCATCAGGATTGACCGTGAAATGCATGAAAATGACCGTAAAGTAAATGAAATGAATGAAATTGACCGCAAAGTGAATGAAAGGATTTTCGACCATCGACCCGATGGAATCTTGGAAAATAACTAGGTTAGTTGACTAAAGTAGTTTCTTTTACCCTAAAATCATATAGGGTACATTAAATAACTGTTTTTGGTTTAGAAGATATTCTTGTTAAATGAATAAAGAAAGAAATGAAAAAAAATTAGAGAAATTTTTTTTTATATGCTTATATATATATATATTTATATAAATATGTATTAGAGAAAATTGTAAGTAGAATAAAGTTATCCATGTAAAAAATAGAAAAAAAATTTAAAAAAATTACATAGACTTTTACGGACTGTAGTTATGACTGCGGCTATAATCCATAACCATATCTTCGATAATATCGGATAGACTTCGATATGTATCGAAAATTGTAGGATTTTCTATGAAAAGTCACTGGATAGTTCTAGATCTTTTTCGATTAATTGAAAGACCTTCGATACATAGCAATGGACATATCGAAAAAGCATGAGCTGCAGTTATGGCTACGGTTATAATCTATAGCCATAGATTCCAGGCTTTTTTTTTTTTCCTACTATAATTCCACTGCCTTTATGGGTCCTTTTATGAGGTATGTGTTATATCCAAACTGTCCATCTATTTGGCGAACTCATAATAAGTCTTGAGAAGAAAAATAAGACAAATTTAATTACCAAGTGGAACACAGTAAAAGGCAGTGGAGGATTGAACGTCTACCGTTGAAACCCTTTTAAGGGTCACGAAAGTTTTGGACCATTATGAAATTTGTTTTTCCTCTTCATCCAGGTCTTTGTAACCTTATGAATAGATTGGATGGAAAATAAATATTATGGTGGGCCCTACAAAAGTTTCATCAGTGAAAATCAATTTTCTACTGCTCTTTGTGGTGTGGTCCAGTTGATCTTTGGATGTGATTTTTTTTTTGGATGATGCTCTGAAATGATCTCGAAATATGGATGAACGTTGTGGATATAATAAATACATAACTGTGGGGCCCATGTAACGTTGATCTCTTTTGAACCGTTCGTGTAACTCGGAGTTCGAGGAGCGTCAGCGCTCGACGCTCGTCTTCGAGCAGCGGCCGATCCGCTTGAAGGAAAAAGCCGGGGGCATTTTCGACCTTCGGGAACGCGTCCGTACAGCTGAGGTTGTTATTGCAAGGTAAAGTGAGATGGGTTTGGTCTCGTAAATGGGCCATAAATGGGTTGTACAGTCGTAAATTTCTCCTCTTTAAAATTTCGGATTGCCTGTGGCATGGGATGTTACCAGCAAAAGCCTTTCGTTCCTGCACGGCGATGCTAGTTGGGGTACACCGTATGTTTGTGATAAATCCATCCCGTCCATCCGTTTTCCGAGCTCATTTTAGTACACAATTTTTAAACGATATGGATTCAAAACTCAAGTGGGCCATACGAGAGGGAAAACTAGTGAAAGAGTTTTCTACCGTTGAAACCTTCCTGGGCTCAACCTTGATTTTTATATGCCATCCAAACGGTTTATAAGATCATTACCACTGGGATGAAGCGAAAACAAGAAAAAATTAGCATTATAAGAAACTTTTGTGGCCTTAAAAATGTTTCAACGGTTGTGACTAAATCACAAGTGTTTCCTCTCGTGCGGCCCACTTGAGTTTTTCATCCATATTATTTTCCTTAGAATGTCCTAAAATGATCTCAGAAAACGGATGAACGGAGTGGATTTATGATAAACATCAAGATGGGCCCCACCTAGCATCCCAACGCTGGAACTTCCTGCGAAAGGCTTCAGCAGGAAATCCCCGTCCTCTGTAGTCGGAAGCTGTGTGCGGCTACAGAGATGAAAGTAATAAATCCACTCCGTCCATCAATTTTTAAAGACCACAATTGGGGAGGATTCTAAAAATCAGGCAGATCTAAAACTCATTTGGGCCATACGACATGAAACAACAGGGATTTAACGATCACCATTGGAAACTTTGTGAGGGCCACATAAGTTTTGTATAAGGATGATATTTGTGCCTACAGTTTATCTGAATGTTAATAACCCTATAAATGGTTTGGATGGAATATGAACATCATGGTCGGCTCCATGAAGGTTTCAATGGTGGACGTTTCTGTTTCCACTGCTTCATTTAGTGTGGCCCACATGAGTATTTTATATGTCTAATTTTTATAATACTCTCCTATTGTCGTCTTGAAAAAGTGATGGACGGAGTGGATTTGTCACTGTCATCTCTTTGGGCCCCACAGCTTCCAATCATTGGAGCTTTCTATGCCTGGGCCCACCATGATGTATGTCTTATCCACGCCGTCCATCTATTTTTCCAGTTCAGTTTATGCAATATTACAAAATTCTAAGCACATCCAAAGTTCAAGTGGACCACACCACGGAAAACAGTGTGAATTGAACGCATAAAGTCCAAAACTTCTTGTGGGCTTAAGATGTTTTGGATCAAGCTGATATTTGTGTTTTCCTTTCATCCATGTCTATGTGATCTCATGAGCAGGTTGGATAAGATAAAATAAAACAAACATCACTGTAGGCCCTAGGAAGCTTTCAATGGTGGATGTCATTATGCCACTATTTCCTGTGGTGTGGTCCACTTGATCTTTGGATATGCTTCAATTTTGGGCGCACATTCTAAAATGAGCTGTAAAAACGGATGGATGGAGTGGATAAGAAACATACATCACGCGTAGCCCTAAATTTTGATTGATTGAATGATCCTAACCGGACAATCGCTCCGTGAATCCAGACCATTGGATTTTTTTAATTTTTTGACTTCCACTGTCCATGATATGCTCACCAATTGACCGTTTAAGATCATTCCTTGTAACCATTGGGATATCCCATCTAAAGAGGGCCCCACCATTTGGAACGGTGGATTGAGCAACTTAAATGCCACGTGTACAGATATGCATGCATACATTCAAATTCATCCTTCCCAATGAAAAAACCTGCCCAGACTCCCAACAGATAACCCTTCCAACGTCTTTAAAGGCTTTGCATTGGAAAACACAAACATCCCAAAATCCAAGGTGAAAATATCACTATATAAGCCCATCCAAACGCACCCAAGACACCATCAGCCCAACAACACTCAAAACCCTTCCCCAGCAAAGAGAAGTTGCAGAAGATCTTCTCCCATCAAATCCCAACCACACAATGAAGAATCTCACAGCCTCTCTCTTCCTGATCCTCTTCATCATGGCCCATGTAGCCCATGCAGCAATCACATGCGGCGAAGTCGACGTGAAGGCCGCATCGTGCGTAAATTTCGTCACCGGCAAGGTCACGGCGGTGCCGGAGGCATGCTGCGGTGGGTTGCAGGCACTGGTCAAGAAGGCGGCGACGGTCACCGACCGTCGGGCTATCTGCAGCTGCCTGAAGGATGGAATAAAGAAGTTCCCTGGGGCGAAGGATCAGTTCCTGGGCAAGGTCCCTGGGGCCTGCAACATCAAAGTTGGGTTCCCAGTGTCCTTGAACACTAACTGCAACTCGTAAGTGATCGACGGTCAGGATTGCATCAATGATTGCATGATTGTCCATATCAATAGAGCATGGCCCGCTCTAGATAAATGGGCTTGATCATCAATTTTCCTCTGGGCCCTAGCCCATTTCATTTTATCTCCCCTATTAGATTATCCTACCCAGCCTAAGGAAATGGATACTTACAACCAGTGGTCCATATCTAAAGATGGGCCTAAATTGGATGGTTACGATCATTGGTTGGAGGAGTATTTTGGGTTTCTCAGAATATGAACAGTTTGGATCACCCAACAAACTTGGGTGGTCCAGATTTTTTTAAAAAAAAATTTGAGTTTTTTTATTATTAAAAATAAATAAATTATTTTAATATCACTCGTATTTATTTATTTTGCAGGATCAATTGAAGTTTGGAATTGAAGGCATGTAGGAAGTATGGTGGAGTAGAATAAATGGATTAGGGACCCTTGTTCAAGATCTGAGATTGGATCCGATCCTACTTTTTGTTTTAGTGATGTAATCTTTAGTGGCTTTTAATGGATGAGTATGAGTTTGAATTTTCCATCTAAATTCTTCCTTGTATACAAAATTTCATAGACATTAGAAGGTGAATGGTGGGGCCCACCTAAGAAGTGATGGGCCAGGTCATGGCCTTCAGCCTGAGCACAAGCATGGCCCATTTATCAACCATTAAATCAGGCTCAAATGCTGATTTGTTTACTGGCCATGGAATCAAGATCTTGACCATGATCGCCATAAAGTGGGCCTGGATAAGGGTTATTTTGTGGGCCTCAAAAGAGATAAAGATCTACCCATGGATTTAACATAGACCCAAATAGAGGTGAGGACAGGACAACCCAGCGTAGCAAACTTGACTTGTCCAACTTGTTCAGACCCAACTAGATTCAAACCAAGTGGGTGAGTCGATCCGAACTGAGTAGACTTTGTCCAATCTGAACACAAATCGAGCCAAGTTTGGGTCACCCAATAACTTGATTCGTTCCAAAACCCAACGCGTACATATATATTAAAAAAACTGAGATGCCACGTAGCTGATAGAGAGGCTACAATTATGGCAGGTTCACCTAGGTTTTGAGTAGTGATTTCAGCGGGTGGATACCCGCTGCACCCAATCCAACTCGGTGCCAACTTGACCTGACTCGGTAATTGTGACCGGATCGGACTCGATCCAGATTAGTCTAGGCTAGACCTGGACTTTGATCGGGACATGCATGCTGGACTTGGTACCGAGTTGGGTCGAGTTCGGGTCAGGTCTATTTCAAAATAAATAAATTATTTTAATAGAGGTGAGGACGGGATGGCCCAACCCGGCAAACTTGACTTGTCCAACTCGTTTAGACCCGAATCGATTTGAACCAAGTGGGTGAGTCGATCCAAACTGAGTAGACTTTGTCCAATCGGAACTCAAACCGAGTCGAGTTTGGGTCACCCAATAACTTGACTTGACTCGATCCGAAACCCAACTCGTACATATATATTAAAAAAACTGAGATGCTGTGTAGCTGATGGAGAGGCTACAATTATGGCAGGTTCACCTAGGTTTTGAATTGTGATTTCAGCCCGTGTAAACAGATCCAACTCAATGCCAACTCGGTGCCAACTCGACCTGACTCGGTAATTGTGACCCAATTGGACTCGGTCCGGATTAGTCCAGGATAGACCTGGACTCGGATTGGGACATGCATGCTGGACTTGGTATCGAGTTGGGTCGAGTTCGGGTCAGGTCTATTTCAAAACCGGATCGAGTCGGGTCAGCCCTAACTCATGCCCAGCTATACACCGAAAAGAATGTTCGTGGGGGTGGGCCTTGAGACCCGATGAGAAGCCCAAATAGAAATTCCGTACAAAGGGACATATTCAGGCTCCCATCCAAGCCTAAGACAGGGCCCGCTTGGGTAGAACTTTTAGAGCCATTGGATAGCTTGGGACTAATTTTTGGCCCAAAAAAGGCTCTGCACCCTTGAATTTAACTACATTTACATTCAAGGCCCATATGAGCCCAAATCTATGCCCGTTATTATCTATAATGGAATGGGCTTCGGCCTGTATCTCTATAATCCAGACCATTGGTTTACTAGGGGAGGACCATAGTCCCAATGTTGGAAATCCTAGTGGATAATCTTGGGGATTTTTAATTGAATCCATGTCGGCACATTTTGAATGGTTAAGATTGTCTTGTTGATGAAAATTTTGGGGCATGGTCAATCCACGGTTGGACCCAACAGACCAATGGCCTGGATTATTGAACCATGGGCTCCAGGTGTCAAAACTGAGAAAACCTGAGTATGCAACTGAGGCCCAATGATCAGCTGCGCATCAGTTCTCACGAGTTCTCGTGAGAGCTTTTTGAGAACTCATCACACGTCATGTGATCCCAAAATCTGAACGGTCCACATGATGCAGCACCCCATCAAAACCCCTACAGGCCAAAATTTACTCTGATCCAAAACTTTAGTGGGCCATGGGAAAAGAAAATAGTTTCCTCCCTTGATTTGCATCTCTTTTGGATGGTCCACAAGAGTCTTGGATCAGAGTAAAAATTGGTCCCTGGAGGTTTCATGGGGCGCTGCATCACATGGACCGTTCGGATTTTAGGCCCATGACACGTGTGCAAAGATGCGCAGGTGAGCATGCCTCTACCACTGAGAATATTTAAAACTAGAGCGGAACATGAGCTAGTCATATGATCAACACATGGATATACCTACCATCCTCGCCTCTAAAAGTGGGGCCCGTGGTTTACTTATCCTGACCAGCGATCTGATGGGCCCCAAAGCAGAGGTGATCAGGCCACGGATTGAATGGATAAGATCGCCCCCTTTTAAAGTTAAATGTGGAGAGTTCAGATTTGTATGTTAAAAAGAATTCTATATTTCTTTCTTAACCGTTGGTGATCAGGCCACTGATTGAATGGATAAGATCGCCCCCTTTAGGATCTTCTTCCACCATGGTCCATCAACAACAGCCCCCATGAAATCAATGGTCCGGATCATTGAACCTGGAGACACACTCCTACAAACTAAGGACCTGAAAATATTATACACATCCGCAAAGCTTATGAACAAAAGCATCTTAAATCATGATTTACAGAGTTAATAGGAAAGATTATCTAAGTCAGTTGAGCACTCACTATATGTACATGTGGCACACACGTATGAGATCCAGACCGTTCACCTATTGTATCATACAGTGGATGGGCCATATGTTAGAAATCAGAACATCCAGATGATCCTAGCCATTGGTTGGAGAACTATTGCCACATTGAACACCACCTGTTGATTGGATCTTTTCCTAATAGTCCATTTTTAATCCTCAAAAGGCCCACCAAGATCACCTCAGTTTTTGCATGTTTGGTTAAAGAGAATCCAAAATATGGACATGGAAAACCCGTATGAAATCCCCAGGAAATAACAAACGGGGGAATCCAACAATAATTTAGCTATTTGATTATAGGTATTATTTTTCATGAAAATGTTGAAAGGTCAATGGTTAAACATTTTCTCTCAAGACTGTAGAAATCTACAGTCAAGAGCTTTTCCGGGAAATAGTTTTACTTGTTTTTTCGAGGAAAAGCTACGACAAAGAAATCGAATTTCCCCTCCTTTCGGTTTCTCAAATAAAGGAAACTGTAGAATTTGTATTCTTTTCCACGGTTTCTGCTTTTCCCAAACAAGGCCATGATAGAGCCCACCAGATGAAAGGTCCGGATCTTGTGCATTTTCCATGCATGTAGAGATATTCAACAAACCAACTTTGATAAATCCATTACATGTTTTTTTTTTTTCTTTTTAAATTTAAATTTTTATGGGCTTGTGCTGATCAAGGATAATTCAAAAAACGACTATCTACCAAGGAATTTCTTGACTGTCCCAAGCAAAGAACTTCCCGTTGTCCCTGATTTTCAGGTTGTCGATGATGCCTAAGAGCTTTTGCACTGAAAATTCTTTTGTAAATAGCTTACCATCCGGAACATTTCTTTGAAATGGCTTCGAGAGGTCTGTATCCACTGTCCCCGGATGCAATAAGATGCAAGCGATCGGGTCCTTCTTTCGTGCGAATTCCACCGATATAGTCTTTGTCACTGCACACATTATAAGGAGAAGTCATATTCAATGAACTAAGCCTGCATGTGCCAACATGGAAATTCTGCAGCAGATGAGCTAGCCTGAAAATGAAGCTGGTCCACTCATCATGAAGGAAACGCACGCAAATTGAGTGCGGATAGTTAGAAATTTGTTCAGATCCAACTGACGGATGGTTGTGTCTAATTTTCTTGGACCTGTTTAGAAATTGGATCAGGTACAGGTCCACCATTTTGCACCCAACTAAAAATAAGTTGAGGTTGAAAGGTTAAAATCAGGTCCGGGTCCTTACTCTTGCTCGGGTGGTAGACTCTCAGGAGTTTCAACACCGGGTCAAGGGTTCGAGTACCCATAGGTGGTGAAATTCCACCAAGGTGTGAGTGTGTGGGGGCGTGTGTGCATGCGTTTTAAAAAAAAAAAAAAAAAGAAAAAAAAAAAGAAGAAGAAGAAAAGAAAAAAAGGTTAAAATCAGGTTGGGTTGAGTATAAGAGAGTACCATCTACACACCATGCATGTGCCAAAGGCACACAAGTGCGTGTGATCTACTCCGTTGCAGCCTAAACTAGCATAAGCCATCCAAGGGCCAAAGACCCAAGGGTTATCTGACTGGTTCTTGAGCCCCACTGCTTATATGACAATCCCTCACAGTGGATGGAA
Source organism: Magnolia kwangsiensis (assembly GCA_037074715.1). NCBI lineage: Eukaryota > Viridiplantae > Streptophyta > Magnoliopsida > Magnoliales > Magnoliaceae > Magnolia > Magnolia kwangsiensis. The sequence continues at coordinate 101,176,925 of CM073584.1, forward strand.
ACAGAAAAAGGCTCTTCGATTGAAATATTTCAACCCCAATGACCATTTTACTCTTTTACTTTGAATATGGACCGTCTACTTAATTGCCTTTTATTGGGCCGTGTTTAGGATCTTGGAATCATTAAGATTTTCCTAGCAGCCACCACCATCAGCTGTATATCTCCTCAGCTCAATGGTTTGGATAATCGAAGCATCGAAGCGATTGCAGCGAAGAATTGATCCATATCCAATGTTTATAGTCCCTAACAATATGTTGGTCGAATTCCAGCAAACCTCTCCTCTTTTTATTTTAATGGTATCGCATCATTGAGATTTTGGTGTAAATCAAATGAATGAAAAAAATAAAAATAAAAAAGATACTCTAGAAGAGTGTGATGGATGATGCGCAGGTACTTAGAAATTGCATGTGGCATAGAAGTAATTAAAATTAAAATGTCCAAATTATAGATCCCAATTTAGATGTATCCATGAACCAAAAAACTATTCTTATTTAATTATCTAAATATCGGATTGGTGGACATTTATTGGATGGTTAAAAATCAAAGTAATGGTCGTATTTCACCACAAATGTCCATGAGTTGAAGGTTAGTATTGTTCAACCAATACGTTTTGGGACTGAATTAGAGAGTGGGTTCCATAATTTGGTTTAATATGAGTTATTATCTGCCACATGTAAAAATAGTTTCTGCATATCAAGTGCTGTACTCTGCCAGAGTATCAAGTAACTCCTCGTAAATATAAATAGGCATACGTGAGGAAGGACATACATTGATTGAGTGCTGCCTTTGATGATCGATATGAATGCCATCCCCCGAAGCGGTTGTCTCCAATGGAGCCCACCCTAGCACTTAAATTCGCTACGATCGCAATGTCCCTTTCTGTCCCAGAGCCTCCTCCAGCCTTTAGAAGTGGCCACATGTGCTAACCAAATTCATGAAGTGGACAAATCTGTGAGAGAATTGAAAAGCTTTTGGGAACACAAGTTCCAAGCACATAACGTTTTTTTAAGGGCAGCAATGGGTAGGTCTGGGCCGCACCATGTTTGGTGCATTTCATAATTTGACCCAAAAATCAGACCTGGGTTTGGGTCAGGCCCATTTAATAATCAGACCCGAAATACAGGCTTGGATCTTGTCTAATGGCATGGAAGCAAGGTGGGCCAGCCCATCTAATTGACAGTCCTCATGTTTTGTGTAAAAAGATAATTGTACAAAATCAGGATAGACATGTCGAGAAGAAAATGGAAAACTATATGAAATGAATCATTAAAATAAAATAAAAAAATAAAAGGAAATGTACAATGCCCCCACATTTCTATGATTCAGGTCATACATCCCACAAAAGCCATTCCCATAGAAAATCTCACCAACACCAAAACCACATTTGCAGGCCAGTGGCCCGCTAGTTAAGATCATCCAATGGATGAGATGTTCAATGGCAAAGGCATCCATTATGTTGGTGGCCCACCAGATGAATGGTTCTGGATCACTGAAATGTGAGACCCAACTATTAAATTTCTGGGTCAAACAAACAATCAACTCCTTTTGTTTTAATGGAGCATCATATACTTGGGGCCTGTTTTGGGTGCTATAGGTTCATCTCATTTTATTTAATCGCAGTTATGCATTAGATATCTTTTTCTTTTCTTTTCTTTTTTTTTTTTTTGTTTCCCGTGTCGATTAAAAATATAACCAACCATTTGTACTAAAGAGGTTCTCAAGTCTAACCGGTTGGACCTCAAGTTACCATCCAATCAGCAGATAACTTTCAAGCTTTAATGTTCCCACGACATCTAACCCGTCCAATAGGTTGTCCCCATCATGAGGATCACCTCGAGCAAAAATAGCCACATGTGCTCATCGAGAGGACCATGCTTATACTTTTTTACTTATCGATGGCTAGAAATTGTTTTCTATGGTGTAGCCCACCTGATGAGTGGAAGGGGCTGATTTGGCACAACGTGATCCTCATGGGGGGGGGGGGGGGGGGGGGGGGAACCTATTGGAAGGGTTGCATGTCGCACACATATTATAGGTTGGAAGTTATTTGCTCGGTGGATGGTCTAACTGGTTGGACCTGAGACTTCCTTATATAAACTATGATCTCTAGTAAGTAAATGATGTTGACAAAAATAAGATGAACTCATTTTAAGTGGCAACCAAACACACCCTTAGAAGAATAAATACATGCAAATAAACAAAGAATTTATACCTTGATCACTAAAATGGGGCCCACTGCATTAACTTCATATGCAAACATCAAAGATGACTTTTGTACTTTAGTCAAAGTCGTTTCTGCACTGGAGAGCCAAGATAATTAGCTTCTGTACTAAGAAACCGAAGCTGGCCTAACCTACAAGAGGCTGGTTCCTCTACAAGTCCTCATAGAATAAGCATATTCTACAAGTGCTGCACATGGGGCCCACAAGTCCTGTGTACGGTATCCAACCTGTCCAGCAGTGTTGCCCTACCATGGACGTAGGGAAGCCCCAAAATTATGCCGATCCAACCATCATGCGAGCCACATTAATTTGGAGGTTTTTTGAATGGTTGTCTACTGATTTCCATGTGCAGCCCACCTAATGATGATATGCATCCCATAATCACAGTGGGCTTGTGTAATGCATTGGTTGGATGGCATATACACAACATGGTATGCCCCACCACATAATACGATGGACAAACGTCCAAAAACCTCCAAATTCACGTGGTGGCCAACATGATGGTTGGATTGGCCTGATTTTTGGGGTGTCCAACTTTCATGGTGGGCCAACCCTGATGGACATGTTGGAGCCCACATGCAGAACTTGTAGGATAAGCTTACAATACAAGGCCTTGTAGTAAGCTGGCCCTCTGATTTCATATTAATAAACCAAAAGTAGCTTAACCTACAATTAAAACTACAAGCAAGCTAACTACTAGGGCTGGCAAATGACCGCGCTCAGGCATGAAAATTGGCACCACTACCAATTACCGATTTATTTTGTTGATATCTAGGTTATCAAGCACCCTATCTCATTAAATTACCACCCCTACGGTGGATGGGCCATACACAATGATGAATCAATGATAATAATAAAAAAGGTAATAAATAATTTATTTATTTTTTCTTTTGAAATGTAACACAATTTTATTAAAAGACAAACGAGGAAAAAATGAGAAATCTGCAGCTTAGGCTTACAAATAAGAAAACCAACAAGAATCAAAAGATACAAAAGAACACAAGTGAGCCAGATCCAATACATATGTTTCTAGGTTAAGCTTCTTTTATTGCACTTCTGCTTAAGATTGAAGGAGTGGAGCAACTCAAAGATTTTCGGCCTATCAGCTTAATAGGCAGCCCATACAAGATTTTAGCTAAGATCCTGGCATAGCGTTTCTGAGGTGTGTTGTCCAAGGTTATTACAAACAATCAGGGGGCGTTTGTGACGAGGAGACACATTCTTGATGATGCGCTTATTGCTCATGAATGCATTGATTCTAGACATAGAGAGAAACGAAGTGGCATTGTCTGCAAATTGGACTTGGAAAAGGCCTATGATCGCATCTATTGCGGGTGAAAATGGACTGACTAGGACGACTCAAGATGGGAGGACGACTTCCATCAAAAGGCTTGCTAAACCATGACTAACTCGACCTCAAAGTCGACCTGTATTCAACCAACATTAATTGCAACCTCAATTCAAGTCCGACCTCGACCTCGGTCTGACCGATGTCAGTCTGACCGACTCCGACCTCAGTCTGTCCGACCTAGACCTCGGTCCGTCTGATCTCGAGCTCAACCTCAACTTCGGTCCGCCTAAATTTAAGGTCAAGCTCAGCCTTATGCCCCGGCCTAGTTAATCACCCACCGCCTGGGAATCTACTAGAAAATCCTCCTCTAGATTTTCTCCAGAGATCTCGGAGGAACAACGGTACATCCTCAAAATTAGCTTCCTAGTATGATATAGTATCGGATGGCGGATTCATTGCTATACTCAACACCGCCTCCAAGGGACCCATATACACATGCCCCTTTCGCAAAGAAAGGCGCGCAGAATCTCTCACCCAAAACTCCTCGATACTACCAGACCTAGATTCCTAGCCTGACTTTGGCATCGGAGGGTCTCCTGCTTTAGCCAGGGTCTCCTTTGTCTTCTTCCTGTGTAGGCACTTGAAAGCCTAAAAAGGGTGGACCAGTTTTTGCATCAACAATGTTGATTGTGATTTTTTATATTATATGTAGGATTGGTTAGGTTGTGGGGTAAAGCGGAGGACTTGGATGAGAGCTTGCATGTAATCCGCCTGCTTTTCTATTTTGGTCAACAGCTCCCCTGAAGCAAAATGCTTCACAAGGGGGAAGAGGGGGGGTTTAGCTGGCGGGTTCAGGGTCACAAAAGGTGGGATGCAAATAAGCCATCTTCAACATGCGGAAGACACTATTCTGTTTTGCGATGCCAATGCAACTGTCGTGGATGATCTTAGGAAAATCCTCATTTGCTTCGAAGCTATTTCAGGTTTGAAGATAAATGTTGCCAAAAGCGAGTTGCTCAGGGTGCATGTTTCTAAGGAGGATCTTCAATCTTTGGCTTCGGTCTTTGAGTTTAAGGCATTTCTTTCCCCTCTACGTATTATGGCCTTCCATTATGCATTGGGAAACCCGCAATGCATTTGTGGGACAAAGTGGTGGAGAGGATTGAGAAGAAGTTGGCTAGATGGCAATGTCGGTACATCTCCTATGGCGGAAGGCTTACTCTAATCAAAGCGGCTTTTTTGAACATGCTTTTATATTTCATGTCTTTATTCAAGTGTCCTAGCTCGGTGCTGGAAAGGCTTGAAAAGCTTAGAAGAAATTTCTTTTGGAGAGGGAAAGGCTTGGAAAGGCTTGAAAAGCTTGAAAGGCTTTTTTGAACATGCCTTTATATTTCATGTCTTTTTTTGTTTTCTAATTATAATACTATTGTTATTGAGCATCAATTGCTGTGGTGTTGGAGTCGGCCATTGTTGTAGGGCAACGGTTGCATCCCAAAGGCAATTGTAGCAACGCATCTAGGCCATTCATCTGGTTTGAGAAATAGGCGTGAATCATCTTTAGGAAAGCGACCTGGTTACGCGCCTCCGCTGATTATTCCATTTCTCTTATCTCTTATTCTCTTCTCAAATCCAGGTGCACACATTCTAATTGAACCTCTGCTTGATTATTCATTGTTAATGTTTTAGAATTAGTATCTAATTACAAATATTGTTATTTCTGGAAATTTTTGTGCACTGAAACAACATGTGCACCCCCTACCATTCTCCCTGGCTCCTGACACTCATGTCGATCCAAAACTCAGGTGCATGGTGTGCATGTAAATGCTGTTACGTAAAGGTAATGGTGGAAACTATTACACGTTACGGGGTTGCAACAGCTGTAACAACCATTATGTAAAAAATAACCTATAACTGCCATTAATGGCCCATTGTGCCCCTTGTACACACTAGAACAGCTGTAACAAGTTTTTCAGGTTTTTTCTTTTAATAATAAAAGATTGTTGTGGGAGCTGTAACAACCGTTATAACTCATATTTTAAAGGTAATGGTGGTGGCTGTTATGGCCATCGTTACCATTATGGAATACCTTGCTCAGGTGGGCCACACCATGTAAAATCATGCGTAACCTCTAAAATCACATGGTGGCCCACCTGAGTTATGTAATGGCCTGATTTTTTGCATCCATCCATTCTAGTCGAATGAATCCATTGAATGGATTACATGGAATATACAAAACACGGTGGGCCCCACAACAATTTGGAAGGTTTTTAATGGTGGACATCCCCATCCCAGTTATTCCCTATGCTATGGTCTGCTTGAGTTTTGGATCTTTAGGCTCCAAGAAGAAAATAGGTGGAACAAATGATGGATGGATTGGATGTCATTTAAAACAGAACACTAGGCCCCACACATTAATTTGTACACATGGAAACCTTTGTATAGGATCTGGCTTCCCCAAAGATTGCTTAACAGACGATTGTCCATGCAATCATGCTGAATTTGGCCTTCTTGAAAACCTCATTTGGATGACATAGTTGCGAAACCATCTATCATTGCATTCGACCCAAATCAACCCCAAACCCCCAAGTAAAAAGAGTCGCCAAAACACTTCTGCTTCTCTTCACTCCACCCCCATGTAGTTTGCATGAGATACATGGTTTGATATATCATCTGAAACTGGCATGTATTGCCCAATGCATACTAATATCGCCTACAAATGATAAAGCTATATCGGCCAGTATCGGACCGAGACAGCCCCATAAATGGCAATGCAACCTCGTATCAGTGGTGACCGATTTGGTCCTTGATGAAACCGATTTACAAACCATGTTGAGATATGGGCATTCCTCCTTTAAGAAACCAACCACAAAGTTAAATATTCTACTAGGGGACAAACCTGGTTGTAATACATCAGGTATTGAAAGAACTCCAGATGCATTAATCAGAAGGTTTAAACGCCCGTATCTTTCTCGTATAGAGTTCGCTGATGCCTGCAAAATGATGTAGCAAATGAAATTATATATTCAACTCAAACACATACCTAAAGCACTAAGTCACTGATGGGAGATCATATAGTATAGCTGAAAGAATCAGAACATGGTAGAGCCATCTCCCCACAGTCGATCTATAAACCAGGGCCGTCAATCTCATGGGTTCTATCATGGATGGCTTATGTTTCAAAATTCAAATCTATGAGACAATCCAATCTATTCACCATACTTCACTTTCCAATAGTGAAATGTTTGACTGTTAATGACTTTATTTCCTACTGTTTCTTCAAAGTTCACCGATCAGATGGCTATGATGGTCTGTGTTGATAGGGCCAACAAGGTGGACAGTTGGTGGAATGATAGGTTACCCTGTCATGTGCTCTAGAGGCATGTATCTGCCATACTACAGTTCCGCCACGGCTATTATATAATCTCCAATTGCTGATAAGTACATACCATCAAACACCCAAGGCTTCAACATATAAAAACATTCAGGAAAGAAAATCTATGAAGTGCAGAAAACAACCACACTTGATTGCATCAGGGTGTATTTGGGTGTCGATAGAAAAGCGAGCTGACCAGATGCTTTTCTTCCCAAATCAATATCCATAAATTTCAGGAAGGACTTGAATGTAATGGATATTGATTTTGGGTGGAAAAGCATAACACCCATATCCCACAAAAATGTGGATCTGGTTACCCACACCATCCCGAGTGCACAACCCAGTCCGGCCAAAATGTCTTCCAAATGATTTGGGGTACATCCAAACGCACTCTTAGTTACCATAGCAAGTATCAAAATAAATATTTCAGTAAAGAGATGTAGATACAATGTGATCCATATGTAATATAAAGTCATGTGAATGCAGCCCGAGCAGCAGAAGCATTGCATCCACAGGCCAAGGCATGAGGTACCATTGAATTGAATTGCAATTACTAGTTTCAGAATTATATCCATTAGTTGTTGTAATGAGGAGGTAAACCTCATGTAGTAGTTACATTCTCTCAAGTCAGACATGAAAGTAATGCAGTTACAATTCTGAGCCTCAATATGAATCCCAGGAAGGTAATTGCAATTTGGTCATTTCCAGTTAATCAAACTAATTATCACAATTTGATTCAACAGCGCATCCAAACACAACCTCAAGTCTAGGACTACATGGAAGTGGGTCCTGTCCCTTATGGCATAATCAGATGAACGGAAGCTAAGAGCAAGGTTTAAAGCACTGTCAAAAACCAGTATGTATTTCCCGAAACATACCAGTTTCGTCCATAGATGATATGACTGTATCAGCCAGTATCAGCCTGATGTGCAGTGATACAACCCAGTTTCAGTGGTGACAGATAGGGTACACCAAAATATAGTTTAAAAACCCAAAATCATGGCTCAATATTCATTTGGGCCATGTTCGACTTGATAGTTAATAAATATAAATTAGAACTTCTAAGAATTGTAAAGAACATTTAAAATAATTGCATATGATATAAGTATTAAAATATTGAAATAAGAAACAAGTCTTCTTCTTCTTTGCGGAGGAGAGAAACAAAAGTCATACTTATCTTTCTGGTAGAGAGCAGATATGTGACTAACATATGTCATGTCATGGGTTCACGTAGAGTTGCGCATCGGACCGAGTCGGATCGGATTGGGTCCAACTCGACCCAGTCCGAAATGTGCAGGGATTGATCCGAACTCGAGTCAATCCGGAACTGAGTCCGGGCCATTTGACTTGAACCGATTCGGACCCTTGTTGGCCTGAACCAATCCAAGTCTGACTCGGTCAGGAAAACCAAGTTGGATTGGATTGGACAAGGTTCGGATCGGTCCATTTCTTTCGACGGTGTGCAAATCATTATTCCCACAGTTTCCTATGGTGCGATCTACTTGATCACTGGATATACTTAAAACTTAGTATCAACCCCTAAAATGATTTGGAAAAACTAATGGACGGTGTGGATAAATCAAAAAAATCAAGGCGGGCCCCACATAGTTTACTAAAAGGAAGTGGATTGGCTAGTGTACCTCACTCACACTGGCTATATAGCTGCTGTAGGTACGTCATATGTGTCGTGCGAAGATGAGAACTGACGCTCCTCGAGCTCCGAGTTGTACGAATGGTTCAAAGGAGATCGAAGTTACATGAGCCCCACAATGATGTATTTATTATATCTACACCGTTCATCTATTTTTAGAGATCATTTTAGAGTATTATCCAAAAAATGAATTATTTCCAAAGATCATCTGGACCACACCACAAATAGCAGTGGAGATAATGATTTTCACCGTTAAAAAATTCGTAGGGCCCACCATAATGTTTATTTTCCATCCAATCTGTTCAGAAGTTCACAAAAACCTGAATTAAGAGGAAAAACAAATTTGATCCAAAACTTCTGTGACCCCAAAAAGGGTTTCGATGGTAGACGTTCAATCCCCCACTACCTTTTGCAGTGTGGTCCACTTGATTGTTAGGTCTATCTTATTTTTTGTCTCAACCCTTAAGACGAGCTCATCAAATGGATGAACGGTTTGGATATAACACATACCTTATGATCATACTCACATAACTTGCTGTTGTGAATACAGAAAGAAATTTTGTATATATATTTTTTTAATTTATATATTTTCTTGTTGTCGTGAGTCATGATCACTACCATTAAGCACATGCATTGGGGAACAGATTGGCTACTCCCCTGCCATGGCTAGTGCTCTGTGCGCCCACCATGATGTATGTGTTTCATCAATTCCGTTTATCCATTTTTAAAGATAATGTTATGTGTTGATCCAAAAAATGAGAGGAATCTAAATCTCAGGTGGACCGCACCACATGAAAACAATAGAGATTGGATATCCACTATTAAAATCGTCCTAAGGCCCACTATACTATTTATTTGACATCCAATTTGTTGGTTAGGTCATACAGTCCTAGATGAAGAGAAAAAACAAAGATCAGCTTGATCCAAAACTTTTATGGCCCCCAAAATATTTTTAATGGTTGACCCTCGTTCAACATTGTTTCCTGTAATGTGGTCCACTTGAGTTTTGGATATAACTCATTTTTGGACTCATAATGTAAAATGATATGTAAAAATGGATGGACAACATAGATGAAACACATACATCATGGTGGGGCCCACATAGCACCGACCACCAGCCATTGATCGGTGTCGGCGGGAGTAGCCAATCCTTTTCCCTTGCCTTCCATGTCACGCAACCTTCATCTCCCTCTCTCCCTCTTCCATCAAGTTCTTACCTTGCATATCAAGCAACCTTTACCTCTCTCTCTCTCTCTCTCTCTCTCTCTCTCTCTCTCTCTCTCTCTCTCTGTGCAACTTTCGTAAAACCAACGTGAGTTCTTAAAACCCATATGGAGTTCTTATCAACTCCCCCCTTTTCTATTTTCATCTATATTTTTTATTTCTAAAAAATTAAAAAAAATCTCATTCCCTTTCTAATACCCGCCCCGGTACTAATCTTTGTCTTTATGTTCTTTTGTTTATATATAAAATAAAATAAAATACATACCATGTAGGCCCGGATCGGATTGGTCCAGATCGAATCGGATTCAAACAGATCAGATTTCGGATCGAGTCGGTTCGAAACAGGACATATCCGGATTCGACCCGAAAATATTTTGGATCTGGATGGGGCTACCCGATCCTGACCGATTGTGACCGTCGGTTTTGTTTGAATCGGGTCGGATCGGATCTGATCGGGTCGGATCCACTGGTTCGGGTCTGAAATGCCCAGCTCTAGGTTCATGTTCCTCATTGTAGGGCTTTTTTTTAAAAAAAAAAAAAATTTATTTTTTAATTACAAAAAATAAAAATAAAAAAATCCCTTCATATGGTGAGTGACTCAGCCAAATCTCCACTAGTCGAGTTGAGTCAACTGAGTTTTTGAGTTGACTTGACAAGTCTTCCCGAGTGGAGGCTGAGTTGTTGGAAGAACCAAACTTCTTAAAGACTTGGCTTGAAATCTTTCCAAGTCGAGATAACTCATCTGAGTTTTGAGTCGAACCAGTAAGTTCTAAAGCTATGCACAAAAACTGATTTTCAATCATTTCCTAGGATGCCTGATGTCTTGTGCAAGAGCAGTAGATGGCTTAGATCTTCAAGTTCTAGAAAACTTGGTGCGAAATGCAAGAGAGGATGTTCATGCTAGTGATGGTTCTCTTGACTGTGAATACAAGAATGAACATAAGAATACTTACAATGACCATAACCATTATGGTAAAATACAGTTTGAATTTATTTTTCTTCTAACTTGCATGTTATTGTCAGCAATGATATGAAATCAAAATGATTCTTGGAATGAATGAAGTGCACCTCTATAGAGATTTCGTTTGTCACATCCAATGGTAGTAAGTTCAGGCGTTCCACGAACCTCCTTTTCAACTCAAGAAGGCCTGTTGCCCCATCAGGATTCCGACAAGTAGCAATAACATGTTCTTTCTCATTCCTCTCTAGCAGTTGCCGAGCCTATAAAAAAGCAGCACGTAGGTTATGTAAGTATATAACGAGTGTATTTAAGACATACCCATCAAGAGTTGGAGTTGTGCTGAAATTCCTTTGAAATGAATGCTAGGAAACATATACTGCCATTTACCTCAAAAAAATTCAGTAAAACTGTTAGTAACTGCTTTGTGTTACCAAACACTTGGTTTGAAGAGAACAAAGTAGCTAGACCACTTATCCGGCATTTAAGCACTCTGTTGCATGTGATTCATAGCCTTTCTTTTTTAATTCTTAGGTCATTAACAAAATTTTTTTTTTTTTTAAAAAGACATCAAAATCCATTTTTTCCTCTTTCAATAGGGAAGAGAAGAGAAGATTTTAGGTGTTGTGTGTTTTGAAATACCATACAATCAATTGAAGAGAACAACTGGATCTGACAAAAAAAGGAGTGATTTCTTTTTGTTTTGGATAAGTATAAACAAAACAGCCTTGAAGATCCAAATCAAACAAATTAAAAAAGGGTTCATAATGTAGAGTGGGTCACAAACACTTTCATGGTAAAGATGGACCAGAGAAGGCCCGATTGCAGGTGGAAACGATCCGGACCGTCAGAACCTTAAATCAGTCATATCTCGCAAACCGGGATGAGTTTTTTGACATATTATATATGATTTTGGGGTAAGAGAACCTACTTAAGCTAACCAACTCCACCACGCCGGATTTGCGAGATTCCATCAGATCGACAGTCAAAAGACCCATTTATTTTCTTTTTTACTATAAATAGTAAATTTTAGTTGGATTATAACTTTTGATCCTTTGAGTTATAGAAGTCATGCCCAACATGAAAAGGGCTTAGAAAAGTTAGGATAATAACATGGTTGGGCCAAATTGGACACTTACTATTTTTGGCCGAAAACCATGAAGTCTAGTATGAATATAAGTAATCTATAAATAGTAATTTTACTATTTATAGTAAGTCACATTTTTAGGGTGTTTGAGTTGGGAGTTTAAGTCTAAAACTCCATCTCAGGTTTGAGTTCCTTATTTAAAGAGTTGTAATTTCATTTAAAAAAAAAAAAAAATCATCAATCAAGTTATTTTGAATTTATTAGGAATTATTTCTGCTTTTATCCCACGGGGATTCTATCACGTCCCCCCTGCGCTAGTTCAACAATCCACACCCCCCCCCCAAAAAAAAAAAAAAAAAAGAAGGAATATTTTTCATCCATATCTATTTTGTTCCAAATATCATCCAAAACTAAGTCGACTTGGCTGAATCATCACAGCTTCGGCAGGCAATGAATCGAGCCACCAGACTGAAAATGGACCGAAACACAAGAAGCTGGGTAAGTCCCAATGCAACACACATTGCGAAACTGCTATTTAAAACCATCTTTATAAGGTCTCTTATGTTGGCCTGAAGGCAAGTCAGAAAATATTTTTGATCTTGCAAAGGATACATTGTAGTATTGAATTGGAATTGGGATAATTCATAAGGGTTATTATGATTATTAATTTCAATTAGGACAGCTACTACAGATTTTGATCCTAGCACAGGGTGATACCTAGCCATGATTTGTTCACCTGATAAATGGTTTGGATCCATGGTTTACTAAATCATGCCATACGACACTGTATTGTCCAAGTTATATCGATTTCAGTCCGAAATGAAACAAGTGACCACAATGATACAGGACAGAGTCAGACTGAGTCAGAGCGAGTCATACCGTTTTGGTCCCCAAGCGAACCACTCTCTTAAACCACTACTTAAATCCATGTTTGGATCGCAAGGAGGTTGGTCCCACATGTACGGGTTCTACCTGAGCAGAATATGAGAATTTGTAAATTTCTATCGGAAATAAGAGCACGACTTCAATGTGCATGGGCAGCATCTGGAATTTGCGTCACAAATGTATCCCGTTCATGATGGTTGGTGGGAATCCAGCAGGCATTCCAAATTCTAACCTTCAAGAGCCTGATGTGTCAAGAATCCTACCACTGTTATTGGATGGCATAATTCATGAATTTTAAGAGTTATAGTATGGTGTTTGATTGAAAAATCGTGTTTTCTGTTTGATCCAGACAATGGGAGAGGTGTGTCCTGGCTTTTGTTAACCTACACTGGGTTACGGTGAACCCCATCATGGGATACCCCTATCAGATAATCCCAAGCATCCTGCATGCGTCCACATTCGATGGGGAATTTGTTATACGATTAGGATCATCTGATGGTGGATACCTTTGGACTACCTCCCATCGACGGAACGTCCTGCCATATTAACGGAGCATATCAACAAAATGTTGACAGCAGGTGCGATAATTCATTGGGCTTAGCAAATTGTTCAATCGAACATTGTACATTTCATCAAAATTCAATAAATAATTAATCCCAAATCCAGTAAAAACAAACAAACAAACCCAATTCTTAGAATTCCAAAATCCACAATCAAATCAAACAAACCCAATTCTCACAATTCCAAAATCCACAATAAAAAACCCAATTCTTACCATTCCAAAAGACCTAATCAATCAAACAAACCCAATTCTTAGAATTCCAAAATCGAAAATCAAAGGAAACAAACCCAATTCAAATCAAACAAACCCAATTCTTAGAATTCCAAAATCCATAATCAAATCAAACTAAGAAAAAAAAACAAACAAACAAACAAAGATATCCAAAAATGATAGAATTCAATCGAAATTATATTCAAGAGATTGCTTACAAATTCAAGGCCAATTCCTCTGGAAGCACCCTGAACCAAGGAGACACCACTTTCCCATTGCAGTGCAGAGCTGCATATAGAAGCCTTGTGAACCGTTGATCTCAAACGTGTGGGGCCCACCAGGGTGCGCAGGATAAGGAGCTTCATATCCTACACGGATCAGAAGATATCAGGATTAAATTTTATTTTTTAAAAAAAATCTCTGTTTTCGGATGTTGGGTATCTGACAAAATCCAAGAATTTTCCAGTTTCCATGGACAATCCATGAGAAATGATCACATCCAACTGGTTGGACAACAAGCTGGTGTCCACTCAGCAGATAACTCCTAAAATAATCATGTGCTAGCCAAATCTACCCGTCTAATAGATTTTTCACACCTTGAGATTTAAGTTAGATGAAATTTATCCTTATCCACTGAATCAGGTATGCCATTCCATATAGAATAATGTATAGTCTCTAATAAATAAGCAGATATAGGTGTGGCCAAAATAATTAATGGATAGAAATTAATCATATATAATGATTAAAACAGTGTTTAAATCCTTTTGGACGGTTTGGATTCTCTACATACATGACACATTGGAACTTATCCGTTGGATGGACAGTAGCTTATCCAACCATTTGGATGTGAGCATTTGTTAGTTGATACTACACCATATCCATTCCCAAACAGGACTAACTAGCGACTCTCCTATGAGAGTTTACCACCATTTTGAAAATAGTGGTGGGTCTTCAACCGTACACACGACGTCGTTGAACCGAAATCCAGACCGTCGAAATTTCTGAACAACTTGTGCAAGGAATTTTCTCATATTTTATAATGAGAAGATGATACCAGACTTAAGATTTCTCCCTTGGAATTTGGTTCACTCACTTTTTGCTGTTAACCATTTGTAACCATTAGATGGATAGCAGGATTACTTGATGAGTATGAGCTTAGATACATGGCCCATCCAAAATTCCCTAAAACTCGTTGATATCCGTGCATCAGTGCCACGTGTGTGGAAATGAGTGGCTAGATGCACAAAATGGTGGTGAAAAGCACGGGAGTATCTCCGTATCCGAGGAGACACTTTGCTACTCTGGTGGAGAATGCTTGATGATACGCAGGCATTTAGAAATTACCAAGAAAGTGCGTTTTTGGAATACAGAGAAGTCAAATTGAACTCTCAAAATTATGATTCCCACTTAGTTATATCATGAACCAAAATATCTATCAGAATGGTGGACATTTATTGGACGGTTGCAGATGAAAAAAATCCAACGATCCTATTTCAACAAAAAAGTGTCCACGAATCAGAGTTTAGAATTATTTAAAGAAAACTTGATTTTGGGATTATAAATTAATGACAGTCGATTCCATAACTTAATCTGTTTAATTTGAGTTACTCCCTGCCACGTATACAATTTCTGAGTCCCTGCGTATAAAGCATCATACGCTGCCTGAGTATAATATAAATTCCCCTATTCAATAAGCTAGATTTGGATAAATTTCCGACTGTAAACTCCACCTTTAATCCAACATCTTTAACAAACGCTCCCAAATTAAACCATTCTGTACGGACAAGCTATTTTCAGTCGAAAATACCCTTGCATGCAGTAGGATGCACTATCCATTCTGTGGATCTACGGCTACGAATTAAAACCGTAGCTATTGATAGCATGCCAATTCTGGTCGCGAGCCTTGCACAGGTATCCATACAGCTACGGTTATAATCCGTAACTATAGGTCTACTAAATGCAACGGCACTTTAATCTGAAAATAGTACGTCCGCGCGGAATGGTTTAAACTGAAAAAGTAGAGTTTAGGAGCTTTTGGAAAAAACGGTGGGCAAAAGTTGGGACTTACGGTCAGAAATTTCTCTCTAGATTTCTGATAAAGAAAAGCATCTGATGCTTTGGCAGACAATGGTGGTTCGTACTCATGCAATAAAAAATGAGAAAATTGATACTCTTGCAGCATAT
The DNA here is from genome assembly GCA_037074715.1 of Magnolia kwangsiensis. Classification (NCBI taxonomy): domain Eukaryota; kingdom Viridiplantae; phylum Streptophyta; class Magnoliopsida; order Magnoliales; family Magnoliaceae; genus Magnolia; species Magnolia kwangsiensis. The sequence goes on from CM073584.1 coordinate 101,192,571, forward strand.
AGCGCTCGATATACAGGCACTTATATTGCCACGTGGAACGAATTAACTCAAAATTAACCTTCTAAAATGTGAAACCTTACGTAAGTAATCACAATAGGAAAATCAGATTGGTTGTACAATCCTAACCTTTGAGTGGTGGACACTTGTTTACTGAAATAAGAACATTAGATATTTTTTAATTTAACTGTCCAATAATGTCCATAAATCTCATAATTTGGACAATTAAATTTTGAATGGCTTGGAACCCGCTTATAGAATTTCTCATTGCCTGCGTACCATACTTGATCAAGACCGGACCCGGGCCTAAACTTTGAGCTGGTTTTAATTGGGTTGGGCTAGGGCTGTGTCTATGAGCCTGTCAGTGTGGCCTGAACCAGACCCAGCATGGCCATGGCCCGTTTAAGGTTTTTAGGCCATTTTCATAAATATAAACATGCTCTAGAACTTCTATGATTGGCCCACTTGAGTTTCGGACTCTACGGGTTCGACGAAAGTTTCAATGGTAGTGATTCAATTGGACCATTTGAGTTTTAGATCTACTTCATTTTTAGGCTAACATTCTAACATGAGCTCTAAAAATTGATGGACGGATTGGATGCTACAGGAACATCATGGTGGGACCCATAGAACTTTGGGTTAAAGAGAGTTCACACCATCAGGCCACCCCTGGCTTGAAATAGCTTGGTGGGCTTTCAGGATTGGACTGGGCCACACCAACAGGCCCAACAACAAGGCCTGGTTCTGCATTTCAAGCCACATGTAGAAAACCTAGCCCTCGAAATCCTTGAGCCCTCTGAACAAACACACCATGAAGATCCAGCGGCCTTGATACGTAGACCAAGCCCATCACATCCCTCTGCACATCCAGTGACCTTGAGCCGTCCACCACATGGGCCCCATTGCATAGAAGATTCACGCCACCCAATGCATGAAGTGGACAGTATTGTATTGATAAGTGGAGCTGACCTGATACATGGACCAGGGTACATATGCAGTGCTGCTGCCTACCTGATGGACCCTTTGAGTCACACACACGTGTGCCTTGCTGGCACATGTGGGGCGGCGTGTAGATGTGCTGGAATCTTACAAGCATTTGGAGTTAGCAATATACACATCTTTCAAAAATTGTCCCAGTGAATTTTTCATTCGACACCTAGGGGATGAATCCTGACCGTATAATTTTATTTTATTTTTTTAATAGTGATTTTAGCGATCGGGTCCTCAACAGCTAGTGCAGAATAAACTTATTATATAATGTTGAGTGTGGGGCCCAGCACGATGTAGATCCCACATCCACTCCGTCCACAACGTGTGTTCATTCAATATCTCACTACATTCCCAAAATCAGGCAGATCGAAAACACAGATGTGGACCACACCTCAGGGTCCAGTTGGGAAGAGACGCATGCCCTTAAAACATTTCAAATTGTGAGTGGGGCGTTCTGTATTTCGTATACGCCATCCAATCCATCATAAGATGAGCTCCACCAAGATGAATGGACACACAAAAAAATTGAGTCCGTTCCAAAAAGTAGGTGGCCACACCATGTGATTTTAGAAGTCTTAGGCACGATTTTACAGTGTACCCTATCGAAGTTTTTGATGCGCCTTGTTCTTTTAGGGCTCACATGATGAACGGAGTGGATGTCTTGCACGCATCATGGCAAGGCCAACACAGCATATTGTGAAATAAGCTTATTCTACATAAGTTGTAGAGGAACTATCCTCTTTTAGTACATTTTTTAAATGGTTAAGATTGTCCAATCACCGAAATGTCCATTTTTTGGGCTAATTATGGTTATCCCGATGAATGAACGGTTCAGATCATCGGACACATATCCCAAGTGCACGGTACTGATAGTGGGAAGTGGAGTAGGTTTCCCAACTTTAAAAAAGAACAAAATACTGTGAAACTTGCGACAAGGAGATAAAAGTGTCATGATCGTTGCATGCATCGAGCACAGGCACCCGTTGATTTCTCACGTACACAGGACATATGCACGCGTGTGTACAAACATGCAGATGTCGGGCCCACTTGTGTGTGATAGCACATCCATATGCACACGTGTAAGCAACATATGTGACTTGTCATCACTGGAGGTCTGGAATCCTCTACAACAGGTGTTGTACAAAGCGGCCACAGCACTTGAGCTCTGTGGGGCCCACTGTATTGTCCGTGTGTCATCCAGTCCATCCATCAAGTGAACCCCTCGATGTTAGTGTATGGGGCCAAGAATCATCCCGATCAAAAACTCAGGTGGGTCATACCACGGGGAACAATTGGGGATGGGAACACATGCCATGAAAACTTTGCAGATGCTGGGGTAGGGAGACGCCCACCAAATGAGGCAGAAAAAAATCTCAGGTGGACCACACCACAGGAAACAGTGGGGTTGAATGCTTACCGTTGAAAACTTATTAGAGGTCAAAAGATTTGAATCAAGCTGATATTTCCTTTCATCCAAGTCTACGTGACCTTAATCAACAGGCTGGATGGAAAATAAACATTACAGTCGACCTTAGTTAGTTTTGAATGCTGAACGTTCAATCAATATGTTTTATATAAAAAATTCCTTAGTGAAAAAAATCACGGCATAAATCAACGATAATGAAAAGAATAATAAGATATGTAATAACTTAAAAGATGAAAATCCTAATTTTTTCCCTTCAAAACCTTTGAATTCATGATAGTTCTATTAGTCTTAGTTCTACTCTTAAATTAGTAGTATTTATATATTTCATATATAATTAGAAATAAAACCCACACTTTTGTAAACCATTTAGTTAAACTGGATATAACTTTCGGTTGGACCGGACAAAACTGACATTCCTCAGTCAAATTGAAAACGTACAAAACATCACAACAAGCAAAGAGCCAAAACTAAAAATTTTGGTCAGACAAAAAATTACCTTCTCTACATAAAATTAAGGCACTTAATCAACAAAATCGACCTTTAAGGGTCATGCATTCACACCAATCCAGATCACCCTAATGTGGTCCTCATCATGCACAAATCAAAAGGTAAATTGACCAATTAATCCTAATCACCTACTTGGTGGCCATCCAAATCCAGTGTGTTAAATAATACAATTAAGAACATTTGGTTGATTATTGGGTTAATGGACGTCCCACTCAATGGGACCCACTGTTTAAACTATCTATGTTCACATGTGTACCAAGTGTGTGGTGATGAACTGCCAAGGATCAAACCCAAGAATTTGCAATTGTTACTAGCAAATCTGCCTCCTGAATAAATCGATCCTAATTAAAAAGAATGATTTGAAGTAGCAATCTACAAACCTTTCATATACATGCATAAGCGGATCCAATGCCATGAAATGACATGTAAACCAGCCATCATATCCACCCTCGATCTCTCGGCGTTTTAAGAGAAGATATGATAAGATACAATGACTGTATCATAAGTTATAATACAAACATATTTTTTATGTGGAATATCCTATCCATGAAAATATATAAGCCTCCGCCATAACGATCACCAGACAAGGAAATCAGGTGGTCCACTCGTTTGTTAGGTCAAAACATTACACTGAGTCATACCAATGGATGCCATTTATGTTGATGTTTTGTCACACTAGATTTTCATATTAGGTAATCATCATGGTATGGCCCACCTTTTGCAACGATTGGATATTACATGTGAATATATACTTTAGGTGCAAGTATTCCATGGCACTATGTCTAATAAGATTCGAAAATTTGTGGTTCTTAATTTATGTGATGATGGGGACTTGGATTCTCGAAGAAAACTTATGATTTGATTAGAAAGATAAGGAAAAAATCATGGAGAAACAGACGCGTGTCACACTCGAAGCATCTCGGATGTGGATGGACGCTTCCACATGTGTTAACCCCCATCTCAGGTTTGTGAAGGCTCCATCTAATCCAACTATGAAAAAGAAATGAGAGATGGAGCCATGGCTTGAGACCCGGACAAGTCGGTTCTGACTTGTCCAAGTCGACTAGGATGGGTTTGATGAGACTTGTGATGCAGGAAGGGATGTGATGAGGTTGACCGCTGTCTTTCTTAGGGAATAACTACTCCGGATTCATGGAGCTCTCTGCATTTCTTTATTGAGCTTCCTCAACTTCATATAGAGCTTCCTTAAATCCATGAGAGATAACAATAAAAATATTTTTTAATAAATTCAAAATAAATTGTTTGGTGATTAAAAAAAAAAAAAAAAAAGCAACAAATGAATTTACTATCCTTTAAATAATGAGCTTAAGCCTAGGATGGAGTTTTAGACTCAAACACTCTGAAAACATGACTTATTATAAATAGTAAACGTACTATCTATATACTGTGTCTATTTCTACTAGACTTCATAGTTTTTAGTGAAAAAAAAAGTAACTGTCCAATTTAACAAACCCACATTTTCTCTCAACTTTTTAAAGCCTTTTTCATGTTGGACACAGCTACAACTCAAATGATCAAAAGTTACACTTTAACTATGGCTAGTTAAAGTAGCTTCTCTTATCTGGAACCATATATGATATGTTGAAAAACTCATTCTTGCAACATATAACTATTTAAAGATTCTGATACTCTTGATCATTTTCACCTTCAAACAGGCCTTCTCTTGTCTATCTTTGTCACAGAATTGTCTGCAACCCACTCTACATCAGGACTCGGTTAGACCCGATTTAGTTGAATACCATGAGTTGCCTAGATGAATTACTTTTCTTGGTTTAGTAAGACCCACTCACCTCCAACTCGGGAAAGTTGGGACTTGAAACTTAATTGAACAGGTCAGATCCGACTCACCCAATGTTTTAACCATTGATGAAATGGCTCATGAAAGCAGAAGCTCAGGAAATTTGAGCACAGTGTCAAAGGTATTATTATAGAGAGAATAGATTCACAACAAAGTTCTAATGGTTTAGCTTAACTACAACATGATATGTGGGGCCAAAGGTATTATTATCGAGAGAATAGATCCCAACAAATGATTAAGCTTAACCACAACATGATATGGCCAACGGTTATATAGTAACCATATCCAATATCTAATCCATTCATCATGTGTTCCCCTTCATGTTAGCCTTTGTACCCAAACATCAGGCTAATCCAAACTCAGGTGGGCCACATCTCAGGGAATCGGGATAGGGATGGCTACCATTAAAAACCATCAATATTCTGTGTGGGCCTACCTTGTTTTGTATATGCAATCCAATCCATTAAGAAGAATCTCCACACCTGGATGAATTAACAACCTAAAAATTTAATACTTCGGTGAGCTACACTACGTGATTTTAGAGGTCTTAGGAATGGTTTTACATGGCCCACCTGAGTTTTTATGGGAAAGGATAACAGGAGGTGTTTGACATGATAGAGTGATTGAATTTCCTGCACACCCCACTTTGAAAAGATAAGAGAGGGGGAATAAAAAGCCTCCTCTCGTCTTGCAAGCTCCATTGCATCTCTACAGCTCATCCATGTCAGTCTATCACTATTCAAACCATACGCATGCCATAGTTGTATGGCAATCCAGACCGTCCAAGTCTCTAACCCAAACAGAATAACCAGAAAACTACACTCAGAAGATGGTATTAACTATTTTAAATTCCCTACTCATGCGGACCACTCCCTGTTATACTTTTAACCATCCATTTGATAGCCATCAATTGAATGGCTAGGATTGCTTGATCAGTATAATTTTAGAGATACGGTCCATCTACCACACTTACAATTTGGACGGTCTGAGTAACTCTGAATCAGTGCCTCATGAGAGGAGAGTGAATCACCACTATTTTCAAAATGGTACTGAACTAACACATGACTCATGGTCCTTTTCAAACTATGTAAGCTTCTGTTCATCAGCTTTCTGTCCCATCCCACCCTCCAATATCCCAGAATGTGTGGGTCTCTCATTGGGAGGTCTGCTCCCCATCCACAATCACCCTCTTTCATTGAAATGCTCTGGTGCTCTTAGATCACCATAGGTTATATATGATGCTCCTACTTTCATTGGGACAGTTAGACAACCCAATCGCTTGATCTTGACTGTACATTAGGTCCAACACACATTTTATGGAATGCCATGCAAATATCACACTAACCGGAGATTCGTACTTATTTGATTATTAGTCTTTAGTTTGGACGGTCCAGATCATTTACACCAAAATAGGTCTGACTAACCATTTCATTAAGCTACTAATTGGGCCATCATAAATTGCTTATGATTTTAAAGCAATTATTTTTGTCAAAAAATCCTAACTAGTAATTAATGGCTCATAAAATGAATGGCTAGATCAATAGTAGATTGGATCATCTTAGTTTTTGCATAGTAGCCTATGATATAGGCTATGGACTTAATAAACAGTTCAGATATTGGACTGTCCAAGAGACAGATACAACTAAGAGCACTATAACTAATAGTGATACGAGAGCAGTGGAACATTTTTCTTATTTGATACTCTGGTAGAGTATGACACTTGATACACAAGCACACAAAAATTAAACATATAGCATGCATGAACTCAAATAACTGACTAAATTGGAGAAACCACTCTTATAATCGAATTGGATGAACAAATTTTCCAATTGTCCTATTGAAATAGAACTATTGGATTTATTTATTTTTCATATTTCTAACCGTGGAATAAGTGTCCACCAATCCAATGGTCAAATAATCAAATAAGTGTACTTTTTATTTCATATTACATGCAATTTGGGACCCACAATTTGAACATTTTAATTTGAATTACTTGTGTGCCACGTAAACAGTTTCTAAGTAAATTTTGTGCGCATGTGTATCATCCATCACACTTTGCCAGAGTATCAAAGTAAAAGAATATTCCAAGGTTTACAGCCAGGCATGGCATAAAACTGCACCACAAAATACACACGCTAGATTTGTTTTGTGAGGAATTATATGATATTCCTCAGCTTAAGGACATGCACAGTATCTTCTGATCTTGAGTTTCTACAAGTGGGGCCAATAGATTGGTGATCCACGCCGTCAGTCGATGGGCCCCACAATGGATAGACCATCCTTAAAAATATCTAGTAAGGGACAATCCAAACCATTCAACCGGAGGCCAGATAGTCGATTATGAAGAAAATTACAGGTCCACATTCAATAAAGGGAAGCCAAATATTGGATGATCAGGATTTTCCAATCTTTGATATTCTTGGGGGCATGCGTGATCCACGGTATAGATACTATCTCCATGGGCCCACTTGTACAAACACGAGAAATGATCACATGTCCTCACCAATCAAAGAGGGTAAAAGGATCCAAGCCGTTGTTTTCTCTCCCTCCATCAGATTTCTCTCCACTGATACCTTGGGAGAACATAAGCTTTAGTGGGTCAGGCTCCAATTCTCCCAAATACATGAAGAAATCATCCGAACGATTTGCACCTGGTGGCACCAACGGTCTATAACCGCAATTATCATCAAAACCCAGATCAAATTCGCCATCACGATCGGCACCGTCTATCGACTTCTCTCTCTCCCCTACCTCCACTTTAATGGTCCTGATTTCCTTCGGCCCACCTGTGATGATCACGTCCGATGCTGCATTAACCTCATCGTTCTCCTTACGTTCTTCCTTCACATCCGTTGGTTTTGGCATTTGAGAAGATGATGGATTCTTTGAAGGTGCTTCTTTCTTCATGTGTTGTGATCTAGTGGACCCCGCCAGTGCGTTTCTTTGGGTGGGCCATGGATGGTTGTGTTCTGAAGTGTATGTGATCACTAACATGTTTGGATCGGTCCGACTCCGCTCCACTTGTTTTCTTGCTGAACAACCTTTGGAGCTGCTACATCTGTAATAACCCCTGGATTGCATACAAAATCATGAATTAAAAAACTTGCATTGCAAAATTTTTGAATGTATATACAACACGATTATACTCGCCACACACAGATCTTGTGGTTGGCATCCCCTCTCCATTGTTCCTTGTTCTGTGTGGCCCTCCTCAACTGTTGATGTAGGGAAGGATGCGATGAGTTTGATCACCATCTTCCTCAAGGATTACTACTCTGAATTCATGGAGCTCTCTATATTATTCATAGAGTTTTCTTGAATCCACGAGGGATTAAATAGAAATATTTTCTAATAAATTTGAAACTAAATTAATTAATGATAAAAATGAAATTACAATACTTTAAATAATGAGTACAAACCTAATATGGAGTTTTAGACTCAAACTACATCTTGAAACTCTGTAACTTTATTATAAATGATAATCGAGACTTCATGGTTTTTGACTAAAATTAGTGTCTAATTTGCCTTAACTATATTATTCTTGTAATTTTCTAAGCCCTTTTCATGTTGGGTATGACACTTAAAACTCATAGAAAATTCAGTGTAGGCAATATGGTGTAGTCAAGTAGTTGACTAAAGTAGCTTTTTATACTAAAAAATCACATATAATACGTCGAAAAACTCATTCTAATTTGCGAGACACACGACTGTTTTAAGGTTGAAATAGTCCTTATCATTTCTGCCTCCTATGGGGCCTTCTCTGGTTCCTCCTTATCATAAAAGTATCTACGACCTGCTTGCTCTACATCAATATGGATGAGACTGAATTTTGGTAGGATCGAAAAACTAAGGACGCACCTGATTCATGGATTGAATGTCACTGGCACAACACACTGGACCTAAGGAGATTGATAGTTGTACACGTTGTGTAATACATGTGTTGTAGAGGATTAGCTCCTTAGTTTTGAAGAGAAATGCTTCAATTAATGCTTCCACAACATGCTAAGTTATAGCGCTCCTAGTTGCATAGGGACACGTCAGCAGTCCAATCAACGTACTTGAACTGTCCATTTAGTCCAACCAATCGTCCATGGGCTTCCAAGCAAAATTACAGCAATTAGATAATCCTATCCATCCAACGGGCGGCCTTTTTCCCAAGCCATAGATGGGATGATAAAGATCATCTGATCTAGACCATTGTTTGGAACTAGAAGCAGTCCATGATGGGATCACACAAATGGACGGTTCACATTGTTGAATGGATCTATTTTATGTAAAATAGCTTGACCTTCCACTTTGTAGGTTATTGTCTGATCAAAATCACTGATTGGATCTATTTTTACTTGGTGGCCCATGAAGAGCATGCCCCACCAAATGGACCGTCCAGATACATTAATTGGACTGCCCATATGGTGCTCTCGGATCATTTCTTGTTTTTGCATGGCCATCTTAGTTTCTCTAATTTGAGATTATTAATGGGAAAGATAGAATAATACTTCGGTAATGACTCAGATTTAGACACCGATGATAGTTTACAACCATTATAAAAATGGCAGCGACTCCTGATCAACCATACACATAGCATTGTTGCACAGCAATCCTGACCGTCCAATTCACTAGTCCAGTTGTCAATAGGGCATAAAGAAAAAGATCACGCTGAAAAGATGATAGTAATCATGTGATTTTCCCACTTTAGCCATCAATGGATGGTTACGATCTCCTGATGATTGTGATTTTAGAGGTATGCTCCATCCACAATATCCCACACAATTTGGATTGCATGCATGGCCGTACATGAGTGCCACATTTGTGGAAGCCCAGACACCACCATTTTTAAGATAATGGTGAACTAGCACGGGAATCTAACCCTCAATCATATTAGTAATTGTAGTAAGGAAGATGAGAAAAACAGCATTTAATGAAATGATTTTGAGCTGTTTGTCATACCAAGACTCAGATCATGTGATGATGAAAGAAATGAGAACTGATCACCTGCATCCGGTCGCACAGTAACTTACCATGCAACCGCTTCTTTCTAGCCAGTGTATCACTTGTATAGAATATCCTAGCCATGCAAACAACAGGCCCCACCATCAAGATCACATGGCCGGATAGCCAATGATCTGGCACAATAAAAAGATGTGGACCACATAATGAGTAGATCAATCTAACATACTATAGGGACGATCGATCTTCATGGCAGGACACACTTTTTTAATGGTTTGGATGTTACATGAGCATGCAGCTGGATGTAGGTGATGAGAACAATACCTTGGATAAGGAGAACCCTTGATGGGTTTTTGTCCATACTTTCTCCAGGCCCAAAGATCAGATGGGACCACCTCTCCACCGGGCCTACTGTTTGTGGGTGCTGGTGCTGGTATACATACCACCTTCTTTGCTTGGCCCTTCCTAAAATACAAAAGATCTTATTTTAACGATGATAATGATGGAAATATTTAAAAGAGATGATAATGCTGGATCATTTTTACAATGGGCTTGAGTAGGGTTGTTTCATGGAATGCAGGGTACACCCAGCGTGGGTGGCTCGCATGAAGCGGCCTCACCTGTGTGAAGAGGGTGGCTTGTGTAAAGCGGAACCCATATAAAGTGTGTCCCATGAGAGAGTTCAGCTGAGGTCCTAACCCATGGAATGTGAAACCTGACCTTTAAGATAGAGCAATTGATCCACCATACTCTATGAATTTGAGCTTTTAGGGCAAGTGATTAGTTGCCCTAAGTTAGATAATATTTACATTTTATACTTCTTCTTTCTCTTATTCTATACACTCATCTATCCATTTTCTTTTCCGTACACCCATTTGTCATTTTGGGAATTGAGATAAAAACCCAAGATAGGCGTGTACTATTTCCCAAAATAGAAAATGGGTGCATGCCAATCAGTCAGGGTGGTGGGAAGCAACCGATAAAGCCACTAGAAGGAGGAGAAATTTCTTCATATTCTAGTTTCCTATATACACCCTATTTTTGTTATTTACACCCTATTCTTTTAATTTTTGAAATTAGAAGTGCAAAACAAGGTACTCATTCTGATACAATAAGTAGAAATAAACTGTATGTGAATAAAAGAAAATGTCTTACTCTAATACAAGACGGTAGAAAGAAAGAGATGTATGTAAATAAAAAGACAGTGCCTCAATATATATCAATGCTATTGCTAATTATCTTAGCCTTTATTCTTTAAAATCCAAGAAAGAAAACGTTCTCGAATTTTGAGCATATATATTATTCAACAGCAGCAGCAGCAACAAGAGATTACTTGAATTTATAGTCTCTATCTATTTTAAATTTTGAGTATTTGAATATCTTAGAAGTGTTGCTTGCTTATATCATTATGATCCAAGAAAAGAAAAAAGAAAGAAAGATTGTTTTATCTTTATAATCCAAGCAAGAAAAGAAGTGGAAGACACACCACCACCAACAACAAAAACAACGGATTTCTTGAGATTCTAAGCTTTATCTATTGCTCACTTTGAGTATTTGAAAGGGTTGAATACTTTTATCATTACAATCCAAGAAAGAAGTAGAAGATAACAAGGTATGAACTATGTCTTGGTTATTATTCTTGAGATTTTAAATAATAAAAAAAAAATTAATAAAGGATTTTCAATGTCTTGGTTATTATTACCATCATGAAATGCAAGGGTGATGGTACGTTCAATGTCCAAAAGCCATCAGAGAGATTGATTGATTGGGTTGGGTGAGTTGGGCAAGAAAAGCTTTAGATGATTACTTCAAAGCTCAGTCAATGCTTGTCTTCATGATACATGTATTAGTATGTGTGCTAGTTAGCAAGCTATATATATAGGCTTGAAACCCTATGGTAATTATGTTGACAGAGAGAAACAAATGGGTTTTGATAATTCTTCAGTCAAATCAAACAATACAAGTCCTCTTACATCCATTGGCCTCAAAATCAACTTCTCACATGCACCACATGTAATTTCCAAAAAAAAAAAAAAAAACAACAATAATACTTAGTTCTCCAATCAAACAATACATGTCCTTTTACATCAATTGCCGTCAAAATCAAGTTCTCAAAATGGTTTTCAGGAAATTTTTTTTAAAAAAATAATTAAAAAAAAAAAAAAGTTCTAACCATGTGAAATTCCAAACAATAACAACCAGATGATCATGGTTTTACTCCTGTGACATGAAATTGGTATATGGATGATATGGGAATTAATTGATGAGTTTTACAAATAACATCTCAAAACACCATATTATGTATATTATCATTTTAAATGAAATTGAATTCCATGAAGTTGGTATTCAATATTTTTATTTTCAAGAAATCAGTCATAAAAATAAAAAATAATAATAATAATAATAAACTATTTTCATCAATTTGAATTTTCTTTGAGATGGTATTCTTTTTTGAGAAAATCAGTTATGCAACCATTTTCTATCAATTGATATTTTCTATAAGATGGGTGTTGAATAATTTTTAACACACACACGCCAAAAAAAAAAAAAATTAAAAAAAATCAAACTTGGTCTGAGAATTAGATAGATGGTTACCTTCTCTTGATTCCCAAATTCCTTTGCGATGAAATCTGCGGCCCACCGTTCTCAGCCAAACTGGGAGCAGTAGATGTATTTCTTGTAATATTGTGATTACCATCTAATGAAGTAGATATAATTCCTGCCGGCGAAGCCGGCTTCACCGCCATCGCTGCTGAAGAATTTTCACAAGATGTAATTGGCATCTTTGCATTTGTAGATATCTGTAGCATTCTAGAGAAGAAATTACAAGGCATCTGCACCTCCCCATCTGAAATCTTGGGACTGAGAACACTACCAACACTCTCATCTTCCTCCACATTCATCTCAACCATACCTCCTGCAGAATCTGATCCGTCGAAGAACATGGGAGTTGCAACATCCAATCCATACACCATAGGATCTTGCATATTAAAGAAGGGATCGCCAAAACCGTACATGGGTTCATCGGTCGATTGTGGAGCGTTAACAGGCAGAGAAGGGAATTGCCAATCGTTGGATGGATTGGTCGGTCTCCCACCGTGGCAGCTGGCTCGAACTATGTCTGCAAGATCTCCTTGATCATTTTCCATCCTCAGCCAAGATAAACTACACATCGCTTTTGATAGAAAGAATAGTAAATAGAAGAAATCTCTCTAGTTTGATTTTGGTTTCAGGGGTTTTTGCACTAGGAAAAGCATCAAAACCATGCATTTGGATTTGGGTTTTTGGATATGTTTGTGCTTGAAATGAGTTTCTATGATTTAGGTTTCTCTGCAGCAAGAGAAAGGAACGTTGGACCGAAAGAAGTACTCAGAGAGAGAGAGAGAGAGAGAATTTTCTTTCTCGTTTCGACGCTGACTTTTCATAAGAAGCTCTTTATCTATACGCAACAGCAGGGAGAGAGAGAGAGAGGTGGGCAGTCATAACATGCGTGGTTATTTTATCAAGTTCGTTTTTGTCCATCGCGACTAACAATTTTTAGTGTGTGTTTCGATGCACTTGGGCCTAGATTTTGGGATGATCCGATGATTTTAACGGTCCAAATTTCCTTTAATACGAAAAAATAATCTATTTATCATAATAATTCCTTAATTACGGTCCCCATTTTTTATTTTCATAGCTAAATGAAAGCATTTGAAATTTTCACTTTTCTATAGATTGTGATTTCAATTAAGTTATATTGGTCTTAGAGCATAGATTCCGTAATATGGACGGTTCCGATCATTAGAAAAATAATCATGTGGCCCCATTGATGGCAACAGACAGTTGATCTGAGTGGCGACCGAGGCAAAACGAACTCCATCTTTTGTTCATATTTTCATATGAAAGAGTCGTTTGATATTACCGCATGGTCAGTGACACCGTATACGTCGAATAGACGTAAAGCAGCCCAAACCGTCCAAAGTGTGGGCCTCATTTTGGATGGTTCACAGTCCCCATAGTAAATTGATTAGATGGCTCTACCATGATTAATGAACATTTTCCTGGTACGTAGACTGTTGGCTACTTTTCATTTTCAACCGTCCATCAGTGCGATGTCGCGCCAAGGGGTACCTTTCTGATGGACGGCTTGAAATTCACCTGTCCGTTGCTAGCAGCTGTGGTGCTTGTGCATTAGCTGACGTGTACATGCGTGTAACCCCAAGCTTTGTGGAGCCCACCATGATGTTTGTGTCATATCCAATCCGTCCATCCGTTTCAGCTCAGTTTACGAGATGAGCCAGAACATGAGGGAGTTCCAAGATGGTTTCAACGATCAGCATTTTTATCTCCACTGTTTCATGAGGTGTGGCCAAATTGAGATATGAATATCCCTTTTTTTTTTATTTCCATATCCTAAAATGATATAATGAAACGGATAGACGGAGTGGATATAGTAAAACGGTCATGGAAGACCCCACATAGCTTGAGATTGCAAAGAATTCCTGTAAACCCGGGTAACAGGAAAATCGCGGGCGGTTTAACAAAGCTACGTTAGTAAAGTAATCAATCTAAAGATAAGATTTTTAAATTTTTTATTTGTATTTTTTATAATAACGTTAGTTCTAATTAATAGACCTCTTTTTTCTTGCAATTTGTCATGCGTGGACTACATCTGGACCATACAAAGCATCGGGCCCGTTCTCAAGATCACGTGCGTTAACATAAGCCCTCAGTGATTGTCTAACGGTCCTCTTTTCTTCCGTAGGAGTGTGGCCCACCCGATGAATGTATTAGCCTGATTTGTGTCTAGAGATTCTCCACAGCAGGCCCATTTAATGATAGGACAGGATCTTGCACACGTGTAACCTCCGTTGACATTTTCTAATCTCTCCTCGTGCGAGGTGACGTGGCATTCTTGGATGAATGGTAACGGACGCGGATTCCCTGTGATCGGTGGGGTCCACCACAATGTATTTGTAATATCCACCCGTCCATCAGTTCCTGAATATCATGTTACGATGTGAGTCCAAAAATCAGGCAGACCCAAAACTCAAGTGGGCCACGTTGAGTGCGGATAGGGAAATGATGATATTATTTTTACCGTTCATCAACGTGAGACTCACCTTATGAACGGTTTGGATGGTATATAAACATTACAGTTGACCCAGGAAGGTTCCTATGGTGGGTGTCTTCCTGTGTTGGGGCCCACTTGAGTTCTAGCTAAATCTACCTTATTTTCGGCATCATAATCTAACATGAGCTGCCGCAGCTTATGGCCGGAGTGGATCTCAAATATACATCATGGTGGGCCCCACAGGCCTTTCATTGCAGTGACTCCCGGCAACTTGTTATAGGAAATTGGCGTCCAGCTAACTTGAATTTCGGACGCGAAGTGCCTGTGTCCCCGGCCGCAGGAAGTTCCTGTGTTCCGAAGCTATGTGAGGCCTACAGAGATCCCCGTAAGAAATCCACTCCGTGCATCCGTTTCTCAATATCACAATGGGATAGAATTTCAAAGATCAGGAAGATTTAAAGTTCAATGGGTCACACGAAATGAAAAAGTGAGAATGAAAACATCCACCGTTGAAATCTTCTTGAAGCTAACCATGATGTTTATATGCCATCCAAACCGTTCATAAGGTTATCACTACAGGGATAAAGTGCAGACACAAATATCATCCTGATATAAAAAGAAAAATGTGTGGTCCCTAAGAGGTTTCTAATCTTGGGCACTGAATTCTCACTGTTTCCTGGCGTGTGGCCCATATGAGTTTTTGATCTGCATGGTTTTTGGACTCACCAGTCCAATTGTGATCTTGAGAAACCGATGGATGGAGTTGATTTGTAACGTAAATCGCTGTGTGCGTCACATAACTTCCGACCACTGGAACTTCATGTCGCTCCAGCACAGGCAATTTGCGTCCGTCAATTTCAGCAGATCGTTTTGCGTCTGACGCGACTCAGTGTCCAGCGTCTGTCGCTGCACACTGGGACCCACTTTCTGAGTGGTTCAACAATCGGAACCGTCCATGTTTTGAAACCTATGATTTACGTAATATTACACCGAACTGATGATTGTGGCCATCACCGTAGATGAATTTAAACTAATGGAAAAGAATTGTCAGTGGCTTGCATTCAAATCCAAAAATCAAAGGTTACGATCATCACTGAAGCATGATTAGTGAATAACAGCTTACTTATAGTAGTAACAGTAATATATACCGCATAAATCATTGGACTATTTCAGCACGTATCCCACTGGATCAACGGCCCGGATCAGTACCCCGTGGCCCACTTGTACATACTTTAAAGATGTTGATAGTTGTATATATATAACCGTGAGTCAAGGGTCATACACTCAGACTCTAATTAAGACAGTTCATTAAATGCCTGTGGGCCCCACTTGGCCTCCCATCAAGATCGCCCGAATTAAATGCTAGTGGCCCTGACTTCTCCCCGAAATGAGATGGACCACAGGATTTCTGTGGGCCCCACTCCCCACGTTCTTGCATGTCAGACTCAATCCCAGAAAAGGGAGGGCGGATTAGGTGTTACCCGGGATAAACTTACTGGATATAGCACCGTAGTAGGTGTTACCCTTACCGTGGGGCCCACCTTGGTAATGTGTTGTATATCCACGCCATCCATCCGTTTTACCTTCCCATTTTAGTACGTTTTATCAAACATTAATCATACCTAAATCTCAGGTGGACCACACTAAAGTAAAAAAGTGGAGATTGAAAGCCCACCATCATAAACTTCCAAAGGCCTACCGTAAGCAGTTCCTTAATGTTTATTTTCCATCCAACCCGTTCATAAGGTCAATCAGATCTGAATGATGGTAAAATACAAATATTATCTTGATCCAAAACCTTTATGACCTACAAAAATCTTTTAAATACCATTCACCACTTTTCCATTGATGTAATCCGTTAGAGATTTGAATCTGATTAATTTTTAGCAAAACATCCTAAATGAGATTAAAAACCGTATGGACGGCGTGGATATACAAAATATTCATCAAGGTGGGAACCACATGGTAAGGATAACACCCAGTAAGGTGTTACCCGAGTAACACCTAATCCCAGAAAAGTACAAATTTACACTGGGATTCTCTGATCAACCCTGACAGCTGGCCCATGTGATCCAAACCCGTAATCTAATGGTTATTAAAATACTAAAAAAAATAGGTGGGCCATGCGCATGGTACGATGCGTCCACGTCATCGATGATGACCCGGGACCGTGATTTTTATTAGAGGAAAACTTTGATACTCTGTTAGAGTGTGATGATGATACACAGGCACTTACTAGTGGCATGCTTTGCATATAAGAAACTCAAATTAAACCATCTAAATCATGGGTCCCGATTTAGATATATCATGAACCAAAATTTATGCTTATATGATTATCTGACTGCCGATCGGTGGACATTTATTGGACGGTTAAAAATGAAAAGTATTCCTACTCCAAGGAAAAGGGTTGACAAATAAACGGTTCAGATTGTTCAACTAATATTATTTTGGGACCATGACTTAGAGATAGTGGATTCTACAGTTTAAGCGCTTTAGCTTGAGTTCTCATGTGCCACGTGTATAGTTTACGAGTGCCTGCGTATCAATTGGCATAGGCAGCCGGAGTATTATTGAATAATTTTCCATTTAATAATTAGTCAAATGACGGCTTAAAGTCAATGTTTAAGTCCTTAGTCATGCCTATGATGACATCAACGGCCTGCACGCGTGACACTTGAGCAATTACGTGACGGTTCATGATATGAATTGGTCCACCAGCCCGATCCATCGTGGCCATCCAAAAATATGTAAATCAACGGTCTAAATCAATTTGAAACTATCACGTTTGGCCTCACGGTTCTGTTTCTCATAAGGTGGAGAGTTTTCTTCATTGCATAATTGGTAAGGTGGTAGATGTCTGCGAGATCCACACCGTCTATCAGGTGGTTGAAAATATAGATTAATCTCTAAATGGTTTAATACGTGAATGGTTGCTAGATAGATTGATATAACTAATTGATCGAGGGTATTAGAAAATACTTATACATTTTTGTGCATGTTTAAGAGAGTTTTGAAATATGATTAAAATTTTCCAAAGGATTTTGCATATATAAACTCGTTAATCTCTTATAATTTGCTTATTATATTAGATTTTATTATTATTTTGTACTGTCGTTTTTTCTTGTGAGATTTTTCACATAAAATTCATATGTTCTTGTTTTATATATATATATATATATATATATATATATATATATATATATATATATATATATATATCTTTCGCTTGTTTAATTCAAATTTAGAGTTTACTTCTAAATCTTTAATTCGATAAGCTAATTGAAAAGAATAGATATTTTACTTGAAGAAATTGTAGAATAAAAAAAAAACCCTTTTACAGCACTGGAAGGAAATTGTAGGTTTTAAAAAATTTAGATTCAAATGAAGATTTTTTCAAACCCAAATGAGTCATACCAAAGAAAATAATGGGAACAGAGATGCTTCTTCTTCTCTTTTTTTTTTCAAATTTTATTTTATTTAAAAGCGTGTTAATACACCCTGCTGTCATTTCACACTTCACTGTTAGCCACCCTCACTAGGAATCGATACTGAGACCTCAGTGTTGGAATATTAATACTTACCATTGAAACCTTCTTAGGGCTCAAAAGGGCCTAAAAGAATTCAATGATGAGAGTGTCCATGAACGGGCTGAAATGATGGACGGTGTGGATGTAATACACATCTCAGTGGACTCCATAGAGTTTCTTGTGGCACCGGAATTTCGCATTAAAATACATGGATGTGTGCAATGTCATGGACTTTCTTCCGTGGGCACTTCAAGTGTTCAACACAAACTTCGATAAAAATGTGAGGCCCACCTCGAGAACGGAAGAAGACTTAAAAAGGGTAAAAGGTAGGTGATCCCCACCAAGACACGATAAAAATGTGAGGCCACGTGGATCATTGTAAAGCCTACTTAGGAGGCAAACATACCATGGAAAGGCCCTGGACCGTCCTCTTTTCAAAGATCATCCAAACCGTTCGAGTAAACCGTTGACCAGTCCATGATTGTATCTGTAGACAGATCGAACGGCTAGGAATGTCTGTGGCAACTTATACTTTGACAAGAGCCTAATTATGATGGGATCTACACGTCGAACGGTTGAGATCGTCGTGCGCATGGCCCAGATAGTGGACTACCAGTTCACATCAGTAGTCCCGATTCTACAAGACCGTTTCATGGTCACGTACATCAGGATGCATCGAATTACCATACGTTTGAACTTCGTGGGCCCTACGGTGATGTATGAGTACCATCGAGTACGTCCATTATATGAGCCTCTTGATATTAAATCTACATACCAAAATAATACCTGATTCATAACTAAGGTGGGCCACACAAGAAGTAGCAAATTGAACTTTAGGGATGGAGCCGCCACTATAGAAATTTCGAGATGGAAGGTGGGCCCATTGTGTTGTATATATGTCATCCAAACCACTTATCAGGAGTAATCCACCATTATGAAGCTACAAACCTAAAATCAAGCTATTTCAATATATTGGTAGACCACAGAAAGTAAATATACAGTTGTTGGGCGTGATAGTACATTTCTTCTTGTTCTGTGTCTCATCTGGTTCTATATCGGGGTGAAATTTTTTTATTTTCATTGAACATAACGACGGTCACCAGATTCATGGTTTAGATTCTCCGTAGACTTCATGGGTAGGCCCCACACAGCTCAAACGTATGCTAGTTACCATACGTTAGAATGTATGTGATCATTTCCCGCTGTCTTAACCCTTCCTACTTGCGAAACAGGATTAGGTTTTAATCGGCATTGGGATGCGTGCCACGTGGCGTTGTCGGAGTTGATTACCTTTGCTTCCAACTCGAACTTAAAATCGCCCACGGGATTTGGTTGGAATTTCGATAGGAATGATAGGGTGCACGCCTCCTCTACTTGTACACGTGTCCTGTATCTCAAAATCTGAACCGTTAGATAGTGGGACCCAGTATATATTTGGATTAATTTACAACGAAAGGATGATCCTCGATGGTGGATTGCTGATGATCGAATGGACAGAATGATCAAAGTATTAAACGGCCCAAATTCGCCAGAAAATAGAATTTTCTAATCAATCTTATTTTTGGGATATGATCAATCTACAGTGATCCCCACTGCTTGGACGGCTCAGATTTGAGATGCTCTCATACCCCAAAGTTGTAGAGATCCTACACCAGTTCCCACTCAAGGCTTCAATTTCAAGCCAGGGAGAGGCTCAAATCCCATGTTTTGTCGTGTAGCGAAAAATGTTCACACACAGGCATGGACTTTCCCACCAACATTTCACGTGTGAAGAACATCCGATCCGTGCAAAACGTGTCACGTGTGACGAACATCCAATCCGTGCAAAACGTGGGCCAGACATTAATGGCTCGGGACTAGCCACACAATATCACCACCGTTGTAAAACTCGGACTAGTCTAATACAACTCGTCGGAGTCAACTCTGGATTCGGTAGCACATTGATACTGCGTGTCACCCGGGACGAGTAGAACCGTTCATCCGACTGGTCTCTATATGATCGCTGTGGCTGTAATGTCCCCATGTCAACATAAAACATATAGATACAGGTTCGTATGGGATAAATGTATTCAATGATGATAAATAATTGATGTAGAGTAGGTCCCAGACAGTTCATGGCCAGGATAGATAGAAAAGGCCCGGTCAACGACAACAGTGATCCTGATTGTTGGACCTTAAATTGAATGTATTTTACAGTTCAAAATGAGTTATTGGATGTATTTTATAATTCACAATGAGTTATTGGATGTAAAATATATGATTTTGAAGTAAATGAGATACTTTACCCACCCAACCCTGCTATACTGGATTACACTGGATAGATTTGCGAAATACTACTAGATCAATAGTCGTTTTCTTATTTTAATTCTATTTTTACTATAAATAATAAATTTTAGCAAATAACAGCTATTATGGGTCATTTTTTCATAACCATCATGAATACCCCATAATATGTAGCAGTCATCACATGTTATTTTTTTGCAACCACAGTAGCAATCCTGTTACATGTGATGGACATTATGGGTCTTTTTTTTCAACCACCGTAGTTATCATATTACGGGTTATTTTTTTTCACAATCAACATAATGATCTCGTAATGCATAACGGTTATTATAGGACATTTTTGATGGCTAATGTATCGAACTTGTAACGCATAATGGCCGTTATGAGTCATTTTTTTCATAACCACCATAGATACCCTATAATATATGACGATAAATACAGGTCATTTTTTTGCATCTACGATAGCAGTCTTATAATGCATGATGGTCATTACAAAGTCATGTTTTTGCAACCACCATAGCAATCTCATAACAATTATTATGAGTTAATTTTTTTGTAGTGACCTTGTAATACATAATGGTCGTTATGAGTCATTTTTTCACAACTACCGTAATAACCTCATAATGTGAAACAGCCTACTATAATCATTACATAACCATTTTTTAATTTGATACCTAACATGGGAGATTTTAAACATTGCTTCAATCCTTACTTAGAAGAATCTCCGAGTCCATTCGGGGCTAAACAAGGCAGCCGAGTTGCCGCCGAGTCATTTAAAATTGAATTCATACCACCAATGCAAATGATTAAAAAATTGAATGGCACACCACCAATGCAAATGATAAAAAAAAAATCTTTTAAAAAATAATAAGGCATATAAACACCTTGCAACATCCTTGATTGATTAAATATTGGTTAGGGTTAGGTGGCTATTAATGAAAGAGACTTCAGTTCTTAGGAAGATTATACTAGCCAACCACTTAACACTAAAAAAACTAATGAAAGTGTCATTTAAACTCCCTAACCTGTAATGGCCCACCGGCACGTGTACAAATGGACGGTTCGCGTGCTTGTAGACGCACATGGGCGCGTGTGATATTTAAGAGGTGGCCGCTGGATTAGTTTAATGGCTTAAAGACTTGGGCCTGTCTGTAACGACTCAGCTAGTCACGTGCCGGCATGACATATAGGTGCTAATCCAACTATCAGGTTGATCTGACATCAGCTAAGCTTTTTTGCAGCCCCACATTTCTTTTTTTGCAAATTGTTGTACACCTAACCGTTGGATCGATCTGATTCTTGGATTATGATATCAATAATATGATATCCTTCTTATGGATGGATTGGATATCCAACCTGTGTGCCATGTTGGCACTTGTGTGGAGCAGCAAAGGAATTGGTGGCTCAGATGGCCCCACTCTGATATTTATGTGGAATCCACTCGGACAACTAAGTGTGTCACACCATGTTAGGACCAGAGCCCAAAAATAAATACTATCCATGATTAAGGTGGAGCACACGATTGGAAGCAGTGTAAAGAGCAATCTCCAAACTGTATATCCCACCTTAACCACAGATGGGACTGATTTTCGGTCCTTAGTCCTAAATTTTGGTGTGGAATTTAATGGTTGGAATGGATTTCATAAAATCATCGTGCTGGGCCCTACAAAAATCTAGAGTGGATGTCTTTCTCCTAACTGTTTCTTTCAGTATGGCCCTCCTGAATCACGGGTCAGCCTGAGATTTTTACACCGTGCCTAAAGTTGGATTTTACATCTGATGATCGGAGTGGATCTCGTATATACATCAAGATGGACCTGGCAAAAATCAAGGGTGGGTGTCTTGTGAAATTTCCTTTTAAGCATCTATCCACACTTATTTTTTTTGGGCCCACCGTGATGTGTATATGAAATCCACTTCATACATTAGATGTTTGATACAATGTTAGGCCCATGGTCAAAAAATCAGACTGACCTGCAATTCAGGTGTGTCACACCAAAGAAAACGGTTGGAGAGATACATCACTCTTGATTTGTAAAGAGCCGCCATATGGAAACCACTCTTTTTGGGCCATGGACCTAACATGGGAGATACACTTTTCAGTCAGGGTTTATGTCACATCAAACATCACAGTGGGGCCCACCCAAGCCGCAGACCCAACTGAAGGTATTCCAATGATAGTTATCTAGCATATTGAAAACGTTTTTGAAAAAAGTACTGAAATGTAAATTCTATAATATGTAAGTAGTTTTTTGTAAAATTCCCAGCTAAAAAAAAAAAAACATTACAGTGTGTGCCTGGGAACAGCATACACATGTTTTCAGTCAAATTCCCAATCTATAAAGAATTACACGATGTGGACCCGTTAACAGTATACACATGTTTTCAGCTCTGACAAGTGGGGCCCATGGTTTGTTAATTAAGATTATTGGTTTATCCGTAGGACACAACAGACCAATGGTTTAGATTATTGGACCATGGCCCCACTTGTCAGAATAAAATACATGGGTATATCGTGCAAAGATGGTGGGCCACGTGTCCGGTAATCTATCATTTTATTGATTCAGACCGTTGATCTTATGGGAACTACATAAAATTGGTGATGATCTAATACTGTTCCAGGTTGGAACATCGTAACCATTAAATATCTGGCCTCTTTTCTGGGCCGTTGCTACGTTTATTGCTAACCGTATTTTAGTAGGCCACAAAGGGATAGGAACCACAGGATGGACGGTCTGGATGATCAAAATTAGCCAACTATTTTTACGTAACGGTGGATCAGGACCTTATAATTCCTCTTTGTTATAAGCCAATGTCATTCTAACGGTCAAGATGATGGGATATTGTTGTATGGTCCTTGATCAGTCTCCTCTTTCCCACTGATGTAGCTTTCACATTTCTCAACTGATCCCGAACAGTCAGCTGTTCACATGCAATCCCATCCGGCCGAAGTATTTCCACTGCAGAACATCCGACCCATGTAAATGGTGGGACCATCAAGTTCACCTTTCTTGAAAATCATGCACATCCACTCATTAGGTGGACCACACCTTTACACTAACCCATACTATGAGACATGCATTGACCTAATGGTGTACTGCCTGATGAGTGGATCCGCTCCAGGTAGACTTCAAAGTGGGGCCCACATTTTAGATGGATCCTATGTCCTAGAGATGTGACAAGACATGAATTGTGGGGCCCATGTAGATGCACCACATGTTAATGACCAGATGAACTTAAAATCAGGCCCATCCAATCATCAGATGGGCCACACAAGATAGCCAATGTTTTGGGTGGTGGATACTGTTTTTTATGAGGTGGCCCACCCTCTATAGGGTTAGTGGGAAATTGTCCCTTGTCCATCCATGACATTGGAGCCTAGCCCTTTATGAATGAAATTTCTTCATTTATCTCCACCCTCTACAGGAGTAGAATCTAGAGGTGGTGGGCCACACCCCCACCACTACAAACATCAAAGGCCAAGGATCCCTCTCCAAATCCCTTTCTTAAAGGGAATGATGGCTTCCCTCCAAGCATCCCATGCAAAATTGCAAAAGACAGAACATAAAACATAAAAGCAACAGCCCACTTCCTATTCAAAGTGGTGACTGACCTCACTCCATCTATACCATCCCCCCAAAGTGCTGCTGGCGGCCGGTCCCTGTCCAATCATGTTGTGCTCTTTTCATCATGAATTACGAGGGTCCTATGTACATGTGGTGCCCATGGTTTCCCGGCAATCCGAGATGCCGATGCCCCAGCGTAGATGGGGGGATTGCCCCTATAATCCCTCAGATTAGTAGAAGAAACAACCTCACATCACACCCACAAATGAATACAGAGACGGCCCAGGTAAACAGCGCAAGGTTGGATGGTTAAGATCTTCCAATCATGAAAGGAGATGGCTAGCATCTGCCTAAAGGCCCAACCTGTTTATTTGATGGTGGGCAACCTCAACAGGCCAAATTCCCTATTTTGGAGGATGAACTTGGGACTTCCATCAGCCTTAACCCAGTTCACTTGCCATCACAGCTAACAATGGGGTGGGCCTGGACAGATGCTTCAACGGTGGAGTCCGGAGACCGCCATGGCCCTAACCCTGTCCGAAAATTAATCAAATCCATGTTTACCATATGAATCTTCCAAATCCATCCATTGAACAAGCAGAAATGAAACCAACGTCCGATCTTCGAAATGGCAAATTTATAGGATAAAAATTTATGTACAAATGAAAGCAGGCCATCTTAAAATGACTAGAACAAAAGTCCAGCTTGACAATTGATCAGACGGTACATCCCATGATAGATCCTAGCCCAGTCAAAAGCCGGGCCGCCAAGTCCATTGCCACAGTATACGACTGTACCTTCACATGCATCAAAATCTACATATATAGTACATGTTATTATCAACTCAAACCAAAAAAATATAATAATAATATTTAGGATTTTCAATGTATTTGATGACACCCCCAAACGCATCTGTTTCAACCCTCTTTTTTGTATGGGATGAAAATTGAGAGATCTGCTACACAAACCCTTGAAAGGAGATTCTAGGCTACAACAGCTTTATATTTTGCAGAATGGAGAACAAACAAAAACCAGGATTTGATTTTTTTTTCTTCTTTTCTTTTTTTCTTTTACTGCTTCAGCTATGAACAGTTACTGGTGAAGCTTTGCTTGCTATCTGTGCACAGGTGGGGGCCGATATGGTGGCGGTCTAGCAGGGCGGAGTGACTTCTCAGGGCTCTCGGAGACCTCCAGCTGTGTTGGTAACAGGTTGAGAAAGCTTCCTTGGATGGGCTGATCAGGAGTGGCAGCAGTGTCTTGTGTGATATCCATGTGCATACAGGTTTCGGCATGCAAATCAGTAGTTAGAAAACGCGAACACCAGATGCAAGATTGAAAACCACATGCATTCAATGGGGCCCACCATGGACGGGGACAATAGCCTAAAAACCACATCTTTCAAACAACCCCCTGCTCTCAAGTAGAGGCAGCCCATTTCTTTTGGTCATTTTTAAATTCTTCACAACACGGATGTGGCCCATCTAATCGGGATGGTTACAGGTCATTTGATTAGTGTGATTTTTGTAATATGGCCCATCCATGACAGGGCATGTCCAGATGTCGCACGCACGTATGTGATGTAACCATTCCTTAGGCAAACTTGAGAAACCAAGTAAGAAAGAGAAAAACTTGGATGTGCAGGCGTTTAGAAATTACTTAAAATTGCATACATGGCATTCAAGTAATTCAAATTAAACTGTCCAAATTATGGGTCCCAGTTTAGATGTATCATGAACAAAAAATTATGCTCATTTCATCATCTGACCACGGGAATTGGACATTTGTTGGATGGTCAAAAATGAAAAATATCCAATGGCTATATTTCCAACAAACAATCGTCCAAAAATGGGAGGCTATGATTGCTCAACCAATCTGATATCAGCACAACGGTGGGTTCCATACTTAAGTCTGTTTAAATGTTGATGTATGCCATGTTTACAATTCCCGAGTGCCCATGTATCAAGTGCCACACTAAGCCAGAGCATCAAATTAAATCCCCAATAAGAAAATTAAGTGACAGAATAGCGTACCAAATAGGGACTTGATTGAGGGCCTCTTTGGCTTATTACTCTTTTTCTTCAGCTCCGCTGTGTGAATTAGAGTATAATGCAACTGTCAGCAGACTAATTAAAAGGCAGCATTTTATCAGATTCCAAGTGCCAACATAAGGGAGGGACCAATTGAATGCATTTTGTGTGTGGGTGCACTACGCTTTGGGATGGCAATAGGCTAGGAGTAGGGACAGAATTGGGCACCTAAACTTGGGCCAAGGGCCATGGGTGGGCTTGAAATCTAAGCCCAGTATCTGGGCCAGGCCAGGGCCAATGATGAATGGCCTGGCCCGATCCAATCACCATGTGGCTCTGTGTCATAGAAAAGGATGGACGATGCCAAGATACCTATGAGTGGTCCCATTCAACGTACAAGCGTAGCTTAAAAGCATTTTTTGGATCTGGGTCATGCTTCTATGATTAAAACCATCTATATAATGGGACATGTCACATATGGATGGGATGCCGTGGAAATTTAAACCTTTGACCATGGCGATCTTCAATGTAAGCGGGGCACCCCTATGTACAGTGGTGAAAAATGTGAAGGGGAGAGAGAGAGAGAGAGAGAGAGAGAGAGAGAGAGAGAGAGACCAAGGCCGGGCACAGGATCCTCATTGACAATTTCAAAGTTCTTGTAAGTATAACCCACAAAATTCACATCCTTGGATGAAAGCATCTGTAAGAAAAAGAAAAAGAAATACATTAGCATAATCGAGATGTTGATTAGATAAAGCATTTATGGATTAACAATCACAAGTATGAATACAAATCATTATTATATTAGGTTCGCAATTTTATTTTATTTTTAAATACAGAGATGATTCAATGCTCTTAGAGCACACAATCAGTTAATAGTGCTGTAGTAGTGTTGGGACACTTGGACAACCAATTCACAATCCAGATCAATATTACTTGGATTGTGGGTAACTCCCGTACATGATAGACAAGAACAAGTACATGGTATGATACATGTAAGATCATGTGGTACATGGTAGTTAAGTGGCACACTCCGATCAAGGTATTCCGTATCGGTAACGGTAGCCGTAATGGCCACCATCGTTACCGATACAAGCATCAGCCATAACGACCGTTACAACCCCCGTAACGGTTGAAATTTTATTTGTAGAAAATTTCTGGAAAAATACTTAGAAAATCCAGAATAATGTAGATATTCTAAATATGTATTCATTTTTTGTTTTGAACATGTTTATTGTAGCGTCTGGTCCATTCTTTAGTGAGAGTGTTGTATCTGATTGTCTGGTGAATTAATGAACATGGTTATGTGTCTCTAATATTTATACATCACAATCAAATATTAGAACTAGAAATTGGGGGGGGAAAAAAAAAAGAGGCATAAGTACCACTTTTTCCGATTTTTTTTTTTTTAGGCCCTCGGTGTTTCTAATCGCCTAAATCACGTCAGTCTATGGTTTTAATCCTAAAAACTATAGAATGAGTGGTCAAAATATGTTGTAGAACAATCTAAGAAAGTTTGTATAATGAGAAAAGTGGAAAAAATGATGAGAAAAATGGATGTAAAAAGAAAAGGAAAAAAAAAACAACTTTTTGACCCTTACGAGGGTAATGAATAATGATCTTTATGCCCCATAACAGTAGTTACAGCTCCCATAACGGCCGATAGTGTCCCGAAAAACCAACTGCCCCGTTTTACCCTCGTATCGCATAACGTTCATAATCGTTACCTATATGTATCGGCCTTTACAACCATATCGTAATAGATATGGAACACCTTGACTCCATCCGTGGTACACTATAGGTACGATTATGTGAGTCGCTCCAACACATACAAGGAGCTGCACAAACATACCCCGCACTAGGTACATCATGGACCAAGAGCCACGTGGGTGAACTTTCATGAGATCCCATTAAGTAGTTCACATCAGGCTCGAATGGGGTAGCTTGTGAGATGTCGGGGTACACTCGGGGTGGGCAGCCCATGTGAGTGTGAAGTGGAACCCATGTGAAATGGGGCCCACGAGGGGGGTTCGGTCGAGGTCCTAAGCCATGGAATGTGGGGTCTGGGCTATGAGATAAATGAATTGATTTGTCATGCTCTATCAGTTTGAGCTTTTAAAGCAATTAGTTAATTGTCTTGCATCACCCCATCTATCAAGTATGCTACCTCATTTTCACCTTTGAATCCCAGAAATCTAACCATCCAAAAAATTCGGGTATGCCACACCCCAGTAAAAAGTTGGGATGGGGCGCCCACCATTAGTCTTGTGTAGGGCCTGCCATAGGGTTTAAATGCCATCCAATCCATTCATCTGATACCCCTCATCATGATGAAAAAATAACCCAAAAATCATAGTATTCCAAAACTAAGGTGGGCCATACTATGAGAATTTAGAGGTATTTAGTTTATTTTTATGGGGTGGCCCACCTAATTGTTGAATTAGCCTCATTTTTTGTATCAAGGCTAAACAAGGGGTGATGCACCTGATGGACATAATGGATTTTCATGAAAATCATTTCCCCCATTAGATAAAGTGCTCATGTAGGTACCTACACGAAGTAAGCAAGTGTTTTCCTATACTACGCATGGGTGATACAAATTGATATTTATTTTATATGTGACATGATGAATATTACATTATAGATCCCACAGGTATAGTATTACATTATATATGCTATTGGATAAATCAAAGTATAATATCTATAACTTCGCGACTTAATTAACAATAAAATAACAGAACCATAGTTTTGGATTTCAGATAGGTAAAGTAGCAATCCAGATCCCAAATGGCCCAAACTCCAGATCACGTGACTCGGGATGGAAAACGTAGGGGGTTGGAAATTTAAGTATCATTGATCCAGACTATCCAACAAGCCCAGCAAACTTTTGATTGCCTCCCATATTCATGTTGTGTCTCGTCCAACATGGTACCCCAAGGCTTTGAAGGGTAAAGGTCTCATAACTGACTCACAGACAGTTCATGCAGCTTCAACTGAATGTAAGTTTTGAATTGTGAAGAGATGTAGATAGGCATGTTTTGTATGGACATTTATTATATTTTATGTCGTAACTTACCAAATTCTCATCTACTGTTTTCATGACTTTAATTATATAAATCCAAAGACCAAAAAAACTGAAAGAGGACAGAGCTCATGAAGTCTAGATAATCGGATATACACCCATTTACCATCTAATCAGAGAACACCTCCAAACATGATAATGCATTTGAACATTCATGGATTTACCCCTCGTTGAGTGGGCATCCATTATTTCACGTGGCCCGCACCCAATTGGTAGACCGACCTAATTTTGAGCCAGGTCATCTGCAATGTAGGGTTCACCTGATGTGTAGCGTGGTGCCCCACAACTGTGTATGGGTGCATGTGGAGAGTTCGTGCAGGCTGAACATAGTTCAGCATATAAAACAACAATAAAACTGCCCATGTAAAACTAGCAATGAGCATAAGAACTGTAAGCCCAAAATTATCAGAGAAAGAACATACAAGTACAGCACGTCAGGAACTCATAGGCAGAGGCTCCAAAATTTACCTTTCTCCATGGGCCTGATTTTGATGAAGTTTGATTCGGAGTTCCCATCTGCATTCACAACAACATGAGATAAATGACAAAAGGAACGCACCCAAAATTCACACGGGGAAACACATGCACACCTGCCAAGCTAGAATAATTCAGCAAAGCCAATGGATAGTGGGACCAGCAAACCTTATCAAACCTCAGAGAAGACCCACCTTTAAATGTTTGAAGTTAGAACATCAGTGATCACTAATCATAGATTCATCGCCAACATTGAAGCCTTATATATCCTTTAAATAGCTGTTGGCTGTTATTATCTCATGCATGAAGTATCACTAGGTGTGGGTCGGCTGGCAAAATCTAAATTTTGAATAGACTGGCCTGATCAGTTCAAGAACTGGACCCAAACAAACACAGGCTCCGCCCTTTGATGGCCCCAAGTATGATCAATTATGCCAGATAAAACACCTTCCGGCATTCCAAAGTTAATACAAAGTGCACTTGAAATTTTAGGATGTCGATTTAGTGCTTGTGCTTTGTTATTGATACCACCATCTCTCTATGGTCAGTACTACTTTCCATCCTAGTTCAGTACTACTTTCCATCATAGTTCAAAAACTCGAAAACAAGACAAGACTCAATGGTCAGACAGGTAAGGTTGACTCGAAGGCTCGTATGAGTCTTTACTTGACTGACTCAATGTGTAATAATTATTGTAAATATTTTACATTGTTGTTAACATCATCATCAAAATAAAAAATAAAAAATCATCATCCCAATTGGGGTTGGCTACATGAATCTTGCTCCATCATTTCACTCTATTAAAAGCCATGACTTAGTTAGACCCATGGATCATCAAGTTTTTTCTTACCACCTCCACCCACATCCTTTTGGGCCTTCCCTTGTCCGTTTAAAGCCTTCAACTTGCACCAAATCACTCCTTCTAACCAGTGCATTTCTTGGTTTGTAATTGGCTAATTGCACATGTCCACACCATCTAAGTCTACTTTCCCTCTTCTTATTACCCAATGGTGTTGCTCCTAAGTTCCCTCGAATGCGTTCATTTCTAATTTTATCCTTCTTCATCTTGCCACTCATCCATCTCAACATTGATGCAATGGCATTTTCACACTGGGCTCTAGTGGGGTGGCCTGTGGGATGCAGGGGCACACTCAAGGTGGGCCGCCAATGTGAGGTGGGTGGCTTGTGTGAGGTAGAACTCATGTGATGTGGAGCCCAAGAGGGCGGTTTCGACTAAGGACCTAACCCATGAGAAGTGGAGCTTGTGCTATGAGATGAAGGGATTGATTCGCCCTGCTATATCAGTTTAAGCTTTTAGAACAAGTGGTTAGTTGTCTTGCATCAAAATGATATCAGAGCGAGAGTCTCTTGTTTGAGACTCCTCATCGAGGGCGATTAATGCAGGGGCATTTTCACACCGTGCTCGAGTGGGGTGACCCGTGGGATGCAAGGGTACACTCGGGATGGGCGGCCCATGTGAGGTGGAACCCATGTGATGTGGGGCCCACGAGGGGGGTTTGGCCAAGGACCTAAGCCATGAGAAGTGGGGCTTGAGCTACGCTCTATCAGTTCGAGCTTTTAGAGCCAAGTGGTTAGTTGTCTTTCATTAAACATTCTCATTTTAGCTATACTCATCTAATAAACATTTTTTCCTTAACTACCCAACATTCTGTCCCATAAAAGGCACATCTCAATTTGAGCTGTACACAACAATCACATAAAACTCCAGAGGCACATCTCCATTTCTTCCCCCTGATTTGAATTATTTGGGTAACATCCTTCTCAATCTCCCCAGTCTCATGAATTATCGACCCAAGATACCGGAAGTGGTAATTTTGGGAAGCTTCTTGGTCAACGATCTTAACTAATTCCTTGTTTCCACTCTTATTGTTACTAAAATTGCACTCTATATACTGGTAGTCAGACTAATTATAAATCCTTTAGATTTTAAAGTACCCATCCATAAATCTAGCTTTGTATTTACGCCCCCTCATCTTGTCAATCAAAACGATGTCATCTACAAACAACAAATAACACGGGATCTCCTCAAGGTGTTCCAAAAAGGTAACGATGGCTGTAATAGCCACCACCGTTACCATTATGATACGGTCCTCGTATCGGCCGTTACGGAACCGTTACAACTTGTTTTTTCTGTAATGGCAGTTACAACCGTTTCAATCCTGTAATGCATAACAATTATGACTATTACCGTTACGTAATGGCTGTTACATAACCGATTTTGAATACCTTAGATCTCCTACAAATGCCCTGTTACCCTGTCCATAACCAATGCAAAAGGATGAGGGTTCAATTCCAACCCTTAGTGCAAGCCTACAATAATTGGGAATTCACTTGTCTCAATGGTCCTCACACTTCACATTGTTGTACAAGGATAAAAAAATAAAAATAAAAATGGTAGAAATACCAAACAACGGCGATGGGCATGCTGGCTAGAGACATTGGTACTTTTGAGAGAGTTATGGGGTTTGAGCCCTCCCTCCTACTTTTTTATCGAAAAAGTACTTTTCAAGCAGGTGACTTAGTTCGAGTCATGGTAAGTTGCGCCAAGTTGACCAAGTTGAGAGACTAGGTGAGTCACGTCGAGTCGAGATAAAAGTCACTCTAAAAATGGAGTTTCATGGTGTCTTAGCTTGAAATCTTGCCGAGTTGAGTTAATTCGGCCGAGTTTCACGTCAGGTCGCCAAGTTTTAGAAATATGGTTTCAATGCACATAAGAAATACGATAAACTATGAAACTCTGGCAATTTTTTCTTATCTACTAAACATCATCATCGTCTAAGCCTTATCCCAATTAATTGCGGGTCAGCTACATGAATCCTTTTCCATCATTCCACTTGGTGCCTAAGGAGAAAAAAATGGAAAATGTGACAAATGATGATCATGTGACTTATACTGTAATGGCCAACAGATGACATGATAGTTCCTAAAAATGGGAAGAAAGAAGCCCATTCTCCTCTAGAGATTTCCATGTACAAGAAATGCATCTCAATAGCCATGCTATTTTGACATGTGTTTAAGACATGACAAGAAACTAAATGCACTTCGAATTTCGCACTGCAGTCTTTGGAGGAGCATTCTCAAACACGAATCTAAAGGAAATACAGTATACGATTTTTTTAAAGCAAACCCTAATTGATGTGTCAAGGATTCAATGCCTGACATGAATCAACTGGAGATTATGTTTCATTATGCTTGAGTCCAGCAACATGCTACTTGCAAAGAAACATATCTGCAGTTGCCAAACCCAGACACCAACAAATGCCACCATGGCATGGGTGCGAATGATCTGGATTTTCCACCAGGTTCAGCCCATTGTTAATGTGGCCTGACCAAAAAATAGGCAACCCTGCTCATCATGTGGACCACATTTATACAAAATTTGGCAGTTAGAAAAAGTTAACCAGTGGACCACATTCAATGTACATGTGCGGCACATTGGCACAGGTGGAACAGAACAGTCTATTTTTGGTATAGAGAACATTATAAGTGAACCCCCACCAAATGAACAGCCCAGATCTCGTGCACATCTGACATGTTGACATAATCTCAGCTATGACAACTGCAGGTGTACATCTGCTGCAGGTAGAGTTCCTGTTTGAGCAGCAGAGCATGTGTACTTTCAGGCATGTAAAGAAGAGTTTCTCAAGATTCAGGAATAAGGTAGCATACTTTAAAACCCATATATGAAAGACTTAGAACACGCCGTACCTCCTCAAACTTCTCAAAATTCTGAGTATCCAACTCATCATTAACCTCTGGTATAAAAGCAGCTTCCATCTGATATAGTTTGTCCCACTGGATGCCTTGAAACCACGGGTGCACCTAAGGAATATCCCAATGTCAAACACTCACTTCAAATTTCACTCACTTTTAAAACACAAAATAAAGAGACATTGAAGTGAAGAAAATGCATACCTTTATTTCATGAGCTCCTTTAGTCCCAAGCCTCCGCTCCACATTGCACAGCAGTTTGCAGATGAGATCTTTAGCTTCAGCTGACAGATTTGCCTCCTCAGGGAATTTCAAGTGAGTTCTCCAGTTCACTATCTGCACAATGTGTAGGACAAACCAACTAATTGTTTCTGAATATATATCAACCACAAGTTACCATTACCAGAAGGCTCAATGCTAACCAAGTGGAATTATAGGGTGGACCCAATGCTTCGTCGTGTAATGATGTGCAGATTCCATACAGAGTTCATGGTACCCTACCAAGCTGTTGATCTGATAGACCCACCATGGCGGGGGATACCCTTGAAATCCCCCAGATCAGAAGAAGCTATCCTCCGATGTTTGGCCTTATTTCTGTTAAACGTGGACCATAGCTATATTTTCTCGACTGTTTATTTATAGGCCACCAGTCTAGGAAATTTCCAGGGCATCCCCCACCATGATGGGGGTTCATCCAATCCACTGTTTGGATCACCAAACCAGATGCCCATATGCGCCTTATACCGTGCTGATATGAAGGATTGAATAGTTTCTTGGCAATAGAAAACTATAATATGTACTAATCTAACCAAGATGCCTTGAGGAATGGTTGTAATATTTTGGAGCTCTAATCCTTAAAATCCCTACTCATGCCTATCCTATGGCAGGATATTTCTTGCTATGCCGTCAGATCAAGCAAGCATTTGCCAGTAAATTCAGCCTGTAAATGGGTTTAGGGTGCCTTTATGGTTTAAATTTTAAAACAGTGGTTTCAGTGCACGACTCACCCATGTCTGAGACCTAGTCTTATTGCCAAAGCCAATAAGAGCCATCCCAAACAGGGCGAGTTGGGGAACGTAAACCAAAAGGTGTTAAAGATCATTTTTAAAAAATCAGGAAAATTTTTTTTAAGGAAAATGAGAAAAAATGAAATAATCAGAAATTTTAAACCCAAATTCACAGAACTTAGGTTTAAAATGTGTTTAGTCAAAAGAAACAGCAAAGTACAACTTGAAACATCTTTCCCTCCTCCCAAAGCCTTATAAATGAAAGAACAGTATGAAATGGGTGTTTTCACAAAACAGTCACCTTTATATACTTCAACATATGAGTAATTATATGCAACTCAGCAAGACTGGACCTGACTCAGTTATGACTTGGTATGACTCAGTGCAACGGGGACGAGTCAGGGGGTCTTTTTAACTTCCGGACCACTGTATGGTCCCACTCATGCTAAAACCAATACAACTCTGATTAAACCAAATCATATTAAACAATATTTTAAACCATAGATGCATCCACATAAATATCACGATCTCTTAATGAAAAAGAAGCGAAAGAGTAGAATAAATGCTTCAAGAAATCTCCTTTCATTATTCTGACAGATAAAATATAGTACCATTTACCAACCCACATTCCACGGAGAGGTAGCCTTCCAAATTAAATTGGGCACATACCTTTCTACAGGTTGACATTGGTTCTTCAGAATAAAATGGTGGATAGCCCACAAGCATCTCATACATGATTGCTCCAAGTGACCACCTATGACAAAAGTCAGGAAGAGCACTGGAAATTTGTGAAATAAAAGAAATAAATGAGGACAAGGTAACTAACCAATCGCACTCCATTCCATATCCTTTCTTCAGCAAAACTTCAGGAGCAATATAGTCAGGAGTACCAACAGTAGAATAAGCCTGCATCAGAAGCAAAATATATTCCATTATTGAAACTTCAAAATCTTCAACTTGGTACTTGCACTTCTGATTCAAGATTTTACATCGTCTCATACAGCCACAACGATAATTAACAGTTGCAGGCTGGGAAGCTAAAATGATAAATAGGAATCATGGCAGACTTACCAACATTCTCCTGTTTTTCTGCCAATGTAACAACTGTTCCTGCTGTGTACGCTTCAGTACAGCAGGTTCAATTGAGCGCTTAACAGTTTCCAGTGTAGGTCTGAAATTTTTTCCCATTGCAGAGTCATTCTCGTGAAGATTCGGAAAACTACTACAGTCCAAGGGTTTACACAATCCAAAATCTGAAAGCTTCATATGGCCATAACGATCAAGCAACAAGTTGTCAGGCTTGATATCCCTATACAAAAGAACAAAAAATACGCATGTTAAGGTGATTTTGTTTCAAGTTGGGTTCGACCATTCAAGATGTTTTAATATAAGTAAAATGGGAAACACTAAGACAGGCCTGTGGATGTAGTTGCGCTTGTGAATGGATTCAATCGCTAAGACTGTTTGCCCAACATAAAATCTAGCCTCATCTTCAGTTAAGGTATCCTTGCGCATTAGCAATGTCATCATATCTCCACCAGGTAGATATTCCATGATGAGATACAAAAACTCTTCATCTTGAAAGGAGCAGTAAAGTTTAACGATGCAGGGACAGTCAACCTCAGCAAGGAGATTCCTCTCAGCTTTAACATGCTCCACCTAAAAAAATGTTACCAAAAACAACATTGTGAGAAAGAAAAATAAGACAAGCAAATAAGAAGAGATTATCATGTAACAATACCTGACCCCTACGAAGCATCTCTGATTTCTTGAGTTTTTTCATAGCATAGACATGGTCTGTGGTCTTTTCTCTACAGAGTCTCACCTGCGTAGTCATGGCAAACGTGTCGAATTGACTCCCTGAATTTAAGCAAGCTTGACAAACCATCAAAGAAATTGATGTAATTAGAGTAGTTAATTCAATCTATTTAAGGGGGAATTAAAATATCCCATCCAAACAGTATCTAGCTCCCTCAACTGTCAAATTGCAAAATTAACAGATCGGTGGAGGTGACCATGGAGCCTGATGAGATCTGCAAGGAGGAAGGGAGCAAGACCAAGAGATAAAGCTTGATTTTGGAGCTAGCAAGGACCCTGGATCAGAGATGATCAAGGACCCTGGAAAAGAATAATAGGGTGGTGCAGCCCATGATCCAACAAGGTAAAACATCGCCAGCATATGACTTTGACACAAATTGGCCCTAACAACCCTCAAAATGTTAGATTAACAAGATAATGGACTCAGATTAATTATTTTTGGTATCCACTTTTTTTTTTGTATAGATGCACTATTTTTACTACTTTTGGTGATGCAATACTATAACTTTGTACTGCTGTGTTGCCAAGAGTAGATAAAAGGGTATATAGATCCAAGAGGGTTAGCATAAACAACAAATTCCTAATTTCTGGTTAATATAATTTTCTACAAAAAATTAAGGAAATGAAATAACAAGAACCATAGAAAGAGATACCTCCCCAAATGCGCCCCTTCCTATGATTGTAAGGAGCTCAAAGTCGTCAACACCCATTTTATGTCTTTGACGACGCATATACTCAGTTTCCTTTTTCTCCAAGTATTTTAGCAGATCGTTCTGCTCTTCCTTCGAAACTTCAGCATCAGCAAGCTTTCTCTCCAACATCCAGCGTCTGGCATCAATGATAGCAAATTTCAAAGGAATAACTTAAATATGCTAGATGATCTAAACTATTTCTTTAACGCTAGAAGATAAGGAAATAATTAGTTGGCAAGAAGCATATGCTAGAGTGGTTCAATCCAGTTGCAAATTCTTGAGGAGATGCTAAATATTTTAACAAAAAACAACAGCTCAGCACGTGGAAACAAAAAAAAAATAAAAAATAAATAAAAGCATTTAGAAGTATCTAATTAGTGTATTAAATTTGAGTTTCACTCATATGTGTACTTAGCTGATTGAACCAAGCACATGTGTCAAACCATACAGGCTAACTACATTCTTCTTCTTCTTCTTCTTTTTGAAAGGTAACAAAAGCTTTTATTAGACAGAAAAACAGAAACTGCTACAAACAGAGGCGCCGAGACCGCAACCTGGTACTAAAGAAAATCCAAATTACATCCTTTTAAAGATAAAATAGCACTAGCCCATTCGATAACCAGCCCCTCTAGTCCCATGGGATATACCCTCTACAGGCCTACTCGAATTATTGAAACACCTACTATTCATTTCTTCCCAAACGGCCCACCAAATCCCAAGCAAAGACATTCTCCACAACAGGTTCTTATGGGTCCCTAGCCTCGCCGCATGCCAAGAAGGAAGCAAATAGTCCACCAACGCTGGCGCAGACCACACCATATGAAACCAGCTTAGAATATCTGCCCAAATTGGGCCTAGAAAGGGGCAATGGAGGAAAAGATGGTTGATGAACTCCTTATGCACGCACAAGCTGCAAACGCTTGGGATAACCATAGCTTTTGTCGATGTTAAGGACCTTCCTCCTACCAACCAACCAACCAAAAGCTGCTATCTTAGAGCGAACTTTGTAAGACCAAACACGGCATGTGCTCCTTGCATCTTCCTTACAAATAATCCCTCTTAAAGAGGAATAGAAAGACTTTTCGGGAAAAATCCCAGATTTATCAGCCGTCCACACCAATTTGTCCAGCTTAGATGGATTAGGAGCAAAGAAATGGAAACATTCCAGCAGAACCACGTATTCCTCAATTTCCTCTTCTCAAAGAAACCGCCTACGAGTAGGAGGCTCCCACTGTCCCACACAACCGCGCCTCCTATGCAGGAGTAGCATCCAACATGCTACTCATTTGAAAAGTAGGCTAACTACATTCTTCTTGTTTGGTCAACCAAATTAGAGTTTCCCACACATGCATTCACCCAGCAGGGCAGCAACTTCATTTGAAAACAATTCTGGCCACATGTATGCATCCTAGATACCCAGATAGTTCAGAATAGATAATGTACCATTTTTTGTCCAAGTCCAAATATTAAGTGAAAAGGCCTCACCCCTCTCTGTGTTGTGTATGAGTATTGAAGCATGCATGTTTAAGGAGGAAAAAATGTCCAGTGCCACTCCTTTTCTTTGGGCTTCTTTTCTAGCATTGCAACAGTCAAAGCCTCTTTAGATAAGAAAAAATGGAATTACAGAATGTACCTCTCCTTTCTCTCTTGCAAGCACTTCATCTGAGACTTGTAATG
Organism: Magnolia kwangsiensis; assembly: GCA_037074715.1. NCBI lineage: Eukaryota > Viridiplantae > Streptophyta > Magnoliopsida > Magnoliales > Magnoliaceae > Magnolia > Magnolia kwangsiensis. The sequence goes on from CM073584.1 coordinate 101,231,198, forward strand.
GTTCTCAATGTACTGTTTAGCAGCAGCAACCTTCTGTTTTGTGATATTTGAAGGTGCCTCATCAATGGGGGGCTTCTGTCCATGTTTCCCATTCTCTGTTTCCTTCTTCTTAGTTGGCGATGACTTCGATTTGTCACTTCTAGGTTTGAATCTGTGAAACCAGCTCCTTGCAGAATCCATTTCAATTATAACAACATAATCCCAAATGCATGCTCTTCTTTCCTACACAAGCACCAACAAAAATTTTAACAAACCATGATTCTGCATCAAATATCAACCCAAAATTGTCAAAACAAGGTAAACAAACAGAATTCATCTCTTTGCACAGCAAATAATAATATAATGCAAAAAGTGCTTAAGGTGCTACAGAAATAAATAAATAAGACACGACTTTTTCATTATTGATAAGCCTAAGGTTCAGCAAGACCCCCACCAACAACTAAAAGAGAGATTAGAAGGCAAAAGGGAGATGCCACAAGGCCTAGAAGAAAAACAAAAGACGAACAGCTGCAAGAGAAACAGGCTACATTTTTCTCCAGAACTGGAGCCCTCTATGAACTTCATCATAATTCTCTGGAGCTGAGGTTGAGATCCAACATGGACAGCAATGACCAAGTAGCAGCAGGAAGCCCAAGCAGATAATTAGCAACTCAGCTGTTTCATGCCATGAGAAGGCTACCATTCACCCAGTAATTTTCTAAGGGCAGATCTGGCATTGAGCACAGCAGTGACTTCCCAAAGGCAGCAGATTTCGACCTTTATAATCTTGATGACCAATAAAAAATCAGATTCAAAGAGCACATTTGACAGGCCACACCTAAGAGCATAATCCACAGCAGCTCTTATAGCCGTAATTTCAAGCTGAAGGATGCTAATGTTGCAGCTGGCTGGGGAAACAAAGCTCCGTTTGTGAAGCCAGAAAAGTCCCACAGGACACAAAAAACAAGCACCAGGTTGAGAAAGAGAAGAATCCGTGTCAAATTCAAACCAACCACTCAAGAGCCTCTTTCCATGAACGAAGTTAGCACTCCAAGGAAAATCATCATAACTAATCAAATGAGTGATATTCCATAGTGCAAGAAATCTAGAGCCAGTCTTTCTCTGTATTTAACAGAATGCCTCGTTATTGATGAGAAATCCTCATAGGCCTGATATTTACTAAAATCTCAATTCTGCACCAAATTCAACCCTCAAAACTTTTGAAAATCAATTGACTGTTAAAACTTTGGGAGACTTGCGCACTTCTGCATTTTGGGACAGATGGAGTGTTAGTTGTTCGGTTTCCCATCCGATAATGGATTCAAATTTGCAGCAAATATACAGTATTTCCAGAATGTGTCTCCAATGTCCAAACTTCCAAACAGATGCTAACCTGTTTATCATGGATATCCAATCCAATGATGATTAGGGGCATATCTAGAGCTGGGCAACGGTCCGGATTGGATCAGATTGGGTCCAACTTGATCTGATCCGAAATCTCAATGGCTTGACCCAAACTCGATCCGATCCAGGATCGAATCCAGGTCACCTGACTCGGACCGATCCGATGCATGGTTGGCCTAACCCGAATCGAGTCCAACTCGGTCAGGGAAACCGAGTCAGATCGGGTTGGGTACAATTCGGATCGTATGAATTTAATCCAACTGTTTCATGTGGTGTGGTCCATTTTAGCCTTCAATATACCGCATTTTTGTGCTCAAGGCCTAGAATGATATGTCAAAATGGATGAACGGCTTGGATAAAACATAAAACATGTACATCAAGGTGGGCCCCACATGGCTCTAAAAGAACTGTATCCGCACTTTCATCGGACGTATAACGTATTATAGTGTTGACGTTTCGTGTAGTGATGTCCTTTTCACGCAAGTCTTGCTGTATTGACATTAGCAAATTCTGTGGGTCTGATCATGGGGTATGCGTTATATCCAAACCGTCCATCCATTTGGCGAGCTCGTCTTAAGGCTTGAGATGAAAAATAAGACAAATCTAACTATCAAGTGGACCACACGAATTGTTTAACGGTGAAAATTATTCTCTACTGCTATTTGTGGTGTGGTCCAGACGATCTTTGGATATTATTCTTTTTTTTTTATAATGCTCTATAATGATCTCTAAAAATATATGAACGGTGTAGATATAATAAATACATCACTGTGGGGCCCATATAACTTTGATCTCTTTTGAACCGTTCGTACAACTCGGAGCTCAAGGAGCATCATTACTCGTCTTCGCACGCCACGTACCTAGCCTAGCTACAAGCCTATAGCAGCTATATAGTATAGCTGGTGACTGGTGTGTGGTACACTGGTACTGACGGAAATGGATTGGCTACTCCCCTGCTGGTATTCGGTGATCTGTGGGCCCCACCATGATGTATGTATTTCATCGATGCGGTTCATCCATTTTTATAGATCATTTTAAGGCTTGATACAAAATATTAGAGGGATAAAAATCTCAAGTGGACCACACCACAGGAAAACAATAATGGTTGAATATCCTCCATTAAAATCCTCCTAAGGCCCACTATACTGTTTATTCAACATTCAATCTGTTGATTAGGTCATACAAACCCAGATGAAGGGAAAAAACAAAGATCATCCTGATCCAAAACTTTTATGACCCCGAAAAAAATTTTAATGGTCAATTTTCACTCAACAGTGTTTCCTATGATGTGGTCCACTTGAGATTGGGATATAACTCATTTTTGTTTTCATACGATAAAATGATCTAGAAAAATAGATGGATAGCATGGATGAAACACATACATCATGGTGGGGCCCATAGAGAACCAACCATCAGACATTCCTCTCCTCTCTCTCTAAATCTCTATCTCTGTTTTTCTCTCTCCTCTTTCAAAATCCCTCTCTCATGTTTAGTTTCAAAATCAGGGGAATAGCCAATCCGATTCTGATACTGACTACTGAGTAAACTCTGTTGGGGCCCACCGTGAATGCATGTGGTTTATCCACTCCGAATCGGGTCGGATCTGATCGGATCGGATCCATTCGGATTTGGTTTCGAATCGGATCAGTCAATGAATTACCTAACTCGATCCGCACCAATCCAGGCCGTCGGTTCGGTTAGGATCAGGTCGGATCCACCGGATCGGAACTGTTTTTCCCAGCTCTAGGCATATCTAAATATGTCCCCAACTATGACCCCCCGCCACCCAAAAAAAAAAAAACACACAAAAAAGCAGGAAGAAGATTTTTTTATTTTTTTATTTAAAAAAAAAAAAAAGATCAAAACAACAACAGACCTTAACCTCTGATAAATTCATGTCTACACTTATCTCAGAAGAAGAAGAAAGAAGAGGAAAAAACATTAACTTCCACTACAAATCATCATCCATATGCCAAATCCCACTCCAAAAACCAAAACTAAAATTTCTGAATCCAGATATTAACAAACTCCCCCAAATTAGACATGGATATTTAAAATATCTGAATTCGGAAATTAACAAATTCTCCCAAATTAGCAACAGATATTTACAGAACTTCTTCAATTGTCATAAGAATGTCCTGAATTATCAATGCAAACCAATACTCAGTTCTGCACCAAATTTGATCACCAAAAGAAAAAGAAAAAAAATCAAATGAATTCCATAAAATACAAAAATAAAGGGCCATGTTTCGATGAACTATTGAATTGAATTGCGATTATTAGTTTTACAAATCAGGAATAACCAAAATGTGGTTTCATCCATTATCACTCCAATTACATTAACTTCAACTTGCAAGTTGAATGATAAAGGCATGTAATTTTGTACACTTCCCCTTGTCTTGATAGAAACGACCATTCAAAATTCAATTCACTTGGGCGTCCAAACACATGCTAATTCTACTGGAAATCTGAAAAGGGCCTATCCAATTCCATAACTACACCAATAACAAACTCCCAAGTTCCTCCACCAAATTCAACCAAAACGCACCCTAATTCCAGAAAATTACCCAAAAAAAAAAAAAAAAAAACTACTATTTTCTTAAAAACGCCTTCAATTTTTATAAAAAAAAAAAAATTAAAAAAAAATTCTAAAAGTATCCACATAAACACACTAGTCTGCACCGAATTCAAACACTAAACCTCCAAAAAAATAATATAATAATAATAATCAAAATGGAATCCAAAAAAAATTGCAAAAAATAGAAAAACTAAACCCACTGAGAATATAGAAAAACCCCTCATTTCTGCACCAAATTCAACCAAAAACCACAGCAGACAAATCCAAATCCATAAAATTGCCAAAATAGATCTTCAGTTGTCATAAAAATCCCAAATTCATACACTGCAACTTTAAAAAAAAAACAAAAAACAAAAACCGAAAAATCCTACTAAAAAAAACGATTAAATCCACAAATTGCATAAAGATCGTCATTTCTGAACTAAATTCAACCAAAAGCCACAATAAATCACTCCAATTTTGCAAATCCAAATATTACAAAGAAAACCCAAATTCTTCCCTACAAACACTCCTATCTCACGAAATTCAACCCCCAAACCCTCATAATTCCAATAAAAAACAAACATTACTAAACAAAACCCTAATCTCGCTCGAGAAACCTCATTTCTAAACAAAATCCAACGGCGGAGATTGCACACCGGATTAGAAAGAGAGAGAAAGCATCATACCTGGACGATCCAACGCCGAAAATCTATGAGAAGGAAAAAATATATATATTCCGGAAAATCCTTTCAACTCCCAGAAACGACTGTAACTGTTCGAGACTCGCTTCGACTCTCCGCAACCTGCCCCCCCTCTCTCTCTCTCTCTCTCTCCTTTCAAGAGCACTTGTAGACCTACACGCAGGAAGCATCCTTTTAGACGCAAACATCAACACGCAGCCACTCGTGTGAACCTGGCGCATGTGTGAGGCATCCGAATTGTGTATCAGGTAAAACCTGTATTTGAGTCGAATTCGGTAGTGACTGGAAAAAGCTTTGTGGACCCCGACATGGTGTATGTGTTTTATCCACGCCGTCCATACAGTTTCCGGCTCATTTTATTGCATGAACCCAAAAATGAGACAGACCAAAATCTCAGGTGGGCCACACCATAGGAAACAGTGCTGATTAATTGCCCACCATTAAAAACTTCTTTAGGGCCACATTAGTTTTGGAGAGCTGATATTTGTGTTTTTCCTTCTTTCATGTCTTTGTGACCCAAAAACTTCCTAGGGGCTACAATATTTTTGTGTGTGACCTAATCAACAGTGGGCCCTATCAAATTTTTAATGGCTAGCATTCAATCACCATTATTTTCTGTGGTGTGGTCTGTCTAAGAATTAGATCTGTCCCTTTTTTGGGGGACATGTCTTAAAATTAGCTGCAAAAACAGATGAATGGTACGGATAAAACACATACATCAATATGGGGCCCATGTAGCTTTTCCAGCACCGACCCGTACCTAGGTGGGCAACGGATGGTCACTACCGAATCCAAATACCAACTTATCATATTATTTTTTAAGAGAAATGCTCGGAGTGCGCACCATAAGTTGTGGTGCTCCTACTTACATTGGGACACATCCAATCCATTGATGTAGATCGTTCACATTGATCCGATGAATATTAACCATTTGATCAATGGCCTTAAATATGGACGGTTAGGATTAATTACACAAAATAGGTCTAAGAAACAATCTGATCAATCTATTTGGTGGGGACCGTCATGGATTGCGTATAATTCTAAAGAAATAATTTTCTTTAATTCAATTATAACCATCCCATTGATGATTCAAACATTGATGGCTAAAATAAATAAGGATAAATAAAGGATGGATTGGGTCGTCTAATTAATGTAATTTTTTAAACATGGCCCATAAAAACGTTCTTAAATTAATGTACGGTTCAGATTGATCTATTAGAATGCACAAGGGAATCAATTTTGTGCAGTACATTCCATGGTAGTACGCGTGTGGACTGTAATCATTGGATTTGGGTATGTGTTCAATGATCCAGACCGTTTATATGATCTATCTCACGGTGATAGGGTATACAGATTCATTTCAACCCTTTGATCATTTAAATCCACCGTTCAGTAATTCTGAGCATTGATCGAAAGTTTACAATCTCGAATCTTGTAGAATTTTTTAGGCAACCACCATCAGCTATGTTTGGCATTAGATCTATGGTTTGGATCACAGGAAAAGACCCCAATTGAGCGGTTTGGATCACTGGAGCTATGATAGTGAAAGACTTTTTGAAAAGACGGGTTTTTTAAGCATAAGGTAGGCCACAACTGTAAAAAGCTATGGGTTTCATGGGTTGCCCGTCTTTTTAACGAAATTGCGAGTCCCCTAATCGTTAAATGTACCGATATTCTAGTTCAATGATCTACATGGTGGGTCCCACGTGATAAACGGCTCGGATTTCCTACAAAAGCTCATGATCAGCATATGTTGATGCGTGTATATGATGTGTGTAGAAGGCTGCGTGTGGGATACTCACAGAATCAACTTTTCCCTTACCAACCGCCAATAGAGAAGAGTAAAGCTTTGATACTCTGGCAGGGTGTAGTGGATGCTACTCAGGCACTTAGAAAATGCATACGTAGCACAAAAATAATTAAATTTAAAATGTTCAAATTATATCACTCAGATTGAATGTGACATCAACTAAATATTGTTCTAATGTAGTTATCTGAATATTTGATTGGTGGACGTTATTTGACGGTTAGAAATGTGAAATATCCACTCTTCTTATTTCAAGAGAAATTTATAACTGTACGATCCATTTAAGGCCCATTTACATTTCCAGGCTCACTTCGTTTTTCTTTTCAAAAATACGCCCCATTCGTACGGACGCCTTGCCAAAAGTCGAAACTGGCCCCTGCATTTTCCTTCAAGCGGATCGGCCGCAGCTCGAAGACGAGCGCTGACACTCCTCGAACTCCGAATTGTACGAACGGCTCAAAAGATATCAAAGCTGCATGTCCCTACAGTTACGTATTTATTATATCCACAACGTTCTTCCATATTTTGAGATTATTTTGGACCGGGATCTAAAGAAAAAAAAAGAATCGTATGCAAAAATCAACTAGACCACTCTACAAAGAGCAACAAAAAAATTGATTTTCACTGTTGAAACTTTCGTAGGGCCCACCAACAAAAAAATTGATTTTGAGACTTATAACGAGTTCACCAAATATATGATAGGTTTGGATATAACACATACCTCATAAAAGACCCACAAAGGCAAAAAGGATTACAACAAGAGAAAAAAAAAAGTTGGAATCTATGGCTACGGATATAATTCGTAGCCATAACTGCAGCCCATGTATTTTCATTATGTCATTTGTTATGTTTTCGATTAATCGAAAAAGGTCTAGAGCTATCCAGTGACTTTACATAAAAAATCCTTTAATTTTCGATATTATCGAAGATATAGCTACGGATTATAGTCGTAGCCATAATTGCAGTCTATAAAAGTCTATACAATTTTTTAATTTTGAATATTTTTATTTTTATTTTTTACATGGAGAACTTTATTTTACCTATAATTTTCTCTAACACATATTTATATAAATATGTATATATAGGCATATAAAAAAATATTTCTCTCTTTTTATTCATTTCTTTCTTTATTCATTTAACAAGAATATCTTCTAAACAAAAATTAGTTACTTGATGTACCCTATATGATTTTGGGGTAGGAGAAGCTACTTTAGCCAACTAACCTAGTTATTTTCAAAGATTCCATCGGGTCGATGGTTGAAAATCCATTTCATATTCACTTTGCAGTCAATTTCAATCAGTTCGCGGTTAATTTCATTCATTTCATTTACTTCATGGTCATTTTCATGCATATCACGGTCATTCCCGCCTATTCTGTATTGATTCACGGTCCTTTTGACGTATTTCACGGTCAATTTCCTTCACTTCACTGTCATTTCCATGCATTTCACGGTCAATTCCCTTCACTTCACGGTCATTTTCATGCATTTCACGGTCAATTCCCTCACTTCACGGTCATTTCCATGCATTTCGCGGTCAATTTCCTTCGCTTCACGGTCATTTGTATGTATTTTATGGTCAATTCCCTTCACTTCACGGTCATTTCCATGCATTTCACAGTCAATTCCCTCACTTCACGGTCATTTCCATGCATTTCACGGTCAATTCCCTTCACTTCACAGTCATTTCCATGCATTTCACGGTCAATTCCCTCACTTCACGGTCATTTCCATGCATTTCACGGTCAATTCCCTTCACTTCACGGTCATTTCCATGCATTTCATGGTCAATTCCCTCACTTTACGGTCATTTCCATGCATTTCACGGTCAATTCCCTTCACTTCACGGTCATTTCCATGCATTTCACGGTCATTTCCCTCACTTCACGGTCATTTTCATGCATTTCACGGTCAATTCCCACGATTCCGCCTCACTTCATGGTTATTTCCATGCATTTCACGGTCAATTCCCTTCACTTCACGGTCATTTCCATGCATTTCACTGTCAATTCCCTCACTTCACGGTCCTTTCCATACATTTCACGGTCAATTCCTTTCACTTCACGGTCATTTCCATACATTTCACGGTCAATTCCCTCACTTCACGATCATTTCCATACATTTCACGGTCAATTCCTTTCACTTCACGGTCATTTCCATGCATTTCACGGTCAATTCCCTCAGTTCACGGTCATTTTCATGCATTTCACGGTAAATTCTCACGATCCCGCCTCACTTTATGGTCATTTCCATGCATTTCACGGTCAATTCCCTTCACTTCACGGTCATTTACATGCATTTCACAGTCAATTCCCTTCACTTCACAATCATTTTCATGCATTTCACGGTCAATTCCCTTCACTTCACGGTCATTTCCATGCATTTCACTGGCAATTCCCTCACTTCACAAAAATGATCGTGAAGTGAAGGGAAATGACCATGAAATGCATGAAAATGATCGTGAAGTGAGGCGGAATCATGGGAATTGACTATGAAATGCATGAAAATGATCGTGAAGTGAAGGGAATTGACTGTAAAATGCATAGAAATGATCGTGAAGTGAAGGGAATTGACCGTGAAATGCATGAAAATGACCGTGAAGTGAAGGGAATTGACCGTGAAATGCATGGAAATGACTGTGAAGTGAAGGGAATTGACCGTGAAATGCATAGAAATAACCGTGAAGTGAGGCGGAATCGTGGAAATTGACCGTGAAATGCATGAAAATGACCGTGAAGTGAGGGAATTGACCGTGAAATGCATGGAATTGACCGTGAAGTGACGGAATTGACCGTGAAATGCATGGAAATGACCGTGAAGTGAGGGAATTAACCGTGAAATGCATGGAAATGCATGGAAATGACCGTGAAGTGAAGGGAATTGACCGTGAAATGCATGGAATTGGCCGTGAAGTGAAGGGAATTGACCGTGAAATGCATGGAAATGCATGGAAATGACCGTGAAGTGAAGGGAATTGACCGTGAAATGCATGGAAATGACCGTGAAGTGAGGGAATTGACCGTGAAATGCATGGAAATGACCGTGAAGTAAAGGGAATTGACCGTGAAATGCATGGAAATGACCGTGAAGTGAGGGAATTGACCGTGAAATGCATGGAAATGACCGTGAAGTGAAGGGAATTGACCGTGAAATGCATGGAAATGACCGTGAAGTGAAGGAAATTGACCGTGAAATGCATGGAAATGACCGTGAAGTGAGGGAATTGACCGTGAAATGCATGGAAATGACCGTGAAGTGAGGGAATTGACCGTGAAATGCATGGAAATGACTGTGAAGTGAAGGGAATTAACCGTAAAATGCATGGAAATGACCGTGAAGTGAAGGGAATTGATCGTGAAATGCGCTAAAAGGACCGTGAATCAACATAGAATAGGTGAAAATGACCGTGATATACATGAAAATGACCATGAAGTAAATGAAATGAACGAAATTGACCACGAACTGATTGAAATTGACCGCAAAGTGAATATGAAATGGATTTTCGACCATCGACCTGATGGAATCTTTGAAAATAACTAAGTTAGTTAGCTAAAGTAGCTTCTCCTACCCCAAAATCATATAACGTACATCAAGTAACTAATTTTGGTTTAGAAGATATTCTTGTTAAATGAATAAAGAAAGAAATGAATAAAAAGAGAGAAATGTTTTTTTATATGCTTATATTTACATATTTATATAAATATGTATTAGAGAAAATTATAGGCAAAATAAAGATCTCCATGTAAAAAATAAAAAATAAAATATTAAAAATTAAAAAATTGCACAGACTTCTATGGACTGCAGTTATGGCTACGGCTATAATTCGTAGCTATATTTTCGATAATATCAAGTATACTTCGATATATTGAAAATTAAAGGATTTTTTATGCAAAGTCACTGGACAGCTCTGGACCTTTTTCGAAGATATAACAAACGAAATAATGAGAATACATGAGCTGCAGTTATGACTACGGATTATATCCGTAGCCATAGATTCCAAATTTATTTTTTTTTCCCTTGTTGTAATCCCTTTCGCATTTGTGGGTCCTTTTATGAGGTATGTGTTATATTCAAACCATTCATATATTTGGTGAACACGTTATAAGTCTTGAGAAGAAAAATAAGACAGATTTAGCCATCAAGTAGACCACACTATAAAAGGCGTCTACCGTTGAAACCCTTTTAGGGGTCATGGAAGTTTTGAATCATTACGAAATTTGTTTTTCCTCTTCATCCCGATCTTTGTGACCTTACGAATAGATTGGATGGAAAATAAATGTCACTGTGGGCCCTATAAAAGTTTCAACGGTGAAAATTAATTTTTTGCTACTCTTTATAGTGTGGTTTAGTTGATCTTCGGATATGAATTTTTTTTTTTTTTTTGGATAACTGTCCAAAATGATCTCGAAATATGGATGAACATTGTGGATATAATAAATGTTGTATTTATTTTAAAATAATATTAAATTTTTGAATTTTTAAATTTCAATATTTTCCCTCCACATTTAAATTTTGATGTTTTTTGAGGTGTTGGTTTTGTCCCACATCGGATTTGACAAGAGAAATTCTCTTGTTTATATGATAGACTTTTTGCCTAGGGCTTGAGCCCCTTTCAGGGGGCATGTGAATTTGGTCCTGTGGGGGGGCTATGCCAATAGGTCTAATCTATGCCATTAACCGCACACGCGCGCGCGCGCGCCGAGCCGAGCCGAGTCCGAGTCCGTGTCCGCGTGCGCGACGCGACGGGACGGGACGGGACGGGACGGGACGGGCTGGACTGGGCGCGGGTGCGGGTGCGGTGTAAGTGTACTCGTGTGGGTGTGTGTGTATGGGTACTCGCAGGACTGTATGTGCGAGAGTGTACTCGCACTTGCGACTTTTCGTTTTAAACATAAAGACTTCCGATTCCAGTTTCAAAATACGAAAAAATATTGTCTTATAAAACTCTCTCTGATACAGTTTTTACCATTATTACTGAGTTCATTGCTGAGTCAACTCAGCACTTTCGGATTAAACTGCAAGTGATTCGAGCCCGTGTACAGTGAGTGCACCGCTGGGACCGGGTCATAGTCGTTGTATCCTGGAGGTCGATTGCTCTGGAAACCTGTTGCACTTGGGACGCTGTCCAAGGGGAGCAAATTCGATTTCAAGCCGAGTGACTCAGTCACGCCTCGACTCAATTCAATAAGTTTTTCTTTCTCTAAATTTATTTTCCTTTTTGGTTCTCGATTTTATAGTCTATTTAATTCAACATATTATCCAACAATCTTGAAATCGAATTTGCTGAATTACATAGACTATGGCTACAGTAACAGTAAATGCTTCTACTGAGTTAGCCAAAATCGAACCGTTCGCTGGACAATCCTTTAAACGGTACAAACAGAAATTGATGTTCGCTCTTACCACCCTAAAAGTTTCATACATTTTATCTGAATCATTTACTATAGATCTAGCAAATCAAAATGAAGTAACAGATGAAAATAATTACAAAAATTATATTCTAAACTCTTTATCCAACGAATTATATGATGTGTATGCTTCTTACGCCTCTGCTAAAGACATATGCATTGCTTTAGAAAAGAAATACATATTAGAAGATGCAGGCGCTAAGAAACATGCAATTGCTAATTTCCTTCACTATGAAATGACAGACGATAAATCTGTCACAAATCAGATTCATGACTTTCAAAGTCTAATTCACGAACTATCGACAGAAGGAATTAAGTTGGATGAGGTGTTTCTGTCAGGAGCGGTAATAGAAAAGTTACCGCCCTCCTGGAAAGAATATAAAAATAGAATGAAACATAAGAAGAACTGTGTTTCTTTGGAAACCACTATCGTACACATACGAATAGAGGAGGCAAATAAAATCAGGGACCAAAAAGGAAATAAAAATGAGATAGATTCAAAAACAAATCTTGTGGAATCAAGTCGGACAAATAATAAGAAAAAGGGCAACTGTCATAACTGTGGCAAACCTGGACATTATGCAAATAAATGCAGGCTCAAAAAGAAGAATGCAAACAATCAATTCAAGAAAAAGGGAAACTGCTACAACTGTGGAAAGCCTGGGCATCATGTTAAAACCTGCAGGCTTAAGAAAAATAAAGATAAGCCGCAAGCTAATCTTATAGAAACAGGCAATGAGTCTGACATAGTAGTGGCTGTGGTGTCAGAAGTCTTCCTTGTAAACAACTTGGAGTGGGTGCTAGATACTGGTGCAACTAGACACGTGTGCAAGGATCGTAGCATGTTTACCTCCTACCAAGTATCAGGAGATGATGAACAGGTGTTCATGGAAAATGCTAGAACGTCTCCAGTTGTAGGGAAAGGGAAAGTACTTCTGAAACTCACTTCTGAAAATACTCTAATGTTAAATGATGTCCTCCATGTGCCTGACATTAGAAGAAACTTGGTCTCTAGTTCGCTCCTCAATAAGGCTGGTGTCAAATTAGTATTTGATTCAGATAAGCTTATAATGACTAAAAATGGAACCTTTGTTGGTAAGGGGTACTGTAGCGATGGTTTATTCATTGTAAATGTATCCAATGATAATAAGAAAACATCTAGTTCTGTTTATATCGTTGAACCTTTTTATCTATGGCATAATAGATTAAGTCATGTGAATGTGACATCTTTAAAGAAAATGAAAAGATTAGGTTTATTACCTAATATATCTAATGAAGAGTTTGAAAAATGTGAAACATGTGTAGAATCAAAATTTATTAGAAAACCCTTTAAACAAATAGAAAGATCATCTGTTCTATTAGAGTTGATACATAGTAATTTAGGTGATTTTAGAAATCACATGTCTAGAGGAGGAAAAAGATATTATATAACCTTTGTAGATGACTACTCTAGGTTCACTAGAGTATATCTATTAAGGAACAAAGATGAAGCTTTAGATGCTTTTTATAAATACAAAATTGAAGTTGAAAATCAATTAAATATAAAAATTAAAAGACTTAGAACAGATAGAGGAGGTGAATTTGAATCTTCTCAATTTAGAGAATTATGTGAAAAGAATGGAATAATTCACGAAACTACAGCTCCTTATACACCAGAACAAAATGGAATAGCAGAACGTAAGAACAGAACTTTAAAAGAAATGATGAATGCCATGTTAAATAGTTCAGGCTTACCCTCAAATATGTGGGGAGAAGCAATTCTGTCTGCTTGTTATATCCTAAACAGGATTCCATCTAAATCTTCTGAACAAACACCATATGAACTTTGGAAGAATCATATTCCTAGTTATAAATATATTAAAGTGTGGGGGTGTCTTGCTAAAGTAGGATTGCCTGAAACTAAGAAAAGAAAATTAGGTCCTAAAACGACCGATTGTGTATTTATAGGGTATGCACAAAACAGTGTGGCCTATAAGTTTCTAGTTTTAAAAACTAAGGATAATATTCTAGATCCTAATACAATTATAGAAGCTAGGGATGCAGAGTTCTTTGAGAATGTATTCCCTATGAAATCTAATTCTATAGGAATAGAAAAAGTTAATGATTCAGATATTGCATCTATTAGTAAAAATGCTTACGAGAAAGTAGTAGAAGAGATACAACCAAGAAAAAGTATTAGAGTTAGAAGAGAAACTAACCTAGGAGATAGTTTTTTCACATTCTTAGTAGAAGATGATCCTACGACTTATATAGAAGCTATTAACTCTCCAGATGCAACCTTTTGGAAGGAAGCAATAAATGATGAGTTAGAATTTATTATATCTAATAATACTTGGGAACTTGTATATCTACCACCTGGTAACAAATCAATAGGCTGCAAATGGGTATTTAGAAAGAAACTAAAATCAGATGGAACTATCGATAAGTTTAAGGTTAGGTTGGTAGCGAAAGGCTTTAAACAAAAAGAAGGAATAGATTATTTTGATACATATTCCCCTGTAACTAGGATTACAATTATTAGACTCTTAATAGCGATAGCCTCCATATATAAACTAGTGGTACACCAGATGGATGTTAAGACGGCTTTCCTAAATGGAGACTTAGAAGAAGAAATATATATGGAGTAACCTGAGGGTTATAAGATATTAGGTAAAGAAAATAAAGTATGTAGACTAATTAAATCACTATATGGTTTAAAACAGGCTCCTAAACAATGGCATGAAAAATTTGATGGTGTTTTAAAATCAAATGGTTATCATATAAATGATGTAGATAGATGTGTATATAGTAAAATTTCTAGAAATGATTATGTTATTATATGTCTTTATGTTGATGACATGCTTATTTTTGGAACTAATATTAAATTAGTTAATGCAACTAAGAAATTCTTGTCATCTAAATTTGACATGAAAGACTTATGAGAGGCAAGTGTAATCTTGGGTATTGAAGTAACCAGGAAAAATGGTGTTATTATATTATCACAATCTCATTACATTGAGAAGATATTGAGAAAGTTTAACCATTTTGACTGTTTACCTGTCAGTACTCCTTATGATTATAGTGTGACTCTCATGAAGAATACAGAAAATAGTGTGTCTCAATTGGAATATTCCAAAATAATTGGTAGCCTCATGTATCTAACAAACTGCACTAGACCTGACATAGTTTTTGCAGTAGGAAGGCTAAGTAGATATACACATAACCCTGGAAAAGAACATTGGAATGCATTGTCTAGAATTTTGCGATACCTAAAAGGTAATATGACATATGGTTTACATTATAATAGTTATCTTACTGTATTAGAAGGATATAGTGGTGCTAACTGGATCAGTGATTCAGATGAGACAAAATCCACTAGTGGATATGTCTTCACTTTGGGTGGAGGAGCAGTCTCTTGGAAGTCCACCAAGCAGACATGTATTGCTTGGTCGACTATGGAATCCGAGTTTATTGCCTTAGAAAAGGCTGGATCAGAAGCTGAATGGCTTAGAAATCTCTTAGCTGATATACCATTGTGGCCAAAGCCTGTATCGGCCGTGTCTATTCATTGTGACTGTCAAGCAGCTATAGCGAAAGCAAAAAGTAAAATATATAATGAAAAAAGTAGGCATATTAGACTCAGACACAATATAGTGAAACATATGTTACGTGATGGAGTCATATCTATTGACTTTGTGAGGTCAGAAAAGAATCTAGCAGATCCTCTGACTAAAGGACTATCTAAAAAGTTAGTCAATGATACATCGAAGGGAATGGGGCTGAGCCTAATATATGAGCTGCCAGTGTCGGTAACCCAACCTATACAAGTGGAGATCCCATGAGATAGGTTCAATGGGTAAACAACAAGACACGAGGTAGACGATTGCACTGAGTTATATGAGCCCCTTCTATGGTGTACAGTGCGAGCAGTAACGAAGAAGGATGAGTTTTTAGAACTCTTAATGGATCCATAGCCATATATTTGGTAGTGTATACAGTTGCTGCATACACTTGATGGAATTCACCTATATGGGTGTGGAGGTGGAGGCCGCTTCTTATGAGAATCTAGGCGAATTCTCTAGAGCACTCATGAAATCCAGGTAATGGTGTATGGCCGAAACGCACCGAACCACAGAATCACTTGCAGAGGAAGAGTTGTGTGAGTGGCATGTACTTGCGATCTACATTAAAAGGATTCAGGTTCAAGACTATGGTGTCACCTGATTCCTGTAGACCTGTCTTGCTTACTCTAATATCGGTTCAAGTCTATGGTGACACCGGCACCATTGCACAACTATTTCGCTTTAATCCGAAAGCATTTTATTTTAAAACATGTGGGGGATTGTTGTATTTATTTTAAAATAATATTAAATTTTTGAATTTTTAAATTTCGGTATTTTCCCTCCACATTTAAATTTTGGTGTTTTTTGAGGTGTTGGTTTTGTCCCACATCGAATTTGACAAGAGAAATTCTCTTGTTTATATGATAGACTTTTTGCCTAGGGCTTGAGCCCCTTTCAGGGGGCATGTGAATTTGGTCCTGTGGGGGGGCTATGCCAATAGCTTTAATCTATGCCATTAACCTCACACGCGCGCGCGCGCCGAGCCGTGCCGTGCCGAGCCGAGCCGAGTCCGAGTCCGTGTCCGCGTCCGCGTGCGCGTGCGCGACGCGACGGGACGGGACGGGACGGGCTGGGCTGGGCGCGGGTGCTGGTGCGGGTGCGGGTGCGGTGTAAGTGTACTCGTGTGGGTGTGTGTGTATGGGTACTCGCAGGACTGTATGTGCGAGAGTATACTCGCACTTGCACCTTTTCGTTTTAAACCAGAGAGATGCTTCCCTTCCGGATGGTCGCCCCTGTTGGGTTTAAACCCAACGGACATAACCTTTTGTAAAGGGTGCTTATGCACCATTTCGGAGTCTATATAAAGACTTCCGATTCCAGTTTCAAAATACGAAAAAATACTGTCTTATAAAACTCTCTCTGATACAGTTTTTACCATTATTACTGAGTTCATTGCTGAGTCAACTCAGCACTTTCGGATTAAACTGCAAGTGGTTTGAGCCCGTGTACAGTGAGTGCACCGCTGGGACCGGGTCATAGTCGTTGTATCCTGGAGGTCGATTGCTCTGGAAACCTGTTGCACTTGGGACGCTGTCCAAGGGGAGCAAATTCGATTTCAAGCCGAGTGACTTAGTCATGCCTCGACTCAATTCAATAAGTTTTTCTTTCTCTAAATTTATTTTCCTTTTTGGTTCTCGATTTTATAGTCTATTTAATTCAACATATTATCCAACAATAAATACCTAACTGTGGCGCTCATATAACTTTGATATCTTTTGAGCCGTTCGTACAATTTGGAGTTCGAGGAGTGTTAGCGCTCATCTTCGAGCAGCGGCCGATCCGTTTGAAGGAAAAAGTAGGGGGCAATTTTGACTTTTGACAAGGCGTCGTATGCATGGGGCGTAATTTTGAAAGGGAAAACGAAGTGGGCCTGAAAATGTAAATCGACCTTAAATGGGTCGTACAGTTGTAAATCTCTCTTATTTCAAAAACAAGTGACCACGAGTAGAGGTGAGGATCATTAAAACAATCTGATGTATCGTACAGTGGGACCAACAATTTATTCGGTTAAATTTGAGTTAATGTAGGCCATATTCACAACTTCTGAGTGCCAGCGTATCAGCCGTCGTACGCTGCCAGAGCATCAAATAACTCTGCTGTACATGAGTGATTGCACAAGTCGCGAGAGAAGATACCGAAAGACTATTCGCGGAACACGTGAGTTTATGGGACACGTATTAGGGATCCAGACCGTTTATCAGGTTGAATAAATCATTAAAATGAAATGGTCCAAAAATAATATGAGTCCATTCGGTAAGTACACAATAAATTGATGAGAAACACGAACGGTTAGAAAAAGGATGAGATAAGCTTTATATTCAACATGCACCAATAGGCCCACCCGATGAGTGGAGCTTCTTTCTTATAGTAAATTAAGGTGGGCCCAACATAATTACTGGTCCGTATCCTGACATGGATATGGCGAAGCCCGAAAGGCCTATCAAGCACTCAATCTCGGCCGCGGATTAGGTGATATCCGTGTAATTACCCTTACCATAGGGCCCACCTTTATCATATGCTGTATATCCAATCCGTCGATCTGTTTTTACAGACTATTTTAGTAAACGCTCCCAAAAATTAAGAATAAAAAAATCTCATGTGGGCCCCACCACAAGAAACGGTGATGATTGAACGCTCAGCATAAAAAAAATAATCCCAAGGCCCACTGTTAGAAGATCCATAATGTATATTTTCCATCCAACCCATTGAGAATTAAAAAAGAACTGGATTAAGGGAATATGAAAAGATTACATTTATACAAAACTTTTGCGGCCTACAAAAAGCTCTTAATGGTCGATCACCACTTTTTCCAGTATTGTGGTACACCAGAGAATTTTTTATGCTTAATTTTTTAGATAAAGTCCTTAAATGTGATTTAATAATGTATGGACGGCATGGATGTGAAAGAAATTCATCAAGGTGGCCCCCACTCAGTAAGGGTAACACCCACTATGCTGTTTCCCGGGTAACAGCTAATTCGCCACCCTCAATCTCAACAGAACACGTGTAATGCACAGAGGTTCTCTCCTTCTTTTTTTTCTCGAACTGCCCATTTGAAATCCACATTAGTTGTCCACCAAAACTCGCAGCAACTGGACGGTGAAAGTTGTATAATCACAGTGACTTTTTACTGCCAACCCACCTACCTAAGTGAACCTCCAGATCAACGGTTCAGATCACTTGATATGTTTCCCATGTATACTATGAGGATGGAGATTAATACAACCTCGACCATGGAGCTGCACGCTTGCAATATTCAGGCCGTGTAGACTCCACAGGTATTAGCAAACAAAAAAATAAGAAGAGAAGAACTTTACTACTCTGGCAGACTGTGATGGATGATACACAGGCACTTGGAAATAGGTAACTGAAATTAAATCATCCAAGTTACATATCCCAGCTTAAATGTATAATGAACCAAAAACTATGATTATTTGAGTATCTGACTATCTGATTGGTGAGTATTTATTGGACGGCTAAAATGAAAACAACCCAATGGTCCTCTTTCACAATCACCAATCAGAGCTCATGATTCCCTCAAACAATCTGATTTTGGGGTTGTGAGTTAGACACAGTGGGATCCAAAAGATAGTCAGTATAATTTGAGTTGATATATGCCACGTGTGTAAATTCTCAGTGACTGTGTATCAAGTGGTCATAGACTGCCAGAGTATTATATAACTCACCAGAAAAACAAATAAATAAATACAGCCCAAGACGTGCTTATCCAATTCAATTCCTTTCGTCCCTTTCATCACCTATTACGATGCGAACATAGGCACAATCCACAGCAAAAATGATAGTAAAAAACGTCAGCCGTTGACCATCTATTCAGTGGGACCATCTTTGATGGCGTAGATTAAACGGCATTTACAGTCTAACCGGTGGACGCTGATGGCCTGGAGATCCACTGGTGATCAGACTTTGTGGGGTCCACCATGATGTATGTGTTTTATCCACGCCGTCCATCCGTTTTTCCAGATCATTTTGGACGGAATGCCAAAATTGAGACAGATCCAAAGCCCAAGTGGACCACACCGTAAGAAAAAGTGGGGATAATGGCTCCACCGTTGAAACCTTCCTGGCCCCACCGCGATATTTATTTACCATCAAAACATGTTTATAATGTCATACTGACATGGATGAACCTGAATGAAGGGAAAATAAAATACAAATATCAGTCTGATTCAAAACTTCTTTGGCCCAAAGAAGTTTCCAACGGTAGACGTTCAATCCCTGCTGTTTCCTGTGGTGTGGTTCACTTGAACTTTGGATCTGCCTCGTTTTAAAATGATCTGAGAAAAAACTAATGGACGGTGTGGATAAAACATATAGATCACAGTGGGCCCCACAGATTCGAGTAACCAGGTCTTCTCCCTGACCGGTTTCCTTCAAATTGACAGCTGCATAACAAAAAATAACAACTATCAACTTTAGTCAGAACTCAGACGATTATAACTGATGGATGTGATTTCCTGTCTATAGCCAATCAATACCTTGGCCCACCAAATGGACAATCCATAAAAATAAAACTAGATTTTGTCAGCCACTATACGGACGCGGATTGCGTCCTACCATCTCCCGTTTCTAGCCACGAACGGGCACTTGCGTGGGTGTGCCGACTGAGATGTATCTGTTTATCTTCCTCGTTCATTGTATTTCTTTGATTATTTTACTCGGATGCATATAAAAATGAGGCAGATCCAATGCTCAAGTGGGCTACACCACATATTACTCTTGCATTCAATGTTGTGTGCATTAATGCAACTCAAGCTATTATTTGGTGTGGTCCACTTGAGCTTTGGATATGCCTAATTTTTGCGTACATATCTTAAAATGATACGAGAGAAGGGATGGATGGCATGTGGAACAACCCTAAATTTTAGTGTATTAAAAAAATTAAAATAAATATTTAAATATTTTATTTTTAAATAAAAAGTAAAAATAAATCAATAAATTTAGGGTCACGTACATCTGGAACAACAATTCTTGCTTGGCTCTCTTCAATTCTGGTCATCCTAGAGTCGAGCATATTCAAGCGCTCATGTACATATGGAGCAGCAGACGTTTCATCACCGCCTTCCCCAGTTTCCTGAGTTTGTTCGGCTTCCTCGGCCCCTTCCACATTCTCGTTCTCGTTTTCATCCTCTTCGATTTCTTCGCCTTCCTCGCTTCCCTCTTCTTCTTCGGCCGGATCCCCATATTGATCAATATGGGCCTGTCGCTGCTTGAGACCTGACTTAAGACTGTTCACCATCTCATCTCCCAGCAACTGCGTCGGTATAGAGTTCCCGTCTGACCCGCATATCCCGTATTTCTCAGCCATTTTACAAACCAGACGGCCGAATGGAAGGCATACGTTCTTCCTCGTAGATCGGGCGGCTCGCACAATCTGGTAAAGTACCACGCTAGGGAGGCACACATCCTCCCCACGCCCCACCTGATATAATAATTCCACCATATAACGGGAGCATTCGCTACGGTTGATCAGTCTTGGATACACGTTATGGGTGCAGATGCGATGGAGTACCCGATACTCGGGTGTCAAGTGGGCAGCGCTCAGAACTTGACCCCGCTCCCCTCGCTTCCACGGGGCTACCCGACCGCATAGAAAATGGGTGCGCACGTCGCGGGCTTGCCTCGAATCCAGATTCCCCTCATTGATTTGCACGTCGCCTTGTTGCACCCCGAGCACGTCGGCAATGTCCGCCACCACAACGGGGGTCCTCTCGTTCCCCACGATAAGGTCAAAGCCCAATGGCTAGAATCGAGGGATCCTGATTCGTGTATAGAAGGCCCTGGCTAGCCCTACATCCGCTTGATAAGTCCCGTAGAAGGCTGGACCCCATTCCTTATCCATAAGCTGGCTGAGTACATCATACTCGTAGAAGAGGTGTTCCTCCACGGATGCTTTGAATGCAACACTGTGGACGCGAAAGTTTCCTATATCCTCCACTGGTGGTTGAGGAGCGAGCCCTTGTTGGGAAACCTTTCGACCCTTAGATCGGGCTCCCGCGACCGCTTTCCCTTTCTGATCTGCTTTTTGCTTGCTCCGCCTTTCCTGGCTCGGTCTCGCCTCAGCGGATGCCGATCTCTTCTTCCCCATGAGTGAGAGAATCACCGTGAAGGAGAAGAAGGAGACAACGGTGGAAAGAAAGGCCATCTCCTGGTCAAGTAGTGGGAGGATTACAATGTGGGAATATTGTTGAAGAATTGGGCTTGGGATTGGCTTGAGAGTGGCTTGAGAGTGGGTTTAGGAAAAGAGTTGAGATAAGTTTGGGTGAATTTTTTTTTTTTTTTAAGAAGTGGGTTTTGTGTGAATGGGTTGGAGGTGGGTATGAGAGGATAGAAATGAGAATGGATTTTTGAGAAGGATAGATAGTGGGCATGGAAGTGAGTGAGATTGAAGAAAATGGTAGATTTGGAATGGGTTGTGGATTTGAAGCTTTAGGAAAATGGTGGATTTTGAGAATGGGGTTAGAAAGTGAGATTTGGAAAATGAGAAGTGAGGTTGGGAAGATGAGTTAGGAAGATGAAAGATGGTAGTGGGAGGAGGATGAGACTTGAAGGGGATGATGGGTTTGAGGTGAAAAAGAAAAGATAGAAGTTGTCAAAATAAGGGATTTGAGGGAGATGAGCTTGGAGAATAGGGTTGGAATGAGTTTAGAAGGGATAGAAAGTGGTTGGAATGGAGGAAATAGGGTCTAAACATCCCTAAATAGCAAGCAATGTGGGTCTCACACGTGTGTGTATGAGAGAGGGGGAAAAAGCCCCAAATTTTCGGACGCCTGCGGCGCCGGGTTGCTGGACATCCGGCGATGTGGGACCCGTTCTCTGGACGTCCGGCGCTGGCAGCGTCGGGACCGGGCGCTGCAGCGCCGACCCTCTGGAAGTCGGGCGCCGGCGGCGCAGGGGCTGGGCGCTGGCAACGCCGTTCACTGACTCCCGGCCTTACATCGGCTGTAACTCCCCACCCGCAAGGTCCCTCACAATGTACCATATATGAAATTGGGGTAGGAGAAGCCGATCTACGCAATGAGCCTAGATTCTTTGCGAGATTGCTCTTGGTTAGGGTCCAAAATGTCCCTTTTTCCACCATCTCACTAATTTCGGTAACTTCTCATTCTTCCTAAGTTCCCACCCCTAAATGGATTAGAACAATCAATTTTGGCCCGGAACTAACTCATTCAGACGTGGACGTAGACTCCATTTGTCCAACCCCTCTTGTTTTCGGCTCGTTTCTGTCAATGGGTCAAGGTCCTTTACGACTCCAGAATTTATTGCACGCATAGTTGTCTTCTCTCATATTTCAATCCTAATTTCCTAGTAAGCCTTATCATTCGCCTAAAATTGCCGGTTCAAGGTCCAGATTGACCCCTATGTTTCTAAATCTTTGTTGCGTCTAATTTCAAATCAACGGACGCGTTGATGAGTTCATGACTCATAGCCCAAGGGATTCTAAACTATTGCTCTGATACCAACTTGTAACACCCTGAAAATCGGGGGTCGCGCATACGCTCAACTCCCGAGTTCCCGAGAGTCACTTATAACCGATTTCATTATTAAACGTTTAATCTGGTTTAATTGCGCAACGTGGAATTTCCTGAAGTCATGGAACATAATAACAAGTCCACTGAAATGAAAGAAATCAACATATGTATATGTACATATCCAAAAGAATAAGGGGAACGCACATAGCGCCACCCATCAAAATTACAAAAAGAATATATATATATATATATATATATATATATATATATATATATATATATATCCAAAATACAAGGCCAAATCCACGCTCGACGATCCAACCCGCCACTCATACTGGCGGAGAACCCTCCATCAGCTGGAAGTATGACAGCTCCTACTCCTTGTCGAGAGTAGCATCACCAAGCTCTCCCTGCTCTGCATCTCCTGCATCTACGAGAGAGTCTGGTTGGTGTTTTAAAACACCGTCCCAGAGTGGGAGTAAGTGATCAACTCAGTGGGTGCTATTAGTCTTAAGTTTCAATAGGCATCAATTATAATATGAATTTAATGAAATACATTCATTCATCAATTTCTAGAAAACTCTTAATTAAATGCATGAATGCGAGATGAAATGATGCATGCCCTCGCCACAACGCTCCCTCGAGCGACTCCGTCTAACGATCGCAAATGTCAACACTCCCTCATTGCGACCTCGACTTTCGAATCACCACCCTAACTAGTGCGTGCAGTATGATCGTGTTAGCCGAGTTATTAGTTAAGTCCATTCATCTAGCAGATTTGGGAATCTGATACACCCCACAAATCAAATGCCCTAAACTAGTTGCGAGGTCAAGACCCCCCAACGTGTGAGGCCAAGTCCCCGCGATCCTTGATCCCATTGGGTTCTCCATCCCCGACTTCAAGCATATGGGGAGTGCTGAGAACTGGGATCGCTCGCGGTCACTACGGGGAGGCGCGTCACCCTAGGGTAGGTCGACAGCTCGGACACAGTGTCCCATTCCACCATTTTCGGCTCACAAGACAGTAGATCAAATTCAAGTGATTATCGGTGGGCTATAACGGTGGTAGGGTTTTTCAGGCTCCATACATGTGTGAGCAAACATGGTTAACAAATCTGAATTTGCCAGTATGTAGGCTAAACCGCACAAGTCAGGCGAGTACGGGATGAACGGCATCGGGTACGATAGACCCATGTAGTCGAACTACTGTCGCTTATACGCATCCGTCCAATTCGCGGGTTTAGTCTCAGGGTAGTCTAACCAACGAGACTACCGTCTAACCTCATGTTCATGACCAAATCCACAGTTTAACAATGATTCATAGCATACTAACATCAAGGTTATTATCTAACATACAGTATAACGTTGCATTCATCCTACCATGCATATTAATGTTCATATCATGCATGTTACAATACCGTAATTAGAGTGCATGTGAGAAGTGTGAGTGGGCGAGGAAACGAACGTCTCCTACGCACCTAGGAATTATAATATGCATAGACAAAACATCATATATGTCATAGACATCATCATAAGAAGGAATCACACAACATATGAACATGTGAACATCGGTTATATCATCAAACATGTGAGAAGCATAAGTACGATCATGAGGAAGAAAAACTAACAAACATGCAATTCCATACATTTCCATCAAACACTCAAATCTTAGGGTCTCTCTAGATTCCACGCATGTTTCATCCAAACAAGAAAAATCATTAAACTCATGTCATAATTGGTGCTAGGCCACCTAGGATTAATAGTCCGCACCTTGAATTCGATAGAGGCTCGGAAGCGACCTAGAAATGGGATTTGAGTGTTGACCGGCCAGAATTCCTAAAGCAAATCCTTGTATGTAAGAAATCCCATGCCAATCCCTTCTTAAAGCTTAGATTTCAAGAAAAAATGGGAAGAAGTTCTTACCTAGATGGCCAACGGATGAGTTTGGGAGTTGTGACGGAGAATTCCCTCTTGGAGGAGAAATTGAGAGTTGAAAGGGTTGATGCCCTTGGCCCCCACCTTGATTTAGGGCCACACAAGCACTTCTCCACCCACACCTTCTCCTTTTGCTCTCCTTAGTTGTTTGGAGAAGGGTGGAAGCTACGAAGGGAGGGCTTGTCGTCGGATGGTGGTGGAAGTTATGAGGATGGGAGATTAGTTGTGGAAGGTTAGTGGAAGTTATGAAGGAGGGAGATGGGTTGTTGAGAATTGAAGAAAGTTATGAGGGAGAGAGGGTTTGTTGTTGGAAGAATGGAGGGGTTATGAGAGAGAGCTAGGGTTTATTTCCCTAGAGTTGGGCCCCTTGGCCTTAGGGTTCAAGGAATTCCCAAAATAGCCTCTTAAAGTTACTATTGCTGTTGTGGTGGCTTCAACACTCCTGTGGCCACCAAATTCGGTGTGCACGTGCCTCATGGTTCAATGAGGGACCATATAAAATTTAAAAATAATCGGATGAACAGATATAGGATCTGAGTAAGTGACCCCGATCTTTAAATGGCCCTGTAGGGTCCATCCCGGTCGTTGGGGCAGTTTTGGTGGTCCCCTGGCTATGAAATTTATAGGGTAGGTGGTCCATGGTCAGATGAAGGATCATACAAATTTTAAGATCGATCGGATATTTGGTTTGATCGTACGAGTCCGATGTGCGATCAACGATTACCGTGCCACGATCGGAGCCTAGGTTTTGTTGATGGGCGTAGGCCCGCACATTAGACTTTCACCATAAATTTAGAAGAAATCCGACGACTGAAAAGTCCGGAGTCTCGATTTCATTTGCAAGTGCCAAATTCCAATCTCGGCATTAGTCGGGTGCATTCGGCCAGTGCTAGATCCCTATTCTGGGTGTCCACTGGGTTTGAGGTCCACGATGGACCTCAAGCCCAGTGAGATCTAGTGTTCCCTAAAGTTTTGTAATTTTCTGATGTTCCTGCGTCACGGTATGGCCCGCATGCGCTGTTGCTAAGTACAAACGGTCATCTGCCTTGGCGGCCCGCATTAGGTTCTATCATGACCTGCCTAAACTACTCTGTAGGATTGATCCTAGATTATTTTAAGTGTGGTACCCCACCACAAGTGGCTTTAATCGAACGGTCCTACGGTCAATCTTACGTGGACACTTCAGGACGCGGTGTTGGTTAGATGGGATGTTACATGAATGTATACGTGTGTTGTGTGGAGTTAGCGAAGTGAACAAGACTCATACGTCATTCATATGGCAAACACACAACAAAGATTAATACAATCATGCATGTCACAAGAAAGGTTATGCTAGGATCGCATATGAGATGAATATACCATACCAAATCAAGCCTAATCATGTTGAAGAACAAATAAAAACACTCAATTATGTCATGAAATTTAATAAAATCATACATGGGATGAACATACCACACCAAAAATAAACTAAATCATGTTTAAGAACAAACAAACAACACTCATTTATTTCATGGAATCTAGGAGGGCCTATCATGTAGGGTCTTGGCTAGGTTCTATCTAGATTACTCAAGCATATCATCATAACATTCATAATCATTAAACTCATAATAAAATTGGTGCTAAGTCACCTAAGGATAATAATCCGCACCTATTTACGATCGAAGAGTGAAGAGGCAATCCTAACGGCGCCGGGTCCGTAGGCTTGAAGTGTCGGGACCTTACTTGGTGTAGAATGCACAAGGATCAAAGATGAAGTTGAAATTCATGAAAATTAAAGGGAGAATCACCACATTACCTTAATTAGGGTGAGATCTCTCTTCTAACAACAGAAAATTTAGAGATTTTGAAGGAGAATGAGAGAAAGAGGTCAGAATAGATGAGATCCGACCGCGGGAGGTGTATGCAAGGCAGTGGCTTCCACTTTTTTTCTCTTTCTTCATTTCTTTCTTGTAGGAAAAATTCGTATGGGTAGAGGGGATGCCTAAATGAGACCCTTTTATAATATCAGATTTGGTATAAATGGCCCCAAGGGTCAGGTTTTTACTATACTAGCCCTATAGGAGGGTCTTTCTAACCTCTAGGGCCCACTACGGAGTGTACATATTGATATACACCGTAAGATAGTTAGCCCTAATGATGATCTACGTATGAACATATTCGGCTCATCATTTGGATGTGTTGATTGACAGATATGGTTAAAAGTCTGTTCAACAATTACCGATGATCGATCGGGGCCGCGACTGTCCGGATATGAGCAGAGAAATATCCTTACTGTACGTGTGAAGTTTAGTCGTAAACCGATAATCTGAAATCCTCAACTTTGTATAAGAGTTGATGACCCAATTCACTTAAGTTTCAGTCTCTTCCTTTAGGGTATTTGCACTTCTCACACACTCGTCATTTGACTCAAGTTGAGCGGTTCTAGACAGTACCCAGGTCCGACTCCCGCAACATTATTTTATAGTGTTGGAACTAGTGGCTTAACAACGAGCGGTATAGATCTTGTTCAGAAAATCAAGGCATTTCTTTAATGAATTAGGTATTAAAATTTCTCGTGAGCAATGATGAGGGTTTGGATTAACTATGTTTATAGTGTGGCCTATTTATAAGTAGTGAAAGTGGAGATTTAGTCATGTGTCACGCCCCAAACTCGGAAACCGGGCTCACAAAATTCTCGATCGCCGAATCCGGCGCCGACAGCCTCCGTAGAACCCCATTCTCGGCTCCTAGCTCCCATTCACCGGGTTCCGATCCTGGGATGCTACGAGGAGGATTTTAAATATCAGTTTGATTCGTATTAAGCATAACCAAAGGCATAACCCACAAACAACAACCAAGAAACTCCATTACATTTCCACTATGATCAAAAACTTTACAAGTACAATGAGCATAAAGGGAAATACAAAGGTAAAGTACAAAAACTCCAAAATGCTCAGCAACGTGCTCCTGCCTCAACGCTGCTGCGATCCAACGTCACCTGCACGCAACGGTCGTGCATAAGCTTACAAAAAGCTTAGAGGGTGGTGAAAGTGTGTGCACAAGGTAGAATATGATCATGCAATATCAGAGTAATGCGGAATATGCAGATGGAACTATAATATCATGAGTCGTACTAAGGCTTATGCGATGCAAGACATGAATGGTATTGGCCACCCCAAGGCCATGCAATGTGCAATGCAACTCAAGCATACAGATCCTCATCAATGTCCACATATCAGTACAGCTCAAAGTATGGAATATCACCGGGGTCTAGTACACTCTAAACCAGATTGCCGCCACATCGCGCGCAATAAGGTAAGTGGAAAAGACCTCACTATCCGTCTGCCAATATCGGGCGCGACTCGTCGATAGCGGACCCATTCCTCGAGCTGGTCAAACTCAGCCTAGCAATTGCCCCCTACACTCGGGCGGGTAAGGCCGCACTCCCTTCCAACCGACCACGACACAGTGGAGAGCACAGCCAACTGGTATTCGGCACTCGGCGCTCATCTACCCACTCGGTCTAGACGTTGGAGCAACCTCTTGGTACCATAAGGGTTTAGGGACTTTCACCCAGGGATATCTATAGTACCTCATGTAGAACAAGATTTCCGGTATCCAATCCTGCCAACCACGATACGTCTGTGGAGGCTACGGCCCTGATGTCGCTAGGGCGTACAATAACCATATCAGACAAATGCGGAATGCATGAATCACGCTCTCCAGTCATGCAACCAATCCTGCGCATACCGTGCGCTCATGTATGGCAACACCGCCTAACCGGAAGCCCATGAACAACCTGCCCGAAGGCAAATGCTATGATCAGTCAATCCTCATATCAAGCATACATATGATGCGTATGATCATGGGTCATGAAACTATACTAAACATGTTATAACAAAATGAATTATCTTACGATGCAGATGGGCCGGGACGGTCTATACACGATAAGTGCGGCCCAGTAATGGGCCCTAAGGAGAGTCGTAATGTGGACATCCAACCAGCATTACACTCGCAATGTGGACGTCAAACCAACATTGCATCCTAGGCACGATCTTTGTAAACGTCAGTACGTAGTCTGTAATGGATTTACACATTGCAATGGACCGTAGGTTATCCCCATTGGATCTTACATATATATCAAATGGGCCTTATCTTATGGGCCTTTTAGTCATCAGATGGGCCATATAAATGGACCACACTAATGGGTCTTGTGTACATTGCAATGGGTCAAAACCCGTGGGTCTTGGATTACATCAAATGAGCTTAGTCTCATGGGTCTTATATATGACCAATGGGCCACACCAATTGGTCCCCAAAAGTACATCAAATAGACTTTAATCTCATGGGCCCTAGTACATCTTAGTGGGTCTTAACCCATGGGCCCTTAAAACAACAAATGGCCTAATCTCATGGGCTTGCATGCAATTCAAAGTGGGCCTAAACCCCTAGGCCTTACATATATCATTTGGCCTACCTCCATGGGCTTCAAATTTCAACAAAAAGGGGTCCAATTACATGGGCCTTGAAGTACATCAATTGGGTCTAGTCCCATGGACTTGCAACACATCAAATGGGCCTAGTCTTTAGGCCTTAAATGAATCAAATGGGCCCAGCCCATAAGCATTTTATAAATCAAATGGGCCTAGCCCATAGCCCTTTTTTTTTTGAATTCAATGGGTCCCGACTCATGGGCCTTACAAAACATTTATTCCCATCCAAACTATTCATAGGGGCACATGGTCTAGGGCCCACTACAATTTTCATATTATAAAATATACATTTACTATATAGCATACATAAATATATATGACATAAAATATATAATATATAATATATAATAGAATATATGAAATGGTGGGTTCCGCAGAACTCGCTGGCGTCAGCTGACAGTGGACCCCACCATCAAAACAGATGGACAGCATGGCCCGGAACACATACCTGAGATGGGGCCCACGGTCCAATATCGCTAGAGAGAGAGAGACAGAGAGAGGTAGAGAGGGAGAGAGAGATATGGAGAGAGGAGGGCACGTGGCCCTTGCCTTTACAAAGGTGGGTCCCACGTAGGGCCCACCGTGATGTTTATTTGAAATCCAACCCGTTCATAAGGTAACTCAGACCTGTATGAACGGAAAACAAAAATTTCAGCTTGATTCGAAACTTCTGTGGGCCCCAGAAACTTTTCAACGGTAGCATTCAATTCACACTATTTCGCGTGGTGTGGGCCACCTGAGTTTTGGATCTGACTCATTTCTGGAGGGGGGCCCGCCACTGGGGTGGCCCACCTCATGACCGAGTTGGATGGCAAATAACATTATGGTGGGGCCCACATGCAGGGCCGTGGGCCCCCCTACGTACGTCCGCCCGCCCATGGCTGCACGCAACAGCGTGCAGCTCTACTGCCGCTGACAGAAAACGGCAGAGGCCCTGCCTCTTGAAAATTTGGTTTTTGGAAAAAAATGTTTTCCCGAGGTTTTTTGTGCGTGGGGCCCGCTGCACCAAAATCCGTCCCGACCATTGCGTTCAGTGGCTCGACGCCGTCCAAATGAGTCTAGAGTTTAGATTTTTTTGACGCTTGGAAAGTGAAATAAAACAAAATAATGATCTTGAATGGTGGTGATGCATTCATTGATGTTATGGCCCACCAGGTCTTCCAATCAGCCCCAAATTTCTACCCAACGGCTAAAACACCGTAGGTAAGAGGATGGACGGCTTAGATCGAACATAAACATCAAGGTGGGGCCTACACTAAGGGACCACCCAAAATCCTCTCATTTTCTTTCCTTTTTCTTCTTTCTGTTGTAAACGTCCAGCGTCTGGACGGTTTTAAAATTTCTTTTTTTTTTTAAGATGGAGGGCCCTGATGAAGTGAGCCCCACTGATGGGTGGCATGGGAGTAACAGCCAAGGTGGGCCCCACTTGAATAAAATAAAATATCTCAAGTGGGATCCATTCAAGTGGGCCACACCCTCCTATTGCAATAAAATACAATAAAATAAAATAAAATAAAATAAAATAAAAGAGAGAGAGAGAGAGATGGAGAGTGGGACACGGCTTGTGATGAAGGGACCCCGTCATTATGGGCCCTCCCTTGCAATGAAACATACAATAAATGGATCCCTTGCACATGGGACCGTTAAAAATGTAAATCAACGGTGGAGATCCATTCTCCACCGATATGGACGGTCTAGATGACCTTTCTAAATGAAAATAAACATCATGATGGGGTCCATGGAGGATGGCCCCATCATGGGATGATCATGATGATCCAAGTGGTCCATCGGCCACAAATAAGGGTCCCAAGTGAGATCCACACCATTGATCGGTGGGCCTCACTTGGTCCACCATAAAAATAAGAAAATCTACCCTATAGAAGCACCCACCGTCCGATCTTCTCGCTCCTAGGGGTTCCTTGGCACCTTGTCTTCAACTTCAATGGCTAAGATGAAGAATGGAGGGTTGAGATGGGGGATTTTTGGGGTAGGAAGGTGGGCCACTTAGAGCTTAGGAAAGTTGGAATTTTTCATACGTATGGGGCTCTTGCAATTTTTTTGTTGCTTGAAAATTTTGGAATGAGAAAGAGAGAAAGAGAGAGAGTGATGTAAAGGGAGAGAGAGAGAGTGATGGATGGGTGGGTGAGTGATGGTTGTGTAAGAAAAGCTTGACTTTTGAGGCTTTGGTGTAAGAGAGGTACGGGTTGTGAAGACTTTTGAGGCTTTTTGTGTAAGAGAGGTATGGGATGTGAAGACTTTTGTGGTTGCTTGGGAAAATGGGTGAGAGTGATGTGTACTTGACATGTGATGGGTTGATGGGTGATTGATTGATGGGATTGATGTGATTGATGTGACACATCGTTGAGATTCCCTTGGTTTTCGCAACGCGCGGCGTTTTCTCGCACCGAACGTTGGCCCATATCTCTTGATCAGGGTATCGCCTCGGCGCGTGAGTCGCGGTATCGGAACCGCGGCGACGGTGCGGTCGTTATGGTATTGGTCTCGGGTTGAGTCGACTCGGGTTTGTCGGCACATGAATCAGGGTCGCGCGTCGATATCGGTTAAGGGTCGAAAGTTACCGGAATTCGACCGGTAAGACCGCGGAAGTGTACGGAAAGGTACGGACCAAGATACGGGTCTTACATCATGTTTACTCTAAACCGTCGGTTTTAGGCTAAAAGAGTAACGGGGTTGATTTGGTCTATTAGTCAAGATCCGGGCCTTATCTGACTTGACTTCTGTTAGATCTTTAATTTAGTTATGATTCTCTTGATTAGTTAGCAATGGGTCGGTTAGATTTGGGCCCTACATGAGTAAATCACGGGGCTAAACTTGATGTTCAAGTGATCAGATGAATTTGTTAGATTAATCGGACTTGTGCGGTTCTTTACTAGTATCACCCATGTATAAACTAACATTGAGTGTCAATGGTTAGTAAGTGATAATATAATTTAATTACATAAAAAATTTAATAATTTTTTGAAATCCAAAACAGTGAAAATCTAGGATGTTATAGAGTAGTAATAATAAATTTTTTTTTTATCAAATGTCATAAAAGCTGATGTGCTCATCCTATCAGAAATTTCTTTAATAAATGGGATAGAGGTTTCTGCTTAATAGATAAAAAAATAGAAAACTCTGATAATAAGGGAAGGGATATTCTAAGAATGCTCGATCAGATAAGTTCTAACCGTTAGATCTTTTTAATTTTTTATTATATTGTTAATTTTTTCTTGATCTATACAATGGATGCTGTGGATCATATACATGATCATTGTATAGGTGTGTAAAGTCAATTTTAATAAAGTGATATTTTTACGATTTCAGATCTGGTTACTAATATTTTAGGAATAAATTAAATTGATGAAATTTGATTGTGTTAAGATTGATATGTACGGATCATATGATCCCTAAGGCCAAAATATATAAGGGCCCTAATTTTCATATTAATCTAACCATCGGATAGGCCACATTAGTCAGATCTATAAGTGTTTAATAAAGGAATCTTAGATTTTTGCGCAAGTGTTGATATCACTTAGCGTAAAAGGTCGAGATGGGTTATCGATGTATATGTGGTTAGATCCACAATATCCATCTAATGTGTATAGGCAAAACATGGTAACACCTCAAGAATTCGGATAATTCAATCATCCGGTGGGCTACTCTGATTAATTATTTGACATTTAATTTCAGGATCTTAAAATGAAAATCTAAATATTGATAATTAAATTTAAATAAATATATAATTTTAATTATTTGATCATTTAGGGTTTGGTCACTTATGATGTATATCAAGGTGGGTTCCATCATATAAATTAACTAGATGAATAATAATGTTGTTGATATAACTGATAAGATCTCTGAATTCAAACCAACCTAATTATCTTGTGAATTTTACACTATCAGGCTCAGGTGAGTAACCTAATTTGTTTCATGATTTATTAAAATAAAATTAAATTGTTTGTTATTGTTTGATTGATTGATATGCTGATTTGAATATTTTGTTATAATAATTGTACGCTAAATTCATATGTGAATATTATGATCGAAACAATTATGCTAAATATGAAAAATATGCATCTACATATCATCTATCATTCATTACATTTACATAATGTATGGTCGATCTTAAGGGCCCTCCTTGGAAGAAATGTCGATCCTAGTAGAGTGTTACCAGATGCGACATATGCCCAAGTTTATCGAAAGGTAAGAAGCCTACCCAACGGGTGGATGCGGGCTAACAACTTCCAATCCAAGTAGATAGACAATCATCCCATCTGATGCATTTATACATCATTTGCATCCATATCATTGTATATCCATTTTTGGGTTATTTTAATTGCTATGATTATGAACCATATTGAGTTATTTCACTAAGTCTGGTCAACTTACATTTTTATTGATGGAAAAACCGTACAGAGGAGCCATTAGCAGATGATGTGATGCAATAATCGGAAGGATGGACCGTACATGAACACGATTCATGTGAAACATGTTCATACTTATCTGAAGATGAAATGACAACATTAGACCATTTCTGATTACTTGCTAACATAATTTGATTAACATAAAATGCATATCAGTATTGATTTTGAGATTTTAAGAAATTATTTAGATTTATTTCATCGAAACAATGTTTGTATGAAATAGTACGATGATATAATAAATAAATGATTTTTAGGACGTGTTTGGGTTGTGGTATTAGAAATGATTAGGTGAGATAAGATTCAAAAAACATAATTATTACCCATGGCAGGGATTGTCCCCCATTGCCATGGGATAAGATTAATGCCATACTTTGTTGGTAATACGATGATACATTGAATGGATATACCGACCATCATTTGAAATCACTGAAAATAACACACATGTGTTATATCTAAATCGTTCATTTGTTTTGTAACCTTATTTTATGGCATGGGCCTAAAAATAAGATAGATCCAAAACTTATGTGGCCCCAAAGAAGTTGTCAAGGGTAAGTATTCAATCCCCGTTCCTTTCTATGGTGGGGTCCACTTGAGCTTTAGATTTACCTAATTTTTTGGCTCATGCTCTAAAATAATCTCAAAAAATGGGTGGACTAGGTAAATATAGCCCACAGACTATGTAAATATAGCCCACACATAATGGTGAGACCTACACAACTTGTTAACATTGGGTGAAATTAGCCTAGGACCAATGCAATTCCATCTAATCTAATTTCATTCTTCCTGAACATGGAGTGGAATTCACACAGGACCCAATGAATCTCATCCCACCTAATCTCTTCTAATCTAACTGTCCAAACATGCCCTTAATGTTTATTTTATTTTAAGATTTGTTAAGATTTATATATGCTTGGTTGATTGGTGCTAAGTATTATGTATGTATGATTGAAATTAAGATACAATTTAGACTTAATATAATTATCATCTTTAATTAAATTGATTAAGAAATTAAATTAGTCCAATTTATGTACAAATTATAAATTGAAACTCGGATCCAAGAGTGCACATTCTACACCCAAATTTTGGGGCGTGATAACACAGATAAACAGATAAGTCACAGTGGGCCCACCTACAGAATTGCCCATTCGTGGCTGGAGACGTGCGGTGGTAGCACGCAATTCGCATCCATAGTACACTTACTCAAACTTGTGAACTGGTCATTATTCCACGATGATTACCGCCTATAACGAACTAGGCCATCCATCAAGAAGCCACCACCTTACACGTTGGAAACATTGGATGGACAGTTTAGATGGACAATTGTACCATCACAATTGATCAATACACGTGAGATGCACCATATCCCAGTGCTAACGAATTGCACCAGATCACCCTTAACCGTGTAAATTCGTATTTTGTACCTGCGTGGGCCCAGCATGACGTATCTGTGCAATCTAAACCGTCCATCTAATTCTACCCTCATGCTAAGCCCATGATTTAGCCTCATATAAACTTCTGGTGGGCCAAGCAAAGAAGAGCAATGAAAAGGGGAGCCACGGCAGAAGTTTTCAGATTGTGTGAAGGATCCAAAATGCTTTATATATGCCATCTAGCCCATTTCCTAGACGTGGCCCACCAGGATGAAGATACACGCCGAAATTCCAGCCATTAAACAAGTCATGTGAGCTACAACACATGAATTTAAAGGTTTTACGTGTGATTTTACATTATTCATTCGATACAAATCAAATGAGTTTTGGATCGACTTGATTTTTTATATGTACGGTTAACATTAGGGGGCACATCAGATGCACCGTATGGATGCCATACACGTCACGGTGGGTCCCCCAGAAGCTCAATCATATATTCGTGTGGAGGAAAAGATCTAATCCAGTCATCTGGTGGGATGAAAAGTCCAGATGACACAATCATCGGCTGCTTTACTTTTTGAATATTTCACCAGACATCGTGAGGCCCACATGATGATAGGTTTGGATCTGACATGCCGAGAGGGGATTGGGTACTGAGCAAACTGTCGGGCCCACAAGAGATGTATGTGTCTTATCCACTCCGTCCATATGTTTTAACATCTTAATTTAGGTTACGATACAAAAACTGAAGTATATACAAAACTCAAGTGGACCACACCACAAGAAACAATAGAGATATTTATGCTCACCGTTGGAACCTTCCTAGGGCCCGCATGGATGTTTATTTTTCATCCAACCTGTTCACATTGTCAAAGAGATATGGATTAAGGAAAAACAAAAATATCAGATTGATCCAAAACTTCCGTGGCTTCTAAGAAGTTTTCAACGGTAGGTGTTCAATTCCCACTTCTTCCTCTGGTGTGGTCCACTTGATCTGTGGGTATGCTTAAATTTTGATTCTATACTCTAAAATGATCTGAAAAAACGGATAGACGGTGTGGATAAGATACATATATGATGGTGGCCCCACAAAGTTTACTCAGTACGGTTCGGCCAGCTCTAATGCAAGTCTACTCGCGCGGGTGCACTTAATAGCATTCAGTTAAACCGGAACTCGATCCCCAACCATCGCGCATGGATAAAGGACGACGTCACGCGGGGAGTAATCTCGTGGGGCCCACCCCGACAACAAAATCATTTCCTGCGATCGTGAAAGCATGAACGATTGAATAATCGCCACGTCATAAAAGCACGAGGGAGGCAAAAAATCTTCCAAACGCTTCGAGAACCTCGCGATCTGGACGGTCCACGTGGGGGGACTTCTCGTACGGTTTGAGATCGCGGATCCGGTAAACTCCGGTTGAAGGAATACTGGAAACCAAGTGACGGAGCATGCTAATTCATAGACATGCACGTAACATTCATTCATCTAAACCATCCAAACAGTGGACCCCATTGTAAGATCGGTTTTAAATCAATATAACGTTGAAATGATATCCTAAATGGCTGATTTCTAGTTACACTGAAATGAAAGTATTCAACGGTTGTAATTTTATGAATGGATGTGCATTCATCAGATGTTACATAATTTAATCAGTATCTATAGGGGGAACCATCTACCATTTAAATGGTTTGATTTGAATTTAAATTTACTTGACATGTACAATTCTGGATGCATGAGCATGAACCATCACACTCTGCCAGTGTGTCAATCCATTTCAAGTTAAGACCGTGGTCAACGGAATCCTCCAGAGAGAATCCGTGGCCGAGGAAACAGGAATTGCGGCCACACGATTTGCAGTCGCGCATACGTATGTGCCAAACACAAGCGCTCTATACCTCTCGATTTTTAACACGTACGAAAGATCTGGACCGATTATCAGGAAGGCCCCATGGTGAAAAGTTCCCTAGCCCAAAATTTGGTGGACGTGTCAATCGATCCACATATAAGTGAAGGAACGAACGGTTCAAAAAGATAACCAAGTTCTTATGGACGGTTAAGGGAACATTTTTCAAGGGCCCACCTGATGACCACCCTCCGTCTCATACACACGTGCTATGTCGGCACACGTAGGACACATGCAGGTGCGGGGCTGTTAATACCGTTCATAGAAGGAATAACTCTTTTTGTCGTTCCAGCATGATACAGGTGGGGCCCACCTTGCGTAACCCTATGCCACTTAGTGGGCCCCACATCACGAGGCATGTGACGCCTTAATAACTTCCTGAAAGATGGTCCCAGCCAACCAACTAAAAACGGACAGCTATTTCATACTCTGGCAGCGGGCGCTGGTTCATACGCATGCACTCAGAAATACTGAATGATCCAAAATCCAGACCATTGAAAAATTTTCATATGAACCGTCGATTAGTACATCTGTTCAGTGTATTTTCAAAGGAACTGGCTCATCTGAAGAGGGCCACAATCTAGACGGTCTGATTCGAGTTACATATATTCCACGTGTACGGTTTCTAAGCGCATGAGTATGGAACTTGAAATCAATAGTATGCTCAGATCATTTGACGGTGGAGATTTCATCATAACCGTCCATCTACACTTGGTAGGGTGACTTCTCATTTGGAACCGTTCATTTATCTCACAAACTGTGGATGGAAAATGGTACAAAATAGATCATCCAAACCGTCTAATCAAGGGGCCTTAAAAACAACGGTAGAAATGAAAGCAATTAACAGTCTATATTTGGCATGTGAAAGCAAGGAAAGGTAGTGTAAAGGATTATCCAAGAGGTGTGAGTTCTCAACCATGAGTCATCCATGATGGATTCCAATACATGGACGGTCAAGATCAGTGCATGACCGCACCATGTATACTGCAGAGGGTGGAGATTGCTCTACCATATTCCAATTCCAACTTCCGTTCTTTTGGTAAGCCGGGTAAGGAATTGAACCACTGCACATGTAAAAGACCCAAACAGTTATCTATTAGGCCCTGCATCGTGCCAGCCAAATGATCTTAGCCATTGATTAGAGGACTTTTGAGGACTACAAACGGTCAGTTAGAGTCCACCTAGTTAAACTTCAAATTCATGAGATGCATTAACAGGCCGTCCATTCATTCTTTTAATGACAGCAATACCTTTGTCAGTAACTCATACTAAAAAAAAAAAAAGAGACAAACTTTGTGGGGTCCACTTTAACATGTTTTTTATCCATGCCGTCCATTCATTCTTTTAGATCATTCTAGGTTATAAACACAAAAATCAGGCAGATCCAAAACTCAAGTGGACCACAATACAAAATAAAGTTTTCAATGGTTACTGTTCAATCTCTACCTTTTTGTGTAGTGTGGTCCACTTGAGCTTTGAATTTGCTTCATTTTTTAGCCCATTCTCTAAAATGATCTGAACTAATGTATGAACGACATGGATATAATACATATAACATTATGGCCCATGGAATTTTGGGCTTGAAATTTTTTGAAATTGTTATGATTTTCGAAATGAAACTGCTATTTTCATTTAAACACCTGTAAATCAGTACAATTACCTTTTTACCTGTAAATATACAA
Organism: Magnolia kwangsiensis; assembly: GCA_037074715.1. Taxonomy (NCBI): domain Eukaryota; kingdom Viridiplantae; phylum Streptophyta; class Magnoliopsida; order Magnoliales; family Magnoliaceae; genus Magnolia; species Magnolia kwangsiensis. The sequence continues at coordinate 101,269,941 of CM073584.1, forward strand.
GAATTACCTCATTTCAATCAAACAGGCTAGTAAAGAATTTGAATTCCAATGCTGTCCAAATCTCATTCGAGATCACAACAAAATGTTGTGATTTGAGACTCATTTTTTGCAATGGGCATCTCCCCTACCGTGGGAGAAGGCATAAGTTCGGCAATGTAGGTGGGCCTACCATCAGGTGTTTCAACCCGTGTTAGGCTTAGGACTCAAAAATCAGCCTCATTCTTGATTTAGGTGGACCACATGATCATGTTCAGAGCGATGAGCCATAAGTGTCATTTGGAAGTGTGAATTTGATATGCATTGGAATCCATGCAAATTAGAATTGATATGATTTGGAATCACAAGGTCTTGATGTGTTTTCAAAATAAAAGGCTTTTGATGTGTTTGGTGTGAATTGCATTCGTGCTAATTTCACTAATTAACATTAATTACAGTCGAATTGATGCTTCTAAATGACCCCTTAAGCTGCATTTGGAAGTATACATAAACGCGGTTGGACAAGCACAAAGAGTGGATCCATGCAAATTTTAATTGATATGAATTGGAATCACAAGGTCTTGATGTGTTTTCAAAATAAGAGGCTTTTGGTGTATTTGGTGTGAATTGAATTCGCACTAACTTCAATTAACATCAATTACCATCAATTACCATCAAATCGACACTCCTAAATGACCCCATAAGCTGCATTTGGAAGCATGCATAAAAGCAATTGGACAAGCATAAAGAATGGAACTATGCCTTCTTGATCTCACTTGGGTCTTTCATGAAATGCTTTATGAGACCAATGCATGAAATTTAAATTAGAAATGTGGTGTTCTCTACAAGACAAAGGCCAATTGTTTTCAAAAATCCAAATGCAACACATGATCTTCATAGGCCTTTGAGATCTCGCTCGGGTCTTTCACAAACTGCTTTATGAGAATTGCTTGTACAAAAAAACTTATTTTCAACACTTATCACTGAAATAGACTATTTTCATTGATTTTCCATACTTCGTTGCCTTCCAAATCTAAAAAATTAAGTACTTCATTTGAATTTTCACTGCAATGTAGTACTCTCCCTTCGAAACGCGGATTCAAATTGTCAAAGTGGCATTGGGTAGAGATTGATAGTGTGATTTTCTAAAACCCAAATTCAACACATGATCACGATCTCACCAGGGTCTTTCATAGACTGCTTTCTGAGATCAATACATGAAACTAATGTTTGAAATGAGTTGTTCTCCCTACGATACAATAGCCGCAACTCTACATGTCTAGAGAGAGCCGTTTCCCACATTGTCAAAGTGGCATTAGGCAGAAATCGATCCCGCAGAGCACAGTTTTCAAAAGCCCAAACGCACCACAAGATGTTCACAAATCTTCATGATCTCACTTGAATCTTTCATGAACTGCTTTGTGAGATCAGTGTGAGAAACTTAACTTTGAAATCCATTACTAATCCTGCAAGACAATGAGCTCAATCTAGGTGTCCAAATACAGTCAATTCCACATTGTTAAAGTGGCATTGGCTAACAATTGATACCACAAAGAATGATTTTTGGAAAACCCAAACAAGAAACATGCAATCTTCACAGATCTTCATGATCTCACTTGGGTCTTTCAAAAACTGTTTTCTGAGACCAATGTGTGAAATTTGAGTTTGAAATGCATTCCAAGACAATAGGCATTTGCAGAGAAAGTTGATTCCTCGGGCCGAAGTTGATACCGCAAAGCATGATTTTCAAAAATCCAATCATGACACATGATCTTCTCATATCTTCATCACCTCACTTGGAACATTTTCATGAACTGCTTTGCAAGACTAACGCATGGGACTTATGTTTGAAATGTGTTATTCTGTAAGACTCTTATCAGGTGGGCCACACATGATCATAGGTTTAGATATGACCGTTGGATTATTCAGATTGAGCGATTCAATAAGCCCCACTATGGTTATGATCATTGTCAATACGTTTGGGGTGAGAAGCTTGAACTGTGGTCCCTATACACGGTTATTAAGCCGGATATAGAAACTTACGGTATTGAGACCATATATGTGAGAAGTGTGATGGGTAAGCTTCATTAGCTATCTTTTTTATAAATAGATGTTTTGGTCCCTTCACCCACATATGAGAGAAAACTATAGGTTCATTAAAGGTTCTCCTATAGGTATATGCTTGAATATCAAGCTCTTATGCATGTTCGAAGGACACGCCAATTCGAGAAAGGAAGAAGTTTGTGTCATGATGATGGCCCCACCAATGCACTAATCACGGCGCATCTTCAAATCATCTCATGATTTGATTGGCAACTTGAAATAACATTCCATGTAAGTGAAATGAGCAGAACATCGGAGAAATTCGAACCTATCACACGTCTGTCAAGAAAGTATAAGAGCAATCAAAAGCTTTTGCATGATCACTTGCGCTTAGTTAATACTTTTGGTGGAAAGGTAAAAACATAAAGGGAGAAAAGGTCTTTCCAATGCAGAGGGAAATAAAAGGTTATTGTATGATGGGACTATAGCTGTTGGATGTGAGGTGATGTTTGTCATTGGTATGATGGGCCTCACCATAAATGGGGTATGTTAAAAGAAATTCTTAGATTAGAATTACTCAATCTTTTGATGGTTTAACTCTTTCTTTGATTGTGGTGGGCTACTTAATTATTGTTTTATAGGCCATTGATCATAAGTTTAGGTTTTTTGAATCTTGAAGAGTTTATATCTCACTGCATCAATGGATTGAATTACCGAACTGTTGCGCAGCACGCCAACAACGCAGTGAGCCTATATCCAATCTCAGGCCTCACCTACAAACGATAAACAAGAAGAAATATAAACTAGAAACAGATCAAAGTAATCAAAACAAACCAGAAGACAAGATATACGTGAAAAAATTTCAAACTAGGGTAAAAAACCACGGATGCAAACTTCCACTATGAAGAAAAATGAAGATTACAAGGCAAAATACTAACCTCTCCCTTAGAAGAATATAGAGAATCCTTAACCCATACCTTAGAATTACTTTCATTATGCCTAGAAAAGCGCTAGGAACCCCTATTTATAGTTTAGGCAACTCCCATTCCGCACCCTTACGAAAGGCAACACTAAAATCGGTAGTCCGCATCGAATTCGGAAACGAATCTGCGTAACTACGACCGGTCGAGCATAACCCACGACCGGTGAAAGACGACCCCAGATGTGGCTCCACATCTCAACAATCTTTCACTTGGAGACACATCGGCATAAATCTTTGTCTTCTTCATCCAGAGTGCACCACCTCTCCGTCTTCAAGCCTGAAGACCAATCAAAGTTGAACAGATCTTCAGCTTTTTCCGTATGACCGCCTTGGTCAGCATATCCGCAAGATCCTCATTTGTATGAACTTTCTCCAAAGCAATCGATCCATCTTCTAGTAACAAGCGTATGACTTGATATCTAATGACAATATGCTTGGTCCTTGAATAAAAGGCTGAATTCTTAGCCAAGTGTATTGCACTCTAACTGTCACTGTACAGCGTGTAATCTACTTACTTCTTACCCAACTCTTCCATAAAACCTTGCATCCACACCATGTCCTTGCATGCTTCTGTAGCCACAACATATTTTACTTATGTCGTACTGATAGATACTATCTTCTGTAACTGAGAGACCCAACTGACTGTAGTACTACCCAGAGTAAAGACATAACCTGTTGTGCTTCTTCAGCTGTCGATATCTCCTGCCAAATCTGAATCCATGTAGCCTTGTAGCTTGATTTTCGATCCACCATAACACAGCCCTATATCTTTAGTACCTACCAGGTATCTGAGGATCCACTTCACAGCTTCCCAATATTTCTTTTCGGGGTTGTTCATGAACCTGCTAACAACTCCCACTGCTTGAGCAATGTCTGGCCTCGTGCTCACCATAGCATACATGAGACTTTTAATAGCTAACGCGTATAGGACTTTAGCCATGTAGTCTCATTCCTTCTGCGTCTTTGCCCATTGCTTCTTAGATAGCTTGAAGTGGTTGGCTAATAGAGTGCTAACCGGTTTAGCACCTTCTATATTGAATCGATTGAGTACCTTGGCTATGTACTCTGCCTGTGACAAAACTAGTTTCTTATTTTTTCCTGTCACGCTTTATCCTCATGCCTAGGATTTATTTTGCAGCTCCTAAATCCTTCATAAAAAATTCTCTAGAAAGTTGTCTTTTGAGATCTGAGATGTCCTTCATGCTTGAACTGGCCACAAGCATATCATCAACATACGGAAGAAGGATGATGTATGATGTATCAAACTTATTCAAATAACAACAGTGGTCTACATGACATTTCTTAAAACCGTTTTCCGACATGAAACTGTCGAACCTCTTATACCACTACCTCGGGGCCCACTTCAGGCTATATAGACTCTTTTTCATTCTGCACACCTTGTTTTCCTTTCTAGGTGCAACGTATCTTGTCGGCTGATGCATATATATCTCTTCTTTAAGGTCCCCTTGAAGAAAGACTGTCTTAACATTTAGCTGCTCTAGATATAAGTCCTTTGTAACCACTATACTCAAGATCATACGAGTCGTAGACATTTTCACCACAGGTGAAAATATTTCAGTGAAATCGATACCTGCCTTTTGTTGAAACCCTTTCACGACCAATCTAACCTTGTACCATTTCGAACCATCATGCTCCTCCTTCAGTCTGTAAACCCATTTGTAATGAAGAGCTTTCTTACCCTTAGGTAGAGTAACTAGCTCCCATGTACGATTAGACTCCAGGGAGTCCATCTCATCATCAATGGCCTGCTCTCACTTAACCCGTGTGTCTGACTATAATGCCTCTTCAAAACACTCTGGCTCACCATTATCTGTCAGCAGTAGATAATGTAAGGAGGGTGAGTATCGAACTGTGGGTCTCCTCTCCCGAGTAGACCTCTTAACAACCGGTGTTTGTGGCTCCGCCTCATAATGCTTCTGTGCATGATCATCCTGTAGTGTTGTAACACTCGTGTCCGGTAACTCTTCCAATTCTACGAATTTCTTTTCCTCAGCCTTATTTTCTTGCACACTGTCTTTATGCATCACTTTTTCATTGATGACTACGTCCTTGCTTCTGACGATTTTTCTATTTTCTGCATCCCAAAATCTATAGCCAAAATCATGCTGCCGGTAGCCTATAAACGTGCACCCCCTGGACTTCGCATCCAGCTTGTTTCTGTGCTTTGCATCAATGTGAACATACACTCTGAGATGTGTAAGGTTCACTTCTTTTCCAGTCCACATTTCTTCTGGTAGCCCACCATCTAATGGTGCTGAGGGACTTTTATTGATAAGATATATGACAACATTCACAACATCTGCCCAAAAGGTCTTGGACAACCCTACATGTAACCTCATGCTCCAGCTCGCTCAAGGATGGTCCTGTTAATACGCTCAGCCACACCATTCTACTGCGGTGTCTCTGGAATTATTTTCTGATGTTTGATTCCACTTGCTGCACAATACTCCTCAAACCTGTTATCATAATACTCTCTCCCATTATCAGATTTGAAACACTTTATTATTTTACCTGTCTCATTTTCTACCATAACTTTTCACTTTTTAAACGCATCAAATACATCAGATTTATACTTTAAGAAATAAATCTATAGTTTTCTACTAGCATCATCAATAAAAGAAACAAAATAACGTGAGCCACCAAGAGATGATACCTGTGCCGGTCCCCACACATCAGTGTGTACAAGCTCCAACAGATATATCTTTGGAGCGCGTCCTGTCTTCTTGAAGCTTACCCTCTTCTGCTTGCCATACAAGCAGTCCTCTCAGAATTCTAAGTCAATAGATTTCAGCCCTTGTAGCTTCCCCTTTGACAACAACACTTTCATCCCCTTCTCACTCATATGTCCCAACCTCTGATGTCATAACTGCCCATTCACTCCAGTTGATGCGACTGCGAGTGAACTATACGATTCTGAAGTCGCATACAAAGTACCTTCCTTTTTGCCTTGAGATATTACCAAAGCACCTTTTGTGATCTTTTAGGAATCATTGGTGAATGTCGTCACATAACCGGTATCGGTCAACTGTTTCAATGAGATCAGATTCCTTCTCAAACTCGGTACGTGTCTGACATCCTTCAAATTTAAAACCGTTCTATATTTCTGATTGACCTGAATGTCTCCTTTTTCCAACTATACTGCACGACTCATCATCACGTAGGTAGACTCTCCCAAAGTCACCTGATACATAATCACGCAGAACTTCCTTCATGAAGTGGCATAAAACGAACTCATTCCTCGCATCAAGAGATCAAATCAACGCCTCTGTGTCACTTTCCTCAGATAGATTCACTGAATCCTTCCCGCCTTGAGAGCTTCTTTCTTGCTTTTTGAGCGCCCTGCAATCAGTTTCATGTGCCCCTTCTTGCCACAATGCCAACACTCGTCTTTGTCTTTCGGTCCCTTAGACTTCTTCCTCAACTTAGAACGCCCGTGTTTATTGCCTCTTTTGTTCAACGATCTTCCTCTTCCTTTAACGTTTAGAGCATTCCCTGAGTCCCCTGAAACTCCTGATGCCTTCCTTCTAGATTTTTTGCTGAGAATTAAACCAGATACATCATTAAATTTTAGCTTTGTCGACCCTGAAGAATTGCTCACAACAATCACCAAACCATCCCAACTGTCTGGCAGAGTGGATAAGATCAATAGCGCCTTGACTTCATTATCAAAAACGATGCCAACGGATTCTAACTGGCTCGTGACTGTATTGAACTCGTTTAAATGTTCAGCCACACTCCCACCATCTGATATCTTCATGTTGAATAGCTGTTTCATAAGACGAACCTTGTTAGATACTGAGGGTTTTTCATACATGGTGTCTAGGGCTTCCATCAATTCTTTTGTCGTTTTCACCTTGGATATATTGAAGGCGACGCTCTTAGATAAAGATAGTCGGATCGTTCATAAAGCCTTCCTATCCAGTAAAAACCATTCATCATCTATCATTTTTTCTGGTTTCTTCTCTCTTCCTCCTAGAGGAATGTAGAGGTCCTTCTGATACAGATAATCCTTCATCTGCATTTTCCAGAAGAAAAAGTTTGAACCATCAACCTTCTCAATTCTAATTTTTCCTTCTTCCGCCATCGCTTCCAACATAACTAAACCAAGCTCTGATACCAGTTGTTGCGCAGCACGCCAACAATGCAGTGAGCCGAGATCCAATCTCAGGCCTCAACCACAAATGATAAACAGGAAGAAATATAAACTAAAAACAAATCAAAATAATCAAAACAAATCACAAGACAGGATATACGTGGAAAAACCCCAAACTAAGGTGAAAACCATGGATGCGAACTTCCACTATGAAGAAAAATGAAGATTACAATGCAAAATACTAACCTCTCCCTTGGAAGAACATAGAAAACCCTTAGCCCACACCTTAAAATTACTTTTATTATGCTTAAAAAAGCTCTAGGAACCCCTATTTATAGTTTAGGCAACTCCTATTCCGCACCCTTAAGAAAGGAGACACCAAAATCCGTAGTTCGCATCGGATTCGGAAACGAATCTGCGTAATTATGACTAGTCGAGCATAACCCACGACCGATCGAAAGAATCCCACGACCGGTCGTGAATGGGTCACGACCGGTTGAGTACCTCGGGATCCAAAAATAATGTTTGCTGGACTTTGAGTCGAGCCGGTCCACGACCGGTCGAGCGGGCCTCTACGACTGGTCGAGCATAACCCACGACTGGTCGAAGATGGCCCTAGATGTGACTCCACATCTCAACACGAACATGACACCAAATCTAATGATTGTTTTTCAACATATATAGTGATAATAGTAAATATGGAAAAGAGCTAGGAGAGTCCTTCCGAGGTCAAAGTGTATCTTGTCTTTACCACGAGTCATTTTCCTTGGCTAACAATAAATGTCGTTTTGATGTGTTATGACAAATGTAGCTATTAAAAACTAGGTGGTATAGAGCATGCAACACATGGAAAGAGAAAGGATATAGATCATCCCAAGGAATGCAGTGAGAAAGATTATAGGGTTAGAGTTATACTAGGTGTTTGTTTTTTCATTTTTGATGGTAAATGATGATAAATTAATAATGATTACCTCTCACCACACCATTTAGAAGAGAGAAATAATGGGTTACTTGTGTCTTGAAAACCATGTTCGTATCTAGTGAACTCAGACATGAATTGCTTGAATAAAATTAGTAGATCCCACCGTGGTGTATGTGCCTGATCCATGATCCATCGGCTTTACCAGCTCATTTTAGGGCATGAGCACAAAATTGAGGCAGATTATAAGTTCAAGTGGACCAAATGGAGGGAGGAGAGTTGGTTAATGACTTCCATTGTTGAAAGCTAAAACCTTCCAAGAGCCTACACTAATGTGTATCTATCATCCCACGTATTTATATAGTCACTAAGACATGGATGAAGGGAAAACACAAATACCAACTTGATCCAAACTTCTATAGCCCACAATAAGTTTTCAACAGTAGGCATTTAGCTCCCATTGTTTCTTGTGATGTGGTCCACTTACGCTATGGATCTGCCTCATTTTTGGGCTTATGCCCTAAAATGAGGTGCTAAAACATATGGACAACGTGGATCAGACATACAAAACGGTGGCCCCACAAATTGTATTCATGTTTTCCTATGATATTATCATTAGAGCTTTCAAACAGGCATAGTTGTGTATGTATTATGAAAGTGGTTTGTATGAATTCTTAAAGTGAATAATAATTACTCATTTACCTTATATTTACACTATAAATATAGAAACAAATAGGCAGCTACCTCCTAATTACCAAAATAAACTTGGCATTTTTGCCAGACGACTTTCCTTGTCCTTTGAATACACAAAAAGTTCAATGCTCCCCTAAAACTAATTGTAGGGGGAAATTATCCCTCCCCACTGATATTATAAATAGTTGTAGAAATACGCTAAAATGAGAATAAACTGCTCTTCAAACTTCAATCCGACTTCAATAATATTATCTTTGGTCAACTTGAAAAGCATTGAAAATCGGAATGAATAGAATGTGAAGCAGATCCAAATTTTGGGTGGGCCACAGTACAGAAAAAGAGTCATTCATGTGGGCCACACAAAAATTGTAACTGAATACTCACCAAGAAAACTTCACGTGGGCCACACAAGTTTTAGATCAAGCTGACATTTCTATTTTGATGTCATCTAGGTCTCGGAGACATTATCAACAGGTTGGATGGGAGAAAAACCATTACAGTGGGCCATTGGAAGTTATTAATTGTGGACGTTTAATCATCACTTATTCCGGTGTAGCCCACCTGAGATTTAGATTTGCTTCCTTTTTTGGACCAAGCCCTTAAATGAGCTGGCAAAATTAATGGACGGAGTGAATGTACCATTCAACTGTCACGACCGCATAATAAATCTAGACTGGATACCGGTATATATATATATATATATATATATATATATATATATATATATATATATATATATATATATATATATAAAGGGGATTCCAGAGGCATCCCTGCTTGCAGAGAAGGAGAGACGGAGAGAGTGGCAACAGTTGTAGAGAGAGAGACGATTGCAGGGAGGGAGAGATTAATGGCTGTGGTGGTTGGTGGGTTTCTCCCTATTCCTCTCTTTTTAAACATATGGCCGTTGGGCTTATAAGTGACTTAGAAGGAAGTCACCACCACCCCCCTGCAATTTTATTTTATTTTTGTTGATTTTTCTGTAAGTGATTGTAAGTGATTCAATGGTGAATTTTCTCCTCCAAACACAACTTGTGACTTCCCCGTAAATCACTTGCATTTTAGCCAACTTAGAGGCATCCAAACTGGCCTTACCGTTTGTTCTAATGAATTCTGTGAAGCAATGGAAAATATAGCAGTGCTAGAATTCTGCCGAAACCCCCCAAAACACTATAATCTAATAAAATAGAGATCTCATATTGTGTGAGCAAAAAATGATACATAAGCCCTTCATTTTGTCACCCAAGTCACTACTTGAATATATGGTTGCAGACCAACCGTAAGAGTCACTCGAGTTAATGAGCCTTGCAACTCTCCAACTCTTAAGTGATTATACGCTTCTAGCTGTTCATAAATTCTAAGCTTCATTTGGCTAATGGTAACTCCAAATTATTTGCATATATCACCGCTCTAATTTACTTGAGCATCAGACCCATAAGGTAAAAAAAAATAAAATTGATGGTTCATTCATAGAGAACATCTCTCCAAGCAAGTAGAAATATAATAAAATTCGAACCCCATAAATTAGGAGCTTTTCAAATCTCATCATTTTGGAGAAAAAAAAGTATCCTACGATGAACTTGATACCCGTTAGCTTGTCAGGGATGTATGTGGGACACTTGAAAATGTACAATGGCATATATGGCACAAGTGCAACATGGGTACATCTGGGGTGCTTGAAGATATATGTTGGCACATGTCAAACATGGGCGGTGAGCTTAGACATTCTCATATGCAAAGTGATAGAAGATGGGCAGTTGTATGTGTTGAGCTTGAAGCTAGATGGTGGCATACGTTAGACATTCTCACATGCTGATTGATAGAAGATGGATAGTGGCATGTGTAGTACATTGAAGGTTTTGAAGATGAACAGTGACACATGTGACACACATGAGGAGCTAAAAAATAATAGTGACACACATGGCACATTAGCACATGCATAGCCAAAGAAAGATGGACAAAATGGTGAATGTAGGCACTTGAAGATGAACAGTAGCACATTGTTACACAACAGATGTACTGTGCTCAAGCACCAAAAAGACTGATACAACATTTTGGCAATGTGGACTAGATGAACTCTCATCCCCATCACCCTTGCACCCTCGAACATACTTTGGCAATGAAAAATGAACTAGTGCTCTAAAAAGAAAAAAGTTATAGTGCCCCCATTAGGACATTTGGACGGTTGGATTGATCAATGTGGATCCTCGAACGGGTGGATTCCGTGTCCACTTCACCGGGGCATCATGCATAAATCATGCTAATTAAACAATCTTATAGATCATCAAATTGCCTTTCTTTTTTTGTAATTCTTTCAAACGTACAATCCATAATGACCCAAGAAAAGGATGGTACTGATTGTTGGTTGTACGTTTTTTGACCGTCTGTTTTTATAGGCTATTAATCACTGGCTAGCATTTGTTCAATCAGGTTGAATTTTTCACAGTGGCCCATGAAATGCAGGATGGGCCTAATGGACGGTTTAGATAGATTTGATTAAAACGTCCAAGAATTCCAATGCGACTATGAGCACAATAAGTTACTAATGCTATAGAAGCAGTGGATCATTTTTCTCCCCTAACAGTTCAGGCCAGAATCACATGTTCTCGGGCTTCTTTGAAAGCCGATAAAATGATCGTGAGCTCTTCATCAGCCTCACCCACATTCAATGGGGTCCACCATGATGGCATCAACTTGCTGTTATAAACTATTTATTTCCAAAAGACTGGTTTGATTAACCACTGGTCAGGATCATTCGATCAAGATGATGATTTTGGAGGTGGCAACATCCATGGTGGGACCCACATGTGATGCCGAGATTGCATGCCTCCTTATCATGATCTTAACATATCCTTTGAAGAGTGGAGGGTGGTGATTAGATACATTCCAAATAGCGGTGAATTAAACTACCATCGAAGCATAAGAGCAGATGATAAAACTGTGGCCAGGCTAATACCATACACATCCATTCACAAAAATCTGGACCGTCAATCATAGGGACCCACATAGCCCAAAATCAATAACGGTGAAAAACCCCAACCATTGAATTTCCAGGAATCAAATGAACAGCTAAAGAGAAAACAGTCAACAGCCAAATTCAACAGACAAAATTACAGTTAAGATCATCCGATCAGCATGATTTCAGGCACAATCAATCCACGATGGGGCCCAAAATTTGGATGGTCCATATCAGTACATTCGAGCTAGAGAAGAGCGATTACAGGATGTCTGACCTGATGAAATGAAACAGACCTGGTCGTCAGTTTGTACGAGCGTTGACCGATCCAATCCGGTTCTCCACTCTCAATGGACATGCTCCAGTAATTCTTGATAGGACAATCCTGTCGGTCCAATTTCTAGGCTGCAAATAAACAGTAAACATAAGCGAAATAACCACAACAGTCTGCATTCAAACAAATCCCAAGATCAGTAGATAAGATGTCCAACCTGAGCGATTTTTTGTGCGTGGTCCATCCAGGGCATGCCAATCGAGCCAACCGTGTGGACTGCATGAACCATGGGCCCCACTCATACAGACTAAAACACTACCCGCACACATCCTCAGACCAAGGACTGTTTAAATCCTCAAGAGAAACACGGCAAGGAGAACAAAAAGGCCAGTTTGTGATGCAAATTACATACAAAAGAATTACTAATCACCCATCATATTACAAAGCTGCAAACAGCGACAGTCACGTTGTAGTTTTCACCACATACATATTGCACATACATCGATTCATTCGGAAGAAATAATCAGCGGACTTCGAATCAACGCTCTACAAATCGTTTTTACAAATCAAAGACACCCAAAAAAGCTCATTCTTTTTTTCTTTTCTTTTCTTTTTTTCCAAGGCCAGCATTGCAACAGTGGCTGGACCCCAACATGTGAATGGTAGCAATTCTTCAAACCTACAACTGGCATAGCAATACGGCAACCCAGACCACCCAATTCGCTGACCCAACTGTGGATGGAGCATAACCAAAAAATCACACTTAGATTGATATCATTAGCCATTTGATTTCTCCCTTTGAATTTGGACCACTCACCATTTTACTTTTTAACCACCAATCGGATGAACAAGTGATTTTAGAGAGATGATCCATCCATGATGGGACCCACAATTTGGATGGTCTGGATAGCTGTACACTAGTGCCAAATGTGAGGAGGATGAATCACTGTCATTTTCTCAATGGTGCAGAACTAACACGGGTCTAGCCCTGCAACATTTGGCGGAATTCGTGCTTTTTTCGTACCTAACAAACACATGGCCCAGAGCACCGATAGATATACATGGTTCAGACATAAAGAGAGAGAGAGACAGCAGCTGGGCATGGACATTCTGCCATATATCAAGACCTCGCAGCGTTACCATGTCGCTGTCTGAAATAGGTAAGAAGATGTTGTGCCTGCAAAACAGATTGGGAAATCCAAATCTTAGTCCTGAATCTTTTTTCAGCAAGGATATTGCTCGCTGTTTGGGCCCCGCCAAGCTGTGATCAAGACCTTTCATCTAGAGGCCCCACCATGGATGGGCCCACATGAAGAAAAAATTCCAATTGATCATCTTCACCAGCCTTGTAGAGGATGGTTAGAAACAATGGTCCCACATTTTCAAAGTCTTCGTGTGGAAGACGAGGATCTACCTTAAGGACTTTTTGCACGCCAATACATTATGGGCCCTACTAGGTGAACGTTCTGGATCACCACACCAGGAAAGTAACAAATGATGAACAGCGCTAGCAAAATTGACAATAGTGGAAAGATTGAGAGAAATATAATGCATGAATTAACAGGCCAGTACATTCAACGAACGTGCAGAATGCTGCAGATGTCAATCCAATGATTCGGTGACCAAACCATCGATTTGATGGGCCCCACCATGGAGGGGGTGCCGTCGGAATCTCCCTGATTTCTAGATCCCATCCTTCAAGATGGTGGTCTACAAACCAACAGCTAAGAGAGAACAAAATTACAGCAACGGTCCACATTCCACAATAGGGTTAGGATCTTTAATTGTAGGAGATTTGTATGGCATCCCCTGTCCAAGGTTCGGCTTATCACACCAATGGTTTGGATCACAGAACAAGGGCCCAACATATGGAATCATGTAATTCATACTGAATACATTAGGAAAAGAACCTTTTCCGTCCTCACATTGCTTGATTGAGTTGGTGGGACTCAGCTTGCAGGTATTTCCAGCTAATAAGCTACTAGGTGAAAGCTGGTGCTCTCAAGCCCTCTTGGTACGCAAAAGATGGGAGCACCAGCAGAAAACATGGGCCTGCCCATGAATGGCAGGCAGAGGTGAGGTTACAAAAGACCATAAATCCACATGCATGCATGCACATATGAGAAATTATATAAATAGACCTTTGATTGAACAGTATACATTGGTTCTCAATTCTGACAAGTGGGACTCATGGTTAAACAATCCAGACCATTGATCTGTAGTGCCCACCGTGGATGGACTACGCCTCAAAATTCCTAGTAAGATAATCTTAAACTTTCAATTCATGGCCTACAGATGGATGGACGGTTGAGAAATGCAACAGAGATCCACATTCAACCGAAAAGGGTCCTATATTGGTCACTGCAGTCATCCAATTTGAAATATTTTCAGGGCATGCTCCATCCATGTAGGAAATCAACAAACCAATGGTCCGGATAACAGAATAATGGGCCCTGCTTGTTAGAATTGAACACCCATGCAGATTGTCCAAAGATGCAGGCCATGTATCGTACAGATCCCCTACATTTATAATACATAATATAAACTTCTCACATGCAGCCCCAACATTCCCACCAGCATGTTCCACGTTTTTGGACATCTAAGTCGTGCAGAGGGTGGGCCACACCAAGAAGATCAGCTTGAATGAAAATAGGCTGGTTCACTCATCCTGCAAGCCACACCATCAAAATCAATTACAGATGATGATATGGCTCAATATACAGGTGGGGCCCACCTAAATGAATGGGCTGCCTGATTTTCATGCCAGGTGATCTTCTTGGCGTGGCCCATCTTTTGCCCAGCTTGGATAACCAGCATACACAGCTAACACACACCCAAAAAAAAGAAAAATGGAGGAACTTTGCTAATTCCACACACCCCTCTCCACCCTCACCTGGCATGTCTGTGGGACATCCAAAGCTACCATCTGGATGAACTGGCCGGAAAGTCCAGTTGGATCAACTCATAGGCAGGATAGAAACAATGGGCAATTTACAAAATGCCAACATTCCACATCCAACATAGACATGTAACCCACTTGATGAGTGTCCCAGACTGATTTCTAGGCCAGGTCAACCATGTGGTTGGGCCCAATTGACCCACAGCTCAGATATCCTACACAAATGCAAGTGTGACCACCTGTGGGGTCACTCATGGAGAGTTGTGCATGAGCTTAAGCAACATGGAGTATAGTCATAGTACCTTTTCTCTGGCTCGCGGAGTCCCAGACTGTGACAACGCTACCAATGGCGGCACAGCACCTTCCTGGAGAACCTGAGTACAGAATCGATTGCTGTTTGTACAAAGCTGTAGCAAAGCCGCTGCAGCATTCTCCTTCCCTCTTGATGATCCCAACTCAACAACCTCCACAAGAACCGGAATTCCCCCTTCCTGGCCGATTGCGGTCCGCCCCTCCTGTATGGTGGAAAGGTTAGCCAAAACAGCAACCGCCTTATCTACCATACCCGCAGCAGGGTCCATCAGCTCAACAAGGTACTTCACAGCCCCGGCATCCACAATACGGAGCTTGTTCTCGTGAAATATGGATAAGTTAAACAGAGCCGTTGCAGCATCCTTCTTCCCTCGAGGAGTTCCGTTGCCCAGCAATTCCACGAGGGGCTCAACTGCGCCAGACCGCCCGATCTTGACCTTGTTCGTCTCAATGACAGAGAGGCTGAAAAGGGTCGCAGCAGAGTTCTCTTTCGCTTCTGCATTCCCCATCTTGAGGACGTGGATAAGCGGTTCAATGGCCCCCGCATCAGCAATTGCCATCTTGTTGTTATCGTTGATCGATAGGTTCAGCAGTGCAGTCACAGCGTTCTCTTGGGTCTTCAAGTCCGTCGAGTGCAGCAGACGGACCAGATGGGTGATGGCCCCACAGTTGGCTATCACGATGCGGTTGTCCATGTTGTGCTTTGCAAGAATGCGAAGCTCATGCGTGGCTGCCCTTAGAACATCAGCCGAGGTGCTCTCCAGGTCTTCGATCAAGTTCCGAACTTGGGCTTCAACACCAGAGAGGTCAGGTCTCATATCCAAAGACAGAGAAGAAATAATCCTCGGGACAGGCCTTTCCAGCGGCCTTGGCCAAATGATCTGGCTTCTACTTGACCGCATCTCAGACAACCTGGGTGAGAATTCAGGTTCTCTACGTGGAGCAGATGGTGCAGGGGCCTCTGATGTCAGTTCCCCAGACGTGTCACTGCTGTAATGCGTGAGGTCGCCTGAAACAGGTGGGCCCTCACTGGCTTCTCCCGCTCCCTGATGATACTCACTACTGGAAACAACGCTCGGGGCAGAAGCAGTTCGGTTATGGCCCTGAGACTGCTCATCTACTGCACTAGTTTGGCCCACTGAACCCACATCTTGCTCTTCCGATATCACTTCTGCATCTCCAGAAGCTACTTGCGATACCCGGATGATATCTGTCTCAATCCCATTCCCTGCAACCAAAGATGCTCCTGGCCGACTAACCAACGTACCTTCCATGCATGAATCAGGATGTGAAGGAGAGACAGGTCTGTTATTTGAGTGGGACCCATTAGATGAAGTGAAGCTCTTATGCAAATTCATGGACCGAATCGATTCAGGCGATCTGGGATGGTTCGTTCTGGAGGCATGGCCCGTATGAGGAAGGATATGGGAATCTCCAGTGCTGCCATCTGGATGGACAAGAAGAGCCAAGGGCTGGTTTAATGTCACTGACTTCATCGGATCAGGAAGCTTTATGTTGTTTATCTCGCACCAGTTTGCTATTAGCGCTTTAACGGTATAATTCGGAATTAGATTGGTATGAGCGAGAGTTTGACGCGTCTTGGGGCAAACCATAAGGCCCTGATCGAGCCATCTCCGAATGAAGGCCCGCTCATAGGTTTGCCCGGATGCAACAATCACTGGGTCGGACATCAGCTCGAGAGAAAGTGGACAGCAGAAATCAGCCGGAATCGGCACCCCATTAACAGTCTGAGATTGTTTTACTTTCATAAGGGAGTCATGCATGTGCGTGACCAGCGAGATCATATTATCAATGCGCTCCGCATCTCCGTCATTCCTGTCGCGATCGGACTTTGCCATCTCGAGGGCCACAGCTTCCAGTAGCAGTTCCTGATTCGACCTCAAGTTCAAGGTGTCCGCGATCTTCGACAAGGTCTCCAAGTTTGGTGTGGCATCCTCTTGTAGATCATGCATGGCTTCTTTGATCGCATCAGATATTTTTTCATATTCAGTGCACTGAATTTTCTGTATATGGTTCTGAAATGATCCACGCCAACAGCATGCATTAGGAGAGAGAAGCCAGACATACATGCAAGGTTGGCAATGGGCAGCCTGGGCCCAGCAAAATCAAAATTTGAATAGGACCACCTCGACCAGATCAAAATCCACACCTGGGCCCGGCCCATTGCCAGGCCTACATACATTTATGAAATCTAGAGTGAATGGAGAGTGAGGGAAGGATAGAGAGAGCTCTGACCTTTGCTAGGAACACCAACATACACATGCAGCCATGTGAATCAACTTGGCACATTAGTGGGACAGCTGAGCAATGAATCAAGTGGGACCATTTATACATATATGAATGGCCTACCTGATGAGCGACCGGCCTACTTTTGGGCCAGGTCATCTACACGGCAGTGCGCACCCAATGCATGGCTCGGATGTCTCACACACGTGAAACTTGGCTTGTCTGTGGGACACCAGAGCGATAAATCACATGGGCCCATTCATACGTCTATGAATGGCCCACCTGATGAGTGACCAGCCTAATTTTGGGGCCAAGGTATCTACATGGCAGTGCCCACCTGATGCATGGCTCAGGTGTCCCACAGGTATGTGGAGGCGCATGTGGGTCCAAGCAACAGTCTAGAATTCCAAACATGTTTGTCAGTACCTGAACAAATGCTGTATTTGAACCGTCAGCCAGAGACTGAAGCAAAGAATCCACTATCCTGCAAATCTCTGACCCAGATGTCTGAATCTTTGCTATTGTTGATTCGATTTGCAAAACCTAGAAGTGGCAAATGGTAGCTGGTTAGTGATGGCCTAGTGGTATAAAGCTGTGGTTTTAAAGCTAGTCATCCATGCACATCTGACAAAAGCTCCAGAATATGGCCAGCAGGGACAGAATCAGCCCTTCCCATGTATCAGATCAACATGAGGTGTATTGAACTGAGAGAAGCCGACATAGCTCATACGAAGAACAGATGCAACATATGCATTTCAAAAGAGATCTCAGCTAAGGTACTTACACATTTCCCCCCACACATTTCTACCCACTGTCATGTGCAGCAGACATCCGAGCCATGCATCAGCTGGGCCCCACCATGTTAGATGGGATGACCGATTCAGGCAGGCCACACACGTACACTTAGCATGGGCCATTGCCAATGGGTGGCAAACATCTGAGCCATGTATTGGCAGAGCCCCACCATAAGATGGAACAACCCAAAATTCATGTGGGGCCACACACGAACACTTAATATGGGCCATTACAAACTTAGCTGCCCATTGTTCACATATGTGTGAGGCAAGCATTGTTTCTGGGCCAGGTCATCTACTTGGCAAGCCCCACCTAGTGCATGGCCCGGATGACCCACAAACATGTGTGGCAGAATGCATGTGGGGTTAGCAAAACTCCTCAAATGATCCATCCTGCATAGAAAATCTCAGTAGCCTCCACTGATGTGATATGGAAATAGAAACTCTACAGCAAAGAAATGTCCTGTCTATATGTAGCATCAACAGAAAATTACATACGAGCAAAAAAAAAAAACCAAGAAAGAAGAATACAAGTCCATAAAAAAATAAAAAGAAAAAGGGGAGTGATGTGATACTCAGGCCGCGTATGACAATTGACGTGCAGACACTTAGAAATTGTACACATGGCAAAACATTATTTCAATTAAACCAACAAAATTATGGAAACCATTGTCACCAATTCACAGTCCCAAAGTCAGATTGGTTGAACAATCCTAACCTCTGATTATTTTCTAACCACCCAATAAATGCCCACCAATCCAATAGTCGGATTATCAAATAACCGCAATTTTGGTTTGTGATACATCAAAACTAAAGACCATAATTTAGACAGCTTATTTCGACTTCACTTGTATGACACATGCAATTTCTAACTAATTTCTAAGTACATGCATATCATCCCTCACATGCTGCCAGAGTATCAAAGTTTTCCTCAACAAAAAAACATGTAGCACTCGAGCCATGTCTGAGAGATTAATTGTAGCACATTTGTTCTATAGGATTTATGGATAAAAACTAGAATTGTAAATTAAAACTGCCTGATATCAACTAATCAACTTTCCAAGTACTACTGATTTTACATACCAGTCTCTTTGAACCCACCTACATGCAGCCATGCATGACAACATGTACCACACATGCCACATCCAAACCATGAATCATATGGGGCCCACCATGTAGATGCCTTGGCCAAGAAACCATGTCAGCCCATTTATCTTGTGAGCCCTATGTGTATGAGAAGAAGGCACCATTAAGTGAACCCTCCAATGGTCTACATCAACATACGTGTGGCCCACAATCCACCTGAGTTTTAGATCGTCACATCTAACATTGGTGCAAACTGATGCACAGCATGAAAGTGGCACTAGTTGTCAAATCGCATTGATTGTCAATCTGTCCTATCGTTTTTTTAACCAATAACAAGCCTACGTCCCATCCATGCAGTGGCTCACCAGACCAATGGCCCCATCACCACACACATTTGCCATGTGTACAGCAGGAATAGCACTTGATATAACTTCTAGTAAGCATACATCACAATAGCATTTCTTAAATGGAAAATCACAAACTACACTCTGTATCCAAGTCGCAAACTTACAAAATAAACTTTACTCATCATCTGGTGCCAGCTTTCAATGAGTTCCCTCGCTTCATTGACAAATGCATCCATTTCTTCCAATGCCTTACTAAGGTGTTCATCTGAAGCTATCTCGGAATCGACAATTTCATCAAGCACTGGCCTCAAGACCTCCAAAGCTTCATCTATCTTTTGGTAGTATTTCTGAACCGGTTCAGATGTTATATTGTTGCATGATGATGAAGAAAGACTGAATTGAGAGATGCTGTCAAGCAAAGCCTTTAACCACGATATCTCCATCACACCTATTTCAACAACGATCGCAAATGCTTCACACCAAAACCATACAATGGAATTTGAATAAAACTTGGAATTGATACCAAATGATGATGGTGGTGGTGATGATGCAACCGAAAGCAAATCATGGAAAGGAAACAAATAAATTGCAGTTTTTTTTTATAAAGGTAACAGGAGTATTATTAAAGCACCAAGATGGCACAAGAGCTACAATGGAAGCACAAAAGAAAAAATTACATTCCTCAAGGGATTTAAAGCAAGAAGCCCATTCAAAAACAAAGATCTTAGCTTTACAATAGACTTCCCTGGCCAAACTTGATTTGTTCCAAAAGCATCTCCTGTTTCTTTCTACCCAAATTGCCCACAAGGAAGCCAACCTCCATAGAGTTCTTACATGCTTCCTCAGCCCCACACCATGCCAAGCCATAATTAAATCTCCAATCAAACCTAGCTAGAGGTGGGCATCGGACAGAGTCGGATCGGATTGGGTCTAACCCGATTCGGTCCGAAATCTAGTTGGGCTAACCTGAATCCGATCCGAGACCGAGTCCGAGACATACGACTCGATCCGATCCGACACACGGTTGGCATGACCCGAACCGAGTCCAACTCAGTTAGAGAACCTGAGTCGGATTGGGTTGGGTGTGATTCGGATCAATTTTTTTAATGTTAAAAATCATTATCCTCGTTGTTATTTTCGGTGTGGTCCATTTGAGCTTTGGATATGATTCATTTTTTTTCCAAATGATCTAAAATGATCATGAAAATTGGATAAACGGTATGGATATAATAAATCCATCATTGTGGGGCCCATCTAACGTTGATATCATTTGAGCCGTTCGTACAACTCGGAGCTCGAGGCGTTACAACTGTGAACGTGCTGTGCACGGCAGCTGTAAGCCCGTAACGTGTTGTTCAAGAAAACATTGAAGTTAGCAAGTTATGCAGGTCTGATCATGGGATATATGTTATATCCAAACCGTCCATCCATTTGGTGAGTTCTTTTTATGGCTTGAGACGAAAAATAAGATACATCTGACTCTCAAGTGGACCACACTAGAAAAATCATTCTCAGCTGCTATTTGTGGTGTGGTCCAGATGATCTTTGGATATGATTTATTTTTTGGATAATACTCTATGAAAATCTCTAAAAATATATGAACGGTGTAGATATAACAAATACATCATTGTGCGGCCCATATAACTTTGATCTCCTTTGAACTGTTCGTACAACTTGGAGGTCGAGGAGCATCAGTGCTCGTCTTCGCACGACATGTGTGCTAACGAAAATAGGTATGATCATGGGATATGTGTTATATCCAAACCGTCCATCCATTTGGCGAGCTCGTTTTAAGGCTTGAGACGAAAAGTAAGTTAGATTTGACTATCATGTGGACCACACTAGAAAAATCATTCTCAGCTGCTATTTGTGGTGTGGTCCAGATGATCTTTGGATATGATTTATTTTTTGGATAATACTTCATAATGATCTCTAAAACCATATGAACAGTGTAAATATAACAAATACATCACTGTGGCCCGTATAACCTTGATCTCCTTTGAACCGTTCGTACAAATCGGAGCTCGAGGAGCGTCGGTGCTCGTCCTTGCACGCCACGTGCCTACAGCTATAGCCTACCGGCTATGCCACAAGACGCGGATTGTGTACTACCCCCACCTGTCCCTAGCTCTGAACGAGCAGTTCTGTGGGCAGGCCCACCGTGATGCGTCTGTACATCCAAACCATCTATCTCTTTCCTAAGATTATTTCAAGGCATCTAAACAAAAATCGAGCAGATCCAACTATCAAATGAATCACACGAAGGAATATTTCTTATTATTATGGTACACGAAGGAATATTTCTTATTATGCTTAGTAAACTCTGTTGGGGCCCACCGTGAATGCATTTGGTTCATCCACGCCATTCATTTGTTTTTCCAGATCATTTTAGTGATTGAACCCAAAATTGATGCATATCCAAAGCTCAAGTGGACCATACCATAGGAAAAAGGTAAAATTATTGATAAGAACCACTCTGGATCGGATCAGGTCAGGTCGGTCCGGATCCATTCAGATCGGGTTTTTGGATCGGATCGGATCAGTCCGGAGTGACCATTACCCGATCTCAAACCGAAAAGAATGACACTACCCGATCCAGGCCATCGGTTCGGTTCGGAACGGGTTGGATCCAACGGATTAGGTCAGATCTGCCCAGCTCTAAACCTAGTACAGCCCACGATATATTGAATGAAACTGCTCCACACCTTCCACACAACCTAGCAATGGATGAAGACATGATCCACAGATTCTGTCTCCACCATAAACATCATGCACACGTGGGAAAGCACCATAACCCTCCTTTGGAGATTATCAAAAGTTGGTACTTTCTTTCTCCCAGCTAACCAGCCAAAAGCCACAACTTTGGACGGAGCACCATAATGCCACATATGAAACCTGCACGCGGCCAGCCCCTCCAACAAATATCAAAGTAAATCATAGAAGGGTCAAATCAAGAAGCAACCCGCCTTGTCCTTTAACCAGACCATCCTATCCTGATCTTCTTTCACAGGGATGCAATTTTGGAGACACCCTAGAAGCACAACAAATACCTCCACTTCCTCATTTGATGGGCTTCTTCGGCAAGGAGGGGTCCAAATGGTTACATTACCGCTGAAAGATAAGCAACTACATACCAAAACATCTTTTTCAAAAGAGAGACTTGCTAGTCTTGGAAACACGGTCTAAAAGAGGGGCAGCCCTGACCCACGCAGCTTTCTAAAATCAAATTATTTCCCATTATCAAGAGAGAACCTGACCTCCTCATTGAATTTAACATTCTAAGTAGAAACCCCCTTCCAAATTGCAAACGCTTCATAAAGAGGGTCTTTGACCAACCACCCTTCATCTTGGCTACTGTACTTAGCAATGATGACACCTCCCCACAAGGCCTCCTCTTCCAAACCAAATCTCCACAACCATTTTCCTAGAAGGACCTTGTTCACCTTTTCCAGATCCCTTCTTCACGTGGCTTATACACTTCCCAAGCCATGAGGTGAAAGTTCTTCCTCTCTTCCATCCCAAACCATGACCACTAAATGATAGATATGACTCTTCCATTTTGATTACTTCCTTTCAAAGCAATCCACAATCACATCCCATAAACACTTTGGGGATGTGGCAACCCAAGATACTTGGAGGAAAAAGTTCCTGCCCTATACTCAAAAATCCGCACCATCGGACCCACCTCCTCCACTAACATTTGCTTACCCAACATCTCACTCTGAGCTATATTGATTTTTAGACCTGAAAAGCTTCAAAACACAAAATTAGCATTCTAAGTTTGCCTGCCATGTCTTCATCCTCATCGTAAACTAAGATTGTGTCATGGGTAAACTGAAGATGGGAGATCCAAGAATTCGTTTTGTTCACTCCAAACCACAAAAAATACCAACCACCTAAACTTCAACTAGCATCCTGCTCAAAGCTTCACCACACAAAATGGAATGGTGAAAGCAGGCTGCCCTGCTGAATCCCTCGCAATGGTTTGAAATCCATTGGCCAACACCAAAAACCTAGCCGAATGAACGCACACTCTCTTCCACCCCCTCAATTTCGAGCCGCATCCCAACCAACCCAACATATAGTCCAGGAAGCTCGAACTAACATGATCATAAGCATTTTCTATGTCCAACTTGTGCACTAATCCTTTCACACCTTCCTTGAATCAAGAGTCGATGCATTCGTGGGCAATGAGGGCACAGCCTAACATGATTTGGTTTTGTTGAGTTTGCTCTAATTGATACAATTGCTGTTGTAATTGGTTCTTGTTAAATTCTATCGATATGACCATTTCACATCCAAAGTTGTCACAATCGCACATCCATTGTGAGCAGTGTCAGCTGGTCCATCATCCGATCCATTTGGGGATCCACCCACCATTCCAACAGTAGATTCATCTAGGATCACAATCTTCACAAGCGTGGTTCTTACTTGCATCCTTATTCATCATATTTGGATCTCCATTGATGAGTGCTTGATTTATATGGACTGAGACTCGATATAAGCTTCCTTTCAACACTGCAATATCCAATCCAACACTTCAATTCCTACTATGATTTCTCGTATCTCGTTTTCCCACATCTTCTTTGACTTCCTTTTATCTCTTAGATACCATTGCAATAAAGAATAGCAGGTTTATAGCATCTTCAGCTCTGATACCACTTAACAGTGACCATCGCTGACAAAAATGGCTCAACGTGCATGCAGTAGAAAAACTAACAAGAGTCAACATGGGGATAAATAGGCTTTAGATTCCCGCACAAGCTCAATGATGGATTGACGAAAACTTAGAAAACAAGAGAACTATGAGCAACTCAGCAGGTTGTAATTGCCTCCACAAACATGAAAGGTCACTATTAGCTCGAGTGGGATCAAACCACGATCCTTCAACACATGCTGGGAATAGCAAGGAAAACCTCAAGCTAGAAGAAGAATAAGTTCTCAACTCACCGTATTCATTATGAATAAACTATAGCAGTATATATGAAAGGGGTTGCCTGACTCTTAGGCTAACTAATAATTAAACTACTCAGTAAGTTTTTGTTTTTGTTTTTTTTTTGTTTTTTTCTTTTTGAAAGGTACTACTAAGTAAGATTCT
The DNA here is from genome assembly GCA_037074715.1 of Magnolia kwangsiensis. Taxonomy (NCBI): domain Eukaryota; kingdom Viridiplantae; phylum Streptophyta; class Magnoliopsida; order Magnoliales; family Magnoliaceae; genus Magnolia; species Magnolia kwangsiensis. Next base: position 101,294,681 of record CM073584.1, read on the forward strand.
GATTGGATTTTTAACAAAAAAAAATAAAAAATAGCAATTCTTAAATAACTAAAAGACTAACTAAACTATGTAGGGAAGCCTGTTTCACACGGAACTATGTGGCGTAGGAAGTTGTTCAGCTAGAGAATTCTTCATTTCATATGAGACCCAAGATGGTAGTCCATTCTTCATGTGATCATGATCATGGTCCTCCAGAGTCAAATTACGATCCGTTCATGACCCTGATCAACAAAATCACGGGTTTTAAAGTAGCAAGACAGTGTGGCCCTATATGCCTACATCACTGGCTTGACTTGGATACATGAGATACAAATCCGTTTACATTTCTAGAGTGTCAGAAAGTCAGATCTGTACAATATTTGGTGTTTGGCAGTTCAGACATCCAAATCATGGTGTTCAACTAATAATCAGGTTGGATCCAGGTTGACCCTAACTCAAATCAGAACTGGTCTTAAACTTGATTTCTTTTCCAATACATTAGAAAGAATGTAACCGAAGAAACAATGTATATTCTAAAAATGAGGAGAAGTGCATCATAACTAGCTCCAATAGTTCCAAATTTCGCACATCAACTATTCCAACTAAATGGTCATTTTATCTTTCAAAAAGAAAAAACTAATTGGTCATTTCTGGTGACAAAGTAATGGAAGACGGAAGAAATCACAGGCTCAATTGGCAGCATGGAATCAGATGGATTTGAGGGGATTTCTGTTTTTTTGGGTATTTGGTAGTTAGGAATTGGGGGGATTTGGATTTGGGAGGAATCCCAATCCTCCAAAAGAGCTCTTTTTGAACTCCCACTTCAAAGGTCTTAATTCAAATCCACTAGATTCTGTACGGACTAAAATCTCCTTGATTCCATGGGACTTCAAACCCACGCTACCAAATGAGCCCTAAACAAAATTCCCAAATTTATTGTAATAAGAAACCACTTATGTGATCAAAGCAACCTCTCAAACTACATCTAGACAGGCTAAAACAATTAGTATTATACAATGCACAGCCAATTGCTTGTACAGTACCATTTAGGCTTTCATATTGTACAAGAGGGGCTCATGGTTCAGTGATCCAAATTGCTGATATTATTGTGAATGGAAAATGAACCAAAATTTTCCCAGATGGAAAATACTAACTGTTTAATAGGTGCCCCAATTAATAGATGGTTAAGAAAGAAAATACATGAACAGTTCAAATTCAACCAAGAGATGACCAAATATTAGATATGTACATTCCTCCAATATGGGAGACTTTTGGTGCATGCAGCACCAAGGGTATTAATGCCAGGGCATTTTCATACCAGGTTCGAGTGGGGTGGCTTGTGGGATGCAGGGGCACATTCAAGGTGGGTGGCTTGCAGAATCCATGGATTTAGGGCCTATGTGGAGCGGGTGGCTCGTATGAGGCGGAACCCATGGATTTGGGGCCTACGAAAAGGGTTTGGCCGAGGACCTAACTAGGGCTGTACATCGAGCCGAGTCGAGTCGAGGTGGGCCAAGATCGGCTTGACTCGTCCATGCTATACTTGAGTTCAAGCTCGAGCTCGGGCTCGCCCTTGAGCTCAACATTGAAGCTTGGCTTGTTTGCCAAAGCTTTCGAGTCGAGCTAGTGGTTCGAGTCGAGTCGAGTTTACCTCAGTAGGGTAAGGGAAAGAAAAAGAGGGAATGGGGTCGGGTAGGGTTTTTTAGTAAAAACTTTTAAGTTTTAACTTTTTTTTAAAAAAAAACTTAAATATTAAATATATATATTTAATATTAATATAATATATATTACTTGAGCTGAGTCGAGCTCGAGCTTCGAGTCGAGTTGAAATACACCATGGTCGAACTTGGCTTGAACTCAACTCGAGCTTTAGTAAACAAGCTTGACTTGCCTTGAGTCAGCCTTTCAAGCCGAGTCAATCAGAGCTAAGTCGAGCCGAGTCGAGCTAGATTTACTCGTGTACAACCTTAGACCTAACCCATGGATTTGGGGCCTGGCTATGAGATAAAGGGATTAATTCGCCATGCTCAATCAGTTTGAGCTTTGAGCGCAAGTGGTTAATTGTCTTGCATCAAATTGGTATCAGAGCAAGAGGTCATGTGTTCGAAACTCCTCACCGAGGGTAATTAATGCGAGGGCATTTCCACACCAGGTTCGAGTGGGGTAGCCTATGGGATGTCGGGGCACGCTCGAGGTGGGCGGCCCGCAAAATCCATGGATTTAGGACCCGTGTGAGGAGGATGGCTCGTGTGAGGCAGAACCCATGGATTTAGGGCCCACGAGGAGGGTTCTGCCAAGGACCTAACCCATGGATTTAGGGCTTGGGCTATGAGATAAAAGAATTAATTCTCCATGCTCTATCAATTCGAGCTTTTAGAGCAAGTGGTTAATTGTCTTGCATCAGGTGAGGCTAGTGTGACCAGGTCCTTTGCACGTGTGAACTAAAAGAGGTCCAAGGTGGGCCAACATGATCACGTGTGGCCCATACCACCACATGCAAGGTGGCTTTGATGTTCGATGTTTGCTTTAGTTTTAAGTCTTTTAATTTTTTATTTTTTTTTAATGCATTAGAATTGACTGAAATACCTCTACTTGTGGCCAATGTGAAATACCCATAAGTGAAGGAAAATTAATCCTTTCACTATTATTAGGGTTTTCTCTTTTTTATGTAAGCTTGTGTTAAGGCCTTGTTGGACAAGCAACCCTATTACTCTTGGAGAATAACAATTTTCAGCTTTGGATTTTGGCTTTATTGTTTGGAAAAATAGAGGTAGGTTCAAGTGATCTTTAGTAATTGGCTAGGTGGTTGTAGCAATTATGGCACAACCATTGTTTTTTTTTTTTTTTTCTTCCTTATTCAAATCTGGGTATTTCTAGTTTTAATTCGAATATATAACCTTCAGTTACACAACACTTTCTTTTATTTCTTTTACATTTTTTCCTTCTTTTTTTTTTTTTTTTTTTTTTTTTTTCCTTTTTAGAGATGGAAAATTCTTTATTAAGGCTGCAGCCAAGAAACAGAAAAACCAACAAACGAGAAACAAACAAGAAAAGAAAACTATACAAACCCCATCCAAACCTAGCCCACAAAAAGGCCCAAGGCCACCCAGAAAACAAAACAAGACCTGCCCCAAAACTCTACTGCAACCTCAACAAAGCCCCACCCAACTAAGAACCCCCGAAACAGGATGCTTCTCATTTCTGAAGGTCTGATTATGTAACATCCAGGATTTTTGCCAACTTGGAAATAGATATCCTTGGGCAATGAGTCGATCATAACACCTTAATTGACTTCTCAAAACTCAATCTCAAAGTCTAAAATCTCCTTTTTACCCATTTCCTTCAATTTCTGTCTGACTTCAAAAAGTCATACCTCTCTCGTTATAAATCCGATTTAGCTGATTCAAAAGCCAAATTGAAGCTTGATAAGCCTAGTTTCATATAAAAATAAGTAAAAAATATAATAAAATATTTAATATAATTAAATATAGGTCGTTGTGACAACTGTCCGAAAATCATTAGTTTGGACAACTGCTGCTTCTGAAATTTTTAGAATTTTTTTTACAACACGAAATCTAATGAAATTTGGTAGGGATGAAGTGAACTTGATGACGAACTACTAGAAAAATAATTACAGTAATATATCAACTAAAAGTGCCAGAAAGGGACGTAGAACTACCCTAGGACCTTATTCTGCCATAATTAGGGCACGATTTAGATAAGTGCTAAATTGAACAATCAATAGAATTAGCTCAAACCACTTTAAATACGATCTGTAAGACCCAAAACGTGTAGAATCGTTGACGCTACATTACCCTGAAACTTAGGACCCATCTCAAAACCCGGTTGCTCTCGGGAGCACGCCGAAACTCCGTATTGGACCTGGACCGCGCGTCAAAAGTTTGATTACCCCAAATCTATACATTTATGACCGCCTTTCTGGACTTGACAACCATCTCGAAAATGAAGTCCAGATAGTATCACTAAGCTATTTACTTGGGCCCAGAGTGAAGTGTGTGAGAAAATGCGAATACCCTTAGGAAATGAACTGAAACTTAAGTGAATTGAGTCGGTTCGCTTACAGGCCAAATCTAAAGATTCAGATTGTCAAAATCTAACCCAATTACACCCTCGGATCAGGAAAAATTTCCAACACAGGTCATTGCACTTGTGGCCCTGATTGAGTACCGGTGACTATTGAATTGAAACTAGTCCCCCGCGGCCGATCCACTGATCCGATCGGATCGAAAACTTAGCCTGATCAAGATCCATGGTCAGAGAGCTTAAGTCCGACCGCATGTAGAAAAGGGGCCTCCAGAACATCTCCATTGGACCGAATCGGCCCGTATTTGGCTATAACCTAAGTATAGTATACCATGGCTTTGGGGCCATTGAGATCAGTTCTGGGCCTATATAAAGGCCTAAACCCACCCCTCTCTCATTTCATACGAATTTGAAAACCTAGGAGAGAGAAGAGAGCAAAGAGAGAAGGAAAGAGAGAGAAAGTGAGAGAGAGAGTTGGAGTTGTTCCTGAGATTCGATCCCTGCCACTCCTCGTGCTTAACCACCGCTTCTGTATCGCTATTCCGGCGATTCCGACTCCGTTCTTAGGTAAAAAATCCTAACCCTAAACTGTTTTAGGGATTCAAATAGAGTAAAAGGTGAAGTAGCTAACTTATTTCATGCTGCAGGTTGTCATTCTGTCGTAGACAAAGACATCGTGTTCAAACCGAGCTCGTTATGAGTCTACCGGCGAAAGGTGCGGACTATAAACGTTTTGGTTATGGTTTTCAAGGCTTTCAATGTCAGTAATGGTTTATAACTGACTTGATTGCTGTCACATATGCTTAGATACGATATTTTCCTTATATTACATATATATGTAAACTACGTTGATTTTAATGCATTCTAGGTGTTTGTTGAAATGATTAAATGAATATGGAATGATTATTTGTGCTTGTTATGATTGATGTTTGAGAATACATGATTGTTGTACGTGTGGCAACTCCCTTGTGAAAGGATTTGCCATAATACGTGTTTTAACAAATTTATTATACGTATGTAAAGTGTGTAGCCTAAGTGTTTGATAAAATGCCTGAATGAGTAAATGCTCGCTGAAATGTATTTAATGAGACCATTGAGATGGGTTTCTCCATTACCTTGTATATAGTTACCGTTTCCTTTATGTAATCTATCTTGTTACTACGTAATTTATGGATGAATGCTTATGTATGGTGACATGTACTCTACGTGTTCGTTAACATGCTTATATGAGATTTATAGTTGAATTGGTTGCTACATGCTGTTTTGATTAGTACACAGGAATGCCTATTGCATTTGACTGTGATTGGGACTACGACGTAGTCCAAGCAATCGGTAACTATTCCTGTTTGAGTGGCCGAGTTAGTCTAACCACATTTGATGCGTTCGGTGAATCCAAGTCGCACGATGATTATCGACAGTGGTTAGCGCTCCATGTCATTAATTCAGCGTACGCTCGTACCAATCGAACTTGTTAAGTAACTAGATTGGTCTATTGTGTGTTCACCATGTATGGATGCTACTGCTTGAATCTAAGGTACCAACTTACCAGTGAAAATCTCGTTTAACCTTGGTATCTCGATTTGCTAAGACTCATGAGCTGGACATGGTGGTATGGGATACCGTGGTCGTGCAGTCGGCCTACGCTGGGGCGACGAGCCTCCCCGTAGTGACCAGTAAGCAACCCAGACTCGTGAGCCGAATACGGTGGTATGGGACACTGTATTCGAGCTGTCGGCCTACACTGATCAGGTGACGAGCCCTTTGTAGTGCCCTCGAGCACACTCTGAGGTTGCGTTGAGGCGACGAGCCTTTCCGTAGCGACTATAGTATAATCTAGGCCTACACTGATCAGGTGACGAGCCCTTTGTACTGACCTAAAACCACAACATCGTATGAAATTTACTAGGACTGACAACCCTATAATGGATCATTGTTTGGGGAATTGATATAAGAAAGGTACCTTAGCTTTCCAATCTTGTTGTATGAATAAACCTAAGTGAGAACCTGGCTAATCACGTGCATGCACCGCATTACGTGTGCGTTTGGTGTAGCAGGTCAAGCACCAAGTGTTTCATGCCGTGATCGTGAGATGAAGTCCCTGAGGGAGCGTAGGCGAGGCCATACATCATTATTTCATATCATTCTTCCATTAACAAGAGTACTTAGGGCCTGATTGTTGTATTGCTTTATCATTACTGCTTGACTGAATTGATAACATGTTAACCTTTGCTTTATTGTTCCACTTAGTTGATCACTCACTCCCACGTTACGGGACGGTGTTTTAAGCACCTACCAGATCCTGTTTTGGTTTCAGATGATGGCGATGCTTACGAAGCGGAGCCGGACTTTTATGATGATGAGGGTTTCTCCTATATGCAGTTATCAGGCGGGTCTATGTAGACCATGTTCTAATCAACGGGGTTACAGGGTTACTGATTAGATGCCAATACACCTGTTATTTTGCACTTTTGGAACACCTATGTATATTCATTTTATTCATTTGTAGAGTATATATAGATATATTTAACCTGGTAACATGTTCACGCTCTGAAGACTTATAACAGTTTATATATTTTATATATCTATCATAGTCTTCCGCTTGCGAAATTTAACTGTCTCTGATGTATGATATGTTGTTTTGGTATAATCTCACTCATGTTTAATGCACTAATACGAACAACATTCAATCATCATTATCTATGTTGCATAAGTGATGCGTTGGAACTCGGGAGCTAAGCTTCTGCTCGACCCCCGATTTTCAGGACGTTACAGATTATTTCACTCAAACCAAACAGATCATGAAAACACAAGCAATGCTATCCTCCGCCTACGGGGCCCCAAGGAACCCCCTTTATCCCCCTGCCAGGCTCTAAATAAGGCCTCTATCAATCTCAGCATTACACAACCATTGTTTTCTTTTCTTCCTTATACAAATTTGGGTTTTTCAAGTTTCAACTTGAATAAAATCTTGGGTTTGAAATTGAAGAATTGGATTAGAGGAATCCAGGTTTGAGTCCAACTAGCCTTCTAATTGTGCCACGGGCCAAAAAAAAAAAAAAGAAAAGAAAAAAAAGATGTAGTTACTACAATACATGCTCTACATGGACTTTCAGGTACAGATGTGATGTAATCATGAATCACCCCACATCTCACACATACACGCTCCGCACGTGTGAACAAGAAAGGGTCCACTTTCCATTTTTAGGGAAATTTTTCCATTAGGAAATATCTTTACTTTCCATTTCTTTTAAATCTCCATATTAGGTAGTTTCCTTTGATATCTTTATATCAGGCAAGAAGTAATCTTAGATTCTTCTTATTTAGGTTGTTTCCTATTTTTTAAGATCTTTGCTAGCTAGGAATTCTATTTTTAGATTCCATAATTTTTATAGCATATTGTAAGGACTAATTATAAATAAGGCCTATGCCTATGGAATAAGACAGTTGAATTATATTCTCATTTATGAAAATTCTATTACTTTCTCTACGGTAGTTGTCGAAGGGGGAAAGTGATCTCTAGTTCAAGACTAGAGGACTGTTGAGCTTGCTTAAAGTCTTGCATTCATGATCTCTAGCTTTCGGCTAGAGGATTGTTCGGTCCTTTATCACAATCTCTTTCTTCTTTTCTTTGATCTATCCGCTTCCCCTTTCGAGGTTTGCATTAATATGTTACATGGCAATGTTGATCAAACCAGTAGCCAGGCCATAGCTCGAAACCAGATTTACCAGACAGGCCATGGTAATTGTGCAATCAGTTGCCTATAAATGGATAGTTAGCAAAGCGAAGGAAATAAAGAGCAACAACCTACATTAATCAGTCCAATCCAACAACTACCAGACAGTTTATGATCATTCAGTCACCACTAATTTTCAGGAACAGCCATCAATGCGGTGGTCCATTAGAACAATAGTCCAGATCACAAAACATTTTCCTCATGCAGTATGAAGCACAACCATTAAATAGTCAGTCATTTAACATGCAACAATCACACACACACACACACACACACACACACACACACACACACACACACACACACACACAAAGAACTTCCAGGATCATCCAAGAACCAAACTTTCTTTTAGGGTCCACCACGTGGCTGCCCACCAGACCAATGGTCACGATCACCATATCGTGAAACAACCCGCACCATAATCATATTTCACCACAAAAACTGCTACTGAATCTCAAGAATCATAGAGAATTAACACAAACAAAATAACTCAGCTAATATAGATTATATTTAAAAAAATAATAAAACAAAATAACCCAATAAACTGAAATTCATCAATCCATCTTCCAGACAGCTAACTCAATAAAAAAATCCCTACAAAACAAACAAACTCTGATAAAAAGTACCTTTTTGTCCAAAACAAACACCCTCAGACTCCAAAATTCCAACCCAACCCGTTTCACATTGCTTCTCCAGAGGTCCGCCGAATCAATCCAAACCAACTCAAGCAATCCATCTCCACTCTATTCCGATAAAACCCAGATCCCAAATCCTTCAAAAAACAAAAGTCAAATGAGATTTTCGTATGATTTTGAAATCTCTAATCGCTTCTACCCAAACCCAGCTCCAGAAAAGGCTTCCCACCCGCCCCAGGCCGTCGAATCGATCGAAATTTTTTCTTGATTTTAGAGAATATCGTTGAAAATCGGATCTTTCATTTCGTGGATTGATATGATAGAATTAGGGGTTTGAAGAGAGCGAGAAAAGGGGCAAAATGCAAAGAGTCGAAGAAATCGAGGAGAAAAAGAGAGAGGAATATTATCCTCGGCCCGAGGATATGAAAGTTATACTCGGGCTTTTCATTTGTGCTGATGGGCCCATCGTAATGATCGGACCATCGGTCCGATGGGACCCAACTTCAATGGACAGTTCGCGAAGAACATACATTTGAAGGGAAAACCGTAACCGTTGGTTGATGTTCTGATAATAGACGGTGAGGATAAGAAATACGGCAACAGTCCACATTCGTTTGGGGATTTTTGGGTCTGGTCCATCTTAGCGGTACCATTGCACCATCTGTCTAGATCATCTTAACCGTTAATTCGGTGATAGCCTATCAGGAAGCGGATTGTGTACTGAGGACCCACCACCCCATACCGTGCTGTGAAGACTGTTGGGCCCACCGTAATGAATATGTTTTATCCACGCCGTCCATCCATTTTTCCAGCGCATGTCAGGGCTTGAGGCCAGAAGTGAAGTGTATCTACAGCTCTAGTGGACCACACCTGCCAGTTGAACGTTTACCGTTGAAAACTTCTTAAGGACCACAGGAGCATTGGATCAAGCTGATATTTGTGTTTTCCCTTCATCCCTGTCTTTGTGACCTTATGATCAGGTTGGATGGAAAATAAGCATCGCGTTGGGCCCCAGGAAGATTTCAACGGTGAGTGTCATTATCCCCACGTTTTAATGCGGTGTGGTCCATTTGAACTTTGGATCTGCTTCATTTTTGGGCTCGTGCCCTAAGATTATCTGGAAAAGCTGATAGACGGCGTGGATATAAAACATATACATTACGGTGGACCCCACATGGCCTGCCATCAGGGATGATGTCCCTAGAATCCGCTTCCCTGATGCCTGGCCTTGAACGTTGTTGGGTGTTAACCGTTGCTGTATTTTCTCTCTTGATCGTCTAAATGGCGGCTACTCATCGTCACCAAAAAATAAATGCTTTTGGCCACCTATCAAGGGTCAGGATTCTCTCTAGCTGTGGTACACTTCGTGCATGGCCCATCCATTGCGGGCCCATAATAACAACCGTCGGATGAATGGGCAATGGGCCCATGGCCCCAACTTTGTTTTGTTTGTTGGGGCCCACCGTAGAACAATCATGCACTAAAAATCCCCAGATAGAAAGATCCTGACCGCTAATGTTGGGTACATCCACTATGATGGATCCAGCATCTCAATCCGGAAACCATGGACCCCACTTGAAGAAACTAACCACGAGTATACTCCGCCTATCATTCAGATCGTTTATCTGATGGGTACACAGCCTATGGAGCTCACCAAACCAACGGTCTGCATTCACCTCTCATATTGGAAGATCCTGGCCGTCTAAACTTGGCCTTCTTTTATGTTGAATGGTGGCATTGCTGCATCTTTTTTTAACCGTCCGTTTTCAGGACACCATCAGAAGGGTGTAGAATGGTCTATCCATGGTAAGGCCTATTAAATCATCGGTGTGGATCAGTGGACCACCCTCGAGTGGGCCACGTGCCGCAAACAGCAATTGTACTGCCCTCGTTGTGCATATCATCCTCAAGGTTTTTTTTTTCGGTTGTACGAGTGGGCCCACGTGCGAATAATCAGGGCCATTGGGAGCCTGGGCCCACCCCAGATGGTCAATGGCTGCACAATGAATGATCCTATCATTTAATCTTTGACTTTTCTTTAGTTGAACGGGGACCGTTGTTTAGCCTTTTCCCGCGTTGAATGTGCGCCTCCTTCGCCTCACACGTACCCGCAGATAAGTTGGCTAGTTGAAAATGTCAACCATTCGCATTCCATGATCAGTGTTCGACGGTTGGGATTGTCTGATGGATGGAACTGACACGACCCACCAGATGAACCGTCACTGGCGGGGCCCATGAGCTTTGCAAATCCTACATAATCATTGAAAACGTAAATGAAAATAGGGCACACGTGCCGACGTGCAAATATGGCAGACATGAGCTTTCCATCAAGTGGGCCACACTGCTTACATCACCTATCTCGTGACCAACGTGATTTATGTGTTTTATCCAAGCCGTCCATTCATTTTAACGGATCATTTTAAGGTATGAACCAAAAAAAGGAGGCAGATCTTTGGCTCAAGTGGGCCACACCACAGGAAGCAGCGGTGATAATGATGCCACCGTTGAAACCTTCAGAGGGTCCACCGTGATGTTTATTTACCATCAAACCCTTTCATAAGGTCACATAGACTTGGACGAAGGGAAAACGAAAATATCAGCTTGATCAAAAGCTTTTGTGACCCCAAATAAGTTTTCAACGGTAGGATTTCAATACATACTGTTTCCTATGGTGTGGTCCACTTGAGCTTTATATCTCACTCCTTTTCAATATCATACCCTTAAATGATCCGGGAAAATGGATGAACGGCGTGGATAAAACACATACATACATTACTGTGGGCGCCACAGAACTCCCATGAGGACTCAGTCCGTCCGGGGAGGGGTAGATGGGCAGAAAAAACATTTTGTTTAACCGTCCATTTGCTAATAGTGGCCCACCCAAGTAGTTAAAAGATTATAGACGAGGAGATTTAAAAGACTGTGACCCATCTGATGAGAAAACTGGGATCTCATACACGTGGGTCAGATTGGCACGTGTGACCGTGGATGGGCATGGCTCCAAACGTGTATGGAACCGGTACACCTAGACTTTTGTGTTCGATAATCTGTAGGATATGGTTGGCCCACATATTTGCACGGTATCAGATAATCCATACCGTTTGTCTGTTATGAACAGATGTAGATGGATATTTAATTTAATTTTCTTAAAGATTGGACGGTTCCGAGACTAGAATTAGGACCTATTTCAGTTGAACGTGGACCTTGGTTGTATTTATCTTCTCAAATCCACAGATATAAAACTTGAATCGCATTAGACGTTTCGACACATGGTCCATCAACGGTGGGACACAACAGACTAATGGTCTGGATTACTGTAATATGGGTCCCACTTATCCGGAATTGAAAATCCATGTGTACGGCGCGAAAGGTGTGAGTCAAGTATCAGACATTTCCTGTAAAGTGAAGTGTTGTCACGGGCCGGGCCTGGGGTTCGTTTCGGCCTGGATTTTGACTGGTTCAGACTAACCAAGCCAAAATTTCGATTTTGCTTGACCCATGGACAACCCCTTCTGGAAGAAAGACGCAAATTGGGTACAATCCCTGACTGTCACGAGCTCGGCACATGCAGGGCCTGTAAGGGGTCATCGTGTTTTATGGATATTATGCACACCGTCCATCCACTTTTCCATATCATTTTAGGTAACAAGAACAAAATTTATACGGATTAAGTCTCAAATGGACCACACTATAGGAAGCAGCAGTGATAATGATGTCCACCGTTGAAACCTTCTTACGGCCCACCGTGATGTTTATTTGCCATCCAACGTATCTATAATGTCACATATATCAGGATGAAGGGAAAAAAATATCATCTTGAAAACTTTTGTGGCCCCTCAAAAGGCCCTACCTGTGCTGAGACAGGCGGGGTAATACTACCCCGTCAGTGTCCCTTGAAGAACCGCACCTGCGTACCTTGCGCTGTGGCTAGTGGATACCAGGGTTACTTTTTCAGAACGGGAACTAAAGTGGGTGGAACTTTAATAAGATCCACACCGTGGATCAGGTACTTTGCCTTATCTTAACCATTGAAATAAAAAATATGATAATCTAACACTCAGACAAGTCACGACATAGGAAGCAATTAGGATGGAATACATTTGGTGGACTAGACTTAGTTGATGAGCCTCGATCAACCTAAACCCAACCTGTCCATATTTCCATCTTCAATTTTGGGCGGAGCCCAAGCCCACCGGCCTAAAAGTTAGTCTTAAGGCTATCACAAGTCGGTGTGTACATCGAGTTAAACCGGGTCGAGCTAGCTGACCTCAGCTCAACTTAGCTCGGCTCGGTTCTCGAGCTTGACCGGCCAGCTTGGATCGGTTCAATCAGCAACTTGGCTAGTTCGAGCCAAGTTCGTCATTGCGGTATTTTCACAAACACCTAAAATGCACTTTCAAAATCTCATTGGCTTTACTAGTATTTTATCAAACACCTTCTAAGCAACATAAAAAAAAAAAAAAGTGTATTGGTTTCACATACATACTTTCCTTGCCACCAGCCACATCTCTTTGAGTCATTTCATCAAAGTAACCGAGTCACTAAACTAGTTTGATTCAAGTCGAGTCGAGCTGGGGCCAGCTCAAACTCGGCTTGAACTCATTTTCGAGCTCAAAAAATCAGCTCAACTCGGTTCTAACTCAGCTTCGAACCGAGTCGAATCGAGCGAGTTAACCAAGCTAGCTCGGTTCGTGTACACCCCTAATCACAAGATACTCATTCTGTTCAGCCCATGCCCATTATCTTTTCAGGCTTGAAAATCAGACCTGAGAATGACATGGACCCGAGACAGCCCTGACAAGGACCAAAGGAACTAAGATGACTAATGGGTCAGAAGAGCTAAAATGACAAATGGGTTAGCTCAGCACTTTAGCCCTACCACCCTAGCCAGCCCATCTTAAGTTGGGCTCGGCCCTATACCTCACTGCTTGTCTAATCAGGTTGGGTCTAACGGTCTGGCCCGATAAGTACTTGACCCATCAGGCTTTGGTGTGACAAGCTGTTAACTTGGTTAGGTTCTGTCTTTAATAAAAACTGGAGCCATTTATAGTTCAAGTGGATCCTAGCTCAGTATTTTGGGATTTGCCTTTGGGTTGTTAGTGGGACGGGTCTTAGATTTCTCGAACCCCGTCTAATTGGGTTCAAGTCTTCTCTAATCATGGTCCTTTGGGGTCCGGTATCTCTCTCTCTCTCTCTCTCTCTCTCTCTTTTTTGGACACAGGCAGATCATATTTGGTTTTTGGGACCTTGGTCCCGAATCGAATTTGAGCAGTCCCATGTCAAATAAAGCCGTTCACATGGTTGGGCCACTTGAATGGATGGATTAGATCACATACATTTGAAACACAGGGCATTGCGACTCAGCAAACTGCATTCTATTGCTAAAATAATTAATTTGTACTTAAAATACATAGTTACTATCATAATTAATTAGACCCTATCTACACCCGAGTCAACCGGATTTTAATTAGGTGCAAGATGGCACACTCAAACTTAGACCTGACTAAACACTTTTTTAGCGAGTCTAAAAAATGGAAGGCCTAAACCCTACCCAATTTCGCAGCGGGCTCCGGAACTTGGACCTCGATCTATTAAAATCATGTTAGGTCTATCAAATACTTCCTCAAATGTGTCACAAGCACTACTGGCATACAACTACACTGGTAACCTATGTTTTGGGTTGAAGCCATGGCTCAATGGTATATATAATATGTTTATTATGTAAGGTAAGATAAAGTGTGTTTCAACACTGATGTCATGAATTCAAGTGCTCATGTGATGTGTGAGTGTTAAAATAAATAATAAATAAATAAAAAGCCAACGTTCGGATCCATTAGATGGATCATATCTTGAAATTAGTACTGTTGGGGAAAAATATATTAAGTCCCGAGACTCGGATTCCAAGTAGGTCGGCTCCGCCGGCACTGCCCGAAGAGTCCAAGACAGCGGTCAGAGACGAGAGAATAAGGGATAGGCTAAGAGGCATAAGCACAAGACGACTAAAGTTACTCTGTCGAAGAGATAACCTTGTCTGCATAAGCTCATAGAAGGCCGAGAATGTTATAAGCCACCCGACCGATAGAATAAAATCGACCTAATGAGTTAGTTTTATCGGCCACGGAGTAAGGAAGGACGACAGATAATCATCGAGACTATTCCACCCATGAGAAGGCAAAAAACTTATGCTCTTGAGCCGACCGAGAATCTCTTAGAGTTGGTAACGACCGAGCCGAGACAGGAGAAGGCGGTATGAATGCAAATACTGCTCCGAAAATCCAGGAATACGGGTGCCCGATCCCAAGGATCCCGAGATCCTCGGGATCGGGCGCAATCAGTGAAGATGATTAAATCTCGGGATAATCAGGAGAAGAATCCTCGTATGATGAGGATTCTTAAGATCTATAAATATCCTAGCTCTTTACAGAGGAAGGTACGCAAGACAGAACTCAAAAAAATCCTTTGCCACTGATCAGAAGACTGACTTAAGCATCGGAGGTTCCCCGGCTCTAGCCAGGGTCCCCTTTGTGCTGTGAATTGTGTAGGTGGAAGAAGATCCGACCTGGGGGAGCCATCCCATAAAAATACACCAACAGTTTGGCGCCGTCTATGGAAAACGAGCAAAAAGCCATTTTTTTACTATCTGTTGAATGACGAGAACTAGGAGGACTGATCGAGATGAAACGGGAGAGGTCGCTGCCAGCACGGCTAAGGGAGTTCCCCCAACGATACCTGCAGTGGCACCGCCTACGACATCTTCTCCGATTACCAGCCACTCAAACCGAGGGAATGCACAGTTGGATCGAGAGGTCCAAGAGATGCGTTCCGAGATGGCTGTTATGAAACACATGTTGGAGCAACTGTGTAATCAGCAAATGCAGCAGCGTCATGAGCCAGCGCAGGTTCTCCCGCCGGCATCTGTAGCACAACCTGCTGCTCCACGGTCGCCTCGAGAGCCGACTCAGCATTAAGGACCGAGTTAGCATCAAGGACCGAGTCAGGCAGAGCCGGTTTGCTCTGCAACGGCCGCTTTACCTCCCTCTGATTTGCTGCATACAATAGATCAGAGGAGGCAAAGTCGGCTTCCTATAAAAGAAACGGCGGAGAGTGCGGAACCTTGAAAATCCGACATACAGGACTTCAAAAATGAAGTCCGAAAAAAGATAGAGAGAGAGATGACGGACATAAAGCACAGTCGGAACACAAACCCGATCAAATTCGAGACAAAAGCTTCTCCATTTGTGGACGAAGTAATGCAGGCACGGTTGCCGGAGAGGTTCCGCTTACCTCAGATAACTCTCTTTTCTGAAAAAACTGATCCGACAGAGCATATCGAATGCTTCAGAACCTACATGGAGCTGCATGATGCCTCAGACGCCGTTATGTGTCGAGCCTTCTCTCTCACACTAAATGACGTAGCCCAGCTTTGGTTCAAACAATTGAAATCGAAGTCGATTAAGTCATTTGCTGAACTCAATGACGCTTTCCTCAATAACTTCATCGGCGGAAAGAAAAAGCTAAAGTCGCCCGCACATCTGAACAACATAGTTCAGAAGGAAGGAGAGCTGTTGAAAGACTATATCAAGCGTTTTAATTTTAAATTTCTGCAGGTGCGGAAACACTCAGAGGAGACAGCGCTAAGCGCACTCATGCAAGGGGTACGAGATAAGCCCTTTTTGGCGTCTTTAGACAAAAATTCGCCCGAAACTTTAAGAGAGTTTATGGTTCGTTTGAACAAATACGCCGACGCTGAAGAAACCCGACTCCTGCGCGAGAAGGTTCAGAATGCAAAACTCCTCGGCTAAAGAGTCGGCTAAGAAAGAAGCCGACTCAGTCGGAGGGAAGAAGCGAAAAGATGATCGGGCATTAGATGATGGCAGATCGGGCAAACGCTCCGATAGAAGATTTTCTACATACACCCCTCTGAACAAGTCTTAGGAGCAGGTGTTGATGGAAATAAAAAACGAGGGCTTCGTCAACTGGCCAGGGAAACTCCGAGGAAACCCGAATCGACGGAATAAGAACAAGTACTGTCATTATCATCATGACCACGACCACAATACAAGTGATTGTTATCACCTGAAAGATGAAATCGAGCAGCTCATTAAGGAGGGCCGACTCAGGGAACACATGGAAGGACCTGGCACGACAGAAGGACCGAGCGAAGATCGGCCTACGAAAAAAATTCGGACGATCGTTGGAGGACATCAGGGCGGTGGAGATTCCAACAATGCATGAAAAAATCACGGCAGAAGCATCGATCGTCCGGAATCTGAGATTCTACTGCTGTCCCGACCTTTCAAGGAGCAGAAGAGAGACCGATATTGCATCTCATTCACTGAGAATGACGCCTGAGGCATCATCATCCCCATGATGATGCACTTGTCGTTGCTCTCACCATCGCCAACAGAAAAGTGTTCCGAATACTGGTGGACACTGGGTTGTCAGCGGATGTGTTGTTCACCCAAGCGTTCGACAAAATGGGAATTGGACGGTTGGCTTTACATCCAGTCCGAACCCCGCTTATAGGATTCTCGAGTGGACAAGTACTTCCTGAAGGAATTGCTTCATTACCACTCACTGCCGGAACTGCACCTCACCAGGCAACTGCGATGATCGACTTCCTAGTCGTTGACCAACCTTCATTGTATAACGCTATACTCGGTCGGCCATCTCTGAGTCTCCTTCAAGCCGTAATATCTACCTATCACCTTTCTATGAAAATTTTGACCTAGTCGTGAGTAGAAATTGTGAAAGGAGATCAACAAGACGCCCGGTGATGTTATGCGACCACAGTCAAAGCGCCGACTGAGATATCAACGATCGAATCGTTGGACCCTCGAATCGGATCTTAAGAACGGGGGCATCCGATGGAAGAACTCATCTCAGAATTCTTAACCGAGACAAACAAGTCGAGAGTAGTGCAAATCGGCTCGTCTTTAATTTCACCTCTCAAAGAAGAACTGCTTGCCTTGCTTCGGCGGTATGCCGACGTGTTCGCTTGGAGTCACTAAAATATGCCCGAGATCGATCCCTCGGTCATAATGTACCGACTTAACATCGACCCGACTTACAGGCCAATCCGACAGAAGAGACGTCCTCTCGGCCCAGAAAGATACGTTATCATTGAACAGGAAGTCGGCAAGCTCCTTAAGGCCAAATTCATTGAAGAGATTTACTATCCAGAATGGATAGCTAATGTCGTGCTCGTGAGAAAAGCTAATGGGAAGTGGCATCTCTGTATAGATTATACAGATTTGAACAAAGCCTGCCCCAAGGATAACTTCTCTCTTCCCCGCATTGATCAGTTGGTGGACAGTACTGCAGGTCATGAATTGCTTAGTTTTATAGACGCCTATTCAGGCTACAATCAAATTGTAATGCATGAGACTGATAAATAAAAAACTAACTTTATCACTGACAAAGGTCTTTACTGTTACCGAGTGATGCCGTTTGGTTTGAAGAACGCCGGAACGACATATCAAAGGTTAGTGAACAAAATGTTCACTCGGCAGATCGGCCGAACTATGGAAGTATATATATATGATATGCTCGTCAAAAGCGTACACACAACAGACCATTTGACGAACCTAGAAGAAATGTTTCTGACCTTACGAAAGTACAAAATGAAGTTGAATCCTAGCAAATGTGCCTTTGATGTAAGCTCGAAAAAATTTTGTCAGTTTTCTCGTTAGTCAGCGAGGGATCGAAGCAAATCCTGAGAAAATAAAAGCTTTGCTCGACATGGAATCTCCAAAAACAATTAAAAACATTCAAGGCTGACAGAGAGAGTAGTCGCGCTTAACCGCTTCCTCTCCCGAGCCACAGATAAATGTCTCCCGTTCTTCAAGCAATTGAAGGGACGACAGATTATGGAATGGACGGAAGAGTGTGAAAAAGTATTTCAAGAATTAAAGTCTTATCTTGGTTCTCCACCGCTGTTGTCCAAACTCGAGTCAGGGGAGGCTTTGTTGCTATATCTGGTTGTATCCAAAGCTGCGATTAGCTCGACCTTCTTACGAGAAAGCGAAGGAAAATTACCTGTGTATTACATCAGCAAAGCCTTACTACCGGCAGAGATAAGGTATCCTCAGCTCGAGAAAGTTGCCTTAGCCTTGGTGGTATCCTCGCGACAACTCAGGCCATATTTTCAAGCTCACACCATCATCGTTGTGACCGACTTACCTTTGCGCCAGATTCTTCAAAAACCAGAGGCTTCCGGCCGACTTACAAAGTGGGTTGTCGAATTGAGCGAGTTCGACATGCAGTACAGGCCGAGGGTAGCCATTAAAGGACAAGTTGTTGCTGATTTTCTTGTTGAAGTAACCTCCAAACATTACACAATGTCTGACTCTGACGAGGTTACTGAAGCAGCAGCTTCTTCTTCTCTCGGCCCATTACCTGACACAGTTCCTTAGAAGTTATTCGTCGACGGCTCATCCAACTCTAAGGCAAGCGGGGCCGGGATAGTATTGGAAACTCCTGATCAAACCTGGATGCAGTATGCCTTACGACTTGGATTTCAAGCGTCGAACAATACAGCCGAATACGAGGCCTTATTACTCGGCCTTCGACTTGTCGCAAGTTTAGGTGCAACTCATCTCAATGTTTTTAGCGACTCGCAGCTAGTCTTTAACCAAGTTTCTGGTGTCTATCAAACTTGGAAAGAACAACTGAAGGCATACATGGAAAAGGCCAAAGAATTAATTAGTGAATTCTAAAAATGTGAAGTGATTCAGATACCCAGAACCGACAATGCCAAAGCTGACTTGTTAGCAAAGCTCGCCTTAGCCGACGAAGATGACATACCTCGGTCGGTTCCAATCGAATACGTAGCCAAACTGAGTATAAATCAGCCGACAGACTCAGCTATACTCCCAATCGACTCGGAACCTGCATGGTTCGACCCCATCATCTGTAATCTCAACGATGGAGAGCTACCGGAAGATCACACCGAGGCACGACGGCTAAAGGTCCGAGCGTCGCGTTACACCATCTTGAATGGGGTACTGTACAAGAAAGGATTTTACGCTACCTTCCTAAGATGTGTGGATTCCCATAAAGCCGAATATATCTTATGAAAAATACACGAAGGAATATGTGGAAACCACTCAGGAGGACGTTTGCTCGCCAACAAAGTGTTACGGCAGGGGTATTACTGGCTGACTATACAACATGATTCTAAGAGGTTCGTTCAAAGGTGCGATAAGTGTCAGCGATTTGTGGTTATCCTGAGACAACCTTCCGAGAAACTGACTCCGATGTCTGGACTATGTCCCTTTGCGCAGTGGGGGATAGACATCATCGGGCCCTTCCCTCTGGGGAAGGGTCATACCAAGTTCACCGTGGTTGCAATAGACTATTTCATGAAGTGGGCCAAAACCGAGCCATTAGCAAATATTACCAAGCAAAAAATCACAGGCTTTGTTTGGAGAAATATTGTCTGTTAGTTCGGGATACCTCAGACTATCATTACTGATAACGGAAGGCAATTCGATAACAAGCAATTTCGAGAGATGTGCAGCAATCTCGGGATCCGAAACGTGTACGCCTCGCCTCATCATCCTCAGACGAATGGACAAGTTGAGGCTGTTAACAAAATTATAAAGAGGCATCTCCGAATGAAGCTCGATGAGGCAAAGGGAGCATGGGCCGAGGAACTTTCGAATATATTGTGGGCCTATCGAACTACAGCTCGGACTGCCACGGGAGAAACTCCCTTCTCCCTTTGTTATGGCTCGGAGGCAGTTGTCCCGGTTGAGATCGGTATTAGCTCGGCCCGAGTCAATACGTTCAGTGAATAAGAAAATGATGAACTCCTATCACTCGGGCTCGATTTGCTGGAAGAGAGAAGAGAAAGATCTCGAATACGAATGATGGCTCGACAGAGGCAAGTGTCTCGATTTTACAACAACCGAGTCAAAGTCAGACGATTTCGAGCCGGGGATATGGTCCTCCGAAAGACGTTCCCAAACACAAAGGAAGTTGGGACAGGCACATTGGGACCCAATTGGGAAGGTCCCTATGTCGTTTCAAGCACCATCCGCCCAGGAACGTACCGGCTGGAAGACCTAAATGGGCAACTGTTGCCTTCACGAACCCGTCACCAAATCCATTCTCAACATCTTTTCAAACCCATTCACCAGACCCATTCTCATCACCTTCCCCTTCAATAAAATTCATTCAAAACCACCCACGCATTCACTCCCATAAGCTCATTCACAAAAACCAACCTGAATATTATATATATATATATATATATATATATATATATATATATATATATATATATATATATATATATATATATATAATTGATTTTTATATACTTTATCATAGATTGATCATTACATTGTTACAATTGAAAATATTTATATAAGGTTTGATAATCATCAAGAGGCAATAATTTACTATCCATTTTCAACTTCATTTTAGCTTAATTATTAATCTTTTCCATTCCCTTCCTTTCATGAGCCAATTGGGGATGTTGCCACCACAAAAGCACAGACCTTAATTTCTTTCTATTCTTCAAAGCTTCTCAGATAAAGAAAGCCACTAAGGATATTATGTAGCCCACCTAATCAATGAAATTTAAGTTGCCTCTAGGATCCACACACCAACTTGGATGGTGTAATCTGACCCTTCAATAGCTTAGGCTAGGTATTCCATCTGATAAGTTGCCCTTGTTATCTTGTTGGAGCTATAACAGAAGTTGAGTCTTGATTGACTCCATTAGCTCTCTCCAAATCACCCTCATCACTTTCTGAGCCTTAAATTGCTGCGACAAAGGAGAGGAGGCAACCCCATCCTCGTCCGACCCAGAAGAATAGTAGCTTAACTTTATGAAAATAGTAGTTGTTCTGAGTTAGTTAGGATTACTACCATGTATTGAAGATAATTAAAACTCCTGCTTGATTTGTCTGTTTTTTTTCTTTATGTTTAGAGTATCTAGTAATATATGTAAATCCATACTGTAGGATATAACTGGCCATACTAGTGGCATTTTGAATTCAATATGAATGTATCAATTGTTTTAAAATTTTCTTATCGTCTTGTGAATGCTTTTATGAATAATTGCCTTATTGCGTCCATATTAGCATTATTAGCACTCTAAACCACTTGAATACCTTAAAACTTTTGATTCTTTCCTCCCCGTTAGAATTTATGAAACCAAAGCGTAATTTGCCCATAACTCACTAACCATAAGATCAAAATGGGAATGTCGAGAGGAACCTTAAGTTCCTGAAAACTTTTCTAGGGTAGTCGTTTGATCATAGGTATTGTGAGAGACTTACCACCCACTAAAATATTATAAATGAGAAACTTGAACTTTTAAATAAATTTTGATATCTTCCAAATGTTAAGAATAATCAGACTACGGAATTACGGAACCATACGTAAGCGACGTATTCACAGCCTAACCCAATTCTCAATCTTGGGCGACTACCAATGGACTCACTGCTTTGACCGAGATCCACCAGGATGATGAAGGGATATAATGAGCCTTTTATCGTGGTCAAGTAGATGATCGACGTATCGGGTTCAAGCCCACTACGACCGTCTCTCCGTATTGGTCTAATATTAAAAATAAATATTTTTATGCTAGATAGAGGGAAGTTGTTGCCATAAATTCAAACCATTAAAAATAAATAGATAATTAAATAAATTGTTGTACACCATCAGGGTGAAAAACTTTTAAGGGAGGTAGATTAAAATGAGCCAAACTATTATAAATAGTATACCCCCTACCATGTATATATAAACTTGGAATAAAAAATAAAAATTAGGAAAATGAAATAGTAGTACCTTTACTTAATACCCTTAGGCAATTTCGATGACGAAATTATTTTTAAGGGGGGTAGATTGTAACATCCCGGATTTTTCACTGTTTTGGATTTCTAAAAATCCTTAAATTTTTTATTTTATTTTTTTATTAATTAACTTATAACATCACTTAATGACCATTAACACTCAATATTAATTTATACAGGGGTGGTACTAGTAAAGAACCGCACAAGTCCGATTAATCGACCGTAGGAGGTCAACGAATCCGCCTGATTGCTTGAACATCAGGTGTAGCCCCATAATTTACTCACATAGGACTCAAATCTAACTGACCCGTCGTTAACTAATCAAGAAAAACATCACTAAATTAAAGATCTAACCAAAGCCGAGTCAGATGAGGCCCGGATCTTAACGAATAAACCAAATAAACCCTTGTAATGTCCCGTCCAACCAGCACAGTGTCTTGGGTCGTCCATGTAGGATTTGCCGCAAGACCATTAGTTTAAATTACTCATGATGGGATATCATAAGTTAATTAACCCATAATTAGTCCGTTAAAGTAGACTAGACAGGCCATGATAGGACCTGGTGTGGGCTTCCAGGCCAGATTGCAGTTTGCACCTGACGACAGCCCATGCGGGCCCTATAATGATATGGGAATGTCAGAAAATTATAAAACTTCAGGGAACCATAAATCTCACTGGGCTTGTGGTCCATCGTGGACCACGGGCTCATTGGGCACCCAGAAGTTAGTTGTATGAGCTGTTCCATCAGCACTTAACAACCCACCTAAGGCCATAGTTGGAATCTGACATGGGATAATGAAACTAAGACACCAGGCCTTCTAGTCGTCAGATTTCTTCAAAATTCATGGTGAAGGTCTAATGTGGTGCCCTTCACCCGTCTACAGAATCTGGAACCCGATCATAGCACGGTAACCATTGATCACAAATCGGACCTGTACGATAAAATCAAATATCCGATCGTCTCCAAATTTTGTATGGCCCTTCATCGGGCCATGATCCATCTATCCTATAAGTTTCATAACCGGGGGACCACCAGAACCTCTCCAATCACCGGAATAGACCCCATAGGGCCACTTAAGGATCGGGACCATATGGTCAAACCCTATATCCGATCGTTCTCAAATCTTGCATGGCCCACCCACCCTGCATTGTATATCAATATGTACACCTCGTAGTGGGCCCTAGATCTTAGAAAAACCCTCCCATAGGTCTAGTATAGTAAAAACTTAGCCCTTAGGGCCATTTACACCAATTTTGACATTATAAAAAGGCCTTCTTTTGGGCACCCCTCCCCATACAATTTTTGTCCTAGGGAAAGAAAGAAAGAAAGTAAAAGAGAGAGAATGAGAGAAAGAGAAGGAGAGAAAGAAAGAGTGAAAGAGAGAATGAAGGAGAGCTAAGGTGGACCTTAGATAGAGGTGGGGCCCAAGGGAATCAACCCTTTCAACTTTCTATCCTTTCTTCAAAGGAAACCCTCCTCCATAACCTCAACAATCGTCCATGGGTCGTCTAGGTAAGATCTTTCACCCCTTCTTCTTGAAAATTCATGTATTAAGAAGAGATTGGCTTGGAATTCTAACATGCAAGAGCTTGTTCTAGGGATTCCGGCCGATCGACTGCAAGCCCTCAATCCTAGGTCATTTTTCGAATCTCTAATGATCCATAGGTACGGACTATTGCTCTTAGGTGACCTAGCACCAATTCTATTATGAGTTTAATGATTTTGATTGCTTGGATGCTATGATTGGAGAATATATAGAATCCTAGGAATTGTATGTCAGTATGGAATTGTATGTTTGACTCTTTCATGATGTGTTCTTGCCTCTAACATGATTTTGTATATGATTGATTACATACTTATACCTTGTTCATTTTTTTCATATGTTGTTGCTTCATGGTATGTATGATTCACTACTCTTGTACATATGATTTTCTATGATGGAGGAAGTGCTTAACTTCCTCACAAAATCTCACACTCACATACTCTTTGTTTCATGATAGCGGTAGCTTGCTTGTTAGGGATATTTGATTCGTGTGATTGAGTTGTATGAAATTATGATGCTGATATGCTAGTTGATAACTTGAATAGTTGGCATGTTATGGATCACCATCATACCCTTGGGTTGGTCAGGAATATGAGGAGAGCGAAGGTGGTCCCGTTGGTAGAACCGCCTCAAGATTAAACCTATGGATTTGGGCGGGTGTGTTCTAGTGGCTGTAGTTCGACTACATGGGTCTCTTGTACCCGATGTCACTCGTCTCACGTTCGTCTAACTCTTGCGGTTTAGTCTACTGTCTGACCAACCTTGATTGTTAACCCTGATTGCTCACAGATGTTTAGAACCTGAACCACCCTACAACCATTGTAGCCCATCAATAACCCACTTGAAACTGGTCAACAGCCTCGTGAGCTGGGCATGGTGGAATGGGACACTGTGTCTGAGCTGTCGGCCTACGCTGGGGTGCCACGCCTCCCCGTAGTGATCGCGAGCGATCCCTTTCTCTCGGCGCTCCTCATGTGCTTGAAGTCGGGGATGAGGAACCCAACGGGATCACGGACTGCGAGGACTCGGCCTCACGCATTAGTGGGTCTTGGCCTCACAATCGGCTTAGGGCATTGATACATGGGGTGCATCAGATTCCCTAACCTGCTGGATGAATGGATTTAATTAATAACTCGGCTAACATAATCGCATTGCATCGCATTAGTTAGGGTGGTGACTCGAAAGTCAAGGTCACTTTGAGGGAGTGCTGACATATGCGATCGTTAGATGGAGTAGCTCGAGGGAGCGTTGTGGCGAGGGCATGTATCATATCATTACGCATGCATGCATTTTAATAAGAGTTATTAGGTGTTGATGATTTTCTGCGTTTCATTAAATTCATAATATAAATGATGCTTGTTAAAACTTAAGACTAATAATACCCACTAAGTTGATCACTCACTCCCACTCTGGGATGGCGTTTTAAAACACCAACCAGACCCTCTCATAGATGCAGGTGATGCGGAGCAGGGAGAGCATGGTGATGCTACTCTCGACGAGGAGGAGCTGTCATACTTCTAGATGATGGATGGTTCTCCGCCAGCTTGATAAACGGGATTGAATCACTGAGCAATGGGCTCAGCCCTAATCATTTGGACATCTTATTTTTTTATGATTTTGTCAGGTGTCACTGTATGCGACCCTTCTATTCTTTAGGACATGTATATGTGTGTGTATGTGTGTGTATATATATATATTTTGAGTTGCTTTCAATTCAGTGGATTATGTGGTTATGTGTCATGTTCCAGAAAATTCCAAGTTACGAATTAATCATAATTAATCATAAAACCATAAAATTAATGAAAGTGACACTTGAGGACTCGGGAGTTGAGTGTATACACGACCCCCTATTTCCAGGGCGTCACACCACCAGCCACCGAGCTGGTGGCAGGGGAGTAGCCAATCTGTTTCCCTTTCCGACAATCTCACTCTTGGTATCCGTGTTTGGCAGACACTGACACCTTCGAAACCAACAGATGGTTATTACTCGCTTATTATCACTCACCTGTCACATGCGCAACTACGTATATACTTGTGCAATATCCAAGCCACTCATCACATGGGTCCCACTACTTAGATTCCTCCTCTGAAAATCTAGGAAAGTCTGTCATACATAGAGGTGGGAATTGAGCCGAGTCGAGTCGAGGTGGGCCAAGCTCGGCTCGGCTCGGCTTGTCCATGATGTACTCGAGTTCGAGCTCGGCCTCAAGCTCAACATTAAAGCTTGACTTGTTTGCTAAAGCTGTCAAGTCAAGTTCGAGTCGAGCTAGTGGTTTGAGTCGCGTCGAGCTCGAGCTTGTTGGGTGAGAGATCTTGTGTTTCTTGCCCAAGAAGTAGATCTCAAGAGATTGAAATCATACTATTGTGGAGCTAAAATGAAAACTAGTGGTGGTGGTCCGGTCAGGAGTGCGGCTGGCAGCGGGTAGAGAAAGAGAAGAAAGGAAAAGGGAAAGGGGGTGTGTGCTGTTAGGTAGAGACTCTAAGGTTTGTTTTATTATTATTATTATTATTAAGTTAAAACGTAAAACATATATTAATATAATATAATATATATATATATTATAATATATAATATTTAATATATTTATTAATCGAGCCGAGTCGAGCTCGAGTTCGAGCTTCGAGTCGAGTTGAATTCAAGTCGAGTCGAGTTGAAATGCCCCTTGGTCGAACTCAGCTTGAACTCAACTTGAGCTTCAAATAATTAGCTTGGCTTGGCTTGAATCGGTCATTCAAGCCGAGTCAATCCGAGTCGAGCGAGTTTTTCGAGCTAGCTCCACTCGTGAACAACCCTAGTCATACATGTACAAATACATGTAGCATTAAGAGTACTAGATCAACATTCCAAATTGTGTCGGCCCATCTGATCACGGGGTCAGCTTCATTCATAAGGAAAGTCATTTACTTGGCACAATACACCTAATGAACGACTTAGATCATTCGAAGGTATCCCATGTCCCCATGTGAGTAGAAACTTTAAAGAAACGTGTATGTTCTCTTTGTTATTTTTAATTTTTTACTCGTCGCAAAAAGCCAAAAGGCAGATAAATTTAAAAGAGAGACTTTATAAGATATAACCGAGGTGGTGGGATGACCTCGAATCCTCCCTCCTCTACAAAAATATAAAAAGATCGAGCATGCAGTTCTTCATCTGCAAACATCTCTACTCTCATTCCTTCTCCACCCTCCTACTTCCAAAAAAACAATGGCTGAGATCACATTGGGCCACTATATCATCAACGTCCCAGATGATCACAAAGACATGTGGGTCCTCATGCTGCCTCTATCAGCAGGAGAACTTAAAGACATGAAGCTAGTCCAAAAGGACATGTTCAAGGTGGCAGTCCCTTCAATTACAATTTCTGCTGTTGAAATTGTTGGTCATCTCTCCACTAGGGTTTATGTAGACCCATATCATGAATTTCTCTTGAAAGCCTACGCGGTTGCCATTTTAGCCACCTTTGTATTGGGTATGGGACTGCTTTTGATCTTAGTGCTACTGCCATGTGTGCCTGCATTACTCTCTGTGGCTAAGAAGTTGATCTGGGTTGCTGTTGTAGCGATTCATACTGCACTGGCTCTTAAAATGAGTCTTTATGTTGTGTTTTGATTTTGTGGGTAGGTTTTCTTTATGTTTGAGAATAATTGTTGTTATCTTTACTACTAGCTGTTACTGCTACCGTTGTTGTTGTTGGGATTGTTAGTACTATTGTATAAGTCTTTTGTGGTTTTCTTTGACTTTTTCATTCCTCGTCAAAAGTGATGGGGTTTTTTCCCCATGCTCAACCGGTCGTGTAGGGCTCACGACGAGTCGAGGGCTGTTGCACGACCAGTCGTGGAGTTGAGCCCTGACTCGACTCAAAGTATAACGACTTTGGGCTAACTGTTTTAGGAGCGGTTAAGGGTGGTGCTCGACCGGTCGAGGACTCGGCTCGACAAATCAAGGTTATGTGGATTCATTCCGCGATTTTGTGAATTGCGGAAATCTGAGTCCTTTCGCAACTGGCATGCAGAAAGGAGTTTCCTAAAACTATAAATAGGAGTTCCTAGGATTTTTCTATATACATGAAAAACACAAGAGGGCTATCAAAGGTGTGAGAGAGAGAGAAAAAGAGAGAAAACTTGTAGAAGGGAGGTTATGCTCATAGAGGTTATCTAGTATGCAATTTATATCTCAGTGCTTCTACGCCCTCGTAATCGGTGAGATCTCTCCATTTTTCTTTTATTCTCTCATTGTTTATCTACTCCTGCGTGAGTGAAGAAGGTTGTAACGCTCTACTTCATGGTGGATTGTTGATTTGGACGAGGTCTCATGGTTTTTATCTCTTGAGGGTTTTCCATGTAAAAATCTCTTGTGTGATGTGGTTTATGATTTGATTTATTTCATTACTTTATTATTCCATAATTCTGATTTATTTCGGGAGGTTAGATCCTAAGGTTTTGTGCAAGGCCCCCAATAAAGTGGTATCAGAGCTAGGTTCATTGAACGGGTAGAATCGGTTTTGAATTATGGAAGGTGACTCATCAAGGATGATCAGCCTCAATGGTTCTAACTGGACCATATGGAAGGCTAAGATGAAGGACTTATTTTACTGTAAGGATTTATATTTTTCAATTTTAGGCATATCAGCAAAATCCAAGGATATGTATGATGATGATTGGAAGAAGTTGGACCGAAAGGCGGTGGGATTTATTAGATAATGGTTGGATGATTTTGTGTTCCACCATGTGTCTACGGAGACCTCAGCCGCTAGCCTATGACTGAAATTGGAAGGGCTGTATGAGAGGAAGACAGCCGGTGATAAAATTTTTCTGATAAGACGACTTGTGAATCTTAAGTTCAAGGATGATGGTTCTGTGGCCGAGTATATGAATGAGGTCAGCAATATAGTCAACCAGCTCTCTACTAAGAAGATGGTCCTGAATGATGAATTGCAGACTTTACTATTACTTAGTTCATTGCCTGACAGTTGGGAGACATTGGTGGTATCTCTAAGTAACTCCGTGCCAGACGGAAGGATATCCATGGAACAGGTAATCAGTTATTTCTTCAATGAGGAGACAATGAGAAAGTTTTAGGGGTCTACTCAGCAAGAGGCCCTTGTGACATAGGAACGGGAGAGAGAAAAAAACAAGAAGGGCGGGAAGGCTCGAGATAAATTAAGAGGCAAGTTGAGTAATAGAAAAGATATTGATTGCTAGAATTGTGGCAAGAAGGGCCACTATAAGCATGAGTATCGTGGTAAGAAGAACGACAAGAAAGGAAAAGGAAAGGAGAAGGAAGATGAATCAGATTCCACTGCGGTCGCTTCAGATGACGACATTGTATTTATTCTTTCAGTAGATCACGATATATGTCTCATGGCTACTAGTCAGGACACTGACTGAGTGATAGACTCAGGAGCCTCATTTCATGCGACTCCACACAGAAATTTTTTCATAAGCTACAAGTCAGGTGACTATGGGACCGTGAAGATGGAAAATTTTGGCATATCGAAGATCGTACGAGTCGGTGATATTTGTGTGAAAATCGATGTGGGCTGCACATTGGTTCTTAGGAATGTGAGGCATATCTTAAACCTTCGCCTCAACTTGATGTCGACGGGAAGGTTGGATGATGATGGCTATGAAAGCCGGTTTGCTGGTGGGCGCTGGAAGCTCATTAGAGGTTTGTTGATCACAGTTAGAGGAAAGAAGTGTTGCACTCTTTACAAGGCAAGTGTCAGTGTATGCAAGGGTGGGTTGAACACAGTGGAAGATTCAATTATTGACGTGTGACACATGCGTCTAGGCCACCTGAGTGAAAAAGGGCTTTAACTATTAGAAAGGAAGCGGCTCCTTTCAGACGTGACAGTTATGCCTCTCAAAACCTGTCTTGATTGTTTATCATGAAAATAGCATAGAGTTTCATTTATTAAATCTGCTTCTCATGTTAATAAAGTGCATGCATTAGATTTGGTTTATTCTGATGTTTGTGGTCCTATGAGGAGAAAAACCTTGGGTTGGGCATTGTATTTTGTTACTTTTATAGATGATACATTTAGGAGGGTTTGAGTTTATACTTTGAAATTCAAGGATGAGTCTTTGGTTTGTTTAAATTATTTCATGCTATGGTCGAGAGAGAGACAGATAGATCATTGAAGTGCATCTGCACGGACAATGGTGGTGAATACATTGACAACTTTCATGAGTATTGTAAACCCATTGTAAGTCCCTGAGTATACGGCATAAACGGATGGTTCCCAAGACCGCTCAGCATAATGGTGTAGCTGAGTGAATGAATCGCACACGAGAGGTCCAAGCTCGATATGAAGATCAGGTAGTGTATGTTCTTAGGGTATAGGGATGAAAAGTTCAGTTACAGATTGTGGGATCCGACCGATAAGAAGCTCGTCAGGAGCAGAGATATGGTTTTTTTTGAAGATCAGTCTATAAAAGACATTGGAAAGTCAGAGAAGAACCAGTCTAGTTCAGGTGAGCTAGAGGACATGGATCCAGTTATTCCTCATGTGGTGCCTGATGACGGAGGAATACAGCAAGGTGTAGAGGACGAGAGAGTTCCTTTAGAAGATGGACCAGGGGAGCAACCCCCACTTGATTTACCTGTTGAGCCACAGGTGAGGAGGTCATATAGGGACAAACAGCCATTTAAGAGGTACTCGTTGCATGAGTACATTATGCTGACTGATGGGGGAGAGCCAAAAAATTATTCTTAGGCCCTAGCCGACGAGCATAAGGGAGAGTAGTTGAAAGCTATGCAAGAGGAGATGAAATCCTTGCATAAGAACTACACCTATGACATGGTGAAACTGCCTAAGGACAAGAAAGCTTTGAGCAACAAGTGGGTGTTTAGAAAGAAGGTTAAGCAAAAGAATTCACAGACGAGGTTCAATGCCAGACTTGTGGTGAAAGGGTTCGGTCAGAGGAAAGACATAGACTTCGAGGAGATATTCTTACCAGTGGTGAAGATGACATCCATATGGGTGTTGCTTGGGTTGACGACTAGCATGGATATGGAGATAGAGTAGTTAGATGTTAAAACTGCTTTCTCCATGGTGACTTAGAAGAAGAGATCTACATGCACAAATCAGAGGGGTTCAAAGTCAAGGGCAAAGAGCATATGGTGTGTAGGCTGAGGAAGAGTTTGTATGGGCTGAAACAAGCTCCGCGATAATGGTACAAGAAGTTCGACTTGTTTATGTTAAAGCATGGGTATGACAGAAAGGAGTCGGACCACTGTGTGTTCACGTGCAAGTTCTCAGATGGTAATTTCTTAGTTTTGCTGTTATACGTTGATGGCATGCTCATCATGAGAAAAGACATCAAGAAAATCAATAAACTGTTTTGCGATGAAAGTCTTGGGCCTGCTAGACAGATCCTAGGAATGGAGATAACCTGTGACAGAAACAGCAGGAAGTTTTGGCTGTCACAAGAGTGGTATATTGAGAAAATCCTAAAGCGGTTCAATATGAATGTAGCAAAGCTGGTTAGTACTGCGCTGGATGGTCACTTTAGATTGAGCGACAGACAATGTCTCAAGCTGAAGGAAGAGGTGGAAGAGATGCAGAAGATACCCTATGCGTCAGTTATAGAGGTTTGATGTATGCTATAGTGTGTACATGCCTAGATATAGCATATACGGTTGGTGTTGTTAGCCGGTATCTTGTCAATCCTTGCAAAAAGCATTAGGCAACGGTGAAATGGATACTACGGTGGCTAAGAGGCTCATCCAGGTTGAGCTTATGCTATGGTGACGAAAAATCTGTGTTAGAGAGCTACATAGATGCTGATATGGTAGGCGACATAGACTCCAAGAAGTTTACATTGGGGTTTATGTTCATGTTTGCAGTGGGAGCGGTTTCTTGACAGAGCAAGCTACAAAAGGTGTAGTATTATCGACGATAGAGGTCGAGTACATTACAGTTACAGAGGCATGTAAAGAGATGCTTTGGATGAAGAGGTTCTTACAGGAACTTAGCCTGAAGCAGGAGGAGCACGTGGTCTATTGCGATAGTCAAAGTGCTATACACTTGAGTAAGAATTCAAGTTAGCATTCCAACTCAAAGCACATAGAGATTCGGTATCACTGGATCAGAGATACTTTGGAACAGAAGGTGTTACAGCTTGAGAAGGTCCACACGGACGATAATGAGTCAGACATGATGACCAAGGCTTTGCTCAAGGGCAAGTTTGAGGTTTGTAAAAATCAAGCTGGCTTGAAGAAGGTAAATCCTTTCTGGGTCAAAAAGGGAGAGATTTGATGAGATTTTTTTCCCTTGCTCGACCGGTCATGTAGGGCTCACGACTGGTCGAGGGCTGGTGCACGACCAGTCGTGGAGTCGAGCCCTGACTCGACTCAAAGTCCAGCGACTTTGGGCTAATTTTTTTAGGGATGCTCGACCGGTCGTCGGTGGCGCTCGACTGGTCGATGAATCGGCTCGACCAATCGAGGTTACGCAGATTCGTTCTGCAATTTTAAGGATTGTGAAAATCTGAGTCCTTTTGCAACTGGGATGTGGAAAAGAGTTTCCTAAAACTATAAATAAGCGTTCCTAGGGTTTTTCTATATACATGAAAAATATAAGAGAACTATCAAATGTGAGAGAGAGAGAGAAAAAAAGAGAGAGATGAAGCTTGTAGAAGGGATGTTATGCTCATAGAGGTTATCTACTGTGCAATTTATATCTCAGTGCTTTTACGTCCTCGTAATCGGTGAGATCTCTTCGTTTTTCTTTTATTCTTTCATTGTTTATCTACTCATGCGTGAGTGAAGAACGTTGTAACGTTCTACTTCATAGTGGATTGCTGATTTAAACGAGGTCTCATGGTTTTTACCTCTTTAAGGGTTTTCCACGTAAAATCTCTTGTGTGGTGTGGTTTATGCTTTGCTTTATTTTATTGCTTTATTATTCCATAATTATGGTTTGTTTCGGGAGGCTAGATCCTAAGGCTTTGTGCAAGGTCCCCAACAAAAAGTATATCTCATTAGGACTATTTGCGATGTTCTACTATAGTAGTCCCATGAGTAGTGGTTGTTATTATCATTGTTGTTGTTGTTGTTGTGGTTGGTATTGTTATAGTATGGTTGTTGTTAGAGAGTAGTCTGTTTATTTTAATCTTTTAAAATGAAAGGGTAATTCTAATCTTTTAAGTCTTATCTATTAATAGAAGGTTTATAAGGAGGTTGCTTGCTAAGGTGGGGCCCACCGTGATGTTTGTAATCCATCGGGTTTATCTGTTTTGTTAGATTATCTCAGGACATGGGCCAAAAAATAAGGCACATTTATAACTCAAGTGGGTGCAAGACAGGAGCAGCGAGGATTGAACATCCACCGTTGAAATATTTGTGGGGTTGTTGAAGTTTTGGATCAAACTATTTTTATTTACGTTTTTCCTTTTTACAGTTCATCTCAGCAGGAATGACATTGTGAATGGTATGGATGGTGTATAAACATAATGGTGGACTCAAGTAGGTTTCAAAGGTAGGCATTTCCCTATCTATGTTTTCCTCATTTTTTTGACCATATCTTAACATGATCTTGCAAAACAGATGGACAGGTCGGATTTCTCACAAACATCACGGTGGGCCCCACTATGCTCTTGTGAATCCATGTCCGGTTAAGAAGAGATGGAATATTGGAATCGGCTGTCACGTTTTTTATCCGTAGTGGGTTGGGACGTACTTCAGGCCCAATTTTGAACTGACCGGGCCTACTTGAAGTGTTGATTCTACATGACCCAGGCCCACATTACTAACACCAACACATGAACGGTCTAGATCACAAACCATGAAAGTCTCCTATTTTCTATCTTCTTTTATGGGACGGCTTAGCTTAGTGTTGGGTACAAATTGGTGGGCCCATCAATCAAACTTGAAAATAATTTCTAACGCTGGCCCGTTTACTAGTTAGGTCTGAAATAACAATAGATCACTATCAAGCCAGGAGTTGGGCTTGGACTGGGCCATGTTAAAAAATGGTTTCAAAACACAGCCTGAGTGGTGACCGTTGATTAATCAAGCTTGAAATTAAGGTGTAGGCCCTATACGAGCCAAAATTCAGCCCATGGTAGGACAACCCACAGGTCCAAGATTGGAGCTAGAAGGCATGGCCCACGGCATCAACTACTCCGAAAGTGGTTGGTTCAGGCCAGCTCAATGGGTGGTGGGTCACCATTGGGTTAGAAAATTAGACCCTTTTAAGTAAACAGGTTGGGCCCGGGTCGAACTTACCCAAGTGGGCCACCCTAAATTAGGTGTCAAATCCAGCCCAAAACCTAGATTGAAATTAGAGCTGGGCATTGAGTCGAGTCGGACTGAGTTAGGGCTAACCGGACTTGATCTGATTTTGAAATAGGCCTGACCTCAACTTGACCCAACTTGGTACCGAGTTCAGCATGCCTGACCCAATTTGAGTCCGGGTTTGGCCTGGGCTAATCCGGACTAAGTCTGACCCAGTCACAAGTATCGAGTCGGGTTGGTTTCAACAGGTATCCATAGGCTAAAATCATAACTCAAAACCTAGATTTACTTTCAAAATTGCAACCTCTTCATCAACTTAAACCTTTTATCTATCTATATATATAAGAGTCGAGTATCAGATATCGAGTTGGATTTCCCGTCGAGTCGAGTTAATGGGTGACTCAAACTCAACTCAGTTTGAGTTCAAATTGTACGAAGTCAACTTGATTCGGACCGACTCACCTACTTGGTTCAAATCAAGTCGGATCTGAACACGTAGACAAGTCAAGTTTGCTGAGTCGAGTCCTCCCGTGCCCGGCTCTAATTAAAATAATACTTTTTTAAAAGATTAAAAGTTCTCATGCTGAGAATGAGATTTGTCACTATGCGATCAAAGATAGTTGGGCCCACTGGGTGACCATGGCCATCAGAGCTCAGAGGTCTCATAATCCACACCTTTCAGCAACTACAACAGCGTTCCCCTAAGGTAGATTTGTTTTGGGCATCTGCATCCAAGGTTTCACACAGCAAATAAGGCAAGAGTCCTTAATTTAATTCTTAGTTTAGAAATGTAGGAAAAATGGGTCCACCAAGTGGTGATCCACCACATCAACGGTCACGATCACCATGCCGTGGAACCTCCCACACCATACATATTTCACAACAAAAATGAAAGTGGATTGCAGGAATTCAGTGTGGCACGAACATGGCCTAAACTTTATGAGGCCACCATGATGTATGTGTTTTATCCACGCCGTTCATCTGTTTTGCTGCCTCCTTTTAGGGCACGAGCCGAAAAATGATGAGATCTAAAGGTCAAGTGGACCACACCATAGAAAACAATGGGGATTGAATGTCCACCGTTGAAAAGGCAGTGAGACGCACATGGGCCACCATGAGGATAATTTAAACCATTCGTGACTATTTCTCCACAAGCTTTCCAACAAATCCCGTATGTATATGTGATTTATAAATGGTGTCCGTGGTTTAATTTCATTCCATTTCAATGGTTTGGAATGCATCCACCAGATATACATCCTGCATCAATATCTCATTAAATTTGGACGGTCCAATTTAAAAGGCAAAATGAGATTAATTATTAGATGCATCGATTAGTAAGATCCTAAAGAACACAACTAAGAATGGCAAAAAATTGACTGCTTTAATAGGCTGCACAAACATCTAATAAATACAAAATCATAAAAATATAATTAATTTAAGTTACAAACTGAATTAATAATATACACGCACTGCGCATCACGTAAATATAATCAAACCATTATGATCTAAAAGAATGGTATAAAATCCATACAATTGGTGACATGATAAAATTGAAATGAACGAATCTCCCAGTCTGAAAATCTATTTGTATGGAATTCATCCACATCATTGAAAAATAAAAATAAAAAACTGACTATTATCATAGAATGTTGTTGATGCAGAAATTTGATTCGTCTTCTTTAGACCTTCGCGTACCTGCACAAAGAAAAAAGAGACCATCTTATGCCTGAGTTAGATAGGGAATCCGGATCTTAATTGAGCCGAGGGTTTTGGCTAGAAATTATGCATACCTCTCATCATTGGGGGTGCTCTCATTTATAGGTGAGGAGAGCAGTGATATAGGGAAGATTTTCTTATTTAGGTGTGTTGTAGTAGGATTCGGATCCCATATGTGCCGCGAGGATCTTTTTAGATTCTTGACTGGAATTTTGGACAGATTCGTATTGAGGCTGAATTCTTAGATCTTCGGTTGTGATTTCAGATAGAGGCGGTTCAGAATTGATAGAGGTGGGTCACATTGACCTAGGGCATGCCGACATGGGAGTACTGTTCTAACTCTTTTGGCAAGTAAATGAGCTTCTTTTGGAGTGTCGACGACCAGTAGATTTTTCGACATACTGATAAGAGACCGGGCTTGCTCTTACTTACGGGCATCCGTCCTCTTTGCTAAGAGGCTGATGCCGACCACATTTCATACTTGGTTAAGGATCAAGAGTTGAGCCTTTAGCCGTATTCGTCGTTATAATATACCCTGGCGAAATGTGTGAAGTTACAACCTGACTTCTCATTGGTGGGTTCGTTTTTCCTATAACAAATGTGATTGCTCTAATATCACATGTTGAATTTATGAGTTGAGCCGCAGTCAAACAAAATGAGTTTTTGAAAAATCCAACTCTCTATATTAAGCCAGGCCAGATTTCACACTTAATCCAAATTAGATATCTAAAAGAAGTCATGTCAAACATCGAAAGATGAGGAAAAATTTTGATCTTATGTGCCTTATACCTTTATAGTAAATTGAGACTGGAGAAGAGGTTACACATGCACACAAACTCTGTTGAGTGGACCAAGATATAATAATGAAGGCCGGATTAATTCAATCTATGACAAACTCTTCCGCTATAAATTTCAACACTATAAAAGTTCATGTCTTTATAAAATATTGTGCATAAGTAACATAGTTCATGAATTACCATTAACCCTTAAATATCTAATGGTTAACATGTTTGTCTAAGCTATTAATCATCTACACCCACCTAATAGAAGTATTAAAACTATGTCTCAACACCACTTGAATAACCATGTAATCCACTCTTATTTTATGTGCACTGCTTCAAAGTCATATACACACCGTGTCGGCCTGGTCAATCTCCAAGTCAGCTTTTTATAAAAATAAAAATTAAAATTAAAATGCATGCATCATTTTCAACACCATGTGTGGATGCCTAGATCATCGACGGGATAAATATATAAAAGACGTAGGGTCATTTCTGTAATCTCACTACATCCTCACGCTCCCTCAAGGAAAGGAAATTATTTGATACTTTAGGGGAGTATAATGCTGGGTGTACATGCCCTATAAATTCTACATGTGACATATGCTAATTTGAATAAAACTAGCTAAAATGTAAAATATATTATTCTTAAGTAACAGTTTCAAAATCAGATTGTTTGAACAATCCCATGAATGGTGGACACTTGTGTGTTGAAACAGGACTGTTATATAATTTTCATTTTTGACTGTCCAACAAATTGTCTACAATTTGATGGTTAGATAATTAAATAAGTATAATTTGTGGTCCTTGATGAATTTGAACCAGGATATATGAGTTGAAGCATTTAAATTGAAATTTTAAATTATTGCATATGGTACATGCGTGTCGTTCATCGCAATGCACCCATGGATCAAACTTTTTCTATATAGCGGACATGTCTGTAATCCCAATCCCAAACAAAAGATATAGGGTCATATCTGTAATCTCACTACATACACATGCCCAAAAATTATTTGATGCTTTAGGAGCATAAGAAGTTGGGTGTACATGCCCTATATATACTACATGTAGCATATGCTAATTCGAATAAAACTAGCTAAAATATGCTATATACCTTTCTTAAGTAACGGTTCCAAAATCAGAGTGTTTGAACAATCCCATGAATTGTGGACGCTTGTTTGTTGAAAGAGGACTGTTGGATAATTTTCATTTTTGACTGTCCAACAAATGTCTACAATTTGATGGTCAGAAAATTAAATAAGTATAATTTGTGGTCCTTGATGAATCTAAACGGGGAGATATAAGTTGAAGTATTTAAATTGAAAGTTTAAATTACTGCATACGCTACACGCGTATCATCCATCGCAATGCACCTGAGTATCAAACTCTTTCTATATAGGATCCTAATAAAAGATATAAGGCCATATATGTAATCTTACTACATGCACGCACCCCTTCAAGGAAAGGAAATTATTTGATACTTTAAGGGCATATAAAGCTGGGTGTACATGCCTTATAAATTCTACATGTAGCATATGCTAATTTGAATAAAACTATCTAAAATATAAAATATATTATTCTTAAGTAAGAGTTCCAAAATCAGATTGTTTGAACAATCCCATGAATGGTGGACACTTGTGTGTTGAAACAGGACAGTTGGATAATTTTCATTCTTGACTGTCCAACAAATTGTCTACAATTTGATGGTTAGATAATTAAACAAGTATAATTTGTAGTCCTTGATGAATCTAAACAAAGAGATATGAGTTGGAAGTATTTAAATTGAAATTTTAAATTACTGCATATGCTACATGCCTATCATCCACAGCAATGCACCCGAGTATCAAACTTTTTCTATATACGATTCCAATAAAAGATATAGGGTCATATATGTAATCTCATAACATACCCACACCCCTTCAAGGAAAGGAAATTATTTGATACTGTAGGGGTGTATAAAGCTGGGTGTACATGCCCTATATATTATACATGTGGCATATGTTAATTCGAATAAAACTAAGTAAAATATGAAATATACTATTCTTAAGTAACAGTTCCAAAATTAGATTGTTTGAACAATCCCATGAATGGTGGACACTTGTTTGTTGAAAGAGGACCATTGGATAATTTTTATTTTTAACTGTCTAACAAATATCTATAATTTGATTGTCAGAAAATTAAATAAGTATAATGTTGTGTGGTCCTTAATGAATCTAAACGGGGAGATATGAGTTGAAGCATTTAAATTGAAATTTTAAATTACTATGCTATACGCGTATCCAGTGTTCGAAATATCGATACTATCGGCCAATATATCGGCCGATATTATTGGTATCGGGCCCCAGCGAGACGAAACCTCTCCGATAACTCCGGAAAGATACCAAAAATTTCAAAATCCAGATATCGGCCGATATTATTGTCGATATCGCACGATTTATTGTTGAAACATACCAAGTAAAAAAGAAGAACACCAAATATCGTCTGGGACAATGTCATTATCCAAAAAAAAATTGAAAAAATTAAAAAAATATATGGAGAAACTTTCAACAGGTGGATTTCGATACCTATACAAGAAATTTTTTATGATCGGAAGCTTCCCTTTGGTGCGCCATTCGAATCAAAGCGTCATTCGTAGGTTAGTGCAAACAAAATCTCTGATTTGGAAGAGAAATCCATTGAAATATGGAGAAATCCAAGTATTTGGGCGAAATCCAGAGAAATCCTTACTGAAATCCGAAGAAATCCTCGCCAAAATTCGAAAATTTGGGAGATTTTGGAGAGATTTTAGGGTTCCGGTGTTTCCGGAATCCTCTCTGCTTCGAAAAAACATGGCGTCCGATCCCTTTTCTAGGGAACGGATTGGCTACTCCCTCGGACACCAGCCCCGTGGCTGGTGTTCAGTGGTCTGTGGGCCCCACCATGATGTATGTGTTTCATTCATTCCGTTCATCAATTTTTAAAGATCATTTTAGGGCCTCATCCTAAAAATAAGAGGGATATAAATCTTAGGTGGACCACACCACATGAAAACAATAGTGATTACATATCCATCATTTAAATACTCTTGGGGCCCGCTGTACTGTTTATCTAACATCCAATCTGTTGATTAGGTCATAAAGACCCAGATGAAGGGAAAAAACAAAGATTAGATTGATCCAATACTTTTATGGCCCCTGAAAAGTTTTTAATGGTCGACCTTCATTCAACACAGTTTCCTGTAATGTGGCCACTTGAGATTGGGATATACCTCATTTTTTGTGTAATATCATAAAATGATCTATAAAAATAGATGGACGGCATGGATGAAACAAATACTTTCTGGTGGGGCCCATAGCCTACCAAACACCAGTCATTGGATGGTGGCAGGGGTAGTAGCCAATCCATTTCCCTTTTTTACAGAAATCAAGCTGGCGGGTGTACCGCACACCACCGACTGGTGTGTTGACGTCACCAAGTTCCGTGGGTCCCATCATAAGGTATGTGTTATATCCAAACCGTTCGTCCATTTGGCAAGCTCGTTGTAAGGCTTGAGGCGAAAAATAAGACAGATCCAAAGATCAAGTGGACCACACTGCAAACAGGAGTGAGAGATTAACGTTTACCATTGAAAACCTTTTGGGGTCACAGGAGTTTTGGATCAATATGATATTTGTTTTTCCTCTTCATGCAGGTCTGTGTGACCTAATGAACAAATTGGATGGAAAATAATCATTATAGTAGGCCCTACAAATATTTTAACGGTGAGAATCAGCCCCACTATTATCTGTGGTGTGGTCCAGTTGAGCTTTGAATATGGCTCATTTTTGGGCTCATGATCTAAAATGATCTCTCCAAATGCATGAACGGTGTAGATATAATAAATACATTATTGTGGGGCTATGTAACTTTGAACCATTGGTACACTCGAGTTACAGGAGCGTCACTGCCGTCTTCATAGTGTGGTAGGAAGCTGTCGTCTTCGTAGTGTGGTAGGAAGCGGGCGTCATGAGTAGTGTACCACATAAACTCTTTGGGGCCCACCATAATTCGTGTATTTTATCCCCTCCATCCATCCATTTTACCATATAATTTTATGATTTTTAGCCCAAAAAATGAAGCATATCCAAAGCTTAACTGGACTAGTGTGAATTGAACAACTACTATTAAAAAAATCCTTGGGAGCCAAAGAAGTTTTGGATCAAACTGATATTTGCTCTTTTCCTTTTTCCATATCTTTGTGATCTTACGAAGAGGTTGGATGAAAAATAAACATCACTGTAGGCCCTATGGGAGGTTTCAAAAGTGCAAATCAGTATTTCTATTATTTCCTGCGTATGGTCCACTTGACCTTTAAATATGTTTCAAATTTGTGCTCAACCCCTAAAACGAGCCGAAAAAACAGATGGACAACATGGATAAACCATGTACATTTACGACGGACCCAATAAGTTTACTCAGTACTGTAAGAGTGGATTAGGTGAGACCCCCCCGCCTCACACAAGACCATACAACCGTACCGTGGGACCCAACTTGATGTGTGTATTCTGTGTCCACTCTATCCATCTATTTTTTCGGATCATTTTACAACATGATCCTAATAATTAAGAAGATCCAATTATCAGGTGGACTATACTCAAAGAAATAGTATTAGTTAAACACGATACCATTAAAAACTTCTTAGGATGCACCTTGATTTTTCCTATATTTTATTAGGTATCCAATCCGCTGATAACTTCACATAAGTTTGAATGATGAGAAAAAACAATTATTAGCTTGATCCAAAACTTTTGTGGTCCAATAATGGTCAATCACCATTGTTACCTATGGTATGGTCCACCTAATTATTGGATCTGCTTCAATTTTTGGATAATGTCCTAAAATGATATGAAAAAACAGATGGATGGAGTGGATACTGAATATATTTGTCTTAGTTCAATAGAACAACGCATAGCTTAGACCCTATGCAAAGGAAACCTATTATGTGCACTTCTTTTTTAAGATTTTATGATTTAAAAGTGTGTATTAAGGTCTTTTTTAATAATTCCTAAAGTTTCATTGAAAAATTTAATCATTTTCTCAATATTTCCCCATGTTTATCAAAAAGTGCGATAAATTATACGATACAAACGATATATCCCATTCAATAATCGATACGTATCTATATCCCAAGGGTGCGATACATTGTGCGATACCGATATTTCGAACACTGCGCGTATCACCAATGCACTCAAGTATCCAACTTTTTCTATTTAGGGACATATTTGTAATTCTAATAAAAGATGCAGGGTCATATCTGTAATGTCACTGCATCCTATATCTGTAATCTCACTGCATCCACACACCCGGAAATTATTTGATACTTTAGGGGTGCATGAAGCTGGGTGTACATGCCATATATATTTTACATGTGACATATGCTAATTCGAATAAAACTAGCTAAAATATGAAATATGCTATTCTGAAGTAACGGTTTCTAAATCAGATTGTTTGAACAATCCCATGAATGGTGGACACTTGTTTGTTGAAAGAGGACCATTGGATAATTTTCATTTTTGACTGTCCAACAAATGTCTACAATTTATGGTCAAATAATTAAATAAGTATAATTTGTGGTCCTTGATGAATCTAAACCGGGAGATATGAGTTGAAGTATTTAAATTGAAATTTTAAATTACTGCATATGCTACATGCGTATCATCCATCGCAATGCACCCGAGTATCTAACTTTTTCTACATGGCGGGGCAACATGAGTACGTGAAAAACACAACAGTGTCAAAATAGTTACGTCAGCGATGGACGGATTGCCTGTGCCCCTGCCTATGGATGTAGGGCCACGGATATGCTCTTGAGAAAATCCACCCCGTCCATCAGTTTAGAAGCTATAAATAGGACATTTGGAAAGAAATTATGTTTATAAATAATTCAGGTGGGCCACAAGACAGTAAAGAGTAAGAATGGAATGGTCAGCATTCCGTTCCACTGTTTCTTGTGTCCTAGTCTATTTAAATTTTGGATCGACCTTACCTTTGAGTTTTCCAAACTGATGGACGGACTGGATTTCTTTGATATCAGCCCCACATAGGTTCTTGTTGGCGGGGGTGCAGGCCATGTATCCTGTCTAGCTGTGGATAAAAAATGCACGGTCTTGGCACGAACATTCCGAGGATGCATTGACGGTATGCATTTGTCACTCTTCCATCGACGATCATCCACGCCTCATCGCTTTATAAAAACCAAGAAGAGTATGGAAGTCTTCACATCCCAACATCTCTCCTCTCATTCCCTCCCTGCCACTCCACTCCCTCCAACAAAAACAATGCCTGATATGGCAGTGGGCCACTCTATCATCAACGTCCAAGATCACCTCACAAACATATCCGTAGCACCGGCACAGCCATCAGCCGGAGAAATTAAAGAAACAAAGCTATCCCAGAAGAACATGTTCAGGGTAGCGGTCCTTTCGATTTCGGTTTCTGCCATTGCGACCATAAGTGATTTCTCAGATGTGGTCACTACAAGAAAGTAGGCCTTTAGCCTCAATTTTTTAGCCTTGGTTCAAAAAAAAGAGGCTAAATATGATTTTTAGCCTCGGTTGTAAAGGAACTAAGGTTAAAAATTCACTTTTTGTCTCAGTTGATGAGAAACTGAGGCCAAAACTCTTCCCTATTGCCTCGGTTGGTGAGAAAATGAGGCTAAAAGTCTGCACTTTTACCTTGGTTGGTGAGCAACTGAGGCCAAAAGTCTGCCCTTTTGCCTCGGTTAGTGAGCAACTGAGGCTAAAAGTCTGCCCTTTTGCCTCGATTGTTGAGAACCGAGGCTAAAAGTCTGCCCTTTTGCCTCGATTATTGAGAACCGAGGCTAAAAGTCTGCCCTTTTGCCTCGGTTAACGAGCAACTGAGGCCAAAAGTCTATCCTTTTGCCTCGGTCGGTGAGCACCTGAGGCTAAAAGTCTGCCCTTTTGCATCAGTTGATGAGAAATTGAGGCTAAAACTCTGTCCTTTTGCCTCGGTTAGTGAGAAACCAAGGCCAAAAGTCTGCCCTTTTGCCTCGGTTGGTGAGCAACTAAGGTTAGATGTCTGCCTTTTTTCCTAGGTTGTTGAGAAACTGAGGCTAAAAGTCTGCCCTTTTGCTTCGGTTGGTGAGAAACTGAGGCCAAAAGTCTGCCCTTTTACCTCAGTTGGTGAGCAACTGAAGCCAAAAGTCTTCCCTTTTGCCTCGGTTATTGAAAACTGAGGCCAAAAACTTGCCTTTTTGCCTCGGTTATTGAAAACTGAGGCCAAAAGTCTACCCTTTTGTCTCGGTTGGTGAGCAACTGGGGCCAAAAGTCTACCCTTTTGCCTCGGTTATTGAAAACTGAGGCCAAAAGTCTGACATTTTGCCTCGGTTGGTGAGAAACTGAGGCCAAAAGTTTACCCTTTTACCTCAGTTGGTGAGCAACTGAGGCTAAAAGTCTGCCCTTTTGCCTCGGTTGGTGAACAACTGAGGCCAAATGTCTACCCTTTTGCCTCGGTTGGTGAGTAATTGAGGCCAAAAGTCTGTCATTTTGTCTCGGTTGGTTAGTAACCGAGGCTAAAAGTTTGTCCATCATTTTTGGAAACTCTTTTATGAAAGTGGGCCGAAAAACTATTTCTTGAAGACGTCTATCATTGAAGTCTTCTTGAGGCTACCAAACTCATCACGGTGGGCCACGGTAAGATTTCAAAGGTAAATGATCCCATTATCACTGGTCCATGCATTATGGCCCATTAGAGTGTTGAATCAGCCTACTATTTTAGGTCCCGTTCTAAAATAATCTGTCATAAGAGATGGATGGATCGGATGCCATGTCATGATGGGCCCTACGGAGGTCTCCCGTTTAATGCCCTTTTTGCCTCGGTTATGGAAAATTGAGGCCAATATCACTCAGACACATGTCGTTATACTGAAAGACGAGCAAGGGTACTTTCAACCTTGCCCTTTCTGTTATTTCCCGTAAAGCCAGCTACAAAAGCAAGCCACCATCTCTCACTCAGAGGCTTTTCGGGCAAAAGGTCTCTACGAGTCCAAGCA
Organism: Magnolia kwangsiensis; assembly: GCA_037074715.1. NCBI lineage: Eukaryota > Viridiplantae > Streptophyta > Magnoliopsida > Magnoliales > Magnoliaceae > Magnolia > Magnolia kwangsiensis. The sequence goes on from CM073584.1 coordinate 101,339,189, forward strand.
AGTCTACCGAAACCCTCATTTCTCTTGATTTCTGCTCGGAAATTGCCATTTCTTTCTTCAGTTCCAACCATTTCCTCGTTGATTGCGAAAGGAGCTTCGAAATTCTCGTTTCTCGGACGTGCAGGTCGGTATTGCTCTTATTCCCACATTTTCTCGTAAAATCTCGTCGAAGATCGTTCTAGCTCTCAATTTCGTTTTTCTTAATTTGTTTGGAATTTCTCTGCTGTTTTTTTATTTTTTCTCGATCGAGAACCCTAGATCATCTGGTTTAGAGAGGAATGCAGAGATTTTTTTTTTTTTTTTTTTTTTTTTGTGGAATTCTGTCGGATTCCCATAAAGAAGACCTTTGCGATTTCCTTGTTTGCAGATTTTGATTCTTTTAGCATTTTTTCGAGTTTTTTCTAGTCGAAACCCTGGAAACGAAGATTTCACATGGAAATTTCGTCGATTTTTTAAAATGTTAGGAAAATTTTGCTTACTCTTGCTCTTGATTTCTCATTTTCTTTTTTCTTTTAATGATTTTTTTTGCTATTTTGAGTTTTTGTTGATTCGTGACTTTAGAAGTGGAAATTTAGAGTGTGGAACTTGAAATTTTGTGAATTTCTTTGGAAATACTTCTCATTGTTCTTATTTTTCATTTTCTTCATTTTGATGATCTTTTCTCTATCCTTTGTATACATTTTTTCCTATATAAGACCCTAAATTTTCGGACTTGGAGAGAAGAATTTGGTTTCTGATGGCAGTTAGGTTTTAAAGACCAGTATATTAGCCCCCTTTTTCTTCTTTTCTGAAAGTTTTCACCATTTTCGATTGCTGCTTTGGATATCTTGGAAGAATTGGATGATACTTTGTTCGATTTGCAGTAAATCCTGTCTAGTCTTGTGATTTTCGTGCCTTTTTTGGTGTCTAAACTGAATTTGTGATGGATTGAAAGGCAATTTGTTCGATCTGTGGAAAATCGGTAATTTTGTTTCGTTCTTTTATTATTATTATTATTATTTTATTTTTTGCATTTTTTGTTGTATTTTTTTTTCTTGATTTACGGAGCCTTGAAATGAATTTCTTGGAAGGAATGTGTTGAATTGTGGATGAAGGATCTGAGGTTGGGATTTTTTTTATTTTTTATTTTTGTCTAGTTGAATGCCGATTTTCAGTTCAAAAGAATTGTGCTGTTTTTTTTTTTTTTTAAATTATTATTATTATTATTATCTGGACTCCAGAAGGCCTCTTGGAATATCCAGAATTTTTGGTGGTTCCCTGGGTAGAATTCGATTTTGTAGTGATTTTGAAAGAATTTTGTTTTGGCCTGACTTTCATATTCATAGAGTGATTTAGAAAATCTGTTGTTGATTTTCTTGTGTTTTGCTTTTCTTCCTTCTATTTCTACTCCTGAATTGGATGTTTTTGGATGAATTGGAAGGCATCTTGGAGTTGCTGATTTCATTTTATTTGATTTGTTCGCATTCCGAAGGATTTGTTTGTTCTTTCCACACAACATTATGATTTTTAGAATGAATATGAATGATTATCTTTTGTTCTTTTTTACTATCGAAATTCACAATTCTATATGTTTTAGTTGTATTTATTCAAAATTTTCTGATTGGGAGAGATTGCTGCTTTCATTGTGATTTTCTAAAATCCTAAGAATGAACAAAAGATATCTGTTGGTTTCTGATATTTATTAGTTCTCTTGATATTTTGCCCTTCTTGGAAATGAAATACGCTTGCAGACCTCGTACATGTGTGCATATGCGTGCTTGTTTGGTCTTTTGGGATGTATATCCATTTCAGAACTAATAGTTTCTGTTACTGTAATACATATGAAATTTCTTAGCTATTTTTCTGGTACAGAATCAGGTATTTCTTGGATTGAAGGTAAACTTTTGGTTTTCTGTCTCCTTGTCAACTAATATTCTTTTCATTGTTTTTTTTTTTTTTCCCTTTTCTTTTGAACGAGTGAAAGTAAATTTTGTTCATGATGAAATGCTCTCTGGGTTATCAGCAAGGTGCATCACAATCCCAAATATGCCATATTGCCCCCTAAACTGGAGTTTCCTCATGCACACAGGAGATCTTTCCTATAGAGCACGGAGATGGAAAGTGTTCAGTATCATGGGGCTCCTCCTTTGGAAGCCCCACCTGATAGCATTCCCTGAAGTCATCATTGATATATGCATTTCAATGGTTTTGAAGTAACTGTGCCTCTGTAGCCCTCCCAATAAAAACATATTTTGTATTTAAAATCTTTTTTTGTTTAATTTTCAAAGCATGGAACCATTCAGTTTTTTGTCGAAATGTTCCCAATATGCATCTGGGAATGGATATCTATGCAAACATGAAGTTGTAGTTATGGTCTTAGGTGTTGACCATTGACTTCGAATTTGTTTTATTTGCAGTCTTGAAAAAGTTGTGTTTCTGGAGTAGGTTTCTTTCACTTCGTGTTTGACTTCTAGGAACACTTTTAACTCATCTCCTCCAATTTGGGAGGACGTTCTGTTTCTGGTGTTGCTCTCCAGTTCACATGTATATTTCTTTGTGGAAAGGATGGAAGCGTCCTAATCCTGAAGAATTCTTGCTGTTTTGGTTGTTGTTGTCTTTTGTCATATTTCTAATATCTATAACTTAATAATCTTTGATTGTATAGTAGGACATCTTGTTGGTGGAGTGTTTTTATGATTGTGCTTGTTATTGATAGAGTTGAAAATGGTTCCTTTTATTGTCTGATTCTGTCGTTTTCATGATGATCATTTGTCTAGATATATGATCATTTATGTAGATATAAATTGATCGTTTGTGTTTGATGTTCTTAACAAATGGTACCTGGTGACAGCCCTTGTTGATGGATGGCTGAAGATGTTGCTGTCCCTTGAGCTTGATCTTGACAGATTTGCATTCATTAGAAGGATTCAAGTTACGTAACTTGAATTTATTTCTAAGGATTCTCTTGGCTGCAGACGTTCCATTAAGTTGAAATAAGCAGATCTACTGTCTTAAGCTTTTCTTTTTAACGGTCATGGTGTGATCCTCTGGTTTGCTTGTCTTTATTATTCATTTGAATGTAGATATGGTGTTATTCTAAAAAAACAGACAGGCATTCCTACTATGTGTATGTTTCCTGTCTCCATTTTCTAAAATTAGTCTCAAAAGGAATCGTACCAGACATGTGATTCCTACAACCTGTTATGGGATTCCTACTGTATGTATGATTCCTATAAGATGGAATGTTGCTTGTGTGAAATTTTTAAAAGAATCATAGTATATGTATGATTCATATGTTCTCTTTGCTATGTAAACAGAGCATTACAGTCCATGGCTGTTGTGGAGACCTTAATTTTGATATATATATATATATATATATATATATATATATATATATATATATATATATATAGAGGTCTGAAAAGGGGAATTACATGGAATGTCTTGCTTATTTTAAAAGAATCTAATTACATGTATGATTCTACATTTCGTAAAACTAGTCATAAGATCGTTCTCTTTGCTATGTAAACAGAGGATTACAGAGATTGCTGGCATTGTTCTCTCATTTGACACGAAGCCTATCCAGGTAAATTTTTTTTTGGATGCCACCTATCTTTTCTTTTCTTTTTTTTCATTGTTTTACAACATCTTGTGGTTCTCTTTGTATTTTGATTCCATTCATATTGTGTTTGGTGTCGCCAGGGAGATTGGAATGGAGCTGGCGCTCATACGAATTACAGGTAATATAGTTGTTTTATGTGGAATGAGAAGAGGATTCCATTCATTCCATGTTTCTTGGTAGCAACACCAAGAAATCCTTCTCTTTTTTAGTATCTTTATGGTCCAATTCCAGACCTTTGATTTGATGGACCTTACCATGGATGGAGGATGGTCCCAAAAAATTTCTAGATTGGAGGATCATAGCCATTTAATCGTTGGCCTTTTTCTCCACCCAATGTGGGATAATTTTACTTACCTGTCTGTTTACAGGCCTGCAGATTGGGTTAGGATTGTTTTGTTGGGTGGATTTTTGGGGCATGGGCTATCTTTCATCCATAATGGGGCCTATCAGATTCATTGTCTTGACTAACAGCCATGGTCCCCACACGTACCTACTGAAGGCCACCCACAAACACTATCCTAGATCACATACGTATTTTCAACTGATTTGGAACAATTTGAACTTATTTGGAGTGAGTCTTGTTTTTTTTTTTTTTTTTTTTGGGGGGGGCGGGTGGTTTCAGCACCAAGTCGATGAGAGAAGATGGCGGTTATGAAGTTATCAAGAAGGCAATTGAAAAGCTTGGGCTGAAACACAAGGAACACATTGCTGCCTATGGCGAAGGCAATGAACGGCGTCTAACTGGACGGCATGAGATTGCTGATATCAATACTTTCTTATGGGTATCCCTTCCACTACATTCAATCCGAGACATGTTCTAAATACCAATGTCTGGAAAATGCATATTCATTTTTCGTTTTGCTTATTATGATTTGTGCAGGGAGTTGCTAACCGTGGTGCTTCCATTCGAGTCGGTCGAGACACAGAGAAAGCTGGCAAAGGTGAGGGTTCTTTTAAGCTTTAATCATCATCTCCTTTGCTGTTTTCCAAATTCCGCCATTTGGGTATGTTTTCCAAATTCCGCCATTTTGGATGGCTGATCAGTTTCTCTTGAACTGTTTTTTCTATTTCTTAATTGGACAATCTTAACCATCCCATATCAGCTGTTGTCCATTTATGGCCACCAATCGAATGTTTAGGACAATCGAATAAATGCAATTTTCGGGATATATTTCATCCAAAATGGCACCATCATTTGGATTGCTTGCCCTCACCATGGATGGATCTTGAGGATGTATTCTGTCTCTGGTCCATTTTGTTTTAATTTGAACTGTTGCTGTATTTTCTTCTTTGGCCATCCATTTCATTAAAACAATCAGAGGGTCATTAGTCAATTCTCCCATTTGGGTCAATGATTTGGATGGCCTGGATTTCATATTACATGTACGCATGTGCGCTGCAGATGAGTTGTTGCCATCTAAGAAATGGTGGAAAGCCCATATCAGTGTAGTAGACCTTGTTTATCTATCAAATTCAATTCCTCAATCGGCCTAAAATGATTCGGTCTTATGATTTTGTGTTTGTTGTGATTCTCTTCCATTTTATTCCATGGTGAAATTTCTGTTTCTTTCTTGGATATACAGTTTATATTTACGGTGTTTGCTAGAAGTTCATGATTCAAAGTTTCTGGGCTGAGAATTTTGTGTTTGTTCATTGTAGTGTGGATTTCTGCTCATTGGTGCTGTCATCCTTCCACGTTCAGAAGTTGAGTGCAAAAGTGTTTACTCTCTTGAGTTCAATTGGCGATCTAACGATAAAATAAAAATAAAAAATGCTTCAAAAATTAATAGAGAGAGAAAGAAGAAGAAGAAAATATGAATTTACTCACTAAAATATATAAGGATTCACTCACAGTACTTAAAAATGATCAAAAGATCTCATAAAAGGAGAAAAATATTATATTAACTCTTCTCAACTTATAAAATGATATTTATAAAAAGAAGGAAAGGAAGAGAGAAAAGAGTAAATGGGGGAGCATGAAATTGGGAGGGTACAAGATGATTGGGTCCCTCCTCCAAAGAATGTCAATTTTTCTATCATAAAAAAATTTCATCCGTGAGTTCACTTTATCTTCATGAAATTCAAAAAAGTCCACAACACTAAAAGTATGTGAGATATCTAAACCTTTCTATAACTCAATACGATACACATTATCATCGACTTTTTTCAACACTCAACAAAGGCCAACTTTCTTTAGGTTCAACTTATTACAAGTGCTGGTTGAAAATCATTTCTTACGCAAGTACACCATAACCAAATCGCTTTTAGCAACCACCGTGGAACACCTATGTATGTTGGCATCCTCTTTATATTTTTTTATATCATTTTAGCACTCAACTTGTTAATAGACATTGCTAATTTCTTCTTCCGTTGCACCCGATTGGATATCAGATGAATGCTTCTAACCATGCATATTTGAGCATTTTACTACCATTACAATAGCTCACATTGTAGAACTCAACATTTCAAATAGAAATAAGTCAGTGCTTTATGACTTGTCATTACTCATCAAAGTTACCAGTTATACATTTTTGTATCATAAATAAGTGCATCACATTACATCTTCATCTTATTTTCTGTAGTATAGACTGAAAGATTTGTGTAAAGTTTTTCTAGCCAAGTAGCTGACTTATTTCGTTTGAACCTGCAATGTCTTCTCAGGGAGCCAAGTGTATGGACTGATGTGCTCCAAGAAGCTGAAAAGAATGTGCTTGCATTGACAAAAGCTGTGAATGGTAACCAACTTTTAGTAAGCTATTTAAGTGATTGCAAGTATGTTCTACAGATAAGGGACTTGGAAACAGGTCTATTTCAACATCCCATACCGCTAGACATAGGTACCGTTTACAGGATTTCTAGATCCTATCCTATGTCTAACAATAGACCTCTTCCGCAGAGTATCTTCATTTCTGGAACCTCACCGCTAGACATAGGTACCGCTAGACAGGTCTATTGCAACATCCATATTTTTTATTAGCTTCACTAGCTTCCTTACTCCTAGCATTATTTATAGGTGTAACTTAGCAACTGAGGTTCTAGAAATGAAGATATTCTGTGAGATTGTTATATCTGGATTTGATCGCACAGAGTTCCAGTTTAATCAGGTAAGCTTATATATATATATATATATATATATATATATATATATATATATATATATATATATGTTTTGTGCTGCAAACCTAAAGGCTTTCTTACTGTTATGGTATCTGTCTTTCAGATATACTCTTCTCCCAATGAGCCGTATATGCTTTTCAAAGTATTTTACTAAGTGAACAAAAGATCCTCCATAATCATTTAAATCCCATGGTTGTGTGGTTTTGATGTTGATTTGTTTATTTAGGATACTTGCAATAGTTCACAGACTGTTGTACCTACTATTGCTCCTGTAGTAGTTGGAGATCGGAGGATATCTTTAGGTCCTGGAGCAGGTCGTGCCGGCCTTGCTACACAGCTAGAACTAGGATATCGCCAAGCATGTCTTGCAGCCAGCAGGCCAGAGCTACCTATTAAGGTTGCAGGGCTTGCTACGTACAATTCGAATGGAGAATGCTGGTAGAGGCAATGATGACGTTGGCCCGGAAGTAGCAGAAGATGGACGAGTGTTATCTCAGGGTCCGTCAAGCACGACGGCACCGGTGATGACGAGCGCGACCATGACTTTGTATTATTTGTGGAACCTAATATTGTGTAACAGTTTGATTGACTTAAACTTTAAATTAGACTGTTGTTAACTGTTTTGTTGGTATTGTGGCTTTCATGATTGATTGTTTCATGAGTGGATTGAATAAATATTTTTTTTAAAAAAAACATTTTTAACCTCAATTTGTAATTGAGGCTTGAATTTAGCCTCGGTTGTTGATAACTAAGGCTGAAATTCCCGTAGCTAAAGACTTTAACCTCAGTTGTTGAGAATTGAGGTTAAAAATAGATTTAGCTTCGATTTGAGGCAATTGAGGCTAAAATTTGGATTTAGTCTCAGTTGAAAACAATGGAGGCTAAAATTTTGATTTAACCTCATTTCGAGAAAATTGAAGCTAAAAAGGTTTTTAGCCTCACTTGAAGAACTGAGGTTATAAAAGTCATTTTAGCCTCGATTGCTAAAACTGAGGCTAAAGCCTTTAGCCATAGGGGTTTCAACCTCGGTTTGGATAACTGAGGCAAAACTGAGGCAAAAGGCTTTAGCCTCGGTTTTTAACCTTTTTAGCTTCAATTTTGAACTGAGGCTAGAACCCCCTTTTCTTGTAGTGGGTTTATGCAGACCCATATCGTGAATTTCTCTTGAAAGCCTATGCTGTTGTGGTTCTTGCCACCTTTATATTGGGGATGGGACTACTGTTGCTCCCAGTGCTACTTCCGCCGGTGCCTATATCAGCTTCTGTAGCCAATAAGCTGGTTTGGCTGACTGTTGCACTTGTTAATATTGTAGTAGCTTTTAAAATAAGCCTTTTGTTTGTGTTTTGATTTTGTGGGAAGTGAGTAGAATTGTTGTTGCTATTGTTGTTGTTGTTGCTGCTGCTACTGCTACCGTTGATGTTGTTGCTGCTTTGGTTTTTACAAATATAATAAAATTGTTGTGTGATTGTGTTTTACTTTTCCTTTCCATGTTGAAATAAATCGGGTTAGGATGAATTGGCATGTTTTGCCAGGGCGACCATAACCGTTGGTTGTTATGGTTGCTGCTGCTGTGGAGTGGTGTCAAAAGGCCGGGCTCGGGTTTGAAAATTAGATTTTGAATTGGCCCGGCCGAAGAAAATTCCCGAGTCTACTCCAGGCCCGACCGGTTGACAGACCTACCGTGGGTATTATTATAGTATGGTTGTTTTCAAATCCTAGTAGCGTTTTTATTTGTATCTATAAATAGACAGCAAAAAAAAAAATAAATAATAGATGAAATATTCTAATCGGCTGTCACGTTTTTCATCTGCAGTGGGCAGGACATCACACATGAGCCTGGCAATGGAGAACTTGAAATGACGGGCCAATGTTGATTATGGATGGCCAGGCCCAACCCAGTAACACTAACATACAAACGGTCTGGATCCCAGACCATGCAAATTCTCATATGTTCTATCTTCTTTTATGGGATGGGTTAGATTCGTGTTGGGCAAAAACCGGTAGGCCCATCAATCAGGTTTGAAAGTAACCTCTGATGATGGCTTGTTCACCGAATGGATCTGAAATTTAGGCCCAACCACAATAGATCGCTCGCAAGTGGTCCAGGATTCTGGGTCGAACCACGCCTCATTAAAAAATTGTTTCAAAACATAGCTTGAATGGTGACCTTTGATTAATCAGGCATGAAATTAAGGAATGGACCCTACACCGGCCAAGATTCAGCCCATGATAGCACAGCCCAGAAGTTCGAGATTGGAACCAGAAGGTACGGCCCACGTCATCAACTTAGCCCGTGAATGGCTTTTGAGGCTGATTCAGGCCTAGCTAAATGGGTGGTGGGTCAGCCATGGGTTAGAAGTAAACGGGTTGGGCTCGGGTTGAATATTACCTAATCGGGCCAGCCTCAATTAGCTGGCCCAACTCAACCCAAAACGTGGACTAAAAGATTAGCAAAACAGATGGACGGAGTGGATATAGAATACATAAATCAAAGTGGGCCCCATGGTAAGGACCGCACCATCGTGGGTGAGGGTGGGCTGCACCAAATCCGCCCCAGTTTGGAAGTTGTTCCAGACTCAACCATGGGCCAATCTTTGCGGGGCCCAGTCCTGCGTTATACGGAGGGACTTGAAGGGATGGATTAGATCCTAGACACAAAATATAGGAGATGGGCCCCATCTCGACAGGGTGTTTATTGTGTCCAAGATGGTGGACTTGGGCTAGGACCCAACAATACCTGCTTTTTTATCATGGTTCCAAAAATGAAAGGCCTGAACCTGACCGAATTTCACAGCAGGACCAAGAAATTGAACCAGGAACCGTTAAAATTATCTGGGCCCAATGGGGTACTGTGGGCCTGTTGGCTGGCATTGATTTGGGCCCATTGAGTTTATAACAGATGGACTTCATTTTGATATTTGACCATCATTTATGTGACCCTTTCACTTCATCACGTTATAAGATCCCCATGTGCCAGTTCATGACAGTGGGGCCCACTGTTAGGTTAACCAAACCGTTGATATGATGGGCCCTATAGTTGATGCCAGATGATCTAAAACTGTGACAAGATGGAAAATTCTACCACTTTGATTATCGGTGGCCCACGTATGGACGGTTAAGGAAAAGTGAGAGCAATAGTAATGCAGTGTCATTTTGAAATAAAAAAAATGAAAATAAAAATTCAAGGAGAGTTATTTGATACTCTGAGAGAGTATAATGCTGGATACTCAGGCACCTAAAAACTCTACATGTGGAATCTACTTTATCTAAGTCATAGTTATAAAATCAGATTGTTTGAACAATCACATAAATGGTGGACCCCTTATTCATTGAAATATGATCATTGGATAAGTTTCAATTTTGACCGTCCAATAAATGTCTGGCAATCTGACGGTAAGACAATTGAATAAGTGTAATTTGTTGTCCTAGATGCATCTAAACGAGTAGGTATAAATTGAATTATCTAATTCGAAATTTCGAATTACTTATGCCCTGCGTATCATCTATCACAGTCTGCCGCAGTATCGAACTTTTTTTCTCTCTCAGGAACGTCGATCGGATTGCGTGTCAACAGCGGCAGAAGTAGGTGGGTCCCACCACCCAAACGAATCTAAAGTGAGGCAATGTTTTGGGTGACACGGAAGGAAACTGCACGGTCATTACTCGCCTGAGCAATTACGCATACTTGTGCAATATCCAAGCCGTTCATCACATGGGCCCCACTACTAAGATTCTTCCAATGTACGGCTTAATCTTTCAAAGGGTCCCATGTCCCGATGTGAATAGTAAAATGATCTTGTGCTGTTGGAGCACAATAAGTTAGAGTTTTTGTGTATACTTTCTTCTCAAGTTAAAGAGTGCATTTATACGATGCTTAGGTGGTTTGCGTGTCTCGGTGGAATTAGTCAGATACGCTGGAAGATTCAAATTTAAATAGGAATATGGTTCCGAGAATATTTTCGATCCTGTCTCGATCAACGTGATCTTTGACTAGAATTTTGTCAGATAAATTTTTGATCATTATGATGTAGGATTGTTTTTGGATATCCTTCATCAGAGGTTGGGATTGGTCCGATTAGCTAGGTCAGTAAGTTCTATCACTGAGTTCTGAATTCAAGAAATTCAGCTTAGGTGAGTCTCTCCTCAGAGCTCACTTTCTGGGGTTTTCCTTCGGAACTCAGCTCGACTTTCTGGAGTATCCCCCGGGACTCAGCTTGGCTCATTTATATGATCAATAGCCATTTATATGATCAGTAAACTGGTGGTTTGAGAAAACTCTTCGGATGACTCTTCGCTAGTTTTCCCTGGTCCCCTCTCATGATGTATATGTCTCATATGTCTCACATGTACTGGGTTAGTTCTGTTTTCTCCATAACAACTATTATAATTAACTAGACCCGATCCACACCCGACTCAACTAAATTTTCATGGGGTCGAAGATAGTGGCAACGGAGCTGGACCCAACTAGATGGACCCGTGTACTACCCTGCCATCGTTAGCTAGGAACGAGTAGGGACTGTGAGAGGCCATCGTGATGTATGGATTTTATCTCCACGGTTCATCCGTTTTGCCCTGTCATTTCAGGGTAAAAGTATAAAAATAAGTCATATCCAAAGCTCAAGTGGACCAAACCACGTAAAAGCAGTAGTGGTAATGACATCCACCGTTGAAACCTTCTTAAGGCTCACCGTGATGAAGGGAAAACACAAATATCAACAGCTTGACCCAAAACTTTTATGGTTCCTAGAAAGTTTTCAACAGTAGGTGTTTAACCCCCACTGTGTGGTCCAGTTGAGCCTTGGATAAAACCCGTAAGCCATAGTGACCCCTCAAAGACCCTGTCCGTTCCTAGCTATGGTTGGGCTGGGTAGTACCCAATCCACATCCAACCAGACAGCATCGTTTTTTGTCTGGGTCCCAAAAATGAAAGACCTGAACCCAACCCGATTTTGCAACGGCCCTGAGAAAATGGACCTGGACGTGTTTAAATCATGTAGGGTCCATCAGGTACACGTGGGGCTGGGGGCTGACAATCATGTAGGTTAATCGAACCGTTCATGTGATGGGCCACATCGCTGATGCCTGATGAACTAAAACTGTCCAGAGATGGAAAATTCTACAACTTTGATCAGTCGCCCACAAATAGACACTTAACGAAAAGGTAGAGCAGTATTTCACAAGAAAAGGCTTCATATTTCGGGCCTCTTTGAAGTTGGAATTTCTATAGCTTATCCACTATCCATAGTAGGAAGAATGATTTCAACGGTTCTGATCATCTAACTTGGAGCCTGATCGGTTGTAGCAACTGGACACATCAGGGCCCGTTAATTAATGAAGTATGAGATCAAGGAATGGACCCCACACAGGATTAACTCGCCCAAATGACGTCTGTGGACGGTTCAGGCCAGCTCAATGGGTGGCGGGCCACCCTAGGGTTAGAAAATTAGGCCCTCCTTAAGTAAATGGGTTGGGCCCACTTGGTTACCATGGCCAGAAGTCTCATAATCCAGACCACAAAGGTCCCCTGATGTAGATAATTTTCAGGCATTTGCATCCAAAGGCAGAGAGTCCTCATTTCATTTATACTTTTGAAATGTAAGGAAAAAAAAAGAAAAGGGGGGGAGTCCACCACACCCATGGTCACGATCACCATGCCATGGAACCACCCCCAGCATATGCATTTCACGACAAAAATAGAATCCAATAGCTTGTGGCATCCATGACAGGGATATCCGCCGGCCGACATGGCCTAAGTTCTGTGGGGGCCCACCATGATGTATATATTTTTATCCACGCTGTCCATCCATTTTGCTAGCTACTTTAAAGGCATGAGCTCAAAAATGATGTAGATCCAAAGCTCAAGCAGACCACGCCATTTTAAAGGCATGAGCCCAAAAATGAGGTAGATCCAAGGCTCAAGCCGACCACGCCATAGGAAATAGTGGGGATTGAACGTGCACGGTTGAAAAGTCGATGGGACCAACATGAGCCACATCCCTGATGATTTAAACTGTCCGTAATTCGTTGTCTCTGCAAGCTTTCTAACGAATCCTATATGTATATATAATTTTTAAACGGTATCTATTAAGAGCTTGTTTGGATTGATGGTCAGGATTGTTTTGCACTTTGTTAAATGTTAAATACAAGCATCTAATAAATCTACATTGTGCATCAAGAAAATTCCGTTAAATACAAGATTCTCATTTCTCATCTCCGAACATCTCACCCTCATTCTCTTTCTACAACTCATCCATTCCCTCCAACGAAACAATGGCTGAGATGGCATTGGGCCACCATATCATCAACGTCCCGGACGATTACATAGACGTCTCGGTCTCAGTACTAGCGCCTCCATCATCAGTAGAAATTAAAGGCAAGAAGCAAGCCCAGATGGAGGTGTTGAAGGTAGTGGCTGTCCTTTTGATTATAGTTTCAGCCGTTGGGATTGGAGATATCTCTTTTGGGGCTGGGTTTTATACGGACCCATATCAGCAATTTCTCTTGAAAGCTTACGTTGTTGTATTTGTTTTAAAATAATATTAAAAATTTGAATTTTCAAATTTCGGTGTTTTCCCTCCACATTTAAATTTTGGTGTTTTTGAGGTGTTGGTTTTGTCCCACATCGGATTTGACAAGAGAAATTCTCTTGTTTATATGATAGACTTTTTGCCTAGGGCTTGAGCCCCTTTCAGGGGGCATGTGAATTTGGTCCTGTGGGGGGGGCTATGCCAATAGCTCTAATCTATGCCATTAACCACGCGCGCGCGCGCGCGCCGAGCCGTGCCGTGCCGAGCCGAGTCCGCGTGCGTGACGCGACGGGCTGGGCTGGGCGCGGGTGCGGGTGCAGTGTAAGTGTAAGTGTACTCGCGTGGGTGTGTGTGTATGGGTACTCGCAGGACTGTATGTGCGAGAGTGTACTCGCACTTGCGCCTTTTCGTTTTTAAACTAGAGAGATGCTTTCCTTCCGGTTGGTCGCCCCTGTTGGGTTTAAACCCAACGGACCTAACCTTTTGTAAAGGGTGCTTATGCACCATTTCGAAGTCTATATAAAGACTTCCGATTCCAGTTTCAACATACGAAAAATTCCCTGCCTTATAAAACTCTCTCTGATACGGTTTTGTTACTGAGTTCATTGCTGAGTCAACTCAGCACTTTCGGATTAAACTGCAATTGGTTCGAGCCCGTGTACAGTGAGTGCACCGCTGGGACCGGGTCATAGTCGTTGTATCCTGGAGGTCGATTGCTCTGGAAACCTGTTGCACTTGGGACGCTGTCCAAGGGGAGCAAATTCGATTTCAAGCCGAGTGACTCAGTCACGCCTCGACTCAATTCAATAAGTTTTTCTTTCTCTAAATTTATTTTCCTTTTTTTGGTTCTCGATTTTTATAGTCTATTTAATTCAATATTTTATCCAACAATCTTGAAATCGAAATTTGTGTTGAATTACATAGACTATGGCTACAGTAACAGTAAATGCTTCTACTGAGTTAGCCAAAATCGAACCGTTCGCTGGACAATCCTTTAAACGGTGGAAACAGAAATTGATGTTCGCTCTTACCACCCTGAAAGTTTCATACATTTTATCTGAATCATTTACTATAGATCCAGCAAATCAAAATGAAGTAACAGATGAAAATAATTGCAAAAATTATATTCTAAACTCTTTATCCAACGAATTATATGATGTGTATGCTTCTTACGCCTCTGTTAAAGATATATGGATTGCTTTAGAAAAGAAATACATATTAGAAGATGCAGGCGCTAAGAAACATGCAATTGCTAATTTCCTTCACTATGAAATGACAGACGATAAATCTGTCACAAATCAGATTCACGACTTTCAAAGTCTAATTCACGAACTATCGACAGAAGGAATTAAGTTGGATGAGGTGTTTTTGTCAGGAGCGTTAATAGAAAAGTTACCGCCCTCCTGGAAAGAATATAAAAATAGAATGAAACATAAGAAGAACGGTGTTTCTTTAGAAACCACTATCGTACACATACGAATAGAGGAGGCCAATAGAATCAGGGACCAAAAAGAAAATAAAAATGAGATAGATTCAAAAGCGAATCTTGTGGAATCAAGTCGGACAAATAATAAGAAAAAGGGCAACTGTCATAACTGTGGCAAACCTGGACATTATGCAAATGAATGCAGGCTCAAAAAGAAGAATGCAAACAATCAATTCAAGAAAAAGGAAAACTGCTACAACTGTGGAAAGCCTGGGCATCATGTTAAAACCTGCAGGCTTAAGAAAAATAAAGATAAGCCGCAAGCTAATCTTACAGAAACAGCAATGAGTCTGACATAGTAGTGGCTGTGGTGTCAGAAGTCTTCCTTGTAAACAACTTGGAGTGGGTGCTAGATACTGGTGCAACTAGACACGTGTGCAAGGATCGTAGCATGTTTACCTCCTACCAAGTATCAGGAGATGATGAACAGGTGTTCATGGGAAATGCTAGAACGTCTCCAGTTGTAGGGAAAGGAAAAGTACTTCTGAAACTCACTTCTGGAAAGACTCTAATGTTAAATGATGTCCTCCATGTGCCTGACATTAGAAGAAACTTGGTCTCTGGTTCGCTCCTCAATAAGGCTGGTGTCAAATTAGTATTTGATTCAGATAAGCTTGTAATGACTAAAAATGGAACCTTTGTTGGTAAGGGGTACTGTAGCGATGGTTTATTCATTGTAAATGTATCCAATGATAATAAGAAAACATCTAGTTCTGTTTATATCGTTAAACCTTTTTATCTATGGCATAATAGATTAGGTCATGTGAATGTGGCATCTTTAAAGAAATGAAAAGATTAGGTTTATTACCTAATATATCTAATGAAGAGTTTGAAAAATGTGAAACATGTGTAGAATCAAAATTTATTAGAAAACCCTTTAAACAAATAGAAAGATCATCTGTTCTATTAGAGTTGATACATAGTGATTTCGGTGATTTTAGAAATCACATGTCTAGAGGAGGAAAAAGATATTATATAACTTTTGTAGATGACTACTCTAGGTTCACTAGAGTATATCTATTAAGGAACAAAGATGAAGCTTTAGATGCTTTTTCTAAATACAAAATTGAAGTTGAAAATCAATTAAATATAAAAATTAAAAGACTTAGAACAGATAGAGGAGGTGAATATGAATCTTCTCAATTTAGAGAATTATGTGAAAAGAATGGAATAA
Organism: Magnolia kwangsiensis; assembly: GCA_037074715.1. NCBI lineage: Eukaryota > Viridiplantae > Streptophyta > Magnoliopsida > Magnoliales > Magnoliaceae > Magnolia > Magnolia kwangsiensis. The sequence continues at coordinate 101,355,094 of CM073584.1, forward strand.
TTCACGAAACTACAGCTCCTTATACACCAGAACAAAATGGAATAGCAGAACGTAAGAACAGAACTCTAAAAGAAATGATGAATGCCATGTTAAATAGTTCAGGCTTACCCTCAAATATGTGGAGAGAAGCAATTCTGTCTGCTTGTTATATCCTAAACAGGATTCCATCTAAATCTTCTGAACAAACACCATATGAACTTTGGAAGAATCATATTCCTAGTTATAAATATATTAAAGTGTGGGGGTGTCTTGCTAAAGTAGGATTGCCTGAAACTAAGAAAAGAAAATTAGGTCCTAAAACGACCGATTGTGTATTTATAGGGTATGCACAAAACAGTGCGGCCTATAGGTTTCTAGTTTTAAAAACTAAGGATAATATTCTAGATCCCAATACAATTATAGAAGCTAGGGATGCAGAGTTCTTTGAGAACGTATTCCCTATGAAATCTAAATCTATAGGAATAGAAAAAGTTAATGAATCAGATATTGCGTCTACTAGTAAAAATGCTTACGAGAAAGTAGTAGAAGAGATACAACCAAGAAAAAGTATTAGAGTTAGAAAAGAAACTAACCTAGGAGATGATTTTTTCACATTCTTAGTAGAAGATGATCCTACAACTTATATAGAAGCTATTAACTCTCCAGATGCAACCTTTTGGAAGGAAGCAATAAATGATGAGTTAGAATCTATTATATCAAATAATACTTGGGAACTTGTAGACCTACCACCTGGTAACAAACCAATAGGCTGCAAATGGGTGTTTAGAAAGAAACTAAAACCAGATGGAACTATCGATAAGTTTAAGGCTAGGTTGGTAGCGAAAGGCTTTAAACAAAAGGAAGGAATAGATTATTTTGATACATATTCCCCTGTAACTAGGATTACAACTATTAGAGTCTTAATAGCGATAGCCTCCATATATAAACTAGTGGTACACCAGATGGATGTTAAGACTGCTTTCCTAAATGGAGACTTAGAAGAAGAAATATATATGGAGCAACCTGAGGGTTATAAGATATTAGGTAAAGAAAATAAAGTATGTAGACTAATTAAATCACTATATGGTTTAAAACAGGCTCCTAAACAATGGCATGAAAAATTTGATGGTGTTTTAAAATCAAATGGTTATCATATAAATGGTGTAGATAGATGTGTATATAGTAAAATTTCTGGAAATGATTATGTTATCATATGTCTTTATGTTGATGACATGCTTATTTTTGGAACTAATATTAAATTAGTTAATGCAACTAAGAAATTCTTGTCATCTAAGTTTGACATGAAAGACTTAGGAGAGGCAAGTATAATATTGGGTATTGAAGTAACCAGGAAAAATGGTGTTATTATATTATCACAATCTCATTACATTGAGAAGATATTGAGAAAGTTTAACTATTTTGACTGTTTACCTGTCAGTACTCCTTATGATTATAGTGTGACTCTCCTGAAGAATACAGAAAATAGTGTGTCTCAATTAGAATATTTCAGAATAATTGGTAGTCTTATGTATCTAACAAACTGCACTAGACCTGACATAGCTTTTGCAGTAGGAAGGCTAAGTAGATATACACATAACCCTGGAAAAGAACATTGGAATGCATTGTCTAGAATTTTACGATACCTAAAAGGTAATATGACATATGGTTTACATTATAATGGTTATCCTACTGTATTAGAAGGATATAGTGATGCTAACTGGATCAGTGATTCAGATGAGACAAAATCCACTAGTGGATATGTCTTCACTTTGGGTGGAGGAGCAGTCTCTTGGAAGTCCACCAAGCAGACATGTATTGCTCGGTCGACTATGAAATCCGAGTTTATTGCCTTAGAAAAGGCTGGATCAGAAGCTGAATGGCTTAGAAATCTCTTAGCTGATATACCATTGTGGCCAAAGCCTGTATCGGCCGTATCTATTCATTGTGACTGTCAAGCAGCTATAGCGAAAGCAAAAAATAAAATATATAATGGAAAAAGCAGGCATATTAGACTCAGACACAACATAGTGAAATATATGTTGCGTGATGGAGTCATATCTATTGACTTTGTGAGGTCAGAAAAGAATCTAGCAGATCCTCTGACTAAAGGACTATCCAAAAAGTTAGTCAATGATACATCGAAGGGAATGAGGCTGAGCCTAATATATGAGCTGCCAGTGTCGGTAACCCAACCTATACAAGTGGAGATCCCATGAGATAGGTTCAATGGGTAAACAACAAGACACGATGTAGACGATTGCACTGAGTTATATGAGCCCCTTCTATGGTGTACAGTGCGAGCAGCAACGCAGAAGGATGAGTTTTTAGAACTCTTAATGTATCCATAGCCATATATTTGGTGGTGTATACAGTTGCTGCATACACTTGATGGAATTCACCTATATAGGTGTGGAGGTGGAGGCCGCTTCCTATGAGAATCTAGGCGAATTCTCTAGAGCACTCATGAAATCCAGGTAATGGTGTATAGCCGAAACGCACCGAACCACAGAATCACTTGCAGAGGAAGAGTTATGTGAGTGGCATGTACTTGCGATCTACATTAAAAGGATTCAAGTTCAAGACTATGGTGTCACCTGATTCCTGTAGACCTGTCTTGCTTACTCTAATGTCGGTTCAAGTCTATGGTGACACCGGCACTATTGCACAACTATTTCGCTTTAATCCGAAAGCATTTTATTTTAAAACATGTGGGGGATTGTTGTATTTGTTTTAAAATAATATTAAAAATTTGAATTTTCAAATTTCGGTGTTTTCCCTCCATATTTAAATTTTGGTGTTTTTGAGGTGTTGGTTTTGTCCCACATCGGATTTGACAAGAGAAATTCTCTTGTTTATATGATAGACTTTTTGCCTAGGGCTTGAGCCCCTTTCAGGGGGCATGTGAATTTGGTCCTGTGGGGGGGCTATGCCAATAGCTCTAATCTATGCCATTAACCACACACGCGCGCGCGCGTGCCGAGCCGAGCCGAGTCCGAGTCTGTGTCTGCGTCCGCGTGCGCGACGCGACGGGACGGGACGGGCTGGGCTGGGCGCGGGTGCGGGTGCGGGTGCAGTGTAAGTGTACTCGCGTGGGTGTGTGTGTATGGGTACTCGCAGGACTGTATGTGCGAGAGTGTACTCGCACTTGCGCCTTTTCGTTTTTAAACCAGAGAGATGCTTCCCTTCCGGTTGGTCGCACCTGTTGGGTTTAAACCCAACGGACCTAACCTTTTGTAAAGGGTGCTTATGCACCATTTCGAAGTCTATATAAAGACTTCCGATTCCAGTTTCAACATACGAAAAATTCTCTGCCTTATAAAACTCTCTCTGATACGGTTTTGTTACTGAGTTCATTGCTGAGTCAACTCAGCACTTTCGGATTAAATTGCAAGTGGTTCGAGCCCGTGTACAGTGAGTGCACCGCTGGGACCGGGTCATAGTCGTTGTATCCTGGAGGTCGATTGCTCTGGAAACCTGTTGCACTTGGGACGCTGTCCAAGGGGAGCAAATTCGATTTCAAGCCGAGTGACTCAGTCACGTCTCGACTCAATTCAATAAGTTTTTCTTTCTCTAAATTTTTTTTTTTTTTTTTGGTTCTCGATTTTTATAGTCTATTTAATTCAACATTTTATCCAACATACGTCACGGGGGTTTTCACCACCTTTGTATTGGGAATGGTACTGCTTTTGATATCTGTGGTACGTACTTGTGCAGGTGCCCATATCGGTTGCTATACCCAAGAAGCTAGTGTGGGCAGTTGTTGCATTGGTATACATTTCACTTGTTGTGTTTGGTGGGTTGCAGTAGATTTGCTAGTCTTCGTTGAGGCTGTCTTTGCTGCTATGGTACTGGTGTTGCTGTTCCTGTTGAGGTTTTTTCTCGTTACCGTTATGGTATTGGTGTCTTTGTTGCTGCTGTGGTTGTTTGTTGTTATGGTTACGGTATTGGTGTTGTGTAGTCGTCCTCGTCTTTCCTTTTCCACGTCTATAGTAAATGTTGTTGGGAACGTTTGACATCTACTACTATAAAAAGTGTTTGGTGTGATTGGTTTTGTTTTATAATGGTTGTTTTAAAATCCTAGTCTTTTAAATCTTATCTATAAATGGACGGTGATAAAGAGATGGGACGTAACATTCCAATCGGCTGTCACGTTTTTCAACTGCAGTAGAGTGGGACGTAACACATGGGCCTGACATGGGTTGGTTCGGGCTCAATTTTGAACTGATTGGGCGAACGTTAGTAACACTAACACACCAACGGTCTGGATTCCAGACCGTGCAGAGTCTTCGATGCTCCGTACGTTTACTTGTTTGATCTGAAATTTAGGCCCGACCACAACAGATCGCCTACAAATGGGCCAGGATCGACTAATCAAGAATGAAAGGAATGTGTGGGGCCCTACATAGCTGAAAAATCAGCTCATGATAGCATAGCCCAAAAGTCTGATATCTGAAACCAGAAGGCAAGGGCCCGAACCCGGTTCGGAGCTGAATAGGTTGGAACATTAGACACGTTTACGTTAATGAGTTGGGCCGGGTTGAACATTATCCAACTGGGCCAGACTCAATTAGCTGGAATAAATCCAAAGATCAGGTGGACCATACCACAGAAAAGAGTGGGGAGTGAATGCCCACCGTTGAAAATTTCCTAGGGCCCACTGGTATTTTATTTGCCATCCAAACTCTTCCTAAGGTCACATAGACCTGGATGAAGGCAAAACACAATTATAAGCTTGATCCAAGACTTCTGTGGCCTTCAGGAAGTTTTCAACGGTGGTCGTTCAATCCTCACTTTTTTATATGGTGTGGTTCACTTGAGCTTTGGATCTGCAAAACTTTTGGGCTCTTTCCCTTAAGTGAGCTGGCAAAATAGATGGACGGCGTAGATAACACACATACATTACAGTGGGCCCAAGAAACTGAAATTCATCCACCCATTCTCCAGACAACAAACACAACATATAAAATCAAACAAAAAAAGAAGAAGATAAAAAGTACATTTTTTACAAAACGAACACCCTCGAGCTCCAAAATTCCAACCCAACCCTTTTCACATTGCTTTTCCAGAGGTCTGCCGAATCAATCCAAACCAATCCAAGCGACCCATTTCCAGTATATTCCGATCGAACCCAAATCTCCAAATGCTTCAGAAAACAAAACCCAAATCTGTAACCGCTTCTGCCCAAACCCAGCTCCAGAAGTGGCTTCCCAGCCGCCTCGGCCCATCGAATCGATCGGAGAAATTTCGTGATTTTGGAGAATATCGTTGAAAATTGGATCTAGGTTTTTAATTCCGTGGATTGATTTGATGGAATTGCACGAATTTGGGAGAGGGGAGAGCTATGATGACAGCGAGAAAAGGGTCAAAATGCATAGGGCAGGAATGGGGGAGAAAAAGGGGAGTACAAAGGAATTATTATCCTCGGCTCGAGGATATGCACATTATACTCGAGCTTTTCAATTGTGCCAGTGGGGCCATGTAGCGACACCACCATGCCATCGGTACTATGGGACCCAACTGCTTCGACTGTTCGCGAAGAAAGGAAACGGATTTGCTACTCACCCTGCCAGTCGCCAATGCTAGTCGTCGGTGCTACGTGGGTCCAACATGATGTATGTTTCTCATCCATGCCGTCCATCTATTTTTCCAAAATAATTTTATGGCATATGAACCCAAAACTGGAGGTAGATCAAAATTTCAAGTTGTCCACACAGTGTTAATTGAACTCTCAACATTAAAAACTTCAAGGCCACAAAAGTTTTGTATCAAGCCCATATTTATTTTTTTGCCTTCATCCAAGTTCATATAATCGGATATACAAGTTGGATGTCAAATAAACATTAAAGTGGGCCCTATGAGGTTTTAATGGTAAGCATTCAATCACCATTGTTTTCCCATGGTGTGGTCCATGTGAGATTTTGATCTACAAATAAACATCACTGTTGTTTTCTCAGAAGTTGAGAGACCACAATTGCATTAGTGTTGTGTTAATTCCAAGTTTTTTTAATTTTCCATTTGTGTGGTCCTTTCATAATGAGTTTTTCCCTCAAATTTGGGCTGATGTCATGAAATTAAAATCCATCTCATTTGGATGGGTTGGATTTGCTCCAAGACAATCCAATGGAGCCCACATAAGATGTGGGATGAGTTAAACAGGGGGCCCTTGACGCAAGAAGGCTATTTGGCCTTTTCCTTATATTCTTCTTCATTTTTTTCACGGGAAGGGATCATTTGGCCGTTAAGACTATTGCCACCTCCGTCAGACCTACTCTAGCGAGCTTCAGTGTGCATCAAGCGTCATTCCCTGAAACTCTTCTGATTGATTTTTAAGATTTTCGGCCATACTCTTCGACATAAAAGCTATGACAACCAAATGTAAGTTTAGATTAGGATAATAGTGACTTGTGTCACGCCCCAAACTCGGAAACCGGCCTCACAAAATTTTCAATCGCCGAATCCGGTGCCGACAGCCTCCGTAGAACCCCATTCTCGGCTCCTAGCACCCATTCGCCAGGTTCCGATCCTGGGATGCTACGAGGAGGATTTTCAACGTCAGTTTGATTCGTAATAAGCATAACCAAAGATATAACCCACAAACAATAACTAAAAACTCCATTACATTTCCACTATGATAAAAAACTTTACAAGTACAATGAGCATAAAGGAAAATACAATGATGATAAATAAAACTCCAAGATAATTTGCAAAGCACTCCTGCCTCAGCGTTGCTGCGCCCCAACGTCACCTGCACGCAACGGTCGTGCATAAGCTTATAGAAAGCTTAGAGGGTGGTGAAAGTATGTGCGCAGGGTAGTAATATGATCATGCAATATCAGAGTAATACGGAATATGCAGATGGATCCATAAATATCATGAGCCGTACCAAGGCTATGCGATGCAAGATGCAAGTCAAGCATACAATCCTCATCTAAGTCCACATGTCAATACAGCTCAAATCTGGAATATCACCGGGGTCTAGTACACTCTAAACTAGTTCGCCGCCTCATCGCGTGCAATAAGGTAAGTGGAAGAGACCTCACTATCCGTCTGCCAATATCGGGCTCGACTCGTCGATAGCGGACCCATTCCTCGAGCTGGTCAGACTCAGCCTAGCATTGCCCCCTACTCTCGGACGGGTAAGGCCGCACCTCCTTCCAACCGACCACGACACAGTGGAGAGCATAACCATCTGGTAATCGGCACTCAACGCTCATCTACCCACTCGGTTTAGATATTGGAGCAACCTCTTGGTATCATAAGGGTTTAGGGACTTTCACCCAGGGATATCTATAGCACCCCATGTAGAACGAGATTTTTGGTATTCAATCCAGCCAACCATGATACGTCTGTGGAGGTTACGGCCCTGATGTTGCTAGGGCGTACAGTAATCATGTCATACAATGCGAAATGCGTGAATCACACTATCAAATCATGCGGTAAATCCTGCGCGTATCGTGCGCTCATGTAGGGCAACACCGCCTAATCGGGGTCCCATAAATAGTCTGCCCGAAGGCGTATGCTATGATCAGTCACTTCTCATATGAAGCATACATATGATGCATATGATCATGAGTCATGGAGCTATAGTAAACATGTTATAAAATAATACACTACCCTTACAAAGCAGGTGGGCCTAGACGGCCTATACACAACAAGTACGGTCCTAACAATGGGCCCTAAGGAGAGTCATAATGTGGACATCCAACCAACATTACACTCGCAATGTGGACGTTAAACCAACATTGCTCCCAAGGCACGATCGTCGTAAACATCGTTATATAATCCGTGTTGGGATTGCACATTACAATGGACCTTAGGTTCATCCCATTGGGCCTTACATATATATCAAATGGGTCATATCATATGGGCCTTTTATTAATCAAATGGGCCACATAAATAGGCCGTACCAATGGGCCTTATGTGCATTGCAATGGGTCATAACCTGTGGGCCTTAGATTGCATCAAATGGGCCTAAACTCATGAGCCTTATACATATCAAATGGGCCTAATCCTATAGGCCTTATATAAATCAAATAGGCCTAAATCCATAGGCCTTATATAAATCAAATGGGCCTAAATCCATATGCCTTATATAAATCAAATGGGCCTAAATCCATAGGCCTTATATAAATCAAATGGGCCTACTCCCATGGGCTTTAAAATACGTCAAATGGGTCTAATCCCATGGACCTTGGAATACATCAAATGGGTCCACTCCCATGGGCCTTAAATTGCATCAAATGGGCCTAATCCCATGGGCCTTGGAACACATCAAATGGGTCCACTCCCATGGGCCTTAAATATGTTTATTTTCCATCCAAACTGGGGCCCAACATGATGTTTATTTCCATCCAAACTGTTCATGTGGTCGCATGGGCCTAGGCCCACTGAAATATTCATTTGTCATCCAGCGTGTGGGCCAGGGGGCCTACTATAATATTTACTTGTCATTCAGCCGGGGGGGGGGGTGGCGTGAATAAAACATATGCATTAGGTGGGCTCCACCGTCCAGCGGACGGTGGAAGCAAAACATACATCACTGTGGGCTCCACGTGGGGGCCCACCACAATATTTATTTGCCGTCCAACCTATTTACCAGGTCACACGGTCAGGGTAGGGGACCCACCGTGATATTTATTTGCCGTCCAACCTGTTTACAAGGCCACGTGGACCTAGGGATGGGGGTGGGGCCCACTGAAATGTTAATTTTCCATCCAAACCGTTTCAGGAGGTCACACGGACCTGAATGAAGGGAAAACACAAATTTCAGATTGATTCGAAACTTCTGTGGACCCAAATTTGGGTTTCAAAGGCAGAGGTTCAGTCCCACTGTTTCGTGTGGTGTGGGCCACTTGAGTCTTGGATCTGGTTGAAACTTGGAGGGGGGCCCACCTCATGAACGGCGTGGATAAGACATATACATCATGGTGGGGCCCACGGCAGGGACTGTGGGACGCTGCCCAGCCGCCCGCTGCACGTAGCAGCGTGCTGTTGCTGTGCCATGTCAGAGGCAGAGGCACTGCCTCTTGCCATTTAAAAAAAAAACAAAGAAAACCCATTTTTTTGGGGGTTTTTCGTAGTTAGGGCCCGCAATAAGTAAATCCACCCCGTCCATTGGCTTCCCTGGCTCGCAACAGATCCAACTAGTTTAATATAGGGTATTTTTTATGTTTAGAAAATAAAATAAAATAAAAAAAAATCTTTTGAATGGTAAGGATGCACTCTTCGACGCTATGGCCCACCAGATCTTTCAACCAATCCCAACACTTGGCTCAACGCCTAAAATGACCCAGGGAAGGAGATGGATGGCGTGGATTGAATACATACAACAAGGCGGGGCCTACACAAGGGTCCACCCCCAAAGCTTTGAACCAAGCTTGTATTTGTGTTTTCCTTTTTACAGGGACGTCCAGCGTCCCAGACGCTGGACGGTTTGGTCGTTGAAGAAAAGTGCATGGAGGTGGGCCCTGATTAGGTGGGCCACCTCATGGAGAACAGTATGACTACATCACACACAAAGTAGGCCACACTTGATGATTTGGATAGAATATAAGCCTCATGGTGGGGTCCATTCAAATAGGCCACACCACCCTATTGTAATCTCATAAAATAAATAAAAGAAATGAAATAATAAAGGAGAGAGAGAGATGGAGAGTGGGACACGTGTGTGATGGAGGGCTCCGCCACTATGAGCCCTCTCTTATATGAAATCATACATCAATGGATCTCTCTACACATGGATTCATCAAAATCGAAAGTCAACGGTGGAGATCCTCTCCCGACCAATATGGACGGTCTAGATGACCTTTATAATGCAAGAAAAACATCATGATGTGGTCCATGGAGAATAGCCCCATCATGGAATGATCATGATGATCCTAGTGGGCCATCGGCCACATTTTAGGGTCCCAAATGAGATGCAAACCATTGATCGGTTGGCCTCACTTAGTCCATCTTAAAAACATGAAAAACTATTATTATCTAGCACCCACCGTTCGATCTTCTTGCTCCTATGAGTTCCTTAGCACCTTAGCTTCAATCCTAATGGAGGAGATGAGGTTTGGATGGTTGAGATGAGAGATGATGGGGTAGGAAAGTGGGCCACCTTTGTTGCTTGGGAAGGCTTGGAGAGCTCATACGTATGGGGTTTCTCTCCTTTGCTTGGGATGGGTTTGAAAATGAGAGAGAGAGAGACTTGTAAAAGGGAGAGAGAGTGATGGGTGATGGAGTGATGGATGTGGTGGTGATGGGTGTGTAAGACACCTTTTTGACTTTGGTGGCCTTTTGTGTAAGAAAAGTATGGGGTTGTAAGACCTTTTTTGACTTTGTGGTTGCTTGAGTATGGGTGAAAAGTGATGTGTACTTGATATGTACTTGACATGTGATGGATTGATGGATTGATGTGACATCTCATAGAGATTCTCTTGGGTTTCGCAACTCGCGGTGTTTTCCTCGCACCGAACGTTGGCCCACATCTCTTGACCAGGGTATCGCCTCGGCGCGCAAGTCGCGGCATCGGAACCGTAGCGATGGCGCGGTCGCTATGGTAATGGTCTTGAGTTGAGTCGACTCGGGTTGACAGCATACGAATCAAGGTCGCGCGTAAATATCGGTTAAGGGTCGAAGGTTGTCGAAATTCGACCGGTAAGACCGCGGAAGTCTATGGAACGGTACGGACTAAGATACAGGTCTTACAACTTGTGTGTGTGTGTATTTTTTTTATTGGTAGGTGTGAATGGTAGGAGGTTGTGAAATGGAGGAAGGCGTGGTGGTTCCCTTTATAAATATTTTTTAGTTTTTTTAAAAATGGATATGAATGATGGAAGTTTGTAGAAAGGGATTAATTTTGTAATGAAAGAATGTTGGAATAGATAAATTTTAAAATAAAAGAATGTCGTACTAAATGAATATGATGAATGTTGTAATGGATGAATGTTAAATAGAAGAATGTTGTAATGAATGAATATTGTAACAAATGATCATTGTGTGGTGAATTGTGGATAATCATTATAGATCATCAATAATCATTGTGGGTTGTAGATATTCTTTGTGGATTGTCGATAATCATCGAGGAGTGCCGATAATCACTATAGATCGTTGATCGGATGAAAATGGTCATAAATCCCTTGTTGCATATTCAATTTAAGTGATCTTGTACTCATTGGAAAGATAATTTGATGAAATTTCAAATATATTTAGAATTACTTCATTTGGACACCATTTGATTGCCCAAAAGTAATTCAAAGTTACTATAGATTGTCAATACTCATTATAGATCGTTGATCAGACGAAAATGGTCATAGTTCCCCCGTTACATGTACGATTTGGGTGATCTTATACTTATTGGAAAAATAATTTGATGAAATTTCAAATATATTTGGAATCATATCATTTGGACACTATTTGGTTACTCAAAAGTTATGGTCCATAATTACTATGGGTCATCGATACTCATTATGGATCGCTAATCGGACAAAAATAGTTATAACTCCCTCATTACATGTCCAACTTAAGTGATCTTATATTCTTTAAAAAGATAAAATAATAAAATTTAATATATATTTAGAATCATCTCATTTTAATACTATTTGATTACCTAAAAGTGGACCCAAAGTTCATCTATTTGAATATCTCATTTAATAATAAATATCATGATAAACTTTAGGCTCATTTTTTTACAATCAAATGGTGTCCAAATGAGATGATTCAAAATTCATTTGAAATTTCATCAAATTATTATTCCAAAGAGTACATGATCATCCAAATCAGATATGTAAAAGGGGAGTTATAACCGTTTTCGATCGATCGACGATCTATAGTGAGTATTAGTGACACATAGTAACTTTGGGCCTAATTTTGAGAAATAAAATGGTGTCCAAAATTAGGTAATTCTAAATATATTTTTGAAATTTCATCAAATCACCTTTCAAATGAGTACAAGATCACTCAAATCAGATATGTAACGAGGGAGTTATGGTCATTTTCGTTCGATCGGCGATCCACAATGAGTATTGGTAACCCATAGTAATCTTGGGCATACTTTTGGTCAATAAAATAATGTCCAAATGAGGTAATTCTAAATTTATTTGAAAATTTATCAAATTATATTTTCAATAGGTATAAGATCACCTGAATCAGACATGTAACGAAGGAGTTATGACCATTTTCATTTGATTGGTGATCCATAGTGAGTATCAGCGACCCATAGTAGCTTTGAGTTAACTTTTGGGTAATTAAATGGTATCAAAATGATATTATTATAAATTTATTTTAAATTTCATCAAATTATCTTTTTAATAAGTATAAAATCACCTAAATTAGATATGTAACGAATGAGTTATGATCATTTTCATTCAATCGGTGAACCATAGTGAGTATCAGCGATCCATAGTAACTTTGAGTTTACTTTTAGGCAATCAAATAGTGTCCAAATAAGGTGATTCTAAATCTATTAAAAATTTCATGAAAATATATTTCCTACAAGTACAAGATTACCTAATCAGACATGTAACAAGGGAGTTATGAGTGCTTTCGTCCGATCAATCATCCATAGTGAGTATTAGGGAACCATGGTAACTTTAGGCCCACTTTTAGAAAATCAAATTATATCTAAATTAGAAAATTCTAAATCCGTTTTAAATTTCATTAAATTATCTTTCTAATGAGTATAAGATCACCTAAATCAAATATGTAATGAGGGAGTTATGACCGTTTTCATCTAATAACAACCTATGGTGAGTATCAACAACTCAAAGTAATTTTGGGCCCACTTTGGGGTAATCAAATGGTGTCCAAATGAGGTGATTCCAAATCTATTTAAAATTTTATCAAATTATCTTTTCAATGAGCATAAGATCATCCAAATCAAACATGTAATGAGGGAGTTATGATCATTTTTGTCTGATCGACGATCCAAAGTGAGTATTAGTGACCCACAGTAACTTTGAGCTCACTTTTGAGCAATCAAATGATATCCAATAAGTTATAGTTCTCCTATTTAAACTAAGACACTTTGAAAGTTCAATAGATCATTTGGATTGTCCATTGCTTCCAACACTCTTTTCATTAACCATTGTGGAAAGATCACATGATCAAGTGGTTCTAATCATATGACCAATAACCTATAAAATAGAAGGTTGGGATCATTTCTCTAGAAATACGCCCATTTATCAACTGGAGGGATCATTTGGATGAGGCTAAGTGTTGGGGTCCCTCCTCATGTGGAGGTGGGACCCAAATATGTACGCTTAGTAGCCGTTTTCTTTCCCAAGTGTGAGCAGATCTTTGGTTGTTTTTTTTTTTTTTTTTGGCTCATCTCTTTTGTTTAAAACAAGAAAAGGAAAAAATTATTTTTCCTAACAACATTTTTGGAGTTTTTTTCTTAAGAGAAAAAGAGAAGAAAGAAGAGGGAAAAATGTAAGTTTTTTTAGAAAAAAGAAGATTTAAGATCTTTTTACCACTAACATATTCATATTCGCGTTTGTGAAGTTCCATTCACAATGCTAGTTTTTTCAATTATTTTCTCTAAGAGTTGTATTGGGGATTTTGTATAATTCCTAGTTGGTGAGAAAAAAATTTTCTTTTTGTTATTTGTAATCTACTTTAAATTATGTATTTGGATATTCAAAAGCGGTTGTTCTCATAATGATTGTACTTCTGCTGTGGACACGAATTTCACCTACCCTCACCCGTCTCTAGCCATAAACGAGCACATCTTTGTGAGGACTACCACGATGTATCTGTTTATCCACACCGTCCATCCCTTTTCTCAAATCATTTTAAGGTGGGCCCCAAAAAATGAGACAAATCCAATGCTCAAGTGACCACACAACATGTGACTCTTGCATTTAATGCTCTGTGCATTTAATGCAACCCAAGTTTACTATTAGTGTGGTCCACTTGAACATTAGATCTACCTTTTTTTTGCAGTCCCACTTTAATATAATTTAAGAAAAGGGATGGACGATGTGGATAAACAGATACATCACAATGGGTCCCCACACAAATGTGCCAGTTTGTGATTAGAGGCGGGGGAGTAGGATGTGGTCCACATCCTTTCATTGTCTTTATTATAATAAATTTTATTGAATTAGCGTTCCATGGCTTTTCCATTTACATTGAAGGGTCTTCTGTATAAAAATTCTCGAAGTCTCTTGCATCCTATCTATTTGATGATTTACTTACTTGTGTGGGAAGTGATTATCATCCATTAAATCTTTTATATTGTTAATTATGTTGATTCAAACGTAGAAAGAAATGGTGTGTAATATGTTAACAAGTGGTATTAGAGTTCTAAGTTGATTCTAATTATTTCGTGTGTAAATCATTGAGGAAAGCAAAGGTCTAATGATTAGTATGAATGGAAACAACTGAATTATTTAAAAAGTCACAAGGTAAGATTTATTATGCTGCAAGAACTTATACATATTAGTTGAAGGTGTTGGAGAAAAACAGAAAGTTATAACCAATGATGATTAAAAGAAATTAGACTAAAAAGTCATTTCTATCCATGAGGCCTAGCCTACATTATTATTATTATTGCCATCTAAACTGTTCATAAGATCACAAAAACATGGATAAATAGACAACACAAATATCAGCTTAATCCAAAGCTTTTGGGCCCCAACAAATTTCGATGATGGGCGTTTGATTGTCATTGGTTCTGTAATGCTCTGAATTTCGAGGGTCAAGCAAAGCTCCACTCCCGAGATTCAGAACATCACTTATGTCTTGTGGATGATGATATTCCGATTTCTTCCATATGGATTGATTAAGCATGCATGAAATTTTACTAAACGGCGTATCATACTCCAGATTTAATGAAGTTAAGCAAGTGTGAAATTTTAAAACATATCTATGTAAGTATGCTGATGTTTCATAAACTTTCTTCCAGATTATGAATACGTGACCGGATTCAATATATACATGTATAATTTCAAAAGGTACAAAATGTGGTAATGTAAATGTGTTCAACTAAGTCCTGATGCCCAATATTCCCTGTGCAATGGTACGTGGCCTACATTGACTCGCCCGAGAGTTGGAAATACGAGAATTCCTCTTCCTCATCCAAGAAGTCCTGCTCCAGAGCATAGACGTCGTCTGTACCTGCATCTAAATCAGTGTCTGGTTGGTATTTTAAAACACAGTCCTAGAGTGGGAGTGAGTGATCAACTCAGTGGTTCTATAAGAAAAAAGTTACACATGTTATCAAGTCAATCAAAGCAGTAATGATAAGGCAATCATAAATAATCACTTCTTAACTATTCTCTTTATTGTAGAAATGGAATGCAAATAATGATGCATGCCCTCACCCATCAATGCTCCCTTAACACGCGACTCCGACCGCCTGTTTCACGTATGACACCACTTCCTCAAAGGTGCAACTCTAATGCCTTTTTGCCACATTCTAACTCATGCAATGTAATGCATGGTCATGTTAACCAATTGATTACTTATGCTCATTCACACAGTAAGTTTAGGAAGCTAGGGTACCTCCCTTTTTAAGTATTGACCCCAAATCGAACTTTAGCGATCAGACGACCGCAGCGGTCCTCTTCCTGTGTTCGGGATCCATCTAGGTTTGTCACTCATAGGTAGGCTGATAGCACGAAAACGGTGTCTCATACCACCATGTCCGGCTCACGAGTCTTGAGGATCGTGGCACCATGATTAAAGATGGGTCTTTGCATCGATGAGGGGGTACCTTTGATTTAAACAGTCGCGTCCATATATGGTAAACACACAATAGGTCAATCGGTTTTTTAGGCAAACTTAATTGGTACGGGTGCATGCTGACCTAAGTGACATGGAATGCATAAGCACCCTTCGTGGCCTAGCCACTGTCGGCAGTCGTCGTACGACTCGTATTCATCGAGTTTACTTAAGGTGGCAAGATTAATTCAGTCACCCAAACATGGACATTTACCGATTACCTGGACTACATTTGTAGCCTCAATCCTATCCAAATGCTGCTAACAACCACGTGTAATATTTATCCCAACATTCAACAAACGATCCATATGAATTTCTCATTTAGGCATTTCATCAAACACATATACCATGCTAACTACAACTTGCATTTTATCAATTGATTACATAGAGAAAATTATACATATGCATAAGACAATAGAAATCCTATCTTAATACTTGTAGTATATACAAATCATTAACAATTTCTCATTTAGACAATTTATCAAACACATAAACTATGTTAGTTACAACATATGTTTTATCAATTCTTTATACAGAGAAATTTATATGCATATGACAATAATGAATTCTAAAATAGTATTCATGGCAAGCACTAATTATTTTTCATTTCTCATTTAAACATTTCAACAAACAAATAGATTGCATCATTTACTTATCACAGTTCATACAAGTATCTCATATAGAAATCGACATATGTAAGACAATACGGTAGCAATTGAGGCAAGTACAAATCATTAGCTGACATGAAAGCACTGATAAGCCATAACCTAAGCGTTTATAGACCACACCTTTCACTAACACGGTTGATTCGGACATGGTCTTAAGACTATATTTTCAAAAACGAAACGTCGGGCACCTAAACAATTAAATGTGTTAGCCAGGTTGGAGAAAAACCATACGGGAGCTCTACATCAGTATTAGGGTTGGTATTTCTTACCCTAGGTAGTAGCCAGAAGTGTCTTGATCGTGAAACGCGGTGGTGATTAGGCCCGTGGAGGCGTGAGGGAAGATCTCCTACAGTTGCAACGAATTTTTCCAAGTTTTCCTTTCTCTATTCTCTCTATTCTCTTCTCTTCCTCTCTAGGGTTTAGGAAATTCGTATATGGGAGAGGGGGTGAGTTGAGAGCTATTTATAGCCCCAGATGGGGCACAAATGGCCTTAGGGCCACCTTATACATTGTTTATATCCTGTAGGCGGCCGTATCTGACGAACAGGGCTTATAAGGAGGTCCATGACTCATCTACGTCATAGGGTACTCTCCCTGACAATGGATCCATATTAAGACACGATTTTGGTGTGATCGGGTAAGCCGATCAACCGTGGAGAGCCTGTGTCAGATCAATGGTCATACGTGTTCAATCGAAGACACAGTTATACGGATAGGTGCAGGGAAATTTTCTTTCCCCATGGGTGAAGTTTGGTCACAAACTAACGGTTCTAATTCTTCAACTTTGTGTGAGAGCAAACGGCCCAATTCACTTAAGTTTCAGTTAATTTTCTAAGGATATTTGCATTTCTTACACTCTTAACTCACAGCTCAAGTTGGGCTTTTCTGGACACAATCTGGGCTTGATTCCCGCGATATTGTCAAGCCCAGCAGGACGGATATCGTCCAATAATTTCAGGGTTATCGGACCTCAGATGTACGGTTTAGGTCCGTTACAGAGTTTCAACGTACTCCCGAGAGCCGTAGGCCCTTGGGATTTCTCCTAGCTCTTAAGATGGTATTGAGTCAGTGGTACTCATGGTTTTAGGCCTCCCCATTTGTGAAAATGATGGCCCAAGCTTAATCCACCAATTACCTAAAATTTTAACTAAATCCCGTCTAAATTATACAACCGGGTGCGGTCCTTGGGTTGTTCCACTTGAGGTCTTACTTGAGTCTTTGTATGGGTTTTTCTAGGACGTTACAGTTTCCTATGGGTGGTCCACTTGAGCTTTGGATCTACCTCATTTTTCAGCTTAGGCCCTAAAATGAGCTAGCTGAAGGGATGGATGGCGTGGATAAGCCACATACATCATGATGGCCCCCACAATTTTTACCTAAAGTTTGGAGTTCAAAAAGTTTGCCTGTCAGTTTCCGATGTTGATTGATGACTATTGAGGCACAAAAAATATCTCATTGAAGTGGTCAGGGAATTTCATGGTGCTGATCTTCTCCAGGGGTAGTTTAGGTATTTTGGTAAAGTTTCAACTCTAGGGGTAGTTTAGGTATATTGGTAAAGTTCCAACTCCAAGGGTAGTTTATGAATTTTAGTAAAGTTCCAACTCCAAGGGTAGTTTAAGTAATTTGGGAAAATTTTAGCTCTAGGGGTATCTGTTGAAGCATGAAAAAGTGATAAAAGGATTGAAGCAGAAGAAGATTGGAAAGCAAAGCACGAGAAAGAAGAATAAAAGAAGAAAGAGAAAGGCTTTGCGCGGGACTGTGCAAATGATATCCTTTACGCGGGTCCGCGCAACCAAAGTTGCGTTGCTCGGGTCTGCGCAACCAAAATCCCATTGTGCAGGTCTGCGCAGTTGGTTTCAAGAGAATATTTTCTTGAATTGATGCAAGATTTGTCCCACATCGGTAAGATCAAAATTTTCACACGTGTGAAGGCCTATAAATACCCCTCACCTCCTTCATTTAGGGAGGATGGATCGGAGATTTCAGAGAGCAAGCGGAGCAAGAAGGGATAATTGAAGGTTAGAGGGATAGTCCAAGAGCTTTGCGCGGGACCACGTAAAGCTATATCCTTTACGTGAGACAGCGCAAACCATGTCCTTTGCGCGGGTCCGCGCAAAGAGGCTGCTCTACAGTCTGTAAAGCTGAGGAGTCGTTATGCTGTCGAAATGGCTGAGACCTCTAAGTTCTTCTGTTCAAGTACAAGAGGAGATAGCCCGCTGAAGTGCACATTCCTCATAAGTTTTAGGAGATGTTTGAAAAGCGCTGGAATGCTGTCGAAATTCCTATCTCCTTGAAGATCGATTGATCCAATCGGCAATTCCTCCTAAGTCCTAGGAGATGATCAAAACAGGCATTGGAATGTTGTCGAAATTTCCATCGAGCTGCCTTCTCTTTCATTCAGTACATTGCATTAATTGTACTTTGTTTTTCAGAATCAAGGGAATTAGAGGATGTAAATGAACTCAGATAAATGTGATTAATGTTCTCTCATTCATTCTTTGTTATCATTAAATGAATCCCCCGAATGAAACGCATTTGTTTTCTTGTCGAAACAAAATGACGACTCTGCTGGAGACTTTTTTATTCGATGATAACTTTAAAAATATTCAAGAGAACATATATCACTTTTTGCAGATGCCAAAATGGCGACTCTCAACGGGAACATCCTCCCCTTCATCTTTAAAAATGAAGCACGATTTTATTTAATAAATTAACTAATACTCTTTCATAGAATGTCTTATCAATTAGATGCCTAATTGCAATTTCTTATATTATGATTGAAGGTAGACAGAAGCGTCAAAGAAAATAAAGTCTGTTATGATCAAGAGTAGTGAATTTCTTATAATGGACGGAATAATCTCTGTTTCGCCAATAGCTTAAGAAGATGAGGGAGAACGGAAGATGGTAACATTTAAAAGTCAGAAAGTTCGATCTACATCCGCAAGAAACAACATCTCGCCAAGTACTAGGTCGATTATGCGGAGTATCGTGAGACATAGTCTTGCTTCAGTTATACGATCATCTCACTCGAGAAAAATAGAAAGGCCCATCACTCTAAAAGGTCTTTCAATACCGTCAACTATAACCATGAAGTCATGTTCCACAAAAGCATTGCGGGTTCAGGAAAATAAGGGAAAGGCAATCGTAACCAGTGAATGTCCACTCATAGCACCTCCTGCAAAAGATTTCAAGCAAACTCATGCATTGAGAATGCCAAATTTACGTCAGTTAGTCCTTCGGAGTGACGATACGCTGGTTTCAAATCAAATGATAGTTCATCTTCTTCAACAGCGTCAGCAGTGCGACGTTCGCTTCCTTCTTCAATATCGAGACAATCGAAGTACAAAGAAACAGAAAGCTCATCGAAAAATATTAATCAGCTTGATTAATTTTCACTGGATGAGCATGTGGCTGAGGAAGTCCCTAATATTTCGACAGTGACTGCCGTAGACAACATTCAACCACAAGTAGAAAAGCCACAACAGCAGGCGGTTAGATTTCAAGAACCAATGCCTAATATTACTCAGAATATAACGCAGGAAGAGATCCGATAGATGGTTATTAAATCTATTCATCTACAGAATGAACGAAGTCAGAATAAAAAAATTTCAATATCAGACACCGTATCCCCCTGAAATAGAAGAAATGCCATTTCCCGCTGACTTCGAACACCTAGATTTCCAGAAATTCGATGGGAACGGATCATCAGAAGAGCATATGATGCATTTCATAGAAAAGATGAGAAATTTCTCTGGAGTTCCTCAATATTGTCTGAGATTATTCGGATCTTCTCTGACAGGAAAAGCTTTCAGATGGTATTCAGGTTTAATCCCAGGATCTATTCATACCTGGGAATAGATGTAGGATGCTTTTTTGTCGAACTTTTTCCCTTCGGATTGAGAAGTGGGTTTGACTGAATTAGCCTCTATTCGGCAAGGAAAAAATGAATCAGTTAAAGAATTCATCACTCGATGGATGGGCATGGCAGTATCATGCCAACATCCTCTGCTGGAATCAGAACAAGTAGAAATATGCTTAGAAGGCATGAGACCAGAGCTGGCATGCCACCTGATTAGTAAAGATTGAAAAACTTTTCAAAATTTTGCTACGAAGGCTCATGCTCTTGAAAAGATGATGGGAAGAGTGCCTGCTTGTCAGTCAAAATCAACTCATATTACTCGGAAAGAAGAAACGAAAGAAGATTATTAGGATGTGGAAAAAGACAGCGATGAAGAAGATAAAAATGGGCATGCGGCTATAATGACATATAAAAGGTCTAGGCAAAATAAAGATCATATGAAGTATTCATTTGCAAGAAAAGATATGCTTCCAATGCTGAGTCAATCGTTGGCTATGAAGAGTATTAAATTATCTCGGCTAAGACATCTCGAAGAAATCGAAAATACAAGAGGGCTGGATTATTACAATTATCACCGTAAATTTGGGCATCATACCGAAGATTGTAATTCCCTCAGTAAAAAGCTACAAAAGATGATCGATAAGAGAGAAATTGTGATAAAAAAAAAGCATGACAAAAAGAGAAAAAATGAAAGAAACTCGATAAAGAAAATTCAGGGGGGCATCTGCGTTAAAAGATGATGTTTCGTATGGTGAATCGTCAGTAATTGATAAGATGAAGCTATCATTGCCTAAATACTCAAATGAAAAGAAGCGGTGAGGCAAAAGATGTAAAGCTACGATAAAAAAAAGCATATTCTTTGCAGATGTGCATTGCAATATCTGCCAGTTTAGGAGATGATCGCTATTTTGATTTCAAAAGATATCAGTATGATACTTCCAAAATCAAAAGGGGGCAAGACAGGTAAAACAGGTGAGTAAAAGCTGTGAAATGTATTTCTCACTATAGAATGTATTTCTTCTGTATTTGAATAAAGTGCAGACTTTTAAGCATATCAAGTCATCGCCAAATAAAAGCATCAATGACAATCGCCAAATAAAAGCATCAATGACTATCGCCAAATAAAAGCGTCAATGATTATCGCCAAATAAAAGTGTCGGTGATTGTTGTCAAAATAAGCAAGTGCCAATGATCGTCTCCAAAATAAACAAATATCACTGTCATCATCAATGACTCATGTAAGCTTATTTTATCAAAGTTGTTATTATCACTAAGCTGATAAACTATTTCAAATACAACGTGAATATTCTCAGAATATATCGGCGACGATGAAATATCAATTATTGATTCTCAGAATGTACATCGGCAACGGTGAAGTGTCAAATATTGATTCTCAGAATATATCAGCAGCTGACAAAATATCAGCTATGGATTCACCATTCATGATAATGAAATAAGCAGTGAAATAAACCTAAATGGTCAACCACACAAATCTTACGACAGCGATGACAAATGATTATAAAAAGGTAGCCCAGTCAAGCCAATGGCCAGCTGGGCGTGAGACCTATCAAGATCGCCATTCGGGCAGCGGTGAGAAGCCAGTGGCCCTAAAAAGCCCGTGAAGGCCATCGTACGCATACCCATGCGGGCAGCTGATGGAGTCAAATGATCAAAAGTTAAAAGAACTAAAAGTCTTCAAATGACCAAAAGTCAAAAGAGCTAAAAGTCTTCAAATGACCAAAAACCAAAGTGCTAAAAGTTTTCGAAGCCCGAAATCGGTGGTAAACTATATTGCCTGAAATCGGCGGTAAACTATATTGCCCGAAATCGGCGGTAAACTATATAGCCCAAAATCGGCGGTAAACTATATAGCCCGAAATCGGTGGTAAACTATATTGCCCGAAATCGACAGTAAACTATATTGCCCGAAATTGGCAGTAAACTATCTTGTTCTTTGAGCCCAGTATCAAGTCCATTTCAGTCAAGTTTAGTCGTCCAGTTCAGTCAAGTCAAGTTTTGTCCAGTCAAAGTATGGTCAGTCAAAGTACACTGGCACCAATGCTTAAAAGCATAAAATTAATGTTTAGCATTCAAAATGTTGTAGATATATATTTCAATTTCAATATGCTCAAATATGCAATTGCCTGATGAAAATTTTAAACAGATTAGACGAACATGCAAAAATGCATTTCTCTTGAATCAGGTTCAAATTATATCAATAGTAAATGCCTTCAAGATATTGGCGATTATCTACTCAAAAGCTCAAGTCTCCAAGGTCAATTAATATATTGACAAGAGCTATAAGATCTTTTCATTTCTCGCCTTCTTCATGAATAAAGACATATTATCGCACAAGGTTCTCAAAAGGGGATAGAGGATAAACTAGTAAAGAATTATCATTCTCTACCGGACAATATAAGGAATCAGATATATCCATTCTTCAGGAGTATCAGAAAGCTTTACTTCAGAAATATTATCTATTCTTCAGGAGTATCAGAAAACTCAAGAAATCTTTATGCGACATTGACCTGGAAAGGGGGCAGGATTTAATGTCTTTGAAATAATCTATGCCTTGGTCTTTCTGATAATCTCTTATACATGGCGTAGGAATTCATATGCCGATTCATAACTTCTCGCTTTTTTGATAATAATATTGCAAGACTCCATGTATAGGATCTGATGGAGACAAAGAACAGATGAAAGTGTCATCATCAAATCAGTAAAGATCCAAGAAAAATCTATGAAGAAATGCTAAGGAGCACAAACTAGAGAAGACTTGGTAAAAAGACTCAGCGGTCGAACCTTTGGAGCTAAAGATGAAATCTCCAAGAGTACAATATAACGAATACGATGTGAAGCACGATGACAAGCACAAAGATTGATTAAATCATATTGTGAATATCACAATTGGCCTAAAAAGAGAAGAAATTCTCAATCTATTTCAAAAATTATCAATGCTTCATAAAGCTATATTGAAAATTATAATGAATTAAGATACTAATTTCGATTAATTTGGCAGGAGAGACCATTATTCAAAAGCTTGGGTTATGCAGATCGTGAGTAAAGGAGACAATTGAAAAAGGGGTTGCGGTAGGAGCAACATTAAATAACAGCCCCAGATATAGAGCAAAAAAGAAAGAATCGTTGGAGTAGATCAAAAAAGAAAGAATCGTTGGAGTGGATCAAAAGGAAAGAATTACTGGAGTTGATCAAAGAGAACGTTACAGCAGCAACGGTGTTGAAAGAAAGTTCTCTGATTAGATCACTCAAAGCTGTTGCAGAACCGTGCTTCAATGAAAAGAGAATTTTATCCTCTCTAATGAAACATCTGCTCGACACTGCTAGCTAGGGGCATTCCGGTCTTCCGTTTAAGCGCCATCATTCAAGACTTCTATTCGAATGCAATCTTTCAAGCTTTTTTCATTTGAGCGCGAGCCTTCTGATCTTCCGTTCGAGCACGAGTATTTAAATCTTCCGTTCAAGCACCATCATTCAAGACTTCTGTTCGAACGTAATCTTTTAAGCCTTTTTCGTTCGAGCGCGAGCCTTCCGATCTTCCCTTCGAGCACGAGCATTCAAATCTTCTGTTCGAGCGTCACCAGTCAAGTCTTCTGGTCAAACGCCATCATGCAAGCCTTCCATTTAAAAGTGATCACCCAGTCTTCCGTTTGAATGCGAACATTCTAGTATTTCGATCAAACGTGATCATTCAATCTTCTAGTCACGTATGATCATCCAGTCTGCCATGCAAGTATGATCATCTAATCATCCTTCAGTTGCAGTTCATTCAAGTTCTTCAGGGAGAGGAAGATCGATCCTTCATTTGATTTTAGGAATCAATCAAAGAAGGATCGATGGAGCATCTGTTGAGGCACAAAAAATATCTCATTGAAGTGGTCAGGGAATTTCATGGTGCTGATCTTCTCCAGGGTAGTTTAGGTATTTTGGTAAAGTTCCAGCTCTAGGAGTAGTTTAGGTATTTTGGTAAAGTTTCAACTCCAAAGGTAGTTTGGGTATTTTGGTAAAGTTCCAACTCCAAGGGTAGTTTAAGTAATTTGAGAAAATTCCAGCTCTAGGGGTATCTGTTGAAGCATGAAAAAGTGATAAAAGGATTGAAGCAGAAGAAGATTGGAAAGCAAAGCACGAGAAAGAAGAATAAAAGAAGAAAGAGAAAGGCTTTGCGTGGGATCGTGCAAACGATATCCTTTGCGCAGGTCCGCGCAACCAAAGTTGCGTTGCGCGGGTCTGCGCAACCAAAATCCCATTGTGCGGGTGTGCGCAGTTGGTTTCAAGAGAAGATTTTCTTGAATTGATGCAAGATTTGTCCCACATCGCTAAGATCGAAATTTTCACACGTGTGAAGGCGTATAAATACCCCCTCACCTCCTTCATTTGGGGAGGATGGATCGAAGATTTCGGAGAGTAAGCGGAGCAAGAAGGGAGAATTGAAGGTTAGAGGGATAGTCCAAGAGCTTTGCGCGGGACCGCGCAAACCATGTCCTTTGCGTGGGTCCGCGCAAAGAGGTTGCTCTGCAGTCTGTAAAGCCGAGGAGTCGTTATGCTGTCGAAATGGCTGAGACCTCTAAGTTCTTCTGTTCAAGTGCAAGAGGAGATAGCCCGCTGAAGTGCACATTCCTCCTAAGCTTTAGGAGATGTTTGAAAAGCGCTGGAATGCTGTCAAAATTCCTATCTCCTTGAAGATCGATTGGTCCAATCGGCAATTCCTCCTAAGTCATAGGAGATGATCAAAATAGGCGTCGGAATACTGCTGAAATTTTCATCGAGCTGCCTTCTCTTTCATTCAGTACATTGTATTAATTGTACTTTATTTTTCAGAATCAAAGGAATCAGACGATGTAAATGAACTCAGATAAATGTGATTAATGTTCTCTCATTCATTCTTTGTTATCATTGAATGAATCCCCCGAATGAAACGCATTTGTTTTCTTGTCAAAACAATGATTGCAATTACCATGTAAATATCCATCATCCATTTATACCATTAAATGAAAGAACAAACACTCCTAATTAAAATTAATTGATGTTTTATTTGAAATTGTTGCTTTTATGTGATTTTCTTATGGAATAAAAAGAAAATGAGAAGAAAAAAAAAGAAAGCAATATGCATTTCCTATCCGAGACGTGTTGAGGGAAAAATAGGACAAGGGATTAAGGTAATGATCCCCTGCCAAATCCTTTCACAGGACTTCCCATAGGAAGCTAGATGTTGGTGAGAAATCCACTTCATTTATTTGTTTTCCATATCATGGCGGGACATATTCTCAAAAAATGAGGCAGATCCAATGCTAAGAGCCTATTTGGGAGCGTGGATTTAGAATCCTTGTATTTGAAACTCCCTTAATTTGAAATCCCATAATTGTATTCGGCATTTTGAATTGGGAATTAACTTTAATCCAAAAGTAGCTATGCACAGTATACCTATAAGGGCTTGAATTTAATTACTAAATATAAGGGCTTGAATTTAATTACTAAATCAACTTTAATATCTTTAATTAGCAATCTCACTGAAATATATGCTTTGCCCTGGATCGATGAAATTCCCAGTTTCAGATAGGCAATAAGCACAACTCTAGGAAGGATTCAAACCCATCTCTGGGAGGATTTGAAACCCCATTTACTTTATGGTACCAAACAACCGTAATCACCTCAAATGGCCCGAAATCTATGGTGCCAAACGACCTGTAAGTGGACCACATAACAAGAAATAGTGAAGAGAATGCCCACCATTGAAACATTCGTGGGGCCACGATTTTTGGATCAGGTTATTTTTTTTTGTTTTCGGTTCATCCCACTACGAATGACGCATGAATGACCTTATGAACGATAGGTTAACCAAACCCTTTAAGCGACGGTCCCATCGCTGATGCCAGATGAACTAAAAACTGTCCAAAGATGGAGAGATCCACAACTTTGATCAGTGGCCCATGAATAGACGGTTAAGGAAAAGGTAGAGCAACAGTTCACGAGAAAAGGCTTGATATTATATTACTGACGGCTTCAAATCTAGAATTTCTTTGGATTATCCACCATCAATAGTAGGGAGCATGATTTTGACGGTTCTGATCATCTAACTGGGAGCCTCACTTGTAGCAACTGGACGCATGTTTTGATGCATCTTGGCCCTTTATCTTCTCTTGTACGTCAATACAATTGCACAGATCTCTCTCTCTCGCTAGCTCATGGTGGGGCCACGATGTAGAACAAAGAGATGGGCAGAAATTAGTTTAGCCGTCCGTTTGCTAATGGTAGACCACCGAAGGAATTAAATGGTTACAATCGAGAAGATTTAAAAGAGTTGGACCATCTGATGAGAAAACTGAGATCTCACACAGGAAGGTCACGCTGTCACTTGTGCGTTTACACGTGTGGAACTGTCGAACCTGACTTTTGTGTTCGTGAAAGTACAGGATATATATTTATATTTTTTGGGTTAGCTTGTTAGTACACGCCCATGTCAGTAAACACTTCATGTTAGCCACCTCCACTGGGGATCGATACCAAGACCTCAAGTGTTGAAACGAGGTATATTCACTCATTCTGCCAGTTGAGCTATGGATCTAGGAAGTACAGGATATGAACGGCCCAACCTGATGAAAAAAATTTAGGTGCTAGGCTAAAATTCAAAAGTGCACAGGGAGTGAATAATTCAAGTACCCACTGGTGGTGAAATTCCATTTAAAAATAAAATAAAATAAAAGGTAAAAGATCCTATCATTTGATGAGGTAATAGATAACATATTATCCCTTCAACACAAGATAGGTCATCAAGTCATTTGATGAGGTAATAGATAACCATTCATCTCCTCAACACAATATAGGTCATCAGAAAGATCTTAGACGACTTACAAAAGCAAGGAATTTTATTTTTTTTATTTTTAAATGAAGGTAAAGGACACTATCATTTGATGAGGTAATAGACAATCAATTATCTCTTCAACACAACATAGGTCATCCAAAAGATCCTGAAAGACCCACTAAAGCATAGAAGCTAGTATCAAAATGGATTCCTACTCAGAGAGTGAATAATTTAATACCTTGACATGCATCAATGAGTGAATAACTAAATACCTTGACGGAGAATGGAATTACATACATTTATCATTTGACGATGAGTGAATAAATTAATATCTTGATGGAGGATGGAATTACATACACTACTACTTTCTTTGGACGAAACAGGAGGCAGCCCGGTCATTGCTCTCCGTTCAAACGGTGGGGCAACAATACATATTTGCATTATCCGAGCCGTTCATCACATCAAAGGTTAAGCTAGTCCGTTGATCAATTTAGTCATAAATATACAAAATAAATATAGGATCGAGAGGCCTTCAGCAACATTGCAAACTGAACTTATTCGCCGCCCCTTCTGAACCAGTAGGATCCACTTCATGAACGGCTTGGATCCTTTCCATACGTGCCATGTCACTATGTGCATCAAAATTCTAAAAGATGTATTTGCCGTCTCAGTTCTCATGCTAATGTATGCCGATTCTGTTTGCGCGGAGACCCAATGCTATGCGAATGTACGCCGTGACTCTATGCTATGCTATGCGCATGTACACGGTGACTCCACGCAATGCTGTGCTAATGTACGCCAGGGAGCTCCTCTCGTACCTTCCTTATGCTTTCCTTGGAAAAAGTTATTTCCTATATTGACTCCTATCCCATGACGACGAAGTTATTTCTCGTAGCAACTTTGTTATTTCTCCTGCCAACTTATACCATGATGACAAAGTGGCAAAGTTGTTTCTCATATCAACTTATCTCATGATGAGAAAGTTATTTCTCATATGGACTTTTATCGGCTTCTATCCCGTGGTGATAAAGTTATTTCTCATATCGACTTATATGGGCTTATGATGTAGAGTGGGTCACGGATAATTTCATGGTCAGGATGGATCAGAAAAGGTACGGTCGACGACATAAGTGATACAGACCATCAGACCTTAGATTGGGCGTATGTCACAATCCGGAATGAGTTATTCGACGCAAAATATATGATTTTGGGGTAGAACGAGCTACTTTAGCCAACCAACCCTGTTACACTGGGTTGCACAACTCGAATTTGCGAGAAACCTCCTGATCGACGATCGTTTCTCCGTTTTAATTTCGTTTTTACTATTTATAGTAAGTTTTAGTTGCTTATAACTCTTCATCCGTTGGGCTTTAGGAGTTGTGTCCAACATGAAAAGTGCTTAGGATAATTAGGAGAACAGTTTGGTAAAGCCAAATAGGACACTTACTATTTTTTAGCCGAAAACCGTGCGCACTAGTAGGCATCACGACCGTTTATAAATAGTAAGTTTACTATTTTTAGTAAGTTGCGAATTTTAGGATTTCTAGTTGTAGTTTGAGTCTGATTTATTTTCTATTGCTTGGTTCCCTTATTTAAAGGGGTGTAAACTCGTTTTTAGTTATTCATCAATTAATTTTAAATTTATTAGAGTTTATTTCTAATTTTCCTGCTTTCTTTCCTCGTGGATTCGAGAAGTCTCTGTGAGGAGTCCAGAGAAGCTCCATGGATTCGGAGTAGTTATCCTTGAGGAAGACGGTGATCGACCTCATCACGTTCATCCCTGTGTCAATTTAGTCTCAGAGCGAGGTTTCCCCTCGGGTCAATGACAACAACTAAGGTATGAATCAAAATCCTGTGGACGGTGATCTAGGGATTCGTTATCTTTCGGAAAGAATGAAAGCTTTCCATCGGGAGAGTCAGTTGAACATGCAAGGGCTGCAGGCAACCCTCGACCGTCTTACTGATGCAGTACTTCCGCCCCGAGCCCTAGGTGGTGCTCCACCACCTATGGTCGCTCCACCACCCGTGGTTGCTGTACGACGCGACCCCGATTATCGCAGAGCACTACCAGTGGCAAACCGTAGGCTACACCAGATGATTCTAGTTCCAGCGACGAGGACATTAATGAAGGTTTCGACTGACGACCAATCCATGGAGGCAATAGTTTGGATCGTGCTGAAAGAAACTATCGAGGTAAAGCTGAACTTCCTAGTTTAACGGTTTATTATGTATCGAAGATTTTCTCGATTGGCTAGCCGAAGTAGAAAGATATTTCGATTATATGGATGTGCCAGATCAAAAAAGGATGAAATTGGTAGCATTTAAATTAAAATCTGGTGCTTCTACATGGTGAGAACAATTACAACTCTCACGAGCCAGCCAAAACAAGGCACTCATCGCATCATGGCCTTAGATGAGACATCATCTTCGATCACGATTTCTTCTCAGTGATTATGAGCAGATCTTATTTCAGCAATACCAGAATTTTCAACAAGAAAATCGAACTGTTACAGATTACACTGAAGAATTTCAGCGGTTGGCTACACGAAACGATCTGTCAAAATTCGAGTCACAGAAGGTTGCACAATTTATAGGTGGGTTGCGACCGGCAATTAAGGACCGAGTTCAGATGTACCCAGTCGGGACCGTAGATAAAGCAGTTCAATTGGAAGGAAGGGCAGAAACACAACTTGCAAGAGCTCCTGTTCGTTCCTATCCTTTAAATCGACCCCCTATGACAGGTCCCACACAGGATCCAGTGCTGGCTTGAGAAAAAGATCCGGTAGGAGAGCGTCCTCAACCTCCTCCACCCGCAAACCGTGATACGGGGAGCGGACCATCTAGACCTCAACGGGTAGCACCCACAACAGCGGGCCCGAGTAGGATTCCAAATCCTTATGCTCGGCCAAGGCTAAACAATTGTTACCGCTGTGGCCAACCAGGCCACTTATCAAACACTTGTCCTCAACGTCCGGCAGCACACTTAACTATAAACGAAGGGGGCACTGAAGATGAAGCCGCAAAAGAAGATCATGACTTTGATGAATATGAATAAACCATTGAAGAAATAGCAGGTGGTGGTGAAGTGATAGGCGAGGATCATGGCGAATCCCTCGTTGTGAGGCGACTACTGTATACCCCGTGAAAGAAATTACATCCACAGCGGCACAATATATTTCGTACTCGGTGCACTATCAGCGGAAAGGTCTGTGATGTAATCATAAACAGTGGTAGCAGCGAGAACATCATCTCAAGAGTGATGGTGGATAAGTTGCAGCTACTAACGACGAGACATCCTTCCCCGTACTCAATTGGCTGGATAAAAAAAGTGAATGAGACCAAGGTAACTAAACAATGCACTATCTCGTTTTCAATTGGTAAACATTATAAGGATCAGATACTTTGTGACGTGGTTGACATGAAAGCCTGTTATATGCTACTCGGTCGACCCTGGCAGTTGGACGGTGATGCGACCCATCGGTGACGAGACAATGTCTACATATTCGTCAAGGATAGTCAAAAAATAATCCTTGCCCCTATGGCACCAGAGAACCACCCTAAAGCATCTAAAGTGGAGGAAAGTTCTCTCTTAACCATTCGAAATTTCATGGAGGAATCCAAGAAAATCGGCGAGGTATACGCCGTAGTGGTGAAAGGCGAGGAAGAGGAACCCTCAAACATCCCTCTAAGCTTAAAAATGTTGCTAAACGAATTCAAAGAAGTCTGACCTGAAAATTTACCTAATGAATTGCCCCCCATGAGGGACATCCAACATCACATAGACCTCGTTCCTGGGGCTAGCCTGCCCAATCGCCCTCATTATCGGATGAGTCCAAATGAGTGTGAGATACTTCAGGGGCAAGTAGAGGAATTGATCCGTAAGGGTCTATTAAGAGAGAGCATGAGCCCATGTGCTGTGCCAGCATTATTAACACCAAAAAAAGATGGAAGCTGGCGCATGTGTGTCGACAGCCGAGCAATCAACAAAATTACCATCAAATATCGGTTCCCAATACCACGGTTGGACGACATGCTCGATATGCTGGGAGGGGCCAAGGTGTTCTCTAAACTAGATCTAAAGAGCGGATACGATCAGATTCGTATCCGACCCGGTGATGAGTGGAAAATGACATTCAAGACAAAGGAAGGGTTGTATGAGTGGCTAGTCATGCCCTTCGGCCTATCGAACGCACCAAGTACTTTTATACGTTTGATGAATCAAGTTCTAAAACCGTTCACTGGCTGATTTGTGGTAGTATATTTTGATGACATATTAATATATAGCCAGGATGAGGCGGAGCATAAGAAACATCTCAGACAGGTGCTGCAGGTCATACAAGATAACAAGTTGTACCTCAACTTGAAAAAGTGTAGCTTTTTAATTGACAGCCTATTGTTTTCAGGATTTGTTGTAACGTCCACAGGCATTCGAGTGGACAATGAAAAGGTACGAGCTATTAGAGAATGGCCAATCCCGACAAACATTCATGAGATGAGGAGTTTTCACGGATTGATGACTTTTTATCCTCGATTTGTGCGAGACTTTAGCACCATAGTCATTCCTATAATAGATTGCATGAAAAAGGGACCGTTCCAGT
This sequence comes from Magnolia kwangsiensis, assembly GCA_037074715.1. Taxonomy (NCBI): domain Eukaryota; kingdom Viridiplantae; phylum Streptophyta; class Magnoliopsida; order Magnoliales; family Magnoliaceae; genus Magnolia; species Magnolia kwangsiensis. Next base: position 101,386,726 of record CM073584.1, read on the forward strand.
GGACCGATAAAGCTGACATGAGCTTTCACGAGATCAAGCATCGTTTGTCTACAACACCAGTCTTGGTGCTTCCTAATTTCGACAAATTGTTTGAAGTTGAGTGTGACGCTTCATACGTCAGAATTGGGGGAGTATTATCACAGGAAGATAGGCCGGTAGGCTTCTACAGCGAGAAGCTCAGCGAAGCTCGAAAGAAGTAGTCGACTTATGAGCTTGAGTTGTACGCAGTTGTTCAGGCGCTGCGACATTGGCGGCATTATCTGATTCAAAGGGAGTTTGTTCTATACACTGACCATCAGGCACTAAAGTTTATTAATGGTCAGACTAACGTGAATCGTGTACATGCTAGATGGGTTGCGTTTTTACAGGAATTTATGTTTGTTCTGAAGCATAAGTCAGGTCAGCAGAACAAGGTGGCTGATGCACTTAGCCGTCGTGCGTCACTACTTGTTACGATAAGTAACGAGGTGGTCGGCTTTGACTGTCTCAAGGAGCTATATGCCGAGGATGAAGATTTCAAAGATTCCTGATTGGAGTGCCAAGAAGGTCACCCCAGTGACCTTCATATACATGATGGTTTTCTCTTCAAAAGGAATCGATTGTGCATCCCCCAAAGTTCTCTAAGGGAGCAGATTATTCAGGAACTATATGGAGGTGGCCTCGGTGGACACCTTGGGCGAGATAAGACGCGATCTCTTGTGGAAGAGCGGTATTACTGGCCGCAATCAGTACGTGATGTGGGAAGAGCCGTACAACATTGTTATATTTGTCAGACCTCTAAGAGGCAATCTCAGAATACAGGCCTCTACACCCCGTTACCTGTGCCTGACGGCCCTTGGGAGGATTTATCAATGGATTTCGTGCTTGGTCTTCCACGAACACAATGCGGCATGGATTCGGTGTTCGTAGTGGTCGATCGTTTCTCCAAGATGAAGCGCTTTATCCCATGCAAGAAGACCCTCGATGCAACACATGTGGCGAATCTATTCTCGAGGGAGGTCGTAAGGCTACACGGGGTCCCTAAGACCATTACTTCTGATCGTGACATGAAATTCATTAGCCACTTTTGACGGACTTTGTGGACTCGATTCGACACACGACTTCAATTCAGCAGTGCTTACCACCCACAGACTGATGGGCAGACCGAAGTTGTGAATCGTATATTGGGAAACCTCCTTCGCAGTATTGCAGGAGAAAAGTCGAAACAGTGGGATTTGGCCTTGTCTCAAGCAAATTTTGCATTCAACAACATGGTGAACCACTCGACAGAGAAATCACCGTTCCAGATTATCTACGGACGAGTGCCTCGCCACACACTTGACTTGGTCCCTTTGCCCAAGCACCCAGGAACGAGCGTTGCAGCAGATCATATGGAAGATAAGATCATGGGCATCCATGCAGAAGTGCAGGCCAAGCTACATGCCTCGAATGAGAAGTACAAGGAACAAGAGGACAAGCACCGCCGACAAAAAGTGTTCGAGGTGGGTGACCACGTTATGGTCCATCTGCGTAAAGAGAGATTTTCGACCGGGACGTACAACAAGTTGAAAAATAAGAAGATTGGACCGGTACCGATCATCCAAAAGATCAATGACAATGCTTATGTTGTTGATCTTCCATATAACATGGCGATCTCACGGACTTTCAACGTCGCGGACCTGACCGAGTATCATGAACCAGCGCAAGAGGAGAACTCGAGGACGAGTTCTTTTCAAGTGGAGGGGATTGATGTAGAGCGGGTCACAGACAATTTCATGGCTAGGATGGATCAGAAAAGGCACGGTCGACGACATAAGTGATCCAGACCATCAGACCTTAGATCGGGCGTATCTCACAATCCAGAATGAGTTATCCGACGCAAAATATATGATTTTGGGGTAGAACGAGCTACTTTAGCCAACCAACCCTACTACGCCGGGTTGCGCAGCCTGGATTTGCGAGAAACACCCTGATCGAAGGTCGTTTCCCCGTTTTAATTTCATTTTTACTATTTATAGTAAGTTTTAGTTTGCTTATAACTCTTCATCTGTTGGGCTTTAGGAGTTGTGTCCAACATGAAAAGTGCTTAGGATAATTAGGAGAACCGTTTGGTGAAGCCAAATAGGACACTTACTATTTTTTGGCTGAAAACCTTGCGCACTAGTAGACATTGCAACCGTCTATAAATAGTAAGTTTACAATTTATAGTAAGTTGCGAATTTTAGGATTTCTAGTTGTAGTTTGAGTCTGATTTCTTTTCTATTGCTTGGTTCCCTTATTTAAAGGGGTGTAAACTCGTTTTTAGTTATTCATAAATTAATTTCAAATTTATTAGAGTTTATTTCTAATTTTCCTGCTTTCTTTCATCGTGGATTCGAGAAGTCTCTGTGAGGAGTCTGGAGAAGCTCCGTGGATTCGGAGTAGTTATCCTTGAGGAAGATGGTGATTGACCTCATCACGTTCATCCCTGCATCAATTTGGTATCAGAGCGAGGTTTCCCCTTGGGCCGATGATAAACAACGAAGGTAGGAATCAAAATCCTATGGACGGTGATACAGGGATTCGTTATCTTTCGGAAAGAATGGAAGCTTTCCGTTGAGAGAGTCAGTTGACTATGCAAGGGCTGCAGGCAACCCTCGACCGTCTTGCGGATGCACTACTTCCGCCACGAGCCCTTGGCGGTGCTCCACCACCTATGGTCGCTCCACCACCGTGGTTGCTGTACGACGCGACTCCGATTATCGCAGAGCACTACCAGTGACAAACCATAGGGTTACACAAGATGATTCTAGTTCCAGCGACGAGGACATTAATGAAGGTTTCAACCAACGACCAATCCATGAAGGCGATTGTCTGGATCGTGCTGCTAGAGACTATCGAGGTAAAGCTAAACTTCCTAGTTTTAACGGTTTATTACGTATCGAAGATTTCCTCGATTGGCTAGCCAAAGTAGAAAGATATTTCGATTATATGGATGTGCCAGATCAAAAAAGGGTGAAATTGGTAGCGTTTAAATTAAAATCTGGTGCTTCTGCATGGTGAGAACAATTACAACTCTCACGAGCCAGCCAAAACAAGGCGCCCATCGCATCATAGCCTTAGATGAGACGTCATCTTCGATCACGATTTCTCCTCAGTGATTATGAGTAGATCTTATTCCAGCAATACCAGAATTTTCAACAAGAAAATCGAACTGTTACAGATTACACTGAAGAATTCCAGCGGTTGGCTACACGAAACGATCTGTCAAAATTCGAGTCACAGAAGGTGGCATGATTTATAGGTGGGTTGTAACCGGTAATTCAGGAACGAGTTCAGATGTACCCAGTCGGGACCGTAGATGAAGCAGTTCAATTGGAAGGAAGGGGAGAAACACAACTTGCAAGAGCTCCTGTTCGTCCCTATCCTTCAAATTGACCCCCTATGACAGGTACCACACAAGATCCAGTGCTGACTCGAGAAAAAGATTCGGTAGGAGAGCGTCCTCAACCTCCTCCACCCGCAAACCGTGATACGGGGAGCGGACCATCTAGACCTCAACGGGCAGCACCCACAACAGCGGGCCCGAGTAGGATTCCAAATCCTTATGCTCGGCCAAGGCTAAACAATTGTTACCGCTGTGGCCAACCAGGCCACTTATCAAACAGTTGTCCTCAACGTCCGGCAGCACACTTGACTATAAACGAAGGGGGCACTGAAGATGAAGCCGCAGAAGAAGATCATGACTTTGATGAATATGAATAAACCATTAAAGAAATAGCAGGTGGTGGTGAAGTGATAGGCGAGGATCGTGACGAATCTCTTGTTGTGAGGCGACTACTGTATACCCCGCGAAAGAAATTACATCCACAGCGGCACAATATATTTCGTACTCGGTGCACTGTCAGCGGAAATGTCTGTGATGTGATTATAAACAGTGGTAGCAGCGAGAACATCGTCTCAAGAGTGATGGTGGATAAGTTGCAGCTACCAACAACGAGACATCCTTCCCCGTACTCAATTGGCTGGATAAAAAAAGTGAACGATACCAAGGTAACTGAACAATGCACTATCTCGTTTTCAATTGATAAAAATTATAAGGATCAGATACTTTGTGACGTGGTTGACATGAAAGCCTTTCATATGCTACTCGGTCGACCCCGACAGTCGGACGGTGATGCGACCCATCGGGGACGAGACAATGTCTACATATTCGTCAAGGATAGTCAAAAAATAATCCTTACCCCTATGGCACCAGAGAACCACCCTGAAGCATCTAAAGTGGAGGAAAGTTCTCTCTTGACCATTCGGGATTTCATGGAGGATACGCCGTAGTGGTGAAGGGCGAGGAAGAGGAACCCTCAAACATCCCTCTAAGCTTAAAACTGTTACTAAACGAATTCAAAGAAGTTTGGCCTGAAAATTTACCTGATGGATTGCCCCCCATGAGGGACATCAAACATCACATTGACCTCGTTCCTGGGGCTAGCCTGCCTAATCGCCCCCATTATCGGATGAGTCCGAAGGAGTGAGAGATACTTCAGGGGCAAGTGGAGGAATTGATCCGTAAGGGTCTATTAAGAGAGAGCATGAGCCCATGTGCTGTACCAGCATTATTAACACAAAAAAAAGATGGAAGCTGGTGCATGTGTGTCGACAGCCGAGCAATCAACAAAATTACCATCAAATATCGGTTTCCAATACCACGGTTGGACAACATGCTCGATATGCTGGGAGGGGCCAAGGTGTTCTCTAAACTAGATTTAAAGAATGGGTACCATCAGATTCGTATCCGACCCGGTGATGAGTGGAAAATAGCATTCAAGACAAAGGAAGGGTTGTATGAGTGGCTATTCATGCCCTTCGGCCTATCGAACGCACCAAGTATTTTTATGCGTTTATGAATCAAGTTCTAAAATCGTTCACTGGCCGATTTATGGTATTATATTTTGATGACATATTAATATATAACCAGGATGAGGCGGAGCATAAGAAACATCTCAGGCAGGTGCTGCAGGTCCTACAAGATAACAAGTTGTACCTCAACTTGAAAAAGTGTAGCTTTTTAACTGACAGCCCGTTGTTTCTAGGATTTGTTGTAACGTCCACAGGCATTCGAGTGGACGATGAAAAGGTGCGAGCTATTAGGGAATGGCCAATCCCGACAAACATTCATGAGGTGAGGAGTTTTCACGGATTGATGAATTTTTATCGTCGATTTGTGGGAGACTTTAGCACCATAGTCGCTCTTATAACAGATTGCATGAAAAATGGACCGTTCCAATGGACCGATAAAGCTAATAAGAGCTTTCACGAGATCAAGCATCGTTTGTCTACAACACCAGTCTTAGTGCTTCTTAATTTTGACAAATTGTTTGAGGTTGAGTGTGGCGCTTCATACGCCAAAATCGGGGGAGTATTCTCACAGGAAGGTAGACCGGTAGCCTTTTACAGCGAGAAGCTCAGTGAATCTCGAAAGAAGTGGTCGACTTATGAGCTTGAGTTGTACGCGGTTGTTCAGGCGCTGCGACATTGGCGGCATTATCTGATTCAAAGGGAGTTTGTTCTTTACACTGACCAACAGGCATTAAAGTTTATTATAGTCAGACTAACGTGAATCATGTGCATGCTAGATGGGTTACGTTTTTATATAAATTTATATTTGTTCTGAAGCATAAGTCAGGTCAGCAGAACAAGGTGGCTGATGCACTTAGCCATCGTGCGTCACTACTTGTTACGATGAGCAACGAGGTGGTCGGATTTGACTGTCTTAAGGAGCTGTATGCCGAGGATGAGGATTTCAAAGATTCTTGGTTGAAGTGCCAAGAAGGTCACTCCAGTGACCTTCATATACAAGATGATTTTCTCTTCAAAAGGAATCGATTGTGCATCCCCCAAAGTTCTCTAAGGGAGCAGATTATTCATGAACTATATGGAGATGGCCTCGGTGGACACCTTGGGCGAGACAAGACGCGATCTCTTGTGGAAGATCGGTATTACTGGCCGCAATTAGTACGTGATGTGGGAAGAGTCGTACAACGTTGCTATATTTGTCAGACCTCCAAGGGATAATCTCAGAATACGGGTCTCTACACCCCGTTACCTGTGCCTGACAGCCCTTGAGAGGATTTATCAATGGATTTTATGCTTGGTCTTCCACGAACACAACGCGGCATGGATTCGGTGTTCATAGTGGTCGATCGTTTTTCCAAGATGACGCACTTTATCACATGCAAGAAGACCCTCGATGCAACACATGTGGCGACTCTATTCTTCAGGGAGGTCGTACGGCTACACGGGGTCCCTAAGACCATTACTTCTGATCGTGACACGAAATTCATTAGCCACTTTTGGTGAACTTTGTGGACTCGATTCGACACACGACTTCAATTCAGCAGTGCTTACCACCCACAGACTGATGGGCAGACCGAAGTTGTGAATCGCACATTGGGAAACCTCCTTCGCAGTATTGCAGGAGAAAAGCAGAAACAGTGGGACTTGGCCTTGTCTTAAGCAGAGTTTACGTTCAACAACATGATGAACCGCTCGACAGGAAAATTGCCGTTTCAGATTATCTACGGACGAGTGCCTCGCCACACACTTGACTTGGTCCCTTTGCCCAAGCACCCAGGCACGAGCGTTGCAGAAGATCATATAGAAGATAAGATCATGAGCATCCATGCAGAAGTGCAGGCCAAACTACATGCCTTGAACGATAGGTATAAGGAACAAGCGGACAAGCACCGACGACAAAAAGTGTTCGAGGTGGGCGACCACGTTATGGTCTATCTGCGTAAAGAGAGATTTTCGATCGAGACGTACAACAAGTTGAAAAATAAGAAGATTGGACTGGTACCGATCATCCGAAAGATCAATGACAATGCTTATGTTGTTGATCTTCCAGATGACATGGCGATCTCACGGACTTTCAACGTCGCGGACCTGACCGAGTATCATGAACCAGCGCAAGAGGAGAACTCGAGGACGAGTTCTTTTCAAGTAGAGGGGACTGATGTAGAGCGGGTCACAGACAATTTCATGGCCAGGATGGATCAGAAAAGGCACGGTCGACGACATAAGTGATCCAGACCATCAGACCTTAGATCGGGCGTATCTCACAATCCAGAATGAGTTATCCGACTCAAAATATATGATTTTGGGGTAGAACGAACTACTTTAGCCAACCAACCCTACTACACTGGGTTGCGCAGCCTGAATTTGCGAGAACACCCTGATCGAAGGTCGTTTCCCCGTTTTAATTTCATTTTTACTATTTATAGTAAGTTTTAGTTTGCTTATAACTCTTCATCCGTTGGGCTTTAGGAATTGTGTCCAACATGAAAAGTGCTTAGGATAATTAGGAGAACCGTTTGGTGAAGCCAAATAGGACACTTACTATTTTTTGGCCGAAAACCTTGCGCACTAGTAGACATTGTAACCGTCTATAAATAGTAAGTTTACTATTTATAGTAAGTTGCGAATTTTAAGATTTCTAGTTGTAGTTTGAGTCTGATTTCTTTTCTATTGCTTGGTTCCCTTATTTAAAGGGGTGTAAACTAGTTTTTAGTTATTCATAAATTAATTTCAAATTTATTAGAATTTATTTCTAATTTTTCTGCTTTCTTTCCTCGTGGATTTGACAAGTCTCTGTGATGAGTCTAGAGAAGCTCCATGAATTTGGAGTAGTTATCCTTGAGGAAGACGGTGATCGACCTCATCACGTTCATCCCTGCGCCAGCTTCTATCCCATGATGACAAAGTTATTTCTCATATCGACTTCTATCCCATGACGACAAAGTTATTTCTCATATCAACTTAGATCGGCTTCTATTTTCTCATATCGACTTCTATCGACTGCTATCCCATGACGACAAAGTTATTTCTCCTATCGACTTATATCGGCTTCTATTTTCTCATTTCGACTTCTATCCCATGACGACAAAGTTATTTCTCATATCGACTTCTATTGGCTTCTATCCCATGACGACAAAGTTATTTCTCATATCGACTTCTATCCCATGACGCAATTCGCTCTCTCCCCTCCAAAACAATTATAAATAATACCCTCATGGCTTCACTTCATCCTGCAACAACATCTCTCCTCCCTGCACCCTCTCTACCCTTCTAACTCCCTCGGACAATCCCATGGCTGAGATCGCAGTGGGCCACTCTATCATCAACATCCCAAATGACTTCACAAACATTTCAGTCCCACCGGCGCTTCCATCAGCCGGAGAAATTCAAGAAAGGAGGCTATCAGACCAGAAATACATCTTCATGTCAGCGGTCCTTTTAATTACTGTTTCTGCAGTTGGGATCGTTCGTGACATCTCCATCCAGGTTTATGCAGACACATTTCATGAATTTCTCTTGAAAGCCTATGCTGTTGCAGTTCTCGCTACCTTTACATTCGGTATGGGACTACTTTTTCTCTCAGTTCTACTTCCACGGGTGCCTATATCGATTGCCGTTGTCAAGAAGGTAGTGTGGGTAGCTGTTGCTCTGCTTCGCCTTTCACTTACCCTGAAAACCACTCTTCATCTCATATATTGAATTCGTGGGAAGCGTTTGGGGCGTTCAAGTAGAATTGCTATTGCCGTAGTGGTTATTGTTGTAGTAGTTGTTGTTATTGTCCTTGTTGTTGTTGTTGTTACTGTTTTTCTTTATATTTCGTTGTTGCTCTGCTTTGGTTGGTGCCTTCCACTTCTTATGTAATGGGATTAGCTCCCTTTTGCCATAATTAAAATAATAAAATATTTTCTTCAATCAAATTCTTTTCCTTTTCAGAAGGAAGAGGATTACCTGGTGGCAGGATGTGGCGAAAAATGATTGGCTGAGGGAGATTTGTTTAAGACAGGGCCACAACTTTAGGGCGTAGCTTCGGTGGATACCCTGATGTGGGGCCACGGTGATGGATGTGACTACATCCATGCCGTTCATCCATATTTAAAACTCATTTTACGACAAGATCCAAAAAATGAAGCAGATCCAAATCTAAGATAGATCATAGTACATGAAACAGTAGTAATCGACCATTGAAAACTTCTCGTCGGCTACAAAAGCTTTGGATGAGGATGATATTTGTGTGATCTATAGATCTAAACAACAGGTTCGATGGAAAACAAACATACTGGTGGACTCTGTGAAATTTTTAATGGTGGGGATTCAACCACAACTGGGTGGATCCAATCAATCCAACCGCGCCCGGTTTCGGTGAGCCTGGGAAAACAGCGAATTCGGTGAGGCCGGCACCATGGGGCTATCTTGATCTATTTCTTATATATCCATGCCGTCCATCTGTTTTTCAAGATTATTTTAGGGCACGGACCCAAAAATAAGTTAGATTAAAATCTCTTGTGAACCACGCAATGGAAAATGGTGTTGATTGAACGGCCACCAATAAAAACTTCCTAAGGCACACAAAAAGTTTTTGATGGTGGGTGTCCAGTAGCCTAGGAAATGCCCTAAAATGATATGAAAAAAAAGAAGAGAATGGACGGCGTCGACGTACATCAAGGTGGGCTTCACGGTGCCGGCCTCACCGAATCGGTTTCGAAAACTGCGCTACATCTCTGCTGCGACGCGAAATAGATTCTTTCCACTGTATATCCGGACGTGGATTGCGTCCTACCCCTGCCCGGACAGTAATCCGTCCGGGCGGGGCTCCGTGGGGCCCACCGTGATGTAAGTATTTTATCCACACTGTTAATTATTTTTATGTGATTATTTTAAAATATAAGCTAAAAATTAAGGTAGGTTTTGGGCTTAAGTGGATCACAAATCATGAATTAAACTTTTACCATTAAAAACTTCTTGGGAGCCGGAGAAGTGTAGGATGAAGATGAAATTTGTGTTTTCACTTCATCCAAGTCTGCCTGACCTTATTAATAGCTTGGGTGGTAAAATAAAAACATCACGGTGGCCTTTAGAAATGTTTCAACTGTGAGTGTCATTATCACTGCAGCTTCCTTTGATGTGGTATAGGATCTGTTTATCTGCTTCAATTTTTTATATAATACGTTAAAATAATCATATAAAAATAATTAAGGATGTGGATAAAATAATTATATCTTAGTGGGCCCCACGGAGCCCTGCCCGGACGGATTACCATCCGGGCGGGGGTAGGACGCAATCCGCGTCCCTGTATATCCCAATGTACATCCCACTTCTACGGAAACGGATTGGCCACTCCCCCGCCACCGGCCAAATGGCTGGTGGTCGGTGCTCCGTGGGACTCACCATGGTATATTTGTTTCATCCATTCCGTCCATCTATTTTTATAGATCATTTTAAGGTATGAGACCAAAAATGAGATATATCCCAATCTCAAGTCGATCACATTACAGGAAACAGTATTAAATGAGCAGTGACCACTAAAACATTTTGAGGGCTAGAAAAGTTTTGGATGATGCTGAAATTGGTTTATAATGGGCTTTTGGAAGTTTTTAATGGTAGATATCCAATCACTATTGTTTTCCCGTGGGGTGGTTAACCTGAGATTTATATCCTTATAAATTTTCAAATCAAGCATAAAATGAACTGTAAAAATGGATGAACGGAATGGATGAAAACACATACATCATGGTGGGGCCCACAGAGTGCCGACCATCAGCCATGGGGCTGGTGGCAGGGAGTAGCCAATCCGTTTCCCAGCTTCACTGCTATTAGCGGGCTGGGCCTGAGGTTGGTCTTGGCCCAGTTTTAACCTCTTTAAGGCCGGGCTATAAAAATTCAGATTTTGTTGGCCCGAGCCTGGTTCATTCACAGCCCTAAGCTTTAGAAAGACTGTGGGCCCACGAATGCTTTAACGGTGAGAATCATTGTCCCCACAGCTATTTGTGGTGTGGTTCACTTGAGTCTTGAAAATTACTTATTTTTGAGATCAAGATCTAAAATGATCTAAAAAAATGAATGAATGCTGTAGATTTGATAAATACATCATTGTGGGCCCATTAACTTTTATATCATTTAAACCGTTGCGTATGAATTGGAACTCAAGAAGCGGGACGCGGGTTAGATACTGACAGGTTGAGTAGCCAGACTCCCTGCTTATGTGACGTAACCAAGGTCTGTGAGTCCTATCATGATGTATGATGTATGTGCTGTATCCACGCCGTTCATCCATTTGGAGAGATCATTTTACGCCATTATTCAAAGAATGAGGTAGATCCAAAGATAAATGGAGAGAGCGATGCTCACCATTGAAGCAGTGCTAAGGTCTAATGTGATGTTTATTTGATATCTAATCTGTTCATAAGTTATCACAGACATTAAATAAGGGAAAACAAAAATATCAGCTTGATCTGAAACTTTTGTGGTCCTTAAAAGTTTTTAACGGTGGGAATTACTCTCTCCACTGTTTTCTGTGGTGGGGCCTACTAGAGATTTGGATCTGACTAATTCTTTGACTTATGCCTTAAAATGTTCTCTTCAAATGGATGGACGGTGTAGATACAAAACATAAATTAAGGTGGGACCCACATAACTTGGTGACGTCACTTCAGTAGCGTGTCTGGCTACTAAACCTGTCAGTAGCTGATCCGCGTCCGCGTTAGCGATCGTCTTCGCACAACACTTACCCACACTATCTAGGGACTGGTTCAGTAGCAAATGTACTATTGAAGTGACGTCATCAGGTGCTGTAGGCCTTACTATGATTTGTGTGTTGTATCCACACCGTTCATCCATTTGTAGAGATCATTTTTAAGCCGGAGATAAAGAATGATCAGATCAAAAGCTTAAGTGGACCCACCACAGAAAACAGTGGAACAGTGATGTCCATCGTTGAAACTTTCCTAGGGCCCACTATAATGTATATTTAAGATCCACCTATCTATAATTTAAAAGATTCCCTCCTGGTTATCATATGACCTTGCTAAAAGATTAGGCGGCCAAGCATGTGCCAGAGTTGATGATAGCCGACACTCACTCCTGCAGTTACATCAAGTTCATGAATACCTACGTAGCGGTTTGCTACCAGTCATTGCCGATTATGGTGGAGGTGAATGAGAGGTTGAAGGAAATAAAAAAGCTTGAGGCAGAGAAGGTCGAGCTCGAGGCGTAAAAGGCCGAGCATGAGGTGCGGAGGGCCGAACTCGAGAGGCTTCGACTGCGGAGCAGGAGGAGCTGAGAAGGGTTGTTGATGAGAGCCGAGCGAGAGATCTAGCGCTCTAGGGTGAGGTCAATCAACTCCAAGTTCACATGGATATAGCCGACCCCTAAGTCGTGCGCCTAAGGGAGGCTGTCGGGCGCTTGAAGGCCTATGTTGCTAATGCAAAAGCTTACACCACACGACTAGAGAAAGATCTCACAAGGGCGAAGCACAAGGCTGCCGAGGGGTTGACTCAGCAGCGGATCGTTCTTGAGGCAGCGGCCACGATGAAGCAGGAGAGGCTGCGAGGGGAGCTCGAGACTCAAGCGGACTCGCGAGCTGTTGTGGTAGTGGGAGCATATAAGGAGTCGGCAGAGAGGACCAGAAAATTGGACAAACTGTATCTCTTTGGTTACACTAGATGAACTACCATAGATGGTGCGGATCTCCGTGGGCTCTTCCGCTGTCTTATTAGGCTTCTCTTCTCTCCAAGCCGACTTCTCTTCCTTGGCATATCGTCGCAGATGATCCTTTCAGATGAGGGTCTTGATCTCGTCCTTGAGATCTACACAGTCACTAGTATTGTGACCGTGGTCACGATGAAAACGACAGTACTTACGCTTGTTTCGCTGCTCTGCATATGCCTTCATACAAACTGGCCAGTGCAGGAGTTTCTAATCCCTGATGTCTAACAGGATCTTCTTTGGAGATCTGTTGAGGGGGGTGTAGGAGCCGAACTTGCTCTCAGGTCTCTTGTTTGGTTAGTGATCGCGAGAGGCTCGATCGTCAGGCTTCTTGTTGGATGACTGAGGCTCTTCATTCCTCGGTCTCTTCTCCTTAGACGACTACTCAACAACTTGGACATTCTTATGGGAGTTGGTGAACTCCTCGGCATTGGTGTATTTCTGAGCTCAGTTAAAGTGGTCGGCAGATTCTTCTCAATTGAGAAGACGAACTTTCCCTCTCTGAGTTTGCTGAACATGACAGAAAGTGCCATCTTGTCGTCATAATCATCCACCAATAGCGCCTCTTCATTAAAGCGAGTAATGAAGTCCTTCAATGACTATTTGTTCCCCTATTTGAGGGTGAATAGATGAGTAGTCAGCTTCCGACTCTTCTTACCAGAGATGAACTGGGTAAGGAATAGTCTGTTGAGCTTTGCAAAAGAACCAATCGATTTTTGGATTGAGCTGCAGATACTAACTCCGAGCAGATCCGGAGAGGGTTATCGAGAAAACCATGCACATCATTGCGTCCATGGCCGACTAGATCTGCATCCACGAATGGTAGGACTCCACATGTTCTGACGGATCTCCAAACCTAGAGTATTGGATAACGGGAGACATCCTTAACTTTTATAACATCACCTCATCCATGATTTCTGAGGTGAAGGGAGGCACGGTCTCTTCCATCATCGCCTGGACTGCAGTCGGGATGGACGTGTGCTGTTGGTTCTTCTGCATTGTTTTGATCTAGTCGTGGAGTTCCTCAAGCTGAGCCTCCTAAGGATTATGATTTTCACCTACTGCCTCTTGGGGGGCTTCTGTCACCTCGGGCGCTCTGCCTTGTCTTCTCCTCTCCAGCGAATGGCGAAGGTCAGTGGGGGTCAGAGCTGAAGTTGTGGACACATAAGATAGCTCCGCATCTCGAGCAGGTTTCGGGATTCGGGCGGACTGATTCTAGGACGCTACATTCTGCATAGGGTTAGGAGCTCATGCGGACTGTGCTTGAGATCCCCTGACCTGAGATTTGACTTGCTACAGTTGTTCCTCGGGTGCCGTGATGGCTGCAGATTTTGTTGCGCCTTCATCCGACTGATTTCATCCCTCAGTATCTGGACTTCATTCTGCAATGCTTTATATTTTCTTCCTCGGCTCCGAGTTCGCTGAGACGGCCTTATCGGAGCTGATTCAGTATGCAATAGTGAAGAAGAATGATGTTGTTTGCTTAGTTCGGGTTCCACTGTCGCTACTTTCTTCTTTCCTCTGGCCATTCCTGGTAAAACTGTTGAAATTTTTGTCAGAGTTTTTCACAGACGGCGCCAAAAAATATTAAGGTCAAAATTTGGACCACCCTGCACTCAATGTTGTGAGCCTCGAACAAAACCTGGTTCTGCACAGAAAGGTGAGCAAAGGAGACCCTAGCTTAAACAAGGGACCTTCCGATGCCTAAGTCAGGTTAGAGAATCTAGGTCTAAGTCGTGTAATGTAAAAAGAGGATGTGAGATCTTGCGTATCTGTTGCAATGCGGTCCGCTGGTATTTATACCTGTGGGTCGAACGGATCATGTCTGTTAATCTCGACACAATTTACTCAATTAGATAGATATTGCGATCATGGAGATATTATCCGTAATATTTGGGTCGTGCGATATATCGTGTCTTAAGGGTGCATATCCTCGGGTGAGATCTTCAGTCATGTCCGCATTTAGGATAGTGCCCATGGGCTCAGTACTGGGAGTGTCACGATCAGGGCTTGGCCATTTTGTCTTGCCTATGCCTGAGATTGTGGTTGGAGTTTACCATTGGAACGCTCAGGGTCAGAGTTCACTGAACGCCGTCACCTTCAGATGAGGATGAGAGCTCGTCTCGGCCAACCTTTAGTCGCAACTCAGAGGTCGGCTCGTAATTGACGCAATGTTCTCCTTCCGAGACCTTAATAACTAATTCTGATAGCTCAGAAAAACCCTGATTTTCCTTATTCAGGTTTTCTCTCTCTCTCTATCTCTCACACACACACACACACACACACACACACACATATATATATATTGGGTTAGCTTGTCAGTACACACCCATGTCAGTACACACACTCCACTGTTAGTCACCCCCACTAGGGATCGATACCAAAACCTCAAGTGTTGAAACGAGGTATCTCCACTCAGTCTACTAGTTGAGATATGGATCGGGGTATAATAGCCTGATAAATATTGAATGGTCTTTAATACATCTAAATTAGGAGATATTTTGAACTATTTGATTCAAAAGTTTGAATTAATTTTATGGGGCAGGCGTATCTTCCATCACACTCTACCGGAGTATCAAACTTTTTTTAATCTATCAGGGACCACCCAAAGAGGAGTTCCCGCCATTCTCCCGCCATTCGAGTCCGGATCGTCTGTTTGTCGAAACCACTTATTTCCCGCCATTCCAACAGGCTGGCCAACCCGCACCGCCTCAAAATACCCGCGTCCACTACGGGACGGATTGGCTGCGTCCCTGCCAATGGATGTAGGGCCCACGGGGAGGACCAATTGTGTTTATATTCCATCCAAACCGTTCATAAGGTTAATCTCACTGGGAAGGACTGAAAAACAAATACTATCTCGATTGAAAACTTTCAAGGCCCCACGAAGGTTTCAATGGTCAGAGTTCAATTATACTATTTCTTGTGTCCGATTGGAAACTTTCATGGCCTCACAAGGGTTTCTGATATTTTGAAATTGATGGACGGGGTGGATATATCTTTGGCCCCACATAGAATCCTGTACGAGAGGGCATATGCAATCGCCCGTCCTCATCGTTGGTTGTTTCTGAGAGGAACGTAAGCATTACAGATCCGCGTCCTTTTGTTTGTTTTTGTTTTTTGGTGAAACGGGAGGAATCTGCCCAATTATTAATCGCCTTTGACACGTGCAATAACTAGGTTCACTTGTGCAATATCCAAGATGCTCATCATTCGGGTCCCACGACTTAGATTCTTCTTGGAAAAAATCAGGCCAGTCTGCCGAACAGTTTGGTCATACGTGTACGGAATAATGCAAACACTAAGAGGACTCGACCAACGTTTGAAATTGAATTCATGTGGGCCTATCTAATGATGGGTCAATTTAATTTCAAAGGAAATCCATTTAATCATTAGAATTCACCTGATGAACGGCTTTGATCTTTCAAAGCTGTACTATATCTCCATGTATCCATGTGCACATGACGTGTACTTTTACTCAACTTGATGTTTTTGCAAGAGGAAGCTTCTCCGGAGGACGCCCGGACTCGGAAAAAGCAATACATTCCACTCCCTACAAAAGAAGATCCCATGTTCAAACATCTCCACTCTCAATCTCTTTCTACCACTCACCTGCTCCCTCCAACAAAACAATGTCTGAGATGGAAGTGGGCCACTATATCATCAACGTCCCGGAGGATTACATAGACATCTCGGTCGCATTACCGGCGCCTCCATCATCAGGAGAAATTAAAGACCAGAAGCAAGCTCAGATGGAGGTGTTTAAGGTGGTGGCAGTCCTTTTAATTGTAGTTTCAGCTGTTGGGATTGGAGATATCTCTTTTGAGGTTGGGTTTTATGCAGACTCATATCAGGAATTTCTCTTGAAAGTCTACGTCATGGTGATTCTCACTACATTTGAATTGGAAATGGGACTGCTTTTCATCTCTGTGCTACTTGAGCAGGTGCCTATATCGGTTGATATAGCCAAGAAGCTACTGTGGGTAGTTGTTGCATTGGTCTACATTTCACTTTCCCTTGTTGAGTTTGGTGGGTTAAAGTAGCTAGATTTGCTATTGTCCTTGTTGCTGCTGTCGTTGTTAATGTGTTGTTGCCGCTATGGTACTGGTTTGCTGTTCCTAGTGAGGTTGTTTGTCATTACCATTATGGTATTGGTGTCGTTGTTGCTGCTGTGGTTGTTTGTTGTTATGGTTATGGTATTGGTGTTGTGTAGTCGTCCTTATCTTTCCTTTTCCACGTCCACAGTAAATGTTGTTGGGAATGTTTGGCATGTATTACTATAAAAAGTGTTCGGAATGATTGCTATTATTTTATTATGGTTGTTTTCAAATCCTAGTGTTTTAATTATTATCTATAAATGGACGGTGATAAAAAGATGGGACGTAACATTCCTATCGGCTGTCACGTTTTTCATCTGCAGTAAGGTGTAATACATGGGACTGACCTGGGTTTTTTAACTGATTGGGCCAACCTTAGAATACGAAAACACCAACGTGCAGAGTCTTCTATGCTCTTTCTTCTTTTATGGGCCCATCAATCAGGCTTCAAACTAATGTTCAATGGGAAGCGGATTGGCTGGTGTACCACACACTAGCTATATAGCTGGTGTAGATACGTATCGTGCGAATACGACCGCCGACCCTCCTCGAGCTCCGAGTTGAAGGAGGTCAAAGTTACAGGAGCCACAGAATGATGTATTTATTATATCCACACCGTTAATCAATTTTTTTAGATCATTTTAGAGCATTAGCCAAAAAATGAATCATATCCAAAGCTCGAATGGACCACACCAAAAATAGCAGCGGGATAATGATTTTCACTGTTAAAAAATTCGTAGGGCCCACCATAATGCTTATTTTCCATCCAATCTGTTCATAAGGTCACAAATCCTTATATAAAGAGGAAAAAAAAAATTCCCGTTGATTCAAAACTTATATGACCCCAAAAGGATTTCAATGGTAGACGTTCAATTTCTCACTTTTTTTTTTTATTATTATTTTGCAGTGTGGTCCCCTTTATCTTTACATCTGTCTTATTTTTCATCTCAAGCCTTACGGAGAGCTCGCCAAATGGATGGACGGTGGATATGATACATACCTCGTGATGTAGCCCACATAACCGGCTGACGTCAGTACACCATACATATATATAGCTGGTGTGTGGAACAGCAGCCAATCGGCTTATGTTCGATGGAGGTGGATTGGCTATTGTACCCGGCGATATAGGTGGTGTGGGTACGTGTCGTGCGAATACCATTGCTGACAGTCCTCAACCTCTGAGTTGCACGAACAATTCAAAGGAGATAAAAGTTAATTGGGCACTTTAATGATTATTTAATATATCCACGCCGTTCATTCATTTTTTGAAATCATTTTAGATCACGAGTCAAAAAAATGAACCATATCCAAAGCTCAATTGGACCACACCATAAATAGCAGTGGAGATAGTGATTTTTACTGTTAAAACATTCATAGGGCCCACCATAACACTATTAATATCCAATTTGTTCATAAGTTCACGGGGACCTACATGAAGAGGAAAAACAAATATCATATTGATCCAAAATTTCTGTGACCCTAAAAGGGTTTCAATGGTAGGACGTTCAATCACCCACTTCTTTATGTAGTGTGGTCCACTTGATATTTATGTCTTATTTTTTGCCTCAAGAAACTAAGAAGATCTAGCCAAATGGATGGACGGCTTGGATATAACACATACCTCATGAGGGGACCTACAGAACTTATTGACGTCAATACACCAGCTATATCGGTGGTGTGTGGTACACCAGCCAATCCGCTTCCATATTTCGATGCTCCGTACATGTACTTGTTTGATCTGAAATTCAGGCCCCACCACAACAGATCGCCCTCAAGTGGACGCGGATTAGCTACCGACCGGTTGGGTAACAATCAACTGAAGTGACGTCACCAGCTGGTTCCGTGGACCTAGCATAGTCTATGCGTCTATGTGTTGTATCCACTCCGTCCATCCATTTGGAGAGACCATTTTAAGGCATGAACCAAAGGAGGCAGATCAAAATCTCAAGTGGACTCCACCAGTGAAAAGAGTGGGGGTGTTGGACAGAGGTTTTCGATCAAGCTCGTGTTGTCACTTGGGATATGCCTTTTTTAACTTATAGACAGGTTGGACTTCAAATAAACATCATAGTGGGATCTACGAAGGTTTCAACGGTGGGCATCACTGTCCCACTGTTTTCTGTGGAGCTTTGGATCTGTCTCATTCTTTGACTCTGCCCAAAAATGATCTCTACAAATGGATAAAAGGGGTGGATAAAACACATAAATCATAGTGAGCCCAGAGAACCGGGTGACATCATTTCATTAGTCAGATTTGCATTTGCTACTGAACCAGTCAGCAGCTACTCCGCGTCCATTCCACGTTTGAAAAAAAAAAAGTTTCAAAACGCGGAAGCGGATTGGCTGGGGTACCACACACCAGCAACCTAGCTGGTCTGGGTACGTGATGTTGTACAAATGTTTCAAATGGCCCCAAATGATGTATTTATCAAATCTACACCATTCATTCAATTTTTCATATCATTTTAAATCTTGATCTAAAAAATAAGTAATTTTCATGACTCAAGTGGACCACACCACAAATAGCAGTGGGACAATGATTCTCACCTTAAAACATTCATAGGCCCCGCGCAAAGGTACAGTCGTTCTAAAGCTCGGGGGTGTGAATGGGCGGGGCTCGGCCGTAACAAAATTTGAATTTTTATAGGCCGGCCTGAAAGAGTTTAAAATATGGGCCGAGACCAACCTCAGGCCCAGCCCATTGACAGTGGTGAAGCTGCCCATTGACGCGATGATGTCCTCCAGGAGCATAATAAGTTTTAGCTCTCCTATTTAATACTGGGACACCTACTAAGTTCAATGATTAATCTGGAGTGTCCATTATGTTCAGTACTCTTCTCATCATAAACTATAAAAAGATCACATGACTGAATGGTTCTGATCATCTTATCAATAACCTAAAAAGTGGAAGGCCAAGATCAATTCTCAACTACTTTGCTGATCTCCTATATATCGAAACATATTGCGTGGTGTAGGACACGAGAACGCCTATCATTGAAAACTTCTTAGGGTAGGATGATGATATATGTATCGTATACACAATATTCATCTATTGTGAGAGATCATTTGAGCACACAGGCCCAACACACTCATGTCTCAGTGGGATTTCACCACCTATGGATACTTGAACTCTTGACCGGGTGTTGAAACTCCAGAGAGTCCACCACTGGAGCAAGAGTAAGGATCCGGGTGACTATTGCACTTGTTAATATTACCGTAGCTCTTAAAATAAGTCTTTTGATTGTCTTAATTTCGTGGGAACTGAGTAGAATTGTTGCTGCTGTTGTTGTTATTGCTACTGTTGCAGTGGTTTTTACAAATTTAATAAGGTTGTTGTGTGAATGTTTTTTACTTTCTCTATGTTGAAATAAATCCTGTTAGAACGGCTTGGTATGTTTTGCCAGGGTCATAACCATTGGTTGTTATTGTTGCTGCTGCTGTGGAGGGGTGTCAATGGGCTGGGCTCGGGCTTAAAAATTAGACTTTTAAATGGGCTCTACCCAAAGGCCCAGCTCGAAACGGTTCCAAATCCGGGCTGAGTCTGCTCTAGGCCCGACCGGTGACAGACCTACTGTGGGTATTATTATAGTAGGGTTGTTTTCAAATCCTAGTTGGGTTTTAATTAGTATCTATAAATAGACGGCAACAAAAAAGATGAAATATTCTAATCGGCTGTTACGTTTTTCATCTACAGTGGGGCCGGACGTCAAACATGGGCCTGGCAATGGCGGGCCTAGGTTGGGCCATGCCCAAATTTGAACTGACGGGCCTACGTAAAATGTTGATTATAGATGGCCCAGGCCAACCCTAGTAACACTAACATACCAACGGTCTGGATCCCAGACCATGCAAATACTCCTATGTCTTATCTTCTTCTATGGAATGGGTTAGATTCGCGTTGGGCACAAACTGATGGGCCCCATCAATCAGGTTTGAAAGTAATATCTGATGATGGCTTGTTCACAAAATGGATGTGAAATTTATGCCCAACCACAATAGATCGCTCGCAAGTGGGCGAGGATTCTGGCTCGGACCACGTCTCATTAAAAAATTGTTTCAAAACATAGCTTGAATGGTGACCTTTGATTAATCAGGCATGAAATTAAGGAATGGACCCTACACCGGCCAAGATTCAGCCCATGATAGCACAGCCCAGAAGTCCGAGATTGGAACCATAAGGCACGGCCCACGTCATCAACTTAGCCCGTGAATGGCTTTTGAGGCTGATTCAGGCCTAGCTAAATCGGTGGTGGGTCAGCCATGGGTTAGAAGTAAACAGGTTGGGCTCGGGTTGAATATTACCTAACTGGGCCAGCCTCAATTAGCTGGGTCAACGCAACCTAAAACGTGGACTAAAAGATTAGCAAAACGATGGACGGAGTGGATATAGAATACATAAATCTAAGTGGGCCCCATGGTAAGGACCGCACAGTCGTGGGTGAGGGTGGGCTGCACCTAATCTGCTCCAGTTTGGAAGTTGTTCCATACTTAGCCATGGGCCAATCTTTGCGTGGCCCAATCCCGCGTTATTCACATGACAGGTGCACTTGAAGGGATGGATTAGATCCTAGACACAAAATATAGGAGATGGGCCCCATCTCGACCGAGTGTTTACTGGGTCCAAGAGGGTGGATTTGGGCTGGGACCCAACAACACCTGTTTTTTTAGCAGGGCCCAAAAATGAAAGGACTGATGCTGACCCAATTTCACAGCAGGACTGAGAAATTGAACCAGGAACCGTTAAAATTATTTGGGCCCACCGTGGTACTCTGGGCCTCATGGCTTGCATTGATTTGGGCCCATGGAATGCATAACAGATGGACTTCATTTTGATATTTGACCATCATTTATGTGACCCTTTCACTTCATCACGTTATAAGGTCCCCATGTGCCAGTTCATGAAAGTGGGGCCCACTGTTAGGTTAACCAAACCGTTGATATGATGGGTCCTATAGCTGATGCCGGATGAACTAAAATTGTGACAAGATGGAAAGTCCTACCACTTTGATTATCAGTGGCCCACGTATAGACGGTTAAAGAAAAGTGAGAGGAACAGTAATGCAGTGTCATTTTGAAATAATAAAATGAAAATAAAAATTCAAGGAGAGTTATTTGATACTCTGAGAGAGTATAATGCTGGATACTCAGGCACCTAAAAACTCCACATGTGGAATCCACTTTATCTAAGTCATAGTTATAAAATCAGATGGTTTGAACAATCATATAAATGGTGGACCCCTTATTCATTGAAATATGATCATTGGATAAATTTCAATTTTGACCGTCCAGTAAATGTCTGGCTGTAATTTGTTGTCCTATATGCATAAATTGAATTATCTAATTTGAAATTTTGAATTACTTTTGCCCTGCGTATCATTTATCACACTGCCGGAGTATCAAACTTTTTTTCTCTTTCAGGAGTCAGGAACCGTAATTGCATTCCTGGCTGACTGGCCGTCGATCGGATTGCGTGTCAACAACGGCAGCAGTAGGTGGGTCCCACCACCCAAACGAATATAAGGTGAGGCAATGTTTTGGGTGACAGGGAAGGAAACTGCACGGTCATTACTCGCCTGAGCAATTACGCATACTTGTGCAATATCCAAGCCGTTCATCACATGGGTCCCACTACTAAGATTCTTTCAATGTACGGCTTAATCTTTTGAAGGTCCATGTCCCCATGTAAATAGTAAAATAATCGTGTGCTGCTGGAGCACAATAAATTATGGTTTTCCTATTTAATTGGGGACCCTTTCTAAGTGGAAAAGATAATTCTTGACTATACATTATGTCCAACGCTCTTTTCATCAACCACAGTGGAAAAATCAATTGATCCAATGGTTTTGATCATCCAATCAATAACATACAAAATGGAAGGCCAAGATCTTCTATCTAGAAATACGACCATTCATCAATTAGAGGGATCAAGTTGTTGGGGCTAAGAATGTTATGACCTATGGTCCTAAAAAATCATTTTTATAAGTTAATCTTAACCTTTCCATTTCTAGCTTGTAAAACGGATGACTTAAAATAGAAGGAAATTTGAAAATTTTGTATTGGCCATTGAATGGTTGTGATATTTGCATGGTGGCCCATGAAGTGCGCGTTGGATCTAATGCATGCTTTGGATTGATCGATGGAACTATCAAAGCGTCATAATGCAGCTAGGCCTATCATGACTTATGCATGGGATATCTTCCGCCTTTTATACGCACAATAGTTCCAAAAGCTACTAAAATGCCAATGTACATGCGTTGACGAAAATGCTCCCGTACGAAAATTGGTTGTCCTGTTTTGGCAAAGTTCTTAAAACAATTCGTACCAACCTCTCATCCACGTGGGACATCTCAGCCGTCCAAAAGAAAGATCTCACCATAAAGACTACCTTCCGTGAAAATCAGGCAGTTGGGTTCCGTCCTAGACTCCGAAGCTTGTCAAATCATGTCGGGTCTAATAGTCTGGCCCCAAGACCTGGGCTCGGGTAAAGGTCGCTAGTCCATCAGCAGATTGAGCTCTTTCGAGTCCAGGTCTCTCTTTTCCTGCGATGCGGGCGGGGAGCAGGTTGGGTTCGGAGGACCTTCGTTTTGAGTCTAGTCTAGTTAGCCCCACGTCAAATAATGCTATTTGCTTCCGTTCACTTGAAGGGATGGACTAGATCACACACGTGTGTTAGTTTGAAACACAAAGCATTGTTGCTTGGCAAACCACGTTCTATTGTGAAAAATAATTAAAATGCATTTAAAATACATAATTACTATTCATATGGTCCAAACTTGGATAAACTTGTGGTTGTACCTATAGGCACTTCGGATACCCACGCTGATAAAGAGGTAAATAATCATAAGGGTGCCGGTATTAGCAAAGAATCTTTTGATGTCTAAGTTAGGTAGATGGGTTTTTCATAAGAATTGAACTTGAGTTGGAGCTTTTGTGTGTACCTTCTTCTCAAGTCAGAGAGTATATTTATAGGATGCTTAGGTGGTTTGCTTGTCTCAGTGGAATTAGTCAAATACACTGGAGGATTTGAATTTAAATAGGGATTTGGTTTCGAGAATATTTTCGATCCCATTTCGATCAGCGTGATCTTCGATTAGAATTTCGTCGGATATATTTTTCCTCAGTATGATGTGGGATTGTTTTCGAATATCCTTCGTCTGACGCAAGGATGAATGTGATGAGGTCGATCACTGTCTTCCTCAAGGATAACTACTCCGAATCCACGGAGCTTCTCTGAACTCCTCACAGAGACTTCTCGAATCCACGAGGAAAGAAAGCAAGAGAATAGAAATAAATTCTAATAAAATTTAAAATTGATTAATGAATGCCATAAAACGAGTTCGCATCCCTTTAAATAAGGGAACCAAGCAATAAAAAATAAATCAGACTCAAACTACAACTAAAACTCTTAGAATCCGTGACTTATTATAAATAGTAAACTTAATATTTATAGATGGTCGTGATGTCTACTAGTGCGCAAGGTTTTCGGCCAAAAATAGTGTCCTATTTGGCTTCACCAAACCGTTCTCCTAATTATCCTAAGCACTTTTCATGTTGGACACAACTCCTAAAGCCCAACGGATGAAAAGTTATAATAAAACTAAAACTTACTATTTATAGTAAAAATGAAAATAAAACTGAAAAATGATCATCAATCAAGGGGTTTCTAGCAAATTCGGGCTACGCAACCTGACGTAATAGGGTTGGTTGGCTAAAGTAGCTAATTCTACCCCAAAATCATATATTTTACGTTAGATAACTTATTCCGGATTGCGAGATATGCTTGATCTAAGGTCTGGATCACTTCTGTCGTCGACCGTGCCTCTTCTGATCCATCTTGGCCATGAAATTGTAAGCGACTCGCTTTACATCATCGTCTAAGGTCGGGACTGGTCCAATCAGCTCGGCCTGTAAGTTTTGTCACTGAGTTCTGAATTCGAGCAATTCAAGTCAACAGCAGGTGATGTAGAGCAAGTTGCGGATACTTTCTTGTCCAAGATGGATTAGAGAAGGCCTGATCAGATCGAGACAGAAGTCATCCAAACCATCATAGGCTTAAAACAAGCATATCTCATAAATCAGAATGAGTTATTCGACATACCATATATGATTTTAAGGTAGGACGAGATACTTTACCCAACCAACTTGTCTATGTTGGGTTCCCACACCGAATTTGTGAGATTTCATCATATCCACACCCAACTAAACTGAATTTTTATTAGGTCAAAGATGGTGGAAATGGAGCTGGACCTAACTCGACGAACAAGGGTACTACCCTACTTTCTTTAGCTAGGACCGAATAGGGGCGATGAGAGGCCATTGTGATGTATGAATTTTATCTCCACCGTTTATCCATTTTGCCATGTCATTTCAGGGTAAAAGCATAAAAATAAATCATATCCGAAGCTCAAAGTAGACCAAATCACATAAAAGCAATAGGGGTAATGGCATCCATCATTGAAACCTTCCTAAGGCTTACCGTGATGGTTACCTGTTCATAAGGCAGCATAAACCTGGACGAAGGGAAAACACAAATATCATCAGCTTGACCCAAAACTTCAATAGTCCCCCAAAAGGTTTTCAACAGTAGGCCACTGTGTGATCCAGTTGAGCCTTAGATCTGCCTCATTTTTTGAACTTGTTCTTTAAAATGATATGGAAAAATGGATGGACAGTGTCGATGAAACCCATAAACCATAGTGGCGCCTCAGAGACCCGCTCCGTTCCTAGCTAAGGATGGGCGGAGTAGTACCCAATCCACATCCCAACCAGCTGACGCCTTTTTTTTTTTTTTTTTTATCGGGGTCCAAAAAGTGAAAGACCTCAACCCAACCTGATTTTGCAACGGCCCTGAGAAAATGGACCCGGACGTGTTTAAATCATGTAGAGTCCATCGGGTACCCATGGGGCTGGGGGCTGACAATCATGTAGGTTAATCAAACCGTTCACGTTTCACGTGATGGGCCCCATCGCTGATGCCTGATGAACTAAAACTGTCCAAAGATGGAAAATTCTACAACTTTGACCAGTGGCCCACAGATAGACAGTTAAGGAAAAGGTAGAGCAGTATTTCACAAGAAAAGGCTTGATATTCCGGGTCTCTTTGAATCTGGAATTTCTATGGATTATCCACCATCCATAGTAGGAAGTATGATTTCAACGGTTCTGATCATCTAACTAGGAGCCTGATCAGTTGTAGCAACTGGACACATCAGAGCCCGTTAATTAATGGAGTATGAGATCAAGGTGTGGGTCCCACACAGGATTACTCGGCCAAATTAATGACGTCTGTGGACGGTTCAGGGCAGCTCAATGGGTGGTGGGCCAGCCTAGGGTTAGAAAATTAGGCCCTTCTTAAGTAAATGGGTTGCGCCCACTTGGTTACCACGGCCAGAAGTCTCCTAATCCAGACCACATAGGTCCCCTGATGTAGATTATTTTTAGGCATCTGCATCCAAAAGCAGAGAGTCCTCGTTTCATTCATACTTTTAGAAATGTAAGGATCACCATGCCATGGAACCACCCACACCATACTCATTTCACAACAAAAATAGAAACAGGTAGCTTGTGGCATCCACCACAGGGATATCTGACGACCCGACATGGCCTAAGCTCTGTGTGGCCCACCATGATGTATGTATTTTTATTCATGTTGTCCATCCGTTTTGTCAGCTTCTTTAAAGTCATACGCCCTTCTGTGCGGTCACGCGCAACATTACTTATTTAGCCACTTCACTTGTTCTTCTCTACTCCTTTACAGTTTGAATCTTCTTACTTTCATAATTCCTTATTCAATAATTTTTTGTACTCCAACAAGCTTAAAAATTATGTAGATTGAAAGCTCAAGCGGACCACACCATAGAAAATAGTGGGCATTGAACATGCACCGTTGAAAAGGCATTGAAACTCACATGGGCCACATACCCGATGTTTTAAACCGTCCATAATTTATTCTCTTCACAAGCTTTCTAAGGAATCCTATATGTATATATGATTTTTAAACCGTATTTATTAAGGGCCTGTTTGGATTGATGGTGAGGATTGTTTTGCACTGTGTCAAATGTTAAATACTTACATCTAATAGATCTACATTGTCCATCAAGGAGATTCCAATAATTCAATTCAAAAGGTAAGATGTGATTAATCATTATATGTAAGATCATTAAGAACATAATTAAGAAGAGCCCAAAACCACCCGCTTCTCATAATAGGCCGTACAATCATATTATAAACATGGAAAAATAAAAATATTATTAATTTAAGTCACAAGCTAAATTGTCAAATCTACTATTTTAAGTTATAATTCCAAAATGTGATTATTTGAAGAATCTCATTAACTGAGGACACTTGTTTGTTGAAACAGGCCCATTGGATAATTTTCACTTTTAACCATTCAAAAAATGATAGTCAGATGATTAAATAAGTGTAATTTGTAGTCCTTAATACATCTAAATTGAGAGATATTTGAACGATTTAATTTGAAAGTTTTAATTAATTGTATGCGGCATGCGTATCATCTATCACACTCCGCCGGAGTATCAAACTTTTTTTTTTAGCTTTTTCTTTTCTATCGCGAACTACCTGAGGAGAGATCCCAGAATTCCTACCGACTGGCGAAACCCAAGACCCGCGTCAAACACGAGACGGATTGCCTGCGCCCCCACCATCGGATGTAGGGCCCACAGGGAGACCTACCTTTGTGTTTATATTCCATCCAAACTGTTCATAAGGTTAATCTCACTGGGAAGAACTTATATATATATATATATATATATATATATATATATATATATATATATATATATATTATCCCGATTGGAATCTTTCATAGTCCCACGAAGGTTTCAATGGTCAGAGTTCAACTCTACTGTTTCTTGTCCCCGATTAGAAAATTTCAGGCTTCACAAAGGTTTCTGAGATTTTGAAACTGATGGACGGATTGGATTTCTCTTTGGCCCCATCTAGGATTCTATGAGAAGGCATATGCAATCAGCCGTCCTCATCGTCGGTTGTTTCTGAGTGGAACTAGGTAACGTGTTACCCCGCTAACACGTAAACATGCACAATCCGCGTCCTTTGTTTGTTTTTGCTTTTTGGTCAAAAGGGAGGACCCCATTATTAATCTCCTTTGACGCGTGGAATAAACAGAACTTATGCAATATCCAAGCCGCTCCGCTCATCATTCGGGTTCCACTACTTAGATTCTTCTTGTAAAAAACCAGGTTAGTCTGCCAAACATTTTGGTCATACATTTACGGAATGTAAAACTAAGAGGACATAACCAACGTTTGAAATTGAAATCGTGTGGGCCAATCTAATTATGGGGTCAATTTAATTTCCAAGGTAATGCATTTAATCACTAGAATGCACCTGATGAACGGCTTTGATCTTTCAAAGGTGCACCATATCTCTACGCATGCATGCGCACAGGAGTGACAGGACGTGTAGTAATAGAGGAAGGCAGGAAGCTTCTCTGGAAGAAAGCAATAGATTCCTCTCGCCGCAAAAGAAGATCCATGTGCAAACATCTCCACTCTCGGACTCTTTCTACCACTCACCTACTCCCCCTAGCAAAAACAATGGCGAGATGGAAGTTATCATCAACGTCCCAGATGATTACACAGACATCTTGGTCACATTATTGGCGCCTCCATCATCAGGATAAATTAAAGATAAAAACCAAGCTCAGGGGGACGTGTTGAAGGCAGTGGCTGCCGTTTTAATTGTAGTTTCAGCCATTGGGATGGGAGATCTCTCTTTTGGGGTTGGATTTTATGTGGACCCATATCAGGAATTTCTCTTGAACGTCTAGACCATAGTCATTCTCACTGCATTTGAATTGGGAATGGGACTGCTATTCATCTATGTGGTACTTATACAGGTGTTTATATTAGTTACTGTAGCAAAGAAGCTAGCGTGGGCAGTTATTGCATTGGTCTACATTTCACTTCCCCTTAACATAATTGTTCATGTTGAGTTTGGTGGGTTCAAGTAGATTTGCTACTGTCGTTGTTTGTTGTTACGGCTATGGTACTGATGTTGCTGTTACTACTGAGGTTGTTTGTCTTTACTATTATGGTATTGTGTTGATGCTGCTGCTGTTTGTTATTGCAGGTATTGTGTGGTCGTCCGTGTCTTTCCTTTTCCGCGTCCATGGTAAATTTAGTTGGGAACGTTTGACATGTCCTATTATAAAAAGTGTCCTGTATTGTTTTGTCATGGGTGTATTCAAATTCTAGTCTTTTAAATCTTATCTATAAATGGACGGTGATTAATAGATGGTACGTAACATTCCAATCGGACGTCACGTCTCATCTGCAGGAGAGGGGGACGTAACACATGGACCTGACATGGGTTAACGGATTGGCTACTCCCCTTGCCACCAGTGTGCTCTGTGGGCCCACTATCGTGTATGTGTTTCATCCATATATACCTCCATCTATTTCGATAGATCATTGAGGTATATCCCAAGCTCAATTGGACCACAAAGAGTGTTGAATAAGCTACGACCATTAACAACTTTCTGGGGGCCATAAAAGTTTTGAAACCAGCTGATCTTTGCTTTTTCCCTTCACCTATGTCTGTCTGATATAATCAATAGATTGGATGTCAAATAAATAGTACAGTGGGCCTTAGGAGGATTTTAGTGATGGATATCCAATTACTATTGTTTTCCTGTGGTGTGGTCCACCTGATGTTTATATCCCTCTCATTTTTGGGATGAAGCCATAAAATGATATGTAAAAATGGATGAACGGCATGGATGAAACACATAGATCATGGTGGGGCCCACAGAGCACCAACCATCAGCCACCGGGCTGGTGGCAGGGGGAGTAGCCAATCCGTTTCGGTTCAGGCCTAATTTTGAACTGATTGGGCCAGTAACACTAAAACACCAACTGTCTGGATTCCAGACCAAGCAGAGTCTTGTACGTTGTATCTTCTTTTATGGGCCCATCAGTCAGGCTTCAAACTAATGTTCGATGCTCCGTACGTTTACTTGTTTGATCTGAACCACACCAGGACGTGGTTTGGCTGATGACGCTACCACTAGCCAGGTGGCTAGTGGTTGGTGTTATGTGGACACTACCATGATGTATATGTTTTATCCATGCCGTCCACCCATTTTGAAAGATAATTTTACGTTTGGTCCTAAAAAATCAGGTAGATCTAAGTCCCTGGTGGGCCACACCATGGGAAAACAGTAGTGATTGAATGTCCACCATTAAAAACCTCCTGGTGCCCACTGTAATGGTTATTTGACATCTAACCTTTTGATTTGTTCATACAGACTTGGATGAAGGGAAAAAATATACCTGCGGACGGCATGAATGAAACACACACATTATGATGGGGCCCACAGAGCACCGACCATCAGCCATTGCCTGGTGGTAGGGTGCGTAGCCGATCCGTTTCCCACCACAACAGAGTGAAATGAACGTGCGGTGACCTACATAGGTGAAAGTTCAGCCGATTATAGCACAACCCGAAAGTCTGATGTTTGAAACCAGAAGCCATGGGCCCGAACCCGGTTCGGAGCTGAATAGGTTGTAAAATTAGACCCCTTTTAAGTTAATGAGTTGGACCGGGTTAAAGATTACCCAACTGGGCCAGCGTCAATTAGCTGAATGAAATCCAACCCAAAAATGATGCAGATCCAAAGATCAAGTGGACCAAGAGTGGGGATTGAATGTCCACCGTTGAAAATTTCCTAGGCCCACCGTGGTGTTTTATTTGCCATCCAATCTCTTCGGATGGTCAAACAGACCTGGATGAAGGGAAAACACAAATATAAGCTTGATCCAAGACTTCTGTGGCCCTCAAGAAGTTTTCAACGGTAGATGATCAATCTCCACTGTTTTATGTGGTGTGGTCCACCTGAGCTTTGGATCTCCAAAATTTTTGAGTTCATGCCCTTAAGTGAGCTGGTAAAATGGATGGACGGCGTGAATAAAACACATACATCACGGTGGGCCCAAGAAACTGAAACTTATCCACCCATTCTCCAAAGAACAAACTCAATAAAAAATCTCTATAAAATCAAACAAAAAAAAATGGTAAAAATTACTTTTTTTACAAAACAAACAACCTCAAATTCCAAAATTCCAACCCAACCCTTTTCACATTGCTTTTCAAGAGGTCCGCCAAATCAATCCAAGCAACCCATTTACAGTATATTCCGATCGAACCCAGATCCCAAATCCTTCAAAAAACAAAACCCAAACGAGATTTTCAGATTGAATTTGAAATCTCTAACCGCTTCTGCCCAAACCCAGCTCCAGAAGAGGCTTCCCAGCCGCCTCGGGCCGTCGAATCGATCGGAGAAATTTTATGATTTTGGAGAATATGGTTGAAAATCGGATCCAGGTTTTTAATTCCGTGGATTGATTTGTTAGAATTGCACGAATTTGGGAGAGGGGAGAGCTTTGATGACTGTAGGGAAAGGGTCAAAATGCAAAGGGCAGAAATGGGGAAGAAAATGGGAAAGGGGAGTACGAAGGAATTATATTATCCTCGGCTCGAGGATATGCACATTATACTCGAGCTTTTCATTTGTGCTGGTGGGGCCATGTAGCGACACCAGCATGCCATCGGTACGATGGGACCCAATTTCCTCGACTGTTCGCAAGAACATATATTTGAAGGGAAAATCCTAACCGTTGGTCGGTGTTCTGATAACAGACATTCGAGATGGGAAGAAAGCAACGATCCACTGGGAAAATTTTGCATCACAACACTTATCTAGAACACCAGACCACGGCCCACGACCAACTTGATGAACGCTGATTGATTGACTATGTGGGGCCACTGTAATGTACGTGTTTCATCCATGCTGTCTATCCATTCCTGCGGCTCTTTTTCGGACACAAAAATAAGGTTGATACATGCACATGTGTTTACATGATGTGTTAACTATAAAGTCTTAGTCTTAATTTAATTTCGCATACATATAATTAATTAGTCAATTATATAAATATAATTAAATAAGTACGTAGATGACAATCTCAAACATATTAATGTATAATTGTTTGGCTATTTGTTTACTTTAATTTCGTCAAATATACTCAACATACAAATATATAAGATTTTACTATCGAAAGTTTTAAATTAGATTAATCTTTAATGTTTATAATCCTACACAAGTACTTTGAGATTTAGGCCCTACACAAAATCTAGGGGCATCTTTGTTTTTCCATTTCACAATCGCTTGCAGAAATGCATGGGTCTATGATCGGCCATCTTCACAAAATACCTTGTTTGAAAAACAAGGGGCGGGATTGCAAATGCCTAAACTAATGTTTATTTTTTGGGGATCACCACGGCATGGGGATACCTTTTGCGGATGTGCAGCAGACTGGGGTGGCCCCACCAGTGACTGAAGTGACATCACAAGCTTTATATGTGGGCCCTCCATAATGTACGGTTTGTATCCACGCCATCCATCCATCTGGATGGATCATTTTAGGGTAATATCCAAACAATGAATCACATCCAAAGCTCCAGTGGATCCCACCACAGATAATAGTGGGGAGAGTGACAACCGTTAAAAATATTTGAAGGCCAGAAAGGTTTTGATCCAGGTGATATTTGTTTTTTTTTCCCTTCTTCAATCTCTTTGTAAACTGTTGAAAAAGTTAAAATTTGAAAAAACAAGCATGCTAGGCCACATGAAGTTTTCTACGGTGGTCATCAATAGCATCCGCTGATTTATGTGGTGAGGTCCACCAAAGCATTCGATCTGCCTAATTCTCTGAGGTCAACAGTGAAACAAAATCTCCAATTGGATGGACATGGTGGATACAACACATGCATCATGGTGGGTCCACAATGATGTGACGTCACTTCAGTAGTGACTCTTGCTACTCACTAGCTATTACGATGGTGGGGTCCACAATGGTGGGGTCCACAGGAAGTTTTCTACGGTGATCATCAATAGCTACTCACTATGACAGTATCTATTCTGCATCCCTCGTACAAGTCGTCCGGTCCACATTCTGAAGATCATCGATATGGCGAGTTCAGTCCATTCAAGTATTGCACGTTCAGAATCACAACCGAAATAGTTGTAAAGTGAACCGTCCAAAATTCCAAACAGGTGTCGAGCATAGTTATTAAAAAAGAAAAAAAAGAAGCAAAAAACAAAGTCTACCAAGAGTGCATACGACCCAAATATATCAATGGTATAGGACCATCAGCTGGAAAACTATAATAAGAACAACAACACCTATAACAATGTATAAAACCAGTAGCGAGTCATAATATACGTTAGTACAGCCCTGAGATGTCCCTATTGTTGTTGTCTGTGTCCTTGCCGGTATCGTTGGAGAAGGAAGATCAGTCGAGTATTACAAACCGGACTGATTGGAGACATCGAGGCTTGCCAGATTCGAAACAACGTCACCGAATAACGTGATCCAGGCAACAAATGCCTCCTCAACATACTTGAAGGATATGAAGTGAGCCTGCGAATAGCCCTCGACCTAATTCTTGTACTCATCCCACGAATAATAGATCCTCGATTGTCTTTCTATGAAGACAATGTACACTTTCCCCATCTGTTTAAAACAAAATGTCATTAACGATCGTTACATTATTAATAATTATAAGTAGAGCCATACCCGGTAATGTTTCACCGGTGTAAGTGTCGCCGTGACTTGCACGTTAGTTAAGCCTACATGTAGTACAAATTAGTAACAATAATAACATTACATTCCCATGATTAAACTACTTGAGGTTTGAACCTGTAAGGAATACACACACACACACCATTAACCTGTGACCTGTTATCCAAAAGTATGTACAAAAATAAATACAAATATCCAAATTTAAGTTATAAATATTGCGTAGCACGCCAACAATGCAGTGGGCCGAGATCCAATCTCAGGCCTCACCCACAAACGATAAACAGAAAGGAATATAAACTAGAAACAGATCAAAACAATCCAAACAAACCACAAGACAAGATATACGTGAAAAAAATCCCAAACTAGGATAAAAAACCACAGATGCAAACTTCCACTATGAAGAAACAAAAATTACAAGGTAAAATACTAACATCTCCCTTGTAAGAATATAGAAAACCCCTAGCCCACACCTTTAGAAATATTTCTCAATATTCCTCATCTTATACCTAGAAAAGCCTTAGGAACCCCTATTTATAATTTATGTAACTTCCCTTCCGCATCCCAATTGCGAAAGGACTCAAATTCGCAGTTTCGCGCAAAATCGCGGAACAAACTACGTAACCCACGAACAGTCCTAGCTCCCCTACGACCGGACCTAGCCCTCCTACGACCGGTCCTAGGCCCCTAAGACTGGTCCTGGAAATTCCAGGACTGGTCCTAAACTGGGAAAAAAACAGCACAACTCGCTCGACTTCGAGTCGTGCCAGGGCTCGAACCTACGACCGGTCGAGCGCCTCTACGACCAGTCGTGGCTCCCCCATGACCGGTCGAACATGCCCCTACTACCGGTCGAAGACGTCCTACGACCGGTCGAAGGCGGGCCAGATGTGGCTCCACATTCTCAACAATCTCCCACTTGGAGACACATTGCCATAAACCTTCATCTTCTTCATTCGGAGTACACCACATCCCCGTCTTCAAGCTTGAAGACCAATCAAAGCTGAACAGAGTTTCAACTTCTCCCTTGTGAACGCCTTGGTCAACATATCTGCAGGATTCTCACTTGTATGAATCTTCTCCAGAACAATCGATCCATCTTCCAGTAATGAACGTATGAAGTGATATCTGATGGCAATATGATTGGTCCTTGAATGAAAAGCTGAATTCTTAGCCAAGTGTATTGCACTCTGACTGTCACTGTACAGCTTACAATCTACTTGCTTCTTACCCAACTATTTCATAAAACTTTGCATCCACACCATCTCCTTGCATGCTTCTGTAGCCGCAATATATTCTGCTTCTGTCATACTGATAGATACTATCTTCTGTAACTGAGAGACCCAACTGACTGCAGCACTGCCCAGAGTAAAGACATAACCTGTAGTGCTTCTTCTGCTGTCGATATCTCTTGCCAAATCTGAATCCACATAGCCTTGCAGCTTGATTTTCGATCCACCATAACACAGCCTACATCTTTAGTACCCACTAGGTATCTGAGGATTCACTTCACAGCTTCTCAATGTTCCTTCCCGGGGTTATTCATGAACCTATTAACAACTCTCACTGCTTGAGCAATGTCTGACCTCGTGCTCACCATAGCATACATGAGACTCCTAATAGCTGACGCGTATGAGACTTTAGCCATGTAGTCCCGTTCCTCCTGCGTCTTTGCACCTTCCTCCTTAGATAGCTTGAAGTGGTTGGCTAATGGAGTGCTAACCGACTTAGCACCTCCCCATATTGAATCGATCAAGTACCTTGGCTATGTACTCTGCCTGTGACAAAATTAGTTTCTTATTTTCCCTGTCACGCTTTATCCTCATGCCTAGGATTTGTTTTGCAGCTCCTAAATTCTTCATGGTAAATTCTCTAGATAATTGTCTTTTGAGATCTGAGATGTCCTTCATGCTTGAACCGGCCACAAGCATATCATCAACATACAGAAGAAGAATGATATACGACGTATCAAATTTCTTTAAATAACAACAGTGGTCTGCATGACATCTCCTAAAACCGTTTCCCGACATGAAACTATCGACCTTCTTGTACCACTGCCTCGGGGCCTGCTTCAGGCCATATAGACTTTTCTTCAGTCTGCACACCTTGTTCTCATTACCTAGTGCCACGTATCCTGTCGGCTGATACATATATATTTCTTCTTCAAGATCCCCATGAAGAAAGACTGTCTTAACATCTAGCTGCTCTAGATGTAAGTTCTCTGTAGCCAGTATACTCAAGACCATGCGAATCATAGACATTTTCACTACCGGTGAAAATATTTCAGTGAAATCGATACCTACCTTTTGTTGAAACTCTTTCACAACCAATCTAGCCTTGTACCGTTTCGAACCATCGTGCTCCTCCTTCAGTCTGTAAACCCACTTGTTATGAAGAGCTTTCCTACCCTTAGGTAAAGTGACTAGCTCCCAAGTACGATTAGACTCAACAGAGTCCATCTCCTCATCCATGGCCTGCTCCCACTTAACCCGTGTATCTGACTGTAATACCTCTTCAAAACATTCTGGCTCACCATTATCTGTCAGCAGTAGATAATGTAAGGAGGGTGAGTATCGGACCGTGGGTCTCCTCTCCCGAGTGGACCTCCTCGTAACCGGTGTTTGTGGCTCTACCTCATAATGCTCCTATGCATGATCATCCTGTGGCGCTGTAACACCCGTGTCCGGTAACTCTTTCAATTCTACGAATTCCTTTTTCTCGGCCTTATTTTCTTGCACACTGTCCTTATGCATCACTTTTTTGTTGAAGAATACGTCATTGCTTCTGATGATTTTCCTATTTTCTGCATCCCAAAACCTGTAGCCAAAATCATCCTTCCCATAGCCTATAAACGTGCACCTCCTAGACTTCGCATCCAGTTTGTTTCTGTGCTCTACATCAATGTGAACATATGAAGTGCAAACGAACACTCTGAGATGTGTAAGGTTCACTTCTTTTCCAGACCACGTTTCTTCTGGTAGCCCACATCCAATGGTGTTGAGGGACTTCTATTGATAAGATATACGGCAGTATTCACAGCATCTGCCCAAAAGGTCTTGGGCAACCCTGCATATAACCTTATGCTCCTGGCGCGCTCAAGGATGGTCCTGTTAATGAGCTCAGCCACACCATTCTGTTGTGGTGTCCCTGGAATCATTTTCTGATATTTGATTCCACTTGCTGCACAATACTCCTCAAACCTCTTATCACAATATTCTCCCCCATTAACAGATTTGAGACACTTTACTGTTTTACCTGTCTCGTTTTCTACCACAACTTTCCACTTCTTAAACGCATCAAATATATCAAATTAATGCTTTAAGAAATAAATCCACAGTTTTTTACTAGCATCATCGATAAAGGAAACAAAATAACGTGAGCCACCAAGAGATGATACCTGTGCCGGTCCCCACACGTCAGTGTGTACAAGCTCCAATAGATGCGTCTTTGGAACGCGTCCTCTCTTCTTGAAGCTTACCCTCTTCTGCTTGCCATATACGCAGTCCTTGCAGAATTTCAAGCCAAGAGACTTCAGCCCTGGTAGCTTCCCTTTTGACAATAGCACTTTCATCCATTTCTCACTCATATGTCCCAACCTCTGATGCCATAACTGCCCATTCACTCCAGTTGATGCGACTGAGAGTGAACCATACGATCCTTAAGTCACGTACAAAGTACCTTCCTTTTTGCCTCGAGATATCACCAAGGCACCTTTTGTGATCTTCCAGGAATCACTGGTGAATGTCGTCACATAACCGGTATCGGCCAACTGCCCTACTCAGATCAGATTCCTTCTCAAACTCGGTACATGTCTGACATCCTTCAGTTTTAAAACTGTTCCATCTTTCTAATTGACCTGAATGTCCCCATTTCCAACAATACTGCACGACTCATCATCACCCAGGTAGACTCTTCCAAAGTCACCTGACACATAATCATACAGAACTTCCTTACATGAAGTGGCATGAAACGAAGCACCCGAGTCTATAACCCATGACTCATTCCTTGCATCAAGAGACAAGATCAACGCCTCTATGTCACTCTCCTCAGACAGATTCACTGAATCCTTCCCGCCTTGAGAGCTTCCTTCTTGTTTCTTGAGCGCCCTGCAATCACGTTTCATGTGCCCCTTCTTGCCGCAATGCCAACACCCGTCTTTGTCTTTCGGTCCCTTGAACTTCTTCTTCGACTTAGAACGCCCGTGTTTATTGCCTCATCTGTTCTGTGATCTTCCTCTTCCTTCAACGTTTAGAACATTCCCTGAATCCCCCGAAACTCTTGATGCCTTTCTTCTAGATTCTTCGCTGAGAATTAGACCAGCCAAATCATCAAATTTCAGCTTTTTTGACCCTGAAGAATTGTTCACAACAATCACCAAACCATCTCAACTGTCTGGCAGACTGGATAAGATCAATAGTGCCCTGACCTCATCCTCAAAAACGATGCCAACGGATTCTAACTGGCTTGTGACTGTATTGAACTCGTTTAGATGTTCAGTCACGCTCCCACCATCTGACATCTTCATGTTGAATAGCTGTTTCATAAGATGAACCTTGTTGGATGCTGAGGGCTTTTCATACATGGTGGCTAGGGCTTCCATTAATTCTTTTGTCGTTTTCATATTGGATATATTAAAGGCGACACTCTTAGACAAAGAGAGTCGGATCGTTCCTAAAGCCTTCCTATCCAGTAAAAACCATTCATCATCTGTCATCTTTTCTGGTTTCTTCTCTTTTCCTTCTAAAGGAATGTAGAGGTCCTTCTGATACAGATAATCCTCCATCTGCATCTTCCAGAAGGCAAAATTTGAACCATCAAACTTCTCAATTCTAGTTTTTCCATCTTCCGCTATCGCTCCCAATAGAACTAAACCAATAGCTCTGATATCAGTTGTTGCGCAGCACGCCAACAACGCAGTGGGCCGAGATCCAATCTCAGGCCTCACCCACAAACGATAAACAGAAAGAAATATAAACTCGCAAACAAACCACAAGACAAGATATATGTGAAAAAAATCCCAAACTAGGGTAAAAAAACCACAGATGCAAACTTCCACTATGAAGAAACAAAGATTACAAGACAAAATACTAACCTCTCCCTTGGAAGAATATATAAAACCCTTAGCACACACCTTTAGAAATATTTCTCAATATTCTTCATCTTATACCTAGAAAAGCCCTAAGAACCCCTATTTATAGTTTAGGTAACTTCCCTTTCGCATCCCAGTTGCGAAAGGACTCAAATCCGCAGTTTCGCGCAAAATCGCGGAACAAACTACGTAACCTACGACCGGTCCTAGCTCCCCTACAACCGGTCGTAGACCCCTACGACCGGTCCTAGCCCTCCTACGACCGATCCTAGGCCCCTAAGACTGAGAAAAAAACAGCACAACTCGCTGGACTTCGAGTCGTGCCAGGGCTCGAACCTACGACCGGTCGAGCGCCTCTCACGACCGGTTGAATATGCCCCTACGACCGGTCGAAGACGTCCTACGACCGGTCGAAAGCGGCCCAGATGTGGCTCCACATTCTTAACAATACATGTCCAAAAAAATATGAGAATTTAAAAATTATCATAAGACCAATGTATATGAATGACTGATGGCAACTAGTCAAAGTAGGCAAAATATTAGTGTTATACTTGAGGTCCATCCCCATTCAGTAGAATTCTGATGAACGATGCTCTCTTCTCTTTCGCAAAGTTAAGGAAGGCGGCCCCATATGATTCTTCCTTCAATAAAAGCTTTGTTGCCCATAAAATCTCATCAACCGTTAGTCCCTCCAACTCTTCTAAAGCCAGTATGATTTCTGTCATCTGAGAAAAGTTCTTACTCTTATCGATTGAAATGACAATTAATTTCATGTCACCCTCAACATCTACCATCCTAGTCCCAATCATATCGACTGGTCGCTCCAGTCTCGATCTTTTTTTAGAATTAACCGTGGAATTCGTTTTGCCAGAGGCATTTCCATGCTGTGTCGGACTCAAATGGGGAATATTGTTGCCTCCACGGCTGTCAAAAGACCAATGGACACGCGGTCCATCCTCGCCAAGATCTTCTGAAGATATGATATTAATATCATCATTCAGATCAATGGTGTAGTTTGATGAAACCTCCATATCTCTCCATCGAGGAGTGGTAGTGCAGGGAGGAAAGTTGCCAGTGACACTTTCTTTACTGGTGGCCTTGTTATTACCGAA
The DNA here is from genome assembly GCA_037074715.1 of Magnolia kwangsiensis. Lineage (NCBI taxonomy): Eukaryota > Viridiplantae > Streptophyta > Magnoliopsida > Magnoliales > Magnoliaceae > Magnolia > Magnolia kwangsiensis. Next base: position 101,426,156 of record CM073584.1, read on the forward strand.
GATGAACTCAAGATCATCGAATCTTTGCATGGGTTTACCACGAAACTAGGTAGCATTTGGATAGGACTACACAAAATACAGAAATTTACCTGTCACTAACATTATACATTGTGTAATAATATATAATTGATATGTCAGAAGAGTTCTCACCTTAATGTATTCCATCCACACTTCATCTAATGCGACGACAATTTTTATTTCTGGGTCCCAACCAAACCCAGAGGCACTCCGTAGATCTTTGACAGTGAAGAAGTTCTTTTTCACGGTATGGATGCGATTTTTTAGGTTTACATTAGTGATGATGAGGCCCAACCTCGTCCTCATGTTTTCCACCACTCTTGTAAACGATTCTATCTTAAATCTAGCACCACTTCTTCGGCCAGCAATGACTAGCTCCATCAGTCCGTCGATTAGGATGTCATCCATGTCATCCGTCCAACGGAGAACACCTCCATACGACTTGTCCTCGGTACCACTGTTAATGATATGCTTTCTGGGTGATCTCCATAGGGTAGTAGATGGTGGTCCTGATGAATCTTTCGTCGGAGTAGAAAATACCGATCGTCTATTCGGAGACATGGATCCACTTCGGTCAATTTCAATATGATAAAAGGTAAGTTAAGATTGTAAGTATAAATAAATCGCGAGCACCCCATGATGGCATAGTCAATATGAACTGTAACCGATTATGCAAAAAATAGTAGCGTTTTAAACAGACAAAGTCTGGAACAACCATATGACTAGTCTTGTAGGGAGATTCTTGAATGTTATTTCAGTAGCTAGCACATGTTCATATTATTACAAGGTTTCTAAACTACTTGATTCACTGGATGAGCTTGGTTCCACATTCTAGACGCGATTTCATTTCGTTTTCTTGCCTACTCATCTCTTTCTTGTGGGATGACATTTAAAAGGACACGTCTTTCATCAACGACGGATACTTTCGTAGGTGATGAGGTCACGCATTCGGCAGCACAACTGGACAACCCCTCGAACTCATCAATGTCATCATCACCTGACATCCTTATGAAGTTGCATAACACACAACAAGCTAACATTATCTTCACTTGAGTTTGTACGGGATATTGTGGAGCAGTCTTTAAAATTGGGAACCTGGCTTTTAAAACTCCAAAACATCTTTCTATTATATTGCGCAATTATGCATGTCGATAATTGAATAACTCCCAAGCATTGGATGGTTTTCGACCCGTACGATACTCATTAAGATGGTAGCGTACACCGCGATACGGGGCCATGAAACCGAGCGAATGCGTGTATCCTGCATTTACTACGTAATATTTACTTGCATATTGAAAATAATTTCCGATTAATAACAATCCTTAATTTCTTGATTTATAAAGCAATCAACGTGGTTGATGTACATGGGTTTACCATGAGGTATTACAAAAGGATCGCTTGAGCGAGTCATTGCACTTTGCAAAACACGTATATCCAATGCGGAACCTTTTCACGTAGCTAATACGTACACAAACTTCATGTCGAACTTGCAAGCGGCTAGGACATTTCGTGATATGTATCTTTTCCTGTTTCAATAGACAGCACTATCCACAGATGCTACAAAAGTAGGGATGTGTGTCCTATCAATCGCACCGATACAATCCTAAGTTAAACTTGTCAATCGTTAGGATGATATTGGCATATGTAATTTGATCCCTACAGATCATAATCAATTATGATGAATATATGTACTATCATACCTGAAAGTATTCTGTCCAATGTGGGTTTGATGAAATCTCAGATGCGGTATCCAGTGTAGGTGCATATAAAGAAATGACTGCATCCAAGACTCGATTAAAGTATCGACTTACGGTTTCGCCTGACCTTATAAAATGATGTACAATCCCTCGGTTCCAAACATTGTGGCTTAATGTATGGAGAAACATGATAAGTTGCTCTTCCATACTTATGTGTATCGCATCCGCCAACAGTTCCTTATCTTGTAAGATTGAACAAAGATTAAAGAACGTGGTCTTCTTCATCCATAGTTGCAAAACACAATCATCCATAGTTGCAAAACACAATCACTCTCCCTTGTCCTAATAATCTCATTGATAATATGGGCACGATTATAATTAGTAGACGTGGGAGGGTTTCGAAAGAGGAATGTGTGACAATACTCCCCAACAACAATTATAGTAGATCCCACAGCTAATATAACCGCAAAGAATTCTAACTCTTTATCTGTCCAATCGCTTACGGCCATAATAATTCACCCTGCTATATATTGGATGCATGTGACAATTTTCGTGGATGTTTCAAAAATTTACATAGACTGGATATGATCTACTCCATCTGAAGGATAGATTTTCTGAATCACTTTTGGATGTACACCCACCAAAAAAGGTAAGTTATCATGATATGACACTGATATTGGTAGAAAGCTACGGTTGCTCACCTATTCTAATTTTGGAATGATGGAAATAGTGATTTTTACAATTTAGTCAGTTTAATTAATTTGAGTTATTTCATGCCACGTGTACCATTTCTGAGTGCCTGTGCATCAAGTTCTCATATGTGGTCTGAGTATGTGACTTGTGCTGTTCAATCTCGGTCCATTTTCCCACACGTGCCAATGTAGCATAGGTACAGGATCAGAGCCGTTCATTGGATGGACACGTTGGCATTGGATCTAATACATTTATAAAGGCATACCACAATTTAGAAAATCTATGGTCATACCCAAGTATCGGATCGTTCCAGTAGTCAAGTATGACAATCTACAAAACAATTTTACTGCTGAAAACACTCTATAACCATGAAATTACTCCTGACAATGTGGCCATCTGCCGAATGGAGTCAATTAATTTTTGGTAGAGAACACTTAAATGGTCAGAACAGCATTACGAATGGTTTGGAGAACTTTATCTGTCAGCCACGCTAGGACTCATTGCTACAGTGGTAGCATGTTCATGTGTTTCCATTTCACTTGATCATTCCGGATGAATGGCCCACTGCGAAGTGACAGTTGAAGTACGGACCTCTCTAGGGTACTGTGATTCATCCACCGTCCATGTGGCATGCGCCAAATGAAGTTGGACCATTCGCTGTCGATCGGGCAGATCGGATGATCAGCTATCTAGATCAAATGGGTGAAATCAATTGGTTATGATTTTTTCCTATCGTGTGCTTTTCAAGCCATGCTCCATCTACGGTGGGACCCACAACTTGGATGGCTAGATATGCAACATATTGCACATGTACAGTGGATGAGTTGCTGCATGGCAGCGATGGACAGCATCCGCGGGCCAGTCATATGGTCGTGGAAAGCGTCTTGCAAGGGGAAATGGATTGGCTACTTCCCTTGCCACCAGCCCCGTGGCTGGTGGTCGGTGCTCTGTGGGCCCCCCCATGATGTATATGTCTCATCCATTTGGTTCACCCATTTTTACCGATCATTTTAGGGCTTGATCCCATAAATGAGAACCTTTTGGGGGCCATAAAAGTTTTGAATCAAGCTGGTCTTTGTATTTTCCCTTCATCTGGGCTGTATGACCTAATCAACAGATTGGATGTCAAATAAATAGTACAGCGGGCCTTAGGAGAATTTTAATGGTGGATATCCAATCACTATTGTTTTCCTATGGTGTGGTCCACCTAATATTTATATCACTCTCATTTTAATGGTATGTGTTTCATCCATGCTGTCCATCTATTTTTTCAGATCATTTTATGATATACTACCGGAATTGAGGTATATGCCAATCTAAAATGGACCACGTTACAGGAAACAATGTATATGTCTCATCCATTTGGACCACCCATTTCCTGTAACGTGGTCCATTTTAGATTGGCATATACCTCAATTCTGGTAGTATATCATAAAATGATCTGAAAAAATAGATGGATGGCATGGATGAAACACATACATCATAGTGGGGCCCATAGAGCACCGACCACCAGCCATTGGCGGGTGGCGGGGGAGTAGCCAATCCATTCCCCCTGCAATGGCCCGTCTCAAGCTGGGAACGGGCAGAAGCTTTGAGTGGCAACCGTGATGCATGGGTCTCTTCCACACCGTCCATCCATTTTTTCGTGTCAATTTAGGGTATTAAACCTAAAAAACGCATATCCAGAGCTCACGTGTACTACACAACGGGGATTAAACTCTTACAGTTTAAAACCTCTCGCAGGCCACAGAGGTTTTGGATGCAACTGATATTTTTGTTCTCTTCATCCAGGTATACATAACTTTATTAATAGGTTAGATGGAGGCAAAACTTCACTCTAGGACCTAAAAAGGTTTCAACGGTGAGGATCATTATCACCACTGCTTCATGTGGTGTGGTCCACTTGAGACTTAGATTTGCCTCTTTTTTGGGTTAAAATGAGTTTTTCAATATGGTGTGGTCCACTTGAGATAATAAAATCCATTCAAAGCGTACGACAATGGTAAACAGATACATCAAGGTGGGCTTGACCAGTTGGCTCGACTAGAGAATTGACGGTCGTAGCTAGAGATGGGCGGATAGTAGGTGATAGCTTCTCACACGACATACCCGAACCTACAGTGGAGAGATTCGGACTGAGGTGATCGGTGTCAGATGTCTCTGTGTTGCGACCGGCCGGGTTCCTGAGGAAACACGACAAGTGAAATGTTCAGAATTGAACCTGTCAAGAGGAAGAAGATAAGTCCGGTGGAGTTGCAAATGCGGGGTCTGTAAAGGAAAGGATAAGAGGAAGAAGATATGTCGGCAGAAGAAGATTTGCTGGAATACGTACCTATGAGGAAGGTTTGCAAAAGACATTTTTTCATTTGAGATTTCCCACCGATATATAGACAAGGCGGCGTGAGATTTCGATGCTCTCGCAGACCATGGAGACAGTGCGTCCTGTCTCCAAGACGTGCGCCAAATCTCTGAGATTTCCCAACGAATCCCCACACATCGAAAGGGGATTTCCATCTTCCCAATGCACGCCGTCTATTCATCACTCAAACGGGGGAAATGGTCATTATGACCTATTTCACCGGTGTTTCACCCAACACCACGAAAACAAACAGGCCCTAAGGTTATACACAAAAACCTGGTTATGTACACTCCCATCGAATGCTCCTTCAAGAGACTTTAGTTTGTTTTCCTTAGGTTAAACAACAACCTCGGTCCTAATCCAAAGACATATATTTACTCTCACCGAAGGCTCACTTGAAGACTAACACGTACACACCAATGTCCGGTAACCTACACAAGGATTTGATTTAGGCCATACACAAGATGCAATATCCTACACAAGAACCCAATGTCTAGTTTGTGTCACAAACTCTTACCCTTCAATCTTACACAAGGAAAGAGAGGAACTAAACTCTTACAATTGACAACTTATTTGTCGGATTGAGCCCATTTGTCAGCGCCTTCTTGGATTGCTTGATTGTTGCTCTCCTGTGCTTTATTGAGTCGTAAATATTGCATATTTAGATTCCTAATTAGCATCATATTAACAGAATAAGTGCTAGAAAATCATTGGAATAAGTTCAGAATCAATACATCCATCCATTATATGTTTTTCATGTTCTATGTGCTAATTAAGTGATTTTATGTTGCAGATTGAACAATGTGTAATGGAAGAATAGTTGTAAGAAGAGTTGATGGTTCGGATCATCCGATTAGAAAGCCGAGACATAAGGAAATGAGTCGAATGGTTAGATTACAAGTATAAGAGATCAGAGAGTTATATGGCATGCTACGTGCGAAACAGGTGATGAGACGAACTTTGTACGACTTAAATAGTGTATTGAAGATGATGAAGGGTCTGAATTGGTGAAAGGTATGAATAACTAAAGCTGTAGAGAGTAGTACATGCGAGATTTGACAAATTTTCAAATTTGTCATAAGTACGTGAAGAAAAAAATGGATTAGATTTCAAGTCAATTTGGTCATTTCATATTAAGCATATGGGGGCTAGTTTGGTTGATCAGAACTAGAGCAGGGCATCGGTCTGAGTTGGATCAGATTTGGCCCAACCCGATCCAATCCGAAATCTCAATGACCTGACTTGAACTCGATCCGATCCGGGACCGAGTCCGGGTCACCTAACTTGGACCGATTTAAAATTTGCATTGCCCGATCCGATCCGAGTCCGACTCGGTTAGGAAATTTGAGTCAGATCGGATTGGGCATGGTTCAAATCGGTCCAGATTGTTGGGGCTAAAAGTCTCCTGGATCATATATTCCTAATCCTTTGAATAGTATCCCAAAAATAGATGGTTAGAAGAAAAAAATAAGAAAGAGAAGGAAAAAAAAAGGATAAGTGTCTGATGGTTATGTATTTGATAGAAGAGTTTTAGGCCATCCCTCATTTGCAGTGGGTCCCATAACATCAACAGTTTGGATCAATGAACCATAAATGGTATGGGGGTCATGGAGAGTTTGATGATACTTCAATCATGACATACTATCATGCCATGCATACAAAAACTGCAACTTTGTAAATAAGATCTCCTGCATAAGGATGAAGTCCTAAATTAGTCACATACAAGCACAAGGGCCTATTCAAAACACCCGCCAACTGCTAGGTGGACTCCACATGTCCCCCACTTCAGATGGAAATGTAATGATATGGGGTAGCCCATTATCACACACATTAAGGTGGTACGAGAAAGGGAACAATAAAAACTGGGGTGTGCTCCAATAATACCGGTACCACCGCAAGCTTGCGGTGGTAGCAAGTTGGTGTGGGGCCCATGTAATGTATTCACACCATCCAACCTGTCTATCAGGTAGGTCACCTAAAACTTCTAGAACCCAAAACTCAGCCCAATCCAAAACTAATGCAGGCCACAGAAAAGGGAATGAGATGGGAGGGAATGGCCACCCTTGAATTGTAGGTGTGGCAAACCAGACAATGAGAGCAATACAGGTTCTTGGCATATTATATGACCCATTTATGGGCATTTGTTGCATTGATGGGCAAATATCCAAGCTTTGAAGAAGAAGAGGAGAGGAAGAAGAGGAGGAGAGGAAAAATTACTTGGTGGGTTCGGAATTCGGATCGAGCGTTGAAGAAGAAGATTGAGCAGGTGCTAGGCAGTGCTGGTTCGTTCGGGCGGGACAAGGACGAACGACCGGACTTGGATGCGGGTGTTGGGTAGAGGAGAGGAGAGGAAGAAGATCGGGCGGCGCAAGGCTCGTTTGTTGGGTAGGGTAAGAAAAGAGGGGAGGGGTAAACGATTTAGGGTAAAAAAAATTCTATTTATACTACCCGAATACCCACTCCAGATTGGGTCGGGTCGGATCGATCTAGATTCGTTCGGTTTGGGTTTTCGGATCGGATCGGTCCGGATAGACCACTATTCGAACCCGACCCGAAAAACAATCGGATCTGGATGGGCGCATTTGATCCGCACCGATCCAGACCGTCGGTTTGATTCGGAACAGGTAGGATCGGGCCTGATCGGGTCGGATCCACCAGATTCGACCTGACATGCCCATCTATAATCAGAACTACCCATATTGAAGGGAATGGTGATAAGAGGTATAATATGAAGTTTAAAGAAATTTGAAGTTTCTGACGGGCTGTAAGATCAAGAAAATTGCATACAATTTTAATCAAAGTCTGAGATCGGTGGACATTGTTTGGACAGGCCAACGGTCCATTTGGGTAAAGACGATGCTAAGAATCTAATAAAAGGATCAGATCTTGGGAACTATATAATGTGGGGCCCATGCACATGTTATGCCACTTTCTAAAGGTATGATGGTTAGTGATGTAACTAGCTAGGTGGTTGGTGCATGAAATACACAACTGCATACAAGGCGGTTCCGCAAGGGAAGTTTTAATAGTGGACATCTTCCGCTATGATTGGTCCACTGGGTTTTGGATTCTCCTCATTTTGGGTCCAACAGCTAAAATGATATGGAGTATCGAATAGATGGCGTGGATATTACATATACATCAAGGTGTGACCCGCACTTCCTCTTGTACGACCGAAGCATGTAAAGGCCAATTGTTACATAAACGAAAATCAATCATATTCTTTAGAAGATCCTCCAGCAGCCTATAAAGAGAATAGGGCACGACCATTGAATAAGAGCTCTCAAGTTTCATGGTTTTAGAAATTATTTTGTTACAAGTTTCAAGTTTTTTTTTATCCTTATTAGTTATACACACACACACACACACACACGCACACACACACGCACTTTTGTGAAAAGAATGACATAAAATTTAGATTTGCTTTAAAATTTTTTGAATATTTTAATTTGTTTCAATTCAAGTTCTAATGATGTTGAATGCTTTCTTCTTGCTTTCTATTTCCAATTTTCCAAGCTAGAAGGAAAGCACATGGGCTTAATGATCTTTTAGTTGTGATGATTGCCTATTATAAATGATATGATGAATGATGTATGCATGTTATCAATTATCTAGGTTTAAGTTTTTGATCCATCATATGAGATCCATATGGTGGATGCTTAGGCTTAACTTGGATCAATAAGTTTTTTAGATGAAAGATATTCTTAACATATTATATTATTTGATTTATTATCTTATGGATATTGAACACTTACGATCACTGGCACTTAAGGGTATATTTAATGGTGCTAATCCATGATTCTCTAATATCTTATATCATTTACTCAAATAATTGAATTGTTTTATTTTTCGATTAGGCAACCATAGTGCTCGGATCCCAATTCTATTATCAAAGTCATCATGATTAATGGATTATTAAACTATGTGTGAAACTTTAAAGTTTGAGTGTTTTTAATTTAATTGAATTTAATTTCAAAGTCATACTCTCAAAATCATTGCATCCATTTAGTTAGAATTTTCATAACTCTATTTTTATTATTTAGTTTTGCATTTGATTTTCCATTCTCTTAATCTATCTCCTTGTGGGATCGTCCTTGTGCTCAAGGGATACTACTTGTGAACCTCTACACTTAGAGAAAAGCAGCATGCTTTAATTAGCTCTCAGATGCTCCATCGATCATGATGTCGATGCTTTGCCAAGGCTTTAGCTCTAAGATCAAATACCTTTCATATGATGTTTCTTCGAAATAACCAAGGTGATGGGAGGTTGAAAAACTTCCTACAACTAGTGTGAGTGTTGTAATCCTAAGGAATTCACCTAAATAGGTCTTCTAGAGGATTTAGACAATGGTATGATAAGATAACTTAAGTCTAATATCTAGAAAATTATAGAGTTGAAGCACATCTTCAATGTAGAGGTTGGAATCCTCATTAGAGCGTTAATCTCAATAAAGATGTCTTAGAACAAATTGGTTTAGAGGCTTGGGATGAGGAATATGAATATAGAATCACTTAAGCTTATATTGCACCAAAAACACAATCAAATGGCCAAGAACCAAATACCCTTTATAAGAAGTTTTTCTTCTAACAGTAAACAAAATAGGTAGTTAACGGCTTGGTTGATGTCATTGAGTGGTCTTCGATGCCATCAAAGCATCCTTCAATGCCATCGAAGGTTACTCAATTCCATTGAAAAAATCAAACAATATGAGTATTTCTTGTTAGACATATCTGAGTTTTCTGTTCAATGTTATTGAGTAGTCTTCGACGCCATCAATGTGAACCTCGATGCCATTCTAAAAATTAGATAAAATGATCATTTCTTGTTGGACTGTCTGACTTCCACTCGATCCCATTAAGGGGATCTTCGATGGGATCGAGCTCCACTTAAAAGTTTACAGTTTTGGGTGCATGTTTTCACAGCAGCCTTACACATCTTTTAACCTCATTTATCATGTTCCAATTACGTTTCAAAAAGTTAAGGGATGATTAAATTATTTTTTTTACCTATTAAGCCATGATCATATAGAGGTTTAAGGTTTTTTTTTTTTTTTTTTCAAGGGTTAGGGTCACCAAGGCACCTCATTTACCTGTTCTTCACTCCTAATGTTCCATCTTCACTTGTGTCTTTGGTCTTCAGCTTCCAAGGGCTCAACTGACTACTTGATACAAGGACACATATAAGTGACAAATAGGGTGCATAAATCAGTGCTGAAAGTGCCCTGGTTTAGCAATTAGCGTGAGAGTTGAATTGGTAAGACAAGTGGGCCTCCTATGAAGATCATCAAGCGTCTGCCTCAACTGGATGTGTGTTCCAAACTCATCAAAGATAAACTAAGCCTCACATCCCATATCCCAAAACACTCAGGTATATAAACCCTTAAAATGAGTAGAACAATATAGGTGTTTTAGTATGAAAACTTATTTTGCAAAATAGGAAAATTTCTAAGTTTTCAGCCTTTCTTAATAAATCGATATCACATCAATATGATTGAACACCTGTTATCGATGTCCTCAGAAAGTACTTGATATCATCAAAATGAGGACCTCTTGTGTCTAGCAATCAACTTGATCCTTGGATAAAATTCTCAGTGCATCGATGGACTCTTCGATATCATCAGAATTCAAATATCGATAATATCGAAATAACTCGATATGATCGAAGTCTGACTAGTTTGTGTCCAGCATGCTGATAAGGTAAATCTCATATTTATCGATGACTCAAAGTGAGCCTCGATATCATCGGAAGCTTCGATCTTATCGAATTCGGACCAAACTAGTCCAACGAGCTCAATAGGAAAATCATCTGAAAATGATCGAGGAATCGATAATGTCTCTATATGATCAAAATTTGAATATTGATGAAATCGATACATGGTCGATATCATCGAAATGGATCAAAGATTGTCTAGCATGCTCTTTTGAAAATCATGTGAAAATGAGCGATGTATCGAAAGATTGTAGATGAAATCAGAATTCAAACTTTGATGACAACAACGCCTTCTCGATAGCATCGATCCTCAGTCAAAAAGTTTCGGATATATTCTTCAATGGAGTTTGTATCATTGAACCTTTCTTCGATAGCATCGAAAGTATACGTTCGATGAAATCGAAGCAGGCCCGATGATATCGAACTCAGTCAGAATCTGACATGTTTATTACTATTGGAGCTTTTTGTCCATTTAAGGAGAGATTGTTCTTAGTTGCTGGATTAAGAAAAAGAGAGAGTACTTTGAGTGTGTTATTTCTTATCATCTATCCTAAGCCCTTTTTTTCTTGGAAGTTTATCCTTCAATCCACTCTCATTATTGATATTAAATAAAGTGGATTGAGGAATAAACTTCCCCATTCAAGGATCATCCAGCTACTACCTTAATGGCAAATTATTGAGCTGTGATACATTGAATGCTTGGAATCACTCATTCTCTAAAATAGAAAAACATTTAATAGAGTAGGATTCCAACATAACCTTGACCTAACTCGTTGCCTTTATTGGAACATAATCAAGCTTTGCGGATTAAGAGAGCTGAAGAATCTTCATCAACAATGAGGAAATCTTCATCAACGTGCTTAACATGACGCATGATTATTTAGAACTAATAAGTATCACATCTCACACACAGTCACTTAGTACATCCATCATAGACTAAATTTATACACTGTTTAGATATTAAATAGTCTTATAATTGGATCCTCTATTTGGCTTGGAAGTCATCAGAGTTGTGTTGAAGATATCTTGATAAATTGTTATATTAGATCAAGATAATAGTAATAGAATTTTAAATTGTCATAAAATTTTATAAAGTCCTATTCACCCCCCTCTAGGACACTTTAACCTATTCCTACTTCTACTAGAGCAGTCATTACTGCAATTTCAAGTGCACTAACCAAATTCTCCATTTATTTCTTCATCAAAGCTAGATGTCATAATCCAAATCTCTCTTCTTTTATTTTTTTTATTTTGAAATTCGATTTTCATTAGATTCACATATCTATAGATTTTGATATGAAGCTTCAAAATTCAGTTCTTTGATGGCTATATTGTAATTTTTACTTTTTTGATGGACCAAATTTGACTAAGACATTCGAATTTGCCGTTTTTGACCAAAATGGTTGAATTCGACTAAGATGGTCAAATTTTTCGTATTTTGACCAAAATGGCCAAGTTAAGCCAAGATGATCGACTTTGATGTTTTCTGATCAAGATGATCGAAATAGATGTTTTTACACAGTCGATCAATTATATTTATTGCGACAAATAATGAATTAATATCACATTCACTTTTTACCAAAGGTGAAGGGACATGGGGAGCAATATTGTACCTTATTTCTGATCATTTTTTAAAAATTCAATTGGAAATGATACATGTTATAGCAAGGAAAAGATATAACATTCTAAAGATCTTTAAGGGTACTTGAAGTGTTTTTTTTTTAAAAAAATAAAATCACAGCTAATACGATGATAAGATAGGGAGTAGCCGAGAGGTATTCAAAAGCAAAGTAAGTGCTAAGAGGCATCTAGGAGGCGGCCAAAAGGTGTCCAAAATATGAGAAGGGATTAAGGTAACGATCGCCTCCTAATCTTAGTGAGAAATCCACTTCATTTATCCATTTCCATATCATGCCCGGACATAGTCCTAGAAAAATGAGGTAGATCTAGGGGTCTACACCGAGTCGAACTGGCCTCAGCTTGACTCAACTCAGTCAGCAAACACACCTAGCTCGTGTTCAGCTTGGCTCTGTGACCGAGACACCATGTCCGATTCGACTAAGCTCGGTCAGCAGATCAGACCAGTTCAAGCCAAGTTCAAGCTTGAGCTTTCGAGTTGAGTTCAAGTTCGGGTTTGATTCGAGTACTTACCGGCGGGTAGGATAGATTAGGGCAGGGCGACGGCCGGACTGGTGAGTGGCGGCAGGAGGAGGGCGAGCAGCAGGCTACAGACGGCCAAACAGGGTAGGGGGTCGAGAGCCCCTGAGTAGCAGACGGGCTAGACGGCCGTGCAAGGCAAGAGGAGGGCGAGCAGGTAGCAATAGACGGCCGGTCAAGGACCATCGGATAGCGTATGGCGATGGATGGGTACCCAAGTAGGGAAATAATGAAGGGCTAGTCATAGGGTCGTTGGTCGAGCAGAGAGAGAGATAGGTTAGGGTCGCTGGTTGAGCAAAGAGAGAGAGAGAGAAAGAGAGAGAGACTATGGTCGCTAGTTAAGCACAACGAGCAGAGAGGGTGTAGGGTCACTGGTTGGGCGAGCAAGGTTGTTTTCAAATAAAAAGAAAAAGGTAAAGTAGAGATTTGTGATTTTTTATTTTTTATTTTTATTTTTATATACTACTTGACCGATTCGAGCCGAGTTCGAGCAATATATCGAACCGAGTCGAGTTGAGCTTGGGCCAGCTTGAACTCAATTTCGAGTTCTAAAAACCAGCTATAGTCGGATCGAACTCAATTTCGAACCAAGCCGAATCGAGCTTTTTCAAGTCGAGTCGAGCAAGTTGACCGAGCTAGCTCAGTTCATGTACACCCCTAGGCAGATGTAACATTCTGAAAATCAGGGGTCGGGTAGAAACCCAACTCCCGAGTTCCAAAACGTCACTTATGCAACATAGATAATGATAAATGCATGTTGTCTGTAGAATGGCATTAAACAAGATTGAGACTAAGCCAAAACAACATATCATACTCCAGAGATAATTAAATTAGCAAGCAGAAGACTGTGATATATAAATAAAATATATAATTAATTATAAGTCTCCAGAGTGTGAACATGTTACCAGGTTAATTAAATACATGTATACTCCAAAAATGGAAAGAAAAGAATATACATGAGTGCTCCAAAAATATAAAATGACAAGTGTTCAGACATCTACTCAACCTCCCTGTAATCCCATCGATCAGAACACAGAGGAGAAGTCCTCCTCATCATCATACAAGTTCAGCTCCGCTTCTCAAGCAGCGCCATCATCTGCAACTAAAATAGGGACTGGTAGGTGTCCTGAACACCATCCCGTAACGTGGGAGTGAGTAATTAACTCAGTGGAATCATAGAGCAAAGATTAGCATATTATCAAATCAATCACGTGTTAATAGTAAAACAAACAATCAAACATTCCTAGATATGTTGTTAATGTAAGCATGAAATGACATGATGGATGCCCTCACTGACATACTCCCTCATGCGGCACCATCTGCGTCCACGGCATGCTTTCTTCCCGCAGTGCTCCACATCTTCCAGGCACATGCAATGCGATATGGATAATGATTACCGAGTTGTTATTAGTCTTTTTCATACAGCAGGATTGGAAAACTAGGGTACCTTCCTTATATCAATCCCAACACAGATCCTGTCTAGGGTTGTCACTCCTAGTAGTCTCATACGATGTTATGTTTGTAGGTCGCTGCAAGGGCTGTCAAGGCTGTTGCTCGCACTCGTTGCACCTCTCTCCCATCACCTTATCAATACAGGTCTAATTATCCTTAAGACTGCATCAGGACTCGTCGCCTCCATGCGATGTCGGGATAACTCAAGGTCACTACAAAGGGCTCATCACCTGATCAGTGTAGGCCGACAGCAAGAATATAGTGTCTCATACCACCATAATCTGCTCAAAGTAGGGTGCTCACTGGTCACTACGGGGAGGTTTGTGGCCCCAGCTAGGCCGACAGCTCGACCACGGTGTCCCATACCACCATGTCCGGCTCATGAGTCTTTATGGATCAAGGTACCATGGTTGACAGGATTTTCAATGGTAAGTTCAGTACCCTAGGTTCAAGCAGTTATGACTCATACATGGTAAACATACAATGGCCAGTCGGGTTACTTGACGGGCTCGACTAGTACGAGCGCATCTCAAACTGAACGACATGAAGTGCATGAAACAATTCGTGTGACCTAACCACTGTCGCCAACCCAAAACATGACTCGCGTTCATCGACGCGTCCTTCGCGGCAAATAGAAACTAACCACGAATTCGATCCATTACCGACTGCCTGGACTAGGTCATAGTCCCAAACATTTGTGCATCAACATCAGTAAGTATAGGTTAGTAACAGAAATGAAATACAACATTGTAAGCATGTTGACACATGTTATAACATACAACTTAAGCAAATCATCCCACACATGCATTTCATATATACAATGAAATCAATATATATAGCCAACATGATGGAAATCGTTTACATCGGCATGTTACTTGAGAATTCAGTCTCAAAACTCATACACAACACCATTTACTCAATACATACTGATACAAACATTTATACAAACACTTAGACTACACACTTTAGTCTATATAGCGTATGTCGACTCAAAGTACGCTTAAGGGCGAATCTCTTCGCCAAACCAATCATGCACGTATTCCTAATATTCTAACATGATAAATAGTCATGCAAACATTTTATTAAAATATGGACGTAAGCAGTATTTCCTACAAATGACTAAAATACCCTAAATCTCATATTTACCGTACGTTTACGAAACGGAAAACGGACAGCATGTTGTACATGTCAAACGGCGTTAACGTCGACAATCTACTATTAAACAACATTGAAAACTTTGAAATCAGTCAATCAAAGCGTCTAAAATCCTCACCTTTCGCTTTAGATGTGTATCGTTTCAATTAGAACAGATACGCTTCGTCAACGGCGTACAGGCGACCTAATGCACAAGCTATATTAGCTACTTCGCTAATGAATCTAAGAAAATTCCAAAACAACAAGTAGTTAGGGTTTTTCTTACCTAGGATTGCGTTGAAATCGCCGGAAAAGAGATCCGAATGCGGTGCTTCGATACGTGCAAAAGCTGCAGCAAGTGGCAGGAGAATCTCTCCCACACTCTCTCACAATCTCTCACTTTTTCTCTCTTTAGCTAGGGTTTCTAGCAAATTCGGATGGGTGAGAGAAATGAGGGTTTAAAGCCCTTATATAGGCTAAAACCTTCCCAGATTAGGCTTGGGAACAAAGTTCACTTGAGGTATAACCAAATCTGGACTGTTTCGATCTAAAAGAGCATTTCTGGAGGCCCCCTGGCCGAACGCTGTCGGACTTAAGCTCATGTATATCGGATCTAGCACACATCAAGTTTTCAGATCGGAAGAGTTCGCAGATCGCACGTGGCGGTCCAATTTCAGTTCAGCAGTCATCGCACCTAGATCAGGTCTACAAGTCTCATGATATGGAAGAGAAATTTTTTCTGATCCGAGGGTGTAATTTGGCTGAATTCTGACGGTCAGAACGCTTAATAATAACGCGCCAAGTCACGTGCCAGATTTGAATTAAAATTTTTAAATTTAACCCCTTTCTCACTCTCTTTACTTCAGGCTCAATGAAATAGCCTCTGAATGTCGGTTGGGCTTGATTTTCGAAACGATTGTCAAGTCCAGCTAAGCGGTCATAACGGTCTAAGATTGTAGGTATCGGACTTTCGACGCGCGGTCTAGATCCAATACAAAGTTTCAGAAGGTTCCTGAGAACAAACCGGTTTAGAGTTTGATCCTGGATTTTAGGGTAACGTAGCATCAACGATTTTACAAGTTTTGGATCTCGTAGAACGTATTTAAAGCGATCAGGGACAATTTCGCAGCTACTCTAGCGTAGCGCTAGCTAACTTACGCTTAATTTCTAAAGGAATTAATCCTAAGTGATTTCTTTGACTTTGGAATTAGGTTCTGAGAGGTTACCAAGGTGTTATAATTGACCCATTGCCTAAGGACGTCTAATCCCAGGTTGGAAAAAATCCAGGGTGTTACAGCAGATCCAATGCTAAGTGGACTACATGACAGGAAAAAGTGAAGATTAAATGTCCATCGTTAAAATATTCGTGATGCCACAAATTTTGGATTAGGTTATTTTTGTATTTTCAGTTCCTCCCACTAAGAATGACTTCATGAATGGAATCGATGCCCCATCACTGATGCTAGATGAAGTAAAAACTGAAGAGTTCTACCACTATGATTAATGGTCCATGAATAAATGGTTAAGGAAAAGCTAGAGCAACAGTTCACGATAAAAGGCTTGATATTATATTCATGACGGCTTCGAATCTAGAATTTCTTTGGAATATCCGCCAACAATAGCAGGGAGCATGATTTTGACGATCCTGATCATGCTGGACACATCACAGGCACTATTCATGTTTTGATGCATCTTGGCCCTTTATCTTCTCTTGTGGTCAATGCAATTTGATGTAGAGCAGGTTACGTACAATTTCATGGCCAAGATGGACCAGAAAAGGCTCGATCGGAGGCGGAAGTGATCCGGACTGTCAGATCTTAAAATGGGCATATCTCGCAAATTGGAATGAGTTATCCGACATGCCATATATAATTTTAGGGTATGACGAGCTACTTTAGCCACTCGACCCTGCTATGATAGGTTGCGCTGGCTGAATTTGCGAGATTCCATCATATCGACGTTTGAATTTTCATTTTATTTTTGTTTTTACTATTTATAGTAAGTTTTAATTTAATTTTAACTCTTCATTCATTGCGCTTTAGAAGTTGCGTTCAGCATGAAAAGTGCTCAATAATTAGGAGAATTTCATGGTTGAGCCAAATAGGACACTTATTATTTTTGGCCAAAAACCACAATGACTAGTGGAAACTATTTATAAATGGTAAGAAGTCACAATTTCTATGAGTTTTAGTTGTAGTATGATTCCAAAACTTCTTCCCAGAACTTATGTAACTATTTAAGAGGTTATAAGATACTTTTTAATCATTAATCAATTTATTCAGAATTTATTAGAATTATTTCTAATTTCTTATTTTCCTCGTAAATTTGAGGTATCTTTGCGATGAGTCCAAAGAAGTTCTATAGATTTGGAATAGTTATCCCCTGAGTAAGAGGGTCCTCTACCTCATCATGTACATCCCTGCATCACAATTGCCCCTCTCTCTCTTGCTCATGGTGGGGCCACGATGTGGAACAATGAGATGAGCAGAAATTAGTTTAGCTATCCGTTTGCTCATGGTAGACCACTGAAGGAGTTAAACGGTTACAGTCAAGAAAATTTAAAAGAGTTGGACCATCTGTCGAGAAAACTGGGATCTCATACACAATGGTCACATTGGCACGCGTGCGTTTGGATGGGTTTGGGTCTACATGTGTGAAATCGCCCAACCTGACTTTTGTGTTTGAGAAACTGTAGGATATTAACGGTGTAGCCTGGCAAAAAAACTAGGGGGTGGGCTAAAAGTCAAAAGTGGTTGGTGAAGGCACGTAGGTATCATTAGAAAGGGTAGTGTATGACTTGAAAGCCTTGAAGGAGTATGGAATTACAAACACGAATGGAAGGCAAGGGAGTGGATATTCATTTCTTTGTCTATTTATTTAATAAGCATATCTCCTAAACTAGAATGATTTACTTAATGTACCACATATGGTTTTGGGGTAGGAGAAGCTAATTTAGCCAACCAACCTAATTATTTTTCAAGATTCCATCAAGTCGATGGTTGAAAATTCATTTCATTCACTTCGTGGTCAAATTGGAAATTGACCGGGGCAAACTAGAAATTGAGTGGGGCAAACTAGAAATTGAGCAGGACAAATCAAAATTGAGCGGGGCAAACAAGAGAATGAAATGGATTTTCGACTATTGACCTGCTAGAAATTGAACGAGGCAAACTAGAAATGGAGCAAGGAAGCATGAAAATTGAGTGAGGCAAACATGAAATTGAGTGAGGCAAATTAGAAATTGAGCGGGGCAAACTTGAAATTGAGCAGGGCAAACTGAATATTGAGCGAGGCAAACATGAAATTGAGCTGGGCAAACTTAAAATTCAGCGGGGCAAACATGAAATTCAATGGGGCAAACTTAACAGATAATTTCATGGCTTGAGCCTAAAAATCTAAACGTATCCAATGTTTAAATGGACCACACCACATTAGTTAACGTGAGACCCACATAGCTTTCAATAATAGGGAGTTCCTACCCTAAGTTTTTGTGGGCGATCTACATCCCTTTGGATTATAGGGAATTCATATAACCCTAGGTTACAGGCAACTTGCATAACTTTTAGACAATTTAGTTTGCATATGACTCAATTGAGTTTCAAAACTCTCTATTTGAGTAACATAGTTAGAGTTGAATAGTCCTACTAGGGGCTTTTATAAAGCCCACTATAATATGTGTGTTTTATTTAAGTTATTCATTCTTTTTGAAAATCATTTTAGAACACAAGCTTAAAAGGAAAGCAGGTAAAAAACACAAGTAAATCACACCCATATCACAAGAATCATTAATGATGATGATATTGCTGTTGAAACCTTCTTAGAGACCATCGTGATATATATTTGTCATTAAACCTGTTTATAAAATAATGTAAACCTGGTTAAAAGGAAAATATAAAAATATTAGCTTGATTCAAAACTCCTTAAGCCCCTAAAAGAGGGTTTTGACAAGTTGTGTTCAAGCCCCACCATGTGGCGTGATCTACTTTAGCACTAAACCTTCTTTATTTATTTTATCATCAAAACCTTCCTAGTAATTCAGCGAGGGAACCTAGGTATTGAGCGAGGGAACCTTGAAATTCAACGAGGCAACTTAGAACTTGCACGAGGCAACGTAGAAATTAAACTTGGGTTTGGGATTACAATAGAATATACGTCACATGTTCAAACCACAATTTCATTATATACCTAGAGCTTGGGTTTGGAATTACAACAGAATATTCATCACCTACAAAGATGAATTGAAAAACATATCAAACATAAAATTCACAAGATAATCATAATGTACAAAATTAGAAATAATTGAAAACAATGTAGCATTTCATAATTTTGAACAAGCTTCATATGAAATCAATATAGAAATTGAGTGAGGAAATACCGAAAATTGAGCGAGACAAACTATAAAAATAAGCAAGGAAAACCATAATTTGAGTGGGGCAAACTGGAAATTGAGCGAGGCAAACTGGATATTGAGCGGGGCAAACTAGATATTCAGCGGGGTTGGGACAAACTAGAAATTGAGCGAGGCAAACTGAAAATTGAGCGGGGCAAACATGAAATTGAGCAGGGAAAAAGATGCCTACATTTAGTTTGAATGCAATGGATCAAGATAGCTGGTGTGCATATAGAATACCTCGTAGACCTGATGCAATGGATAAAATAGTTTCGATATGGGGGAGTTTGGATTGTAAGTAACTTGATATAAACTACCTATGCGTTAAGTAGCTTATCGTGGTTCCTACTTCTCAAATTGAAGTGATTAAGTAACTTTAAGTAAAAAAGTTACTTATAATTGATCTTAAACTGGCCCTACATTTAGCAGAACAATTTTTCTAGTTGGAGTAGATAGAGTTTCAGGAAATGTGAAATTATCCCAGAATATGACGGGCATGCCAAACAGACTCGGTGAACCTATCCCGAGATATAACATTCTCATAGAAGTCCCAACCTTTGATCTAGGCATTGAGAAGGTCCCGACCTTTCCTCAAATCAATCTGCATCCCTGATATGGCCTCGATATCTAGTCCAGACAACTAGCTAGTCCAAATTTTCAACACAGATGGTTGAAACTTAAGGCAAGATCCTCGTGCTCTTCAATCTACTAGCATGGAACTCTCTTCTTAAAAGCATGCAAGTAGAGAGTTATAATCACATTTATAATCTGGAAGGATTGAAATGATAATTGAATTTCAGTCCTTGACTGATTAACTCATATGGTGGTATCCAAACTCTAGGTACAATAATAGTAAGAAATATGGATTGAAATCACACTAATAATAACCCATGCCCTGTTTTCATCTGGTAATGTAATGATTGATTTAAATTAATCACATTAGGTATATACGGTTTTATAAGCATGAAGTACTATGGACAACTCAAGATAGAATTGTATTGAAGAATGACTTCTCTTCTTGTACATGGGAGATTGAGAAGACGTAGGTAAGTGAAAGAGTTCTACAATGGGTGGACTCGCTCCCATAGCCACTTCCCTATATAAAATGCATTCGGTCCCTAACATAGACCTCCTGTTTGCCCCATAAAATCTCTAGTTTTTCCTGCTCAATTTCTAGTTTGCACCGTTGAATTTCATGTTCGCCTCGCTTAATTTCATGTTTACCCCGCTGAATTTCTAGTTTGCCCTGCTTAATTTCATGTTTGCCCCGCTCAATTTCATGTTTGTCCCGCTGAATTTCTAATTTGCCCTGCTGAATTTCTGGTTTGCCTTGTTCAATTTCATGTTTGCCCTGTTGAATTCCATGTTTGCCCCACTCAATTTCATGTTTGCCCCACTCAATTTCTAATTTTCCCCACTCAATTTCATGTTTGCCCTGTTCAATTTCATGTTTGCCCTGCTGAATTTCATATTTGCCCCAATCAATTTCATGTTTGCCCTGCTGAATTTCATATTTGCCCCAATCAATTTCATGTTTGCCCCGCTGAATTTGCAATTTGACTACAAAGTGAATGAAATTAACCACGAAGTGAATGAAATGGATTTTCGACCATCGACCCGATGGAATCTTGGAAAATAACTAGGTTGGTTGGCTAAATTAGCTTTCCTTACCCCTAAATCATATGTGGTAGGTTGAGTAAATCATTCTAGTTTAGGAGATATGCTTGTTAAATCAATAGACAAAGAAATGAATTAAAAGATAGAAAAATATTTTTATATACTTATATATACATATTTACATAATTATGTATTAGAGAAAAATGTGAGAAGGAAAAAATTCTCCTTCTATAATAATAATAAAAAAATCTACCATACTACTGCCAGTACCGCGGCAATGCCGCGGCCGTCTGTAATTTTTTTTTTGACTATGTTACTTTTGTGGGTCCCATCATGAGGTCTGTGTTATATCCAAACCGTCCATCTATTTGGCGAGCTCATATTAATGCTTGAGATGAAAAATAAGATAGATCTAACTATCAAGTGGACCACACTGTAAAATGCAGTGGGGAATTGAACATCTACCATTGAAACCCTTTTAAGGGTTAAGAAGTTTTGGATCATTATGAAATTTATTTTTTCTCTTTATCTAGGTCTTTGTAACCTTATGAATGAACTTAGATGGAGAGGATTTCTTACAAACATCACAGTGGGCTTGAGTTCCTATTGTAGGACCGTCCGTCAGTGCTCGTCTCTGCACACCAGCCATACGAAGGCAGGGGTATTTTCATCCTCAAATAGTGCATATGTTAAGTTTGTATTGCTTCGTAAAAACCACCGGAGAAAAGGTGGGCTCCATGGTCCTAACTTTCTCTTTGAGGAAGGAGTGAATAATTTGTTCACTTGACGAAGCGTGAAATTATATAAACGGGCGGAAGGCAACGTGGGTATCATTCGACAGGGGAGTGAGTAATTTGATAACTTGAGGGAGCATGGAATTATATACATAAGCACAAAGGACGAGACGTTACCAATTAATGAGGGAGTGAATATTTCGATAACTTGAGGGAGCATGGAATTATATACATAGGAAGAAAGTGAAGGAGTGGATAATTTCATGCCTCACGGGAGTATGGATAACTAATATTATAAATTTATAATTAGAGAAGGTGGTGGATGATTTCATACCTTAAGGGCCTGTTTGGCCAGCCGCATTAGATGGTATTAGATGGGATTGTATTCACAATACCATCTGATAGATGGTGCTAGCGTGTTTGGAAGAACGCCGAATACTTGGATGAAAATTACTTTGAATTTCGCGCCTAAACCGCGGGATTTGGCTATCCGTCTCCTTGTTTTCCAAATCCCACCCTGGACTTACAACTGAAGGGTGGAGCCTCTACTCGTGAGTCCTAACATTATGCATATTTTTCATCCAAGCCGTTCATCCGATTTTCCACGCTAGTTTAGCCTTTGAAACCAAAAATAAAGTCAATCCTCATCTCAAGTGGGCTACACCGTGAGGTACAAGTAATGGAAAGCTCCAGCATCAACAACGACTCTTCCGGTTGCATGCGTAGAGATTTGGAATGGGTTTCCACTCGTGGGATTCATCGTGAGGTATCTGTTAGATCCACACCATCTATCTCTTTATCCCAGTCATTTTAACCCTTGAGCTCAAAAATTAGTCCGATCCAACAATCAGGTGGACCACACTATAGGTGACGGTGGTTGAGAACACCTCACGTGAAAGCCCCTCTGGAGTTTCGCCCACTGTTGAAACCTTCATAAGGTCCGACATGATATTTATCTGCAGATCCCACCTGTACATAAGTTAACACAGAAACTAAAAAAAAGGAAAAAACAAAGATCAGCATGATTGAAAACTTTTGTGGCCCTTGAAATTTTTTAATGGTGGGTATCACTCTCTCCACTGTTCTCTGTGGCGTGGTCCACTCGAGATTTAGATCGGACTCATTCTTTGGCTAATGTTCTAAAATGATCTTTCCAAATAGATGTGGGTGTGGATATAAAACATACATCATGACGGGACCCACAGAACTTGGCAACATCACTTACGCAGCATGTGCTGCGACTAACTGCTTTGTAGCTAATCCGCTCTCGTACGGTTGTATACCAAACACGCCCACTATGCAAATTTACCAACACATCGTAAATCCATGTGTTCCCAAACAAGAATACCTGATATCCTTACCTTTCCAAATTCACTGCAAATCTACGACAATCACTGACAGTAGCCATGATGACATTATTTGTAATTCCATCCCATCTAATACAGGCTAATGCAACCGGCCAAACAGGCCCTAAGAGAGCATGGAATAACATGCATCTATCATTTAATATGAAGAAAATAATTTTATACATTAAGGGAGCATGGAATTACATACACCTATCATTTGACGCTAAGTGAATTACGTACATTGAGAAAGCGTAGAATTACATTCATCTATCATTTGGTGAGGGGTCGAATAATTTAATACCTTGAGGGAGTAGGGAATTACATGTGTAGGTGAAAGGCAAATGTCGAAAGGGAAATTTATGACTGTACGACCCATTTATGGCCCATTTAGGAGACTAAGCCCATCTCATTTTCCCTTGCGAGAATACGCCCGAGCTGTACGGATGCCTTGCCAAAGGTCGAAAATGGCCCTGCTATTTCCTTAAAGCGGATCGACCGCTGCTCGAAGACGAGCGCTGACACTCTTCGAACTCCGAGATGTACGAACGGCTCAAAAGATATCAAAGTTACATGGGCCCTACAGTTACGTATTTATTATATCCACAACGTTCATCCATATTTCGAGATCATTTCAGACCATTATCCAAAAAAAAAAACCAAATCCAAAGATCAACTGGACCACACCACAAAGAGTAGCAGAAAATTGATTTTCACCGTTGAAACTCTTGTAGGGCCCACTGTAACATTTATTTTCCATCCCATCTATTCATAAGGTCACAAAGACCTGGATGGAGAGGAAAAACAAATTTCGTAATGATCCAAAACTTCCGTGACTCCTAAAAGGGTTTCAACAGTAGACGTTCAATCCTCCACTGCTTTTTACAGTGTGCTCCACCTGATAGCTAAATCTGTCTTATTTTTCTTCTCAAGACTTATAACGAGTTCACCAAATAGCTGGACGGTTTGGATATAACACATACCTCATAAAAGGACCCACAAAGGTGGTAGGGATTACAACAAGAAAAAAAATAAAAGGTTCGAATCTATAGCTACGATATAATCCGTAGCCATAATTGAAGCCCATGCTTTTTCGATATGTCCTTTGCTATATATCGAAGGTCTTTCGATTAATCAAAAAAAGTTCGGAACTGTCCAGCGATTTTGCATAAAAAATCCTGTAATTTTCGATATATCGAAGTGTACTCGATATTATCAAAGATATAGCTACGGATTATAACCCTAGCCATAACCGCAGTCCGTAAAAGTCTATGCAATTTTTTTTAATTTTTTAATTTTTAATATTTTAATATTTATTTTTTACATGGAGAACTTCATTCTACCTACAATTTTCTCTAATACATATTTATATAAATATGTATATATAAGCATATAAATTATTTTTTTTTCTCTTTTTTTCATTTCTTTCTTTATTCATTTAATAAGAATATCTTCTAAACCAAAATTAGTTACTTGATGTACCTTATATGATTTTGGAGTAGGAGAAACTACTTTAGCCAACTAACCTAGTTATTTTCCAAGATTCTATCAGGTTGATGGTCAAAAATCCATTTCATATTCACTTTGCGGTCAATTTTAATCAGTTCACAGTCAATTTCATTCATTTCAATGGTCATTTTCATGCATATCACGGTCATTCCCGCCTATTCCGTGTTGATTCACGGTCCTTTTGGTGCATTTCATGGTCAATTCCCTTCACTTAATGGTCATTTGCATGCATTTTACGGTCAATTCGCTTCAATTCATGATCACTTCCATGCATTTCATGGTCATCCGAAACAATTCCGTGTTGATTCACGGTCATTTCGCGGTCAATTCCCTTCACTTCACGGTCATTTGCATGCATTTTGTGGTCAATTCGCTTCAAACTATGATCATTCCCATGCATTTCACGGTCATCCCAAACAATTCCGTGTTGATTCACGGTCATTTCGAGGCATTTCCCGGTCAATTCCTTTCACTTCATGGTCATTTGCATGCATTTCGCGGTCAATTCGCTTCAAACCATGATCATTCCCATGCATTTCACGGTCATCCCAAACAATTCCGTATTGATTCACGGTCATTTCGAGGCATTTTGCGGTAAATTCCCCTCACTTCACGGTAATTTGCATGCATTTCGCGATCAATTCGCTTCAAACCATGATCATTCTCATGCATTTCACGGTCATCCCAAACAATATTATGTTGATTCACGGTCATTTCGAGGCATTTCATGGTCAATTCCCTTCACTTCGCGGTCATTTGCATGTATTTCGCGGTCAATTCACTTCAAACCATGATCATTCTCATGCATTTCACAGTCATCCCAAACAATTCCTGATTTACGGTCATTTCAAGGCATTTCCCGGTCAATTCCCTTCACTTCACGGTCATTTGCATGCATTTCGCGGTCAATTCGCTTCAAACCATGATCATTCTCATGCATTTCACGGTCATCCCAAACAATTCCATGTTGATTCACGATCATTTCGAGGCATTTCGGGGTCAATTCCCCTCACTTCACGGTCATTTGCATGCATTTCGCAATCAATTCGCTTCAAACCATGATCATTCTCATGCATTTCACGGTCATCTCAAGCAATTTCGTGTTGATTCACCGTCATTTCGAGGCATTTCGCGGTCAATTCCCTTCACTTCACGGTCATTTGCATGCATTTCGCGGTCAATTCGCTTCAATTCATGATCACTTTCATGCATTTCACAGTCATCCGAAACAATTTCATGTTGATTCACGGTCATTTCGAGGCATTTCGCGGTCAATTCCCTTCACTTCACGGTCATTTGCAAGCATTTCGCGATCAATTCGCTTCAAACCATGATCATTCTCATGCATTTCACGGTCATCCCAAACAATTCCATGTTGATTCACGGTCATTTCGAGGCATTTCGCGGTCAATTCCCTTCACTTCACGGTCATTTGCAAGCATTTCGTGGTCAATTCGCTTCAAACCATGATCATTCCCATGCATTTCACGGTCATCCCAAACAATTCCGTGTTGATTCACGGTCATTTTGAGGCATTTCGCGGTCAATTTCTCTCACTTCACTGTCATCTGCATGCATTTCGCGGTCAATTCGCTTCAAACCATGATCATTCTCATGCATTTCACAGTCATCTGAAACAATTCCGTGTTGACCGTGAAATGCATTTCGTGGCAATTCATGATCACTTCCATGCATTTCACGGTCATTCGAAACAATTCCGTGTTGATTCACGGTCATTTCGAGGCATTTCACGGTCAAATCCTTTCACTTCACAGTTAGTTGCATGCATTTCACGGTCAATTCGTTTCAATTCATGATCACTTTCATGCATTTCATGGTCATCCGAAACAATTCCGTATTGATTCACGGTCATTTCGATGCATTTCACGGTCAAACTACTTTACTTCACGGTCATTTGCATGTATTCCACGGTCATTTCACTTCAATTCATCATCACTTCCATGCATTTCATGGTCATCCGAAACAATTCTGTGTTGATTCACGGTCATTTCGAAGCATTTCACGGTCAATTCCCTTCACTTCACGGTCATTTGCATGCATTTCACGGTCAATTCCCTAAACAAGTTTTGGATCATTACAAAATTTGTTTTTCCTCTTCATCCAGGTCGGTCTCCGTGACCTTACGAATAGATTTGATGGAAAATAAATGTTACAGTAGGCCCTACAAAAGTTTCAACGGTGAAAATCAATTTTCTACTGCTATTTGTGGTGTGGTCCAGCTGATCTTTGGATTTGATTTTTCTTTTTTTTTTTTTTTTGAATAACGGTCCGAAATGATCTCAAAATATGGATGAACGTTGTGGATATAATAAATACGTAACTATGGGACCATATAACTTTAATACCATATAGCTTTGATATCTTTTGAGCCGTTCGTACAACTCAAGAGTTGGAGGAGTGTCAGCGCTCGTCTTTGAGCAGCGGCTGATCCCCATGAAGGAAAAAGCAGGGGGCATTTTCAACCTTTGGAATGGCGTCCGTACAGCTGGGGCGTATTCTCGCGGGGGAAAATGAGGTGGGCTTAGTCACCTAAGTGGGCCATAAATGGATCGTACAGTCGCAAATTTCTCCAAATTATTTGATGAGATAATAAATTATCGATCGTCTCCTCAACACAACATAAGGTCATCAAAAGGATCCTGGACGACTCACTAAAGCAGGAAATTCTAATTATTATTTTTTTCTAAAATGAAGGTAAAGGACACTATTATTTGATGAGGTAATAGATAATTGGTCACCTCTTCAACATAACATACGTCATCAAATTATTTGATGAGGTAATAGATAATGGATCATCTTTTCAGCACAATATAAGTCATCGAAAGAATCTCAGATGATCCACCAAAGCACGAAATTCTATTTGCTTTTTTTCTTCTTTTTTTTTCAAATGAAGGTAAAGGACAAGATCATTTAACGGGGTAATGGACAATCGATTATCCCTTCGACCCAACATAGGTCGTTGAAAGGATCTTCTTGGATGATCCACCAAAGCATGGAAGCCAGGGTCAAAATGGATTTCTATTCAAGAGTGAATAATTTAATACCTTGACATGCATCAATGAGTGAATAATTTAATACCTTGACGGAGAATGGAATTACATACATTTATCATTTGACGATGAGTGAATAATTTAATACTTTGATGGAGGATGGAATTACATACACTACTACTTTCTTTGGACGAAACAGGAGGCAGCCCGGTCATTGCTCTCCGTTCAAACGGTGGGGCAACAATACATATTTGCATTATCCGAGCCGTTCATCACATAAAAGGTTAAGCTAGTCCGTTGATCATTTTAGTCATAAATATACAAAATAAATGTAGGATCGAGAGGCCTCCACCAAAATTGCAAACTGAACTTATTTGCCGCCCCTTCTGATGATGGGTTCGCATTTAACCAGAAGTATCCACTTCATGAACGGCTTGGATTCTTCTGAATCTCTGTCAACACCTCTTTTGTCAGTGGAAAACCTTGCTTCTCTGACCAGAGCTTCCAATTTTCTCCTTTGATGGAGGCATTTACAACAAATCTCTCAGGAGTTCACCGAGCTTCCATCTAAACTCCGGTTTTACTTGATGGAGAAGCAAAGAGGATTGGGCATGTCCTAACCCCATTGAGGTTTCTAGAATACATCTTGTCGTATTGTGGTAGGATTATGGGTCTAGAGCCGTTGGATCTGGTGTCATACTCAGAGATCCAAACGATCAATCTGGCGACTTAAAACGATAAAAGAGGCTTTTTTGAAAATACCCACTATGAGAAAATTCTATATATTCAAATCAATGGCCCACGAAGTCACAATGAAGGGAACGGTCTCTATTCAACAAAAAAATGTTAAACAAACTAACCGTGGAGTATTCCAATAGGAGAGTTGTCATATATCATCCATCAAAGGTTAGATGCAGCTTATAAACAGTTTGGATTGACGAATTTGAACTCACAGACAACTGTTACAGCCCCAACGTATCCTATTACGGTACGTCGGGATGTATTGTAGCAACTGTCTGCTTCACTTGAAGTCTCCAACCCAAGGCGTTCATCCTAACCCCAAACCAACCTAACCATAGTTAATAAACTCAATTACTATGAAAATGCTTACACACTCGCATGATATAAACGATCAGCATCGCGACACACATGCTAAAATAGAGTATTTTTACGAGATCCAGGCGGTCCATTCATTTTTTCCTATGCACTTTGAATATGAGATTCTGTAAAATTGGACCCTTACAAGTGTGCACCAAATATGGACGTTTTCCCTTTCTATAGTGGATTTATCTCATAAAAGGTGGATCGTTTAATAAATAGACCTTTTTTTAATGGAAACCAAGGTTTAAGGTATAATACATCTGATGAATGGTCTGGATCTCTCAACACGTGCATCTCAATACCTGTAAGACTCGCTTACCCATCTAACTCAAGTGAGCGAGTAAGCTTACAACTTCCAGTTACAACTTCTACAACCTCGGCTCACGACTCCACCACGTGTCAGTATCTTACCGATTTGACCAAAATTCCCCAATCGCGGCTGTAAGATTTGACGAAAATACCGCTACACGTGGGATAAGAGGCCGAAAAGCAGGGGTATTTTCGTTTTTTTGTGTTTTATACCTCTTTTTTTTTTAAATGACGAAAGTACCCCTACTCTAGTTCGGTAATTAAACTTCTATCCCATGACGCAATTCCCTCTCTACCCTCCTAAAAAACTATAAATGGCCTCATGGATTCGCTTCATCCTGCAACAACATCTCTCCTCCCAGCACCCTCTCTACCCTCCCAACTCCCTCCGACAATCCAATGGCTGAGATCGCAGTTGGCCACTCTATCATCAACGTCCCAAATGAACTCACAAACATTTCAGTCCCACCGGCGCTTCCATCAGCCGGAGAAATTCAAGAAAGGAAGCTACTAGACCAGAAAGTCATCTTCATGTTAGCGATCCTTTTCATTACTGTTTCTGCCGTTGGGATCGTTGGTGACATCTCCATCCAGGTTTATACAGACTCATTTCATGAATTTCTCTTGAAAGCCTATGCTGTTGCGGTTCTCGCTACATTTACATTCGGTATGGGACTACTTTTTATCTCGGTTCTATTTCCACGGGTGCCTATATCGATTGCTGTTGTCAAGAAGGTAGTGTGGGTAGCTGTTGCTCTGCTTTGCCTTTCACTTGCCCTGAAAACCACTCTTCATCTCATATATTGAATTCGGGGGAAGCGTTTGGGGCGTTCAAGTATAATTGTTATTGCCATTGTGGTTATTGTTGTAGTAGTTGTTGTTATTGTCCTCCTTCTTGTTGTTGTTGTTGTTGTTACTGTTTTTCTTTATATTTCGTTGTTGCTCTACTTTGGATGGTGTCTTCTACTTCTTATGTAATGGGATTACCTCCCTTTTGTCATATTTAAAATAATAAGATATTTTCTTCTATCAAACTCTTCTTCCTTCTCCCTTTTGCCATAATTAAAATAATAAAATATTTTCTTCTATCAAACTCTTCTTCCTATTAAGAAGGAAGAGGATTACCTGGTGGCAGGATGTGGCGCAAAATGATTGGCTGAGGGAGATTTGTTTAAGACAGGGCCACAACTTTAGGGTGCAGCTTATCCCCTGATGTGGGGCCCACGGTCATGTATGTATGTAACTACATCCATGCCGTTCATCTGTATTTAAAACTCATTTTACGGTAAGATCCAAAAAATGAAGCAGATCCAAACCTAAGATGGATAATAGTACAGGAAGTAATTGACCATTAAAAACTTCTCGTCGGCTACAAAAGCTTTGGATGAGGATGATATTTGTGTGATCTCTTCACCTAGATGTATATGACCTTAACAACGGGTTGGATGGAAAATAAACATTCTGGTGGACTCCGTGAAATTTTTAATGGTGGGAATTCAACCAACTGGGTGGATCCCGGACCTGGGTGGATCCGGAAATCAATCCAAACCGCGCCCGGTTTCGGTGAGCTTGCGAAAACAGCGAATTCGGTGAGGCCGGCACCACGGGGCCCATCTTGATCTATTTCTATATATCCATGCTCGACCATCTGTTTTTCAAGATTATTTTAAGGCACGGACTCAAAAATAAGTTAGATCGAAATCTGCCGCAAACCACACGGTGGAAAATGGTGTTGATTGAACGGCCACCGTTAAAAACTTCCTAAGGCACACAAAAAGTTTTTGATGGTAGGTGTCCAGTAGCTTAAGAAATGCCTTAAAATGATAGGAAAAAAACGGATGGACGGCGTAGATATATAACACGTACATCAAGGTGGGCTCTACGGTGCCGGCCTCACCGAATCGGTTTCGAAAACTGCGCTCTATCCATGCAGCAACGTTAATTAGATTTTTTCGTACTCCCCCAGCCACCGGCCAATGGCTGATGGCCGGTACGTGGGACCCACCATGATATATTTGTTTCATCCATGTTGTTCATCTATTTTTATAGATCATTTTAAAGTATGAGACAAAAATGAGGTATATCCCAATCTCAAGTCAATCACATTACAGGAAATAGTGATGAATGAGCTAAAACCATTAAAATCTTTCTAAGGCCTATAAAAGTTTTGGATGAAGCTGATATTGGCTTTTTTTTCCTTAATATATACCTGTATGACCTAATCAACAAATTGGATGCCAAATAAATAATACAGTGGGCTTTAAAAGGATTTTAATGGTAGATATCCCATCACTATTGTTTTCCTGTGGGGCGATCAACCTGAGGCTTATATCCTTCTAATTTTGCAAATGAAATAATAAAATGATATGTAAAAATGGATAAACGGAATGGATGAAAAACATACATCATGGTGAGGCCCAAAGAGCGCCGACCACCAGCCACCGGGCTGGTGGCGGGGGAGTAGCCAATCCGTTTCCCCCCGTTCCCCACCATCAACGGGCTGGATATGAGGTTGGTCTCGGCTCAGTTTTAGCCTCTTTTAGGCCGGGCCTATAAAAATTCAGATTTTGTTGGCCCAAGCCTGGTTCATTCACAGCCCTAAGCTTTAGAACGACTGTGGGCCTACTAATGCTTTAACGGTGAGAATCATTATCCCCACTGTTATTTGTGGTGTGGTTCACCTGAGTCTTCAAAATTATTTATTTTTGAGATCAAGATCTAAAATGATCTGAAAAAAATGAATGAATGACGTAGATTTGATTAATACGTCATTGTGGGCCATTAACTTTTATATCATTTAAACCGTTTCGTATAACCCGGAGCTCAAGGAGCGACAGCGGGACGCGGGTTAGATACCGATAGGTTGAGTAGCCAGACTCCCTGTCGAAGTGACGTCACCAAGGCCTATGGGTCCCACCATGATGTATGTGTTGTATCTACACCGTTCATCCATTTTGAGAGATCGTTTTACGTCATTATTCAAAGAATGAGTTATATCCAAAGATATAATAGACCCCACCGCAGAAAAAAGTGGAGAGAGTGACCCACACCATTGAAACAGTGCTCAGGTCCACTGTAATGTTTATTTGATATCCAATCTGTTAATAAGTTATCACAGACATTAAATAAGGGAAAACACAAATACCAGCTTGATCTAAAACTTTTGTGGCCCATAGAAGTTTTTAACGGTGGGCGTCACTCTCTCTACTGTTTTCTGTGGTGGGCCCCACTGGAGATTTGGATTTCTTTGGCTTATGCCCTAAAATGTTCTCTTCAAATGGATGGACGGTGTAGATACAAAATATAGTTTAAGGTGGGACTCACATAACTTGGTGACGTCATTTCAGTAGTGTGTGTGTCTACTCAACCTGTCAGCAGCTAGTCCGCGTCCGCGTCCGCGTCAGCGCTCTTCTTCGCCCGACACGTATCCACACCGGTTAGGGATTGGTTCAGTAGCAAATGCACTATTGAAGTGACGTCACCAGGTACTGTGGGCCCATTATGATTTATGTTTTGCATCCACACCGTTCATCCATTTGTAGAGATCATTTTTAAGCCCGAGACAAAGAATGAGCAGATCAAAAGCTTAAGTGGACCTACCACATAAAACAGTGGGACAGTGATGGCCACCGTTGAAACCTTCCTAAGGCCCACTATAATGTATATTTGAGATCCAACCTGTCTTTAAGTCAAAAAAGGCATAGCCTAAGTGACAACACGAGATTGATCGAAAACTTCCGTCCAACACCCCCACTGCTTTCACTGGTGGGGTCCACTTGAGATTTTGATATTCTTCCTTCTTTGGCTTATGCCCTACAATGGTCTTTCCAAATGGACGAACGGTGTGAATACAGCACATAGACACACAGACTATGCTGAGGCCACGGAACACTTCAGTAGCCAGACTGCTACCGAACCGGTTAGTAGCTAATCCGCGTCCACGAGGAATGGTCCAAACCTCAATTCTGGCCCACTCGAGGGCGGTCCGTTGTGGTGGGGCCTAAATTTCAGATCAAACAAGTAAACATACGGAGCATTGAAATATGGAAGTGGATTGGCTGGTGTACCACACACCACCGATACAGCTGATGTATTGACGTTAGCAAGTTCGTTAGTCCCATCCAAACTGCGTATCCATTTGGCAAGCTGTCTTAACGCTTGGTGCAAAAAATAAGACGTATAAATATCAAGTAGAGCACGCTGTAAAAAGAAGTAGGAGATTGAACGTCTACCATTGAAACCCTTTCAGGGGTCGTAAAATTTGATTCATCTATTTTTTTTGTCTTATGCTCTAAAATGATCTCAAAAATTGAATGAATGATGTGGATATGTTAAATGCATCACCGGGGGGCTGATGTAACTTGGATCTCCTTTGAGCCGTTGGTACAACTCAGGGCTCGAGGAGGCTCAGCGCTGGAAACGGATTGGCTGCTCCCCCTCCCACCAACACGGTGGCTGGTGGTCGGTTCTATGTGGGTCCCACCATAATGTAAGTGTTTCATCCATTTTTACTAATCATTTTAGGGCTTGGTTCAAAAGATTAGAAGGATATATATCTTAGGTGGACCACAGCGCAGGAAAACAATAGTGATTGGATGTCCATTGTCAAAGTCCTCCTAAGGCCCACTGTACTATTTATTTGACATCCAATCTGTTGATTAGGTCAAATAGGGTCAAATGAAGGTTAAAAACAAATATCAGCTTGTTCCAAAACTTTTATAGCCTTCAAAAAGTTTTTAATGGTTAATGGTTCATTCAAAAATGTTTCCTGTAATATGATCCAGTTGAGATTGGAAAATATTTAATTTTAGATCTTATGCCATAAAATGATCTAGAAAAATAAATGAATAGAATGGATGGAAGACATACGTCATTGCTGACCGATTTGTGTTCTTAATTCCTTAAGTCCTCATCAGGGTAGTCAGTGTCCGTGTCAGACTCCAGCCGGACTTTTAAGCCTAAAAAGATCATGGGCTTGAGCTGTGTAGCTTGAATACTGAGCAAAGACGAGGGAGAGACATTCACAATCAATAAGTGATAATCTCACTTTTAAGCCTAAAAAGATCATGGGCTTGAGCTGTGTAGCTCGAATACTGAGCAAAGACGGAAATAACAAAGATAAACAGAGAAAAAAGGGAGAGACATTCACAATCAATAAGTGATAATCTCACATAACCTACTGCAGTTTCAACATTGAGTTCATGGGTTCAAGCACCCATTGTGGTGTGAGTCTCTGACTGTGGGGCCCACTTTGATGTATATGCCTTTCATACACACCACCCATCCATTTTGAAAGCGGGCCACAAAATTTTTTGATCAAGCCGATGTTTGTGTGGTCCCATCATCCACGTCTTTGTGACCTTATCAACAAGTTGGATGGCAAATAAATATTTTGGTGGTCACATATAGGCCCTTGTGACTTTATCAACAGGTTGGATGGCAAATAAACATTCTGATGGACCTAAGAAGTTTTTAATTGGGGTATTCAATCACTACAGTTTCCTGTGATGTGGTCCACCAAAAATTTGGATATGCTTCATTTTTTTTGGGATCATGCCCTAAAATGAGCTGTAAAAACAGATGAACAATGTGGATGTAAGGCACATACATCAGGGCAGGCCCCACAAGGCTCCACTGAAGCTACACTACCTATGCGTTTAACTGTAACAAGGCAGACACTAATCAATGTATGCCACATTGAATGCTGAACTCATTTTTCATAAAAGAAATTTTTGAAAAGTGCTTTGAAATGCTATGTAAGCATTCACTAATCAATGACCTATGTTCAATTAATCTAAATGCCACAAACAATTATTAATTGGAGTAGGATCATCCCTTAAAACATAGTTTGTGCCTAGGACCCATGTACTGTGGGCCCCATCATAGTTTGTGTTCACTATCCATCTACCATGGGCCTCACGCATTGGAATTGATAATCATCTCAAACACTTGTCATACTATGCTTAAACAGTATATAACAACAATTTAAACTGTCATTACAACTATGCCTAAACACTTCCCTTTCCCTACTTTCGTACTAAAAAAAGACATCAACTGAAAATCCACAAAAGTAAATACATGTATGAACTTAATTGCAACATCATGCAGATGATATGAAATAGATTGGGGTGAAGTTTGGGTCGATGGATGTATGCGGACTAATAATCGATCATGTTACATCCGTTGCTTCATCTTACCAGCAAACATAAAAATTATTCTGATGGAGTTTAATAGGTACTTCTCGATGATGAAATTTTGACAACTTAATTTGTAAAACCAAGAATGGAAGAAAAGCTCTAACAGGTATGTAACTCCATTTGGGTTGGTTTTCCTTTTATATATTATAGGTGTTCTTTTACAATATACAAACCTTCCATGAAGTGAGGTTTGGGTCATGTTCTCAATGGGCTTCTGTTGGTATAGATGAGAAGTTTATGGGACGAAGATTAAATTGTATGCAGATGAGCTGAAATTGATTGGGGTGAGGTTTTGGGTCGATGGATGTATGCAGACTAATATCGATCGTGTTACATCTGTTGGTTCATCTTAATAACGAACATGGAATTGATTACGGTGAGGTTAGATTTGAGAAGAATGTCTTATATTTCATTGGATCCCCTCTTTCAAGGTTGGTGCCACTCTCTCCATTGTTTTCTGTGGTGGGGTCCACTCGAGCTTTGAATTTGACCTATTCCTTAGCTAATGCCCTAAAATGATCTCTCCAAATAGATGGAGGGAGCGGATACAAAACATACATCATAATGTGTAACACCTCGGGTTTTTAAGGGTCGTGTAGGAACTGAACTCCTGAATTTTTCGGTGCCACCGGTGCCCTAATGGGCTTAAGATTTTAATTACATTTGGATGATCTCATAAATAATGGAGAGTTTAAGAAGGTATGAAGCATAAGTAAGTCATAAAGTAGTATTAAGTGTCACTAAATATAAAAATATTTATAGACACCCCACCCAGGCTAAATCTTGAGTAGGTTAAGACTGTCCGAGAACCATAATCATACCTTAAACCAAATCCCTAATCCCAACCTAAATCGAACTCCAACCCAAAGTCCCCAAACTCCCAATCTGCAACCTGAAACCCCGATCCAAACCGTTCAGCTTGCACACAACCCCGCTTATACCCTATACCATGACCCAAATCCCCCTTACCCAAGCCAAAACCTACTTTTCTGAGCCAAAAAAAAAAATAAATCTAAAAAGAGACTTTTGGATGAACCCGCATACTATACAAAGCTCGCATGGGCGAAACCGGCCCGGACAGAGCCCGGGCGGTACTTCAAGTACCGCAGCTAGCGGGCCGCGTGCGGACAGCTGTCCCAGCATCCAAAAGTCAACTTTTCTTCAAATTACCCTCTCATATTTCACTATTTACCTTTTTACCACCTTTCATAACAAATGAGAGTGTACCATGTGACATTCCTCTCTTTCCAACCAATCACAAGCCTCCATGTCATCCTTTTAACCCTTACCTACCCCCTATTTACAGCCATACCATTAGAGAAGGCTATAAATAGCCCTCTCCTCTTCTCATTTCAAGACACCAAGAACCACTCTTCACTTCCAAGCTCAAGTGAGAGGGAGAGAGGGAGGAAGAGAGTGAGGGTGAGGAGGAGCTCCAAAGCCCTCAAGTCCAGATTTTTCAGCTATCTCCTTAGCCCACTCTTTTCCTTCCTAGCCATCTTGACCTCCCAGCCTAGCCTTGTTGATCATGGTTCAACCCACATCTTAGCCTACTCAAGAGATCAAGCCAAAGATCCATTCATTCTACAAGCATCCATCACGACATTTTCTCCCTTCTCAACCCCCCTGCTTCTCTAGGTCTTTAGTGAACGTATGCTTTGTGGCTTATCATACATCGGATCCTATCACATCAGAAATTCCTAGTGATCTACTCTATTATTTACCTCTTTGCATAAGCATCATCACATCCACCCTCCAGATACGCCGTTAGATGTATGATCTATGGCTTGCCGAAATCTCGGATCTTGTCACATCAAAAATTCACGTGTGTGCCTAGTCCCATCACAGCCACAACATCCATCATCCCTTGAGATTATTTTACTATACTGAGTAGAGACCGTACATTTGTGCGGGCAGAGAGGGTGCCTAACACCTTCCCTCTTTGTAACCGAGGTCCCTTGTCCAGAATTCCGGATCGCAGACCAGGAGTCAATCTAAGGTAGGGAAGTCTCTAGATTTTTCTCACCTTGCGTATTTCGTGGTTCTAGCTGACTGCGGAATTTCAAAATTTTTCAGTTAGTAGCGACTCCAACATCCATAATCAGTATATCACCCCTAATCAGCAACACAAATCGCCAATCAGCATGGACGCCGATTTTTCAGTATCTATAGAATGGCGACTCCGCTGGGGAAGTTCTGCTAGAGCACACCAGTCGAGACCCAACTTGAAAATGTGTGGTACTTTAATCTCAAGGAAAATCATCATTCGCATTCATACAAAATCCAAAAAAAATCTTTTGGCTTACTCTTGCGTAGATACATATAAGAACCATGACCACCCGATCCCGGTCAGCTATAACCTCTCAAGCTACCCATGAAGAAGAGTCAGCAGCTCAGCTAGCTCCCGAAACATCAGCACCCGTGCCCACATCGCCACCGGCGCAACCACTACCGGCGACTCCGGTAGACCCACAAGCCAACACCACCATACAAGAAATGGCTCAGAGTCTACGGGCAGTACAAGAGCTGTTACATCGCCTAGTGTCAAATGCCACACCAAACACACAAGCAACCCAGCCTAGTGTACAAAACAACTCACTCCCTCAGACTCCTTTTGCCTTCTCCCTGGTTTCTCCAGCAAATCTCGTGCTCCCTCTCCCGAAAGAGTCGGCACAAGAACAACAGTAACCAGCGAACGGGAGCAACCCTCCCGCACATCCTTACTCAACATATCACAACAATCAGGTTAACAACACAGGCTCCCCCTAACGAGAACCACCGACAAGAACTAGCGGATGCCCATGAAGGGGGCTAGTTTCGAGTCCAATTTACTCCCCCTAAAGGGAGCAATGTCCCGGACTTGGCAGATACCCCAGGCGGGAGCCATTTTCGAACATTACACCCTCCTCTGAAAGGAAGCGGTGTTCAATTCTAGCCACCTCCCGCAACCGCGAGTCAATCTTCTTTCCAACAACATCGCATTATCGATCCATATGAAGAAGAAGCAGCACAAGCCCTATAGCAAGGGGCAAGATACCCGCAACAAGGTAAGTCAGAGATTGAGGAACTACGAGAGCAATTACAAATGGTGCAAAGTCAGCTTAAAAAACAGTAAGGAATGGATCATCCATCTACTAAGTTCAAAGACCTTTGTCCCTTCCTGGACGCCCGAGTACCTCCAAATTTTGAGGTACCAAAATTCAAAAGGTATGACGGTAGTGGGTGTCCCACAGCACACCTGAAAGCATTTTGCGGGGAACTTAATTCGATAGTAGGGAATGATAGAGCCTTGATACGGCTCTTCCAGAAATCTCTCAAAGGAGATGCTTTGGATTGGTATACCTCTTTGGACAGCCATCAAATCAGAACCTGGAAAAATCTCTCTCAGGCATTCATTGTCAGGTTCTCATACAACCTAAATATGGCTCCAAGAAGGTCCGACTTGGCTGCCTTAAGATAAAAAAGTGACGAATCCTTATCAGCATACATAGGACGATGGCGAGCCATGACAGCTCGGATGAGAAACCCCATCGATGATGAGGAGCAGATACCTATGATTGTACACTCGGCAAATCCTAGTATTTCAGGATATCTAATCTCATACCCATACGTAAACTTTTCTCAACTCATTCGAGCTGGAGAACAGGTCGAGGTAAGGATCAGAGCTGGAACCATTTCTCCATGGCCACATCAGACCTCTACAATCAAAAGAAACAAAGTCGAAGGGAAACCTGTTGGTTATGGGAATGGGAACGGCACTGCTCCCGCGCAGCGCACTACAGAAGTTAACAACATTATTGCTAACACTCAAGGCAGTCAGTATGCTCCACAATAGGAGCCACAGCATGACAGGCAATACCAATCACAACCAAACAGGCAGTACCAATCACAGCACGCCCAGCAGGGATATTAGGGGCAGTCGCCTCAACAACAGCAACAACAGCCTAGGAAAAATGCATCAGGCCCATACAAGTAGGCAATGTTAGGGAGGAAGTTCACCCCTTTAGTATAAACATACAGTCAGGTTCTGACAATGTTAATGCAAAAGAAAGTCCTGACACCTCTCCAACCTCGACTTCCTCCTAACCCCTTGCCACTTGGTTACAATGAAAATCAATACTATGCATATCACAAGGCTCCTGACCATCTGACGGACCGTTGCTTCGCCCTGAAACATGTAGTCTAAGATTTGATCGAAAGCCAGAAGATTGCAATCACCCCACAGGCTAACAATTCAGCTCAGGCCAACATTCTCTAAAATCCCCTGCCATCGCATCAAATAGGACCCAACACATCTGACGCCTCTACTGTCAACCACATTGAAGGAAGGCAGCCCAAGTATTCCTCCCCACATCATTCCGTACAAGTAATCATACCAGATACAACGAACCAGGCATGGGGATACCAACAGGCACCATCGCCTGGGTCTCAGATATTCTTCGAAGCAATAGTACAACCCCTCGTATTCTCGAAAGCAGCACCGGCCGTTCAACCACTCATGACCCTCGAAGCTGCACCCAACAGGTCACACTTGTAGCATTTTACCTCTCAAGGGGTACACCCCGCATGTCCAAAAAGGTCAAATTCTGAACCTGTCATTCTCCCAATAAGTCTCCCTGATCTATCTTCGCTGACTTTGCAAGGGGCATCCCAGGTTCAAGGTCCCGAATTCCTGATGCCTCACCAACTGGCACACGGCTAGAGGACCTCCCTTGTACATCAAAAAGTGGAGAAAAATACCAATGTTAAAACCTACCAAACCTCGATGGTACCTCAAGAGAAACCATCAAGCCTTCCACAAACTATCACCACCATGATCCCTCAGTCTCAGGAACCCCTAATATACTTAGAAGGAGGGGCAGTTCCATCCTACAACCCGAAGGAGTCCTATGGCATTACCTAGAATGTGCTGAAGTAGGCAACAATGAGAGATACTTCAAGAGAGATAACCATAATCCAAAGGAAACCCGAGGAGCTTTGTTGGGAACCACCTGCAAAATCGACGCTGCTTATGACATAGCAGGCCAGCTCAAAATCATTCCTGCACAGATATCCATTTGGGAACTCCTATGCACATCAAGATCGCATCGAGAAATCTTTGCGAAGACTCTTAATGATGCACATATCTCTCCTGACGTACCCCCCGAAATTGTGACAAGTATGATTGGACAACTCCTTGCACCATGAGCCATCACTTTCTCTGATGATGAATTACCACCTGAGGGACGTAAGCACGGGTTAGGCCTTGACTGTGGGACCTAACTCGATCCATGTGTTGTACATCTATGTCGTCCATCAGCATTTGCAGCAGCTC
The DNA here is from genome assembly GCA_037074715.1 of Magnolia kwangsiensis. Lineage (NCBI taxonomy): Eukaryota > Viridiplantae > Streptophyta > Magnoliopsida > Magnoliales > Magnoliaceae > Magnolia > Magnolia kwangsiensis. Next base: position 101,466,901 of record CM073584.1, read on the forward strand.
ATTTTAGAGGATGTCCCAAATTGAGGCACATCCAAAGATCAAGTGTAGATCACACCACAAGAAAATAATGGTGATTGAATGCCCAGCGTTAAAAACCTCGTCGGGCCCACTATAATGTTTATTTAACATCAAACATGTTGATAAGGTCAAACAGATCCCTAACCTATACCTAAACCTAAACTGTAACACCCTGAAAATCGGGGGTCGTGTATAAACTCAACTCCCGAGTTCCAGACCGTCACTTATGCAACAAAAATGATTATGATTCAATGTTGTCTGAGTTAAAGCATTCACACGAGTAAAAGTATACCAAAACTGCAATTCATACTTCAGATCCAGTGATAAAAGCAAGCGGAAGACTAAAGTATATATATCACTGTATGGAAAAACAAAGTAGATCTCAACTGTCACTAAAGTATGAATACATCTTTGAGTCTCATATACATGTAAATAAATAAATCAAAATGCCAAAATAGTCCCACTGAGGAGTCCCGTCAACCCAGGCTACCTAAGCAAAGCCGTCATGGTACTGCATGTATGAGAACTCGTCCTGGTCCTCATCAAAGTCCGGCTCTACCTCCTGGATCTCATCATCACCTGCATCTACAACAGGGTCTGGTGGGTGTTGCAAACACCATCCCGAAACATGGGAATGAGTAGCTAACTCAGTGGAATAATAGAGCAAGGATTAACATGTTCTCAAATCAATCATGCGATAATAGTGAAGCAGTAAATCAGACATTCCTAATACTATTGTTAATGCAATATGACATGACGTGATGTATGCCCTCACCGACGATCTCTCTCATACGACACCATCTTACGACTGCGGTATGCCACACTCCCTCAAGTGCTCCACATCTTCCAGGCACATGTAATGTAATGGTGATATGATTTCTGAGTTGTTATTAGTCCATTCAAACAACAGGATTGGGAAATTAAGGTACTTCCCTTGTATCAATCCCAACACAGATCCTGTCTAGGGTCGTCACTCCTAGTAATCTCATACGAGGTATATTTTGTAGGTCGCTGCAAGGGCTGCCAGGGCTGTTGCTCGCACTCATTGCACCGCTCCCCCATCACCTTATCAATACAGGCCTACTGTACTCTACTGCTACTGAAGGGTCGTCGCCTCCCGTAGACTCAGAATACGCTCGCGGTCACTACAAAGGACTCGTCGCCTGATCAGTGTAGGCCGACAGCAAGAATATAGTGTCCTATACCACCATAATCTGCTCATGAGACTAGGTGCTCACTGGTCACTACGGGGAGGTTTGTGGCCCCAGCGTAGGCCGACAGCTCGACCACGGTGTCTCATACCACCATGCCCGGCTCATGAGTCTTCGTGGATCAAGGTACCATGGTTAACAGGGTTTACAATGGTAAGTTCAGTACCCTAGGTTCAAGTAGTTATGACTCATGCAGGGTGAACATACAACGGCCAGTCGGGTTACTTGACGGGCTTGACTAGCGCGATCGCATCTCAAGTCGAACGACATGAAGTGCGTAAAATATTTCGTGTGGCCTAACCACTGCCACCAACTACAGAATACGGCTCGCGTTCATCGACGCGTCGTTCGTGGCCAAGATCAGCCAACCACGAATTCGCTCGGTTACCGACTGCCTGGACTAAGTATAGTCTCAAACATGTGAAATCACATCAACAAATCATATGAGAGTGTTGGAAATGAAATACAACCATGTGAGCATGTTAACACATGTTATAACATACAACTTAAGTAAATCATCAAGCACATGCATTTCATACATACAATGAAATCATGCATATAACTAACAAGTAGAAAATCATTCACATCAGCATATTAATTGAGAAACCAATCTCAAACTAATCCATAACACCATTTAATTCAATACATACTAATACAAGCATTTATACAAACACTTACACTACACACTTAAATCTACATATAGTATGTCGACCCGAAGTGTGCATTTAGGCGAATCTCTTCGCCAAACTAATTATGCATGCATTCCTAACATTCTAATACGACAATAAACCATGTCAATCATATCAGCAAAATATGAACAAAATCAGTACTTTCTACAAATGACTAAAATGCCCTAAATCTCATATTCTCTGTCGGTTTACGAAACAGGAAACGGACAGTATGTTGTACATGTCAAACGGCGTTGCCATCGATAATCTACTATTAAACGACATTGAAAGCGTTGGAAACAGTCAATCAAAGCGTCTAAAATCCGCACCTTGTCTCTTATAAACGTATCGTTTCGAACGGAGCGTATACGCTTCGTCTACGGCGAATAGAGGACCTGTTTTACAAGATCTACCGGTTAACAAGCTATGGATCCTAGTGAACCTCAAATCAGTAACTTCTAGGGTATTTTCTTACCTGAAAATGCGGAGAAATCACTGGCTGAGTGATGGAAGCATGTTGCTTAGGCACTTGCAACAGGTGGTAGAATGACAGGAAAATTCTCTCCTAATCTCTCTACAAACTCTCACCTTTTCTCTCTCTCAATCTAGGGCTTTTTGCAATTTTGGATGGGAGAGAGGAATGAGGGTTTCAATCCCTTTTATAAGCCTAAAAATGCCCGAAATAGGCTCGGGAACAAAGTTTACTTGATGCATATCCATTTCGGGGTTATTTCAGTCCAAAAGTACATTTCTGGTGGTCCCCTGGCTGAACGCGATCGGACTTAAGTTCACACATGTCAGATGTCACTCACATCCCGTTTTCAGTCCAGCAGGGTTCGTAGATCGCCCGTGGTGGTCCAGTTTCAGTTCAGCGGTCACCGCACGTAGATCAGGGCTGCAAGTCTCATGATATGAAATAGAAATTTTTCCTGATCCGAGGGTGTAATTTGGCTGAATTCTAACGGTCAGAACGCTTAATACTGACGCGTCAAGTCGTGTGCCAGATTTGAATTTTAAATTTCAAATCTGTCCCTATTCGCACTCTCTTCAGTCCGGGCTCAATGAAATAGCCTGTGGTTATCGGTTGGACTTGATTTTCGAAATGATTGTCAAGTCCAGTAAGGCGGTTCTAACGGTCTAAGATAGTAGGTATCGGACTTTCGACGCGCGGTCTAGATCCAATAAAAAGTTTCAAAGTGGTCTAGAGAACAAACCTGTTTAGAGTTTGATCCGAGGTTATAGAGTATTATAGAGTCATTGGTTCTACTCGATTTGGGTCTTGTAGAACGTATTTAAAGTGATCAGGGACTATTTTCCAACTACTCTAGCGTTGCGCTAGCTAACTTACTCTTATTTTCTAAAGGAATTAATCCTACGCGATTTCTGGTCGAGTTGGTACTCGAGTCCAAGTACGAATTTTTCACGGGCGTTACATAAACTCAAAAACCTAAATCTAAACCCGATCCTAAACTCAAACCCGAATGCTTAAACTTAAACCTAAACCGAAACTCAAATCCCTAAACTTAAACCTATAACCCTAACCTAAACCTAAACTCGATCCTGAACCCGAACCCGAACCTGAATTCCTAAACCTAAACCTAAACCGAAACTCAAATCCATAAATCAAAACCTATACCTAATCCTAATCTCAACTCCCTAACCTAAACTTAAACCTAAACTTGAAAACCTAAACCTAAACCCGATCCCGAACCCAAACTCGAATCCGAATACCTAAACCCTAAGCCTAAACTTAAACCTAAACCTATTCTTAAATCCTTAAACCTACACCTAAACCTAAACCTAAACCCGATCCCAAACCCGAATTCCTAAACCTAAACCTAAACCTAATCTCAAATCCCTAAACCTAAACCTACACTTAAACCTAAACCTTTAACCCTAACCTAAACCTAAACCTAAACTGATTCTCAAATCCCTAAACCTAAACCTGAACCTATAACCTTAACCTAAACCCAAACCTAAACTTAGTTCACATAACTTAAACCTACACCTAAACCCAAACTTATAACCTTAACCTAAACTTAAACCTAAACTTGAAAACCTAAACCTAAACCTGATCCTGAACCCAAAACTGAACCCGAATTCCTAAACCTAAATTTAAACCTAAACTTAAACCTACAACCTAACCTAAACCTAAACTTAAACTCAAAAACCTAAACTTAAACCCGATCCCAAACCCAAACCCGAATTCCTAAACCGAAACTCAAATCCCTATACCTAAACCTACACCTAATCATAATCTCAACTCTCCAACCTAAACCTAAACCTGATCTCGAACCCGAACCCGAATCCGAATCCAAATCCGAATCCCTAAACCCTAAGCCTAAACCTAAACCTATTCGCAATTCCCTAAACCTAAACCTACACCGAATTCCTAAACCTAAACCTAAACCGAAACTCAAATCTCTAAACCTAAACCTACACCTAATCCTAAACCTATAGCCCTAACCTAAACCTAAACCTAAACTTGAAAACCTAATTTTAAACCCAATCCCGAACCCGAAACCAAACCTGAATACCTAAACCTAAACTTAAACCTAAACCTAAACCTACACCTAATCCTAAACCTATAACCCTAACCTAATCTTAAACCTATTTCCGTAAACTGTTTCGTATTACAATGAAATACATGTATTTAATATTGAATGACAATGTGTACTGAAAATTTTAAATTTTACTAGAACGTTTACGATTTTATTATATTATGCTTATATTATATTGTAATGGTCTAATTATATTTTGATTATCTCTCTAAGCATAAGCACAAATTCATTTTACCATTAACATTACTTGTATAATGTTTTAGAATATTCTACTTGCACTGTAAAGTTTAATGTGTTTATTATATTGATGTTCATACACTTGTACTGACATTGTTTAAATTTATAAGTTCGTAGTTCGCACATATTCAATCATGGCACCAGGTGGGAGATCGGGTCGTTCGCGCACTGGATCTACCCTTACCGCCCGTGATGTGACGGAGATAGCATCGACGTCGCATGCTGCATCACAAGTGTCTGAGCCCTCGATTGAGCATACACCGGGCATGACATGTAAGTCTAGGCATATATTTATTTAGTGACTTTTGTTTATGTTTAGACTTATATATTTCTTTTGCGACAGCATCGTCGAGCAGCCGACGAGGACATGGACTCACGTGCGGGTTAGTTTTAGAGAAACTTACGCATGAGGGTAGGGTGACGATAAAGTTCCCACAGGACTGCCTTATATCTGTTGGGGACAATGCTAGGTTGTTTACGTCGGAGGTCAGTGCCCTATGCCGATCTCTGATCTCTGCCACCACCCCCCATTGGGTAGATGTAATAGATGATGTGCGGTAGCTCATCCATCAGTGCCTTCAGGTAAATTTTAGTAAATTAATTTTTTTTTTGTGAAAGTTCATTTAAGGTTTAGTTAGTTTCTTAATAGGTTTATTGCCTTAATCTATTATTTACAAAACAACATGATAAATTTATCTTAGATTTGAGTGTTCCTTACATTTCCCATGCCGTCGACGATATGGTCAAGTAGTGGTTCAAGCAGTACCACAGAGAGTTACGCCGGCAGTGTAGGACCTACGATGAAGCCATACTGTCCGCACTGCCGCATGTAACTATAGATGACTAGCGGATACTCCGCAAGAGATTTTTGTCTGAGGCTTTTCAGGTAATATTTACATATTTATGATATCTTAAGGTAACAATTAAATTTATAATTAATAATAATGTATTATAAATAATGTATTCAGAAGAAGATAAGATTAAATTCTACGAATAGGAAAAAGTTACAAGTGAACCACGTAACTGGTTCAAAGTTATTTGTACGCCATCGTTACGACATTGTAAGAAATTACTGGTGATTATTAAGTTGATACATTCTTTCCATGCATTTATATTAACTTTATTGTCCTTTCAATTACGTAGCGAGATTTCGTCATCGGCCAGGAGCCTGGACCAGTAGACCTCTATAGAGGGACTCACTGTCAGCAAGCGACGGGATCTTGGGTTCATCTTAAATCTAGTGAGAATTGGGTAAAATTTCTTACATTGTAAAATTTAAGTGCATTTAATTATAATTATGTCATTCGTTATGAAAATTCATATGTTTTTATTACAGGCGACAATAGACACCATATGCAGTCAGCCCACTCCCGATGGTAGTCAGCGGAGTGAGCCAGATATCGTGAGCGAGGTGCTTGGCACCCGTTCTGGATATGTGCGTGGGCTTGGTCATAGTGTCAAGCTCATGACACCCGTTAGATCTGCCTCCAGTCGATTCGTCTTTTGGGAGAGCACTCTACGTCGAGCTCATATTGTAGAGAGAGAGGTTCAATAGTTATTGGTCATCATCAATAAGATCAAAGAGCAGCTGAAGAGACAGAAGGAGGAGCAGGAGAGAAGGATCGAGGAGATGCGGGTGAAGCATGAGTAACGGATGTAGGAGATGTTTCAGGCACTTGCTACACGCTTTGCTACCGATGCCCCACCACCTCTTCCTTCATCTTCGTGATTATTTTTATTTTTTTATGATTTATTTTATATACAAATGTTAAACTTATATGTATTTGTGTGTAGATGAATGTGAGTTATATGTGGATGTGGATATGATTGTTTGTGTATGGATGGATGTGGTTTGTGTTTGGATGGATGTAGTTTGTGTTTAGATGGATGTGGATGTGAATATGATGAAAGTGTATTGTAACAGTTGTATTTACAGGTGTATATCATGAATTTTTTCCTAAATTTTAAAAATAAATGAAACCAAAAAGAAATAGACTATTATCGACAAGATATTTCATTGGTAATAATAAGCTAAAAAATTATACCAACGAAATATTTCATAGGTAAAAATTAATACAAAAATTTATACCAATGATCTATATATGATATATACCGACGAATTATTTCATTGGTAATAGCAGGCTTATGCCAACGAACATACTCGTCGGTATTATTGTTTAACCGACAAATGTACTCGTCGATAATGTCGTTTATTCGGGCTTATGCTGACGAATATACTCGTCGGTATTATTGTTTTACCGACGAAGATATTCATTGGTATAAGTCATGTTTACTGACGAAATATATTATTTTTTTCCTACCAAAATTAACATATTTTGCTGATAATGTTAGTCGTTGGTATTTGTTTTATCATTACCAACGAAATCATATTTCGTCGGGAAAAGTCTTTAGCCACGGTTTTATTACGACGATCTTTTCGACGACAGATTCTGTCGGTAATAATCATTACCAACGAAAAATGATAAAATAACAATGAATTATGTCGTTGGTAAAAGAGCAATTTCCTATAATGTCACTTGGTGATCATGGCTATCAGAGTCTCAGAGGTCTCATAATCCGAACCTTTCAACTACTATAGAGTTCCCCTGATGTAGATTTATTTTTTCGGCATCTAGATCCAAGGTTTCACAGAGAAAATAAGGTAAAGAGTCCTTGATTTAATTCTTACTCTAGAAATGTAGGGAAAAAAGGGTCCACCAAATGGGGGCCCACCACATCAACGGTCACAATCACCATGACGTGGAACCTCCCACACCATACATATTTCACCACAAAAATGGAAGTGGATTGCAAGAATTCCGTGTGGCGCGAACATGGCCTAAACTTTGTGGGGCCCACCATGATGTATGTGTTTTATGCATGCCGTTCATTCATTTTTCCAGACTCCTTTTCGGGCATGAGCCCAAAAATGATGCAGATCCAAAGATCAAGTGGACCACACCACAGAAAATAATGGGGATTGAACGTGGACCGTTGAAAAGGCAGTGAGAAACACATGGGCCACCTTGAGGATAATTTAAACTATTCATAACTCTTTACAAGCTTTCCAGCAAGCCCCATATGTACATGTGATTTCTAAAAAGTGTCCGTAATTTAATTTCAGTGGCTTGAAATTCATTTACTGGATATACATTGTGCATCAATATCTCAGTAAATCTGGACGGTCCAATTTAAAATGCAAAATGAGATTAATTATTATATTTATTATATTTTTATAATAAATATAAAATTATAAAAATATAATTAATTTAAGTTACAAATTGAACCAATAAACATAATCAAACTATTATGAATGAAAAGAATGGTATAAAATCCGTACCATTAATGACATGATGAAATTGAAACGAATGGTTCTTCTAATATGCAAATTCATTTGTATGGAATTTAATCACATCGCTGATAAATAAAAAAATAAAAAACTAACTATTATTATATAAAATGTGATTGCTCTAATATCACATGTTGGATTTCTAAGTTGAACTGTAGTCAAACAAAATGAGTTTTTCAAAAATCTAATTCTCACTACGTCGAGCCGCCAGATTTCACACTTAATCTAATCAAATATCTAAAATCGAAAGATGAGGATGGAATTTGATCTTATGTAACTTGTACCTTGATAGTAAATAGAGACGGGAGAAGATGTTACACATGCACACATACCCTATTGAGTGGACCAATATATAAGAATAAAGACTGGATTAATTCAATATCACAACTCTCCTGCTATGAATTTTAACATAATAAAAGTCTGTCTTGATCAAATATTGGACAGAAGTAAATATTCCTACGTATTTGACTAGATCATGATTACCATATGAATTCCCAAATATCTAATGGTCAACATGTTTGATCAATCTAAGCCGTTAATCATGTAGACCCTCGTAATAAGAGTCTTGTGACCATGTCCCAACACCACCTAGCTACATGGTGTAATTGGGTCACTATGCAATCTGCTTTTATTTTGGATGGATGGTTTGGAAGTCAAATACACACAGCGTGCGTTTGGTTAATGTCCAAGTCGGCTTCTTACAAACAAAAAATAAATATACTGTCATTATCAAAAAAAATAAAAATAAAAATAAAAATAAAATAAAATAAAATAAAATAAAATAAAATAATAATATATATATATATATATATATATATATATATATATATATATATATATATATATATATATATATATATATATATATATATATACACACACGCGCCCCAGTATCACGGTTCGGGACCTTTTAATAAACAAATAAATAAATATAGGGTTATTTCTGTCACCTCACCGTATCCAGACCACACACCCTTCCAGAAAAGAAAGTTATTTGATACGTTAGGGGAGTATGATGATGGATGTGCAGGCATTAGAAATTCTACATGTATCGCGTACTAATTTGAATAAAATTAGCTAAATTGTGAAATAACGTAACAGTTCCAAAATCAGATTGTTTGTATGATCCTATGAATGTTGAACGCTTGTTTGTCGGAACAGGATAGATGGATAATTTTTATTTTTAACTGTCCAATAAATGTCTACAATTTGATAGTCAGATAATTGATTAAGTGTAAATTGTGATACTTGATACGTCTAAACTAGGAGCTATAAATTGAACTATTGAATCTGAAATTTTGAATTACTTATATACTGCATGCGTATCAAACTTTTTCTCTATAGGAGGCGAAAACGTACCGAGTGCAGTTCTTGAGTATCAACGCACCGCCAAAAGGACGCGGATTGCGTCCTACCCCCGCCCGGACGGAGCAGGGATCTGTGGGGCCCACCGTGATGTAAGTGTTTTATCCACGCCATTCAACGATTTTTGCAGATAAATTTATTATGTCAACCAAAAAATGAGATAAGTGCAAGACTTAAGTGCACCACAACAAAGGAACCTGCATTGATATGACACCCACCGTTGAAACCTTTCTAAGGACCCAGGTGATTTTTTTTCAACCATAAAACCTATTCATAAGGTCATGTAGACGCGGATGAAGTGAAAACACAAATATCAGCTTGATCCAAAACTTCTCAGGCTCCCAAGAAGCTTTTAACGGTGGAAGTTCAATCCCTACTTTGTGGTCCAATCAAGCTTGGACCTGCCTCGTTTTTCAGTTCAATTTGTAAAAGTTTCTGAAAAAATCGTTAAACGGCGTGGATAAAACACTTACATCACGGTGGGCCCCACAGATCCCTGCATGGACGGATTACCGTCCGGGCGGGGGTAGGAGGCCATCCGCGTCCACCGCGAAAATGCCCACGTCAACCACGGGACCCATTCCTGAGCAACCGCCTACGGATTTAAGGCCCACAGAAATTGCCTGTGTGAACATCCATCCCGTCCATCCGTTTCATAAGCTACTAATAGGGCATAAACGAAAAAAATAGTTATATCCATAATTCAGGTGGGCCACACGACAGGAAAGAGTGATAACGGAAATGGACGGAGAGGATTTCTTTGTTGTGTTCCACTTGAAGGTCCATAAAGGTTTCAATGGTCAGCATTCAATTATACTTTTTCCTTTGTTGTGTTCCAATTGAGTTTTGGGTCTAGCTCATTTTTGGGTTACTATCCTGTTTTGAGTTTTCCAAACTGATGGACGGAGTGGATTTCTTTGACATAGGCCCCACGTACTTTTCTGTTGGAGGGGGTGCAGGCAATATATCATGTCGAGCTGTGGATATAAAGTGCACGGTATATTGCCAGTTTGCCACGAGCCTTCCAGATGGAGAAAATTATCACTGTAAATGCTACCTTTTATCCATCGTCTTTTATGAAGAGAGAAAATCTTACCTTTCCAACTTAGGCCTTTTACGTACGGACAGAGCATTGAGTACGAAAATACTTTGTCCGTACGTGCAATGCTAGGTGAAAAGTTGGAGATTTTCGTCTTAGTATGCTCTGTCCGTACGTGAGAAAGGTCTAAGTTTGGCAGGTAAGTTTTAGTCTCTTCATAAAAGACGTTGGATAAAATGTGTCATTTACAGTGGTAATTTTCTCGAATGGAGAGGATGGCATTGAGGGAATGCATAGATCGGTACTCTTGCGTCAGCAATCACCCCCTCCCTCCCCCCATCGCTTTATAAAAACCAAGAAGAGTACGCAGTCTTCTTCATATCCCTAGATCTCTCCTCTCATCCCCTCCCTACTATTCCACTCTCTCCATAAAAAAAACAATGCCTGATATGGCAGTGGGCCACTCTATCATCAACATCCAAGATGACTATACAAACCTATCCGTCGCACTGGCACATCCATCAGCTGGAGAAATTAAAGACACAAAGCTATCCCAGAAGAACATGTTCAAGGTAGCAGTCCTTTCAATAATAGCTTCCGTTGTTGCGATCGCAAGTGATTTCTCCGGTGTGGTTTATGCAGAACCATATCACGAATTTCTCTTGAAAGCATATGCTGTTGTGGTTATTGCCACCTTTACATTTGGGATGGGATTACTGTTACTCCCAGTGCTACTTCCGCCAGTGCCTATATCAGCTGCTGTAGCCAAGAAGCTAGTTTGGGTGACTGTTGCACTTGTTAATATTGTAGTACCTCTTGAAATAAGCCTTTTGGTTGTGTTTTGATTTCGTGGGAAGTGAGTAGAATTGTTGTTGCTGTTGTTGTTGTTGCTACTGCTACTGTTGTTGTTGTTGCCGAGGTTTTTACAGATATAATAAGATTGTTGTGTGATTGTTTTATACTTTTCCTTTCTATGTTGAAATAAATCCTGTTGGGATGGCTTGGTATGTTTTGCCAGGGTGACCATAACCGTTGGTTGTTAGGGTAGCTGCGGCTGTGGAATGGTGTCAATAGGCCGGGCTCGGGCCCGTTGACAGACCTACTGTGGGTATTATTATAGTTTGGTTGTTTTCAAAACTTAGTAGCCTTTTAATTCGTATCTATAAATAGACAGCAAAAAAATGATGTATTCCAATCGGCAGTCATGTTTTTCTTCTGCAATGGGGCGGGACATTACACATGGGCCTGGCATGTCGACCTGGGTTGGCCCAGGCCCAAATATGAACTGACGGGCCTACACAAAATGTTGCTATGGATGGCCAGCCCAGCCCTAGTAACATGGGATGGATTAGATTAGCGTTGGGCAAAAACTGGTGGCCCATCAATCATGTTTGAAAGTAATCTCTGATGATGGCTTGTTCACCAAATGGATCTGAAATTTAAGCCCAACCACAATAGATTGCTTGCAATTGGGCCAGGATTCTGGCTTGGGCCACGCCTCATTAAAAATTGTTTTAAAACATAGCTTGAGTGATGACAGTTGATAAATCAGGCATGAAATTAAGGCATGGACCCTACATAGGCCAAGATTCAACCCATGATAGCATAGCCTAGAAGTTTGAGATTGGAACTAGGAGGCATGGCCCACATCATCAACTTAGCCCAAATGGCTTTTGAGACTGATTCATGCCTAACTAAATGGGTGGTAGGTCACCCATGGGTTAGAATTAAACAGATTGAGCTTATTGGGGGACCGCAGAAGCACACAAAGATGAATTAAGTAGAGTATTCTAATCGCACAAATAAGCCCAATCACAAAAGACTCTGAATTTAATGTGAAAAAGCCTTTTCGAAAAAAACCATGGTATAAAGTGATAATAATCATTATGAAAATAAAAAATATAATAGATATAGAGAATACCCGATTCGAATAAGTCTCAAGTCTCCCATTACAAACCATTTGAAACCTTATGTATTGTATTTATCATATATATATAACATTAAGCTGTATATATATATATATATATATATATATATATATATATATATATATATATATATATATATATATATATATATATATATTTGATACTCAAATAATGCATAATTTTTTCTATTTATAGTTTAGTTTTATCAACATGAATCAGCTTAATGTTATATTTTACTTATATTTGTGTTGCAATGTGGATTTAAGAGCTTGAATTGAAAAATGTGCTAAAAATATGGATTTTATGCTCAAGAATCACCAAGGCAAGGGATTGATATTATAAAATTAAGATTGAAGAATTTACATGTCAAATATTCAAAAAAATCAAGTGAGGAATGAAGAGAATCAAAGATTTGAAGTAAAGAATCTTGAAATCGTTCTAAAAAAATATATTCTAAAAATTTGAAGTCTACTTTAGAAAACTGTGCAGCGTAAAGTTTATTTTATCAAACTGTGTAAATTTGGGATGGTTTCTAAAGTTTTCCAACTAGGTGCGAAAGTTGAAATTCTCCACTTATAAATATGGCTTCTCAGAGCATTTCTAAGCATCATTCAAAGCATAGGAGAGTAAAATTTAAGATTTTTAGAGAATTTTCAATTTTATTAAAGTTTTATAAAATTTTTTTTTTCTTTTAGATCTTTTCTATTTACATTTATTTTTTTCTTATTGTTTTTCTATTTTACAATTTAATTATGTTTTTCTAAGTTCACTCTAGCCCAAGATAGAAAGGAAGCACATTGGTTTTATATTTTCATAGTTATGACAATTAATTATTTTAATGATGAGAAGAATGATATATGCATGTTATCTATTGTTTAGGTTTAATTTTTTATTTTAATGTGAGATACATATGTTTCTATTATATGAGATCCACATTGATGGATAGGCTTACCCTGAATTAATTAGATTTTCTAGATAGAAGAGGTTTTTAATCTATTTTATTTCTTTGATATTCATTATCTTATAGATATGAATTCTTAAAATTACTGGCGCTTGAGAATATATATCAATGGTGCAAATCAATAATTTTCTAATCTTTTATATCATTTATTTAAAATGTTTAAATTATTTTATTTTTCAATTAAGCTGACTATAATGCTCGGATCCTAATTGTGTTATCCAAGTCATCATAATTTTAAAACATTAACCTATGTGTGGAACTTTGAATTGCTTGGGCATTGTTTTAATTCAGTTGAATTATATCCATTCAAAACTCTCAAAATCAGATCATCAGTTTAGTTTTTATTATTAAGTTTATTTTACATTTGATTTTCTCATTCTTGCAATTCATCTCCGTGTGGGATCGACCCTGTATTCACGGGATATTACTTACAAACCTCTACACTTTGAAGCAAGTTGAATTATATCCATTCAAAACTCTCAAAATCAAATCATCAGTTTAGTTTTTATTATTAAGTTTATTTTACATTTGATTTTCTCATTCTTGCAATTTATCTCCGTGTGGGAGCGACCCTGTATTCACGGGATATTACTTACAAACCTCTACACTTTGAAGCAAGCAATCATATATATATATATATATATATATATATATATATATATATATATATATATATATATATATATATATAAACCTTTGGAAGAATCTCAATCAAAATCGGAGAAAAAATTCTGAAAGTACACAACTTTGCATAAATTTGTGCATACGTTCAGTGACATCTTTGATAGGACTTCGATAACATCGATAGATTGTTGATGGCATCAATAGACCATCGTTGGCATCGAACCCCACTTCGATTGCATCAAACTAATACCAAAACGTTCTAGTGACCAAATAAGAAAATTCCAATTTTTATTGAGAATATTGACCAAGCATTCGATGGCATTGAGCGGCGTTCAATGGCATCGAACATGGCACCTAAAGTGTCCAGCAACCAATTCAAAACTTGCTCGATGGCATTGATCCTATCATTGACAAACTGTCAAATTTACAGATTTAAGACTCCAATCAATAGAGCTCGGGTTGAATACTACCTAATGAGTCCAACATCAATTAGTTGGGTCAACCCAACCTAAAACATGGACTAAAATAATACCTTTCTAGAAGATTAGTAAAACAGATGCACAGAGTGGATATAAAATACATAAATCAAAGTGGGCCCTATGGTAAGGACTGCACCGTCATGGGTGAGGGTGGGCAGCACCTAATCGGCTCCAGTTTGGAAGTTGTTCCATACTCAACCATCGGCCAATCTTTGACAATGCTGCGTGGCCCAATCCCACGTTAAATAAATGAATGGGGCACTTGGAAGGGATGGATTAGATCCGAATGCAAAATATAAGACATGGCCCCATCTAGTGGATTGGGACGTAATTCAAGCCCAATTTTGAACTAGCTACTTGAAGTATTGATTCTGCATGGCCCAGGCCCACATTACTAACACCAACACACGAATGGTCTAGATCACAAACCATGAAAATCTCCTATGTTCTATCTTCTTTTATGGGACGGGTTAGGTTAGTGTTGGGTAAAAACTGGTGGGCCTATCCATCAGATTTGAAAGTAATGTCTAACGTTGGCCCGTTTACTAGTTAGATCCGAAATAACAATAGGTCGATCGAGAGCTGGGGGCTGGGCTTGGGCTGGGCCATGTTAAAAAATGGTTTCAAAAGACAGCCTGAGTGGTGACTGTTGATTAATCAAGCTTGAAATTAAGTTGTGGGCCCTACACAAGCCAAAATTCAGTTCATGGTAGGATAGCCCACAAGTCCAAGATTGGACCCTGATGTAGAGTGGGTCGTGGAGACTTTCATGGTAAAGATGGACTAGAGAAGGCCCAATCAGAGGTGGAAGTGATCAGGATCATCAAAACCCTAAAACATGCATATCTTGCAAACTAGAATGAGTTATTTGAAGTATAATATATAATTTTAGAGTATAAAAAGCTACTTTATTCAACCAACCCACTATGCCAGGTTAATAGCACTGACGGCCGAAAGTCCATCTTATTTTTGTTTTTATTATTTACAAAAAGTTTTAATTTGATCATAACTTTTGAAACTTTGAGTTATAGGAGTCATGCCCAACATGAAATGGACTTAAAAGAATTAGGAGAATAACATGGGCTAAAGTGGATACATAATATTTTTGGCCCAAAAACATGAAGTCAAGTAGAAATCATGACTTAGTAAGTCATGTTTTTTTAGAGAGTTTGAGTTGGAGTTTGATTATGAAACTTCTTCTTAAGTTTGAGATCTCATTTAAATGATTATAATTTATTTATTTATTTTTAGCATCAATCAATTTATTAGAAATTATTTCTATTTTTACTCATGAATTCAAGGAATCTCTCTCTGAATATTACACAAGAATACAGTAATCCATGTCATCACGTCCATCCTTGCGTCAGAGCTAGAAGGCATAAGCTCGCGGCATCAACTACCCAAACGTAGCTGGTTCAGGCCAACTCAATGGGTGTTGGGTCACCCTTGGGTTAGAAATTTAGAGCCTTTTAAGTAAACAGGTTGGGCTCTGGTCGAACTTACCCAATTGGACCACCCTCAATTAGGTGGGTCAAATCCAGCTCAGTAGTACCTGGATTAAAATAATACTTGTCTAAAAGATTGAAAATTCTCATGCTGAGAATGAGATTTGTCAATGTGTGATCAAGGATAGTTGGGCCCACTTGGTGATCATGGCCGTCAGAGTCTTAGAGGTCTCAAAATCCGGACTTTTCAGCAACTACTAATGAGTTCCCCTGATGTAGAATTATTTTTTGGGCATAAGGTTTCGCACAGCAAATAACGCATAGAGTCCTTGATTTAATTCTTACTTTAGAAATGTAGGAAAAGAAAGGGTCCACCACATCAATGGTCACGATCACCATGCCATGGAACCTCCCACACCATACATATTTCACAACAAATATGGAAGTGGATTGCAGGAATTCTGTGTGGCACGAACATGGCCTAAACTCTGTGGGGGCCACCATGATATATGTGTTTTATCCATGCCGTTCATCTATTTTTCCAGCTCCTTTTAGGGCATGAGCTCAAAAACAATGCAGATCCAAAGGTCAAGTGAACCACAACACTGAAAACAATAGAAAACAAGTGTCAGTGGTTTAATTTCAGTGGCTTGAAATACATTCACTGGATCTACATTGTGCATCAATATCTCAGTAAATTTGGATCGTCCAATTTAAAAGGAAAAATGCGATTACTTATTAGATGCATCATTAGCAAGGTCCTAAAGAACACAACTAAGAATGGCAAAATATTTACCGGTCTTTTTTTTTTGCCCTTTTTTACACACGCGCACACACCCCACGCACTCACGCTGGTGGAATTTCACCCCATGTAGGTACTCGAACCCTTGACCGGAGTTAAAACTCCGGAGAGTCTACCACCCGGGCAAGAGTAACCGTTTTGATACACTGCACAATCATCTAATAAATATAAACTTATAATTAATTTAAGTTACACAATCAAACCATTATGAATGAAAATAATGGAATAAAATCTATACCATTGATGGCACGATGAAATTGAAACAAATGGATCTTCCAATTTGAATATTCATTTGTATGGAATTCAATCACATGGCTGATAAATAAAAAATGAAAAAGTGACTATTATTATAAAATATGATTTCTCTAATATCACATGTTGAATTTCCGAGTGGAAACATAGTCAAACAAAATGAGTTTTTCAAAAATTCACTTCATTACATTGAGCCTAACCCATTTTCATACTTAATCCAAATCAAATATCCATAAGTCATGTCACACCTTGATCCATAGCTCAACACTGAGGTCTTGGTATTGATCTTTTGTGGGGGTGGTTAACAGTGAAGTGTGAACTGACACAACAAGCTAATAGAATATATATATATATGAGAGGGGAGAAGAGGTTACACACGCGCACACACACCCTATTAATTGGACCAAGTAATAAGAATGAAGGCCGAATCAATTCAACCTATCAAAACTCTTTTGCTATAAATTTCAACACAAAAAAAAATATGTCTTTATCAGATATTGTAAACAAGTAATATAAGCCAAACACATTACCCCTACATATTTGACTAGATCATGATTACCATGAATACCTAAATATCTTTGATCAATCTAAACCATTGATCATGTAGACCCCACCTAATAAGAGTCTTGTAACCATGTCCCACCACCACCTAACTACATGGTGTTGGGTCACTATGCAATAGGATGGATAGCTTGGAAGTCATATACACACCATGTCAGTTTGGTTAATGTCCAAAGTCGGCTTCTTTCAAAAAATAAAAATACATACGTGATCATTTTCAACACCATGTGGACGCACATCATCAAATGGACCTTTTAATAAATAAATAAACAACGTAAGTTTATTCGTGTCATCCCACTGCATCCATACACCCTTCTAGAAAAGGAAGTTGTTTGATACTTTAGGGAAGTATGATGATGGTTGTACAGGCCCTAGAAATTCTACCAGTGGTATATGCTAATTTGAATAAAACTAGCTAATTAAATTATGAAATATACTATTCTTAAGTAACAGTTCCAATATCAGATCATTTGAACAATCCCATGAATGGTGTACTTATTTGTTGAAACTGAACATATGGATAATTTTCATTTTTGACTGTCCAACAAATGTCTAGAATTTGATAGTATGATAATTGATTAAGTGTGACTTGTGGCCCTTGATACAGCTAAACTGGGAACTATAAGTTGAACTATTAATTTGAAATTTTGAATTACTTATAAGCTGCATGCGTATGATCCATTACACCCCGCCGGAGTACCCAAAACAATTTCTCTAGTATTATCCCAATCGGAAATTTTTATAGGTCCAAGAAGGTTTCAATGGTTAGAATTCAATTATACTCTTTCTTTTGTCGTGTTGCATTTGAGTTTTGGATCTACGTCATTTTTGTCTTGATGTAGTCTTTTGAGCTTTTCAAACTGATGGACGGAGTGGATTTCTTCTACATGGCCCCACGTAGCTTCCTGTTGGTGGGGATGCAGACAATGTCTCATTTCCCGCTGTGGATGAAAAGTGTACGGTAAGTTGGCACGAACCTTCCAACGAAGACCTCGGATCCTTGGCATGACATCAACAGCCATCGAGGCCTCATCGCTTAATTTATAAAAGCAAAGAAGTGTATGCAAGTCTTCATATCCCAAGATCTCTCCTTTCATCCCCTCCCTACCACTCTACTCCCTCCAACAAAAACAACGCCTGATATGGCAGTGTGCCACTCTATCATCAACGTCCAAGATCACCTCACAAACATATCCATCGCACCGGCACATCCATCAGCTGGAGAAATTAAAGACGCATAGCTTATAACTGAGAAGAACATGTTCACGGTAGCGGTCCTTTCAATTACGGTTTTCGCCTTTGCAATCGTAAATGATTTCTCCAGTATGGTTTATATAAATCCATACCATGAGTTTCTCTTAAAAGCGTATGCTGTTGTGGTTGTTGCTACCTTTACATTTGTGATGGGACTACTGTTGCTCTTAGTGCTACTTCCACCGGTGCCTATATCAGCTGCTGTGGCCAAGAAACTGATTTGGATGACCGTTGCACTTGTTAATATTGTAATAGCTCTTAAAATAAGTCTTTTGGTTATGTCTTGATTTTCTGAGAAGTAAGTAGAATTGTTGTTGTTGCTGCGGCTGCTGTTGTTGTTGTTGTTATTGCTATCGTTGCTGAGGATTTTGCAAGTATAATAAGATTGTTGTGTGATTGTTTTTAACATTTCCTTTATATTTTGGAATAAATCCTATTAGGAATATGGCTTTAAATGTTTTGTCAGGACGTCCATAACCGTTGGTTGTTATGGTCGCTGCTGCTGTGGAGTGGTGTCAATGGGCCGGGCTCGGGCGTAAAAATTTAATTTTCAAAAAGCCCGGCACAATGGCCCGGGCTGAAATAGTTCAAATTCCGGGCCGAGTTACTCCAGGTCCAGCCCGTTGACAGACCTACCGGGGGTATTATTATAGTACGGTTGTTTTCAAATCTGAGTAGCGTTTCAATTTATACAGCAAAAATAAAAAATAAAATATATCAATCGGCTGCCACGTTTTTCATCTGCAGCGGGGTCGGACGTTACACTTGGGCCTGGCAATGGTGGGCCTGGGTTGGCCCAGGCCATAATTTGAACTGACGGGCCCACAAAATTGTCGATATTGATGGCCCAGGACCTCCCTAGTAACACTAACATACAAACGGTCTGGATCATTTTATTTTATGGGATGGGTTAGATTAGCGTTGGGCAAAAATTGGTGGGCCCATCAATCAGGTTTGAAAGTAATCTCTGATGCTGGCTTGTTCACCAAATGGATATGAAATCTAGGCCCAAGCACAATAGTTTGCTCGCAGGTGGCCTAGGATTCTGGCTGGCCTCATTAAAAAATTGTTTCAAAACATAGCTTGAATGGTGACCGTTAATTAATCAGGCACGAAATTAAGGCATGCACCGTACATAGGCCAAGATTCAGCCCATGATAGCACAGCCCAGAAGTCCGAGATTGGAACTAGAAGGGATGGCCCACGTCATCAACTTCAAATGCCTTTTGAGGCTGATTCAGGCCTAGCTAAATGGGTGGTGGGTGGTTAGAACTTAGAACTAAATGGGTTGGGCTTGTTGGGGGACCACGCAAGCACACGTAGTTGAATTAAGTAGAGTATTCTAATCACACAAATAAGCTGAATCACAAAGATTCCGAATTTAACGTGAAAAATTCTTTTTGAAGAATAACCACGGCACAAAGTGAAAGTAATCATTATAAAAGGAGAAAATACAAGAGATGTAGAGAATATCCTATTCGAAAAAGTGTCAAATTTCCTTTTACAAGCCATTTGAAACACTAGAAACGAATTAAAAAGCCTAAGAATACATTTGATCCTGATTCCACTCCTATATATAACATCTGGGAGAATTCCAATCAAAATTGGAAACAAAATCCCGTTAGTACATAACTCTTCATAAATTTGCGCATACATTTGATGGCATCTTTGAGGGACTTTGGTGGCATCAATAGACCGTCAATGGCACCGACAAACCGTCGTTGGCATCAAACCCCACTTCGATGGTATCACAATAATACCAAAACATTCCAGCGATCAAATATGAAAATATTAAATTTTTTCTAATGACATCAATGAAGCCTTTGATGGCATCAAGCGGCATTCGATGGCATCAAACAAGGCACCTAAAGTTCCCAACAACCAATTCGATTTATTCCGAATTTTTTCGATAGCATCAAGCTGACTTTGATGACATTGAAACTTCCTCGATGGCATTGAACTTGTCATCAACGAACTATTAAATTTATAGATTTAAGATTTCAATCAACAATGCTCTAGTTGAATATTACCTAACTGGGCCAGCCTCAATTAGCTTTGTCAACCCAACCCAAAACATGGACTAAATAATACTAGTATAAAAGATTAGCAAAATAGATGGACGGAGTGGATATAGAATACATAAATCAAAGTGGGCCCCATGGTAAGGACTGCACCGTCATGGGTGAGAGCGGGCCGCACCTAATCCACTTAAGTTTGGAAGTTGTTCCATACTCAACCATGGGCCAATCTTTGACAATGTCGCGTGGCCCAATCCCACGTAAAATAAATGACCGGGGCACTTGAAGGGATTGATTAGATCCCATAGGCAAAATATAAGAGATGGGCCCCATCTCGACTGGATTTTTATTAGTCCGAGATGGTGGACTTGGGCTAGGACCCAACGATACCTGCTTTTTTAGCAGGGTCCCAAAAATCAAAGGCCTGAATTGACCCAATTTCACAGCATGCCTGAGAAATTGAACCAGGAACCGTTAAAATTATTTGGGCCCACTGGGGTACTGTGGGCCTGATGGCTGACACTGATATGGGCCCATTGAGTTTATAACAAATGGACTTTATTTTGATGTTTGACCATCATCTATGTGACCCTTTCAGAAGGTCCCCCATGTGCCAGTTTATGAGAGTGAGACTCACTATTAGGTTGTCCAAACCGTTGATATGATGGTCCCATAGCTGATGAAAATGAACTAAAACTGTTACAAGATGGAAAATTCTACCACTTTGATCATCGGTGTCCCATGTATAGACGGTTAAGGAAAAGTGAGAGTAATAGTAATTGAGGGATATTTTCACAATGGGCTCAAGTGGGATAACTTGTAGGATGTGAGGGCACACTCAGTATGAGTACCTGTTTGAGACTGGTGGCTCATGTGAAGTGAAATCCATTTAAAGTGGGCTTGTGAGAGGAGTTCGACCGAGGTCTAAATCCATGTAATATGGACCTGGGCTATAAGATAAATGGATTAATTCATCCTGTGTTATATTAGTTCAAGCTTTTAGAGCAAGTTGTCAGTTGTACTGTATCAAATAATATCTTGAATCTGAAATTTCTTTGGATTATACATCACATAGCAAGACGCATGATTTCTACGGTTCTTATCATCTAACAAGGAGCCGTACAGCAATTGGACACATCACAGGCACTATTCAAAAACGTGCATGGCGGCCCTTTAATATCTCACGTGGTCAGTACCGTTCTTAATATCTCTGTCTGTGTGTTTCACTCGTGTGATGGTTCATGCAGCTCGTGTGTCCAGTTGGACCATTGTCCACCCGTTGATTTCGATGATCTGGTGGGTGCCACAAATGATCTTAAGTTCACGAGCCTCGCTCAGTCGTGCTTAGATCGGCCTAAGCCACTGTCTAAATTTTCACCTTCAATTTAAGGTTGAGCCTAGGTCCACGGACTAAAGTCAGTCCCAAGCCCATCTCAAGGTACTCATGCGGTGCAGCACAAGCCCATATATTTTTGGGCCACTTCAAGGGATGGAATAGATCACACACGTGTGCCAGTTTAAAACAGAAGGCATTGTTGCTTGGCAAACCACATACTATTGCTAAAATAATTTAAATGTATTTAAAATACACAATTATTGTTGGTAAATTACAAACCTATATAAATTTGTGATTGTACGTGTTGACACTTCATATACCTGCACCGATAAAAAGGTAAAGGATCATGGGTCCGATCAGGACACCATCATAATGGTGGAGAATGGTCTATCCATGGTAAGGCCTATTAAATCATCGGTGTGGATCAGTGGACCATCCTCGAGTGGGCCACGTGCCTCAAACAGCAATTGTACTGCCTCAAACCCACTAGATGAACCGTCACTGGTGGGGCCCATGAGCTTTGCAAATCCTACATAATCATTGAAAACGTAAATGAAAATAGGGCACACGTGCAGACGTGCAAATATGGCAGACATGAGCTTTCCATCAAGTGGGCTACACTTCTCACTAGAGCTGGGCATCGGACCGAGTCGAATCGGATTTGGCCCAACTCGACCAGATCCGAGTTCTGCATGGCTTGACCCGAACTCGGTCAGAACCGGAACCGAGTCCTGGTCCTTTGACCCAATCCGATCCTAACCCATGTGGCCCTAGATCGATCCGAGTCAGACTCGGTTAGGAAAATCGAGTCGGATCGGATTGGCCCAGGTTCGGATCCGATCCAAGGAAAAAAAAAAAAAAAAGAGGAGAGAGAGGGAGAGAGAGAGAGAGAGAGATTTTCTACCTTGATATGACATCGCTTCTTCTTGTTGAATCTGAGGAAGAGAAAGGGCCATTGCAGCTCTTCTTTTTTTTTTTCTTCTTCTTCTCCTTGGATAATCTGCAAAGGTATACAGAAACAGTTAGTGAAAAGAAATTCAAAAAAGGAACCCAAAGAAAAACATATAGGTACATTTATCTACGTGTGCAGTGACGATGGCACCACAAGATAAAATTTCTCTTATTCATAACCATTTCCATAATCAATCAAATCAGTCGATGGCCACAATATGAACTTCTTGCAGAACTTAATAAACCCAAAATCTATATCCATGTGTTGACATAAATAAATTGAGGGCCGTAGCGGCCATTATGAGGCCCATAATGTAACGGTTTCATAACCGGTGGTTATCATTATTGAATACCTTGCTAGTGGTAGCTCTTTAGGAGCCATAGTCTAACAGAAACTCCAACGGGCCTAGTTGTTACAATAAAAATGGTAATCAGACCCTACATTGCAGCAATATAGGATTGGGACTTGAGATACATATCCATGAATAGTCCATGTGAATTTTGTGCTTCTATATGGCACAAATATGCATAAGGGACACATTGGTGCCAGAATGCACATGCATGTGACAACATGCTTGGGCTCTCTTCAACCAAACCTATACAAACTAAGCCTATATAGTCATGGGTCATTCAAAATATTAACTGCATGTTCAAGGTACTTGGAAAATAGATACAATAATGCAAAACATGTCCTTTTTTCCCAAATTATGTGGGTTGCCTCTATATTTTCCTTTGGTGTGGCCCATTTGAAGTCTGTATCGACCTCATTTTTGATCCCAGTGTCTAATGTGGTAAGGAAAAACTGATGAACGGAGTGGATTTTTCACCTCATATCTGTGGGGCCTACCGTGTTTTTTTTTTTTCTAAAAAACAAAAAGAAGAAATCTAGCGAATAAGAACCAACAACCTCCCCGATTCTCTCTCTCCGTCATTCCTTCTTTTTCAACCAGACAGTTGCGCTCTACCCCTACACATCGATCCAAAACCTTTCATCACAGTGGACCCCACTTCCAGATCTGGACCAACCAATAGATCCGCATCTCTACAAAACCGAAAGCTTTGAAATCCTAGGGTCAGTAACTCCTGTTGCAGCCCAGCTGTGATCCTGATCTTCTTCACTTGAACTCCCGCCCTATCTTGATCCAACGAAACAGATGAACAGAGTAGATTAATCACCAACATCATGGTGGACCCCACTTAACTTTCTTGGCAGAAACTCAACCCGCAACTTTCCCGAATCCTCTCCACGATTTTCGAGATGATTTGGTGATTCACCGAATCTTCGGGTGTGGGTGGGACTGTGGGTAGGGTAGAGGAGAAGACAGTCAGGTAGAGAAGACAAGCATCCGTCGGGCGGAGAAAGGGGAGATGCGGGTAGGGTAGATGAGAAGATTTGAGAATTTTTTTCGAGTTCGGGCGGCGAGAGGGGAGATGCGTTAGGGTAGGGTAAAAACAGAAGTCGGGTAAAAAAGTAAAAAAGTTATATATATACTTATATACAGGTCGGGTCGGGTCTGTTCGAGTCGGGTCCTATCGAATCGGATTCCGGGTCGGGTCGGGTCGGAACAAGGGCTATCCGGAATCGACCCGAAAATCTTTCGGATCTGGTTTCTGCTACCCGATCCTGCCCGATCTTCACCGTCGGTTCTGTTCGAATCGGGTCTGATCGGGTCGGATCCAGCGGTTCGGGTATGAAATGCCCACCTCTACTTCTCACATCACCTATCCTAAAATTTAGGCGGTTTAAATGCAGACACCAAAAGAAGCGGACTTCGGTTATGGCAATGGCTATTTCAGTCCCACCGTGATGTTTGTGTCTTATCCACGCCGTCCATCCATTTTAACAGATCATTTTAAGGTATAAGCACAAAAAACAGGCCGATCAAAGGCTCAAATGGGCCACACCACAGGAAGAAACGGTGATAATGATGCCATCGTTGAAACCTTCGGAGGGCCCACCGTGATGTTTATTTACCATCAAACCCGTTCATAAGATCACATAGACATGGACGAAGGGAAAATGAAATTATCAGCTTGATCAAAAGCTTTTGTGACCCCAAAGAAGTTTTCAAAGGTAAGAATTCAATACATACTGTTTCCTATGGTGTGGTCCACTTGAGCTTTGTATCTCACTCCTTTTTACTATCATACCCTTAAATGATCGGGGAAAACGGATGAACGGCGTATATAAAACACATACATTACGGTGGGTCCCACAGAACTCCCATGAGGACTGAGTCCGTCCGGGCAGGAGCAGCTGCCTAGGTGGGCAGAAAAAACATTTTGTTTAACCGTACATTTGCTAACAGTTGCCCACCCAAGTAGTTAAAAGATTATAGACGAGGAGATTTAAAAGACTGACCCATCTGATGAGAAAACTGAGATCTATACACGTGGGTCTAATTGGCACGGGTGACCGTGGATGCGCATGGCTCCAAACGTGTATGGAACCAGCACACCTAGACTTTTGTATTCGATAATCTGTAGGATATAGTTGGCCCACATATTTGCACGGTATCAGATAATCCATACCGTTTGTCTGTTATGAACAGATGTAGGTGGATATTTAATTTAAATTTCTTAAAGATTGGACGGTTCAGAGGCTAGAATTAGGACCTATTTCAGTTGAACGTGGACCATGGTTTTTTTTATCTTCTCAAACTCACAGATAGAAAGCTTGAATCGTATTAGACGTTTCGATATATAGTCCATCAACGGTGGGACACAACAGACTAATGGTCTGGATTACTGTAATATGGGTCCCACTTGTCCGGAATTGAAAATCCATGTGTACGGCGCAAAAGGTGTGAGCTAGGTATCAGACATTTCCTGTAATATGAAGTGTTGTCAACAGGCCGGGGCCTGGGGTTCTCTTCGGCCTGGATTTTGACTTTTTCAGACTGGCCTAATCAAAATTTCGATTTTGCTTGACCAATGGACAACCCCTTCTGGAAGAAAGACTCGGATTGGGTACAATCCCTGACTATCACGAGCTCGTCACGTGCAGGGCCTATAAAGGATAATCGTGTGTTATGGATATTATCCACACCGTCCATCCACTTTTCCATATCATTTTAGGTAACAAGAACAAAATTTATATGGATCTAAATCTCAAATGGACCACACTATAGGAAGCAGTAGTGATAATGATGTCCACCGTTGAAACCTTCTTACTGCCCACCGTGATGTTTATTTACCATCCAACGTATTGATAATGTCACATATACGAGGATGAAGGGGAAAAATATCATCTTGATCTAAAACTTTTGTGGCGCCCAAGAAGTTTTCAACGGTAGGATTTTAATCCCAATCGTGTGGTCCAATTGAGGCTTGATTCTAACTCATGTTTGGCATAATAATCTAAAATGATGTGAAAACATGGATGGACGGTGAAGATAACACCCATACATCACTCTGTCCCCTCAAAAGGCCATGCCTGTGCCGGGACAGGCGCGGTAGTACCCAGTCAGGGTCCCTGGAAGAACCGCACTTGCGTACCTCACGCTATGTGGCCACCAGGGTTACTTTCTCAAAACGAGAACCAAGTGGGTAGAATTTTAATAAGATCCACACCGTGGATCAGGTACTTTGCCTTATCTCAACCATTGAAATAAAAAATTTCATGATAATCTAGTACTCAGATAAGCCACGACATAGGAAGCAATGATGATGGAATACATTCGGTGGGCTAGATTAAGCTCATGAGCCTCTCGATCGGCCCGAGCCCAGCCTGTCTAAATTTCCACCTTCAATTTTAGGCCGAGCTCAGGTTAACAGGCCTAAAAGTTAATCTCAACAGCCCAAGCCCATTATCTTTTCGGGCTTGAAAATCAGACCCGAGACGGCCCTCGCAAGGAGGAAAGAACTAAGATCACAAATGGGTCAGAAGAGCTAAAATGACAAATGGGTCAGCTCAGCACTTTAGCTCTTCCACCCTAGCTAGCTCATCTTAAGTTGGGCTCTACCCTAGACCTTAGTGCCTGTCGAATCAAGTTGGGTCTAAAGGTCTAGCCCAATAAGTATTTGACCCATCAGGCTTCGGTGTGACAAGCTGTTAACATGGTTGGGTTCTGGCTATAATAAAAACTTGGCCCATTCATGGTTCAAGTGGGCCCCGGTTCAGTATTTTAGGATTTGGCTTTGGCCTGTTAGTGGGTCGGGTCTTATATTTCTCAGAAACTGTCTGATTGGGTTCAGGTCTTGCCTGATCCTTGTCCTTTGGGGTCCAATATCTCCTTTTTTGGGACACAGACGGATCAGATTGGGTTTTTGGGACCTTGATCCCAAGTCGAATCTTAGCAGTCCCACGTCAAATAAAGCCGTTCGCATGGTTGGGTCACTTGAATGGATGGATTAGATAACATACATGGGCCCCTTTGAAACACAAGGCGTTGTGGCTTAGCAAATCACATTGTATTGCTAAAATAATTAATATGTATTTAAAATACACAATTACTATCATAATTAATTAGACCCCATCAACACCCGAGTCGATCGGATTTTAATTAGATCACATACATGGGCCAGTCTAAAAAATGGAAGACCTAAACCCTACCCAATTTTGCAACAGGCTCCGGACACTGGACCTCGGTCTATTAAAATCATGTTGGGTCTATCACGTACTTCCTCAAATATGTCAAGTTAGTACTGGCACAACTACTCAGTTAACCCATGTTGTGGGTTGAAGCCATGACTAGATGGTAGATAGAATGCGTTTATATAGTAAGGTTAGATAAGTCGTGTGTAGCAACACTTCTGTTTACTCGTGTGATTTGTTAAGGAGCTCAATGACATAAGGAAGGACGCGTTGAGGTTGAGAACCATCTTACTCAGGGTGGATAACTACTCCGAATCTACGGAGCTTTTCTAGACTCCCCACAAAGATACCCCAATTTCATGCAAAAAAGAAGAAAATAGAAAATAATTTCTAAAAAATCCAAATAAATTGATTGTTGATAAAAAAAATGAGCTTATAACTACTTAAGTAGTAACATGAACCTTAGTAAAAAGTTTCAGAATCCAACGACAACTAAAACTCTCTAAAATCGCATCATATTACTATTTATAGACACTCCTGATTTCTACTGGACCTCATGATTTTTGGCTAAAAATAGTAAGTGTCTTATTTGGATCAACCATGTTATTCTCTTAATTTTTCTAAACACTTCTCATATTAGACACAACTCTTAGAGCTTAATGAAGGAACACTTATAATCAAACTAAAACTTACTATAAATAGAAAAAATAAAAATAAAATATGATTTGACACGGGGAAGGACGTGATGTCGAGCACCGTCTTCCTCAAGATGATAAATATTCCGAATCCACGGAACTTCTCTGGACTCCTCACAGAGACTTCTCGAATCCACGAGGAAAGAAAGTAGAAAATAAGAATAATTTCTAATAAATTCAAAATTGATTAATGAATTCCCAAAATCGAGTTTACAACCCTTTAAATAAGGGAACCAAGCAATAAGAAAGAAATCAGACTCAAACTACAACTAAAACTCCTAGAATTTGCAACTTACTATAAATAGTAAACTTACTATTTATAGACGGTCATGATGTCTACTAGTGCGCAAGGTTTTCGGCCAAAAATAGCAAGTGTCCTATTTGGCTTCACCAAACCGTTCTCCTAATTATCCTAAGCACTTTTCATGTTGGACACAACTCCTAAAGCCCAACGGATGAAAAGTTATACTCAAACTAAAACTTACTATTTATAGTAAAAATAAAATTAAAATGAGGAAACGACCGTCGATCAGGGGGTTTCTTGCAAATCCGAGCTGCGCAACCCGGCGTAGCAAGGTTGGTTGGCTAAAGTAGCTCGTTTTACCCCAAAATCATATATTTTACGTCGGATAACTCATTCCAGATTATGAGATACGCCCGATCTAAGGTTCGATGGTCCGGATCACTTCTGTCGCCGACCGTGCCTTTTCTGATCCATCTTGGCCATAAAATTGTCCGCGACCCGCTCTACATCAGTCCCCTCCACTTGAAAAGAACTCGTTCTCGAGTTCTCGTCCTGCGCTGGTTCATGATACTCGGTTAGGTCCGCAACGTTGAAAGTCCGTGAGATCGCCATGTCATCTGGAAGGTCAACAACATAAGCATTGTCATTGATCTTTCGGATGATCGGTACCGGTCCAATCTTCTTATTCTTCAGCTTGTTTTACGTCCCAGTCGGAAATCTTTCTTTTCGCAAATGGATCATTACCTGGTCGCCCACCTCGAACACCTTTTGTCGACGATGCTTTTCCGCTTGTTCCTTGTACTTTTCGTTCGAGGCATGTAGCTTAGTCTTCACCTCCGCATGAATACCCATAATCCTGTCTGCCATATGTTCTGCTGCAATACTCATGCCTGGGAGCTTGGGCAGAGGGACCAAGTCTAGTGTGTAGCGAGGTACTCGTCCGTAAATAACCTGAAACGGGAATTTTCCTGTCGAGCGGTTCACCATGTTGTTGAATGCAAACTCCGCTTGAGACAAGGCCAAATCCCACTGCTTCGATTTTTTCCCTGAAATACATCGAAGGAGGTTTCCCAAAGTGCGATTCACAACTTCGATCTGCCCATCAGTCTGTGGGTGGTAAGCACTGCTGAATTGAAGTCGTGTATCGAATCGAGTCCACAAAGTCCGCCAAAAGTGGCTAATAAACTTCGTGTCACGATCAAAAGTAATGGTCTTAGGGACCCCGTGTAGCCATACGACCTCCCTGAAGAATAAATTCACCACATGTGTTGCATCAAGGGTCTTCTTGCATGGGATAAAGTACGCCATCTTGGAGAAACGATCGACCACTACGAACACCGAATCCATGCCGCGTTGTGTTCGTGGAAGACCAAGCACGAAGTCCATTGATAAATCCTCCCAAGAACCGTCAGGCACAGGTAACGGGGTATAGAGGCCCGTATTCTGAGAATGTCCCTTGGAGGTCTGACAAATATGACAACGTTGTACGGCTCTTCCCACATCACGTACTAATTGCAGCCAGTAATACCGCTCTTCCACAAGAGCTCGCGTCTTGTCTCGCCCAAGGTGTCCACCGAGGCCACCTCTATGTAGTTCCTAAATAATCTGCTCCCTTAGAGAACTTTGGGGGATGCACAATCGATTCCCTTTGAAGAGAAAACCATCCTGTATATGAAAGTCACTAGGGTGACCTTCTTGGCACTTCAACTAAGAATCTTTAAAGTCTTCATCCTCGGCATATATCTCCTTGAGACAGTCAAAGCCGACCACCTCATTGCTCACCGTAACAAGTAGTGACGCACGACGGCTAAGTGCATCAGCCACCTTATTCTGCTGACCTGATTTATGCTTCAGAACAAATGTAAATTTCTGTAAAAACGCAACCTATCTAGCATGCACACGATTCACGTTAGTCTGACTATTAATAAACTTTAATGCCTGATGGTCGGTGTACAGAACAAACTCCCTTTGAATCAGATAATGCCGCCAATGTCGCAGCGCCTGAACAACTGCGTACAACTCAAGCTCGTAAGTCGACCACTTCTTTCGGGCTTCACTGAGCTTCTCGCTATAGAAGGCTACCGGCCTGCCTTCATGTGATAATACTCCTCCTATTCCGACATATGAAGCGTCACACTCCACCTCAAACAATTTATCGAAATTAGGAAGCACCAAGACCGGTGTTGTAGACAAACGATGCTTGATCTCATGAAAGCTCTTGTCAGCTTTATCGGTCCACTGGAACGGCCCTTTTTTCATGCAGTCTGTTATTGGCGCGACTATGGTACTAAAATCTCGCACAAATCGATGATAGAAAGTCGCTAATTCATGAAAACTCCTCACCTCATGAATGTTTGTCGGGATCGGCCATTCCCTAATAGCTCGCACCTTTCATCGTCCACTCGAATGCATGTGGACGTTACAACAAATCCTAAAAATAACAGGCTGTCAGTTAAAAAGCTACACTTTTTTAATTTGAGGTACAACTTGTTATCTTGTATGACCTACAGCACCTGCCTGAGATGTTTCTTGTGCTCCGCCTCATCCTGCCTATATATCAATATGTCATCAAAATATACTACCACAAATCGGCCAGTGAACGGTTTTAGAACTTGATTCATCAAACGCATAAAAGTACTTGGTGCATTCGATAGGCCGAAAGGCATGACCAGCCACTCATACAACCCTTCCTTTGTCTTGAATGCCGTTTTCCATTCATCACCGGGTCGAATACGAATCTGATGGTACCCGCTCTTTAGATTGAGTTTAGAGAACACTTTAGCCCCTCCTAACATATCGAGCATGTCGTCCAACCGTGGTATTGAAAACCGATATTTAATAGTAATTTTATTAATTGCTCGGCTGTCGACACACATGCGCCAGCTTCATCTTTTTTTGGCGTTAATAATGCTGGTACAACACATGAGCTCATGCTCTCTCTCAATAGACCCTTACGGATCAATTCCTCCACTTGCCCCTGAAGTATCTCACACTCCTTCGGACTCATCCGATAATGAGGGTGATTGGGCAGGCTAGCCCTAGGGACGAGGTCTATGTGATGTTGGATGTCTCTCATGGGGGGTAATCCATCAGGTAAATCTTCAGGCCAGACTTCTTTGAATTCGTTTAGTAACAGTCTTAAGCTTGGAGGGATGTTTGAGGGTTCCTCTTTCTCGCCCTTCACCACTACGGCATATACCTCACCGATTTCCTTGGACTCCTCCATGAAATTCCGAATGGTCAAGAGAGAACTCCCCTCCACTTTAGAGGCTTTAGGGTGTTTCTTTGGTGCCATAGGGGCAAGGATTATTTTTTGACTATCCTTGACGAATATGTAGACATTGTCTCGCCCCTGATGGGTCGCATCACGGTCCGACTGCCAGGGTCGACCGATTAGCATATGGAAGGCTTCCATGTCAACCACGTTAAAAAGTATCTGATCCTTATAATGTTTACCAATTGAAAACGAGATAGTGCATTGTTCAATTATCTTAGTCTCGTTCACTTTTTTTATCCAGCCAATTGAGTACGGGGAAGGATGTTTCGTCGTTGGTAGCTGCAACTTATCCACCATCACTCTTGAGACGATGTTCTTGCTGCTACCACTGTCTATGATCACATCACAGACCTTTCCGTTGACAGTGCACCGAGTACGAAATATATTGTGCCGCTGTGGATGTAATTCCTTTCGTGGGGTATACATAGTCGCCTCACAACGAGAGATTCACCACGATCCTCGCCTGTCACTTCATCGCCACCTGTTATTTCTTCAGTGGTTTGTTCATATTCATCAAAGCCATGATTTTCTTCTGCGGCCTCATCTTCAGTGCCCCCTTCATTTATAGTCAAGTGTGCTGCCGAACGTTGAGGACAAGTGTTTGATAAGTGGCCTGGTTGGCCACAGCGGTAACAATTGTTCGGCCTTGGCCGATCATAAGGATTCGAAATCCTACTCGGGCCCGCTGTTGTGGGTGCTGCCCGTTGAGGTCTGGATGGTCCGCTCCCCGTATCGCGGTTCGCGGGTAGAGGAGGTTGAGGACGTTCTCCTACCGGATCTTTTCCTCGAGCCAGCACTGGATCCTGTGTGGGACCTGTCAAAGGGGGATTTGAAGGATAGGGACGAGCAGGAGCTCTTGCAAGCTGTGTTTCTGCCCTTTCTGCCAATTGAACTGCTTCATCTACGGTCCCGACTGGGTACATCTGAACTCGATCCTGAATTACCGGTCGCAACCCACCTATAAATCGTGCCACTTTTTGTGACTCAGATTTTGACAAATCGTTTTGTGTAGCCAACCGCTGGAATTCTTCAGTGTAATCTGTAACAGTTCGATTTTCTTGTCGGCAATTCTGGTATTGCTGGAATAATATCTGCTCATAATCACTGGGGAGAAATCGTGAACGAAGAAGACGTCTCATCCGAGGCCATGATGCGATGGGCGCCTTGTTCTGGCTGGCTCGTGAGAGTTGCAATTGTTCCCACTATGCAGAAGTACCAGATTTTAATTTAAACGCTACCAATTTCATCCTTTTATGATCTGGCACATCCATATAATCGAAATATCTCTCTACTTCGGCTAGCCAATCGAGAAAATCTTCGATACGTAATAAACCGTTAAAACTAGAAAGTTCAGCCTTACCTCGATAGTCTCTTTCAGCATGATCTAGACGATCGCCTCCATGGATTGGCCTTCGGTCAAAACTCTCATTAATGTCCTCATCGCTGGAACTAGAGTCATCTGGTGTAGCCCTACGGTTTGCCGCTGGTAGTACTATACGATAATCAGGGTCACGTCGTACAGCAACCACGGGTGGTGGAGCGACCATAGGTGGTGGAGCACCGCCTAGGGCTCGGGGCGAAAATAACGCATCCGCAAGACGGTCGAGGGTTGCCTGCAGCCCTTATATGGTTAGCTGACTCTCCCGATGGAAAGCTTCCATTCTTTCCAAAAGATAACGAATCCCTGCATCACCGTCCATAGGATTTTGATTCATACCTTCGTTGTTTGCCATCGGCCCAAGGAAAAATCTCGCTCTGATACCAAACTGACGCAGGGAAGGACGTGAGGTCGAGCACCGTCTTCCTCAAGATGATAAATATTCCGAATCCACGGAACTTCTCTGGACTCCTCACAGAGACTTCTCGAATCCATGAGGAAAGAAAGTAGAAAATAAGAATAATTTCTAATAAATTCAAAATTGATTAATGAATTCCCAAAATCGAGTTCACAACCCTTTAAATAAGGGAACCAAGCAATAAGAAAGAAATCAGACTCAAACTACAACTAAAACTCCTAGAATTCGCAACTTACTATAAATAGTAAACTTACTATTTATAGACGGTCATGATGTCTACTAGTGCGCAAGGTTTTCGGCCAAAAATAGTAAGTGTCCTATTTGGCTTCACCAAACCGTTCTCCAAATTATCCTAAGCACTTTTCATGTTGGACACAACTCCTAAAGCCCAACGGATGAAAAGTTATACTTAAACTAAAACTTACTATTTATTGTAAAAATAAAATTAAAACGAGGAAACGACCGTCGATCAGGGGGTTTCTCGCAAATCCGGGCTGCGCAACCCGGCGTAGCAGGGTTGGTTGGCTAAAGTAGCTTGTTCTACCCCAAAATCATACATTTTACGTCGGATAACTCATTCCGAATTGTGAGATACGCCCGATCTAAGGTCCGATGGTCTGGATCACTTCTGTCGCCGACCATGCCTTTTCTGATCCATCTTGGCCATGAAATTGTCCGCGACCCGCTCTACATCAGGATTTCAAACGTGGAGCTAATGAAATTTCACAAATTTGGCGTGGGCAACCTGTTGGAGCGGGGTTGAGTGTCTAAAGTAGCTTCTCCTACCCAAAATCATATATGGCACATATACCCGTTTTAAGTTTCTAACTATTCGGGTCACTTTCGCCTCGGCTCGGCCCTTCTCTAGTCCATCTTGACCATTTAATTGTCTGCAACCCACTCTACATCACTCAAAAAAGGTATTTCACCCCAATCACTTCCAAATCCTTTAGGGATCGTTTGGCTTGCTGCATTATGTAAGAATAATGTGGATGGAATTATAAAAGTTACAATAAATGCATGTGTAAGGTATTGTCCCTGGATTGAATGTATCCTCCATGTTTTCCAATACTATGTTTAGAATGTATACATTAAAAAGTAAATCCCTGAATTTAAAATCGCATTTTGATTGAACCTAAATGAAGCAAAAATTCATCATCCGTAGATTAGTAATCCCATCTCACAATTTTCAATAGAAGGCTCATTCTCAAAAGCCTATAAAATTAATTTTAATCCCATCTCACACTCCTTCCAAACATGCCCTTCCAAATTTTAAAGTCAGATTAGTAATGCAATCTCATTTAATACAACTTAATACCACTGTCGAAACAGGCCCTTATTGTATAGAGGATTTTATTTAGAAGTCCAATTATTCCAATCTAAACATCCTTTAAATAATTTACCTCCATTAACTCTCATGTAACACCCTGAAAATCGGGGGTCGTGTATAAACTCAACTCCCGAGTTCCAGACCGTCACTTATGCAACAAAAATGGTTATGATTCAATGTTGTCTGATTTAAAGCATTCACATGAGTAAAAGTATACCAAAACTGCAATTCATACTTCAGATCCAGTGATAAAAGCAAGCGGAAGACTAAACAATGTATATATCACTGTATGGAAAAATAAAGTAATCTCATCTGTCTCCAAAGTATGACTACATCTCTGAGTTTCATATACATATACATAACAAAAGAATAATGTTCAAAAAAGAAAGTCCCACTGATGTCCCCTCGATCCAGGTCACCTACGGGAAGCCGTCGTGATACTGCATATACGAGAACTCATCCTGGTCCTCGTCGATCTCTGGCTCCACCTCCTGGATCTCGTCCTCACCTGCATCTACAACAGGGTCTGGTGGGTGTTGCAAACACCATCCCGTAACGTGGGAATGAGTGATCAACTCAGTGGAATCATAGAGTAAAGATTAGCATGTTCACAATTCAATCACGCGATAATAGTAAAGCAGTAAATCAGACAATCCTAATACTGTTATTAATGCAAGATGATATGACGTGATGTATGCCCTCACCGACGATCACCCTCATGCGGCAACATCTTACAACCGCGGCATGCCACACTCCCTAGAGTGCTCCACATCTTCCAAGCACATGCAATGCTATGATGATATGATTTCCAAGTTGTTATTAGTCCATTCAAACAGCAGGATTGGGAAACTAAGGTACTTTCCTTGTATCAATCCCAACACAGATCCTGTCTAGGGTCGTCACTCCTAGTAATCTCATACGATGTATATTTCGTAGGTCACTGCAAAGGCTGCCAGGGCTGTTGCTCGCACTCGTTGCACCGCTCCCCCATCACCTTATCAATACAGGCCTACCGTACTCTACTGCAACGGAAGGGTCGTCGCCTCCCGTGGACTCAGAATACGATCGCGGTCACTACAAAGGGCTCGTCGCCTGATCAGTGTAGGCCGACAGCTAGAATATAGTGTCCCATACCACCATAATCTGCTCACGAGTTTAGGTGCTCACTGGTCACTACGGAGAGGTTTGTGGCCCCAGCGTAGGCCGACAGCTCGACCACGGTGTCCCATACCACCATGCCCGGCTCATGAGTCTTCGTGGATCAAGGTACCATGGTTAACAGGGTTTACAATGGTAAGTTCAGTACCCTAGGTTCAAGTAGTTATGACTCATACAAGGTGAACATACATCGGCCAGTCGGGTTACTTGACGGGCTCAACTAGCGCGATCGCATCTCAAGTCGAACGACATGAAGTGCGTAAAACACTTCGCGTGGCCTAACCACTGCCGCCAACTCTAAACACGAATCACGTTCATCGACGCGTCGTTCGTGGCTATGACTAGTCAACCACGAATTCGCTCGGTTACCGATTGCCTGGACTAAGTCTAGTCCCACATATCTATGGAATCATATTAGCATTACATGTTAAAGTATTGGAATTGAAATACATCATGTGAGCATGTTAACACATGTTATAACATTCAACTTAAGCAATTCTTCAAGGCATACTTTCTATGCATGTAATGCAATCATGCATAAGGTCAACATGTAGGAAATCATTTAGGTCAGCATATTAGTCAAGAAATCAATCTCAAACTACTACATAACATCATTTAATTCAATACATACTAATACAAGCATTTATACAAGCACATACACTACACACTTAAGTCCACATATAGTATGTCGACCCGAAGTGCGTAACTTGGCGAATCTCTTCGCCAAACTGATTATGCAAGCATTCCTAACTCCCTAATGCGGCGACAAACCATGTCAATCACGTCAGCAAAATATGCATGTAGACCGTACTTCCTACAAATGACTAAAATGCCCTAAATCTCATATTCTTCGTTAATTTACGAAACAGGAAACGGAGAGCATGTTGTACATGTCAAACGGCAATGTCGTCGATAATCTACTATTAAACGACATTGAAAGCGTTGTAAACCGTCAATCAAAGCGTCTAAAATCCTCACCTAGTCTCTTACGGTTGCGGGATTTTGAACGGAGCGTGTATGCTTCGTCTACGGCAGTAGGAGAACCTGATTTATGGAATACGTTAGCTAACATGCCATGAATCTAAGTAAACCCTAAATCAGCAAGTTTTTAGGGTTATTTTATACCTGAAAAAGAGGAGAAATCATCAGCCAGGTGATTGGAAAGAAGTGCTGAAGCACTAGCAGTCGGCGGGTCGGAAGCGAGAAAATTTCCTTCCTCTCTTTCTCTCAAACTCTCTCTCCTTTTCTCTAGGGTTTGGGATTTTCGGATGGAAGGGAGAAATGAGGGTTTCAACCCCTTTTATAAGCTTAAAAACGCCAGAAATAGGCTCCGGGACGAAGTTTACTTGGTGCCTATCCTTTTCGGGGCTGTTTCAGTCAAAAAACTGCTTTCTGGTGGTCCCCTGGTCGATTGCGATCGGACTTATGCTCATGTGCACCAGATGTAGCTCGTATTAAGTTTTCAGTCTGGCAGGGTTCGCAGATCGCAAGTGGCGGACCAGTTTCAGTTCAGCGGTCACCGCACGTAGATCAGGGCTGAAAGTCTCATGATAATAAATAGAAATTTTTCCTGATCCGAGGGTGTAATCTGGATGAATTCTGACGGTCAGAACGCTTAATACTGACGCGTCAAGTCGTGTGCCAGATTTGAATTTGAAATTCCAAATCCGTCCCTATTCGCAGTCGCTTCAGTCCGGGTTCAACGAAATCGTCTGTGATTATCGGTTTGACTTGATTTTCGAGATGATTGTCAAGTCCAGCTGGACGGTTCTAACGGTCTAAGATAGGAGGTATCGGACCTTCGACGCGCGGTCTAAATCCAATACAAAAATTCAATGTGGTCCAGAGGACAAACCCGCTTAGAGTTTGATCCGAGGTTATAGAGTATTGTAGAGTTGTTTGTTCTACTCGATTTGGGTCTTGCAGAACGTATTTAAAGTGATCAGGGACTATTTCCCAGCTACTCTAGCGTTGCGCTAGCTAACTTACGCTTAATTTCCATGAAAATTATTTCTACGCGATTTCGGGTCGAGTTGGTACTCGAGCCCAAGTACGGATTTTTCATGGGCGTTACAATCTACCCCCCTTAACAAATAATTTCGTCCTCAAAATTTGTACCTTTCCGTACTCCTCGAAAAGCTGTGGGTAGTTCTTTTTGATCTCGGCTTCTGTCTCCCAAGTAGCCTCCTCCTCAGTATGATGCGTCCATAGTACCGTCACAAGGGGAATCACCTTGCTACGCAGTACCTGCTCCTTCCTGTCTAAGATGCGTGTCGGTCACAGGATATAAGTAACATCCTCTCCTAACTGCACCTGCTCCCATCTAATGATATGGGAAGGATCAGCAACGTACTTCTTCAGCATAGAACCATGAAATACGTTGTGGACGCTCGCGAGGGGCATGGGTAAAGCTAATCGGTAAGCCACTGCTCCCACACGATCGAGGATTTGGAATGGACCAATGAATCGCGGTGCCAGCTTCCCCTTCTTCCCGAACCGAAGGACTCCCTTTATAGGGGAAACTCGCAAAAACACGTGATCCCCAACTGTGAACTCTAGTGGCCTCCGTCTCGTATCGGCGTAGCTCTTCTGTCTGCTCTGCGCTGTAAGAAGCCGACGTCGAATAATATCAATCATCTCTGACGTCGCCTGCACCAACTCTGGGCCAATCAAGCTACGCTCACCGACCTCTAACCAGCAATGCGGTGCGCGACAAGGTCGCCCATACAGCGCCTCATAAGGTGCCATGCTGATACTCGCCTGGAAGCTATTATTGTACGCAAACTCCGCATATGCAAGACAGTCATCCCAACTGTCCTTGAAGTCCAATGTGCAAGCTCGCAACATGTCCTCCAGGATCTGGTTCACTCGCTCCGTCTGTCCGTCCGTCTGTGGGTGGAAGGCAGTACTGAACTTCAACTTCACACCCATAGCCTCCTGAATGCGAGTCCAGAAAATAGAAGTGAACCACGTGTCTCTGTCCGACACGATATCCAACGGAACTCCATGCAGACGCACGATCTCTCTGATGTACAATCTAGCCAGCTCGTCTGCAGAGTTCGTAACTCTGATCGGTAGGAAGTGCGTCGACTTCGTCAATCGGTCGACGATCACCCAAATGGAATCATGTCCCTTCCTCGTCTTCGGTAACCCAGAAATGAAGTCCATGGAAATGAAATTCCACTTCCACTCTGCAATCGGCATAGGCTGCAAAAGTCCAGGTGGTCGGCGATGCTCTGCCTTCACCTGCTGACAAGTGAGACAACGGGACACGAACTCAGTTATGTGGGTCTTCATACCTTCCCACCAATACGTCCTCTTCACGTCACGATACATCTTCGTGCTGCCTGGATGCATCGCGAGTCTAGTAGAATGCGCAGCCTCGAGAATCTCTCGTCTCAAGTCAGGGACATCTGGGACGCATAGGTGGCCACGGTAACGTAAGCCCCCATCCATACCAACTCGCCAGTCGGCGTCAGCATCATCACTGGCCTGCTCTCGAAGCTCAGTAAGATGCGCGTTGTCCTTCTGCGCCTCGATGACTCGGTCATCGATCTGAGATCGCACCTGTACATGTGCGATGAACTCAAATGGTTCCTCTACGGTGAGTTTCTGCTCAAAGTCTCGCAAAAACTCAACCATATCCCACTCGGCAACCATCAGCGGAGCCGCAAACTCTATCGCCTTCTTGCGGCTCAACGCATCAGCCACAAGGTTCGCCTTTCCAGGATGGTAAGAGACTTCAAACTTGAAGTCCTTCAGCGTCTCCATCCATCGCCGCTGCCTCATATTCAAGTTTCGCTGCGTGAATATGTACTTGAGGCTCTTGTGGTCGCAAAAGAGCTCGAACTCCTCTCCGTAGAGGTAATGTCTCCAGAGTCTCAGTGCGAATATAACGGCTGCCAACTCTAGGTCGTGTGTAGGGTAATTCTCCTCGTGCTTCCTTAATTGTCTCGAGGCATACGAAATTACCCTGTCCCTCTGCATAAGGACACAACCCAAACCAACGCTAGACGCGTCAGTGTATATAGTGTATCTAACCCCTTGCTCTGGCAATACTAGCACAGGGGCGGACGTAAGTCTGTCCTTCAGCTCCTGAAAAGCTGACTCCGCCTTATCATTCCAGGCGAACTTCACGTCCTTCCGGGTCAACTGAGATAAGGGTCTCGCGATCTTCGAGAAGTCCTGAATGAAGCGCCGATAGTAACCAGCGAGAGCCAAGAAACTCCTCACCTCAGTGACAGAACCAGGCTGCTCCCAGTCCTGCACCGCAGCTACCTTAGACAGGTCAACTGCCATGCCATCCTTGGACACCACGTGTCCCAGAAACTTCACCTCCTGCTTCCAGAAGTCGCACTTCTTATACTGTGCGAACAACTGATGCCGTCTGAGCGTATCAAGGACCAAACGCAAGTGCTCCTCATGCTCCTCTCGACTCCTAGAGTACACCAAAATGTCGTCGATGAAGACAACGACGAATCGATAGAGGAAAGGCCGAAATACCCGGTTCATCAGATCCATGAACACGGCCGGTGCGTTCGTGAGGCCGAACGACATCACGAGGAACTCGTAGTGGCCAAAACTGGTCCTGAATGCTGTCTTCTGCACGTCCTCATCCCTGACGCGCAGCTGATGATATCCTGACTGAAGATCAATCTTCGAGAAGTACTGCGCTCCTCTCAACTGATCAAACAAGTCATCAATCCTGGGCAAAGGGTACTTGTTCTTCACCGTGAGCTGGTTCAGCCTGCGATAATCAATACACAATCGCATCGAACCATCCTTCTTCTTCACGAACAAGACCGGTGCTCCCCAAGGAGACACGCTAGGCCGTATAAAGCCAAGCTCTAGCAGACCATCAATCTGCGTCCTCAACTCCTCCATCTCACATGGTGTCATGCGATACGTCGGCAGTGAGACGGGTGTAGAACCAGGAACCAGATCGATAGTGAAATCGATCTCACGTCGGGGCGGCAAACCAGGGATCTTCCTGAACAGATCCCCAAACTCAGAAACAACTGGCGTCTGCTCAAGTACTTGGGCACCAGCGTCGCGCAATAGAGTGGCGTAGCTAAGAATGCGGAAAGGAAGATTTACCCGCACTGGAAATGTGAAGGATGCACCCTCAGGCTCGTACGCTGTGACTATACGAGTCTCGCAGTCAATCTCGGCTCTCGCTACAGTCAACCAGTCCATGCCAAGAATGACGTCGAGATAAACGAGCGAGGGATCGACGACCAGATCAAGAGTCATCGTCCTGCCTCCCAGATCAACCAAACAACCCTCACACATCTGGGTGGCATCCGAATAATCTCCATGAGCTGCAAAGACTCGCCCTAACAGGCTTACACACATAAAACAGGAAATGAATAACTACTGATAATAACATCAAAGATCGCATCGCTAGTCGGAGTCTGGTGACGGAGGAGGAGCACCCTTATCCTGTAAGCAACACAGGATCGCCTTCAAGGTGCGAGTCACCTTGCCAAATTTCTTCTTTGTAACGGCCTTGGCATCAGCGACTTCTGCTCGAAGTTCTTGGACTTTCCTTCGCAAAGCGGTCTGACTCTCCTCCATCCGAGCAATGCGATCGTCGATAGTAGCCTGCGCAGAAGGAGGAGGGCTCTCATCAGTATCCTGAGCCTCCTCTTCTGCTTCTTCCTGAGCTTCTTCCTGAACCTCTGCTCTAAGTTCTTCTTCGCTTTGATCTTCCTCTTCATCAAAGTCATCCCCACTATCCCTTTCAAGTTGATTTTTACGGTATTGTGACCCAATCTTCATCTTGACCATTGTCGACTCATCGATGGTGTGAATCGATACCGGCAATTTCGGCCCAAGTCTATAGGCAAACTCAAGCGCAATCTTGCAAATAAGTCGGCCAAAGGGAAGCGATTCGGATGTTCTTCTCGACCTGGCTATGAGAACTATCTGCCGTAAGATGAAAGTGGACATACATACGTTCTCTCCCTGGGCCACCAAAAATAAGAAATCGACCATAAGACGTGTACATTCAATGCGGTTCGTCGACCTGGGATAGACATTGAACGTGCAGATATGATGCAGCAGGCACAAATTCTCAGACATGTACGTCGCCTTGAGGCTATTATTAGGCTGCCATGGAACCAACTTACCGCACAGAAACCTGGTGCGGCGATCTCGTTCACGTCTAGTCCTCAAATTCTTCTCACTAGGATGCACATCACCTAAAGGCACGTTGAGAAGTCGCGCAATCAACCGAACGTCGATCGTAGCCATCCGATCTCTACCAAAAGGGATTTTGAACTGCAAAGGCTCCAAGGTAGGATTCTGGATGCTAGCATAGAAGGCACGAACGGTGCTCACATTAGCACAAGCGCGAGCTTCAAAGATCGGACCCCAGTGCGCAGCTTCAATGCGTTCAAATAACAGATACTCGCCGAACAATCGTCCATCTACGTCCGCCTCAAATAACACTCTACGATCAGTGTATTCGCCATGAGGCATCTCTGATAAAATTGTTCGTCCAAGGTGTGCATGGGGATCCAAATCCCGCTTTGTACGGCACTCCAGGACTACAGCTGGACCTGCGACGGTGCTTGAACTTGCGGCACCACCCCGCAGTCTTCTCGATCGAGCAGGACGGCTCGGCCCAGCCTCGTCTGTTGCAGTTTTCCTCTTACCCATCAAAGATATGATGGATGAGAGTGATAAAAGGCCCAAAATGGCTTCCACGAAAGCCATGAAAAATGGTAAAAATGCGAAGAAGCGGCTGCCCAATCTGAGAAAAGGAAATCTAGACGTCGTAGAGGGATGCTTCAAGCTTCCCAAGGCTGTACTTTCAGGGAGAAATACAAACAAAAAGATAGAATGGAGCACCTCACGATTTCAGCTCTATTTGAGGGATTTTAGAGCTCCAAATGGTGAGATCTTCAAGAAGAGGGGCTGCCAACACCCAATAAGTGATGGGTGGTGGTCGGTTTTGGCCAAGGAGGGTCCTAGAAGTGTTTTGGGACGCCGGAGTTTGGAGATGGTTGCTGAAAATCGAAAATAGGGCTATGGAGAGGGCTGTTTGTGAAGGAGGGGTATGATTTGGGGGTTTTCGTGAGATGGGAGCCACATGAGGATGATGTACACCTCACTTAAGGGCGTGCGCCCGATTTTCATGCCAAATGGGCCCCACCGGTCGGCGATGCATCGCCCGACCGGCGATGGCATCGCCGGCCAACTTCCACGTTGGCCAGTGGGACCTCATGGATCTGATCCCCCATGGTCCCAGGGTCCCAAAAAGTTATGTCCCACCCCCTAGTTCATTGTACTTTGGTCTGTATGAGCCCAAACATGTGTTCGGGGCTTTCCGAGTCCACATCGCAATCCCGAATACCAAACCATATGATGCAACATATGAATTTGGCGTAGAAGGAGCCAGTACATCTATCTAGACCCTTAGTTGCTAAAGAAAGTAAAGTTAGAATGGCCTTATGGTAATTTTTCATGAAATTTTACTATTCATTATAAAATTTTATGAAAGTACTAATTTGTGTTATTTTCATATTAGGTTTGATGCCTAACATAAAATGGATAAGAAATAAATGAAGGTTGGAGTGTTTAGAGGAGGAATTTTGAGAATTTTTGACAAAATGGGGTTTTAAAGCCCTGGCGATTGATTACATGAGTCGTGGTCATCCCACGGCCCAAGGATTCACTTTTGCGGTTTAAAACCGCTCATAGGACGTCTCCACCTGACTTCCTACAGCTTAGAAGTGATTCGGGTTGCTTTACGCGACCCGAGATACGTTACAGACTCGATCTTGCGATCGATCCTAATAGACTTCGCCTATCGGCGAATCTGCGATCCTAGAAGTATTTCTAGACCCTTCTCGCACCCACCTAAGTCAAAGGAAGCGACAGCGTACGTCGCAAGACCATAACCCAGGCCCAGTATACTCTTATTCATGCTCTGATACCAACTTGTAACACCCTGAAAATCGGGAGTGGTGTATAAACTCAACTCCCGAGTTCCAGACCGTCACTTATGCAACAAAAATGGTTATGATTCAATGTTGTCTGATTTAAAGCATTCACATGAGTAAAAGTATACCAAAACTGCAATTCATGCTTCAGATCCAGTGATAAAAGCAAGCGGAAGACTAAACAATGTATATATCACTGTATGGAAAAACAAAGTAATCTCATCTGTCTCCAAAGTATGACTACATCTCTGAGTTTCATATACATATACATAACAAAAGAATAATGTTAAAAAAAGAAAGTCCCACTGATGTCCCCTCGATCCAGGTCACCTACGGGAAGCCGTCGTGATACTGCATATACGAGAACTCATCCTGGTCCTCGTCGATCTCTGGCTCCACCTCCTGGATCTCGTCCTCACCTGCATCTACAACAGGGTCTGGTGGGTGTTGCAAACACCATCCCGTAACATGGGAATGAGTGATCAACTCAGTGGAATCATAGAGTAAAGATTAGCATGTTCACAATTCAATCACGCGATAATAGTAAAGCAGTAAATCAGACAATCCTAATACTGTTATTAATGCAAGATGATATGACGTGATGTATGCCCTCACCGACGATCACCCTCATGCGGCAACATCTTACGACCGCGGCATGCCACACTCCCTAGAGTGCTCCACATCTTCCAGGAACATGCAATGCTATGATGATATGATTTCCAAGTTGTTATTAG
The DNA here is from genome assembly GCA_037074715.1 of Magnolia kwangsiensis. Classification (NCBI taxonomy): domain Eukaryota; kingdom Viridiplantae; phylum Streptophyta; class Magnoliopsida; order Magnoliales; family Magnoliaceae; genus Magnolia; species Magnolia kwangsiensis. The sequence continues at coordinate 101,511,680 of CM073584.1, forward strand.
TCCATTCAAACAGCAGGATTGGGAAACTAAGGTACTTTCCTTGTATCAATCCCAACACAGATCCTGTCTAGGGTCGTCACTCCTAGTAATCTCATACGATGTATATTTCGTAGGTCACTGCAAGGGCTGCCAGGGCTGTTGCTCGCACTCGTTGCACCGCTCCCCCATCACCTTATCAATACAGGCCTACCGTACTCTACTGCAACGGAAGGGTCGTCGCCTCCCGTGGACTCAGAATACGCTCGCGGTCACTACAAAGGGCTCGTCGCCTGATCAGTGTAGGCCGACAGCTAGAATATAGTGTCCCATACCACCATAATCTGCTCACGAGTTTAGGTGCTCACTGGTCACTACGGGAAGGTTTGTGGCCCCAGCGTAAGCCGACAGCTCGACCACGGTGTCCCATACCACCATGCCCGGCTCATGAGTCTTCGTGGATCAAGGTACCATGGTTAACAGGGTTTACAATGGTAAGTTCAGTACCCTAAGTTCAAGCAGTTATGACTCATACAAGGTGAACATACATCGGCCAGTCGGGTTACTTGACGGGCTCGACTAGCGCGATCGCATCTCAAGTCGAACGACATGAAGTGCGTAAAACACTTCGCGTGGCCTAACCACTGCCGCCAACTCTAAACACGAATCACGTTCATCGACGCGTCGTTCGTGGCTATGACCAGTCAACCACGAATTCGCTCGGTTACCGACTGCCTGGACTAAGTCTAGTCCCACACATCTATGGAATCATATTAGCATTACATGTTAAAGTATTGGAATTGAAATACATCATGTGAGCATGTTAACACGTGTTATAACATTCAACTTAAGCAATTCTTCAAGGCATACTTTCTATGTATGTAATGCAATCATGCATAAGGTCAACATGTAGGAAATCATTTAGGTCAGCATATTAGTCAAGAAATCAATCTCAAACTACTACATAACATCATTTAATTCAATACATACTAATACAAGCATTTATACAAGCACATACACTACACACTTAAGTCCACATATAGTATGTCAACCCGAAGTGCGCAACTTGGCGAATCTCTTCACCAAACTGATTATGCAAGCATTCCTAACTCCCTAATGCGGCGACAAACCATGTCAATCACGTCAGCAAAATATGCATGTAGACCGTACTTTCTACAAATGACTAAAATGCCCTAAATCTCATATTCTTCGTTAATTTACGAAACAGGAAACGGAGAGCATGTTGTACATGTCAAACGGCGATGCCGTCGATAATCTACTATTAAACGACATTGAAAGCATTGTAAACCGTCAATCAAAGCGTCTAAAATCCTCACCTAGTCTCTTACGGTTGCGGGATTTTGAACGGAGCGTGTACGCTTCGTCTACGGCAGTAGGAGAACCTGATTTATGGAATACGTTAGCTAACATGCCATGAATCTAAGTAAACCCTAAATCAGTAAGTTTTTAGGGTTATTTTATACCTGAAAAAGAGGAGAAATCATCAGCCAGGTGATTGGAAAGAAGTGCTGAAGCACTAGCAGTCGGCGGGTCGGAAGCGGGAAAATTCCCTTCCTCTCTTTCTCTCAAACTCTCTCTCCTTTTCTCTAGGGTTTGGGATTTTCGGATGGAAGGGAGAAATGAGGGTTTCAACCCCTTTTATAAGCTTAAAAACGCCGGAAATAGGCTCCGGGACGAAGTTTACTTGGTGCCTATCCATTTCGGGGCTGTTTCGGTCCAAAAACTGCTTTCTGGTGGTCCCTTGGTCGATTGCGATCGGACTTAAGCTCATGTGCACCAGATGTAGCTCGTATTAAGTTTTCAGTCTGGCAGGGTTCGCAGATCGCACGTGGCGGACCAGTTTCAGTTCAGCGGTCACCGCACGTAGATCAGGGCTGAAAGTCTCATGATAATAAATAGAAATTTTTCCTGATCCGAGGGTGTAATCTGGATGAATTCTGACGGTCAGAACGCTTAATACTGACGCGTCAAGTCATGTGCCAGATTTGAATTTGAAATTCCAAATCCGTCCCTATTCGCGGTCGCTTCAATCCGGGTTCAACGAAATCGTCTGTGATTATCGGTTTGACTTGATTTTCGAGATGATTGTCAAGTCCAGCTGGGCGGTTCTAACGGTCTAAGATAGGAGGTATCGGACCTTCGACGCGCGGTCTAAATCCAATACAAAAATTCAATGTGGTCCAGAGGACAAACCCGCTTAGAGTTTGATCCGAGGTTATAGAGTATTGTAGAGTTGTTTGTTCTACTCGATTTGGGTCTTGCAGAACGTATTTAAAGTGATCAGGGACTATTTCCCAGCTACTCTAGCGTTGGGCTAGCTAACTTACGCTTAATTTCCATGGAAATTATTTCTACGCGATTTCGGGTCGAGTTGATACTCGAGCCCAAGTACGAATTTTTCACGGGCGTTACATCTCATTTCCTCCTTGAAGGTAATTAGTGAGAGCTGTAAGTTAGAACTATTTAATTTGAAGTTTTGAATTACTTGCATGCTACATGCGCATCATCAATCGCACTCTGCCCGAGTATTAAACCATTTCTCTGCTTGACATTAGAACAGAACCACAACCGGTCCAGCAGTCTCACTCTTGGTATCCGTGTTTGGCAGACACTGACACCTTCGAGACTAACAGATGGTCATCACTCGCCTGTCAAATGCGCAACTACGTGTATACTTGTCCAATATCCAAGCCGCTCATAACATGGGTCCCACTACTTAGATTCCTCCTCTGAAAATCCAGGCAAGTCTGTGATACATGTATAAATATATGTAGCATTAAGAGAGCTAGATCAACATTCCAAATTGTGCCGGCCCATCTGATCATAGGGTCAGCTTCATTCATGAGGAAAGCCGTTTAATTGGTACGATACATCTAATGAACGACTCAGATCTTTCAAAAGTGTCCCATGTCCCATGTGGATGGAAACTTTAAAGAAATGTGCATATTCTCTTTGTCTAGCCCCTAAAAGCCAAGGAAGATAAAGTTAAAAAGAAATTTATAAGATATAACCGACGTGGTTGGCATGGACTCTTTTCTCTGCAACAATATAAAAAGATCGAGCATGCAGCTCTTCATCTGCAAACATCTCCACTCTAATTCCTTCTCTACCATCCTACTTCCAAAAACAAAAAAACAATGGCTAAGATCACAGTGGGCCACAATATCATCAACGTCCTAGATGATCACATAGACATGTCGGTCCTCGTGCCGCCTCCATCAGCAGGAGAAATTAAAGTCATGAAGCTAGCCCAGAAAGACATGTTCAAGGTAGCAATCCCTTCAATTACGGTTTCGGCAGTTGAAATCGTTGGTGATCTCTCCATCAGGGTTTATGCAAACCCATATCATGAATTTCTCTTGAAAGCCTACTTGGTTGCGGTTTTCGCCACTTTTGTGTTGGGTATGGGACTGCTTTTACTCTCAGTGATACTGCCGCGGGTGCTTGAATTACTTGCTGTGGCTAAGAAGTTGATTTGGATTGCTGTTGTAGGAGTTCATGTTGCACTTAAAACGACTATTTATGTTGTGTTTTGATTTTGTGGGTAGGTTTTCTTTCTGTTTGAGTATAATTGCTTTTTTTCTTTACTGTGGCGGTTGCTGCTGTTGGTGGGATTGTCGGTACTATAGAATAAGCCTTCTGTGGTTGTTTTTTTCTTTTTTATTCTTGGGACTGTTTGGGATGTTCTAATATAGTAGTGCCATGAGTATTATTATTATTATTGTTGTTGCTGCGGCTGCTGCTATTATTATAATATGGTTGTTGAGAGCTTGGTCTTTTTATTTTAATCTTTTAATAGGAAACAGTAATTCTAGTCTTCTAAGTCTTATCTATTAATAGAAGGTTGCTTGCGAATGTGGGGGCCACCATGATGTTTGTAATCCACCTGGTCCATCTGTTTTCTCAGATATCTTAAGACATGGCCCAAAAATGAGGCATATTTATAACTCAAGTGGCTGCACGACGGGAACAGTGAGGATTGAACATCCACCGTTGAAAATTTTGTGGGGGTTGTAGAAGTTTTGGATCAAGCTATTTTTATTTTCATTTTTTTTCTCTTTTCAGTTCATCTCAGCAGGAATGACATTGTGAATGGTATGGATGGCGTATAAACATCATGGTTGGCCCATGGGGGTTTCAACGGTAGGCATTTTCCTACCCATGTTTTCGTATATTTTGGACCACAACCTAACATCATCTTGCAAAACAGATGGATGGGGCGGATTTCTCACAAATATCTTGGTGGGCCCCACCAAGCTCCTGTGAATCCATGTCCGGTTAAGAAGAGACGGAATATTCGAATCGGCTGTCACGTTTTTCATCTGCAGTGGGTTGGGTCGTAATTCAGGCCCAATTTTTAACTTACCGGGCCTACTTGAAATATTGATTCTGCATGGCCCAGGCCCACATTACTAACACTAACACACCAACGGTGTAGATCCCAAACTATGAAAGTCTCCTATTTTCTATCTACTTTTATGGGACAGGTTAGGTTAGTGTTGGGTACAAATTTGTGGGCCCATCAATCAAACTTGAAAATAATTTCTAACGCTGGCCCGTTTACTAGTTAGGTCTGAGATAACAACAGATCACTATCGAGCTAGGAGCTGGGCTTGGACTGAGCCATGTTAAAAAATGGTTTCAAAACACAGCCTGAGTGGTGACCATTGATTAATCAAGCTTGAAATTAAGGTGTGGGCCCTACACGAGCCAAAATTCAGCCCATGGTAGGACAACCCACAGGTCCAAGATTGGAGCCAGAAGGCATGGGCCCGCTGCAACTACCCCGAAAGTGGCTGGTTCAGGCCAGCTCAATGGGTGGTGGGTCACCATTGGGTTCGAAAATTAGACCCTTTTAAGTAAACAGGTTGGGCTCAGGTCGAACTTACCCAAGCGGGCCACCCTAAATTAGGTGGGTCAAATCCAACCCAGATCCTAGATTAAAATTAGAGCAGGGCATTGAGTCGAGTTGGACTGAGTTAGGGCTAACCCGGCTTGATCTAGTTTTGAAATAGGCCTGACCTCAACTCGACCCAACTTGGTACCGAGTTCAGCATGCCTGACCCAATTCGAGTCCGGGTCTGGCCTGGACTAATCTGGACTGAGTTCGACCCGGTCACAAGTACCGAGTTGGGTTGGGTTCAATGGGTATCCACAGGTTAAAATCATAATTCAAAACCTAGATTCACTTTTAAATTGCAACCTCTCCATCAACTTAAAACCTTATACACACACACACACACACACACACACACACACACACACACACACACACACACAGGAGTCGAGTTTTAGATCGAGTTGAGTCAGGAACGAGTTGGATTTCCTGTCGAGTTGAGTTAATGGGTGACTCAAACTCAACTCAATTTGAGTTTAGATTGGATGAAGTTAACTCGATTTGGATCGACTCACCCACTTGGTTCAAATCGAGTCACAAGTAATACAAGTCAAGTTTGCCGAGTCAAGTCCTCCCGTCTAAAAGATTACAAATTCTGGTGCTGAGAATGAGATTTGTCACTATGCGATCAAAGATAGTTGGGCCCACTTGGTGACCATGGCCATCAGACCTCAGAGGTCTCATAATCCGGACCTTTCAGCAACTACAACAGTGTTCCCCTGATGTAAATTTGTTTTTTGGGCATCTGCATCCAAGGTTTCACACAGCAAATAAGGCAAGAGTCCTTGATTTAATTCTTAGTTTAGAAATGTAGTAAAAATGGGTCCACCAAGTGGCGATCCACCACATCAACGGTCACGATCACCATGCCATGAAACCTCCCACACCATACATATTTCACAACAAAAATGAAAGTGGATTGCAGGAATTTTGTGTGGCACGAACATGGCCTAAACTTTATGAGGCCGCCATGATGTATGTGTTTTAGCCATGCCGTTCTTCTGTTTTGGAGATCCAAAGGTCAAGTGGACCACACCATAGAAAACAATGGGGATTGAACGTCCACCGTTGAAAAGGCAGTGAGACGCACATGGGCCACCATGAGGATAATTTAAACCATTCGTGACTATTTCTCCACAAGCTTTCCAACAAAACCCGTATGTATATGTGATTTGTAAATGGGGTCCGTGGTTTAATTTCATTCAATTTCAATGGCTTGAAATGCATCCACCGGATATACATCCTGCATCAATATCTCATTAAATTTGGACGGTCCAATTTAAAAGGCAAAATGAGATTAATTATTAGATGCATCAATTAGTAAGATCCTTAATAACACAACTAAGAATGGCAAAAAATTGACTGCTTTAATAGGCTGCACAAACATCTAATAAATATAAAATCATAAAAATATAAATAATTTAAGTTACCAACTGAATTAATATATACACTGCGCATCACGTAAATATAATCAAACTATTATGAACTAAAGGAATGATATAAAATCCATACAATTGGTGACATGATAAAATTGAAATGAATGAATCTCCCAGTCTGAAAATCTCTGTATGGAATTCGTCCACATCATTGGAAAATGAAAATAAAAAACTGACTATTATCATAGAATGTTGTTGATGCGGAAATTTGATTAGTATTCCTTGGACCTTCGCATACTTGCACAAAGAAAAAGGAGACCCTGGCTAATTGAGGGGACCATCTTATGCCCAAGTCACAATGTGAAAAATGGAAAAAAAAAGAAGAAGAAGACTGATTTAGAGACGGTTCTGGACCGTCTCTAAAATTGCTTGGTTTAAAGACGCTTTAGAGACGGCCGTAAACCATCTCTAAAATTTTAGACGGCTCCTGACCGTCCTTAATATTGTCTTAAAAATTTGAACGTTCACAAATCATTTAAGATGGTCGTTGACCATCTTATATTCAGATGACCATTGGACATCTTTTACTTGTAATCTGAGACTGTCAAAGACCGTCTCTATTAGAGACGGTCCTTAGCCGTCTTATAACCTTGTCAAAGACCGTCTCTTCTAGTGTTAAAGACCATTTCTATTAGAGACGGTCCTAAACTGTGTCTATTAGAGGCTGTCAAGGACTGTCTCTAATAGAGATGGTCCTAAACCATCTTATAACCTTATCAAAAACCGTCTCTATTAGAGATTGTCAAAGACCATCTCTATTAGAGATGGTCCTAAACTATCTCTAATGCTTAGGTTACAAATGAAAAAGCTCAAAAAAATTATAAATTTTGAAAAAAATAAAATAAAATTTAAGAAGCTTAGAAAATAATTAATAATGTTTAAGAAAAATTTAAATTTTGAAAAAAAAGCTGTAATTTTATAAAAATCTAAATTTTGAAAAAAAATAAAATTAAGAACTTTGAAAAAAAATTTCGATAAAAAAATGATATTTTGAAAAAGAAAATTTTAAAAATTAAATAAATTTGTGAAAAAATTGATAAAATGTAAAAAAATATATTTTTTAAAAAAGAAGACTAGATTTTGTATTTTGACAACAAAAATTGAAAAGTTATATAACAAAAGTGAGATTAAAATATGATATTTTGAAAAAGAATATTTAAGAAATTAAACAAAATTGTGAAAAAATTAACGAATTGTAAAAAAATATATATTTTAAAAAAGAAAACTAGATTTTGTATTTTGACAAGAAAAATTAAAAAGTTAGATAACAAAAGTGAGATTTTGATGATGTGTTGTATATCCTTGTCGCCCCTATGTTTCTTCAATCCATTTTTGAGCCGGGTATAAAAATTTAAATCTTAAGTAGACTACACCACTGGAAAGAATGATAATATAGTATCTCGCCATTAAAAATTATAAAGAGCCCATCGTAAGGTTTTAGTAATGTTTATTTGCAATCCAAATTGTTGATAATGTAAAGAAGATTTAGATGAAGGTAAACTACAAAGATTAAATTGATCCAAAACTTTTGTGGCCTTCAACAGGTTTTTAATAGTTATTCATCATTGTTTTGATTGGTATGACCCACCTGAGATTATTGAATTCTTATGATTTGAAATCACATCCTAAAATATGATGGAAAAATATATGGACGTCGATATACATAAAATATATCAAGGTGAGCCTTACACAGCTAGAGTAACACCTATGAAGGAGTTACCTAAAATAGTGAAATGGTACTATAAGGTCACCTCATGGGAACTTCCCATAAGGTTAATCTGTGTGCGCCCCACACCATGATGTGTGTAGAACATCAACACCATGCATTTGATGTGTCCCCTTTAAGTTCAAAAATCAGTCAAATACAAAACTCAAGTGGCCCATAGCATATAAAACTATGTGAAGACATTCCTAAAACATATAAAAGCATTTGGTGGGGCCCACATGAGTTTTGGATGTGTATGAAACTTGGTTTGACTCCTCATCCGAGTGGGACACACATAATGAATGGGCTAGATCTATGAACCACATCCAAGTGGGCCCAATAAATGATTATGAATGTTTTAATGGGAGGGTAACCCTCTCAACTATAGTATGTAGTGTGGCACACCCAAGTCATGGATTGACTTTATTTTTAAGCTCGTGGCCTACCATGGAATGGTGCATCTGACTAACAGGACAGATCCAAAGTTTAAGGTAGAAATCATTATTCCACACTGTTTTGTGTGGCATGGTCCACTTGAGTTTTGGATTTATCAAAAATTTAGGATCAACACACCATTCATCCATTTTTCGAGATCATTTTATAGAATTATCTAAAAAATGAATCATATTCAAAGATTAAATGGACCACACCACAAATAAGGGGAACAGATTGGATACTCCCCCTACACCATCCATTGGCCGGTGGTTGGTACTGTGTGGGCCCCACCATGATGTATGGCCCCACGACCTTTTTTTTAATATTTTTTTTATTACTTTTGAACTAGTTGGATTTCAAATAAACATTATGATGGGCCTTAGGATAGTTTCAACTGTGGGAATCACCCTCCCATTGTTTTCTGTGGTGGGGTCCACTACAAATTTTTATCTGTCTCATTCTTTGGCTCGTGACTTAAAATGATATCTTAAAATGGATGGACGGTGTCAGGGGTGCACATTTAACCGTTGGATCCGTGGAACCAGATAGGAACCGTTGGATCGGTCCGGTTTGGTCCGGTTCCAGGGTGCTAATGGTTTGGTTCCGGTTTCCAAAATTTCTGAACCGTTGATTATGGATCGGTTCCGGTTTAGGGTCATGTAGAACCGACCCGAACTATTAACCTAACCGTTGATCCGAACCATGACAGGAACTGTGGTCCATGGATCTGAACCGTCGATCCAACTAAGTTTTTTTTTTTTAAGAAAAAAAAAACCTATTTGAGCGCCCGCCCAATTTGGGCACCCTACCCCCTGCCATATTTGAGCTCTTACCCTCTCTCTCTCTCTCTCTCTCTCTCTCTCTCTCGTCGTCCCAATCCGACAGTCCCAGCGCCTTCCCTCTCTGTATCTCTCTCTCTCTGTCGCCCTCCCGGTCCCAGCGCCCTCTCTCTCTCTCTCTCTCTCTCTCTCTCTCTCTCTCTCTCTCTCTCTCGCCGTACGCCCTCTCTCTCTCTCTCTCTCTCTCTCTCTCTCTCTCTCTCTCTCTCTCACCGTATCTGCCTATTTGGGTGCTGCTGCGGCACCTGCCACCTGCAAACCCCATGCACACGGTGGATGACCATCGCATTTCCTTCAATGGCAGCTGAGGTACGCTTATTAGTTTTTTTTTTTTTTCCTTTTTTTGTTGAAATGGCCAGATTGCTTCTGTGAATTGGAGGATGGGTTTGGGGGTCTGAGTGTAATTTGGTGCGTTTTTGGAAAATGTTAGCGAATTGAGTATGGCTGGAGTTGGGTTCTTTTGAAAATTTCTGGTTTTATTTATTTATATGAATTTTGAATATGGTGTTTGGATTATCACCTGCTGGTTTGATTTTATTGCTAGTGGCTGTGGAATTTGAGTGTGATTTGGTTGCATTTTCAGGATTTTTTAAGCAATGTGGGAGAATTGGGTCGGTTTGGGATTTTTTTTTTTAAAGGAAATTCTAGTTCCATTTTTTTCTATTTATATTTTGATGATGGGTTTTTATTATTATTTATTTATTATTTATTTTTGTTGCCTTTCGTTGATTTTTTTTATTTTTTTTTGGGTTTTCTCTGTTTTGCATGGTAATTGAATTTTTAGTGATTTTAATGGATTTTGGGAGTTGGGCTTGGTTATGCTTCTTCTTCTTCTTCTTTTTTAATATGGATTTGGGGTTTATAACCTTGTGGGAATTTCATGTCCTAATTTTTGGTGTTTTGGGTGATTTGATTTGGTGGGTTTTGCGCAATCTGGGGATTTTCTTTTTCATTGTCTTTTTTTTTTTCTTGATTGATTACTTTCTGCTGCTGGGTTTTCATTTTTATTTTATTGGTTTTTTTTTTTTTTTTTTTTTTTCATTTCTTTGTTCATCTACGCCAGTTCTAGTTCGGTTCCGGTTCCATTCCGTTTTCACGGTCCGGTTTCGATTCCGGTTCTAGGGTGCTAACGGTCCGGTTCCGGTTCCAAAAATTGTAGAACCGTTAGGAACGGTTTGGTTCTGGTTTCACTCCAGAACCGGACCAAACCGACCCGTGTGCACCCCTAGACGGTGTGGATATAACAAATACATCATAAGTTTTTATATATTTTAAATATTATATATATGGGAAAAGGTACTATGCGCTCGACCTCACGATGAGCTCCCATGAGGTCGAGCTGTGTGGGCCCCACCATGATGCGTGTCGACCATCAACACCATGCATTTGATGGCTCCCCTTTAAATTATGGGATATCCTAAAAATCAGTAGTATACGGAACTCAAGTGGGCCATACCATCTAAAATCATGTGAAACACCATTAAAACATTTAAAAGCACTTGGTGGGGCCCACCTGAGTTTTGAATGCTGCTGAAACTTGGTCTGAACCCTCATACAAGTGGGACACACATAATGGATGGGTTGGATTTGCAAAACACATCTTTTGTGGGCCCCAAAAATGATTATGAATGTTTTAATGGTGCACGACCCCTCTCCACTTCTGTATGTGGTGTGGCCCACGAAAGTCACGGATTGACTTGATTTTTGAGACCTAGGCCCACGATGGAATGCTGCATCTGACTGATGAGGTAGATGTTCGAAAGGCATCACAATGGGGCCTACACAGCTCGACCTCATGGGACGGACTCGTAAGGTCGAGCGCATAGTACCTCTTCCCTATATATATATATATATATATATATGGAAAAGGTTCTATCCATCGAGGTCATGGGAACTCCCCATGAGGTTGAGCTGTGTGGGCCCCACCATGATGTGTGTCAAAAATTAACACAGCGCATTTGATGGGTCCCCTTTAAATTATAGGATATCCCAAAAATCAGCCATATATAGAACTCCGGTGGGCCATACCATCTAAAATCATGTGAACACATGCCTAAAACTTATAAAAGCACTTGGGGCCCCACCTGAAATTTGGATGCGTCTGAAACTTGGTATGACCCCTCATCCAAGTGGCACACATATAAGGGATGGGCTAGATTTGTGAACCACATCTATGTGGGCCCAAAAACTAATTATGAATGTTTTAATGGAGGGTAACCCCCTCAACTTTTGTGTTCAGTGGTCTGTGGGCCCCACCATGATGTATGTGTTTCATCCATGTTGTCCATCTATTTTTATATATCATTTTATGATATTACAAGAAAATGAGTTATATCCCAATCTCAAGTGGACCACATTACAAGAAAAAGCGTTGAATGAATGTCGACCATTAAAAACTCTTTGGGAGCCATAAAAGTATTGGATCAAGCTGATCTTTGTTTTTTCCCTTCATCTGGGCCTTTATGACCTAATCAACAGATTGGATGTCAGATAAACAGTACAGTGGGCCTTAGGAGGATTTAAATGATGGATATCTAATCATTATTGTTTTCTTGTGGTGTGGTCCACCTAAGATTTATATCCCTCTTATTTTTAGGACGAAGGCTTAAAATGTTCTTTAAAAATGGATGAACGGATTGGATGAAACACACACATCATGGTGGGGCACACATACCACCGAACACCAGCCATGGGGCTTAAGGGAGTAGCCAATCCGTTCCACCCCAAAAACCCAGTCCTGCGCGCCCATCTCCCACAACCCCAAACACACACATCATGATATGTGTCGAACATCAACACCATGCATTTGATGTCTCCCCTTTAGCTTATAAGATATCTCAAAAATCATCCGTTGCGAAACTTAGGTGGGCCATACCATCTAAAACTATGTAAAGACATTTTAAAAAATATAAACAGTACAATATTGGATGTCATACCATTTGGGGCCATAAAAGTTTGGGATCAAGATGATTTTTGTTTTTTCCCTTCATCTAGCCCTGTATGACCTAATCGACATATTGGACATCAAATAAACAATACAGTAAGCCTTGGGAGGATTTTAAAGATGGATATCCAATTACTATTGATTCCATGTGGTGTGGTGCACCTGAGATTTCTGTGGTGGGGTCCATTACAGATTTTTGTCTGCCTCATTCTTTGGCTCATGACGTAAAATGATATCTCAAAATGGATGGATGGTGTGGATATAACAAATACATCATAGTGGGGCCCACAAAACTTGGTGGATGTTGGTTGGTGCTCTATGGGTGCCACCATGATGTATGTGTTTCATCCATGTTGTCCATCCATTTTTACAAATCATATTAGGGCTTGACGCCAAAAATGAGAGAGATATAAATCTCAGGTGGACCACACCACATGAAAACAATAGTGATTGGTTATCCACCATTAAAACCCTCCCAAGGCCCACTGTACTTTCTATTTGACATCCAATTTGTTGATTAGGTCATACAGGCTCAGATGAAGGGTAAAAAAAAAAATCAGATTGATCCAAAACTTTATATGGCCCCCAAAAGGTTTTTAATGGTCGACGCTCATTCAACACTGTTTCCTATAATGTGGTCCAATTGAGATTGGGATATACCTCATTTTTTGCCTCATAACATAAAATGAAATGGAAAAATAGATGGATGGCAGGGATGAAACACAAACATCATGGTGGGGCCCACAGAGCATCGACCATGTGAATGTAGCTCGCTCGTGAGAGAGACTTAAGTCTCTCTCGCTCTATCCTCTCTCACTCTCACTCTCACCCTCAAGCCCTCTCTCACCCTCTTGCTGTGTCCTCTCTCTCTCTCTCTCTCTCTCTCTCTCTCTCTCTCTCTCTCTCTCTCTCGGTACTCTCTCCACCGTGCCTTCTCTCTCTCTGTGTCTCTCTTAGTGCTCTCTCTCTCCATTGCCCTCTCTCTCTCTCTGTCTCTCTCGGTGCTCTCTCTCTCTCTCCACTGCCCTCTCTCCACGCATCCTCTAAAGCTCGGTTAACTGTGATCGGGGCTCCAACTCATATAGGTATCTCTTTCTCTCTCTCTCTCTCTCTCTCTATCTCTCTCTCTCTCTCTCTCTCTCTCTCTCTCTCTCTCTCTCTCTCTCTCTCTCAATCTCTCTCAATCTCAATACGGATTGAAACAATTTGGGGATTTAGGGATTTGGGGATTTAGGGATTTAGGGACGCTTCATTCATGCAATTTCGTGGTTTTCTTTTTCATCGTTTGGATCTTCTTCTTCTTCTTCTTCTTCTTCTTCTCCTCCTCCAAACGATTTGCCAATAGGCGCAACTGCTACATCCCTGGCCGACCAATTATTTTAGATATTTTATTTCAATATTAACCAGTGAAATTGAAATCATCTTTACTCATAGTGATTAACCCTTACAGTTATAAGAGATCATAGAGCACCTAATGGAATATTAAAGTTTCTAGGTATCATCAGTGACTATTAAAGAATTGGTGAATCTACAGATTTGCTGTGAAATTTACATCAAATTTCTTAGGCATTCTTAGTTCTTATATTTACATAATGGAATATAAGAATAACATAAGAATTCATGTATTGATGAATATTTTTTGTGTTTCAGCGTTGGAGTTTTCAGATCTGCAAGTAAGCTTAATGGAGTTTAATGGAGTTTTCAGAATAACATAATGGAATATTTACAAACTACTATGATCTGCAAGAGAGCTTAATGGAGTTTTCAGATCTGCAAGTAAGCATGCAAGAAATTCTCTGTTTTTCCTCAAGTTTTTTAATTATAATCAAACTATTCCAAAAATTTTAAGTTTTCAATTTTGTTTTTGTGATGGGGTTGTTTGGATTCAACTTTCAAAGAAACATGAATCCCTAGAAATACCATTCTCAATTCTGATTGTTCTTAAGAGAATATCTATACATGTGATTGCACTTCTATTCTCACCAATCCCCCATATACATGCATGCATACAAATGATTTAACATTGCTGCCATGGTGAAAGTGGTAACTGTTGGAAGTGGGTGTCCATTCTCAACTGTTTCCTGTGGTGCCACCATGGGATCAATGATCTGGATCACTAAAACACAGGCCTGTTGCATCAAAACTCAATCTCTTCAATTTCATCTCATTTGGTCATTTCCTTTTACTACTATGAATTGATTTTCATCTTGTATGTCAGGCCCCCTTATGTTAGGGTTCGTATGAAAGCAGTTGGTATCTGCGGAAGTGATGTTCACTACCTCGAGGTAGATCCAAGAAAGAAAGAAAAAAATTCTTGAATCTCTCTATTTGAAACATGGGGCATGTAGTTTTACTAGTACCAAATTTTTTGAGTTGCTGGTTGTTTGGGATTCTCTATTTCAAACAATGAGTTATGCAGATTTTGTCATGAAGGAGTCCATGGTGAAGCCCACAATCGTAAACCTTCGATAGTTAATCTACAAAAAAGAAAGATAACCTATAAAAAGATGGTAAAGGAAAACTAAAACCCAACAATTTTTCACATTCAATGGAACAGAAGCCAATGATCAGATGGTTGGGATCTTCAAATTTGAGAGATATTTAGGTCATCAGCCATCTTCAAATTTGTACTACAATTCCCAAACGAAAATTGCTTTTAAGGAAAACCAACTGATCTGATTTGCACTACAGGGTACATTGCTAGACGGGCGGATAATCGCTATTTTGATGTCTCACTATGAATGGGTTTTCCAAAATTCTCCTGGATCAACAGTTGTACATGGAAAACAAACCTCCCTCTGTTGCTACCAATAGCTTAATTAGATAAAAAGTACTCACAACCGCCAAGATAATCATATTTTAAAAGGTCAAAGAGAATTGTTTTCCATTATCATTGTCTCACGATGCATTCAATCTCATACCATCACTTTCTTTCCATAAAATATCTGAATTGCCATTCAACAAATATTCTTGTGTATTTCTAGTATATTTTGTCAAAAACTGAACTTTCAAATGTTTCTGATTTTTTCCTTAACATGTAAATATAGTGCTTTTTTTAATTAACTTATATTTCTCACCTTTGAATAATGATTTGTTTCCTTTTCTACTATTGTACTGCATTCTAATCTATTTTCATTCCTTTGATTTCATCAATTGCATGGATTTCTGTGATGGAAGTGCTACGAACATACAAATTGAATTGTGCATTTATGTTATAAACTTGGTGGACCTGCACAGTTTTCTCTTTCTTTTTTCTGAAAACTGAGTGCAAGATTTTTTATAAACTCTCCTTGTTTCTAGTAGTAGTGGCAATGGGCCGGGCTGCCAATGAGAACCTTTATGTTTACTGTAGAAAGAAAATATCAGCCCAATGAGATGCCATTGCAATGTATGTTACATGGGTTGTGTTTTACTTTGGTTGGATGCTAGAGAATAACATGTTCCATTTATAATTATCATTACTTGATGGATTTTAGAGTGTTTCTGTTTGAATTCTGGGTTGAATGAGAAAATTTTTTGATTTCTCTCTCTTCATTATTATTTTTTAAAATTTTTTTTATTTTTTTATTTATAAATTTTAGGAACACATCGTGCCTTTAACCAGACAATGTCCCCTATTTTTGTATATGTACATTGTCGAATTGTGAGTAAGATACAAATGTTAGTAATGGATTGTGTAATGGCCCAGGTACAGGAATGTTTTCACTCCTTTTTTTTTAATTTTTTTTAATGTTTTTTCTCTTAATTTTTAATTGGGTGGTGAATTGGAATAAAAATAGAACTTATTTTCCCATACGAGAATTGAAAAATGTTGCACTTGATGTATGTGGTTAAGGGCATGTTTGGGTGTTTGAACGAACTGAATTGGAGCAATCAGATTCGGGGTTGGAACATTTTGATCTATCTTGTACTTTTAATCTATGTCTTCTTATTGATTGCATTTTCTTTGTTATGTTTTGCTTTGTTTTACCATTGAAAGTAACTGAATATTTCTTGTACCCTGGTCTTTAGACCTACACAGAGTATTGGAATGCTATCCAGCACATTTTTTAGGAGTACTCGGAAGGAAGATATTGTAGTTCCTATGGTAAGAATAGTTTTAGGTATTGTTGTTGCATACTTCTTAAATGCTTTTGAATTGTGTTCAAAATTCTTTTCCAGCAGGCTTATTGCTATGTTTATGTTGAATGAAAGTAAATTGACTGGATAATCATTTAGGGGTGGTTATGGGCCAGGTTTGGGCCATGCCAAGGTCAGCCAGAAAGAAACAGATTTACTAATTGAGTCAAAATCAGACTTCACATACATTATTTTAATGCAAGCCAAGGATAAACATCTTATGCTAGAAGTAAGATTCATTTTTCTCTACTTGTTACTTTATTAAAAGCATGCCACTATTTTTCTCTACAGTCCAATCTGTTGATATGATGGACTCCCTGTAGATGGGAGATGCACCAAAAATTTGCCAAATTGGAGGATCCTAACAATTATTCTTAAGAGCAGTAACAACCCATATTTTGAGATTCGTTTTGGGAGAAGAGTGTTTGATGATGCAGGCTGAAGTGTATCATTCGTAAATGGAAGTGTTACGTGGATATGAGATTTTCAATCACCATCTGTCAGTATTGCCTACAATTTTCATATTTTTATGCAATCAGGTGATCTTTTTTTTTTCTTTTTTCTTTTTTCTTTTTCGTTTTGTATGTTATAGGTTGCATTGTTGGACAAGGGGCTATGATATTGACTTTTTCAAACTTTATATATTGACAAATTCAGTCTTTGCATAATCTATATAACACAATTAGCACAATTTGTTAATCTGGAGCAGTTTTGAACTCTCTTTGGTAAGTAATCTGCTATTACGGAATTGAAACTAAATACCAAAGCCAGCTGATGGAAATGAGAATCTTTCCACTTTAGATTGGAAATTTGCACCAGCTGATGGATTTGTGCTATTCAAAACAACCAATTTGAGAGATAAGTGCAAACAAAAAGGGCATGCACTGCAATTTACTGTTAACATGCACTGTATTTGCTGGAAAATTCGGCAACCATTCTATGTCGCATATGCAATAGAAGCTTGTTGGAGTGAAAGACATGTTTGGGTGAAAGGTGGAATACTGCAACGTTCTGCCCTTGTTGAATGTTGCAAGTTCACATCTTTGTCATATCGTTTGATCAATATGACTATATTAAAATATCTAGTGGACTATTGCAAAATAATGCAATTAGTGGCTTTCCCATTGCTGTTATGCTATGTTCTTGCTTTGATTTCTTCGTTTGCATTCTTACAGTTTCGCTAAGTCAATGAGTTATTTTTTGGTCACTGTCTATTCCCTCTCTTTTGCAATCTTCCAGTTTGAATTTGCTAGGTGGAGCCAAGGTTATTTTATTGTCCTTCTATGCCCCCTTTTTCTTCAACCTTGCACTTTCTTTTTAGCATAGGTTTTGTGCTCTCTAAGATATAGGCTTATTCATCAATTGTAAGCCTTGGGCACAACAATGTGTCTTCATTGTAAATCTATTATTAGTATATGCTTTTCATTTTTGTTATATCATTCTATACATGAGTTGTTTTCTGTTGTGGATGGACTGTGGGATCCATCTCAAGTCTTTACATGCATGCACATACAATCAACAATACATGCAGTGTTCTTTAACAGATCCACAATTGCATCTTTTTATTGGGGCGGTTCTTGATTGTTTACATCTTTGAACAATGTTGGTTTCATGGTTGACTGGTATTTGCCAACTTCAGTATGATTTTTGTGCATTCACACCTGCTATTGTGCATCTATGCATGCTTCTTTTTGCGTCTATGCATGTGTGACCTTTTCTAATACGCTCCCATGGTAGAAAGAAAAATCAATGTGATATGAATTCTAAATTAGTTAAATTCTTTTAATGTGCATGAAAAAAACCAATATCACATGATTGCCTAATGTCTTATACACTCCCATGGTACTGATGCAATGTGATATGAATCCTGAATCAGTTAAATTCTCTTAATTTGTCAAGTTTGTGGTTGGTTTGATGTAGGATGATCAAGTATTTAGTTTCATATTGATTAAATGGTGTTGTTGTTTCCTTTATGATAGCCTACACTTCACAAGCCAAGTATGATGGCACATGTTGTTCGTGTTCTTAAAGGGGAGAAAACACTTCGCATGCATTATGCTAATTGTAGGTTTTTGTCATATATCTGTATTTTTTAAGCTCACTGTTTTGCCAGTATAAGGGTGGAATTATATTTGTATGTAAAAGTTAACTATTTCTCTGTATGCAACACTTACAATGCTGATTTTGATGGGGATGAAATGAATGTTCACTTCCCGCAAGAAGAAATTTCACTTGCTGAAGCAATCGAAATTGCAAATGCTAATAAGCAATATATTATTCCAACATCTGGTGCACCCATCAAGGGTTTGATTGAAGTTAAGAATCTGACACCGATCTCTAAATTCCCTTGTGTTCCATTGTTTGGACTTAAATATTTATTTTAGGGAATGGCTTTATGATTTTTATCTGTGCAATATTTGTTTAGTAATTTTTGATTTTATTCTTCAGGATCATATTGTAAGTGTTGTGCTTCTTACAAAGAAGGACACGTTTTTAACGAGGGATGAATACCATATGCCTCTGTATGCTTCTGGTGTGTCTACTGCTGCTTCAGGTTCTTATGTTGGTAAATTTAGCCAAAAAGTTTGCACATTAAGTTCTGATGATGAGATACAGCCCCTTCCTCCTGTTATTTGGAAACCAAAGCTGCTTTGGACTGGGAGACAGGTTAGCATTAACAACACTTCGTAATATAAATGGACAATATCTCTTAGGCATCTCTATCTTTGAAAGAAAAGAAGTTATGATGAAATTATGCTGTTAATGTCTTTTTTGTTTCCCCCTCTCAGAAGTTGTTAAATTTGGTGCTTTTTAAGTGGAAGGTATTCTTGTTGAACCATTATTTTCAGTTTATATTTATCCTGCTTTAGGTCATAACCACAATCCTAAACCATATCAATCGCGGTCGCCCACCTTTTACTGTTAAGAAGGAAGGAAAGATTGAAGATGGTTGTTTCTATTCTGAGTGGAAGGTATTTCTGGCTGAAATGTTTCTTTTCTTTTCTTTTCTTTTCTTTTGGCTGCTTTAGGTCATAACCACGATCCTAAACGATATTACTCACGATTGCTCACCTTTTGATGTTAAAAGGAAGGAAACATGGTAGAAGGTTGTTTTAAGCATTGCAAGTCAAAGGGTAAAAAACACAAGTTAATAATTTGGAAGAATGAGCTTATGCAGGGTGTGATTGACAAGAATCAGTTTGCTAAGTACGGCATGGTTCAAACAGTCCAGGAGTTCTATGGCTCTAATACTGCTGGCATTTTGCTTTCAGTATTAAGCCGCTTATTTACAGTATTTCTGCAGGTAAGTTTGATTGTTTTTCATTTTAACTTCAACTGATTGATATCTTTGTTTGTTTGAGTGTTAAGTTATTTTAAATGATATCTATTATCTCAGATGCATATGGGTGTACTTGTGGAGTCGATGACCTACTAATTGTGCAGCACTTTGACTTGAAAAGGAAAATGATACTAGAAAAACATGAAAACACTGGTGCAAATATCCATTCTAAGTTCATTGGTGCCAAGGTTGCAGGTGCGTTTACTTGCAAATTCTAGATATCGTATGTCAATCTATTTGATAACAAATTTGATGTAATGCTGGATTGAATTTTATTTCTGCTTCTATTCCATCTTTCCATAATGTCAGGACTATTGCATAGGAAGGAAGAATGTCATGGATGCCTTCTATTATGTGTGATTGTCCCATGTGATATTTATTAACTTCTAAATTAATGAATTATTTAATATCTCTGTTTTTGTGGATAGGATATTTTATTTTATCATGGTCTTGACTACACATGTGCACAATAGATTTAGCTGTCCTGCCTGATAACACAAACACAATTTAATATATTCAATTTTTTTGAAACTTCTTACATGCTGCGTTTATGTCCTAACTTTATTTCTAACGTGTCTTTCTATTATTTGTGAAGTTTTGGTTTAAAATTGTTGGAATATACCAGGATATGTATTTGTAGTTAGTGGGATGGTAGGATCTATCACTTTGAGGCAGTTTATTCTCCATTGGCTAGCTTCTTTTCTCAACTTTGAAGTGTATCTTGGATAATTCCTTCCCTGAAGTCTTGTTTAGGTTTAGATGAATAATGGTTGTTGGTAACTTAAAATAAGAATGTAACGCTTTCAGAGTTTAAAACTGCTCCACATTCACAATTAGCAGGGGTTGAGCAACTCTTTGATTACCTCTTAAAACAGATGGATGTGCTTAATATAGAGTTAATGCCTGTAAAGAAACAGAATGTAGCAAAAGAGTTGTTTGGTTCAATTGGCCTAGCCTATGATGGTGATGGCTTCTTTTTTTTTTTTTTTTTTTGTTTCTTTAATGAATTTCTAGTATGTGTTGTGGTATTTTTTCCTCATTTATTTTATTGTTGTTGGGATTTTGATGTTTTGCTTGATATGAGTTGCATTGAGTTGGAAATCAAATGATGCAGGAAATGAGAGGGTTCAAGATGCTAAATCCCAAGAGGTAAATTGTTGGAACCAACCGAATGATTCATCTGCCAAACCACATGTTTGGGATAAGGACAAGATGCATGGTCAATCTAATTCTGTCTGGGGTAGTCAGAACCCAAAGGGTACCCATACGGAGAGATCTTCAGATATTAGTGGTTGGAATGAAGACAGAGGACAAGATGAATTAAATCAACCAACAAGATCTCTTGTTTGGAGTTCTTCCCCTATTGAGAAGTCTTCAAATGACAGTAATTGGAAAGAAACTAGAGCACAAGCTTGATTTCTATCGACCGACCAAAGCTCCTGGATGGGGTTCTTCGAGTAGATTCATTACACTCAATAGTAGAACAGATGTAGATTCATTACACTCAATTCAGGTATGGTTTGCACCAATTCAAGAGACTATACATTAGGCATTCTATATATAAGATTGGAGTGAGACTGATTAGGCATTTAAATGTGTTGCAGGATGTTGTTTGAATTACTTGTCCTAACAGGTGCACAAGTTAGGATGGATTGGACTTCTATCATGAGAAAATGCCATAATTTTAGGTAGTTATTATTTAATGGAAAGTTAAAAAATTAAAAGAGAGAAATAATGAATTCATGGAAAGAAATGTTTTTTATCATTAGGGCTGCTTTCATCGGGTTTGATGCAGAAATCGTCACCAACTTCACAGAAAGACAAATAGCATCAGTGGCCATAGATTGCAACTTGGATTTAAACAAGGTTCGAAGTGCCGTCAACAATACTAACAGAATCCTCTAGGTCAGATTGTTGATTGGACCTGACTTTATTGAAATGATCTTGATAATTATTTTATTTAAATGAGCAGACCTGGATGTGTGTTAGCGCTATTCGGATGTTGAGCGGGGGTCCCTAAAAGGTGAGAACCGCTGTTATGACCATGATGAAGCTATCCATTTCCTATGGACAACATTTGAAAGGCCTGACCATTTGGACATGCCATGTTTATGTATTTGATCGAAATTAATGGAGCAGACCCGGATGCGTGTCGGAGCTATCCGGATGAGCAGGGGTCCATGGAAGGTGGGAACCGTTGTTATGACCATGATGAAGCTTTCCATTTCTTACGGACAGCATTGGATGGGCCTGGCCATTTGGACAGGCCGTGTTTATGTATTTGCTCGAAATTAATGGAGCAGATCCGGATGTGTGTCGGAGCTATCTGGATGAGCGGGAGTCCCTGGAAGGTGGAAACTGCTATTATGACCATGATGAAACTGTCAATTTTCTATGCACAACATTGAAAGGGTCTGAGCATTTGGACAGGCCGTGTTTATATCTATATTTACAGGGACTACACCCTTAACCTAAACCACACCCTAAACCTATAACCTAAACCTATTCTCAATTACCTAAACTTATAACCTATAACTTAAACCTAAACCTATTCTCAAATCCCAAAAGCTATACTTATAACCTAAACCTAAACCTTAACCTATAACCTAAACCTAAACTTATAACCTTAACCTAAACTTATAACCTTAAATCCCAAAAGTTATACTTATAACCTTAACCTAAACCTACAACCTATACTTACAACTTTAACCTAAACTTATAACCTTAACCTAAACCTATTCTCAAATCTCAAAACCTATACTTATAACTTAAACCTAAACCTTAACCTATAACCTAAACTTATACTTATAACCTTAACCTAAACCTATTCTCAAATCCCAAACCTACACCTGAACCCGAACCCGATTTCCTAAACCTAAACCTTAACCTATTCTCAATTCCCTAAACCTATAGCTTATAACTTAAACCTATAACTTATAACCTAAACCTAAACCTATAACCTAAATGTATTCTCAAATCCCTAAACCTAAACCTACACCTAATCCTAATCTCAACTCTCTAATTTAAACCTAAACTTAAACTTGAAAACCCAAACCTAAACCTGATCCTGAACTTAAACCCGATTTCCTAAACCTTCTCAATTCTCTAAACCTATAGCTTATAACTAAAACCTAAACCTTAACCTAAAACTTAACCTAAACCTATAACCAAAACCTATAACCTAAACCCGAACCCATTCTCAAATCCCAAAACCTATAACCTAAACCTTAACCTATAACCTAAACCAAGACCAAAACCTATAACCTAAACCTGAACCCAAACCCGAACCCGAATTCCTAAACCTTAACCTAAACATTTAACCTATAACCTATAACTTAAGCCTATACCTAAACCTAAAACCTTACTTATAACCTAAAACTATTCTCAAATCCTTAAACCTCAACCTATAACCTAACCTAAACCTATACTTATAACCTAAAACTATTCTCAAATGCAACCTTAACCTAACCTTTCCCTAAACCTATAACCCAAACTCAATTCCCTAAACTTAAACCTAAACCTATAACCTTAACTCAAATCCCTAAACCTTAACCTATAGGCTATAACCCAACCTAAACCTATACTTATAACCTAAAACTGAATCCAAACCCGAACCCGAACCCGAATTCCTAAACCTTAACCTAAACATATAACCTATAACCTATGACCTAAGCCTATAACTTAAACCTAAACCTAAACCTATAACCTAATCCTAAACTTATAACCTAAACTCAAATTCCTAAACCTTAACCTAAACCTAAAACCTAAACCTTAACTCAAATCCGTAAACCTTAACCTATAACCCAACCTAAACTTATACTTATAACCTAAAACTATTCTCAAATCCCAAAACCTATAACCTAAACCCGAACCCAAACCCGAATTCCTAAACCTTAACCTAAACATATAACCTATAACCTAAGCCGATACCTAAACTTAAAACCTAAAGCTAAACCTAAACTTATAACTTAAACCTAAACTCAAATCCCTAAATTAACCTTAACCTAAACCTACAACCTAAACCTAAACTTATAACCTTAACCTAAACTTATTCTCAAATCCCAAAACCTATAACCTAAACCTAAACCTTAACCTCTAACCTAAACCTTAACCTAAACTCATAACATAAACTCAATTCCCTAAACCTTAACCTATAACCTAACCTAAACCTAAACCTAAACCTATACTTATAACCTAAACCTATTCTTATAACCTGAACCTATTCTCAAATCCCAAAACCTATAACCTAAACCTAAACTTATAACCTAAACCTAAAACCTAAACTTAAACCTACACTTATAACCTATAACCTAAACCTAAACCTAAAACCCATACGTAAACCCGATCTCGAGCTTGAACGCGATTTCCTAAACCTAAACCCTAACGTATTCTCAAATCCCTAAACCTAAACCTACACCTAATCCTAATTTCAACTCCCTAACCTAAACCTAAACTGAAACTTGAAAACCCAAACCCAAACCCGATCCCGAACCTGAACCCGATTTCCTAAACCTAAACCTTAACCTATTCTCAATTCTCTAAACCTATAGCTTATAACCTAAACCTAAACCTTAACCTAAACCAAAATCAAAACCTATAACCTAAACCCAAACCCATTCTCAAATCCCAAAACCTATAACCTAAACCTAAACCTCAACTTATAACCTAAACCAAAACCTATAACCTAAACCAAAACCAAAACCTATAACATAAACCTGAACCCAAACCCAAACCTGAACCTGAATTCCTAAACCTTAACCTAAACAATGCTGCAAATCCTCACGAGACTACAACTCGTCCACTAGGGGCAACTTAGGGGTTTAAAGGCTTATTGCATACGCTAAATGTAATCGAGAGCACCTGCGAAAGTGGTATAGGTAGGATTTTCTTTTATGATTTTCTTTTTATTATTTTTCTTTTGTTGATTTCTCTCTTGTGCTGACTCGCTTTTACGTTGATATTTTTGGGAAAGCCTCTTGATTTTCCATTCCAGGTACTATCTTTTCATCACTCCTCTTTTATTTTCGTTGTCCTATATGCATTGTATGCTTATTTCTTTTACATTGAGGACAATGTAGATTTTAGGTTGGGGTGGAAGATTAGGTTACTTAATCAGTATTTTCTTGGTCTTGAGCAAAATTGTGAAAATTTTTAATTTTTAAAATTTTTTGAAATTTCTTATGAATTTGAAGGATAGTCGTGATTTTAAAATTACAAGATACTGAATTTTGGTACTTTATTACTCTTAGATTTAGCCATCTGTTAGATTTCACAGTTAAGTTTGAATTGTTGATTGAGTCATGATTTTACATATCACATCTCGCCTACACATTAAGGTTCCGGTTCAATAATTGAATGATTAACTTGGTAATCACTAAACATGAAAGAAACCAGCCTGAAAAAAAATAAAATAACATCAGTTTATAAAGAAGAATTGAAAGGGTAAGTTGCATAATCTTCACCATAGGTTTGCTCCCTATAGGTGAAGATTCGATTCCCCATGGTCGACATATGAAAAAAAAAAAGTTAGGCGATAAGTTTTCACCATAGGTTTGCTCCCTATAGGTGAGGATTTGATTTTCTTCCTTGACGTTATTGTTCATATAAAAAAATCAAAAGCTGATAGAATGAAAAGATGATCGAAAAGGTAAGTGTTGGTTTCAGGTTTTGTTATCATGAATGTCGTTGTTAATCACTAATGATATCATGAAAATGACAATTGGATCTCTTAACAGTGGTAAGCCGAGATCGCACTATACACTCATGGAACTCAATGTTTAGAATTTTTTAATTAATGGATTAATATTTTGAACTTGTTCATGTAGTTTACTGTGAGCTTGATTCCTAGAGAAAATTCCACACACCATTCATGAATCTTAGAATTCTTACATCTCAACTATATCTGTTTATAAGTCGCTTGGGTTTACAGGAATTGTCTTTTAGTTCTAAAATTATTTTTTACATGTTTTGCTCGGGACTAGCAAAATGCTGCTTGGGGGTTGTGATGAGGGTCAAATATTGCATATCAGACCCCGATTATTGCCTAATTTTATGTATATGATAATGTTTATTGTCATATTTTGATTGTGTTTTCATTACAGGATGAAATTAGGAGCGTTGATTGAAAAAAGATATTAAAAGTGTCGATTTGACGCTCTGAAGTAACAGAAGCATGGGACAGACTCTAGAGGACTAATATTGAAGAATTTATATGCCAGGGATTCAAGAAAATCAAATCGTTCACGTTAAAGAGGCCTGAAATTGGTCCAAAATGCAAGATCACAGGGTTCCTGCCATCCGATTGACCTGAAACTTCATACATGGGATGAGGGCCATAAATTAACCGTACATGTAAAATTTCAGTCATTGGATCACTATGGAAGTGCCCCAACTGACAAATAAGCCCATAAACCGTTGATTCTGGGCCCACCTGTATTCGGAACTACTTTAAATTTGGTCTCAATGCTTTAAGTAGGGAGACTAATTGAATGACTGGATTGGATTTTACAAGAATGTCACAGTGGACCTCACATGAATAGAGTGTACATAGTGCACAAGTGCACTAGGCGTGCATGACAAACGGTAAAGACGGTTGACTGTCTCTGACCGAAAAAGAAAAAAAGAAAAGGAAACTTCTGTTTCCTGCAGCGTATAACGCACGGCCGCTGGCTGTTTTGCGGATGATAGTGGCCCCACACATGCCCCGTACGCTCAATCCAAACCGTCCATCGTGTAGACAGCCGCGAGCACTGTAAAACTATGTTTATACTTTTCACCCATGCAAGCACACGTGTGAGATACAGAGGCCACAAAAAGGCTGCCTTACAATGTTCAAATCTAATCTTTTAGTGATTTCCTCTCTGAAATACGTCAATGGACGTTCAAAACCATTCATTATTGACTAAAATTTCATCTTGAATCTAATGGACGGGGTGGATTTCTCCAAAAATACCTCTGTGGGGCATACGGATCACTACAACGAAAGAGTGCTAAAGGTTTCGCACATCTACGAAAATTAACTTTTCTAGGCGGTTGTAGCCCACCATCTTTGATCATATTGCAGATCTGAACCATCTATCATGTAGAGGACCCAAAAACGTCCTAAGAGACGGTGTTTCTTTGAAAATTAAGCGAGGAAAGTGGCGATTTTTGAGGCACCAAACTTGGCCGCGAAAAAGATTTTGTTGGGCATGCGATAGCTTTCTAAATCCGATTTTCAGCACTCCAGCAGCTATATAAGTAGGTTTTGGACGTGGGGAGCAATCATCCAAAGCTTGGAAAGAGCCAAGGAGAGGAGAAAGAAAAGAAAGAGGAGAGAGAGAGGAAAGAAGAAGGGAGATGTTCTTAACGTTTAAATCTTATTTTTCCTTCTTTTTATTTGAAATTATGGAGTGCTAATCTTGTAGTTAGGGCTAAGATGAAACCCCTAATTTGAATAACTCTTGTCTATGTTGAATTTATTTTAATCTGATTGATTTGTTTCTTTTTTTAGTGTGCTTTTCTGATATTTCCATACTTCTCCATTTTATGAGCTCAACCACAGTCTAGATATGGATGTTGTTTGGAATATTATTCTAGGTGCTTGTGTCTGACCATGAACAGGTCTCCTATAGAGGAAGAAACAGGATTCACATATCTCCACTAAACCAAAACCAAAACCTATAACCTAAACCTTAACCTATAACCTATAACCTAAACTATAACCTATTACCTAACCTTAACCTAAACCTAAAACTTAAACCTAAAACCTAAACCTAAACCTAAAACCTAAAACCTAAACCTAAACCTAAAACCTAAATGTATTCTCAAATCTATAAACTTAGACCTACACCTAATCCTAATCTCAACTCCTTAACCTAAACCTAAACTTGAAAACCCAAACCTAAACCCAATCCCGAACCTGAACCCGATTGCTGTAATAATGTAGCCCAATCACATGGCAACAAACAAGAATGTATCCCTTTTAACACATTCCCCTTTTTACAAAGCTTTAATTTTTGTTGTTGTTTTTATTAATTGAAACACTTTTTTTACATTATTTGCTTGTATTAGTTTTATTTAAATGATCAGTTTTATTTTTAAAAAGTGCCTACTTTTTTGAAAGAAGTTTCTGCAATTCTTCATGATTCTGAATTATAATGTTTTATTAGTTGAATATTTTTTTTATTAGATGAAAGACACAAAAAGAAAATTGTTGTTGATTTTTTTTCTTTTTTTTTTTTACTTATGATGTTAAACTTATATGTATTATGCATGGATGAATGTAATGTTGATAAGATTGTTTGTGTTTGGATGGATGTAGTTTATGTTTGGATGGATTTACGTAGTTTGGTTAGATGGATGTGAATGTGAATATGATGAAATGTATTGTATAACAGGTGTATATCAGGAAGAATATGATGAAATATATTGTAACAGGTTAAATTTGAAAATGTTCTTTAAGGGTCATAAGAGACGGTTTATAGCAGTCCTTTATGGACCGTCCTTTTAAAGGACGGTCCATAACCGTCCTTTTAAAGCTTATAAGAGACGGATCATAGCAGTCCTTTTTAAGGACGGTCCATGACTGTCATTTTAAAGGACGGTCTATAACCGTCCTTTGAAGGCTCATAAGAGATGGTTCATAGCAATTCTTTTTAAGGACGGTACATGACCATCCTTTAAAAGGACTGTCTATGGCTATCCTTTGAAGGTTCATAAGAGACGGTCCATGATAGTCCTTTTTAAGGACGGTTCATGACGGTCCTTTGAAAGGACGGTCTATGGACGTCCTTTGAAGGCTCATAAGAGACGGTCCATGACAGTTCTTTTTAAGGACGGTCCATGATCGTCCTTTTTAAGGACGGCCAATGACCATCCTTTTTTCGTCAATAAGAATGACGGTTTTCAACTATCCTTTAAGTAATACGACACGTCAAAATTTGACGGCCCATGCGACGGTCCATGACCGTCCTTTTTGATCATTTGAGATGGTTTTGGACCATTCTTTTTTCGTTGTTTTGGCGTAGTGAGTTAGATAAGGGATTTGGGTCTTAATTGAGCAAAGGGTTTAAGATAGAAATTATCCAAACCTCTCACTATTGGGGGTGCTCTCATTTATAGGTGAGGAGAGCGGTGGCGCAGGGAAGATTTTCCTATTTAGTAGGTGTGGTTGTAATAGGATTCAGGTCCCATATGCGCCATGAGGACCTTCCTAGATTCTCGGCTGGAATTTCGGGCAGATCCGTATTAAGGCTAAATTCCTAGATCTTCAGTTGTGATTTCGGATAGAAGCAATTCGGAATTAGCAGAGGCGGGTCGCATTGACCTAGGGCGTGCTGACATGAGACTACTGTCCTAACTCTTTTGGCGAGTATATGAGCTTCTTTCGAAGTGTCAACGACCAATAGATTTTCCGACCTACTGATAAGAGACCGGGCTCGCTCTTGCTTTTGGGCATCCATCCTCTCTATTGAGAGGCCGATCTCAACCACATTTCATACTTAGTTAATGATCAAGAGTTGAGCCTTTAGTCCTATTCGTCATTGTAATATACCTTGGCGAAATGTGTGAAGTTACAACTTGACTTCTTATTGGTTGGCTCATTTTTCCTATAACATAAGTAATTTCTCTAATATCACATGTTGAGTTTATGAGTTGAACTGCAGTCAAACAAAATGAGTTTTTCAAAAATCCAATTCACTGCATTAAGCCAGGCCAAATTTCACACTTAATCCAAATTAGATATCTAAAAGAAGTCATGTCAAATATCAAAAGATGAGGACAGATTTTGATCCTATGTGCCTTATACCTTTATAGAAAATTGAGATCGGAGAACAGGTTACACAGGCACACATACTCTGTTGAGCGGACCAAGATATAAGAATGAAGACCAGATTAATACAATCTATCACAACTCTTCCGCTATGCATTTCAACACTATAAAAGTCCATGTCTTTATAAAATATTGTGCATAAGTAGAATAGTTAATGAATTACCATGAATCCCTAAATATCTAATGGTTAATATGTTTGATCAATCTAAGCTATTAATTATCTAGACCCACCTAATAGAAGTATTATAACTATGTCTCGACACTACTTGAATAACCATGTAATCCACTTTTATTTTATATGCACTGCTTGGAAGTCATATACACACCTTGTCGGCCTGGTCAATCTCCAAGTCAGCTTTTTATAAAAATAAAAATAAAAATAAAAATGCATCGACGGCAAGTGCATATAAAAGACATAGGGTCATTTCTGTAATCTCACTATATCCACACGCCCTTTTAAGGAAAGGAAATTATTTGATACTTTAGGGGAGTATAATGCTGGGTGTACATGCCCTATACACTCTACATGTGGCATATGCTAATTCGAATAAAACTAGCTAAAATATGAAATATACTATTCTTAAGTAACAGTTCCAAAATCAGATTGTTTGAACAATCCCATGAATGGTGGACACTTGTGTGTTGAAACAGGACCGTTGGATAATTTTCATTTTTGACTGTCCAACAAATTGTCAACAAATTGTCTACAATTTGATGGTCAGATAATTAAATAAGTATAATTTGTGGTCCTTGATGAATCTAAACCGGGAGATATGAGTTGAAGTATTTAAATTGAAAATTTAAATTACTACATGTGCTACATGCGTACCATCCATTGCAATGCACCCGAGTATCAAACTTTTTCTATATTGCGGAAAAGGTAACGAGGGCAGTCCAAAGTCCTAACATCCTACCGACCGACTAAACACACGCAGCGTCAAAATAATTACGACGGATGGATTGCCTGTGCCCCTGCCTACGGATGTAGGGCCCACGAGATGCCCGTGAAACATCCACCCCATCCATCAGTTTAGAAAGCTATCAATAAGAAATCTCTGAAAAATTATTTATATCTCTAATTTATGTGGACCACACGACAGGAAAGAGTAAGAATGGAATGAACAGTATTCCGTTCCACTGTTTCTTATGTCCTGGTCCACTTAACTTTTTGATCTACCTCATTATTTTGAACTTTTTTAATTTTTCAAAACTGATGGACGGAGTGGATTTATTTTATATCGGCCTCACATAGCTTTATGTTGGCGGGGTGCAGTCCATGTATCATTTCCCGCAGTGGACAGAAAGTGCACGTCATTTCCCCGAACCTTCCGAGGATAGCAGTGACGGAATGCATAGATCACTCTTCCATCACCAATAATCAACGCCTCATAGCTTTATAAAAACAAGAAGAGTATGCAAGTCTTCACATCCCAAAATCTCTCCTCTCATTCCCTCCCTACCACTCCACTCCCTCCAACAAAAACAACGCCTGATATGGCAGTGGGCCACTCTATCATCAACGTCCAAGATCACCTCACAAACATATCCGTCGCACCGGCACATCCATCAGCCGGAGAAATTAAAGACACAAAGCTATCCCAGAAGAACATGATCAAGGTAGCAGTCCTTTCAATTACGGTTTCCATGGTTGCGATCGTAAGTCGTGATTTCTCAGATGTGGTTTATGCAGACCCATATCGCAAATTTCTCTTGAAAGCTTATGCTGTTGTGGTTCTTGCCACCTTTATAATGGGGATGGGGCTCTTGTTGCTGCCAGTGCTACTTCCGCCGGTGCCTATATCAGCTTCCGTAGCCAAGAAGCTGGTTTGGGTGACTGTTGCACTTGTTAATATTATGGTAGCTCTTAAAATAAGCCTTTTGGTTGTGTTTTGATTTTGTGGGAAGTGAGTAGAATTGTTGTTGCTGTTGTTGTTGTTGCTACTGCTACTGTTGTTGTTGTTGCTGTGGTTTTTACAAATATAATAAGATTGTTGTGTGGTTGTTTTTTAACTTTTCCTTTCTATGTTGAAATAAATCCAGTTAGGATGGCTTGGGACCATAACCGTTGGTTGTTATGGTTGCTGCTGCTGTGGAGTGGTGTCAATGGGCCGGGCTCAGGTTTAAAAATTAAATTTTGAATTGGCCTGGCCTGAAAAAAATTCCCGAGTCTACACCAAGCCCGGCCCGTTGACGGACCTACCGTGGGTATTATTATAGTACGGTTGTTTTCAAATCCTAGTAGTATCTATAAATAGACAGCAAAAAAAAAGATGAAATATTCCAATCGGCTGTCATGTTTTTCATCTGCAGTGGAGCGTCACACTTGGGCCTGGCAATGGCGGGCTTGGCTTGGGGCCCATATTTGAATTGACGGGCACAAAATATTAATATTGATTGCCCAGGCCCGTCCTAGTAACACTAACATACCAACGGTCTGGATCCGAGACCAGAAAAAAGTGGTCGACCCATCAATCAGGGTTGAAAGTGATCTCTGATGCTAGCTTGTTCACCAAATGGATCTGAAATTTTAGGCCAACCAGAATAGACTGCTCGCAAGTGGGCCAGGATTCATGCTCGGGCCATGC
This sequence comes from Magnolia kwangsiensis, assembly GCA_037074715.1. Lineage (NCBI taxonomy): Eukaryota > Viridiplantae > Streptophyta > Magnoliopsida > Magnoliales > Magnoliaceae > Magnolia > Magnolia kwangsiensis. Next base: position 101,543,791 of record CM073584.1, read on the forward strand.
CTCATTAAAAAAATTGTTTTAAAACATAGCTTGAGTGATGAGCGTTGATTAATCAGGCATGAAATTAAGGCATGGACCCCACACATGTCAAAATTCAGCCCTTGATAGCACAGCCCAGAAGTCCGATATTGGAATTGTAAGGCATGGCCCACGTTATCAACTTAAGCCTGAATGGCTTTTGAGGCTGATTCAGGACGAGAAATGGGTGGTGGATCATCCATGGGTTAGAAGTAAACGGGCTGGGCTCAGGTTGAATATTACCTAACTGGGCTAGCCACAATTAGCTGGGTCAACCCAACCCAAAAGGTGGACTAAAAGATTAGCAAAACAGATGGATAGAGTGGATGTAGAATACAAAAATCAAAGTGGGCCCCATGGTTAGAACCGCACCGTCATGGGTGAGGACGGGCTGCACCTATTCTGCTCCATTTTGGAAGTTGTTCCATACTCAACCATGGGCCAATCCCGCGTTATTCGCATGACGAGTGCACTTGAAGGGATGCATTAGATCCTGGACACAAAATATTGGAGATGGGCCCCATCTCGACCGAATGTTTATTAGAGATGGTGGACTTGGGCTAGGACCCAACAACACCTGCTTTTTTAGCAGGGTCCCAAAAATGAAAGGTCTGAACCTGACCCAATTTCACAGCAGGACTGAGAAATTGAACCAGGAACCGTTAAAATTATTCGGGCCCACTGGGGTACTGTGGGTCAGGTGCTGACATTGATTTGGGCCTATTGAGTTTATAACAGATGGACTTCATTTTGATATTTGACCACTATTTATGGGAGCCTTTCACTTCATCACGTTATAAGGTCCCCCATGTGCTGGTTCATGACAGTGGGGCCCACTGTTAGGTTAACGAAACCGTTGATATGATGGGTCCTATAGCTGATGCCAGATGAACTAAAACTATGACAAGATGGAAAATTCTACCACTTTGATTATCAGTGGCCCACGTATAGACGGTTAAGGAAAAGTGAGAGCAATAGTAATGCAGTGTCATTTTGAAATAAAAAAATGAAAATAAAAATTCGAGGAGAGTTATTTGATACTCTGAGAGACTATAATGCTGGACACTCAGGCACCTAAAAACTCTACATGTGGAATCTACTTTATCTAAGTCAGAGTTATAAAATCAGATTGTTTGAACAATCACATAAATGGTGGACCCTTATTCATTGAAATATGATCATTGGATAAGTTTCAATTTTGACCGTCCAATAAATGTCTGGCAATCTGACGGTAAGACTATTGAATAAGTGTTATTTGTTGTCCTAGATGCATCTAAACGAGTAGGTATAAATTGAATTATCTAATTTGAAATTTTGAATTACTTATGCCCTGCGTATCATCTGTCACACTCTGCCGGAGTATCGAACTTTTTTTCTCTTTCAGGAGTCAGGAACCGTAATTGCATTCCTGGCTGACTGGCCGTCAATCGGATTGCGTGTCAACAACGGCAGAAGCAGGTGGGTCCCACCACCCAAACGAATATAAGGTGAGGCAATGTTTTGGGTGACAGGGAAGGAAACTGCACGGTCATTACTCGCCTGAGCAATTACGCATACTTGTGCAATATCCAAGCCGTTCATCACATGGGTCCCACTACTAAGATTCTTCCAATGTACGGCTTAATCTTTTGAAGGGTCCATGTCCCATGTGAATAGTAAAATAATCGTGTGCTGCTGGAGCACAATAACTTATGGTTCTCCTATTTAATTGGGGACCCTTTCTAAGTGGAAAAGATAATTCTTGACCATACATTATGTCCAACGCTCTTTTCATCAACCACAGTGGAAAAATCAATTGATCCAATGGTTTTGATCATCCAATCAATAACATACAAAATGGAAGGCCAAGATCTTCTATCTAGAAATACGTCCATTCATCAATTAGAGGGATCAAGTTGTTGGGGCTAAGAATGTATAACCTATGGTCCTAAAAAATCATTTTTATAAGTTAATCTTAACCGTTCCATTTCTAGCTTGTAAAACGGATGACTTAAAATAGAAGGAAATTTGAAATTTTTGTATTGGCCATTGAATGGTTGTGATATTTGCATGGTGGCGCATGAAGTTTTGGATTGATCGATGGAACTATCAAAGCGTCATAATGCAGCTAGGCCTATCATGACTTATGCATTGGATATCTTCCGCCTTTTATACCCACAATAGTACCAAAAGCTACTAAAATGCCAATGTACATGCGTTGACCAAAATGCTCCCGCACGAATATTGGTTGTCCTGTTTTGTCAAAGTTCTTAAAACAATTCGTACCAACCACTCATCCACGTGGGACATCTCAGCCGTCCAAAAGAAAGATCTCACCATAAAGACTACCTTGCGTGAAAATCAGGCAGTTGGGTTCCGTCCTAGACTCCGAAGCTTGTCAAATCATTTCGGGTCTAAAAGTCTGGCCCCAAAAGTACTTGACCTGGGCTCGGGTAAAGGTCGCTAGTCCATCAGCAGATTGAGCTCTTTCGAGTCCAGGTCTCTCTTTTCCTGCGATGCGGGCGGGGAGCAGTTTGGGTTCGGAGGACCTTCGTTTTGAGCCTAGTCTAGTTAGTCCCACGTCAAATAATGCTATTTGCTTCTGTTCACTTGAGGGGATGGACTAGATCACACACGTGTGTTAGTTTGAAACACAAAGCATTGTTGCTTGGCAAACCACGTCCTATTGTGAAAAGAATTAAAATGTATTTAAAATACATAATTACTATTTATATCATCCACACTTGGATAAACTTGTGGTTGTAACTATAGGCACTTTGGATACCTACATTGTTAAAGAGGTAAATAATCATGAGGGTGCTGGTATTAGCTAAGAATCTTTCGATGTCTAAGTTAGGTAGATGGATTTATCATAAGAATTGAACCTGAGTTGGAGTTTCTGTGTGTACCTTCTTCTTAAGTTAGAGAGTGTATCTATAGGATGTTTAGGTGGTTTGCTTGTCTCAATGGAATTAGTCAGATACACTGGAGGATTCAAATTTAAATAGGAATTTGGTTCCAAGAATATTTTCGATCCCATTTCAATTAGCGTGATTTTCGGTTAGAATTTCGTTGGATATATTTTTGCTCGGTATGATGTGGGATTGTTTTCGGATATCTTTCATCAGAGGTCGGGATTGGTCCAATTAGCTCGGTCAGTAAGTTCTATCACTGAGTTTTGAATTCGAGCAATTCAGTACGACAGGTGAGTCTCTCCTCAGAGCTCACTTTATGGGGTTTCCCTCCGGAACGCAGCTTGACTTTCTGGAGTATCCCCCGGAACTCATCATGGCTGGTCAATACATGGATGGTTTGAGAAAACTCTTCGGCTGACTCTTTGCCAGCTTTACCTTGGTCCCCTCTCATGACGCATATGCCTCACATGTACTAGGTTAGTTCCCTTTTTCTCCATGACAACTATCATAATTAACTAGGCCTATTCACACCTGACTCAACTGAATTTTTATGAGGTCCAAGATGGTGGAAACGGAGCTGGACCCAACTAGATGGACACGGGTACTCCCCTGCCATCTTTAGCTAGGAACGAATAGGGGCTATGAGAGGCCATTGTGATGTGTGGATTTTATCTCCACGGTTCATCCGTTTTGCCCTGTCATTTTTCAGGGTAAAAGTATAAAAAATAAGTCATATCCAAAGCTCAAGTGGACCAAACCACGGAAAAGCAGTAGTGGTAATGACATCCACCGTTGAAACCTTCCTAAGGCTCACCGTGATGGTTACCTATTCATAAGGTAGCATAAACCTGGATGAAGGGAAAACGCAAATATCAACAGCTTGACCCAAAACTTTTATGGTCCCTAGAAAGTTTTCAACAGTAGGCGTTTAATCCCCACTGTGTGGTCCAGTTGAGCCTTGGATAAAACCCATAAGCCATAGTGACCCCTCAAAGACCCTGTTCGTTCCTAGCTATGGATGGGCTGGGTAGTACCCAATCCACATCCAACCAGACAGCATTGTTTTTTATCTGGGTCCCACAAATGAACGATCTGAACCCAACCTGATTTTGCAACGGCCCTGAGAAAATGGACCTGGACGTGTTTAAATCATGTAGGGTCCATCAGGTACACATGGGGCTGGGGGCTGACAATCATGCAGGTTAATCGAACCGTTCATGTGATAGGCCCCATCGCTGATGCCTGATGAACTAAAACTGTCCAAAGATGGAAAAGTCTACAACTTTGATCAGTGGTCCACAAATAGACAGTTAAGGAAAATGTAGAGCAGTATTTCACAAGAAAAGGCTTGATATTCCGGGCCCCTTCGAAGTTGGAATTTCTATGGATTATCCACCATCTATAGTAGGAAGAATGATTTCAACGGTTCTGATCATCTAACTTGGAGCCTGATCGGTTGTAGCAACTGGACACATCAGGGCCCGTTAATTAATGAAGTATGAGATCAAGGAACGGGCCCCACACAGGATTAACTCGCCCAAATGACGTCTTTGGACGGTTCAGGCCAGCTCAGTGGGTGGTGGGCCACCCTTGTGTTAGAAAATTAGGCCCTTCTTTAGTAAATGGGTTGGACCCACTTGGTTACCATGGCCAGAAGTCTCATAATCCGGACCACAAAGGTCCCCTGATGTAGATTATTTTCAGGCATCTGCATCCAAAGGCATGCAGAGAGTCCTCATTTCATTCATACTTTATAAATGTAAGGAAAAAAAAAGGGGGTACACCACACCAATGCTCACGATCACCATGCCATGGAACCACCCCCAGCATTTGCATTTCATAACAAAAATAGAATCCAATAGCCTGTGGCATCCATGACAGGGATATCCGCCGGCCGACATGGCCTAAGTTCTGTGGGGGCCCACCATGACATATATATTTTTATCCACGCTGTCCAATCATTTTGCTAGCTACTTTAAAAGCATCAGCTCAAAAATGATGTAGATCCAAAGCTCAAGCGGACCGCGCCATTTTAAAGGCATGAGCCCAAAAATGAAGTAGATCCAAGGCTCAAGCGGACCACGCCATAGGAAATAGTGGGGATTGAACCTGCACGGTTGAAAAGGCGATGGGACCAACATGAGCGCGCCACATCCCTGATGATTTAAACCGTCCGTGATTCGTTGTCTCTGCAAGCTTTCTAACGAATCCTATATGCATATATAATTTTTAAACGGTATCTATTAAGAGCTTGTTTGGATTGATGGTCAGGATTGTTTTGCACTTTGTTAAATGTTAAATACAAGCATCTAATAAATCTACATTGTGCATCAAGAAAATTCCGTTAAATACAAGATTCTCATTTCTCATCTCCGAACATCTCACTCTCATTCTCTTTCTACAACTCATCTATTCCCTCCAACGAATCTATTCCCTCCAACGAAACAATGGCTGAGATGGCAGTGGGCCACTATATCATCAACGTCCCGGATGATTACATAGACATCTCGGTCGCAGTACTAGCACCTCCACCATCAGTAGAAATTAAAGACATGAAGCAAGCCCAGATGGAGGTGTTGAACGTGGTGGCTGTCTTTTTTATTGTAGTTTCAGCCGTTGGGATTGGAGATATCTCTTTTGGGGCTGAGTTTTATGCTGACCCATATCAGCCGTTGGGATTGGAGATATCTCTTTTGGGGCTGAGTTTTATGCTGACCCATATCATCAATTTCTCTTGAAAGTCTACGTCATGGATCTCCACGGTACTTGTGCAGGTGCCTAGCTATATCGGTTGCTGTAGCCAAGAACCTAGTGATGGCAGCTGTTGCATTTGTCTACATTTCACTTTTCCTTGTTGAGTTAGGTGATTTGAATTAGATTTGCTATTGTCGTTGTTGCGGCTGTCGTTGCTGCTATGTTACTGGTGTTGCTGTTCCTGTTGAGGTTTTTTCTCGTTACCCTTATGCTGTTGGTGTCTTTGTTGCTGCTGTGGTTGTTTGTTGGTATGTTTACAGTAATAGTGTTGTGTAGTCGTCCTTGTCTTTCCTTTTCTACGTCCATAGTAGATGTTGTTGGGAACGTTTGGCATCTACTACTATAAAAAGTGTTTGGTATGATTGGTATCGTTTTATTATGGTTGTTTTAAAATCCTAGTCTTTTAAATCTTATCTATAAATGGATGGTGATAAAGAGATGGGACGTAACATTTCAATCGGCTGTCACGTTTTTCATCTGTAGTAGAGTGGGATGTAACACATGGGCCTGACATGGGTTGGTTCGGGCTCAATTTTGAACTGATTGGGCGAACACTAGTAACACTAACACACCAACGGTCTGAATTCCATCCATAACAATACAATATATTCCGTATGCGGTGCATCGTCAACGGTAAGGTTTGTGATGTAATCATAGATAGTGGTAATAGTAAGAACATCATCTCAAAAGTGATAGTAGACAAGTTGCGCCTACCAACAATAAAACATCCTTTTCTATACTCAATTACCTAGATAAAAAAGGTGAATGAGACCAAGGTAACTGAACAACGCACTTTCTTGTTTTCAATTGGTAAAACTTATAAGGATCAAATACTTTATAACGTGGTCGACATGAAAACATGACACATATTACTCGGTCAACCATGACAGTTGGACCATGATGCGACCCACCGAAGATGAGACAATGTTTATGTCTTCGTTAAGGATAGTTGAAAGGTAATCCATGCCCTTATGGCACCAGAGAAAAACCTTGAAGCTTTTAAAGTGGAGGAGAGTTCCCTCCTGACCGTTTAGGAGTTCATGGAGGAATCTAAGGAGACTGACAATGTATACGTCGTAATAGTAAAGGAAGAGGAATTAGAGCCCTCAAACATTCCTCAAACTTTAAGGCTATTGTTAAACAAATTTAAAGAAGTCTGGCCCGAAGATTTACCCGATGTATTGCCCCCCATGAGGGACATCTAACATCACATAGACATCGTCCCTGGGGCTAGCCTGCCCAACCCACCTCATTATCGCATGAGTCCAAAAGAGTGTGAGATACTTCAAGGGCAGGTGAAAGAATTGATTTGTAAGGGTCTTTTGAGAGAAAGTATAAACCTATGTGCTATGCTAGTGTTGTAAACACCAAAAAAAGATGGGAGCTAATGTATGTGTGTTGACAACTGAATAATCAACAAAATTACCATCAAATATCGGTTCTAATACCATAGTTGGGCGACATACTTAATATGCTAGAAGGGGCCAAGGTGTTCTCTAAGTTAGATTTGAGGAGCAGGTACCGTCAGATTCGTATCCGACCCGTTGATGAGTGAAAAACGACATTCAAGACTAAGGAAGGGTTGTATGAGTGGTTAGTCATGTCATTCGGTCTATCGAACGTACCAAGCACTTTTATGCGTTTGATGAATCAAGTACTAAAACCGTTCACTGGCTTATTTGTGGTAGTATATTTTGATGACATCCTGATATATGGCCAGAATAAGATAGAGCACATGGAACATCTTAGGCAGGTGCTGTAGGTCCTACAAGTTAATAAGTTATACCTCGACTTGAAGAAGTGTAGTTTTTTAACGAACAACTTGTTGTTCCTAAGATTTGTTGTAATATCTACAAGTATCCGTATGGATGATGAAAAGATACGAATAATTAGAGAATGGTCGATCTCGATAAACATTTAAGAAATAAGGCATTTCCACAGGTTGACGACATTCTATCCTTGATTCATGCGGAATTTTAGCACAATAGTCGCACCTGTTACAGATTGAATGAAAAAGAGACCGTTTTAGTGGACTGATGAGGCTGATAAGAGCTTTCATGAGATCAGGCATCAGTTGTCTACAACACTGGTCTTAGTTCTTCATAATTTCAACAAGTTGTTTGAGGTTAAGTGTGACACTTCATATGTCATAATTAGAGGAGTATTATCATAGGAAGGCAAGTTGGTAGCCTTCTACAACGAGAAGCTCTGCGAAGCCTGAAAGAAGTAGTCGACATATGAGCTTGAGCTGTGCGCAGTTGTTTAGGCGCTGCGACATTGACGGTATTATCTCTTTCAAAGAGAGTTTGTTCTATACACTGACCATCAAGCATTAAAGATTATTAATAGTCGTACTAACGTGAATCGTGTGCATGCTAAATGGGTTGCATTTTTGGTAGGAATTCACGTTTGTTCTGAAACACAAGTCATGATTGCAGAACAAGGTAGCTTATGCACTTAGCCGCCGTACGTCACTACTTATTACAATGAGCAATGCGGTGGTCGTGTTTGACCATCTTAAAGAGTATGCCGAGGACGAGGATTTCAAAGATTCTTGGATGAAGTACCAAGAAGGTCAACCCAATGACCTACATTTACATGACGATTTCCTCTTTAAGGGGAATCGATTATGCATCTCTTAAAGTTCTTTGAAGGAGTAGATTATTCAAAAGCTACATGGAGGTGGCCTTGATAGACACCTTGGGTGAGACAAGACGTAAGCTCTTGTGGAAGAGGGTATTACTAGCCGCGATTAGTACGTAATGTGGGAAAAACAGTTCAACGTTATCATGTTTGTCAGACCTCTAAGGGACAATCTCAGAATACGGGCCTTTATACCACGTTACTTGTGCTTGATGACCCTTAGAAGGATTTATCTATGTACTTCATGTTTAGTCTTCCATGAATATAACGCGACATGGATTCAGTATTCGTGGTTGTAGATCATTTCTCCAAGATGACACACTTTATCCCATGCAAGAAGACCCCCTATGCAACACATGTGGTGAATCTCTTCATCAGAGAGATAGTGCAGCTACACGGGGTTTCCAAGACCATTACTTCTGATCGTAATACGAATTTCATTAGTCACTTTTGACAGACTTTGTGGATTCAATTTGATACACGATTTCAATACAACAGCACTTACCACCCACAGACTGATGGGCGGACTGAAGTTGTGAATTCTACGTTAGGAAACCTCCTTCGATGTATTTCAGGTGAAAAACTAAAGCAGTGAGATTTGACCTTATCTTAAGCTAGTGGAGTTTGCATTCAACAACATAGTGAACCACTCGACAGGAAAGTCCCTGTTGCAAACTATTTATGGATGAGTGCCTTGCCACACACTTGACTTGGTCACTCTGCCCAAGCTTCTAGGCACGAGCGTTGCAGAAAAACATATGGTAGACAGGATCATGGGCATTCATGCAGAAGTACAAACCAAGCTACATTCTTTGAACAATAAGTACAAGGAGCAAGCAGACAAGCATCAACGATAAAAGGTGTTCGAGGTAGGCGACCACATTATGGTCCATCTACGTAAAGAGAGATTTTCGATCGGGACATATAAAAAATTAAAGAATAAGAATATTGGACTGGTACCGATCATCCGAAAAATCAATGACAATACTTATGTTGTTAATTTTCTTAATGACATGACGATCTCACGGACTTTCAACATCGCAGACTTGATTGAGTATCATGAACCAAAGCAGGATGGGAACTCGAGGATGCACTCTTTTGAAGTGAAGGAGGCTGATGTAGAGCGGGTCACAGACAGTTTCATGGCCAAGATGGATCAGAAAAGGCTTGATCAGAAGTAGAGATGATTCGGATCGTTAAAACTTAAAATAGACGTATCTCACAAACCGAAATGAGCTATCGGACGTACCATATGATTTTGGGGTAGGACGAGCTACTTTAGCCACCCAAACTGGAATGACACATGCCAAATTTGTGAAATACCATCAAATCGCTTTCGAAATCCCGTTTTATTTTCATTTTTACTATTTATAGTAAGTTTTAGTTCAAATATAACTCTTCATCTGTTGGGCTTTAGGAGTTGTGCCCAACATGAAAAGTGCTTAGAATAATTAGGAGAACAACGTGGTTCGACCAAATAGGACACTTACTTTTTTTGGCCAAAAACCATGCGCACTAGTAGACATCACGACCGTCTATAAATAGTAAGTTCATTATTTATAATAAGTTGTGAATTCTAGGAGATTTAGTTGTACTTTGATTTTGAAACTTCCCTCATGTCTTAGTATCCATATTTAAAGGGTTGTGAACTCATTTATTTCATCAATCAATCAAATTATAAATTTTATAGAATTTATTTTCTATTTTCCTTGCTTTTTCCTTGTGGATTCGAGAAGTCTCTGTGAGGAGTCCAGGGAAGCTTTGTGGATTCGGAGTAGTTATCCTTGAAGGAAGACAGTGATCGACCTCATCACGTTCATCCCTGCATCACAGAAGAAGATGGGTGATGTCAGGTAGCAACAGAAGAAATCAATGTGATGAGGATGGATTGCAACACAAGTGGGGTCCATTGCATCTGATGCTTTAACCGACAACAATGATGATGAGGGATTTAATGACAACTAGTGAAAGCAGCCACCATAATAGGCTTTGCACAATAGTGTTAATGACAACTGTTATACCAGCGTAATGATCATAGTCGGCGGAGATGCAGTGGTTGGATCTGGTTATTCAAAATGAGTAGCAAACACATAATGTTGATTAAGAAGACCCAAATCTTATACATCCACCGTTGGAACCGTAGTGCCAATTCGGAACCAAGCCAGTTTTTATGGTCTGGTTCCGGTTCATTTCTAGGGTGCAAATGGTCTGGTTCCGGTTCCGATTTTTGTGGAACCATTAGGAATGGCTCAATTCTGGTTTCACCCTAGAACCAGATCGAACTGACCCGTGTACACCCCTACACACTACCCCATAGATATCCAACTTGATCATAACTACCATGAATCCCCAAAAATCCAATGGTCAACATGTTTGATCCATTGACGCAGGGATGAACAAGATGAGGTTGATCACCATCTTCCTCAAGGATAACTACCCCGAATCCATGGAGCTTATCTGGACTTGTCACAGAGACTTCTCAAATCCATGAGAAAAAAGTAAGAAAATAAAAATAATATTCATAAAAATTCGTAAATTGATTGATAGATGAATTAAACGAGCCTACACCCTTTTAAATAGGAATACCAAGACTTGGAATAAGTTTAGGAATTAAATTATAACTAAAACTCCCTAAAATTTGCAACTTACTACAAATAGTAAATTTACTATTTATAGTTAAGTGTCCTATGTAGCTTAACCACATTGTTCTTTTAATTTTTTAAAACACTTTTCATGTTGGACACAATTCTTAAAGCCCAACAGATGAAGAGTTATAATCAAATTAAAATGTACTAAAAATAGTAAAAATGAAAATAAACATGGAATTTGACTGTCGATCTGATGATTGGCTAAAGTAGCTCGTCCTACCCCAAATCACATATCGTATGCTGAGTAACTCATCTCAGTTCATGAAATATGCCGGTTTTAAGGTTTGGACAATCTTGATGACTTCCGCCTCGGATAGAGTCTTCTTTGGTTCAGCCTCGGATAGAGTCTTCTTTGGTTCATCTTGGACACGAAAGTGTCCCCGACCTACTGTATATCTTCCATCCAAGTCATTGATAATGTAGACCTACCTAATAAAAGTCTTATAACCATGTCCCAACACCATCTAGATACATGGTGGTGGGTCACCATGCAATCTATTCACTACCAAAAAATTGAGCAAAGGCTATGAAAGTTGAAAGCATTTAGCTATGGAATAAATCTGTAGCAAATTTACTACAGATTTTTTCCATAGCGAAATCCTAGTTGATCCGTAGCTAAATCATAACTCCTCACCTATACTATATTAAACATAGATGATGCTTATGAGGCTCCATGGGATCATCTAAGCCGTCCATTAGTTTTGATATATAATTTTAGTAGATGAGCTCAAAAATTATATAAATTAAATGTTTAAGTGGACCACACCATAAGAAACAATAAAAATTAAATATCTATTGTTAATATATTGTGTGGTTTTCTTACAAATTCAATCTGACTCATTTTTTGTACCAACATTTAAAATAATAATTTAAAATTAATGAACGGAGTGTATATGTAAAATACATATCCAGTGGGCCCCACGGTCCTAAAATTCAAGCCATGGGAGCCGTCCGTCAGCGCCCCATGCTAAATTGGGTTTTTAGAAAGTCCCCACGGTGTAGTACACTCCTATAGTACATATTAAACTCAATTAGGCCCACTGTGAATGTAATTGTCTAATCCACTCCGTCCATCCATTTTTGTAGATCATTTTAGCCATTGATACCAAAATTGAGATATATATATATATATATATATATATATATATATATATATATATATATATATATATATATATATATATAACTCAATTGATTAAATACCATAGGAAACCGTGGGAATAATGATTTCTACCGTTTAAACATTTCTATGGCCCTCATGATGTTTATTTATCATCCAACCTGTTCATAATATCACAAAGACATGGAAGAAGTGAAAACAGAAATATCATATTGATCTAAAACTTCTATGGCCCACCACGAAATTTTCAATGGTAGACGTTGAATTCACACTGTTTCAGGTGGTGTGGTACATTTAGGCTTTAGATATGCTTCATTTTTAAGATAAAGATTTAAAATTATCTTCTAAAATGTATGGACGGAGTGGATAAAATTAAAAAAAATATTGTGGGACCCATAGAGTTTAGTCAGTACGCTAACTGTATTGAGTTAGTACGTATGGAACCCTTCAAAACTCCCTCCCCCAAACCGAGCGTCCGCCATTTTCTCCCGCGCTCGAAACCCATCTCTCTCTCAATCTCTCTCTCAATCTCTCTCTTACAGTTAGTCGCTCTCTTTCCCTTGCCCTCTCTCGATCTCCCACTCTTCCTCACCCTCTCTCCCTGTCTATTGGCCGCATTCCCCCATCTCTGTTGTCAAAATCCCCTTTCACCGTAAGAAGGGGAAGGAGAAGGAGAAGGAGAAGGAGAAGGAGAAGAACAAAGGTAAGTTTCTCTCTCTCTCTCTCTCTCTCTCTCTCTCTCTCTCTGTTTCTGAAATCTGTGGTGTTTTTTTTTTTGTTTACACACGCACACACACCCCCACACACGCATGCCACACGCGCACACACCCTACACACGCACGCCGTGGGATTTCACCACTATTGTATTGTATTAGTGTGATATTTGCATGATACCTCATGAAATTTTTGTTGAACCTAATCGACAGTCTATATCAATCAATGCTTAATGCAAATAGGAGACCTAAGGCTTATAGTACTCTGAGAACACTTGAGCATCTCTCATTATTAAATTCGTTGGTTTTGGGTGGAACTACCTCCTGATTTTAAATGAATAAACCTGCCATTATGACTGAAATTTAGGGTCAAAGAAGATGGAATCATTCTGAGAGAAATATGAGACCATTAATATACCTGAGAAATACAGCTAATATAAGGGGGTTCTTAATTCCAAATGAAATATTGACACTGAACTCCTTACTCAATAACATTTCTGAGAGATCATTTCTACTTCTCTTCCCCCTCCACAGCCATAGATTTCATTAGCCCAGTCATCAACATTGTTTCTCGCTTGTGGGATCCCACCACTGTACGCATATGATATGTTATCATCCTCTGTTTCCTCTTCATGCAAACTACTAGTGGAGGTGCTCACTCCATGCATTAAGCGAAAGAATCGGGTTGAATCCAAAGCCATCTATTGTGCGGTAAAATCTCTACTATTTCCTGCCAACCATTATATTTTTATGATGAATTTATCTTCTTTTAAGGTACGTTGTGAAGCTATTGTACTCGAAAAAAATATCCAAAGCTTCTGGTATCATGTATTGTAGAAATAGAGATTAAAAATCACTTTAAGAAAAAGAAAAGCAGTTTATGGGCACTTTCTTCAACACCTACCCAATGGTTTCACCATATATATTGCATACATGTGCACATGTAAGTTAATCCAATCTGTTGATTGAAACTGTCAGTCTCAGTGTGAATGAATTATCATTGATGGCCTAGACTTTAGGTAGCTTCTTCCTACTTGCATTCCATCCTTGCTTGTGGAATGGAATGTAGACCATAGCTTTGCTTGTGGCCACCATGTGGTGTATCTCTCATCAAACCCATCAATCTGGGGGATGAATATAAGATACAAATATCAGCTTGATAAAAAAAACTCAGGTAGGCCACACCTTATGAACTTAGTGGCTTTGGGAGAAAATTCTCATTATTCCAATTGATGTCATTTATGTAACTTTTTATAGGCTAATATTTGTATTTACAATTTAATTAAATAAGAATTCTAACCTAAAGGACGGAATGGACTTTTATTTGTGCAACATGGTGGACCTTAGAGAGTGCAGCCCCATCTCCTCTTCATGTAGCATACATGCAGTACTCGTGCCTGGCTCCCCACATTAAGGGAAGGGTAATCTAAGATGTCCATTTTGTCGAAAACTCTTAACCGTTGCTTACCAACCATCTACAAATTTATGATAAATTTACCCTCTTAGTGAATTTTGTGAAGCCTAGAGGCACAGGCAAAAATATCCAAAGCTGCCATCATCCAAGATGTTAGAGATTGTCTCACATATTAATATAATAATCATTTTAGAGAATGAAGAGCTGTTTCTGGTGCACGTTCTCCCAGGATGCGAATTGGGTACTCCCCTGTCACCACCAACATTCCTGGTGACTTGATGTAAGCACGATTTGATTGAGCCTCCTGATGCAAGGTTGCCCAATCAAAACCCATAACATAAAGTCACCGAAATGTCGGCATTGGCAGGGGAAGTACCAATCCGTTCCTACAACAGATTTGTATTGTAGTAGTGTTTGAATAAGCAGAAATCACTACCAAAAAATTGAGCAAAGGCTATGGAAGTTGAAAGCATTTAGCTATGGAATAAATCTGTAATGCTTTGGATTTTAAAGATTATCTACGCCGCTATCAAAGTTTTCATTGCTGGGCTGAAATTGTTCAGATCCAGGATGAACAAGTTCCATGTTCCCCATTATAACACGACACAATACCATATGTACAATACCGTTTTCGTCAACATCAGAATACCTGACATTGGAGCAGTTCACCAGGGTAAGATGAATGCTAGTTCCATAGACGGGCTTGAATTTTGGCTTTACATTGTGCCCAAACCCATTAAGCATGATCCCTGTTAAAGCTTCTTTTGAAGCATCAAGCCAAGCGTAGTGAACATTTGCATTTCCATGAAAATTTTTGGTGATCTCAACCTGCTTCTGAAAAAGCTGCAACCGAGTTTGCCCCGAATTGCTTAGTGAAGCACGGTAAATTCTGACAATGCTGTCCGCATCAATGAATTGGATTAAACCTACAAGGAGCCTGCTCTTCACGGCATCATAGTCTCTTCCACCACTAACCAGTTTGACTAAGTTGCCATGAAAATATTCAAAACCGGGATTTTGCAGAGCAGGAAATGTAAATGGTTCATTTTCTCCAATGACATCCTTAATTTCTGCATCTGGTTTTTCACCAGAAGTGTAATCCCGTTCCATCTCATAAAAGTTGCTAGAGGGTTTTAGTTTTTCTTCTATTTTAAGCCGCTTAACATGAGGAACATCACATTGCTCTGACTTTGAACTATCAGCGGCACTTATTGCAATCTCAAGTTACACCTTAATTTCGCGTGTCCCATTTGGTTCCGGATTTGCATTTGGTTGTTCCCTTCCACCATAAGATCCATGGTAGCCATGCAACTCATTAATATCAGAGTATAATTTTGGAAAGAAGTAGGCGTTATATTCATCAATCCAAGCTATAGGCAGCTGCAAAGCTGTTTCAAAATCGATATGAACCATGTGCAAGAAATCAAACAATAAGCGAAAACCCTGCAACGTTAGTTCAGCAATTGCCTTCTTTGTTCTGAAATCTTCCCTCAGCAAAGCAATGACTTCCTCTGGAAAATCATTCCAAATTTGTCCGTTCTATTCTTGGGGTGGCCAACTTGATGAATGGATCAACCTAATTTTCATGTTGTTAGGTGCATCATGTATGCAACTGTATCTATATATAGGTATTACATATGTAAATAACTGTGATACACATAGTAGAATATGCATATGGGTGTTCCCTGATAGATATCTACATATCTAGTATAAGCATACATAAAGCTTCATACACTAATTTTGATGGGTGCACTTTCATCTTCATGGTGGGACCCATGAAATAGCTAGGTTGGCACATGTGCCACATGGGGATGAGAAAGAGTGGACTAGTGGACCTTTGCCAGGCATATGTATCTTCTGTGCAAGTAAGGGAGACAAGCAAGCACTTAGTCATTGTACTTCAAAATGTTCAAGGTTTATTGCATGAGTCTCATCCATGAAAGCTACTACTAAAAGGTTGCATGATGTGAAACCAAGGGTATGGCATGTGCAATGCACATGGACCAAGGAATAGAGAAAGAAAAGGTCACACAATAGATGTATGGAGCAAATTAACGTCACATCCATCACAGTGGACCCACAGAGCCTTTCTTGCATGGTCTCTTTAATGAGATGCTTCACGTGGGTAACAATGAGAAGTGAAAAAGTCAGTGTGGGATACACACATTAGAAAAAGTGAAAGGAAGCTGGTACAATCTGTCCCTTTTGTAGTGAAGTCTTTAACTGGTACAATCCATCATTTAGCTTGATATATTAGAAATGCATGCGAGACTTTTCATCTATGCAAGTGGTTTAATATTTTACTTATAAGTTACATTATTAATTTATTGTAAAAATACAATGATTGCAAACTCCTTAATACATTGTATTTGGTAGATAATATCTGTATGGGTCCAATCATCTGATAGTACTTCCTTCATTTCCAACTTTGAATTGGATGGTGCATTAGGCTAATTTTCAACTTTAATTTTTGGTAAGGTGCAGGTTGAACATGGACCCCTTGGTTAATCAAGATTCGACTATAATGAATAGAGAGTGGATGACACTAAGTTTTTCAGACCCATGTTTTATTTCTGGAATAAGAAGTTTCTCAAAGTTTGCACAAGAAAACCTTCCTGGTAGAGAATCCGTTCCTTGTCCATGCACCACTTGCAGATGTGCACGTTTTCTGATTTCTTATGATGATATGGAAATATATCTAATGAAAAATGGATTCGACCCAAGCTATACGATTTGGAACATGCATGGGGAGCATGTATCACCTAAGTATACCGTACGTGAATCAAGTTCGCAACAATACCATAGTGTCCCGAACTTAAAGAGGTTCACAACATGATCGTTCAAGAACTTAGTGGTAATAACCTAGATGAAGTTATACAGGATGAACCGAATGTGACTCCTGTAGTAGAAGGTGTCTTTGGAGAAAATGAAGCTAATGATTTTGAAGAAAATCTACGAGACGCAATGACTGAGCTATACCCTGGGGCCCAAGATTTTACCGTGCTGACTTTCATTGTACAGCTTTTCAAATTAAAGGTGAATCATGGATGGAGTGAAAAAAGCTTTACAGAACTCCTTCAACTACTAAAGAAGGTGTTATCTTCCGATAACAAGGCCCCAACTAATACCTACTAAGCGAAGAAGATCATTACAAAGTTGGGTCTTGATTATGTGAAAATCCATGCTTGTCCAAATGACTGCATCTTATACTGGAGAGAGAACGAGATGAAAACCATTTGTCCAAATTGTAAAACTCCTAGGTACAAGACTAAAATGGATTCTGAGAAAAAATGATCTCAAATACCTAAGAAGGTATTAAGGTATTTTTCATTAACACCGAGGCTACAAAGAATGTTCAGTGTGCTATGGTTGGCCAAAGAAATGTCTTGGCACTCAACCAGGAAATTTCAACATGAAAAGATGGAGCATCCGGGCAATTCTATTGCATGGAAGAATATTGATGACAAGTATACAGATTTTTCATCTGAGCCTCGCAATGTTTGACTGGGTTTGGCTACAGATGGGTTTAACCCATTCGGCGCTTTCAGTATGTCGCATAGTTCATGGCCCGTTATGTGTGTGACGTACAACCTTCCACCAAAGGTTTGCATGAAACCTCAGTTTACTATGTTGACATTGCTCATTGAGGGACCGCGACAACCAGGAAAGGATATTGATGTTTATTTTCAACCATTGATTGATGAATTATAAAAGTTATGGCAAGAAGGGGTCACGACGTTCGATGCATACCATGAAAATAAATTCAACATGCGTGTTGTTCTGCTTTGGATAATCCATGACTTTCCAGCATATGGTAATATTTTTGGTTGTAGGACAAAGGGTAAGTATGGTTGTCTTGTATGTGGTCCCAACACAGATTCTTTCCGACTCAAATATGGAAAGAAACATGTTTATATGGGTCATAGACGATGGTTGCCAATGTCAGAACAGGTTAGGAAGGACACAAGTGCTGGCACGTTCAACAAGAAGGTGGAGATACGACATCAACCGATTCGTCTGGATGGGATTGAGGTCAAAAGACAAACCGCAAACTTGAATATGCAGTGGGGGAAGACTGGAAAGAATAATATAAGGGGTATTGATGGAGGCCGACAAGAGCTAGCGGATGATGTTAAATCACCGTGGTTCTTCAAACGGTCTATATTATTTGATCTGGAGTATTGGAAAGATATTCCCGTGCGTCACAACCTTGATGTCATGCATATTGAGAAAAATATATGTGAAATCCTTCTTTCCTTGATGTTGAACACGCCTGGCAAAACCAAGGATGATGCTAATGCACGCAGGGACCTGAAACAATTGGGAATTAAGAAGCATCTATGGCTGAAAAAGAATAATGGCAAGGTGATTCAGAAACAAGGTCCTTTTTGTCTAAGAAAAGAAGAGAAAAAACTTTTCATCCAGACTTTGCATGAGCTGCGTGTTCCGATCGATTTTAGTGCGAATTGGAAGACCATTGTAAAGGAAGATTGCGTGGATTTAAAGGGAATGAAGTCTCATTCTTACCATGTGTTGATGCAACATCTGCTCTCAGTTCTCATCCAGCATGCATTTAGGGATAGGAAGGTCATTCGTCCTATAATTACAAGCTTTTGCACATTCTTTAATGCCTTGTGCTCGACAACCGTAGACCTTCAAACACTCCTTACTCTCGAGAGGGGCATGACGAGGACGTTATGTCAACTTGAAACTATATGCCCGCCATCGATATTTATCATTATGATGCATTTGTCGATCCATTTGGCTTACGAGGCTCGCATATGTGGTCATGTATACTATCGATGGATGTATCCATTCAAACGGTACGCTGTGAGCTTAATAAGAATAAATCAGCTTAACATCTACATTTGCATGTATATATAATGTATCATTAACTTTGTCAGGTTCATGAAGACATTCAAGGCCTATGTCCGTAACAAGACACGACCTAAGGGTTGTATTGCAGAGCAGTATATCCAAGAGGAGACAGTTATATTCTGTAACTAATATAAAGGAAAACAGAAAACAAGCCTACTGGAAAAGCTGGAAAAACGGTTTAATGGAGTCATTCCAGGACTACGTAAGTTGGAAGATATCATTGATGATGACCTTAATGATGACGACGTTGGTCCAGTAGGTTCGGGTCAAAGTGTTATCCTAGCGGGTATCGAATACGAACAAGCTCGTACATGGGTACTGAAGAGTCATCCTAGCTACGACGAGTGGGAAGGGTATATACAATAAGCTAATATATATATATATATATATATATATATATATATATATATATATATATATATATATATATATATATATATATATATATCTTCCTTATTTTATGCGATTTCAATATAACAATGTTATCAAATATCGCGCAGGAAATACAAAGATTTCTTGCAGCGATGCTATAAGAGGACCAACAGGGTGCCTAGCGAGGACGAATTCATATCTTGGTTGAAGAGGCAACCAGAGTTCATTGAATCTGACGATAATGAATTTAAAGATGTAGTGAGAGGACCTCTAGCTTTTTCTATGCAATGCAATAAATATTGTATTAATGGTTTCCTCTTTGTCACTAAGGAATATGAGGAGAATAAAACGAACCAAAACAGTGGGGTTAGGACAGAGGGCATGACAACCTTCCGATCAAGTGCTAAGGATATGAATACAGTGGATGAAAATCAACCTTACTACGGAGTCCTTCGTAGAATTATCCAATTGGAGTACCGAACAGGGTATAAGCCCATCCTATTTAAGTGTGATTGGGTGAAAGTGACACATCATGGTGTTTCTTTTGATGTCAAAGAGAATTTGAGATTAGTAAATTTGTCTAGTCTTTACAGTTCAGACAAAGTCGGTGACGAGCCCTTCATTCTTGCAGAGCATGCCACGCAAGTTTTCTACTCCAGAGATCCAAAAAATCTTGACTGGCATGTAGTCTTGGAGGTTCCAAAAAAAATTTTTGTCGAAGAAGAGACGTGCATTCTATCAGAATGATTAAAGGCTGTAAGTAATGCCGATGCAGGACCTGATCTCACCTCATTAGCAATGGTTGAGGAGTTGATTTTCAATGAATCTAAAGATGTCAGTGTTGTGGTCGAGAAAATAAAGAAAAGAAAACGATCAAAGAGAATCTACTGATTTGTTTGTATTTTCTAAGCATGTAACAAAATGATATTTATTGGAGGACATCTAATCAAGGTTTGGATAATATAGTGATTTTTTTGTACTTTATCTGTGATCTAAATAATTTTTTAACCATTAGCTATTTTTTTCCTATTCTTTTCATATTAGGGAAGAAATAGGCACATGGATTCACAACCAGAGGTATTAAGTGCGCAGGTGCTTGGGAGTACAAATTCAAGCAACACTAAAGGTAATGAGATATTTCTCCTTAATTATATATGTAAGTTTCTTTTTTCTTATATATTGGCGGTAATCAATGATGTGTATATATAATTGTTATTCTTTTTTATGTAATTGTGTCAGTTTCTTCTTCATCCAAAAAGAGAGGCATTACTAGGGGGGTCTCTTTACTTGTGCAACCTGATAGGAAAAAAGTCTTAAAGACGAATGAATTCGGGCAACCAAATGAGGACTATTCCGATCACAGAGACTTTGCATCTCATATCGGTGTCCTCACCCGTTCTCATATCCCGATCATATACTCGGACTTTCGCCAAGTGCCTCATGAACAAATTCATATGGTCATAGAAAGATTGTCACAGCTTTATGAGTTTGAGGGTCAAAGTTGGGATATAAGTCTTGATTACGTTACAAAATGCATCAACGAAGCATGGAGGAATTACAAGAGAAGATTGACTGCAAAATATATTAACAACAAGGATCCTATTATTGTGAGAGATGGTCCTGCCCCCCCAGGTATCCCTATGGAGGATTGGAGGGTCTTCGTGGATCAACGTAGCACCGAGAAATTCAAGAGGGTAAGCGCAAGGAATAAAGTCAATCGAGCCAAGCTAAAAGGACCCTCGTGTCTTGGGAGGCACAGCATGACTGTTACTCACCATACGATGGTATGTATTTAAAAATAGATATTATAGTTTAAAATTAAATTTAAATTTGAATTATCATTCATCTAAATCTATTAATAATGTGTATTTGAATGATATGTAATGTGGCAAAGGCGATGGAGAAGAATCTTACCTCTGATGCCGAGATAAGTAGATGTGAAGTCTTCTTAAGAGCCCATACCCAACAGGACAAAGTTGTCCAGTATCCTGACCTTGCTGTAAGTGCATCCCTTGTACCACTAACTAGTACCCTTATGAAAAGCCTATGTATAACTTTCAATTATATTGCATTCATTTGTATTTTTACACAGGAAAAAGTAGATGAGCTCTATAGTAGCAATCTTCCTTCTAGGATGACCGGCATGGATGATGCCCTTACAGAGGTACTAATAAAATTTGGTAAATTACTTAAGTTTTATGGTAATTATGAATATCCAAATAACTTGATTTATAATATTTTACAGTTGGTTGGTTCTGACAATAGAGGGCGAATACGGGGTTTAGGTTGCTCAATAACCAAACTAGGACTGAAGAAGTCAGCCCCTGCTCGTTCAAAGGTAGAGCATGTGACAAAAGAAAAAGAGAGCATAACTCAAGAGTTATTTCAGGTGAAGAAAAAAAATGGATGATATGAGTCAAGATATAGTTGAGATGAAGAAAACATTGGGCAATATGGAGAAAGAGGGGCACTGTACTCGAAATCTCTCATCATCAACAGTCGTTAAATCTACTCAGGCATCGTCGGTATGCAAGTATAAATTTTTTACTATATTGAGCTTACAATTATATTATAAATGCTAACAATACCAATGCCATTTTATGTGTAAATGTAGCCGGATATTATATATATCGGCAAGAGATGCGACTTGCTTGGTTTGGAAAACGTGGTGTAGTTGCTCGTGGTGAAGTACACGAAGTTAATTCAAATGCAACTGTCCATTGCCAACCATTGGAGGATGGAGCTTCTGTTGTTGTTCTGACTGAGGTTATACAACCTCACGCTCCTTTGTGGAAAGAAGATGGGTTCGCATCTACACTTGGAGAGGCTGGTCTAGGATCATTTGTGCAATGGGGGAAAGAGGCTTTGAGAATCCTATAATTTGAACAATGTTGGTACTCTATAATTAAACATATGTAGTGTGTGCATTTTGAATTAATTTTGAGCGTGTAGTGTGTATTTTGAACTAATTATGAACTAATTTGGCACTTATTTTTTTTATTATTAAATATTGAATGAATTTTGTACTCTATATTTGAACGTATTTATAGTCTTAGGCTCCATTTGGTTATCACATTAATATTTATGAAAATATTTTTTTTGAAAACTAAATGGAGCCTAAGCCCTTTTTTAACTCCGCCAATGCAACTCCTTGCATTGCCGGTCAAAAGCCCGGGTAAAGGAGGAGGGAGAAGGGCTTTAGAATGAGATCGTTAACTATGGAGGAGATCTTAAAAATGTAGTGAGTATCTCTGGTTTTATGGTTTTACTTGTACATTTCTGTATTGATTACTCAAGCATGACGGTTATATGCATTCTTTCAGGTGGATGTTGCATGTGGGAGGATTGGAGCTGCATATATCAGATTCAAGCATCTGGTACGTCTCTTGTTAAGAATACACATGTGTAGTTATCATTATGGTTATAGTTATTCATTATGTGACAGGTTTTCAGGTGAGATGAATGAGTTTCAGAAGAAAACAGTCTGCAGTTTTGAGAAGCGATTCCCAATGTCATTTTATGTTTAAATGCGTATTTCAGATTCAAGCATCTGGTACGTCTCTTGACTCAAGAATGCACATGGTTGGAGTGGTCTGGCTATTTGGACAAACTGTGTTTATGTATTTGCTCGAAATTGATGGAGCAAACCTGGATGTGCGTCGGAGCTATCCGAAAGAGTGGGGGTCTCTGGAAGGTGGGAACCGCTGTTATGACCATGATGAAGCTGTCCATTTTCTATGGACAGCATTGGGAGGGCCTGGCCATTTGGACAGGCCGTATTTTGTATTAGCTGGAAATTAATGGAGCATACCCGGATGTGCGTCGGAGCTATCCGGATGAGCGGGGGTCCCTGAAAGGTAGGTACCACTGTTATGACCATGATGAAGCTGTCCATTTCCTATGGACAGCATTGGGAGGGCCTGACATTTTGGACAGGCCGTATTTTGGAAGGGCCTGACAATTTGGACAAGCCATATTTATATTTGTATTTGCAGGTACCATACCCTTAACCTAAATCCGAACTGATACTCAAACCCAAAAACCTATAACCTAAACCAAAACCAAATCCAAAACCTATAACCTAAACCTAAACCTATAACCTATAACCTAAACCCGAACCGATTCTCAAATCCTAAAACCAATAACCTAAACTAAAACCTATGACCTAAACCCGAACCCATTCTCAAATCCAAAAACCTACAACCTAAATCTAATCCTTATCCTAACCCTATAATCTATAACCAAAAC
The DNA here is from genome assembly GCA_037074715.1 of Magnolia kwangsiensis. NCBI lineage: Eukaryota > Viridiplantae > Streptophyta > Magnoliopsida > Magnoliales > Magnoliaceae > Magnolia > Magnolia kwangsiensis. Next base: position 101,567,493 of record CM073584.1, read on the forward strand.
CAAAACCTATAACCTAAACCTAAAACAAAACCAAAACAAAACCAAAACCTATGACCTAAACCCGAACCGTAAACCCTATCCCAAAACCTATAACCTAAACCAAAGCCAAAGCCAAAACCTATAACCTAAACCCAAACCGATTCTCAAATTCTAAAACCTATAACCTAAACCAAAACCTATAACCTAAACCCGCACCCATTCTCAAACCCCAAAACCTATGACCTAAACCCGAACCCATTCTCAAATCCCATAGCCTAAACTAAAATCAAAACCAAAACCTATAACCTAAACCCGAACCGATTCTCAAACCCTAAAACCTATAACCTAAACCAAAACCTATAACCTAAACTGGCACCCATTCTCAAATCCCAAAACCTATGACCTAAACCCGAGCCCATTCTCAAATCCCATAGCCTAAACCAAAATCAAAACCAAAACCTATAACCTAAACCCGAACCGATTCTCAAATCCTAAAACTTATAACCTAAACCAAAACCTATGACCTAAACCCGAACCCATTCTTAAATCCAAAAACCTATAACCTAAACCTAAACCTTATCCTAAACCTAAACCTATAACCTATGACCAAAACCCTAACCCATTCTCAAATCCAAAAACCTATAACCTAAATCTAATCCTTATCCTAACCCTATAACCTATAACCTAAACCAAAACCTATGACCTAAACCCGAACCCATTCTCAAATCCAAAAACTTATAACCTAAACCTAAACCTTATCCTAAACCTAAACCTATAACCTATAACCTATGACCAAAACCCGAACCCATTCTCAAATCCAAATACCTATAACCTCAATCTAATCCTTATCCTAACCCTATAACCTATAACCAAAACCAAAACCTATAACCTAAACCTAAAACAAAACTAAACCAAAGCCAAAACCTATGACCTAAACCCGAACCGTAAACCCTATCCCAAAACCTATAACCTAAACCAAAGCCAAAACCAAAACCTATAACCTAAACCCGAACCGATTCTCAAATTCTAAAACCTATAACCTAAACCAAAACCTATAACCTAAACCCGCACCCATTCTCAAACCCCAAAACCTATGACCTAAACCCAAACCCATTCTCAAATCCCATAGCCTAAACCAAAATCAAAACCAAAACCTATAACCTAAACCCGAACCGATTCTCAAATCCTAAAACCTATAACCTAAACCCGCACCCATTCTCAAATCCCAAAACCTATGACCTAAACCCGAACCCATTCTCAAATCCCATGGCCTAAACCAAAATCAAAACCAAAACCTATAACCTAAACCCGAACCGATTCTCAAATCCTAAAACTTATAACCTAAACCAAAACCTATGACCTAAACCCGAACCCATTCTCAAATCCAAAAACCTATAACCTAAACCTAAACCTATAACCTATGACCAAAATTCGAACCCATTCTCAAATCCAAAAACCTATAACCTAAAACTAATCCTTATCCTAACCCTATAACCTATAACCTAAACCAAAACCTATGACCTAAACCCGAACCCATTCTCAAATCCAAAAACCTATAACCTAAACCTAAACCTTATCCTAAACCTAAACCTATAACCTATGACCAAAACCCGAACCCATTCTCAAATCCAAAAACCTATAACCTAAATCTAATCCTTATCCTAACCCTATAACCTATAACCAAAACCAAAACCTATGACCTAAACCCGAACCGTAAACCCTATCCCAAAACCTATAACCTAAACCAAAGCCAAAACCAAAACCTATAACCTAAACCCGAACCCATTCTCAAATCCTAAACCCTATAACCTAAACCAAAACCTATGACCTAAACCCGAACCCATTCTCAAATCCAAAAACCTATAACCTAAATCTAATCCTTATCCTAACCCTATAACCTATAACCTAAACCAAAACCTATGACCTAAACCTAAAACAAAACCAAACCAAAACCAAAACCTATGACCTAAACCCGAACTGTAAACCCTATCCCAAAACCTATAACCTAAACCAAAGCCAAAACTAAAACCTATAACCTAAACTCGAACCGATTCTCAAATCCTAAAACCTATAACCTAAACCTAAACCCGCACCCATTCTCAAATCCCAAAACCTATGACCTAAACCCGAACCCATTATCAAATCCCATAGCCTAAACCAAAATTAAAACCAAAACCTATAACCTAAACCCGTACCGATTCTCAAATCCTAAAACTTATAACCTAAACCAAAACCTATGACCTAAACCTGAACCCATTCTCAAATCCAAAAACCTATAACCTAAACCTAAACCTATAACCTATGACCAAAACCCTAACCCATTCTCAAATCCAAAAACCTATAACCTAAATATAATCCTTATCCTAACCCTATAACTTATAACCTAAACCAAAACCTATGACCTAAACCCGAACCCATTCTCAAATCCAAAAACCTATAACCTAAACTAAACCTTATCCTAAACCTAAACCTATGACCAAAACCCGAACCCATTCTCAAATCCAAAAACCTATAACCTAAATCTAATCCTTATCCTAACCTTATAACCTATAACCAAAACCAAAACCTATGACCTAAACCCGAACCGTAAACCCTATCCCAAAACCTATAACCTAAACCAAAGCCAAAACCAAAACCTATAACCTAAACCCGAACCCATTCTCAAATCCTAAAACCTATAACCTAAACCAAAACCTATGACCTAAACCTGAACCCATTCTCAAATCCCAAAACCTATGACCTAAACCCGAACCATTCTCAAATCCCATAGCCTAAACCAAAACCAAAACTAAAACCAACCTAAACCCGAACCGATTCTCAAATCCTAAAACTTATAACCTAAACCAAAACCTATGACCTAAACCCAAACCCATTCTCAAATCCAAAAACCTATAACCTAAACCTAAACCTTATCCTAAACCTAAACCTATAACTTATGACCAAAACCTGAACCCATTCTCAAATCCAAAAATCTATTGCCTAAACCTAATCCTTATCCTAACCCTATAACCTATAACCTAAACCAAAACCTATGACATAAACCTAAAACAAAACCAAACCAAAACCATAACCTATGACCTAAACCCAAACCCATTCTCAAATCCCAAAACCTATGACCTAAACCCGAACCCATTCTCAAATCCCAAAACCTATAACCTAAACCTAAACCTAAACCTTATCCTAAACCTATAACCTATAACCAAAACCAAAACCTAGAACCTAAACCTAAACCCGAAGCCATTCTTCAATCCAAAAACCTATAATAACCTGTAACCTAAACCCGAACCCATTCTTCAATCCAAAAATCTAGAACCTAAACCTAAACCTTATCCTAAACCTATAACCTATAACCTGAACCAAAACCTATAACCTAAACCAAAACTAAAACCAAAACCTAAGACCTAAACCCGAACCCATTCTCCCATTCCCAAACCTCTAAGCTAAACTAAAACCAAAACCTATAACCTAAACCCGAACCCATTTTCAAATCCCATAGCCTAAACCATAACCAAAACCAAAACCTATAACCTAAACCCGAACCGATTCTCAAATCCTAAAACTTATAACCTAAACCAAAACCTATGACCTAAACCCGAACCCATTCTCAAATCCAAAAACCTATAACCTAAACCTAAACCTTATCCTAAACCTAAACCTATAACCTATGACCAAAACCCGAACCCATTCTCAAATCCAAAAATCTATAACCTAAACCTAATCCTTATCCTAACCCTATAACCTATAACTTAAACCAAAACCTATGACCTAAACCTAAAACAAAACCAAACCAAAACCATAACCTATGACCTAAACCCAAACCCATTCTCAAATCCCAAAACCTATGACCTAAACCCGAACCCATTCTCAAATCCCAAAACCTATAACCTAAACCTAAACCTAAACCTTATCCTAAACCTATAACCTATAACCAAAACAAAAACCTATAACCTAAACCTAAACCCGAACCCATTCTTCAATCCAAAAACCTATAATAACCTATAACCTAAACCCGAACCCATTCTTCAATCCAAAAACCTATAACCTAAACCTAAACCTTATCCTAAACCTATAACCTATAACCTGAACCAAAACCTATAACCTAAACCAAAACCAAAACCAAAACCTAAGACCTAAACCCGAACCCATTCTCCCATCCCAAAACCTCTAAGCTAAATCAAAACCAAAACCTAACCTAAACCCGAACCCATTTTCAAATCCCATAGCCTAAACCATATCCAAAACCAAAACCTATAACCTAAACCCGAACCGATTCTTAAATCTTAAAACTTATAACCTAAACTAAAACCTATAACCTAAACCCGAACCCATTCTCAAATCCAAAAACCTATAACCTAAACTTAAACCTTATCCTAAACCTATAACCTATAACCTAAACCAAAACCTATAACCTAAACCAAAACCGAAACCTATGACCTAAACCCGAACCCATTCTCAAATCCCAAAACCTATGACTTAAACCCGAACCCATTCTCAAATCCCAAAACCTATAACATAAACCTAAACCTAAACCTTTAACCTAAACCCGAACCCATTCTCAAATCCTAAAACCTATAACCTAAACCTAAACCTTATCCTTAACTTATGACCTATAACCTAAAGCAAAACCTATAACCTAAACCAAAACCAAAACCTATAACCTAAACCAAATCCCAAAACCTATAACCCAAAATAAAACCAAAACCAAAACCTATAACCTATAACCTAAACCCGAACCCATTCTCAAATCCCAAAACCTATAACCTAAACCTAAACCTATACCTTATCCTAAACATATAACTTATAACCTAAACTAAAATCTATAACCAAAACCAAAATCAAAACCTATAAGCTAAACCCGAACCCATTCTCGAATACCAAAATCTATAACCTATCCCTAAACCTTAACCTATAGCCTAATCTAAACCTATACTTATAACCTAAAACTATTCCCAAATCTCAAAACCTATAACCTAAACCTAACTTTTTCCAAAACCTATAACCTAAACCAAAACCAAAACTTATAATCATATGGTGAGATCATTTCCTTTGTGTCAATTTCATTCTTCTTCGAGTTTTTTTTTTTTTTTTTAATTCAATAAGTAAAAAAAAAGTTGTTATACATGATGCACTTCTTTCACTTTGTCTTTCTTTTTTCCAATGGGTATTCTAATTTATGTATGACATGACTGTTTGTAGGATGATGGAATATACGAAGCTGTTGAAATTTTATGGTCGAGTCGAGCACATTTCTCGAATGAAGCCAAATATTTATATTTTCAGCATTATTGTAATTGTAATTGTAATTGATTGAATGAATTGGAGTGTAATTGATTGTAATTAATTGAATGAAGTATTGTAATTGAATGAATGAATAAGTGATTGTAATTGAATGAATGAATGAGTGATTGTAATTGAATAGTTGTACAGGTGGTAATTGAATGAACAAATGATTATATATAATTTTGTAAGGTACAAAATAGCTACGGCTATTAACCATAGCCATTAATCTGACAGGTGTAGCCTTTTTCATTTAGGCATATTGCTACGGACTTTCAGTTACAAATAATATCCGTAGCCATTAATTTGACAGGTGTAGCCTTTTCAATTTAGGCATATTGCTACGGACTTTCAGTTACAAATAATATTCGTAGCCATTATTCTGACAGGTGTAGCCTTTTCAATTTAGGCATATTGCTACGGACTTTAGCTACGAATAATATCCATAGCCATGAATCTGACAGGTGTAGCCTTTTCAATGTAGACATATTGCAACAGGCTTTTAGCTACAAATAATATCCATAGCAGTTTGAAGTTTTCGCTACAGATAATATTGTTACGGATTTTAACTATTGCTATTGTACTCTATAGCTACGGAATAACTCCGTAGCCATAGGTTTTGGACCTATTGTTATGGCACCTACGGCAACGGCCATGCTACGGGTAAAAACCGTAGCCCTAGGTCTATGGCTACAGGTTTTATCCATAGCCTTTGCTCAATTTTTTGGTAGTAATTTTTATTTTATATGGACTGCTTGGAAGTTGTGGCTTGGAAGTCGTAAACACAACATGTCGGTTTGGTCAATGTCCAAGTCAGCTTCTTCTTAAAAAAAAAAAAAGGATCATCTCTAAAGACATATGGGTGCCAAAATCATCCCACTAGACCTTTTAATAAATAAATAAATAAGACATAGGGTCATTTCTGTCATCTCATTACATCCACCCAACCTTTCAATAAAAGCAAGTTATTTGATACTTTAGGGAGTATGATGCTGGGTGTCCATGCCCTAGAAATTCTATATGTAACATATGTTAATTCAAATAAAACTATCTAAATTATGAAATATACTATTCTTAAGTAACAGTTCCAAAATCAGATTGTTTGAACAATCGCATTAATGGTGGAGACTTGTTTGTTGAAAGAGGACCGTTGGATAATTTTCATTTTTGACTGTCCAACAAATTGTCTACAATTTGATGGTCAGATAATTAAATAAGTATAATTTGTGGTCCTTGATGAAACTAAACCGGGAGATATGAGTTGAAGTATTTAAATTGAAAATTTAAATCACTGAATATGCTACGTGCGGACAATCCATCGCAATGCACTCGGGTACCTAAGATTTTTTATACTGCGGACCAAAAAAATTAGCACCGTTTAACGCTTAAGTCTTATACGGTTTTTTTTATGATCAGCCGAAAACTTATGTTATAAAAGTAAATTTTTAGGTGGGGAAAGAGAGTTTAAATTGGTAAAGTAAGTTTTATACAGGTCCAAGTTACAAGTCGGCCGAATGTTTAGGTCCATGAGAGACCTAAACATCCACCCGACGACGAAACCCACGCAGCGTCAAAATTGTTACGTCAGCCACGTGACGGATTGCCTGTGCTCCTGCCTACGGATGTAGGGCCCACAGAGATGCCCGTGAGAAAATCCACTCCGTCCATCAGTTTAGAAAGCTATCAATAGGAAATTTTTGAAGAAATTATATATATCAGTAATTCAGGTGGGCCACACTACAGGAAAGAGTAAGAATGGAATGATCAGCATTCTGTTCCACTGTTTCTTGTGTCCTGGTTCACTTAAGTTTTGAATCTACCTCATTTTTGAGTTACTGTATTTTATTTTATTTTTATCTTTCCAAACTGATGGACGGAGTGGATTTATTTGATATCGGCCCCACATAGCTTTATGTTGGCGGGCGTGCAGGCCATGTATCATATCCCGTTGTGGATAGAAATTACATAGGTCACTCTTTCATCAGCAATCATCCACCCCTTGTAGCATAGGTCACTCTTTCATCAGCAATCATCCACCCCTTGTAGCTTTATAAAAACCAAGAAGAGTATGCAAGTCTTCATATCCCAACATCTCTCCTCTCATCCCTCCAACAAAAGCAATGCCTGATATGGGAGTGGGCCACTCTATCCTCAACGTCCAAGATCACCACACAAACATACCCGTCACATCGGCATCAGCCGGAGAAATTAAAGACACAGAGCTATCTCAGAAGAACATGTTCAAGGTAGCAGTTCTTTCAATTACAGTTTCCGCCGTTGGGATCGTAAGTGATTTCTCCGATGTGGTTTATGCAGACCAGTATCACGAATTTCTCTTAAAAGCTTATGCTATAGTGGTTCTTGCCACCTTTATATTTGGGATGGGACTACTGTTGCTCCCAGTGCAACTTCCACGAGTGCCTATATCAGCTGCTGTAGCCAAGAAGATAGTTTGGGTGACTGTTGCACTGGTTCATATTGCAATAGCTCTTAAAATAAGCCTTTTGTTTGTGTTTTGATTTTGTGAGAAGTGAGTAGAATTGTTATTGCTGTTGTTGTTGTTGCTACTGCTACTGTTGTTGTTGTTGATGTGGTTTTTACAAATATAATAAGATTGTTGTGTGATTGTTTCTTTTTACTTTTCCTTTCTACGTTGAAATAAATCCTGTTAGGATAGATTCGCATGGTTTGCCGGGGCGACCATAACCGTTAGTTGCTATGGTTGCTGCTGGAATGTGTCAATGGGCCGGGCTCGGGTTTTATAAAAAAATTTGAATCGGCCCGCCCTGAAAAAATCCCGAGTGTACTCCAGGCCCAGCCCGTTGACAGACGTACCGTGGGTATTATTATAATGGGCGCGGATTGACTACTGACAAGTTGAGTAGCGCCACTGAAGTGACGTCACTAAGTTCTGTGGGCCCCACCATGATGTATGTTTTATATCCACGCCGTCCATCCATCTGGAGAGATCATTTTAGGGTAAGATCCAAATAATGAATCACATCCAAAGCTCCAGTGGACCCCACCAAAGAAAACAGTGGAGAGAGTGACGCCACCGTTAAAAACTTCTAAAGTCCACAAAAGTTTTATATCAAGCTGATATTTGTGTTTTGCCTTCTTTAATGTCTTTGTTAACTTTTGATTAGGTTGGATTTCGAAAAAACATCATGGTGGGCCTTAAGAAGGTTTCAACGGTGGGCATCAATCTTCCCGCTGTTTTCTTTGGTGGGGTCCACTAAAGCTTTGGATCTGACTCGTTCTCTGGGTCATGCCTTAAAATAATATATCCAAATGAATGGACGTTGTTGATATAACAAATACATCATAGTGGGGTCCACGTGACCTGCAGTATCTAATCCGCGTCCTATTATAGAATGGTTGTTTTCAAATCCCAGTGGCGTTTTTATTAGTTTCTATAAATAGTCAAAAAAAGAGAAAAAAAGATGAAATATTCCAATTAGCTGTCACGTTTTTCATCTGCAGGGAGCGTCACACTTGGGCGTGGCAATGGCGGGCCTGGTTGGCCCAGGCCCATATTTGAATTGACAGGCCTACACAAAATATTAATATTGATGCCCCAGGCCCGTCCTCGTAACACTAACATACCAACGGTCGAGATCCGAGACCAGCAAAAACTGGTGGGCCCATCAATCAGGGTTGAAAGTAATCTCTGATGCTGGCTTGTTCACCAAATGGATATGAAATTTTAGGCCCAAGGACACTAAATTGCTCGCAAGTGGGCCAGGATTCTTGCTCGGGCCATGCCTCATTAAAAAAATTGTTTCAAAACATAGCTTGAGTGATGACCGTTGATTAATCAGCCATGAAATTAAGGCATGGACCCCACACAGGTCAAAATTCAGCCCATGATAGGACAGCCCAGAAGTCCGAGATTGGAACCATAAGGCATGGCCCACGTTATTAACTTAGGCCGAATGGCTTCTGAGGCTGATTCAGGCCAGTGGTGGGTCAATTATGGATTAGAAGTAAACGGGTTGGGCTCAGGTTTAATATTATCTAACTGGACTAGCCTCAATTAGCTGGGTCAATCCAACCCAAAAGGTTGACTAGAAGATTAGCAAAACAGATGGATAGAGTGGATATAGAATACAAAAATCAAAGTGGGCCCCATTGTAAGGACCGCACCATCATGGGTGAAGGCGGGCCGCACCTATTCTGCTCCATTGTGGAAGCTGTTCCATACTCAACCATGGGCCAATCTTCGCGTGGCCCAATCCTGTGTTATTCGTATGACGGGTGCACTTGAAGGGATGAATTAGATCCTAGATGCAAAATGTAGGAGATGGGCCCCATCTTGACGGGGCGTTTATTGGGTCCAAGATGGTGGGACTTGGGCTAGGACCCAAAAACACCTGCTTTTTTAGCAGGGTCCCAAAAATGAAAGGACCGATGCTGACCCAATTTCACAGCAGGACTGAGAAATTGAACCAGGAACCGTTAAAATTATTCGGGCCAACTGGGCTACTGTGGGCCTGGTGGCTTACATTGATTTGTGCCCATTGAGTTTACAACAGATGGACTTCATTTTGGTATTTGACCATTATTTATGGGACCCTTTTCACTTCATCACGTTATAAGGTCCCCATGTGCCCGTTCATGACAGTGGGGCCCACTGTTAGGTTAACCAAACCGTTGATATGATGGGTCCTATAGCTGATGCCAGATGATCTAAAACTGTGACAGGACGGAAAATTATACCACTTTGATTATCAGTGGCCCATGTATGACAGTTAAGGAAAAGTGAGAGGAACAGTAATGCAATGTCATTTTCAGACGGGATCGAGTGGGGTAGTTCGTAGGATGCGGGACACACTTGGGTGGGTGGCTTATCTGAGGCGAATGGCGAGGGGATTCGATCGAGGTCCTAATCAAAGGAACGGGGGGAGACAAAAGGATTGACTGGTCGTGATCTATTAGCTCAAGCTTTTCAAGGAAGTAGTTAGTCGTATTCTTGGCATCTTTGAATTTGAAGTTTATTTGGATTATCCACCATCCATAGCAGCAAGCATGATTTCAATGGTTCTGATCACTTAACTAGGAGCCTTATAGGAATTGGACACATCACAGCAGGCACTATTCTGTTTTTGTGCATAGTGGCCCTTTAATTTCTCTTGTGGTCGGTACCGTTGCTAATATCTCTTTCCATGTGTTTCAATCGTGTGATGGTGTATGCACCGTTTAAAAAAGACAAGGATAACAATTTTTTTTGTTTTGTTAGCTTCTTGGTACAGACACTTCATGTTAGTGTTCACTCCCCAAGTACAGGGTTGTGATGTAGTAATAACTTGGTAAGACCGATGTCGAATTTCAAGGGACTGAAACTTGTCCGTTATCTAAAATTATCTAAAACTAGAACTAGGCTAAGATGAAATCTAATCTGAATGAATTTAGAGAAGAATGGTAGAATAATTATCTAAGCTTGAGAGAAATCAGGAGACGGGAACTAGGGATTCAGAGGATCCACTGGTAGAGATCAGGGAGATCTTTTGCCTGTTTCATGGAAATTAACTGAATTGTCATTGATCTAGTTTTCAAAAGATGAAAGGTATATGAATTAGAATGGATTTCATCACCAAACCATGCCCAAAACACTATGGCAAATAACAGAATTAAACTAATTACCACTCAATCACATGTATGAAAGTTAGGAAGGGTACCGTCATCCAACCATGCACAGGAGACTATGGTGAACAACAGGACGTCCTAACGTCATAAACATAAAAGTAGAAGGACATGATCAAAGCCATTGCAGACCCATTGTAATTTTAGTCACAACAAACCATTAAAAACTAAAACATGCCATTAATTAAACTAGCATCAACATTAATTTAATTCATAAATTAAATAAAAAATTTATAAATTAAACTCTCCCATCTCACTACAAGCTTCACCTCCTAGCCCCAGTTAGGAGGTTTAGCCCAACATGAATAGGCTAGATATCTCAAAACAAAGTAAAATAAAAATAAAAGAAATAAACAAACTCAACTCTCTCTCTTGCAGACGTCCGACCTGAGCCTTCCTTCCCAGCTCTGAATCTTCCTCCCAAGACCTCCATCCCCCCTCCCCATATCCAAAACCTCCTTATATAGCTGCTGGAGTGGTAAAAATCGGATTTGAATCGGATTTGGAAAGCTATGCATGCTCATTGAAAGCTTTGTTCGCAGCCAAGTTCGGTGCCTCAAAACACGCCACTTTCCTCGCTTAAATTCC